>CAMTZB010000022.1:5007500-10007500 GCA_947086495.1 Morpho achilles | reverse complement strand
TAGTGTATATTTTATGTTGTAATCTTTGCAGTACATCTCTACAACAACCATTCTATATACGAATTCCCCATGTCATACATTTTAAACTGCCAGCCAGTATTAAATACTATTGTTTATAAGAGCTTGCGTCTGAAAAAATACACTAGTAGTCACTACAATATGAGCGAATATCTAATAAATTTAAAAAAAACATTTATTTATACATATTTTAATAGATAACAAGTTATCTATTTTAGTAAAAAAATATTTTTTGACAGAATGTAACCATAGAATTCCAATTATTATATTTTGTTTAGAAGTAATATTAAAAATATTTACAGCTGACATTATCTTTCAATGACGATAGAATTCTGTTTTTAAGAGTACATAAGACAATCGAAATATGTGTATGATTTGAAGTCCTTGAAGAGAATTAGTAATTGGCTTTCCTTTGTATACTATTTTTTTTATCATCCTAAGACATCGATTTACCATACTAATATTTAGTTATCTTATTTTCACTAAAATCTGATACTTTTTTGTTATATGATATTGAAGCTGTCACTACCTACGCTCTCTTATCCATAATGGATTTGAGAGGTCAAAGGATGCTTCTAACTTGTATAAAACCGGTTGACAAGGGATGGAATTGTAGACAGACATTAGACCCATACTTATATCAGTATCATGTTGTGGCAAAGAAGCACCTTCATTTTAAATTTAAATTTTAATAAAATTTAAAAATTTAATGATCTCTAATCTTTCGACTGTCACTTTTGTAGCAAGAAGTCACTTCTTGCTACAAAAGTGACAGTATACAAAAATATATAATATACAAAATAATATTGCAATGACTAATGATAAATTGTATTGTAGTGTTACGTATTAAAACTACAGCATAATATTAACCCCTTTCCAGTGATGCTGTTATGCACATTATACCTATAATGATTTCCTTTAATATAAATTATATCAAAGGAAATTATTTATCTTAAGCAACGGTTTAGCACATCATTTTGAACTGGTCCATACATCACTAATGTTATCAAATAAGCTATCTAAAATAGTCTATGTTAAATATATTTTTTTAAATATTCATGCGAAGCCAGCGCTATATTTTTTTACGATTTGTATAATATGCCTTTTCAGAATATGAAATTCATCTTATAATTATGTAACATATACACGTATTGACTACTAAGAAAGTTTATAACTTAATTCAATTTTCTTTCTATACTTTAATATAAAAATAAATCTATTCGCTTTTATTCATGTTCAAAGAAATCATTTGTTAATTTTATAAAGTCGGATATTTTTGCATCGACATAAGGCCTATCATGTCGATGACAGGAGTTTTCAATTACACGATTTTTACCTATTCTATTTACTCGTACACTTCATAGGTTTTCGTGTGAATTTTCCTCATTTTATTTCGGCTAACGTACTATTTTTTTAAATATTTTTTATAATAATACTATTACGTCATTGTAGGTTTAAAACCATCAATGAAACTAAGTTGTTTAATGTTATTCGTTTCCACTATTCCAAAATATGCAATAATTATTTCTATTTATCTGTAAAAATAAAGAAAACACTACATTTTGATCAACGCAAATGGATGAAATACAGAATAATAAATATAGCTATTATTCACTTCATTATTTTCATTTTTGGATATTTCTATGGAATTTACACATTATTAATTTATTCGTGCAATCAAATAAAAAAATATTTGTATCATACTTTATCACCAGTTTAAAATAATTTTCACAACAATATTACAAATATTATATGACACCAGAGTTGACGAATGATAGAGGAGACTGGAAAAAAAAGACATATTGTGCCGACCCCACTTAGAGTGGGATAAGGGTAGGAGAATGATGGTTACAAATATTATTCCAACACCTAAAGACATGATACATTATATCTGGTCTTAAAATCTAAAAGTAACAATCGGTCAATGCCCTTAAATCACGTAATATTCTTGAAGCTACTTGCAACTATTTAATACAATATGTAGGCCAAAAATATAAACGAAGATATTTAGATTTATTGTGCATCTTGAGTTCAGCGGATACGTCTTGAAGCCCGCGACATGTTGTGTATCATTGACAGAAGGCGTTAGGCCTATACCCATATTTAATTTCCGAGAGACATATCTGATTTGAACATGACGGGCCGTGAAACTATTACCGAAGAAGTAATATTCAATGGTTATACCTTTATGTATGTGATCGATTTTCTCATAATCTACTGCACGGATTTCATATAGCTTTCACTAAAAGGATGCAATTTTTCCGGATGGTTTAGATTAGTACTACATTACTGATAATATTAATTGTGCGCTTAACCAGCGTGCGTCGCGTAAACCAGCAGAAGTACACTAAGGTAATGCACAAAATATTTCTACAAGAAAGTCCGCTAGAACATGTCTCTATCTTTGATGGTTACCTTGCAATAACTACTTTTATGTTCAAAATATCGATTTGGGAAAAATTTTGAGATATCCACGCGCACAGCTAGTATCACAATAAATGACTAAAGTTATGAATTATTTTCCTTTTTGTTACACAATGCGATAATTTTGACTGTCGGTAAAATGTATACAGCCCAAGCTACCTGTATCTTTTTAGACTATTGTTAAAGCATTTTTGGTAGCTATGAAGTTAGGTTGAGAATTATTCAAACGGATTAATTTGAAAATGATTATTCGTGAGTCTATTATTGTAATGTCTTAAGTTTTCTAGGTCAGTTTATGTTTTATGCAGTCCCTAGTTCAGTAATTCTAGTATTGTTCTATCGAATACGACCTAGTTTCACGAAGCATGGCTAGGCGGTGATTATGTGTTTATGTGGTCAAACAATGTAGGGTACTATTCAAAATTAAACCTAGTATATTTTTACGCATTAAACAGAATTTTATAAATAAATAGCTTCATCCTACATTGTTAAAGCATCGAGATATTTTATTACTCTTCAGGCCGTAAACTATATCCTTACCAAAAAGTTCAAGTACGGTCGTGCAGGAAAGGGAAAGTCACACATTCATTGGCATTGAGAATGTATGTGTAATCGTGCTATTATATTAAAACAAATATTCCTATTTCTTTACATGATTAAACGTTAAAAGGGGGCAACTCGATTCGAGTATAAGCCCTTCGCTCAGGGCCATTCAAGTGCTATGCTAGACTTCTGTGCCAAATTTAACAAAAAAAGCATTTTTTTTCCTAAAACCTACTATTTATGTTCTTTAAGTCGACAATTCAATTTTTAATATTAAAATTTATGTATGTCACTTAGGGTGGCAAAGATTTTTAACTTGGGGCATGGACCAAAAAAGGTCGGGAAACACTGCTCTAGAAACTCTCTAGCTCTGGTCTTCTAGAAGTTTTCTAGAAGGATAGTTCATATTGAAGGTTTTATAAAGTTGAAGTTTGAGAACTTTGATAAATATTTCAAGATACTTTTTAATTTTACATTTAATCCTCTAATTTTCAATTTCAATTTCCTCTCATGTTAACTAAATTTATTTATCAGTTTCAGAGCGATTAGTCGGTAATGGAATTTATCGGAAATAGCATTACGGAAACTTCAAGTTCTTGAACTTATGTGTGAACTTGAATGTTAGATGGCTTGGAAATTGTTAAACTGTTTCAACTCCGTAAGCTAAGCTGAGGCTAATAGCAATAACGCTTCTGCCAGTAACGTGAAGTATCAAGAAGCGTTGTATGTAGACATATATATTATAAAATGGAACTTTCCTGGAGAAATATAAACTTAGATTTTGTTTAACAGGCTTAATGGAAAAATAACTTAATGTTCAAGTCAACGATGACACAGTGCATGTTACAATATGAAGTATATAATATAAATTTATGTATACATATATATTATACGTTACATATTATGTATAATGTTTTTAACGTACCAAACAGATATAAAATTAAGGGCAGGCAGTAGTTTTTTAAGATATAAAAATATTATTTCTAATATTAACCTTTCTATTAAAAATAAAGTTTTATTTAATATCTACGTAATGCCAAGGCTAATTAAGCTAGAATTGAGGACGAAACTCAGTAAAAAGCGACACAACAAAAAATTGAAATTTAAAAAATGTTTTATTGAAAAAAAATCAGTATAGTATTAAAAACTCAACAGTATATTATAACATATTTTTGCAGAGCTTATCTCTACACCTACTCTAAAAAAGTAGCGACTTAGCTTGTACTTCTGATTAGTATTACGTACAATGGAAAAAAGGAAAGTAACGGCCTGTCACTTTTCCAGTGCTTGGCATTATAATATTAGGCCTTGTAATATTTCGAGACCTACCACGTTGCTCTAATGCAAATTGGTAAGTTAAATATACCTAAGAATTCTCTAGAGATATGCAGGTTTCCTCACGATTATTTCCTTCGCCGAAAATCGTGTGATGTATTGCAATTATGAATTAGACAGAAGTTTTAATAGAAAAACTCTGTACCCTTCTGTACCTCGGGGTTTGAAACTAAGGTCTTGAGAGTCACAAGGCCTCATCGCTGGCCTATCACAGGTTTAGGACTTTATTTTATAAAATAATTGTAATAAGGCCCTTAAAATTTGAAACCGAAAAAGTTAAAATTGTTAATTCAATTCAACTTTAGTACAGACGTCTACAAACTTAGTTTGATACATTAATAACTTCTTTAACGTGAATGAGTAATACCTTTACACATCAAATAATCTTTTCACGTTAATACTTACAGAGAGCCGGGTGCGGGTCGGTAGGGTGATATCAGGACCTTCCGTGTCCCGAGGATCGCGAGTCCTTATCAGTTTCGTGAAGATGTTGTGGGTGTCACGGCGTACTGCCGCCCAGTCGATAGAGCGAAAGCGCTCCATCGCTCTGTGAATAGAGAAAATGTTTTGAATACCTGAGTACAGTTATGACTTACGGTTAGGGAAATGCAGTTATTTACAAGTCTACAAACTAAGAGTCTACAAACAAATGTAAGAAACATGTAAACTGAATGACATTTGCTTTGTGGGTTTTTTATACCTTCTTAATTTTTTATTTATTTATGGAACCTTAAAATAGTCTTAACCTTTTGTAATATAAATTATTTTAACTGTGTAGAATTCTGAAACTATGAACTATTAATTTAAAAGTAGGTAACGTGTACTGTCAGTACCTTACAGTAATATTATTTAAATTAGACACAGTTTAAAACGATCAGAACTTATAAAGCACAATTACAACAAATAGTAATGTAATGGTGAACTTGATATTGTGAATCCAAAATCTCAGTATACCTGATTCGAATAGGCGTTTTGGTAAATAATTATTTATGTCAAAAATAATAAAGAAGAAATACGGTGCTCGTACATAAGAGCAACTACATATTTATGGCCGTAGCTTCACTCATTAAATCAGTTGCATTAATTATACTGATATCCATTGATTTTGTTTACAGCAAGTAAAATAAAGTGTATTGGTCCATTCTTATAAAAAAATCTTTTGAATATGGTATTGAATAGTGTAAAAATTCCTATTGAAAACATGATTGAGAATTTTGTTGTAATATTTTACTGTACCTTTTGTATTGAAAACATTGTATACTTTTATCCTAGTATCTTTTGTATAAAGGCAGGTCCCTCCTGCCATTAGTTTTTAATTAAAAAGAAACTTCAATGTTGTACTTGTTCAACTTTACAGACTATCGAGACGTATTTTGCTAATCGGATTTCGTTCCTTGCAACGCAGTAAGAAAGAGTACTTTTGTTTGTACGTTCCGTCTCTAAGATAATAAAAAAACCATTCATTTTAGTTCAATTTGTTACATTTTGTTATTTTAGGATATCATCAACTGCATATACAAGCTCAATATATTTCATCTTAATGAAATATACGATTTTTTAAATACTTTTACCTGTGCAAGTATACGACTTAAATTGATTTCATAAGTGATCTTTATCTAATCTTATGACTTCTTATACCTTCTATTCGGCTCAGCTAGAACCCACACGGTGGATCGACTAACATTAGTCACCTTTTGCACCTCGGTAAAAAAGAGGATGGTCTATTCTACTCAGCCCGATACCACACGGTGGACACACCCAAATTAAACAAAGAGAGTTTTATACAAACCAATATTAAATAATCTTAATTCCTTTTTATTAGTAATTGCTTCCACTATTTGAATTTTTTAATTTGCGGCAGCGTTTATATGACCTTCTAAGAAGAAACAGTGTCATAGGAAATGTAACGTAACATATATTCTTTCCACCGATTTCAATATCTTTTTTTTAATCATTAATTAATTTAAAATATCTAAATATTGCCCTTTATTACAAAACTTTTACTGAAAGCCATATTAAGTGACCATTTTAACTGAATATTCAAAATGCTTTTTTCCAGCATTTACATCTTATTGGACGTTATAACTTAGTCCTCACAATAACAAGCACTATAAGTTCTGGAAAGTAAATTAATTCTGTGTTTAAACTTCGGTAACATTCAGTTTTACCGTGAGGTTCTCCCATATAAAATCGAATATTTGAATATAATTCAATTGTCTTAAACATTAATACAAAAGTAATAATAAAATTAATTATTTTGCTATAATCCGCGATGAACTAAACTACTACTTGTTATTTTGCTATAATCGCGGATTATAGCAAAATAATTAATTTTATTATTACTTTTGTATTATGGATCTCCACAAAGTAACGCCTAATTATATAAATTATTTAAACATTAACTTGTGGTGGGTTGTTTAAAACATTAACTTATTAATTTTATTTTTAATTATTTGTTTTAAGCCTTGTACTTTATGTTGTACCACCTATCTGTTACTTTGAGTAAAATTATTAGTGGTGTAATTGAATTTTAAAAATATGCCGACCGTATAAATCCTTTTTCGCACGCCACCAGGAATTTGATTATCGGACAATATTGAGAGCTTTTCGTTTAAATCCAATATTGTATAAAACCAGTATGGTGTTGGAGTTTTTGTTTAAATGGATTATGGAGTAAATTCAATTTTTATATTATTCAAAAGTTTATATTAATTAATTATTATTAATTTAAAGAATACAAATAGCAAAGAGAAAGATGATTTTGTTAATTTACGATTAAAATATGTATTATTTTATAAACTTATATTTCAAATATGTTTAATATTGAAAAAGTTTGAATTATACGTGTGTTAATTATATGAGTGTAAAGAATGCACCGAAAATTTTCTGCTAGATCTAAATGGTTGTTTAAAAGACATTTTTGTTCTGTAATAAGTCCACTCTACACTGTTATCCCATATTATATTTTGTTTTTAAGGAATTGACAACAAAAATCTTGATCTACAAGTTTGAAACATTGATTTAGAGCCTAAACCTATATGCATATTATGAATGCAATTTTAAATATCATTAATTGCTGCAGATTGCAAAGTGTCATTTAGCATATGTCAGCAATATGCATGGTTGACTGCCAAGTTATTTTCTATTGTTTACGTATGACGGTGTCAAGATAAATTTAGTTATATATTACATACTACAAGTAAATTTCATCAAACCACAGCTATGATTGGTAACTGTAGAAGTATGTAGGTATTTCATTCGAGCTGGCGTGAAGCCAATTACAGCACTGAATTCAGCCGTAACAGGTGATAATTGATATGGGAATATGCCCGCAAGCATACAGCGTGACTAAATTTGTATACACAAACTGTTAGTAGCGAAATTCAAAGAGAAATGTTTAACAATGGAACGAAGATGATTATAACATGTTATTCTGACCCCACTTAGAGTGAGATAAGGGCAGGAGAATGATGATTACTTAATTTATTAATCAATTTTGATTATTACATGTCTTGCCCTAAGGCACTATATGGTTTAACTTTTTTGTTGTTTTAAACTAGGTTCAGTGTTATACTGAGCCAAGAGGTGAACAATCACGGTTATACTTTCTTTAAACCTATCTAACCAATTATTTTATAATATTTCATAAAATCGTTTTCTGTTTAAGTTACTAGAAACTTGTTACGCTTATATTTTCTTTAGATTTCGCGTTGGAAGCTTAATTAAAGAGGTAATTAAAGTCAGTTGGATACTGCATATTTTTATTTTATAGACTCTCATGAGTAAACGAAACCTACATTATTATGAAACTAGTGGTTTATAAACTAAAAGTTTTTAGTCAGTTAATGTCTCTAGCCCAAAGATTGCCTGGAAGAAGTCGCTAGTTAGCGATAAGGCCGCTTTCTAGTATTTGCATTATATCGTTTTCTTTATATTGTATATTGTAATTTTATGTGGTGCAATCAAGAATGTTCTATACTATTCTTATTCTAAAAGTGTTAACCACATATTTATTTGTAATAAAACTTTATAAATGTGAAATGGTATACCGTTTTTCATTCCAGTGATCCATCCAACCAATTAGAAACTCTTGGTTTAAGCGCCTCAGAAGGGCAAAGTATACAAACAGGCTTTCATACGAGTTACTAACTCAACAACTCACCTGTTGAGTTAGGCTAATGACGCGCGACTTTCGTTTCGTAACTTCTCATTGTATTTTAACCGCCTACCTCAGGGTTTGTTTTCTTTTCGTAATAACGTAACGACTGAAGTATTTAACACATTCACATTGAGTTTTATCATTATCTTCTCACTTTTGAGTTTTTACAAAATCGTACATATACATGTATTATATATACATACGTGTATTGTACGCAGCACTGTAACAAAACGCAATTTAACCATCTGTAACCTGATCGTACATGTCTACGACACGGCCCTCTTAAGACGCACGGTACGCGGAATTGTAGCAAGAGCTCTACGAATAGGTACGCGATATCCTAAACAGATCTCACACCATACACAACTAAGATCAAATCGAGAGCGATATGTTAATGATATGTTGCAACATCACGTGAGGAAGCCTCCGCTCTTCTTTGAAAATAACAAAAACACCTCAATATTTCGCCTCCTGATTTTTTCCAAATTAAACTAAAACAGGCAACTATCATCATCTCAGATAATTGCCATTTGCCTATCTCTATAAAAAAAGTAAGTAACGGCCTGTTACTATCCCACTGCTGGGCATAGGCCTCTTCTCTCCGTTTTTTTTTTTTTTGGAGAGAAGGATTGGAGCTAAGACCTACCACGCTGCTCCAATGCGGATTGGTAGGTTACACATATCCACAGAATTCTCTAGAGATATGCAGGTTTCCTCACGATGTTTTCCTTCACCGAAAAGCGTGTGATAAATTGCAATTATCAATTAGACACATAAATTTTACTAGAAATCTCATTGGGGTTTGAACCCTAGACCTTCTCGAAAGAGGCGCACGGTGATACCGCTGGCTACTACAGCCATAGCCTATCTCTATACAAAGACGAAAATACATATTTTTCTGTTAATATACGAAAATGAAATTGTGTCGATCAAATAAGATTGTAATCAATTTTTCATTTATTTAATACGAATTGAAACAGAACATAGATAACACATGTTCAAAAAGGTCGCCATTGTAATCAAGGACCATAAGATGGCACAGCATAGATATCCTTTGAAGATACTATAGAGGTTAAAGGGATAGATAAAGTTTAATTGTTAGATACTATAAAAATATACATTGTTTTGGAATATAATTGTGTTGCATTACATTATAGCGGATAGTACATGTGGTTAAAACTAATTTAAACGAGTATCCGCAGACATGAAATTAATTTGAAAATGTAAATTTCGGATTTGAAACTATGTACAGTTATTAGTTATTACCTGAATGTTTTGTTAGTTTAATTCAACAACCATTTTAACTCAACATTCAAAAGTTTGTTTACTAATGAATTGTGTCCCCATACTCTCTTTTTTGATTTTACTCCATTTATCAGTTTTGGTTTCTATTTATATAGTCTTGAATCGTGTATTGCTGAAGTACGAGCAAGTGTTTAGTGTATATTATAAATTTAATGTAACAAATTACCGCAAAACAAAGTAATACTATAATTTTAAAAACATTTTATTATAATTATTCTTAATATACGTGGTGTCAACAAGTCACGCACCAAATTAAATCGAATAACGTCACATTAAAAAATTACAATAGATAACAGTGAAAATAAGATTAAAAATGCACTGAAAAGTGACGCTACAAACCACTAACACTTAAGTTGAGGTGTGCCTCAACGCTGGTTTTTAATGCGACCATTGCTTCTTAAATTTAAATCTTTCTTAAATTACGAGGTTACTTTGAGTTTCTCAATACAGCTATGCAGCTAAATGCAGGCTTATTTTATTTATTGCGCTATTTCCGAGTAATAATTATTATACAATCGTGTGAGAAAATGCTTCTGAGTATCCTGGGTAGATAGACGCAGCGGAACAACGATGTTTTCCGCTCTTTTCTTGCCAATCATTTTGTAAGCTCTGATAAATTGTAACAGAAATGTTAATTAAACAGTGGATAAGAGTTAATTGTGTCACAAAGACACTGTCAGTGCGTGTGTATATCTCAAATAAATAAATAAAAACTACATTTTCTATAAATCAGATAAATATTTTGATATCATTTTATCATCGTCATCTAAAAGGAAAACAAACACTACTAAGTACACGTATTAGTATACTATGCTGAAATTTAAAATTTACTAATTCCCAAAATCTGCAATTAAGCGATTAAGCGCGGAAACGCTGCCAGCATTCTTGGGACCATTTTACGTGGGCATATTATTGAGCGTGTATTGTATTGGGTCTTGCAAATCCAAACTTTGTTTCTTTGTTAACATTAAACTTTAAAATAAGACATTTTATTGTACTAACTGTGGTTATAATTTATAATACTATTCTTGTTAAATTATAAAACAATTGGATTTCATAATAAATAATAAACAGAAGTAAATAATGTTTATAAGTTTATTGTAATTTAATATATACAATTTAATAGCAAGTTTCTTAACGGATAAATCACAGTCCAGATTTAATTATTATACTCAATTGTTAAATTTTTGAACTTTACTTTTTTTGTTTAAAATATTCCGATTTACTTGATATCGGAATATTTTAAACAAAAAAAATTCGTGTTATAAAAATCAAATATTAATTGCCCCTGAATTTTTTATCTTACAGAGCTGCCTAATCTCCTTTTAATTAAAAAGGCGAACGAAATAAAAATGTCTTGTTTATTTCACATTTCTGAAAACCATTAAAGATCTTTCAATGAGCCACTTCTGTGTAGCGACGTGGCGAAAACATGAACTGAGCTAGCAAAATATATTTTAGTTTTTGCTGTTAATATTCATATTTTGTAATAATAAATTATTTTAATTGACCAAGCGTCCGACCTATTATTTTGGCGTAACTAAAACGAAAACTAACAAAATTTATAATTGTAATAGCTATCTAATATGCTATTGGAATAAGCTTCAGCGTTTATAAAATACGACGAAATAAACATTAAAGTATACATATGAATTGTAGAAATCGTTAAGCAGATAATTTCGAATATAGTATATACAACTGCATATTTGTTATAGTGAGCATAGCATAAGTAAAAAATACATCTAATGTTAATATAATGTAAAGATTATTACTTACAGCAGAATCTATTGGCACGCCCGACAAAACATTTCTATAAAGTTATAGTTGCACAATATCTCAACGACGTTTAGCGATACCAATTTTTTTCATTTGAAATTCAAATAGAAATAATTCTCTTTATACATGGAATGTGCAAGGCGCAGAATAGAAAAACCCTTTTCTCTTTGGTAGCTGAATTTATTTTTTATGTTTGTGTTAAATTGTTTGAAATATTTCCTCAGGGATTTTTACTTAAGTAAAGTTTTGTATCTTGGGAAATACTGGTATTTTCATTTCTTTAAAGCGAGAATAAATTCTAACATAAGAGTTTACTGACGATAACATATTTTAAAAGTTGATGTTGATGATTTGAGATGATACATTCAAACAAGAGAATTCACAGGATTTAGGAGTAGGTTCACTTCTCGCCAAAAACAGAGAGAGGAAGCCTATACCCAACTTTAGGATAGTTAAAGACTTTATTCAAACATCGTTATTATCTCCTGAATAGAAAAATAATAAATAATTAAATAGTAAAGTAGAGAGAATAGAAAACTGTTCTGATTATCTTGTATCATTATAATACATACACGCGCACACATATTAAATTGGGAAATGCTACTTTTATACTATCCATTTAAGTATAAATCAAACTAGCTACGCCGGCGAAATATAATGTATTCCCGACCGCGTGGGAAATCCAGTTAAAAATATATCCACAACAGTCTTCTGTCTTTCAGTTAAAGTCCCATCAAATTCAGAATAGTTTAGTTCCAGTTCCGGATAATGTTCTACCAATTGAAACCTTCCTCAAGAATTGCACTATATTTTAGTGAAATTCCTACAATAATCCATTATGTAGATTTTGAGAAAATCGATCACATACAGACGTAGCTCTTGAGGATTTGTTTTACAAAAAATTTAAAGTCGAAATTAACAAACCAAACATATCTTCAGATTTTTATACAGATATTTCGTATAGAAAAACCCGCATTGCTGATGTCCTAAATCTTGGATTTGCTTCTTTTGCTTATACCAATACGAGATTTAAAGTTAAGTACACTTTTAATAGTTGTAACGCTAGGGAAAGACGCTTAGTGTTATGTAAAATTAAAATATTTTTCATTTTAAATTTGAACTGGATTGAATCACTCACTAGACAATATAACCTTTGTTTTGTGTGTTAATATCTAATTACCTAAACCTCAAACCTCACATTCAGTGTTCATTGAATGCCTATATCCGGCAGACGGAAGCAATCTGTGAAACTATTTGTGCTATATATATGTAGGTACCAGCGTTCGATTACTATACAATAATAGCATAACTGTGTAAGATAACGCGATCTATTTATAAAACCATCATCTTATATGGCAATCGCTGGGCTTGAGATTAAAAATAGATAATTATCGAATCAAAAACATTACAACTAAAATAGCGTTACGTTATTAAACTATGAACAGTTCTTTTTTATTCAATCATTATATTTTTTATTCTCTCATTACGACCTTAGTTTTCTATTTTCCTACTTCTTTACTGACGCCTAAGACTTAAGGACAGAACAACATTCAAATCGCAAATAAGTTCAGGAAAAACCCTTGCTATCCAGTGAAACTGTATCCGTATATGTTCTATATTTCACAAGGTTATATATTTGTTTAATCAGTGCTTTCATTATCATCATCCTCCTGCCCTTATCCCACTCTGAGTGGGTCTACACAACATGTTATAAACATGTTGTCACATGATTTGGCTGCGTTTTTACGAACGACCGCCTGCCTGACGTCAATTTACCTTAGTCGTATTTTACGACACCTCGGTAAGAAAGAGGGTGGTCTATTCTACTAAATCGGATACCACACGGTGGGTCCACTTACCTTAGTCGCCTTTTACGACACCTCGGTAAGAAATGAGGTTGGTGTATTCTACTCAGCCGAAAAACACACGGTGGGTCGACTTACCTTAGTCGCCTTTTACGACACCTCGGTAAGAAATGAGTGTGATACTATTCTATTCAGCCGGATACCACACGGCGGCAGTGTTTTCATTATCATTTATTTTATAAATACGTAGTTATGCCTGCGACTTAGTTTGCGTGGCCTCAATCATGGGAAAGCTGTGATGGCCCAGAGGTGAGACCGTGTCACTCTTTCTAGTTACATTTCAAATAACGCAATTTCGTTCAGCAGGGTCGTCTCGCTGACTCCTCGGGTGGGGGTAAGCGGGGTACGGGCCTCGAGGCGTACCTCATTGCCCGGGCAGTTCCTCGCGGGCACATAAGCCCGGTTTGTGTTTCGGCCGTAGGCCGAGGTCACCTGGGTGACCTAAGGGTGTCGGTATTTGGGCCGTGGGCCCAGTTCACCTAGGTGACCTAAGGGATGTCTGGTTCGGTGGGGAGGTCTGGGAATATTAGCTCCCAGACCTCAAAGTCGTCGTCAGGTGGTGTCATATCAGGTGCTGTCATATCCGGTGGTGTCATAATCCGTGGTGTCGCCCTCTCGCCCGTCGCGTCATCCTCGTCGTCGCCGTCGTCATCCGCATCGGGCCGCGGAGACGGTGACCGCAGGAGCTCGCGAGGCAGGGAACGTCCATCAGGTGGTCGCGCATGGAGTGGCGCGATGCCGTGGAGGTGTACGTGCGCGCTGTGGTCCGCACGCGCGAACATCCGGCGCGCAAGGCGACGGACATACTCCTCCACGGTCGGCATTTTGGTATCCCGATGCACGACGTCGTTCCGCACATACCTCGGGGCTCCTACGATCAGTCGCAGGCAGCGGTTCTGCTGGACTTGCAGTCTTCGCTTCTGGTACGCCGAACATAGCGCGTACCAGGCGGGTGCCGCATACGTCAAGTGCGAGCGGACGTAGGCACCGTAGACCCGCAGTTTGGTGTTCATAGGTAGATGGGATGTGAATAGCGCGTGAAGCTTGGACCTGGCAGCGGCAGCTCGACCCACGACGTGATTCACCGTAGGGATCATGCACAGGCTGCGGTCCAACTCACACCCCAAAAACCTTACTGTGGTCTTCCACTCTACGTCCTGGCCTCGTAGAGTCAGCTGACGTAGCGGCTTGGAGCGGCTGGTGAGCAGAGCGGCCGTCTTTCCGACGTTGACGGCCATCTTCCACTTGTCCAGCCATTCCGGCAACAAGTCCAGCATACGCTGCATGCGGTTGGTGGCGACGATCTGATGGTAGGACGACGCGAAATACGCGCTGTCGTCGGCGAACAGCGACAACAGCACGTCCTCCTCCCCTTCCCGCAGATGGTGGCGCAGGGTGGGGATGTCATCCGTATACGCCGCGTATAAGCGCGGCTATATACAACTGCCCTGGGGTACTCCGGCTTGGATGGTGCGTGGCTGGGATTCGGCACCATCCACTGCCACGTAAAAGCTACGGCCGCTGAGGAATGACGCCAGCACTCGCACATAAGCAGGCGGCATGGTGGTGTCCAGTATTTTGACCAGGAGCCCGGCGTGCCACACACGGTCGAAGGCCTTCTCGATGTCGAGAAAGACCCCCACGGTGTAGCGCCCGTTGTTCCGCTCAATGGTCAGGTGGTTTATGACCCTCGCCAGCTGGAGCGTCGTCGAGTGGCCGCTGCGGAATCCAAACTGCTCCTCGCGCAGGGGCAGATGGGGCGTGACTCGACGCAGCAGCAGACGCTTAAACAGCTTGGCTATGTGCGAGAGCAGGGTGATCGGCCGGTAGCTTCCAGGCAGGCGGCGGTCCTTCCCCGGCTTGGGAAGAACAATGATCTTCCCGGTCTTCCACGCCTCTGGGAAGTGGCCGGTGCGGAGTACTCCGTTGAACAGTCTCGTGAGCGCTACGAGACCTGTTCGGGGCAGCAGCATCAGCGCGGCGTTAGTGATTCCGTCGGGGCCTGGCGCTTTTCGCTTATCAAGGCGAGCAGCGACCGACCGCAGCTCTGACAGGGAGATGAAGTCCTCTCCCCGGAGCGGCGGTGTAGGGGCCGACAGGAACCTTTCCAGCTTGTCCTCGACAGCCGCGTGATGACGGATGACATGGAGGTTGGAGGTGTTGGGGGCGTTGGGCGTAAATGTCTGTTCCAGGTGTGCCGCCAGAATCTCAGCACGATCCTTGGCGGCATAGATACGTTTACCCGCGGCATCGAGCAGCGGGTAAACGGGGGTGTCTTTTCCGGTGAGTTTCTTGCAGAGGGAGTACAGCGCTGTGTCGTTTTCTGTCGCTCGATCGACGGTATCCTCCCATCGCGCCTCGTCGAGAGCGACTACGGCACGCGCGATCCTCTCTGCAAGCCGGTTCAGGTCAGTCTTCACCCTGGGGTAACGAGTGCGAGCCCATAGGTGGCGCAGGGTGCGCTTCCGCTTGAGCATATTGTGGAGCAAGCTCGGCAGGTCCTTCCTTCGATTGGTATCCGGTGAAGTCGACGTGTCGAGGTCGTAGAGTACCTCGACATCAAAGGGGTTGTCCAGTCCATGGTGCAGCACTATGTCTATGACGTCTGGCTGGGAGCGGCTGTCGGTGGGTATGTGGGTCGGCGCTCCCGGCCCCACCACACCGTACCCGCTCCTCACGCTATCTTCGTGCAGGTGCCTCCCGACCGCAGTGATGATTCGCGATCCCCACGCATGATGTTTCGCGTTGAGATCGTCCACGATCACTGCAGGTCCCTGCTGCCCGAAGATTGCCTCGACATCAGTGCTGCAGAAAGTCAGTCCGGGTGGTTTGTAGGCGGCATAGATGCGGAGCTCCTGGTTGCCCACGTTGACTTGCACCCCCTGTGTGCGGGTGCTAGTGAACGGGGTGTGCTCCAGCTCTTCGTGTATGATGTCCCTCCGCACCAGAGCGGCCGTACCTCTGTACGGTCGGCCCCGGGGAGAGACTTCATCGCGGCGATACACGAAGTAGTTGGGCACGCGGAGCTCGACGCTGTCCGTGAGTTTAGTTTCGCCCAGGAGGATGACGTGGATATCCTGCGACTGGGCGAGTAGTGTTAACTCACGAACGTGACCTCTGATGCCGCCCGGGTTCCAGTATAGGATTCGTAGGGAGGTCATTGATACGACCTCCCAAACTGGGTAATTGCTGCCGTGATGGCGCTGACTACGTCCCTGTTGCTCAAATAATGAGTGAGTGCCGCCATAAGCGCCTCGATAAGGACCCGGACAATATTATTAATGCCCGAGTCCTGCGCGAGGGGTGGCGGGAGGAACGTAGGAAATTGCGGAGCTCGCAGCTCCGCCTCTTCTGTGGCCAGTCGGTGGCCGCGGCTTCTCGGCGCCTCGGCAGTTTCGGATATCGCCGCCAACGATGTTGATGTTGGCGGCCTGGGGTGCGGTGTGGACGCGGCGGCGGGCTCAGCATCTGCTGGCCTCGGCTGCCTGCGCCTGCGCCGGTTTCTCTTCCGTCGCAGGGGCTCCCCCCTACTTGTCGGGTCGTTTGCCGGCGGTTGCAGAGTCGCCGGCTCCTGGTCTATGGTGACCCCGCCCGCTTCCCCCCGTCGAGTAGCTGGGGCGGTCGGGATATAGGCCGGCGGTTGTTTGGTCGCCGGCTCATGGACTATGTTAGCCCCTCCCGCTTCCCCCCGTCGAGTAGTCAAAAAACACACGGTGGGTCGACTTACCTTAGTCGCCTTTTACGACACCTCGGTAAGAAATGAGTGTGATACTATTCTATTCAGCCGGATACCACACGGCGGCAGTGTTTTCATTATCATTTATTTTATAAATACGTAGTTATGCCTGCGACTTAGTTTGCGTGGCCTCAATCATGGGAAAGCTGTGATGGCCCAGAGGTGAGACCGTGTCACTCTTTCTAGTTACATTTCAAATAACGCAATTTCGTTCGTGTGGACTGTTGTCGCGTGATAGGTTGATAATAACAGATGGCGCTTTTTTATGTCATCCTATTTTTCTAAGATTAACAGTATTTCTATAGCTTATATGTTATCGTGTTATAGGGAATAATTGTGCCAAATTACATCGATATTGGTTCAGCGGATTCACCGTGAAACAGTAACAAACATACATCAATACTCACAAACTTTTGCATTTATAATATTAGTAGGATATCGAATCAATTGGAAATCAATACGACGTTAGCGGCCGCGCGTGCTCAACATATCAAATTTATATCAAAATCATATATAATCATTAATATTATTATTATAAAATATAAATCTATCAATTAAGCACCGCAATCTATCAATTTATTTATCTATCAACCAAAGAACGTACAGTGTAGTAGCAGCCCGTACCGGTAGGTTACACATATCTCCAGAATTCTCTGGAGATATGCAGGTTTTCTTAGCATATTTTCTTTTACCGAAAAGCGTATGATAAATTGCAATTCTCAATTAGACACACAAGTACAGAAAACTCATTAGTGTGTGCCCCGGGTTTTAACCCGTGACCTCCTCGAAAGAGTCGCATTGTGTTACCGTTGGGCTATCACAGCTGTTAACTTATTCTTCACTGAAGTAACGGCTTGTTACTATCCCAGTGCTGGCCATAGGACCTCCTCTCTCCGTTTTTGGAGAGAAGGATTGGAGCTAAGACCTACCACGCTGCTCCAATGCGGATTGGCAGATTTCACATATCCCTTGGATTCCTCACAATGTTTTCCTTCACCGAAAAGCGTGTGATAAGTTGCAATTATCAATTAGACACAAGTTTTTAATAGAAAACTCATTGGTGTTTGCCCGGGTTTGAACCCATGATAGCCTCTAGAGTTTCACACGGTGGCACCGCTATCACAGCTTGGGTATTGCCCTTAAATATCTGAAAAAGGTTTGGGGCGTAATGTAGGTGTCTCTCAATCAATTGGTTGATAAAATAGGTGTTATTGGCGGTTTGGTCAAGTTTATTCCAATTTCCTAGCTTGTCTGCTCTCGGTGTGCTCTGCAATTGATAAAAAAAACTCTGGCGAATATTGGTATATTTGCTTGAACCAATTGATTAAAATATCTCCGGCCCTTATAGTACTTGCAATGGTAAAATAATTAGCCCAATAAATTAGAATGATATCTTCCTTTATATATTAAAAAACACGAGGGGAAAAGGTGAAACTTCTTTTAAAACTTTTTGAAAAGAATGTTGAAACTTCTTTTACTTTATGGAAGAGCTTTTGCGCTTTGAGCTTTGTACCATATTTACAATTATTTATTTTAATATACAATATTTACAAACGATACATTAAAATATCCAAGTTTTATGAGTTTGAAATATTTGTTCTACTCCTAAAAATGCTCTTCTTAATGGTTCGATGAATAAAATTTAAGACGATACCTGTAGTTAAACCGTTTCAAAGTCTAATTATCTTTAAGTAACATTGAAACAAACACTCAGTACTTTTAAAGTCCTGGGCGTCCTAAGATCAAACAAGACTCACATTAGTGATCAAAATCAATACCAGCTAGCGATGTAAAAAAATTATCGAGTTTTTCATTAAAATAGATTTTTTAAAAATCGACATAAAGATCGACATAGATCGACGACACGAAATAGATTTTAATATTCCTTTTTTTAATTAGATATCCATTGTTGGATGAATCCAATGTAGCCAAACATTTTTCAATCGAATTTCACAAACAGCACATCTTTTATTATTTATTGGTAGCTGTCCAGAAGTTTATATAGTGATTATTATTGATATTAAAAAACGCAGCTTTTCAAAAAGTCAGAAAAAAAACGATTACTATTAATCGATTTTATTACACGATTCAAGACACACGACAAAGTCACATCGCTTATACTTAGATTGCCTTAGATTCAACTTGTATCGCCCAAACCTCAATAAAGTAACTTTATATTCAGTCAGTCCACCCTCGCAAGCACAGTCTGAAGCTGAACAACGCGAGGCTTGTTTCAATGAAACATTAAATTTGGTACCAATTCACACCAGAGAGAAACTCGCTACAGCACCACAACAATACTAAATTTTACGAAGTTATATTCTAAAATTTTTGGGCTCGAAAACGTTCATATATGCCCGATTGTGATATATTCTATCCTACTTCCTAATAAAATTATAAATGCGAAAGTTTGTGAATATGGATTTATGTTTATTACTCTTTCACGGCAAATCCGCTGAACCAATTTGGCACAATTATTCCTTATAGACAGGAATTACATATGGACTATAGGAATCCTGATAATTCTAGAGGAATAGGATGACATTGTAAAGCGCTATCTATCATCGACGTATCACACGACATACAGTTCACACCATTATGGTAGCCGACGCTAAAACAATAGGTTCGTAACTTTACCACGTATCACCCCTAGTATGTAAGCTATCGGTACGTGGTACCAGGCAGTAGCACGCTCCTGGCCACGCCATGCAGCCTACCCCTAAATATACCTAGCGGCTTGCGAGATTGTCGGCTTTCAGAAATTTAGTATGGGGTTATATGAAGTAAAATTAAAAATATTTTGATGTATAATGCACATGTTACAAGTATTAAAATCATACAACATGACAAACCAAACATATTTATGTATACATTATTTCAATATATTGCAACTTCACCGCCGTGTAGTATTTAGCTGAGTAGAATAGACCACCCTCATTTCTTACCGTGGTGTCGTAAAAGGCGACTAAGGTAGGTCGGCCCGCCGTGTGGTAGCCGGCCGAGTTGTATATCCCACCCTCATTTCTTACCGAGGTGTCGTAAAAGGCGACTAAGGTAAGTTGACCCGCCGAAGGGAGGTCTATTTCACTCAACCGGTGGTATCCGGTTGAGTGAAATATGAGCTGACCTGATTTCTTACTGAGATGTCGTAAATTACAACTAAGGTAAGTTGACGTCAAGAAGGTGGCCGGTCGTAAAATACGTAGGTAAATCATATGACAACATGTTGTGCCAACCCCACATAAGGGCAGGAGGATGATGATATTGCAATTTCAGTATATAACTTTTCCCATAGGCATGTGAAGTTTAGACCGTCAAAATTTGGTTTTGAAAAGACTAATAATTCTGATATTTCTTTAACTTATTTTAACGATAGAGATTTATTATTTACTTTAGTGGTTTAAATATATTAAAAGGTGGCAACTAATAGGTTTTTATAGTTGATTTTTGTTACTTTAATAATTCCACTTTTATTCTTAGAGTTGGCTGATATCTCATTAAGAAAAGTTCAATTTGAGCGTGATGAACTTTGTCTCAATAAGATAAAGGATTAATAAGAGAGAAGACGTGGCCTATGCGACCAAAAATACCTAAAGTTATAATGAATACGCTCAACAAAAGCTTCGCTTTAAGCTAGAGATTATAATATGTATAATATTTATTTAAAGAGTCCATAATTTAATCATTTAATTAAATTTATACAATTTTGCTGTATATATAAGAACTAAAAATATTTTTAAATAATACAATTTAACACCTGTTTACTTCCTTGACAATATTTAAAAGAAATAATTGTAGATATAAATAATAAGAAATTGTAATTTTTCAGTTTCACTTTCGTTATAAAATGAAAACTATTAAAAGCTCCGAATAAAAAAACTGATTTATTTAGTCTATCTAGGTCAACACGTTAGATTTACATAAATTAACAATTTAAATATCCAACAAATTTAGCAAGTGAATAAATTTATATCAAAAATTGGCGTGCGGTTTTTAATAAAATAACATGTGAACGTTTAGCATTAAGAATATAATATTTAAACATAATAAACTGGTTTATTATTGTAGAACATTGTTTTCATTGTTGAAGAGACAATATTTCACACAAAGACACAAGCTTGTTATGAAATTTACTAAATTGCTTGCATCCGACGTGACTTTGCCTCCATTTTTAAAGTTAGCGGCTCTCGGTATCGTGTTTAGAATAATAAATAAACCTTATTATGGTCTTATGAAATCCATATTTCCATAATCATTCTACTAATATTATAAATGCGAAGGTTTGTGAGTATGGGTGTATTTATTGGGTGTATATATTGTTACTCTTTCACGAAAAAACTATTGGACGAAATTGGATGGAACTTCACAGTAATATAGCTTATACATCGAAATAACACATGGGCTACATTTTGTAAAGATGTTGTTATTTTGGTTTAACGAGAGAAGCCGCGGGTAAAAGCTTTTAATATATATAAATGAATGTTTGTCTATGTTTCCTTTATAGACTTGGAAACGGCTGGACCAATTTTAATGAAATTTTAATGTCATCTTTAGAATGACCAAGCGCATGAGTTTGGTGGCGATTGGAGCATTGTTTTTAACGATATATAATGTGTTTTTGAGTATAAAGATTGTTAAAAGGAATTTTAAAAACTAAAAAAATAAGTTAAAAAAAATCGAAATAAAAAATGCAAAATAACGAATATAAAAAGAGATAATTAATTTAAATTTCAAGTTATGTATAATATTTCTTTTATTGTATTATTACTGGTTCCTCAAAAGTTTACAGAGATTGAATTAAATCTGTCGACTCACAAAAGAGTCAAGATTGAGTTCAAATGAGTCGGTTACATACGTTAAAATTTGAATTAATATACACAAATCTGCCCTGCAATAGCGAGAAAAATAAACAAGTTTTACTGTTTCCACATCAATTAACTGTCCAATTTTCCGGGAAACGAGGACCGCTGAACTGGGTTGTCCTCTGAGAGTTTATTATAAGCCCCATTAAAGTTTTAAATCCAAGGTTACACATATCACAAATTTCCGAATGGTATTTTTTAATTTTTTACTAGCTGTGCCAGCAGCTTCGCCCGCATTGAAATCAGTTTATCACATATTTTTTCGCAAATTGAAATTTGTAACTTAAAAGTAGTTATCGTGAGTTAAATATAAGACAATTTTGAATAACTTTCACCGTTTTCATAGCGCACGCAAGAAAAGCTTTAAATTTTGGAATATTATTTTTTTGGGTCCTCTCTCTTATCTTAACGTGATGTTATATAGCCTTGTTATATATCGCCTTCCTCGATAAATGGACTATCTTTTACTCAAAAAAAATTTTTCAAATCGGTCCAGCAGCTCCTAAACAACAAACAAACAAACTTCAGCTTTATATATTAGTATAGGATAAACTTTTCAGTTTTTTTCCGCTTATAAAATAATTTTCGCTCATTTGTGACAATGTATTCTAGAAAAATTCGGCGATGATTCGACTGCGTGGTGAAACGATTGTTAAGTTTATGATATTACGGTGGTGGTGGAGTACATTTTCTATTTACTTACTTTAACGCGGATTATAGCACAATAATTTTATTATTTGTTTTGTATTATGGATATCCGCAAAGTAACGCCTAATTCTATAAATTATTTAAATTCTAGAACTTAGTTAAATTCATGTTTGAAATTAAAATATTTCTTCTGGAGAAATGATATAGCATAGCTATATGAAGGTATAATTCAATACCTAAAACGTCGCTCACGAAAGTCAATAAAACTTTATGTTCCTTTTTTTGTATATTGTAGAGCTATGACCCAAATTCTACAGTTTACGTCCAACAAGAGTTGTTGGTTTTTCTGTTTCGATATGAACCGCAAAAAATTGAGTGTATTTTATTTGAGGGTTTTTTAAGGGAGAGTTGCACAAATATTTTTTATTTTGGTTTGACACCTTTCATTTTCATGAAAGTCAGACAATGGCCTCGTCTTTGTGATTCTAGTGGTGTATTGACTCTCTTCGTATCTTCAATTCTATTCCTGATTGTATGTTTAATTAAAACAAATCTATGTAGTCTTTCTATGTAGATTTTTGTCGCAAACGCTCATTAACAGTATGAAATATTAATTTTTAACGAAATTTTTGTATATTATAAAAGTTTCGAAAAAAAGGGTAATATTTGATATATGAAATGTGATTTCTTGTTTTTTTAAACATTTCTGCCAAACCGGTCCTTGGCTAATAATAATAAATAAATAATAAACACAGTAGTACTCGAACTACTTAAATTGAAGCTCGACTATTTAAAGTAAAACGACTATAAAAAATTAAAAATAGCTTGTCTAGAATATAATATTACTTACGTTCATGGCATTATTACACCGTGGAAATGCGGAGATCGTAATTTTACAGGAATCTCTTTACTAGAGGTGGAAACTAGGAATACCTTTTTTAAATAAAGAATGTGATGGATATCGTTGCATCTGATAGAAAAATTATACATAGTTGAAAAAAATACTTGACGAAAACTAAAAACTCTAACTTAACCAACTTGAGCTCAAGTTCCGTGTGTATAAGATATGATTTTTTAATGTAACTATCTACTATATAACTATATAAATTCTTCATTTCTGTAGTAATGCAAATACAAATATGTTTCTATTTCTAGATAGAGGTGCCCCACGTCATAACATTGCCGCTTCTAGAAAGTCTTAGGAGATTACAGGAGGTTCAGATCTTTATCATCTTCCAATATAACAACTTTTTAAATTTCCTAATTATAAAATGTTTTTAAGCTTACATTTAGTTCCAAAGACTTGTCGTAAGCAAGTT
Source organism: Morpho achilles (assembly GCA_947086495.1). NCBI lineage: Eukaryota > Metazoa > Arthropoda > Insecta > Lepidoptera > Nymphalidae > Morpho > Morpho achilles. Next base: position 9,983,510 of record CAMTZB010000022.1, on the reverse strand, counting down.
TCAACTACCTAACTAAATACTTTATACCATTAACCTTCCTATGCTACATACTCGTAACTACATAATATTTTTATTCAATTCACATTTGCAAGAATTATCAACCGAAAGTCTAAGCCACACACCTATCGATTGATGTGATGATGTGATGTGTGGTTATTATCCACCTATCGATTGATTTGATCTAATAAAGATAACACGTCATGTGTCGTCACCTTAAATTTACTTTCAACGCATGACTTTTGTTTTGAATGTATAGACATATTTACTTTAGAGATATTAGTACAGAAAAACTTTAACATTACCTACTGACATTATCGCTGAAAAACAATTATTTCTAAGCCAGATAAACTCCCCATAAAGTCATTTGTAAACAAAAAAAACACCATTTAGTCACGTCTTAGAAAGATGCTCTACGTGTAAAATTCTAATTTTCTAATTTCGTCCATATCAGACTTTCACAATAGAGCCAAGTATTAAACAATTAAGTTAAAGGACAAAGACTTCATAATATCAATAGACTTCCTAAAGCTTTCCTTTATACTGTGCAACGGACGTGCCCCATCTTACCTCCCTAAATCTCTTTAACCTCAGCCCTGAATCTTCTCAAATTTCTACCCTTAAGCCTCCCTCACAACAGATCGGAGGCAACACCGTTCCACTTTCTGTTAAGCCGAATACATTTCTAGGCTTACTATTGTTTTTTAATAAGGTCTCCAAGGAGCTTATATTAAAAAATAATAGCAGGGTAGATGAGCCTTGCTCGGCAATTTTATTAAAAGATATAAAAAATACAATTAAAAATATTAAAAAAAGAATAGGCGTATGATATCTAGGACTCGATTCCGGGTATTTTCATATCTTAAGTTCACCTGATCCCTACTGAGCTATTACTACTACTTTACAAATGACAGCACAATTCTATTTCTATTTAGGCAGTTTTTCAAAGCCTGGAAATAGTGATTTTCTGGAACAGGAAACGACATTTTTTAAATAAAACCAAGCTAGAACGATTTATTGGCCCTAGATCCTTCTGATCATGCTGAATTTCAAAAAAATCTTTGTAGCCGTTTTGTGTAATCCACATTATATATAAATACAAGATCAACTCATTTAACTTTTAAAAATATTTAGTATTTTAACTACTAATGATAATTCAATGTTAATTATTTAAAAAATAATTTTAAATACGGAACTATTAGAACATACAATTTTATTAACTTAAACTATTATAATTTACATTTAAACTCATATTCTGCATCAGGCAGCTGTCGAGTGGATAAAGTAGCTGACGCGTTTGCTAGACGGGTGTGCGATATACCTAAAGTAATTTCCATTTCATTTTGCCGCCGAGCGATCATAATTTTGTTCCTCCTTTTTTGTATTGATTTTGTTATTTGCTTGACTTTTTACGGAATTTTGAAATGGATTGGGGCAAGTGTCGAAGAACCGGAAGTGAAAATAGAAAGATAAGAGTCTGAAACGAGAATAGCAATATTCTGGGAGCGCGGGTTTAAAGGTTCCTGCAGTGTAAAGTTGGAATCTGCTCAAATAGACTGTATCGACGTCTCTATATCCTAGCCTAGCTGGAAATTAAAAATGCTCCAATGCGTACATACACGTACCAATATCCCAGAATCTCCAGAAATATGTAAGTTGTAACATTGTCTAACTCTACTCTCTACAGGTGCTTGCCCATAGTAATCTTGGTTGGAACACAAGCACATATTGCTGCTTCCGCGCAGTCATCATTGTTTTGCCGCATAATTACGGTTCAAAATAATTATTAAACTCAAACTACTGAAAGTCTAAGACAGTTCCTAAAATTTTTAAAGCTAAGTATTTAATTAGTGCCCACCGCTGAAGGGGTGTAGCCAGTTCCACTCTTATAAATGGCATATTCGATTGACGCTGACTAGAGCGATAAATAGGGATAAGCTAACTGAACTATTAATTCCGATCTCTCGAATACTGATATTTACTGACATCTTATAAGAAAATTTGAAAACAATAGACGTCGCCTTCGCCTTTCTTATACATGACTAAGGTGTAAAGTAATATATTGTCTAATATTAAATTTCATATTTTCTTTTATAATAACTTGTCTTGTCGTCCATTATCGAAGTCTATTGTTGTAGACACATTAGTCTAGACCATGATATATTATTTAAACATTGACATAAGACAGTAACAAAGGAATTAACAATGGCATTAGATAAGAGCATGACCTAATCAAGGTGATTCTCGACACCTATTGTTTGTTCAAAAAGCTCTATCTACATTATGGCTCAGTATTAAATTTCTGTACCTATATTATAGAAATCTACATGTATGAAATATTAAATACTGTAATTTTGGTTTGATATATATTTTTTTATTTCTATATTTTCGGATACGTATGGCCTCGGAGCTATCTACCGAAGTTCACATAAGTTTCATGATTTGTCCCTGTTATAAATTATTAGTAACAGATAAGTAAAATTTTTATAAAAAAAATTAAGTTGGGAAAATCGCATTTTAACAACTGTTTATTTATGTAAATACTATTGTAATACCACTTCATTAAGTGGAATGAACAAAAATATTTTATTAAATTACTGCTTCTGATACATTAATGCCAAAAATTAATTGAGATTGACTGTTTTAATTATATTCTAAGCATTGGTTATTTTGTATTGTTATCGTGCAAAGGTCAATTCATTTTAATTTTTTCAGTTTCATTTGATAATCATTTTCAGTATGATAATAATTTTAAGCAATTTTTAGTATAGTAAAATTATTACAACTGTTGAAAAATGTATGATGGTATTTGTAATCATCATCCTCCTGCCCTTATCCCACTCTAAGTGGGGTCGGCACAACACGTTATGAACATGTCACATGATTGGCCACGTATTTTCGACCGGCCGCTTACCTGACGTCGATTTACATTAGTCGTATTTTACGACACCTCGGTAAGAAAGACGGTGGTCTATTCTACTCAACCGAATACCACACGATGGGTCACCTTACCTTAGTCACCTTTTACGACGCCTCGGTAAGAAATGAGGGAGGGTGGTCTATTCTACTCAGCCGGATACCACGTGCCAGATACCACCAGTGAGTAAGGTAAGCTGACGTCAGATGGCGGCCGGTCGTAAAGTAACACAGTCAAATCACATCACAACATGGTTAAAACAGTGGGATAAGTGGAGGAGAATGATGATGCACATACATATTTTTTAAAGTTGGCAACAAGCTATGTATTCAATTGGTGATAGCAAGAGTTTTCAATTTGCAGAATTTTTATGAAACATTACATAATTGTATAACAAGTAAAACATTCAAGAGCCGAATTAATCAAACAATGGAAACCGCCAAATTTCGTCAAAAGATTGTATATACTGTCTATATATCCTTCACACACAGATTCGCAAGCGATTCGAACGTACTGGTAAAAATTTAATAAACGTTTCTTTGTATTCAGTCGGCCTTCAGTTATCGTCACAAATGAAACATACCAAGAATTCGTTCATTTTCTTTTCGTTAAGATCAGTACCGTTGAACATTTATAGTGAAGTATTTATAATTAAATATATATGAAAATAAATTTAATTATTTAAACAATAAACTTTACATTTACCAAATTGGAAGTAATTGGTAGATCTGAACGATTACTACCAATTAGGTAAATTAATAGTCAGTCTCGAGACGACTGACAGGAATATTCTTAATTCTATTAAGTTCTATAGAATTATCTCCGTAATTGATTTCGATAACAATATTCACACGTCATTAATACAATTACCATTCTATTGTATGTGGTAGCATCGTCGTAATTGTGAAATGCAGAATTCAGGAATTCTATATGCTTCAGAAAACATTGCATTAAGTATACCAATAGAAGGAGTGGGGGTTAATATGACGTGTGGCTTAGAGCTAGGTAGGAGTGTAGATCTCAAGCCAGGAACCATCACGAAAGGTGTGAAAAAAGTGGTAAATGTAGTCGATGCCAGTGCAAATTCATTGAGTTGCGTTGACGTTTAAGTTTAAACGTAGAGCCATGCAATATGCTATTGAGGTGCCTACAATATCGATCGATCAAACTGGAGTGCAGGTGGAAACCACTGATATAAGCGGGTTTCTACATGCTCAGAAGCACCAGATGCTATCTGTTACCAATGATTTGGTTTAACAGTCTTGGGAAAACGAGTTGGACATTATTGCTGTGAAGTGACATGTCACTCTTACATAACATTTAGCGAAATCATCGCTGAAGCAATCAGTGAGAGTAGCGCATAAGTGGACTGTGGTCGAGTGTTCGCTGTTTTGGCAGTTTCTGCTGAATAATACTGCCAAGAATTTGAATTGATTTTGATTCCAAAAATTGTAAAATGAAATCTATAAATTATAAATGTTCAACAAGTGTTTCCATTACAATGGTTTTAGCTCGAAGAGTCGTTACAACGTAAATTGGGCTGTGAATTACGTATATGCATATCATTTCATTTATTAATTACAAGTTTAATTTCGGCGCAACTACGTAGTTCTCTCCAAAGCAATAAATAAATTTAAAGAACCGAGGTGTAATCCTAAATCAACTCTTCGACATCTATTTATATTCAGACGTGATTAATCATCTTCGATACAAGGTCTTAAGTTGGTATGAGCTGTAATCGATAATCCTTCTATATAAATTAGTTACACGAATACATAAACCTCTCTCGCTCTCTCGCAGGAATAGCAGAGTATATTTTTATCTTCCATTTTCTTCTCTCATTTATCAACTCTGGCGCTACCTCATACGCATATCATACTTCACACAATACATTCATTTTTTTCGACCTTTCTCTAGTAAATAATATTAATGATTACGACATATGTATAATATTTTGTGGACTACAATTAAGTATTTAAATATACGTTTGTTTGTTTGTTAGTTTTTCATGTTTTCTAATATAGGTTATTAACAACAATGATTGATATGATTAATCAATAGATCAATAGATGATCGAGATATTGTAGCGTAAATACGTGGTTTGTGGTTGAAAATACCGACATTACTATGTATGTGCCTATGATATTTGTGGAGTTCCGTCAACTTCACTTGCCATCGATCCCATCATATCCCATAGATTTATGATAATTAATCAGATTTAATAAAAATGGGACCAACTTATATTTTCAAAATTTTCAGTTTGAAAATTTATTCTCTACTCCATAAGGTATTTTAATTTTTAATACAATGATTCACATCTTTAAACACATCTTAAGAGACTTTCGATCAATAATGTTTTTTATCGAATTAGGTTATCAAAAAGCCATATTAAACAGATACCAATATAATCTATAAACGTAATTAAGCTAAGTGTCTAGGCGCACCAAGCGTCCTATACGACCCTGTCGATCAAATAACGAGCACCAACCTTAATACAGCCAATACACACACAACACACAGTGCCTTCACCAGCGAAGTCCCGACAGTCATACCCTGATCGACCATAAATTAGACGGCAACGAAGACGACGATTCCCTGCGCTGGTTAAGCTTCTTTGCTCAAATCTCCCTATTTCGCACCTTTAACGATGCGTCTATACTACTAAATGCTGCTTGGGTAACATACTGACAACTCAAAAAAATTTATAGTTTAACGCGTTTATGTTTAATTGAAATAATATTAAAATTTTTTGAATAATAATTATTTTTAAGTATTTCATAAATATCAATAATATAAATCTGTTGATCTGATCGGATCTGATGATCTGATGCGATCTGATGATCATATCCTAATGGTAAGCTGTCACTCATGGACAATATCTGTACTAGGTCAGACTCAAGGTTCACTTTGTGTTAATACAATTTGCTATCTATAAGCTATAATTTCTATTAAAAACGAATTGAGCTGTCATGCTCGATGCATTAATTACATGAATAATTATTTTGGACGGTGTACGACAGGCAGCTTTATTCGAAAACCACTCTAATAGCTCTAAGCTCACGGGATGTGAGCGTTGGATTATCCTTCTTAGTGGGATTTATCTCGGTATATGCTATTACACGGACATCACTAAAACCAATTAACTCACGAGACTGCAACTTTGTGCAAATTTCAACCTGTCCCTTACAAAACTCGACAGATTTAAACGAAAACTTATTTAATGTGTATATTTTACTACAATATCCTTCTGACCAATGGGCTTACATTCATATGAGTACCTTGATGAAAATTTGCCGGTTTGGGAATAGGATATTTGGAAGTACGGATAGTGGCGGCTTAATTATTTCTCAGGCTTTCGCAATTGTAAATATTGGATATATAACATATTAATATATAAATTAGAACTCAGGCATTAATCGATCCTATATCTGATTGACGGACGTCAATGAACAGTAGACACTACATAAGATGTAAATATGAAATTAGATCATCAGTTTCAGTTGATGGGACAGAGATCTATTGAGAAATCATTTTGAGGCCATAGTAAATCCTGGAGTCAGTAAGAATAAAATATTTTTCGAGGGACGTGTAATTTAGAGACACAACTCTTCAATAATAAAATAAATAGCATTTGGTTGTGTGCGTACGTGTTTGATAAAGGATAAACGCAGCAAAGCTGTGCAACGAAAGCAAATACTAACGCAATAATTTAATGTTCGCCGTCACTATGAAAATTGTTCCTTTTTTTAACTCGCTCGCACGCTCCCGGAACTCTCGCAATATTTCAGGTTTACTTAGTCTATTTAGGCGACTATTTTCATTTTGAATAGTATGAATAAAATCTTTAAATTAAAAATGTTACAATCCATACTAATATCCATATAAATATAATAAATGCGAAAGTCCGTCGAATAAAAAAATTTAAATGAAATTTGGCAAAATTAAAGCTGAGAAAAAACCCATTCTCTTTAGGGAACAGAAAAAAACATATGTTACATTTATTGAGGTTGCTAAAACGTTTTAACCAGGGCTAACGAAGTTGCGGATTTCACTAGTTCGTTATACTTTCAGCTTATAAAAATCAATAAATAAATAACAAACCCATTTCTTGGGCACTCAATCTTCTATTCCATATTCAATATAGACATTGAAAGGTGATAGACACCGTCCAATACTTACTTTCTGTAAGTCAAAAAAACATTTAAAAAAAATTATGACCCGATTTTACGGGTCTTAGCTTCTCTTAGCTTGGTACGCACATGGCATGTGAAAAACGAAAAAATAAATGTCGAAGACAGCTCAAACACCGGTGTGATATTTAAAATAACGATAAAACGGTTATTTCATAGGGAGCTAAAAATTATGAATAAAAATTCTCGTACAAAACACATTTTCTTTTTATAAAATTAAGTACAATCTAAGTTTAAGTAAGCTGAAGTGTGTGACCAGATGTTGGATGTCGCAGAATATTATCGTTATTTCCTAAATAATAGACAAAAATCTAAATTATTTATAAGACTTTATATAAAATCAAACTACATTTACGTTCAAACAGCTATGAACTATAAGGGGTAAGCGAACTGCAAATGACGTGTCAATAATGGCTTGTCGAGTGTTTAGAGAAACATCCATAAAAGCATTTCCGCACTGGGTAGTTCTTTACTTTATTTATTTATTTATTTATTTATTCGGAATCTTGGAAACGGCTCCAACGATTTTCATGAAATTCAGCAAAAGCTGTCTGTATGTGATCGATTTTCGCAAAATCTACGGAACGGACTTTTCTACGGTTTTTATCAATAGGTAGCACAATCCTTCCGATTTAAGTTTTTTGGTTTAAGTGAGTACATTATCTTTTTAAATTGTGTTGAAAAGGTTGTAAAAAAACCGGCCTGCTGGGAGCTTTTTTAAACCAGTATATACACACTAAAATAATGCACTGTAGACCTGCAGATCTATAAAAATACTAGAAAAAAGTAGGCGACATCGTGTCTCTATCTCTTGTGGTTAACTAACTAAATATAAAAATAATCAAAATTTCAAAATTCTATTATAAAGACACAGGCACAGCTAATTCGCTTATAAGCCAAACAAAGCGTTAAAGGTTTAATGACAAAACCTATTGTAGTACAATAAAATTATTGTTTGTCATCAGTTTGGCGTTATATGCATCATTATTGATTTCAAATAAATTGTCCATTATATAGCCGCCGGTAAGATCAGGCGATCATATATAGTCTGCAAGCTTTAAAATTTTCCAAAGAATAGCTTTATGTTAATAACATGTTTCTCAACTGTCACATTCTTCCTGAAGTATAAATGTAAAAAGAGAGTCCATAGCCCGGCAACCGCTACGAATGTAGAGATCCGTCTGATGATATTACCGTGTACGTGCTCCTGCGATCATGGATAAACCCATTATTTTTCATATAAGTAGGAATTTTAATCATTTATTACCACCGTTAACTTAGTGGATTCAAAAGGTATGGTAAACAGCTAACTAAAGTGGTAAAACATTGCCAATGCGCACGATTGACGGAGCTCTCGAGCTACTAAAAATCAACTTTGACAACCTCAAAATAGTCTAAGTTGTGCTTCTTTTTACATCACACTCAATGACTCTGTAAAAGTCGTGAGTGCGTTAGTGCAGCATATACTCAGTTCGAAAAAACAATTAAATCACGCGAGTATGTGTAGTGCGGTAATTTTTATGGGTATTGTGGTAATTTTTCTCCTGTATTATTAAATGGTGTGAACAAATTAAGCCCTTTTTCTTCAAAAATGTTTCTAACAGAAGTCCCTTCTGTTTCAGACGTAAAAGCGGGAGGTTTTTAAGTTTCCAGGATGTGGGTGGGAGATATGTACTTTAGCCAGATTAGAATAATATTCTCATTGACCGATTGGTTTAATGTATTTTGTTATTGAAATATAACTCAAACGACTTTAATGTTATACTACGTTAATAAAAAAAGATTATACATTGTTATAAAGTTTTTATTTCAATATTAATATTGTTTTAAATAATTAAATACATATATAATTGGCATCTTGTTGAAGATCTTCGTCTATCCTTTAGTAATTATCGTTTATATGACTCGCCATAGTCCGTGAATCCTAGAAAAAAGTTTGTCATCATCATCATATTAATTAAATGAAAAAGCAACATAATCAAATAATTCATATTTGAAATTTTATTGTACTTACAATATTTTAGTAATAAAAACCGCTGCACATCCTACCAAGTAACTTTTTTTAATCTAGATTTTATATATCTAGAGGTACTGGGAGACCGAGCTTTGCCCGGTTATTTTTTATAATGTTAAATTATAGCGATTAAATAGTTTAAAAAAAAAATATTTTTGGTCTTCGCATTAAAAAAAATTAAATACATTTTAAAACGCTGTTTTTATTTATATATTTAAAGGCACAAAGCTTAACAGATCTCTTTCGTCGAAATATAAAATATTAATAATTATTTAATTATGTAATAATTTATGTCTTGACAGGCATCTTCTTCTTGAACCATTGAACTTTTCATTGGTGTAATAATTTAATAGAATTGCATTTTTCGTTCTTGTGTGTCGCTCAAACCACTGAATACCGCTGAATGAATATTTAATTTTTCTTATATACTCTTTTTAATTTTAAGCAACCAATGTACTAATAAATAAAATAAAAAATATAATGAAATCGGAAAACCGTTGTCCAGATATATCGAAACTAACAAAAAGGGACTGGTTTTTAATTAAATAGATAATTTGTATCATGATTACCATATTATATAATTGACTTTAAATTTTCCAATTTTTAGCTGGAATTTTTTTTTTAAATTGTGAAAAGTTGAGATATTTCCCATTTTTTTCATTTAAATCAGAATTTAAAATATAAGTTAAATATGAAAATTATTCAATTTGTTAAAGCTGTCTATGAGACTAACCAACATAAATAAAACGGCTATACGTTACTTCCTATCTTTTTTTTATTATTTCGTGATATATATTTTTAAATAATAATATATTTTTTAATTTAATACTTGCAATAGTCAATCTTTATATTATATATATATTTATGTTCTTTTATATGTGAACTTAATACAATTTTTTTATACATTTACAGCGTCGCCATAACTTCTTTCCCGAAACTGTTATTTCTACAGAAATACTGTTATTTTAATTTGAAATTTGTCTTAGCTCTACGCATTATGCGCATAGTTTCAACAAACATGCGATACGCCGCTGCAAACGAATTACGAGTAAATTTTCTGAAATTAACACAATGGTTAAACCTCACAAAGCTGACGCGGTTTGTAGAATAAACTACTTAAAACAGGCGGAGCCTGCGATATAAATCCAAAATAATTTATGCAAAATTAATTTATACAGTTTCCAAACTTTTATTAAAATTTTAAGTAAATGTTATTGTAGTTTTGAATAGTTTCAGCGCGATAAAAGTTTGGAAACTACTAAATATTATTTAAACTTACTTGAAAGCCGCTCAGCTGCCTTCGTAGAGTCGAAAGAGATGTTTGTTTTTCGAGGGTGGTTTATTCTCAGGTGGCAATTGGCGCGCGGCGCGATGTGCAATACAGGGGTAGAGAAGACGACTCTCTACCACGAGCGATCGCACAACACTGCTTATCGACCCCTCGCGCCGCACCAACTCTCCCGCTAACCCCTGTTCGGATGTAGTTCCGCGCCTGCCTACCACGCGCCATTGCCAAATTTCGAGAAAGCTTAAAACAAACCCTTTGTCATTATTCACATCTAAAAGATCGATGACCACGTGACAACAGTCATCATTGTCTAATGCTGTCTCACGCGTTCAAACCTGAAAAAAAATTAAGGAACACATATTGGTAACATCGATTTTTTAGGCTTTCTGTGATTCCTTGAGAACGTCTAACGTAAATATAATCAAGCTTCCGAAAGAATTAAAGTATTACTATTATTATCTAAATTTAAATTTTAAGTATAACATATTAGTATAAAACATAAATAAATTTTCAAATAGACTATGCTCTACGTAATCTTGTCGATTTTATATTTGTTGAGTTACGTCCACTAAACTTCTATTATATTAAATATGTATAATTTTAGTTTACGGGGGAAAAGTTGGAGTAAGATATTTTATAAATAATTAATAATTTGACGAAATTATAGCCATGTTTGCAACAGGGAAGACATTACAAGCTTATAACGTGTCAGCTGAAATTTTTAACATAACAAGGTTCGCTTTTATTTTCCATATAAGTATACCCCCATATAATAAATCAAGTTACAAATGCAACTTCTTTAAAATTTGAATACATTATGCTATATATAATATGTAAATAATATGTTGTAACGATAGGATATCCGTGTTTTTATCAACGGTATCTTTGCTAGTAAGACTTTTAGTATAGATTGTTTATGATATATGACTAAATATTATTTTAAGTGAGTGAGTTGAAAAAGTTATCATTAATGAAAAAAATTGTGCTTTATCAGTTAGGTAGAATAATTGATAAGTTGAGATCCCGAGGAATCTATGTCTTTCTGGTTATAGCCTGAAGCATATATATATCTCTCCATGATTAAAAGTGAACGGTGGCGTAGCTAGGTAACCAAGGGCTGTAGAGCGAAAAATAGGGCCCCGACAAAACTATAAAAAGTCATTTGTCCGTATTCTTTGTGTTATTAATTCGATGTAGTCCAGATTTGTCGTAATGCAGTCAACTCCACAGTGAAATTGAAAACCATATACAAATTATAACTTTGACAAACAACAACAAATTATCAAATTATTACTAGTTGAATTTATAGCTTGTAAGTCAGAGTCCGAGGCCACTCCTGTGTAACCCTCCGATGGACATGTTTTCAGTGGAAAACAAATTTGATAATTTCATTATTTATTTCTCAAATAGTTTTTACCCGTGACTTCATTAGTGTGGAACGTAGTACCGTTAAGGCTGGTATAAACTGGAGTTTCCATCACTCTCAAACCCTGGTTGAATTAAAACTCCAATCCTCCAATCCTCCAATCCAAATAAATCCAAACTCCTTCACTCCTGACGGTCATGGGCTTTCCTCATCCAATCATGGGGTGTCATATGATTTTATCCTGTCTTCGTTTTGGGGGTCTATTATGCGGTCGATTATGTAGTCATGTTCGCCACTCCTGCAATTTCCACGTCCATCCGTTATTCATACGAGCTATGTGTTCTGCCCATCTCCACTTGCACGGGTGCAAGGTATAAGTGTAACTAGGTCTTTGACCTCAGTCTTAGAGCGTAACCAATCCTTTGTTTTCCGATCGCGCATGGTTATGCCTAGCAATAAATTTTGCTTCGCTCCCTTTGGGTGACGTGAAATTTCGATTAGCCTCTATATCCATCATAGCCTCTGCACCATAGCTGAAATCAGGCAAGACATATTGCGCGAAGACTTTCTTTTAACGGGAAAGACCTTGTTATTAACGAGTGATGTACTCCTCTACTTCTGTAGTTCAATTCTTCTAACCCAGTAAGACTTTATTTTTCATAAATCGGAGTCGGATTAAAGATCACAGAGCATTTGTTTTAAATATCTGTGACCAAAACCTGAAAGCAATTGGAGTAGTTATAACTACATTGTAAAAACATTCACTGTTTTATTGTATCAGTCTCCATATAGGTGCGCGCTTTTGTATAACAATTTGTTGCAGCGAACCGTTCATGAGTTTGATCACTTCCAAGAGTTTCTTTTAAACATGCTTGACGGATAAAGGGGTAAATAAAAGTTGAGAGGAGAACATTGCAGTCAGATTATAGACTCTTAGCATTACTCAATTACTTTTAATTTAAATTAAAACCTATACCATCAGAGGAAATAATTACATTTCGTTGTTGACTCCAATTCTACGGGACTACTTAATTCTTATTCCAGCATGCAAACATCCATTTATCTTTTCGCTCGCCTAGTAAGTTATCATTAGCCTTCTAATAAGTTATATAGCCCGCACTAGGTTACAGAGACGTAAATTATTGCTGGCAATTCGACCCATGGTCAGCTCCCTCGATTGTTTAGATTTGTAGACTACCTATTTATACAAAAAGTAAAACTAAGTTGTTGCAATTATATAATGTATAAGGTCATGGCACAAGATTGTGGCGTATGGACATTCCTTAAAGAGACCTTTGTCCAGCAGTGGATGTCCATCGGTTGAAAAGAAGAAGAAGAATGTATAAGGCCCTTCTGAAACAGTACAGTCCATTTAGAAATTATTTTTAATAATATTAAGTTTGAAGTATCTATTAAACCTCTTTGATCACAGAATCTAAAATAATTATAATAAACTTACTCTTAAGTATTACATCGTGAACAGTAAATGGATAAAAGATTTATTGTACGTCGAGAAAGCTTAGGTGGCATCACTTTGTAAATTTTATACAAAGTACCCGTACAAAGGAAATACAAGATTGATAATGTTTTGTGTCGATATTATCTACGAACAGAAGTATGTTTATATTGTTCACCTAGCTACGGGGACTGCTAGATCATTTCTAGGAATGTTTGTTTTCAATGAACGTTGTTGTGAATATACATTTTGCAGGGTGGTTGCATTACTGACCGATATCAAAGAACACCTGCTTAGTATTGATTACTAGTATTTGATTTATAGAAACAGGCGTTATTGTCCGGTATTCCAGAGTACAGAAATTACAATAATATTATTTGGCTGTAATCCGCGCGTGTTAACAGAATATATGTAATGTACACTTAGTGTATGAAGCAGGCAACAATCATATACATGCAGGACAACTCACCACATATATCACAAAACGCCACCAACACCAATACTTCACACAAGCACTACACACACTCACTACAACAACCTCTACGATCATTTCGACCCGAAACCGAAGCATCATCAGGACGATAGGCTCCAATTTCTAAATCAACATATTATTTATTTAAATGGGCTTCTGCAAGTCCTAACGACTTAATGATATCCTGATGTGAAGTCCACAAAGATGTTCTTGCCCAGAACATCTGGGAAAAAGGTTTTGGGTCATTCTTTTCACAAATGTATGTATCCTAAATACTCACATATTAATAAATTTAGTCCGTGGTTCCTTTTTCAAAGTCAAGCTTTTTTATCATTATTTCATCAGCACACGACCATAAGCTTAGTTAATAAACGCATTTTTAAGATATTTATTTAACAACCACAGTATTGGTTGCGCGATTTATTTTAAAAAATGTACTCGTATACCGAAGACGCCGTGTGGTATCCGGCTGAATAAAATAGTACCACCCTCATTTCATACTGAGGTATTGTAAAAGGCGACTAAGGTAAGTCGACCCGCCGTGTGGTATCCGGCTGAGTAGAATAGACCAACCTCATTTCTTACCGAGGTGTCGTAAAAGGCGACTAAGGTAAGTTGACCCACCGTGTGGGATCCGGTTTAGTAGAATAAACCACCCTCTTTCTTACTGAGGTGTCGTAAAATACGACAGAGGTAAGTTGACGTCAGGTAGGAGGCTGGTCGTAAAACCGCAGCCAAATCATGTGACAGCATGTTTATAACATGTTGTGCCGACCCCACTTAGAGTGGGATAAGGGCAGGAAGATGATGTACTCGTATACCAAAGCGAAGGATCAACTATCGGACTCTTTGGAGGCGTATTCTGGTGACAGTAGTTTATTTTAGTTCGTGGTTCATCTATTAAACTAATTTTTAGTATACCTAGATACGTTCTACAGAAATAGTATTTCATTAATCATAATAAAAGGTTATAACACCTTCACTTTATTATAAATTCTCCGCCGTATCGCTGAATAAAATAGATCACCCTCATTTCTTACCAAGGTGTCGTAAAAGATGATTATTGTTAGTTCACGTCAGGCAGGCGGCCGGTCATAAAATACCTAGCCAAATCCTTTAACAACATGTTTATAACATGTTGCTCTACACCATGATTTTGTTATTAAGTTTTTCGAATTCAGATACAAAATTGGATCTGATGCCGCTTTTAAACGAATAATCTATCATAATTTATAGAGTTAGGTGTTACTTTGCGGAGATCCATAATATAAATAAAAGTAATAATAAAATATTTTGCTATAATCCACGATGAAGTAAAATAGAAAATATGTATAAATAAAAATGCTAAATCTGGAGTGGACACTCCATACCTTATAGATGCAGAATTCGTAAAAACACATGCACAAACCTCCACCACCACCACCACCACCACAATACACAAGCACTACACACGTTCACTATCAATATTTAACAATCGTTTCACCCCGTCGTGGAGTCTATTTCCCGATGATGCTTCGGTTGTAGGGCTAAACGATTGTTGAGTTTGTGATAGTGAACGTGTGTAGTGCTTTGAGCTTTGCCAAGGTACGTGAGTCGTTTGTGGGTTTATAAGATTCTATAATTAAAATTCCGCAATCAATTTTAGTTTTGCCATTACACACACCAGTTTAAAAACACTGTTAAAAAGAGGCTGATACATAAAGCCTACTATACTGTTGAGGATTACTTAGAAGATAAGAATATGTGGATATAGCTACTCTGTAAAAGACAGTAATGACTAAATGTCAATGTAAATGTAAATGTAACAAGTAATAAGGATTACATTTTCAAAAGAGCAACCGCGGAGATTCTTGCTGGCTCTTATTGGTAGGAACAGCTTTCTGAACCAGCAGTAGAGTCGACGATTCAAAAGCACTTGTTTACAGGTTCACTTGAATAGAGAAAATTTTGAATTTGTATCTGAATTATGACTATATAAATTATCGTGCAATCTCAACTTACTCATTAACTGTTCCAAGCGAACGCCTTGAACAGTTAATTGTTTAAATTTGTGGAGGTAAAGTTAACGGGCATAACATATAACAACTTTTAACAACGAACCGCGATAAACTTTGTTTTACGCCACAATTCTGTTTTATATACAGGCTGCCGGAATTTTTAACAAGCACTGCACAAAAACAGACGAGTCCCTATTATTAAGGAACTTCCTATTGTCCATCATGTGTTCCAGTACTATGTCATTTGTAGAAATTTAAATGATATAGGCGTACAAACAAGTTTCCGCCGTTTCGAGGGAGATGGCATTCAAGAGGTTTACGTTAGAATACTCCGATGTTAACCGGCTTAAAAATTAGGTTATTAATTCTAGAACAACGTAACTTCATCATATTATTAATTTCGTATTAGCATCATAATTTTTTTTTTCTCCAAAAAGGTAAGACCTTTTTTTGAGTCAAAAAGGCGTCATTGCGGGAACTTCTTTAATTTTAAAAAATCTGTACCGGAGGTGCATAGATTGCTCATAGACGCATATAATAAGTCTGTTAGGAGTAAGAAAAAATGCCGTGAGTGGTTTTTCAACATTAAAAACAGTGATTTTGACGTGGAGAAGAAGTACAAGGAATGGGCATAATTAGAGGATTTATTGGGGGAAAATTCGTCTCAAACACAAAAGAAACTTGCATTTACTTTGGAAATCACTCAACAAGCAGTCCCATATTGCTTACAATAGTTAGTAATGATTCATAAGAAATATCATTAGTTTTCATACAAATTAAAAGTCGGGAGATGTTGAACGACGATTTTGCATAAGTTACATGTTGCCAGCAAGAGACAGAAAAGCTTTTTAGAATTCTCCTCCTCATGTAGCGGTTCCGGTGAAAATCCATTCGAAAACTCTTGATTGGGAATTACTGCCCCACCCGCTGTGTTTACCAGACATTGGGCCATCCGATAATCATCCGTTCCTGTCGATGGCACATACTCTGTGAGAGCAACAGCTCCCATCATATGAAAATACCAAAAAATGGGCTGTTACATGGATAGCCTTAAAAGATGTAAAGTTTTTCAGACATGGAATTCAAATGCTACCTGAAAGATGGGGAAAAGTAGCTGCTAGTGATGGACAATCCATAGTTTAAATTTAAACTACCGTTCTTTTGCAATAAAAACTTTTTTCTTCAAAAAACGGCATAAACTTATTTGTACTCCTATAATATTTTCACTAAAATATTTTCCATGTGAGAATTTATTGACGGTGTGCGAGCTGAACTTAAGCGTACTACTTATTATTAATGTCGATGTTGCTTATTGTTATATAAACTATTGTATGTGCAGCAAGGTTTATTTACTTATTCATCAGGTTTCTCCGTGTGGTATCCAGTTGAATAGGATAGCCCACCCACATTACTTACCGAGGTGTCGTAAAAGGCGACTTAGTGAAAGTACTCTTAATTAGTCAAAACTTTATTGGTTTAGCATTACTTTAAGTTTTTATCAATGATATTAGCTTAAGTAGTTTATTTTCCAAATAATAAATAATACACTAAGCCCATATAACCTTATTTAGATATTTACGGAATGTTATAAAAATGCTGCCGAATACACTGTTAAAAAGTAGTTAATATTAATTCTTAATAAAAATGACGGCTGGAGTTTTCATAACTCATGTATTTCATAAATAAATTTCAACGGCTAAAGAAAAAATTAGGTGTCGTCTGCCACATGGGAAATATTATTTACAGTTCACGGCACTCAAATAAATATATCCACCTTATTTCGTCATTACATTTCTCTCATAGCCAGATGTTCAGATTGCAATCCATTACATAATATTATTTTAGTTCTAGTACAATTGTGAGAATGAGCGCATTAAAAAAATTAATCGATAGTTGTACATTGAAAGCCGCCGTGTGGTATCCGGCTTAATAGAATAGTACCACCCTCATTTCTTACCGAGGTGTCGTAAAAGGCGACTAAGGTAAGTCGACCCGCCGTGTGGTATCCGGCTGAGTAGAATAGACCAACCTCATTTTTACCGAGGTGTCGTAAAAGGCGACTAAGGTAAGTTTGCCCACCGTGTGGTATCCGTTTCAGTAGAATTGACCACCCTCTTTCTTACCGAGGTGTCGTAAAATACGACAGAGGTAAATTGACGTCAGGCAGGCGGCCAGTCGTAAAAACGCAGCCAAATCATGTGACAGCATGTTTATAACATGTTGTGCCGACCCCACCTAGAGTGGGATAAGGGCAGGAAGATGATGAGTTGTACATTGAAAGATAACATTTTTCATACATAGAAGGAGGCGTTACTTTGCGTAATTCCACCAGAAGGATAGAAAATGCGTAATGAGTTACGATTTTGTCGTGGAGCCTATCCTTCTGATGATGCTTTGATTTTGGGGCAAAACGATCGTACAGATTGTGGTGGTGAGTGTCTGTAGCGCTTGTGTGGAGTATTGGCGGTGGCGGCGTATTGTGATGCGTGTGGTAACTTGTCCTGCATGTTTAAGGTATATAAATAGTGCCCACTCCATACACTTAGCATTACATAGATTCTCTTAAGAGGCGCGAATTAATTTTATTGTAATTTCTATATAAAAATTTTAAGTATGCGTTCTACAAGCTTGTGTATTGATATCTATACTAATATATAAAGCTGAAGAGTTTGTTTGTTTGAACCGACATAAGCTTGCGGCTCCTGCTTTGCGCCTTGCAAAAGTGCGTAAGCTGTTTGTGGGTTTTGGTATAAGATTCTATAATGAAATTCCGCAATCAATTTCAGCTTTGCCATTACAGCAGTTTAAAAACACTGTTAAAAAGAGCCTGATACAGAAAGCCTACTATACTCTTGAAGATTATTTAGAAGATAAGAATGTGTAGATATAGCTCTCTTTGAACCTGTACAAGACAGTAACGACTTAATCTAAATAGTATTAAGAATTATATTTTTAAAAGAACAACCACCGAGTTTCTTGCTGGCTTTTCTCGGTAGGAACAGCTCTCCGAACCAGCAGTAGAGTTGACCATTCAAGAGCACTTGTTTACAAGTTTATTTGAATAAAGAATATTTTGAATTTGAATTTGAATGCCTAAAAGATCTTTTAAATAGACGCTTATAAATAATTTTACGTCACGAAGCCGTGATTCTCTCAGGAGTGCCAGATATGGCCATCACTTTTTATTCTTTTTTTTGCATCTTTTTTATATCTTTTAAAAAATTACTGAGCAACGCTCAGTCACCCAGGTACTTATTTATAAAAGAATTAATGAGCTTCGACATTCAATTTTCATAAAATTCATATTCAAATCTTTATATGACAAGGACACATGTGCTGCAGTCATAATAAATAGCCAATTCTTTTATTTATGGAATAGCACATCGTCAACTTACCTTAGTCGCCTTTTACGACACCTCGTTAAGAAATGAGAGTGATCTATTCTACTCAACCGAATAGCACGTGGCGGGTCAACTTACCTTAGTCGCCTCGAACATCGAGACATCTCGAAAAGAAATGAGGGTGGTCTATTCTACTTAACCTGATACCACATTCTATGACCCCTGCTCTCGTTATATGTACGAATATCGGGCCAGTGACTGATAGATTAACATTTGTATCGTAGTTAAAGGTAGCAGTAGATGCACAAGATCGTTGAATTTCCTAAACAAGGCCATAAAGTAAAATTGAAACATAATCAATCCCTCTGATTTTTATCTTGTAATTGTCTGTCTCACATTCGACCAATCATGGGTCCATCAGTTGAAAGAAAGTACTTAATTCATTTTATAATATTAATGGTCCTTCCTGCAAAAGGTTTAAATTTAGAAATGAAACTCATAAAAGCTTGGAATTTAAAAATTGTAACCAATATTGTCACTGGTGAAAACCAATTACCCGACAGAGAGACGGTATATTGCCAAGCGCTTAGAGTGTTGAATACCCCTTATTTCATTGACAGTAATAATAAAATTTACTAAGGTCTTATTACAGAGTGGATCGGAACACTTTAATAATTTTTAAATTTTGTATAAAACATCTTTACTCATACTTTTATAAGCTGACACAAATATTTACAAAGTTTAATAATTTTAGAAGGTCAAAAGCCAATAATTTACTCCCGTGAATGTATTATTAATTTGTATTTTAAATATGTCTGTAAAAAATATTAATATATAATAGAATATGAAACTTCTTAAATATTATATATACTCACACAATTTGGAGCCCCCATTTATCCTCAACCAAAACGCAATAGCTGCATGAAAACGATATTGTTTAACATTCTATTTTGAAGGATATTCAATCAGTGAGCGTATTATTAAATCGTACATTCCTTAGAGCAATTAATTCATTTAGGAATTCCTCACCTTGCTACACAGCGACTGAACTAATAATTTTTCAGTGGAAAGCAGCGATAAAGTAAATAGTTTTCAAGCAGTCTACGTTCAAAAGCATTTCCTTTTGAACTAAATTTCCTTTGGGTGAGCATAAAATTAACGCAAGCATGAACCTGCCTTTGACCAACTCTAAAACGTTTAAGTTCATAAAATGCGAATCTGACATTTGGACATAAAATGAAACTATTTTTGATTGTAGTATTATGAAATTTTATATTTATATAAACAATGAAATTAAATTCATAAAATTCAATACACTTGTTTGCAAATTATATGATGTTTTAGATAAGTATCGTATATATACAAAAATATAACTAAAGCTTGAAGATTCTGTGGTTAGTAACCTTCATAAATAATTGGTATAATATAAGAGTGCTATACTTCCGATCCTTTAAGGCAAACTTTATAAAGTAATTATAGGCTGCCTTAAGGTAGGCGTCCACTTTTTTGTATCGTAAGTACCAGACGCATCGCATCAAATGGATTATTTTTCCAATGCGTCCACAGTATCAGCAGCGATCGGATTTGCCGACGCTCTACCATTCGGAGTTCCGTAATGAGAAGTAATGTAGTGTTCGGTAGAATCTGCTAGACGATCGAGACGAAACGAACGAAGAACGAAGAAGAAAAAGAAAAGAAGAAAACGAAGAAGAATAAGCGCTCAAGCCTGCGAAGTCCATCCACTGATCGTGATCGGCACGCATAGTAAAAGTTGCCTCTCGCAAAAACAGCATCGGCACTACCGACGGATAAATTCGTGCGATCCGTACGATGCAGAACTTGTATGTCTTCCTGTATAAAGAATACTACGATCTGTTTGATGCAAAGCGCACTATACTTATGATGCGACAATGTGGACGCCTACCTTTAAGTGACGCTTTTTCTGACAAAATATTTAAACGTCAAAAACAAACTTTTTTATTGTACCAAGTTTTGAACACTTTTGAGGTATCCGTGGTCACGAGGCGGGGTTCGGTCACGGGGCAATTCGTTCTTGCAATACCGGTGGTAAAAAGTTGAAATCATCAAAATGACGAAATATTTCCTAATTTAATACACTCAAAAAGACCGCCAAAATCTTGTTACGGAAAGGTAGTAATCACCAAATCCGATAAATATATTGAAATAAATACAATTCAACGTTTCTTATACTAATATGTCTTACATCCAATATATGAAGGACTGAGAGAATAGAGAATATCACATTTTTGATTTGTAAATAAAGTATTTTCATTCAATTTTGCGTGTAAGAGATCGCTTTTAGATCGCTATGACCATGCAAATTCTAACATGTATGCGGGCTGCATTTATGATATGAAAATTTCAAGTATTAAAACGTCTAAACTATTTTGTGCTACTTTTACTAGTGCCATGTTAAGAATTTTGTTGTGGATGGTTGTCTGGACTTGGCCTCACGATCAACCAAAGCCATAATTGTGGTCGATGCATGGACAACTGTTTCGTTACATCGATATTGTGTACTCCGCAGTCTCATTGTTCGAAAGGAGGTAGTTGTCACTCTCTTCATAGCAGTTTAAATTAGATGATGTGGAAATCTTTTGCTGCCTTTATATAATTTTTTCCATTGACTATCCGTACGAAATGAGCAACAAAAAATATATAATTGTAAATCGTGAATGCTTTATGTAATTCAAGGAATGCAGATATTCTGGATTCTACTCTACATTATTGTTTGAGCAGATTGAACAGATACATATTAGCTACAGAAATGGATTTTGATTGCTTTAGGTATCAAAGGATAAGTTACTAATTCTAGTACGCGCTCTTCAGGAAAACAATGCATTGAATCGGTTTCTGTAATTTGTTCTGTAATTTAATTAATATCGCCAAAGCAAGTATTTAGCCATAAAGGAAACGCAATCTTAGGTATTCGTAGACTAATAAAGCAATGTCATTTGAATCTATCTGTAGGAATTCACTTTGAATATATTCTTAATTAATAGAATAGTTTATTCCACAAGCAAAGTTTTCAGTAAAACAAAAATAAAAAATTTCTATCGCTAGCATAAAAAGATTAAAAAATCTTTTTGATACTTTGTCAATAGATAAATATATTTTTATATAGATAGATGAATTGGCTTTATTTTGTTTATTACAAATAGTTAAAAATTATGATAGATAGGTTTATAAGTATATATAGTATATATAGGGGATCCCAGGATGCAAAATTTGCAGTGACTAACGCGCCTTGGGGACCTATAGAATTGTGAGGATTAAGTTCTAGAAGGAAGAAAAGTTAATGTTAAGTTTTTGTGGAGGAAAGGGTGTGCAAATTTTCAAAAATGTAAAAAACAGTTACATGGAAATATTCGAGCGTGTCAGATATTCATAATATATACGCGCTATGTCTTTTTGATAACTAAACGATATTAATCTGACGAGTAATTATCGGAGGGTAGCCGTAAAAAGGGGTAGAAAAAAGTATCATTTCAGGGTACAACGTTTTCCCCATATAATTTTCTGACGCGCTTTTTTACATGGAAAATCCCCGCCTGGGCTACCCTACCATTAAAAAAATAACATGAAATTTCATTTAATAAGTCAATTTGTCACTGGAACACTTACATTTTTTTACATACAATTTACACAAGTATTTAACATCATTGTTCTCCTGCCTATATTCCACTCTAAGTGAGGTCGGCACAACATGTTTTGAAGATGTGATTTGACTAGGTATTTTACGTCGGGCCGCCGTCAACTTATCTCAGTCACTTTTACGACACCTTGGTAAAAAAGCGGGTGGTCTATTCTACTCAGCCTGATACCACATGTCGAGTCAAATTACCTTAGTCGTCTTTTACGACACTTCGGTAAGAAATGAGGGTTGTCTAATCTATTCAACCTGATACGACACGCTGGAGTTTATACAAATATTTAACATAAAAAATCAGTTATCTTCAAACTTTTAACACTTTTACACGGCCACTAATGTTACGCTGCACAAAGTTTACGCTTCTCAACATATTCTATTGACTATAATAACATTTTTTAGAAATAGGCAAACTAATCATACAGAAAATCTTTCATACCATCTATTCATACACAAGCTGCGGTGACCTCACAGTTGTGAAGCGTGATAGGTCAAAATTCTATTAACCTCTCTCGAATTAGATAGGAGGCTAAAGCCTATTGTGTTTTGATGTGACGTTTGGTTTGAAATGAAATTCATTTGGTTGGTAACCACGCAGGCAACAGCAACAATTTATAATTTTAACAATAATTTTCAATCGCGTAAAATAGAATAAAATTTACCGTATATATGATATTATGATTAATTATTAAACTATAGAATATTAACATATATTTACTCCAATTCTCCAAGGAGTAAGTTTAAAATTCCTCAGTTGAGATAGGAATTAAGAAGAGTTCCGAAGTCTGTCAGACACTGAGACAGCGCGACAAGTTTATCTAAGTTTGGTAACATTTGTGCCAAAACCTACGGTACGACACGTTGCTCGTTAAATTGATGATTACTGTACGAGTATTATATCTGATTCCTATGTGTTTACGAATCCAATTTCGAAACATCGTCAGTGCGCATTCAAGCTATCAAAAGTTTCTTCAAATATTTATTAAAAATATTCCAGTTTATTAACTATTTTTAATTAAGTATGAAATTTTAAAGATCATTTATCTTTAAAATTTCATCCTTCTTTTTAATACTATAAATGAGTTATTTTGTAACAAAATTCCTTAATATACATGCTCCGTTACGCGTTAGCTTTTTTGACACTATACAACAAATATTATATTATATATGATTTTATAAAATTTATTTTTTATATAAATTAATAAATTAAATTTTTTTTTTTTTTTTTTATGCCATTACAGCACTTTTAAAACACTGTTAAAGAGAGGCTGATACAGAAAGCCTACTATAACTTGAACTTGAAGATTATTTAGAAGATAAGAATGTGTGGATATAGCTCTCTTTGAACCTGTACAAGACAGTAACCATTTAATGTAAATAGTATTAAGAATTATATTTTTAAAAGAGCAATCGCCGAGTTTTTTGCTGGCTCTTTTTGGTAGGAACAGCTTTCCGAACCAGCAGTAGAGTTGACGGTTCAAAAGCACTTGCTTACAAGTTTATTTTCTCTCTCTCTCCGGTCGTTTCTTCATGACTGAAGATCGTAATCCTGGCCAGAATCTATTCTCCTGTGAATCAACTCCCTCCACCGGCTTCTATTAGTGGCCACCGTAACTACCTCATAAAAGTGTTTCAGCGTGCAGGACTGGCGCAATTGGTCCGACCACCTAGATGGTGAGCGGCCTCTTGGTCTTTTGCCTTCGGTGTTGCCGGTAACTATGAGTCTTTCGAAGGCATCGTCTCCACGCCGCATGATGTGTCCGAAGTATTCCAGTATGCGTTTATAACATATGGAGGAGAGGCGCGTCTTTATCTTGAGCTGGGAAACAATAGATGCATTTGTGCGTTTAGCAGTCCATGGAATCCGCATCATCCGCCTCCAGCACCACATTTCAAAAGCATCTATTCTTTGCCTTTCTCTCGCTTTTATAGTCCATGTCTCCACTCCATACATGAAGATTGGGAAAACTAGGGCACGCACAAGCCGACTCTTTGTTTTTAGCGAAATACCTCTATTTTTCCACAATCTTGTTAAACAACTTGTTAAACAAGTTTATTTTAATAAAGAATATTTTGAATTTGAATTTGAATATTGGCATTCAAAATTACAAAACACATTTCGCGTGATCATTAATTCTGTCCACCATGAGCTTCTGTTTTGTTTATTATTCTTAGCCTTTATTGTTTGAAGCTTTTACAATACATATACTTTTTTTTAAGAGAGAGTTTTAAAAATGAATGTAGATGGATGTATGACTATGGGAGACCCTAAGAAAGATGGATGGATTGTGTGAAAAATAATATGCGTATTAAATGAGTGGCACCAGAGTTGACGAATGATACAGGAGAATGGAAGAAGTGTCCCATATATTTATTTATTTATTTATTTATTTAATGATAAATAAATATAAATAAATAAATAAATATATGGGACACTTACACACACGGTCGTCCGTCCCCAAAGTAAGTAACTTAATACTTGTGTTATGGGTGACAGACAACTGGTGAATATTATATACTTATATATTTTCTAAATACATACTTAAATACAAATAAACACCCAGGCTCAAAGACCAACAAATTCATTTTTTTTTTTTTATAGAAAATGTTGGCCCTCGGCGGGAATCGAACCCGCGACCCGCGGAGCTGAAGGCAGGATCACTACCCACTGCGCCAACGGGCCAGTCATTATCAAATGATGATACATTTTCTTGTTATCTATTATTTAAAAAACTAATTTCAACTACAAAATATCATGTCTCAAACAAAATATCATGAATTTTCTCAAAACACGATCAACACCAGTTTGGTAGTATTACAAATAATTATTACACACACACACACACACACCCACACACACCCACACACACACACACACACACACACACACATACATACATACATACATACATATATATATATATATATATATATATATATATTATTCATTACTGCCCGTGGCCCGCACGCGTTTAATTTGGAGTAAAACAATTCCCCTTTCCCTATACCATGAAGATTCCTTGCTACTTTTGGAATATCTAAACTCATATACTACATGTACTTATTTACTTTTACATTTTCCCTATGTATTTTATTTTTTACACTTAATTACAGAATTACAGAATGTCTTTAATCTTTATGTACAACATTCACAGCTTTCTTGTCACTACATAATACAACAATGTTTACTTTAGAAATTACTCTTGAAAGAGCGACATATAGTTGGCCATGTGAAAAACAAACCCGTCCGATAGCAGTTACATTCAAAGTGCGATAGGGCGAAGCGCGCAATCGCTATGCCCTGCATTTTAAATCTGTAATATCTTTGAAAGTGATCATTTAAATTTCAATTTAATGAACAATTTATTTAAGGTACTTAATTAGATAAGGATTAATGCTGTATTGTTTAAAATTGCTTCGAAAATAAGGCAATCTTTTTCGTAAAAGAAAATGGCAAAAAAATGCTATTATGGGTTATCCATAAGAGATATACCATCGCGGAGTTTTCTGTAGACCTTTTCAAGGTACACAAATACTTGGAACATTATTTTGATAAATATCGTAGAGTTCACCCTGCGTTTTCAATGTAAGCGGAAAAAATGTAATTTTGTAATGTATTGTAAAATGTAATGTATTTACGATATCACATTAGAAACCTCAAAAATTACAGTATTTCTTTACTCCATATTGTATGTTATTATACATATAAACCTTACTCTTCAATCACTCTATCTATTAAAAAAACCGCATCAAAATCTGTTACGTATTTTTAAAGATTAAAGCATACATAGCGATACAGGGGCATAGGGACAGACAGAGAAAGCGACTTATTTTATACTATGTAGTGAAGTTTGTCAAATTTTTTAACATATTTAACAAAGTATCCTATGTCCGTCTCCTGGTTCTATCAACATCTAATACCTTGACCATTTACCATGTACTAACACTAGGTACATAAATCTAAAATATTAATTTGTTATTTTCATAAGTATCACATACATCACACAACAGACACAGTCTATAATGTTTACGTAAATATTCCATTGAAACTGTAAAAGTATTATCGACGCAGAAAGCAAACAGACATTTTGAAGAATAGCCTATTATATCGTGATATTTAAGCTCTAGTCTGAATACAGTCAACCACATTATTCTACGAATACCTTTAGTTGAAATTCTGTGCATTTATTATGTAAAATTATTCCCCAGATATGCCATAAACATTTTCGTTATGCATAAATTCAAATAAAAGTATTTAAAATTGAAAATCGCTGATATTTATTGATTGTATTATAAACGACCTACATGCGTTGCCATATTATGAATAAGTATAATTAAGTTAGTAATTCTTACGTATGTAATGCAGTGTAATGTAGTTGGGTTAATATACTAATAAATTCAAGAAATGAATAGGGACAGGTGACGTTGTCGCCTATCTTCACATCAGAATTTTGATTGCTTTATGTATCCTTAATTATTTTCACTAGGTAAGCAATAGGTGAGAAGGTATGTTGTAAATAACTATGCATTTTATAACTATTGCATATTCACGGACAACCGTATGTAACACAAATCATAGATTGAGGGCATAGCGTCTTCCTACAATGCAAAACTTATATAAAGTCAAACATTAATATAGCACAATATATATAAGAAAAATAATAATGTGCAGCTGCCTGTACAATGTAAGATGAGACTTTTGATACAAACAAAGCGAAGCTTTTCAAGTTAGTACAACACTTGTAGTTAAGCTTCTTGCTCTAAAAATCCTTGAGAGATACTTGACTTAATATTGAAGAACTCAATTAGTAGTAAACTTTAAAACAATTATGTATTATAAAAT
This sequence comes from Morpho achilles, assembly GCA_947086495.1. Lineage (NCBI taxonomy): Eukaryota > Metazoa > Arthropoda > Insecta > Lepidoptera > Nymphalidae > Morpho > Morpho achilles. Next base: position 9,955,959 of record CAMTZB010000022.1, on the reverse strand, counting down.
TAATCAATCTTAAAAACATGGTTGAAAAATCTACACTATGATGATGTAATTTATAGAATTAGGCGTTACTTTGCGGAGATCCATAATACAAAAGTAATAATAGAATTATTTTGCTATTAAAATATAAAATTCGCTTTGCGATTTTGGTCGTGGAGTCTGTCTCCTGATGATGCTTCGGTTGCGGGGCGAAACGATTGTTGAGTTTGTGATAGTGAACGTATATAGTGCTTGTGTATCGTGGTGGCGTTGGTGAAGGTTTGTGCATGAGTTTTTTACGACTCCTGCATGTATCAGGTATGATAACCGATTGTCCACTCTACATTTAGCATTATATATATTTTCTATTTTACTTCATCGCGGATTATAGCAAAATAATTGTATTATTACTTTTGTATGATGATGTAGAAAATATAACCACACCTTGTAATATAACCTTGTATACAGAGAATGATTTTGTATACGCTCACAAATACCCATGCAGACACGTATTTTCTACATTAACTTCACACATATACATACGCAACACACATACTTTTTGGCTTTGGATGATGATGATTCTGTAAAAAATTCTTATAAAAATTTACAATTGCAAATTTTTTAGTATTTATAAGCAGGGGAAAGAACTGACTTATGACACACGGCTTACGCTAGTTCAGAAGTCAGAGCTACATTATAGTGGTTATACAATAAATAATTAATTGATTTATCTGTTTAACACAAGATTTAGCTCGTTCCAAAAGTGTCTCGTGATGAAAAGAATTTTAGGACATGACACATTTAGACGTTTTTTGACGATTGGACTGAATCTTTTCATAAGTGACGTTTTGATTAAGTTGGACATGAATGGCGCCTTAAAATATGTCCGCCAAAATCAAAAAACATAGCTGAATTATGCAGGACTAAAATATTCTGAAGCATTTAGTAAATGATGTCAAAATAGACGATTAATTGATTTGTTAATGTATTATTTATACCGAAAAATATAATTATATACGCTGCCGAGCTTTGCCAATTCTAATAATCAAATCATCCTTTTCAAATGATAAATGACGCTCGTAGAGAAAACTTATTACACCATTGGATTAATTAAATGATAAAAATTCGTGAACTTAAATCAAATCCCAGTTCTCACATCGAAGCAATGAGGAAATGTAACAAGTTATAAGAAATATATTTTGAAACGAGCAATTTTGGAGTTTCTTACCGGCTTTTCTCAGTAGAAGCAATTTTTTTACCGACAGTAATGTATATTGCATATAAGAATAGTATATTGCATTAGATAGCGCTGGCATTGTGTTTTGTACATTTTGTTACCCGTATAGAGACGGTATCGGTTTAATTTCATTCAAATACTGAGCCAGCGGCTTCGCCCGCGTGGAAAATCAGTGTGTCACAACTGAATAATTTAAATGAATTTCTGAAATGAATTTGAACAAAGGAATAGTTATTGTGAGTTAACCATAAGAGATATAGACATGCTATTGTCGTCTGTTTTATTACATTTCTGTAGATCTACAATTCTCTAATACATTTGTTTAGTGTATCTCTATTGGTTTAGGTTAGCCGTATGGTATCCGGCTAATCAGAATAGTACCACCCTCATTTCTTACCGAGTTGTCTTAAAAGGCGACTAAGGTCAGTCGACCCTCCGTGTAGATTGTTAGATTGTTATTCTACTCCGGCTGAGTAGAATAAACCACCCTCATTTCTTACCGCGGTGTCGTAAAAAGTGAATAAGGTAAGTTGACCCACCGTGTGGTATCCGGTTTATTAGAATAGACCACCCTCCTTCTTACAAAGGTGTCGTAAAAAACGACTTAGGTAAGTTGACGTCAGGCAGGCGGCCGGTCGTAAAAACGCAGCCAAATCATGTTACAGCATATTTATAACATGTTGTGCCGACCCCACTTAGAGTGGGATAAGGGCAGGAGGATATATGTCTCTATTGGTTTAGGTGGCGCACTAGAGTAAAGCTCTCAACAGGTGCGTTATTTTACAATTGCGCGACCTCTTTCTCACAATTTAAACCTTGAAGAATTGCACTATCTTAAACTAAAAACCGTACTAAAACCCGTTGAGTAGATTATGAAAAAATCGATCACATACAGACAGTTTTTAGGGACTTTGTTTTATAATACGTTAAGACTATATCGAGTAATTGTAAATTTTTAGTACCGTGCACGCCATCTTTCTTTCTATTCCTGAGGTAAGAAGGTAAGTACAAGATTTTGTCATAAAAACTTTATTCTAAATACAAAACAATATTTGTATTCATTCATTTGAATACTTATTAATATAATAGTTAATAAAACGATTTCAAACTTAAATTTGACCGCCATCTAACTTAATGAAACAAATTTAAGTACACAATGGAGAGGAACTTTTCCATCCTACTCAAGCTTTGTAGCATAGTTACAAATATTTTACACAGATGGCGCTGCAAGTAAAAAATATTTTCAAAAAATATACATACTTGAATACATAGCATTTCAATATGTGGTTTTCAATTTAAAATATCATCTTCCTACCATTAGCCCACTCTAAGTGGGGTTGGCACAATATGTTAAACAAATGTTGTCACATGATTTGGTTACGTATTTTACGACTGGCCTGCCTGACGTCAACTTATCTTAGTCGCCTTTTACGACACTTCGGTAAGAAATGAGAGTGGACTTTAATAGTCAGCCGGATACCACACGGTAGGTTGACTAAGCTTAGTCTCTTTTACCACATGTTGGTAAGAGATAAGGGTGGTCTATTCCACTCAGCCGGATACCATACGGCTAAGTTGAAAATAGCAATTTAGAATATTTTTTCTTTAATACTAGCTGACCCGGCTAGTAACTAACAGAAAGAGTGACCGCCGGTTCTTCTAGGTAAGAGCATCTTTCGGAACCAGTCGTAGCTTCTAAGTGCTAGTAAAAGAAAATTTTAATAAAGAATTATTTGAAAGTCAAAAAAATAAACAAACATAGATATGAAAAAGTTTAATCCTTTTAATGCGCTCTGATAAACAATAGTTTTGGTTTTTGAAGCAGTACGTAAATAAACAACAATGACGGTTCACCGACGCGCTATCACCCGACACACGTGTGTCAATTGCGTGAATAATGGAAACTCAAACTTCCAACAATTGCGATTGGCCATTGGACTTACATAACGTAGCTTTCAAATAGAAAGAGATGTCTTTAACTATATCACATCCTAATAAGGACCTCTCTTACAGCAGTGAAACCTATGTACCAACATAGGGAATTTGGTGGAATAGTCCAGAATAGCTGACCACCCGTAAGACCACTGTACCGAAAGGCGTCCCCGATATTAGATAGATAAATAGATAGAAAAGAGAGAGAGGCCCTCTCTCTTTTTTTGATCTTCTCTTTTTTGTCGCTAGATAAAATAGACTGGCAAGTAACTTTTGACACCAAGAATTTTCTAGAGAAATCAGTCTTGTTTACGTGTTTACGACATTTTCATTCTTCTACATTGTTGATTGCAAATATTATAAAACTTATCGATCTTCTAATAGCGCTGGATGCACTTTTTTCAATTGTGGGATATGCCAGGCTATTTAATCCTTTACAGTGAAAAGTGGCAGTACAACAGTCTTCTATCAAAGTCATGTAAAAATAAATTCATTTCTAAGTTTTCTGGGTCCCGGAAATTGAAATATAAATAATAGGAAATACACAAAAAACTTTATTGAAAATTTATTCCTTGTCCGATTATTAGGACAGTTCCGTACAAGTTCGAATCTTCAGTTTTAAACAAGACTTTGCTTTTCTTGTACAATTTCTCTTTTAGAATACTTAATGCAGATCTACCCTTTTCGTCGTTTCTAAAGTTTCGGCCTCGCTTAGGGATGGTCCAGCAGAAACCAGTTATGTTCGGTGATACTATTTCGATAATAAAATCTTTACTCAAGTGGGAAGTTAAATAACAATACAAGTAAATTATGAGTAAGTATTTATTTTTTAAATATTTTATTATCTTATACATTGTACCGTTATCAAAGTCGTGAGTATTGTCTAATTGGGTATGAAACATATTTCAGGTAGGTACCTATCAAGTTATTTCAGGAATATTTTCTATCACGTCCCGTCACTGCCTACTTAATGTGTTATCTCTCTTATGACACAGAAATCACTTTCCTTAATACTACATTTAATCTGTTGTATTTTGGTACAGAATAACAATTATTGTTTAGCCACTTTAGATTTTTGTTTCTAAAAGTAAGGACGAATAAAGTAAGATAAGAATCTTTAACGTTCTTAGCATTGCGGGAACTTAATCGAAGCAGGACACTCTAAAACCAAGCTTAATCACTAAGTGAGGGGTCAGTTAAAAAAGAGGCTCCCTAATCAGGTCCGCGAGCACGCGTTACGCACTTACATAATGAAAGGGGGAAACGAGGGCGATGGGGCCGGGGGCCGTCATCTGCGTACACCCTCAAACTCAAAGTCCGGCCGCCCGGATCGATACCTATACGTGTGGACTTTATGTAAAAAGCCTCCTGCACACCCAGAGGACGCCGACCATAAGTGTCGAGAAACGAGTCGCCCCCAGGGAGGAAGGCACAAAATATCTTCAATTTTGGAGAGAAAATTTTCCAATGCGGGGGCGAGTGCCCGCGGCGGAAGGGCTGGCTCGTTCGCCCCGGACGCCTATGTCCGAAAAATGCGCACCCCTTAATTGAATTTACAGATTTGCCTTTTGGAACGCACGCTTCTGCTATGTTTATTGCGGGTGCGCTGTTATTACCTTTTATGGCACAAACTGATAGGCTTTCCAGTTCGGCTGCACTATCATCAGAATCTTACATACAAGAATCTATTATTCTCAATTGAACACACGTCAATGATTTAATTGAAACACCATTGGCAAACTAAATGTCACAGGAACAAATCTCAAGATACGAACGGACAGTTTAGAGATTTATATGTAATTACAGTAAGGGAGTCAAACCAATGTCAATACGAACTGCAAATAAAATATAGCAGGCAATTCATTAACTAAAAACAATTAGATAACATAACATAACCCTACGGCATGTAAATGTGTTATCCCAGCAGTAAACAAATGGCATATCTAGAATCATGTTACATTATCTTACTATGTAGAACCTGATTTTTATCAAGGGTACAATATGTTAACGCATTTTAATTTTGTTGCGTACATATCAGTTCGCAAACACTAATCCATATATGCAGGTACGTTTGTAAGCAAACACAGACCTTATAACTGTTTATGCCAAATTCCACATTCACATCCTATATTTAAAAAAAATTAAAATTCCATAATCTTACCATTGTCGTTACACCAGCTTGAAATAATTATTAAAAGTAGGCTGATACACAAAGTCTGCACTATTGAGGACTACAGAAATAATAAAAATGCATGGATACGTGAAACAACTCTCGTATCTTGCGCATAATAGCAATGACTAAATACTAAAATCAACTACTTTAGGTAGTTATTATTGCTTATTGACTTTAATTTCAGCAGTGAAGTAGATGATTTAAAAGAACCAGTTAAGGTTATTCGCATAAATATGTTTTAAATTTGAATTTGAATTTTAATTTAACTGAATTTTATATGCCTATCTCATAGGTGAATTTCGCTGTATCTTAAACAATGTGTTATTTTATATTCACGTATATAAAATTAAAGCCATGGGAAAATGTATTGTGGCTCTAAAATCAATTTGAACACTTCTAATCCTCGGGGTCGTCTGCCCTCCTAATAAACACACGAGTCAAAAATGCGTCCATCCATAATATCATAAAAACAGGAAATCCACTTTCATTCAAGCTATAAAAATGACAAAAGTCGGTGCCATGGATTAGCTTGCAACCTGAACATTTATTATAATAATATAATGTTATACTAGCAATCGCCAGCGGCTCCGCCCACATGGAAAGATTAAAACCAAATTATAATATTTTGACAACCATAAAAATGGTTTAAGTGGGTTAACCTTAAAAGCTAGACATATGCTGCCGCGAACTTTTATCTAGAACTTTTAGAGGGGAATATTTTGTGATTTACCGTAATAACTTTAACCGTTCACATAGCGCACGCAAGGAAAGCAGTTTTCATAATATTTTTATTGCTGCTCCTCTCCTATTCTTACCGTGATGCTATATAAATGAACTATGTTACACTTAAAGAATTATTCAAATCGGTCCTGTAGTCCCTGAGATTTGCGCATTTAAACAATAAACCAAACAAACTCTTAAGCTTTATAAATTAGTGTAGATTATTATATAAAAATAGAGTTCCATATGTATTATTCGAAATGATACATTATATTTGGTTAAATACCAAATTTTTAAACTTATCATAACAAAAAAGAGTGGTAAAAGTTTTTAATTACCCCACTGCTTAGCAAAAAAACAAATACTTTTTTGGAGAGAGGACTTTAGACCGGCGTAGACACTACCATACGTATGTTCTCGTACTGGGGGCTTTCATATCACATACATAACGACAAGTCTCGAAGATAATGCAGATGTCTCACAATTTTTTCCTTAACTGTGGAGAATAATTTTAAACAATATTAAACCATTAAGTTTTATAGAAAACTCTTCAGGGCCTAAAAAATATTTAAAAGGATCACGAGCTCTACTCGGTAGCCCATCTCGATTTATTCCAGACCGAAACTTACCTTACAAAATTATTACCTGTTTCCAAAATAAACCTAAGGCTTATATTTAGGCTATGTATTTTACGACCAATTCGATCTGTGATCCCTTATTTATTTATCAGGTTCGTCTACTCAAATTTAACAAACTTACAAAAAAAAACAGAAACTTAATTATGCGTAGGTAAATTTATTTATTTATTAATAGGTACTGAAAGACAAAAGATATTATTACCTACTACTTTTTTGTAGCTATCATCATTTTCCTGCCCTTATCCCGCTCTAAGTAGGGTCGGCACAACATGCTATAAACATGTTGTCGCATGATTTCGTATTTGGCTTCGTATTTTCCGACCGGCCGCCTGCCTGACATTAGTGATTACTGACCTTAGTCGTATTTAACAACACCTCGGTAAGAAAGAGGGTGATCTATTCGGCTCAGCCGGATACCACCAGGCGGGTAGATTTAACTTAGTCGCCTTTTACGACACTTCGGTAAGAAAAATCATTTTTTATTTTTAAATTAATATTTCCACAGCCTTACTGTATTAAGGTTTAAATCTTAGTATATTTAAGTTGTTACCTTTAAAGCTTCTGAAATTCGTAAAATTTTGGAAGTTAAAATCATATTTAACATTAAGATGTACCTTTTATTATAGGTTTGCCACAGGCCGGACTGCTCAAACTGTATGAATATAGGAAGTCTAGTCTTAAAATGTATGAGTATAGAAGATGTAGTCTTTTCTTGTAAACATCATCAAATTGGACCTAAGCTTTTGCAGAGAACTTCCTCATGAATTAAAAATGAGACCAGCGTGGCAATTAGCTTTCCACGATATCAAAGGCCCGAAAAAGGGGTCACCGTAGGCTGAAGCCTTCGTACACATCTCTAAGTGTGAGAAATCAATCGTGTCTGACCCCAGAAATATAACTTCAAATTATACAAATATGAAACTCCCAGTGAATGATTCTTCTATTTACTAATTCAGAGTGTAACGGCTATTTCCTCTTACCCCAAAGACCCATAAACATATAAAAAAATACAAAGTTAGTGTCAGCCTCCATCTTCCTTCTTACCGGTTTTTATCGATCATAACATGCGATATCGCTGCTAGGTGTTTTCAGTTAGCTATTTTAGCACCTGCTAGTAGTAGCACTACGGTAAGGTTGTTAGCTAATGTGAAATACATTAACAAGTATCTCGCCTAGGAATTAGTTAAAGTCCACATGTTACCTGTCTGAACAGAAAGTCAAGTACCTAGGTGTCACCTTCCAACCTTCCATGACCTTCCACGAGCACATACGCACAGTCTGCAATAAGGCTCCGTATGTCATGGGACGACTTTATCCGATGCTATGCAAGAAAAGTAAAATGTCACTTCGCAACAAAGTGACACTCTACAAAACTTGCATAAGACCAATAATGTCCTATGCGAGCGTTGCGTTCGCGCACGTTTCAAAGGTCAGATTGCTAACGCTCCAAAGAATGCAGAACCGATTTATGCGTACAGCCACTGGTTGTCCGTGGTTCATGCGGAACGTTGACCTCCATAGAGACCTCGACCTCCCTACCATTACTCACCTCTTTAAACGTTTTTCGAAGTCTTACTTCGAGAAATGCGAGGTACACCCGAACCCTCTAATCTCAGTTGCTTCCACCTACATCCCAGTTAGGTCTGACTACCGAAAATATAGGCGTCCAAAAAGCGTCCTATATGACCCTGACGATCAAATAACGATCGCAAACACAAAAACACGTAATACACACACACAGCGTCTTCGCCGGCGAAGACGAGGTCCCAGATTTCTGATATCGGTTGGTCGTGGCTTCTTGCCACCCTTCCGTCGTCGTATTTACTAATCAAAGTCACTACACGTCGTCCTAAGCCGTGGTCCAGCCTCACAGGAGGCACCCTTAGGACGACGTTCCCCGACACTAGTAGAGCTTCTGCGCTCTACTCTACGCATTTCGCAACCTCGGCGATGCTTCTGCGCTCGCCCGTCCCGCCCGGTGACGCTGTAAAAGCCGTTAGGGCCAACAGCATATTGTCAGTTCGAAAAAAAAAAAAGACATGTTACCTTTATAATATCATTAATGTACGTAAACCAAGTGTGAACAGCACTCCATACACTCATGCAGTACACAGGACTCATATTTATCAGTCTCCTGCCCATATCAAAACTGTGACTTAATGACATTTACAAAACTTGTATACAACTTATACATCCCATTCTAACGTCCCGCGCGAACGTCGGGTACACGCGCGTTTCTAAAATCAGCTCGCTTAAGCTGGAATGCGAGAAGCAATTTGTCCCTAGTTCATGTGAAGATCGACGACCTACTCGCATTATTCGATGTCCGCAGATCATCTCATCAAATAACGATCGCAAACACAGAAAAACATACTGTATACACACAAACAGCGTTTCGCCGGCGAAGACGAGGTCTGTAGATAACAATTTAATATTTACTTTAAATAATAATTTGAATTTGTATTTAAACTAATAATCTAATAAATGATCTCTACAGCGCATATTTCTGATTAATAGAATTTTATACTCTATACCACAAGAAATATACACAAAGCATGGTACTTAAAGTAATAACAATTTAAATAACCCAAACTAAAAATAAGAAAATCTATATAATACTTAATCATAGATTTACTGAAATAAATTTTCTACTGCCATCTGATAGGAATTTTAGAAAGTTTTAGGCATACGCACTATCAGAATAGTTAAATACTCCATTTGTTTTGTGTTCGAAATAAACAATTCTAATAGACTCTTATAAGTGCAAAGAAATTCTTATCTGTTAAACAACCACCTGCATCCTCAGGTGACAAGAGAGCTGGTTCTTTTTTCGCACAAAGAATCAGCATGCTGATTTAACGCGGAAACGCTGCCGAAATTCTTGGGGCCATTCCACGTGGGTATGATTTGTATAGTTCTAGCGTATAATTTAAGATAGATATAGTATAACTTTTATATATTCGTTGTAAAAAAATTAAAAAAAATACTCACTTTAATATTCAATCCAGAAAATCGTGAAATGGCTAAAGTATATTTTTCCTTGAAAATCAAAACCTGACGGGACAATTTAAAATAAACTTTAACAATTTCTTTTGAATCATCAACTCTACTGCTGCTTCGGAATTTACTCCAGCCAAGAAGAACCTAAAAGAAAAGATCTTTTACAGTAGTAAAAAGATAGTCAGATAATTTACTTTCTCTTTATTGTTGACGGTCAATAAACATTTAAGGCCGGCTCCCCTACTCTAATATAACAAATCTATGGTTCAATTACCAATATAGTGTATATTAAAGATAGAGATACACAACATTATTTTATGACCTCCTATATTATTTTATAGTATCTATACTAATATACTATATAGTCTGATTTTTGAAAAATAGAATTAATTGAAAAATTATATAGGGTTTATTTTATAACTATGACAGAACGAGTAAATTAATAAAAGTAATGGAAATGTTATTTTGATAAATAAAATTTATTTAATTTTAATAAAATTTATCGCTTATTATAGCAAAATAATATTTTCATTACAGTATTATGGACCTCGGCAAAGTTACCCCTAATTCTATAAATTATTTAATTAACAAAGTTAAATTAGTGATGAGCAATTATTATAACTAGCAAAAAGCTTTTGTGAGACTGCGAAGTTTCCTGTATTCAACACATTTAAATCTATAACGGATGCTAGATGGCGTTAGTTGATATTTATAGGGTTCACTACTATTATAAATTAACACTCAGATATCCCAATGTACCTATTTACAAAAACAAATACGTAAATGCTAAAGAAAAACTTTTTATTATTAAAAAATTAAATTTTTAATTTATTCATTTATTGTGTCAAATGTCACATGTCCAATTATTGTGTCCCCGGCTCCCAAACAAGTTTAATTATAAATAATAATTTGAATAAGTGAAAAGAATAATTAGTTTTTACTTCGTACGTGTTTTACATGGGTTAATCAATTACTATTTGACTATGACTAAGAGCCCGAAGACTAAATCATTAAAAGTTGATGTGTTTCGGAAATCTCCTTTATAGACTTTATAAGAGAGCTGAAAGTTATAGAATCGTTCTAAAGAACATGTCTTTACATGACCAAATTAAAAAATAACGGCATCTGTAGTCAGTGTAGAAGTTATCGTAATAACACTCAGATTATTCTCAGTTCTTATCATTAAAAATAATACAATTATAATAATATAATTAAAATAATTATACGAGCAATTTTTTTTCCGTAGCAGTACGAACTCTACAACAACAATGGTTACTTTTAATTGGGTTTTTTTTGGGTGTTTTTTATTTCTCACTCTCTCTCTCTATTCCACCAAAATAAATCCATTATTGGACATAGATGGACTTCAAAGGTCTTCCATTCTACACGCTCTTATGCCTTCTGAATACAGCGGCAAACCTTCCGCAACCTTTTTGAGATCCTTTGTCCGCGTAGTGGTAAGTCCGGTATTCCGGTGTAAGGTCGCCACTCCTTGCCCAACGTCTTTCGGTTCTTCGAACTATGTGCCCCGCTCAAAATCATTTGAGCTTCCCGACGCATTGATCTATGTTGCTAACTTTCCTTAGTCCTTTTACGGATCTCTCCATTTTTGATTTGATCACGCTTAGATATTTCGAGCATAGCAGTTCCATCACCATCGCCTGCTGAGCGGTTTTTTTCACAAGGTGTACTTAAAAAATGAATTCATTTATTAAATTCATTTCTTGCCGAGGTGTCGTCGACCCGCCGTGTTGTATCCGACTGAGTAGAATAAACCCTCATTTCTTACCGAGGGATCGGAAAAGGCGACTAAGATAAGTTGTCCCATCGTGTGATATCCAGTTGAGTAGAATAGACCACCCTCTTTCTTACCGTGATGTCGTAAAATGTTACTAAGGTAAGTTGACGTCAGGCAGGCGGCCGGTCGTAAAATACATAGCCAAATCATGTGACAACATATTTATAAACATTTAGGGGTTTTGAGGGACAAAAATCGATGTTGCTAGGTTTTTTTTTTTAAATCATTTTATACCTGTTTTTGGGCATTAAAAATATAAAAATATATATTGAATTGAATTTTTGCCATCAATTTTCAAGTTAGCGTAGCTAATTCGGGGAACGGGTAGTCGCGAGGAATGAAAAACCTAACATCAAGCCCCACCTACCCCTATTATTTTTTCTTTTTTTTTTTAAGTTTGCCTTTTTATATTGTAAAAAATTACCGAGCAAAGCTTGCTCACCCAGATAATATGTATAACGAAATTAAAAGTGAAACTTCAAAAATGGAACATGCTATCTGCTAGATAAACGGAAAGTGGTCCTATTTTGAGACTACGCAAGAGCCTTACAAATATATTCAGTTTCGTTATACCTACTCTCGAACCCTACCAATACGTAGGGCGGGCAGCAAAGTCCGTGCACATGTAAAATAGCTTTCCTCTGTAGGAAGTATGCTCTACTTTTATTTATAAAATGTAAATTTATTTTTAGGGCTTTCTTTATGTAAAGTAAATCAATGAATTTAGTACTACAACATTAGAGGATAGCTTACGTATTAATAGTTCTTAATATGATCTTATTTGAACTAAACACAACATAACCCAAATCACTATTCACTATTATTTTAATTTTTAAGTAAAATTACCACACCACCATTAACTATTACTTTAATTATAAAATAAAATTCACATCTAATTGTATAGTAGCAAATGTAATAAATATATAGATGCGATATAATTTCGATGACTTGAATATAGACAACGACAAAATTTTATAAATAAATCTGAATCCCTTTTCCAAAAAACCAAAACCACATTTACTTAGGAAACTCAATCTGTATATCTTAAAAGATTATAGATATTTTCACTCAGTGACTTAAATAAATGTTTTATCGCCCATCACATCCATCCAAGCCATCTGGAGAAATGAATGTTCCCAAATTCTTAAATCAACAACAGATTTGTTAAACTTTGATAAACAAAATACATTTATTTTCTTTACACTAAATCTTAAATATATAGTAACGTGAGTATTATTATATTACGTGGATTTACTCAATATTATGCCTCATAATTTCTAAAAACTGCATTCATTAGAATCTCCCAGGGTTAAAATAGGTTATATAGGTATAGTTAACTATTACAATCCCCCAATTTAAACCATTTGTGATTAAAGAACACGATAACTTGAAATGTTTAATGTTTCCTTTTACATACGTAGTGAGGTCCTTGTGACGGAACTATTCAATTCTAAAAATGTAGCCTAGGCAACTGATTTTATACCTATGAATAATTATATTTTATACAATCCATCAGGAAATTTCAGCTGTGAATAATTGATATAGCTGTAAATATTTATATCATATCAAGCAACATAGTCACTTATCTATGAATAAATAAACAAATATTTACAACTAAAAATTTTTGAACAGTAGCAGGTAGTCAATCTAAGCACAATTTATGATATTTCCTGGAATGATTCCAGATTTGATTTCAAAGAAAACATCAATAACACCGACACACAAAAAAAGTGGATAGAACATTTGACGTCACTTTGACCTATACAATAAATTTCTGGAAAAAATGCACTTTCATTTTTTTTTTGTGCCGGTGTAATCTTACACTATCCAGCGATTATTGTAGATCATAATATATCATACTCGCCTATATAAATTGAAAGATTTCAGATACCTATGACAAAGAAGGCATTTGAAATTTCGTAGTATAAGTATGTTTGCAAAGTGATAAGTAAAAATATTATTACAATTTTTCCAATTTTTTTATTAATTTTATAATATAGTCGTCGGTTCTTGATAAGCGTATAAAGTTAAAATTCAAAATAGTCGTACAAATGGATCAAAAATCACTTGAAAAGAGTCGAGTTACATACATACACGTGAAACTAATATCTTCTTCTTCCTGCCTTTATCCCACTCTAAGTGGAGTCGGCACAACATGTTATTAACATGTTATCACATGATTTGGCTACGTATTTTACGACCGGCCGCCTGCCTGACGTCAATTTATCTTAGTCGTATTTTACGACACCTCGAGAAGAAAGAGGGTGGTCTATTCTACTTAACCGGATACCACACGGTGAGTCACTCAACTTAGTCGCCTTTTACGACACCTCGGTAAGAAATGAGGGTGGTCTATTCTACTCAGCCGGATACCACACGGCGGGTCGATTTACCTTAAGCGCCTTTTACGACACCTCGGTAAGAAAAGATGGTGGTACTTTCAGCTGGATACCACACGGCAGACGTGAAACTAATATAAAGCGTGTAAAAATGACGGATTGCAGATTAAATATAGGTAGAGCATATTATAAGTCGTGAAGCTAAAAGCAGGGTTCTGGGGGCTACTTCTCTGTTATATCTGCCCGGCCAAGATACATGCCTCGCATAGACGCACTCGTGTTACCGGCCGCGCTCGGCCAGCGGGGGAACACCCCGCCACCCGCCGCCCGCCCGCCGCCACCTCCGCCTGCGTCATCTAGTGCGGCGACTAGCGCTAGGGTTAATTCAAACTATATAATTTAAATATTTTAAAAAATACATATATATAAATTTATTTTTCTTTATTTATTACAATACTATTTATGAAACTTATCATATAATGATTTTCATTGACTTTTATAAACTGAATTTCGAAGTTGTAATGTTTTCTAAATTTCGTTTAGATTTTTGTTTATTACAGTTAAATATTCAGCAATGATATTAAATTTCTAAACTACGTTAAAGAATAAAAAATATAAAAATAAGAATATTAAAAAATATTACTATTATGTTGTTTGTTGTAGTTTTAATAAATTAGAGTAACAACGTAAAAATATGTACTTATATGGGATATTTATAGCACGGCTGTCCGTTCCAAAAGTAAGTAACTTAATACTTGTGTTATCGGTGACAGACAACTAGTAAATATATAATTTTAAGTACATATTAGATTAATAATTAAATTCATGTATATTACCCAGAGTCGAAGAACTGACCAATTGCTTATAAAAAATGTTGACCCTCGGCGGGAATTGAATTCGCGACCCGCAGAGCATGGCCGCTGCGCTCACCAACTGCGCTAACGGACCAGTCAAAGATGAAGATCTAAAGGGAATAAGTATACGGTGTACGTACTAAATTATTGAATAAAAATGATGAAGGAATTAAAACTGTTCGAGCAAAACTCAAGAGACGGAGTCTAATAATAAAGATAGAAGGCATTAAAAATACAGGGATTGTATCATCCTTTATTTCAACACATCCTAACAGCTATATCCGCATCATTCATAATAAAACAATGGAAAATCTTGACATTTTCGTGTAAGTAAGCTTTTCAAATAATCATTACGTTGTACCGTGTACCCCTGATATCCTTCAAAACATTTTTTTTTTGTAATTTTCAAATCATAAAAGTTCGTAGTATCGTAAGTATCTCGCATGCATAGTGTATAAAAATATTTATGCTACATCACATAAATGTTTATTAACCACCTATTTTAATAATTACTAATAAATAATTTAGGTCTGTGCCATTTTTGCTGTTACTACTATTATAGTGTTAATTTTGTTTCTACGAATTAAAATTGTTTTTTAGCTTAAAATATCTTTAGGAAATATCTATGTATTTAAATGATATTATTTTCCTCCCATCGTAAACATTGTTGGGTAGTAATATGAACTCTTATATTTAATAAATAGTTTAAATTCTAAAATACACGGAAAAGTGTTCGTTAAGGTGCTCAATCACTCATCGAGGATGTTTGAAATGATTTTTTAAAAATCTTATTTAGGTAAATCATATCAAGCGAGGAGGGTCATATAAATCGCTTGTGCTATAAGCATTAAAGGAGTATTGGTAGCCCTGCGTGTCCGGTTTCGCAGCCCTGAATCTGTAGAACGTAGAACAGAGCAGCGTGCGTGCCCGGTCCGCTGTAAACAGCCTACCCTCGTACGTATGTAGGGCGGATGGACGTCCTCCCCTCCTCACCCAGAGAAAGGGGTGCCCCCGCTTCTTCCTTGTTCCTCCTTGTGCAAATTCCCCTGGCGATGGAAATGTGCTCCGCCACATTTTATACAATTTCTAGTTCGTGCGTTCCAAAATTCGTTTGTCCAGCTCCGCAATATTAAAGTCGGGAACGCGGGCGCTCGATCAAGACGTTCTATGAATGGTTTGGCCAAGTTATTAAGGTTGTTTGTTGCAAACAATTTCCTCGGCCATTGACTTTTCCTTTCATTCAGCGGGTCGCTCGTCCATTCTTACGAATTCTATTATTGGGCCAACAAAACATTAATTAAACTGCTACTGTATCGTAATACGTTTTGTATACATTAATATAATTATTAATTTAAAAACATTATACAAAGGAATCACGATTAAATTGTAATGCCTAGAAAATAAATAATTGGAAGATTTTTTTTAATTTTACTGACAACATATTTCTAACGTATAACGTACCGTATTTGTTTTTTGTTTTTTAAATTTTTACATTTTTTATTTTAATTCTTGTTTCTCATTCTTGTTCTCATCAACACTAATTTTAAAATTGTTGTTGTTAACTAGTAAAGTAATAAAACTTGTTTCTTTTATGTATGTTGTGGCACCTTAATAAGCTGCACATTTTACGACCGACATTAATATGTTTATAGTTTAATAATTTATTTAAATGAAGTAGCTACTGGTGGTCCTTAAATAAATAAATAAAATAAATAACTATATAGAAATATTTTTAATGATAATCATGTGATTAAGTGTATGTATATTAGTTTATGCAAATATTAGTCGAAAAAAAACAACATTTGAATTCTTACATTACTTCGTTTTTAATTTCAAAAAAAATGAAATACATCAATTATATTTGCTGGACATCATAATAAAAGTAAAAAAGTAACGGCCTGTCTCTGTCCCAGAGCTGGGCATAGGCCAGCTGTCTCCTTGTTTGATGAGAAGAGTTGGAGCTTAGATCCAAACCCCAAATGCTGATTAGTAGGTTACACATATCCTAGGAGTTCTCCAGAAATATGTAAGTTTCCTCGCGATGTCCTTTTCTTCATCGAAAAGTGTGTAAATAGAAAAAAGTAAATAGATAAATTGAAGATAAATTGCAAATATCAATTAGACACATAAGTTTTAATAGAAAAATTGCCTGCGTTGGGCTTCAACCCCTGACTCCTCGAAAGAAACACAGGGGCACTTCTTTCTCTACAGTACACAAGAATAACAAATTGCTTTAGACTAGATGACTTATATGAATAATTTATAGAACTAGGCGTTACTTTGCGGAGATCCATAATACAAAAGAAATAATAAAATTATTTTGCTATAATCCGCGAAAAAAAGTGTTCGTGGATTATAGCAAAATAATTTTATTATTACTTTTTTGGTATTATATTATAAACAAGTCAAGTTAAATTATCCTTTTTACAAAGTTTTATGTTCCTACTGTTAACCGTTGAGGAGTACCCTCATATGAAACCAATCCTGACAGCCATATCATCAGTCTATACTGGATCCGTATGTAAATATCAGCTCAATCGGACCGCGGAAAGTGGGTGACATTTACTTGTCTTGCAAGATTCCACTTTAACATGTTTGTAACATTGCAAGCTGAATAAAAGCTTTTAAATAGTGCACGTCCTTTCTGGAAAAACTCCGTTTCTTATAAGCTTTGTGATTTGCTGATACATCCTATGGAAGTTAATTACGGTATTAGAAAATAAAAGATAAATAATCTAAAATATTTATTAAGAACAGACTTTTCTTAACTTCTACCGCTCATTTTTACAACCCCTTACCATACGGTTTTATTAGTCACAAAATAATTTTATGCTAAATTGAAATTAAAATTATGATATTTTTAAGTCAAAGATTACATTTTATTTTGTTATTTATGTTCCATTTAGAAAAAAAACTTGACACTTAAGCCAAAAAGAACTAGATACACTTTATTCTTCGAAAATAAATTCGGGCAATCACGGAGTGGCTGTCCGGTTAAGAACGAGTGGTAATTTCATGATATAATGATTCAAAAGTGCAGGTAAAAGTATAAATCTGTGTGTAAATCGAGCCTTACTTTGAGGAATGCTAATAGTGCTCATCTAGTACAGGTTAATTGGATCGCCTCATGGGTGATAACGTGGGTCCTTACAAACGAATTTTCTTTCAGTCAATTGAAAACCGATCGATTTGATTCAATTATTTATCATTCCTAACCTTTTTGTTTTGGCAGAGAATACCGCACTACTGATAGGACATTAATTGAAATGTTAATTAATATTATTGTTTTAATTATTTTTACAATGTTTTCCAAATATCTTAGAAATTATGGCAAAATTAAAACTAATGCGCGGGAAAAAATTGGGTAAGGGGAAGACCAAATCATGCTTAACACAGCTACGGCCATTATAAGCCATTTAAAGTTATTAATCATTTTTAGTTTAAATTCATTCAATAAAAATTAACCAGGATTCAGAGACAGCTATTCCTGCTACCTATGCCACCTACACCCCACGATTTAACTCGCAGTCCTATTAAGTAATAAAATAAGATCAGTAGCAAGTAGCAAGGTTATTGTATAAATCATTTTTTTTAATCATCTCTGGACTTTGCAATAATGCAATATTTTGATGCCTGAATGCAATAATGCAATTTTTTTTAATAAAATAATAGGTTCAATATAATATATATACTCTATATTAATACATTGTTTGTTTGTATGAATGTTTGAACGCGCTAATCTTAGGAACTACTGGACCGATTTGGAAAATTATTTGATTGTAAGATGGTCCATTTATCAAGGAAGGCTATAGGCTATATAATATCACGCTAAGATGAATAGGAGATGTGCAGTAGCAAAAAATATTACGAATATAACAAACTTTAATGCTTTCCTTACGTGCAATAAGTAAACGGTAAAGGTTATTCAATAATCATGTATGTATTACAAAAAATTTCCCCTCTAAAAGTTCTTAATATAAGTCCGCGACGTGAGTCTAGCTTTTAAGGTTAACAAACTTTAACCATTCGTATGGTTATCAGAAGACTATATTTCATTTTTTTTAATTATATTTTACGGTTTTAATACTTCCACGGTGGAGCTGCTAGCGATTGCTAGTAATATATATCAAATAGAAGCTGTTTCATGCACGTGTTAAACTCGTCCCTGGTATATTATAAAATTTTCAGCATTTTAATTTTATTATTTGTTTTGTTTCTCTAAATTTCTAACAACTCTAAATCTTCAAAACAAGTTTTAATATGTGGAGACTTTAATGTTGACATCTCAGTGGATACCTGTAATCGTTGTAGGTTACTTCATTTATTTCAATGTTTTGATATGATCAATGTATTTAACGAACCTACCAGGATAACTGCAACTTGGGCTACCGGTGTTGATAATATTTTTACTAATTACAGTTGACCATAGTGGTCAACTGTAATTGTCTGACCATAGTGGGCAAATTATATCTGTCCCTAACTATATGAAGGAAAAAATTATTATATCAAGTGCAGGCCAATCACTTTTCATAAAATAAAGCGATTTCAATTAAAAATATCTTCAAAGATATTACAATTCGACAAAAGTCGCGGTAGCTCAGATGATTTTTAATGCCCTATTTGGAATTATCGGTTGTGAGTTAAATAAAACTTTAATATTATAGAAAAAAAAGTGTTCAAAAATCTTAGGTTTAGCGAATGGGTCACTAATGGCATTTATAAGAGTAGGGACAAGTTATTTGATCTGTATGCAGAACAACAATATAATCAGTCCCCCACTTTTCTAGAATATGTAAAAAAATATTCAAAAACGTTTAGAAATGCCTGCACAGAAGCCAAATCTCTTCACATTAAAAGTAAAATAACTAATTCTAAAAATAAAATAAAAACTACCTGCAATGTTATTGGAGATGAAACAGGTAGACGTAAAATGCATAATTCTGCCATAGACCTTAAAATTGGGAACTTATTAATTCTGATACAGCAGTAGCAAGTGCATTTCTTTCAGAATATACCCATTTCTACCATTAGCTCATTAAACTCATCCCCAATGGAAGCTTTTAATGCTCTTAAATTCAACTGTATTTTTGGGCGTATCCTTGGATACAAAACTCCAATGGAGCACACACGTAACAACCCTTGCAGGGAAACTGAGTTCAGCGGTCTACGCTGTTCGAAAGATAAGACAACTCACAGGCGTCGAAACAGCAAAATCTGTTTATTTTGCCTACTTCCATAGCATTATGTCTTATGAAATATGGCTATGGGGTAAATGTGCGAATAGTGAAAAAAATTTTGTTTTACAAGAAAGAGCCATACGTAGCATTTATAATTCAAGTCCGCGTGATTCCCTGCGAGAGAAGTTTAAGGGAACAGGTATTCTTACATTTGCTTCACAGTATATTTTAAGCAATTTAATTTATATACATAAAAATATAAAAAATTATAAAACTATAGGTGATATATATAATAGAAAAAGCAGAAACTTACATAACCTTGCGGCTCCTGCTTTGCGCGTTGCAATAGTACGTAATTCGTTTGTGGGTTTTGGTATAAGAATCTATAATAAAATTCCGCAACCAATTTCAGCTTTGCCATTACAGCAGTTTAAAATACTGTTAAAAAGAGCTACTATACTCTTGAAGATTATTTAGAACATAAGAATGTGTAACGACTTAATGTAAATAGTATTAAGAATAATATTTTTAAAAGAGCAACCGCCGAGTTTTTTGCTGGTTCTTCTCGGTAGGAACAGCTTTCCGAACCAGCAGTAGAGTTGACGATTCAAAAGCACTTGTTTACAAGTTTATTTGAATAAAGAATATTATAAATTTCAATTTCAATTCGTTAACAAACCAAAAAATAATGAAAAAGGCATACCTACCCTATAGAGTAAATAAAAATCGTAGAACCAAAACTAGCATGTATTAAAGTGAATTTCATTTAGCACTATCAGAGGTCATAGCCACCTCTGGTGGAATACTTGTCATGTACAGAATTTCTGGGCTTTTAATTAAAGCTCGAGTAATTTAGAGAGGGCCAGGGTGTTACCACCACGCGTGGCCATGTATTAGGTACAGTCTTCTGCATACTCATTTGGAAATGTTTAAACAGAGGTGCCTCATAGGGGGGATGTGGGTGGTGATGGTTAGTTCTCCTCTACAGATAAATTAATAATACCTACCGCTTGGCTATACGTATAACACGCATGTCCGTAAGTAGATGTACAGGGTGATTCTAACGGTAAATTTCTTATTTTAACTTTCTTGATATTTACTGTCTTATTATATTAAGATTATAATTGACACACTTAAAGGTTTAAAATGATACAGCTAAAAATAAAGATTAATATATATCATTTTGTATCGCTAGGTGTTGGTAAAAATCCAATTAAGTGGTTTAATAAAATAAACCAATTAATAATGGTACCTTATTAATCAGTTGACTGGCCCGTTGGAGCAGTGGGTAGTGACCCTGCCTTCAGCTCCGCGGGTCGCGGGTTCGATTCCCGCCGTGGGCCAACATTTTCTATAAATGAATTTGTTGGTCTTTTAAGCCTGGGTGTATATTTGTATTTAAGTATGTATTTAAAAAATATATAAGTATATATTCACCAGTTGTCTCTCACCCATAACACAAGTATTAAGTTACTTACTTTGGGGACAGACGACCGTGTGTGTAAGTGTCCCATATATTTATTTATTTATTATTATTAGTTTAGCGATTCAGCGCGGAAACGCTGCCAGCATTCTTGGGACCATTCCACATGGGCATGATTTGTCATGATAGTCCTAGCGTGTAAGTAATTTAAGATAAATATAACTTGAACATTTTTATATTCTCATTAGTTTTATTTAAAATTATTTGTCTTATCTATTTAATTGTTTTTGTTTATTTTTTAACTCTGAGACGATGGCATATGGAGTGCAGTTTTGTACTATCGCAATGCCACCCTCGTAAAATGATGGTATCTTCTTTAATTATAATTTTCAAATTGTTGTAAATATATAACATAAGCACGTTCACAAAAATCAAAAAAGGAATTTTTAATAGATGACCAAAATTGATTTACAGACGACTTAGATGCTGACGATGCTCAGAAGAAAAAGTATAGTGTAATTAATTTTAATTAAAGAAGAATGGACCAATAATGATGAACGGTGGTGACAGAAATATTTATTTCATCGCTTTACAAACTAAAGGTACAAATACTACTAAATACGTCAGTTTGAAGCGCGAACGAAAGAATTCAAGCGTTGTAAAAAATTATGCCAAGATTTTTATGTAACGTACGTAACTAATAACGTAATATTAATATTAAACTGTCAAATATGATACTAGGATTATTATGACAAGTTGTTTATATTATTTAAACAAATTAAAAACACATGACCCTCGGTAACAATGTGTTACGTGCCATACGACTCGAAAAAGAAAGTTTAAAGTTTGATTAGTATTAAACCATAACAATGACTGACGATATTCCTATATTTATATGTAAAATTAATAACTTGCTAAAATATTTACAAAAGCAACCTGTATATCTTTGATGTGAGATGTAAAATTTGAACTGAGCACAACGTACACCTATTATGAAATTTGTGCACACATAGAGTGGTCACACACACTTAGACAATGTACTCGGACTTTGCTATTGGGGTGGGTGTAGAATCCTTGCGACGCCGACCCGGCTTAAATTCTCATGTTAATATGTATCTCCTTTAAGCTTAGATTTCTGGAAGCCGATGTTTGCCATAATTATGTCGAAATTACATACTTCAACGTGTAAAGTATGTGTAAAATTATTAAAGGTACCAGTATTATTATTTGAAATAAAAATGATTATAATATAAAAAAATTGAAGCGTTATATAATTGATGATTCTATCTGCTTGTAAAGGAAAGAAACTAATTGGTGTATCCTTACAATATCTAATATCAAGGTATAATATACCAATATTTTCCTCGAAACATTTTAATAAAATTAAATTGATCGTTAGCAATGGTACCGTTTCCTTTAAAATAGGCTTACTCGTAATGATTTTCTAAAGCCGATACACGTGCAAAATTGTTTTGTTACGTAAACAAATTTTGCACGTGTTTAGGCTTATTCTGCGTAATTGAACTGAAACATCTATTTTAATATCGAAACGCGAAAGTCTTTTACGGTTTCACCAAATATTCTTGTTGACCAATATAAAAGAAAATTAGTCACAATAAAATCTTATACATATATGGTGAAATCACGTTTTCCTGCAAACAGCGACAAAAATACATATCGCATTATTCAGGGTACTTATATGATATATGATATATGCATACTAAGTCGCGGGTCATTCGTTTTTTTGTCAAAAAAAATTGTACGAAAATTGTCGCATAGTTTTAAAGAAATCAACTAGTTTTAATGAAAAGGTTGGATTTAATCGCAAATTGTTACGACTTTTGTACTAACGTTCTGATTTCAGTACGCTTACATAATTCTTTAGCTACTTTCTCGCCTAACGGGGTATGTCACTATTATTTTTTTCTTTCCATACAGGAATAAATTCAGGCTGCCGTTTCTTAAAAAGAATGTCAATTTTTTGACATTCCAAAATTCTCTAGTTACTTTTACAATTAGGTCAAGCAAAAAATCCAAGTACATATATGCATAAAAGAATTAAATAAGAAAATATTCGCATATAAAAAATAATTACCATACAAAATTAGAAAATTGGTATGCGTGTGACTTTTATTCATATTTTAATAAGTGTATAGAATTTAAACTTTTTGATATTTATATAATAACATGTTACAAACATGTTATCATATGATTTGGGTACATATTTTCGACCGGCCGCCTGCCTGACGTCAACTTACCTTAGTCGTATTTTACGACTCCTCGGTAAAGAAGAGGGTGGTCTATTGTACTCAACCGGATACCATACGGTGGATCAACTTACCTTAGTCGCCTTTTACGACATCTCGATAAGAAACGGGGGTGGTACTATTCTATTAAGCCGGATACCACACGGCGTATAGTTAGCAAATTATTAAATATGAAATGTATATAGCGCTTTTTCATTTGAATTATACTTACTGTTAGATCATATATAAACAAATTTATGATTGATCAATAGTGATAGCTGTGATAGCCCAGCGGTTAGAACGTGCGACTCTTTCGAAGGGGTCACGATTTAAATCCGGGGCAGGCAACAAATAGTTTTTTCTGTTAAAAGCTTGTAATTTGCAATTTATCACATGCTTTTCGGTTAAGGAAGACATAGAACATATCTCTAGAGGGCATTTTATTCTGGGGATATGTGTAACCTATGAATTCGCAGCAGCGTAGTTGATTGGAGCAGCGTGGTGGGTGTTAGCTTCAACCCTTCTGTCCAAAAATGGACAGTAGAGGCCAATTTTATGCTGTGGGATAAAAAGAGGCCGTTACTTCCAAATGGAGATTAGTTTATTTCAAAAACAAGTAATAAATTCTTTAAGCAGTTAACGTATACAATCAGCAAATTCATAGTTCGGCAGAAAGTGAGACGTATTTTATGTTTCACCTAGAGTTAACGGTTGAATTGAGTAAATTTGATTAATAAGACACATTTTTTAGGCCCGAAACCTGAAATATGAAACCGCATAATCCTTTCTATTGGACCTGATGTCACTACCTCGGGTGGCTTGACCTTTGGGTGGGTGGGTGTCAATGACATTTTTATAATTACTTATGTACCTTCATTTGCAATTTATTGCGTTTATAGTATTTTTACACGATTTCAAACACTAACTAATGCTGTTAGCCCTAGAGGCTTTGACAGCGTCACCGACAGAGACAGGGCGAGCGCAGAAGCAAAGCCGGAGTGAATAAACCGGGAGAGCGAGCGGCCGGACCTCGGCTTAAAACAACGCGCTGTGGCTGTGGAGGACTGTATCGGACATGAATATATATATAATATTTAAATGAGCTAACCTTGAGAATCTCCGAAAATTTTAAGAATCTCTGAAGCGGCTTCAACGACTTTCCTGAAATTCAGCATGTAAGAGGGGTTTTGGGGGAGAAACATCGATCTAGATAAGTTTTATTTTAAAAAATGTCGTTTTGAAAAATGACTTTTACAGCGTCACCGGGCGGGACGGGCGAGCGCAGAAGCATCGATGAAGTTGCGAAATGCGGAGAGTAGCGCGCAGAAGCTCTACTAGCGTCGGGGAACGTCGTCCTGAGGGTGCCTCTTGTGAGGCCGGACCACGGCTTAGTCCGACGTGTAGTGGAGGGCTAATATGACGTATGACGTACGATATGAAGTATGACGATTATATTATGGCGTCGGGAGTATGGCGAGAAGCCACGGCCGACCGACGTCAGAAAACTAGGACTTCGTCTTCGTAGGCGAAGACGCTGTTATATGTGTGTGTGTGTGTTTGCGATCGTTATTTGAAAAAAAAAAAAGATCAACATTGTTCTGGTTGTAGTATCGTTGACACTGTGGTCTACATGTGACGAAGTTTAGTTACCTACTGAATTTTTAAACGGTATTCTACCCTTTTCAATTATCCGTTGAGAGAGGGTTTGTTTCACTGTCCAAGCCTAGTTGACAATCCTTTTTGCGTCAATTAATTATTAACGGAAATTTCTTAATTTAGACGCAACTGAATATACTGTGCTTTTCAAATAGTGTGTTTCTTCTTTCATTATTTAACAGATATTTTAATTTTAACCGTTAGATAAAAAGTTAAACCAACTAAAATGATTTATGCCTTTTATGTCTCGTTAACTATTTATCACAAGTACATACTATATACTTAAGAAAACGCTATATTATTGTTTTTTTATTATATAAGCAATTATTCTTATAAAAAATATAAATAGCTAATTCGTTTACAGCCAGAGATAAGAAATCAACCAATTGAAGTATTTGGGTAGAGCCACAAAACATAAAAGCGAAACTTTCAAAATAAAATTAAAATTAAATTTATATATTATTATAAATTAATATTTGGTTATTACGTAAAACATTAAGATTCCCCCAAATATTTCATGGTTAGTTAAAATGGTTTATCGTAAACTTTAAGAATTATGACTGAATAGTGTCATCTGTTAATTAACTAAAACTCATTCATCATTATCATTCTCCTGCTCTTATCCCACTAAGTGGGTTTGCCACAACATGTTGTCACATGATTTGGTATTCTACGAACGGACACCTGCCTAACACTAAACCTACCTAAGTCGTATTTTACGACACCACAGTAATAAAAAGAGTGGTGTATTCAGCTTAGCCGGACACCACACGGTGGGTCAACTTAAATCAGTCGCCTTTTGTGATACCTTGGTAAGAAATGTGGATGGTCTATTCTGTTGAGCCAGATACGACACGGTAGGTCGACTTAAATCAGTCGTCTTTTATGACACTTCGGTAAGAAATGAGGGTGGTCTATTCTACTCAGCCGTGTACCACACGGCGTGTGAACTTACGTTAGTCACCTTTTACGACACTTCGGTAAGAAATGAGGGTGGTCTGTTCAGTCAGATAACAATAACTAAAACTATGGGTTTCCAATGATCTTCCACAAGCCAATTGGGGAGTTCCGAAAAACTTATACAGTTGATGTAGTAACAACGTGGACTTGAATCGGTGAAAATAAAGAAAGACGTGGTTACATGTTTAGCACTACTCACTGACTTATTTATGTACTGTGAACGACGTAAGAAAAATATTAAAAAAAGTATAAAGGCCATCTTATCCCTTTGACAAATTCAAATTCATATTCAAATTCAAAATATTCTTTATTCAAATAAACTTGTAAACAAGTGCTTTTGAATCGTCAACTCTACTGCTGGTTCGGAAAGCTGTTCCTACCGAGAAGAGCCAGCAAGAAACTCGGCGGTTGCTCTTTTAAAAATATAATTCTTAACACTATTTAAATTAAGTCGTTACTGTCTTGTACAGGTTCAAAGAGAGCTATATCCACACATTCTTATCTTCCAAATAATCTTCAAGAGTATAGTAGGCTTTCTGTATCAGCCTCTTTTAAACAGTGTTTTTAAACTGATGTAATGGCAAAGCTGAAATTGATTGCGGAATTTATTATAGAATCTTATACCAAAAACCCACAAACGAATTACGTACTTTTGCAATGCGCAAAGCAGGAGCCGCAAGCTTATGTCGGTTCCTGCTTTGTCTACAGATATCTCTGCCAGCTAACCTAAGAAGTGAGAGTGTATAATAAAGCAGTTTTAGTACGAAAATATAAAAAAAATTAAGGATTACTTATCTATCAATAAATATTTTACAAAGATTATGATTATCAATAAATATTTGTCATCTTCTAAACAAGCTCACCTTGAAATACTCGGCATTTACATTTTGATACACTTATTTCAAAAATAAGATACTTTATGACTATTTTTTTTTAATTCATTGTTAATTCGAATCGAATCTGCAATTATTTCATAAAAATCTTTGAATATAAGTTATGGGATTAGCTAGCTGGCTAGCTAATAAAAATGGTACTTTAACTATCACTGTTAGTACAAGGAATTATATGAGTCGTTAAGTTCTACAAAGGACGCGGGTCGCGGCGTCCCATCACTATTGTGTAATCTGTACTTACTTGACTACAATAAGTTAGTGGAGTTATAGAAATTACATTAAATGATTTATAGAATTAGGCGTTATATTGCAGAGGTCCTGAATATAGAGGTAATGATAGTATTACATGCTATAATCCGCGATTAGATATAATCTATGTAACGCTAAAAGTACAATATACTATCCGTGTTCATAGCTTATGCATACAAGATTCGCAAATCGTGTTATGATTTAGTTGTAATAAGGAAATATACTCCATATTTCCTTATTCCGTGGACTATTGAGATTGTGGTAGTGAATGTGTGCGGCGCTAGTAGTGTAGTAGTACTAGCGATGCAGGTTTATAATGCACGCGGTTTATGAACCTTGCATGCATTAATAATACGGATAGTAAAGCGAGACTGAAACAAAAAGGCTATACTGTACTGTTGAGAACTATATGGATAAGGTATTATAGTTATAAAAATTATATTTTGAAATGATCAACAGTCGACTTTCTTGCTACCTCTACTCGGTAGAAACAGCTTTTCAGACCAGCAGTAAAGTTCAATTCGAAAGCACAGCAATTAAGAATATTTAGATTTTTTTTGTTTTTTGAGTACATTCTTAGCATTACTTAAAATATCTCTCATCGCAGACTATAGCAAAATAATCCTTATTTTATTTTGCAATTCATATTCGTTTTTAGTCAGCAGCTATGAGAAACGAATACTTATTGTAAATACATCTTTTATAAGCACTAAAACGGACCTTTATCTCGCGAAAACACGCTTATTGAGGTGTGTTACTGATTGAAAATTGTTGGAGTGGTCAAATTCGGCCAACAACTCAGTGACCCCTTAGAGAAATGGATCACCCTTGACTTGTATGGATTTACTTGAGTAGATAAGTGAAAAAAGTAAACACAATATTCAAAATTAATTGTAGTGATGCCTTTATCGTCTACAAAAATATATGTTTAAGAGGTATTGGTAATTAGTAAAAGTATACTTAAATATTGTTTTATTTGCATATAAATACAAATATATTGGATTTAATTCTTATGAAGATAATAATTTTAACATAAATTCGTGTGTATATATTTGAACATCCATATTCATACATTTATATCTAGTATACTAATCGTCAATTAGCTGTGGTTATAAGCCGTGGTAGCCCAGCGTTAACACCGTGCGCCTCTTTCGAGGAGGTCTAGGGTTCAAACCCCGGGCAGGCACCAATGAATTTTCTAGTAAAACTTATGTGTCTAATTGATAATTGCAATTTATCACACGCTTTTCGGTGAAGGAAAACATCGTGAGGAAACCTGCATATCTCTAGAGAATTCTGGTGATATGTGTAAACCTACCAATCCGCATTGGAGCAGCGTGGTAAGTCTTAGCTCCAATCCTTCTCTCCAAAAATGGAAAGAAGAGACCTATGCCCAGCAGTGGGATAGTAACAGGCCGTTTCTTACTTACTTACTAATCGTCAATACTTTATGTCCTTTTAGTTTTTTAATAAAGTGTTTTAAGAAAATGGGAAGGTTATACTTCACCATATCATATTTATTAATATATTACAGTCGGCTATAATAACTAAATATGTTCACTTATTTTCCATTCACTGCATTTTAATCGTTAAATACGCTCAAATTAAAAAAATTATTATCCTATATGTCAGCCTGTTACAAATCTTCAATCCTATCATATCGATTAGGCATTAAGGCCTAACAGACCGACAAAATTTCGTATTATAATATAATGCTACAACACATTTCAAATCAGCCTCCTTCATATAGTTAGGTCAATAATATAAAAAAAACATTGTCGTCGTCAATACAAGTTGTTGAAAAAGATTATATGAGTTGAGTTTTGAGAAAATTACTTCTTACTTATTGAATAAGTGGAAAGAAATGGAAAGGAATATAATGAGTATGAAGGGTTGAGTGTGTGCTTTGATAGCCCAGCGGTGAGATCGTGCGCCTCTCTAAAGACGATCATGGGTTCAAACCCCAGGCACCAATGAGTTTTTCTATTAAAACTTATGTGTCTTATTGATATTTTTTTTTTTACTTTTCGGTAAAGGAAAACATCGTGAGAAAACCTGAATATCTCTAGAGAATTCTAGGTATATGTGTAACCTACCAATCCGCAATGCAGAAGCGTGGTCTTAGCTCCAATCCTTCTCTACATAAAACGTAGAGAGGAGGCCTATGGCCAGCCATTATCCAGGCCATTAGTTTACTTTACTTATCGTTGAGTAAATAATAATATAAATTTATAATATTATATACCATATACATATATACAGAAGTAAAATGTATAATATGGGCATACCAAAATTTAAAAGTTAAAAAGATAATTATTATACCTGTCACATCTTAAAAAGGGCAGGTATGGTAAACCTGGTACAAGGTGGACTGACGAGCTCAAAAAGGTCGTAGATACCTTCAGGTCAAACCACCTTCAGGTGGCAGAAACCCATGACGATTTATATAATTCACCGCACACAACGGTGATGGCCAAAATACTTATCAAATCTGTTTTTATAAAACTATTCAATAGTAAGAAAGTATTTATAAACTTATTTTTTTATCCTCGAGTAAACAAAATTCGTTGTGCTAAATGTAGGATGCCTCACACATGCAAGATTAGTATCTGCTAAAAGAAAAGCGTTTGCGATTTTGTCAGATTTAGTTTGCCTCTCACTTGATGGCGTTTCGCTTAGTGTTCACAGACGGTGAGTTTATATTATTTTAGGGAATGTGAAGGTGGTGGTGGTGGACTGTGGTGCTAGCGGTTGTTAATCCGGCATGTATGAGATATGAGCATTTTGCATCCTACATATATTTACTTAAATGGCGCCTTAGAACAATATAATATTATCATTACTTTTTTCATAAAAACTTGTCGCTTAATCATGTTCAAAAAAATATTATTTTAAGAATATCAGTACACACACTTGTTGGATGTAAGTATGATTAGATTTTTTGACCAAATGAATGAATTGTCATATTTAGAAAAAATTGGATATGTTACTTTGTTGACTGGCTCGGTGGTGCAGTTGATTGATCCTGCCTTGAACTCTCCCGGTCGCGGGTTCGATTCCCGCTGAGGGCATTTCCATTAAACAATTTGTTTTTTCTTCGAGTCTAGGTTTATATATGTGTTTAAGTATGTATTTAAAACACAAGTATTAAGTTTCTTACTAGTTGGGGACGGACAGCCCTGTGTGTAATTTTCCCATATATTTATTAATTGTATGTTAATTCGAAGTCAATCTGTCTAATAAAACTTCACATAAATTAAACTGAATCGTATATTAATGTTTCCAAGGTAGGCTTGCTGTGTGGAGAGTGTTCGAATCCATTTACTGTTCTAAATTATGCGTAAAACGTCCATTTGACGCTCACCCCTCTTCCCTCTTATCGCTTGGACAGGGAGCCTCGGGCGGGGATGCCGGACTAGGGCAAATTTTGGGGGGGTTTTGCAGCTCCCCAAGTGAGGGGGGTCCGAAGTCCTCACCCTTTAGCTACCCTGAAGTTCCATCTCTCACACCTATAAATTCGGCACATACACCCCATCGGGCGGGGTGGTCATGGCGTACCAATCCTTTCGCCGCGGCCGTGTCACATTTGCCAGGGCTCCGGTGACCTCCACTACAAATTAATATTCAGAAACGTTTCCGTTCCGATCGTTAATCATTGCTTTCTGCCGGTTTCCTCTGCTCATGTACTCAACACGTCACGCCTTTATCTGATTACTTTAGCAATGGTTTTATCAGACTTATCTAGTATAAAACTTTGGATGCAAGGACTGAGCTTGCAATTCATATAAATCAAAAAAATTACACGATACTTAACTCAAACTTAAAAAACTTAGCTTTCTGAAAACAGTTATTCGTCACATGATTTTTTATCTGTTTAGGTAAATTTACCGCTGTTAATAATTAATTAACTAAACTCAATTATGAATATTTATTATGACCACCTGAGTACATTAGAAATGCTACATTTAATATTGTTGGGAATCATCGAATAGATTGAGACATATTTCATTTAGAAACGTGATATCTGCGAGCTGTTAAGTAGAGACATCCAGATAAAGCGACGATATGAAGAAGAGAAACTAGCTTAGATAGTAAAGAAGTGCTTAAAGGTTATAAGAGGTTATAAGAGGTTATAAGATATACGCCTTGAATATTCGCACACCATAATCAATATCATATGTGATTATATTTTAATGATATATAATGCTATTATAAATATTTTAAAACTACATGAATAATACTATTATATTATAATAAATATTAACGTGTTTTTTTAACATTAGCAATTGAAAATATTGAATGTAAACAATAATATTATAACTATCAATTATTATTTACAATGATGCACCTGAAGTGTTCTCAGAATGTCAAACTTCATGTTTCATAAAAGGAACGAATCTTAAACTTAAAGGTAGTAATTAAAAACTTTATTTATCTAAATAGTAAGCGTAGATTATGTGGAAACATTTTATCCAAAAATTGTATTATAAAGATCAACATGGTGTTCGT
Organism: Morpho achilles; assembly: GCA_947086495.1. Classification (NCBI taxonomy): domain Eukaryota; kingdom Metazoa; phylum Arthropoda; class Insecta; order Lepidoptera; family Nymphalidae; genus Morpho; species Morpho achilles. The sequence continues at coordinate 9,924,179 of CAMTZB010000022.1, read as the reverse complement.
TTTAAAAATATTTTTTTTATTTCTGATTAGTTTCAATAAGTGACCGATCGGTTAATTTGAAAGTTTTACACAACAAAGTTACTTTACCACCTGTAATATTTTCTTCTAAAGTTTTAACCGTATTAGTCAACTTATATTTATTTACATAGCAAGACTTCATTACTCTTGTCAATTGTATTTTATCATCTGTTTTTGTTTCATCACAAGAATGTTTTTTAATATCCTCATAATCAGATGCAGTGGAACTTGAACCGTTATTACAAACAACATCCACTCTGATAATTTGAATGGTACTAGGACTCTCTGCTCTGGATAGGGTAAGACTTTTTCTCTTTCCATTTTTATGAAAAGCTACTTTGGTATCTTCAATACAATCGACTTTGATGTTATCGTCAATTGTACTTGACTTTACATTAGTTTTGTATATTTTTTTCTTTTTAATATCTGATTTTTGTTTTTTTCTTGATTCTGCAACCCTTAAATCGACCTGTGTCGCTTTGTTTTCCTTAGACTTATTACTTAAACTATATAGTACGGTACTCGATTTACCGGAAGACGGTCGTGATAGTTGGTTATTGGTAAAATACTTTGAATAATCGTAAATATAATCACTGAGTTCAGAAGAACGACTTGCATCTTGTTGATCACAATCTCCCACAATATGCTTTACAAACATTCGGTGCTTTTGGCTGTTAGGTGTAATTTTATATTTAAAACCAGTACGAGGTCTACGCCGCTGCACAACTGTGCCTTGAAATTGTAAATTTTGTACCGAGAGACACAGGTCACTGGAGACTTTATCGGTTCTTTCACTACCTTTGGTGTCGTTTAAATCATAATCTTCGCCTTCATTGCACCAAAACCTGAAATTAGACAGTGCACGAACTATACTTTTAATGAATTGGAGTGTAAGGACTACTTGCAGTGATAACATAAAATACATATATGCATTTTTCAATATTTTTGCAGGAAAATAATGTTAGTAAAATTAAATTGGACTGAACGGTTATTTGAAAAGGAGTTGCTGTTTTTATTAACAGCTATGACTTTTAATGACCAAAATTACCTAATAATACAACCGTGTTAGATGTTTTTGGAAAAATATGCAAAAAATATTATTGCAAAGTTGTATTGGGCATACAAATAGATGGAAATATAACGTTCATCTCCGGGTCTCAGATGATATTTGAAATAATAGGTCTCCATTACTATAAGAATTATTATCAATTATTTTGATTTTTTATTGTAGGCAGTAAGTGGTTATTTAATTATAAAATTGTAGTTTAAATTTTATGAATCTTGTAAATTACTACATATATAACCTTTCAAAAATGTCTATCCACCTTGGATCTTCTTCGTGTTCTGGGTCAACGAGGCGTTTTTGACAAAACCTCGTATATTTTTCTTTACTTATTTTCATTCTGAGCTTGGATCTCTCTTGTAGTTGCAACTTTGCGCATTGCATGGCATAAAGATTATTCTGAAAAACACATATAAAATCTTGTTAGATTAATAACATTGATATTGAAATTTGATTTTAAGACACTATAAAAAAAGATAAAACCAGCTTCTTATAATTAATGTACGTTTGTACAAATCAAGCAAGTACGTTTAGTCTTTGAAATACTTTTAGTAGTTAAAAGTACTCGTTCAACGTAACGTACGAGTACTTTTAACTAACATGAACTAACAAAAACAAACACGAGTAACACTTGGTGTGTCGTGTTAGTATACAGTGCAAAGCGACCTTGCCACACTATAGGATTAATCCTGCCCTACCGACAATAGCATTGAGGAACCTTAACAGCGGCGCAACGTGATCATCGTAAAAATGTCACAAAAAAGCTCATTAAACCCTACAAGAAATAGCTCTTGCACGCCCATTGCACTGACACCCGCCTAAGGCTTTTTCCAGTTACAAAAATATGTACCTGGGTCTTCCCACGATGTTTATATTCACCTAAAATGCGTGCAAATTGTAAATATTAATTAAACTTACAAGTTTTCATAGATAACTCAGTGGTGCCGGGTTTGAACCTGAGCTCTCCTAGAATGGATTAAAGTATAAAAATCTTTTGTTTGGTGATATTATAAATAGTTAGGCAAATTTTATGATATTTTGCTTTTTCTATATTGAAGTAGATCATTATCTAACAATGATTAAAATTATTCGGTTTGTTTACTAATTCAAATATAAACTAAAAAAACAATATACTATTTTTCCAAAAAAATATATACGTTCAATTAATTAATTTCTAATAAAATGATAAATTTTAATGTAGGTATAATATATCTATGTCTAGAAAAGAACATGGTGAATCTGATGCAACTAACAAAGTGGCATTCATAGAAATTTTTATGTTCCGAATGATGGTTCCATTAATACTTCTTTGATCATATGGCACCATTGTATAGTACCCTACTTTATTATTGCAATCTCTGTGAAAAGTTACTTCTTATACGTTCTAATATAAGATCATAGTTAAACGCGTAACACCTAAATATTTTTTTATTTGACTGAAGTTAACACTACACATCGAACTAAAATTATTTAAGATTTCAAAACTAGGTTCGCAAATTCGCAAATATTCTCCATAAACCAAATTAGCAAAGCTTATTCTTTTCTAAATACATTGTTTAGTTTCTATTCATTTAGGAAGTAATTATGTTGGACTTATCCTAGCGCCGTCTTATTTCATCTCACTTAGTTGGCTTCAGATTAGAGTGAGAGGGAAGTGTGCAAGATTTTTTTTAAGTATTGATAAATCTACAATGGCGGCAGGATGGTGTATTTGATCTAGCATCGTAGCGGTCCACATGTTCTTGGGAATGGCTTCGCCAACGATGCAAAAAATGTTTCTGTGTGTTATAGGCTTGAATCGTCTTGACGTTTTTAATATAACAATATACTATATAACAACGTACATACACATTTATACATATATAAACCGTAGGTAAAATTATAAAAAGTATGTAATGTAAAATATTATTTATATTAATAAATTATAATTTATAATAAATTATTATATTGATGACTTAAATGTAATATAATATTATGAGATAAAGTTATTATTTAATATTATTTTATGACTTAACATTTATCATGAGTCCATATTAATTTAATTCAAAGTTAATAAAATGTATCTATTGTTAGTTGTCCTTTTAATAAATAAATTAATAAATAAATATATTTTTAATAATCCATTTACGCAATGATTGTACACATAAAAATTATAGCATTATAGAGTAAATTAGATATAGAGTAATACTAATTGTAACTTAAATGTTTATGTACCCTCCATAATACGATATTTGATGTTTTAACCGATTCCCAAACTACATCACCAATATAATTCAAGCAGATTAGCTGTGAAAGACACAGACAGACAGACTTTCGAATTTATAACATTTGTTTGGATATTTTTTTAATAATTAAAGTACACAAAAGATGAGTTATGCCTACGATGATAATAATATAATAGTTAATGCTTATATTATTATATTACCAACTAAGCTTTACGAGGAACGAAAAAAATTGGGAGTGCCCAAGGAAAATAAAAGAAAATGATATAAAGATTAAAACTGTAAGGTTTGTAATACCTACACTATATATGGGAAACATCATCTTCCTGCCCTTATCCCACTCTAATTGGGGTCGGCACAACATGTTATAAACATGCTGTCACATGGTTTGGCCGTGTTTTTACGACCGGCCACCTGCCTGACGTCAACTTACCTCTGTCGCCTTTTACGACACCTCGATAAGAAATGAGGTTGGTCTATTCTACTCAGCCGGATACCACACGGCGGGTCGACTAACCTTAGTCGCCTTTTACGACACCTCGGTAAGAAAAGAGGGTGGTACTATTCTATTCAGCCGGATACCACACGGCGTGGGAAAAAAATAATATTAAATATATTCGTATTTGGCTCTAATAAGGTAATCTTTAGATAATATTGACTTGTTTTGTAATTATTTAACACATATTATTGTAATATTATAGTGTATTATAACTATTTTATAAAAACCTCGCAAGATAAATAATAGTTTTGACAACATAACTAATCGATTTAATTTAACTTTTCGGTACAAAACATGCTGAAATGACTTAATCATGACTTGGTAATATCTCTTCACCAGTTTACTTTGCATAATTACTGAAACAGAATAAAAATACGTTTCGCTGCGTCGTGCGAGCCGCCATCGAATATATTTTTAGCAAGCTCTAATTTCAAAGCCACACGCAACCCTGTAAATTATAGAACAAGCCGAGTTAATTTTGTTAGTTCGTTCAGTTGTAATAAAGTTATGTCAACTACAATAGAATAAAATATAAAAGTTAAAATTATAGTTAGTTTATACTGAGGAGAGTTATGTTTAAAAACGACTTTTTAGTATTTTATTTTAAATTGTATCCTGTATTTGCAGCTGATTATTGGGACGAATATATTCAACACTTAAGATCTCTTATTCACTCTACACACTACCCGCACACAAATTCGAAATAATAGGCACAGCTGCTACACGACTAGACAGGCACACAAACGCACATCCTCGGTGCATCCATCGCACACGGGCATCTTGGATAAGAAAAAAATGCATTATTATTATCCTGGAACCAGGACATCGATACTATTTATTGTATTTTCAACCTTACACTTCTACCACAAAGATGAAAATAGCAAAAACTAAACACGAAAACGATTAACTTAGATATTATCCTTAACTGAAGAAAAGTGTACGATTGTAGAGCTTTTTAATAGTAGCTGAAGATTCAAGATTGTTTGATCTCGTTTAAGGAATTTAAGTTTAATAATATTTGAAAAAACGCTATGTATCTTAGGCGCCAAATGCACGTTGCACTACTCCTACGAATTCTGTTGAATTTTGTTATACGTGATTTTTATTGCACATCGGCTATCATCGATTTTAGGATTTAATATTTACATTTGAATAAGTGGAACTAAACTAAAAATATTGTTTACTGTTCATGAAATAGAAATACTTTAAGACATATAAATAGAAGACTATAGTTATACAATTACAACTCACAATAACTCGTTTGTATTTGTTAGATGATAATATCTAATGGTTCGTTTTCTGTTATAATTTTAGCGGAATTCAATTTTATCAGATATTTAAATAAAGTTGTTGTATCTTAACAAGTAGAAGTTGATAACCAGTTCATAAGAATTCCTTTGTTATTTTTATACTTTTCTCAAATTCTTTGAAACCTCTTATTTCTACTCCAATGAGAAATAATAGAAAACAAAGGCCTCAGCTCAGCAACCATTTGAGACAATTGAGTAAATTAGAAAAGGCTTGAGCTTTCTTTGAAAGTTTATTTTGTAACGGTTTAAATTTCAACTTGGCAGTATTTTATTACCTTTCTTAATTTTAAACCGATTTGTCAGTTCGAGAAAGTATAGTATCGACTTGTAAAGTTTATAGGAAAATATAAGACTGTAGATTTATAATCACTCACTTCACTCACGGCCCTATGAAATGAGTTTTAATACTTTTGGAGCGTTCTTGAATTATTAGTTTTACTAAATTTCACATTTTCGTATTACGTTTTCACCCTTAATACCTTTAAAAGCTGATAAGTAAGATACTTATCAAAGATTATTTATTAATTATCAATCATTTTGCTGAGCTACGCTGAAAAGGGGTCGCCTCTCAGTTTCCTTAGAAACCGTATAAAAAGGTGCAAATAGCCAAATCATAACTTTACGAACTAAAAATTTTCTTAACAATAATAAAGCCAACAATACGGATACCTGCACCCTGATTGTAACTGGATATTCTTGACCTTATTTTGTAATATAGTGATATTTTCACTTGCAACCAGCATAATGGCGAACAAGGCATGACCACTATAATGCAACCTGTCATTGGGTCAAAGTATAACAAAAGGGGTCACAGCGAGTATCCCGTATTGATTTCACTACCGTATCTTTGAGCAGTTCTCTGTTACCATTACAATAGATGACCCCCTGCGATGTTGTAAGAAATATAATCAAATCCCTGACCACGCCCGTTGGTAAGAAATATCTTTTGTTACAACAAAAAAAGTCTGATTTATGTCAAAAATTTGTGAACATCATTAATATTGGTGCCTCTTAAGTAATGATTTAGCTGCCTAAATGGCGATAGAATAAACTAATCGTTAATGATGCGTTGATACCCGTTCGTTGCACAATGTCGGTTATCAGCCTAGAGTTCTATAGAAACTGTCTACAGCCACGACCCCTTTGCTCTAAATCTATCAAAGGCTGAACAAAGCCATATGCGCGAATATGTAGCAGTGAGTAAATAAAGGGATGATGATTGTGAAGACTGACGTTATTAAAAAAAACTATTTCCCTTAGTACTGTCAAGGTGCATTTTTATTAGTGATGTGTTTTATACATATCGATGTCCCTAATATCTGTATATATATAAAAACTAAAAGACATTCGTTAGTCTCACTAAAACTCGTGAACTGCTGATGCAATTTGGCTAATTTTAGTTTTGAAATATTTGTAGAAATCTAAGGAAAGGCGGGAAAATATGAAGAAATCATATAAAATTAGTAAAAGCAATAATTTTATTTTCACACACATATTGTTCGTATTCCCACCTGTTAAACAGGCCGCATTCGGAAATTGTATATTAAGCAAGTAAGATAGCTTGGACTGTGGAATATTGAAAGACCTGATGCTCATTCAAAGCGGCACGAGGTTCGTTGGGTCAGCTAGTCCTAGATAAATAAGATAGATAGTTTTGATGTTTTCATAATTACTGACAAAGGAAGCTTAGTTATCAAGCCGAGTGGTATCCAGCTAAATGGAATAGATCACCCTCATTTCTTACCGAGGTGTAATAAAAGGCGACTTAGGTTATAAAGTTGACGTCACGCAGGCGGCCCTAAAATGAATAGCCAAAACAAACGAAAAAAGTTATGCCGACTCCCTCTGAGTGGGATAAGGGCAGGAGAACGAATGAGGAAGCTTAGTAATATTGAAAATGTTACAATTTTAGTGCTTAAGCTATTTATCTTTTGAAACGTAATTCACATTTGTATATATTAGAATAAATTAACTAATAGTTAATAATAATAACTAGGATATATTGTGTTCTTATGTAATTCTTTAATTTTGCTGTTTTAGACCTGTTTCAATATAAATACTGATTTATAGTCATATTAATGCTATTACGTATTTTGTTAAAGTAGCTCCTGCTGTCTATCAATTAGCAAAAAAATATCGATATCGTTAAAGCCGCATACACCCCACCGATACTCAGGTGAACGTAATCATTGTGGGAACTATTTGCGCCGTCTCTTTTAAAAGATATTTCTGTCTCTCTCTAAAATTGTTAGCGAGACAATCACAAACAAAGCGCATTGAATACGATAGGTGATTGAAAGCTTCAGTGCTTCCACTACAAGACGTAACACGCATTCGCATTGTTTGAATTTTGTGTATAAAAAAATTATGACGATGCATTTCAATGTATTGCATAACTGAAATCTAAAAGCATTATTAACATATTCGGAAACTTAACTTATTTATACTTTAACTAGCGGCCTGTCCCTGCTTCGCAAGGGTATAAAATATATAGCACTCAGTAAAAAAAAAAGATTAAAATCGATTCCGTAGTATTGATTGATTCATTACTGCCCACAAGCGTTAAATTTGGAGGAAAACAATTTCCCTCTCCCTATTCCAAGAAGATTTCCTGCTATTTTTGGAATATCTAAATACATATAGTACATATTTGCTTATTTAATTTTACATTTTTCCCTATGTATTTTGTTTTTAGAATTAATTACAGAATGTCTTTATATATAACATTCACAGTTTTCTCGTCATTAGACAACATGTTTTCTTTAGTGGTTACTCTTGAAAGAGCGACATATAGCTGCTAAATGCGAAGTGCTATAGGGTGAAGCGCGGCCTCCTCACGGCATTTTAAATCTGTATTATCTCCGAATATGTTCACTTAAATTACATGCTGTAAACGGCCATATTGATCTATATTAAATCAACATTTTATTTAAGGTACTTAATTGGATAAAGATTAATGCTGTATTGTAAAAAAATTGCTTTGAACATAAGGCATTATTTTTCATTAAAAGTAAATGACAAAAATGCTATTGTGAGTTATCCATAAGAGATAGACATACTAATACTTAGTACATCCTTTTGGTAAATCTCGTAGGGTTTAGCCAGCGTTTACAATGTAAGCGGAAAAAAATGTAGTTATTTACGACATCACATTAGAAACCTCAAAAATTACAGTATTTCTCTACTCCGTATTGAATGTTATTATACATATAAACCTTCCTCTTGAATCACTCTATCTATTTTAAAAAAACCGCATCAAAATCTCTTGCGTAGTTTTAAGATTGAAGCATACATAGGGATATATGGACAAACAAAGAATGCGACTTTGTTGTATACTATGTAGTGATTTATAGAATTAGGCGTTACTTTGCGGAGGTCCATAATACATAAGTAATGGGAATATTATTTTGCTATAATTCGTGATAAAATAAAATATATGTAATGCTAAATGTAGAGTGTTGTTATATCTGATACATGCAGAATTTGTAAGAACTCATGCACTACCCGACACCGATGACACAACAATACACAAGCACTGCACACATTTACCACCACAATCTCAACAATTGTTTCGCCCCGTAACCGAAGCATCGTCAGGAGATAGACTCCACGATATATTTATACTTTGATTAAAATATTTTTTGAATAGCCAATAATTCATAGTACGAGTAACTCAATCGTTTTATCAACTCTTCTATATTATACACAAAATATTATACACAAAATATTGTTACTAACTATTATACACAAAATATTGTTTAGCTGCAGGCTATGTCGAATAAGGTTTTTTTCAATAAAATGATATCATAACTTTATAAAGTTATTTACCGAATACTTCATCGGATTGTATACTGCTATATGGTCCGTGGTAAGGTGCTATAAGTAGCCGATACTGCTACAAGGTGATGTGTGCTGAAACAAACCTACAAATATATAAAAAGGCAGCCAAAATATTCTTTAAATTTCCGTAATGTTGTTTTTAAGGTGAATATATAAGACACTAAGATTTTTATTGTTCAATAAACGAGCGCTTGATTTGAATCTGCCTGGTGGTAAGCGTTGATAGAGATTTATATACCTTACAATTTTTTGTAAGTTGTATTTTTAATATAAACCGTTTCTTAGTTTATACCCCTTTTTTGTGTTCGTCCGTGTTCATAATTATTATTATCTAACTAATAAGGTATATAGGCTACATATTAAAAAACAAAAAATTTACTGTTGTAACACCTTGACTACAATAATAATAGTTAGTTATTAGACTAGTAGCGTTGTCATCCTAGGTTTTTCGAAATCTAAATAATATAATATCAAAATCAGCTATAATCACCTAATAATATTATAACAGTATTATTGATACTAGGAATTTGATCATTACTATATCATAAAATATTAACGTACACCTAATTTTTTATTTATTATTACCTTACAGTTTAAGTTAAACTGTGAAAATAAGAAAACTAATAAAACTGATAATTCATTACTTACAGTTGTAGTGTACTATATAGCTTAACAATGTGCTAGTGAAGTAAATAACAATGAAACCTATTGCGGAGCTTTTGTCGGTGGTCTTTGTCATAGTCAAAGGCGCCGCTCAATACAAATTTTTGTCGAAGTCATTAAAAGTCGCTTTTTAGGTAAAAATATTTCTAGCAAATTGACTTACTAATGGTAATTTTACAAGCACAGTGCTGTCAATGTATTTATATGGTGTTCTTTATTTAGGTCAAACAATTTCAGTTAGATACTTGATACTAGATACTACATAACGCAACGATACTTACTTACTAGATACTACATAACGCAAGTCTTGGCCGTATTTTAATAATTTAAATTGGGGATAAAACATTACATAAACTCAAATGATGTTGATTTTATAGATCTGCAACTTCATGCAAAGTGTTATCTTGCACACGCCATTTTATAAATGTTATTTATACCGACACGTTATAGATGAATGTTAAGAAATGTGATCTTATTAATATACCTATTAGTAGCTCCTAACGTCTAAAAACATTAATTTTTGTATTTATTCGAACCAACATACAGTTAATAAAGTTAATACGACCAATATACTAAGGAGCGTGTTAAATGGTGTTGAATAAAATTAGTGGCCTGATCGGGAAGTTAAAGCAGAGGTCGTTTAACATCTGTCAGTCACACATGATCACAACATTGAAATTTAGCTTCTATTTCTTACTAATGCTTTACTAGGTCAACTAAGCACTGAGAATATCTTAAGGCGGCTGTGCAATTTTGCGCGAGAGCACTCACTATGCCTCAGCCGAGACTCGGTTTAACCAAATATAGCTGTCGAGAGTGAACAGCGATGCCCTCGCTAATTGTGTGAAGCGGCGCGAGACCCTTTGACTCGAGAATAAAAAGACACGGAAGCGAGAGCAGGCAAGACACCCCGAGACATACTGGTCGAGGCGAGAGCTACTCTGTACATTTTCGCACTCGGCATGTCTCGTGGTATCTCGCAAAGAATGTACTGTCACCATTAGTAAATGTGTTTGTGAATTAAAGGTGATGGTTTGTGATAATATAAAATTTTAATTTATAACTTAAGTGAAGGGACAGTCCATTTATTATTCAGCTTTATATACTTGTTTACATTTAGCTTAAAATTTTGCTCTACCATGGATAGAAAAATATTTTTTATATATTTAAGAGCTTCATACGACAGTACTGGTGTGTTTATTTTTGAACCTACATAGAGAAAACTTGCAAGAAAACACGACATTCTGTGAGACCTATGTCCAAGTATAGATTTCCTTCCACTATTTAAAAGACGAAACAAAAGGTAATGTTGCAAACAAAACAAACCGTCTGGTTATGTTTGCTTATTATTCGAATTAAGTCTTATATAACATTTTTTGATTAGGAACAGTCTTGTGCTTGAATTTTGTACTTAGTTTATTTTGGGAAACCTTTAGGATTTTTGTAATAATAAATAGTATTGGCGGTATAACTTTGTCAGTAAGTTGGTAACAAACCACTTCCGAACGCCCCTCCAGAGCTGTCTAAATATAAGAAAAAATATTTAAAATAGAAATTGCATCTCAAATCCTAATATAAACTCTGGAACCTTCAATATAAGGTGGTAGAGCAACCACTGACCACGGAGATTATCAACTTTCAAACTTCTTGGATATTTTCCTTATTTAAAATTATTTAATGAAATCTATTCCTATAAATTATTATCTGTAACAATATGCGAAACGTAACAGAACACCATCCTTAATGCGTAGCTAAGAAAATGACTCCATTTTTATATATCTATACCCTTATTTCCAGTGCAAAAATAATTTAAACTACACCACCTTTCGTATACAACTTTAGTATTTTAGTGTTATAGAAGTATAACATGTTATGGGTTGGCCATAAAGATCAATATCACACGATGCGAAGATAAGCGCCTAACTGTATATTAAATCGAATTCACTTTAAGCATGTATGAAATACTTATATTTTTCCAAAATATTCACGTTTAATCAAATCTTTGACTAAGTTAAAAATTAAATTCTTTTGTAATAGTTTTACTATAGTGGACACAACTCCTCCATCAAAATTTTTTATCAAGTAGTCAATATCTTGTGCATTCCATAACTAATTTTCATTAAAGTAGGAATTCCGATTATAAATATCCTACAGGATATAACGATTAACAAATAAATAAATGATTTCAATATTTTTGTGTATAATGAAATCTAAATATATCATATAGGTAAGATTTTAATTTATTTGGTTACTAAATATTATTAGCCAATAGTCAATTAGGAACTCAAGATTCTTCTTAATAAATTAAATTAATGCTCACCATAAAATAAATATATACAAATCCAATAAATTTCTTTAATATATGGAATGTACTACATGTAAATTTTAGACAATATTAGAGGATCTCATCATAGGACGAAAGATAGGACAGAATGGAAGAGAAAAACATGTTGTGCCGACCCCACTTAGAGTGGGATAAGGACAGGAAGATAAGATTAGAGGATCTCATCATCATCTTCCTGCCCTTATCCCACTCTAAGTAGAGTCGGCACAATATGTTATAAACGTGTTATCACATTATTTGGTTACGTATTTTACGACCGGCCGTCTGCCTGACGTCAACTTATCTTAGTCGTATTTTACGACACCTCGGTAAGACATGAGGGTGGTCATGAGGGAGGATCTCATCAAGATAAAATATACCTAATATGACGATCAACAATTCCCATTTTTCCTATGGGATCAAAGAAAAAATCACATATTACATTATTAAGGTTACTTAAGGCATATAAGTTGGCGCGAATAAAGTCGCAGGTATACTATTTCTAATTATATTCTATTTAGGGTTAGAAACCAGTGAAACTATAATTTGGCTTGTAATTCGTGATCATAAACTAATTAGTGCATGACTAAATCTATTAGTGAGAATTGTACTCGCAAACTACACGTGTCAAGGTAAACAATATGAATGTTACCGCGTGCCACGAGCGTGAAGCGCCGCGTCCAATGTCTGCGCGACGACTACGCGAAAGTCGTGTTGTAACCTTTCTTTGTTAGGCTGCATTCTCATTGACTCGCTATATTCATCACTTTTTATTATTTTATATTATACAATACGCGCTACAATTATTTATCAAAAGAACTAGATGTAGACATATTTAGCGATAGCATCCATACTTTCAGACAAAATATAATTAAATTTAACAGAAATAATTAAGTAAGAAATAAATAATTAATATTGTTACAGTTTGTATTTTATAATTTTATTTTGTAATATATTTAAATAATGTTCGCGTCCCTATTAGTAATTGTTACTATTGATTTAGAGTATTTGATACTATTAATAATGTAAGTCATGTTGGTTATCCCAATAAATAAATAAAAAATAATAATAATTTATATAATATATATATATATATATATATATATATATATATATATATATAATTCATCACCATAATTATGATTGAATTTGATATTCAGACTATAGATTAATTATGTATTTATATTTATGCATTATTAAAAAAATACATTATCATAAAATGCATACCTCTCCATATCCACGTATTAAGTATACTCAAATCAACAAGTAAGAAAAGACAAATTGCTGTATTAATAAGTGTTTCGAATATTAAACTTTATAACTAAATATATCAAATATTTATTTCAAATTTATTTGAGTTTTTATACAAATTCTGTGCTAGCACTTCAATATTTATAATAAGTCATGCTGCCATAATATGTCAAGCTGCTAGTTTCAAGCTATATTTGACCGTTTATTAACAAAATATTTTGGAAAGTTCCGTTTTACAGTGAAGAAGGCATAAGTTTTATAATTAAACCCTGTTTAACAAGTTAAGTGAAAATAGGTTTTTTATAAAGCCTTCCATATTGTAAATATAAATATATATACAAATGCTCGCCTTAAAAATTAAAACACGTAGAAATTAATTTAAACACTATGAGGTATCTCAGTCAGTTTCATTTAGCGTCTTTTAAATTTTTAGGTTCAATGTTATCATTAATATAGTTTTATAGTCCAATTATTTATAGTTTTAGACTATAAAAGTCGATATATGACTAGAAGGGACACAAGCGTATGATGCATAATCAATAAGAACAGAAAACAATTGTCAGGATAGTTAACTAAGTATATCTAGTTATAAAAAGACATAGTTAACCTTAAGTAGTTGAGAATATCTCCCTTTTTACTTATATATTTCCTGCTTCATGTTCAATACATATTTTTCAAAGTTCATAGTATTTTTTGAGTAACAAAATTTTTCAAATTCAAAAATAAAATATTTATTGTAATTTTAAGAAACTTAAGTTTAAACTAATTGAAATATAATATCGAGAAAATATATCGCTATGTGCATAAGCCTTAACTTCGCGCTCACACTTTCTGTTAAGGGCGTCCTACTTCTATTATGTGTTTTTATTTCATATCATACTACCCTTGAAACTTCCAAGCCTATAAAATACTACAATTTAGTTAGAGAACAACGACCCGATTAGGACTTTGTTAAGTTTATATATGCTTTAATACAATACAAATCAGTGTACATATTATAATGAATAATATTTTTATTGCCAATCTATTTTATCAATACTGTTAAAATATTTTTGGTATAAAGTTGTGGTAAAAGGTTAAGGGCCTGTTTCACAAGTTACCAATAAACTGTCAGTTAGCTTACTCGGAACATATCTTGAACATATCTCGGAATTTTACGTTTCTCAGGTTTCTGATAGGCTTATTCAGCACTTAAAGTCCCTAATAAGTTAACAGGTAGATCATGTGGCTGATATTTTGTTTATCTGCTGGATAGTAAATACCTATTTCAAAATGGCCGCAAACTTTTTTTTTCTTCACTTTTTAGAGACATTTATCTGCTACTTAGTTAACTGGGAGCTACCATTCCCAGACCTCGCCACAGAACAAGACATCCATAAGGTCACCTAGGTGACCTGGCTTACCACCCAAATACCGCAACTTTAGGTCACCTAGGTGACCTCGTATTACGGCTGAAACACATACCGGGCTTAAGTGCCCGCGAGGAGATGCCCGGGTAGTGAGGAATACCTCGAGGCCCACATCCTGTTTACCCCCACCCGGGGAGTAAGCGCGAAGACCCTGCTGCTGCTGGGATCAAGCCTCTGTTGTTATCAACCATTTTTTGCTTTTTTAATAATTATATTTTTTATTTTTTTTAAAATACCGACCATGGCACGGTCACCCATGTACTTATATGCGTTGTGACAAATAGTTATGTTATTTGTATGCCGCTTCTGGAAAATGTCATAGTACAATATTATTGAATCATAGTTTTGATACCTGTCAAATCTATACGTTAAATAAATGTTAAACCATACTATATTACAAAAGTGATTGTATTTATATTTCTTTAATATTGTGGTATTGAAATTGTTTTATTACTTAAGCCTCGTACTTTGGAAAATAACAATTATGTACTTTCAAAGTAATAAATAAATATTAGCTAATTTGCCTAAACAGACATTAGTCATAAATTGCAAATAAAAGCGTGTTCGACCACCCATAATGCTGTAACAACTATTATTGTATCTCTCTTCCTCAATAAACTGGAAATATGTTTTATCTCTTTCTTCAAAAAATATATTGTTTGTCTGTTATTATCATTGCTGTTTAGGGGTGGTCTTTTGTTTTTTTTTATTATCGTTTTGGTTAGCTTTATTGTATTTTTAAATTATATACTATTACTTACCTAACTTAATATTTATAATTTTATATTAACATATTACCAACTTTTTATTGAATTATATTATTATATGTGATCAAAAGAGTTTTAAATATGAATGTGGGTGGATGTATGACTAGGGGGAGGCCGAAAAAATGGATGGATTGTTTGAAAAATGATATGCATATCATTAAAGGAGTGGCACGAGAGTTGACGAATGATAGACGAGAATGGAAGAAGAAGACATATAGTGCCGACCCCACTTAGAGTGGGATACGGGTAAGAGAATAATGACTAGCGGTCCAGCTCGTTGTGCCTTGAGTGACAACGCACCAAATGAGTGACACCTGCGCTTGATAACATTTTTGTGTACATTTAATTTTTATTTTAACCTGTTCATAATATATTATAGCAATTAAATATTATAAAGGTCGTTCTATGGTTCTCTCTCACGATTATTCATATCGTAATCATCCATCTGAAGCAATAAAATTCTACCTCGTTAAACAAAGACCTCTTTCACGTCTGATTTTTTACTCATAAAAGTAATAATCATTATATCATCATCAATTACAGGTTATTATCATCAGGTACAAGTATAAAGGCGAAATAGTTGAAACTTTATTTGTTACCGGAGCCTTATAGATCGGGATACACCACAAACAGGATAATTTTATATTAAGTTATACAAGGAGATAGTCTTGAAAGTTATCGTTATCATTTTTACCATATGAATAAACGATATAAGAAGGTCATAAGAAGTACAAAATATTTGGTGGCACAATAGTATCCTTTCATGACAGAACATGTTCTCAATGCTAAAAAACAACTTATGCCACCCATTAACAGCCTTTGCGCAAATAATGCAAGCAGTTTCTTTTTTTGGGAGCTTTAGATAATATTTGCTCAAAAATGGAGGAAATATGCTAATAATTTGTGTATTGGCAAAAATATCGTAACTTTTAATTAATTTTATCGTAGCTTTTAATTACGTATACTCGACATGTCCTATTACCTTTTATAGCGATGGGTCGGTCTAATGGCATGGAAGTCGAATTCATCCATCCACAGATAAATGCAATAATTTATACAAAACCGATATTATGTTTGGTTTAAAGACAGGAGTTGATCTGTCGTGAAATATTCCTTGACTCTTTATGTTACCTTATATTTAATCGTTCATATAGATCCTGATATTAATTGAAAATGTTTCAAAAAACAGCACCGTTCAATGTTAGAGCTGTTCATGCAGAACATCTTGTGTTTTTTCTTTTATAAATGTAGTTTTATAAATTTATCGAAATCCGCTGGTAAACGTACAGTATCAAAACCTTCATACGATTTACTATAATCCTAATAATATTATAAATGCGAAAGTTTATGAGTATGGATGTATGTTTGTTACTCTTTCACGGCGACCCGCTGAATCAATATGAGTGAAATTTGGCACAATCATTTCTTATACACCAGAGTAACATATACGCTATAGAAATCCTGTTGATTCTTCAGGAATAGGATGACATTGGTAAGCGCCATCTATTATCAACCTATCACGCGACAACAGTCCACGCGAACGAAGTTGCGGGTAAAAGCTAATGAAGTAATGTTGTAGCTAATAAAACAATAATTTGTATTTTGCCATCTACTAACAACTGCCAAAAACCTCAGAACTATAGCTTATTGTTTAATATTAAAAATTTAATATTATTAATTAAAATTTTATATTACCTACAACAAACAAAACGCTTATTACTTAAAATTTCATATAAAACGGTCAACTACTAGTGCATGTAGCTGTGGTAGCCCAGCGGTATCACCGTGCGCCTCTTTCGAGATAGTCTAGGGTTCAAACCCCGGGCAGGCACCAATGAGTTTTCTAGTAAAACTTATGTGTCTAATTGATAATTGAAACCTAACCCAACATAATACTTGTACATTATCTAAGATAATTAATGATAAGAGAAGATATTCTACAAAATGAAACGAAATCCACTATGATAGGTATACACTTAAACTTATATAAACGGAGGAGCTGTAATAGTTCAACGGTGAAACCGCGCCATTCTTTCGAGAGGTCACGGGTTCAAACCCCGAGCAGTCACGAATGAGTGTTTCTGCTAAAATTTATGTGTCTAATTGATAATTGCAATTTATCACACTCTTTTCGGTGAAGGAAAACATCGCGAGCAAACCTGCATATCTCTAGAGAATTCTGGGAATATGTGTAACCTACCAATCCGCATTGGAGCAGCGTGGTAGGTCTTAGCTCCAATCCTTCTCTCCAAAAAAAAAAAAACGGAGAGAAGAGGCCTATGCCCAGCAGTGGGATAGTAACAGACCGTTACTTACTTACTTTTTACTAGTGCATGGTCAATTACTAGTAAGTGCATTAGTAATTGACTTACCTTAGAATTGACCTTATATGATTACGTCTAATTAACACTTATGGAAAAAATATGGACTGAAACTTTGTTAGTTACTATTATTCCATGTATGTTATGTAGTTTACCATACATAAAATATTATGTAGACATTACAGCTTCGATATAGTACCTATAAGAGGGAGAGATACTTAATTGATATGGTACGGATCAGATACAAAGTAAACTATGTTATAGTGCTTGACATAATAACTTTTATTGGGGATCCATAATTTTTTAGTAACAATAAATATTAGATATCACATAACATAATATAAAAATCACATGTACAGAATAAGCAAAATAATGTTCTTTTTTATTACAAGAATATATCTGCTTCAGGGTTTAGGCTGTGGTTGGTACCGACTAGCTACGAAGTGCTCGATACACGCCCATTTGTACACTTACAGTTTGCTAAAACTAGGGAATAAGGCACTGTGCATATTCACGTATTGAAGTTAGTTTTAATTTATATATTTTTGAAACTGCTTTTTTAAATTTTTCTTTAACTTATAGAATGTATACATTCTATTATAGGTAGGTTGTAGTAGGAAGGAGGTTAAAGTATTCTTCTTCTTTGTCCACCGATGGACGTCCACAACTGGGCATCACAGGATCTCATAAAGAGGTCTCTTTCACACCAACGATCTTGTGCTTGAACCAAGCGGCTCCCGCGATCTTTTTGAGGTCGTCATACCATCTCATAGGAGGTCAACTGAAACTGCGTTTTCCGGTGCGGGGTCGCCATTCCAACACCTTGAGATCCCAACGCCCATCGGTTCTTCGCACTATATGACCCGCCCATCGCCACTTCAGATTCGCGACATGCTGAGCTATACTGGTGACTCTATTTTTTCTACGGATCTCTAAATTTCTGATTTGATCACGTAGAGATACTCCGAGCATAGCTCGCTCCATCGCCCGCTGAGCGAGTCTGGGTTAAAGTATTCCGTTTAGTTAATAATAGTTTTTATGTAATGTTTTAGTACTACTTTGTTGATTAACTATTATACTCGTAGGTGGGGTGTAGTAGTTGGTCATTCTCTTGACGACGTCATTATCTGTGTTTATATTGATTTTATGTGTTATGCTAGAATATTTTTGGAGATTTTAGATCTAACTAGCTCGCTCTAAAAATAGTAAACTATATATATTCAACAAGCATAAAGTTCTTATTTACCTACGATAATGTATGTAGGATCTAATTTTGTTAATTAATCAGAGCTATTATTATAGTGCAGGAATTTCCAGGCAACAATCACTGCATCGATGCAGCGGGCGCCACGCAATATCGCGTTTTGAGTTTAAATCATTACCACGAAAATCCTGTACGGTAAACATTTCACGTTATATTCACCGATGATCGTTGATCGTGTGATTATCTATAATTGTCGCGATCATCGTGCAAGTGTCAACAAGATTGTCATCATATATCACATACAATAATAGGTAAACGTGGGTCCCAGCTATTCCCTTTGGTGCATGTCACAGAAACAAACAACTCCCGGATTATAGGCGATCGGACGCGACTATGAACGATAATCGCCGAGTACAGCCGAATATGTCCTCTACACGATCGTGCTCACGCTTAATCATTTGTAATCGCCGATTATGAAGAGGGGCCATAAACAAACACTTAGATTAGCTTCAGCTAATTACTTACCTATTCTTATTACGGGGACAAAGACGTATATATGTAATGTTAAATTCATATTTTAAAAATACCTTTAATATTTCAATTAGTTAATTTAAATTAAAATTTAAAATATTCTTTATTCAAATAAACTTGTAAATAAGTGCTTTTGAATTGTCAACTGTTCTGCTTAACTGTACTGTTAATGTTGTATATATATATGTATAAATATATAGAGGATTTTAATATCGTAAACGGCTGTAACGATCTTCGTAAGACTTAGTATGTCTTTGGATTCGAGGACAAAAAATCGATCTAGTTAGTTTTCATTAAATAAAAATGTTTTATTCCTGTTTTCAGGCAGTGAAAAACTACTATGATATTATTTGAATACAAAGACTAATTAAACTGTCGTTTGAAAAATTGTTATAGCCCAAATGAATTAATTGAACGAGCGGAGTAAAGAAGAATACCATAGATCGAATCTCTACTTTATTTTTATTTTTTCATTGCATTGAAAAAAAAATTACTAAGAAAAGCTCCGTTACCTACATGAATAGTACCTGACTATTAATTATACATCTTCTGTTAAAATTATAAACACTTATTTTAAATTGAAGTTGTCTCAATATCATTATTTGAAGGTGCTTAACAACCTGTGAGGTCTTAATACACGTAAAAAAAATAAAACTATATGTCAGAAAGTCAGATTAATTCCAATCGCAAAAAAGCTTTAAAATACCGAAAGTGACTCGGCTATGATACTTTGTGCGATACGATAGGTATTTGAACACCGTTATCCAAATTATGACTGTCTGTAATATTATAATTTCTGATTATATGATTAACTAACCGGTTTCGTACGATTTGTAAAATAAATTATGCCCTGATAAAGAGTAGGAATCATTAATTTTAGCATGCGTTTGTTTATATGTTGCGATAACTCTTTTAAGTATATTAAAGTTTTTAATTTTTTAGTAAGATTTTGTAATAGCATTTCAGATAGTAAGTAATTTATGTCTGTTATTAGTGTGACGCAATATGTAACATATTATATAAATTGTCCACATGAACTAATAAATCTCAGTTATATTCCGGCACTAGTCGTTTCATTTGACTCCTCAACGCCACACCGTACATGGCGACCCTGCCTACGAAATCAGCGGCGTCGTGAATTCGACACCGCTTCGAATTCTAAAAAAGTTCAAGTTGTGTTTGCCTTAATACGATTGTACATAGTCATAGTATTATATATTATTCTTGTATCTTGGAATAACATATGTAACAATCACTGGTAAACCTTAATAAATAAAATAACTCTTAAGATATTCATTAAAATAATCAATTATAATAAAAAAATGCTTTACGTAATTTACGATAATTAAATTGATAAAAATTTTGATTTAGGCCGTTTTAATAGGTTTACAATAAACGGAAATCTTCATGAGAGAACTTGCTGGTCTCAGGAAAATTCCTGGAATGTTTTTTTTTACAAATAATGACTAAATCTTGGCAGCGATCTCACCTGATGCAAAGCGAAAGATGCAGCCTAATGAAGGCCATACATCATAAAAATGTACAGTTTTATCACATACACGTTAGGGTTTGCTTGTCGTTTATGGATGCAAAGTTAAAATCATCATGCAAACCCTAACGTGTATGGCCTCCTTAAGGTGGTCTGCCATTATAGTGCCTATTCACTTTTTTTTTTTAATTTTTATGATCGTAAGATGTGTAGCCGACCCACGCAAATCGGAGCAACGTGATAGGTATAAATTCCTTTCCTTCTCTGCAAAGAGAGAGGACGCTTTTGTGCAGCAGTAAAACAGAAATAGGCCGTTACTACAGTAGTAACGACTAAAATAAAATCCTAATAACAGAAATACGGTAACCATAGTCAATAGATTGCAATTTTTACATAAGTTTATACTAAGCAATTTTGTAAAAATAGAGAGAAGAAATAAAGTTAATGTTATCAATAAATGGCCAGTTTTAAATATGTAAGCTTTATTTCTAGATCTACATGTATGATATAAAGATTGTTCACAAAAAGGAACACGCTTAATTATATTATTGATAAATAAAACGTGTTCATTATAACAATAACATATGTAACTGCAATATTGACTTTTAGATAGATAGACTCTGAATCGACTTTTAGATATTAAATAATTGATAATATCTGAAGAACGCGTAATAATTTATTATATGAATTAATTAATTAAACACGCCGTGTGGAATCCAGCTGAATAGAATAGTATCAGCCTCATTTCTTACTGAGGTGACGTGAAAGGCGAATAAGGTAAGTCGACCTGCCGTGTGGTATCCAATTGAGAAGAATAGACCACATTATTTCTTACCGAGATATCGTAAAAGGCCACTAAGGTAAGTTGACCCACCTTGTGGTATCCGGTTAAGTATAATAGACCACCCTCTTTCTTCCGAGGTGTCGTAAAATTCGACTAAGTTGATGTCAGGCCGACCCCACGCACAACATGTTATAAACATGTTGTCACATGATTTGGCTACGTATTTTACGGCCGGCTGCAAGGCAAGAAGAAGAATTAATCAATTAATTAAACAAACACAAAGTAAACTTTTGTCGATAGCTAGTAAAAGAATATACCTAACGAATTGATTTGCATTAAGAATTATTGTTAAGGACTTGTTTATTTTTTAATCATTAAATTGTCTGTCAGAAAACCAACAAATCGTTCGGCGTGGGCACCAATGACCTATGAGTAACAGAGTTTTTATAACTTTACTTACAAACAGCTTTTTTCATGAGACCATACATCTGTAAAATTATCTGGGATAAGCATATATTTACCTATAAATATATAGCTGTGATAGGCCAGTAGTGCGAACGTGTGAATCTCTAGGAACGATCATGGGTTCATACCTGGGCACACACCTATGAGTTTTTCTATTAAAAACCTATGTGTCTAATTGATAAGTCCTATTTATCACACGCTTTTCGGTGAAGAAAAACATCGTGAGGAAACCTTCATATCTCTAGAGAATCCTAGGGTTATTTGAAACCTACCAATCCGCATTGGAGCAGCATGGTAGGTCTTAGGTCCAATCCTTCTCTCCAAAAAGGGGGAGAGGAGGCCTATGACCGGCAGTCGGATGGTAACAGGCCGTTACTCACTCTCTCTCTCTATATACGCTCAAAATTGACTGAAAGTTATGAGAAATTCCTATTTTAGGAAAAGAGTTAGGAGCTTATGGGCTACAAGATTTTTATATCTTTTCCTTAGATAACTTGATCGCTGACTACAAGACTTACAAAAAGACTCGGCAAGAGAATAAGCTACTGTAGAACATGCCAACTTTGCCAATAGGTATGTATGACTTTGTCCAAAAGATATACTTTTAGTTTTAATAAATATTTAATTAAACCAATCTGTTTTATTTATTCTAATTCATCCATGAGCTGCATAGCAATGAATGAATCTGCTAATAAGGAAAAATATTTTTACTAGCAGATTTGCTTATAACTCACCCCTTGGGAAAAAGTATACCGGTTGGCAAGGTTGTATGTATGTTGTTGTTCTGCGTATGCTTCATTGTCTTAACGTTATAAATTAGTAACGGGTGAATCCCTAGAAGAGAGAGTGAACGAGAAAGAGCGAAGAACGAGAGCAACTGATACAGTTCGTCATCGCGAAACTAAATTAGATATAAGATGATTGGAATTCAAAATTAGATGGCCTTATGAGTTGGTGTATCAAAGTATTATAATCGCAAATTTGCACCAGAAAGCGTGATATTACGTGTTCTGGTATTAATGGACTCTCAAATAAGTAGACATACAATCTTAAAAACATCGCATAAACTCATAATAATTAAATCGCATTAATACCTAAGCTTCTAGAATATATGACGAGTTTAATAATTTAAAAAATGTTTACCCTAGCGTTGTCTTTGAGATATTGATAGACAATTGTTTTTCTGCATCTATGGACGAGAAGTGCAATTAGAATGATACAAAAAGGTATGCGATATGTAACTCGATGAGTCCTATTTGTAGTACAATCAAAATATGTTAACCCAACATAATACTTGTACATTATCTAAGATAATTAATGATAAAAGAAGATATTCTACAAAATGAAACGAAATCCACTATGATAGGTATACAGTTAAACTTATATAAACGGAGGCAGTTACCAATGAGTGTTTCTGCTAAAATCTATGTGTCTTATTGATAATTGCAATTTATCACACGTTTTCGGTGAAGGGAAACATCGTGACGGAACCTGTATATATCTAGAGAATTCTAGGGATATGTGTAACCTACCAATCCGTATTGGAGCTGCATGGTAGGTCTTAGCTCCAAACCTTCTCTTCAAAAACAAATAGAGGAAGCCTATGCCTAGCAGTGGGATTATAACAGGGCGTTACTTTTTATATAAATGGAATCAGGTGATTTAATAAGTATATTCGCATCTTAATTGCTATAACAAAAGACCTAAAGTAGTTGGTTGACTCGTATGAAATAAAAAGAAATCACGGTCACCCCTCGTTCAAACTCGTATTTTCCATATTACTTTCGTAGTTCGAGCTTGCGGTCGGAAACGATTTAATATTTTAAGCCCTCGACCATCGATATTGTTAAGAACTGATAAAATAAGTAGACAAATTCATATAATTATATCACTATTTCTAATTTCTTTCACTTTTCTAAGATATTTCTTAAACATTGATTATAACATTTTTATATATATTTGAGAGAGTTTACGTTTAAAAGCGGGTCAAGTGGAAAACTGCAATACCAAAGAACTTTTCGTTTGGAATTTTAATAAAAATAAATAATTTAGCTATATAATAATAATAAATATGTGGGGCAATTAATTACACAAGAGATATAATAATTAATACGATTCTTACGATATTTATGAAAATATTTTATTTTTTTTTAGACAGGAAAAAACCCCTTATGGGTAACGCCGCCCAATGGGGACAGGCGGCGGTTATGTCGGACTCGCACCGACTAAAATAACCTGTGTGCTCCACTACGCTGCTGGTGGCGGGGATAGGGTACCTATAAAGACATTACCCCCCATCCCCGCCAGCAGCAACTCTGTACCCCAGAGTGCGCCACCTCTGGGTCGGTGCCTCTCTATAAAGTGGCCCCTCCCTCCGCTGGACGATGCATCGGGAGCACCAGATGCATCGAACGCCTCGGGGGATTTAATTTCATGTTTATAAATTTCGTTTTAATAAGCAAAACGTCTTGAACATGGCCTATGTTCCATCCTCCCTCCGTTTTTTTTGAGAAAGATTGGAGCCAAGACTCACCACGTTGCTCCAATGGTTTGTTAGGTTACACATATCCCTAGAATTCTCTAGAGATATACAGGTTTGATCACGATGTTTTCTTCACCGAAAAGCGTTATCACAGCTCGAGCGAATAAACGTCTAAAACTTTTTATTTTAAATTTATACCTAATGTAGTATAAGTTAAAGACATCTCATATCAAAATTATGAGTCGATAATGCATTTCCATTGAGAATTAAGTAAATCAACAATTTATAGGAAGTGCATTTTAGAATGTACCATTTGCTGAACGACCCTAGGGCCATGAAGTCTTAGTGCAAAATAATCTTAATTCGATTTAAATTTCACAGTTAATTGCCTGCGGTTGAAAAAAGTGCTGGCACGTTCTCACGCAAAGAGTCAGTATTACGGGGACTGTTTCACGTGGTTATGTTTGCACTTTATTTGGAAACATAGAAAAATTCCATCCCTTAGCGCTATCCTATCTTCTGTCTTAAATAAATGAATACTTAAGAGACACGATAATATTAAGGAACCGTGCAAATTGATGTCTACATAATTATATCAATTAATATCGCCGTGTGGTATCCGGATGAATAGAATATACCACCCTAATTTCTGACCGAGGTGTAGTAAAAGGCGACTAAGGTAAGTTGACCCACCGTGTGGTATCCGCCTGAGTAGAAAAGACCACCCTCTTTCTTACCGAGGTGTCGTAAAATACGACAAAGGTAAGTTACATCAGGCAACGGTCGTAAGATACGGTACCAAATCATATGACAACATGTTTGTAACATGTTGTGCCGACCCCACTTAGGTTGAGATAAGGGCAGGAGGATGATAATAATCGTATTAATTAATAGTGAAATATGATGAAACAAACTAACAAACTTTTATTATAATATATGAATAGTGAAATAACCTATTAACATCTTTGTCCTTGAATCTCAGACGACCTTAGGGCACAGCAAGTTATGCACAAGGAATCAAACGCTAAACTGGGGCTCGGATAAAAACTGGTCGGTTCACTTTTGCGCGATGACGTCAGCCGCCCGCAACGCGCTCGCTTCCGATGGTCTTCATAGAATTATAGAAAACGACAGTATTTCAACTAACTGTTTTAGAATAAAAATCACTAGACATTTTAAACAGTTGAAAGACTGTATTTATTTATTATTTAAACTAACTAAAAATGCTCTTAATATACTCACTTTTAAACATTTAAATTTTCAAATAGCAACGTTTACGATTCAAAACTCTTCTACAAAAATTGTTTTTGCGCAATAACTGTAACAATATTATACTCGCCTGCCATATTATAATAATATGTCTGCCTGTTACGTTTACTCGGCGAATCCGCTGAATTAATATCGATGAAATTCGGGGTAACTTGTACGCTATATTTACGCTATACAAATCCTGCTAATTCAACAGGAATAGAATGACATTGAAAATCGCCATCTATTAACAATCTTTTTTTTTACTCACGATTTGACAAAATCAAATGAAACCTATATAATCTAATAACTCTTAATATATCTATAATAACTCTCAATATATCTATAATATCTCTCAATATCTATAATCTAATAACTCTTAATATATCTAAAATATCTCTCAATATCTATAATCTAATAACTCTCAATATATCTATAACATCTCTCAATATCTATAATCTAATAACTCTCAATATATCTATAATATCTCTCAATATCTATAATCTAATACCTCTCAATATATCTATAATATCTCTCAATATCTATAATCTAATAACTCTTAATAGTTTTGTATTGCGTACTCTCAACAGATATTGACTTAACCTTTATTTTCCATAACCATCATCCCTTAGCTTAGTAGCCCACCAGGGTTAGCCATCGCAGTGTTGAACCTATTGTCCCGACACTGCTACTGTCCGTGGTAATTATTTTGACCAGTTCCCACTGGTTATAATACCATCAGAAAGTCACCATAATCACCCTCTTTCAATGGTAGCATACAGCATGCATTGTAGCTGTTTTGGGACAGCCTTTGTCATCTTCCACCATTTGCTTACCATCATTAATAAATGTTATCCTTAAAACCCCAATTAATCAATTGGTTAATAATGAATTCAGAATTCATTGTTATTGTAATTTTTCATTAAATTTAGAAATAGAATCTACATCAAAGAAGCGGTATCGATTCAACTTAATAATTCACAATGTAAATTCTTTTATTTTACGGTTGTATATAATTTTTTTAAAACACCTCCATTGTTTATATAATTAATTGTAATTTGAAAAGTTATGTCAAATGAATGGCTGAGTAATCTTCGAGCGGAAATTATAACGGATTGGGTTATTACCATTATTATAATAGCTATTTGATTATTCCGATAACAGGGTGATATCATTTTTTCTCTTCTCTAATATGTTATTGAAAATCCATCCACATTGCCTCAATTTTACGTTGACCAAATTTTTTTGATTCGCTCTATTTTTCTTATAATTACATAAGTAATGAGAATATTATTTTGCTATAATCCGCGATAAAGCGCATTTATCGCGGATTATAGCAAAATAATATTCTAATTGCTTTTGTATTATGGACCTCCGCAAAGTAACGCCTAATTCTATAAATTATTTATAATTACATCTTAGAGAGTGCTTTAAAGAAGTAATAGAGTGCATTAATGAGTCGATAAAATTTTAGAGGCCTTTGAATATTATGCTTAAAATCATAAAAAAGCGTCTTCAACGTTAAAAATACCTTCACGATGATAAATCAAGTGCAAATCCAATGCATATGATGCGTCTTGTCTCAATATAGGTCAAGGAACGCGTCCCCTTGCAACCTCCTTGGGATGGCAAGGCCAATCACCATTAGTTTGTAATTCTTGTTTTTTCTTCCGAATCAAATCATTTTTATTTACGTATCGCTTGACCAGCCAACTTAGGGTTATCTGGTCATCAACAAGGACAAATTCAATATAAGCGAGTGGAGTATGAAAAGTTAAAGTTGTTTTGAAGTCGATATCAAAATTATTCCATTTTTAAAAGAAACTAAATAAATTGATCGCAATGTTATTAACATGAATATGAATATTTTGAACCCATTACATCAATTATTAATGAAAAATATTTTTAACAATTAAAATATTCTAAAAATGATTAAGATTGTATAAAATAACATTATGTAAATATGCAATCAGATTTTCTCGATCGAATCATTTAAGTAAGTTTAGCCAAACATTTTATAATGTACTATTTCTTAAACCAAATAATTAAGAATGTATACACACGATTGTTTTGAATATTTCATTCGTACGAATTCGATGAAAATAATAAGATAAAAACCCTAACTTACCGTCAATGCCCGATGTATGAACTAACGGTTATTGCACCAAAGTCCTCAAACAAAGTTGTAAGATTCGGTAGTATTTGCAAATCATATTTCCGTTAAGTTAAACAAAAAAGACAACTAAGATAAAATACAACCGTTCGAAAAAATACCACAGTAAGAATATTAAACAGTTCAAGAGAGTTAAATGTTAAATTATTGCAAAGCGATGATAACCTTTTTGAGTTATTAATAGTTGCATTGATAAAATGTATATTTTAGAAATAGCAAGTAAGTTAGTTTTTTCATGCTATTAGACAATTTCATACTATGGATACATAATTACAATCCACTAAAGCGTCTCTATTAGAGATCTATATTACTAGTATCTAGGTTGGATCTGTTCATTATTGTGAACCACACGTGACAAGCAACTAGATCTAGTACATAGTGACTAACATTTGATCGCTGATACAAACGAACCAGATTATAGATTTAATTACACCCCAGGGTAAAAAAATGTTTTAGTTGATGGTGATAATAATGAGGATTTAATAAACGAACTTTCGAGCGATATAGAGAAGTCCCTATGGCTGTGAAACGAAACCTCCTGTGGCAACAACAACATTTTCAATGTAAGTAGGTCATAGCAGTGTAAATCTGTGTCTGATACCGACAAATCAGATAAAACGGAAGCTGCAGTGGTAACATATTGTAAATTGCGCATATATTCACCGTGTTTGACCAAGTCTTGAACATAGCGTTATTTTTAGACTCTACTTATCTGTACAATAACTTGCATACGTCCGTAATATAATAGAGAAAAATCCGGGTTAAAAAATTCTGACCGTTTTGTTATATATAAAATTAATAAGTGAAGAAATACATTTGCACCCTGTATTAGTACATCATGTGCAAGGATCAGTATAAGGTTTATAATAATTAAATCTATATCCATACTAATATATAAAGCTAAAGAACTTGTTCGTTTGATTGTTAGAACGCGCTTATGTCAGGAACTACTGGACCGTTTTGAAAAATTAATTGAGTGTAAGATAGTCCATTCATCGAGGAATATAAGGAGCTTTATACTATGTAACATCACACTAAGATAAATAGGGGATCAGCGGCAATAAAAAATATTGCGGAAACGGCAAAATTGAAAGCTTCCCTTGCGCGCGGTGATAGTAATTCAAAATATTTTATAATTAACTCACGATAACTACTTTTATGTTTGTAAATTTCAATTCCGGAAAATATATATATATACATACATACACATACTATATGCTCTATTTATCAAATGTTTGATAAATAGAGCATATCAAACCATCAAAATATCAAACTTGTGTGTTCTTTCTCAACAACTTGTCACATCGACGGCGACAATGTTATTTATATTATTGACTTACCTATTTCAAGGAGGTCGTATTTGAAAGATATTGTAACAATATTATTAAAACACATGCCGTGTGGTATCCGGCTGAGTAGAAAAGACCACCCTCATTTCGTATCGAGATGTCGTAAAAGGCGACTAAGGTAAGGCGACCCGCTGCGTGATATCCGGCTAAATAGAATTTTATTCAGCCTGAGCCGGTAAGAAATGAGGGTGGTCATCATGTCTTACCCTCATTTCATAGCGAGGTGTAAAATACGACCTAGAGTGGTATAAGTGCAGGAGGATGATGATGTACCAATATTATTAAAACACCTGCTTCAGAAAGCGTGCTTCTGCTACCCTCTCGTTGCTAGTCATCCATACTAACGTTATAATTGTAAAAGTCTGTTTGTTTATCATTTTTATGGTACGCTGCTTTGAATTTATGTGAGTTTTGATAGGAAGATAGTTGAAGGGTCGAAGAGACATATGGGTTATTTTTAAACAAGATCTGGCCACCAAAAGGAAGTAACGGGCACAAGTAGTATGCGGGGAATAAGGTCATTTTTAAATTTCACGATCGGTCAGAGTGGGGTTGTGGCCGTTCTTTTCGACCCCGAGAGGAAACGGAGCTTGTAACGAACACAAGCTCCGTACTATATTTTGTAGAGCACGATGTGCACGGCACTAGAGAGAACTCGGTGCAGTTCGTCAGAGATCCCGTGGCCTCTCTGCAGAGACTGTCCATCGAGGGGGTTTTAGTAGGTAAAAATCCCACATAACCGGATCTCACCCCTAAGAGTTCCGGTAACTTTTTGAATATTTCCCCCCCGTTACAAAAAAAAAGTCATTTTTAAATTTACGTAAAGTTATATATGTGAAACAATATTTTAAAAGTGTAAGCATAGTTTCAAACATTGTATTCTTAGCTTGGTTATATTTACTTTAATTCACCATGCTTGACAAATGTTTTAAAGATTACAGTGATAGAAGGTATTGCAAAAATTATACTACCACCATTAATAGCAATATGCGGTGTGTATTAATCTTGATAGGTCAGTCGCGGTCATCAATGTAAGTGCCGCAAATAATATTGACAATCAGAAATAATAGAATGAGTTCCTGAAAAACCTTTAAAGTGAAAGAAGAGAAGGTGAAAGAGAAATATTATTTTCACGGTTTCATTTTAAAGTAACACAACTTCAAAGTCTCCATATCACCGCTCCATTATGCCGCACAGGATTTGCGATTTCAAAACCTGCCATTTATGGCAATATGGCATGATGTTGGGGCAACGTCTATCCTCCTCCATCCTCAAGTCCTTAATATTATCACTTTAAGGTAACCTTTGACGCACCAATATTTCTAATCTTGATTTTTTATTTGATAAGAATATACCAGTGCGTTTGACTCGTCTAAGTTATAATTGCAAAATATAATGGCGTCAGCGGCACTGACCTCCATCGCTTCAAGTACGAGGGGTCGTTACCTTTGAGTTGCATGCGGTATGCACAAACTAGTAAGGCCTCTGCAGAGCCTGGTTTCTACTTGCCATTTGTTTTTCTTTGGTTTAATACCTACTTCTCGAATGGACTATATGACATTTGAACAAATTACAAACACGTGAGGTGAGGTGTGATTTATTTATTGTTTATTTTAAACTTTATTGCACAATACTTACAATATATGTATAAACAAATATTTCTACAAAAGGCGGACTTAATGCCTTAAGCATTATCTCTCAGCCAACCTTCAGGAGTGAATAAGTGAATAAAATGCGTATGTAGTCGTGCTATATGTGTGTGTGTATATATATATATATATATATATATATATATATATATATATATATATATATATATATATATATATATATATAGCACGCCTACTATGAAGTGATATATAATTTCAAATATTTTATATTTTTCGAATTATTTTTTATATTATTACGTTAAATAAAAAGCTTATAGCATTTCTTGCAATTTTATCTTCATATGGTATTATTAGTCATCAGCTCTAACATATTTTTGAACAAGGACAACAATTTTCTAACAAAGGAAATTTTGACAACACATCGAACTGAAACTTCGAAGTTAAACAGTCAAAAGCCAAAGTTTCAGAAATAGTAAGTTCTAGAAATAAGTCCATTTAAAATATAAAATAAGATGTTTCTATAACTGACCAGGAATATGTTTTGTTTAACTGAACATGTAGGTTTAAAACTACATTAAAATAATTTAAGAGTCCTCCCACTTTCATAAGTGAATTAATTAGTTTCCTAATTTTAAAATTTTAAGTCTTTTAAATTCATTTAGTATTTAATCTGTAAAATATATAAAAAAAAATCTTTTTAAATATCCTTATTTTCGTATACAAAATTGACGCCATCACGGACTTATCAGTGTTACCGAATTCGATGACCCTTCAATTTGGTCGATTTGGAATTCACCTTGAGCAAAATATCAATGACCATTTAACAAGGTCACCACACTTGTTCTGTATATTATTTACCTATATTAATGTAAAATATCTTAACATCTCATTATCTTATTAAAGTTATTAATAATGTTTGATTCAATTGATTAGCGACAATAAAGTATGACAGTAAAGCCCGTGGCATAGATTCGAAACTTTCATTTTCTGCCGTTATTATGTAACTAACGTACACGAATTAATTTTCGTAATTATTGATTTTCGAGTAAGGAGAACGATTGGAAATATTTTTTGAAATATTTTATTAATATGAAAGGAATTATTATTTTAATAGTTATGTTCATAACTTTACGATCCGAACGCGCGAAACAGATCGTGGTCAATGCTCGGACAAGTTCCACAAACAATGACGTCACCCGATTAACGCAGGACCAAATGATGTTTTATGTACCAGCATAATGGACGTGGCAAGGTATAGTTTGTTAATTTGTTACTGCCTCACACTCACTCAGATGTCGATACTAGTAAATGCTCATAAAGCAGTTAGGTGTGGATAGGTGCATGACGCGAATAAATAACAATAATCTTATTTATTCAAATTACTGTATACAAAAAACATTTTTATTTTCATGTAATGAAACTAAACCTTAAAAACTTACGGGGCCAGGTTCTTTCTTATTATAAGAAATAATATTTGGCTAGACAAGAAACACTTGACGTGCCACCATGCATTATGTCATAGAAATTACATGTATCTTTATGCCAAAGTTCAGCTCAATCGAATGTCTCAATGACGGATTTTAAATGATAACGTTCAATCCAAGTATAATTATAAAAACATTAAATGTGTGTTAAATTTATATGAAAAATATCAAACAAATATCACAAGTATATCGATATACTGTAACTATTGAAAGTATCCCTATTCTAAGGATATATAGGAAACAAATGAATATAACTTTAAACATATTGAAACTTAAGATACCTCACACAACGATATCAATTTGTTATTTTTGGTTAACACTTTTTATAGTGCGAAACATAAAATCTACGAATTACTCATTATATTCAACCGGAAAATGATTAACATTTTATTGGCCACAGCATTGAACGATAAAATTATAGCTAACATTGAGTTATTGAAGGTGGGAATGGTTGTTTCTGCGAAATGTTACCGCATCAAAGCCTCGCCGCATTGCCCACACAGATTCACTTTGGATTTCTTGATTCAACTGCTTGTGAAGTGAACACGAACACAACCAATCTTTTAAAAGCACCTCTTAAATTCAAATTCTAATTCATAATTGTTTCATTTAAATAAACTTGTAAGCAAGTGCTTTTCGTCAATTCTACTGCTGGTTCGGAAAGCTGTTTCTACCGAGAAAAGCCAGCAAGAAACTCTGCGGTTGCTCTTTATAAAATAATACTTATAACTAGTTACATAAACTCATTACTATCTTGTACATGTCGGACAGTAGCTATATCCACGCATTCTTATCGTCTAAATAATCCTCAACATTATAGTAGGCTTTTTGTATCAGCCTCTCTTGTATAGTGTTTTTAAACTGCTGTAATGGCAAAGCTAAAATTGATTGCGGAATTTTATACCCAAAACCACAAACGAATTTCGTACCTTTGCAAGGAGCAAAGCAGGAGCCGCAAGTTTGTGTCGGTTCCTATTTTGCCTATTATATACATCACCTATCGTTCTATAACTCTTTATAATTTTATGTACAAAAATTAAATTACTTAAAATGTACTGTGAAGCAAATGTAAGAATAACTATTTCCTTAAACTTCTCTCGCAGGGATTCACGAGGACTTAAATTGTAAATGCTCGATTGTGCTCAGATATGTACCAGTTTATCAAGTTATGTGCCAGGAAACTAATTTAAAATGTAGAAGACTTCAGGATGAACACACCGGTGATCAATTGACAGCGGTATAATCATTTGTATTCGCTGATCCAATTATCATAGACCCAAAATCTTTATAGTGTAATATAACAGTGGTGGTCCAAATATAAATGTCCATGATAGTACATATAATCTATTCACATCTATATCGAGAGTATAAGTAATTTTCGGACTTTGAGAAAATTGATTCGAATTGTACATAGACCATTTGTATTCCAATCAATTTTCTAGATAGTTCTAGATAGTAGGCTTTTATAATTACTCAATGAATTTATCTTTTTTTATAGTAATGTAAGTAGTTCCTTATTACTATCCTGCTACAAAAGTAATAATAAAATTATTTTGCTATAATCCGCGATGAAGTAAAATAGAAAATATATATAATGCTAAATGTAAGTGGACAATCGGTTATCATACCTGATACATGCAGGACTCGTAAAAACACATGCACAAACCTCCACCACCGCCACCACAATACACAAGCACTATATACGTTCACTATCACAAACTCAACAATCGTTTCGCCCCGCAACCGAAGCATCATCAGGAGATAGACTCCACGACCAAAATCGCAAAGCCTTTGCGATTTTGGTTGATAACCGTTTGTCCACTTACATTTAGCATTATATATATTTTCTATTTTACTTCTTCGCGGATTATAGCAAAATAATTTTATTATTACTTTTGTATTATGGATCTCCGCAAAGTAACGCCTATTTCTATAAATTACTATCCTCCTACTAGAAAAGTCCTGTTATCATTAGAGACAAATATTGGAGCTTAAACAAACCAGCCTGCTTCAATGTGGATGGGCTGGTTATGACTAATACTCGAAATGTCGACAGAATAATAGCTTTCTCTAGTATGTTTTCTTTTACCGAAAAACAGATGATGGTATTATGGTATTATCAATTGATATATATCCTCCTGCCCTTACCCCACTCTAAGTGGGGTCGGCACAACATGTTATAAACATACTGTAACGTGATTTGGCTGCGTTTCTACGACCGGCCGCCTACCTGACATCAACTTACCTTAGTCGTATTTTACGACACCTCGGTAAGAAGGAGGGTGGTCTATTCTGCTAAACCGGATACCACACGGTGGGTCAACTTACCTTAGTCGCCTTTTACGACACCTCGGTAAGAAATGAGGGTGGTCTATTCTACTCAGCCGAATACCACACGGCGGGGTATTTTCAATTAATATAATCAGTTTTTAAAAAAAACATTCTCAACATACACAGATCCTTGGCCGTGCTTTGAACCTTTGACTCACTCTGTCGCGTATATAAAATATTTGTCAATACTAAGCAGTGCAAAAGGTGTAACCTCTGATCCTTTTTTCCATAGAGGCTTTTGGCTAACATTAAGGCATCAAATAAATATATGGAACATTTACACAGACCTTAAACACTCTCCACACAGCAAGCCTACTTTGGAAACATAAATATACGATTCAGTTTAATTTATGTGAAGTGCTATTAGAAAGATAGACCTGGAATGGGATTAACAAACAATTAATAAACATATGGGACAATTGCACACACGGCTGTTCGTCCCCAAAGTAAGAAACTTAATACTTGTGTCATGGGTGACCCGTGACAGATACCCTATAAATATATACATATGTTATTATAAATACATACTTTAATACAAATATACACCCAGGCTCGAAGAATTAAAAAATTGGTTATAAAAATGTTGGCTCTCTCTTCTGCACAGCTGAAAGCAGGGTCACTACCAACTGCGCCAAAGGGCCAGTCTAACAGTAACAGGGCGCGAGAAACATTTTTTAAATAAAATAATTAAAATAAATATGCATACAGATAAAATAACTGCATTGAAATTAAGATTGAAAAATTTTTAAGTTGCCCGATAAAACCTTAGTTTAACTCAGCTTATTACCAACCGGAAATTACTTAAATACCAAATAAATATAGAATACAAGTATAGGTACAAACAGGAAAGTTAGCATTTTAAGATGCGTATTTTTATACATTTTATTTTCAAAAGGAAATTTACTACAAATTAAAATACGAATTGGAAAACACTAACAGAGCGATGCAATGGCCCATCCTGCTTTTGACTTTCCATATTATGATGTGTTTTAGTTGATAATAGTAAATACTATATCCATCTGATAGCTTTAAAAAATACCGCGACCGTTTATAAAAACTTAGAATGTGTATAGTAGTACTTTATCCTTGTAATCGTCAAATAGCGATTCCGCGGATTTGCCCACGTGGAAATTAATGTCATAAAGTTTTCCCGCGTAAATGATGACTCCGCGGATATAAAAGTAGGCCTTGCTCCATAACGTCCTCTGCACAATGTGCTCTATCTTACAGTAAAAGTTTAATCAAAATCCGCCAGATTATGTACTATTGAGCCAAATAATTGCATCTCGTCGTACAAAAATTTGTTCAATTGATTTTGGGAAAATCGATCACATACAGCCTGACTTTTGGGAACTTTTCTTTTATAATATGTATAGTTCTGCCATTGCGGACTTTTATGTAGTCTCAAATAAACAATTCCCACATTGTTTTATTATATCTCAATCGGATTACGCAGTAGTTTTGATCACAGCTCTCAAGCGTTTTTACTTTTACGAAATTTAATAAATTACAATTAATTCAACTAATAATTAATTTATATAATTTATAGGCGTTACTTCGCGGAGATCCATATACATGCAGGATACCTGATACATGCAGGATTCGTAAATTTGATTCGTAATTACGAATCCTGCATGTATCAGGTATGATAACCGATTGTTCACTTACATTTAGCTTTATATATATTTTCTATTTTACTTCTTCGCGGATTATAGCAAAATAATTTTATTATTACTTTTGAATTAATTTATAATTAATTTCAACTAATTTCCACCACCAACCTTAACTTATCAAATTATGCACTCAAACCTTTGTCCAAAATCCCTGTGTGTATTGGTGAAAGACTCATGAAATTATGTTTAGTAGTTTCGGAGTTTATCGCGAATAGATAGACGCGGCCAGGGACTTTTTTATAATATGTAAACATCAAACAAAAAGGTCCATAGGCTATTATTATATATAATAGGTAATTCCTAGCTCACGTAGGTTTTTTTATAAATTTCGTGGAATCTTATTCTTTAGTTAAAACACTTTCGAATTTTTTAATTTAAAATAAATGTTATTTTTTAGTTTATATTTTAAATACAGGCGAATGCGGAAACTGCCAAGTACGCATTTTAAATTCATAGATAGTATTTATTACATATTTTGTGTACAATAAACCTAAAATAAGCTTTTTTATTGTATAGAGCGATTAGTTTTAAATGTAGTAGGTATGTTCTATTTTGGTTTCCTCAACGGTATTGCTAACAGTAACGGTATCTTTTCAGCACTCATTTTTCAGTTAGGATGTTTTTTTAGATTTTAGCCTCTCATAAAGAATGAGAAGAAGGTAACCAAATAACCGTATTTAAGTAAAAACTTATTATTTACCTATATTTCTTTAAGAAAATTCTCGTAGAGAAATAAACATATTAAAAAACTCGTATCTCTTTGAGAGTCAATTTTTTTCATATATTAGTTAATAATGTTGCAAGCAACAAGTAATAATTTACGTGAAAAGTATCAACTAGACCTTTATCTTAGGTAAATATTCATTTTATAAACGGGTTGGCTGAGCACGTGTCAGTTCTGATTCAGGTGTGACCTTCGAACGAAAGCGAAACCGGTGTGGGTCAATCTCCATGATTCGCCGCCCGCGTCCCTCAACCGCTGGCCAGTCCGCGCGTTCGCTTTCTACTTAATTGGCACTTAACTCTATGCCTAGGCTATACAGACATACACACATTTTGGTAATCCATCAATTACAAAAAGTCTTCTTATTTTACTATACCACACGTTCCTTCAAAATGCAAAAATTAATTAGAACTTAGAGCATATTGATTCGAGACGTTACAACTAAATCAGTAATCCCTTAGGACCGATTGCCATTGCCAATTTCAGTTTAGCATACTCTATAGGTGATCTGGTCATCGATCTATTATTCTCAAACGAGAAAGATCTTAGGACTATGTTACTAGTGGTTATACCGTTATTATTCTATCGCCAGTTCGTTTGATGGAACCTATGAAAGGGATCGCTGGCGTTATAATGGTATTTTAGTTGTACCCTGTTTTTACCTTCACCCATATATACTTACATCCTTACTTAATATTTAATTTTCAATGTATCAAATACATTTTAATCCATATTAATCATAAACATTTTAAATTTATATTGTTCTTTGTGCGTAACAAAGAAAATAAATCCGCTCGAACGTATTTACAGCTTCATTATTTTGTATGAATGTTTACATTACATTGGCATCAAGTGACTTAATTTGAACAATGAACTCGGTGTTGAAAATCCATGTGCGTATTATAGCGGAAATAGAGTACAATCGAATGCTTTGTTCCACATTCAATTAATCTTATAACAATAACTAGTACACTCGTACAAATTTTTGCTGACTTTAATTCCTAATAACTTACCAAGTAGATGTTTGAATTAATGAAAAACCTTGGTGGTTACCACCAATAACAATTTTATAAATTATGTGGTAGTTAGTGGAAACTTTTTGCTATAATATATCTTCGTCCCTAACATAGCTAAAAATCTTATACTTACAATTTGAAGTCTATTTTGCATGAAATAAGCAAATTAATCTGTGTAGAAAAAAGTTGCCATCAGAATTTAATTAATTGCAAAGAAAGTCGTCGTCAATATTTGCCTTATGTGATAAATATGAACATTAATACCTTCGAAAGATCAGTCAAATCAAATGCTAAAACAAGGATACCCTTAAAAAGAACAATTATTTTAACTGACTATATTTTGTTAACTTTTACAGCGTCACTGGGCGAGACTGGCGAGCGCAGAAGCATCGTCGACATTCTAGCGTCAGAGAGCGTCGTCCTAAGGGTGTTTCCTGTGAGGCCCGATGACGATGAGGGCGACGTAAAAAGAAGCTTATCCATAACTAGTAAGCGTTACAAATATAAAATTAATGGCAATAGTTTAATTTAAGTTAAATTGTTATCCCTCTGTTGCAACCTTTTTTATTGTAAATGAAACACATAAATTTTTAATAATCAATGTTAATATCTTGTACGGAAATAAAACTTAAGTTCTAATATTGCATGGATTATAATACTGGCTAATTTACTTTACTAACTTTAATTTACGAAGCTAACCTATCCGCTATTCAATCGCGAAATATGTTCTGAGAATTATGATTCACGTGGCCGCCGTGGCTATAATATAAACCAGCGTATCTACAAATATGAACTCCCGTTGATGTCTTTTGTTAGCGCTGTGAAAATATCAACACTTAGAAGTTGGCATTACAAACTGGAAATGTTTTTTCGTTAAGTTAACTTTATGTTCGATAATGACACAATTGGATATACTAATTACTAGCAATCGCCGTAATATATTATAGTATTGTGACAACCATAAAAATGGTTAAAGTGAGTTTACCTTATTAGCTAGACATATCCTGTCGCGGACTTTTATTTAGAACCTATCGAGGGGAACAATTTTGTAATACATGATTTTTAAATAACGTTCACTCGCCGTTTCACGTAAACGGTGAGTGTAACGGCGCACGTAAGGAGAGCTTTTAATTTTGCTGTTTTCGCAATATTGTTTATTGCTGCTTCTCTCCTATTCATCTTAGCGTGATGTTATTTAGTCTTTAGCCTTTCTTTATAAATGAATTATCTTACACTCAAAGAATTTTTCAAATCGGTCCAGTAGTTCCTGAGATGAGCCCATTCAAACAATCAAACAAACTCTTCAGCTTTATATGTTAGTATAGATATTTTTACGATCATCACATTACTTTTACCTGTGACATTATCGTTTATAGTTAGATACCGTTGCCTTGTTGATAGAAAATCAAATTGAATTTAAATAAAAAAATACGTAGTAACAGGGCTAACATTTTGTTTAGAATTACTGTAAATGAATTACTCTTAATACTCTTATCGATTATCCAATGGCAATATTTCAAACACTCACAAAAAAAAACAATTCAATTTCACATTACAATGAATATTTAATATAAATAATAGTAGATTTAAAAAGGCACTAGTACTAACTTCTTTTTTATATTCGATTTTTAAAGAAAAGAATTAATCTAAGTCTTAAAATCACTTCATTTGAATATTTAAATATGCACAATTTATAGAATTAGGCGTTACTTTGCGGAGATCCATAATAAAAAAGTACTAAAATTAATTATTTTGCTATAATCATCATATCATGATAATAATCGGTTATCATGATATGATGATTACCGATTGTCCACTCTACATTTAGCTATCCTACATTTAGCATTTAGCATTCCATATTTTCTATTTTACTTCATCGCGGATTATAGCACAATAATTAATTTTATTATTACTTTTGTATTTAAATATGCCCTTTAAAACAGATAGTGGATTTAGGAGAGTCAATTCAATCAGAATGTTTAAAGGTACTAAAGCTATTTTATTTTTCATGGTAAATTTTATTTTGTCTTCTTTTTCTTTATCTTTGTTAGCCGGATGGACATCCAGCCGCATATTGGCCTCTTCATGAAGTCCTTGAAATCCAGCGGCTACCCGCGACCTTTATGAAGCCACCAGTCCATGGTATAACGACCTATTTTGTATTATGAGATAATAATCAATGATAGAAGAAATAATAAAAATTTTATACCTAAAACCCATCAATCTGGTATTTTAAGTTTATCCTATAAAATTTTATATTTAATATTAGATTACTGATTCAATTCCTTGTAATTCAAACAATATATTTTTAAGACATTTGGTGATCTGAGAAAATTTTGTAAGTGTTGTCGAATATCAAAAAAAAAACCCTATGTAATTAATTAACTGAATTATTTAATCCAAATCAATAAAGGAAATGTTAAAACTTTGCGGTGTTTTTGTTTTGATCAATACAAAAAATAACGTTATTGATTTATGAAAGGTACAGAAATTTTCAATAATTATCGTATTCTATAAACCATCGGGAATCATTTATCGATTGGTGGAATTGAAAAACCGTTTAGTAGTTTAGTTTAGTTTTCAGTTAACAGCGAATATGCAGACAGGACGGTGGATATTTTTTATAATATGTAAATATACTATCGTAGTGTTACGCCGAGTGGTATCCGACTGAATAGAATAGTACCTCACTCATTTCTTACCGAGGTGTCCTAAAGGCAACTAAGGTAAGCCGACCCGCCGTGTGGTATCCGGCTGAGTAGAATAGACCAACCACATTTCTTACCGAGGTGACTTAAAGCGACTAAGGTAAGTAGACCCACCGTGTGGTATCCGGTTGAGTAAAATAGACCACCCTTTCTTACCGAGGAGTCTGAAAAAAGACTAGGGCAAGTTGACGTCAGGCTGGCGTAAAATACGTAGCCAAATCATATGACAACATGTTGTGCCGACCCCACTTAGGGATAAGGGCAGGAGGATTATTTTTTTTACTATCGTAATGTTATATTCATAACAAAAGAATTACACAGATTAATATATTATAAGTATTGATTATTAGAAAGTCATCATCATCTTCCTGCCCTTATCCCACTTTAAGTGGGGTCGGAACAACATGTTATAAACATGCTGTCACATGATTTGGCTGCGTTTTTACGACCGGCCGCCTGCCTGACGTCAACTTACCTCTGTCGTATTTTACGACACCTCGGTAAGAATGAGGGTGGTCTATTCTACTAAACCGGATACCACACGGTGGGTCAACTTACCTTAGTCGCCTTTTACGACACCTCGGTAAGAAATGAGGTTGGTCTATTCTACTCAGCCGGATACCAAACGGCGGGTCGACTTACCTTAGTCGCCTTTTACGACACCTCGGTAAGAAAAGAGGGTGGTACTATTCTATTCAGCCGGATACCACACGGCGTATTGATTATTAGAAAGTATTGCACTTTATTATTATGCAACAGAGTTTTTCAAGGATCTGTTTTGTTTTATCATAAGACATTCTTTTGTCGTATACATAAAGATTATATAGCACTTTTATGCGTTTTGTTCATATATTCATCCTATTTTCTTTTACAGTTTAACAGGTTACAGGTTAGGATCATTTCACGTCAGGTTTGGTAGTATAACCAAACGGAACGGAGTTAAAATATATTATAATAAAACATTGCACTAGGTAATACAATGTATCAGATCTAAATTAGAATTTTCATTCATTATGGACATTACGAAAGACGTTTACATCGTTGTTTTTATGAATAAATGTTTATTATATAACCTTATAATCTTAGATGTATAAAAATGTAAATTATTTTTATCTCCATTTATACTTACCTCTACGTATTAAAGATGGCGCCACTTCGTTGGTACTCGAACTAATTTACTCGCACTTCTACTTTATTTTTTATAATTTTCCTATTATCAATATGAGTTAGAGTTTAGACTACTTTGTTGAAGGTAGTATTTTCATTGGTATATTAATTCCTTGGTGTGAACTAATACCTATGTGAACAAATCGTGAAATAAATATTTGTAGCATTGAGTTGATTCGACGATTGAAAAAGTTTATTTGATATGTGTCTTTACTTAGTTAAATAATTTTAAAGTATTAGGCGTAAGAATACCTATATATAACTGTGTTGATTTTATTATTTTAATAAAATCAACACAGTTTAGTTACACAATAATCAAATCAATTATGAGAAATCAGCCAATTACTTTATAGGAATTTCAATACATAGGAAATATATATTTTTTTTTGAAATTATAGATAGTGCCTGGCTGACCATGTCTTGCTAATTTTAATAAGTATTTTATAAATGATATAAAAAGTTGAAATTTAAAATAAAAAAATGAAAAATATAATGGGGCATGGGGCTCGATCAGGGGTATTTTCACTCGGGGCATTTTGTAGCCCGCCCGTGACAATTTGCATTTAAGTCTATATATTAGTGCCTCGATTCATTTTTTCAGTGCCTCGAAACAGGGATAAAAATACATTTTTTTAAATGAAACTTAGCTAGATCGATTCTCAAAAAAAATCCTCTTACACGCTGAACTTCCTAAAACTCTTTGGAGCCGTTTCCGAGAATATATTAATTATACTCATTTAATTATTAAAGTAAATGAAGTACATAATTTTTCTATAAATTTATGTTTCAGAAGGAAGAATGATTCGAGTATATACTTGTTAGAAACATGATCTGGGATAATCCGAAATTTGAGATCAGAAAGTGTCAATTTAAATATTTATTTGAATATTTAAGGTATTTAGTACAAAAAATATTTATAAAAAAAGCTGTTTTATATATTCTATAACACATCAATTTCATTATTTCATATGAAACATTAAGATTTTTAAACAAAATATTGTTGCGAATTACTGTATAATTCCATATTTGAATTTATTGTTTTTGTTAGTTTAGGGTTTTTAATAAGTTTTTTAATGGGAAAAAAACCTTTCAATGATGGTGATAGGAAAAAGAAAGAAAAATGAGTGACCTGATGAAAAATAATATTTTTACCAACCATTTTAATTTGCTACAAATATATATTTCACCGAGTTTTACTTTGAATACTTTAATAAAATTAATCAGTCCATAAATGAATTTATGGATGGTAATAGTATATACGCAGAGCAAACATTCGCATATAGCATAAAGGTGGTGTAAAATAAAACAACATTATTTCACATTAAATTTATATTTACTGACAGACCTGAGACACAAGAACTGCATTATTCAT
Organism: Morpho achilles; assembly: GCA_947086495.1. Taxonomy (NCBI): domain Eukaryota; kingdom Metazoa; phylum Arthropoda; class Insecta; order Lepidoptera; family Nymphalidae; genus Morpho; species Morpho achilles. The sequence continues at coordinate 9,880,683 of CAMTZB010000022.1, read as the reverse complement.
TGCAGTTATAGATGGAAACTTATACATTATTAAAAGTCACTGGGCAAGTATGTCCGATATATGTAAAGACCCTGGTATACATATTAAACATTGCGCCAAAATTTTGCTAAACGGTATCACAAAAAATGTGGGTGTTTGGCAAAATTTTCAAAAAAGTATCGCATAGCTGTGTGGTTTTGGGGGATTGTCCATATGTAAAATCAAATAAATAACTTTTAATTTTAGTAATTGTCTCACTATATAATTGTACATATGGACATCGCAACGCATAGCAGTTTCGTTCGCTGTGGCGGTGTGACAGATCTGTCACCTATTACTATAATAAACTATCACCAAGACTTAATCTAAAATGATTCTAGGCAACACCCATGTGACCTCAAGGATAACCTATGGTGCTCATTAAAAGAGATACTAACCATTTATTCAGCAAATATAAGAGCAGTCTTATCTGTGAAGGCTCCTCGACGTCACTTCAGCGGAACCTAGCAACAATTTTAATTTCGCACTACGCTTATAGTAAACAAATATAATCAAGAACCCATACGCGTGTTTGTGTTTTCACACATGTTCAACATACAAGGGAATAATATTTTTAAAAAAAACAACACGTTGTGGTATTTATCTTCTCCAATTTTACTCAACTGAATGTAACAGAAATCGTCTGGTAACTGATAATTAAATTAACATTATAAACAAACATAATCACTGAATCTTATTTTATCGTCCTTACAAACTATTTTTATAATCTTGAAATCACTACAAACTTATTTTAAAATAAAGTGTATTGATGAAATACAATAATAGAATATTATAAATAACAAATTTATCGTTTAATATTTACATTAGTTTATTTCTAAGCGTTACTACTAGTGCTCGTTTTAAACAGTACAAGAGAGACAAATATGTCTGCTAAAATACATCTGACGTCGGGTGTTTGGTCGGGAGCCAGCGAGCCATCGGCGACCTGCATTAACTACACAGTACTACTTACAGATGAAGGCAAGATGAGGTATTCGGTCGGTAGGTCCCGACGCTACGCCGACCCACGACCTCCGCCCTCACAACACGTTCTAACCCTATTAGTCGTTATTGAGGTAGTTAAGTTCCATATTGTGTCACTATTATATTATTGCTAGATGAAAATATTTGTTATACAAAATATTCTGTTAACAGTATAGTAGAATTATGACTTTGTAATATATTTTCATAGTACTTGTAAATTTTACATAATTAGACATAACTGAGAGTGTATTCATATCCAATTATTTGCCAAGACTAAGTGTAGTATTAATGGAACAATATATATTGCTTTAACTATAAATACTTTTGCAATCATGTAAAAAGTATAATCTCTTATAATCAAGGTTGACGCAATATTTCAAAATTGGCACGAATACACACTTTCATTTAACAGGTGTAAATATCTGTGCAGTAACAGTGAGTTCAAGTTCACAAATATGAATGTATCTATTACAATTGTATAAATACTTTATATAATAAATGCATAATTACATATAAATCTTCCGTATAATTTAATTCAGAACTGTTTTGTTATAGTCGCTGATGAGGTAGATAGGCATTACAAGTGTAGTTTTATTTGTATAAAAATACTTCTGCAATATAATTAACATTCAAATACAAACATTATCAAAATTAAGTAGATATAATGTTCATACTGAACATATTCAATCAGTGAATATGCGGTTTTGTAGAATGAACTACAGATATGGATTTTGAGTTAGATACGTATCAAAATATTCAACTGGCTATTTAGAGCACTAAAACAGAAACCAACGAATCAAGTGTATTTGTATGCAAGCCGGTTATGCGATATACCGCATGCATTAAAGATATGTATACATTATATTTTGAACGACTTTGACTTCTATAAGTTACATAACGGACAAGCAGAATCATAAATAACAAGGGAAATATTTTGATACGCTTGCTTAGTGAGGTCTTTATTTAATTTTTCGCTAAGAAAATCCATCTATACCTGTAAATATATTATTTACAAAGTTAATAATGTTTCCCATTGTTTAATTCAGTACTTAATTGAATTAATAAACATGATATTTTTATTTATTACTATACAAAAACATTTACAATATTAAAATTATTGCTAGAGATTTCATTATTAGGCTAAAATCATTAAAGTTAAATTGTTTCGCAACAGACAGTTGGCGGAGTTAATTTGGCAACGTTCAGGAAGACTACTTTCCTACAACTAACGAAACAGGAATGTTTAAACTAAATTCGTTCAAATACTATATTGGTAACTTAAATTGGACATAAATTATTTTAAAATTTTACGAAAAAATCCAAATTTCATCAACCACCTTATCATTAAAACAAATGTCAACAGACAAAATAATAATATAGGAAGCACCGGCAAAACATTATTAATAAGTAATAACCAATAGGAGAATTTAAATCTAAAACAAGAAACGACATTTAAAACGACACCTAGTATATCTTCTTAAGCTGGTAGTGGAGACGCGTTTGTTTGTATTTATGATCATACAAAACGCACAGGCAATAAAATAATAAGGATTTCAAATCAAAAACAATTTTTAATTTTTTAGTTATAAACTCCCATCCCATACGATACTATTTTTACGGATTTAATTTAGAATGTTTGTAAAAAAAATTGTCCAGGATTACATTTTTATACACGTCCAAAAAGATTTAATTAAGTGATTTAATAAATAAACTATTAAATTGTGTAAATAAGCACAATTTTGAACAGGTAAAAACATATATAAGTACCAAATTATGAAAAAAAGGTAAAATTCTCATGAACCTTTCATAGATATCAACAATTAAAACATAGCTTTTAACTAAAACCTTTTATGGTCACAATTCTACAATAAAAAGATATGTACGCATTTAATGTTGAAAAAGACAACCATTTAAATCACCTAGTATAATAAATCACCTGATTTTTTTATCTAACTAATACTATATAATAATTATTATTTCATATGTAAAATGATATGGATCGGTCTATAAATTATTGCGGAATATCACTCCGACGTCATGTAATTACATGTTTAGCGCCCAGACACCCAGACATGTAAAGTCACCTTGCATCGAGCACAAGGTTAGCTTGAATGGACAACAAAAAAACGTAGCTGGCGGACTAAATGCATGCGTCGGAGTCGTTCCGTGGCTGTGCTAAAAGGACATAACAAATCTATAACAAAACGTTGCGTTTCAACGTTATTTATTAACTATATAAATAACTACTCTCAACTCGTTTTTCAGGATTTTTCATCTATGATATATGTGTACAAATTTTGTCTAAATAGCACACCTAATCCTTTATATGGAAGAAGAGGGCGATGAAGATGAAACTGAAGATGTTGACGAGCGCAAGTTTTTTTTCATATGTGTATCAAAATGTTTAACCATGTGATCTTTTCTTATAAACCCTTTCCCGCAATGGTCACAGGCAAATGGTTTGCATCCTGAGTGCAAGCACATATGTCGACGTAAATCGGTCTTATGGTTAAAAGACTTTGGACATTCACTACATTTGAAGGGTTTATTGTCTGCATGTTTTAAATAGTGGCCCTCATAAGATACGTCATCTGAAAAACGCTTACCGCATCGGTCACACTTAAAAGGCTTGGCTCCTGAATGGAAAGTTTTATTATGTTGTGTAAGATAGCAAGCTTTGTTAAATAACTTATCACATTCAAAACATTTATGAACAGTATCAGCTGCCTTTTTTAGCTGATTTCTTTCAGTAAGTGGAGTAGTTGGAACTGTCGATGAAATGGAAGGTGACCCATGGCTTTCGTTCTCAGCTTTAGCGCTTTCAGGACTTGCTGGAGACTTCATCTGAGCTCCGTAATTTTCTTTGTTAGCATAATCCATAATATCCTCTATTTTTAAAATTTGAAGCTCGCTTGAGTCAGTCCGTAATACGTCGTCTTCTCGTTTTATAGTTTTTCCACCAACTGCATACCCAAAGGGATAAATTTTAACATTGTTTGTATTATAGTTAGCACTTTCCTTAATTGTTCTAGGCGAAAAGTTATATTCATAGTCCATAGTCTGTCCAGTAATATCAATACCGTTATATTGTATAGGAGAATGGACTGGATCCACAATAATGTAACCGGCGGTAGATTCGTCGGCAACAACTTGACCCCCCACGTTAGGTGATGTAATATAGTTAGAAACATAAACGCTGAAGCTCTGCGTCTGGAGCTGCGAGAAGCTCGGCAATCGTCCACTAGCAGGCTGATTCGTTTCCTGTTCCATAACTTCGACTTCTTCGGGTGTGGATTCACCAAAAGTAGCCGGATTGGCTATAGGCAGATTGTTGATAGCCATATCCATAACGTGGGGGGCCATCCCGTTTGGGTAGTTCGGTGCTATAGTCTGCTGAAAATTCTGGCCCAAATATAATGGAGTGTGCGTGGGGTCCGGAATTGAAGGCCCCAAAGGATCCGTAGACCTCGGACTGTACGGGTTGACACCCAAATGGCTGAATGGCGGAAGCGTGTGTGCCGTAAGCGCCGACGTAGTCTGTGTTAGAACTGGTGTTGAAATATTGCTGGTTGATACTGATAGCAGGCCCCTCATATGGTGGTTTTGAGAAACAGAGGGACCTGCTTCCCCGTTTGGGGGATTCACGCTGGTAGATAATGTAATACCTTTAGAACCTTGAGGATTTTCGTTTGGAATTCCTATACCCGGTGGTTGATTGATGTTAATCGGATGGTTACCGACTTGGTGCTGTAAAGGATGATTAGCTAAATGATTAGTACTGAAATTATTATCTAAATTACCCTGTTGAAGATGTGTATATGGTTTGGGCTGCATACCGGCGACACGATGCGAGCGATCGAAGTTTTGCGATGCGTATGGCGATTGTAAGGCGCCATCGTCCACGCCTCTATCGTCGGGTGGAATTGGGCTTTGAGTGTTAGAATCAACATTTTGTTGCTGAGCGCGATTTTGTAATGAATCGCGACTCGGATGATGATGGCTTGAAATGGGCATCGTAGCTGGATCTGGTTGTCCTGAAGACCTTACAGCATTTTTGTGAAGTGTCGTATTGTAATGTCTTTTCAAATGACCGGAACTGGTAAACCATTTATTGCAAGCAGTGCAATTGTAAGTTTTTGGCCGTCTTGCTTCGTTCGATTTCCAGTTGGCACCCTTACCTCCAATAGACGGTAGAGTTGAAGACGTCGGGTTAGCAGGCTGTGTGCTCGAAATTTGAGGTGCAGTAGGTGAATCGTAGGGACGATAGGGTGGTTTCATTTCAGAATTAGAAGCAACTGTTCCAGAATAATCTTGTAGTGGTGTCATCTGAACTCCTGGATATATTTTTTGCTCCACGTGCATGAAAGGCTTTTGCTCATGGTGTACTAAAAATTTTTCTTGATTATATGTGAACTTTTGATCGGGGTGAAATATTTTCCCTTCTTGTGTATATGACTTTTGCTCTACGTAAATCTTTTGATCTTTAAACAAAGATACTTCGCCATTTAGTTGTGGATTACTGTATAGTTTTTGAGTTTCCCATGGCATCATTGGAACAGTTCTTGTGTTAACTTCTCGGACTTGGGATGGCGTGTCTTCATAATTCGTCGATGTTTGTTCGCCTTCATTGCCTTGGTATACTACTTTTTGTGAATCTAAATCTAATATATCTGAAGATTCTTCATGTTCTTCTTTAATTTTAACGTTTTCGTTTTGGTAGCCAGGATTACTATATGTTTTTGCCGAATATTGCTGGAAAGGCATAGATGTGGAAGCTGAAACATTACTGGTGCTTGCATGGGCAGAATTGCAATGTTCGTTAAGTTGGACAGCAGAATCACATACAAAACCACATTTATCGCATTGGTTTGGCGAAGGCGATGGAGTCGGTTGGTTTAATGGTTGTCCATATAGCGGACTAGATGATGATACTTGTGATACTCGGTCTTGTATGTTATATGGATGAAAGCGGTTTGATTTATGATAATCCTGATTATACTGAGATTGCTCCCAACTAATTTGCTCATTATGTTGATTTTGTGAAAAATTAGAATGTGAAAAGTTATTACCAAATTGAGCCCCAGGAGAAAAATTAGTTTGATCTGGGTTTTGATATGGAGAAGGAGCACTGTGATAGCTCTGAGGAGTTGCCGGATGCGGAAACTGGACCGTGGTCTCCGGCGTAGCTCTCTGCTGAAATTCGGGGCTGGGCTTGGTAATCATGTTATCACTCGAGTCGGCTGCAGCCGACACTGTTGTCTCGTTTTTTACTTTTGCACCATTATTATTTTCAGTATCATTTTGAGTGTTCTGCGTGCCCCATTTTACGTAAAGATTTTCCTTGTGATATTGCAAATGCACTTCCAAAGAGTCCACAGTATCTAAGTACAGATCGCAAACTTTGCAATGATAATCTCTTGACGGCAAAGTCGTCGAAACGGCGTTGTTGTTAGCCATTTAAATCATCAATCAATAGGAGAACACCGTCTCCTCCAACGAAAAAAAAATAAAAACACAACACTCCTCTCGACAAACATGTAGTCGGCGCTGCATGAATTAAGCGCTACAGGTTAAAGTCATGGTCGCGATCGCGGTATCTCCCAAGCGAGTTAACTTATACTAGGGCAGTGTTTCCGAAGAAAGTTTTTCGCGGCATCGCGACGCGCGGGCGGGCGGCGAGGCCACGTGCGCGTTGTAAACACTAGCGTCGCAAATGTTTGCCAAACAAACTTCTACCGGAATTTTTAACTCACAAATCTTGATAATCAAACGTCGCACTTAATTATTGTGAACGTTATAAAGTTTTTTATTTAATCAACTGTACGTTATTGTCACATAACTAGCTCTTAAATAAGCAGTCTGTTATAAACTAAAATCACAGAGTCATTTGTTACGATATTCAGTTGGCACTTGTTTATAAACGCGGAAGAGTTAGACTTAATAGTTTAAAATGAAGCGGCACGATCGCGTCGCGGGTCAGCCGCCGGGTACGGGCGCTGTGAACGTTTAGTAGCAACTGACAGCCTTCCCGAAGTCGCCTTCGGGGGCATGACTTCAATAACAATTCGCAACGTCGTCCCCCACCGAGACACAAGTGCGAGAGAGAGCGTCACGCAGTGATGAAGTTATCGCTCCTTCGTCCTTTTGTGCGCCCTAAGTAAGAGCGAGATGGGGATCTAGAGGGGTACAGGGCGCAGGAGGGAAGGGCCCGGTCCTACGCTTTCTCAAAATTGAAATGCCCGGTCGAAATGTCCGGTGATGCTGCGTCCTGCGTCCGAGTAGGATAGCAATAGCACCCACCCTTACAATGCGGGACGCCCGTACTCTGCGACCAAATTTTCTAAATTTCAAATCTCACTTTATAATTTTAATATACGGAAGTATAATGTTATTATGACACTAAAACTTATTTGTTATTATCCATGAACACACATAGGCTTATTAGAAATACTGCAAGCTTATTTTTGAGCACAACCAGTGTTGTGTTGATGAACACGAAATATTAAATGCGATATAAAAGTAGTCTAGGTATACTCAAACACGATGTGGTAGTCATTTTTAAATGTTATTTCCTTGTATAAAGTCAATGACCGAAATAGAATAAAAGTGATTAATACAACAACAAATACGGTATACTTCCAAGTATTACGAATACTTATATGTAAAACCTGACCTAGGTTAAAATGTTTTCAATAATTAACTTTGTTATAATATCTTTAATATAAAATTAATGTGAGAATCCTCAAAAATAATTGTTTTAGTGTTGGAGTAAAATGTTGCAAAAAAACGAAAAATAAGTTTTGGAAAAAAAAAGAATTAAGACTAAAATATTTTTTAAATTTTCAGCACTTATCTCTAAACAATAGGTATCTTAAACTTCAGTAAGTGTATCCTTTTAAAAATGAAAAATTATTATTTCAGTATCATCAAAGAAAAATACATTATTTGGTTGATACAAATCTCAAATAGCTCTTTTAGTAAAGATCATTTATAAATAAATATAATCATGTACATACGTGTAATTGCAACGAATACGCGTTCAAAACTATAAAAGTTTGCAATATTGGGCAAGAGTAGTTAATATTAAAAATTGTTAAACGAAGTACTAAATGACTGTTTAAAGTGAAAGTATTATACAAGGATGTCAAAATATTCGTCATAGGGGATACTGGTCAGGTCCATGCAAACTATGAGGGGTGTCGACATCGATTTTCTCGGACGGTGCCGATCGCTTCACATCCTCCCCTGCCATTCTACACTCGGACTCTTCTTACCCTCTATACACACTATAGATATTAAACTCTTTGCACAATTTAAATAGTTAAAACATTTTACTCGACCTTCTAATTTTTCATTTATATTAGAATACATAATAAGATAATATTGTGTTTTATTACCTGACCAATATTCAATTACCCTAAAAATTTATTTTGTGAGTAATCAACAACTCTTTACGAGATTATACCTTGTTATCATTTCTTAAAAATTTGCATTAGTATTTCCCAATATAAAATAGCACTGCAACCACACGAAACATTATTTTAATAGTTTAAATGTCTTGTATCACCATAGACACAGAATCTAAATATCGGTTCACACTAAACAATTTTACTTAAAGATTATTGGACATACAGTACTAAACCAGAATTTTTTTAGTGGATCAAGCATACAAAGTCCATTATTACGAAATCTATTATATCGATTATAAAAGACTACGAAACAAAATAACACAAACATGCATAATGTATTTACACGATATATATACAAGTAATGGTGTAACCACTTCTATGAGGGGGGTGTGGGTAAACATAAAGTAAATCTTAGTAATTGTAACAGCAAGTGTTATTTATTGGAAATGACAAAGATCTTGTATGTCTCAGCCTTGTTTATACGCTAGTCAAAGTGTTGTCGTTTGATGTAAGCTTTATAATAGTCATATAAGTCAATAAACATTTTATCAATATTATAAATAAATTGCTGGAGTGTTAAAGCAACATTTTGATCGTAAGTCATACTTGCGTATGTAAAATAACGCGCCTTATTATTATTATTTTATTAGGCAAATCGTAGCAGGTCAGAATTCTGCACAAGCCTTAACGTACTATATATACATTAAGAGTGGTGCGGTATAATAATAAAAATCGATAAAATAGTAAAGTAGACATTAGTCACTAAACAATATAGATAATTATTCTGAAGCTTCAACAGATAAAATATTATATTGCTGTAATCCGCGGGGATTATAGACTTCCGCAAAGAAACGTCTAATTCTGTAAGTTAGTGCCGCTTTTGTTTTATTGTCTTCGTGGAAGTGACATGCTTTTACGAGAAACATGCTGTTGGCTTTACCTTATAAAAATAAAATAAAAAAAATACCTAGAGAAAGCGAACTCGAATGCAGGGTCTGTTCTTTCCCACTTATCAAAAATTGCCAAGGACAATTTATTATTAAGGTAATATGTGGTATCCGTCTGAGTAAAATAGACCACCCTCATTTATTACCGAGGTGTAGTAAAAAGCGACTAATGTTAGTCGACCCCCGTGTGGTATCCGGCTAAGTAGAATAGACCAAACTCATTCCTTACCGAGGTGTCATAAAAGGCGAGTAAGGTAAGTTGACCCGCCGTGTGCTATCCGATTGGATAGAATAGACCACCCTCATTTCTTACCGAGGTGTCGCAAACGCAAACTAAGGCAAGTTGACCCATCGCGTGATATCTGGTTAAGTAGAATAGACCACCCTCTTTCTTACCGAGGGGTCGTAAAAAGCGACTAAGGTATGTTGACGACAGCAAGGAGGCCGATCGTAAAATATGTAGTCAAGTCATGTGACAAAATGTTTATAACATGTTGTGCCGACCCCACTTAGAGTTTGATAATGGCAGGAGGATGATGATAATATATTATATTAAATTTAAATTTATAATTACTACAAAAAATAAACAATGCTAACGAGTATTTTTAATATAATCTAAAAATGAAAATCATAGGTAATTTGTTTTCATAATATTGTTGTTTATATTAATTGTTTAACCAATATTAGAAATGACAGTGTCCATATTTATAACAGGAAAGGTGTATTAAAAAAAAAATTGAATGTTGAGTCACATATTTCATGCGCTCATCGTAAAGATCAATCAATAATCCCACTCAATATTCAATCGAGTATATGCTTGTGACATATGACTATGTGGATCAAATTCAAAGGAAGAAGTCAGTTGCATAGATCAACCCCTCGAGATATTTCCATCAGAAATCACTTATAGCCTGAAGACCAAAGTTTTCGATTAGTGGGTGTTTTCAGACATGACCTAAGAATCCCATAGACAAGCTGAGAGTCACAGCGGTAGATGGACTGAACTGTTTGGAATTACTTTACATGATTAGATCAAAATAAATGACCTACAAAGAGGTTCGTTTTGTGAAACTGACGAGGAAATGCGGAAATGTATTTAAACAAGAAGAATAGCTGAGAATTAATCAATTAAACTAATTTATTTTTAAACATCTACTGATGGATGAGCGAATAAGTACAAACCCGACTTTATGCTTGATAACCTTGTAGCTTATATAAGTGATTTTCATAATTGCTTTGCCATTCATTTCGGATTTCGTGGGCAGAAGGACAAACAAAACAAAATTAAGATTCCCTGATTAAACCTCTATCATAATTGTACCGATATTATAGCACTCGTAACGAATGGACTAACTTTAAATACATATTTTAAACAAAATAAAACAAAAACCTTTTGGATATATGAACTAATACAAGCTTTTTAAACAATACAACACATGCGTCGTTGATGTAAAATCTCGTTAAAAAGTTTTCTGAGTGATTGTACCGGGTGATCGAGCCTAGCTCGTAATTTTTTTAAAAAATATATAAAACAATAGAAGAATGTATAATTTTACGTGGAATCGATCCTTATATTCTAAATTAGAAACAGCCCGAAAACAGGGATAAAACAACATTTTTTTAAATAAAATTGCTAAATTAAGCTAGCCCGATCACCCCAAATATCTCCTACATGCTGAATTTCATTAAAATCGTTGGAGACGTTTGGAAAACTTAAATATCAAAGATAGACACGAATATAGTAACGGAAATTCCACACAACATTTACGTCTGTTTGTATTTTTTTTAACTCATGATTAAATTTCAAAATGGACTATATACAAAAAAAAAAAAAACAACTCAGAAAGTGTAATAAAAACAAAAGCTAGTAACAATAAGTCTAGTTTTAAATTTCTTTCAATGCTAGTTACTGATTTTATTACACATTTTAACACAATAGTAAAAATATTGGTATTGCAAAGCTTATCTTTACGTGGAAGAAAGTAGTAACTTTACTCGTTAAAAGCCGATAATAGGGCGTTATCTAACGTCATTCATGAACCAGGGGTGTCCATGACAGAAAGTCGACAATAATGTTATATAACTTGTAAATATTAACAGATACCTTTTGAGTTTCCGATTTACAGTAATTCGTAAGTTTTTTTCATAAATACATAGAGCTCTTTCGTAAAAAAAATTGTTGAATACTCAAATATTTCATAATTTTTTTTTGCCATTCAATTAGTTTAGTTTTCTTATAAGTTTAGTATTTAGTTTATTTATAGTACCTATATTTTTATGTTTATATTTTTTTATATACTATATATATATATATATATATATATATATATATATATATATATATATATATATATATATATATATATATATATATATATATATATATATATATATATATATAATTAGATAAATTCACCCAAAGTAACTTTTTTTTGGAAAATGTTAGCCCTCGGTGGAATCAAACCTGCGACCCACGGAGATAATGGCAGCCACTTGCGCGAGTGGGTCAACATTAGGTTCATCACTTCACTATGAACATTAAAAAGCCGGGTTGACAGGCGCTACTGTGAGAGCGGGTTACACAAACCAAATGTTTGCGGGTACAAACCCAGTATACCTATGGGTAAAAAGTCAATGCCATTTATATATGAAACTAGCTGTGCAAGCTGCTTCGCTCACTTTGAAATTAGTATGTCACAAAAGACACAAAAGTAGTTGTACGTTAACCATAAGACAAAGAGACATGCTCTCGCGGACTTTTTTGTAGTATTTTTGTAGACCTACAATTCTCTAGTACATTACTTTTAGCTTTTGGAGACTTTGTTTTATAATAAGTATATAAAATATTATTTTTAAATGAAGGATAAGAAAATTAGTGTTCCGAAAATAGTAGATCTGTTTTAAACTATTAATTATTTTTATTGATATCTTTAAAAATTTGCACTTCAAAAATTATATTTTTATTATTTTAGGTACATGACTTGCTTGAACAAAATTTACAAATTCGCCAAATAAAAATATATATGAATATTGTCACTATCAGCTATAAAAGTTCCAATACGGTTTATTGATATATATAGATAGATAATTGTATAAATATATATCAGTACTTACTTATATATCAGACGCCGTGTGGTATCCGGCTGAATAGAATAGTACCACCCTCTTTTCTTACCGAGGTGTCGTAAAAGGCGACTAAGGTAAGACGACCCGCCGTGTGATATCCGGCTGAGTAGAATAGACCAACCTCATTTCTTACCGAGGTGTCGTAAAAGGCGGCTAAGGTAAGTTGACCCACCGTGTGGCATCCGGTTTAGTAGAATAGACCACCCTCTCTTACCGAGGTGTCGTAAAATACGACTAAGGTAAGTTGATGTCAGGCAGGCGGCCGGTCGTAAAAACGCAGCCAAATCATATGACAACATGTTTATAACATGTTGTGCCGACCCCACTTAGAGTGGGATAAGGGCAGGAGGATGATGACTTACTTATATATCAGTACTTAGAACTCATAATAAAAATACCAGACAATGTTTCTGTAAGCTCGACAAATACTTTTATTACTACAATATTTCTTCTTAAAAAACAAAAGGCTTATCGTTAATCTACTTTTCGGGGATATTCTTTAATTCTTTTGTTTATGTCAAAATATGTTATCAGTCATAGTAATTTTAAACAATATTCTTTTATCTTAATTTTTTCTCAATTGTAATAAACAATATTAGGAACAGTCATATCCTTATTGTACTGGACGGATTGTACAAAAACGTTTCAACGTAGATATGTACTAAGCTTTACTAAGCTCAGTTACAATCGTTCTGATATAAGTAACCAAATAATATACTTTGAATTAACATTTATTTTCACTAATCTGTGAAAAAATCTTATAAAACTGTAATTTTAATTTTAAAAACCAAATTGTTGTTACCGTTCAATGTTTTATACATATCGCATTTTGTAGACAATGTGAAATAAAAATTATAAATCATAATTTTGATTTATAGTATAAAAAATCTTTCCTTCATATCTGAATACGCAAGCCTGGTAATATAAGTTTCCAAAAAAATTCATCGGACTTTCCTATAAGAGTATGATGCATATAACTTTTGCACTATTATTCAAAATAACAATGTTATTAAGATTTTTATTTTATTTTTCTATACAAAAGTCGAACTTTGTTGGATATGGATTTTGGCGTGAAAATCCTTCGACCCACTTGAAGGGATTTTTCACCATACGATCTTATATAGCTTGGAATGCCGTGTGGTATCCGGCTGAATAGAATAGTACCACCCTCATTACTTACCGAGGTGTCGTAAAATGCGACTAAGGTAAGTTGACGTCAGACAGGCGGTCGGTCGTAAAATACGTAACCAAACTATGTGACAACATGTTTGTAACATGTTGTACCGACTCCATTTAGAGTAGGATAAGGGCAGGAGGATGTACGATCTTATATAGCTTGGAGACAATGACTCGCTACGACCTTTTAGTTTGTATCCTGAACTTTCATAGTTATTCCCTATGAATGTAACACTCCACTCCACTGACACTCCATTTTTAACAGCGTAATCCCTTGTCCTACGCTTGGATATCACAACGTCTGTAGGTGGTAGAAATAAAATTATTTGAATATGATTCATTTGTTAAATCAAGGATGAGAAAAAATAATCTGGTGAATTCTGGTCTGCCGATCATTAAGTTACACGTATTGGAATAATTGCAAATAAAACAAAAGCTTGGTTGGGAAATGCAAGGGCACTGTGTCACCCAGCCAGTCATTGACATTGGTATAATTTCAATCGTTTCTCGCTCATAATATTGTATGCTCTTTGATATATCGCGCCGTAAGACAGCAAATCGCCGCTTCGGGCACTAATTAGATTCAGTCTCCGATTTGACTTTAGCTTTAAGGTCACTTTGATGGAGCTAATTCTACGAACGCTCCCGTTTCAGAATAACTCGAATTGACCAGACGTATTATTATTTAGCGATTACTAATCGCTATTTTTATTAACTAAACTTCTGTTACAATAAGTGCATATTCCTTTGAGAATCGTTTGCAGTTTTAGTATCTAGTTACAGACGAAAAAATAACTAATTCCCGTCCAGTTTGCGTATATCCTAAAATATTGTGCCTTGATTTTTTTTAATCCGAGTAATTCTTTAGGGCGGAAATTTTTGCTGGATCCATTTAAAAATATGTCACGTTATAGAAAGTTATTCTAAAATCTATTATTTCGCTTGTTCATAGCTTCGAATATTATAAAAAAAATAAACTCTTTTTAACCCTATTTTTAATCGATCTAATAAATCACTGTCGGTAAACTAATATATGTAGATAAAGAAGTTTCAATTTCAACTCATAGTCATTTTATAAAAACTTTTTCATAGGTTTAGTGTGCCTCAAGGCACGTTTTTCAAGTAGGAGATTACTGTACGAAAAACTTTATTTTATTATTACTAAGTTTGCGGTGTAAATCGGAACTCCACGCTGTTCCTTGCTGACAGCTCAAATCGAGTTTTTTACACAACAAACTGTAATCGCGACTGCGTTCGCGTCAACTTAAGTATCAAAATACTCTCAATTGTATATTATATGAATTTTCCTGTTCATGAAAGGAAAAAGAGGATTTTTAGATCCTTTATGTACAGAATCGTGATCAATATTAATACAACGGATTTGCCGTGAAAACTTAACAGACAGACAGACTTCCTCATTAATAGTATTAGAACCGGTTATATTGTCTGAAAATCCTCAGTCCCCAATGGAAAGAGTAATGCAGAACTCTTAAGTAAGAAGTACATTAATAGAAGAAAGTTAATTTACGATATAGATAACAAACCACCACAAGGTTAACTGATGATTGCAAGCGGATCACGAGGCGTGACCCAAGAAGAGCGTCGTCAATCGAATGGCTTGGAAGTTTTAGTTTTATATTATGTCCTTTAATAAGTGACTCATTGGACAAGTAAATAAATGAGTTAAAGACCACCTAGTAATAACTTTTTGGACTTTTAAATAACAACTATATAGCACATTTTCCAGTACGTTGCAAACGGTAACATGTCATGCAAATTTTTGTTATTTTTATTGACATAGACCCACGGAGTTGCTTCCGCGGCAGGACTGTTTTACTACGGTATATACATGCGGTAGTAACACAGTCATATTCTTTTGTTTCTATAAAAAATATTTAGTACTTTTTAACAATTTTTTATCAATCTTTATTTGTCGATGCTTCTACCACTAACTACAGCTGTTCGGAAAAATTCTCAAAAAGATTAACTCATTTATATTAAACTGCATAGTTCGTTGGTGATGGAGTCTTCCGGCACAAGCATACTCATGCTTAAAAGAAGGCTCCAACCTTACTTCAACAAATGTAACGATGTTAATCAAAATAAAAGATTTTTATTTATTTATTTGTAGTTACACGACCATATACACGAAATCAGTAAAAAATATAAATAAAGTTACAAACAAAAAGAATTAGCGTTAATATCATCTATAATTTGCTGTAAAAGTAAAAAAAATTAGAAGATTATGTGGAACCTAATATTAAAGGATTTTTTTTTATTTTAATGCTCTTTATACGCTATATATTTCAAAATGCAAAAACTGTTCTCTTCAAATTTTTGAATAATTTTTTTGTTAACTTTATTACATACTTAACTTTATTACAATTTATGGGAATAAATTGTGATACCAAGAAAATAAATATGTACAAAGCCCCATTGCATTCAAAATCTCCAAAACAATTTAAAGCAGTCTTAACTTTAGAAACTTCACGGTTGGAGCAACCAAATTGCGCGACGTTGTCAAATTTACCAGAGTGCACCAAAAAAATGCATCTAGCAACATCGCACTGCCTACGCACACAAGTGCAATAACAGGTGTGATTATACTAGGAACGTTCACACTAACGCTAAACTTGCACCCCCTATCAAAGATTTCTCAGAAATGCTTCTCACACAGACGTGCTTTTGCGTCGGTGTGCAATTATCTATTTAAAAAAATCCTAGCTCGCCCACCGGCGCCCGAAAACAATAACCACTGCCATAGAGTTCTTCGCTTGCAATTTTGGTGTTATAAGCAGTATAATGTTAAAATGGTCCCTTTATTTTATTTCACTATGTAGTATAGTAAGGTGAAAATGTTATAAGTACGAATAGGATGCTTTTTTTAGATACTGGAATTATACGCCGTTTAGTTGGCAGTGAGTTGATAGTTAATCAGTAATTTTTGTCAATTGTAATTAACACTCAATATAAGCAACAGGATACTAGTAATTTGTAGATTACTTTAAGATAATGCGACTTTCTCCATTACTGATTATTATTTTAATATCTTAAAATTATCGTATCTTTATTCTCTGGAACGTTACTCACCCACCATACTTGTATGAAAGAAATAAAATTAATTAAGAATTATTAGAGTTGATTCGGTCAATTCTATTTTAACATATGTTCAAAAACAGTGTTGAAAGCAGATTAGGAATACAGAATTAAAATAGACATCTATAAATTTGCCTGAAAAGGTCTTTTTAAATGTAATAGATTGTTCAGTAAGCTTTTGATTACGTTTATGTTTGGATACAATCAAAAACAAAGATATTAATACTAATTTGGTAATTACGAAAGTCGGTATGTTACATTCACGGCTAAACTACTGAAGGTATATTGGTGACATTAAGTACAACTATAGCTTATTTATCGAGTTAACGTAAAAATCCTGTATTTTTCTTTTCGGAAACGGGAAGAAACAATTGCCTTTTTTAACACTTAAGGAGAAGCAAACTATGTCGCGGTTACAACTAGTCCTAAAACGTGTTTCCATTAATCTTGGGAACATCAATCAAATTTTCAAAGTGCACACATGACAGAGGTGACCTTGAAGAGGTTTTTATTTAAATATCAGACAGTTATAATTGGGTTAGATTTTATGCACACTCGGTCATTGGTTTTTTATAAAGTTTATTATCCTTATTTTTACGTGAAGCCAATGAGTAGTTTGAAAAGTTGATGTGTTGTTTTCTTGTTTTATAGTGCTGTAGTTAGATTAGCGTATGTAGATAAAATATTAGTTAAAATTACATCGGTATTATCGGTAATCCAGTTATTTTTGTTTCGACACGTGACGTGCATTGCTGATACAGAACATCATTTTTAAACACTTATTAAATAAAATAAGCGAGATTAATTTTGGTTTGGTTATCTATGAATATTTTATCTTTATTTGTAGGGCTAGATGACGATTGGGTAATCACAAATCAGCGGCTCTCTATTCATTAAAGGAAGCTTTTATTATGTGATTGATAGCTGGAGATCATAAAGTTCTTCCCATTCCCACCATGACTGCCTTCCACTACAGTGGCTTTCGGTTGTATCGCATAGTGTCATGTTAGTCTCACATATCTTGGTAACAAAAACATATTGCATCAAACGTCATTCCCGACGCTATCTATCTATTTAACACATACTTAGAACTAGTGGAGTTATATTTTTGCAGGTGGTATCTTTAAAGTTAAATTTGACTCACTTCCCAGTGAACGATTGAGCTGAAATTTTGCATCGATTCCCGGTGGACAATACATGTTTATGATATGAATGATTGGATGCTGCCAGGATCGGCTCAAGATTGGACAAGGGGAACTCCTCAATGGCTAACAGTAGGGACAAATTTAATTAAAAGCTTTTAATTAGACTTGTTAATAAATTTCGATTGCTAGCTCATGTTAGTGGTTTTATTTTATTTAACAAAGTAGATTTTATAATAATCTACGTAATAAGCAAATTATTGTCGAATATTGAGCGATATTAGGTTTTACCTCCTAAAAATTTGTATCGTTACAAGTTGGATTAAATGACAGTGGGTCTGTAGAAACCGGTTTTAGATAGCCACCCCCGAGGCTAACTGTAAATCGTTTTTTACCACTGCATTCCTTTGCACCCCATCCCTTTGTGTTTGCGTGAATCTTTCTACTTATACTACATCGAATTCTTCTACAATCTTAGAAATCATGTATAGAAATACTTCATCGAACTATTTTAAAAAATTGCTATAAAACCTAAAGTTATATTGTATTTCAAAAAAATGAAACTATAACCCAGCAGATAAACGCATTAGCAAATATTTTTTTGCGAACATACTATAACTAATCCGTTATCCTTACCCATTTTTTGTTTGTTATTTATTAATAAAGTTTACTTTTAATTTTAATTTATTGTACTTAATATTTACTTCTTTTTTAATTTTAGACTGGTTGGCTGGAAGAGATTCCATTTCCGGAATAAGCCCGCCATTACACATTATGTTGTTTTTTATTATTATTTTTATATTATTTTATACAATAAAAAGATTACAAACAAACAAACAAACTTAAATTATAACATTGCTTTCCAACAATCAAGCGTTAAGTACTCTCTCAGGGCACTCAATAATGAAGACGAGAATCTTTAACTATTAATTTACCTCATTGCTTTGTCCAAGCGAGAATTCCATATTAAAGAGTAACCTCACTTCATGTACGATTATTAATTGAAAAAGCATAAGACGACGATTTCCAAAGTAATTTTCCGCGCTTTACTCATTTAAAGCTCTCAACGCTGATTTTGATTGACCTGACTTGCTTAGCGACGCTTTAACCCGTGAGATCTAAAAGAATATAAATATTTCAATAAATCTTTTATTTTAATGAAATTACCCGGTGGACCAATCGTTGCTTGGTAACTTTTCAAAAATAAAAAACTTAAAAAAAATTAAAAGAAAGGTGGGTGGGGCTCGATGCCTTGGTATTTTCATTTCTAGAGACCACCAGTTCCTCTAATAAGCTACGCTGACTTGATAATTTACGGCAAAAATAGCGTGTTATTTACACTTTGGTATCTAAGCAATCGGTGATTCAACTTACCTTAGTCGCCTTTTACGAGACCTCGGTAAGAAATGAGGGTGGTCTATTCTATTCATCCGAATACCACACGGCGGGTCGATTTACCTTAATAGTCTTTTACGATACCCCGGTAAGAAATGAGGGTGGTATATTCTACTCAGCCGGATATCACACAAAATACAGCAAATAGCGTATAATGAATCATAATTATCAATAAAGCACATATGTTTTTATAGAAAAAGTGATAAATTCCTGGTGGAGTTGGAATTCGCTTTCCCAGAGTAAAGCTGGCGACGACTGGCCCGATGGCCCAGAGCTCCTGCCTTCAGCTTCGCGCGGGTTCGATTCCTGCCGAGGGCCAACATTTTCTATTAATCAATTTGTTGGTCATCAAGTCTGGGTGTATATTTGTATTTAAGTATGTATTTAAAATTATATTAGTATATATTCACCAGTTGTATGTCTACCATAACACAAATATTAAGTTACTTACTTTGGAGACGAACGAACGTGTGTGTAAGTGTCCCATATAATTATAATATTATTATCTTTAATATTTAAATGAGTTAAATTTACGAGCACGTTTTATCCCTGTTGATGGGCATTAAAAAAATACAAAAATTTATATTGAATATAAAACACTATTTTTCCATAAACTGTCAAGTCAGCGTAGCTTATTCGGGGAACGGGCAGTCTCTAGAAATGTAAATACCTAGGATCGATTCCTAACTACCTAATTATTTTTTTATTTTGTAAAAAAAAATACTGAGCAAGGCTCGGCCAACCAGGTACTTATTATTAAAGGGTCACGCGGTCTCACGTTAAGCCATTACAGATTTCATTACTACATACCTCGAGTAAAATTCTGGGACCACTATAACTTGCACAGTATTTAATGGGACTAAATGTATAATCTTCTTTTCAACATGAGACTATAAGTTATTAAAACACACCGTTGAAATGTTATCTATGTATGTGTATTATATTTACATATTAAACAGTAAGTAAAAAAAGTACAAAGTAAAAAGTAGAGGCCTGTTACTATCCCACTGCTGAGAATAGGTCTCTTCTCTCCGTTTCTGGAGAGAAGGATTGGAGCTAAGACCTACCACGCTGCTCCACTGCGGATTGGTAAGTTACACATATCTCCAGAATTCTCTTGAGATATGCAGGTTTTCTCACGATGTTTTCCTTCACCGAAAAACGTGTGATAAATTGCAATTATCAATTAGACACGTAAGTTTTAACAGAGAAACTCATTGGTGTCCGGGTTCGAACCCGTGACCTCCTCGAAAGAGCCACACGGTGTTACCGCTGGGCTACCACAGCTTGACAATAAGTAATAAGTACATAATTAGGAGGAGAGTTTTTAAGGGAATATTAATGAGAATAAGGTTTCGAAAAGTTTTACTTTTAAATACGATATGTGTTAAATTTGAACCAATCTCCCTGCGGGTGGACGGTCATCAATTTGGCGAGAGGGTGCGGGCCGGGGAACGGCGAGCTCAGCCTCGGCTAACCCCTTATTTTACATTTCACACTCCGGGAAAATCGTTAGAGAAATCTGCGTAACGTGCATGTCCGAGACATACGCACACTCCTAACAGCCCAGTGTGTACGTGTGTCCGAACCTCCCTGCCCATCCTCGGCTATATCGACCAAACTTCAAGAAATCCTCTTACCTATACGCACATGTAATATATACATGTAAATCGAAATTGGATACATACACGCTTTCAAATTTAAAGGAATATACTTTATATCATAATATACTTGCTCTTGCGGCATAATAAGTTTAAAACTTGGCCATCTATTGCAGTAATATTTAATAATTTGTAGACACTAGTTTTCTATATTATTATTATATACATAATTTAATTTTGTATGCATGATATTCAACTTCACAAGACTGGACAAGATAGTAATGACTAAATGTATCAAGTAATAAGAATAATATTTTTAAAAGAGCAACTGCCGAGTTTCTTGCTGTTTTTCTCGATTGGAACAGCTTTCCGAACCAACAATAGAGTTGACGATTCAAAAACACTTTACAAGTTTATTTGAATAAAGAATATTTTGGATTTGAATAATGAAGTTCAAAAATATCAATAACTTAATGTCTATTATACTGAAAGAAAAGTTTTTGGTCATCAAATACTTCTTATGCGGTGTTCATATAAAATGAAGCGATTAACGGGATTTCTTGAAACGAGATAGCGACTAGTTACAAGTAACGGAAAAAGCGTTCAAACTTCGAATTGAAAGATATCGCCGCGGGGCATCGAGCCTAGTGGTCACATACATTATTACCATAGAATGTCACTATGCAAATGTATGTAGGAAGGCTTTGTTCGTACACACTTTCGAACGTGGGGCGGCGGGAGCCTTCCCCTTATAATCCGAGTTTCCCCCTACAGGCGCGATGCTGCCGGCTCTTGCCAAAGACGGTTCTACGCATGTGAGTGTACACACGCGGCACTTTCTCTTGAAGCTCGCCACTGGCTTTTAAAGAGGGTGGCGGGTGATGTAGGGTGTCGGGCGGCAGGCGAACCGTTCCAACCGGGTGACCACGGTGGCGGTGCGGACGGTCGACCGGACCTACGTGCCTTCTAGTGCTGCGATGCCTTGCGCCGCGCCGTTTGCTTTTAGCACGCTGATACTCCAACCGATGTGTTGTAAAGCTAATTACTTCTGCATATGTAACACCTTACGGGATATTGACCTAGTGCCTGGCATAGGTTTGCATGCGCTTTTTTTCTCCAACACATTACATTCTTCTTATTCTTTATGGTTTTAACTATAAAAGTTACCAGTTTCACCCTTACACCCTTATAGTCGTTATTTAAAATAAAGTCTTACTAGGCAATAAATATTATTTATATAAACACTAGCTCTGGCCGCCGCTTCACCTAAGTGGAAATCAGTGGGTCACAAAGTTTTTCCCTTGTAACTCCCGACCCCACGGCATTCTAGAGTAAAACGTTGCTCCACAACCTGCTCTATAATGCAATGAAAGTCCCATCAAAATAAATTTAGCCATTCCGGAGAATGTAATATAAACTTATATCTTCCTAAAGAATGCACTCTTCAGTGACAAGTGTACAAAAATCCGTTCTTCGATTCTGAGATTTGAGAAAATAGATCACATATAAACACAGCTTTTTGCCATTTGTTATACAATATGTATAGATTTATAGATTAGTAGTATAAACAAATATGAATAAAATAAAATAATATTATATTTTATTGCCAGACCGACAGGGACAGACATACTTTAACAATTATAAAATTAAAACAGATAGTTTGAATATATATCAGTAGCTAAATAAATAGAAAAGGAATAAATGAAAAGATAATGTTACTCTAAAATAATTTCGCATTTAATTAATAATAAGTAAAAAAATAATAGTCCCAGTCAAAAACTTGTATACGAGTATATGTATATAATATTCGTCGCCTGCGGATGCCCAGACGGGTCTCGTTTAATTGAGTGTACTCAGCTCCCTCGCCGAATGATAATCCTCTGTTCCCAAAATACCTGTAATAGATGTTAATTAGAGCTCCGCAGCGTACGGTGCAAAGAAAAATAATAATCCAAGCAAGTCGTAATTAGAGATGTTTACGTAACTGTAACACAAATATTTTTTCAATTTTTAATATTTTTTCCGACAAAGGGTCGGGTTTAAGCATATTTATTTTACTCAAAGCTACAGTTAAATCTGAAATTACATCTAAAGGGGGAGTTCTTACGAAATAAGGGAAGGCGTACTGGTTGTCGGACCCATCAAAGTTTTGTAAGTAAATTGCACATACTTTCGTAATCTGACACGATGAGTTTGGATATACGGTAACGCCATCGGTATGGACCGGGTAACATGCTGGAGAGGTACAATTGTACCAAGCTCTAACAGGAGGCTATGGTTCGTTTGAATCAAAAGCACGTCCGGACGCCTCGCCGGCCACCCTCGGGGTGCGTAGTGGGCTTTTCGCTCAACTTGATGTATATTTTCCATTCCTACGGATGGCGGGTACTGTGGCTGTTTGCCACCGTGCGTGTCGTTGCGCCGCCCGAATTTACATGCGAGTTCGCCCCTTGATTGCAAACGCTGAATAACAAACTATGCCACGGATGCGGAACGTGAGATCTACTAGAGTGTGAGTATTTTTTCAAATAATTATAAAAATATTTTTATTCATTATAACTGTAATAATATTTTTAAAATTTATCATAATAATTTTTGTATTCATCAAGTTTCAAGCTGCTAGCAAATTAAAATATTCCCGACAGCTTGACAATATATCTATCATTTATTGAACAAATGATATATCGCAAGCAGTCGGTTGTAAAATACCTAGCTAAATCATGTTACAAACATGTTGTGCCGAACCTACTCAGAGTGAGATGAGGGCAGGAGAATAATGATGATAATCATTTAAAAATCGAGGAATAGACTATGGATAAAACAATTACGTCTCAAAATAAAAATATTTCATACACTTCAGAATGGATATTTAAACCCTTGGGGCTCATAAGAGTTTATATTAGGTGAAATATATCAATATATTATATAAATGTCCCGTAAATAGAGTTGCGAAGGAAACCTGTAATTAGATAAGGTCGTGCACTATCACGCTAGCTAAATTTAGCTTTACAAGAAGTTTCAGGCTTAGGTATATGATTTTTTAAGTCACTATCTATTATTAAATTTTTGTTAGCTATCTTCTTATAATAAGGAGTTAGGTAGTTTTATTTTTATAATATAAAGTTCTGATTTGTTGTAGTAGAAGTTTTTGCAAATAAATTTCCTCGAACCTTACCTACTAGTTTTATAAAGCAAAAATATCGATTGTTTAATTTCATACCGCGTGAAATTTTTATCGAAAATTTGAAGTCGTGACAATAAAATACTTACGACCTTAAAGTGACCATTAGCTTAAAATCTTTTAAATCTACTGCAGATTACGACGTGGTTTAATAAAATAGTTTAGTTTTGTTACTGTATATGTGAAATTCTATGTTTACATGTGCAATACAGTACGATTTTATGATCCGTATTGTTTCACCAATACGAAAATTTAACTGAACGCAAAAATAACTTTCATCTGAGCTTCAAATGCAAGAGCGGTAAAAAAACGTACATACACATACTTAACTTTGAATAACCTATGTCATTTTGCAAGGAAACCTGAAAACGTAATAAGAAAACAGTGACTTTTTGAAATTTATAGTTAAAGGTTTCACATTTGTATATAAAAAGCGTAAAGACGACTTTAATGTCAATGTAAATGTTAAATAATAAAAAAAAAACCCAAAAGCTGTCTGTATGTGATCGATTTTCTCAAAATCTACTGAACGGATTTTTGTACGGTTTTTACATAAAATTTAGTGCAATTCTTTCGGAAGGTTTAGGTAAATATTTCATAGCGGCTTTATGTAAATTTTTGAAATTAAGCACAGTTGTAAAAAATTACTGCTGCCTGCTGGGACGTTTAGTCGCGTGCGCTGACCAACCAAGAAAGATATACGAAAGCAATGAGTATGGAATTGTAGATCTACAAAAAATCTGCAAAAAAAGTTCGCGACAGCATGTCTGGTTCTCTTATTATTAACTCACAATAACTACTGTTATGTTGAAAATTTCAATTATTTGTTCTTCATTTTGGGCGATGCCAGAAAAACAACAGACAATAATCTAATTTTCACTTATCGACACAACTATTCTCATGTAATCAGTATGCGAAATTGACCATCGTACGACCAAATCAAATCAAACATTTTATTCAAAATTGGTACATACATACACTTTCTGAACGTCAAAATTTAATAATAGGTAATGTTGATTACAAACAGTAATAATAATAAATATTATTATAATTAATTTAAATATTAGATGATGTCCATGCATGTTTGTCTGTCATGTAATCGTCAATACTATAATAACCCTTACTGCATAATGATTTTTTTTATTAATGATTTAAATTTCCCTTCTGGCAATTCAAGTACTTTTGCGGGAATCTGATTATACAAAAACGTATGCAATTTCCTAAGAAGGAGGAACTAACCTTTTTGAGTCTAGTCCTTCTCGTCTCAAATTTGTTTTTATTACGAGTGTTTAAGTGATGGCGCTCAAAATTAGTCCTAAAACTGTCTCTATTTTTCCTCATATACATTATATTTTCATATATATATTGGCTTGCCACTGTCATTATATTAATATTTTTAAATATTTCTTTTAAAGAGTCTCGTGGTCCCAAATTGTAGATAGCACGTATCGCACGTTTTTGCAATACAAATTACGTATTTATATTAGCCGATCCACCCCAAAGCAGTATACCGTAAGACATCAGACTGTGGAAATAACTAAAATAGACAAACGTTACTTTATAACTTTTTACTTTAATAACTAAAATAGACCAAACGTTACTTTACTCTAAGCGACAGCTTGAAAAACAGCAACGTGTTTTCTGATGCGCCTCCTATTTGTCAAGGCACTTCTGATTTCTTACGTTAATTTTAATCCGAAGTACAATATTAATTTAATTAATACTTTCTTGTAGAGACGAGTACAATAATGTTTGCCTGTGTATAAATCCGTGGTTTCTTGATAAGAATCCCTTCTTTAAATCCTTAGGCCACCACAGTTGTGTTTATGAGTTTTAAAAACAAAATATATAAGAAAGGGACAAAGTCTTAATCTAATCAATCTTAACCAATACTATAGTGGCTCATTGCATAAGCATCAAAAACAAGAAAGAACTTTGTATACTTAAATCGATATCGTTAACTAAAACGTTTCAACGTTCAATATATAACCAAATTTCAAAGCGTCCCTTTCCCAACCTGTTCCATTTCCTATGTCTGCATAATAGATAACTTTATATACGCACATATGTAAATAAGCGTTCTATAGTATACTATACGCACCGATATATAGTTTAAAGCTATACATATATACTGGCTTGACAATACTAGCCTCCCCCACACCAGGATATTTTACTTTCTCTCTGGACGAGGCCCCTTAGGCGCGTTCGATGCCACCCGGGAGGGGGGCACCACCTAACACCCCTACGCTTCCTCGGACCCACCTTACGCATAGTATACACCATACACAGAACTAATACCGACCTCCATAAACTCATATGTATATATAAACTTATTTAAATACGCAATTTGGAAGGTACCTCTACTTAAACAAGGCACGTTCAAAACTTGAATCAATTTAGCCGGATTTTAGCCAGTATGATTAAATCTAAAGGGACTAACTAAGTTAGCCTATACTATGGCTGTTTCCAATTTCAGTGGTTCTATTTGTTTTGCTTCATGATATGAGATTTTATGCAATAAGAGTTTAAATATTTGTTCAACCTTCTGTATTTCTTCTTTATTTTACTATTAGGTACTATTCTGATATGTTTGTCTTTGGCGTACGTTTAAAGAAAATTTTATACATATTAAATAAATAAATTCACCGTGGTAGTGAAGATTTCTAAATTGGTGAATTATATTCTTAGTAAATAAGATAACCTGTCAGTATCCGGAGGTGGTCAGTGGTGTCGTTTGTCGTACGATGAAAATTTAAAGCAAAGAAGGAAATTTAGTTAACTCTTCGTTACTTTAAAATACATCCTTCTACCCATTGTTTATTGTGTGCATAGATGTGTACTCGTATAAGTAGGTTACATATATTCCAGCTATGATATCGGCATTTCTACAAAGATCAATGTATAAGAATTTGTAGTTTAAAATAGTTGAATATATCATATCAAATTCTCTGATTGAGGCACTAATACAAGTATATCTATCACGCTCTATTGCCTGCTCAGTCTGGAGCTTTCTTATAGGACTCATGGACAGTCCTGTTGTTGAGACTTTTGTTCTGAAAAAATGAGATCTTTTTCACGAATGTATGCAGTTTAACTGTGATAGCCCAGCGGTGCGACCGTGTGAATCTCTAGAGACGATCATGGGTTCAAATCCGGGCAGACGCCAATGAGATTTTCTATTAAAACTTGTGTCTAATTGATAATTGCAATTTATCGCAAGCTTTTCGGTGAAGGAAAACATCGTGAAAACCTGCCTATCTCTAGAAAATCCTAGGGATATGCGAAACTTACCAATCCGCATTGGAGCAGCGTGGTAGATGTTAGCTCCATTCCTTCTCTCCAAAAACGGAGAGTGGAGGTCTACGCCCAGCAGTGGGATAGTAACAGGCCGTTACTTATGCAGTTCAACAAAAGAAAAAGAAGTCAGCTGATGATACCCTAGTATCATCAGCTGACCTCTTTCTCAAAAATTGACTTTTTAAATGGATTTTACATCATGTATAAAACCCTAAACCCTAAACCCTGTCTGCGATTTGTTTGATTTTGCAATATCAATTTCCATAATTTCAATTCCTAATTTGAAATAATAAATTATAAGCTTTTAACTTGTCGTGTCTTTATGTGAAGGTAGAATCTTGCAAGTTAAATTTCAACTACTTCCCGGTATCCGATTGAGCTGAAATTTTACATACTTGTCCAGTCTCGATGACTATGCATGTTTATTTTCAGTATGAGCTGATGCTGCTGCCATGATGTTCTACAGACGAGAGGACTCAACGTCTAACAATAGGAATATTAAATTTTTAAAAGCTTTTACATATACTTTATTTTATACTAAGAATAAGTCCTTTCGCTGCAAGTTTCAAAATTTTAGATCTTCGTATATCCTTATCTATATTCTAGATCCGGCCAGTTTGCGCTGCGTTAGGTATAATAAAAGACAATTGAGAGAAGAAAAATTTAATAAATAGATATAACTTTAATCTAAAACAGTACCAGAACTAGATCGTATTAAATGAAAGAATGTTACAAATTGACCATATAAAATAATTTTATGACATCATAGCTAGTAAGTTTGTTTCATATAGTGTATTGGCTAAAGACATATTACTTTGCACCGAATCTGCAATTTTCATCGCAAAATAAATCTTTAGGATCAACTAGACTGATTTGAACGTCTACGAAACTAATCCAATACATATAATTTCTAAACACGCGAATAAGTCATTTTTTAGACCTAGCTGCTGCCCGTCAGTATTATAGTATGATTTATATTGCACTGGATATTCCACAAACCTCTATTATAATTTATATTGGTGTAGTAATATATTGTAATGATTAACCAATCAGAATGTTACCAGTAAAATGAGGAGAGCTACAACAAGATAACATCTTTAAGAAGTTAATTTAATATCTATCATATTAAAGTCGTAGAAGAATTTAATACGCAAGAAGAATTTAAGACGCAATAAGACATTTAACTTTATATGTAATCAGTATTTGGAAGTACTGTGAATGGCTGCTATTATAAGATTTTTTTAGTCATAGTAAACTCTTAAGTAATGACATCCGGGATATGTTTGTAACAGTATCGAGTTAGATAAGCTCTAATAGTTTTTGCAAGATTAACAACGGGCTCCTGTTTTGAATTGTAAATTCAGACTTTTTGACATTGTCGATGTAATTAGCTTATACGCGTATGTGTGCGTATGCACATCGTGTTTATACAATCAAGTTAGATACCTGCAGATTAGGTGTAAAATCGTAATGTCTATAGGCACATAACGACATCACATTCTGACAAGACGTTTAATGTATATAATTACTTAATAATATAATAGGGTGCTATTCTAAAATATAAAACTTAGGTAGTCACAGTTACATAATGATATTGAAATATTGATAATATATTTAACATTAATTATTTTAACATCCAGAACATACCATATGAACATTAGCAAAATGATATGTCGTACATAAGGTTTCCGTAGTACAAAAACATATCATTGGTTTCAGAACTAATTACTTGTTATTTTTCCGTAGGTAAGTACAAAAGTTGATACTGGTATTACATGTATCGGAAGGTCAGTTTTCACCACTATCAAAATCAGGAAGTCCTGGTTTTAATAGTAGTTAAAGTAGACGTAGTGTAAATTGACATAAATCGTCACAACACACATAATCTTAGTGTACCTACCTACACCTACTGAACCAACAGATTTTAATTATTATTTTAAACATAATGTCCGAAGACAGGTAATATTTCCACAATGAACGATACTAATTCAATCAGAGTATCGTCGCTCTTTATGCAAAACTGTCTATATATTCGATGTCCCAGTATATTACTTTGACTTATTAGATAATTATTGTCTTATTAATAAAAAGTACCGAACCGCGACTGATCTATCACGAGCATTCTGAACAAAACGATTATCACGAAAATTATCAACAAATATTTTTCAAAAAGCTATCTTGACTAATCTCGGCCCTTTACTATCAAATAAAGAATATTTATTGGCGAATATAAACAAAATTATACGGTAACCTGATTAAATAATTTAAAAATTGACTGATAGCATAAACTAGAAAGTTTTGCATTAAAAGCGTGACTATAGAAATTTATGATGCAATTGTATCATTAAGATATCGAAATTTCGTGTTGCCAATAAATATGTTAGACTATATATTTAATTTGTGTCACTAACTTTGACGGCTATTCGAGTTAATAAGTAATAAATAGCACCCTGAATTAAAAGTACTAAAAAAATGATTATATTACATTATATTGCTATACACTATAACTTTCAGTTATTGATACCTACTAATAAAATGTTATTACAGTTTATTAGTTAACTTAAATATTTTTAATCTCAAAGAACATGTATGCACCATAAATTTTATAAGTGACTAATTATAGTGTTAAGATAGTAAAAACTTTTAAGAGCATAGAAGCATATGTGAAGGGCGATAAAAGGCACCTAGTTTTAAGGGAAACACGTATCTTATGTTATAGGTACCATAAAAGTAAACTATAGAATACATAAAATCATAAAACTATCGTTACAATGCATTAAACATTG
This sequence comes from Morpho achilles, assembly GCA_947086495.1. Lineage (NCBI taxonomy): Eukaryota > Metazoa > Arthropoda > Insecta > Lepidoptera > Nymphalidae > Morpho > Morpho achilles. Next base: position 9,850,525 of record CAMTZB010000022.1, on the reverse strand, counting down.
GGAACCAACATTAATATAAACGAATTGGGTCATAATTTAAAATTAGCACCCGTAAAACTCTAGCATTACTAGTATGGTGCTGCCGAACCATGGCCTAGACATGGTCTCTTATAATGTAGATTACTAAAAACATTAAGGCCAAGGTCCATTACAATTGATTATCACTTAATTATACTGGAAGACCGTAAAGAAACTATGAAGAAGTAAAATACAAAACTATACGGTGCCTTCGATATTAATTTTAACTATATTTAAATCTCCTAAAATGTATTGGTTTCGATGTTCGACATTGAAATGCAAGATCGTATGCGATATCGCTGCTGCATAAAGTTAAATTTTTCGATATTTAATAAGTATTGTTTATTTGTTTAAGTTTGGGAGTATTATTCGGATAAACTCTAGAACAGTGTGAAATTCATACATTGATCGTGTTATCTTTGAAAAACGATGGAACGTATAAAGATCACCACGAACACGCCAAAATCTAAGGCCATAGACAATTTTAAAACTACAAGCAATCACGACATTCATTTATAATAAGTAAATAGAATTATTGTAGCTACTACAATTGAGCTTGAAAGTTGTCGTTTTATTAATTTTTTAATCCAAGTTTGTCTAAAATAGCATTTTAAATTTTATTCAATCATATTTTAGATTTTTTCATGTATACTGAAGTCAATGCCAAATTAGTTGAAAATAAAAGAACTTTTAAGTATTCAAGATTGTAAATATTTTTTTTTAAAACGATTTTGTTGGATCTAATAATATTATATGAGACTCTCATAGATAATCTGTGTTAATGACAATAGACAAAATCTTTTGGTACTGAGTGTTTAATAGACTGAAGAGAATTTGCTATAAGTAGATCCAATAACTACAATTTCATAAAATTTTCACGAACATCTAACGATCAAAACACGGTTAAAATTATCTATTAAAATATTGATCTCTTTTACATAATAATATTGACTCTTTTTAAACAATTTATTTATTGCAGAAGTTACGAAGTAAACATTAAAAGACAGATAAAGCCTTAATTATTTACCAATAATTAAAAAATCTTGAAGAGAAAGTCAGTGTTTTTATGTACATTTACGGAAATTGGGTTAAATTTTATCTACAATCGCGAAAGACACATTAACAATATCCATTAACAATGACAGTCTCCGTATCCATTTGTACTACTCGTACCTATTTGTCTAGCATATCTTTATAAAAGTAACTTACAAAATCAAGTTACAATTGAAAGTTCAAGGTTTTTCACAATAATACTCGTTAATAAAAATAATCGTAACATAGCTTCTTGGTACCAACCGATTCCGTTCAAATATAATAATTTAGACTTCTCATGCCACTAGTCCAAAATTATCACATATGTCAGATAAACTTGAATCCAGGTTTTCAATGAACCTTAGATATTATATTTAAAGGCTAAGAATAAAAGTTTTTTTTATTCGATTTGTACTGTTTCGTGACATTATATTTTGTTATTATTTCGTACAAATATTTAAAACAGAATAAAAATATTTTGCAATACCCGTTGTGCTAATGAACATTGTAATCAATGACTTAAATTCACAGCGCATCACAATAAAGGCCATGTATGACTAACAGTGATATGTTAAGATGACAGTCAATGTCTTGTATGCAAATAAAAATTGCTTATAGCTTTATCAACTTAAAATTATTTAAAAATCAAAGAATCACTTAAAATGTAACTTTGTTAACTTATTGGTACAATATTGAACGATCTTTTTTGTTTATTTAAATCATGTTATGAAGTTATATGATTAACAACTGAATATTACAGGTTTTATTCTCCAAAATTCCATATTATGATATATTTACAGCATTTTTTAAATAACCATTTCCTGGAGTTGTGTAATTATTCAGTGGTAAGTCCATACGTTACTTTAAACATTGTGACTTAACTTGTTAATTATAATAAAATACTAGCTGGTACTGTACTGGGTACAATTTAAGTTTTTACACATGCATTAAACATCTAAAATAAGTTGTATGTTAGTAAATTCGAAACAATATAAAAAAATATAACAACTGCAGTTAATAATTTTCGTTAGTTGCATGAACCATAATTTTCCATATCATTCTTATACGAATGATATACATTAAGAAATAACTATTTATGGCGAAATCCCTTTAGTATCCAAAGTGATATATAGCTGCTTTCGCCCATAAGTAAGCCTTTCAAGCAGACTAGTATTGCTACTTAGAGTGGTAATAGTGTACTCTTCGTATGTCGCCAATCATATTTATTTCTCTAATTATAATCATTCTGACGCCAAGAATACCTTCGTGCCTAACAGTCGGGCTATTACTTAACATTCAACTCCATTCAATATATCCTAAAGCCGTATTAATAAGTTTAATGAAGGTCTGTTTTTAATCCTTAAATCTTTAAAGTCTACACAAATTGCTATAGTAATAACTTTATCCAATGTGTTGTTATGTTTTCAATTAAGGCATACGTAATAACATATCGTAATTATATTATAAAAATAGATTCGCGATCGAATCTGTTATTTTTATTTTTATCAACCTAATACAGCCATTGGTTACCTAATTACATGATTTTTCCCATTGATGTGCTGGTGGCTAATAGCCTAAGATAACCTAATTATAGTAAAGATGTAAACATACTTAAACACTATTAAATTACTTTTGCTGAAAAGATCTTAAGTAAGGTTTATCGTTTTTAATATTAAGGTATAATAAAAATTACTTCAAACGCCGACTAATATTATACTAACACGAAAAAATATTACTAAAAAACTTATAATTAATATTTAGAATAAAATTTTCACGTTGTCATTTTATTGTTGCTTTCCTACACATGATATTACTATGGTTAAAACACCATCTTATTTTTATAATCACACACCGTTTCAACTCGCCAATTTGATAATGATACAGCTTTTATAAATATTGGTGTTATAAAGCACATACTGTATTTATCATTATACTACAATATAATGTCAATTTGTTATCATTTATTGCTCATTGTTTTATGAATAAAACTATAGCGTCCCTTACTTTTTACTTATTACTTTTACTTACGTACAATATCAATAAGATCAAAAATATTTTACGAAATATTAATAACTGTTAAATAAAAAAAGATTTTAAAAAAATGAATAAATATGACACGAACAACACGAATATTATTTTTAATTAGAAAAAAATTAAATCTTTTAGGGTTTTTCTATTTTATTACTCTATTATCTCTTCATAAGATAAAGAGAATGACTCAAAATATCACGTTTGTTTTGGAACCGTATGCTACTTCGTATCACTCAACAAGATCGAAAAGGCCAAAAATTCATGTGTTCACAACAATCAAAACTCAAGTAAAAAAAAATAGTTGCTGACGTAGCATACAGTTCCCTATTCTAACAAATATACACAAGGATTGTGCGGCAGGAGGTTGTGCTTTTATTTTTAATATTAGTTATAGCTTGGGACTATGGTATAAGCAAAAAATCACACAAATTAACACATGTAAACTCAGTTTTTTCTAAATAATTTATAGAGTGAAAAGCATAACTATAAAGCCCAATCGAAAATCAAAACATCGAAAGTCGTTGTAACTGATTTACAGTATCAGATCTAAAAACTGTTTTAAAGTGCCTTATATACACATATATAAATATTTAAAAAAAGAACAATCTGCATGAGGTTTCTAGTAATTTTTAAATGTACATATTACGTGTGTATAAGAGGTCAAAATAATACTTTTAGCTCTTTTTTTAAAATGTTAACACTAAATAAATATTGATGAAAATTTAGTGCATTTACTTCATTATTTCATATTTTATATTATAACAAACTCGTAAAAGAGAAAAATGTATATATATATATAATTTTTTTAATAACAAACTTTTGATATGCATTTAATAAATTAGAAAAAAACAATAATATAAATAAACAACTACAATGCAACATATATAATATAATTTAGAAATAAAATATAGGTATATAAAATAAATATATAAAGTAAAAAAAGGGTCGTAGCTCGTTAATTAATTCAAATAATATATTGTTCGGAGTATAATATCGTATGTATTTATTAAGATTGGACCTAGGCTGCAATACATTTGTCCGGTAATGACGCAGTATAGGTTTGCGCGAGACTGCCCTAAAGAAGGCTTAAAGGTTTGATGGTACCAGTATCAAAGGCGGTAGGCAAGGATGCAGAAATGATTATTCCATAGCTTACAAGTACGCAGACAGTAACAGTAAACGATATGACACACGTATATTTTCTTAAATATTTTTACTAAGAGATCGCAGAAAGCTTTATTGACCAAATCCGTTGTAGTAACCGATTTTAATGTATATTTCTAGATTTGTCTCTTAACCGTTCATCTATGTTTAATATTACACTATATTTGTAACATGATCAATGGGAACACCGCGCCTATTATACAACAAATACGAACTACATAATGATACTAATTGCATGATAATTATTATTGAAGTAATAAGATATGGTTTTTTTTCTAAAAAAAACATTAAAGCAAAAACTCAAACATTCGGTAACATTACAAGATTAAAATTAATACAATACTAATGATATTCGTTTAATTTTGTCTAAATAAGAAATTAAATTGATAATTGTTATTACTGCCCTTAACTGTACCAATTAACCCAAAGCTAGGTTGTAGCCACATCTTCACATATACTTTAAATTTTAAGACGACGTATAAAACTTTAAAATCTCAAAATTATCAAGGCGTGAGGTATAATTGGTACCATCGATTCCTAAATTACGGGGGCACTCAATTATAAAATAGTTCTAGTATAGTATTATAATTATAATTTCCAGCAAAGACTTATTTCGTTTTAAAATTGTTACCGTTTTTTTTTCATATTTTATGCGTCTTTATCAATTCACTAAACTTTTACTAAATTAGTAAAAGTAATTTTGTGTAAGAGTAATCTCAAAATTTGTAATTTATATCAAAGATTCACTCCTAAATTAAACTCTTAATATCATACACTCAATTTATGATTTTATTAAATAATGTACATATGAAGAAGCGTTTGTGCGCATGCGGCGAAGCCGTATACAATTGAATCGAAATAATAAAAAAAATGCAATTTGATTCAGTCAGCAATTTACGTAATAATAGTTTAAGGTACTTTATATAACATCATTGTTTTAGCTAGCTTCGTATTTATTGAAATACATTATCATCATCTAAATAAAAAGTCATCAGTATAAAAAAGATCAATTAATGAAATAAGGGCTATTTGTAATTAACACATACAAATATGGAAAAATGTTGGAGCACATTTTGAACTAAATATCTAATAATTTCCATATGAACATGCCCTTCGGGTATATAATAAACTTATAATAATTAATCCACAATAAAATTTATATTTATATTTAAATTTATATTATGTTATAATTCATAAAAATGTTACCTTGGAGTAAGATAATTATGAATCTTAAAATTAATATTCTTAACCCCACTTAATATATTAATAGTTTTTACAGAAAAAAAATAAAAAAATAAAACATGACTGGCCCGTTATTGTTACAAGAATCCAATTTAAAATTAAAATCCTCGTAAAATAAGCTACGAATATTCGCCCATATATTATTATTAAAGTAAAACTATATAATATACCTATATTACGTAATTTGCTGCGTGAATTGCGCTAAGATTGTGCACATTAATTAGTACAATGGTATAATATAAAAATAAAATATAAATGAACAGCATTAAGGGAATAACTTTAACATAATCTATTTCGTAAGTTTAATTTATACCTATATAAATTTATTGCGTACATAAGAAAACAAACTAAAACGACGTATCTAATAGCCTACAACATAAATAGCTGCTGTAAAACGCGCTATTACTATGAACTATCTAAAACCATTTCTTGAATTAATATTTAAACTTATTTAAAACGTGTTACTGAGTCTTCTCAATGGTGTTATTGGGCAGCAAATATTTATATTTTTTGTATAACAATATCTATACTTAAGAAGAACTAGAGCTATTGGAATCCATAAAGACCTGAGAATTCAAATGATTTTTTTTTTATAAAAATCAATTTCATTTTATTTTTTTAATTTAAAATCATATAAATTTCAAAAATCATCAACTTACGATCCCATAGAGTAGTCTTACATTTAAACTAATCTATGTATATAAATCCATGAAATACTTATTGCCCATCAATGGTGTAATCGGTTGATTAAAATATTAAATTAGTATAACGATTATAGGTAAGTTACATATACTTAAAATTACTTAACTTATTTAGAATAATAATTTTTGTAGCCACACCTACCGGTTCATTAGGTGAGTGGCTGAAATTTGAGGTTAACAACTTAACTTGAATGATAATAATAATTATTGTAATTGTCACGCACTAAAATGGACGCAAAATATTAATCTCATAAATTTAATGATAATTCCTCGAATAATACACGTTCGCCCCATGACGATAAACTAAACTAATTATAATAATAAAACTACCTTTTTTTATATTAAATTACAGATTGCATAACCTCTCGCTCTGTCTAATCATTACGAGGTTATAAATTTTAGCTAAACAAGTTACCTAGATATGTATCGGGAATAATTAATAATTAAATCGTTAAACATATATTATACTAGAATTTAATTACAAATTTAAGTTTTGGACATATTTCATTGTTTAGACTATCTATTGTTCGAATCTTTTTTAATTATTGTTGTATACGAGAAAATATTTTAATATTATTCAATGCACATGTTAATGTTTGAAATCTCTTTCGTGTATTTTCAACCGATTTTGGGTATAATATAAATGTTATCTTTTTAAATCATGCTATAGATCAAAATCTTTTTCAAAATAAAGAAAATACAAACACGCTTGCGTCGTTATTTGCAACTGTTATAAACTGACCACGAAGCTTATAATTTTATTATTTTCACAGCTAAAAAGGGTTTTATCGAAGCCCTAATAGACTCGAGTGTTCATAGTATATAAAAAAAAATTAAAAGGCAATAAGCTATAAATATGGTAAAGCTGGTGTTCAATTTGTCATTATTGTTATTACAAACACGAAAATTAGCTATTCTCTAATTTAATCAAAAAGACTAGATTAGATTTGTCTATAACGTCCTACCTTAATTTTTTTCTTATACTAAAAAAATAATCTCGAATTTTGAAAAAAAAATGATAAAAAAATATTTAAGTATAATTAACAAAAGTAACCTTGATATGAATAATGGCTCGTAATTTATTGAAATATCTGTGGTAGAATATACCAAAAAGATCTTTCATGTACTACGAACTAAATTAAAGGTAAAAAAAAACGAGATTTATAGCTTCAGATCGTCAAAAAGACAACAAGGTGTGACAATTTTTTCTTAAAATAAACACCACACAAAATATGTTAAAAAAATTTATAACTATAATTAAGCTAAAAAATAAAATGACGTGACAAATATCTCAAATTACAGCCACTGCCATTGCCGTTTCGATTATTGTATGCAAAACTTTACCATATAAACATTCCATATCCATGATGAGTACCGAGTATCCCTTAACTTTATGACAATATAATATTCGTATCGAAACTTTGGGAAAACACTAATCTTCTACAGATTAGAAATAAACAACATTTTAATTACTAAATGGAGTTACTGGTTACAAATTCTTGATTATATTATTAATAATAATGGATATAAAAATCTATTCAGAATTAACGCAAAAACGAGTAGTACTTTAAACTAAAGCGTTAACCCATAAGTGACGGCTTCTTTGGCCTAAATATTAACGGACTTAAATTCGATTGTAATTCTAATAAAGCGAATGAAAAGCATTTGAATAAAGTATTGTTATATGTAATGCCTTCCAATTATCTCGATTCATCACGAATATGATTGAACTGAATATTGGAAGTTTGAACACTAATGTCATCCCATTAAATGCTTTTGCGCTAACTCTGAATCATAGACAATACGTAGATACAAAATTTATATATAATATAACTAGGAAAGATATGGATAAAAAAGGCTAGATAGAACACAAGAGGAGGAAAAGTTAAATAACAGCCAAGCAGCAGGAATATCCTTGGCGATTTGTCGTACGATGACGGTAAATCGCGCACTCGCTGCTAGAAGCACAAGAGGGAAAAATGTATAATATATTTCTAGTATAAGGCAGCGTTATCTGGGTCTTGCGTGGTTCTGCCCATCTTAGTATCTGAAATATCACTGAGATTGTGGATCGCACTGCAAAAGTCGAACGATGGATGGGTCACTCTTTGCCCCCTCGATAAACTCCTCAAGAGATAATTTGCCGTCTTTGTTTCGATCCATCTGGCGAAAAATTTTATCGGTTCGCTTCGCCGGAGTCGATTCGTCTTCAGGCATCTTCATAACAGAACCGACCATCTTGTAAATTGCCTGGAAATAAAAAAAAGCATTTTAATTTCTTTAGTTTATGGAAAAGAAATATCACAGTTTAACTTTAATATTTTTGATATATCTTAGACCATAACCATTACTAATATCTGAAGATATCGACGAATTGATACTAAAAGCCATATAACAAAAATTATTTTAGACTAAAAAAATTGCTGCAAAAACTAATAAAAATGTTACTACACACATCTAATACAACTTCGTGTGTTCATAATGTACATAAATCTTAAATCTTTTATCGAAACAAATAGGATTAATTTTACAAAATATACAAAAATATTTATTTCATTTCCATAAATGTATATAATTATTTGAATTTATTAACATATTATATTAATAACCACTTTATGCACCGTATTTGTAGCGTCTATGATTAAGTTAAAGTAAGTTAAGTAAGGTTTAACAATCACAAATAAGGGATATATGTTATAATCGCGTAAAAGAGTACATAACAAATCGTGTGAATGAATTAATAAAATTATTCACCTTTACATTTAAATGAAAACTGAACGTAATTCCAATAAATTTGAATCGCTTCAATTAAGTATTGAGTACAACATGCAAAGTACATGTACAATTGTGGAAATACGAGATATTTCGAATGTGAACTCACTTAACGTTAAAGGATGCCATTGATATGATGCTTGATCATTTTATAACTGCGCGACTAGTTTTAAAGTAAACCTATCGGAACATTTCAAAACCTAACCTTTTCCAAATAGTTTTGAAGGCCAAAGCTGAAAGGTGGACATAACAACTATTTCTAGACCAGGTTTTTTAATTTATGCTGAACATCTAACGATGCGTGATATCTGGCATTATCATAAAGCCCGTTTTATCTGACAACCAATCGCATCATAGTGGCAGTGGCAGTAAAAATAGATGATTTACTTGTCATTTTTTAATCGATAGAAATCTATTGTCGGGCAAAGGTCACTTCAGGGATAACATAATATAAGATCTTGTGCTACTTAAATTAAGCCGTTCTTAAGCCTATTCATTTTGTCATTTCCCGTAGCTGCTCAATAACAAATAGCTTCGATTATAATATAAAAGCTGCAGCTTACCATGGCCTCTGCATTTAATTTAAGACACTTCGTGAAGTGCATCCGTCCATTGTTAATTGGTTAAGTTGTGTCAATTGTAAATCTATTCTATGAATTATTATAAAAATTAGCTCGTTTAATCAGTTTAATATCTGAATATTTAACTCGTTGTTTTTGCTTTTGGTACAATAACTGTCATAATATTTATTTCTATTACGCACAACTATCTCATACGTCGCTTTGGGATTTTGTCGTGGAGTCTATCTCCCGATGATGATTCGGTTGCGAGGCGATACAATTATTGAGTTTGTGATAGTGAACGTGTGTAGTGCTTTTGTATTGTAGTGGCGGTGATGGATGTTTGTGCGTATGTTTTTACGAATTTATCATGTATCAGATATATACAACTTGACTGCCCCGTTGGCGCAGTGAGCAGTGACTGTCACCCATAACACAAGTATTAAATACTTACTTTGGGGACGGACGACCGTATATGTAAGGGTCCCATATTTCTATTTATTTATAAAAACGGATAGTCCACTCTCATTTACAATTATATATATTTTCTTATAAAGCGGATTTTAGCAAAATAACTTCATTATGACTTTTGTTAATACATATGAATTTTACTATTTTGTTTTAATATAAATTGAACAAACTGTGATAACACATCAGTAAGACCCTGCACCTCTATGACCTCTTTATACGATAAGTTTTTTTTAACGATAAGTTTTTCTGTTAATACTTATATCATCTGTAACTGATAATTGCAATTCATCACAAGTGAAGGAAAACCTGCATATCTCTGAGGAATTTTGAGGATATATGTAGCCTACCAATCCGCAAAGGAGCAGCGTGGTGAGTGTTAGCTCCAACTCTTCTCTCAAAAATATAGATTGGAGGCTCATGCCCAACAGTGGGAGAGTAACAAGTCGTTACTTTAATGTGTTGTTTCAATGTAAATTATAACTAAGACTGTTGACTCTTATGTGTGACATACTAATTAAAAGCATACATTATCCTCCTGTCTTTATCTCACTCCAAGTGTGGTCGGCACAACATGTCATATACATGTTGTCACATGATTTGGCTACGTATTTTACTACCTGACGTCAACTTGCCGTAGTCGTATTTTACGGTAAAAAGAGGATGGTCTATTGTACTCAGCCGGATACCACACGGTGGGTCGACCTCGGTAAGAAATGAGGATGGTCTATTCTACTCAGCCGAATACCACACGGCTAACTAATTAAAAGCATACATGACATTTAAAATAGTAACTCGCATTATTAACACTAATTAAGACACGAAAAAAATAGGTGATTGTTTAAAAGTAAAATTATACAAATTATTATTTAAAAATTAATATAGAAAAATACACAATAGTAAAATATTCATATTTTAAAACTATTTACATAAATAATGTCGTGTTAAATGGAATCACTGAGGGATTTCTTAGTGTTCAACATGGTGGTAAAAGATTATATGCGAAATGTCTACCTGAGTTAGTAACTAAGCTTACAAGGTTTTACAAGAAAAGTAGCTTTTTTGTTTCGTTGCCAGACATTTATTATGAAACTGATAATGTATGTGAAATATATATCGCACTAGTCGTTTCATTACAGAGTTTAATCTCAAAATCCACAATATGGATTTTTCATCGAATTTTTGAGACGTTTGAGTTAATAGTATATTACACTTTTAAGTAAATTGATATAGGAAAACTTGCCACACTCATTACCATGCGAGCAAAAACTGGCACAGCTAGTACAGGATTAAAGAACACTTTTTTCTAAACAGGTAAAATCATATAATTAATGTATAGATTCCGGCTATACTCACGTCTTATTTTATCGGATGAGCCCGACTAGTTTCACGGCGGGAACTATTCCCGCCGCGATAACGCCGCGTAAAGAGCTCATGACTAAGAGCCCCGTATGGGCTTAAAACTAGTCGGACTCATCCGATAAAATAAGACATGAGTATAGCCGGAATCTATACATTACTAATTGTGAATAACACTCACGATAGTTTAAAACCATATAGTAATTAAGGTAATTTTAACACTTGAGTTGACACTAACACCATTATAGCTTGCAACTTACAAGATTAGAAGCATTCATTTTGCAATATATTATATTTTTTAAATTTGCTACAAATATACTTACAGTGACAATTTCCAGCATCTCTTGTCGGGATATGTATCCGTTGCCGTCGAGATCATACATGGAAAAGGCCCATTTTAATTTCTGTTCTAACTTTCCGCGCGACGTCACACTTAGCGCGCACAGAAATTCCCGGAAGTCTATGGTGCCGTCTCCATTAGCGTCGAACGTCCGAAAGACGTGCTCGGCAAACTGTAAAGGAATATTTAATTTAAAAACACTACAAAAACACTATTATCTCACTAATTTATAGAATTAGGCGTTACTTTGCGGAGATCCATAATACAAAAGTAATAATAAAATTATTTTGCCATAATCCGCGATGAAGTAAAATAGAAAATATATATAATGCTAAATGTAGAGTGGACAATCGGTTATCATACCTGATACTGTTTTTACGACTCCTGCATGTATCAGGTATGATAACCGATTGTCCACTCTACATTTAGCATTATATATATTTTCTATTTTACTTCATCGCGGATTATAGCAAAATAATTTTATTATTACTTTTGTATTATCTCACTGCTGAGCATAGGCCCCCTTTCTCCATTTTTGGAGAGAAGGGTTTGGAGCTAAGAGCTCCTCGAATGCGAACTGGTAGGTTACACATATCATCAATTTCAGTTTCCTCACGATGTCCTAGGCTCAGTATTAAAGTGACCTAATTCAAAAACGTTTGTGTTAAATTTTAATAAAGCAATGCGCAGCGTCTAAAAAATTCGTTAGTATTAAAGAGGTCCATAACTTGAAAGAGCAAGAAAACACTAGTTTTTTTAATAGTTCGTAGCGTCATTTCATAGATGGCACTGAAATAGGGATTACAATATATGTAACTCAATTAAACCTTATTTAGAATTAGGGTAGTTTAATACTAACCGTGCGATGTTTTCCTTCGCCAAAAAGCATCTTACAAATTGCAAATATGAATTAGACTCATAAGTTTTAAGCGAAAAACTCATTAGTGCCTGCCCTTTGTTTGAAGCCGTGACCCTCTCAAAAGAATCGCACGGTCTCACCGTTGAGCTATCACAGCATTTATCTTTAATATTTAAAATCTTGTATGTATATATACTCATATAAATATATTTTCTGAATCTCGGAAACGGCTCAATTTTCCTGAAATTCAGCAAGTAGGGGGTTTTGGGGGACAAAAATCGATCAAGCTAGGTTTTATTTTTTTTAAAAATCGTTTTATCCCTGTTATTGGGCATTTGAAATATGGTATAATGTAGAATTGAATGCAAAGGATTTTTGTAGCTGTCAAACGTAATTTTGTAACAAGCGGACCGAAAATGTTCAAACCCCGTGTTCATAGGCATGTCATAGGCGCCTTCTTTCTTTTTTTTTCTTTCTTTTATATTTTTTTTATTTCTTTTAAAAAATTACCGAGTAAGGCCCGGTCAACCAGGTACTATTTACTAATTTATTCTTTAGTACACCTAAAAAAATGCACCACTACATATAATATCGAAACATGTTGGATCATTGCTTATAGTTATCTCTCATAGACAACCTTCGATATTGGGAGCAAGCTCAGATAAGAATGTAAAATGTCTGTCTCAACACAACTCTTTAACACAAGTGAAGTTTATTATTTAAAAACGATTGTCTTCGTATATGAAATGATATAGAAATGCATTGTTTAGAAGTAATTTAAAAATACTGTTGAATAAAATGAACATTAAAAATAAAACTTAGATTCGTCATCATACCTTACTTGCATCACCATACGGAAAGAAATTCCCGTATATTTTTTTAAACTCCTCTACTGATAAATGGCCACGAGGACAATCTTTTAGAAAACCTAAAAAGGATAAACAAAAGCTTTAGGATCACATAAAAGCAAAGCTGATTAAATATAATTCTGAATGTGTTTAAGCAAAAATTAAATTTTTACGTACATATGTCCTAATAATATTAATAAAAGTTTTTTTTATATTTTTGCCAATATCCCTCGGCAACACTTAAACTTTTCTCAATAAAACTGGAAGTGGCATCAATGAATTAGGTATAGTCATTCCTTAGCAAACGATAAGTATATGCAACATTATATCGCTATTTTTTTTATTTATAAAGTATGGTTATGGTGTTTATTACTTAATTATTATTTAATTTTACTGCATTTTCATCTTCAAAATTACGCTACCTTTTCTATACTGTAGGTATTTTTTTAATTTTTTTGGAAATGTTTAATAACTTAAGTATATTAACTGTGAATAGAAAATAGAAATATTTGAAGAAATAAATGACTATTTCCAGCATTATCTCGACTAGGCATATTCTACTATATATACTTATGATTTTTGCTTTTTAGTTCTATACACATGACTCCTTGTATGAAGAAACTCCACACAGACGCACAAAATACTACAGATCAAAGAACTGATTGGATCACTCTAAAAGTCCGTATTAAAATATTTATTTCTACCCTATTTTAATATATAGTATGGACTTGACAGGATAGTTTTGAATATGTATAATATATGTATAGTATGTTTGAGTGTAAAATAATAAATCTAATAATATATTTATTTACCTTTGTACCATTCTTGGATCTCCGCATCTGAAAAAAATCAACAAATTTTTAAGACGAAGAATTTAGATTTCGGAATCTTCAGATTCAAATTAAAAATATTTTTTATTCAAATTAAGAGGCACTAAAACAGTTTCTATTAATTGAATGAAGCACTGCTACGGTATGCTTTTATCGCCATTCAACTCGGCGATCGATCTTCGAAAAATGATATTTACGAAATAATATATAGAACATCTTAAATAGGTCAATAAAGTTTGTATAAGTATATTTGTATAATAATATAGAAAAGTATGCTGAAGCCTTTTTTCGAATTGACTATTAACTGTTAGCCCTAACGGATTTTACAGCGTCACCGGACGGGCGAGCACAGAAACATCGCCGAAAATGCGAAATGCGGAAAGTAGAGCGCAGAAGCTCTACTAGCGACGGGGAGCGTCGTCCTAAGGGTGTCTCCTGTGAGGCCGGAGCACGGCTTTGGCTGACGTGTAGTGTAGAGCGAAGTATTACGATTAGTCATTATGATATCAGAAAATTAGGACCTCGTCAAAGATGCTGTGTGCGTGTATAATGTGTTTGTGTTTGCGATCGTTAGTTGATCGTCAGGACGCTTTTTGGACGCCTATATTTTCGGTTAGTCAACCTAAAAGGGATGCAAGTGGAAGCCACTGTTATAAATGGGTTCTGGTGAAATTAATATAACACAAAAAAATATCGTTGCTTCTATCTCTTCAATTTAGCAGCACACAGGAAGCAGGTATAATCCGTCGGCATAGCTGTACATTGGACTAAACACTTAAATGTTGTGCTAAAAAAATATGTATAAAAATACTTTAATATATAATATAATAATAACTTAAAATGAAATATAACAGTGATTCAAAGATATAAGTAAAGATATGTACGCAAAATTTGATTAAACAAAATGAATTCCAAAAGATATTTATTGTACGAGTTTATTTGAGGTTTTAGCATAGGATTTCTGAGATTCTAGTAATTTTAAACATAAGTAAATCAGCTGTTTAACGTAAAATCCTTTAGGCTTCGTATTGTAGTATTTAGAAAATTTATTACTACAGATATTTGAATCACTTGATTTCACTGCACAGTTTATCAATATTTTCTGAATACATAAATCAAATTGAATACATAAATCAAATTGGATACATAAATCAAATTGTAAAATAATAAAAACGGAAAATTTATTAAATTTACCTGAAAACTCAGTATTTTGCTTTAGATCCTCTAAAACCTCAGGTTTTAGTTTGCTATTTTGTTTACCCATACTTATTCGTTTAAAATCTTCAATCGATAACGTCTTAATACTTGCACAGCCTCTATGTTTTAATTACTGAACTACTTTGCCCTGAAATATATAAAAAAAATGCTTATAATAGTTACAAATTATAATTATAAAGCACACAGTACAGAATTAGTGTATTGCGGTTTTATGATAACACAATAACAAAATAATAATTAATATAATATACTTATTATAGATATTCTCGTATATGTCGGAGTTGGTAATAAGTAATTTAAATTTTTTAGTTACTTGAATTTTGTTTACCCGTGGCAAGTAATAATAAAGATCGTAATAATGTTTAATATGTAGATATGGCCCACAAATGGATGTACCGTAGAATGTCTTAAGAATTATCGTACGTTATTTCACTGTTGAGTGCTGCGTCTATAAGTAAGGATAGATTTGAGACGTTTGTGTATAAATGCTATGTTATTAATAGCAATTAATAAAGTAATTAATATTATTAATAACATAGAATATACTTGAATTTATTTTTGTTATATTATCCGCTCGATAGACTTTGCACAATATAACTGATCCAATAACTCGATGAGTAAGTTATTTGTGACATAGGTTACAAAATTATTATCTGATGATATAGAATAGAAATATATAAGATATACTTTCAACTAATATTATAACTACATTGATTATAATAAAAAGTAATGTTACCTTTTGTTATCCTTAAATGAATAAAGTTTCAGTACGCCAATAATGGGTTAATTGTAAAATAAGGACACAAGTTAAGAACTATTTTTTTTTTTTGTAATTTGTATATTATACATGAATAGGCAAAATGTGAATCATTAAAAATATGAATTCTTAGAAAACCAATTCGAAAAATTTAGGGACAGTGGTAAATTTCAATCTACTACAAGTGCCTAATATACTAGGTGGCGCTGGTAACATTAATATTTTTAAGACACTGCAGAATTGAATATTTATATCAATGTGCATTTTGCACAGTAAACGTTTAGAAAAGAGTTATGCAGACTAGCACAGAATAAAATAAAAAATACTGAGCTCCTGTTTTGTCAAGACAGTTCGCATTTTATGTGGTATAACAATATTTTAGTCCCAGAAAAGTCGGCCGAAAGATATATGCAATAATCCCATTTAATCTTTTGATTATAAAAGGCTGGTAAGCACAAGTTTATTGTCGCTCTTGTCATTTGATATTACGAAATAAAATATGAATCAGATACAGCAGATTTATCAGTTACGTATCAAACCAGCAAAATCAATAATCTGTTAGTATTGAATCTGTGCCGATATAGGCATACTACTTCCTTGGGTTCCATATATTGAAACAATCTTTCGGCTCGATTACAATCTTAGTATGACTTTAATTAAATTAAATATTACCGCTTTCAATCACAATGTTATTCTTTAAACACATTTTAATTTTATCAATAATAATGCTTTTGTCAACGATTGCAATATTATATAGCCAAAGATAACTTGTCACATATGAATATTCGGAAAAAAAATTAACGACATTTGTGTGATATATTAGTGACTATTCTTGTTATAGTTTTTGAATACAATATTCGTGAAAGTTGGCTGTAATTAGGTGACAACAAAACCTAGTACACACGCTATGTACGAGTATGTACCCAACAGTTGCAATTTTTTTTCAATAATTAGTTTGATTACATTAATTTAAATTTCAATAATATATCAAACAAATTGGTTTTACAAACAGAAATTATTTATTGAATTGCATCGTCAAGTAAGATATAAAATACTGAAAGGCATCGAAGTCATCTACTTAATACTTTTTCTATACAGAAATGTTACTCTATAACACGAACTACAAGAATAAAATGTTATACAGTATGTTGCGCTTGAAGCCTTATATATAAAAAATACGACACAATAACATCATAGAAAAGATGTACTTAACTGCATTAACTTCTGATACAAAAATGTACTGAATTCAAAAATATTCGCAACTAAGTATCTAATGTATAACCGAAAACTAAAATGCAGAATTTAATACAATTTAACAAACAATATAACCAAAACACTTATAATAAATTATAATTATAGCATAACAACAAACTGATATTGAAAATAATCGTGATTATCATTGCTTATGTTCTATAATATGAAGACCACAGAGTGTAAAATTGACAGTAGGTATGGTATATAGCTCTCAATTTTTACCTTTACTATAAATCAGTGTGTCAGTAATTATGAGTATATAAAAAAAGAAATAAGAATATTTCTAAGAGACAAAATAATATACGATTGACGTACACATATATTATGATGTGAAGAATGCTTACTTATTATATACGCATATAAGAAACAGATCAATTGAGCCGATAAAATATGTAAACATTGCTTGTGATTCAAATATGATTAAAGTGTGCGTAAGTTTAAAGAAGTGATCTAATAATACAATTTTATGAGCCTATCGATAATTATGAGCAGTATAAGCAACTGACAAGTAATACTGGGTCGCGCAATTCATATAAAACTAGGTTTGGCTAAAACTTATCTACAGAAAAGATTCCTATAAATAGCCAGACGACTTTATTCGATGAGAAATTTGCAAACTGTTAACAAAATTCTGAATTCTAGTAATACAATAATCCCCGTTCCATGGACCTGTTTAACTGTGTTACCGGTTTCGTTTATTTTTTTTAAATTAACAGTTATCCAAAATCCAAATCCATCTGTTTATCGATTTTCGTAAGAATTCAGTCTAAGTAAATATATTGAGGTAGAATGGCGTAATAAATTTAAAAATCAAAAATGGTTTCAATACTTTTATCTCTTTTTACTAGATTATTAACTAGCCATTCAAGTTAAAAAGTTTGCTCTTCAAGAAAATGAACCAAAACTTGATTTACATAAAATGAGCTAAATAAATTGAGAACAGTATACTAAGGGTATGCTGTATATTTGCGTGATTGAAGTTCAAAAGATAGTAAAAATTAATTAACATAAACCAGATATCTCTAAAATTTAGGATAGTATTATATATAAATAGTAAACATCTTTGTTCTACGGAATTGACAATAATAATTACAAAACAGTTTTGGACGATTGGAAATAGCTTAACAGCAAGGAAGTCAATTTTAAATCGTATGAAGGAAGTTAAATTGTAAAGTGTAATTAATTAAATAGACACTAAAAAATTATGCGATTCCGTAACATATTATCCAATATAATAAGCAAAATGCAATATGTACATTAGTATCTAATATAATTAAAACTTACATAAATTAATAACATGGAATGCATGTTCTATCATAAATGAAGTATGTAATGTTAGTTTCCAGTGCACTTCTATATAAAAAGTTGATTTTAAATGATTATAACTTTCATGAAATGGATCGATGAGAATTTTTTTTTTTTGCATAATCTAGTTTTATAGCACCCTAACTGTTTATTTATTAATTTGTTATAAAAATCTATTTAATGGGTAGATGAGAAGTTCGATATTATTTAGTTATGTTTTATTGTGCGTTAAGCATACATGACTGCTTTTATTTTTATTTAAATTATATGCACTGAAAACTAACATATAATTATTCTTCATTTATGATTCGCGACCCCGTCGAACATTGTGGCTAACTTAAGATACTTTCGTAAAAAAAATATTAGCAACATTATTAATTTAATCTAATATCTAATAAATATATAATCTAAAAGATATGGGACTAGGAGACACTAAGTATTTGGTTCCTTAACTACAATTTTGGAAGGAGATTTGTGCATATTTTTGGCGTAAACTTTCAAATTGAAATAAATTTAAATGTTTATGAGAGAAAGATAAAGAATAAAAGCTGAAACATCATATATATCAACGAGAACTAGAAGGCACAGTATTAGGAGAAAGTAAAAGAAAACATGAGGAGAAAAACATAATGAAGTATGGCACTAGATGAAAAGTAAATTATCATGATAAGTCAAAATCGAAAGTAAGGATAGGCTAACAGCAACAGAGCTAGTCTTTAAAAGCCCAAAAGATAAAATCATCCTATAGCCTATGTGATTAAGAGGAAATTACACCGAATATGAACGATTTACGACACCGATGTTGATATAAGAACGTTAAATACTTATTTAAATTTAATAAAAATTACATATAATTCGAAATATTCACAGAACTGATCAGATTATCGGTGCATCATTGTGTTTGTTTCCATTACATACTATATGCGCATTGTGAGTATATCTACCAATCTGATCGTTTCTGTATGATTACAACTATCCTAATTGTTGCCTTAATAATAAAGTAAGATTGACTTTTGTTTATAGTTTGTGCAGTATATCCATTAATTACCCATCGCTAGTTAAAATTCAGAATATAGACAAAACTAATATGTTTGAACATGTTAACGGCTACATATGTAATACAAAATCGAATGTTTCGGGATGCTGGAAAAAATTAATCGTGATATTTCCAATATTGTGAAATGGAAATCGAGTTTAAAGATACAAGTAAAGGATTTTAGTTCGAAAATATTCCAAACTACATATACTAAGACCGCGCGTGTCGAGAATGACGCAAACAATACTGTGCGGTACAAACATGTATCGAAAGCTGGTTTTAGAATCGGGATTAAGGTTGATCGAAAGCAAAGACTGCAGATCAAACGTACTGCAATCTATACATTTAAGCGGAGTTCGATTAGCGACATCATATACATGTATATGTATTCATAGCGATATATATGTATCTACCAGCGTTTCATATTTAGATCGGAGATTTACGATCTCGCAGTTTACATTTCACATGAGCGGTACGAATACCGTATAGCTGTTTCGTCTTACTGTGTGTTCGTATAACGTTTCGTCGTCGTCCAACAACTATAACGTGACGGTTATAGGACAGGTTTGGTTTGCGTCAAACTTATTATCTTAAAAAACGTCAGACAAGATTTTCATTCTCGATGGTAAATTCACTCTCTTTCTAACAGCAGTTGGGTATATCGTTCTCGTGAAGTTTTCTGTACGACAATATACTGTAAACGCTGAACCGCCAGGCAGTCCAGCTCTACACGTGAGATGTTAAACCGACACCGACCCTATCAAGATAAACACGCCTGAGATAACATTTTTAAAAGATACATTGTTTCACAGATGAAAATCGAACCCTTAATTTTTGGGATTTGGCTACAGCAGCCTGTGAAACTATGTTGCTACTCGTAAAAGAAATATTTGTTGCCTTTCTTAATTTTGGTCAATCAATTACACACTTTAAAATAGATTGCAGTTTTTGAAAATAAGAAATTAGATAGCGCATTTACTTTAGATATATGTAAGTTTAAATTCTCTAAATAACAGCCGAAGAGAAGGTCTTCTATTTTTTAAAGGTTCAGTATTATATGCGTCAACCGAAAAAAAATATCAAAGGTACATTTAGGATATCTCATGAAGCACAGAATGCAAGGGCGTGGATAAAATAGATTGAATTGGGCCCGTTTAAGGTGCCAGCATTTTGGAAAGTTCCTCATCCTGAAGACAGCCCTTAAGGAACTCTTCCTGCGTGAGCTGGCCGTCATTGTTTTCATCCATTTTCGCAAAGATGTTTTTAGCGCGTTCTTCAGCAGAATCAGCAGGCCTGTTACTTGAGCAGGCACCCAGCATATCGTAAATAGCCTGCGAAGTACACATAGAAAAGCTTTTAATATTTAACAGATATAAAGTATAAATATAGCAATATTATATAATACACTTTTATATTACAACGTCCTAATGCGGTTTTACCGCTTACAGCAATCTCTCATAGACAACCTTTAGTCTGCGGACCAAGATTAAAGAACGGGTTAGTGCATAAATTAAAGTGTAAAAAAATGAATTGCTGGATATTAGAATTATCCTGCTTAAATAACGAGTATAATGTATATTTAAACGTTCTTTGATTACTACTATTTGATACTATTTCGACTATGATTGTTGTTGACAAGTCTGTACGACGACAACAACACAAAACTACTAACCTGGACGATTTTCGTCATCTCCTGAATGTCTATTACGCCATTCCCATCAACATCGTACATACGAAAAGCCCACTTGAGCTTTTCTTCGGGAGTGCCGCTAGATGTCACATGGATAGCTTGCAGAAATTCCTAAAACAATTTTTTTACGATACACGATGACTTCCCAGTAAATTAAACAAGAAACGGGGGAAGGTATTCAATAAACGATATATCGAATCAGCATATGTAACAGTCATTTATGTTTAATAATTTCGCAACATAAGCAAGAGCAAAACTTATTCAATCAATTCGCAACATCATGCCTTATAAAATAATATTACAGTAAAAACATACAATCGCATAGTTCACATTAACATCATTAGAACAAATTGTTTAAGGCGCTTAATGTTACCTTGAAATCTATGTATCCATTCTTGTCCATATCGAATGTTCTGAAAACATGATCACAGAACTCAACTGCATTACCAGATGGGAAGAACATCTTGTACATGTCAACGAATTTTGCCGGTGTCAGCCTCCCATTAGGACAGTCTTGCTGCAAATACATGTTACAAAACACGTTTAAGCACCATTCACACATACCTAATCAACCTATTCAAACGAATTTATGGCTGGGCTCGCAAATATCAAAATTAATGCTATATAAAATATTTATACTAACTAATGCTATTTTACAAAAAATGTTCTGTAATGCGTCGGAAAATGTACAAGAGTCACCAAAAGTCATCTGTCTGTACGTGATAGATTTTCTCAAAATCTACTTTATCGATTTTTGTACGGTTGTTACTAAAAGATTATATATATATATATATATATATATATATATATATATATATATATATATATATATATATATATATATATATATATATATATATATATATATATATAGGTTGGCACCTTTGTCTGTATATTTAAGTGATATATAAGTTTGAAGATTAATTTAAAGGTCTAAAACTAAATTTTTTATTCACCTTAAACCCTTTGTACCATTCCTTAATGGTAGTCTCGTCATAAGATGTATGAGTTTTCAGGAAGTCCATATCTTCCTTCGTCAGTTTGTCTTTACTGAAGAAGCAGCCCATCTTCACTGTAACAAAAAAAATACATATTTATTAATATAAAAAAACTATATTCATATATATTTTCTATTACTTTATAAACTAGTGGTACGCGTTTGCATCGACTGCATTGTTAAATTATCATCAATTTAGTTATTCATATGTTTTCCGATTCCCCAAGGAGAAACGGAAATTCGCTTATATTAGCCCGGTATATAAGATGCCAATTTTCATCAATAGCTGTGGAACAGGCAGAAATACAGAATAAAGTCAGAATATAGTCTGAAATAAACTATATAAATAGAACATCACAGTAGCATACAGTGGCTATTGATTAACTGCAGGCTACTGGTGTAATATTAAACCTAAACTATTTGAAGATTACTGTATTGTGAAGCTTAATAGAACTATGTTTGGATATAAGTTGAATATGCTAGGTCTTACGACACAGATGAAGAGCCAATTTATAATACATATTAAAAATTTGTACAGGTTCAAACTTGTCGAACCACCACCAATTAAATAATAATAAATTCACCTATCCCCTTCACTCGTCTAGAGGTTATATATAAAATAATCTGTTATTTTGGTCGGTTTGACGTGAATGGCTATATCATTAGTTGATTGGCGGGGACCCATTAGCCCATAATATACACCGTCACAATAACTGACAGCATTGTTCTTACAGCATGAAAGGAACGATATTTGATATTTATACCCCCATATCTGTTTTAGCCGAACAGTCAGAACAGACACAACGACACTAAAATGAATATAAAAAGCTCTGGAAAATTCCTGCGATATATATTATTTTACCTCCCAATCTATATTGAAACAGCTTGGCGGGTCGAAGAGAAATTCTGTACGCAAAAGTTAAATTTTATGACACAGCTACTTTTATATTTTGTCTTTGATAATCATGCTTTGGTTTATTTTATAACAAGGGCAAATGGAGACTAAGGTGAAAACGAAGACGCCCGTCATGTAGAACCGGTCTATATCGCGTGTCGCACCTCATTAACTTGAATGACATAAATGTCACACTGTTATACGTTCCAAGATCCAAGAAATATTCAAACGGCATGTCTGGAAGTATGTTCGTACAAACTTCGCTAATTGTGTACAAATTTAGAGTTAAGAAAGGTCAAGAATAACAGTTAAAATGAGTTTCAATAGAAAGCTAACCATTATATTGACGAACTGTTCTCTACAAATATGTTTACTCCTATAATAAATTTTCAAACTTAAGACTCACAATCACAAATATTGAAATTACAACAAAACTATTTTCAAAATGTGGATCTTACTAAAATATCGAAATCTTACTATAAACGCGAAAATTTGTGAGTATGGATGTATGTTTGTTACTCTTTCACGGCGAATCCGCTCCACAAATATCGATGAAATTTGACACAATTATTTTTTATACACTGGAATACGATACAGATATGCTTTAGAAATCCTATTTGTTTTACAGGAAATAGGGTGACACTAAAAAGCGCCATATATTATCAACCTATCACGCGACAACAGTTCACGCTAACGAAGTCGCAGGTAAAAGCTAGTAAAACAATAAAACACACGACAGTTTTTATACAAAGCTTAGAAATCCGGTGAAGTCTAAACTTCACAAAGCTATCACAAAAGACGGCGCGCTGTGATACAATATACCGCTACAAAGCCATCGAATGGGAACATGGAATCGATAATACTTTTCAGGCAGTAAAAATCATCGGTACAAAAGGAAAATAGTTTCTCTACAACTATTGTATTGTCAAGAACGAAATAAAGAAAGAATATGTATGTGTAAATCTCTGTTTCTACACATCTTTGTAAATAGGTATAAGTGTTATAACCTTAAATTTTTATAATCATATTTAAAATATTCAAAGACATCATTATTGTCCTGCTTTTAGTCCACTATAAGCGTAACCTGTTTTCACATGTTTTGGCAAGTCATTTTACGACCGGCCGACTGGCTGACGTCAACTTACCTTAGTCGCTTTTGACGACACATCAGTAAGAAAGGAGTGTGGTCTTTTACATAACAATTATAATATATTTTATCGTCATCATCATCTTCCTACCCTTATTCCACTCTAAGTGGGGTCGGCACAACATGTTATTAGCATGTTGTCACATGACTTGGCTGTTTTTTTATGACCGGCCGCCTACCTGACGTCAACTTACCTTAGTTGTATTTTGCGACACCTTGGTAAGAAAGAGGGTGGTCTATTCTACTTAACCGGATACCACACGGTGGGTCAACTTACCTTAGTCGCCTTTTACGACACCTCGGTAAGGAATGAGGGTGGTACTATTCTATTCATCCGGATACCACACGGCGTTTTAATATATTTTATCATCATTACAATAAATTAAATACATCTAACGCAATTTAATGTAAAATAGAAAACCGAAGTAAAAACCTACAAATTTTTAACATCTTCCTTATTAACACGCGGCAATCTTTGCTGTATCTAAGATTCTATCGAGTCACCTTGTTTAAATATTTAAAAAGGATTGGTTAAAACTTTATATTGGCGGTATTGAAAAAAATAACATTAAATTTTGAAACATAAATATTTGAGGTTTGAGATATCTTTATATCTTTATTTCCATAATCCATAATGTACTTAGAACCTGATAACAAAAAGCTCTTATTTAAAAACAAATACAAAGCTTTTGCTACTCTAGTTTTTATATATAATCTTCAGAGATACTTAAATTCAAGGAATACTCAGAGTATTTGTGAGATCATGAAGTGGAAATTCATACCTTATAGCACAAATCCAGTTTGAGAAAATAAGACAAATAGTGACATAAATTATATGTATTTGAGAAATATACAAACAAAATGAAATGTTCGCCAAAGTACATCTTATTCGAGATTATTAATTCCTATTGCCAGTGCCAAAAGTATCTTACTAGCTGAGTCACACAGTGCAACGGTTATATAAAAAATGAAATGGTTACTTATAACTTATTATAACAAAATAGTTTCTTCAAAATAGTAAGAGCAAACTTCCAAATCATTGGTATCTCCTCTAATAGCATTTGACGATTTAAAAGAACTTGAAAGTCTAATTTAATAAAGAATAATTTGAATTCGAATTTAGACTTTCCTTTAGGCAAAATTTAGCGCGAACCCTAAAACTTTATACATATATTTTATACTAGCTTTTACCCGCGCAACTTCGTTCGCGTGGACTGTAGTCTTGAAATTAGGAATAGCTTCTGTCACCATCCAAACCTTCAAATATCTCCAACACAAAAATCAAATCGATCCGGGAAGAATCAGAAGGATTTATCGTTTGATCAAGAGCTTAATATGATAATGTTAGTAAATAACCCGTACTTACATGAAATATATATTAAAATAGCGCAGTAAAAGGAGAAAAATTCATAATGTTTTCTGAAATTAAATATCTCTATAAATATTATAAGCTTTGGAAACGTGTTAGAAAACTTATTTAATAATAACATTTGTACGTAACGAATCAACTGTCAAATTGTTTTTTTTTAATTACCTATACGTACGGCGCTGGATTTCAACGTTTTTAGTATAAATACGAATAATTAATATAATATTTTTAAAACGGTATCGGAAAATATATTAAACTTGACTTTATTAACTATAATGACTTTTCAAATATTAAAAATGGTGTTTAGAAATAAAATATTTTTTCATTAGCCGTATGGCTTAATGTCTATGGGATTAAATTAAATAAAACTTCCCAATACATGTCAATTAATAGTCATTTATTTCTTACTTGCCATAGACTACTAATTAAAGACCGTTTAAGAATGCGTTTTCTTGAAACGTTTGTTTTTTTGGCAACAAAAATTATATATGATTAAATTTTACTTGAACTTAAATGATTATAGCTTATTGTTATATTTTCACCACAAATCCTATATTTTCAATGTATTATTATGGTATTTAGCTAGTAATTGTACATGTACATAACCTCAAACTATAATAAATAAATATTATATAAAACAATAATTGATACTAAGATAACAAATATTTTTCTATTTAACAACACCAAAATTATTACTCTGGTCTGGGCCAAAAGATGTTACATACATCATTCTGGCGGTCTCTTTTTTATTAAATATTTTTCTCCGGTTTATGAAATAAACAAAAACAGAAATATTAAAAAAAATAATCATAATAACTTGTTTTAAGATTTTTATACTTTATATTTTTATACCGGGGGGTATATAAACAGTAATTTTGCCAAATTTCATCTATATTGGTTCAGCGAATTGACCATGAAAGCGTTACAAAAAGACTTTCGCATTTATAATATTAATAGTTTATTTATTTTACTAAATAACCCGTATTACTTATATTAATGATCCATTGTTATTACAATGTTAAATGTTTTCTCAGTTAAATCTGTCCAGTAAACGAATAAAATAAAATAAAATATAAATACTCTTTAAAGATAACTCTTTTGACGTAATCCGAAAAACTTGGAATCTAAATACTTCGTAAATACAGATTTAACTTGATTTTGACACATCGTAAATAAAAATTAGTTCCATAGGTTTATTATAGATGGCGTTTTGAATGTCATCCTATTTAATTCCTCCTGAATTTAATTCCTGTTGAATTAACAGGATTTATATAGCCTATATGTTACCCCGGTATATAAGGAATATTTATGCCAAATTTCATCGATATTGGTTCAGCGGATTGGCCGTGAAAACGGAACCGACAGACAGACAGACAGACAGACAGACTTTCCCATTTATAATATTAGTAAGGATTATACGAACGTACGAACTTATATTATCCTATATGCTGAAATGTATTTAAACAAATATGATACCGTCATACAATTTTTAAATTAAACCAAGAATGAAAAAATGAAGTATTTATTGAATTCAACATTAAATTAGGACACGACCCTATAATCCCCATGTTTTTTAACAAAAATCTTAGGTCGTACCACTAAGATGCACAAACTTAAGTTTGTTAAAGTATAAAAGTACAATATTGAATTACATCGTTAACTTATATTGTATAACGTTGTAACTATATCTATGATTACAGTAACCAAACGCTTTTGTTCCGGAGGGTATTTGCTATACCGTGCGGAAGGGACAGTCGTGACGGAATGAGGTGAAATTCATTGACAAACCCGTTTACATGACTCGGCAATTCGGCCTTAACTCATGACGTAGCTCGAATTGATCAATTGGCAATTAAGGAAGCCCTAGAGATATTTAATGTAATTTCCTTTTTTCTGGTTGATTATGGTGCGTCTGCCCGTGTTTTAAGTCCGCAGCAAAAGTCCCTAGACCTTATTGGAGCGATAATATTTGGACGACACCCTATGGAAATAAAAGTTGAAGGTCTAATTTTGACGATTATCTTTAATTAGTAAGCATTAGCATTTTGGACAAGTCTTAGAACAAATAATATTTAGGTGCTGATATTCCCATTACACATTTCTAATCACATTACTAATTTGTTTACTATAAGAGGCTTTCAGAACTAAGTAATGCAACAACTTTGTTAAAAAACTAATACGTTCCCAACCGGGGTCGTTTTATTTGCTAAAACTACCCTTCACGTTAAAAAGGAAATTCGATAAATTTACATCCGACCATCGAGAGAACTTCTAAAATGCCGCATCATCAGACCTCTCAACTAAACAAGGCTTCTATTTTTAAAGCAAAAATAGCTTTTAGATTTTATGATACATTTTTAGACAATAGCTTTTTAATAGGTTTTCTACATCAGAAACAAAACATTTATTATTTATATTATTGTAGTGAATGTATTTGAATACATTTTATTTATTTTATAACTACATTATATTTTTACATTATATAATAGCAAAGCTTTTCGATTTTGTCGTGGAGTGTATCTACTGGTGATTGTACGGTTGCAGGACGAAACGATTATTAAGTTTGTAATAGTGAATGTGTTTCGTGCACAATGCACAAGGCATTGTTGTTATGGTGGTGGAGGTATGAAGAGCCTGCGTTTTATAAATGAAAACGTATGTATTAGAAATGAAAACGAACTCCACTCTATATTTAGCATCGTATATATATCGCGGGTTATGGCAAAATATTTTTATTATTACTTTTGTTTAAAGGATTTTTTAACACCTTTGTTGAACAACGTGTATACAAGTTTTTTTACAACGTGTATACAAATTTTAAGTAATGAACTTTCTATTGTCATACAGTATATATTATACCTAATTAAAGTTTTCGTTCCTTATCTTCGTCAACCTATAGACATCTACTGTTATATTATAGGTATCTTCAAGAGATTTCTACACCTAACGATCTTAGGTCACTCGGTTCAAGCGGTCTCTTGTAACTTTTTTTTGTCATCTCTCTATCTAGCGAAGGTTCTACCTGGAGTTACTGTCATCCCTCTCTGTATCGTCAAACAAACAACTGCCCGAGAAAAAATCGGTCTACTGAGTGCTACAAGTTGCGGGAGTTTTTAAAATTCATGACGTTCAAATCATTAATCACCAAGTAATAAGGTTTTGTGACACAGTGCTGCGAAAGCAACGCTATCAATGCTACAAAGTGTTACAACGATAATTCTTAATTTGCAGCATTATTGGGTGACAAAAGAATGCTTATACCGGCATTTTTCGGACGCCAAACGTATCTTTACCTGCATTTGCAAGTAAAAATGAAGAAGTTTAGTGCAACAAGGTATTTTTATTATTTTGGAAAATGAAAGAAAGTACAAGTAGACAGGTTAAGATGTATACATAAGGTCAATAAGCAACCTTATATCTAAATCCAGTGACTTATCTTGAGAGTTTCTGACTATATGGGATACTTCATTGTGTGACCATGTGAAATTGATATTTGAGGAAACATAAGTTTGCCGTTAACTGAAATATTAAATTTATAACTATATTTGTCTTCAATAAACACGAATACAGTTTCGAAATTCGAAGAACGATTATAGCTATATTGATAGCATTGGCTTATTTTATTATTATCATTCTATCAATCAACATCGATGGATAAATGTATCGACTGACGTATTGATATAGATATCAGAGTATGCATAGAGTAAACATATCCGAAAATTTATAGTGTACTAGCTAGTAAATCAAATTTATCCAACAAAAATATAACTATTTTTAAATAGAAGTAAATATGAACCAAAATTACCAGGTAGTTACTTGAAATCGTTATTTAAACTTACTGAAGTTAGTAAAATAACAAAAGTCTTCAGTAAATAATTGATTCAGAGTATTGAAAATTGAAAATAAAGATAACTATAGTTTTACTAAGTTTTCGCTTTAGTTTTTATGTTGATTTTTTCTTTTTTCTTTTTAGAGTAAGATATATAGATTTACATTTCCAATTGAAAGTTAACAATAGAAAGCGGTTTATAAAAACATAATTTGTTAAGGTTTAATGTAAATTATCTACTTTGAATACTACTGTGCTATTTACTGGGTGCTTTCATTGAAAAGGCCGCCTTATCTCTGAGATATTACCGCAATCCTAACTATGGCACACCTACTCTTGCGAAGCAGAATAGTATGTAAGTAAGTAAGTAAGTAAGTAACGGCCTGTTACTATCCCACTGCTGGGCATAGGCCTCCTCTCTCCATTTTTGGAGAGAAGGGTTGGAGCTAAGACCTACCACGCTGCTCCAATGCGGATTGGTAGGTTACACATATCCCTAGAATTTTTCTAAAGATATGCAGGTTTCCTCACGATGTTTTCCATCACCGAAAAGCGTGTGATAAATTGCAATTATCAATTAGACACATAAGTTTTAATAGAAAAACTCATTGGTGTCTGCCCGGGTTTGAACCCATGATCATCTCTAAAGATTCACACGGTCGCACCGCTAGGCCATCACAGCTGAATAGTATGTGTTTAAAGCAAATTAAGAATTTGCTTTAAACACATACTATCCCGTAATCCAGATTAGCAGTTAATTAATCCTGCTCACGTTACTGCGCGTCTGCTGTATCTCGCCGATCGTTTCATAAAACCTAATCTCCAATACATATACGTAAACACGCATTACGTCACATAAAACGAAGCATGAATAGTTTATTTTCAGACTTTTTTCTATAGAATAAGCTAAGGTGATTTATATATATTGAAACGTAGAGTTGCGATCCACCAAAATAGTTTAACGAGAATTCCCAAGGCAACCTACTATAAAAATGAAATAGGCGATAACCTCAGCTTAGGAAAACGTGCCGTTACATATTAAATAATTTTTTTACATTTTACTTTTGAAATAGATTAACCACCCTTAGCAGTGAGGGATGATTGCTATGAAGGAGCAGGCCCCTAGGGCATTTAATATTTGAAAAGAGAGATGATTACATACATCGCTGGTGAAGTGGGCCGTTGACTTACAAGTATTGAAAGCAAATATAGTGATTTGCTCTTACGATTATTAATAAAAACACCGGTTTGAATTTTTTTTTAATACTTTTCATTTATATCTTTTTTTTAACAGCTCAATAGTTGTTATGACTAATTGATTAATTAACAAAAGTTGGTGAACTTCATACTACAATATAATCACTCAGTATTCACTTGTCTAGTACGAAAAAAATAGAGCATTTCTATAGACCAGTTTGAATACACGTCAAGGCATCGACTTTATAAAACAAGTTTGTCCAGCTTTTAAATTTTTATGATAAGTTACTCGGCTATACATATGTGTATATTGGTTATTTTGTAACAGAATAACATTTTCCTAATAACTTTATCTAAAATAAAAACTAAAAAAGATGTGATGATTATAAAAAAAATAATATTTATAAAAAAACACATTGTCAACAATCTATATTTGTTATAAATAAGAAATATAACAAGACAGTATTAAATTTCTTGAGTGCTACCAAAGGTTCTAATTATAACTTGAAAAATGATTGTGTATTATTATTAAATTATCTACAAGTGTTTAAATTTTAATAATACATAACTAAATATTTTAGTAAACCAAGTCAGTAATGGATGTCAGTAAAAGAGGGGTTGCCGGCTTTTGGAAAATCTATTCAATCATTAACCATACTGGTCCAGTTAATACCACTTGACAAAATTGCATAATGTTCCTTAAGAGGTCAGAGTGTGCCATGGATCCATCCTAACTGATAGTAAATGTCGTATAATAACTGAGGGTATGTTTCATGCTTGTTTTAACATGATAAAAAATATTATTACAGTTAAATACGACGCATGCTCTGAGAACGAATTAGAGAAACTGTAAAAAGGTATGTATTATACATATATTAATTCAAATAATTTAAAAAAAAATCTCTGGTACTCTTCACATACTCTTTTAAGCATTTATGAAATATAAATTTTAAGCAAATCCTTATTAAAAAATATTATTTCAAAGCGTAATAACTCAACGCATGGGATATATTCCGAAGTGTCATGGAAAGACGAATGATTTTATATATTTTATGATGACAGAAATCTTGAAATTTTCAGAAGAATGTATACCTTAACAATATAAATTAAAAAAAGAGGAGTAAAAAGGGGCCAGTAATTAATTAGTAAAAGGTTTTATTTTACTACCTACAAAATAATTATCAACGAAAATATACAAATGCAAGCAGCAAAGTAAGGAAATGATAAAAGCATTTTAAAGTCTACGCTGCAATCATTTTAAAATGTACATTGGAAATAGCAGAATAAAACCCATTTCCTGATTTACTTCAGGTGCGAATGCAGACGTACATGTCAAATTCGAATTTGCATTGTGAATGTTCGTATTCAGCAGTACGTTGCAAATGAAATTCTTTTGCATATTGGATAAAATATACCTGGAAACAAATTTCCTATCCGAACATTGAAAGTAAATGCTTTTACATTGACAGTTGACACACGTATAAAACGTAGATGGGCGGCCGCCATTTTTAGTTTGAGGTCGGTCATGCAGGATAATGCCAGTCACGTCGCAGTTGGGTGGTTCTTACAATACAATAAATATTCGCCATTATTGCACCAATTAGCAGCCATTTGAGTTTCGTGATGCGACAATTCCTCTTAAAGACAGAAGGTTTATTTGAGGTTAAGGTATACTCAAACTTTGGTTCCGTCGCATATCGGAAACATTTCACATCATTCGCAAAATTTCGCGTTTTGACCCCTCCTATCCCTAATTATTAATAGTATGTTACTGAAAAGAAACTGGAATATGTTGCTTTACCTAATAAACCATATATCATAAATTACTATAATTACATAATCGAAAAAGAAAAAAATATATTTTATCGTTTTATTAAGATATATGTACAAACCATTATTAAACTTCAAAGTGTTATTTTAATGCTGCAGGGGAGATTGAAGAAATGAGTAAGAAATTAAAAAAAAATTGCGAGTCCTGATACAAATTAGTGTCCATACTAATATTATAAGTGCAAAAAATGGTGACTTTTTCTCCGTCTTTAACGTTTATACGGAACAACATAAAAATGTAATTTTTTTTTATGGATTGAAAGGTTGGAGAAATATAATAAGTTATATACTGAAATCCATTTAGATGAAATCGCGGGCATAAGCTAGAGTAAAGTCTACAATCTGAAGTTCACCAAGTCGGAAACCGCCTATAAAAGTACAGAAGAAAAAGAAAAAACAAATCGAAATAAAATAATAACGAATCACTGACAACCAAAATGTGCTCGAAGAGAAAACAGGTTTTTTGTATTCTATATATCACAAACAGCCACTATGCTTTATTTAAGTAAACTCTTTATTTAAGTAAGAGTTATGTGATCTACTTATAAATAAACATGGATGTATATCTGTATGTCCATTATATGCTACGCTGGACAGATTTTAAAAAAATTTCAGACAATCTTTAGTTTGGTGGCAATTTTTGTTAACGTTAAAATTCTATTTCGAGGGAATTCGAAATTTGACTGTGCCACAGCAACGCGCGGTCGGACAGTTAGTTATAAAATAAAATATGGCGTAATAAAATTATGTGCTTCTACAGTCTCCACTTATTTTCACTGCGTGGGCAACTGTCGTCGATCATTAGAATAATTATTCAGCTCGTTAACAAAGCGCTTGAAACCGACGAGATTACTATGTGCATAATAAATAAATAATCTTATAAAACATGAAATCTCTCAGCGCTTTTTATTACATTTTCTATCAGCATTTCCTTTAAAAGTAAAAAGTTAGTTGAAATGGTTATAAATGCAAAAGACGTTAAGTGATTTAGAGTTCCTCTCGAAATTTATTGTATTATGTACACTTCACAATGACAAAATCCAACAGCAGATAAGGATTCCCGTATGTATATGTAACGTTTATGTGTTTTACTGCAGAATGGTCAAAAACGCCTTGTGTTTCCTCTGTATACCACACAATCACGACGCTCGAACTGTTAAGAGTCATACGACTGAAAGCACGTGGAACGAAAGCGGTATATTATGCTATTGTCACACGAGGATCTATCACTTTCGCCTGATAATAAGAGCTGGTTTGATATGTAAGTACCACGAACAGCGCCTAGTTAGTGACAGAGGGAATATGAAATACCTGTAATTATTACTCAACAGCCAATGGCGCCCATTTTCAATGGCTTTCCCTAGGTTTAAAAGCGGCCGATCGGACATTGAGCCGTCTGCTCCCTGAGGTAATTAGTACATATCGAGGGGTAGCTCTTTAAGGGTAAGAGGATGTTAATTAGCAGGGGCTTAATGCG
This sequence comes from Morpho achilles, assembly GCA_947086495.1. Classification (NCBI taxonomy): domain Eukaryota; kingdom Metazoa; phylum Arthropoda; class Insecta; order Lepidoptera; family Nymphalidae; genus Morpho; species Morpho achilles. The sequence goes on along the minus strand of CAMTZB010000022.1, from coordinate 9,816,300 downwards.
AGGTCCACTGTTAGCTTCCTGTAAATTGTCAAGCAGCATATGCAATAAAAAATATAAAATTCATTATGTTAAATTATATATATACACACACTAGCCGCCTGCTCCTGCTTTGGAGAAAAACAATTTCCTGCTATCTTTCGAATATCTAAATTCATATACTACATATTTACTTATTTATTTTTAAATTTTTCACTTTGAATTTTATTTTTACAATTAATTACAGAATGTCTTTATATACAACATTCACTGCTTTCTTATCATTAAACAAACTCTTGAAAGAGCGACATATAGCTGCTAAATTCGAAGTGCTATAGGGCGAAGCGCGGCCTCCTCACGGCATTTTAAATCTGTAATATCTCCGAAAATGTTCACTTAAATTACATGTTGTAGACGGCCATATTGATCTATATTAAATCAACTATTTATGTAAGGTACTTAAATGGATAAGGATTAATGCTGTATTGTATAAAAATTGCTTTGAACATAAGGCATTATTTTTCGTAAAAAGTAAATGTACAAATACTTAGTACTTCATTTTGGTAAATCTCGTAGGGTTTAGCCTGCGTTTGCAACGTAAGCGGAAAAAAATTTAATTATTTACGACATCACATTAGAAACCTCAAAAATTACAGTATTTCTCTACACGGTATTGAATGTTATTATACATACAAACCTGTTATATATATATATATATATATATATATATATATATATATATATGATTTTGAAATTTCTTAACATCAGAAAGTAGTACGCTTTTTTATCAATCTATCATTTTCGGAGTCAAAATTTCAATAATTAAAACAATGATGATTAGATAAGTACAGTTTATAGTTTTAAATGTAACCGAAATTTGGACTAAAATTGATACGGGATTTTAATATAACGTATTATATCGCAACCAAATCTTCTCGTACTGAATTCAAATATTGGTACGAAATGTGAATGAAAATGTTTTTGCATTTAAATAAAATCTGTCGATAATTTGAACTGAAAGCGACACCTGATATAATCAGCTATTTCCTCGGGCAGTATACATGCAGTACTAACCGGACATGTTTGTAATGGCAGATATCCGTTTGGCATTTTTCAGACAAATAAGTTGTATTTTATTGTAGTATGTTACGTTCGTAAACATTCGTAAATCATTGTTCGTAAATGGAATACCAGAGCATATGACCGCCGTTTGATGTACCTCAATATGAAATAACCATACAATAGTAATTACTATTAAAGTAAAATAAGGGCCTGTTACTATCCCACTGCTAGACATAAGCTTCCCTATTCCTTTTTGGAGACAAGGGATTAGAGCTAAGACCTACCACGCTGCTTAGTAGGATTGATAGGTGACACATATCCATAAAATTCTTGAGAGATATGCAGGTTTTCATGCGACGATTTCCTTCGTCAAAAACCATGTGATATATTGCAAATAACAGTTAGACATATAAGTTTTAACAAGAAAACTCATCGGTGCCTGCCCGGTGTTTGAATCCGTGAAACCTTCGCCAGAGTCGCATGGTCTCAGCGCTGTGTTATTACTGTTTTACAGTTACACAAGTATAGTATATACACTGGAATAAGATATAGATATTACAATTCAAATTACATTCTGCACTATTTCGGCCTGCCTGTAATAATGTTTTAATATACCTCTTAAGTAAGAATTGTATATTAAATTTATTTTTACTTTGTATTTATAATCCTTAAAAAACGATGTAAAGGGTTTTTTTCAACATTAATTTCAATCTCACCCTGTAAAGTTTCACGATCCATTCTTGCTTTAAGTAATGAAAACGGAAAAAGGAAAAGGAAAATACTAAACGAATTCTTATAGATTAATGAATTACTCTGCATGGAACTAAATAGATAACTTAAAATTATCAACAATCTGTATTTTTTATTGTAAATTAAATTTATACACTGTATAGATATATCTCGCTTCATTACCCAATTTCGAGTTACATGTTAACGAGAAAATATAAATATATAAGTTGAGTGCGTACGACGTATTGTCCTGAAGAATTCTACTAAAAACCACTCATTTGATATTCATTGCAAAATGTTATGTTTTGTTAAAATTTATTTTATGGCTTGCCGTGTTGATTGCCATAAAAAGTTTTCCTTTAATTATAGTACCAATATGCACGCAGTAGAATGAATCGACCACATCGTTTTACAAGAGATATCTATAGCTTTGACAAGATAGAAAAAAATACCTAGAAGAACTAAATAAAGAAATTATCATGTATCGATCCACCCACATAAATAGTCTCAACCTTTTACCTAGATATCACTAAATCAATACCTGAGACTGTATTGGCAATTCGCCATTATTTGAATTGAATAGACTGATGAATTCTGTTTTACGTTGAATGGTTAGGTTAGGTAAGAGATATAGACAATAACTTCATTACTCCATTAACAGTTTATTATTAATGTTATTTAATAGGCACTGTCAACAGGTGATAATTTATTAATGAATGATAATAAATGAGCATAATTAAGTAATTATTAGCTGTTGCTTATACCACGGTAGTCTATTTTGGCGAAGGTGAATCTCGCATAATGAAGGAATTCCGTAATGGATACATACATGATACATGAGTACTGCTTGATATTCAAATTATGGACGTGATTGGGGTCGTCGTGAGCTACTAATAGCAGAAAATTTCAACTGAAAACATGAACATTTAATAAATTTTTACATTAGAGTAACATAATATACGCCGTGTGGTATCCGGCTGAATACAATAGTACCACCCTCATTTCTTACCGAGGTGTCGTAAGAGGCGACAAAGGTAAGGCGACCCGCCGTGTGGTATCCGGCTGAGTAGAATAGACCACCCTCATATCTTACCGAGGTGTCGTAAAAGGCGACTAAGGTAAGTTGACCCACCGTGTGGTATCCGGTTCAGTAAAATAGACCACCCTCTTTCTCACCGAGGAGTCGCAAAATACGACTAAGTTGACGTCAGGCAGACGGCCGGTCGTAAAATACGTAGTCAAATCATGTGACAACAGGTTTGTAACATGTTGTGCCGACCCCACTTAGAGTGGGATAAGGGCAGGAGGATGATATCATAATATACATTTCATTCACTTAGATTAGTAACTGGTTTAAGGTTAATCAAATTAATAATTAATGAAGTCCAGTCTAGTTTGAATTCATATTTTTAAACCCACACTATAAGATCTTCGTACTATAATTTTCACTACCTCATATTTTATTTAAGCAACTACACATAGCGGTTAGCACAAGTAACAATTGAATACAGAATGAAGGAACTTTGTCATGATATATATTATATTAATTTACACGTTAAGGATTGTCGATATTTAATAATAAGTTAAATCATAAAAACAGAACTTTTTGGAAAAAAATGTTCAGTGCAATTGATATCTGGCCGGTACCTTTCTATTAAGATACTATCTATTTTGATTCTATTATTATAGTATTTAAGCTGATTAATAATAAAAAAATATACTAAAATGTAAATTTACAAAATCAAATCAAATGGCGAAAAGTTTCTTTTTGGAACTTAACTTTTGAAACAGTTGACATTTTTTTTTTGGTATTTATTCATTGAAGGTGAACATAATATTTCTTGTATAATAAAATTTCTAAGCAGTAATTTATGATATAAAATTATGTGATCAAATACGGTGAAAAATATTTCATTGATTAATACCTCTTACGTGTATTGCCGATGAGTTGGCAGTGCGGAGCATTGACGTATATTTTCCCAACGTCAATGCGGTTACGTTATAGAAACTGGAGTACTCTAAAGGCATACCGGTCTCCGATAATACTCTGAACACAAAAATAAATGTGTATTACAGCCCACTGAACACGCTGAGAGAAATATAACGAGTTGAAAGGTATTCAAATAAATAGTTTTAAGATTTTAATTTAGGAGTCCGTTCATATTATATTCTTACTAGCGGCCCGCTTCGGCTTCTCACAGGTATAAAATATATAGCTTATGTCACTCAGTGAAAAAATTATTAAAATCTATCCGCTAGTTTTGTTTTATTCATTACTGCCCGTGGCCCGCACGCGTTAAATTTGAAGTAAAAAAAATCCCCTTTCCCTATATACCATGAAGATTTCCTGCTTTAGGGCGAAGCGCGGCCTCCGACGCGCTATGTATAGGCACGCGGCGCGCTTACGCTATCGCTGTGTCCCTACATTTTAAATCTGTAATATCTTCGAAAATGTTCATTTTATAATTACATGTTGTAAACGGCTATATTGATCTATATTAAATCAACAACGTATTTAAGGTACTTAATTGGATAAGGATTAATGCTGTATTGCTTAAAATCGCGGAGTTATCTGTAGACCTTTTCAAGTTGTACAAATACTTAGTACATTATTTTGATAAATCTCGTAGGGCCTGTGTTTGCAATGTAAGCGGAAAAAAATATAATTATTTACGATATCACATAAGAAACCTCAAAAATTACAGTATTTCTCTGCTCTATATTGAATGTTATAACACATATAAACCTTCCTCTTTAATCACAAACAGACAGACAGAGAAGCGACTTCGTTTTATACTATGTAGTGATGTGAACTGGCAACTCTCGGAGTGATAAGTTTGTAATTAAATAATTTTGATAATAGAATACTATGAAAATAAGAAAGAAATTATTTTCTGATACACTTCTTCTCGTAGTTTATCTCAGTAAAATACCAACGGCTGACAATGGAAGTGACTAGTGCTATGTTTACTTTCATAGCGAGAATACTTTCTAATCCTTTACTCCGTGAACTGCTTTAAAAATAAAGAGTAAAAATATTTACTCTCCATTAAATATCAATATCAATGAGTAACGAGAATAGTTATTGACTTATATGTTATTAGTAGCAGACCCGAAAACGTATTTCCATGCCTCGTTCTGTTTCGAATTCTCCTCTCCCAATGTTTCTCTTCTAGATGCCCCGACTTATTCCGCAATTTTCAAGAATTATTTATTAAGAATTTTACGTTTTTACAATAACAAAAAAAGGTACGAAAATATAATTTCTGTCGGGCAAGAATATCCGAATTATATTTACGTACTTTGATGATATAATTTATTTATTTGGAAAGAGTATTTTGATGAGAGGTCAAAACGGAAATGAATTTAGTATCGCACTATTCAGTCTAAACCTACAAGTTCATCGGTAAACAACTGCTCTTTGAATCGCACAGACACTGCTTTTAATGAGACTTCTCTCCAGACACATTCCATTAAACGAATTCAGATATATGATAGGCATAGTTTCTTCTTCAACTGTCCAACATGTAATAGGATAGAGGACGAGTACCATATATTGCTGGAATGTGTTCAGAATGAATCCCTGAGACCCAAGCATTTTGATAAATTCCCATTGCTGAGGGAGACTGGTGGCTGTAACAGCACATTGGCCATGCCTTTGGAAGACGAGACCAAGGCTCTGTTAGAGTTAGCCAATATAATTATGAAGTAATATTCTATAGTCGTCGTAAGGAGTGGCATTATCTATAAAGATTAAGCTCCTTAAATAAGATTTATAAAATAAACGTTGGTGTTACCTACATTTCAAAAAGTGTTTACAGAATACGAATGCAGTAGTATTGTAAAACTCTGATACGGAGTGAGAGTTGCAACCCATGGATAACGTTTTCATTTCGAAAAAACGCCCATACAACTTCTCCATTCGGGGTACAGGGTACAGTGCAACTTTTTATTTGCCATTTTACCATTAAATCTTTGTAAACTCCTGCAAGATTTTTTATAAATAAAAAAATTGATAACTTAAATAATGAAAAAGTGCTAGTATATATATATATATATATATATATATATATATATATATATATAAATAAAAATGTTTATGCACGTGAATCCTCATTTTAAAATTATGATTTTATTAATCGACAATAAAGAAGAAAAACACTCGATTGTACTCGATTACTGCTACAAGAATTTTCAATACAGTGTTTATTGGTCAAATTAATCACCCACTCTTCAATACGCACCCAGGCTATTATTTATTTTATTTTAACCGCGACTTGCAGCAGATACTTTATCATTACTTTTCTACTGTGATAAGCCGTTAAGAAAGCGTGTCAAATACTTCGTACTCACATTTTCATATGTAGAACTATATAAAGTATTCATGACATCATTGAAGCAGCTAAGTCACATGACATGGTTATTGAGAACCGGGACACATAAAATGTATTAATACCATCGTTAAATTTCACTGCGACCGTTAAAGTAAACCTTTTAACGCATCGCCGCCATCTTTAGATATTTATCCTCGTCTACAATATGTACACATTATATAAATTGGTACAACATAATAATACATGGTTCAATTGAGTATCGACCTAAAGGTCGAAGGATAATCTTCAGTACTAATAATCATCCATGTGAATGAAGTAGTACTAAATCGAAACAACATTTACTAAGAACTTAAGGACTCATTGCATTAGGTCATGTTAAGAGCATGTTCGCGTGTTTTGTCGATAACATCGTCAGAAACATATGAATGATCAAATTGACCCTGTTGTGACATTTTTTTAATGTATATATTAATTTATGACTCAGTAACTACAATGTGTTAAGTTCTATATTGCACTCTAGATGGTCTTTTCGAAATATTTTATTCCATTTCAAAATATAGCAATGATATTTCTGTTTATAAAATCTGTAGTAAATTTATTTTATCAATCATTTCATTTTTAACCGGTATCACTGACTACGATGAAACAAAACAAAAATTGAATGTTATTTTTGTACATGTCAGCAACACTACAGAAGGAACAAATATTGGTAACATTCGATATTCGAAAATGTAGACAATAAAACTACGAATACACACAAACACATCTGTCTTCTGTCTGTTCGTGATAAAAGTGCAGAACGCATTTTCGTGCGCATTTCAGCAAAATACAGAGTGATCGGATTTAGAAAAAACTGAATCCGCCTGATAGCTTTTATCGGAAACGCTAACAAAGCCGTTTGAGATATGACAAAAAAATGTATGGTGGGGGATTTCCACTTTTCTCTACGATAAAGTCCGCGATGGCATGTATCTTTTGAATATACGTTAAAATGGGTTCAAAGTTAGGTTAATTTAGTTACACTGAAAACCGCTTATTTAATTAGTTGCAGAATGTTATTATGGAAGATGCAAATTTTGAATCGTTAGTAATTACACCAACTGACAGTGTGACACTAATCCATACTGCAAACGTACATAGCGTCGCAAATTTAGCAATGTGCCACGCTGAAACAAAATGAAAATCAAATACATGCCATCCCTCTACACGGTTAGTAAATATGAATTGCGATATCGATGTCCCGATTCCAATTAATCGAACTTGATTGGAAGGGGATTTATTATAAACCGTGAATTGAATTCACATGATTCCTGTTTCTTTCAATTTCAAATGGTATGCGTTTATTGTGTACAATAACTAAGATTCGCCTTTAATTAAACTTTTGTTGATGATGACTCGAAAGAAATGTTTTCCAATAGAAAGAAATTTTTTCCAGTGTTAGCAATATTCCATTGTGAAGTTTTCTATAAAATCGTATTTTCTTAATTAATATTCATAATTCATCGGTAATGTAAAGAAAAACATACATGCGTATCTCTCTAAGAATCTCTAAGACGTGTTACCTGGCAATTTGTATTGCCCCAACGTAAACTAATACTTCTCGCTAAAGATGAGTTTAGCTTTTCAGTAGTACGAGAGATCGTTACACTCTGATAATTTATTTGCGATGAGTGAGTCGTTGTTGACATCTCATGGACGTTACTCAGTCTTCCTCGGGTAAGGTTGAGATCAGGATAAACAACGCGAATAAAGCTAATAAATGGCAGACTGGGTGGGCTTCCCAACTATTTCCTATTGTTTTGACACAAACATAAAAGCCTATGATTTTGAGCATGCATGACCTTAATGCAAATAACCTTAAGCTGCCACTAAACCCATTTACGTCAGTATGATTTCAAAGCGGATATATTCGTGTCTGAATTTAACATCGTTATAGCCATCACTCTATTACTCTGCAGCGCTTCATGTGTATGGTATGAAATGTATATGTATTGCTTGTAAGAGATAGAGCTGATCTTGTATTTGTTTTTTTGTTGTTTATTTATTTGATTGATGTCGTTTTGTATATACGACAAATTTTTAAAATATTACATTAAATTACAAAAATTACAATAGTAATTTTTTGGTGGATAACTTTAGCCGTTACATCTTTCTCCTCGCAAACTTGCTGTACCGGAGAGAACATTAATGAATTTATAGATAAACGCTAAGTAATTTTAATTTAAAGTTATAGAAATTTACTGTTAAAATCTTTTCTCTGAGTTTTCCTACTTAAATTTTTTACGGCTAAAATCCTAAGTGATTCTAGGTTTCAATTTACTTTTCATGGTAAAATATAAATAGATTACAATGTTATGTAATTAATATAGCCTCTTATCAGCATGTGCTTCAGAAGTACGATTCATAAAAAAAAATATTATCGCTTTAGACGATCATTTCGAAAATAGGAAGGGTCAAAGGGACAAAAATATATTATTTTTGTCACAGATATGAAAATTACAAAATGAATATTTCCATCTGTTAACTGGCACTGAGCACAGATTGAATTTTCACAAAGGTATTGAAATTGTGAAAGCACTAACGAGAGCTGAGTATAGTAATTGAATTGCACATTCGCAAAATTATATTTCCAAGAGCGATGAACTAAATAATGAATTAGTTTTGAACATGTCATATTTCAATTAGAACATTCAAATTAAAATTTTATGAAAGATGTATTACTTTAACATTTGTAAAAAAAGTTGAGTAGATGTGATTCAATGTGGAAAAAAAGAAAAATGTTTTATTTGTTGCTTGAACACGCTTAAATAAATAAATACAGACAGACTAGGCGGAGCGACTTTTTACATACATAGGTATGTAAGAATATATTTTAATGACCCTATATTTTTAGGTTTCTTTATACTAGTTTTCATTGTACTATTTAACAAAAAAGACAAACGCCGCTTTAGATTTTACAGTGAGAAAGATATGGAGCCTTTTTGAAAACGTACATAAAAGAAAGCAAACAAAAGTTGTCAAGTTGCACATCGATACTTGGCAGACGAGTATCATGTTTCCTCTACAAAGACTGCTCGGCAATTCTGTTTTTGAAATGATATACAGTTTATTTCTTCTTGAAAGAAAAAATGAATAAAAAAAATAAAATAATAGATAATGTTACAGTACGTTAAATGTTATAATAATTACCTTATTAGGTAATAATTTTTATATTAATAATTATGAGCACTAGCAAAAACGATTTCGATTATTAAATATTCAAGAAAAGATTTTCGAATGAGTTAGTAATAAAAACAAACGCTTTGTTCCGTAACATATAACGTTACTTAGTCATCATCTTCCTGCCCTTATCCCACTCTAAATGGGGTCGGCACAACATGTTATAAACATGCTGTCACATGATTTGGCTGCATTTTTACGACCGGCCGCCTGCCTGACGTCAACTTACCTCTGTCGTATTTTACGACACCTCGGTAAGAAAGAGGGTGATCTATTCTACTAAACCGGATACCACACGGTGGGTCAACTTACCTTAGTCGTCTTTTACGACACCTCGGTAAGAAATGAGGTTGGTCTATTCTACTATTACTTAGTAAAAAACAAAATTAGTGGTAGTTATAAAAAGGGGATTTTAGGATAAATTTCTCGTTAAGTAATTTACATTTAAATTAATTAACAAGTCAACTTGACATTATAAGTAGCGGTGGATCTCAGTATTTAGAGCTTGACGGCTTATTTCCTACAACGGTATGGTTTAAGATAAAAAATCAATAATTAAATTAATGATAAACAAAGTCACGCACACGCGTCTTCGCTGGCGAAAGCGAGGTCACCGCTTTTTAACGGCAAGTGCCAAGGGCGTTCGCTACGATCGTTGTATCGCTAAGACTTCTCTGCAAGTTCGACTCGGTCCCCACAACACACCTCGCTTTAAAGCAGGGCCAGCCTCTCGGGAGGTGCCATCAAGATCCCAAATGCTGGTGCAAGTATTTTCTGAAACCCGCTTTTCATTGTTTTGTTTTGCGCTTACTCAATTAACCAAAAATACTAATAGCCGTTACAGCAAAAAGTCCTTGTAGCAAATCTTATTAATAATAATAATATAAGTATATAAATAATTAATATAAGTACCTACGTTCTACTTCAATCACTGTAAACTGGAGCACTGTACAATAAGCCCTTGATTATTGTTTAAACAGAACATTAATTGACAAACTTCTGAACTCATTTACATTTTCATGATAAGCTAGCTATACAAATGATAAATTAACCCCAAAACTATATTCAACAATTAATATGGTGGCTTTCGTTCTTTAATTGTTATGGAATGAGGCAGGTTCAGTTCAGGCGAGAATTGTCGGTTCTGGCAAAATATAATTATTGCAAAATTATTTTTTCTTTAGAAATGACAATATGATAGCCCAGATAGATAGATTGTTAAATGTATGTGCTGGATGTATTATTGTTACGGTATCAACTTTACATAATAATGGAAGAGTTATATACTGAAGCTGCATTATATTGAAAATTTTAAAAATACAAGAGATTGGTTGCCATGCTGAATGGTTTTAAGGATATGAGTTGAATACTCGTATTTCATTAAAATATTTTTGTTAATTCAAGAATCTCCTAAAATAAAATTCTGAAATGAGCCCATTATAAAGGGGCCGTTAGACATACTCGTAGGTTATCGAGGCCGGAAGTGTGGTAGTACCTGGTACTGAGTAACGATAGCTTACGTACTGGGGGCGATACATGATATCACTACGAGCCCTAATCTATTGTTTAAAGCTTCGGCTTGCCTTGAAAGTGTTTAGAGTCTATAAAATTAATCATAGGCAGACGTCTCTCTCCCTCTGCTTAACCTCTGGACGTCCACCGCTATACATAGGTCTCTTTACATTAGGTGCCGCTGTATACAAGCGGCTCCACGACACCTTTTTGATGTTGTCTACCTCTTAGAGGGCCTACTAATGATGCGTTTTTTCGTAGCGGGGTCGCCGGTCGGTCGCAGGTGGCGGGTATCACTCGGTGCATAATATGCGAAGCTGAAGCTTGTCAGCTAAGTATTTTAGAAGTCATCAAACTCCGGGTAGACACTAATGAGTTTCTCTATTAAAACTTATGCGTCTAATTGATAATTACAATGTACCACACGCTTTTTGGTGAGGCAAAACATCGTGAGGAAACCTGCATATCGTCAACTCTACTGCTGGTTTGGAAAGCTGTTCCTACCGAGAAGAGCCAACAAAAAACTCAGCGGTTGCTCTTGTAAAAATATAATTCTTATGACTAGTTACATTTAGTCATTTCAGTCTTGTACAGGGTCTAAGCGAGCTATATCCACACATTCTTATCTTCTAAGTAATCCTCAAGAGTATAGTAGGCTTATTGGATCAGCGTCTTTTTTTTAACAGTGTTTTTAAACTGATGTAATGGCAAAGCTAAAATTGATTGCGGAATTTTATTTTAGAATCTTATACCCAGACCCACAAACGATTTACGTACTTGCGCAAAGCAGGAGGCGCAAGCTTATGTCAGTTCCTACTTTGCCTCTTATACACATCACCTATAGTTTTATAATTCTTTATATTTTTATGTACAAGAACTAAATTGCTTAAAATATACTGTGAAATGTAAGAATACCTATTTCCTTAAACTTCTCTCGCAGAGAATCATGCGGGTTTAATTTGTAAATACCACGAATGGCTCTTTTTTGTAATACAAATTTTTTTTCATTATCCGCGCATTTACCCCCATAGCAATATACTTTACGCCATAATGCTATGAAAGTAAGCAAAATAAACAAGTTTTGCTGTTTCGACATCCGTAAACTGTCTTATTTTTCGAACAGCGTAGGCCGCTGAACTAAGTTTCCCTGCAAGAGTTGTTATGTGTGTGCTCCATTGAAGTTTTGTATCCAAGGTCAATCCCGAAAATACAGTCAAATTATCTGTTTTCGGTGTTACATTATTTATAGAGAGGCTATTTGCTGTTTTTGCAGCATTAGGCAAAAGTAATAATAAAATTATTTTGCTATATTCCGCGATGAAGTAAAATAGAAAATATATATAATGCTAAATGTAGAGTGGACAATCGGTTATCATACCTGATACATGCAGGAGTCGTAAAAAAACACATGCACAAACCTCCACCACCGCCACCGTGATACACAAGCACTATATACGTTCACTATCACAAACTCAACAATCGTTTCGCCCCGTAACCGAAGCATCGTCAGGAGATTGTTGGTCGGTGGAGTCGGTGGTGGAGGTTTGTGCATGTGTTTTTTTACGACTCCTGCATGTATCAGGTATGATAACCGATTGTCCACTCTACATTTAGCATTATATATATTTTCTATTTTACTTCATCGCGGATTATAGCAAAATATTTTTATTATTACTTTTGTATTATGTATCTCCGCAAAGTAACGCCTAATTCTATAACGCATTAGGCAACGCAAATTCTATACATTTCGTTTTATTTGAGTTCAGAACCAAATTATTTAGCTCGAACCAATGAGCTATTTGGGATAAACCACTGTTTACCTCGTCAATATTGTTGTCATTTCTATTTACTTTGAAAATTAAAGATGTATCATCCGCAAACAGTACAATATCGCAAATATTGTGAATGAAATATGGTAAATCATTTATATACACTAAAAACAGAAAGGGACCAAGGATCGATCCTTGAGGCACACCCAAACTACAGGCGATCCAGATGACTGCACATCATTAATGCACACTCTTTGAATTCGGCTGTGAAGATAAGAAGCAACGAGACGAAGCGCATTGTCTTTTATACCATAATAGTTAAGCTTTAGCAATAAAGTCTCGTGTTGAACGCAATCAAATCGCTTTGGACAAGTCACAAAATACCCCAATAGCATTATGTAAGTTCTCCCACGCATCAAAAATATGCTTCAACAACTTTACACCCGCATCCGTAGTAGACTGATCCTTAGTAAACCCATACTTCTGTGGGTGAAATAAGTTATTTAAATTTATTAGAATTATTTTCTCAAAGACCTTGCTTAGAGTTGGCAAGACCGAAATGGGTATATAGTTGTTAGGATCGCTCTTATCACCGGACTTAAAATGTGGGATCAATTTACTGTATTTCATTAGATTTGGAAATATCCCTGTATCTACGAATTGTTAAAGATCTTGGCCATAATCGGGGCGATAATTTTCAGATTTTTGATGAATTTTTTAATTGTAACTTACCCATCCGCATTGGAGTAATTTGGTAGTTCTTGGCTCCAACGCTTCTCTCCAGAAATGGAGGGAGGAGGCCTATGCCCAACACTAGGATTGTAACAGCCTGTTACTCTACTTTACATACTACCTATTTTTAATTATTACAGCGACCAACGCAACGTCTTATTCGTTCTCTATCAAAAAATGTACTATATGTTGCAGACTTTAAATAAAAGTACATACACTTCAAGTTTCATTAACCGTGATGCTGCATATGGACGTCTAAACCATTATCTAACCTCATACCAACGCAAAATGTAAATTGAAGGCTCCTCACCAGGGTGTACGGAATAGCCAGCTGCGGCAAGCGTAATCGGGTAACGTGAATTTGGTTAATTATTCATACAAACGATTCTAATGAACACTGCCTTTGGTTTAGTAACTAATTAACTTATTAGCTTTAGACAACAAAAACCTTTCAACAGGCTACCTGACTTATCAATTTGGAATCTAGATATATTTTAAAACCTTTTTGCAAATATTTTACCTGTCATTATGCAAAAAGGCCGATGCCATAAACCGTGGATATATATATTGGTGAATTTTTCGGTTTTGGTCAGTAGAATCGGAGTTTCCTCAGTAAAAACATTGTAGCTTTTAAAATAATGTATTATATATACATTCGCACTCCCGAAAATATTTTTTTTTTTACCAATAATGTTAACGCCCTTATAAGCTTCAATAGTACCGAATTTAATCAGTATTAGCCCCACTTTTTCCACGCAAATTTCGAACAACAAAGAGATCGGTAGATAATAAAATAAAATAGGAAAAAATTAAGAAAAAGAAACTGTGTTGATATACACGAATTTCATGACACAGTTGGTCAGGTAGGTTTACTCCATATCTCTAATGTCGGTAACATCCAGAGTTCATGTCACTATAGACACTTGTACTAGTACATTTCTAGTGTAAATCAATTTAGCAATTCTAGCAGTTATTATTCTTAGGATTATTTCACGTGGTCATAAGTGGAAGATGTAATTTGTATATTTCTATTTAACTTTTAGAATTGCACGTCTACAATTGTACTATGGTAAAAGAAACTGTTTCAACCAACACATTGTAGAATGTTGAGTTAGAATATGGATCAGGTCATTCAACATTACAAAACTGGTATTGTTACTGTTTAATAATCTCTTATCGTTCTCAGAAAGAAAGCGGAAGGATTTATCGCCGCAGAGATTGTCAATGTACAATTTCTTTTGTTCTTAGTTGAACCTATTAAAATTAGTGACGTGATACATAGTGAAATATTCCTCAAATCGTTAGGACTTCAGTCTTAACGAACATTTATTACGTTATTGTTTGATCACATATATTAATTCTTTACAATAGGTAAATATATATGTAAACGGAATTGTATACCTTATAACTTCATGGTATATGTTGACACGGTTATTAATTTAAAAGAACTTTTGCAAAAAAAATTTTTTTTTTTTTTCATTTTACGTATACGTATATACATTCAACAGTTTTTTACTACAGAATATAACAAAATTTTTATTAGATTTTTTTTCATACCGGAAGACTAAAATAGCATAAGATTATATAATAATATAAATAATGTTTTCAATATTATTGATTCAAAATTAGTAAAGGAGGTGAATTATTACAAATATGATTTTATTTAATTAAATTAGATTAAATAATTTCAGTGACTCAGAAGCTAAACAATGAGTGAAGTTAAATTTAAACAATCAAATTAAATCTACTACAGTTATAAATTTTCCAAGTAAACATTTTGCCTTTCGACTCTGGTTAACAATGAAGGACAAAACTGCCCGTACCCAAGTAATTTCGTATGTATTTAGGTAAACGCGAATGTAAATATACAGTGGGACTGAATAAACTATAAATTTAATTCATTTACCGTACGACAAATATCAATGTTCTATGAACTGAAACGCAAAACAAACCGTTGCTAAATATCAAAAGTTGTCCTTTATTAATATTATAGATTACCAGATTGTGTTTCTTTGTTCTTTTATGTATGAGTAGATCAATGAGATTTTTGGTATGGGGATTATAGAATGGGTGGGGATTGGACACATGAACTTCTTATCCCAGTAGTCATGACCACGTTTCGCGAGCAGATGCTAGTCAGCTTAATACTCATATTAGAAAAGTCTGCCTGTCTGTTTGTAACACTTTTAGGGCTGATTCGCCGAAACAATATTGATGAAATTCTGAATTCATTACCTTACCTATTTACCTTAAAGACTAACACCAGGGTAACATATAAGGTGAAAAATTTCAGTTGTGAACACGCAAAAACAATGCAATGAGGATACTTAACCGCTAAGTTATAACGGACAAAATCGCGGGTACCACTAGTATTGAAATAATATTACGTATTATAAAACATAGTTCCCTGCAGCGTCTACCTGTCTACTATGTGTTCGCGCTAAACTTAAAACTATAATGCGAATTTTTTTGCGGGTAACTACAATAAACAGCGATCCTACTAATATTATAAATACGAAATTTTGTGAGTAAGGATGTATATTTGTTACTCTTTCACGGCGAATCCGCATAAACCAATATCGAAGAAATTTGGGACAATTATTCCTAATACACCGGGTTAACATATAGGCTTTAGAAATCATGTTAATTCTACAGGAATAGGATATTGAAAAACACCATCTAATATCAACCTATCAAGCGACAACAGTCCGCGCGAACGAAGTTGCGGATAAAAGCTAGTAATTCATAAAACGGCTAAGGTATATTAATCGTTAAGATTTTTTATAAATTGAAAAACGTTGATCGTTGAAAATTACAAATAAACTCAGGCCGCCTGTGAGCTTTCATCCAAACCGCTGCCTAATCCTTTTGAAATTAACAAAATAATGTATGGTGGGATAATTCCTCTTTTACAGGTAAAAGTCGCTGATGGCATATATCTATATTTTATATGACGTACAATATAAGAGTATTGATAATAGCATATTAATAACTCGCTATTACCCGCAACTTCGTTCGCGTCTTGGAATTAACTGTAGCAGTTACTACAAAAATCCCGGATGACTCAGATAGATTTATCGTTTTCTCGAGAGCATAGTTTGATAATTTTAGTGAATAATCCGTATGACTTAAATGAAATATATATTGAAATAGCTCAGATAAAGGAGACTGCCAAAATTAGGCTTGTTACAAAAACCTCATATACATTAAATAATTCATGTTTTTCAATGGATAAAAGCTAATATTTACTAAGTTAAACTTTTTTCTAACATTCATCGTTGTAATCATAATGAAATTAATAATACAAATCTTTTAGTAACGTAAAATGCTAAAGCAAAGCTTAGGTGTAACAGATTCTCGCAATACTTAATTCTCGACTCGTGATCATATAAGTGCGGTGTTACTAATGGAGTTATAGAGTTACATAGCACTAAAAGCGCCCTAAGTGAACTTAATTATCGCGCGCCAACTAACGCTTCTAACACCAGCAAAACCTCCTTTGCAAGTAGGGGCGAATTTTATTACAAATATTCATTTATATTGAAACCACCGTGGGGGCCGTGAAAGAGTAACAAATATACATCCTCACTCACAAAATTTCGTATTGAGGGTGGTCTATTCTACTGAGCCGGATTAGTATCCGGCTCAGTAGAATAGACCACGAATGGCGACTAAGTTAAGTTGACGTCAGGCAGGTCGTAAAATAACTAACCAAAACATTTTTTTTGTGCGAACCTCTTTTAGAGTGGGATAAGGACAGGAAAATGATGATTCATTTATATTGTAAATTGTATTTTAAAAAATAAACACATATTATTACTTTTTACACTTATATTAATGTCTTTAGGTGGTTGTTATTTTAATTCAGGGTACAATATACCACACTTAGTTTTAGGATTTTTTTTTCATTAAGACGTTAACCACTTTTAACTCGTAATACCATGAAGGTTTTGCCATTAATCGCCACGCTTGTCATGCGGGTTGGTGATCGCAGTGGTGACCACGTCGCACCGACAGCGCTACTGCTCACTGTCGGTCAGTACTATAGTTATGGGCGTCTCATGGCCTTACAGATAAGCGCCATCCAAGAACATCTAGACTTGCCTTCTTTGAAATTTTCGAAAATATCTTTAAACTGTGCTACATAAAGCTTTCTATACTATTGAAGATGACTTAATTGAATTTTGAATTTATGCAACATACCTGCATCAGTGTTGATTTTTTATTGTGTTTATGTTTTTCATTATTAAAACTTAACATATGGCTACAATTTTCACAAATAACGAAAATACTCAAATTCATTCCGTGATATTTTCATTTTAGTAATATTAAATACCATGCAAAAACCGATATCCCGCGGGATCGCAACATATTAATTTCAGTAATCCCAAGATTGAAAACCAACCGCGTGAGTTGAAGCTATACAAAATACTCAAGTTTATACGTATCAAGTTTATAATAATGCACTATGTATATCGCATTTCCATGCTTTTGTATTCATAACGCATATTTTGTAATTTTATTTAACTGTATGTACCGCACTTTATATTCTATTAGTTGAAAGTTAACCCAGTGTACCTAAGAAAGCTTAGTGAATAGCCACATTGAAAGTGCAAAATACATAAATTATTGGTGATTATCTGAATTTTGATTTATTCTATCAAAACCAGGAAACATAAAATACGCACGCAAACATTTGAAAGTAAGCAGGTAAAAATTCCTCATTCAATTGGTGGGCAAGAATTTATATTACTTTTTATCTGGATTGTCTTACAATAGCACATTTTCATCTATTAATATTAGAACTTTAATATATAATTGACTAAATAGATACGTCGGTAGTCAAGTACAAGATATTTGCAATAGATTAGCCATCCTCGCCCCCAAAAAGCTATCGTTAATAAGCCATTACATAATTAAACGAATAATAGATAAACAAGTTCTGACGATAAATCTAGGTCTGAAGATAAAAGTATCTAATGAAATTATAGACTATCCCTAAATATATATTTTAAATTCGATTCACACAATATAAGAAAACATGTTCTTATATTGTTATAACGTTTAGGAGTACTCATCGTGCAAAACCTAAGTAGGTCGCTAGTAGTTCTGTAAGTTACAAAAGTATGCTTTGAATTTGAATCAAATATTTTTGGTAAAACTTTAATATATATACTAATTATTGTTTTCTACATTCGCCATGTATTAATATAGAATTTCTTTCATATTTAACCTTTACAACAATAATGCTTTAAAGGTATTATATAATATTTAATTATAAAATACGTCTGAATAAAATTTTTAATTTAATTATAACTAATTGGCACTTCCCGTTCTATTTTATATTTCTCGCAAGAAAAGCGATAACGAACAATAATGGACTTGTCAGAGCCGCGAACGCGGTGAATCAATATTCTGCCTCTTAATACTGGAGGCTCTAAGTCACCTGCCAATTATAGTAAATTTGCTTTGAGGCATAATAAGAAAACAAAACCACATAGCATGTTTTTCCCTTGTAGCAATCTTTTGAATTAACTATATGGCTCAGTAACGAAATACTAACAACTACTCTTACTAATTTAAATACAACTCAGTTATTTTATTAGTATTCGGTTCAATCACAACAGTGAAACCACATGTGTTACATAAGCAGTTTTGCTGTCCGCCTTTGTATTTTGCCATTTCGCAAGACATTGCACACTTTTTTTGGAAGAATTAACACATAATAACTACATTACACTGTGAATATTTTGTAAATTCCTTTCTAAATTGAAGTCTAGAAGTATAATTCTTTATCCTTATAAGTATTAAAAAAAATGAGTCGCATAATTGTACGGCATGAAATACCGTTCCAAGAACTAGGTCTTTGCACAAGTTTTTTGTCCACAGTGTTAATGTAATTACGATGGGGTTAGAAAAGTTTTAAGTTCTGTTCCATTGAAACGCAATGATTGAGTAATATAAGAACTTTGATATTATTTTTTAAATACTTTAAAAAATCTAAATATAAAATTGTACTCATATGTAAAAATGAAAATATAAAGACTGTTTGCTGTAATTCAATACTTATTTGCTTTAGTTAAGTTCCAAATATATTGATACCGTCATCAAAAAGACCACTATTGGCACTGATAATTTAAATACATAGTACTTAGGTTATTTTTTTAAAGATTTAAAAAAGCAATATTAAAAAAAGGATGTCATATCTGGGACTTGATCCAGGGCATTTTCATTTTCCGGCCGTTCCGTTTTATTCAAAGATCTTTAAGACATTTTTGGTGAACAGGTGAGTTAAAAAGCCAAATATTTTAACAGTAATATAAATAAACAATCGAACACTCTTTGGGTTAGTGTTGCTTAACAACGCCATCTACTGCTTAAACAAAGATTACAGTGTACATTATGAAAATTTATCATAGAGCAATTCGTTGCTCCCAACTAAAATAAAAAATATTATTACTCATCAACACATGTCAGGAAGAGTCTAAGAGAGTTTCATACGACTTTTATTTTTTTTACCAAAACATCGCCAATAGCATGAAAAATTTGGAGAATGTCGGTTTCTTTACTAATGTAATTTGAAAGGTTTGCCTTTTTTAAAGCTCGATCTTCTTTCAAGAATATATTTTTATATTATATAATTAATTTATAAATTATGAATTAAATACGTTGAGGAAAAGCTCCCTATAATAATTTTTCAATTAAATCAATATTTATAAAAAAATATATAATAATTAATGATAAACTTAAAAAAAAAAGATTAGTAAAAAAAAACAAAAAAAAAATATTGCGTTGAGTGTTGTGTCAATATAAGTTCTCATGAAAGACATTAATGTTGTAACTTTAGCGGAACATTACAAAATTTAAGAAAACTTTCGCACTTAAATTATTATAGAATAGGACCATTACGAATCATAAAAAATTACTTTTAAAATTTATGAAATCCAAAACTTCCAAAGTAATGTAAAAAACAATCCATACGAGTATGTGTGAGCATGAATAAAATAATATTTGAATATTACAATCTGCGGACTGATGTTTCAACCAATTCAATTTAATAAAATTTAAACGGTGGCTTTTTACATGTTGTGCGATAGTCCGAATGGATTTCAGAGATCGGTTCAATGATACTTGATGCTATTAACCTAACATCCACTACCTCAACGAGTTATGCAAATATTTGCGCAACATATCGTACATAAATCTATCTTTATCAACGTCTGTTTTAAAGTTTTTTTTTTTTTACTTTGAGACAGGCAATGTTTTAATTTTAAATGAATACATGCTATGTTTTATTTAAATTTGTACTTAGCTCATAATGACACTTTAATGTTACTGAAACACATACACTAGGGCATTTTACACATATGCCCAATAGAAGCGAGCTTAACAAAATACTTTTGTGAGTACAGTAACGTTTCACGAAATTCGATAAAAATTACATCCAGACGAGTTTGTTGAAACACAATTCATTGTGAAACTTAAAAAAAAACTCACATGATATTTTTAACAATCATATTTTGAGTACATAATAAGGTAATAAAACATACAAATTTCATTTCAATAAATAAGTTTTAGTTATAATTCAACAAATAAAAAATGAATATGTTATCTGAAATAACTCAAATTTATAATATGATATGCATTACAAGCTCCGCAATTAAATTTGGATTCTAGGAATATATTCCTGTTCTATATAGAATTGGTAGAAATAAAGCGCAGCAAATACTATTTATATTTTCCATCTCAGTATTTTTTTGCGAGAATCTCATGCACTAATCGAGAAAAGATGTAATGTGCCGACGTCGTAGTAATAGATAATACTAAATGTAGTACTTGCTAAACTAATAGAGAAGAATAGAAAGATAATATGTACTGGGAAGAGAATGAATATAAGAAATATATGCTAAATATATGAAATATAGTGAGACGACATTATAAAATTGTGTCTGATAATGATTCTAATAATTCTATGTCTATCACGGTTAAAACAAAGTTTTAAAAACATTTGTCATCCTGAAGTTTCATTCCAGATGTACAAAAGGAACAACTACAATTAAGCTCCCAGTCCATTGTATATTCTATTGTCTGCTACAGCTTGCATAATCCTACGCAGTGAAGCCTAGATGTGTCCAGCCCAAGAGAAAGTAATATTATAATAAAAAAAATTGTAATTATAAACTTTATTTAAGATATAAAGTTTAACCAGCATAAAATAAAACGTAATATAAAGCAATCTAAAATCTGTATTAGTTTAAAGTTTATAAACGATATACATGTATAAATAGGTCGTTGCCGGTTATTTGTTTACTAAAAAAAATGTTTCTAAACACAAATAAGAACCCAATAACAAATAATATCGATGCAGAGATTTCTTCGTGAAATTCTCTTTTTATAAATTAAAATCTTATTCTATTTTATGTAAAAATTGATGTCTCATGCATTGCATATGCATTGGAAATAAATTACATAAAACCACATTGGAAAATTACAAAACTGTATTTAAAGCTATAGTTAAATTTTTCTTTCATCAATTATACCAACAATCAAAAGTAAGTGAAAATAATTTTGATATTCATACTACCCGTAAGGCGTATCTCTGATTATCAGCATATCGCCATTTTTAAAAGTATATTTATAAACATACATAATCCTATTACCATCTATTCACAAAGTTATTAACGTTAAATGGGTGCATTTATTGTTTGGCATAGTCCATTGTTGTCCAGAATTATTCGGAAAATTTCGCGGTTATGCGTAATAATAAAGCAGGAACAAAATTAGTTTCATATGATTTTAAAATCATGTCATTATTGATGTCATTTTTTAACATGTCATTATTGATGTCAGGATATTGAATAATTTAAACAAGGAAATAACTATATATAAGAATGAGAACTTCAAAAATTCTTGCTTATTCTTGTTTATTAAAAAAAAGCATACTTTCACTTATATATCTTTTACTTTTAACTTAACTAGTTAACTACTTCCTTCATTTTCCTTATTCATTTTAATAGCATGACGGTTAAGGTGTAATAATCCGTTACAAACAATTAGGATTTGCCTTTTACTAAAAATAAGTTAGTACAACCGTGTGTTACAACAAAACATCAATGTTGTTGCAGATATTTTGCTGTTTTACTTATTCAAGTTAGGTTATATTATTTGCCTTTTACTCAAAATAAGTTAGTACAACCGTGTGTTACAACAAAACATCAATGTTGTTGCAGATATTTTGCAATTTTACTTATTCAAGTTAGGTTATATTATGCAAGTTATTTATCACACCATTTGAAATCATGCCAGGATAAACTTAAACAACGAAATCAAAATTAGAAATGTTGAAGTGTCCCATTCTCCAGACTATTCAGACAGACCCAGACAGACCAGCGCGTGTCGGTTTGTTTGCGGTAAACTCAAAACTAGTGAATTAATTTTCATAAAGATTCAGCCAATAGATATTGTAAATCATGAAAAAGTTTGAAATGAATAAATTGTTAAGGATTTGTGTAAATTGGTTGTCAGTATGACGATAATTGTTTAAAATGATGAAAACTCTGCTCCATCTCTGAGCTTTTTTCGATAACTGTGCTTAATCCCTTTGTTATAAAATAAAACTATGTAAGGTGGATTATTTATCTTTCATAGGTTTAGATAAACCTTTGCAGATGTTTTGATTAAAGCTAAACCTCATTGTATCTTCTTAAAAACTGGTTACATAATATGCACTAATTAGTAGGTTACTTTGATGGATATCGTTTAAATCCTTCTCAACTTCAGTAATTATGTAGGAACATGTTGATTTTCTCGAATGATTTCCATTACAATTGTGTAAAATTTATATAAGCAATCAATTAAGCATGTAAGTTTTCTATAAAAATATTGAAAACTTATAAGCGCTTGCTAGGGTCGAACACGTAAAGCTTTCGCAAGCGTCACGCGCTTACTTTAGCCATTGCGGCGTCAGAATTATCAATTATCATTGAAAAATGATTCACTCGCATGAAAATGGATTCTTTAAATATTAATTTAACTTCAATACGGTTCAGAATAGATTTTTTTCAAAGTTTCTGTAATTAATAACTAGTATCAATATCGCCGAGTTCAAGGAATTCCAGCACGATTCTACATCAGTCCATTTACTTTAGTAATTGAATGGATCTAGAAAGCAGTTCCTACCCCTGAATCTTCATGACGCGATATTATAGTAACATAACTATTCAGAACTTGAAATCTTTGTTAGTCCATAACGCATTATAAAGTAACCGAAGATAAACTGCAACTTTTTCTGTAAGTGACAATATGCTGTTTGCCCTAACTGCTTTTACAGGTTCATAGAGCGAAAGCGGGGCCCTAGTCCGTAGCCCAGAAGTATCATTGAAAGTGGACAATGCACAGCTCTAGTTAAGACGAAAAAATTCGTCTTAAGGGTATGATCAGTCTGCGACATACGGTATATGACGATCGCAAGCAATTTAAATGATCTTATAAAAACAAGAGAGATATGTAAAAATATACTTCTTAGCTCAGCTGTAGAACGCAGAAGGTCTATTACAATTAGTGTTGGGTGATATCGTTACAGGATATGGTATATTGAATAAGACCGACGAAATGTTAACAAAACAGCTGAGATAAATTATCTTTTCTTAGCTGCAAGGCGCAGAAGCTTTACTAGCGTCGTTTAACTTTGTCCTAAAGGTGGGACAAAAATAGTATGTGGGATATGTTTCAGGTAGGCAATTGAAAAGATTTTATAAAAGTATTGGAAATACCATTACATATTTACTCACACGAAAACTGCAGAAGGTCTATTAATGTCGGTTAACATTGTGCTAAGGGTTGGGATAAGGAAGGGAAGGTGGTACATGGGATATGTCGCCGGCAGGCAATTGAAAAGATCCAATAAAAATAGCGGACATACGTAACGCGTTTTTACTCAGCCGTAAAGCGCAAAAGCTCTACTAACTTTGGTTAACGTTGTCTCTGTAGAGTGGAATAAAGGTGGTGTGTTGGAAATGTCACAGGCGGGCTACTAAAAAAACGTTAGCAGACATACAATTATTTGCTCAGCCGTAAACCGCAAAAGCTCTACTAGAGACGGGTAACGTTGTCCTAAGGGACTACACACACTTTCTCTAACTACTCTAACTAAAACTAAAAACGAACTTATTGAATACAATGTAACACTTTTTCCTACAACTTCTTTTCAATTTTTATTTGATTAAAAAAATAAAACTTGGAGATCCCAAATAGGAGGTGTGAAAACAAAATAAAAGGTAGATACTTTTATGCTGATAAGTAGAGAGAAGTATTATCTATTCTATAGTATTCAATGAATAAAAAAATAAATATGCATTATATATTTATATTTCAACATTAGGGAACACAAGACAATATATTACTACTACATTATACTTTGTATGAACATTTTAAAACTATTCTGTAGAATATTCTAATATAATTATATATAATAAAAAACAAGATAAAAAAG
The DNA here is from genome assembly GCA_947086495.1 of Morpho achilles. Lineage (NCBI taxonomy): Eukaryota > Metazoa > Arthropoda > Insecta > Lepidoptera > Nymphalidae > Morpho > Morpho achilles. The sequence continues at coordinate 9,791,476 of CAMTZB010000022.1, read as the reverse complement.
CAAGATTACACTTTGCGTCCGGATAGGATTTCGCAAAGCCTGTAAATTCGTTATAATAACTAATAAAAAAAGATAAACCTGTGAAAGTTTCGTATAACAGAGATTATTTTACATAGTTTGATAGTTTTACAAAAGATCATTAAATAACAAAAATCGCTACTAGCATTTAGAAATGTGCATAAATCTTTAGCGTGATTTATTATAAGATTTCGTACAAAACTTAAAATCAAAAGATAAAAAAGACAGAAGTCTAAATAGATGTACTACATAGGAATAAAGATGAAAATCTTAATGATTCTCCATTTTGGCGTAAGAAAACTACCAATCCTTTTCGAATGCGACAGAAAACGGATAACAAAGCTTCGAACATAAAGGTAACAATAGAAATTGATCTCATCAATATAAAATTTTTCTTTCACAATTCAATCTACAGTACAATATCAGTAGCACAATTTAGAAAATATTTAGGAAATAAGGCATAAATAATATTGTAAATTGAAAACTTGTAAGCTAATTTGGGATCAATATATTAAAATATATATATTCAAACACGTCATACGACGACAATACATCCGAATTAAGTCATGCGCAGTAAAAATAAAACTAATTTATAAATAAAGAAACTATCTTCTTTTAATTCTACCCGTAACAGTTGTTTGTTTAATCGTTTATGAAAACTGAAATATGGAATAGAAAAGTTCAACAAATTCTTGTTCACGGTTCTTTGTGGTTTAATCTAACTTTAGCCGTATAAACCAGATGGCTGGCTGGCCAGCACGTTTCAGTAACCACTTTACGTATAATAGATATAATATTACCAAAAAAAATTATAACAATGTATGCTCTTCTACATAATAAAAGTACCAAAGATCAATTTTTTTTTTAATTCGCTGAAATCGCCAAAATTTAATGGTACCTACCTAAGATTGATTAAAAAAAAACCAAGTAATAATAGATAAAAGTTAAACAGATTATGAGTCTTACCTGAGTGTCGCTACTCGGTATCGATTTGAGAAGATCGCAGTAGAGCTTCCAGGTGTAATTGCAAATGCGTGTACCTCGTTATCAATTAGCTCAAGCGAGCATGATCGCGCGAATGAAATAGATATATACACCGTGCGTAAACAGTGCAGCAAGGCCGGCGCCGACGGCGACCGCTAGGCGAATATCCCGAGAGAACGTCGTGCTCGAGCGGCCACACGAAACGTTCAGATCGATACCGGTGCTGCCGCGCGGTCCCTTTCGAGTGTTTCGCTAAATAGGATCGGCGAACCCTCGCTAGATCGGTCTTACGACTGAAGAGGCCCTACGACGGATCCTACAAAGCCAATTATAACAATTATTGGTGTAATACGTCCGACCGAGCGCAGCAAACCTACTTGACTTCATATATCATTATAAATGGTGAAGAGAATTATGGAGAGGCGTGGAGCATGCGCAGCAGAGGTAGGCGCGGCGGCGCGAGGTGGAGGAGGTGCCGACTGCCGGTGCCTGCGAGCGGCGTGCGAGGAACAAAGCGAGGGTCCGCCGCACCATAGCTGAGAATCGCAGCCTAACCGTTCCTTGCCCGAGACTTTGCCACCAATAACACGCAAGAACATCGATCATCGACACGCACAGCCCGCGGCCTCAACAAAATTTTACATTGCTAACCTATTTATGATTCTTAAAATTGCGTTAACGCTAACGAAAAGAAATGTTTACTAATATTGTTGAAAAAATTAACAAGCTTTTTTGTGATATTTGATGTATATTTGTCACATTCAAATATGTAAAACGTTCTATTGAAGTGTACCTTAGTCTAGTTTAAAATTCTTTGCGACTAATAAGGATTTTATAAGATTTTTTTCTATATTCAAATAAATTTAGAAACATCATGAACTTTCTGATTGAAGACATACCGTCTCATGATTGATGGATTTTGTTCTTATCATTAGTATGATCAACAAATCCTTATTATTTATACTTATCTTATTATATTATTAATATGATACGTTTTATAAAACTGAACCTAATGCCGAGCACGCTTTTTTACGTCATCAAACCAAATTTGTAAATACTTAACTGAGTTAAGTCACGAGCGCGTCCATGGTCACTCCAACACCTCGTGCATTTAGGTAATCTAGCCAAGAGTGTAATTTAGAATACTTGAGTACTAGATTAAGACAAACCACGAATGTGCTCTGGCATAATCTAAAATACGAACATGCATAGCTGACTTTAATCCTATATCGGATGGAATAAATCGATTGGAATTAAGTTTAATACTATGTAACAATATTATATATCTAAATCAGCGCCTTCAAATGATTTTTAATTAAATAAACAAATATATAACCATTAAATTCTTACTAATATTATAAATGCGAAAGTCTGTCTGTCTGTCTGTCGGTTCCGTTTTCACGGTCAATCCGCTGAACCAATATCGATGAAATTTGGCACAAATATTCCTTATACAGCGGGGTAACATATAGGCTATATAAATCCTGTTAATACAACAGGAATACAATTCAGGAGTAATTAAATAGGTTGACATTCAAAACGCCATCTATAATAAACCTATGGAACTTATTTTTATTTACGATGTGTCAAAATCAAGTCAAATCTGTATTAAATAAGTATTTAGATTCTAAGTTTTTCGGCTTATGTCAAAATAGTTTTCTTTAGAGAGTATTTATATTTTATTATATTTTAATTCGTTTACTGGATTTTACTTTTATTAATTTACGTATTTTGCACGTTACTTTTATTTATTTTTATTCATGTTTTAAGTGAATTATTACAATAAATATAAGTAATACGGGTTATTTACTAACATAAATAAGCTAAAATAAATGCGAAAGTCTTTCTCTTACGTTTTAATGGCCAATTCGGTGAACCATTATAAATAAAATTTGGCACAATTAATGTTTATATACCAGGGTAACATATAAAAATCTTTGAAATAGTTATTTTTATTAATTATAAATAAAATAAATATATGGAACACTTATTTAAATATTTTGGTTTTTGTTTATTTAATAAAGGAGACCGCCAGAATTTCATACATCTTTTGGCCCAGACCTTCGTAGGAACTATAAAAAAGGAATTATAGTTTGAGGTTATGTACAATTACAATTACTAGCTAAATACCATTATAACACATTAAAGAAGATATAATCGTTTAAGTTCAAGTTAAATTTAATCATATACATTTTTTGTTGTCAAAAAAACAGACGTTTAGAGAAAACATATTCTTAAACGGAACAAGTCTTTAGTAAGTAGTCTGTGGCAACAACTAAGAAATAATTGACAAGTATTGGGAAGTTTTATTTAATTTAAGCCCATAGAAATTAGGGCATACAGCTAATGGAAAGAAGATTTTATTTCTAAACACCATTTTTAATATTTGAAAAGTCATTACAGTTACACAACAAAGTGAAGGTAATAGATTTTCAGAAACCTATTATTATTATATTTATTATTACCTATTATTATTATATTATATATTATTATATTAACAAAAACAAAATTTAAATTTAATTTTTCGTATTTATTCTAAAAACGCTAGGATCCAGCGCCGTACGTATAGGTAATTAAAAAGAAAAAACAAGTTGACAATTGATGACGGATGACGTTACGTATAAATGTTTTTATTAAATAAGTTTTCTAGCACGTTACCATTAAAAGTTTATAATATTTATAGAGATATTTAATATCAGAAAAACATTGTGAATTTTTTGATGCATATGATGTTTTTGTACTCCTTTTACTGAGCTATTTTAATTTATATTTCATGTAAGTACGGTTTAACTACTAAAATTATCAAGTTATGCTATTAATAAAACGATAAGTCCCTCTGATTCTTCCCGGATCGATCTGATTTTTGTAACAGAGATACACATTTGCAGGGTTAACACCTATCAGTCTACGCGAACGAAGTTGCGGGTAAAAGCTAGTAGTCATATAAACATTCAAATTTTTGACAAACTCAATATGTCTATTTACCAGTTTATTTAAAAAAAATCTTAGCCTCACCATCAAAATTATACGAAAAGTTAGATTACTGAACACTACGCATCCTTCATATTGAGAGATACAAGAACGAAATGAATATTTTTACTTAAATTAGCAACTTAGTAAATAGGATACATTAAAAGAAAAGAGATTTGAAATTTATCATTCCAAAAATTGACCATTAGACAGCTCAGACGTAATAAAGAGTTCTAGTATAATACAATATATTAAAAAAATACAATATTGTCTCTCAATATTCATTCAGACAAAATTTGATGAAACAACATAATTAATAAAAATAAAATACGTTAAATATATTTATAAAGATTATATACTCAATAATTGCACAATTACTGTGTCTGACGTAAAATTAACCGCTTATTAACTGAATAATCACAATAGGTTAATTAACTCGCAATTGTAAAAACTGAGAAAAATAACCAATACTCATACTGCTTTTATTTTGTGTCGCCATATGTGAGATATTATTATTTTCTATTTTACCAATAACCAGGTAATCATTGGTTGCCAATTTGACGTTTGACTACTAGCGTACTTCAAGAATTACGATAAACGACGTAATTTAAGTTACGTACGGTTATTTCAAGCCATACTCATCTGTCGGTACATTCATCGAAGAATAGTTCTATTATGATTTCTCACTATAATAGGAAAGTTAACCAAAGCTACTCGTATCTTCCCGAACAAACACATACACAACATAAATAGCTTGTTGCAGTCTGTTCAACGTGACAATTAAATTTCTCAACACAATTAAATGTTATTAAACGATTAATTAAACTCAATACGATTAAATGTAAAAAGATGAGTTAATTCAAAGTTGAATCACCGCTACATAGTAGATGTAAGAGCGCAATAACCGCAATTCAATAAGTAATCAGTGTACACGAGTAATTTGGGACAGTTTACCAACTATTCATTTAATATTAACTTTCTTTAAAATGGTTCTCATGAATTGACTTTTCTATCAATAAGTACATCTTCCTGCCCTTATACCACTCTAAGTTGGGCCGGCACAACATGTTATAAACATGCTGTCACATGATTTGGCTGCGTTTTTAAGACCGGCCGCCTGCCTGCCGTCAACTTACCTCCATCGGTAAGAAAGAGGGTGGTCTATTCTACTAAACCGGACACCACACGGTGGGTCAACTTACCTTAGTCGCCTTTTACGACACCTCGGTAAGAAATGAGGTTGGTCTATTCTACTCAGCCGGATACCACACGGCGGGACGACTTACCTTAGTCACCTTTTACGACACCTCGGTAAGAAAATGAGGGTGGTACTATTCTATTCAGCCGGATACCACACGGCGTCTTTTCTATCAATAAGTATTTGTGTTTATCTTTTTTGTTAATCGATCGAGATATACATCCACAGCTGGTCATGTCTGTGTGTGATTAAAAGAGCCCCTTGGATCAAGCTCCTTGCGACTTTGGTAACGCCTTATGCCTAGTGGAAGGACCACCAGCGCTAATGTATATCACAACTGAAACATCTCTACATCTCAAAAACCATCAACTTTATTTATTCGACCTGGTTCTCCGCCGAATGAGTCTTTTACTATTTACTACTTCTACAGATCTTTTACTCGCCGCGTGGTATCCGGCTGAATAGAATAGTACCGACCTCATTTCTCGCCGAGGTGCTGTAAAAGGCGACTAAGGTATGTCGACCCACCCTGTGGTATCCGGGTGAGTAAAATAGACCACCCTCTTTATTACCGAGGTGTCGTAAAATACGACTAAAGTAAGTCCACGTCAGGCAGGCGGCCGGTCGTAAAATACGTAGCTAAGTCGTATGACAACATGTTCGTAACATATTGTGCTGACTCCACTTAAAGCGGGATAAGGGTAGGAGGTTGATGACAGATCTTTTACTAATTTTTAACGGACTTGATGATTACACTTCACGTAAATCTTGTTCATTGAGATGTTGTAGTAAGGTTTCTATCCATCAATCCATTAGTAATCATAATAATATAGTAACATCGAGATTTTAGTAAAATCAATATACTGTTGGTATGTAACTTACCATACGAAATGATTTAAAATTTCTAATTCTATAAGATCAGCTAGCGTAGAACAAATATTTGCTACTAAAGTCCTGCAGAGTTAACGAACTATAACCACAACAAAGCTAGTACAATCACCGGAGTGTTTAGTTTCTGGTCATCAAACAAGTAGGTTCATCACATTGACATTCCCCATACATTCAGGTGCGCCATACAAGTTTCAAAAAGCAATTGTTCCACTGCTTCAATCCAACAAACAACTTAAATTATTTAACGAACAACTAAGGTTGTCATAAAAACGATAATGCAATTATTTTTTTATGTAAAATCTCTCAGTTATCCTAGAAATATATTACAATGTAAAGAAAGGCTGTGAAGGTATGTTCTTGTTTTATGCGTTCGTGTGTTTGCATTGCATTTAGGCTCGAACTGTTTAAAGGATTTGTATGATTTTTTTTGTCCATATTGTACTAAAGTACCTATTTTGTGGGCTCGTGCATCGTAGATTATTGGGCTCAGCCATATTAGCAAAAGAAATTGTATTACAAAATTCCATTTAAAAGAACTTCTTTCCAGGGATTTTAAATCAAGTTTCTGTTTTACTCTTGAATATCGATCATTTCTGTACGTATTGGGCATTATCTGTTAGGTACATTTTTAAATATATGGGGAATAGTGACAAACACTGAACCAATTCATGCGAGTAGCCACTGGTAGTCCGTGTTTCATGTGTACGTTGATCTCCAAAGATCTCGATCTCCCCACTATTACTCATCTCTATAAGCCTTCGCGCGAAGTAAGACTTCGAAAAAGCTCAAGCGAACTATATACCAGAACCCAGTTATAACGGTGGCTTTCACCTACATATCCCTGTTAGGTTGACTCACTGAGAATATAGGCGTCAAAAAAGCAAGATCCTAACGATCAAATAACGATCGCAGACACGTATTATACACGCACACAGCGTTTTCGCTGGCGAAGATAAGATGCATTTTTTAGAAAGATTTAATGAATGAAGAAAGAATGAATGAATGAAGCAGTCGTCCTCATATCTGCACTACTCATTTCACTCAGTCATTCATTTTTTACGCCGCAACAATGTTTGCTGATAACATAATTTGTTTAAAATAATGTCAAACTGTAAACCTATACTAATATATAAAGCTGAAGAGTTTGTTTGTTTGTTTTTTTACTTGTTTGAAAGCGCTAATCTCAGGAACTACTAGACCGATTTAAAAAATTCTTTGAGTGTAAGATAGTCAGTCCAGTTATCGAGGAAGGCTATAGGCTATATAACATTACGCTAAGTTGAATAGGTGAGTAGCAGCAATAAAAAATGTTACAAAAATGGGGAAAATTTAAAGTTTTCATTGCGTGCACCAAGTAAACGGTGAAAGTTATTCAAAAATCATGTATTACAAAATTATTTCACTCTAAAAGTTCTAAATAAAAGTCCGCGAAAGCATATGTTTAAATTTTAGGCATTACCCACTTTAACCATTTTTATGGTTATCAAAATACTAAATAACGGTTTTAATCTTTCCACGCGGGCGGGGCCGCTGGCAATTGTTAGCGTATTGTAATATTTTTGTCCAGCATTGTACGTGTTTTCTTTTACATAATTTACAATACAAATACGAATCAATCGAAATAGCAATAATTAATCTGTGACTTACCTATGAGCCTTGAGCTATTTTATGTAATAATGTATTAGCTATTTGTATCATTCCAAAGCGTAAATGGCCTAATAAGCTTTATAAATTAATTAGTCGTACAGTAGGCCCAACGCTCGTTGATCGTTCGTCGATGACGTCGATCGGTTTTGTGTGTCAATTTGTGCGCTTTTTGTGTTTTTATGGAAACAACTAGCTTTTGAAAGAGAGATACTTATTTTGAGTTTCTTATATCTTCTTTTTTTATCTGATTATAGGGTATAAAGAATCCAGTGTAAGAATCCAGTGTAATCCAGTAGAAGTCTTAAGTTGAAAAAAGGTTCAATTCATTTAATGGGGATCAAAAGTATTTTTACGCACGTTTCAAATAAAATGTTTAATAATTATAAAATAAGGGTAAATATTAGACGGTGATTTATCTGTTGCAGGCACTAGAAATATAATTACACGCACTATTTTATAATCATCGTTAAATTTATATGAGATATGATTTCGGCCAGTCTACGGAAGTGACTCGCTATGTGGCCCACTTTTAACAACTTTCTAAGGAAGAAGGAAAAATACTGACACAACATCAGTTATAATCGTTAGAAGTATTGTTAATTCAATATCTAAGTACTTTTAAATTATATACCGGTCTCAAACTGTTCTTAGCCTAACCTAATTAAGATTCGGTATTAATCCTTACTAATATTATAAATGCGAAAGTCTGTCTGTCTGTTACGTTTTCACGGCCAATCCTCTGAAACAATATCGATGAAATTTGGCTCAAATTCCTTATACGGCGGGGTAACATATAGACTATAGAAATCCTGTTAATTAAACAGGAATTGAATTCAAAAACTCACACCAATGAGTTTTTCTGTTAAAACTTATGTGTCTTATTGATAATTGCAATTTATCACACGCTTTTCGGTGAAGGAAAACATCGTGAGGAAACCTGCATATCTCTAGAGAATTCTGGAGATATGTGTAACCTACCAATCGGCATTGGAGCAGCGTGGTAGGTCTTAGCTCCAATCTTTCTCTCCAAAAACGGAAACAAGAGGCCTATTCCCAGCAGTGGGAGAGTAACAGGCCGCTACTTTTACTTAAATTCAAGAGGAATTAAATAGGATGACATTCAAAACGCGATCTATAATAAATTTATGGAACTTATTTTAATTTTAAACTTATTCACGGTGTGTCAAAATCAAGTCAAATCTGTATTTACAGAAGTATTAAGATTCCAAGTTTTTCGGCTTGCGTCAAAAGAGTTCTCTTTAAAGAGTATTTATATATTTTATTATTCGTTTACAAATTTAACTGAGCTATTACAATGGATAATTAATATAACTATTACGGGTTATTTACTAAAATAAATAAACTAATAATATTTACAAATGCGAAAGTCTGTTTGTTACGTTTACATTTCCAATTCGCTGAACTAATATAGATGAAATTTGGCACAATTAATGTTTATGTACCGGGGTAACATAAAAATCTTCGAAAAAGTTATTTTTTTTTAACTTTTTAAATATTTCGGTTTTTGTTTGTTTAATAAAACGGAGAAGAATTTTTAATCAAAAGGAGACCGCCAGAATTCCATACATATTTTTTTGTCCAAATTGCCATTTGCCCAGACCTTACACTAATAATTTTTGTGTTGTTAAGTAGAAGATATTTATCTTAATATCAATTATAATTTTATGTAATTTCTATGGGGGAACTATAAAAAAAAGAATTATTGATTGAGGTTATGTACAAGTACATTTACTAGCTAAATACCATAATAACACATTAAAAACAATAGAATTTGTGATGAAAATATAACAATTACGTATAATCATTTAAGATCCAGTAAAATTCAATCATATATATTCTGTTGTCAAAAAAACAGACGTTTCGAGAAAACACATTCTTAAACGGAACAAGTTTTTAATTAGTACGAAATATATGACTAATAATTGACATATATTAGGATGTTTTATTTAATTTAATCCCATAGAGATTAAGCCGTACGTCTAATGAAAAAATATTTTATTTCTAAACACTATTTTTAATATTTGAAAAGTCGTTACAGTTAATAAAGTGAAGCTAATATATTTCCCGATACCTATTTTAAAATATTATGTTAACAAAACATACTTTAAATTTAATTTTTAGTATAAACTAAAAACGTTGGAATCCAGCGCCGTACGTATAAGTAATTTTTTTTTTTAAACCAAGTTGACAGCGTATCAACGTCACGTATAAATGTTATTATTTAATAAAACTTATTTAAGCTACGTTCCCACCAAAAGTTTATAAAATTTATATAGATAGTTAATACACGGTTTAAGAAAATTTTAATTCTCATAAGAATATACATTCACTTAAATGAGAACTTAAACTAAAACTTAACTAAGTACAATTTTTGCATGTAGGAGCGTGCTAAACAAATAAAATTACTTATAACTTAATATAAAATATCACAAATAAAACATTACTTAGAAAAAAAGATAATAAATTTGTGGGTAAAAACAAAAATAAAGCGTTGTATATATGCTTTGCTAACGAGTTAAAGTCCCTAGATGTGGCTTTATCGTACTTATATAAACTTAGCTATTATCCGTTTTAAAATAAATATTTTGATTGAACCTAAATCTTTTATTAATAATTAGTTGATTTGCCAGTTTTAGAATGTATTTTTTTTTTAAATTATTATTATGTGTATTTTATTAGTATATGTATATGTATGTATATGTATTTTTTATATGTATTTTTTTTTTATTGTAAAAAATGTCTTTTCAGCAATTTTTTAAATGTAAATATATTTTTAGCTTCTTTGATATATTTTGGTAATTTATTGTAAAGTTGAGCACTTTGAAATGTTATATTATGTTTTCCATAATTGGTCCTTGGTGCTCGGAGTATTATATTACTCGAGCTTCTAAGCCTTCTTAAGTGTGTATTCTCGTTTTTAGTAGAAAATGTTATATTTGTATGTATTTGTTTTGTTAGTATCTTCCTGATTAGAATAGATGTGTAATATTTAAATGTTTTTGATATGTCCATTAGTTTAGTTTCTTTATATAGTTTTATTGTCGGTGTTAGATAATCATAGTGAAATAATATTTTTAGTAATTTGTTTTGGGCTATTTGTATTTTATTAAGATTAGTTTTAGCGGCTGATCCCCAGATTTCGATGAGGTAGTCAATATGGGGTTTAATTAATGAGTTATATATAAGATAGCGTACACGTTGTGGTAATACCAGAAAAACATTATGAATTTTTTGATGTATATAAAATTTTTGTTCTTCTTTTACTGAGCTATTTATATTTCATGTAAGTACGGGTTATTTTACAACAAATTATGCTCTTGATAAAACGATAAATCCCTCTCTCTGCTTCTTTTCGGATCGAACTGATTTTTGTGATGGAGATATTTGCAGGGTTGGAGAGTGACAGAAGCTACTCTAAATTTCAAGACGCACACACGTAGTTGAGGGTTAAAGCTAGTAATTAATATGTATAAGTAATTTTTGGGGTTATTGAAATTTATATTAGTATTTATGTGCCTTTTCGCATAGCGCAGATTGGTGGTCAGCTACTCATATTTTGCTTTGTTTTGGCTAGACCAATCGACGGCATTCGGAATTCATCTCAACTCCCTACTATTGCGGAACCATACCTTTTTTACGGCCACAACGTCAGTTACTTCCAGCATTATTATGATCGCTGCCTGGTTAATTATCCCACAGCTGGGTTCTTTTCTATTTCAAAAACAAAAATGGATCTAAGACCCACAAAGCTGACCTAATACGAACTGGAAGAAACCTTTTTTCACTATTTACCATGAAAGCGCATGATAAGTTTTAAATATTACTACATTTGTTTTGTCTAAAAAAACTAAGTATTGTCCGGTGGTGTAGCTCTTAATAGCCTTGGGCTATTAAGAGCTACGCCACCGGACAATGGAAAGACCCATGAACAGAAGTCACATACCACTGAAAAGCGTAAACTGAGATGGGCAGGTGAAGTAACACTCAAAGATAAAGTATGCAGTAATACATATTAGGTAGTATTAAGGCTGCGCTTACACTAGACAAAATATCATATTCCAGACTCTGATGGTACGGAGATATTAAAAAATGACCCGCAAAAACGTGCGCTTTTGTGGCAGAGGAAGACCACACTCTACCTGATGATGAATGTCCAAAACGACATAAAATGGGTCGGCCTCAAAAAAGAGAATGACAGAAGAAGAATAACAGAGTTTCATGGCGTCACGCGATAAGAACGGGACAAGGCGATGACAAAAAAGAAGTTTTACCTAAAAACCTTTTTAAGCAAAATGTTATCTTTTCATAATACCATAGAAAATCACTCTTCTTAAATAAACTCATAAATATCCAAAATATAAATATATACTTACGTGCTCTTACTCACTACTACTAGTCTTGATAACTTTTTGTTGAGGATATGAAGTTCACACGAGCTTACCTGCATAGACAAATTTAAATAAATTAGTTTTATTCTGTTACATATAACAGCTTCTATTCGATATAACCATTAAATACTATAAAAAATATTGTACATTAAAAAAAAGAAAATGTGAAATATATGATCAGACTAATGAAATAATAGTTGTCATTGGAACTATGACACTATTGCAACTGTAACAAAATTAGTAGATGTTTATATTAATTACAAAGTAAAAATAAAATTATTTTGCTATAATCTATAATCCACGACAAATAATTATTATAGCAAAACTAATTTCATTTTGTTTATTATTAATTTTGTAGTATTACAGATGTCTCCGCAAAGTAACGCCTCGTCCTATAAATTATATATTAGGTAGGTACGTTATATGTTAAGGCCGTCGGTTGGAAGAACGGAAGAGCTAATGATTTATCAATCAGGTCGCATATTAAATAACGAACTCGGATCTGATACCTTAATCAATGCTATCTCCATACATGTTAATTTCAGGCGTATGTTTTTCACATTATTTTTTAATATCTGGGTGACCGAGCTTCGCTCGGTAATTTTTTACAAAAAAAAAACTTTAAAAAAATACAATTATTTAGTTGGGATCGATCCTTGGCATACACATTTCTCGAGGCTGCCCGTTACTCGAATAAGCTACGTCGACTTGACAGTTAATGGCGAAAATTCAATTCAATATAAATGTTAGTGATTTTTAATGCCCAAAAATAGGAATAAAACAATAGTTTTTTTTTACATAAAACCTAGCTAGAGCCTCGTTGGAGCCGTTTCCGAGATTCGGAAAAAAAAAATATATATATATATATATATATATATATACAAGATTAACTCATTCAAATATTAAAGATATATATATGTATGTAGTTCTTTTATTGCGGTTTCAATTTACTTTTTTAAGTAAATTGACATTTTTCTTTCGGTGACAGGGAAAAAATATTATCCATGTTTTTTTCAACGTTAAGAAAATAGACTTTAAAGGAGAACGACGAAAGAACAGGGCAGACTTTTAAATGTGCATTGTTCACTGTCCATCAGACGATATTACGGCCAGACGATGTTCTCCAATTAATAAATTAAAGCATAGTAAATAATAAAATGTATTGTAATCATTCGATTTTGTAAATAAATATGCCACCTTCTCTCTCCCTACATTTGCCACCCTATTCTCACCTGCACGCTAAAGTCTACTAGCAGACAAGTCTCTAACGACTAATTTATAGCAGCATAACAACTCCTACCGACCGACCTGACCTAAATATCATTGAGCGATACTGAGCGGCAACGTTATCGCGCGATAAACGTTCGAACATTGTTATTTTTGGCAATGACCTTCAACCTTTGATTTAAATTCACCAGTCGAAGTCTATTGGTTGAGACAAATAATATAATATTAAGCAAAAATATGATATCGGAGTTTATAAAATGTTATGTAATAAATTATGCACCAAAAGACCGAACTGCATAGCACAAATGAAAGCATGCTAAATTCTAACTCAACTACAGTAATCAATACAGTTAGCCGAAGGTTTACGAGCTAGCAACGTCAACGACGAAATATGATTTGCTACTGAATGTCGCAGCCGTACTCAGATATAATTTTTCTAAATAAAGAATTAAAATAGTTTATGGAAAATTCAAAATTATTTTCGAAATAAAAAAAATATTGAACTTTAAATAGAAGTTTCAATTATGATATCTATACTAATATATAAGGCTGAAGAGTTTTTTTGTTTGATTTTTGGAACGTGTTAATCTTAGGAACTACTGGACCGATTTGAGAAAATTATTTAAATGTAATATAGTCCATTTATCGAGGAAGGCTATACTTCGCGCTAAGACGAAAAGAGGGGCAACAATAAAAAATATTACGAAAACGGCTACATTTAAAGCTTTGAACGGTGAAAGTTATTCAGAAATCATGTATTACAAAATTGCTCTCTTCTAAAAGTTCTAAATAATAATCCGCGACAGCATATTATGTCTAACTTTTAAGGTTAACCCACTTTAAGCATTTTAATGGATATCAAAATACAATATTTCGGTTTTAATCTTTACACTCAGGTGGAGTCGCTAGCGATTGCTAGTTATAAATAAAAATTCCGACTTGTATGAATAAAGCTGTAGCAACACTCAGGAATTTCTTACCCACGTACACACTTATAAGTAATAATATTATTGGTTTTAATAGAATCTGGTCATAGTTGTGAGAAAGCCAATAAAAACATTCAAGTGACTTATTGAACCTTTTAATTAAACCTTTCAAACCAAATGGACCCATAGAATATGTCAATATATGCACTTAGTATTTGGCATACCTCTCGCCTAAATGGACTTTTTAAGTACGGAATGCCAGAGGTTTATTTCGTCTATTCCATAATAAGTCATGTAAATGTACTGAATAAAATGAGTAACTGTCAAGACATCAATTTAACTTGTACAAGTACAAAAAATACGAAAATTTCCAAAAGACTCACATACTTGAGATCTGACATAAGAGGAAATGTCCGATTTCGGATTAAGTTTGAAACAAGTATTGCACTTATGAATGCGTTGACGCACCAAGCGTCGTGCGGATAAAATCCAATATTTTTGTCTTAATATTGAAAGTAATAATTGCGGACCTGCGTGTAAATTATTGCGGTGATAATAATCAACTAAAATATCTAATATGTGCCCCTTTTTGGGCAATAAAGCGGGATGCTTATGTGAAAAATCTAAAGAAGAATAGGAAAGACGTCCACCTACGCGTAATATGCCGTTAGAAACGAAAGGGAATAATTTTCTCAATGCGGGCGAACAGGATTTATTATTTTTAATATTATTGAGATCGTCACTAAAGGCTTCGCGTTGTATCGCTTGAATTATAGCTAATCTGCCGTATCCATATCCTCAGCTCTTATTGTTTTATTACGCGGGAGTTTTCGCAAGAACCGAAGGATATAAACGGTGCAGCGAACAAATTTGGTCCAAGAAGAAAACTTGGAACCAAGCGTTACGATAATATTTTCATCGTGCGGTCTTGTTACATGAGAAACAGTTTTCTTCTCAGGTACTGCGGTTTTATCACTAGGTGCAAAGGTATTTAAAGACCATTCTTCAGAGCGAGAAGAAAGCCAAGGCGGGCCTCTAAACCAAAGCGAGTGCTCTAGAAGTTGTGCAGGCAAAAGCCCGCGTGAAACACAATCCGCAGGATTTTGAGTTCGAGTGCGATGTTATAAAAGTCAACCTTTAAAGTTGATAAATGCGTCTGGACTTCTGATATCCTATTTGCTACATAAGTGTTAAATTTATGCGGTGAAGAAAGTGCCCAGCACAGAGCAACTTCTGAATCAGAGAATACAAGTACCTCATTTATAGTTATGCGGGTAGACAAAGTGTCATAATCTGATCGAACTAAACGTGCGAGCAGAACTAAGGCATTTAGTTCGAGGCGAGCGAGTGTGATCTTTGGCTTTAAAGGTGCCACGCGAGACTTAGAACAGACTAACGTAACTATAGGCAGTTTCAGTGTGTAAATATAACACACAACCTTCTCACTAGCATCTCCAAAAGCAAGAAGTGCAACTTTAGAAGTTTTCTCAATTCCCATATAGCGGTTTAATTTAAGTTGAGCGATAAGTGGCAACTCTGAAATATACTTTTGCCATTTATGAACAAAATGTACAGGAAGAGTGTCATCCCAACCTATATGAAGTAGCCACAATTCTTGTATAGTTAATTTTGCGTATAGAATGACGGGATCAATAAGGCCTAAAACGTCATAAAGACGAGCGGTAGTGGAGAGGATAGCTCACTTAACTTACAAGCTGTTGGCGGTTGCGTTACGTTAAATACAAAATCGTCAGATGCAGATAGCCAGTGCAGACCGAGTATTTTAAAATTGCTATTAGGGTCAAAAGATTACCTCAGATTGGCGTGTTCCAACAATTCATGGGAATTGCTGGTCCACTTCACCAGTTCAAATACACCTGCCTTGAAGAGATGGATCAATTCATCCGCTACCTTAACTGCTTCATCGAGCGTTGAAGCAGAAGAAGCCAGATCGTCCATGTATACATCTCTCTCGAGCATGGCGGCTGCAAGAGGCCATCTTTGCCTTTCGTCACTGGCTAACTGGCGTAAGGTGCGTATTGCCAGAAATGGCGAAGAGCGGAGACCGAATGTCACTCGATTAAACTGATATATTTCGAGCCGTTCATCGGGATAAAAGCGATATATAATTTGTTGATATTTGCGGTGCGGAGGATTCACATTAATGCAACAAGTACATTTGTTTTACGTCGGCGAAGAATGCTATGCGGAAAATGCGAACATTTAACAAAATATTAAAAATATCTGTTTGCAAATTGCAACCAGTATACAAAATGTCGTTAAGTGACAACCCTGTATCGGTACTAGCGCTGCCATCTAATACGACGCGTAATTTTGTAGTCGATTTATCGTTACGTACTTCAGGATGATGCGGGAGAAAGTAGCCGGGCAAAAGACAATTGTCAGGTGACACGCGTGATAAAATACCCGTAGCAAGATAGTCGCGGATTACATTATTATATTTTTCGTGAAGCTCAGGTTCTCTAGAAACTTCTTCTCTAAATTATAAAACCTACGCCGAGTGGTGATGTAGGAATTACCTAAATAGTAAGAACTTTATATTTAAATAGTAGGAACTTTAGCGGTTAAAGGAATATTTTTATTACGATATTTAATCGGCTGCGGGTTAGAAAATTATTAATAGAACGCGACAATACTTTGTTTTGTTCCTTAACAAATTCGATAAGATTTTTATATGACGGAATCTTATCTTGGCGGTTCAAAATTTCAATCATTATTACTGTATCCGAATCTAACTTTTGCGTAGCAAAATGAAAAAATATAAAATCGGTTAAATCCAATTTTTAATTGCTTAAGCGCTTCGACCGAATAGTCGAAGGTGTTAATGAAATGATCTAATGCATTTATATTATTGCTAGCGAGCGGTTTAAATTGTAACAATTGATTGAGATAAGCGCTGGCGAGCGAGCGGGGGTCGTCATACTTTTGTATCAGGGCCTCCCATATAAAAGAATAATTTTCAGCGGTGTGGTAAGCCCGAACAAACAGACGACGCCTTACCGGACAAATTACTGACTAAATAAAATATCCTTTCACTATCCGATAAATTAGAGTTGTCATGAATCATACTTTTAAACTGCTGGTAAAATAAAGGCCATTTACAGACATCTCCATCAAAAGATATTAAGTCTATAGGCGGGAGGTGCGGTTTTAACTTAGGTATATGCGAAGATGATTGCGATTTATTATTAGCGGTTTCGCTATTTAGCGCCAATATTTGCTTAACGAAACAAAACATTTCCTCAAATGAGATCCACGACTGGTAATTAATAGGCTTTTTAGGATATAGTTTCTGATTAAGAACATTAAATGAATCTAAATTTTGCTCGAATTCCTTCCGCAAAGTATCGATATTAATAGTTTTCGAAGTCAAACGTAAAAACTTACTAGGATCTTTTTCACTTAAGACAGCTGTATCATATACTTTGCATCCGAGAAAACATGGCATCGCGTTTCGATTCCAATATTAAAAACATATTAATATCGTCATTGTCAGATAAGGTTTTTGTATCACTTCTACTCATTATGAAGTAACAAAAGTATCGTAAATAAAAATATTAGAACGCGCGAGAATATACCTTATGAGCTAAGTAATACGAGTCAACCAGCGTTTAATAAATAATCCGAGCGGGTGGTTTGAACAAAATGCAACTAGCGAGCGGAGCTGCACAGCGACGTCGTGACCTTCTAACTTAATATCGGTCGAACGAAATAATACAAAGTTAATAATTAACTAAGTACAAAGCGAAAAGAGTGGAATGCACGAATATGTATGCGATATATGATGATGTTATAGAACTAAAACAGTTGCCAATGCGGTTCAACAAAAATATAGTATAATTTTAAAAACTATTTAGTATTACTGCACAAATTATCTGTATTAAATAAATAAGTAGTCAACTGCAGTATGCGGTTTATTTACGATTAGAACCGATTTAAAGTATAAGACAAATTATGATTAAATTATTAATGATTTTGAATGCGGTTTAACTATAATATGCGGTTAATAATTACGGTTCAAATCGAACAATAGACAAAATGGTGGACCGAATGAATATGATAATTAATAAATTCGGTTCGATGTGACCAAAAAATGGACATGCGGGCGAGGGGCCCGGTGCAAAGTATTACGGGCGGGAATAAAATAACTGCCAAGAGGGATGGAGGCACTTACTTGTGATATCGGATCCAACACTTTGTAAATCATAAATGTTAAATATAGTATACCTATATAAGTTTAATAAAAATTTTTAGACGTCATCGTGTATTTATCCGCGCTTGAAAATAATATATATTACAGTGTGGAACAACTAAGTCATACGTTGTTATAGAACCACATTCAGTCTTCTATTAAAATCAGGAACCTTTTGTGAGTTGGTTGGATCGTAAACTAAACTCAAACTTAGGTTGAGATATTCTGGAGTGAAAACATACTTTAAATATGTTTTCACAATCGAAAGCTAGCTTTCACAAAGTTTGGCATAGTAGTCTTTGGCAAGATAGTAATAGTGATGATTTTGCTGGATAATTTATAAAGGAGATATTAAAAAATGATAGGAAGATTTTTCCAGTTGGTATCTGGTATAACGCAGCGGTACCACATGCGAGCTAGTCAATAAAATCATCATCTAAAACAAATTTTAAAATATATAATTTGTCAAGCAAAATATATCACCCGAAAGTCATACGACAAATCAATTAAATTAGAATTTCCTTCTTCTAGAGATTTTTTCGTGCGTGTTATTACAAAATGATTATGCCATCGCCTTACTACTAATAGAATTTCAAAAGTAACTTACAAGTACAGCTATACCAGTACTGCTTTAAATTATACATACTGATATTTCTATAGAACGTCTGTCCATAGAAATTCGTGATATTGGAAGGGTACCTTGACACTAGTCCCCGCGGCACGGTGGCTATTAATAAGCCATATTATAATAAGCTTATTTACTTCCTCCTTTGCTCCGTAGTAGAATTAGTAAATGGTTGTTACAGTTACTTAAACAACTTATTTACTTCTTGAACTATATGTAGAACATTTAACGTTATTTAAGACATCATATATTTTTAAAATATTCTGAAGAATAAATTACAGCTAATCACAAAGATATCGACAACTACAAAATAACCATGAGTACAACGTAAAAAAAAAACCTTCGTAAGTATTTGAAGGGGTCTTTGTAAAATGTGCTTTATCACGCTTTGTGGAAGAAAACCTCGTTACAGTTTAGATCAAAGCTTTAAGAAAACGGTAAAAAGAGTACAATGCTTCACAAGTATACAAGATACAGAGAGGGGGTGCCACAGTAAAATGTAGCACCCCTCTCCGCACCTTGTATGAGTAACCAAAGGGACGTTTTTTTAATTTTTCATTGAATCAGGTGACCAATAATGTCAAAGTGGTGCAACAAAGGGTGTTACATACTACTAAGAGAGGTGTTAACTAATTTTGTATGGTTTTGATGCAGTAGAGATTGACAGAAAACATGGTATGTTATCTTAGAACTAAAGGCCCTGATTCGGTTTTTAGCGACATCCAGAAGACAACTTTTGAAACTATGCAACAATGTTTACATACATAATTTTAAAAATTACGATGGAAATATGTAATGATTTCTACAACATTTGTAATTTATCAGCTTGTTTTATTATAACTTTTGCGTTGCCCTGTATTTTGATTGCTCTTTGATTCGAATATTATCAGTTTTGTATGTTACGTAGAATAACATGTCGCAAAATGTTTTTTGCGTACCAGGTTGTCCAACAGCCATTTGAGAAGGTGAGTGCTTATTATTAAATTAATTCAAACTCCTGCCGCATCTATGGCAATGACGTTTATACTTAGATTATCGAATAGTATTAATTTATATCTGCTTAAAATAATTGTTTCAGATATTCCTAGATACCATGTTCCAAATCCTCTAAGAACATGGATTTGTTCCAAACTTGGATACAGAGGATTGGAGGTCCGCTAAATATAAAAATTTAGAAGCAGATTACGAGTTCAGAAACCGACGTGTTTTGGCGTAAACATTTAGCGGATGTTTACGCCATATCCGTTTTTATTTCCTTAAAAATTTTCCATTTCATTTTTATTTGTTCGATTTGTTAATGTTGTCTTGGTGAGTTATTTAATACGCGAAGAAAGTAGTAAAGCCAAACCTTTTTCTTTATGCATCATTGCTTCTAGGTGTAATAAACGATATAATATCAAATAATTTACGTATGACGTTCTTTTGTTAATGTTTAAAGTGCATACTTTATTATTAACTGGACTGGCCCGTTGTCTCCGTGGGTCGTAGGTTCGATTCCCGCCGAGGGCAAACATTTTCTATAAATAAATTTGTTGGTATTTGAGCCTGGGTGTATATTTGTATTTAAGTATGTATTTAAAATTATATTAGTATATATTCAGCAGTTGTCTGTCTACCATAACACAAGTATTAAAATTAAGTTTACTTATATTGGGGACGGACGAACGTGTGTGTAAGTGTCCCATATATTTATTTATATTTATAATGGGTTGATTTGTAGATATTACTTGTTTATTTTGTACATAAATATTATAATGAGCTGTATATTATAAAGTTAAACTTTTCGCATATACATATATTTATAAGCCTGCAATACTAAAGTAATTGTAATTTTCGTTATATTCAAATCAAAAGTAATTTATTGTTAAAACGACTGTATTATTTATACAAAATAGATAAATTTTCAATAATTTTGTTTTTTTCATTTCTTTTGTATTTTTACCCCGCCCTACTGCAAAAATATTATATATATATATATATATGTATGTATGTATATATATATATATGTATGTATGTATATATATATACTATATATGACCCTTTTGACCTTTTTAATACGAAGGTTGATTTCTAGATGGCGCTATTACGGATCACAAAAAACGACTGCGAGTTACCCATCTATTTCATTAAAATAGGTCAATAATATCAGAAAATATTATTAAATTCTCTTATATAAAATTTCAACCAATATCGGACAATGCATTAACAGCCTTTACAAAAAGCGACCCCCTCAGCCTATGGACAATATGAACAGCATTATTATTCAGGTGAAATATTTTTCATATAAAAAGACATAAAGAGTTAAAATATTTCATGATAAACTTAACCTAATTGAATATGACAATCTAATATGTATAATAATTGTAGCATCATGATGGTGATATACCATGCCATGTTTATGCAACAGTTTACTCACTTCTAGTAGAAAAGCACACAATCCAAAACTTTATGCATTTTATGCTTAACATAATGACCATTTACACGATATCATTTATTAGAATTAAAAATAGTACGCTAAAAATAAATCTATTTCGGTTTTGACTAAATGCATAATGCGCTCTATATCCAAGAGAAGTCGGTACTTGTTGATAGTAATTTATTTAAACTAGATGTATAGATAAGATTTTAATTGAATAACGTTATACACAAGTCAAGTAAAGACATTTCTGAATCCCCAAGGTGAATCTCACTAAAACATGTCTATAATGTACTTAGTGAATTTCGTATAAATTATTAACGTTCAGAAATTAAGTTACTGAAAATTTAAATCACACACAAAAGCTATAACTGTCGTAACGTTTGTGTTTTAAAAAAGCTAATGAAGTAGTATTTAATGAAATAAAAAAAAAAAAGCATGTTAGTGATAATTATATTTGCTTCTAGATAATCATATCTTCTAATATGTACATTAAAAAATATATTTAAAGTTTAAGCGTATTGTTTTAGAGTATTAAAGTACTATAATAAATAACTATAGTCTTTTTGAAGGTTAAAAAAATTGTACTATTGTTAATTTAACACGTCATTTGGAATTCCACATTTTATTATAACATAATCATACATCAGAAAACATGCCACGCAAGACGCTAATTGTAGGTTTTGTAGGAGGAATTTTTCACGTATGAGGAGAAAAACTTATTTCTCAATTATTTGGTACATGTTTTTATAATAAAATTCCACAATCTTTTTTGAACTTGTCTTTTTCACTTTGTAAATAAGTGCAAAAAAGCAATTAAAGACACTTATAGTATTGAAGAATATGTAAATGATAAGAAAGCTGGTATTCATGTTGCAACCAGCTACGCTCTGGATTATATTATTGTAATATTTGATTTGTCCAACAAGTTAATATTATTTAAATAATTATTTATGAAAAGAGTGCCGAGTTTCTTACTGGTTCTTGTCGGTAAGAGCACTTTTACGAACAAGTGGTTGCTTCATTATAATTCGACGATTGAAAAGTGCTTGAATAAAAAATTATTTAAATTTGAAATAATATACCATTATTAATTGAGCAATAAAAATCAACAATAGTTTGCTAAAAAATATTTCTTCTGTATACCTTATTGCAATTATAAACTGAAAAATACTTCATTGTAAATAAATTAAGATAGAGAGCTGAAATATTGTAATTATATTACAACAACGATATTTTTTCTTTATAAGTTTGCAAATGGAATCTGGTTTAAGTCTGTATATCATAGAACTCTTATAGTCGTCTGTTGTTTGTCTATTTCAAAATAGTCGCAGGAAAACCTTGAAGTAATTTATGCATACACGTGTAGAAGTCATTGTCTACTATCATATTGTAAATTTGTAATACAATAGATACTGCCGAAATAAAATTTTTATGAATAAAGATTTGTTTATGTAGTTGACAGAGCTCATGTTTACTATGGGTTCGGGCATTACTGATCAGGCACTGTTAAGTTTCGTAAAATAGTCTTGTCTAATATGAGGCTATTTATAATACCTAACAGTAAATGGTGAACTTTATAGTGATAAAAACTAATGACAAATAAATCTATGAATTATATATATCCTCCTGCCCTTATCCCACTCTAAGTGGGGTCGGCACAACATGTTATAAACATGCTGTCACATGATTTGGCTGCGTTTTTACGACCGGCCGCCTGCCTGACGTCAACTTACCTCTGTCGTATTTTACGACACCTCGGTAAGAAAGAGGGTGGTCTATTCTACTAAACCGGATACCACACGGTGGGTCAACTTACCTTAGTCGCCTTTTACGACACCTCGGTAAGAAAGAGGGTGGTCTATTCTACTCAGCCGGATACCACACGGCGGGTCGACTCACCTTAGTCGCCTTTTACGACACCTCGGTAAGAAAAGAGGGTGGTACTATTCTATTCAGCCGGATACCACACGGCGTCGCCATAAATATCCAATAATTAACTTATTTATGTGTTGATTTGATATTTGTATTTGCTTATAACGTACATATGTGTATTGTAACACAATTCCTCGAGTAATTTTACACTTGCTTTTACAAGGGTTTTACAAAGATTTAAAAGAATTTCGAAGAATGAATAAAGAATACTTTTAATATAGGCAAATACAATAAGGTGCATTGATAATGTCCTGATTTAAAAAAAAAGGCACGCATTTACTCTACTTACGTAATACGAGTATATTAACAAACATGCCGCTATATTGCAAACCTTGTCATGTTGCTAAACTAAATAGTAAAGTTGTTTTGCCGAGTTCCAGATGACGTTAATGTTACGAAGCGGCAAACAAACAATAGCACATTCAATATAATTAATTTAGACGAGTAGATGGATTAAGTTTGACGAAAATGGTAGGCTTTTCCATACGGTTCGTAATTTGCTAATACCTCCTCCTATTCAATTATTATGCTACAGAAGATTGTAATGATTTCCATTAAAATTTATATGATACTAGCTTTTACCCACAACTTCGTTCGCGTAGACTGTTGTCGTATGATAGGTCGATAATAGATGGCGCTTTTGAATGTCATCCTATTCCTGTAGTTAACAGGTTTTCTATAGCCTTGTGTTATTGCGGTGTATAAGGAATAATTGGTGTATAAGGAATAATTGTTAAAAATTTCATCGATATTGATTCAGCGGGTTCGCCGTTAAAGAGTAACAAACATACATCCATACTCAGAAACTTTCGCATTTATAGTATTAGTTAAATTTATAACAGAAGCTTTTTTGTATGAAATAATTTCACTTGTTATTATCCAATCTGAAATGGCACACGATCGTGAAAGTGGAAATGTCTTGAAGAGAAACTGCGAAAAGGTCATAAATGTTTTCAATCCCATTCAGGGCTTTCAATCATAGCTAAACTAATTTTCCGACGCGACAATGCTACGAAGGGAAATCATGTCTGATAGCCTGGGATTGGCTTTTAACTAGTATACCTAGTTTAACTAGTATTTTATATGTATATAAACTACTAGGTATACCTGAGCAGTCTCGTTTATAGATGTACCGCTTAAGACAGTCCCAATTTCAGTTTCTGTCTTGAGAAAGAATCAATTCTGAGATATTTTTTTTATAAAGGGCTTGAAATATGTTTTTATGATATAGTGACACCAATTCTAAACGTGGACCAAACATGAATATTATATGCCATGATATTCTTCTATATAGAATTGTTTTGTTTCGACGTCGTTGGTAATGTTATTTAGATTGCTAAATAACTTCACCAAAGACGTCATTTAGCAATCGCTATTATATCGTAAACAATAGTCAGGGTATGCAAGTGATATAAAGTCACGGACTTGTACTAGCCCACGGCTGGGAATAGGCCCCCTCTGTCCAGAGAGAAGGCTTTGAGCAAAGATCCACCACGTCTCACAGCTTCTTGCGGATATTATTTTTAGCGGCATTTAGTTGTTTATGATACATAGATCTAAACACGATTATCAACGATCAAATTTCTTCGTACCATTTCTTCTAGAATCTACATGAAAGGACGTTATTCTAAACTAGTGACAGATTCATTCAGGCAATTCCACTGCAAATTATTTACTTCACTCCTGCGTCTACGTCTCGGTCCCTTGACAAATTAAAATAATATTACTTGTTAACCTGAATAGTCTCGACCGGTAAATATATTTTTCTCTTGTGTTTATTCTTCCGTATCACAAAGAATGTAGAGATTGAATTCTATATTTATTGTTTGAATATGGTAGGCACACAGCTATTTACGCTTTATAATTTTGCAATTATTTACTAACACTTTCACCATTATGCATGATTATTTCATAAAAGAAATAAATCAGGAGGTCAAAATGAAACGGTCTCAGAATTTTAAACATTAAACAAAATATGTATATTTTATTCTTGATACAACAAATTATAAAAAGCTTTGAAAACCGTAAACATGAAATCGGAATAAATTTATAGCATTAAATCTTTTCAAAAATGTGAATGACGTTATAAGAAAAAAACGCTTTTCTTCTCGAATTCAAAGGGCACACTAAACATGGTCAAAGTTGTTACAAAATTACTCTTCTCCAGTTATTTTTTTCATTCATGAATAAAAATTTTAATGGAATTGCAACTCAAGTAACATTTAATTGCAGACATAATTGATAGCTCGTTAAAAGTATGCGGATGTTAACTGCAACTATAATGCACTTTTAGATTACATATCAACTATTTAGTGACAATTATCAATCTAGACGTCTAAAAAATCAAAGTAATTTTGCTATAGTATGTTGCAATGCTACGCCGTGTGGTATCCGACTGAATAGAATAGTACCACCCTCTTTTCTTACCGAGGTGTCGTAAAAAGCGACTAAGGTAAGTCGACCCGCCGTGTGGCATCCGGCTGAGTAGAATAGACCAACCTCATTTCTTACCGAGGTGTCGTAAAAGGCGACTAAGGGAAGATGACCCACCGTGTGGTATCCGTTTTAGTAGAATAGACCACCCTCTTTCTCACCGAGGTGTCGTAAAATACGACAGAGGTAAGTTGACGTTAGGCAGGCGGCCGGTCGTAAAAACGCAGCCAAATCATGTGACAGCATGTTTATAACATGTTGTGCCGACCCCACTTAAAGTGGGATAAGGGCAGGAAGATGATGATGTTGCAATGCTACGTCTAACTTAGATTATTCATATTCATAAGTATTCGTCAAAACTCACCATTAGCGTCATCTAGTGGATAATAGACGAAGCTTTACGTCTAAGCTTCTACGGTACGTAACAGATGGCGCTGCCCAATTTTTACGATACCGACCTTTAATAATTTATGAATTTATGAACTTAGAATCATAAAAAAAGAAATACATATATCTACATACTACCTGAAATAACGCTTATTTAAGCAAATTCCAATAGGTTTTTTTATGTATTTTACAAAATCTTATTTAATTTAAGAGAACGTTCTTCGTTCATTTTGTTTTAAAATATAGTTATTGTGTCGGAATTTTTGTTTAAATGTCACTACTTGCTTGGCGTACATATATATTGTACTCGCGATACAGCCGAAAAATGATTTAAACATAAACATTTTATAATATGAATATGTGAAAATTTATCATATCAGTGATAAATTTTCACTTATTCACACCGACAAACTGCAACTAAATTAAATTTATAAATTTGGAGAAGCTACCTTTAATTTGATCGTTCAAACCTATAAACCAAAAAGTGTAAATACCTATCAAATATTTATAATGATTTTTAGATAATTTATTGTAATATTCTGATATATTTAGACGATATTATAACTTTAAGTTTCGGGTTAGTAAGGTTTCATAAAAGTCAATTGTAAAAAATTCAATTGACTGTTATCAATTATATACTCGTATGTGTGTGTTATAAGTTAAAAAAAAAACCTAAATCACAGGACCAAAAAAATGCTAGGCAAAACCTATATCGGAAATGTTAAATTAAATAATCATTTTTATTACGTCGGGGCGACTTCGGCTAACAAACAAGTTGAGCGATTAAATAACAGGTATTTTTATCGATTGCCATGTGTTCAAAATAGTACATCGAACGTATGTTGACAACTTTAGCTAGAAATGAATCGAGAATAGAATGAATAGAGATTTAAATATGGAACTGCCGTCTTAGTTTACATATCGATAAATTCTTTTTTAAATAGTTTTAAGTCGTGATATTTTTTAAAATAAAACTAGCTATTGTAATCATTGGATATATTCAGCGCTACTGGGTTAGGTAATCCATAATTTCGGATTCTTTTGACAAAATTGTCATGCGAGTTCGGCATCGTTAATATAAATACTTGTCTGAATTTACGATCGACCTTATCTATCTCCCGTATTTGATCTCAGTCAGCATATAAAATACTTTAACTCTTACATCTCCATAAATATTGTTTCAATACATATTCTACCTTAGAATGTCAGCATCTTCTTTATACGCAATACGTATTTAATAATACAAGAATATGAGAGTGTCTGGTCTGTGAATATAAAATTACTAAGAATTTATAATATGATACGAATAGCATAACATTTTTTTCAATTTTTGTCTGTAGCTTTGGTCTGTGTTTCCCCTTGTTCGTGGACCAATATTATGGACTTTTAATAGAAATAATAGACAAATAAAGACAGGTACGAGAGTTTGAAAGGGTTATATATTTATATCAAACTGAGATAAAGATAAACTGGTCGAATAATTAGTAGCCAGTAACATGTATGTAAAAAACTATTTATTTTGACACATATATTAGAGTAGAACATGTTAAATGGGATAGTTAATGCGTTTTTCCACGGCTTCCTATAATACCGACATACGCCGTTTTATATTTAAGTGCAACGGAAAGCTTTCTAGCAATGACGTATTGATATAGGATTATTATCATCATCATAGTGGCCTTTTATTTTATTTTTATTTATTTTATACATATATTTAGATAATAGAAAGAAAAATAAAAAAATACATGTATAAAGGCGGATTTATCCCTAAAAGGGATCTCTTCCAGTCAACCTTTGAGTAATAGGAGGAAAAGGACAAGGATTGAAGAAGAAAAAGAGTACGGGTCATAGAGAGAAAAAGAAAAAGTTTATATAAATTGAACTATTTAATCTATTAAATAATTTTGGTAAAATAAATAGATGAAAAGACGGTACTAATATATAATTACTTACGATAAATATTTTCTAATCTGTAACTTAAATACTGAAAAGGAAAGAGATTTGAGATTGAAAGATTTATTAGACGTAGGCCTCTTTCGTCTCTTTCCACTCCCGGCGGTTTTGTGTCCGTTTAATCCAGTCACGGTCTCCGTATCGCCTGATGTCATCAACCCAGCGCTGCGGTGGTCTGCCATGCCCTCTGCTATCGGCTCTGGGTCTCCACTCGAGTACTCTTTTCGCCCACCGTGTTTGAATCTATTCTTCCAATGTGTCCCGCCCATGACCACCTTTTTTTTGCAATCACAGCCATGACGTTTCTTATTTTGGTCTTATTCCTGATCCAAGTGTTCCATTTCCGGTCTGGTTTTCTTGTGCAGGGAGACACATGCTGTAGCATTTTGATGGAAATGGCTTAAGGTTTGGACATATCTCTCGTCGATCCGGCATCTAACTAGAGCTTCTTCCAAAACCCACTATTCTATGGAGTCAAACGCTTTCTCGTAGTCAATAAAGGCAAGGGCAAGTGGCTTCCTGTACTCGTTACATTTTTCGATCACGGTTTTAAGCGTCTGAAGATGGTCGTTTGTACTGAACCCTGCACGAAAGCCTGCTTGTTCCCTTGGTTGGAAGAAATCCAGCTTTTTTTCAAGTCTGTTTACTATTATTCTCCAAAACAGTTTGTATAAGTGCGATAATAGACTAATGGGTCGGTAATTATCGAGCTCTTTGATGTTCCCTTTCTTGTGTATGAGGATTATTACGGTTTCTTCTTGTTTGGGACTTCAAAGACTGGTCTGATGTTACTCTGCTCTTATGAAGAATCTCAAAGTATTCCTGGGTTATTTCCAATAAATGGTTTCTGTTAGTTACCACTTGTCCATTGGTATCCGTCAATTTAAAGATTTGCTTCCTACTCGGTTTTAACTGGACTTAACGGCCGCTATTCCTTTCAATAGCCGTTTGGATAAGTTGCGTGTTAAAATCCGTAAGATTCGGCCGAATCTGACGCCGTATGTGATTTTGCATCTTTTTGTACTCTTCACCGTCTATTTTTCCGTTACTGCATAGCTGTCTTCGTTTATCCATCAGCTGAAGAATTAAAGATGGTAAAGACCCTTATAAACTTTAAGCTAGTATTTAAGCCTTTTGTTAATTGGTAAAGATTGAATAACACATCGAGCTCTGATCCTAATCAACGGACATAGGAATAAGAAGTTTGAATTGACAAATCTTTATAAATTATATTAACAGTTTTAGTATCCAACTAGATTACCGATCACCAAACTGAACTCGGTGGAAAGTCGGGTGAGCTAAGTTCGGGAAGTAACATAAAAAATTCTAAAGTAAAGAATCTTTTCATCAGCAATCCCACAATGCCTGAAGAGTTTACTATTGTCAGAACTATATATGTATATGTCGCAGCTATCTATACTTGAAGTATCTTTACAGTCAAATAAATTAACGACTAAGCCGATTATATTGCTGATCTGAATTAGTTATGGAGAGAACGCAGACGTTTGGCGTTAAAGAACTAAGGTGTTGGAGTAGCGACTATACACCGGAAAACGCTGTGTTAACCATAAGAACATAAACTGGTTTGGACTTTTACACTAAATTGAATGTATATTTTTACATAATAATAAGTATCTTTAAGTTCATCAATATAATATTACTTACCTGACCTTATCTACTAGAACTCATTTCCAAATAGTTTATTTTTAAGTTCTGACAATATGTTGGCAAGCTACTCTTTTATCAGTGCCAAATTTTAAGTTAAAAGCACCTTTTACATATAAGCTTTGAAACAAGTCACTTTGACATAAACAGACATTGTGGCAGGGTATTTCTAAAATTTCTTTCAGTGAAAGATACAATTTATATACATGCTAGCGTTTCCTAAAAATGTTATTCGTATTTTTAATATTTTCAATAGACTTTGAAAAACTGAGCTTCTTTCTCTCCCTTTTCCCTCTCGTCAAACCGGACTTCGGGTCCATCTCGGATCCAGCGTATCCCCGCGACCTCTAAGGTCGTCTGTTTACATGGGGATTCTGCCTTTACTACTTTTCTGATGTAGGGTATCATCATATCGAAATTCTCTAAATATTAATGCAAAGCTTTCAAGTGCTCAACACGAAAGCTTATCAAGGTCTTTGATAAGCTTTAGTGGGCAGATTTAGGTGATCGAATCATTTAGATGATTGGCTACGTATACTAGTTCATGTCAACGACCAAAAAAATTTCGTTGTTTTCTTGGAGCATGATTAATCGGTGAATTATCTGCTCAGGCTCACTGCGAAATGAACTATTTGGCCTAACTTTTTGTGATAAGACGAATATACGGCGAATACCGATAACATGACCTGCAATCATATATATACCCTTGAATTACTTCAAAGATTTACTAAGTGTCACGAAACGATTTGATAATAATGCTTGTATATTATCAAACAAAGGTCCTCGGCTTCTGTCTGGTCGTGATAAATTAAAAACTATTGAACGAGTTTACATATAGTCAGTGTGCTTAATGACAAAGATTTATTTGTTAAAATTAGCGTCATAACTTAATTAAAATTTCGAGAAAAGTTAAATTGTCAGAAACTTTCATTAAATCTGCTGCCATAAGGACACTCGGGAATCTTGCCAAAGAAAACCTAATTCACTCATTATTAATCTACGGTAGAATAAAAAAATATTATTATTCTTTTTTGTATCTAGTAACAAACACTTCTGTCGTTAATTCAATATATAAATATTTTTAATGATATTCTTCAATATATTTTAAAATTAATATTCTTATACGAGTAGAGGGGTAGTTTTTAGTCAACACACTACGTATTTACCTTTCAATTTTAACGCCTGTAATGCTGAATCCCGAGTGTTTTGAAGTTACTATGGCTATAGTTAATAGAGGTGAATTACGTAAAGTATTCCAACTTCTTAGATCTGCTTAGTCGGACTTAAAATTATTAAGTTGCTATAAAAAAGATTGTTCCCTTTGCGAATACAACAAAATAGAAGCCTTAACCGCAGACATGTGAGTCTTTAAAATGAGAAAAAGAAATACGTTCAACCAAGGTTTCAAGATGTAACGCACCAAAAGTAAAATATTATAATACTTTTGTATATGTTTGAAGCTTCGGAATTAGTGGAATTGCAGAATAAAAGCTTTTACCATCCCACCTATAGATATGTGTTGATAAACCAAGATAAAGCATGTCAGCCTAAAACATATCATGAGCTGATACTGACTGTGTGTACCTATCTTATAATCCACCAGGGAATGGCATGTTAAAACTATATTTACAACGGTTTTTCTAAAAGTGAATAATGTAACTTTGATTTCTTTACTACATGTAAAGCAAACGTTGTCGCAAAGTGGTACTACATGAGCGAGGATTATAAAGGCGAAAGTTCGTGAGTATGTACGAAGTGCATATGTTTGTACCGCATTAACGCTCTAAAGTTTTAATGGATTTGTACAAAATTCTACCAACAGTTAAGTATAAACCTGAAATAATAAAATACTTGAAATAATTAATTACTTAACACCGCAACGGTAGCCGTGGTACACAGCTAGTCCAAAATATAATTCTTAATTGGATTTTATGTTGCTATATCAACTACTAGCAATTGCCAGCGGCTCCGCCCGCGTTGAAAAATTAAAACCGTAATATAGTATTTTAATAACCATAAAAATGGTTAAAGTGGGCTCACCTTAAAAGCTAGACATATGCTGTCGCGGACATTTATTTAGAACTCTTAGAGGGTAACAATTTTGTATTAAATAATTTTTTAATAATTTTCACCGTTTACTTGGTCCACGCAAGGAAAGCTTTTAATTTTGCCGTTTCTTAGCGTGATGTTATATAGCCTATAGCCTACCTCGTTAAATGGACTATCTTACACTAAAAATATTTTTTCAAATCGATCCAATAGTTCCTCAGATTAGCGCTATCAAACACTCAAATAAACAAACAAACATACAAACTTTTCAGCTTTATATATTAGTAGATTTAAATTTAAAAGAATGTCGTTTGATTTTGTTAGTAATATCTAGATATCTAAGTGTTAGTTTACCTTGCCTTGGAAGTATGCATATTATAATTTTATAAATATATAAATCACTACATAGTATAAAACAAAGTCACATTCTTTGTTTGTCCATATATCGCTATGTAGGTATGCTTAAATCTTTAAAACTACGCAACAGAATTTGATGTGGTTTTTTTAATAGATAGAATGATTCAACAGGAAGGTTTATATGTATAATAATATCAATACGGAATAGAGAAATACTGTAATTTTTGAGGTTTCTAATGTGATGTCGTAAATAAATACATTTTTTTCCGCTAACATTGCAAACGCAGGCTAAACCCTACGAGATTTATCAAAATGATGTACTAAGTATTTGTACACCTTGAAAAGGTCTACAGAAAAGTCGGCGATGGTATATGTGTATCTCTTATGGATAACCCACAATAGCATTTTTTGTCATTTACTTTTTACGAAAAATAATGTCTAATTTTATACAATACAGCATTCATTCTTACCCAATTAAGTACCTTAAATAAATTATTGATTTAATATAGATTAATATGGTCGTTTACAGCATGTAACTTAAGTGAACATTTTCGGAAATATACAGATTTAAAATGGCGCCCATTAGAGAGAAAATATGAGAACAATAATATGGTTGGTTATGAATGATAACAATAGTATGGTTGTAATGAGGAGGGATGAACATCACGTGATCAAAAGAGTTTTAATATGAATATGGATAGATATAGGACTAGAGAGAGGACGAAACAATATGGATGGATTATGCATATAAAAGGAGTGGCACTAGAGTTGACATACAAGAACAATATAGTAGTACATCATTTAGGGTAAGTTAATACTGAAATGGATGCGAACGATGTTGCGGGTACCACTAGTTATTTTTATAAATAAAACTGCTTTACTTCATAATAATATTCAATAAAACATGATGACCTAGGAATTAAAATCAAATGATACTCTAAGATTTGCAAATGGAACCAAGAACAATCAATTCTGAGTGTTCGAGGATAAAATACTCAATATAGTTTAATTAATATTAACAGTTCATTTTGCAGGAAAAGAAATACGGCGTGAAAATCCTACAACGTTCTGCAGATACATGGAATACAGATACAGAATATCATGGAACTCCTTTATCACAGCCCAGAGCAGACACCGCCAGATATTGTAAGCATCAGCGATGTGAATAGGCAACGCTAACATTACCATGGTTCGGGTCATAGCTTCACTAGAAAAAGAATTCACATTGGGTACGACTGAGATCAGGTCAAATCTTCAACGCCTAGAATGATGCGGGCAGTCACAGTACTCTCAAGTACATGGTTATCAAGAGTATGTAGAACTTTAAAATGAAAGAGGAAATATCATACTTGCATGCCTGCAATACGATATATGTTAGCTGCTTACTCGCATTTCAAAGGGTAGTGAATCTTTGCTTCAATCATCCTCTTAAAAAAAGAGAGGACTTCACGCACTAGTGGAATACTGAATAGATGTTGCTACAGTTTAGTTTTCATTAAAATTTGCGATATTACTTCCTGCGTTAAATAAACAAATGATACCAACAATGCGTCATTTCTGTTTCGTGATGACCAGGTTCCGTTAACAAGATTTTTTTTATAAAACCATTTTATTGTATGATTTAATTATAGATGATGGAATAACAAAGCAACACATTGTAGTTGAACGCAGTTGATAGTTTTTCACAGAATAACACACATTGCTGGTTATATTGAATATAGCATATGATTTTAATTTCAGAGCTGTCCAAACCACAACCCACATGCCTTTACGAGTATGCGACAAAAAGTAATATTGACATTGATTATGACGTAATTGTAAAAAATTGATATTCTAATTACAAATTAATAATGTAAGTAACTCTGTTTCGTGAGTTCATTGGTTTTGTCTTTCTTTCAAATGGAGTAAGGGATCGTTACGATTCGAAACATGGTGATAGTTAAAGAGTAAAGCTTACGGGCCACTTTTATATCAGAGCTAAAGTCCACACATATAAAGACACGGACTGAAGCTAATTAGTAGATATAAAAACATGTTAATAATGTCCACTCTATAATATTTCTTTAAATTTTATTTAATCGCAGCCCATGTAACTGTTTAAATGGCACTCGGTATTCGTAATCTGGAGAGCTAAATGAATTATATAAAACATCATATTTCTAAAGTGCATATTGCGACCTTACGAAATTCGAGACTAATTCTTATGAAATCATATGCATGCTTGACGTGGTATCGTAGAAAACTAGTTAGGAAAAACATTTTACAAGCCGGTTTAGAACATATTATGACAGTTTTTTGTATTTTATAATATTTAGAATTATTTTAGTACGCAAAACCTAATATTTTAAAGAAAATATAATATTAATCTTTTTATGGTTACCTGCTAAAGAAGGTTATTGTGTAATAACCTTCATTTCAACCTCTCATTTCATAGACACCGCTCATCAAGGGGATTACTCGCAGATATATTTGCATACTGCTCAAGAGAGTGTACGACATTGAAGTGATTCTGTTGGCTATGCTTTAAACAGAACACCTAGAGCACTCTCCGCTGT
Organism: Morpho achilles; assembly: GCA_947086495.1. NCBI lineage: Eukaryota > Metazoa > Arthropoda > Insecta > Lepidoptera > Nymphalidae > Morpho > Morpho achilles. Next base: position 9,756,618 of record CAMTZB010000022.1, on the reverse strand, counting down.
TTGAATTCGAAACACTTTAAGAGAGTACAACTTAACACTATTGGTCACTATTACAGAGTAAAGCCAAGTCTACGGGTTACTTTTATTGAATCCATAAACAAAAACATACATTTAAACTTCTACCAAAACTGGATGAATAAAAGTGTCAAGTTCAACCTAAATATTATTGTTAAATTATAACATTCATTATCCAACAGTCCGTTTCCTTAATTATAAAAAAAGATGTTTTCTCAGCATAGACACAAATATTTAATTTTTTTTTAAATTGCTATCCTCCACTCAATGTTTATATGAAATTAACGATACAAATAACCTAAGTATAAAAATTCGCATCGGCAAAATCATGACGTCGAGAACACCGCAAATTCAGCTACTTTTTTTGTTGAAAAATTAAGCGCATAAGAATGTTGTAATTTATTTTTATTAATATATTAGAGATTAGAAAGTATTCATCGAAAAGGAGATTTTTCTCTCTTTATTTTTAGAATTAATTTGCTGAAGCGAATATGTCACTCCGTAAATTACTCTTTGTAATTTCTAATACATACAGAAACTAATCTATTTTGTATGCCGATTTTAGCTAAATGAAGCTACTCTTTAGCTTTTCTGGATAACGGGAATGCCAAAATACTATTACAGTATACAAAGTATAGTTTATGACTGGTTTTCATTTTTCTGATATTTTCGTTCCAGGAACATACCATTAGAATATGGTAAAAAGGAGTTGATGAAATATTGATGCACAAATTGAATTTGTCAATTTTTACAAATTACAATGACCACCATACGCTAAATTCATAAACGATTTTTTTATCCCAATTGAACATATTTATATTATAGCAGAAAGAATAAATCCAATATTGTTTTAACGCTTTTTAGATAATAAGGATGATTGTGAAAGATAAAACAATTTGCTAAAAGCATGTATCACACTTTCACTATCCAACCATGGACACTACAAGATATACATTTACATAAAGTGATTAAGAGAGGCATAGACTGTTTAAAATTATCGAATAATTAAGTTGTCACTACTAATTTTAATCCAAGAATAAAAATGAAACTCAAAAAAAAATTCTACAATTTTGATCATTATTTTTTTACATAAGACACATACTCGTAAGAGAGTAAATTAACACAGTTTGTGACATAAAACATCAACGCACTATTTCGTTTACAAAATTGTCGCTAATTATTCGTACTAAGTTATTCACGGAAATATTTACGTTTTATTTTTAATTCTTAATACTAAATGCAAATTATTTTTTGGAACGCATTTTATAAACTATAGCTTTGATAAGCAAAATCACCGAGTGTATACTAAAGCAAAATCATTTAAGAATGCATTTCCATTAGTACATTATAACAACACAAAACATTACAAACAACAATGTCCCAGATTTAACAATCGATTTTGAAAATAGGATAGATCATCAGACAGATATCACAGCACATTATGTCATTGGCCAAATTAGCGTTGGTGAACTTTACATTTGGCAAGAGAGCGTGTTGCGCTATTACATTAAAAATATTCGGCGTCACAAACGAGTCACAGTAGATCACCGTCTCTACAAACTGGCTCATTTCCAGACGAGACGCAATTACATCTACTACAAAATCGTTGGTAAAGCCAAAATATCACAATCAGAATATTGATCTGATCATTGAATAATCTCATACTTTAAGTTCTTTTAGATATAATCTTAGTCCCAAAACATGTGTACCTTTCTAGTAACATTACAAATTGTTGCTAATGCGTCTTTGGTTTATTTATCTCCAACTGTCAGTTTTTGAGCTAAATATTTTTTATGAAAATACCTCTAAATATCTGAGAGGAGTAGATAAACTAATCAGATGTCAATGGACAAAGCCACATCGATGCCATAACTTTTTCTGCCGTTTTTTGATGGTTCACCTATACCAATATAATACGAAAGAGCTAAGCAGCAAGATTTAAGAGTTGAAACTGTTGAGGCAAGAGATACCTAAATAGTCATGTGAAGGGAATAAGATAGTTTACACACAAATAGAGTTTTATATTGAACATCGTGCAAAAGGCACAGTAGACAAGAACCGGGCTACACTAAAAAATCTTTACTCATATCTTTCCTTATTATAGGAACAAAGTCTCCAAATGCTACTTTTATCTAGCTAGACTAGGATACTTTTTATCAGCGAACTCCCACAAGATGCCGATATAAATAAATATAAATATACAATGTTGTCAAGGGAAAGACAGAGGCAAATAGACAACCATTTAAGAATAAAAGAAAAACAGTTTTCATTCTTTCCTAACTTTATACTATTTTGTGTATACATTCAATTTTAAATTTAAAATGTCGACTTCCAAAAGTTAGAACAGATACGAAGTCAACATAAATAGTACTGACTATAATTTTAAACTGGAACTCTAATAAAGAATTTCTACAATAGATAAATCTGTTACGACCTAATAAAAAAGGCTTTTTCAGCATCAAACTAAATTTTTGATATTTAACGAAATAATATGCAAATATCCAGCGTTTGCCTATCATTCTGACACACATGTGATATTAATATGTACCAGTTATTAAATGAAATGAATGCCATTTGACTTCCGCAATCCTATAGGGACGAGATAATTATTATTACGAACTATCAGTGATAATAGCAATAGGCACTAACAGACAACTGTTTCGAAATACACATAAGCGACTAAATTATTATGAAATAAACCTCCAAATAACACCTATCAAGTAACAAACTATTTTAAAAAAAACGCGATATTTAAGATTCACTGTCGTAACTAGGTCATGCCAAGTTAATTAAGATGGTAATTATCATTATGCAAACTATGCAAACATATTTATTAGATATGATGTTTTGTCACTACTATTATTAACACTACTATTATATACTACTATGCAATGCATTCATATGTGCACTTTGCACATATGAATGCATTGCATATATGAATAGCACATATGTTTTGGGGTACTGATGTATTTCATTTCACTGTCACCAATAATTAATTGGCACTATTCTAAAAACTTCTCCTAAGTGACGCATTTGCAACGTAAAAACGGTCATCATAGCAACGTGGAATCATGTTCGTAATTATAATGACTGCAAATAAGTTTGTACTGCGCATGGTCGTGAATGCGACATATGTCATTTAGTCCTTGTGATTTTCTTAAAAATGCCTTTCCAAGTATCAATAATATACCAACAAAATCAAATTACATTAGCACAAGGTCGCCCAGTTACAGGCTACCGCTTTAAAAATGTTACAACAAACTAAGCGACGCAATAATTTCACTATTGTGTTTTGTTGCCAACAACCATCTGATTTAATTATATATAAATTAGAGTTGAAGTCAAACAAAGGATCAAAAACTTAATGATAATAATGCTAAAAATAAAATAAATGTACAAGGGCTCTGGTTAAAATTGCTATTTGACAGAAGTTAATATTGCATGTTAAGATAATATCTTAGAGTGTTATCATATTAAGCTCAACAATTAATTGAACTAGTAAAATTATTTTTAATACCATTCTGTACTTTATCTCAAATAAAAAAAGGAAGTAATGAAAAAAAATAATACACATATATATATATATATATATATATATATATATATATATATATATATATATATATATATATATATATTATACATAATATATATATATATATATATATATTATGTAGAATTTGTATTGCCTAATGCTGCAAAAACAGCAAATAGGCTCTCTTTAAATAATGTGCCACTAAAAACAGATAATTCAACGGTATTTTTGGGAGTATCCTTGGATACAAAACTCCAATGGAGCACACACATAACAACTCTTGCAGGGAAACTGAGTTCAGCGGCCTACGCTGTTCGAAAGATAAGACAATTCACAGATGTTGAAACAGCAAAACTTGTTTATTTTGCCTACTTCCATAGCATTATGTCCTATGGAATATTGCTATGGGGTAAATGCGCGGATAGTGAAAAAATTTTTGTTTTACAAAAGAGAGCCATACGTGGCATTTATAATTTAAGACCGCGTGATTCCCTGCGAGAGAAATTTAAGGAAATAGGTATTCTTACATTTGCTTCACAGTATATTTTAAGCAATTTAATTTATGTACATAAAAATATAAAGAATTATAAAACGATAGGTGATGTGTACAATAGACAAAGCAGGAACCGACATAAGCTTGCGGTTCCTGCTTTGCGCCTTGCAAAAGTGCGTAACTCGTTTGTGGGTTTTGGTATAAGATTTTATAATAAAATTCCGCAATCAATTTCAGCACTGCCATTACAGCAGTTTAAAAACACTGTTAAAAAGAGGCTGATACAGAAAGCCTACTATACTCTTGATGATTTTTTAGAAGATAAGAATGTGTGGATATAGCTCTCTTTGAACCTGTACAAGACAGTAACGACATAATGTAAATAGTATTAAGAATTATATTTTTAAAAGAGCAACCGCCGAGTTTCTTGCTGGCTCTTCTCGGTAGGAACAGCTTTCCGAACCAGCAGTAAAGTTGACGATTCAAAAGCACTTGTTTACAAGTTTATTTGAATAAAGAATATTTTGAATTTGAATTTGAATTTGAATATATATATATATATTACACACATAACCATCTTAATTTTTTAAGTGGTCACGTATAATGGCGAATTTAGACGTCAAGCTAAAAAAACCTATTAATCCTTATCAAATTAATTACGATAGTTACCCTAAGCATTTCATATTTTAAGATTGTGATCCCTTACAAAATATAATCTAAATTAATATCTTAGAAATTATCACCAAATTAGACTTCCTAACTCCAAAATATTTAGAGAGGTAAATGTGAAAAATGCCTTTGCAAATAGCACCAGGTATGCTATTATATTTTATAAAACAAAAGCCTTATTTAATTTGATATTATAAAAAAGTCTAACTGTAACGCTTTCACGGCTAATCTGCTCGACCAATATTTATGAAATTTAGCACAATTTATAAATATTGAGTACACGTATTTTTGTGATCACTATCTAGTAAGGTTGGCTGGTTAGTTAGCGCGTCTTACCATAACTTATTCAATATTATATTTATTATCACAAAAAATATCAAAATTATTTCAAAATGTTTTAAATAGATTGTATTGGTTCGGCTATGTAAAATCAGTGAATCACAAGAATCTTTGGATTAGAAATAATGAAACAGATGGTAATGGCAGACGAAACTGATGTCATTCTCTGTCGCGCGTAGACCAATGTGTACCACTTGTTATATGACATCACACGAGTTTATTTTTAGGGCGAGCTTGCTGGCTTGCTTTACATTATTTGTATGTATTTAATTTTAAACAACAAAAATTAACGTAATAATAGACAATTAATAACAATGTGATGATTTTTATTAAGTTTGTTAATACTAAGGTAAGTTAACCCGACGTGTGGTATCCGGCTGAGTAGAAAAAACTACCCTCATTTCTTACCGAGATTATGTAAAATGCGACTAAGGTAAGTTGACTGGCAGTCAGACAGGGGGCCAGTCGTAAATAATTCGCCATAACATATTCAAAACCTATTTATAACATGTTGTCCCAACCCCATTTAGAGTGGAATAAGAGCAGAAGAATGATGATGAAAATCAAATTTACCCAATTTAACCATTAATTTATGATCTGCATTATATCTATAGCTAGGAATTCAACGTCATTGACTTCCTCATATATATATTTCCTTCCCCATAATCATTATTTTTATATAAAAAAGGCATCTACTTTATTTTTTGTATTTATATAAAGCCATTTTAAATTTACACAAAACAATTTTTTTTCAAAATCATGATATATTTTAGGACTGCGAAGTCTTACTGGATTACATAAAGGCACTTTTATATAGAGAATTAGATGAACTATAAAATGCGTGATAAGACGTAAGACTATACTATCTGTGCCAGCGGGTTCGCCCGCGTGGAAATTAGTGTGTCACAATTTTTTTCCTGAATTGAACAGTAAAATAGTTATTGTGAGCTAGCCACAAAAGGCAGAGACACGCTGTCGCAGACTTTTTGTAGTATTTCAGCGGATACAATTTTTTACTTAATTACATTAGTATATTTCTGTTGGTTTACGCGGCGCAGGGGACTAAAGATCTCAGCAAGCAAGTTTCTTTACAACCGCCCGGTCTCTTCAACACATTTTACATAAAACCATACTGTACTATTAACCTAGATCTTTCGGAGGAATCGCACTTTGCTTTATTAAAATCCGTATAAAAATCCGTTGAGTAGATTTTGAGAAAATCGGTCACATACACACAGACAGCTTTTGGGGACTTTGTTTTAAAATAAGTATAGATAATATGTTGCAACAACGGAGTTCTTTCACTAGAAAAAAATTAAAATCTTTGAATTAAGACTAAATGAACGATTCACAAGAAATCGTAAGTCACATTGTGAATAATACATATATGTATGTAATATTAGAAATAAAATTTTTGAATTGGAGCGTGATATAATACTTGATATATGATAGATTTTTCAAAAATAATAAAAAAAATATACAATAAACTTTACTAAGATTATTTATAACATAAAAAATATAAAGGTTCTTACAATGAAGTTTCAGACCTTAGTTTAACCATATGCGGGGTTACCTTTATCACGGAAATTACAGTGAAGATTAAATGTTATACGTGCACGCGACCACATTGACGTATAATTGTTGCAGAAAAATTGCTCATAATTATGATATAAATACAACGTAATTCACATTATGTTGTAACAAAGGAATAGCATATTTTTTAAAATACCATTCCTTTCTTTATTTATAGATTACCTTATCTACTATAGGAATCTACTATAGCACATAGCTGTAGCAGATTGCTCAACCATGTGTTAATATGCATATAAAGAAAACATAAGATAAAAAAATTCCATATGCAACGTATAATGGCGTATGGCGTATCATCGGATGCCAACAATGTTTATACATATCTTGTTTTTAAAATACGATATAGCTGTGGGAATTAATATAAACATTTATCACGATAATATAAACCTTAATGCAAAAATATCACATTGTTTAAGAAATATGTAAAATGAAAAGAGTAAAAAGTTTATCCACTTTATTTTACTTATGGCGTAATTTATGCCAATGTGGTTACTGAAAATAAATAATGTTGAGATGGTAAATGCAAGGAATGTATACTTGAATATAAGTTAAAGTTATTTATTAAAATTTGTATTCACACATTTATATATGGTATGGAAATGCCCATTGAGTACGACGGACGCTGTATTCGCGTTACGCCAGTTATGCGAGAAATATCGACTTCCACGTAAGGACTTACATATGGTCTTTATAGACTTAGAAAAAGCGTACGATCGTGTTCCTCGTGACGTCCTATGGTTAAGTTTGAAAGAAAGAGACTGTCCGGAAAGTATATTCGGATTGTTTATTCCATGTATACCATAGCTAGTATTCATGTTCGGTCTGAAACCGAAGTAACTGACGGTTTCGATGTGACTGTAGGCTTACAACAGGGATCGGCTTTAAGTCCATTTTTATTCCTAATAACGGATGCACTTACTGCTGATATTCAAAAGAAGGGTCCTTGATGTATGCTATTCGCCGATGGCATCGTACTTGTCAAGGAAAATGCATCTGTTTAAAAATCAGTCTCGACAAAAAACTGAACACTTTTAAAGTAAAATAAAAGTAACGACCTGTTACTATCCCACTGCTGGGTCACGTATGGATCTCCTCTATCGATTTTTTTTTTGAGAGAAGGGTTGGAGCTGAGACCTACCACGCCGCTCCAATACGGATTAGTAGGTTACACATATCCCCAGAATCCTCTACAGATATGCCGGTTTCTTCACAATGTTTTCCTTCACCGAAAAGTATTTAATAAATTGCAATTATCAATTGAAAATCAAAGGAAAATTTTGAAAGTTTGTTCGGATGTCCGTTAACTTGATTCGCTTTTTCAAAACCACGATGAAATAGGTCGAGATTTTACCCACAGTAAAAGAATTAATGCAGGATGGATGAAGTGAGGGCACAACTTAGGAACAATGTGTCCTCCTGAATGCCTCTTTAAGGTAAGGGTAAAATTTACAAAACGGCCATAAAAGAGTCAAGGGCCAAAGTCGTAGTCGCAAATGACATAAGAATGTTAAGGTTAAGTGTGCGGTGACAAGACTGGATAAAATACGAAATGATATATGGTATATATATATATGGTATATATATATATATATATATATATATATATATATATATATATATATATATATATATATATATATTTATATATATTCATTAATTTCAAAATTCACCCATTATAAAAATAATGAAAAGTGCAATATTAAGATGGTATAGACATATAATGAGGAAAAATGAAAATCATGAGACCAAACGAGTGTTAAATATGGATAGATATGTGACTAGAGGCCCCTGCCTAGTCACATATCTATCCATATTAAAAAATTAAAAAACTTAAAAAAGATGGTTTGATTATGTAAAGTATGATATACCGAATGATAGGAGAGAATGGAAGAGACATACATGTTGTGCTGAACCCAGTTAGAGTGGGATAAGGGCAGGAGAATGATGAATAATGATATGGTGTGGAAATGTTTTTTAAAATATAAATTTAGAAACATTTAGAACAAGAGGCCCTCAAATAATAATCTGAAAAATATTATGGCCACTTATTGTCAAATAATTTAGATTAAAGAAACCTTACAGTAAGTGTATTTTATGCATACATAAATGTATATATTGCATGCTTAGTGAACTCAAAGATGTTGTTTGTGGCAAATTACAGTAACATAGTGCCTACAACACTAGTGCGATAGATCCATAAGTGAAACATAACTTATAATAAAGATTTTTCTTTATATCACTCGATCAAAATAATCCTAATTCAAATAATCATTTTTAAATACTTTACAATAAGATTAATGTAGCAACAACCACTAGTTTGGAATGTTGCTCTTACCGAGAAGATCCAGCACAATTGAAGACTCAGCTGTTAGCCTCTAAAACATTTTATAATTTATATAACCTTCTACAGTATAATATGTATGTAAGAATGTATCTTTAATATTTAAATGAATCAATCTTGTATGTATGTATATATATATATTTTTGAAATCTCGGAAACTGTCAACTGCGAAGTTGTGACAGCCTAATAGTAACACTTAAACCTTATTGGTTCAAAACCTGGGATCAATTCTCTCATGTCACCTGTCTCTTTTTTTTATATCTTTTAAATAATTACCGAACAAGGCTTGTTAACCTTTAAATCATTATATAACATATGGCTTAATCTTTCTTTTTTTACGAGTAAAATTTGCAAATATTTCAAATGAATGGCAATAGAAGGTAGGGGTAATAACAAAAATTTCTTTCGACAAATGAACTGTGGGAATTAATAAATCCAAGTAAAAGTTTAGAAAATAAAAGTTTTATAACCATGAATATAAAGTATTTGAAACAATGGCTGCCTTAAAGTTAAAAATTGATATTAAAAATTATGATTAGAAAGCATAAATTAAGAGATTTGAATGTTTTAGTAGAAGCACATGGTGTGAATGACATAACCAAACAAATAAACTATTGTTTTTACAGTATGTGGAGATTAAATATTAAATAAGTGTACAATTAGATTATCTTAGTAGACATAATAGGTTAAATATCATAATTTAATTTTGTTTGTGAGATTTTATTTGAATTAATAGGATACAAAAATAATGTAGTAAAATACACACAACTAACATATTTACAAATTTACTGGGGCCCTCTGTTTATTTAATTATATGTAAACTTTCTTAATAAAAGTATCTATTTTACCCATTTCAATAGTTATTTTTGATTATGTCAATATAATATTATAATTAATGTTGTAATTTATATTTTTATTAAGTATATTTAGTATTATTATTATTATAACTCTATAAGTAGTAAACCTAGTTTAATTTTTATTTATATTGAGTTTTGTTACTTTCTAGTTATGTATACTATTAATACTAACTTTCAAAGCGCTCAGCTTCAGTGTTCTTCTTTTTATATGATACAGAATTACTACATATTTAATGTTTGTTCATTATACTGTAAAAACCTATATGAACAATAAGTAGGTAATAGTGATCTAGGTATCTGAATAAAACTAGAAACATATCTTAAACATAGAAAAACTCTTGAAGGAAGAATATTAATAAAAGTGTTTAAGTGTTTACTACATATGAGACTATCAGCTGAAGTTTAGTTTAGTATGGATTTACCATATTTAGTAAATTCTTCATATTTTATTTCTACACAATTTTCTTGTGTATAAAAATATATTAATAATAAAATCAACAAAAAAATCTATTACTTACTTTTCTGTCTATTCTATTTTCTTATTAAAGTATTTAATACTACCTGTCCTAAAACTGATGTATAAATCTCTTCAGATATGCATATAGAAGTATATTTTGTTAATTCAAATTATTATTATATTCACTTACCTGAATCTGCACACTTTCAGCTTTCAGCACTTGAGCATTTTCAGTCTTGATACACTTGATATACTTCACAGTCACAGCCCAATTTTCTTAGAGTCAATTGTTATACAAAAATAGAGCACTCTTAAACCTCTACTTATTTTAAAAATAATAGCTACAACTCCGAACCAACTTAGAACATAAAATCAACTTGACTTTATATAACATCGCAAAATAAAATTAAATATTCTGGGAAAATATTCTTAATATCTATCTTAAAACAAATTGTGTCTTGACGAAACAGGTACTCAGTAAATAAATGATAAAACTAATAACATTATTTTATATAATAAACAATTAGTAATATAGTAAATAAACCATATTATGAATACCACTCACGATAGTTTAAATTCAAAAACCATATTCTTGAATAAATGTGATGATTTAGATTAGTGCGGAAGTAATAATAAAAGGAAATAAAATTTTTATTTTACCTACATTGCGCAAAACTCGTATTTCACGTTAAAATTTATTTTTTCACTAAGTGAGTCTTATCCTACTTACATGTCTTTTAATTTAAAATTCAGAATTGACAACCGTAAAAATGTATCTACCACTGCATTTTGTAGAAATCTACGCCATATTTGCAAAGTAGGTGTAATGTTACTACACGAAAAACTTAATATATAATTAAATAAAAAAAAATTGTTATATGTATACAAAATTTTCTAGAATTATAATGATTTCGAAAAATCTACATTTTTATTTTTTATTTTAAAAAATAAGTTGTCTAAGAATTATGTTTCTATGCTGTTTTTGGTATGAAACTTGATACTATACACACTACATGAACATATATGTATATATTGAAGGTAAAGTAAGTATAAGCGCCATTTAAATTGAAAAATCTAGGCATGTTAGTGGGCATGCTAGTTTTACCAACATAAATTAAGAGTTACAATGTACAACACAAACTACTAAAATGTACGTATAGGACAATAAATGGCGCTAAAGAAAAGCTCCACTACTATAATACCTTTGATTATTATTCATAATGATGTAGGTATTTTGACATAATGAGAATATTTTAAATATGATTGCGGTCACACAACCATTTATCATCAATAAGTGCTACATAATTTAATCTCTTATTAGTTTAAATTTATTGTACGTTTTAACTTTTTAGTAATACTTGCCACAAAAAAATAGTAAAAAAGTAAGACTTCAACCGCAATAGTTACCTACTTTTTACTTTTGTAACTTTTAAGTATAATCAATTATAATTTTAACACCGATTTTTACAGCTGTTATTATTTTAAATACAGCTATGATTATTATATAAACACACGGGTCACATCGCGTTATAATCGAATTACCTTTACACAAGGTTCGACGTTTCGGCAGAGTTGCATCCACCGTGGTCACGACTCACAAACTGACTGGAGCGCCGCGGCATCTTCGTTCCCGAGTACTACAGTCATTGTTTTGTTCATCTACCCTCACTTGAACCGCACAATCCATGTAAAGTTTGTTGCACACCACACTGATATTATCCACACGCGATATAGCTTGAGACGAATTTTTTCGCGAGTTATATTTATTGATCACTGGATCCCAAGTCGTTGACAGTCTGAACCCTTTTCTCTGTTAAACGTGTGACGCTTCTTGATTTCAACAACTTCACGCTCCACTCTTACATAATAGTGGGCATCAGTTGACAGGACTTTGGGATCATAAAGCTCAATCCAGTGATTGCTACCCGAATTAAGCAGAATGGTCTGCTATCGCGGACTTTGTTGGCTGGTTATTTTTAATTGCAGCTGTGTTCTTTGACCCGCTCAGCAATGGTAGGTTTTTTTGGCCGATGTATGCGCTACCACAACTGCAGTTAATCTTATATACCCCCGGGGTCTGGTAGGGGATGACATCTTTCGGCGTACGTACGACCTAGCTACCTTATGCAAAGGCGTGAACACTGTCTTTATTGAAAGCTTTCTAAGCATGGTCCCGATTTTGTCGAAGACGCCTTTAACATGCGGTAAAAACGCCGGCTGTTTACCTCAAAATGCCTTTGCTTTCGCGTGCATTGTCTTCTTAATTTTCCGTTAGTATAGCCTTTCTTATATAATTTAAGTTCTTATATAATTAATTTATACAATAATCAGTATGAATCGCGAAAGTTTAAAATATACCACAGCTGTGATTATTTGGAGATTTGTCATTTGAACACTTGAAGTAAATAAGGCACTAAGTACCTAAAAATTAAAATTCGAACTAAGTATGCAATTTGGTTCTAAAAGTCTTTTAGGACCAAATTGCATACTTAGTTCGAATTTTAATTTTTTGGTACTTAGTGCCTGATTTACTTCAAGTGTTCATTTTACTCAACAAGAAAAAAATATTTGGTAAGAAAACTAGAAAAATTTATCCTTAAAAAGCAATTCGCTGTGGCGATTAAAATTTTCATAGTCCATTATCAAATCTTTGCATTTAATTTAAATTGAAATAAAAGTAATTATAACAGGTACTTAGTGCCTTATTTACTTCAAGTGTTCTAATGACAAATCTCCAAATAATCATAGCTGTGGTATATTTTAAACTTTCGCTATTCATACTTATTATTATATAAATTAATTATATAAGAACTTAAATTATATAAGAACGGCCACACTAACGGAAAATTAAGAAGACAATGCACGCGAAAGCAAAGGCATTTTGAGGTAAACAGCCGGCGCTTTTACCGCATGTTAAAGGCGTCATCGACAAAATCGGGACCATGCTTAGAAAGCGTTCAATAAAGAAGTGTTCACGCCTTTGCATAAGGTAGCTAGGCCGTACGTACACCGAAAGATGTCATCCCCTACCAGACCCCGGGGGTATATAAGATTAACTGCAGTTGTGGTAGCGCATACATCGGCCAAAAAACCTACCATTGCTGAGCGGGTCAAATAACAAAGCTGCAATTAAAAATAACCAGCCAACAAAGTCCGCGATAGCAGACCATTCTGCTTAATTCGGGTAGCAATCACTGGATTGAGCTTTATGATCCCAAAATCCTGTCAACTGCTGCCCACTATTATGTAAGAGTGGCGCGTGAAGTTGTTGAAATCAAGAAGCATCACACGTTTAACAGAGAAAAGGGTTCAGACTGTCAACGACTTTGGATCCAGTGATCAATAAATATAACTCGCGAAAAAATCGTCACAAGCTATATCGCGTGTGGATAATATCAGTGTGGCGTGCAACAAACTTTACATGGATTGTGCGGTTCAAGCGAGGGTAGATGAACAAATGTTCATGCTTGCTCCACTAATTCCCATCACTGACTGTCCTTGTGCCAATATAGTTTATAACTGACTATTTATTTATTTGTTCTCTTCTTTTGCATACTTATCTGCGTGCGTTCGCTAACCCGTGGACAATTATATAAAACATTCTCTCTCTGAAAGGGTTGTCTGGAAGAGATCGCAACAGTATAATAAGACAGCCCTGTGCATATTTATGTCCTATTTATGTTTATGTTATTTATTATTTATGTCTCTTGTCCCTTTTACTTTATATATTTATGTGTGCGATAAAGTATTCTTGATCGATATATTTGTTAATTTTTTAAACGTTATTATTTTATGTATTAATAATCTGTATTAATTTACATTTTATGTATTAATAACAGACAAGATTTCCCACTAACATAAAGGCCTTTATCGACAAAGGCATTAGAGGACTCCGCTTACTTGTCCAATCAAAAGTAAAAAACTGTAGCCAGTATTGCAGACTGTTTAGTCTATCGATTGGTTACCAGATATATGAAATGTTTGTTTGTATATTGACTTTGATTTTTATTATAACATTTGGGACATTGTTCGTTCGTTTGTTATTATAATGTTATAACAATTATCGTTTCACGTAAAACGTCGATTAACGATAAAATCGATACGTATTGGACATCACTACTTTTTATTCGTTATTCTTTGTCTACGTTCGGGTGGCGACTTGAAGTAGAAAAAATGTTTAAAAAATAAATCGATTTTTAAAAATTGATTCATTTGTATCACAATAATCGATTTATGAACATCCTTTTTTTTCTGACTATTTGATAAGTTGCCTTTTTTAATATTAATAATTAATTAGAATAAAGGCTTATTAAAGTGGATCAATAAATAATAACTACCAACACAATGCATATCTAATCTTAAATAACAAGAAAAAAGAGTAAAAAGGAAAAAGTGGATAAAGTAATCGATTATTAGAAAATCGATTGGCAATGTAAAAGAATCAATTATTTAAAAAATAATCGATTAATTCAAAAATCGATTTTTTTGTTCATCCACAACTCTACTGTCTGTTAAGTCTACTATGCTTCGGATGTGTTATCAAATATCAACAAATATTTAAATATTTGATTTTACTTACTCTTGTATTTTTTTAAATAATTATATATATATATTATTGCACTTAAGTCTTAAACAAATGGGTAAATGATACACAATTGAATTGTAGTTCAGAAGAGGTCATTATATATTGGTTTGTAACGAAATTTATTTTTTTCTTTTAGACAATATAGTTGAAGACCAAGAGAACTTGAGGGATTTTCTCGAAGAAGCAGAGCTTCAGCAGTATTATGAATTATTTAGGTAATCCAAAATCAAATTAATAAGCGTTTGCCGCCGAAGTTGTTATATGCTATGTGCTATTTTTTTGTATTGTTTATATTCTGAGTACATCCGCGCATACAGCGCATGTTTCAAATTATTGATTATCTTCTTAGAATCAGTCGCAATAAATTCTAGTGTGAGCGATGGGCGTCTCAGGTAATTATCACGATTTTCTTAAAATTTTATCAAATTGTATTACTATTACTTATATATTAAGTTTATAGGAGATTTATTGCACATCTTTTAGTTTGTTATTACCCTGTGTATCTAGTTCGCTAAATTTGTATTATGTAACTTTGCTTTATATAATATAATTAATATATAAAATTCTTTGCTACTTTCACTTGTGAGCATAGAGACTTATTATAAGAACAAATTAAATGTTACAAATTAAAGTGTAAATGTTAAATTTTGAAATAAAAGAAAATAGGAACTTAGTAAACCAATATAATGTTTATTTTTATTATGTATCTGCTATCATTATTGTCACTATATGCGAATATATTAATATTAAAAAATATTAAAATATTTCTTTCTGTTAGAGCATAGTACTGGCGGCAGAGCCACGCCTTGCTGCTGTGTTCTATTTCAAATTTCACTTAAATACTCTTAATGTGCATGACAAACTGTCATTCATATAATAATTTTCAGGATTATCTGCTGGGTCAATCTAAAAATGCATAGAAAATTTTATTGAAATTGATTCAGCTGGCTAAATGGAAGGATATGTATTATCTATGAGGAACATACATACCTACAATCTATTTTTTTATTTTTTCCTACATATGTCACATTCAGACTTTTTTTTACTAGAAAATGACTGGCACCTGGCTAAAATCCTGCCCAATACAAAACAACTAATGTACACTACAACCTTTAACTTCGTCTGTAATAAATTTAAAGATGTTTACCATATTCCAATGGAATGGGCCTGGAACAAAAATGTCAGAAAAATCAAACCTAGTCTCTCTCTACTCTCTAGTAGCAATTCTGTTATCCAGCACAGCTAAAGATTTGCTACTATGAGCTAAAATCGTCATAGAAAATAGATAAGTTTTATATATTCTTGATATCTATTGATATATTCTTCTCAATCGTTGCGCTCTTGACAGCGCAGTTGTGATCGCCTTCAAGTTGCGGTTTTGGTAGCAGCTGTTGTTATGAGTTTCACGTGTTTTGCGGTTTGCAGTCATGTACATGTGTACACTCATGCATCGGACCACACACCGCAGATTAGATCTGGTTGGTCCATCGTATGTGTGACCTTCCGTGTGGCCTTGTGCTTTCCACTTTTCCCTGGACAACGAGATGTTCTATGGACTGGCTGCCCCGTCTTGAAACATGTTCAAAAAATATACTAACTAAATGAAACAACATTACTAAACAAATGAATAAACTCCAATAAAAAAGAGAGAAAAAACACCTTTTACTTTCCTCGTGTCACTAAATATTAAATTAATTGACATTCTAACAACCAGTCTGTTTTGGTAGTACAATCCTTATATAGTATTATCTTTGTTACAGAGACATATTAAAAGTTACTAAGTTATCACAACTTAAGTTTGTAGCAATTGAAGATTTAGCACAAATAGGTCTCTCACGACCTGAACAGAGACGATACAAGAAAGTTTATTCAAAATTCTTTCCTAATTCTTACATAACAAAGTTAAAAAAGTTCCTCAAAGTAAACAAAAGGAATGAATTGGTAAGTCAAGTTAAATTTACACTATCAAAATTTATTAATTTTGTTTAAAATGTAAATAAATGATGGAATAAAGAAACTGAAAATCTAAGCAAGTAAATCAATCACCTTCCTATTATTCACAACTAGGGATTACTGTCATAAGATGGTAACGGGTAAGGCAAAATGAAGGAATATTTATTCTTTACTCTACAAATGCAAAGAAAATAAATGTATTTCAGTGAAAAATAGTAATATATATTACTAGCGGCCTGCCTCTGCTTCGCACGGGTATAAAATATATAGTGTATGTCACTCAGTGAAAAAAATTATTAAAATCGATCCAGTAGTTTTGAGTTATTCATTACTGCCTGAGACCCACACGCATTAAATTTGGAGTAAAACAATTCCCCTCTCCCTATAACATGAAGATATCCTGCTATCTTTAGAATATCTAAATTCATATACTACATATTTCTTATTCACTTTTTACATTTTTCCCTATGTTCTTTATTTTTATTATTAATATAGTCTTATTAATAATATAGTCTTGATACACAACGTTCACAGTTTTCTTGTCATTAGACAATACGTACATGTCTTCTTTAAAGGTTCCTCTTGAAAAAGTCACATACAGTTGGCCATGTGAAAAATATAAACGCGTTCGATCGCTGTTAAATTCGAATTGCTATAGGGCGGAGCGCGGCCTCCGACGCGCAACCACTATGCGCCTGCATTTTTAATCTGAAATATCTTGGAAAATGTTCATTTAAATTACATGCTGTAAACGGCCATATTGATCTATATTCAAAATTCAAATCAACAATGTATTTAAGGTACCTAATTGGATAAGGATTTATGCTGTTTTGTTTAAATTTGCTTCGAAAATAAGGCATTGTTTTTCATAAAAATGCTATTCTGGATTATCCATAAGAGATAGACAAAAAATGTAATTATTTACGACATCACATTAGAAAGCTCAAAAATTACAGTTCTCTACTCCATATTGAAAGTTATTATACATATAAACCTTCCTCTTCAATCACTATTTATTAAAAAAACCGCATCAAAATCTGTTGCGTAGTTTTAAAGATTTAAGCATACATATGGATATAGAGGCAGACACAGAAAGCGACTTTGTTTTATTCTATGTAGTAATTAAATAATTATTATTATATTTTAGAACAAAAATGGACAGATTTTTACGCCAATTGAATATCAATCTTTCACCGATGTGAATGTAAAAGTTCCCACTAAGCATATCATATCTATTGAAGACATCACAATTAATAAAGAACTCGGTATGGGTCAGTTTGGAGTAGTGCAGCAAGGCTCTTGGACAACTGAAAATCAACGGGTAAGAATAACTTTATAAATACTTTCAAAAATATTTTCGAAAATGGAACTTGACAATCTCTTATCTTTGTGAATACTTTTGAGGGAATAAAGTTACTTTCATATCTCAATCTATGTATTGGGTTGGCAACTAAGTAATTGCGGATTTCTTCAACGAAATAAAAAGAGATTTTTTTTTCTTGAACTTCACTTTAATCTATTATGTGTTTTCCATTTTGTTCGATGGCAACTTGAAAATTGCACATTTGAAAAATGATTTGAAAAATTGATCCTTTGCGACCAAAAGCCGATTTAAGTAAAATTTTACAGCATCGTCATCATTGAAAATTTTACCACGAAGAAAGGTATCTATATATGTAAAATAAGTTTAAGTCTATCTATCTATATAAAATAAGTGGTTATCCGATGAGACAAAATCAGGACTATAAGGTGGACGTTACATCAATTCCCAAACAACGTCCATCAATTTTTGAAAAATGGCCATAGTCGTATGCCACCTAGCATTGTCCTAGTGAAAAATGGCATCTTTACGATTAACCGATTCTGGTCGCTTTTCCATAACCACTGCATTTAATTTGTTTAGCTTGTGACAGTAGACGTCCAAGTTGATGGTTTTGTTCCATGGAAGCAGCTCAAAATACACTGATTCTTTATTATTCCACCAAATTGCCAGTAAAATCTTCATTTGGTGGATGAAGTGGATTGCGATGACTCATTAGGCGTGCACCGTGATTGTCTTTGACCAATAATGATGAACACAATCCATTTTTCGTCACCAGTGATGATTCCTTTTAAAAACGGATCGAATTCATTTCGTTTAAGCAATAAATCGGAGGTGTTTTATGGTTAGTCAGATGAACTCCCTTTAAGTCGTTTGGAACCCAAATATCCAGCTTTTTAACGAGCTCTACACTTTTTAAATGATTCTCAGTGGCTGCATGAAAAACGTTTAACTTCTTTGTAATCTCACGTGTACTTATACGCCGATTCGCAATGATGATGCTTTTGATTTCAGCCTAATTAACGCAACTGGTAAACCGTCGGTCATCTTTAACTAAAAGATTCTCCAAAACAGAATTTTTCAAAACAATTTCAACACTGCCTTTCTTTAAAGGCTTTATCACCATTCACATAAAATAACATTTTGACGGCTTGCGCAGCGTTTTTACGGAAATAAAGCAAAATAAGACGAAAATGTTCATTTTTGCGCTCTATATTAATATAGAATTAAACTAAAAAACTTTACGAAAATATCAAAACTTGTAAACGTAGATAATGATGTTAGCTAGCATATATAAAAAGAAAAAGGACATACAATTTACGGATATCATAAAAATTGGTGTGAGAAACGTCTATAATTCTAATCCGCAATTACTTAGTTGCCAACCTATCAAAATGTGTTATTAGAGGTCTTTACTTTTGCTGAATTCCATTACAGTTAATTTGAATTTATTTAAAAGAGATAGATTAGTAGATATTAAAAAAATTAATATAGAGGTACTGTATATGAAGGTACATTATGTTCTTGTTTGATTGCTTTCATTCTTATTTTGGTGTATAAGTGTCGATAAGTTTTATTAAGTATGGGTATATGTTGCAGCTGCAGGTGGCCATCAAATGTTTAGGAAATGAACGTTTGACATCAAGTTCTACTGAGTTCCTCAAGGAAGCTGCTGTGATGCACAGCATAGAGCACCCTAATATTGTGCGGCTGTACGGCGTTGTTCTGCATCTCGACTCGTTGATGCTGGTTTGTTATGTTCAAAGTCAAAAACATTCACAAATTGTTTATGTAATATTACTATGTAGTAAAAACTTGACCTGATCAATTCTACGCAGGTAACTGAGTTGGCTCCACTACGGTCACTTCTAGAGTGTCTCAGAGAAGTAACTTTGCGTAGTAACTTCTCTGTAGGAGTTCTCTGCAATTTCGCTGAACAGATCTGCAGCGGGATGACTTATTTGGAGGATAAAAGGCTGATCCACAGGTTTTTTTTGCATTAAATAAGAACAAAATATCCTCCATATTTTGTTATTTGAATGAATTTTTGAATTTATTTGTTTCCTTTAAATCAAAGTAAATGATTGTTTTAATGTATTTTTTATTTTCATATACTTTAAGGGATCTGGCGGCGCGAAATATATTAGTATTCAGTAAGGATCGTGTTAAAATTTCCGATTTTGGATTGTCTCGCGCTTTAGGCGTAGGAAAAGACTACTATCAAACTAATTACAACGTGAATCTCAAATTACCTGTTGCTTGGTAAGTAATTGAAAGTCATAAGATTATTGCATATTTAATTTGCAAGATACGCTGTCTACTTCGAACACGACGTTAAATTCCTGTAATAGGAGTATCATTTCAAGTATTTATTTGTGTATGTATGTCTTTCCAGTCCGAAATTTGTAATTTATTATAGAATCACTTAAAACTAATCTAAAATTTATATACCTACTTTATTTTGATGTTTAATTTAAAGTAAATGTCGATATATATTATACTTAAGCTTAGTTGCAATTAAAAACATGACTGGCAACAATCACTATTCGTTTTGACAAGTTCTCACTAATTCCATCTGTGGTACGGTCTCTTTTCCTGATTTATTAAATATAATTGTTATATAATTAATGTCGCATTATCTATATAAGTAAATTAAACTATTACGAAATTCGTCAGACGACTAACAAAAATGCTAATTTTTTTTTCACCAAAAACTAACTAAACTTAACAGTTATTTCTTAAGGCCTGGATAGACTGTTCTGAAATGAGGAAATTACTTCTGTGCAAATTTTTTTTCTAATATAATTTCCACGACGTATAAAATTGTTGCCTTAGAATTGTTGCCTTAAAATTGTTTACTGACACAATTCAAACAGCAGGCGATTTCTATATTCTGGGTGACCTAATTCATATCAAGATATAATCGTGAATATAAATGAACTTACATTGACGTACATCCGGCAAAAATTTATTCATATTATCGAGAAATATAGTGCTTATACAAAATATCTAACAACCAATTAATACTGCATCCATAATAAGTTCTTCTTTAAGAGATCATTTTGAATGATAACGTTGCCTGTTTTGTCTCCTTTATATGGTTTATTCATGATTATCTTCGTTACTAATGGCACAAAGAGTTAGCTTATGTTTTATTAATACAGGTGTGCACCAGAATGCATTCTATACTTGAAATTTACCTCTGCAAGTGATGTTTGGGCTTTCGGCGTTTGTTTATGGGAAATGTTCACATATGGCTTTCAGCCATGGGCCGCATTCTCTGGACAACAAATCCTTGAAGCTATAGATGCACCGAACTTCCAGGTACGTTATCCATTGGACGTCTTTAGAAAAAGTCTACAGATGAAAATAGGAATGTCTCTATATACCACTCTACTCTACTCTAGTATACCAAAATAAATTCTGATTAAGTCAGCCCATTAGAAGTCATTGATACTGGTTGAAGATTGTTATAGTGTTAATATTACTGATATTCGAATTTCGGTTGATTCGTTATAAGAAACTACGGATAACAATTGTGTAGACATACTAAGATCTTTTAACAGCACCGCTCTTTGTACCATAAATGACAAAACGTTGGTTGATGCGAAAAAAAATCCTTTGAAATTATTATGTTAGTGTTATAAGTAGCAAAGCAGTCCAAAATGTGCCATAGTACAATAAAGAAAAAACATATTAGGTCTTACTTTGAGCGGGCTAACGTCAATTTGAAGGTCTACAAAATAAAATAAAGTTATTACGAAAGCCAATCTACCATATGAGCATATTACAATGAAAAGTAATGAAGAGAAAACAAATGAGGGTGTATCTATCTGCCGCTCTTCTTTATGTGTAATTAGCGGCTCTCCCCTGCTTTGTATAAAATAGCCTATGTCACTCGAAGAAAAAAATATTTAAATGGATCCAGTAGTTTTGAGTCATTCATTACTGCCCGTGGCCCGAAGGCGTACACATATATACACGTACATACAAACATGTTTTCTTTAGAGGTCACTTTTGAAAGAGCGACATATAGTTGGCCATGCGAAAAATATAAATGCGTCCGATCGCTGTTAAATTCTATAGGGCGAAGCGGGGCCTCCGACGCGTAACTACTTTGCACCTGCATTTTAAATCTGTAATATCTTTGAAAATGTTCATAAAATTACATGCTGTAAACGGCCATATTGATCTATATTAAATCAAATAAAATTGCTTCTAAAATAAGGCATTATTTTTCGTAAAAAGTAAATGACAAAAAATGTTATTGTGGGTTATTCATAAAAGAAAGACATATACTATCGCGGAGTTTTCTGTAGACCTTTTCAAGGTGTAAAAATACCTAGTACATTATTTTGATAAATTTCGTAGGGTTCAGCCGGCGTTTGCAATGTAAGCGGAAAAAAATGTAATTATTAGCGACATCAGATTAGAAACCTCAAAAATAATGGTATTTCTCTACTCCATATTGAATGTTATTATACATTTTAAACTTCTTCTTCAATCACTCTATCTATTAAAAAAACCGCATCAAAATCTGTTGCGTAGTTTTAAAGATTCAAGCATAAATAGGAGTATAGGGAGAGACACAGAAAGCGACTTTGTTTTATACTATGTAGTGATTAAGTAACGGCCTGTTACTATCTCACTGCTAGGCCTCCTCTCTCCGTTTTTGGAGAGAAGGATTGGAGCTAAGACCTACCACGCTGCTCCAATGCGGATTGGTAGGTTACACATACCCCTAGGATTCTATAGAGATATGCAGGTTTCCTCACGATGTTTTCCTTCACCGAAAAGCGTGTGATAAATTGCAATTATGAATTAGACACATAAGTTTTAATAGAAAAACTCATTGGTGTCTCCCCGGGTTTGAACCCATGATCGTCTCTAGAGATTCACACAGTCGCACCGCTGGGCTATTACAAGCCTGTATCAATCTGTATCAATGAAGTGATTATCCAAGATAAATTATATGAGTTTCCTCTCCCCTCTCATGATTTATAGTGTCACCATCACTTACAGGCCTGCCTACGGCTCCCCTACTCACGTATAATATCTCTATCTATAAAAATACGTTTCTGATCATATATTAAGCAGCAGCAGGGGGTCTTCTCGCATGCCCTTAAGGGGTAGGCGGGGTACGGGCCTCCAGGCGAACCTCTTTGCCCGGGCTGGTCCTCGCAGGCTTTGTGGCCTGGACTGTGTTCGGGCCGTAGGCCCAGGTCACGTAGGTGACCTATGGGATGTGGTGTTCGGTAAGGAGGTCTGGGAGTGGTAGCTCCCAGACCTCGGGTCAATTTCGGTAGTGTCTCGTCCGGTGGTGTCTTGATCAGGTGGGTGTGTCATGTCCGGTGCTATCGCCCGCTCGCCCGTCGCGTCGTCCTCTTCGTCGCCGTCGTCGTCCACGTCGGGTCGCGGTGACGGTGATCGCAAGAGCTCGCGAGGCAGGGAACGTCCCTCGGTTGGTCGTGCGTGGAGTGGCGCGATGCCGTGAAGGTGAACGTGCGCGCTGTTGTCCGCTCGCGCGAACTGTCGGTGGGCAAGGCGACGAACGAACTCCTCCACGGTCGGCATTTTGGTATCTCTGTGCACGACGTTCCGCAAATACCTCGGGGCTCCTACGATCAGTCGCAGGCAGCGGTTCTGCTGGACTTGGAGCCTTCGCCTCTCGACGAACATAGCGCGTACCAGTACGTCAAGCGCGAGCGGACGTAGGCACCGTAGGCTCGCAGTTTGGTGTTGACAGGTAAATGGGATGTGAACAGCGCGTGGAGCTGGGACCTGGCAGCAGCAGCTTGGCCCACGGCACGGTTAACCATGGGGACCATGCGCTGGCTGCGGTCCAACTCACACCCCAAAAACCTCACTGTGGTCTTCCACTCTACATCCTGGCCTCGAATAGTGAGTTAGCGTAGCGGCCTGGAATGACTGCTGAGCAGAGTGGCCGTCTTCCCGACGTTGACGGCCATCCTCCACTTTTCCAGCCATTCCGTCAACAAGTCCAGCAGACTTTACATGTGGTTTGTGGCGATGATCTGGTGGTAGGACGACGTGAAATACGCGCTGTCGTCAGCGAATAGCGACAACAGCACGTCCTCCTTTCTTTCCGTCCCTTCCCGCAGATGGTGGCGCAGGGTGGGGATGTCATCCGTATACATACAGCTGCCCTGGGGTACTCCGGCTTGGATAGTGCGTGGTTGGGATTCAGCACCATCCACTGCCACGTAACAGCTACGGCCGCTGAGCAATGACGCCAGCACTCGCACAGCAGGTGGCATGATGGTATCCAGGATCTTGGCCAAGAGCCCGGCGTGCCACTTACGATCGAAGGCCTTCTCGATATCGAGGAAGACCCCGATGGTGTAAAACCCGTTGTTCAGCTCACTGGTCAGCTGGTGAATGACCCTCGCCAGCTGGAGCGTTGTAGAGTGGCCGCTCCAGAATCCATACTGCTCCTCGCGCAGGGGCAGATGGGCCGTGAATCGACGCTCGGACAGCTTGGCTATGTGCCAGAGCAGGGTGATCGGCCGGTAACTTTCAGGCAGGCGGCGGTTATTCCCCGGCTTGGGAAGAACGATTATCTTCCCGGTCTTCCACGTCTCTGGGAAGTGACCGGTGCAGAGTACTCCGTTGAACAGGCTCGTGAGCGCTACGAGGCCCCTTCGGGGAAGCAGCACCAGCGCGGCGTTGGTGGTTCCGCCGGAGCCTGGCGCTTTTCGCTTATCGAGGCGAGCAGCGACCGACCGCAGCTCTGACAGGGAGATGAAGTCCTCTCCCCGGAGCGGCGGTGTAGGGGCCGACAGGAATCTCTCCAGTTTGTCCTGGAGCGCCGCGTGATGACGGATGACGTGGAGGTTGGAGGTGTTGGGGGCGTTGGGCGTGAAGGTATTCTCCAGGTGAGCCGCCAGGATCTCAGCACGATCTTTGGCGGTAAACGGGGGTGTCATGTCCGGTAAGTTGCTTGCAGAGAGACTACAGCGCTGTGTCATGTTCCGTCGCTCGATCGACGGTATACTCCCACCGCGCCTCGTCAAAAGTGACGATGGCACGCGCGACCTTCTCTGCAAGTCGGTTCAGGTCGACCATCACCCTGGGGCAACGTGTGCAGGCCGATAGGTGGCGCAGGGTGCGCTTGCAGCGTGCAGCGGAGTGAGCTCAGCAGGTCCTTCCTTCGGTTGGTGTCCGATGAAGTCGACGTGGTGGTGGTTGTGGCTGCTGCTTTGGCGGTAATGATCACCTCCACGACGAGCGCAGCAGCATCGTCGACTGCCGAAGGGGTGGTAATCGGGCCTGCTAGCTCAAGCCCGGCAAGAAGGCGGTGTAGCGCTCCCAGTTCGTCAGCGTCCACGGCGGGTGGGGCACTAGGAAACCTCCCTGGGTGGCAAGGGTGACCAGAACCGGTAGGTGTTGAGTGTCGAGATCGTAGAGGACCTCAACATCAAATAGGTGGTCGAGTCCGTGGTGCAACACTATGTCAATGACGTCCAGCTGGGCGCGGGGGTCAGTCGGTATTGTGGGTCGGCGCTCCCGGCCCAACCACACCATACCCGCTCCTTACGCTATCTTCGTGCAGGTGCCTCCCGACCGCAGTGATGATTCGCGATCCCCACGCGTGATGTTTCACGTTGATATATATATGAAGTTGTCAGGGCAGCGTGTACTTAATAACAATGAATCTAGATGGCGTTGTATGTAACATGCAGATATCTCGGGAGTTTACTTCAACTGTTGGTAGATGGCGATTTTTCATGGAATTATAGCATGTCATAGAAATTTTGTTACCTTTAGGGAACGTTTATCTGCTTCTACATAAAACAAAACATTCATCACTACATATTATAAAACAAAGTGGCATTCTTTGTCCATATATCCCTATGTGTGCATAAAACTTTAAAACTACGCAACAGATTTTGATGCGGTTTTTTTTAATAGATAGAGTGATTCCATAGGAAGGTTAGAAATATAAATGGCGTCAGTAGTGATAAAATGATATGTGTAGTAGTTCACTAAGACAGTAGTTCGGCATCCATATCTCATCCCTAGTGGATGTGATATGGAGTAGAAAAAAACGATGAATAAATAATTGGTCTTTTTCCCTTTAAAATAAATCATTTAAAGAAAATAGATTTTTATTATTTTATTTTACAAGAAAGGCCAATTAAAGTATACTACTACCAAGAAATAATAACAGATGCGCTATTCGTGAAATTCGATTAAAATGTATAGTTTGGCTACATTAGTTTCATCCAACAATGCATATCTAATCTTTAAAAAAATGAAAAAGAGTAAATAAGAAAAAGAGAATAATTAAAATAATCCATTTTTGAATAATCAAATTTTGATGAAAAAATAATCGATTATTTAAAATAATAATCGATTATTTCAATGATCTATTATTAAATAATCGATTATTTTTTCACATCGCTATTCGGCACATCTGCGGTTACCTCTTTTTTTTCTACCGATTTTTAATTTTTAAAAGAAAATTCTTTAACTAAACGTCAAAAGGATTTTAGACCGCTTAAATACAATTTTTTTTGTAGAATTTAAGGGTTTCAGAATATCCCTTTACACGATATTTATCGTACTAGTGTTTTGTGTCAGCAAAACAATTAATGATGTGGACATCTGATTCGGGATAGGCCAACATACAATGCTCAATTTAGTAGGGATAGAATGTTTTACACATTCTATCCTAAATTATAATTTCCTCCTATACTATACTAAATATACTAAATTGACAGTTGGGCCATGAGACTTATTAATAGTTAAGGCGAAGGAAGTTTTTTGCAATCGGAAATTGAATTCTTGAAATCGGTCAAATAGTTTTTATGTGAAAACATTACATACATATATACAAATCTTTCCCCTTTAAAATATTAGTATAGACATGTAAGATAAAATATCTTATGTGATATCTTCATCATCTTACGTAAACGTTACTTAAGTACGTATACTTTTCGATACGGCTTGCAAAATATGATGATAAGATGTTTACCGAAAATAAAGAAGGATTATGTTGTAAGATTGGCAACCTTAGGTATACAAAACCTTACAGAGGTTCGTTTTCGTATGTTTAAATAAAACTTAGAAACCTTGTAGCAGGTGCCTCCAAATCATAACAGTTTATCTAAAAAAAAATTATCTTAATTTATAAACGAGTGGACTCTACCTATAAGTTGAAAAACTGGTGTCTCCACAATTTTTTTCAAATATTATACTTTGTTTTAGAACTGTAATTAATATTATACGCAGTATAAAGTCGTTGAACTTAGTATTTTACCAAATCAATTCTGAAAAGTCTTAGAATGCAATTTAAAGACAGCGATCAAGTTACTGTTGACATATATGTTCTGCAAAATCAGCTTACTTTTGTAGTTGACTGTACTTTCTAGAATCATTAGCTATTCTCAGTCTATAAGGAGGTGAGGGTGCATGACAGCCTTTACTCTGATATTTATTATAAATCATATTAGGCAATTATTGTATACGCGAAAGTACCTAGACGCTTTGGAACAAACTCTTACTGGTAACAACGATCGTTAGATATTAGTGATAGTATTCTTAACGGACATAATTGGCCAGTGTAAAAAAAAATCTATACGTCAAAATAGTTTTTTCTTTGTTTCGCTACTTTTCTTCAATAATGTTTCTAATAATTCGTTCTACCCTTATATATATCACGTAGAGATAATAAATTTAAACTCTTTCCACCACCCGCTAAATAGTTTAGCACCTCGTGAGACCTCATACTCAGTATCCCAGATTTAGAGCAAAATTTTACCATTTTGAATTAGTTGTGGCTTAAGATTTGGAGATTCAAAAAAACTTGTAAAAGTCGGTAAAGACGAATTTATCGATGATCCGTGTGTATCTTTTTCTTGAACTTTTGTAATTATTCTTTTTTTAATGTTAATATTTTCTATTCCAGCGCTTAGAAAGGCCTGAATGCTGCCCTGACGCATATTATTCTTTGATGCTCGAGTGCTGGTCACATGATCCTACCAATCGACCCAAATTTAAAGAGTTGGGGCCTAAACTAGAGCAGATCAAGCCGGACGAAGTGAGTTATGTTTAAGTTAATAAATTAATGTTTCATGTACATGTATATGGATGATCTTAATATGATCATCCTTATCTTTTCCATAAAAGTAGCCGTGTAGTATCCGACTGAGTAGAAGAGACTACCCTCATTTCCTACCCAGGTGTCCTAAAAGCCGACTAAGGTAAGTTGACCCGCCGTGTGTTATCCGGTTTAGTAAAATAAACCATCCTCTTTCTTACCGAGGTGTCGTAAAATACAACTTAAGTAAGTTGACATTAGGCTGGCGGCCGGTCGTAAAAATGCAGCCAAATCATGTGACCGCATGTTTATGACATGTTGTGCCGACCCTACTTGGAGTGGGATAACGGCATGAGGATGATTATTTATTCCATTAAAGGTAGAGAAGGATATACATATCCTAACGTAACCTTTAAACTGTTTGGTAGTAACTTAAATAGATGATTACTTAATCACCACATTACTGTGTTATAGGTTGAAGCTATTGTCAGCTACAAGAAACCTACAGATGGTAGACGATCTAACTTTCTTGAATACAAAGCTGGTCAAAGAATAATCGTCCTCGGAAAAGAGTGAGTATTCTACTCTTTATTTTATTTAATATGTTTTCTTGTATTTTTCTATTATTTGTCCATTATGTGTATCTTATACAATTGGAAAATATTATTATTTTCCCGTTTATTATAATTATTGACTTAAATAGATACATGGAATGTTTGTTTCCTGAATTATAATTGTATCCTTTGTAAAAGGTTTAAGTAAGAGGTTACAATCACTACCATAACATTGGTCCTCAGTAAATTGTCTGTGGTACATCTTTTGGATAAGGTCTTTATTATTTATAGAATTAGGCGTTACTTTGCCGAAGTAAAGTAATACAAAAATTTAAAAAATATTATTTTACTATAATCCGCGATGAAAGAAAATATATGTATTTCTGACTGTAGAGTATATTGGCTGTTCTCATGCCTGATACGTGTAAAATTTCTAAAAACGCTGCACTACCGACCACCAATAATATTGTACACATTCATACACAAGTAGTGTACACATTCACTACCACAATCTCAACAATCGTTTCGCTCCTTAATCGTATCGTCAGTACTCAACGACAAAATCGGAAGGCGCGCTTGTCCGTATGTTATGAAGAGTTTCGGCCTCTACTGAGATCTATCTTATTAAACGCTTCTTGACGTTGGATTTCGAGACAAAGCGCAAGCGACTCTAAACTCTCAAGTGCTGATGTTACCTGACGAGCAAATAACAATCGCAAACACAGATAGCTACTTTACCGGTTAAGATGTGGTCACAGTTTTCTAACATCACTCCGCCGTGGCTTTTCGACACTTTGCCGACGTAATAGCTTCAGCCTTTCACTACAAATCAAATCAAAATAATCTTTATTCAAATAAGCTCTTCCAAGCACTTTTGAATCGTCAAAGATCAATATGATTAATGAAGCTACATCTGGTTCGCAATGTTACTCTTACCGAGAAGAACCAGAAAGAAACTCGGCGGTCAGTCTTTTAAACATTTTCAATTTTACATTATTAAACCGTAGTCCTGTATGGAGCTGAAAGGATTTTCAAATCCAGGCTTTTTCATCATATTTACATGCCATCCTAAATCGTGATCCAACTTCACAGGAGGTACTGTCAAGGAACCTTGCTACGTCACTATTAGAGCTTCTACGCTCTTTATTTTCAAAAATCAGAGGCGTGCGCTTTAATTTTACATACCTATTTATTTTATCTAAAATTTTATGTAGGACTTTTACGAAATCTGCAATGTGGTACGGTGTCCTTCCTGGTGGCGCCTGTGGGTTCTTCGACCCCAATTCAATGAAACCTTACATGGAGGAG
Organism: Morpho achilles; assembly: GCA_947086495.1. Lineage (NCBI taxonomy): Eukaryota > Metazoa > Arthropoda > Insecta > Lepidoptera > Nymphalidae > Morpho > Morpho achilles. The sequence goes on along the minus strand of CAMTZB010000022.1, from coordinate 9,726,538 downwards.
GTAACAATTTATAATATTGGTCTTAATTACATTCAATCATTCATTATTGCTTTATCAGTTTTGTTTTTAAATTAGAGTTCTACAAGACAATCATTTATTTCATTTACCACCTATTATACGAGTTCTTAATCAATTTGGGCGTGTTTTATATAAAGTTAACCAAAAATATATATCTAAGTTTTTACAAACGTCGATGTTACTTTGAGACATTTCACCACATGCCGGTTTATTTAAATCCCTTATATATGTATGTATATTGCACTCCATTAAGATGTCATGGTTTATACTTTTTACTACAATATTTAATTAAAATTACTCAAAGTATTGTTTCAAAAATTTACTTCATACTAGATTACAGGATTGTATCTACGGGTTAATTTGAATAAATTAATTTGACCGCTTTTATAATCTTCAGTCAATTTACTTGATGTAAAAAATTCTATAAGTAAATATATAAAAACAACTTATTTGTTAAACCTTCATTGGATCACAGTCTAATTGTATAGTATTTTTAGTAAAAAAATATCCGCAAAACCTTGAATGAAGGGTAAATGAGCACAAACGACATAAAACATAGTATAGGAAATTGTAGTAAAAAGAGTTAAACCATCTTTGCATATAGCGTGGTGCTTTCGTGCCTGGTTCACTGTCACCGCACCCACATCGCAACTCTTCCCGATCCATCCGCTCTTCACTACTGAGATCTGACGTTAAACGTCACACTTTCACGGGCAAACGCACCATAGAAAGGAGCATGATATCGAGCCCACAAGGTGACGTGAAACATACAGGCCACGTTGGACTAGATGGTGCTTATTTTGGAGATCTTTCATTTTTGGATCAAGCTGGTTGTGTAAGTGTAACTAACATTTTTTGTTGTTTTTCATCATTTATTAACAGATATATGTATGTATTTCCATTACATTAGTGAAATAATCTTCATCAAATCAACTTCATCAATAGAATTCCCGATAACATAAATATTCCATTACTAAAATACATTGTATCATTCAATTTTATCATTTTCATTAACTGCTCGATAGTTTTTTTTTGTATTTATGTTGAAATCCGCTTTTCGTTTTTGCTTTCATATCTGTGGTGCAAACTTATTTTTTCACCAGCTGTCTATAAAACAGAAAAGAACCTATAATTATTAATATATCTAATATGACTAAACTTAGTTAAAATACGCCCTTTATGAAAGTAAGTACAAATAAGTGCATTAAGTCAAATTAGGATATAAAAAGGTTGCAGTTTTTTCACATTTCGTTTGCTGGTAGATTTGATTTGCCTCATCAATATTTCTATGTATGGTGCTGGAGTTATGACACTGCATAAAAAAACCTAGTGTTGGTATACCTTCCAAAAACGGTCTGGAGCTCTCAAAAGTTTTATGTACCTACTGAATTTACGCTGCACAACTACGTAGATCCGGAAGGATAAGGAAATGCGTCAGTTGGAAAATAAGAGGATGCATATCTACTTACGAATTATGTAATATGTAATGGGTTTGTTAACACATCAAATAAGTAAGTGTATAAAAAACTTAACTAAAATTATTGATCGAATGAATTTATAATTTCTCAATCCTAGGAATAGGCTGCCAATAACTTTTATTAATAATAATTTATATCTATGTAACGAAGATTATTTTACAGCCGCCACGTCAAATTGTAACTCCGTACAAGCCATCAGAAGATCTAGAGGAAGTTCCGCTTATCAACCCTAATTCACCATCCCATTTGACTGCGGCTGCTTCCTCATCTTATCCTTTGCTTAGTTCCAGCAAGCCTAAGACAGATACTGATGAGGTAGACTTATCTCGTAAGTGAATACATATAATATGTCTTTAATATTTACATTACTAGTTGCCCTTGGTTTCGCTTTACCGTTTACTTATCTTCGCTCAGTATAATATAAAACAAATTTGATCTCAATACCCAATGGTAGTCTGGCCATAATTGTTAATTATCCAGATGACACCAAAAGTACAAAAATATAATCGATCTTTTCAAAGTACACGATTTTTCGCCGTTAGAAAAATGGTAGTTAGCTTATGTCTGAAGTGAATGTTTTTTCAAAAATGAACTGATGTACCGAAACCAGTACTAGACATGATTTCGCCTTGCTAATGTTTATTTTAAGACATCACTTGTGTCATGAAGTGTTATACAGACATTCTGAAGAAACGACTTTATTGTCAGCAAGACTAAAAATCATTTACTTATTTATTTAAGTGTATCATAAATGTATAATAATATAATTATTTAAAAACAAAACTAATGAAAATATTATTTTGCTATAATCCGCGATAAAAGAAAAAATATGTTATGCTAATTGTAGAGTGTACTGTTTGTTCTCATACATGATAACTGCAGAATTTGTAAAAATCATGCATTACCTGTCACCGATAACACAAGCACTGCAAGCATTCACCACCACAATCTCAACTTTTGTTTCGCCCCGTAACCGAAGCATCATTAGGACATAGACTACACCACAAAATCGCAAAGCTATATCTATCATTTTAAATCATTAAAAGGTTTCCTTGGTCATAAGTATTACTTTCCAAACTACCACTCGGAGAGGTATAAATTTTAGTTTAAATTGTGATACCGAGTTACATCGTACTCTAGTTTCACGACCCCGGATGAGCCCGAGGACGAACTATATTACAGTATTTTTACGCATAATAATAAATGTCTCTTATTTTCGAAATTCGCCATTACCACTGAATATAATAGTCGAGATTATACCGAATTGATTGTAGAAATAAAATATGTGTGTAGAAATAAAGTGTATTGCAGTGTAAATGCGTACTTCTTTGTTTTTTCAGATGATGAGGGCAAGTCTAAAGGTTCAAAGAAGAAGACTCTCGCAGAGCCAACAACAAGTAAAAGTCTTCTCAGCAAGGTAAGGGATAAGGTAAAACTATTACTAACCCTCGGCTTGTTTGACATAAGTACGAGTAAGTCTTACTAACTAAATGTTTCGTTGTATTCTCCATGTCGTCGTTGCATTTTTATTATTATTATTTGCCTCACTAGAATTATATTATTACTAGAATTATTTTAATTTACCAAAATTTAATTTTTAGTTCTTTTTTAGTATTCTGTAATAGAATATGATATTTTTTAACCAGGGATACTTTAACTTTACTACTAAGATATGATTTTGTTGTATATTTTTAATTTTATGTAAAGGTGCTCTGCCCTAAGGAAATAATTTTCTGAGACAAAAATCTTGGAAAGATTTTAAAAATGTAATTCATAAGTTATAAATATGAAATGAAATTATTTTGAATAATTTTATTACACAAAAAATTACAATTCTCACGGGGTAGTTAACGTATATTTTTGATATTTTTTTAAATTTTAGTGTTCCTATAACAGTCACAGTTCCAACTGTGATTCAATTGATCGCATTGACTGAATCATCGATCATATTTGTGTTGTTATTTATGTTTTAGAGGTTTAGTTAATTTAATAAAAACATTATGTATGATAAACTTTCAATAAATTGTCGAACATAATTGAGTATAAGTGATTAAATAATGTTTACAAAAACAGCCACTAACGTCACATAAATAATGAGGGGAAAAAGAGATAAATAATCAAAGTAATCACACGCTACTTTTCAAAGGTCATTTGTTCGCCTTTGACATGACTTTCGTTGCGATGTTGTGTTTCGTTTAATTGCGAGATATTAACTTCATCGGTTTAATGTACTGATTTCCACATGTAGCCAATTAAATTTTAGACTTTTTTTTAGTTCAACTCTGTCACTTCAGTTTTTCATCAGGTTCATTCGGATTCAGGATCATTCAGGCATTAGATGTAGCATTTATTAACAAATTATTTTAAAATAACATTAAGATGACTTTATTGAAAAACCTGTTAATATAACCATCGCCTATATTTGGTAGAATAGATCTATAATTTCTTAGGTTTTTTTAGAGTCTACTTCATGAAAGAAATCGACACCTAAAAATTGAATGAGCCTAGAAGTTAATGAAATGACCCTAGATTAATATAATGAGTAATATAGTAATATTTATAATGTAATGTAAAAAGTTTTGTTGTGTTTTGTTTGTGCTAGGTCACTTATAGTTCATTATCAAAAACACTGCAGCCAATACAATTTTTTTTTTTTTACTATTATAAAGTACAACCTCAAAGTAAGCACTCTCCCTCTCCCTATACCAAGAAGATTTCCTGCTATCTTTGGAATATCTAAATTCATATAGTACATATTTGCTTATTTCTTTTTAAATTTTTCTCTATGTATTTTATTTTTACTATTAATTACAGAATGCCTTTATATACATATAACATTCACAGCTTTCTTGTCATTAAACAAACTCTTGAAAGAACGACATATAGCTGCTATATGCAAAGTGCTATAGGGCGAAGCGTGGCCTCCTCACGGCATTTTAAATCTATAATATCTCCGAAAATGTTCACTTAAATTACATGCTGTAAACGGCCATATTGATCTATATTAAATCAACATTTTATTTAAGGTACTTAATTGGATAAGGATTAATGCTGTATTGTATAAAAATTGCTTTGAACATAAGGCATTATTTTTCGTAAAAAAAAATGTAAAAAAATTGCTATTGTGGGTTATCCATAAGAGATAGAAATATACTATAGCGGACTTTTCTGTAGACCTTTTCAAGGTGTACAAATACTTAGTACACCATTTTGATAAATCTCGTAGGGTATAGCCTGCGTTTGCAATGTAAGCGGAAAAAAAATGTAATTATTTACGACATCACATTAGAAACCTCAAAAATTACAGCATTTCCCTACTACATATTGAATGCTATTATAAACATAAACCTTCCTCTTGAATCACTCTATCTATTAAAAAAACCGCATCAAAATCTGTTGCGTAGTTTTAAAGATTTAAGCATACATAGCGATATATGGACAAACAAAGAATGCGACTTTGTTTTATACTATGTAGTGATATAACAATAGGTCCAGTGACTTGTCTTAGTCTTTATTGCTATATGAGACACTTTGTTCCTGTGTTCTTTTATCTTAAATACATAGTTTCATTAAATAAATAATTACAGGTGAAGAATGCCACTATCGGTCGTTCGAATAAAAGTGAAGATTCAAATGCTTCGAAGAACGACGAAGTACACGAGTATCATGAAATATCTGACACTGATACGGTAATAAATAATTATTATTCTCTAACAAAATTTTCTTGTGATGAGAGAGCCTCACTTATATACCATCTATAGACTGAAACTAGAATAATATTTTTGTGATTTATATTGATTACTAAGGATAAATATTATTAAAAAGATAACATAATAATATTGTTTTGACCCTTTAGGAATCTTGAGACTAGTCGAGATGTTCATAAATACTTTATAAAAGGTTACATACTATAGATATAAATACTTTATTAACGGTTTTTTAGATCATAAAAAATATACAAACAAAAATAATTAATATATTCTTTTTCTAATAATACCTGTAGTACAACATTCGTTGAATAGATTTAAGTAATTTTCTATATAAATAAAAATTAAGCGAATCACTTGAAAACAGCTGGACTGATTTGAGAAATGTTATTTAAATATTAGTTATATGGGAAATCTGTCAAAGCAATAGCAGACGAAAATAAATACAAATACTTTTAACGTCCGATCTGCCAAGTTTAGACTGAAATGTCTATAATCTTTAAAATAGGTAGATTTTATAGTATGAGCGCGTAACTCAGATTTTTTTAAATTAAATATTACGAGATTAAGTTATCGTATTTACAGGAGAGCATAGCAGCTGAAATGAAAGCGGAGGCTCTTCCCGAAAGTCCTGGAGTTGTAATAAACATATTATATCTTTCTTTTAACGCTTTAAGTAATTATTATGATCAAATCTTTAATAAAGCTAAAGTCCGTTCCACGAAATCTGATATTAACGTTATCGAATTTTTATTCTAGATCTTTTTTATTTAGAACATGAGTTATGTTTCGGTAGCAACACCTATTAACATCGCGTATTCAGTCCCAGAATATTGTTTAAGTACTTTTATATTTAAAGTATTTTAATTTTTAATATTTCTTCAGAGATGATGACGACATTCACAGATCGTGGATTGGTCCTTAGTTAGCTGGCTTACTAATCTGTGCATGTAATATCCGATAAATATTCTTTTGGGGCATGAGGTATATCTTGCAACGGGTAATTCTCCAACGTCAGAGAGTTTAGGTATAAGGTGACGATATTACGCTTAGGATTTTAGTACATTGAGTAGAGATTGAGTAAAGTATAATAAGTTGTTTGTTTCGCTATCTTTGGGAACCAAACTAGAGTTTTATTTATCCAGCATCAATATTAATGTAGAGCTAAATAAGTATTATTCTCATTTGTTGTAACTCATAAGCATTATTTGCACTACAATAAGACAAGAACGCTTTGGTAGAATGTTGTTACTAGTTTGGGTACTTTTGACAAGTTTTTTGTCTTCACATTCTCAAACGTCACCTACCATATATGCTTCCTTTGCCAAACCGACGTGTCTGTGGAGACTGTTTAACGGCAGTACGCCTACGCTACTCAGTGATTTTATGGGTATCGTATCAAAGGAAAAATATTGACTATATATATTTCCGTTGATAAGTCCACTTACATCCTTTTAATAGGTTTAATCATAATAGGCATTAGGATTGCCTAATTATTAATATTTCAGTGAAGACGATAAGTCTTTTATATCGCACATAAAAACTTGTGGATATGTAAACAACTCTCTTAAACATATACTAACTTATCTGCCCTGAAAAGTGTACCTTTCGGTCTTCTTAAGTTATACACGCCTGGTATAGATTTATTTGTAATGCTAAAATATAGTACAGAGCACAATAATCTAAAAAAACAAAAGTTTCATGGACAAGCATCTTACATTTCAATTCAATACAAAAAAAGTACCCAAACTTTGTATGATTAAATCACAATCAAGTATCAAATATTTGTTTTAAAAATTGATTTGTTATAAAATAAATATTGACACAGAAAATGAAACAGATACAAACGACCAACTATTATCTTGAAACCTATCTTGCAAGTTTATTTTTATAATTATATAACGATAGGTTAAGTTTCGGAGAAGTTGTAACAAGATAAAGTTTGACCTCGATCAATTTTGTTTACATTTTATTTATAAGTAATCAAATATTTTTTTTACACAGAAGGGTTGCACGGACTTCGGTCAAAGTTTGCTGGACGAGATGGAGACAATTTTCAAGGGGCTCGATAACAAGCGTGATGAAGATGTAAGTATTTTTTTTTATAGGTCAAATAATATTTGTAATAAATAAATATGTGTCAATTGTTAAAGTAACTTCAATTGATAGTTAAAGTTCGATTAAAATGTTTTTATTATATTATTTTATAAAAATAGAAGATTATAAACATTAATATTTGTTGCAAGAATATAGTTGTAAGACTTGTTATAAATGCGAAAGTTAAATAATTAATTAAATATTGTTTTTAAGAAGTATGTACCTACTTATTAGCGGTATATGATATAAGAATGCTACAAAAGGAATGGCAGAATTGTTTTGGCGGTATCTCGGAAAAATCGTTACATTGTATTTTAATAAATTGAATATGTACTGTCAGTTATTCTACATCATCAGCTATTATACTGGTGGTACCGATCATACGAAATTAGTTTTAATTTAAGGTACCTTAGCACACACCTTAGCACCTTACATAAAAAATAATTTAATTCAGTGAAATATTATATCCACAACGTTTAAAAAATCATAGAGCTCAATGACCCTACACACCATTCCAACCTTGGCATAAATAAGATAATTGTACTTGTTGCTACTTATTTAGTTGAGCGAGGGAGATAAAATTATAATGTTATTGTTTTATCCTGTATTTTGAACAAGCGCCCTTCGCCAGGTCAGCCCACCATCATTAACAAAGCCAGGTCTCAATTAAATTATATTAATTTTCTTCAATAATACATTCTTTTTAAAACGATATTTAATAACATTAAATTATACCAAAGTTATCTTATACGATTCATTTAACGTATCGTCGGTACCACCCTGTGTATGTATATAGAATTTGTGAAGTGTAAATAACTTACATCATCACTTAAAAATACTAACTATTGAAGTCTCGTTTTAATACTCAATCAAGTGTTTTTCAAGAGAGAATTCACGGGAAAATTGCCAGCTTGCGATTTCGTTACCATTTCTAATTGGACCGTGTTGTGTATAATTTATCCAGCTTTATAACCCGTATATTCAGACTTGTCTACTAAATTTTTCGAATTTGTGTTTCGATATGGGTAAACTTAACAATTAATTATAGTTTCTAGATAAAACAAATCTTTTGCCCCCGAGTTGCTTAAAAAGTTGTTTTTTTTTCTAGTTAATCTTTGACTTGAGTTGTAATCAGGATTATTTTTACACAACACCGTCGTTTCTAACTATAAATGTTTTTGAAGTTACGATATTGCTAAGCGAATAAGTAACTTTACAAGTTTGAATAGTTTAAAGACCCAATATTCATGTTACAATAATAATGTTTTACAGAGTTCTGACGAAGAAAACTCGTTATATGGATTCAAGTCATCCCATTACCGATTAGCTTACATTTGAACTTTTCAAAAATTATATACTATCGGAATAAATTCTGTATAATACAATTATTTGTAATTGCCATTTCAAAATTTTGTTTTCAAATCTGGTTGTTGTACAATTTTGTTTTGATAAAGTGGGTAAGAAAAGGATTCATTGTTGGTACCTAGTGATTTTCAAAGTTTGAAAGTTATTGCTAATTTTTAATATACTATAATTTTCTAAATGTAATTGAGGAAAACCAGTAAATAGCGCAAACTGTTGCAAATGAATTTATTCCTAATATATTCTACCAAAATAAAGCAGCAGTCAACAGACATTTACTGCGAACAACCCACAAATTGCAAATGATAACTGTCAATGATAGCATTTCATCTGAAAGAAAGTATATATGCAATTTTCTTTAAAAAAGACAAATTTATATACGCGCTGTCATCATTTGAAGTTAAGTTTTCCCCAAATACAAATTTCCACCTGTATGTATAGCCAATGTATAGTAATAACCATTAGATATTTTAATAGACGAACATTAGATTAACTAACTTAGTAAACTAACTTGTCGACTTATTTTGTAGCCTAAACCAAACTATGAACAGACAAATGTACGTATAAATTATTATAATTAGTGATAGTGTAGAGCAGAGTACTTTTTATTGTGTCAAATAGATAGATCATTTGTCTAGTGTGTGTGTATATATACACATATAATTAACTTTTCACTTTTCCAGATATCCTTTAAAAGCATTGTTCTGAGTTTTATTTTATTGCAACCATATCATTTGTATACTTGTGTGTCTGATGGAAGATTGTAGAGTACCTTGAGTTGAAAACACTTTATGAATATTTAAATAGCTTTTAAAATATTATAAACTTTTAATAGGTGATTCATGTGTGTTAATTTGGTATATCTAATCTAGAAATAAATTTTTGTCTTTCAAGTCGTTTCAATTATTATTGTACATATGACATATAAAGCATATATATGTTTATCATGTATATATAAAATTATATGATATATAAAACTAAATGTAAGTGGTTATTTTCTTTTTTAATCATACAATAGAAAAAGTACCATTGAAGTACCATTGAACTAATCGAGATCAAGGTCTGAAAGGGGCTAAAAATAGTACTTAATAATAGCAGTCTGCGTTAAATATATGGCACGTGTCAATAGAAAAACAGGGTCCTTCAACAAAGTCTCCGACAAAGACATTTGAATTGGTTTAAAAGAATATTTTAGTTTTGATAGTATCATATGAGCACCTTACACACGTGCGTTTAATAAAAAACGATTTTAATAATTTTTATATACGGTGGAAGTGTTTTAGAGCTCACGACAAAACATGTAAGAAATTTTTATTTGAGATATTAGATTTTTATAGTTTCTATCTTTGTCCAATAATTTTAGAACAATTTATTCACTGTTATGGCTTTTAAATATCATTCATATTTTAGGAGTTCTTTGGCGTGTTTATTATTGTTATATTTTCGGTTACTTGCGCTTCAGTTTTATCTAACCCCGCTAACTGTTTAGTGCAGCTAAGATCGTTCTGTGAATTTCTATATCCAATAATATTGCATATTCAATTTATTTTAATTTTAGTTGTAATGAGATTTGATCATGTATAACTAGCTTTATTTTTAATTATGCATGCACCTTTACTCGTGTGTGTTTTTAATGATATGCTCTTTTCATCTCCAACAATTCCTTTTTTAGTTTCTTAGTCAGTAGTACTACATAGAGGCTTGGACATGTATTTTAGACTATTTGAAGTAAGCCTGTATTTAAATTAGGTTCCTTATTGCGCAATTTGAATTTGAAATATTTCAGTTCTATTTCAGTAGACACAAAGACTTTTTTCCGCGTTTTTATGTCAGCTTTAACTTATTCATACGAATTCATATACCTATATAGCCAAACGTGTACCATTGTATTTAATTTGACTCTTTCAGGTGACGAATAAGGATAGCCAAATAGAGGCGGCTCTTAAGTGAGTATTAATTAATATTATATTTAAGCATAATAACATAATTGCTATAAAAATAGTTTGCTTCTCAAGAAGCTGATAGTAGTTCCATAAGAAGTTGTTGTTGAATAATCCAAAATTCGTGCAATTATATATATATTTTTAATATCTTTGTATATATTTGAGATAAATAATAATTTTTTGCAGAGTAGGTAGCGATGAAAAAGTAAAATGCAATAAATGAAATAATCTTTGATATGTAAAACGCTTCATTCTTAAGTAATTAAATCATTACATTTTTTTCAAATGTATAGTGGTTTGATCTAATTAATTAGTAACTATAAATAATAACTTAAGAGTATATTTACGCACTGTTGAATTGTTTTTAATAATTTAAATTTAATTATGTATAATTGGCAGTTCTAGTGTGGAAGCTACTGTTGTGAGTAACTTCTATAATTAACATTACAAATATTTATTGGATTATCATAACTATAATAGGGATTTGTATCAGGGCATAGTTATTTTTGCTATATATTTATAGCGTACGTTTAATATTTATTACACATAACGACGCTTATGAAAACTATCCTGTGTTCCCTGGGTAACTTGAGCTCAACAGATATCTCATAACTTCGAAATATCCGGAGAGTATTTTTGGAGGAAGTTTGCTGTACATTTTTAATAGTCGAATTCAACTTGCTAATTTCAATAACTTCACACTCTGTCAAAGGAATTAGTGCAAAGTTTTGTTGGTCATGGGATAGCAACAGTGCAAAGAGATAAATGCCTGCTCTGCAGTTCGCGACAGTAAACATTTTAACGAATGCAAAGAACTGCTGCGATTGCTTAATTAATGTTATGAAAACATCTCGGAGTTATCTCAGTACGTATAGCTTAATCAGCAAAAGCGGCTGGGCGTGATACCCAAGTGCAAGTTTCATGTCGCAATAACATTTTAACATGTTACATAAATGTATTAACATGTGTTTATAATTTATTCTTATCTCAACGCTAGATTTTAAACATATTAATAACAAGTTACGTACTGTGCATATAACAGTGACATACATTTGTTTTAGAGCTCATACTTTGAGTAAAAGGAAGGGTTTCTCAGGAACCATGAAGCCGATGTCAGCGCATGATGAAAAAACCTTGGACACCGCTGTGGCCATGGCTAATGAAATTACTTCAAAGTAAGTTGTATTATCCATTTTTATTACAAAATTGCTGTTACTTATATATAACGATGTTACTAATAATGTAAATAGGTGGAATGAGGCTTCATTTACCTATAATACTTAGTTATATATCTTTTTTATATTTTTTTTTATCTATTTGATACATTAAACAAATCAAATAGAATAAAACACAAAAACAAAATTGTTGTGCGGACAATGTACTTCGTACTTAGCTAATACCTCACTGATTCTGATCAATGAGGTGAGAGGATGATATTTGAAATCCTAATATAAAATACCTAAGATACTCAAATGCAATTACTACAAACTAATTGCATTTGGGTAACTTAGGTATCCAGTAATCCTTAGAAGTTTTGAGAACTTTCCTTACACCACCGCGTGCGTTTCACCTTCGTGTGAAACGCACTAACATCTGATAACTTGGGGTTTTCATTGTATTGGTCAAAACAATTTATTGCACTATCAAAATAAACAACCTACTATAAACGAGGAAGTCGATTTTTTCTTCTAAAAACGACTTAATTTTTTTTAAATATTTCAATAGGTCTATGACCGATTTGGAGACTGAGCCCAAACCTCAGACCTCAACAGGCGAACGCTCTAAGTTTCCTTTTAAAATTTCGCTCGGGTCATCTCAGCATCACGGACCCTTGCATGACATTGAGAAAGACGCATCTGGTAAGTTGAAATATGTGATGGTTATTATGTTTTACAATGTTCATTAGAAAATTATTTTAATTTTAATTACATACTAGCGCTCGGTAAAATTATATAAATCGTATATTATATTATATATCCGTATTTCCTGTTTATTATTAGTTTCACTGGTTAATAGTATTTTCTATGCTGTATGCGAAAAATTACGTCTTTAATAGCTATTTGCGAATTTCATATGTAAGTGATCAACGCTAGTTATGTATGGCGAATTTTTTTATTATATGTTGGTAGTAGCTGTCAATGTTTATTTTAAAAGTATTTTACTAATGAAATACTTTTCAAATATTTCTTTGAAAAGTATTATATTATTTGATACTCAACAAGCATACTGTAGGTTCATTTTGTTGAGAAATCTTACGAAAAGTTTTCCTAGTTAGTGATTCGAATAACTCTATGCTGGCGGCTACTTAATATCTTTATTATTTAAATAAAAAAATAAGTGACTTTGTATCTTTTTAGGAGTTGCAGAAAAAAAGAAATTCAAGCGATTTTCTTTGATCGATATTACCATGAGGTATAAATTCTTTTTTGCCACATCAGAGTAGAGTAAAAATGATGACAATGCACATCACTAATAAAATAGTATTTATGTTGCAAATTTTCTTAACATTTTATTTTATTTGATCAGAATTTGTTCATTGTTTTTCGATATCAGTTTGCTTTGTAATTCATTTTTTAGTACAATTTCGTGAATAAGAGTGGCTAGATGCACCTTTCATTCTTTTTTGTAGAAGATCGTTACATCCGCAAATGGTCGATTCCGCAGAATAATAAAAATCCATCTCCTATATATGTTTTAAAGTTTAGTCGTATAAAACTATTTGCAGTTTGTTTGATCTCTTTTTGACATACCATAAATGAGATGTTGACAATTTGTCGAACTGACGAAAAAATGCCTCTACTTTACGTAATGATTCTCTATAATTCTCTCAACTACTTGTGTTTTGAAGTATCTGAGACAATTGTAAATTTTAACTTGAAATTACAATCAGATAAGGAAAACAAAACAGAACCTTATTCTACTTTTCGGCTAGCTCTTCCAATTTTTTCTGAGTACCTTATGATGGTCCAGCATTACTGACATCAGAGTACTCATTATATACTCATATATATATATATATATATATATATATATATATATATATATATATATATATATATATATATATACATACTCATAATCTTACCTTGCATATTCGTCTACTTTGAAAATATCTACTAAATCCTTATTGCTAATGTTATTGTGCTATTGTCGTCTCCTTTCATATTAAAGTAAGATGTTCTCTTGATAATTGACAATATCCCCATTGTCACAATGACAGTTTCATCAATCCAATCTAATATGGCCGACCATGAGGCCAAAAATGTTGACTATAGCGCCATGCAGTGGGCATGGCGCTAAAAGTGCCACGGCCGTGCGTATGATAACCCTCATAACCTGCGTGCGCTCTTAAAAAATACCTACTTCACTTTTTTCTTTTAGTGCATTATGAACTTCGTATTCGATGACATGTCCAATGTTTTGCTTCGCGTGCCATTGGTTCGCCATCCCTGACTTAGGTGAGCGGCAACACCGTGTCTTTTGTTTAAATTACTTCTTTTGACATAGTCCTTTGTTTTAAGTGCTCGTTTAACTTCATAGCAGCAGTATAGCTCAAATTGCACAGTTATCAAAACGATGCCGAAAAATCGTAAGTTTGTCCATCACAAACCATTTGGTTAATCTTATGTCTCAACCTTCTCATTTCTGTAGATTGTTAGGGTTTTTCTTTTTTCTCCATGCTTCTTCTTTTTCATGTCAAGCGATGGACGTTTACTTTATTTTGTTCCTAAGGCTTTTCAGACGATATGATCTTCGACGAGAAAATCTTGTACCAGTTAAATTCAATAGCACCTCGAGTTACTTTTAAGATGATATACATCCTGAGAAATATAGAATATCAGCTTTTACCCGCGACGTGTTGTCGATTGATAGGAAGATAATAGATAGCGCTTTGTAGTGTCATCTCATTCCTGTAGAATTAATAGGATTTCTATAGAATATATGATATTCCGATGTATAGGGAATATCTGTGCGAAATTCATTGATATTTATTCAGTGGAATCGCCGTGAAAGAGTAACAAACATACATCCATACTCGCAAACATTCGCATCTATAATATTAGTTGGATTTACCAATGTTTCAACAATCCCGACACACTGGGACATCCCAAAGTTCTTTGACAGATACTTTGGTTATCTAAAAATAATATTATTTAATTTTTTTATTAATTGCAAATAAATTGTAGTTAATATGTACTTTTCTGGAATACAGCTTATTACCAGTTTTAGGAAATAAAAAATTATGGGTTATTTTGCTACAATACGCGATTATAATTGGAAAACGCATACACTACAAACCATCACCAACGATCATCGATCTCGCCTCGTTCCTAGAATCATAATGAGCTGCATATTTTATATTATACTATTGTCAAGTAGAGCATTAGTAGTACATTCTTTGGAAACTATTTCAGAGTGGATAAAGTTTAAACGCTATATTTTACATTTCAGATAAAGCCGAACGCCGAAACTTTAGCGAGGAAGCCAAAAGCGTCCCTGACATTCAGGTATGTAAATTCTTAACATCTATAAAGTTATACTTATTTTTGCGGAACGATAGAGATTACATTTTCTATATTACTCTATTTACATAAGTAATGTTCATTTTATATTCCTGTAATCCGCGAAAAAATTAAAATAGAAAATATATGCCATGCTAAATGTAGAGAGTACTATCCATTTTCATACTTGATATATATAAAATTGGTAAAAACGCATGCAACTAAAAATCTCCACCAACAAAACAATACACTAGCACTGCACACAATCACTATCACAATCGTAAAAATCGTTTCACCCCGAACCAAAACATCGTTAGGAGATAGACTCCACGACAAAATGACAAAGAAATCTTTTCTTTGTGATTTTGGATTATAGCAAGATAATCATCTTCCTGTCCTTATCCCACTCTAAGTGGGGTCGGCACAACATGGTATAAACATGTTGTCACATGATTTGGCTGCGTTTTTACGACCGCCCGCCTGCCTGACGTCGACTTACCTCTGTCGTATTTTACGACACCTCGGTAAGAAAGAGAGTGGTCTGTTCTACTAAACCGATACGTGATACCACACAGTGGGTCCACTTACCTTAGTCGCCTTTTATGACACCTCGGGTGGTATTATTCTATTCAGCCGGATACCACACGGCGTGATTATAGCAAAATAATCATTACTTTTGTTTATGAAACTCCCCAAAGGAACGGATGGATACTTTTTTTTATTAATCGGTAATGTTTGCTTAGGCCACTATAACCAAGGAATGTAAGCAAGCGTATGAGTGCTTAATCGAGAAACCGACTCCGTCAAGCGCCCTGATAACACACATCATCCCGGAAGTGAGCATTGCCCAGGAGACCTTGCCGAAGACCGGCCCGAAAGTCTCTACTATCCCGAAGCCCGCTCCTCGCCAGAATATTGGACAATTCCATTCCTTGCAGAAGCCAATACCGCAATATCCTAGGTGAATTCTTTTACTATATTTTATAATATATATACTACTAAATTCAAGCTGTGGTAGCCCAGCGGTAACAACGTGCGAATCTTTCGAGGAGGTCACGGTTTCAAACCTGGGCAGACACCAAAACAGAAACCAAAACTCATCGGTCAGACACCAATGAGTTATTTTGTTAAAAAACTTATGTGTCTGATTGATAATTGCAATTGAAGGAAAACATCGTGAGGATACCTGCATATTCTAGAGAATTCTGGGAACATGTGTAACCTACCAATCCACATTGGAGCAGGTCTTAGCTCCAATCCTTCTCTCCAAAAACGGAGAGCAGGAACTATTCTCAGCAGTAGGATAGTAGCAGGCCGTTACTTACTTACTTACTACTAAATTCATTCACAGTATATCAAATCAAATCAATTACGGCGCCTGCTTTGCGTATTGCAAAAGTACGTAAATAAAAAATTACATAAAATTTGATAACCATAAAAATGGTTTTACCTTAATATCTAGACATATGCTCTCGCGGACCTTTATTTAGTAATATAATAATAAATATTTTTTTTGTAATAAATGATTTTTGAACAATTTTCACCTTTACTTAGCGCACGCAAGGAAAGTTTTAAATTTTGCCGTTTTCGTAATATTTTTATTGCTGCTCCTATCATATTCATCTTAGCGTAATGTTATATAGCCTATAGACTTCCTCAAATGGACTAACTTACACTTAATGAATTTTTTAAATCGGCCCAGTAGTGGCTGAGATTAGCGTGTTTAAATAATCAAACAAACTCTTCAGCTTTATACATATATTAATTTGGATTTCGCCACCAATTTCAGCTTTACAATTATAGCTTTTTAAAATAACCATCAAGCTCTTTATATGAGAATTTAAAAAAAATAAACAAAAACAACTATTAGAAGGAGGGCTATACAAAAAGCCTATACTGTTGAGGTTTAGATAAATAAAAAGAATATGCGTGGATTTAGCTAATTTTCGACCTTGCAAAAGTTAGCTATGACGAAATGTAAGAATTACATATTTTTATTATATTTTTCACAATAACTAATTAATATTTTTTCAGTTCCTTCTCATCTGAACCGTCTAATTTACTTCAGCCTGATGATAGTGCGGTAAGATTTTATGAATATTTAAACCACAATAAATCCAATTTGAATATTTCAATAGATCAATTCATTTTAATAGATAATTTTAAATAATAATATATGTTTAGCTTGTAACACTTGTTTGTTTACACAGTAAAAATATAATTATTATCTAAATAAAAACCTCACTTGTGACCCTACAATATTCATGTGAAATAAATCATTTCTTTTTTTAGCTTGAATTTTTACCTCAAATAGGCCTTCTAATTGTGTGCTCAATAATATCCTAATAATAATAATGTATAATATAAAACAAAATCCCCAAAATCTGTCTGTCTGTATGTGATCGATATTCTTTATCCAATAAAATCTACGAAAGATGCAATTCTTGAGGAAGTTTGAAGGTAATAGTACAATCTCCGGAACGCCCAAACAGACTTTCACTGGAGGCTAGTGGAGGTTGTGGCTACTTTTTATCATTGAATTTCCACATGGTCGGAAAACTTTGTAACATACTGATATCAAAACGAGTAAAGCCGTCGTCACAGTTAGTAATATTATAAAGAATTCATCTGTCAATACTAATTGAATCTCCAATCCTTCTCTTCATAGAGTACGGCTTTGCAATTCAATAGGACAGCAACAAGTCGCTACTACACGTAATGTTTCTTTTCTTTAAGAGTGTCAACACTCTACCGTTGCCGCCGCGTGGGAGTAAGCCGAAATTGGTTGACAAACCAAGGCACTACAGAAAATATCCGTTACGTATACCGAACGACCCAGCTTTGTACATGGATAGAACCGTACTGTCGGCACCGCCCCAAAAAATGCCTCCAGCGGTCATCTACCAGAACACCGTGTGCTCTATTGCTATGAAAAAGGATAGAGTGGAGCCGCCGGCGCCAGCAAACGTGGGGCTCGATGTTTTCGATGGTCGTGAGACGGTCAAAGTTAATACCAATCCGTTTACTGCTGCTCCGGACACCGCTATCGCCGGTCCCAGTGGTTCTGCGAATCCGTTTAAATGTTTCATCGATGAGGATCCTTTTGACTTGCAATTTGATGAACCCCTATGTGACGAAAGCATCCAGATGGATTTTGAGGAAGTATCATTGAAAAAGGGTAAGGCATATAGAAGTAAAATTCTATGTTTGCTTAATATGTAGTTTATTGGTCAATCGTTTTTCGGTCAAACCTTGGAGCTTCTATCATCATCTTCATCTTCCTGCTCTTATCCCACTCTAAGTGGGGTCGGCACGACATGTTATAAACATGTTGTCACATGATTTGGCTAAGTATTTTACGATCGGCCGCCTGCCTAACATCAACTTACCTTAGCCGTATTTTACAACACCTCGTTAAGATAAAGGGTGGTCTATTCTACTTAACCGGATACCACACGGCGGGTCGATTTACCTTAGTCGCCTTTTACGACACCTCGGTAAGAAATGAGGGTGGAACTATTCTATTGAGCCGGATACCACACGGCGTGGAGCTGTGTTCCATCTGTCTGTATTCTGTGTTGTGAAATTAATTAACGATTATAGTTTATTTTAAAACTTAATTTATATTGTTTTGTGGTTATACATATGACGTATTTCGAATCCTATTAGTTATAAATAAAACGATTGATTGTTTCTTGTCATCAAATACTTTCCTATTTTTCCTAACAGTTTAAATATAATGGTTACGCCCATATTAAAACGCCCTAAATGATGCTAGTTTTAAATGTTAAACTTCGGTCTCGCATATATAACTAACGATGCATGAAAATTTATACTAATACTTAGAGTAATAAAAAGCGTCTTAGTATTTTCCCCGTTCTATTTGAGCCCCGCCTCCGCTTGCCTTGACGGACCCGTAAAATTGTTACTATACTAAGTCATATCTGTCTGACTGGCGAGCTGGCTGATCTGTCATATATGACAAAGTCACAGTCATGACTGGCCCGTTGGAGCAGTGGGTAGTGACCCTGCCTTCAGCTCCGCGAGTCGCGGGTTCGATTCCTGCCGAGGGCCAACATTTTCTATAAGTGAATTTGTTGGTCTTTAAGCCTGGGTGTAAATTTGTATTTAAGTATGTATTTAAAAATATATAAGTATATATTCACCAGTTGTGTGTCTACCATAACACAAGTATAAAGTTACTTACTTTGGGGCGGACGACCGTGTGTGTAAGTGTCCCATATATTTATTTATTATTTATTTATTATCTGATGATATGATGCTCATCGGATACTGGCTGACACAGACGCTAGATCAGCTACGCGTTACTATATTTAATTCTTTTTTTTTCTTGTCAGTATATACTTCAAAGGATTATAGTGTATAAAAGAATGATGGAAAAAGTCGGAGTAAAATAAGGTGAAACGCCTTTCTACCGTTTATAATTATTTTTATAATTAGCAAAAAATATTTTGCGATTTACAGAACACGTGTCCGTTGAAGATTTGCTGGAGTTTGCCGATCAAAAGCCATCATCTAGACAGCGCGGTGTGGAATCCGATGAAGTGCGGATCATGATGAAAGTACTTAACCAGCAGGTTTGTCTGTTATAATTGATAGAATACTGACTTCTCACTGAAGAGGAGGAAACATGCTTACATGAAAGTCATATAATCTTTTTCTAATCTGCCATTACAGTAGTTTAAAAACACTGTTAAAAAGAGGCTGATACAGAAAGCCTACTATACTCTTGAAGATTATTTAGAAGATAAGAATGTGTGGATATAGCTCTCTTTGAACCTGTACAAGACAGTAACGACTTAATGTAAATAGTATTAAGAATTATATTTTTAAAAGAGCAACCGCCGAGTTTCTTGCTGGCTCTTCTCGGTAGGAACAGCTTTCCGAACCAGCAGTAGAGTTGACGATTCAAAAGCACTTGTTTACAAGTTTATTTGAATAAAGAATATTTTGAATTTGAAAATCACACGTAAAAAAGAGTACCTGGTTGACCGATGTTTGCTCGGTTTTTTTTACAAAAGAAAAAAAAAAGAAACTTTAAAAAAAAAGGAAAAAATGATTAGGTAGAAGGGGAACGATCCTAGGTATTTACATTTCTCGAGACTGCCCGTTTCCTTGACAGTTTGTGGCAAAAATAATATTCAATATAAATTTAAGTATTTTCTAATGCCCAAAAATAGGGATAAAACGATTTTTTTTTACTTAAAACCTAGCGAGATCGATTTTTTTATTAAGGATACAGTCTCATTTGCTTTCTCTTTATTGTGATAGGGCATATATTTCCATTCAGGGCAGGCTTCCCATTTCTAGTACAATAACTCTATGTTTGCATCTGAAATATTTGATTAAAATGTCCATACATTCTAATATAATAATACTGGTGAATGAATGATTTTGATGGTTAATAAAAGACTTACATATATTTTTTATTAACGGATCTAATAAAAAGTGGTTATGTTGTGTCAAGTCTGATTCTAACCTGCAATTTAGTTTTCTAGTCCGAGCAGTTAAAAAAACCAATCAGAGGTAAATTCTTTATGGGTTGAAGATTTCATCGCTGACGGTTTTATCAATTACCGGAATGCTTAATATCCAAACTTAAATTGTATCCCTTAATTTAAGTTTTCTTTTTTAAATATAACACCAAGTTCCTTCTCCATTTAAATAATCAACTCATAGAGTTGTTTGGAGGAGATATTTGAGGAAATATTTATGTATTTATCTATCATTTCCAGTATGCATCTTGCATCTTAATGAGAATTTTTATAAAATGACCCGCTGGCGTATCCGTGATGTGGTCTTCAGCTCCAACGGTCGCGGGTTAGGCTCCTGCCGAGGTCCTATATTTAAAAAAAAATGGTTTTCCGAATCTGGGAATATTTATGTATTTACCAGTTGCCTGTCTCCCATAACACAAGCATTTACTTGGGAAGGCAGTATGCGTATAAAAAAATAATAATAACGGCCTGTGACAATCCCACTGCTGGGAATAGGCCTCCTTTCTCCGTTTTTGGAGAGGATTGGACCTAAGACCTATCACGCTGCTCGACTACGTATTGGTAGGTTACACATATCTCCAGAATTCTCTAGAGATATGCAGGTTTCTTCATGCTATTTTTCTTCACCGTGTGATAAATTGCAATTATCTATTAGACACATAAGTTTTTTAATAGAATAACTCATTGGTGCCTGCCCATGATTGCTGGGCGTATATGTCCCATAAATTTATTATTTATCTATGGTCATTTCTAAATTGTTTTAATTAATGTATTTCATTTTATTACACTGCCTAAAATATATTATTGTTTTCAGTCTACACCGGAGGAGTATCTCGAAGTGCTCGAAATCTGCGATTGGAACGTGCATTTAGCTATTAAGCTTTTACAGGTAAAAATATTAATCGGCGATTCCGCTTCAGTTACATTGGAGGATTGCCGTCGCGAGCTGGAAATAGCTGAGGGTGATATTGTTAAAGCGGCTACTGTAATCGTGCTATATAATAAAAGCTTCACCGATTATATTATTGTTTTATTTCTCGATAATTATGCTCCTCATTAAATTAATCAAAGGAAAGTATAGAGTTACAGTCAATTGAAGTGAGTGAACACTGAAGAAAATATACTTGATTGATGTCTTTACGTGATAAAAAACAAATCCGAAATGAGTTTTACTGAAATTGAGGTAAAATCGTTGGAAACTTTTATCTAAAACACAACATTATCATTAGGGTCTCAACAAAACTAAAGTCTGGCTGTTTTTTTGTTTTTCTATAGTATGATTGAAACTTGTATACTAATATATTGGATAACAATTCCCCTTTTTCATTCGGGAACAAGGAAGAAATAATAAAATAAAATAAATAGTCACAATAGGGTAATTTAACCACTGCATTCGATGCTAACGTAGTCGCAGGTATCAATAGACTGATATAAATTGTGGATAGGTTTACAAAAGTAAATAATAAAATTATTTTGCTATAATCCGCGATGAAGTAAAATAGAAAATATACATCATGCTAAGTGTAGAGTGGACAATCCTTTTTCATATCTGATGAAACACATGCACAAACCTCCACCACCGCCACCACAATACACAAGTATACGTTCACTATCACAAACTCGACAAACGTTTCGCCCCGGAACCGAAGCATCATCAGGAGATAGATTCCACGAAAAAATCGCAAACCCTCCTATAAATCATTGTTGATAGGTTTGTTGAAGTAATAAACAATGCTCGGCTCCCTCGATTGTGAATTGAGATCAACAAGGGGCTAATAAAACTAATAGGTAAAATATTGAGAGAATGGTATGCGAAGTAGTGTTTTTCTGGTATCTCCTACTTTTACAAGGTTTACACTTTTCTTTTCCTGTAGTTTCCTTTGTGCCTCTTACCAAAACCTACTTCTATGAAGGAGGTTTATTTTAAAACTAGTATTGGGACCTAAACTATAAATTGAATATGTATAGTTCATGAATGCATTCATATGAATGCATAGCTTATAAATGATAAAATTATTACAATAAGTTGCTGAATCCAAGTGGAAATAATTTAATGGCATGGATATCTCTCGAGTGGATCTATTTACAGTAGTTCACTTTGATTCAAGATCTTGAAGCATAATTTTTAGTTATTTAGAATCGTTGCCGAATAGTCTCTTATTAGATATATTAATAGTTTTATTAAAGTTTTCGCATTCACTCACGGTGACAGATGTGGATTAATTATTCTTTAGAATTATAAATATATCCGTTCTTAGAGGGACGGATAAGATAAGAGGTAACATTAAAATGGACGTGTTTACGATATTTTCATAGTTATCAGGAAGTTTTCGAAAATTAAATTAATGAGTTTATTTCGTAGAAAATGTAATAGAATTTTAACGTTAAAATTTTGTTTCCATACTCGTGACACGTGAATCAAGTTAAAATACAGGCTAGACTAAGGGACGAAAATATTTTTACTGAAATTTAGTCGAAGTAGTAAGCTTTCGAGATAACTTCCTGTTTTATTTCGTTGACTAATGTTTTAAAATTAATGACTTTCAAAGATTATGATGTTGTTTAACAAGATTTTAAGATAATTATAAAGTAAAAAACTACTTACTTGTCTCACTTTCTATTTAATGCAAGTTTAAAAACAAGTTTCTGGCTGAACCTGCTACAGATTTTATTTTTGATGTCCTAATAACTAAATTGCACATTTATCTTCTGTATCTGTGCTTGTTCGTTATCAGGCAAGTACTTTTTAAAACGATGTAGCGAGCTTAATTACGATACTTTATTCCACTTTTGAAGGTAATTTGCAGTGTGATCAACATATAAGGATTCTTTTGTGCACTTTGATCGTAATGCACGTTAATAAATATTCATATAGTAGCGGAGCATCAAGAGTGTTTATTTCAAAAATCAATTAATGCAATTTAATTAATTCATGTTCACATTACTCGTACTATTAGTACTTTTATCTAAATAACAGGAGTAGGCTAGTAGGTACATCCCAAAGACGCATGCGCGAGTTTTTCGGCCTAGTTCTCGGACGAGGCCGTTATATCTGTGTGCATATGCGAAGTATGATAGTAGGTCCTTACGATTGTGTGAGTTTGGCACGTAGGACGCGGTGCTCGACCTAGTTCTACCGCGTACACTGTCATTTTAAATAACGAACAAGTTTACAAGCGATTTGATAAATTGATTATTCTAAATATTATTAACGATTACTCATGTACGCGTAAACTGCTGCGAAATTGTATATTATATACAAGCTTGCCTAATAACCGTTGAAAAATAACTTATCTCGCTCCGAATTTATTATTATATGCAAGGAATAATTCAATCTTAAACTTTTATCAAATTAGACATTTCCATCATCAATAAAGTCCCTAAAGATGAATGTTGTTAACAATGAAATGTTGACAACCCTAAAAACTGCAGAATTTCATAGCGGCCATTGGTATGTTGATGATAAATCGCTTTCAAATTATACGGAAATCCAGTTAAGGTACAAAAAAGTAAAACATATAATAAAATAAAAGCCTTTGTTCCTGCATTGGTATTTTGTTGGTGACTGTTTGTTATTTATTGAATTCATAATGTAAGTTCATTCATCCTATAATAACATTTATTTTATCTTTATACATTTTAACATAGCATTATAAATATTATTTATTGAAATCACAGACGCCTCTTCGCAACAAATCTATACTTATAATAAAACTGTACACAAGCTCAACTCTGTAAGTTAAACACAATAAAAAATATTCAAGGGACTATATAAGCCAAAAAGATTTTTTAATTTTTAGTTTGTCAGGAAATATGGTATGTAATATAATGATACAAACTGTTAATTCAATTTCCTTTCCTCGAGGGTTTTGCATGAGAAATCTTTTCAACTTATAATAAACTACTCTGGCTTAAACACATATTTTAAATGTACATATTGGGTTAATAAACAGCGTGGTTCTTATGAGCTACATATGGGTGCGAAGTTTGTTTTAAATTTCACGTTTTTTTTCTCTTAATATAATCTTAATATAAATTTTTTATTGAATCCCAGTACCATTAATTTTTTGTCCTTCTTAAAAAATATCCTGTTTGCGTTTGACACGTTCGACAAAAATATACTATTTAAACTACCTCTACCTATCTGACCTATCTGTCTACCTATAGATTTCTCATTAAACTAAAGCAACCGGTCCGTAAAACAGCCTCGGATATGGGTCATCTTCATGTGACCTGGTTTTACTACTGGCCTCTCAAGAATGGCAATATGTGTATTATATACGCTCAAATTAAATTCTATTTTACAAAGTATTTTAACTCAGCTTTATCGGGTTATATCTGGGTCTAATATGCAAGGGGAATTAAGACTTTTTACCTGACGGTTGATCTTGTAAAGTTTGGCGGGGATCAGAGCATTTTTATTGAACTATTAATGACAGTTTTGTTTCGAGGGTAACTCGAACCACCAGATTTAACCACAGCTAAGCATGGCCAGCCAGAATTTAATTTTTATTCTACAATACAAAATATATATATATTTATTTATGTACCAAAAAAATGTTGGAAAAAACATAATTGGTATAAAAAAGTGTACAAAGGTCAACTTATCCCTATGACAGAGATCTCTACCAGCTAACCTACGAAGTGAGACAATTTGTAGTTAAGAAAAAGTTGGTACGTACGTATGATTTTTTTGATATCTATCATTTTTATTTTGGATGGGTGATAAATCTATAACAGTTTTTATGGTGATATCAAATACCAGGCAAGAGTTGTGAAGGTGAATATGATGAGAAAAGACACATATCCGGAGGAACTTTTCGACTTCATCTAACAATTTATCCGCAAAAGCGTGCTTGTTGTTCTACGTATAATTAAGTGCTAATAAAAATAAACAATAACATAATAAAAGAAAATATTCTGGATATTTTATTTAAAGCGAAATTTTTTAGCGCCCGTTTAGAATAGAAGGTATAAAGTACAAAGCAACCATGGAGTTGTATTAAACATAATTTCTCACTTCATACTATTAAAACCTCACAAGGTCTGATTCAATTCTATAGGTATTCATAGTCAAGCGTGCCCTAACTCAACCCACCAAAAGCACCGTTTATGAAAGGAAGTTCGGAACCTGGAACATAAAATACCGGCTTAACAGGTTATTTTTAACTAGAATTCATTGATGGCAAATTTATTCAGTGAGACATTAATAAATAATGTATTCACAGTGTATTTATGGGGACCATAGGAGCAACGCGAAGTCGCAAAGGTGGCCGATGCCTTTGTTGTCCATATTGAAACATTCAATGGCCACGTGTAGCTTCGAGAAACTTTTATATCAAATCTGTTACACTATTCATCAAGTTTATAGTTTACTAGCTACACCCGTGGCTTCACCTGTGTAGAAATCAGTGTGCCACAAAGCTTTTCTTGCGTAAATCTCGACCGCGCGGTAAGTCTAGAACTAGATTTAGCCTATATGTTACGCCACATCCTCCTCTATTCTCCAGTGAAAATTCTATCAAAATCGGTCTTTTAGTAAATTCGTCACTTCTAAGTAAATAATTTAGTTTCTCTGTTTTTTATAAAATCCTCTGAAAATATTTTTTTAATTATATTATTAATTTACAGAATTAATCTTGTTTACAGTTTTATTATAAGTATATATAGGTACTATACCTAATCGTAGGTTAAATTTTATTTAAGTTGGGCTGATGGTTGAATGAACTTAAAAATAACAGCCAGATACACGTACTTTGAAATTGTATTGTACAAAATCTATCGAACAGAATTTAGAAATTTTGTTATTAACTTTTGTATTTTTTTTATTTAATAGATATAATACATAATAGCTAAAACCCGAAAGCTGTTTTAAGCCCCCTCACCTTTCGTAAGGATAAATAACACTCTAATTGCAATTACAGACATGCAAATTTAGTACATAATAAAAAAGTTTCCGGGCAGAGTCGTTGTTGAAAAACTCATAAAGCGAGTCTATTACGCCATGAGACAATAACAAAGCCAATATTACTGCTCAAATATTTCATTTAGAATCCTCGTGATGAAAAAGCCGCTGCGCATTGGGGCTCCAATGTAGGGCACCTAGTTTCGAGTCCCTCTGGAGTGGGGGACCGTACTCCACGTGACCTATTTGTTTTGACGTAAGCCGAGTCCGGCCTTCATACTGGTTCGAAACATTATCTGAGATAATCTAAGTGAAGAAGTGTTAATAAATTGGGAATTAGAAATTTCAACTTTATTTACAGTATATCTAGTTCTAGTACGTTTGGATAAAAAGTATATTGGTGGTTCCGTAACGTATTATATGGTATGACTACTTACACACATTTCCAAATTTAATTTTTAATTTTTTCCCGCGTATTGTTTGTACGAGATTTTGATTACTGAACTAATGATTGAACTTTAATTAGTAATGACACAAAATGATGAAAATCAACATTTATGTTTTTTAACTTTCTAAAGTAATATTTAACGCAGATTTACCGATGAACATATCGCCCTATCCGAAGAATAATGTCACATTTCCTATGCCTATATATGGGAGATGTGACTTTTTTCTTCGGATAGGGCGGTATATTGCTATCTATCTATATATCTTCTCTATATATATATATGCTTATAATCTATCTATATATATGCTCGGAAAAAATAAACCTATTTAGAAAAACTCAAAAGAAGAAATCTTACGTTTTATGAAGAACGTCATAACGTATTTAGAAAGTATTTATGGGTAGAATTAAATAGGTCTTAAATGCAATGAAATAAATTTTAAGAAATAAACGCAATGAAATAGATTTGATGAAATAAACGCAATGAAATAAATTTGATGAAATAAACGCAATGAAATAAATTTGAATAATTTATAGAATTAAGCGTTACTTTGCGGAGATTATTATTACTTTTGAAATAAACGCAATGAAATAAATTCGATTTGCACCTTTGGAATGAATCAACAGTAAATATTAATGTGAAGGGAAACAAAGACAAGAAAAGCCAGCGTTAAAGCGACAATTACCTCCGCACCTGCAAAATCCAAACGGGACAAAATTATATAGGAAACTTCTTGACGACAGTGAAGATGTAGTTAAGTATAACGATGGACATAGGTGGACAACGAGACAACGGTGGAAAACGAGAAAGAACAAAAGAATGCTTAAAAATTCTGTGATAAAAAAAAACTCCTTTGTAGGCATTTATCTACATTGTATTCAAGTTTTTGAAAGGAGCACATATTTGAAACTACGCAAGGAATTGAGAGCGAGGGAAAGTACAAAGTTGGTTTGAGTTAAAATTCCAAATGCCCAGGCGATTGATACTTTCGCTTTCTCGTACAGAACACGGCGAGCGTTACAAAATAAAATTAGTATTGACCCAAATAGTACAATAACTTTTCGCCTGCACGAGACAGAAAACATGTAATACCGACGATATAGACCTCGTGCACGTTATTGTGTTATTATGTACACGCAACAATGATTGAAATGTAGTTCTGTACGTTCTCCGCAGCATCCTGTGGTTTCATGAAATCAGTTCGCTACGAAAGTTAAACCTGAATTCAAGTTGAAATTCTTTAGGCATGGCTATCTATGTCCCGGCATCCACCAGAGCGGAGAGAAGAGGAAATGGGTCTTCAATCCACATCTGATTCAACCAATCAGATGCCGTCATTAAGCTAAGTGGAGAGAAGAAGTGGAAACGACGATATCTGATTGATATTCAAACCCATTTTCTCTCTTCTCGTATTTTTTATACCACGCATATATACGTGGATACCAGGCCTTATACCACTCTAAAGACAAAGTCTTATATTATTACTTATATTAATACAAAAGTATTTCTTTACAAACAAAAGTATTTCTTTACAAACAAAAGTACAATGCTCGAAAGTGTAAAAATATTAAAGCAATTTACTCTGGAAATGAAAATGATCATCAAGCCAGGGCCGATTTCTGAGATTGCTTGACTAGTCATTACAGAAAATAAAAATAAACCAAGACCAAAAAGATTTATTATAATGAGATGTAAGATCTTATATAGAGATATTAAATAGTATTAAGTCACCTTAATTAACCTAAGATTTACTAAGGATACATCCCTAAAAAATCTCTATGGCTTTAAATTCCATACAGACAAACAGTTTCCTGACAGAACATGTTTGAAGGTCTTAACAGGCTAGCCTTCGCCGATCAGGGTCATAGATATCATATGAGCTCCTTGTCCTAGGATTAGGAAAGCCAGTTTGCTTCTTTAACGATGGCTTGTCATAGAAGGCTGGAATAGACTTGTGTATTAAAGTAATTACCCAGGCATAATACTATAGTCTGGTTTATTTTTGCATTTCGTATTCTTACAATAATAAGAAATGGAGGTTTTTATGCAAATAGTCACTTAGCTCTATATTCTTGTCATGGCTACATAGAGATAAGAAGTAATTGTATCCAATATTACAATAAAAGTGTACTGTAACAGAATGCTACAGAAATGAATGATACTTCTTGTTCGAGTTAAACTAAGCATAGCTTATTTTCAGCGGAATTTTAACAAATGTACATTTTTATGTCGTAGCTTGATAAATAATTTATTCAAAGCACTTAGTGCCAACTTTTAGTGCGTAACGGAAAGTGGTACAATTGCCAGTAATTTAACTCGTTGAGTTGTGACTGTCAACGAGCACTGTTACTTCTTAAGCCTGCAGCGGAACTCGGATGTCACTTTATTTCAGGGTTGAATTAAATAAAATTGAAATTGATTAGAAGCTAATGTTCTCATTCTCAATTATATAGGGATTGTTATTATTATTGACATAACAAAATTCTTCTAAGACAGGTTAAAGATGTTCTCGATTTGAATTTTTTGGTTTAACGTGTTAAAATATAAAATACTAGATTATAAGCTTTTCGGAGGAAGTGCAATTCTTGCGAAAGGTCTTCTTGTCCATAATTAAAACAGTACGAAAATCCGTTCAGTATATTTTAATAAAATCGATCACATCAAATAATCAGCTTTTGGAGGCTTTGTTTTAATTTAAGTATAAATAGATTTAAGAGAACGAAGTCTTTTGAAATATTTATTTAGCCTTTTCTTAATTTCGACTACTGTAAGTGAAATTTATGTAAAAAAAACCGGTTATATATTTATATCGTTTATATCGGTATACTTGTAGTGAAACAAGTTAAGGGGGTTTTTACTCATAATCTAAATTTAAATTCATAATTTAATTTCTCGCCTTTTTTGGGCCGGAAAATGTGTGCAGCAACTCGCTGGTTGCAATGTGTGATGGATTTGCAGCTTCCACCATTTTCGCGTTTTTTATTGAGTACCAATAAGTACCTGTATTCCTCGTCTACGATATTAATTAAAAGAACTAGAAGAAATAAAATTTATCTGGCCTTCGAAAGTAATGGAAATTCTGTTTGTGTTACCGAATGGCACAAAAAAATACCACGAGAATAATAATAAAAATATATGAAAAGTTTCTAATTTATGCATTTTTTAGATTTTTATTTGCTTACAAATATTTTAAAATATTATTTGGCTAATTATTGTGATTTATTATTAATATAGCTTTTTGTATTTTTCATTTAATTACTTCATTGATTTTATCGTCTAAAAGAACTATTGTATAATGTAATATGTTATATATATTAAGTATACGCAGTTTTACAGATACTGTATCTATTTTGTCGCCATTTAATTGTTTCAACTGTTTATCACCCTCTTTGTCGAGTAATCACATAATTTTAATTATTAACTGTGCTTTATTATAATTCTGGCGCAATATCGAGGAGGGTTCATAAAACATATGGTTTCCGGCTACAATCATTTCGAAAATGCATGAATAATAATTGAATAATGATAATTTCGGTTTTCTTATCAGAAACCTGCTCAATTGCCACTGATTTTTAATAACTAATTAGCAGTGTCATATATATATAATAAGCCTATAATAATTAATATGTATATAATAGCATTTCATTCGATTCGAATCTCGTATTTGGTACTAAACACGATTTAATAATTTAATCCGAATTTTAAGTTTTCTGCGTTTGATTTTAATAGATTAATGTTTAAAGTAAAGTAAGTAGCGGCCTGTTACTAATCCCACTGCTGAGAATAGGCCTCTTCTCTCCGTTTATGGAGAGAAGGATTGGAGCTAAGACCTACCACGCTGCTCCAGTGCGGATTTGTAGGTTACACATATCTCCAGAATTCTCTAGAGATGCAGGTTTCCTCACGATGTTTTCCTTCACCGAAAAGCGTGTGATAAATTACAATTATCGATTAGACACATAAGTTTTAACAGAAAAACTCATTGGTGTCTGCCCGGGTTTGAACCCGTGACCTCCTCGAAAGAGTCGCACGGTGTTACCGCTGGGCTACCACAGCTTCTTACATTAATGTTTATTTAATTAATGTTTAAGTTATTAAAAACTGTTAAGTTTATAAATATAGAACGCCAATATAGGTAGTTTATATAGTAGATCTAATATTATGAATCTATTATTAATATCTATATAATGAGTCTGTTTGATCTAGAATACGAAATGCATGTCTATTATTTATGTAAGTCCTAATTAAGTAATAAATCGATAGTTATATCCCCTTTATATTCCAAACTTACCCAATACATTTTCATTTAGAAAGGGACATAAACAACATATTCATTTATCCGCCTAGTTTTACACGGAAACAAATTTTTCCTCAAATTAAAATTACTTGATATCTTCAAGTTTAATTAATCAAGTTCAATATTGGATGCAGTCCCTTTCAGCGAAGTGAAAACAGCTGCAAAATTAAACAATAATGCAATTATTTTCATCACTCTCCTTTTCTTATGAGGGTGTTTGACAAATATTTTTGAGCTTTTAGTGCCCCATACATTTTCAGTGTTAGTACGGCTAATTAAATATATTTCAATATTAAAAAGTATGTGATTAATATTTTTATTTTTACTAATTAGTTTACATAGGTAATCTATTAAAAAAATTTACTAAATCGTATGATTCTGTAAAAATCTTTGACATAAGTATAATGCGACCATAATTATATATTTTTGAATAATGTAGTTAAAATTAATTCAATATAGTTATTTATAAACTCGATAATGATCTATTTTCATATATTATTATTAAGAATTAGTTCGAGCTGATGTGGTATGTTGGTATTTTTCGGTACCGTGTAGCTGGAAGCCGAAGAGAGCAGTGTGAGGTGGGGAAGGGGGGATTAGAGCAAGAACTTCTTCCGCGCATACGTATAGCCGTATAGAACACAATGCGGCAGCTCTCTGCGTCGACGTGGGCCCGTGCGCCCGCGTACTAGTCACCGCAACACTCATAAATATATATAACAACCCATACTGACTCCAGATTCTGGCATATCCTCATCGGCCGAAGCTCGAAGCACCGCTATCTAACTAAATTGGAGGTAAGTGACGCTGCGCGCCACATTTATCCTTTAGAACCGTATCATTGCGATTTCCTTTTCATTGCTTGACTGCTGGCGACATTGTAACGTTCGTTATCCTGCCTTATCACAATTCATTTACCATTCATTCACCGCCAATACGAGGGGTCTTCGCGCCGTTACTATTTGTTGATAAGCTAAAACAAGATCGCAACATCAGCATAAAGAGGCGGAGGTTACAGCAAGCAGCCCAAGGTGATAATTCTTTAAACCCCATCAATTTTCAATTAAGATGTATGTTTAATGTTACACTGAAATTTTTACATGTGAATGAAATTTTGGATCTCTACTGTTAATATATGCGGAACAAAATTCATCTTATTTATTGTATTGTTTTGCATTTTTTCTATATTTGTAAGAAATATTATTAGATTTTAGTCAACGATATTAAGACGATACATATTCCAAATCGGTACTATACGAATCGTCACATCTGACATATCTTCGTAGAGATTCTAACGGTAATCTGAATCTTATTACGATAAACATGTTGTTTATACAAAACTGTTAGGAAAAGCGTTCTTTGAACTGCACGATTCAAATTGGGTTGTAAAAAACAATTGCTCGTAATTAAACTGGTTCTAGTTAAAAGGAAATGCTTGTAAATTGTGTTATATAAATCATAGTATTTATTATCGTATCATCTTGCGCGCGGTAAAGTTTGACCAGACTAAAACAATTATCATAATACAGTGGCTTAACTGAGCCATTACTTTCATAGATAGTATAAATTGGAATATCAAATTTAATATTAATAAAAGTCAAGTCTTGATTCTCTCTACCATGTTATGGCAACTCTTCATAGTATATTAAAACACGATTTTCATATTATGTGTACTAACGGTACTTTTCTTTAAGATAAATCAAAATAAAGTTTTATGTAATGGAAAACAATTCGGTTGTTACATAATTAATAAAAAGAATAAATAATAATTTAGATTAAAATATAATCAAGAATAGTAATATTACTTTTTATTACGATTATGTTTGAAACATTTTCTTATAATATTTTTTAAACTCAATCTCAAAATATACTTAAATAATAGACTTCTAATCGTCAAGTTATTTCATAATAACAATTTACGAGACACATATACGAGTACATAGTGACTTTTATATAAAACACAAATTCACATTAATTTAATATTATGTTTAGACTAGACCGTGAGAATAATATATTACGATTAACAACGACTTTAATGTGAGTACTTACAACCTAATAGTAAATAAATAACAAGAGTATTCACTTACTATAAACATTTTGCCAGACTGTAAATATTTTCTTTTGTTAAAAATAGGTACCATTGAGTTTGATAGAGCCGTGAGTGAGCCGTGAGAAAGGAAGTTAATTTTTACCTTCTTCTGATCGTCTCATTTGCTGATGAAGCTTTGATGAGCGACTCATGGTGATTTAACTATACATAAAGACTGATAGAAATATTATTAACCTACCGGTTAATATTTCTATATATATGTATGTTTGTATGTGAATGTGGAATTTTGCAAGTTTAATTTGCCCCACTTTCCGCTGTCCGATTAAGCTGAAATTTATATACCGGACCAGTCCCGATGACAATGTATATTTATGATAAACATGACCTGATGCTGATGCCAGGATTGGCTCCAGACGAGGGAACTCTTTAACTGCTAACAGTAGGACATGAAATTTTATTGATATATATATATATATATATCCTCCTGCCCTTATCCCACTCTAAGTGGGGTTGGCACAACATGTTATAAACATGTTGTAACATGATTTGGCTGCGTTTTTACGACCGGCCGCCTGCCTGACGTCAACTCACCTCAGTCGTATTTTACGACACCTCGGTAAGAAGGAGGGTGGTCTATTCTACTAAACCGGATACCACACGGTGGGTCAACTTACCTTAGTCGCCTTTTACGACACCTCGGTAAGAAATGAGGGTGGTACTATTCTACTCAGCCGGATACCACACGGCGGGTCGACTTACCTTAGTCGCCTTTTACGACACCTCGGTAAGAAATGAGGGTGGTACTATTCTATTCTATTATGAAATTTTATTAATATCTTTTCTAAAATACTTTTTAACTTGTTAATAATACTATCTATAGTTTGATGGCAAAATATTTATACTTTTTATATTTGATATACTTATAATTGTCTTATCGCTGTCGGAAGTACAGTTTAAATGCTACACCTAAATTTATATACTTATGATTTTTCCTATCTTTTGACTCTTTTATAAGAACTCACAACTATTATTTGTTGTCTCATTGCAACATAATTTTCTCATCCTATCCGCATGTTTAGTCATTTTTCTGAGTAATAAAGATGATTAATGTTGGTCGTAATTATAATACTAGTCTTGAGACTTGTTGAATCATATCTTTGATGCTTGTGAAAAAATTAATAATAATAATTTACGGAACAAGTTTATTAATATATACTACACAATCGTAAAGCGTGTATTGTTTTTAAACATGATTAGGATACAATGTTATTGAAGCAATACTTAAATTATGATTATAATAATATTTTTAACGGCATTGCACCTTGTATCACATCTACCTAACATCGACATTTATGCGTAATTTTTATAGCCTTAATGATGTTTCAACCTATTATTTCTCATTGCTTCCTGATTAAACACTTTTTCACTAGAAAATCGTCGCAACTTTAGAGACCAATTACGACTCTTTAAAATATTAAATAATTATTTCGACTCTCCAGTGCTTTTAAGCCACATTTATTTCAGATGTCAAAGATTGAGTGCCAGAAACCGTTCCTTGTTACATACTCCTACGTGCAGGACTAATTTTGGTGGAAACAATTTCATTTCACGAGCTTGTATCAATTACTATAAGAAATATAACCACGTAATATGTTTAAAAAAAGGACCGAGACAACCCTAACTAAATTTTCTTTCTTTTTTGTGTTTTATAATTATTAATTTTATTTTTCTATTTTGCGCATGGAATTTTTTGTTTTTTGTTTCTATAGTATTATTTTGAAATTTTCATTTACTGTCTTATTATTAGCTTTTATGATCTATAAAATAGTGGAAACTTATGTTTTTAATAGCTATTAAGTTTTACTATGTACTGTTTGTTTCCCTTGAAAAACAAATAAATGAAGTAAACTTTCTTTGTTTATTTATAAAGTAAGACGAGCACAAGTGTTACTTGTTAAAATACAAAACTTTTCTCAGTCGTAACATTGCGAAGTTAACGAGGTTGGCTTGCATTTATAGGAGATATTTCACCGTTCAGAAACAATTACGGATGTTAAAAGTTTAGGTTATCTTATAATTGTAACTGTAGGCGTAATGTACGTTGTCATATCTACTAGTTTTATATGAAAAATTAATTATTCTATAATTTGTTATTTCGTACATGAACGATGCCTCCATTGTGTAATTATGCATGACAATGCCCTTCAAAATTTCGATTAAAATGCGTACATAACAAAGTGCAAATTTTGTCCACATGATATTCGCGAAATTTAACAGAATAGACACACTTTACATTCATTTCCGCAACGAAAGAGGTTAATTTCAACATTACAACGACCAGTGTCACTTGGTCCTTTGATGCCCCCTCATCAGGTCGAGAAAATTTGAAACTTTAAAGAGTGGCATTCTCTTCGAGGTCTTAGTTGGGTGGTCGTGGCTTTGTCTATGAGTTGCGTTAACGGCTGCGCAGTGACGGTGCTCTAGTTATTTCGGGTACTGTCCTACATCGGAACGAGGTCACCCGAAGCGAGGTTTTCATCATCATTTTATTCGATGGGGCCACAGCGGGCGGCGCGACCTCGTAGATATGTTCGACTTAGATAGCTAACGCTCACTTCTTGATAACGTGACTCGCTTCCGAATGATTCGCCGTTCTTCATTGTTTTCTAACGGTACATTTTCGACTAAGTAATGTCGACGTCAGCCAAACGCGTACATTGTTGTAAAGTAGGACGGATAACTATAAAAACTATGAAAGTAGGCATATAACATTTAAGTAACGAGAATTGATATCGCTTGGGATTAACTTTTCTATTATCACGTCGCTTAGCAATAATATGTTTTTAAAAATATTTCAAACACAAAGTATCTGTAAGAACGAAAACAATGCACACTTGTATTGTTGTAGAAGAGTTTTAACTAGCATTAGATTCACAAATACATCAGTAGTAAACGAACTGTGCGAAGCTGTTGGCGAAGGGGAGGTGCCATTTGATCCAAAGTAAGCCAAGGCCGGCTTGGAGGGGATAACGTTTACACGTGTGACCTACATAGGGACCGAGGGCTCACGAAGTGTCACGATTCACATCCGAGCGGCATTCGCTGTTTGCTGTTCTTTGATCTATACAAATTGTTAACATTATTACCACAACACTACTAACACACTCGTAAGCGACTAAATTCTTCCGCCCTCGTAGAATAATGCGCTGATGATTTGTAAAGAGCAGTTTCTACGTGCACGTGGATAAAAGCGCGCACGTGTGACTGATAGAGGTCACTGACCCTAACAAAAATCAAAAATCATTGTTTTAAAAAACACATCTAACACCTTACGTCGCGTGAAGTAATAAAAACGTCATCAGCGAACGTCGATGATATTAGAAATAAAACTGATAACCTTCGTAAGTAGAGTCGTCGTTCGTGGTGAGAATCGCGGTAGCTGCGTCGCGAGAAGTAGAGTGCATCGATCGCGATTACATCACCACTTGCGTCCTTTCTCTGCGCGCGCAGCACGCCGCGCGCCCTGCCCCTCGCACTCCCCTCGCGGACCCCACCACTGCCCCCCTGGAGGTGATCGTCACTACGGCATCACACTCCACTACGCGCTGCCATTCGCTGTTCGATCGTCGACTTCTTTAGTCATTCATACCTTACAATTCGCTGTACTTTAGTGGAAGTTAAACTTTAACAAACTTAGTTTTTATTTTTTTTTTGTTTAAAAGATATCGCGCGCGGGATATTAGGTACTCATAGTGACGATTCTATTTATTTAGGAAGTGTTTATTTTAGTATTTTGGTTAAGGTTGTGTCAGCGTAGTTTTTTTAACTTCCTAATTTTTTTTTATTAGTTTATATTAGGAGAATATGTAATATGCAGTCCGATCAATTAATTATAATGTTAATATTTTTTCTCCAATTATCATGTGACACGAACAATTACTACACTTTATTGGCGGGAACGCGCGCTTTGCCGCTATTCATTTTAATTTCAGCAGAAATTGAAGAAGCGGAGTTTAAGAAAAAAAGAAGAAAAAAATTTAAAATGTCAGTCGTGTCGGTGGGAGGAATTGACTTGGCTTTTTCTATCAGTCAGTCTTTTTCTCTCTCCTATATGGTCGGCATACATGTCATCACGAAAACCAACTTTGCTGTCATCGGAGTTACGCTGTTTGTGTCCGCAGTGACGTCGGAGATGACGCAGACTGTTATTTATTTCGGCTGCGGAATCGCTGATTTTTCT
Source organism: Morpho achilles (assembly GCA_947086495.1). Lineage (NCBI taxonomy): Eukaryota > Metazoa > Arthropoda > Insecta > Lepidoptera > Nymphalidae > Morpho > Morpho achilles. Next base: position 9,688,974 of record CAMTZB010000022.1, on the reverse strand, counting down.
GCATGTGATACGGCCAATATTTTTTAATTTGATGAAGAAATGTCATTGTTCACTGATTTATATATGAAATAATCTGAGTTGTAAATGTTCGGTGCATTCATGTATTTTATGTCGAAATAATCGCCTCCATTCGGTTTGCGGCGGGAATTGGGCAATCCGCGAGCGAACGGATGCGTGCCTGCTCCCTTCCCCGCACCTCTGTGCCTACGTAAAACTTCAACTCTTGCGCCGGTTCAACGCGATTTCAACCGAACAATTACGACAGCGGTCTCTCCAATTTTCCTTTTTATTATTCCAGCCCTTGTCTCTACGACGTCTTCGTGGCCACGATTCACAAGTTGCACTCTACTATAATTATACGTTGCGATTGATTTATTTCGTAGCTTTTGCGATTGATGTAATATGCAATGCGATTTATTAAAGATTTCATTAGATTGTTGTTTAATTATTTAATAATGACCATAATTACTTATTAAAAAAAATCTGCAGTCCACTATAAAATAAATAAAATTTAAAATTAATTCAAATAATGGAAATAAAATTTAAAGTTAAAACTTCACGATTTTGATGTAACTTTGGTTTGAATATATTTGGATTCCCTTAAAAAAATATTTAAACGACTATTAATATCAGAAATTTTCTGAAAAAAAAAATATTTTAGCAAAATAAAAAAGTAACTAACTGTTTTTCGATTCCAACTGCCGTTAGTTAAAAATTTTATTGGTCCCACCCTCGGCCCGCCCTCACTTCGTTTCACCCAATCGCGGCCTACACTAGCCCTTAATGACCTTCAAAACTTAAGTCAAAATTTATATCAATGAATAAAAAAGGCCAGTTGAGCGAATGAACATGAAAGTTTTCGTGTTTCTATTACAGATAAGGCGCAATGTTTTTAAACTCGACAAATGTACTTCCTCATAATATCTCCCCCAATGATGGTCAATTGTTTAGTCAATAGGTACTTGAATTTTCCTGCGGCATGGCTCGTGGGATTGCATCCTGTATTAGTTTCGTTTATCCCTCATCACTCATGAGGAAAAAAACAATTTATTATAATATATATTGGTAAGATAAACAATACTTTGATAGGCATTTGTAAATAATGCTAAAATTCTCAGTATATCAATGCAACAAGTGGAAGACATTTTTCTAAGAAAGTTTTGTAATATTTTGGGCATTTCGAATTACTGCGGCAAGTGCTTACACAGATGAGCCATTATGAAGAAGCCGAAGTGTCTATGGTAGTCGCCTTGTAGGAACTGTGCACTGTTGATAGTCTCTGTTGTTATAAATCGGTTATACTTCCTATAGATTAGAGTGAGAACAAACCGGCTTTTGAAACGTTTGTCAGTTTGTTTCTGTAAGTTTACTAATAATTGATTATTTACAAAATACTGATATTGTGCAGATTATGTCTAATTCTGTCAGAATATCGGTACATTACCAGATAATAAATATTCGCTTGCACGGATCAGTGTTATTGTAGACGTAATGTGCAATAAAATTATGCTATTACAAGTCCTTAAAGAGATCTTCTAAGATTATATTTTAGGTTCAGTGAATCTGAAGAAATTGTTGGTATTTAGTTATGGATTTTTTTTAAGTTATGGATTTACAATATTTTTTAACAATTAATAATTTTGTTTACAATAATAAGTGTTTCATAAAGAATCGTAATGAAATTAAAATAAAACCATGATAAATGTACCACCTCCATCATGATTATTATTTAATTCAATAATTAATAGCCAACTATATTTTTTCGAAAAAGTTGTTCTGTAATTCTGATTGTAATTTTTTTTTATTATTAAAGTAAAACTAAATACACGAATTGTTTCAATAGAAGCTTTTCAAATAGCAATTTATAATAGCAATGTATGCTAAACGATATAAGACATTGCTTTATTTTTAAATTTAAATGTTAAAAATTATACCAAAGATGAATAAATCCGTTATTTTTAAGAGCTGTTTTCTGTAATAGCTGCATAATTTTACATTTAGGTACATTCTTTAGATCGGCAAAACAGCGTGCGGCTTCGCATTTCCGTACGCATAGAAGAAAATAATTTAATTTATTAAATTTCACTTATTCTATAATCAAGAAGAACCATGAACTAACTCGTGTAGCCGACACAATATCTATTTTGATATTTTGTTTGTATATTTTGAAATAAATAAATAATATTTTTTAAGTTCATTTATTTTACAGAAATAAAATTAAAACAATAAAATATAATCTAAACGCTGTAAACTTTTTTCATGTTTGAACAGTTCAACATCATCCTGTCCTTGTCTCACTTTAAGTGGGGTCGGCATACATGTTATAAACATGTTGTCATATACGCCTGCCTGACGTCAACCTAGCTTAGTCGCCTTTTACGACACCTCGGTAAGAAATAAAGGTGGTCTATTGTACTCAGCCGAATACCACACGGCTATTTCAAGCATTCAGTCTATCTTAAATATTCGTTCAAGTATAGCTTGCTACAGTATGATGTGATGGCTCGAACCTAAGAATGTCTTTTACTATTTCTGAAATATATTAAGAATCAATGTATGATCGCCAAAATTTTTTTAATGGTGATAGCAATTGGGCGTGCTCAATTGTAAAATAGATTCAATTAAAAGACGCAGAGTAACATACAGCTACATTTTTTTCTAACTGGAACAAATTTTGGATGTAATCGTAATTAAAATTCTATTTATGGATATTATTAAAAAATTAACATATGGCAGGTGTTAAACACAAAACGCAAGGTGTATTTAAGTAGGGTGGCTGTATATAACACCGGTATATGTATATAAACACTACGCCTTTACCCGCAACGTCGTCCGCTTGGACCTTGATCTGGTATAAACACTAGTCTTCTGTCATTCTGAAACTTTGCAAGTATCTCCATCACAAAATAACAAAAAACAGGAATTACTATTGCAATGATTCCACTACTAGAAATGTGCCTTAAATATTAAATTTAGTTTCAAGCAAAGATAGGATATTTTATCTTTTTTATATTAAAAAATGAGTTAATCTTGTACCTATATATACGTATATTTTTAGAATTTTCCAACGATTTTCATGAAATTCAGCATTGATTTTGGGGAAAAAAAAATCGATCTAGCTAGATTTCTAGGCTAGCTGTTTATGGGCACTGAAAAAATGCTTAAATTTACATTGAATACTAAATACTATTTTGGCTGATAATTCAAATTCATGATACCTAGTTTAGGGAATTGGCCCGGTATATTAAAGTGAAATGAAAATACCTATGAATGAATCTCACCTGCCCAATTATTTTTCTTTCATTTTCAATGTTTCATTTTTTTTATTTTCAAAATTTTACCGAGTAAGGCTCGGTACATGTTACTATGTTATATTGCATATATGTTATATATCATGTATATTTTACATATCACAGATATATTTTTCATAAGATATATATTTTTAACCAAATAAAACAAATGAAAATTTTAGTACCAGCAACATCCTTTATAACATTGAGCTTAAAGCTCACACGATTCTCAAAGATAAATTTACAAATCAGTAAACAAATATTAGAATGGAAAAAAATATATGTGATGTACATATATTTTGTATGTACATCACATATATATTATGTATATTGTATATAACATTAACAGCTATCTATAATACATAAGTTGTTAACATATTAATTAATAATTGATGTTGATTAATTCAGTTGCGAAGCCTGTTAGTGACAATAATACTCTAAGTTGAACACCAAAGACTCACTGAAGCTACGATAATGTACTTAATCGAATGTAACTGAATAATAACGGATGGTTGAATAATTACAATGGTTATTGATGTAGATAATTTGAGGAAATTGGCTTCCAAGCTCGTAGCCGGACTATATCAAAGGATTCTGCGGCTTATTATGGAAAGGTAGGTATATCGTGCGTACTACATTGTTTTATAGCCATACTCAATATAAGCAGTAAATTGTTTCATTAGTTATTGTTATATTTGTATGGTGACTGATATTGAAATGTTAAAATATACTTTATTAACTTGGACACAACTATTCAGGACGACGTACCATGTACCATGACCATAGAGTGATAGGTAAAAGGAAGACGAAACTCGTATACTTCTTCTTTGTCTAATCAAGCATAAAAAAGAGAGACAGAGAGATCACCCTGATTGCTTTCTCCTTATTGTAATATGTCAATTTTTAGGTTGGCTATGTAGTCTCTTACTCTACTCGTATTCTAAGTATCAGAAATAACTCTATGACGATGACAGAAGGGGCGACCGTATACATTATTATTTACATATTAAATTATATACAGAAAGCATTGACATAAAACATAATATGACAGTAAAACTGTTATGAATAAGAATGATCTATTGATTTAAACTTTTATTAATTACTCACGTTTGCCTAAAAATATTTCATTTTCATTTTTCTATCTGCCACACTATTAGTTATAATAATTCATATGGGATAATCCTAATAACGCTGATCAGTAATGCGGATTATCGATGTTTAATTAATATTCATTAAAAAAAATCTACAATATCAATTACAATTATTTTCAATTTCTTCATTGCTTTCTAATATCTGGTGGATTTTCTGGTGACGTGGACACCACATTTATATTTGCATCTGCTGCAAATCATGTGCTAGACACTGAAACAACATATATTAAGTAAACATATTTGTGAGGTTAATAAATATCTTTAAAATTTAAATGAGTTAATCTTGTATGTATGTGTACATTTAAATATATTTTCTGAGTCTCGGAAACGGTTCCAACGATTTTCCTGAAGATCTAGCTAGGTTTAATTTAAAAGAAATCCATTTCGAATTCCACAAATAATCGGCGCCGTCTTTCTTTTTAAATTTTCTTTAAAATCTTTTTTTAATGTTTTTTTATATCTTTAAAAAAATTACCGAGCAAGGCTCGATCACCCGGTTACTAATACTTCATAAAGTGTATTGTGAGGAAAGGTATGATAAGGAAAATGCCTACTTCCTTGAATGGAGGAATAGGGAGATTAGAACCAACACGCTAATCGAAAACATAGTACATATGTAACTAACTGTCTATATCACTACATAGTATAAAACAAAGTCACATTCTTTGTTTGTCCATATATCCCTATGTATGCTTAAATCTTTAAAACTACGCAACAGAGTTTGATGCGGTTTTTTTTATTAGATAGAGTGATGCAAGAGGAAGGTTTATATGTATAATAACATTCAATACCGAGTAGAGAAATACTGTAATTTTTGAGGTTTCTAATGTGATGTCGTAAATAATTACATTTTTTTCCGCTTACATTGCAAACTCATGCTGAACCCTACGAGATTTATCAAAATGATGTACTAAGTATTTGTACACCTTGAAAAGGTCTACAGTACGCGATGGTATATGTCTATCTCTTATGGATAACCCACAATAGCATTTTTTGTCATTTACTTTTTACGAAAAATTATGTCTTATATGCAAAGCCGTTTTTATACAATACAGCATTAATCCTTATCCAATAAGTACCTTAAATAAATTGTTGATTTAATATAGATCAATATGGCCGTTTACAGCATTTAATTTAAGTAAACATTTTCGGAGATATTACAGATTTAAAATGCCGTGAGAAGGCCGCGCTTCGCACTATAGCACTTCGAATTTAGCAGCTATAATATGTCGCTCTTTCAAGAGTTTTTTTAATGACAAGGAAGCTGTGAATGTTGATACAAAGACATTCTGTAATTGATTTTTGGTATTTTTGCTGAATTGTAACAGAATTTATACTTTCAGCAGCTATGACTCAATAAAACTTAAAAAATTAACTAAGGCTGTACCTACAAGACCCAACTTATACCGCAAAGAAGTGAATTAACATGAATATAAACACACGATCGCTGTGCCTGATTAAATATATAAACATGTAAAGTGCGGCCAAGTTACGGGTGTTGTCATTTTTAAATAATTTCGAAAAAACACGTACGGGATCGTGACTTTCTGTTAAACATTTTTGATAAGTGATATAATCGTGAAAAAATGTTTAGAACCTTCGAAAACAGTGCATTGAAACGTATTTTATAATAAAAGTAATGAATTGGTAAGTATTTATACGTGGGCAGACAATGCTATCACACAGAGACAGATAGTATGATATCACATTTCGTAGATATATTTAGATAAGAAACTTATAATCAGAAGTAATCGATAAAATAGCCAAGTAGTCTTTTTCACCATCTATCTTTAAGTCACGTCTTGAAACGTTACAATCTAAATATTTTCCATTTTCAAAACAGATCCTATATTTATTATTCTTATCCATATTTGGCACTCTACCTGTTTTTTGATTGTCAATTGGCTTCTACGACTTTATAAGTGGGTACATCAGCCCTTAGCCAAGAAATAGTGTTAACTTAACTTAGGGTAACAATCAGTACAGCTTATTATATTATTGGGATTATAAGCTTTTTTAAGATTCAGTATTTTTTATTTATTTATTTATACACTTTATTGTACACCACAAGAGAAAAACAGTAAAAAACAAAGAAAACAAATTATAACGTACAAAAGGCGGCCTTATCGCTTTGTAACGATCTCTTCCAGGCGACCCATGGGTTAAGGAGAACTGTAACAACGGTCTGGGTTGTGCACTATTCTATAGTTAAATACATACTAATAATACATACGAATACAAAGACAAAAGATTTACACATCATAACAATATCTAAAAGTAATATATATGCTATCTATAAACTAATACATATTATATAATAAATACATAACAATGATTTAAGTACATACAGTCTTTTATATCCATAATGTTACAGTCTTTTATATCCATAATGGACAAAACAATATAACTATAAGACAATATAACTGTCATGGTTCGTAGGTTAAGTATTTCCCAACAGTTCTATGACAGTATACAGGGTGCCTCACAATGTTATCTATCACTGAAAATGTTAATTGGAAAATATCAACAAGGCATTACCTTTTTTTAAAGAAAAACTGATTGATGTCAGACAGGCCTTGAACCCGTAGCCCACAGGTCACAGGTTTCTGTCCAACCGACTATCACAGGGTCTACATCAAAAAAAAGTTGCCGGATACTGTAATAAACACAGTACGGTATGACCCTAAGGGTGTAAGGAGCCGTAGCATCCCACTTACTAAAGGAGGAGTTTAAATAAAGCTTACATTAGCTAAGATTTATTTCAAATTTATTTTTTTGAGGAAATCATATTATAACATTGGGTGAACTCTACTGATTTTAAAGGCATCATTATTCAGTACAATATATTTCATAATATTTTAAAGTTGCGTTATAAAAAATAAAGTATAATCAACTAATTTCTTACAAAAAAAAAATTGGGAAACCGAATATTCAAGAAATTTTGACTACAGTATGTTTCTCTAATAAATATGCCAAATACAGTAAATTTTAATTTTATTTGAGGTCATACATGTCTTAAGTTATCAGAAATAAAAGATGCAGGAGAGATATTTCTTATTATCGTTAAAGTTTAAATATTATAGTGTTTGATTAAAAATATATATATAATTTATTTAGTGTTTTATATATTGTAGAACTATAAATATTGGCTTTCCTGAAGATCCGGTTCTGAGCTTTTTTTAATCTGGTACACATCAGGGTAATATTACACGCTCTCTCATGACGGTATACATTACAATATCATTTTTATTTTTTACACGCACTTCATATTATCGGAACAATGTTCAAAGTCCAACGTCTCCAAACCTTCTTCCAGCTTACTTACTAAATATTTTTGAAAGTCAAGATCTCTACCGCAAATACTTTGTACTGAAAGCTCACATAAAACTATATGTAAAGAAGAAAACAAATGGTTATTAACGTTCCCATATTTATAAATTCTCAATATTTAGAAAATGTTATTTATTGTTTATTGCGTTCGATGTCCTTACATAGGGGTAAACGGGGACAAATATTTGTACTAAAGTCATAGATAAAGCCAGAGACTCTAGCATACCTCATTTTACTTACTTCTTGTATTTCCATAAAACCCTTGAGATCTTTAAAGGGTGCAGAATGCAGTCACATAGCTGAAAACCATGATATCTATCACGTTAACGTGTTATGTGAAAGGGTAGATGGTTGGATAGATAACATCAATTTGGCTAGGTTAAAAATATATGCTGGCGTTAAGTGTATTTTTGTAGTCTGTGATTGTTTCTGTTTTAGTTATAGCAGTACCTTATAGCGTTTACCTTTGGTTAGTAGACTAGGGGCGTGTACGATACAGATAACACTCGTTACGTACCATTTAAAAGTACTTAAGGGGAATTTATGTCAAAGCCTTAAATTTTTTTTTTTTTTTTTTTAAACAGGAAAAAACCCCTTATGGGTACCGCCGCCCGACGGGGACAGGCGACGGTTATGTCGGACTCGCACCGACTAAAATAACCTGTGTGCTCCACTACGCTGCTGGTGGCGGGGATAGGGTACCCATAAAGACATTGCCCCCCATCCCCGCCAGCAGCAACTCTGTATCCCAGAGTGCGCCACCTCTGGGTCGGGGCCTCTCTGAAAGTGGCCCCTCCCTCCGCTGGACGATGCATCGGGAGCACCAGATGCATCGAACGCCTCGGGGACCTAACTCCAGCGAGCGTCCGATAAACCCCGTTCGGATCGCTCGGATGTCCCCGTTAGGGCGGCATGCGACGGACTTCGGCGAGTCGCCTGCGCCCGGCTCGCCTGCGGCGGATTGGATCCAAGGACTCGACTTCCCGGATCCGCCCCGCCGCCTCCTTCCGCGAGATAACGTCCTCGCAGAAGGAGGCCATCGCTGCCCACGATCGCTCCCTGTCCACCATGGCGCGAACCACAGTGGGCAGGGAGAGATCGTGCCCCACCTGTGCCACGAGTTCCGCCCGCTGAACCGCCCAAGCTGGGCAGTCCGCGAGCGTGTGCAGCGCCGTGTCGAATTCGGCACGGTCCGAATCCTCCGCTCCTTCCACACACCCCCAGCCGTCGGGTTAAGCCTTAAATTTAAGGTGAGAATTAAACAAGTGATATGCACCTCCACTAGATAACGACCACGACTGTTAAGAGTGTATCCTCGGAGAAGACAAAATTTGATTTCAAAATAAATTTTAAAATACAAAATCGAAATTGTTTTTTTAAATAAAATTAAACAATATTGGTGATAATCATCAAGGAATGTCAAGGAAAGAACGAAAATATATCTAAGTTCGAGTAAGACTAACAAGAGAGTTGCGAGGACGATTTTAAAAAGTATAAAAACTCCAGGAACACTGCTAAATTAGGAAAAATACAATAATATTTTGAATAAAATAATATTTCAGCCATGCCTTTTCGACGTTTGTAAACGTGGCTGATGTGTAAATCATACAATATATGCAAAAAAATCGAAACAAAATTAAAAAAAACGCACTGTACAAGCTCATAGAATAAAGATCCGTAAACTAAAAGAAATGAAAGTAATAAGTGAGTCATTTAATTTTAAGTATTCAAGTCTATTCATATTGACTTTACCAACAAAAAACCACAGATTTATCCTGTTTTTATAAGAAATCATAGGATACTCTATGGTAACACAGCTAAATATCTTGGAATGTCTCTTGACGCTAAGCTGCGCTGGAAAGCCCATGTCAAGAAAAAAAGGGAAGAACTAGATATCAGATATAAAAAATTTTATGGCTTATCGGCAGACATTCTACGTTATCAACTGAAAATAAGGTACAAACAATTCCTTATCCCGAAATGGACCTATGGTGTTGAGTTATGGGGCTGTTATTTTTTACTTTTTTACTTTTTACTAAAAAAATCAAACATAAATATAATACAAAGATTCCAAAATAAAGTACTAAGGGCTATTGTTAACGCACCCTGGTATGTAAAGAATGAACACATTCATCGACATCTTCAGGTTGAGTTTGTTAACAAAGTAATAAAAAAGTACGCTGAAGCCCACGAGCAAAGGCTTCATCGTCAAGTGAACATCGAGGCCATCCAGCTTCTCGATAACACTGGACTCGTAAGACCTCGGACTGAAGAGGACAAAACCTTTTGAGTTAGTTTAATATAGTGATAGTGTAGTGTAGTGCTAGTGCTACTTGAAAGAACACAAGAACAAAGTGTCTCGCATAACAAGAAAGACTAAGATAAGTCACTGGACCTATTCTTAGATATAAGTTAATTTATAAGTTTAGATAATCTTTAAGTTGCTTATTAGCCTCTTGGCTAGATCGCAACATCAATAAAGTACTCCCTTTTGGTTGTTCTCTATAATAGCAAAAAAAAAAAGTATTCAAGTTCTTTGATCTCGCAACAAGACGAGAGGTACCAACGAACACGTTGGAGGTAGTGGGAGGGTAGAGTCCGTAGCGTGCTTTCAAGGGCTTAACTTTTAGGGCCGCTAGTCCCTTCTTCTAAATTAGGATATATTCTAGGATTACGGACTAGGGGTCTTAATACTTTTTCACCGTAACCGTACTCTAGGAAAAGATGCAAGAGCAAGAACTGCTATAATCGATGGAATTACAAATGACCAAGAACTCGTTGTCTATTATATATGCCCACTAGCTGCGTGGGCGGCTTCGTTTTTATTGTGTGTTATGGGTGTGTATATATATATGTTACGTATTATTATTTACGTTCATAATAAACGAAAACAATAAAATACGAATTACAATCACTGATTAATTATGCTTATTTCAATTATTACTTACTTACTATATTTAATCCTTCAGTTCAGTATTATGTTCATTTATTTTGATACAATAGAAATTAGATCTTCTTCTTCTTCTTCAACCGATGGACGTCCACAGCTGGTCATAGGTCGCTTCATGGGATCTCCAGAACCGCCATTCCAACACTTTGAGACCCCAACTTCCATCGGTTCTCCGCACTATGTCCCCTCTTGGCACTTCGCGACCCGTTGAGCTATGTCGGTGACTCTGGTTCTTCTACGGATCTTCTCATTTCTGATTTGATCACGTAGAGATACTCTGAGCATAGCTCGCTCCATCGCTCGTTGAGCGACACTGAGCCTGGCCTTATAAGGCCCATAGTGAGCGACCAGCAGCAGAAATTGGATAAAATTACTTAAATGTCGATATAAATAAATATGTTTTAAAAGTTAAAAAATATAAAAAAAAAGCTTAGAAGTATTTTATGAGCCTTTCTTAATAATATTATCCTTTAAATAAAGTATGAACAAGCACAAAGCCGATTACGGCTGCTTTACACTGTTTATTGCGCTTCTCTTTAATTAACCAGTTCAAATTCAATAACGATTATACCAGCGAAAGTATGTTACTAACAGCTTTCTTTTTTAGCGAGCCGGTTAAATAAAAATAATCACTTTGAAGTTATGAAAGCTTAGTAAGATGCGTCTTTAACAAGTAAAGTTTAACTTAACTTTAATGAAGTCTAAGGAGTAAGTGCTAGATTATCACTACATAGTATAAAACAAAGACACATTCTTTGTTTGTCCATATATCCCTTTGTATGCTTAAATCTTTAAAACTACGCAACAGATTGTCATGCCGTTTTTTTAAATAAATAGAGTGATTCAAGAGGAAGGTTTATATGTATACTAACATTCAATACCGAGTAGAGAAATACTGAAATTTTTGTGGTTTCTAATGTGATGTCGTAAATAATTACTTTTTTCAGCTAGCATTGCAAACGCAGGCTAAAACCTAAGAGATTTATCAAAATGATGTACTAAGTATTTGTACACCTTGAAAAGGTCTACAGAAAAGTCCGCGATGGTATATGTCTATTTCTTATGGATAACCCACAATAGCAATTTTTGTCATTTACTTTTTACGAAAAATAATGCCGTATGTTCAAAGCAATTTTTATACAATACAGCATTAATCCTTATCTAATTAAGTACCTTAAAAAAATTGTTGATTTAATATATCAATATGGCCGTTTACAGCATGTAATTTAAGTGAACATTTTCGGAGACATTACAGATTTAAAATGCCGTGAGGAGGCCGCGCTTCGCCCTATAGCACTTCGAATTTAGCAGCTATATGTCGCTCTTTCAAGAGTTGGTTTAATGACAAGGAAGCTATGAATGTTGTATATAAAGACATTCTGTAATTAATTGTAAAAATAAATTCATAGGGAAAAATGTAAAAATAAATAAGTAAATATGTAGTATATGAATTTATATATTCCAAAGATTGCAGGAAATCTTCTTAGTATAGGGAGAGGGGAATTGTTTTTCTTCAAATTTTACGCTTGCGGGCCACGGGCAGTAATAAATAAATCAAAACTACGGGATCGATTTTAATAATTATTTCACTGAGTGACATGGGCTATATATTTTATACCCGTGCGAAGCAGGGGCAGGCCGCTAGTTTTTAATAAATCTACTCGTTTTTGTTGCAACATCAGGTATAAATCAGATGCTGACAACATAACGTTTCCCTTTGATAATAGCTGCGGACCCTAATGAGGGACAGACAAGAGCTGAGTACGAAGGAAGGAAAGGGAATGGCTGAATCCGATAAGCAGCAAAGTCTCTCCTTACAAAACCTTTGAGATGCTTTGAGACAATATGTTAGTTACATATTGATGACGGACATTCGAACTGTTTCTACCAAACTGTCACGCTACGAAGATATCCTAATATGGAAAGTATACAAGTTTCTATCTTTTCTACATTCTGTACATACATATAGATGATTTTTTTCGTACGAATTAACTACTTACCTATTATTCAAAGCTTAAGTTGACAAGAGGTCTTTTTTCGTATAAAAATCAGTACAGCGATTCAATGCGTTTTCTTAAAATTATTCTACTTGGATATAATTAGCGAATAAAACATAAGCTACTTTATACAGGGAAAATCCATCGACTCTACTACCTATAGGTAACCATCTTACTTTAAACATAAACTTAGTTCCTCGGTCAAAATAGCCACTAAATATTTCGTCAACTCTACACAGAAATATTTCATCCCATGTTTTTATTAATCATTTACGAATATGTGGCTACAATAAAAGAATCTTTCTTTTAAAATATATATGGAACGTAACGCAAAGAAGAAAATTATTTCAGAATAGAGTAGTGTGAAAGAGCAATGCTCTAGGCAATCGTTAGACCCAAGCAAACCTAAGCATTCTCTAATAACCCTAAAGCATTCTCAAAAAAATTTTGCCCGTTTCCGCTATTTTTAGAAACCTGTCCAACAAGTCCAGCCCTGTCTGGAATAGCCGACTACCAAATAGCATTTGGAGGTGAAACGTGTCAGAGGGAGACGAAGTGATGGTTCTGAAAAAGGATAAGAAGGATAGGCGATCGGCTAAATTCTTGCATGGCAATATATTGTGGTCGAACTGTGGTACATCTCTGACAAAATGTGAACAGTTATAAAAATTACCTACAAAATTACTGTAATACGCACTATCCACACGGCTGGGTGTACCTATGTTTGTAAATAACACAATCTTAACAATCATACGGTATTTAAAGTAGTCATGAAATATATTGAGACAAGAATATATTTTATGAAAATACTGAATTAATTTTGATAGAAAATACTATTTAACGACCTTACGATGATATTAATATATTATTAATTAAATTAGTATTTCATGGTCATTAATTATTATTATTCTCATTTAGGGTTTTTTTTGCAGAAATACGATATTTGTTTTTAAATTGAATTTAAATGTGCAGATAGATAACAATAATCTATTTACATTTAAATTACCTGTGTTCGGTTTAAGTTCTAAATTCAACTCATGTACACTGTAATATTTGGTTCAACTGTTCATTTTTCCTTAGTAAAGAGATTTTCACTTTCCTTCGAATTCCATAGTATATCTTAATAGGGCTTTTGAGTGCTTATTTATACAGTCTCGTTTACGATTATGGCTTAATTTCTTATTACTTACTCATGCTCCTACCCGTATACCACTCTTAAGCGGGGTCAGCTCATCATGTTATAAACATGTTGTCACATGATTTGGCTATGTGTTTTAACTAACCATAATTTGTTACTTACCACAGTCGTATTTTATGACACCTCGGTAAGAAAGAGGGTGGTCTATTCTACTCTACCGGGTACCACACGGTGGGTCAACTTATTTTAGTCTCCTTTTGTGACAACTCGGTAAGAAATGAATGTGGTCTATTCTACTCAGCCGAATACCACACGGCGGAATTTCTAATTATTTACGAAAGTATTAAATAGGGTGTCTCGGAATGTGTACGCATTTTCTCACCCTGCAACTTAGTACAGTACATTATATACTTAAACTAAACGTTCTTTCACTCAGATGTTTAGGCAGTGCCTATTTTCTCATTCGAAACAAAAACACCTGTTGCAAATTCGCCCCACTGGTCGACACGCTGTTCGGCAATGCCAAAAAATGTACGTTCACCGACGCCGTCAACTTTCACGCCCGTGAAAAAATGTAACCTTTCTAACTAGTAACAAGTTGGCTGTGCAACTATTGTGTCGCAACCGATAACCACAACCGCGCCGATTTCTAATGACATGACATGGACTTCCACTGGTGCTCCGTCGGTGTTGATATCGGCAACTAAGTACTTATTGTAGTCATTTAAGATAGATATAACTTGTACATTTTTGTTGTAAATATAATTGTAAAAAAAGTACTTATCTATTTATAGAGATAAATTCATTATTTTATCTTTATTTGTGAAATTTTGTAAACGACATTATTTAGTTATACTTAAGAATTTATATTCATTTATTAAGAATTTATTTTTTTATTTAAGAATTAAATTATATATGCGAAAGTCTGTCTATAGCATATGTTACGCTTTCACGGGTAATTTGCTAGACCGATATATAATTTGGCACCATTAAAGCTTATATACCGGAATAGCATTTTTTTGGAACAGGGAAAAATCACATATATTGTATTATCGAGGGTACTTAAACGCTTAAGTTGCCGTGATAGAAGTGCCAGTTACCACTAGTCTTTAACAAACAATGTATTTATGTGATTAAATGTATTTAAGGCAAACAAAATGTAATTGAAATCTAGAACATTACTTATTCAGTTTATAATGGCGCAAACGAGGAAAATTATACTTGTCGGCGATGGTGAACAGAGGTACCAGGAAAACCATTTCTTTGATCAATATGTTAATTCAAGTCAATTATATTTCCCTTAGCGACAATACCCCATCATACTAAATCTTACTAATATTAAAACTGCGAAAGTTTGTGAGTATGGATGTATGTGTTTTACTCTTTAAGGCGAATGCGCTCCACAAATATCGATGAAATTTTGCACAATTATTCTTTATACACCGGAATAACATATAGGCTATAGAAATCCTTTTAATTCTACAGGAATAGGATTACATTAAAAAACGCCATCTTTTATTAACCTAACACGTGACAAACATCCACGTAAAATAAATTGCGTAAAAGCTAGCAAATAATATTTTATCGATATTGATGTATCTATGTAATGGATCAGATATAATAGGAGTTGTTACAAAACTGAAACTTACGCGCCCAAGATTAAATCAATTGCTAGATAACTCAAACTAACTTATTAGCCACCTCACAGGGACGGAATAATTACTGCTATTATAAATTGTGACAAACCTGAGTCTGTTTAATGAACTACTATTATTGCGGTAGATAGAACAATTTGACTATCTTTTTTTTAAATATATGGGACACTTATACACACGGTTGTCCGTCAGCAAAGTAAGTAACTTAATGCTTCTGTTATGGTAGACAGACAACTGGTGAATATATACTTATATATTTATCAAATACATACTTAAGTACAAAAATACACCCCGGCTCAAAGACCAACAAATTCACTTATAGAAAATGTTGGCCCTCGGCAGGAATCGAACCCGCGACCCGCGGAGCTGAAGGAAGGGTCACTACCCACTGCTCCAACGGGCCAGTCAAATCTATTGCAAATGTTCATCTCGGATAAGATTTTTTTTAAATCATCTTGATTGGATAATATTAAAAATTAGTAAAAATATTTTCAGTGGCGTACCAGATCTATTCCACAGGCACAGGCACCTTAGTTTATATTCTATATTATTATTTAACGAATTGATATTTAAAACATTTCAACATTTTATTTTTGGTGAAGGAAAACGTACATAACATGGACAAATAAAAAAAATCACATCCTAAGATCATTTCTGGAATATGCGTAACCTGCCCATCTGCATTGGACAATCATGGTTAGTCTACGCCTCGCTCACTTCAGGTAGAGAGGAGGCCCAGAAGTGGGATAGTAACAAACCGTAATAAAAAAAACTAACTGGAATCTTTGTACACTGTTTAATGTAGAAAAATAAACCTGTGTTTAAATGTTAATTAGAAATGCTCGTAAACTTAAACTCGTATATAATTCAGGTAATGATTTCAAAAATCTTGAAATCATATTGTATTAGTTATACGCAAGTGGGAACGCTTTAGAAAAGACAAAAAACAAAATAGTAGTAGTAAGAGTATCGCAGTATAGGACCCTTTAAATTTAAATTGACTCTTTAATAAATGTATACACTGATTTAAATAGAACACATGCTATATGTTAATCAAAGTTAAAAGTTCTACTACATATCTGAAAAATCCCATCTTTCAAGTTCATTGTGCAAAAATGAAAAGATAAAAATGATTTTGAATGAAATGTTTAAAGCTTAGAAAAATATAATAAAAATATAAAGAAAAATATATAGATGTAAACATTAATTTTTGTTACAAATATTAAACTTCCAGATGTGGCATCCATATTTTAATCATATATATTGAGGATAATGATTACAACAAAATAATTAAGTTTTAAGTGGGGCCTACATACGATAATTGCAATTTATAACACGCTTTTCGGTGAAGGAGAACATAGTGAGGATATCTAGAGAATTCTGGAGATATGTGTAATCTACGAATCCGCATTGGAGCAGCGTGGTAGGTCTTAGCTCCAATACTTCTCTCCAAAACCGGAGAGAAGAGCCCTATTCCCAGCATTGGGAGAGTAATAGGCCGCTACTTTACATACGATATAGTTACGTCAACGATTTGCTCGAGTGTACTTAAGGATTGAATGAGCACCGTTTGTACAAAGCATTACGGTGTTCTTAATAGATTTAACTCAGAACCGCTAAGTGGTTTCGTTCAATATTCAATACTAGTATGCAAGAAAATAGGTGTGCCAATACAAAGAAGTGCAGTCCCAAATTCTCGAGCATTTACTTATGAGTGGAGTTTTTTTAACATTGATGTTTTACATATTTTACTTTTAAAATTTAATCATAACAAATAAGTGTAATAAAGATGTAATTTAATTTAGCTTTTCGATATATTTTATTATATCAGTTTAGGTCATTGTATCCATTATTATTATAGAAACTCACTTTGTTATCAAAGTTCTAGCTAGTATCACTGAACTATGCCAACGATATAACTTTGTTTACTATTTATAGTGTAGCTATAATATTTGTTATTTGTTTTACTTAGATATAATTACAAAAACTCATTTAGTGATTATAATCACGTCTATTTGCAGGTTCTTAGTTGTGTCATGTCATTGCTCCCACTTCCTCATCAAGACCACATATTCGGGGTCATTGTGAAAGGTGTTCTACCACAATATATTTCGATTGATTGATTGTGATACCAAAAAGCTTTTTTTATTTTAAAGTATACGCAAGCCATTAATTTTGCAGTTTTAGTGTATCAAAGACTGCATTTTGTTTATTTTCGAGCAAGTTCTAAAATTTGATTATTATTATATGTTATTCATTTTCTCCGTACTCTGAGATATATCCGAACACAAAAGTAAAGTTTGGGGTCGGCATTTGAGCATTTTGAGTGAGTAATCGACATCGGAGATGTTTTGCATTCCGTTTCCGTAACAAAACAATTGCGATATATGATACCTTAAGAGTTTTAAACAACTGACTGTACATTTTTACTAATAGAATTCTATATATATCTTAAATAACTATTTGATCAAAATCATTCGAATTAATGTCATGATTATGTTCAAAATATTAAATAAATGTTTATAAAATGTGTTAATTATCATATTTAAATAATACAACATATATTTTTGACGTAAATCGTTTATGTAAATATGTACCCTGTGTAGTCATATTTATACAACACCTGTATGCTTAAAAAATTAATGAATTAATTTCAGTGAGTATTTATAATTTTTATCATATTTTTATTATTGTTTAATGAAGAAGAAGTAAAAGAGATTAAAAAGAAACTAGGTATTTTTTTATTTTCAAGGGCGGCTAAAGGTTTTTCTCTATATTCCTTGTTATTAAAAAGATGTCGAGTCCATTGTTTGGAAGAGTGTTCTCAAAGTTGGAATTTTCTGGGAAAGGTAATACTTGGTTTAGGTTCTTCATGATTACGTATTAGTTTAATTAATCAAAATTAACTGTTATAAAAACAAATACATTTCTAATTAAGTTATACTTTTGAATCATTAAGTTAAGTTTATAATAAAAAGCGAACTGTTTGTGATCAAAGAACCAGTCATCAAAACATGTTGTTTCAGCCCAGGTTATTATTGTAGGCATTGCTGGATACAAAAACCTTTCTACTTTTCACCTGGTGGGATTTATGTATGTAGTAACACTGTGCTTTCCGGAAGGTAACCATTTCTTCACTCTCGCAACGAAAAGTTCATCGGAACTTGACTAACAAGTTTGACAACCGGTTAAGTACTTCTTCTACGACTTCATCACAATTATTCATTGCAAGCATTTTCTGAAACTGATTTATTAATCTTATATATAAAATTCTCGTGTCACAATGTTAGTTACCATACTCCTCCAAAACAGCTTGACCAATTTTTATGCAATTTTATATGCATAGTCAGTAGGTCCGAGAATCGGTTACTATCGATGTTCATACCCCTAAGTGATAATGGTTGTCCACCTCTAACTCTTTTTTTTTGGTCAATTTTTGTTAAATTTTCTATAATGTACACTAGACATTTTCTGGATATAATTTATATGGCAAATCAACATTTGCACGTTCAGCTCATAGTAATATAGAAATATAAATGGTTGAAACAAGTAATTGTCCTAGATTATTTATAACAGCGGGATAAAAACCTCATTAATTGGAAATACAGGATAGTTAAGTCTCATCTCGCTGCTCCGGTACGGATTAGTAGGCTAAACATATGGGAGCAATTTAACCGTTGCAGATTTCCACAGATTTATTGACATCACCGCAAAGAGTATGATAAATTGTAAACATTAATTTAAAAACTCTCTATAAGTTTTACAATATGTATTATGCTTTAAAATTTAATAAGTTTATAAAAGTCTTAACCACGAGGTCACGGCTTTTATACCGTTACGTAATAATTGAAGCGAAATTCATGAACAGTTGTAATAGTTTTTGTATTCGATCAACGAACACCTCGCTATGAATCACGAACTTACGAAGTCGAACGTCGCATTGCTGTTGCTATGCCAACATATATCCTGTTTTTCTTAGTATCAATTAGTTACGAATTATATTTTTCAATGCATAATGTGTCTTATTTATTCCCTAATTTCGAAATCTGTATTAAAGTAATCATAAAAACCTCCTGTTTTACGGAATTTGTGTAGGATTGTTCTCTAAATTGATGAGTATGATGAACATTGAAAATGTTGTTTTTCTTATACAGCAAAATTAAATGATCACTCAACACCTAACCTGTGTCTCAATTAAAGTTTAGCACTTTGTTATAAATAAATATATGGAACAATTACACACACGGTCCTCTTTGCCCATAGTAAGCGACTTAAAACTTGTGTTATTTATTAATGACAGACAACTGGTACATATACCACATACTTATACATATAACGACTTATATATGACTCAAAGAAACAATAATTAGTGTTTAGAAAATGTTGGCCCTCAGCGGGATCGAACCCGCGACTCCCGGAGCTGAAGGTTAAGTCTGTTAAGCTCGCGACATCGCTTTATCTCAATATAACACGTGGTCATGAAAATTATCTACACATTAGTACGACCAATTCCTTATTCAAGCTAGAGTTAAATAAAACGTTGAATTGATATATAAGTAATCACTAGCTGCGCCTGCGAATCTATGTTTTAGATTTGGCAATAGCTCGTTTAAAATAACGTTGTACACCGTAAGAGCTGGTAGATAGCTACTTGTGTCGCGTTCTTTATTCTTTATCGGAGAGCGCGCTGCTCGGAGCCAGTCGCTTGCGCCGAAAATCGTCGGTGTCATCGCACTTGAGTGGCCTAGTTACAGCGATATTTCGGTTTAAGTGGCCACGGATTGCCCCGCACCCCGCCGGCCATCTCGAGCTATTTTGCAACGTTTGTTATTTCGATTATTTAGAGCCAGCAGTTATATCCATAATAGGTCGTTATAACTATTGCTAATTTCACTTTTTTAGTACTTTACTTCTACTGAATAAATTTAGAATTTAGATTTCACTATCTTTTGAAACATCACAATGTAATAAAATTAATGATAACATTGCAAACTGTTATCAGGTGTAATTACCTTAACCTTGCCTTTGGCGGTTTAATATAGCGAACTACAACATTGTTATCGAAGCGAAAAGAACCACAATGCAATCACTAACCCTGCCTGACGTAATTATTGTATTATTATATATACGACCAAAATCAATAGAAGAATCACACTGGCTATGTTAAACACGGGGTAATCAGGATTTATTGGTGTATTGGTCCAGGTTAGCCCTGCAGTCGGGGGTGGACGAAGCATCATGACTTCTCATCATTTAGTAAAAACTATGAAAGTTTCCATGGAACTAACATGGAAGCTTCTCAAGTCCAAAATAATTACGTTACCTTGCTTTGGGTAATAGACACAGGGATCCGGTGACAAGTGGAACAATAGAAGCAGCACGAAACAACAAATAGTTAATAGAATTAAAAAAGCAATGATAGAAGTATTTATAACAAAAAGCGACACCTCGGTAAGAATAAGGGTGATCTATTCTACTCACCCGGATACCACACGCTTAGGTGAAATAGTATACATTGTAACAAAAGTAAATAGCAAATTCGTAGAATAAAAATAAACAGATTACAAGGCCACAAATAACGTTCTAATTAAATAGAACAATAAATCAAATTACAATTTTCTCTCTTTTTTGGTTATCAGCCTTTTCTTAATTTCAAAAAAATATAAAGATTTAAATAATATGAATAATAAAATAGACAAGAGATAAGATTTCGAAATGACCTTCACATTAATGTAAGAAAGTCAGACGGAAGCCTCATATAACTCTAATCCAGACTATCTGGGAAAATGAGGTACCTAAATATTAACCAGACACAAAAGAAATGTATTGAGTGAAGAAATATATAAAAGATAGTCTAGTATTGTATAATATAATGAAATTCTAAGCTGTAGGGTCTCCGATTTATAAGCCCTGTCGACAAGAAAATAGTTGTCTTTTTGAATTTATTTCTCTTTATAAAAGTTTATGAAAATTATGTCTATTTTCTTTGCACCGCATTATTTGTACATTTCTGACAAATGTATATCTTGCATTGACTTTATCAAATTATGTTATAGTCCTTTTTTAATTATTTTCTCGATTCACATTCAAATTAAATGCAAATATTTAATTAAGTAAACTTATAAATATGTAAATGTTTTTGATTCATCTACTCTACTGCTGGTTCGGAAAATTGCTCCTTCCGACAAGAGGCAGTAAGAAACTCGACGGTTGCTCTTAAAAATAAAAAAAAATCTTAATTAAATTCTATTCTTGTAAGTTGAAGAGTAGCTAAATCCACGCATTTTTAACATTTATTCAATCCTTGATAGTATGGTAGGTTTTTTGTATCAGCGTCCATTTAATAGTTATTATAATTGCTGTTATGGCTAGGCCAAAATTGATTGTGGTATTTTGTTATCGAATAAGAATCGTAAACCAACATCCACAAATGTTTTATGTACTTTTGTAAGACGCAAAGAAGAAGCAGCAAGCTTATGTCAATTCCTACCTTGACCATTATGTACATCGCGATTATTTTGATAATTTGATTATTTTGGTAACTATATATTTTTATGTACATAAAGTATATTGGCAAAAATATAGATTGAAGTTAATGTAAGGGAACCTATTTCTTGAAACTTCTTTCGCAGGGAATTACGTTGATTCAAATAGTTTATTAAATTTTATATTCAATAAATTTATAAGTAACCCTAACAAGATATTTACGTTTACTAAAAATTAGCTCGTCATATTTCACTCGTTGGCCATTCGATTATCTCCATGCGAAAAATAACTAACGAGTAGATTTATTGCTCGTATTGCATGGGAACAAAGGAGTAACAGACACACAACACGCACTTGCTCAAAACTGATTGTTAGACTTTACAATTTGCAGCATTACTGGGATACAGCAAGCGAAACAGCATCTCAGAGACAGTAGCTGTAGATGCTTAGCTAGCATTAGTAAAAGTCCTCCTACATCATCATCATCTGGTGCCATCTTCCGAATGAAGTTCGGAGGTCCGCTGGAGAAAACTTTTCCGGTCTTATGCCATCTTTTTTATTTCATAGTATCTGAGTCCCGTCCACTCTCTTATATTATCGAACGATTTGAGCGTTTGAGACGAAGTGAATCCAAGGGATCTTTAGCATTTTGCGAAAGCCCCACATCTCGAATGCATGCAAACCTACGGCTGTTTTTTCAATATAATTATTGGATTAAGAAGTATCATTT
The DNA here is from genome assembly GCA_947086495.1 of Morpho achilles. NCBI lineage: Eukaryota > Metazoa > Arthropoda > Insecta > Lepidoptera > Nymphalidae > Morpho > Morpho achilles. The sequence goes on along the minus strand of CAMTZB010000022.1, from coordinate 9,666,247 downwards.
TGCATATTCAATTTTGAAAAAAAATGACTGTTCAATTTGTCTAATTTTTTTATTTAATAGGTAGTTCATGTAATTAACGGATTACGATTACTCAAATCTTTGAGAAATAGTCTAAATCATTTAGCTTAGTTAGTAACGGTTGGTAGGTAATCTATTCGTAATACTAGTGATACTAGTGATACTTTTGATGGTAGTTTTTTATTTTTTCTTTTTTTATTTGGCTTATAAACAGTTTTTCACTATTTCTAAAATTGCTTATTTCATAATACTTACAACTAAAAAAATAAATGTATGATTATTACTTCGCTATTTACCATTTACGAAGACTTTCAAATAGTATTTTTCAGCACATGTATATAGGCAGCTGTGTATATTTTATAATAAGGTTGAGAATATCTATAAAAGAGGTAGGTATTCAATAATATTTCACAGTTAGTTGGCAAAGCTATTTTGTAAGGCATTCTATTTGTAGCGATGGACGGGCTAAGCCGAGTTTAGCGCAAACTTGTTAGATAGCCGTTGGCCACTTTTCGCAGGAATGGGCACATTTTCATTACTTAGTTGATAGCAAAGCAGGTGCCATTTCGAGTTAGTTTAAACCTGAGATATAAAATTTGTTTAAAAATATAGCGTTCATGAAGTATATAGTAAATATAAAAATTATACAGGTTATATTGATAGACATTCGAATTGTATCGTGCGACGGAAAATATTTGATAAATGCAAACTGACATCAAATTCTGTTTTTTAGGTAAAGAAGACGTGAAAGAAAACGTGATCCTCCGTTATCCTTTAATCACTTCAATAAGCTACTGAATATAGACTTGCATTCGGTACTTCATTTTAAGACTTTTGCAGATCTTTTGGGTTATACGACCCTGGAGCCTAACAAAAACAATTCTATACACAAGCTCGCGAGCTGAGACAAAGCTTAAGGGACAAACTTCCGTTCGGCCCGTCAATCGCAGGTTATTTATATCGCTTTTGATAGCTATGCGCGATGAACATTCAACACTATACTTTCAGGATGGAACAAAATTTAAATAACTTCTCAGGGACTAAATATATTCAATCACGCTTATTCAGAGATATTGGGGAACGTACTGTTGTTATGTGTGAAAATTGAACACACATGAGATTTGTTCAAACTTTTTTCAGGAAGTGTGGGTTCTTCCACTATGTGATACGATCACTTCCACCCGTCTGTATGATATTACTTGGCTCGGTTTTGTCTATTTCTAAATAATTTTAATCAATTTCTTTAGTTTAACTTGAATGCGATATTATAACTTCTATATTACAGCTTATAAAATATGCAGAAAGACTGCAAAGGAACTTCATAATGAATGATAACTAACTTATTTTTAATTTATAGAATTAGGTGTTACTTAGCGGTGATCCGTAATACAAAAGTAATAATAAAAATATTTTGCTATAATCCGCGATAATATAGTTTACTGTTAAATGTAGAGTGAACTATCCGTTCTTATACTTGATACATGCAGGATTCGTATAAACACATGCGCAAACCTCCACCACCGCCACATCAATACACAAGCACTACACACGTTCACTATCCTAAACTCAACAATCGTTTCGCCCCGCAACCGAAACATCATTAGGAGATTAGACTCCATGACAAAATCTTGAGATCTTGAGACGACATCTACCGATCACGTCTAACTCCTTTTTATTTAATTTATCTCGGATTATACCAAAATAATATAATAAAAAAAATAGCAGCTGTGGTAGCCCAGCGGTAACACCGTGCGCCTCTTTCGAGGAGGTCTAGGGTTCAAACCCCGGGCAGGCACCAATGAGTTTTCTAGTAAAACTTATGTGTCTAATTGATAATTGCAATTTATCACACGCTTTTCGGTGAAGGAAAACATCGTGAGGAAACCTGCATATCTTTAGAGAATTCTGGGGATATGTGTAACCTACCAATCCGCATTGGAGCAGCGTGGTAGGTCTCAGCTCCAATCCTTCTCTCCAAAAAACGGAGAGAAGAGGCCTATGCCCAGCAGTGGGATAGTAACAGGCCGTTACTACTTACTACTATACCAAAATAATTTTATTATTACTTATTCTTACAATAACGTAACTTAATCTTAACAATGTGCCTAATATAAATGAAACGAAAGAGAAATAAAATTTAAAAAAGTATCCTATTAAAAATTGCAACCTAACAGTTTTTGTACAACAAAATACGTGAATAACACTAGTTCTAGTTCTAATTTCCCTGGTTAGGGCATAGTGAATGTTCCAAATCGTCATTAAGGCGGACTGTATAAAAAGAAAGTAAAATAATAAATTTTCTTTATCATTTTAGTATAAATCGTGTCTAGGCAAATGGAATTAGATGGTTGTTATAAATTTCCTAATTATAATTTTCACGGGAACACGCTTGTGTCGCCCGTCATTTTGGCAAACCTCCAGTTTTATATTTAAACCGAACAGTTACAACTGACATTTTATGAAAGTGTTTCAAAACCTTTTGAATCCGCCTCTAAATTAAATATTTACGTATCCTCCTAAATTTATACTACTATTTCTCGTAATGTCTAAGTATCTCGTATTTAAATTCAGAAAACATAACTATAGACTTCCTGTTACATGCATTAAATTTACTCAGAACTATGTATGTTTGTGTGCGATCGAATGTAATCGAAATGTCAAAAAGGCGATTATTATGTTTTAATAAAAACGAGATTATTTTGGATAGATTAAATAAATGGGTTGTCACCGCCCGACGGGGCGAGCGGCGGGCGTGTCGGACTGGTGGTGGCGAGGACCGGGTACATATGAACACATTGCCCCCATCCCCGCCAGTAGCGCCTCTGATCCCCGAAGTGCACCACCTCCGGGTCGAGACCTCTTTAAACAGTGGCTCCTCCCTTCACCAATCGATGCATCGGGAGCACCAGATGCCGCTTCGCCGGAGATATTCCTGTAGCCCCGCACTAGCCTCACTGCCACAATCCTTTGTGCTCCGCGCAAAAGGGGCAGGGACTTGGCGGTCAGCTGCTCCTCTCATACGGGGCGCCGTGTGGGCCATTGACTGGATTACTCCGGAGTAAGAGCGCCAGCAGTTTGCATGTGACCCCCCTCACATTAGAAAAGGGCTTGCTCGATCGCCTTCAATCTTGGGGCAAACCGCCGGAAGTGGGCCTCGATCGTTCATCGGCTGTTGAGAACTAGTCCCATGTACCGTAAAGTACCAGATATTCGTAAAGTACCAGATACCAGACGCACGTTCCGCCCACTACCAACCGGGAACCCGCTGAGGTCGCCATTCGACACCTGTAGAAACAAATAACCTCGGATTTCTTCAACGCTACCACCAGACCTAACCGACGAATCCGGGCCACGACATGAGCAGTGGCCGCGGTTGCCAGTATACGGGCCTTCCGGTACATGCGCGAGCTGTCGAGAGAGTGTACCACGCTGCACCCAGTTGTAGCCGATTTTCCACAGGGGGCCTAAGACTGATCCCTCTGGAACACCGCACGACATTCCTCACTCCTTGCATCTACCCCCAGCCGTCAGTATCCCTTTGTACCAAGGGATACGGTGGAAGCGTAAGGCCTCCCTGATCAAGCCCCAAGTCAAAGTGTTAAACAAGGGAAGGAGCAAAGTGTTAACAATGCAGTCGAGGGATGAGGCGTAATCTGCCATGACATATACTTAGAATATTAAAGATTATAACAACAACAATTGGCCCCTTATTTCCGTGCCCCTCACCCGAACATGGTGCTTGTATACAGCACGTCATTTTAATGCGAAATACTATGAAGAAAAATAGTATTTAATAAACCAAAGTGTCATGGTTAAATACTACTACTAGCTAATTCTCAGAAACTTACTTCTCAGGCTATTGACGATTATTGATAACCTGATCTTAGTAGTATGTTTTATAACTTATTTTTATAACTGCTTGACCAGCATGATTTGTTGCATACAAAAACCCATACTCTAAATAAATTAGATTTAATACCTCGATATATTTCTAGAGCGAAGATACAAAGCAAACAGTACTTAAAAAAAACAAAACAATTTGAAGTTGGAAAAATATTTAAGTCAATCCAATTTCCCGTTAATCATGACTTTTGAGTAATTACTATTAAGAAAATTAATTACAAATGTAGGTACAAGGGACTACAGCTGTGATTTGCATAGACCGTTTTCTTAGTCATACTGAACGTTTCTGCACTAAGTATTTTTTTAATTACTGCATCGTATTGAGTTCTATTTTCTTGTACCTGAGAGAATGATTTTTCTTTTCAATAGGCTTCAAAGGGATTCTTCATGTTAAAGAATTCTCCTACAGGTTCCTTAAAAACTTGGAAAATATTTCTTATGCAAAGAGAAATTTTGCTGTTTATTTTTATTATATTAACAAGTGGATCGTCCTGGCTTCACACGAGTAGTAAGCTTGTTACTCGTATGCTTTGAGTGAGACTTGTATTTGGATATATTTTTGTGCTTATTGATTTTATATTTTTTACCTTAAATGATACATACAGTCATTGTGGAATATTCCTATACATTGTTTTGTTAATATCAAAGGAGATGAGACAACGTTTTCGGTAAAAACTCCCTGGCGACTTGACATTTTCTAAGATCTTCAACAATTATCGTGATATTTCAAACATTTTACACAAAACTTTATACGCCGGATAAATCATTATATCTATTACAAAGGATAATATAGGATAAAACACCGGAACCTTTCTGATAAATCAATAAGTCTATAGGAGATCGAATCGAATGAAAATGGTTCAGAAATTTTTCAGAGACAGAGAGGTGACTTTTTTATTATGTTGTGATGTTAGAACAACCACTAACAAAAATGTATTTTGTTTAGGTATAGTTGTATAGGTATATATTTGTACACGCGACTTCCTTTACGTCAACTTAAGTACCTTAATAACTCAACAGACGTAAATACCCTAAATTATGTTATACATATTTCCTTTTATACTGATACCGAACGAAAAACGTGATTTATTTAAAAACCTATATACACGGCAAATAATATAGTTATTATAATTTTGAGTTGTTTTGCTATTTGAGCTATTTTGAATAATACAACAAAGCCTTTAAACATTCTCAGTAGCACAGAAAAAAAAGTGATATTAAAAAAAATGATGAAATTTGAAAAGCTACGCTACTGCCAGTTTTGTAACGACTTGAGCCGAGCGTGGGAGGTATCACATTTCAGATAGTTTTGGGTTGATGTCATCATATAGTGTCATCAACCCTAGAGTTAAGAAGGATTTAAACCCTATGCCATATTCATATATATAAATAACAAGTACCTAGTAACCAAGAGCGATTCGATTGTCTCGATTTTAGTGTTTAATAATATAAAAATAATAATAATAAAAAAATACTTTGTTGCACAACTAATAAAAATAAACAAACATAAATAATCTTAAACTTAAAAGTAGAGTCAAGGCGGCCTTATCACTAATAGTGATCTCTTACAGGCAACCTTACATAAGAGACACGACACTAAAACTAGGAGTATATGGGACGGTGCACAAATTATTTATTAATAAACGTAAATACATTCTAATAAATAAACCATAATACATATTAGAATAATGATACACTAATGTGTATCATTATTCTAATATGTATTAGGATATATATAGGGTATATACGTATCTTATATTATACATATTATTTAATGTTGTTATGTTGTTGTCGTTTTACAGTCTATATGTAGCCTGGTTATAAGCTTCAACTGTACCAAATCTTATCAATATTGCAACAGTCGATTAGCCCTGTAAGCGTAACACACAGACAGCGTTTGGCATTTATAATAGTACTAGCGGCCTGCCCCTGCTTCGCACGGCTATAAAATATATCCCATGTCAGTCAGTGTAAAAAAAATGATTAAAATCGATCCAGTAGTTTTGATTTATTCATTACTGCCCGTGGTCCGCAAGCGTTAAATTTGGAGAAAAACAATTTCCTTTCCTCTACCAAGAAGATTTCTTACTATCCTTGGAATATCTAAATTCATATAGTACATTTTTACTTATTTACTTTTACATCTTTCCTATGTATTTTATTTTTACAATTAATTACAGAATGTCTTTAAACAAACTCTTGAAAAAGCGACATAGCTGATAAAGTCGAAGTGTTATAGGGCGAAGCGCGGCGTCCTCACGGAATTTAAATTTGTAATATCTCCGAAAATGTTCACTTAAATTACATGCTATAAACGGCCATATTGATCTATATTAAATCAACTATTTATTTAAGGTACTTGATTGGATGAGGATTAATGCTGTATTGTATAAAAATTGCTTAAAAAATAAGGCATTATTTTTCGTAAAATGTAAATGACAAAAAATGCTATAGTGGGTTATCCATAAGAGATATACCATCGCGGACTTGACTTTTCTGTAGACCTTTTCAAGGTGTACATTATTTTGATAAATCTCGTAGGGTTTAGCCTGCGTTTGCAATGTAAGCGGAAAAAAATGTAATTATTTACAGAAACCTCAAAAATTACTGTATTTCTCTACTACGTATTGAATGATATTATACGTACAAAACTTCCTCTGGAATCACTCTATCTATTAAAAAAACCGCATCAAAATCTGTTGCGTAGTTTTAAAGTTTTATGCATACATAGGGATATTGCGACTTTGTTTTATAATATGTAGTGATTGTGAATATATTTATTTATTTATATATTTTTATAAATATACTCGTTACATGGTTTGAATGAAACCATAATACCGGGTATTAGAAGGTGGATTTGAACTGGATGGATATGAGAATTTGAATTTGAATTTGAAAAAATGTCACCATATATAGACCATAATTGGCAACAATAGAAAATATAATTTACATAGAGTAATAAATAGTCATTTACCAGTCGTGAAAAGTTTTTTCGTGTACACAACAATTGATATGAAAAATATATCATTAATAAAGCCTTAGCAATCATTAAGATTTATAACGATTTATGTTTGTTGCTCATGGGTATCATACTAATATTATAAATGCATGAATATTGATATATTCATATCCTTCTTCTTATCCTGTTTATTCCACAGGAAAAGGGTGACATTTAAGAGCTCCATCTATTATTCAACTTATCACACACGAAGGGAAGTAGGGGAAGTTAGACTGGGAATAGTACTCTTTCTTATTTTATAAGAAATTCTGTTATATGGCGTTATATGTTATAGCTATTAACAACTGGGTGACCGAGCCTTGTTTAAAAATTAAAAAAAAAAACTTAAAAAAACAATGATAAATAGGGCATAAATAATAGGGCAGGTGGGGCTCGATCCAAGGATTCTCATCTCTCTAGACCGCCCGTTCCCCAAATGAACTACCATGACTTTACGTTTGACAGCGAAAAATTGTGATTGTATTCAACGTAAATTTTAAAAAAATATTAGAGCCCGAAAACAGGGATAAAACGATTTTTTTTAAATAAAACTTATCTAGATCGACTTTTCTCCCCCAAAACCCCCTAGGTACATGCTGAATTTCAGGAAAATCGTTGGAGCCGTTTTCGTAATTCTGAAAATATATATACATACAAGATTAACTCATTTAAATATTAAAGATTTCGATAGATCTTTAAAACAGTTTGCTATTGGCTCTAACGGATTTATAGTGACCGGGTGGGCCTATTAAATACCAATTGGATCAATGACCGAAATAACAAAAGATAGAATTCTTTATCAATGTTAGCGGTTATTTGATGAGCGACTATATATTTGAATTTTTTTTTCATCATTTATAGGGTTATTGACATGTCAATTGGTGATACTAAGAATTACCTGATATACAGGGTGTTTGGAAGGTCGATGCAAAGCTGCAAACAGGAGCTAGTATAGACTATTTAGAACCATTTAAACTGAACTTATGTTAGGCGAAGTGCGACTATTTTTTTTTATAAAATTTTAAAGATTTTTGAAGAAAAATCCGAAGTTATGTCATTATTTGCTAATAATCGGCCATTTTGAAGCCAAAGTCAATTATTTTTTATTTTATTTTATTAAACTAATGTGTAAACAGTGTAATAAAACATGATTAAGGTATCTGTGTTAAGAGATATTTTTTTTACAGATATTTGAAGTCAATCATTTCTTTTAAGATCAGAGTAAGCTGATTTTTGATGGCATTTAAAAAAAAATAGATTGTGCTTTTTTAGTTCAAACATTTTATTAAATATGCCTGGTCATTGTTCTTTATTTTGAGGTATCAACTATGCGGATAGCCCGCAAATTATTGAAATTAAGATCTACAAACTAAATTGCGAGAGAAAATTAAAATTTATAGGCGAAGTAATTAAAACAAAATTTTAATGAAAATCATTTATTTTTCGTGTTCAAAATTGTTTTTTTACGTTACGTTTAGTGCGCGTCAAAGCCATTTTTGTTTTTGAGAAGTGACTATGGCTACTTTTTCGAACGAAGAATATGCTGACATCGTTTTTATGTATGGCAAAGCAGACGGCAATGGTTCTTTAGCACGAAGGATGTACCAAGAACGCTATCCTAATCGCAGAGTACCGAATGTGAGAGTATTTTACAACACATTTCGTCGGCTTGCTGAAGATGGGATACACCGTGTGGAACCTGGAGTCAATGCAGGTAGACATAGTACTGATATTGAGGATGATATTTTGGCGGCGTTTCAAGCTGATCCACATACTAGCACGAGAAAAGTAGCACGAAATTTAAACATTTGTCATTGGAAGGTGTGGAATACAATGCACAAAAACAACAAGTACCCGTTTCATGGTACGGGTGTTCAAGGCCTTGAAGAGCGAGATCCTCAGAGTAGGATTCAGTTTTGTCGTTTTCTTCTCAACTCAGACATTGAAGTTGCATGGTTCCTGAAGTCAATCTTGTGGACAGATGAAAGTAAATTTTCAAGGGAAGGCATTATTAATTTCCATAACCTTCATCTATGGGCTGAAAACATAATAATCCACATTGGAAAACGCAAAAATCATTCCAAAAGAAATTCTCGGTCAATGTGTGGGCCGGAGTTATTGGCAAAATTTTGATTGGGCCTCATTTCTTACCAGATAATTTAAATGGAAATAATTATTTAGAATTCCTGCAAAATGATCTTCCAGAGCTTGTAGAGGAGTCTGGGGCCTTGATATTCGTTAGCGACCGAGAGCTCATTTTTCAACAAGATGGTTGTCCAGCGCATTGGACATTAAATGTACGGGAGCACTTAAACAATTGTTTCCCCAATAGCTGGATCGGCAGAGATGGGCCCATCCCTTGGCCCGCCCGTTCACCTGACCTGACTCCGCTTGACTTTTACGTGTGGGGTCGGGCTAAGGAGCTAGTATACACAAATGTGGAAATAAACACAAAAGAAGAATTAATTGACAGAATTAATTCAGCGTTCGCGACGATGAAAGTGGAAATGAAGTTAAAGATAACGACAACAGAAATGAGAAGTCGGGCCCGTGCTTGTGTTAGAAACCGCGGCGGACATTTTGAACACGAAAAATAAATGATTTTCATTAAAATTTTGTTTTAATTACTTAGCCTATAAATTTTAATTTTTTCTCGCAATTTAGTTTGTAGATCTTAATTTCAATAATTTGCGGGCTATCCGCATAGTTGATACCTCAAAATAAAGAACAATGACCAGGCATATTTAATAAAATGTTTGAACTAAAAAAGCACAATCTATTTTTTTTTAAATGCCATCAAAAATTGCTTTCTCTGATCTTAAAAGAAATGATTGACTTCAAATATCTGTAAAAAAAATATCTCTTAACACAGATACCTTAATCATGTTTTATTACACTGTTTACACATTAGTTTAATAAAATAAAATAAAAAATAATTGACTTTGGCTTCAAAATGGCCGATTATTAGCAAATAATGACATAACTTCGGATTTTTCTTCAAAAATCTTTAAAATTTTATAAAAAAAAAATAGTCGCACTTCGCCTAACATAAGTTCAGTTTAAATGGTTCTAAATAGTCTATACTAGCTCCTGTTTGCAGCTTTGCATTGACCTTCCAAACACCCTGTATTAAAGAGCCAACTTTTTTTCCGAAAACATCAATTAGAAAAACAAAAAAAAATTGAAACTTTTTGATTTCGAACCAGTCACTTTGTTGTAATTTGGCAATTCAAACGTGCATATAAAATCTTGAATATAGAATTATTTGAATTTATATACCTAATCTTTACGCCACGGGTAAATTGGCGGAGCACAGCGTTATTTTAAATGCCGTTTTAATGTATTTCGAAATTTGTATTAGGAAAATAACGAAAAAATTTAATTGGTTTTTAATAATATTGCCCGATAAAATACCTAGATACGTACAAACCGAATATTGTATCTATTGATATATGATTGATGTGATATGATTATGATATTGATCTATGATAATTTATTTTGGAAAACATAAGATTGAAAGGCAGTGACGTCCGCTTAAAGGTCGTTTAAAGCTTCTTTCTGCCGCTTAAAGCTTTTGCAGCAACTGCAAAAGGTCTCTTCTCTTCTTTTTTGAGACATGGATCGAAGTTTTGACCCCTAATACCATTGCGGAGTTTACTTCCATTTTTACACGAATTTCAAGAAGTATCCAGATATACTTAGGTTTCCTCATGGCGAGTTTCTGTGCAGGAAAGCTTCACAAACAATCGCGTGATAATTTAAATGGTATTTGAACGATTATATTTTAATAGTACAATACAAAGATCCTTGACCAAGTTTTTAATACTCAAGTTAACTAGCCTTGGACAACTTCTAACCACTTATCTGGTAATCAACATTGTGATGCAACAAAAAACTTCTATCACCTTTTATTAAAGTTCATAATTGTCCGACTGATTTCTTATATGTATAGTATTTAACCTTCAACATAAGTGATCAGAGAACACGGTGTGAAAACAAACTCGTTACTATTCTATTGGCTTACAACCTCAAACTATGTTACAACTATTTTCATAGCTAACAACATGAAATTACTTAAAACATTGTGAACGCAACAGGAACAATGCCCATACTCTTATAAGGTTGCCTCAAATTTTCTAACATAAAAACTACGAACATGTCATATTACTTTAATGATTAAAGCACTGAATAATTCATATCTCTAACAGTGACAAATTCTAGGTACAAATATCGATCCATAATCAGATTTAATTCAGTGATTGATGTGATTTCAACTAATGGCGATGCATGCAAAATAATCTCAAATGTAACAAAATAATTTTGAGTATTAAACAAGTACGCCGAAATTAATATAATAGACAAATTGAAATCCATTCTGATAATCTAATAATCGAATCTAGGAAGCCAGGAACCGATGAACCCTGTGCTTAGCACCGGAGTAATACAAAAGAGTAAACAGCATTAGTATTAAGGATATCTAAATAAGTAAGGGTTATTAAGTGATTTAAACATTAATGTATTGTCAATCACCAAAAACAGTATAAAGAAATTGATATATTTTTAGGGAAGCACATGCTTACCTAAAAACATATCAATTTATTTATACTGTTACTGGGTGTAATATCTCTATGTAAAACTGTACGGAAGATTAAATTTTGATACTTTATAACTATAGAGTTATTTTAATGTAAATGAGAAATAAAAGTAAAAAATAGCGATCTGTTACTATCCATCGCTCGGCATTGGCTACTTCTCTCCCTTTTGGAGAGAAGGGCTGGAACATATATCGAACATGCCGGTTCAGTGCGCTTTAGCAGGTTACACATACCCTAAAATTCTCTAGAATTATGGAAGTCTCAAAAAAATTTGATTAATTACATAATAATAAAAAGTCACGTAGTCACACCTTTCAACTATTACAACTTTTAAATAATAAATTTATATGACTAATTCAGACGGAATATCCTGGAATTATAATGCGTAGAATATGTTGTTTCCTGCTATCAATTTTAAATTCGTATAAAAATATATGAAAAATGTAAATATTTTCCATAAGACGTATAGTACTCGTCTTTTTATTCGAATACTGAAATTTTTAAGGAATACACTAGATGAATACCTATCCGTATTAATTAAGAATAGAAAAAATAACAAAACATACATAAATCTAAAGTTATTTTTTCTATTCCAATTAAAAAAATGCGTTTTTAAATGGTTGGTCAATATTATTATTGTTACATACTGACGTTAAATAAATCTGAATTTCTATTTGCTAAGTTCGTTTAACTGTATTGTAACCGAGGTCACCGCTGTTTCACTTGTGCTACTCGTAACTAACCTTGTAGTGTTTACGCTCTCTAAGAAAGTATTATTTTATTCTGAATAAGTTTGTACTTTTCATTACACATTTAAGATCCACCTCCATCACATTTGTCACCTTATCTTCTTTGCTTCTCGCATCTGTTCTAAGCATTCTGTTTCCGTGTTACAATTGGTTATTGTGCGAAAAATACAGCGTGGTACTGTTAGTGGACTAAATGCTTAGCCACGTTTGACGTCCCAAATTCTACAGTAAAGAACCTTTCTACTCCATTTCCCATAATCGAGAAATGAGGCTTACCGCTATATTTAATAACAAAAAAAATTAGTGTTTTCCCAACTTGTACAAATGCTAATTGATTAATCATTGTAAATAAAACTAAAATCAAACGAATGCTTGGTACTCTCTATTACCAATTTTCTGCCCGAGGTCACCTCACTGCCGCTCGTCCTAGTTAAGTAGGGTACATACTACGCAATGCAGAGGCCTTGTCGCTCGTTCATCGATCGACGCACGACATTTGCCACACTATACTGGTAAAATAGTATCAGTACTCATTGCAGTAAATTATTATTTTCGCTATAAGAGTATAATAGCGGATATGGTGTAAATGGTGATTTTTGAGAAATCTAATTAATCAAGCATTCAAATATTTCGCGCGGAACATATGTAACCATCTCAGAAGAGAGGCCAGTGATTTAGCAATATCATAGATATGCTATTTTTAAGTCTCTGAAAATGTCTTAAAGATTGTTCCTTATTATACTGTTGTTCTGTGTATTAACTATAATCAAAAACAAAATCCAGCTTGTCCAATCCGTAATTCAGAGTCGTTGTTACTCACGCACCCCCTTTTTTTTTTTTTTTTCGAATTGACAATATGCTGTTAGCCCTAACGGCTTTTACAGCGTCACCGGGCGGGACGGGCGAGCGCAGAAGCATCGCCGAGGTTGCGAAATGCGTAGAGTAGAGCGCAGAAGCTCTACTAGCGTCGGGGAACGTCGTCCTAAGGGTGCCTCCTGTGAGGCCGGACCACGGCTTAGGACGACGTGTAGTGGAGGGCTGATGGTATGACTTTGATTAGTCAATACGACGACGGAAGGGTGGCAAGAAGCCACGACCAACCCGTATTCAGAAATCTGGGACCTCGTCTTCGCCGGCGAAGACGCTGTGTGTGTGTATTACGTGTTTTTGTGTTTGCGATCGTTATTTGATCGTCAGGGTCATATAGGACGCTTTTTGGACGCTATATTTTCGGTGGTCAGACCTAACTGGGATGTAGGTGGAAGCAACTGAGATTAGAGGGTTCGGGTGTACCTCGCATTTCTCGAAGTAAGACTTCGAAAAACGTTTAAATAGGTGAGTAATGGTAGGGAGGTCGAGGTCTCTATGGAGGTCAACGTTCCGCATGAACCACGGACAACCAGTGGCTGTACGCATAAATTGGTTCTGCATTCTTTGGAGCGTTAGCAATCTGACCTTTGAAACGTGCACGAACGCAACGCTCGCATAGGACATTATTTGTCTTATGCAAGTTTTGTAGAGTGTCACTTTGTCACGCACCCCACCGTATAACCCACGTGTAGCTACCGCTTTCTAAATTGAGTATACGAATATGCCTATAGTAAGGGCAATTTAAATACAAAATCGCCATAGCTCATCGCTACCAAGTAGGTACCTGTAATATAATAAGCAGTGTTAGAGACCTTATCTTTTATCGAACGACATTTGCATCCGCATCGTTTATTGAGTAAAACGATATTCCACACATACAAACGTTAGTTTCAACATCACGTCGCAGGAGTGGTCGTTCCTTCTAAGTAGAGCCGACTGTACGAGGCTCTGTAGAGATCTTGTCACTCATCTATCGACGTAAATAACTACGTGAGTAAAAATGAATAATGGGATCTTTTTTATGTAGATGTGTTACTCTAATCTAAATAGAGTAAATGTTAAACAATGAACAGTGTCCTTCCGTCAGTGTTGCGTTTGCGCTATCGTCAGTAATCATCATTTTCCAATTAATGTTTATTTGTTTTTTACAAGGAATATTTGTTTGATAGATTTCTTTGTGATCACATTTATGACATTAACGTACAAATTATGGTGCTACGTAAAAGATCAGCTGTCATCAATTTGATGTCCCTGTGAGTCGGTTAAACTAAAAAAGTTATCACAAAATCCGAACTCTTCACACCGAGACAAAATTCTCGCACTGGAACTTCGAGTATTGCCAGAAATATAACCTTCAGTTAGACACCACAAACAAGTACTATACCTAGTGATTCATCGACTAAAGTGTTGCATCCGTTTCGCTAAATGAGTCAACTTTTATTCTTAAAGTCTATAGACTTTAAGAATATGTTATATGTTATGTTTATATGTTATAATCTTGCTCATATCTCCACTTAAAGTTATGCAGTAAGACTGTCTTACACTTACAAACACATTATAAATGTAGGAAGATACTTACTAAAGTTTTTTAATATATTTCTAACTTACTACGATTTCGTATTATTTTCTAAGTGTATTTATTCACTACCAATACGTAGTATTGAATCATCGGTAGCTTGGTAAAGATTAAGACTTAATTTCCCACTTTACATTACTATCTCATTTACAGCAGTGACACGGTAAGTTACCATGGCTTGTATATACAACTAAGAATCTATCTGATATGGTAGTAGAAAAATATTTTTTTAAGCGTTTAGAAAAAATAAATAAATTAAACAACCTACTCTAGCGGGAGCCACAAGCGACTTCATGGATCGATGAATTTTTTGTATAAAGATGCTATGTTTTTGTTTTGTTACTGACATTCATGAAGCTACAATTGTTTACAGAAGTAAGTATGATTCAATATATTTTAAGAATTTTTTTTCATTTTATCGTGTAGCTTATTTCACTGATTAGTGTGGGTAGAAACATTTGTAGAAATAAAAATTACATGGCACTTGATTTCGTTTGGAATATGTGTATTAAACACAAATTAAATGATACAACTTTTCCATAATTTTATGATTATAGCGTCATGTGTTTGTTACACAAATTGTAATTTGTAAGGTACGAGGTCAGTCACGATTTATCAAGCTAAGCAATCTGGCATGAATACAAGAAAACAAATATATGTATGGTTGTACCCGCTACTTTGCTCGCTTAAACTCAAGTTATACATTATGTATAATTAACTAGGTAAACTTATAATAGCATAATGTATAATATAATATAGTAAGTGTTTACTGTGATATGAGCGAGGCTTTAGATTTTATTCATTCATATGGTAACGAAATTGTAGGCATCCATTAGTATCGTTATATAAAAGTTACGGTAGCGTCGAGGTCACGCTAGTCCCGCTCGCACTAACTAAGCAGAGTACATAATGGCCTTGTCTATTGCCTAACGACGACCAACTACCGCATCGTGGAGTGTTGTGTCGAGATTCTGGTGACTCGACCCACTCGTCATACCACTCATTGATTCAAACAATAACTTTTATATTAAGTGTACACGACTATCTTGTCAAACTATTTAATCTATAGTAAGTATAGTTAGTTAGTATATTTAAGAAATATAAAAAAAGAAATGAACCTTCGATGACATGTGGACCCGAATCTAGATTCGGGAATCCAATTTCGTACTTTTGTGGTCCGCCCGTTACCATTAGGCTATCACAGCATTACATTTGACAACCAAATATTATTTGCAATCAATTCTAAATTATAGCATTTTTTCAATGCCCGACCAATTCAAGAGAAAGTATGCATGTTCCTTAATGAAATTATTAGATTAATTTATCGACCTAGCGGATTATCCTGAAAAGTTAGATGGCTATCGACGTAATTTAATCCAACTGTCATTGACAGTTTTGTTACGAGAAGACGAAACCTGACTGAGCAACATACCAGCAACGCATAGCCAAACCTAGAAGGCAAGAAGGAAAAATAATAAAATTACCTTAAATCATTGTAAATATATGTATATTTTCGTTCGTATGTATTACGAAAAACTAAGAATAAAATAATTATAATACTTTAAATGCACAACTTTACAAAATCTAAAAAACTTTAAAAAAAAGCGGATAAAGTTAAAAGTATAGTTTAAAGAATTATTTAACAAATACTAACTATTATAATCTGCATTATCCAAAAAGGGTAGACTGTTTATAAGCATCCCATATAAAATATTTCATAGAATTTATCTCGAGATGTTAATTGAAAGCACTTTTTATAATATTACTCGTCGATACCGTCTCAGTTCTACGAATTAATCTAGCAAAGCATTTTATTTAATCGGAATCTAATGTTATTTTCCGTATTACCGTAATATATTGCGTATTTAATTTTCCTTTGTACTAAAGTTATACTTAAGTTAATAAATTTATGATTTACCGTAATTTAGTTACCTTATAAAGAGTTCAAAAAATTAAAGAAAGTTAAAAAGTAATATTACTAGACACGAAAGACAAAAGACAAACGTATGTTTAAAACAAATTCTAATACAAAAATATTGATTGCTCCCTTTATCAATTAGTACCTGGGGCTTGCTCATTTTTTTTAAGATATAGAAAAGATGAAACTTGGAAATAAAAATTGGGCAAATGGGGCTTGATCCGGGGTATTTTCACTTCTTTAGTCTGCTCCTTATCCACTAAACTATTAGAACATTACAAATGACAGCTAAAATATCATTTGCATTTTATTCTACATTTTAGCATTTTTTCAGTGTTAGAAAACAGTGATAAAATGTCATTTTTTTTCAAACGAAACCTAGCTAAATTCCCTCCCAAAACCTACATGCTGCAAATTCGTTGGAGCCGTTTCCAACTTCATAACTTATATTTGAAAAAGCTGTATTATTTTACTCATTTATGTAACTTCTTAAATGTGTCATGTATGTAATGTAGATTTATTGTAACTTTATATTATCTTTAATATAATTAATGTAGATTGATATATATATATATATATATATATATATATATATATATATATATATATATATATATATATATATATATATATATATATATATATATATATCTGGGATTGATTTAACGGAAACTTTATCTCCTCCCAAATAACCTATAATAGCTCTATAAGTACGATATCGGTCTTTGTTCTCAGTGCGCATTGTTTGTATGGCATTGATACTACGGGCATTATTCTCATACACAATAATAACTCATAAACAAGTGAAAATGTGGCTTGTTATAATATTAGGATAATATAATTTTACTTCCTTGCTTTTAGCGTTAGTACTCATTGTTAAAGTAATAACATACGCCTCCAAACGGTGTCAGCCATCAACGTCTACGTCACTCTGTATTTTTTGTTATTGGGTAATATACGAGTATCTTATTACAATCCGATCTAGAATGTTTCCATCCATCCATCCATCAGCCTTTCGCAGTCCACTGCTGGACATAGGCCTCCCCATGTCTGCGCCAGACATCCCGGTTCTCCGCAATGCGCATCCACCTGGCCCCAACAACCTTCCGGATATCGTCGGTCCAGCGAGACGGTGGGCGCCCTACACTGCGTTTGCCAAGACGCGGTCTCCACTCCAGGACTCTTTTGCTCCAACGGCCATCAGTCCTGCGACAGACGTGACCGGCCCACTGCCACTTCAGCTTGCATATTCTGCTAGCTATGTCGGTTACTCTGGTTCTCTCTCGGATAATCTCATTCCTGATTTTATCCTTGAGAGACACTCCGAGCATAGCTCGCTCCATGGCACGCTGAGCGACTTTGAACTTGTGGACTAGTCCCGCCATCAGTGTCCACGTCTCGGCACCGTATGTTAACACAGGTAGGACGCACTGGTCGAAGACTTTGGTCTTCAGGCATTGCGGAATCTCGGACGTGAAGACTTGACGAAGTTTGCCAAATGCTGCCCAGCCCAAGTGAATTCTCCTTTCAGCCTCTCTCTCGAAGTTGTGGCGGCCGAGTTGGATAGTCTGGCCTAGGTAGACGTAATCCTGCACAACCTCGAGAAGAGTTCCATTCACTGATACTGGTCTTGGCACGATAAGATCATTGAACATGACCTTGGTCTTGTCCAAGTTTATGCCAAGACCAACTCGCTTGGAGGCATCACTTAAGCCATTCAACATTTCGCGTAAGTCTTCCAGCGTCTCTGCGAAGATGACGATGTCATCCGCGAAACGAAGGTGTGAGATGTATTCTCCATTAATATTGACGCCTCGTTCAGTCCAGTCCAGGGTTTTGAAGACGTCCTCCAGCGCGTTGGTGAACAGTTTCGGAGATATTACATCTCCCTGCCTCACCCCGCGCTGAAGGTGAATAGGTCTGGTTCGCTGGTCCTGGATTTGAACGGTCATTGTTGCCGTATTGTAGATACATCTCAACACCTCGATATATCGCCAGTCGATATGACATCGCTGCAGAGATTCCAGAACAGCCCAGGTCTCAATGGAGTCGAAGGCTTCCTCGTAGTCCACAAATGCCATACACAGCGGCTGGTTATACTCTTGGGTCTTCTGTATAATCTGCCGAACAGTATGGATGTGGTCTACGGTGCTATAGCCTTTTCGAAACCCGGCCTGCTCCGGTGGCTGGAATTCGTCAAGTCTGGCGGCAAGACGATTCGTTATGACTCTCGAGAATAACTTGTAGACGTGGCTCAGGAGCGAGATTGGTCTATAGTTTTTCAAACGTGTTTTATCACCCTTTTTGAAAAACAAGACAACCACGCTCCTAGACCACGCTTCCGGTGTAGTGCCTGTATGGATAACGGTATTAAAGAGCTCTGCCAAGGCTTTGAGGACAGGACGTCCAGAAGCCTTTAGCAGCTCAACCGTAATCCCATCGTCACCGGGGGCTCTTCCGTTTTTAAGTTGCTCGAGTGCCAAACTAATCTCGCCACTCTCAATGTCCGGAATGTCTTCTGTATAATGGCGCGACAGTGGTGCTCGTGGATCCTTGGTATCGCGGGTACTAGGCTTATGTGCACTCGACGAGTAAAGCAATCCGTAATATTTCTCGACCTCGTTCTGGATCTCAGAGCGACAGACAACTGTCCTGCCGTCCTCTGTTTTAAGCTTCGATAGATGACTTCTTCCTAAGGGTTTTTGAAATACTTTCGACCCCCTATTCCGCTCAATAAGGGCTTCGACAGCCCGTGTATTTGAGCAGCGGAGGTCTCTGCGTACAAGTTTTCGTATCCTCTTAGAAAGAGCTCTCTGTTCTGGCGAAGCAACTTGAGCGGACGGCATTTCACGTCTCTGTCTCATCAGATCCAGGGTTTCGGGAGAAAGTTTGGACTGCTTGCTTCGACTCGTCGGCGGAAAGTGCCTTCGACCCAGTGCACATACCGTCTTCACCACGTTGTCGGTTATCTCGTTCACATTACTAGTGGTTTCCAGACAGTCGAATCGATTCTGGAGTTCCAATCGAAACTGCTCGGACGTACAGTCTATTTGGGCCAGCGTTGGTCGGAGAGTAGGCTTCATCATACAGGACCTTTCGGCCTTGAAACACATATTCAAAGTGCCTCGTACAAGTCGGTGATCACTACCTGTATTAAACCTGTTGACCACAGAGACATCTCTAAATATGTGCTTCTTATCCGTCATGATGAAGTCTATCTCGTTCTTTGTCAAAGTATCGGGGCTTTGCCAAGTCCAACGTCTCTGAGGCTTCTTCTTGAAGAAAGAGTTCATTAAGAAGAGCCCTTGCATTTTGAGGAAATCGACTAGCATTTGCCCCCTTTGATTCCTGTGCCCTAATCCATGCAATCCGATTTTCGATTCTCCGCGTCTTTGTACTCCCACTTTAGCATTGAAGTCTCCCATAACAACGTTGTAGAAGGCTGAAGTAGTGCCATGCAGAGCTTGAGATATGTCCTCATACATGGAATGTTAGAATGTTTAACAAGATAAAATATCTGATACATATTACAATAAAGTAAAGGTTTTAGTTTCCATACATACACATAAAAAGTGAAGTATAAAGTAGCGACCTATTACTCTCCCACTGCTGGGAATAGGCCTCTTCTCTCCGTGTTTGCAGAGAAGGATCGGAGCTTAGGCCTACCACGCTGCTCTAATGCGGGTCGGTAGGTTACACATATCTCCAGAATTCTCTAGAGATATGTAGGTTTCCTCACGATGTTTTCCTTCACCAAAAAGCGTGTGATTAATTGCAATTATCAATTAGACACAAGTTTTAACAGAAAAACTCATTGGTGTCTACCCGGGTTCGAACCCGTGATCTCCTCGAAAGAGTCACACGGTGTTACCGCTGGGCTATCAGATGCAGATAATTTAAATAAATTTCGAAACGTAATATCAGCTGTGATAGCCCATCGAAGAGACAACGCGACTCTTTCGAGAGGGTGACGAGTTCAAACCCCGGGCAGACACCAATAAGTTTATGTATCTAATTGATGATTACAGCTGATCACACGCTTTTGAGTGAAGAAAAACATCGTAAGGAAACCTGTATACCTCGAGAGAATTCTGGGGATATGTGTGACTTACCAATCCGCATTGTAGCAGCGCAGCGAGTCATATATTTATAGCTTCTCTCCAAAAATCGAGACACGAGGCTTATACCCAGCAGTGGGATAGCAACAGGCTGTTACTTTACTTGTTTTACTTTATACATAAAATATGAGAAAGTTAAACAATTCTAATGTATTATTTTCTCCATACTTTTGTTTCATACAATTCATATAAACGTGTGTATATTTTATTGTACATTGAAGAAGCCCATAAACTTCAAAAGAAGCCACATTCTAGTGACAGTGGATTAATTTTGAGTAAGTAGTAATCAAATTATGGAAACCTGCCCTACTTCGAACGACTTAACTTTTCTTAATAATAAATTACATACCACGTCACAGTTACAACTGAAATAATTTATTTACACTATACTCTTTACAACAAAAATAGCGGTTTATTATCTTATACATGCACTAGCTGTGATAGCGACTTCACCCACGTGGAAATCAGTGTGTCACAAAAATTTTCCCACATCGAAATTTCGAGCCTAAAATTAGTTATTTTGAACTCATAGTTAACTTATAGTTAATAAGAGATAGTGACATGCTATCCCGGACTTTTTTATAGTATTTTTGTAGATCTACGATTCTCTAATCTCTAGTACATTACTTTAGTGCATCTCTGCTGGTTTACGCGGCGCACGTGAGTTAAGCATCCAGTAGGCAGTTTTTTTACAACTGCGCGATCTCTTTAAGACTAATTATATAAAATAGTAATGTACTATTTACCTTAATCTCCCGAAAGAATTGCACTATTTTTAAATAAACATTGTACTAAAATCGATTTGATAGATTTTGAGTAAATCGATGACATACAGACAGACAACTTTTGAGGACATTGTTTTATAATAAGTATAGTAAGTAACGGCTGAACCGATTTTTATGAAATTTTATTTGCGTATTGAGTAGGTTTGAGAATCGGCTTCTATCTATTTTTCATACCCCTAAGTGACAAGGGTTATCCCCTAACATTTTATATAATTTATTTAGCAAAAAAAAGTTTTATAGGTTGGCTAGTATTTATATATAATCATTGTTTTAGTGAAAAAAAATTGAAAATTATTATTATTATTATTCTATCTACTCAGATTATTAGGGCACCACTAAGCTCGTTGGTGGGAATGAAGACACGGATACTACTAGTTCAAACATATTCCTAATAATGCAATGAATCTCTCTACTAAATGAAAATGAAAATTTCTACCACAAAAACCTCACATACAAATAGCCCTGAGGAACGAAAGCTATTCAATTCAAATAGTAGGCTATGCATATTCAAAAAAATGTCATGACCTAGTTCCCTGAAAAGCGTTCTCTTGAATTCTCTGGCGCTAGCTAGAATTCTATACAAAGTGCTGAATAATAATGAACTCTTGGATATCAAGGACAATGCGGAGGGGCTTTTGTGGCGACTCAAAGCTTAATTAAAACGCGAAGCAAAACTGCTAAAGTATATTTTTAAATGAGAGCGCAGCCGTATTTAAGAAGTATAAGTTAGATATTACAACGAATATTATTAGCTCAAATAAAAACGGAAACAAAATAATAATTAGGATATTTTGTTAATTAAAATACAAATAATTTGTTAAATTAATTTACTGTTCCTCCCAGTCCAACGATAGTCTCGTTAATCCAGCGGATATTGAAAACAGACGATTTCGAAACCTTAAATGGTTAACATCACAAAGTCCTGGCCTATACCTTACTTTAGTCCATACAAACCTTAGGCCTACAATATCCAGTTCTTGCAAATATATCTTCTTGTTCTTCAACAAATGTACGCCGACAGCTGATCATACATGAAATATATAGATAGCTAGGTACAGCCAATGATTTCTATAATTATATTTTTACTTCAAAACGCACCTAACACGAGGACTTCAAATATTACATTAGGTCTTTATCCCATAAGACAGGCTTGCGCTCTGGTGCGTTTATTAATTGGGTCTTCTGTCCTATTTTTAAAGGCGATATTTGTTTATTATTAAATTTAAAAGATACTAAGGTGTTTACAAATATTCGTTTATCGAAATATTTTATTTATTAACTAATCGAACAGTTTTTGCATTGTAAGAGACAGCCCTTGACCAAATATATAGACTTCTTATTTGTTTGTGTGAAACGATTACAAAAATTACGTCGCTTAATAAGTAGCTGAATAAATAAAGTTTCAAAATAAAAGTGGACGTTGAGATTAGATGTGACAGTTTCAGACTATACCTGATCCCATAATTTATTTATTTATTTATTTAAAGGGGTACACAAAACAGAGTCCTGCCGGAGAAGTACAAGGTAAAACATAAATAAACTTAAGACTTCACAGTAATATTATACAAAATATGTGTACACATCATGATTTACTATAAACTTAGGGAATCAGATTAAAATATTGAAAGTATATAAAACTAAAGAATGTAATTGAATTAACTAATAATTAAAATATATATGAGTATTTTGAGATTTAAAAACAGTGATGAATAAATCTAAAATTGTAATACGATTCATCTGTCAATGGTGTGAAACACATAACGCTTGTTGCATTCAAACATTTTAAAAAAAATTGTTTGCTTTTTACACGCAAGTTTATGCAATCAATAGTATAGTTTATAAATAATAATTCGCCTAATACATTTATAAATAACTTAGACTAAGTGTAAACCAACGGAACATTCTTTCATGCCTTCTGTTGTTTTAACTATCATAACTATTTTATATCTAACGGAATCCGTTTGCAATAGAAATCTAAAAGTATGTAAAATACTTAATTGGGTGCTCATATTTTTGTCCTTTTATGTATGTACATATGGTCTGTGAAGACAGTGTAGTTTAATAACACAAATCATTGTCATCATATTTAGAGTTTCGTGAAAGTTAGTTTTAGTAATTAGATTTGATGAGAACAACCCACTACTCAGATTATTTCTGTTCGTATTAATTATTTCATATTCCGATCACGCTATATTATCATTTGGCGTTGAAGACCCATTCACATTTAAATCTATACCCTCAATTATATTATAGTCAACGTTTGATTGAATATCCTAGTATGTTGAGTTAGCAAGTTTAGTATAGGCTGAATGCTAAATTGGACGTAATTGGAATGCTCCAGATTTCACCGCCTATCTGCCTGTCTATCACAACGTCAATTTAGTGCACCTATTGGGTAATACATAAGTGTAAATTGCATTTCGAGGTACCGTTTATTTATAACGCGAAATGTGTCAAACAGTGTAATGTATTTGATCTAGCTTATTTCCACTCCAATTGAAATTTAAAATGATCCACACAGCCTCATAATTAATGCACTAACGTAAATAGCTCTTTGAATCATTCTTCCTTACATAATATAAAACTAGAATTCTCGACTCTATTCTAGACTCAAAACCTAATATCGGGTTGAAAACATTTATTTTTTCAAAGTAATACTTAACTGAGATTTAAAATTAAACTATTTTATTTGCTTAAGACGCATTTACCACTTAACAATTCGTAAAATCTTAACAAATTAATCTACTGATATAAAAAGAAATACTAAAATAAAAATAAAAAAAATAACTAAACATTTAAATATTGACGAGAGCGATAACTTAAGTTTTAGATATCAAATTATTATTATTTTTTTTTCAAAAATATAGAACTTTACCAGTTTTTTAAAACAAAGTAATATTATTTGTTTCCTTTAGACTATTGGGCAAATTATACTACAACTGTGCTCCTTCAAAAAATATGAAATAAGTAAATTAAAAATCTTGTTATTAATTTTTTTTTTTTTTTAGTATTAGTTGTTGAACTATATATATGGCTGGTGCATAATGTGTTTACTTTGAAGTTATATATTACGTTATATATTAAGTTGAAATATTACGATAACAGTTGAAAGCATAGAAAAAGTCATACTGGCTGGGGTACGCAGCCTAATAACAAAATCAATCACGGTAGTAGAGTTGACGATTCAAAAGCACTTGTTTATGAGTTTATTTGAATAAAGAACATTTTGAAATTGAATTTGAATTTGACTATTTCTCTTTTATAGTTCTACAGAAAAGTAAGTATCTACATACCACAATCTAATTATATTATATCTAACTTATAGCTTATCAGTATTTCCACACTACCCTCGCAAAGATCACGTATAATAATTGAAAAGCTATTAATAATTTTCCCTTTTTTAATTTGTGTTGTGTTTTAAGAAATGCTGTTTCTTAAAAAAATCTCTTTTCCCTAATATTTTCATTTGCAGGTCGATTTAATGATCCGGATTCCCTTGAAAGTAAAAACTTGTGATGATGTTTAAATATTTAGGTCACATGAACTATTTCATTATTATTATTTTGTTATTGTTCCAAATTTCCTGATGAATGAAGTCAGAAATTTCATAAATCACTAGATTTGGAACAGAACCAAATTGACGGCCATAGCCCAACGGCTTCCCGTTGACAGCCAAACTGATATAAGCGGGGTACATACGAGTAGTTTATGAATTTACTGACGTTGGGATATGTAGGTGTCTTGAATGGGGCTAGAAAGTGTGAAGTTGTGATGTATTAAAGCGATCCGAGATTCCGTGGCGGGATCTATGCCTAACATTGGATGTGGATCAGTTAAAGAGATAGAGAACTATTAAAGTAAACTATAAATTAAACAATTTTTTTATTGTGGCTGTTCTGTTTTCATTTCAATTCCAAACAGTTCCCCTAACAAGGCGCAAGTAAATATTCAATATAAACTTATGTGCTTAATCGATATTTACAACTGATCCAGCACATTGTGGCAAAACTAAAATTATTAGAAACCCTGCAATGCATCCTCCTGCCCTTATCCCACACTAAGTGGGGTCGGCACAACATGTTATAAACATGCTGTCACATGATTTGGCTGCGTTTTTACGACCGGCCGCCTGCCTGACGTCAACTTACCATAGTCGTATTTTACGACACCTTGGTAAGAAAGAGGGTGGTCTATTCTACTCAGCCGGATACCACACAGCGGGTCGACTTACCTTAGTCGCCTTTTACGACACCTCGGTAAGAAATGAGGGTGGTCTATTCTACTAAACCAAATACCACACGGTGGGTCAACTTACCTTAGTCGCCTTTTACGACACCTCGGTAAGGAATGAGGTTGGTCTATTCTACTCAGCCGGATACCACACAGCGGGTCGACTTACCTTAGTCGCCTTTTACGACACCTCGGTAAGAAAAGAGGGTGGTACTATTCTATTCAGCCGGATACCACACGGTGGGTCAACTTACCTTAGTCGCCTTTTACGACACCTCGGTAAGAAATGAGGGTGGTCTATTCTACTAAACCAGATACCACACGGTGGGTCAACTTACCTTAGTCGCCTTTTACGACACCTCGGTAAGGAATGAGGTTGGTCTATTCTACTCAGCCGGATACCACACGGCGGGTCGACTTACCTTAGTCGCCTTTTACGACACCTCGGTAAGAAAAGAGGGTGGTACTATTCTATTCAGCCGGATACCACACGGCGTTATTAGAAACCCTGCAATATATGAGTATATATTCCAGATTACAATCCGTTCTACGAATCCGTAAAAAAGCAACGTGGAGGATCAGGTTGACATCCCTATCTTTAAACGAAAGAGATGTGAATATAAAAAACAAAAGTTTTAAGCATCATTTATAATGTAACACAATCAAAACGCCGTGTGGTATCCGGCTGAATAGAATAGTACCACCCTCATTTCTTACCGAGGTGTCGTAAAAGGCGACTAAGGTAAGTCGACCCGCCGTGTGGTATCCGGCTGAGTAGAATAGACCACCCTCATTTCTTACCGAGGTGTCGTAAAAGGCGACTAAGGTAAGTCGACCCGCCGTGTGGTATCCGGCTGAGTAGAATAGACCACCCTCATTTCTTACCGAGGTGTCGTAAAAGGCGACTAAGGTAAGTCGACCCGCCGTGTGGTATCCGGCTGAGTAGAATAGACCAACCTCATTTCTTACCGAGGTGTCGTAAAAGGCGACTAAGGTAAGTTAACCCACCGTGTGGTATCCGGTTTAGTAGAATAGACCACCCTCATTCTTACCGAGGTGTCGTAAAATACGACAGAGGTAAGTTGACGTCAGGCAGGCGGCCGGTCGTAAAAACGCAGCCAAATCATGTAACAGCGTGTTTATAACATGTTGTGCCGACCCCACTTAGAGTGGGATAAGGGCAGGAGGATGATGATTATAATGTAACACAATAAATCTATTCGAGTATTAATAAAACTATAACTCACATCACTATAATATACTTAATTAAAACCTTAATATATCGATACTCCGTTTCAATTTATCATATAGATTGTTGACGATTAAATCTTGTTTAGGTACTCCTATTTCTTTTGTAACAGTGAATAGGCTTTCAACATGACGACATGTGGTCAACAACCTCCTAATAGGCCGCGACAAACAGGTTACATGAATTTCTATGTATAGGCAAATTTCTGAATAATACTTAGGTTTGTTATTGCCAACAAACTTGATTTTGAATAAACTTTTTTATTATTGGTATGGAAACAGACAATTATAACTTAATTATTATATCGTAATCTTTGCATATATTTCTTTTTAAATAAGATATATAATCTGCGATAAAGGATTGTTTATGGCGGATTATAGCAAAATAATTTTATAATTACTTTTGTATTACGGATCTCCGCAAAGTAACGCCTTATTTTGTAAGTTATGTATGTATAAGTTATTTACTCTCTAATCTTTAAGCAGAAGTAGATTACATATAAGATATAAAAATCTCTGCGTAAAATGTCATCCCAAATTATTTCGATCACTAATCACAATAACCAATTAGGTACATTTAAAATTTAAATTTAAACAACATTTTAACTTAATAATAATTGCGGAGACTTATGTCAAAATTATTATTACATTACACAGAGATGAGCACGAGTAGAGATTTCAAAGTGACTGCTTTAGAAGTTTTTAATAGTGTTATTTTGTAGAATGTAGAAAGAACTTTGACTATGTACCTATCCGACAAATAATGATATTAATATGCAGTTATATGTTGTTGTATACTGTCGTTTCCGTATACCAATTTATAAGTCTTCGGCAAGTGTAAATATTAGTTTTACAATTTATATATTTATGTCATTATAAATATACAATGATGTATATATAATCAGTAGATACAAGTTTAGCCTGATTTATTATTGGAAATTATTAAACAAAAATTAGAATGTAGCTCTACTTGTTAAACTGACTGATTATGAACGTTCTCCATAGAATGTCATAGAATGTATGCAAATTTACATTCATATTGCCCATTGACTTGTACATATTTATTAAACCCATCAAACGCTCAATAAAAACGAATACACGTGTAACGGCGATAATTTCATAACTTTTAGATAAGACTTGTAATATATTTTTTTGTGTTATAATATATTATATATTTAATTATATGTATTCTTAAGATCTCACAATTTATATTCCAAAATTAATTTATTCTTCTTTTCAATTAAACTTAAGTTACACGAATTATATTCTTAAAATGCAACTATCAAGATTTTTTCTGGCTTGGCAAAAGCATTGAACAAGCAGTAGAGTCAAAGCTTTAAAGTACTTACTTGATTTTAAAAGATTATTTAATATTTATATATAATATTTTATATTTAAATATAATTGTGTGACTTTATTTTTAAGCTACTTTTTAAACAATAGCGCGAAGGTTTTTTTAATATAATTGGTGTATAGATTTTATATTTATCTCATCAAATGTATTTGTACTGTAGTGTAAATGTAATTTTACTTTGTTAGACTCAGTACGATAATTATAAAATTTTATATGACGTGCTTTGGTTGACGTAATGCTGATGTCATAAGCCAAGCCCTGCGCATTCTATCGAGAAATATCTCAATAGAGCTCAGTAGAGCCCACAATAGTGAGAGACAATTTTAAGATTCTTTGTACGCTCCGCTTAGTCCGTAAACATGTCTGAAATAACTTATTCGGCAATATATTTCGTTCTCTCTCTCTCTATAGTCGGTCCCTCATTTCTGAGGATCGTGATCACCGTTGAGTTGTCAGTCAGTAGATTGGTGGCGTATAATAACTTTCCAGTGGTTCCTGTCCCCGGCCATGAGAACAGCGTCATGAAAGTTGATAGCGCCGGTGGCCTTTAGCTGATCAGACCATCTAGTTGGGGATCTTCCTCGTGACCTCTTGCCTTCGACGTTTCCACTCGCTATGAGTTTTTCCAAACTTTCATCTCCACGGCGTGTTATATGGCCAAAATAGCGAAGGATGCGTTGGAGACATATGGTTGAAAGGCGTGTTTTTACTTTTAGTACCGATAAAATTGATGCATTTGTGCGTTTGGCCGTCCATGGGATACGGAGCATTCGCCGCCAACACCACATTTCGAATGCATCATCTTTGTTTCTCTCTTGCGTGAATAGTCCAAGTCTCTACGCCGTATAAAAAGATGGAGAATATAAGTGTTTGTACCAGGCGCAGTTTAGTCCTATTTGAGATA
The DNA here is from genome assembly GCA_947086495.1 of Morpho achilles. NCBI lineage: Eukaryota > Metazoa > Arthropoda > Insecta > Lepidoptera > Nymphalidae > Morpho > Morpho achilles. The sequence continues at coordinate 9,636,981 of CAMTZB010000022.1, read as the reverse complement.
TTACGTTCTACATGTAGATAAATATATCTAGATATCATTGATTAATTCTAGATGACTTCCATATTAGCTTTACATAGCTATTGGCACCAGAACGTATCTGTTTTAAGACCATCTGTGACGAATCAGATTATTTTTCTCGATTTATCCTCTTTAAAAATGAGAAAACGGTTAGAAATATTTTTATTATCAGTACATAGTATAAAACAAAGTCACATTCTTTGTTTGTCCATATATCCTTATGCATGCTTATTTCTTTAAAACTACGCAACAGATTTTGATGCGGTTTTTTTTAATAGATGGAGTGACTCAAGAGGAAGGTTTATATGTATAATACCATTCAATATGGAGTAGAGAAATACTGTAATTTTTGAGGTTTTTAATAAATGTCGTAAATAATTAAATTTTTTTCCGCTTACATTGCAAACGCAGGCTAAACCCTACGAGATTTATCAAATTGATGTACTTTGTATTTGTACACCTTGAAAAGGTCTACAGTCCGCGATGGTATATGTCTATCTCTTATGGATAACCCACTATAGCATTTTTTGTCATTTACTTTTTACGAAAAATAATGTCTTATGTGCAAAGCCGTTTTTATACAATACAGCATTAATCCTTATCCAATAAGTACCTTAAATAAATTGTTGATTTAATATAGATCAATATGACCGTTTACAGCATTTAATTTAAGTAAACATTTTCGGAGATATTACAGATTTAAAATGCCGTGAGAAGGCCGCGGTTCGCCCTATAGCACTTCGAATTTAGCAGCTATAATATGTCGCTCTTTCAAGAGTTTTTTTAATGACAAGGAAGCTGTGAATGTTGATACAAAGACATTCTGTAATTGATTTTAAAAATAAAATACATAGGGAAAAATGTTAAAATAAATATGTAGTATATGAATTTAGATATTAGATATAGCAGGAAATCTTCTTAGTATAGGGAGAGGGGAATTGTTTTTCTCCAAATTTAACGCGTGCGGGCCACGGGCAGTAATGAATAAATCAAAACTACTGGATCGATTTTAATCATTTTTTTCACTGAGTGACAAACTATATATTTTATATAGCCCGTGCGAAGCAGGGGCAGGCCGCTAGTTGTTTATAAAATTAATAAGTCCTCTTTTTTATTTCTATTATTTTTATACGGGCAAACTACATTGACATTGCAAAGTATCAAGCTGGTGTTTTTTGTAGCCTCGCGAAGCAATTAGAAGAGGTGTTTTATCTAATAACAATTTTTCTTTCTTAACATCATCATCATCATCTTCCTGCCCTTATCCCACCCCAAGTGGGGTCGGCACAACACGTTATAAACATATTGCCTGACATCAACTTACCTTAGTTGTATTTAACGACACCTCGGCAAGAAATGAGGGTGGTCTAATCTACTCAGCCGGATACCACACGGCTAAATTTTTCTTTCTTAACATCGTTCTTAAATAATAAGAAATTATAAATTAAAACATGTTAATGAAATATTCAACTTTAAGTACATACTAATAAGAACCTAAAGGCACGAAAGTGCTATACAAAAAAATGTATAAATAATTAGAAAATTCAATTATTACATTATCCTTTAAATTATTCTCAGTTTAAGCAATGGGTTAAAGCATCGGATTATAAAAAGGTCCGCTAAATGAAAATTTGTAATACTTTTAAAGTTTAATAAAAGTTTCTGTAAAAGCACATAATTGATTTAAACCACAAAAATTCACCTTTGTAGCAAACGTACTATGTGTTAAAAGTGGTATAGTACAAAAAGAATTTGTCTAAATTAGGCCAACGGCTTTCATGCATTTAAATGAAGTGACTACGTAATCAGAATTTCAAAATCCTCACCATCACGGTAAGCTAGGCTAAATTTTGAAATTCAAATATTACTACTTACTCGCAAACGTAGAAAATACATAAGCAATGACGTGCGATATATCTAGTTAAAATGAGAATTAGTAAATTGACCTTACGGTTCAACAAACTTTAAATGGGTGAGTGGAAATCATCTATAAAGAATACGCTATAAAAATGCGTTACATAGCTAAATATTAATTGATTTATATATTATGCTGATACTTTATGGACAGTTGAGCACGTGCAAGGTAAAATGTGATTGGCCTTCAAATTTTGATGCTAAAATTTTCTTTTTTTTTTAATCGTCTAATGCAGTTAGATCTAACGGCTTTGATTGCATACCGGAGAAACGAGGCGAGCGCGGAAGCTTCATTAGTTCGAAAATTTCAAAGAGAGAGCAAACCATAACAAAATACAGCACTGCACTCATACAATACCACACTCTCAACGATCATTTAACACCATAAATTGTTATTTTATTGTTAGAAGATAGTCTATAGATTAAAAGGAAGATAGAAGTCTACGACAAAATCTAATAATTTAATAGCAACTAACGAATTTAATATTCATCGCCAATTTGGCTCGTCATGTACGAGGAGTCAATATTCCTAGATGCAATATTTTATTGACATATTCAAATTCAAATTTTTTTATTCAAATAAACATGTGAAAAAGTGCTTTTGAATCGTCAATTCTACTGCTGGTTCGGAAAGCTGTTCCTACCGAGAAGAGCCAGCAAGAAACTCGGCATAAAAAATTGTCCCATAATGGTATTATCCTAGAACCGTCTCCCACGAGGTCAGAATAAAACTTAGAACGATCTGTGAAGGAGAATTTAATTTTAATTAGAATTTAATGTTTATGAAAAATAAAATGAAAAACTTTTTCTTATGCTTTCAAGACTTTCGTCAACTAATTGATTTTGGTACCAATTAAGATATGAATGAAAACATTTTCTTATCAAATATCAATCTAACGAAAATCATTGTTCGAATATATTTGCTTGAATAATAGTTTACAATGCACGTTTTGGTAGAAGATTTAATATTGCAATCCTATGAATAACGCAATGGGCGACGTTGCCGAAAAACCTATTTTGTAAAATTATTTGTTGATATGCTTAATACGAAAACGACAAAAAAAGAGGTGACCTAATTTTGAAAGGCCTTGTTTCTGATGTTGTAATAGTGACATAAACAAAGTTTTTCATTTTTTGGTTGACGATAACTAGAAATATTTTCTAAAAAATAATGTCGCGTAATAATTTATTTTTATTTTTATTCTGAGATATTCTCATATAAAGTGCTTAGTCACTTATGTGACTATGTTGCTCTGGTAGGTATCCTTAACCTAAACTTACACTACTTATATTAATTGCGCTTACCTATATTATGACTAGTTAATCTATACATATATTTTGCCAGGTCAATAGTAAAATTTAAGTAACGAGTATTTGTCCCTTATAGACTACGATACGGCTCGACCGATTTTAATGAAATTTTCAGATAATCTTTAGATCGAACCAGTGGATGATCCTGTGATATGATGATCGATGAAAGTTTGGCGGCGATTGGAGTATTTTTTGTAAACTGTCAACGACTGTTTTATTTCAACGGGAAGTCGAAACCAGTCTGAGCCACAGCAACGCGTGACCGGACCGCTAGTATCAAATAAAACTTTAATATTGAAAAAGGAGGGTTAAAGGAAAAAGGGGAAAAATGAAGTAGGTATTATTATAACATAATTACTAAAGCTGATTTAAGTTTACAACACTTGTTACTAGTGCCTTGTTTTCATTTAAACTCTGTGTTGAAATTAATTTAAACTTATCTCGTTGTGACTAGCGGGCGTTTATTGGCTCGATTCAGCTTTAATGTCAATTTATTACCATTATATTGGACTTCAGGCGACTTATACTGTCTCAGGAAGACTTATTACAACTAATTCCGAGATCGCTATTGTGGGTTGTTGTTATACGGTGTTAGTCTAAGTACTGCTGGGGGTAGGCCTCTCTCCGTTTTTGTAGAGAGAAGAGTTGTTAAGACCCAACACGCTGCTCAAATGCGAATTGGTATGTCACACATATCCTCAGAATTCTCTAGAGATATTCAGGTTCCCTCGCGATGTTTTTCTTCACTGAAAAACGAGCGATAAATTGCAAATATCAATTAGACATAAGTTTTAACAGAGAAACTTATTGGTGCCTCGCCAGGTTTCGAACTGTGAACGGTGACCCCATCGAAAAAGTCGCACGGTCTCACCGCTGGGGTATGACAGCTTCTGTCTAAGTACTGGCACTTAACTATGACAAGCGTGTCAGACCGGGTATTTTCAGATTATTATGGATAGTGTGCAACTAATAAGAATACTAAAAATATCTGTTATTCGCTAATATATATCACAAACCCTTACAATAACGACAAGATCCTAGAGATTGACGAAACAATATCTTAAATCTATTTGCCACTACATAGTAAACGGGTTCCAGAGAAAACTCTCATGAATTCCTGAGAATAAATTATATAATACAAATAGAAAACAAATCCGATAACGAAAACGATTCTATACGGGTATATATAATCTATAGAAAGTGGGCCTTGCGCAGGTCAAGTGAAAAGACCTATAGAACAAATTAGAGAAATGGTAAGGAATAGGTGAAAGCGCTGTGTTGTAAATAGTCGATATACATTCCGACTATCAGGTATTTAGTAAAGGTAATCTACATAATCATTGTGTAACGTGGCCACGTTTAGGTAAAATCTTATTTTAACAGTGTCTATCATTTTCAATTTTATCTAAATACAAGTAAATAGGTGTGCTTAGCTCGAGTTTTACTAACTTACTCGGGCGTGCTAGCGTGACGCTGCAACAGCGACATCTAGTGGCCACTGTACAGCGCCATACAAATTAACGTTACGCTAACGCAATCGAATAGGTTAAAAAAAACTCTCACTAAGCAGCAAGTTTCCTAAATCGCAAACAGACCAAATCACTGAATGAAATTAAATCTATCTTTACATATATTAAGGGAAAATGCAGAAATTGCACTTTGTAAATATTTTTTAAGTAATTACCTAAGTTAACATTTCATACGTAGTATGCATATTACGTGTACACATCTTGTTCTTGGATTTGTACTTTCTACGCTGTTCCCTCTAGCGTCAGAAGGGTCAATCTTTTCGCTTATTTTCCTGACGGATAGAGCTGCCTCGCGAGCTCCTGCGATCACCGTCACCGCGGCCCGACGCGGACGACGACGGCGACGAAGAGGACTACGCGACGGGCGAGAGGGCGATACCACCGGACATGACACACCCACCTGATCAAGACACCACCGGACGAGACACCACCGAAACTGACTCCGAGGTCTGGGAACTACCATTCCCAGACCTCCCTACCGAACACCAAATCCCGTAGGTCACCTAGGTGACCTGGGCCTACGGCCCAAACACAGTCCAGGCTACAAAGCCTGCGAGGACCGGCCCGGGCAAAGAGGTTCGCCTCGAGGCCCGTACCCCGCCTACCCCTCAAGGGTATGCGAGAAGACCCCCTTGCTGACGGATAGACAGCGTATATCGCTGTCAAAAACAAAATATTTTTTATTCAAATAAGTAGTACAAGTAGTTGAGGATCGTTAAATTATAATGTAGGTAAACACCGTACCGTAAAGATATTACTACATATATAAAGGAAAAGTATGTATGTATGCTTATAAATCCGAAACGGCTGGACAGATTGTAATGAAGTTTTCAGATAATCTTTAATTTAAGAGGATAATTCTCTAAGACTTGCTGGCGATCGATTAATCATTCATACTCATTCTCCTCTCGTTATCCCAATTTAAGTGGGGTCAGCGCAGCAAGCTTTTCTCTTCTATTTAATCCTATCATTCGTCAACTGTGGCGCTACTCCTTTTACATTCACGCCATACTTCTCACAATCGAACCATCTCTATTTAGTCCCCCGCTAGTCACATATCCATTGACGTTCATATTTAACATTCGTTTGATCACGTGATTTTCATCCCTCCTCATTATATATCTATACCATCTTAATATTGCACTTCTCTTTTTCTCTACAAGTATAACAGACAACTTTCAGACTTCTCCCTATACCTTAACATTCCCATATTATTTGCTTGTACTCTTCTTTCATCCGACCTTTTCATTTCCCAACATTCTGATCCATACAATACGACAGATCTTATGACCATTTTATAACCATAGTACCGCTAGTACCATATAAATGTACAACATTAGTTTATTTCTGAACAGCTGAATGCATTATAATTTATATAACCTTCAATAGCAATAAAATTCAATAGATTCGTCAATAAACGTACTTGTAAAAGCTATTCTGAACTTGTATAAAGATAAGTTAAAATTGTTTACAGACTTTTTTCTAAATAGGTATCTAAATCCACAACCGAATTTCAACTTTTAAATTATGTATATAATATAAATAGTAATAGTAATTACCGTAAATGCACTGCGAAGTTACAGTAAGAATATAGGTTTCTTTAATGAATCACGGTTACATGTATAAATTTTTTTTGGATCGGTATATTTAGATTATTATCAACAAATATAGTGTGACTGTATATTATAGTAACCGACATTCTAATATCATGCGATTCAAACTAGAGCTTAAATAATAATAATAAAACTATATAATCACATAATATATTGCTAAGGTAGCAATATATTATGTGACTTAAAAGAACACATAAAATTAACTTTTTTGTATATTTTCAATATTTATTATAATTTTTAGTTATTTCTTCTGTGGTCTTAGAACTTTACTATTACAAAAGTGTAACAGTTATATGTTTTTAACGACTGACGATTATAATTGTGTCAGTACTCATATAGTTTATTTTACGAATTTATAAAATTATCTTATGAAATACTTGCTGTCCGCGGCTTCGACTGAAAAACGTCACTGAAAAAGTCACAGAGATTATTCTGCATAAATCTCGACCTCAAGGAAATTCTAGGCTAAACACATCTTATGCTCCACAACCTCCTCTATCTGCCAATAAAAGTCTCATCAAACTCGGTTTAGCCGTTCCAGAGAATTTAGTATTAACCTAAACTTTCCTCAACAATTGCAACATCTTATAGTAAAAATTGTACAAAAGTTCAGTAGATTTTGTGAAAATCAATTACACACAAACAGCTTTTAGGGACTTTTAATAATATATATAAATTTGTTTAATAATATGTATAAATAAAAGACATCTACCTATTAGTACTCACGGAACGCAGTTTCGGCGGTAGCAAACATAAAGACTTAAGAAGGTATTTTTCATTTACCGATGGGTTGGACGAACGCCCACACTTCGTCAGACTTAAACTCACGAAGAGGTATAAACACAATAAGAAACCCAAGTCATTGCTAAAGAATGCAAAAAATAATTGCTTTCGATTTGCATCCATAGGAAGTGGGCACCACGAATACCTTTGTCTGCGTCGGTTGAATTAATTTGAATTGAATTTTTATGAAAGATCGAATTCGCCATTTGAATTATCGGTAAAAAAAGCTATTGCGCTATTTGAATAACTTATACGAGTACATCGGTCAGTTTACAATGTGGTGAAATTGAATAAATAAATTGATAATAATAAAAAAATTAATAATAAATAAATTGAGTGAATAAATTAATTGAGCGCATGGTTCAGTTAAGGTAACTAATACGTGACATTAGTAAAGTTTGTACAACTTCCGCCTGTCTGTAAACTTAAATTACATTATATTATAGTAGCTTGGTGACCGAGCCTTGATCGGTAATTTTTTTTAAAATTAAAAAAAATATTAAAAAAAAAGAAGAAAGTAGGCGTCGATGACATGTGGGATTATAACAGGAGTTTCAAACATTTTCGATTCGCCGTTCGGCGCCGATCCGCCGATCCGGCTATCGCAGCATTGCGTTCGATAACTAAAATATCCTTTGCTTTTAATTCTACATTTTAGCATATTTTAATGCCCAAAAACCGGAATAAAACGTTATTTTTAAAATAAAATTTAGCTAGATCTATTTGTCTCCCCTAAAGCCTCCTACACGCTAAATGTCAGGAAAATCGTTGGAGCCATTAACTCATTTGAATATTAAAGATATATAACCTGATAGAAGCTCATATTGTTCAAGAGCGTGTATTATAAAATTTGTGTTTGGGAAACAGAGTAACAAATTACATTATTGTAGCTGGAACTTCTGCGAAGTAACATCAGTCAGTCCGCATTCATGACACGAACGAGAAGGATCGATACTGCTTCATCGAGTGGTAACCATGGTGATATGCCTTGGTGACCGACTTTCTGTCGACGCCAAATGTGTTCGACCTCCCTTATATTTATGTCAGCCTTCCTCACGTCATGGTAACACGTTTAAATAATGTTGTGAGTGAGGTATGGGTGGTTACTGTTATTTAATGTTCAAAGAAATATATTCTGTATTAGGTAAAACATATATTTCCTTAAAATCTTTATATAATCCGCATGTAATTGCGTCAGTTAAAACAATTTTAACAATTTTTAAACGTTCGTTAAAACGTTTAATAAGTAGAATTACCGAATTTATTTAACGGCGGAAATAACAGGGCTAGAATGATTACATTGAAATTCTCAGCCATTCGAAACTTCACTGGATCATTCGCAATTGTAATAAAAATAGAGTTTAAAATAAACTAAATAAACTTTCGTAGAAAAAAGAAAAAACCTTTTGTATATACTATATTTTTCTTTTTTTTTCACTTTTAGTTTGAAAACGATTAATTCTTTATTTAATTTTTAAACAAGTTAATAATTCTATTGCTATTTATTTTATTGTATTGTTACCTGTTACAAAGAAATGCTTGAGAACTATAATTATCTTATACGGATTCCTTGTCTATTATATAATAATAATTTATTTTATATTTTAGTAGTTTAAAATATTCTATCGGTTCTATTAATAAAAAGTTATGACACGCTTATCGGCTCGCTATAGTACGAAAATTTTAAAAGAGTGCATCCGCTCTCGACAGGTGCGTAGCCTTATTTACATATCCAAATAATTATTCTGAGTCAAAATAGTTTATTCAAAATACTATAAATATAAAAAATACTATCGGTACTAGATAAGAATTGTGAACATGCTCGAATTTTAAATGTGGAATTAAAATTCGGTTACGTCGGAATTAAAAATGAATGTACCTTTGTGTTATTCGACGAATTATTATTAATAATAATAATTTATTTAATTAGAATTACATCCATTGTGTTAGTGGACAGAATAAAATAAAACATAGGAACTTATAGACTATGTTAATGTTAGAATTAGATTTAAAATTAAATTACGTAAAAATTAAATTTTTTTCATAGTGTCTTCAGAATACCGTTAGAGCTACCACGTGATCTGTTTATCATTGATACTGCTCTTTTCCTCTAGGTTGCATAAAAATCATATCTTCTAAGGGTTTTAGTAATTACCCGTACCAACGTTAATAGATAACATTTATTCCGAATTAGAAAATGTTCCAGTTGTTGGAATATTCTTCTCACGATGCTATGGGTGGCTGCAAGACATACAAGTAAATAGTTGTTAGTCTCCTCGTTCTGGTTCGCACCGCCTCCCGTGCGATGCTTATCCACTTAAAGCCCTGCACTCTCGTTATCTGTGTCATCAGTTTTATTGTGATTTTCCGGTGAGTTCGTTAACACTACCAATATTTTTTCTTGTTCTTCGGCCAAATCATTGTGCGTTAGTAAGTAGTAGTATTAGAATCATGAAAATTATTATTCGAAATCGAATAATAAATATGGATTGTACTTTTTATGTATATGATTATTTATGTTATATTTAAGTAGCTTTAGATAACTGAAACCAAAATTTAGATACCAGACGATTCAAATAGTATCTTAACATTTTCAAAATTAGTAAAATTTAGTTTTTCAATTTCAATAAATTTGTAATTTAAGTATATCTAATGTAAATTCTACATAATCCTCCTACCCTTATCCCACTCTATGTGGGATCAGCACAGCATGTTAATAACATGTTGTCACATGATTTGGCTAAGCCTTTTACGGACGGCTGCCTGCCTGACGTCAACTTACCTTAGTCTAATCTTACGACCCCTCGGTAAGAAAGTGGTTGGTCTATTCTACTCAACCGGATACCACACGATGTGACTTAAATCCCACTAATATTACAAAGATATAGTATTGTAGCAAAGTAAAAAAAACAATAGCAACATCTGTGTGTACATCCGCTTTACCAAATAAGAAAAGATTTAAAAAAAGAATATCAAATATGAATAAAACATATAGATGATATAGACCACTTCTTGTCTCTTGATGTCTTGACTCTTTTCAGACAATGATCTATGTTAATAGTACCGCAATATTATGACACGGCTCAAAAAACGATTCTTTAGGTCTCTTTAGAAAAATATGTCATAAATGGCCGAACGCTACATTTATTTTTGCCTTTCCTTCAAATATGCTTAAATGTTATCGCGGATATAGCTAAATATATATTTTTATATGCTGTTAGTTAATATTTTTTATCTTTAATATTTAAATGAGTTAATCTTGATGTATAGATATAGCTATATAAATATATTTCCTAAATCTCGGAAACTATTATTATTATCTGATCGTGATGGCTTAAATCATTTAAAAACACTCTTTGAGTCCTATTACGGAGATCAATGGCAATAAGATTTATTTACCCATATTTTTCTGTTTTGGCCTAGTTACGAATGGCGAAAACACGATCATATGGCTTAAACAACTCACAAAGATACCTTGAGAAGTCAGCGCATCTAGAATATGTATGTATTGACATCATAACACCCGCTCGTTGCAAATTTACCATAGACTGTTTCAATTGTTATATTACAATATTGTCACAAGGGTAATAAAGCCAATATATAACAATTAATGTTCCTTTGTCTGTATCTTTAATATTTAAATGAGTTAATCTTATATATATACGGAATCTCGGAAAGGCTCCAACGATTTTCCTAAAATTTAGTGTGTACGAGGTTTTGAGGGAGAAAAATTGTTCAAGTTTTATTTTTAAAAAAAACCGTTTTATTCCTGTTTTTGGGCACTAAAAAACTACGAAAATAGGAATAGTTACCAACTCATAGTTTGAGCTGTGAAATGCAAAACTGTGACAGACTAATGGCAACGCGCGGACCAAAAAGCTCGAAACGTATGTTCGATTCCCATATGTCACGGCGCTTTTTTTAATATCTTTTAAAAAATTACCCACGGACTTCGGAACGGATCCACCAATTTTAATGAAATTTTTACACAATGTTTAGAATTGACCAGCGGATGATCCTGTGAAGTTGTTTTAGCGATCGGAGCAATTTTACAAGTTTGCAAGTGCAAGTTTGCAGTTCGCAAGTTTATTAATAACAAAAATTTATTATTTGTTTACAAATCACTTTTAACACTATCTGTATTCTGACTGATATTCTATCCTGACATCTAGTAAATTGGTATTGAAATTACCATATAAGAATATTAACATTTTATCTACGTAGTTTATAAAGTATTACATAGATGCCACTGCAAGCCATATACTAATTACTATTTAGTCATGTGTATTTGACATAGATGGCGCATAGATGTCTACAAGAATAACTAAATTTTAATAATTAATATTTTTAATTAATGATATAATGGCCTCCTTAAGAAACAAATAATATTGGATAGATTACTTAACTACCTACTAAATATTTTGTATCATAAATTGTCGTTAAAAATTAAATTCAATTTCTTCTACACTTTAAAACATATAACAGTCATTCACTACCATTCTGTCTGTTCACAATGAATTCAAAAAGTGAACAAAATTTCATGCTGTTTTATCCAATGGACAGAATGAATCTTAAAGAAACTTTAGGTGTAAAATTTTTAAGATTTTTTGTAAATCGGTTGAAATATGACAAAAAAAGAAAAACAGGAAGAAGTCTAACTGTTAAGAGGTTTCATCAAAAATGTTGCCTTATCTGTTTGAGATAGAACAAAGCGATCTATGCTGAGATTATTACTCATTCGAAGCTCCACAGAAACCTCTGCAATAGCTTGTATCTATTTTTTATAGGATAAGTATACCAGTATACTTACTATTCCCATTCCAATTTCTAGAATAATGATCAAGTACAAATTGGTAATTAGAAAGCTATTTAGAGGGATACACTATTAATGTTTATTTACTTAAATACGATACCTACTATAAGAAGTTAATGCTTAACATTATACCTTACAACACATAATTTTAATTCTTAACTTAAGGAGTATCGAAGAATGATAACGTCCAAAAATACTCATTAAAATAAATTAAAATATCGATAGTAAAGTTAAAAACCTTACTAATTTTATTTGCTAAATCATTTGACATTTGAATCTTAATTATTTTATTACTAACAAAAACGATCATTCCTCATTTAAAGTATTTTTGAGTTGTTTCACTATTCTAGACAAATTTAGCCAAATTATATTCATCATTCTTTGTATAAATGATTCAGAATACTTCATTTCTACTTCACATATAGTTGCTCTTCGTAAAACATCTAATACTGTTGTATACAATATAGATTGACGTGTAGCTGGTTTACATATAGACAGGTGATCTAGAGGGAGTTGATAAAATATTCCACGACCTAAATCTGCGGAATATGGCTCTACAAAATGTACCGGAACCTTGAATGCTGTAATCAAAGTAGGCAAAGTTTCTGCAAAACTAATAGTTTCCCAGTTGAATGTGTCAGCATGTTTCAAAAATAATTTATGTAGTTGAAGCAATTCTGGAGAGTTTTCTTGTAATTGTTTGACATCCTGTGAAGGCCACAGTATAGATGCTGCTGTACGTGGCATTGTTGCCAATGCACTACCTCTGTGTGGTGTGCTGTAAAATAGCACTGCCTTAGTACTACTGCATAATTTTTTATATGTTTCATGACTATTTTGAGCAGCATCAATTAATAATTGCTTGACAATAAGACCACCCATTGAGTGTGCTAGCCATACAACATTTTTGGTCCCAACTTGAGCATCAATTAATGCAGAAGCAAGCTCTTCAGCACGAGCAACTCTGTCTGCATTTTGTAAAGGGCAACCTTCTAACCAATCAGAAAGCTTGCTCCAGTAATTGAAACCTAATATTCTTAAATTAGAACAATCTTTAGGCAGCCAATCCTTAGGCCAACAATATGTATGATTACATTTATCTTCTTCCTCTTGTAATAAAGCAATTCTATTTCTCTCGGCAATCAGTTTGCCACAATTCATATCCCTCTTAGCTTCAATTGGTATATCATGTAAAACAACATCAAAACTAGACAATAGAACTTCTTCTTCTAATTCTTTTAACTGTTCTAATACAAGTTCAAGTTCAGGATCCAAATATCTATTTTTATCAGAATTTAAGCTATCTTCACATGGGTCACAATCATTAGACACAGTCACATCTAATACTCCAACTGGTTCTACACACTTCTTGTCTCTTTGGCGCCATGTAACAAACACACCTCCTCTAAGACCATGAACAAGAAGAATGTCACATATATGACTTGTTTTTCTTCTGTAAATAGGGTATAACAAAAAGAGGCCTGGTTTATAAGAGAAATCACCAGAGAGATTGGATAAGCAGACAGCAGCAGAGCTAGCTAAACGAATATCTTTAGATTTGAGAAGTCGACCTAATTCTCCTATGAGACCATTTTGAAAAAAAATACTTAATAAACTAGTGTACAAACTTAATACTGTAAGAACTTTTAAAGCAGCAAAATCTACTTCAGGATCATTCTTGTATCGTAACATTAACTCTGCCAATTTTGGAAGTAAGCCTAGTTTAATCAATGTAGATATAGATTTATCTTTTTCATATGAGTTTTGTTTAAAAAGAAAAATATGATGATGGAGGGCATCAAGACATAATATGCACAATTCTTTTTCACTCAGGTTATCTGGCTTTGGAGGAGAACTGTCAACTTCAACAATTTGTTCCTGCATATTAATGAAATATTTAGATAGAAAATGTTGAATGCAACTATGTGGATTAATAATTTGTATATGACTAATCATGTCCCTAAATTTATATGATAAAAGTTCTGATGTTAATGCCGCTCTTCTTACATGAATAGGAGGAGGTAAGAAATAGCGTAAATCGACACCATATGTATGAGCTAGTAAAACTGCTGTATTCTTATCTAAGGCTTGTGCAATTTTATGGCAGTCCCAACTCTTATTATTTTTAAATGCAGCCAACTGTTCTATCGCTACGTTTCGTTGCTCTTTATTTCCATGACGACAAACCCATAATAATTTCCATGCTAATGAATATTTTAAACTCTTCCATATACGATTAAAGTCTATGTAATTTGAAATTTGGTCGTTTTGTTCTACTTTCATAGTGGCATTATAGGAAGGATCATCGATGTAAATATACTCCGCAGTGAATTTCTTTTCGACATCCAAGACATTGGTGTTAACAATTTTTTTAATTCTACTATTGATTTCTCGCAAATGATAAGCTACTATAAAAACACTACTGCCACACACCAATACTACTTTTAGTTTTTTGACAAATGGTTTCAATCTATCCTGCAGGCTCATTTTGCAGGCAAGTTACGCATTACGCAAGATACCTGTTAATATGTATTTGTTAGGTTTATTAGTACAGTGCGTAGTATTTTTATAACGAGATAAATTCAAATTATATCACTTCAAATTCAAAACAAATATCACATAGATTGGTGAGTACAGATAGCGATGTGAAAAAAATATTCGATTTTTAAAATAATCGGTTTTTTTAAATAATCGATTTTTAATAATCGAATATATTTTCATCGAAAATCGTTTTTTTTAAATCGTTATTTTAATTATCCCTCTTTCTTTTTTACTCTTTTTCTTGATTTTAAGATTAGATATGCATTGTTGAATTAAAACCAATTTAGCCAAACTACACATTGTACATTGTAATCCAATTTCACAAACAGCGCATGGACATTGGTAAATGTCAGCCTTTATTGTAATTTATATTAAAAAGACAATTTTTGAAATAGAAAAATTCGATTTTTTCAGAACAAAATAATTGATTTTTTAAAAATCGATTATTTTTAAATGGGCAAAAACCGATTATTTATTAATTGATTTTTTCTACCTCAAGTCACATCCCTAAGTACAGAGTGCACACAGCCGGTCGACGTCATTACGTATAAATCACAGAGTACTTAGTATAAATGTTATTATAAAATTAGTTTTCTTGCACATTCCCACTAAAAGTTTATAATAATTATAGTGATATTTCATAGCAAAAAAAAAATCAGAATCTTTTGTCAGGCCCAATTTTGACAGTCTGCTTTAACTAAGCTGTCAGCTGTTTGAATATATATCATCGAGTTACCCATCCCATTTCATTATGTACACCATAGATTACTAACTAAAATAAAGTACATACACTGTATCTTGGATAAAGAATACACGGGATGCCGCCTTAGCTATTTTTGTGTGTCCGTTTTATGCTTGTGTGAACTTTTAGAACTGCATTAATGTGCGTGATTAGGGAAGTACTTAGCTTATCGATAAGCTAAACTAGGTGTCGATAATTATCGAAGCCTATACACTGTCCATTATATTAACCATCTTTTGACAGATTGACGATTTACATATTTAGTGATGTCCTAAAGATTCTCGTATGCGATACCATTCCGATTATAGTACCTACTATCATTAATCGAATTACGTCTAAGTAATTCGATTAATGATAACCTACGTAAACTAATAACAGATATAGAAATCAACATTTTGATTTAATATTGCCTTAGTTTTTTGAAAATAAATGTTAATCCGTGTGTATTTATTATACGGCAGGAGCGGCTAGGAGCAAAACAAACCATCTACACCAAAAAGAAAGCGCCGGGCTCATAAGGTGACAGCTGTTGATGACTTTGACGCTGACGCTATTCGTCGTCATGTATATGATTACTACTTGAGAAAAGAAATTCCAACTTTGAAAAAACTTATTGTTTCTTTGAAAAGAAGTGGTCTATTTCATGGTGAAAAATCTTCTTTGGTCAAAGTTTTGAACACAATTGGCTTTTCATATAAAAAGTTAAATAAAAGAAAATTATTAATGGAACGCACAGATATAGCTATAGCACGTTGTGATTTTTTAAGAGAGGCAAAGAAAATACAAGATTGGGCAAATATTGTTTTCACGGATGAAACATGGCTCAACTCTAACCACACACTATCTCGTTTCTGGACTGATGATACTGCTGATTCCACTTCCTCAGTACCAATGGGAAAAGGTGAGCGCCTAATCATTTGCCATGCAGGTACAGCAAAAGGATTTGTACAAGACGCACTGTTGGCATTTAAATCGAAGAAATCAAATGACTACCACGAAGAGATGAATGCAAATGGGTATGAAGAGTGGTTCAAAAAAATGCTCATTTCATTGGAAGAACCATCAATAATTTTTATTGATAATGCGCCCTACCACTCCCGTCAAATTGACAAAATGCCAACACAGGCTAATAAAAAGCATGAAATAATTAATTGGCTTCGGGACAATGGAGAAAATGTGGACGACTCAATGTTAAAAGTTGAATTAATAAAAATATTAAAAACCAAAAAGAGAGCAAAACGCTATGTAATCAATGAAATGGCAGCAGAATATGGCCATACTGTTCTTCGGATTCCTCCACACCACTGCCAGTACAACGCAATAGAACTTATATGGGCACAAGTAAAAGGGCATGCTGCGAGATGCAATACAAGCCCCCCATTCACAGCGAATAAAATGTTGCAATTGCTAAAAAATGCTTGCACCCACGTAACGGCCGAGAACTGGGCAAGTGTGGTGGAAAGAACTAAAAGAGTAATATTCTCTGATTGGGAACGTGATATTGCGTTTGATAATATATTATCTACACAAGAGCTAATAATAACTGCTACTGAAGACTCTTCATCGGAGGAGTCTAGTGTTGATTATCATTCCGACGACTCGTGGTAATAAAATAAATTAAAATATCCTGATTGTTTTATTTGTATTCATGTATTAACTAAGAAGAAAGTAAAACTTTATATAATGTTATTAAATGTCTTTTAATACTCGTAACATCGATTTCTACCGATTATTTTTAATCTGTGGCATAATCGTAGTAACCATTATGTGTGACATCACTAAGTGGGCGGTACCCATCCATTAAGTACAAATATTATTTGTATGATATTTGTACGTAAGCAATACAAAACTTAATGAGCGTGAGCTGTCAAAAGACTGATAATATGATGGACGCAGTATAGCTCAGGTACTGTAAAGTTAATATACAGTTGTAACCAACCTAGTTGGTTTACTGTTCAGAATAGATTTAAACATTTGAATAGATTGACATAATTTCCTGAGTGTACAGTCTGCAGTATAATGTCATGAATTATCCGATGCACATCTTTACTGCATATCTTACTGTGATGGGTGGTTCTCAAAAATGGTATCAGTCAATTGACTGTGAGCCTAGATTTACCAAAGAATCCTTTGAAGCGTTAAAAATAAAGTCGAAGGTGCAGCTCGTACTCAGTGCTTTATGTATAGATGAAATATTAACATAAATGTTAGTGCTTCAGTGGCCAATTGAACAATATCATAATCCACATTATTCCCAACATTTACATATCCGTGAGACCGGTGACAGCTTTTATCCACTGTTCTCTTATATGTGGGCATTTAGGAAACCTAAGAAAATAATCTAAAATTAGAGAATTCGCATTTACTTGGCTAGTAAATATAACTTTGACTGATATTTATCGATACATAATAATTCGTTAGTGTGTACATCACTACGTAGGTAACACAATTTAATCGAATATTTAATGATTAATTTCTATGTTTTATCAGTATTCCACACTCGTGCCGGCTAGAGAATATCAAACTGTACTGATACATTATAATCTGAAACGCTTTAATTGAATAAAACGCTTTAATTTAGCACGCAAATGAGAGTCAAAGATTTACTTGTGAAATGGTAATTCCGTGTTTTTAACTCCTCCTTTCGTTGTTCTTGATGGACACGTTAAGGAGCACACGACATATTCCACCTTTTTTGAAAAAATATATCAGTAACACTCGTATTTGCTTTAGATTTCAAGAAATAATCTTCAACAAACTCAATGTTATGGCCTCATTTGGTGTCACCAACTGGACACATTTTTAGCGACGTTGCCAAACTTCATCACAATCTCTTTCACTCTTATGTATAGTTCGCGATAAGAACAGAGACAAACGATAAATCGCTTACACACAGACGCAAGATCGGCAACGTCTTTTGGCGCCGTCCAGTATATACTACGTCCATGCACTGTATCTTTCATCTTTGATGCAAAGCACATTCTGCTTGTAAATGTATTACTTTTTCAAAATATATAATACTGCCATCTATTGCAAATACATAAAAAGAAAATGTTAGAACATAAAGTTTAAACTATTAACGAAAGATGGCATTGGCATATTTGTATTAATTATTTGGGGAAGCCGGAAGGTATAATAATGTTTTTTTAAAGTAATTGCTTTCTTACAATTTTAAATACTTTATTTAAGGTTTCTGTAATATTCATGTCGTTACTATTATGTAATAAATGCGTTTCTTCAATGAGTTTTTAATTATTTAAACGGGATAGGAAAATTTTTATTGAGCTCTCATTATTTTGACAGAGCATTGAGGTTTGAAAGCTTGCGCCGATATGCGTTTAAAGTATATATAAACATATTGTTTATTTTAACATAGTGTAATAATAAATATTTTTCCAGTGAATGGGTTTTTTTTATTTTAGACCATGTATGACATTATTGTTTACAGCGCATTTTTTATAACGGTTTTATCTTTCGATTTTATTGGAAGCTTTTAATTTTATGAAAATGATGATACGTCAATGCATGTATAATATTCGGTAATACAATTTTAACTATACTAATATATCTCTTTATTGTAATAGGGCCATAGTTATAATACTATAGAAGGAAATGCAGCCTAAAACATACTATTACAATAAAAAAAAAGTAAATGAGACTATCAAACTGACTCTAACTTTTTGTGTTTTTGTGTTCTATGGCTACAATAGTGGCTGTACAAGAAAGTTAACGCAGTGTAGGTATACTCCGTAAGCTTAGTAGTTTTTAACCATGCGCCATGACAAATATAGGTATTTTAAACCTTTTCTAGAAAACGATGGAAAATAATAAATATACTTTAATACTACATTATCACAGAGTGACTTTATAAAAGATTGATATTGTGTTACGAGTTTGTTTACATTTAGTTAAGTACCAAAACCTACAGAGTATAGGTAGGGTAGATAGTCTATTCTTTCAGGATCAGGCACTCTTTAGTCAAAGTCAAAAAAGTAAAAAAAAAGTGGATTAAAGTGGCAAAAATCTGCCTCACGTGACACATGTCGAAACAGGACAAAAATAAAATAAAAAGGCACACGTACATAGTAAAATTTATTTTAAAAGAAACAGCTTATAATTAATATATTATAAGGTAGCGCTTAAATTTATAACTTAATATACTTAATTTAGATATTCATCTTTTTAATTAATTTCGACGTACTACATACTATCTACAGGTAAAGTAAAAGACTTGGATCGCTTGATATCAATATTAATTCAAATCAATATTTTGCGACTCAGATATAAGGAAATACCTATTAAAAGTTTATGTGATATAGAATAATACCGGTGACATTAAAATTTAATTATTGATTAATTGTGATCAATATGTATCGTAACATGCTACAACTTTATTTATAGAGGCAATACGTTTCACATATGATTAACGTATAATAACAATCTTCAGATATCTTAACAACCGGAATAGGAAACGTAATTCAGAGATCATAAATATCCAAATTGTTAGACCCACTGGTTTTACATTCCACCATTTGGTCAGTGGTTGTTAACCATTATTTTTGCGTGAATTTTTTACAAAGGTCTCTCTAAAATGCTTTAACATAACGACATATAAATAACGGATAGTAATCAAAAGTCGATTGTTCATCGTTTAGGTGATCTTATTTGGTAAAATAACTAAAAATATAATCTAGGGCAGACTATTTTTTACCAAATTTTCTATATTATATATCTTACATTAAATGAAATAATGTCTTATCCCGTTACATAATATGTATATATAGTAGAAGTTTTTTACTAACCCACCCGTAAGGAAAACCCACCTCTCATTTACAGAGAATGATTTTAGCTTGGACCCAACGTACTGTCCTTTTTGTTGTATAAGTAGAAGTTTTTTTAATTGATATTGTATTATTTACGTTACGTATAAATTATTATTATTATTATTTGTATTACGTTAAAAAGTACATGATTGAGATAAAAAGCTTATATTTTTTTTGATTACAGTCAAATTGGGTAACTTTGAATCACTTTTTTAGTTTTTTCAGAATATAAAAAAATAGGATGACCTTATTTAAGGTTTTGATCAATAACGAGTGTTCTTTTATACCGAGCTTTAGAATAACTAAGTAACTAGAAAGGAAACGGAAAAAAAATATGCTTTTGTGCGTGTTCAAAGTTACCTTGAGTTTTGGGTAACTTTGAACCGAATTATTTCGGAAACTAAAAATCCTTGAATTTAGAGGATTTTCGTAACATGGGTAAGATTATACTTATGTTCTGAATGAATGAAAGATAGATCTGTCAAATAAAGTCAACTTGTCATAGTTAATAGCCTACCGTTTACTTAAAATATTCATTTACTAAATATTAGCAACATATGGGTAGAATTTTTTTTTGTAACGAATACACATTTATTTGTAATAGTAAATATTTATTAAAAATAAAACCTAAACAATAAATTATATAATCAATTACCATTTAAATGAGATCAAAACATTAATGGTTGGCAAGAGAATTTAAAAATTATTTACCCCATTCCATGAACAATATGTCATCTTCAATGTATATTTTATCATTTTTTTGTTATTTGATGCTTTTTTTTTAAATAGAAACATATTTAACTAAAAATAGGGGTGGTCCACAAATTTACCGGTCAATGGATATAAAACGACGCAAAATCAGGAAATTATATGAAAAAGTATCATTTCAATGTACAATTGATAATTAGAAACCTAAAATTATGTGTTTTACACACCTTTTCTGTAATAAAATCGGAAATGTAACTCACATAGTTTTCACTGCTAAAAGACCGCGAACAGAAAATTTTTGAAAAAGTGTCAAAATTTGTTTAAAAACTATAAATTTTAAATGACATTTGACAACTAGAATATTTAGTATTTCACTCAGCTATCAGTTTTAAATCAGGTTACAAATATTTAAAAAAATAATAAGAATTAGTTTAGTCGTTTTATTCAATGTTACCCGAAAATTCAAAGTTACCCAATTTGACGTATATTATATATAATATAAATAAACTTTATATAATTAAATGAATATACCAACTTCAATTCACAATATATA
The DNA here is from genome assembly GCA_947086495.1 of Morpho achilles. NCBI lineage: Eukaryota > Metazoa > Arthropoda > Insecta > Lepidoptera > Nymphalidae > Morpho > Morpho achilles. Next base: position 9,615,633 of record CAMTZB010000022.1, on the reverse strand, counting down.
AGAAATCTAGATGCTTTGTGGAAGTTGTATCTTTAATCTATTGCATTAGCGTAACGCTAATTTGTATGACGCTGCAACAGCGACATCTAGTTGACGCGATCGATTAGGTAATAAAAACTCGCACTAAGCACACTATTAGAATTCTATATTAAATATGAGTGAGAAAGCTGTAAAATCGAAAGCCAATTATCATAAATTAGATGTAACTTTTTTTCGTATAGTTGAATAATTTGAGAATTAAATGATTTTGTATACATAAATAGTATGTATTTAAATTTTGCGTCGTTCAACTTCGTATCACGAATTCTATTAAAAACACTTATTATAAATTAACAAGGAACTGGTAGAATAGAATTAAAAAAAATAAAGGCGACTTATTTTAAATATAAAACAACTCATAGTTCTTAATAGGCGATTATGTAAATTAAAAAGCTATTCTTTGGGCAATATTTTGGGAATATTTTTAATAAATACATTCAAATCCAACGATTACATTTGATTGTGTTAATTTATCGTATTAAAGGACGAATATTGTATGTATTGCATTGCGTACATGTCTTTATGATTATTATCTTTTAAAGCTGATGACTCATGATACAGATATTGTGGTTTCAGCTACTAAAACAAGAAATCTGCTTATATGCTAGTGAAATCTTTTTGGGAATTTAAAAATTTATTTAGTCACAAATACTTACTTTTGTTTAATATACTTCCTTACGATTGCTAACTTTCAGGCAATTTTAAAAAAAGCTTATGCAAAACTTCTGGTGTATTTAAAGACAGTTTTATTTTATTATACAAAGCCCTAATGTTTTTATTGTTGGCTAAGGGCCTGTTTCACAAGTTACTGACAATGTGTCGGATAGTTAACCGAGAAATAAACTAAGTAGCAGATAAATGTCTCTAAAAAGAGAAAAATTAGAGAAAAACTGCGGCAATTTCAAAATAGGTATTTGCTATCCAGCAGAACAAAATAACAGCCGCATCATCTACCTCTTAACTTATTAGGGACTTTAAGTACTGAATAAGCCTATCAGAAACCCGAGGAACGCAAAATTCCGAGATATGTGTCAGATATGTTCCGAATAAGCTAACTGACAGGTTATTGGTAACTTGTGAAACAGGCCCTAAGAGGCCTTAATTAGTATCAGCAACAAGTCATGACTTTACTTGATAACCAATGTAAATAAAACACCACATTACCTTAAAAAAAAAACAGTTGAGACATACATCGAATTCGTTTTTAACACTTTACGTCAACTAACGGAAATGCTAAATGTCTTAACGGTAAGATTTTGAAGAAGATGTGCTTATATATGTAAATGCTTGATAAGTTTAGCTACTAGAAAGTTACTAGTCAATACAGTTAGTTATTTTTATGTAACTGTTTAAATTTAATGTCATATTAAAATAACACGACGGTAACTTCTTATATCCTCGTATTCAAGTGTCAAATCTTCTTCATTTATAGAACTTTGAATCTGAAATGAGAAGTCAAATGAAATGAGAACTGAAATGAGAAGTGAAAGCCCCGGCGCGGCGTTGCATAGGTGGTATCCTCCGTCACTTCCTTCCGCGCGGCAAATAGGTACACATGCCTGCGGCCTGTTTCGTTTAATTATGGATAGAACTTGATTTTTCTGAGAGATAAACTTTTTAATGTAAAATAATTTTAATAGTTCGCAATAAATTTATAGCCTTTAAGACCAGAAATGAGATTGGTGGTATAAAAGTTTAATTTAAAAAGTAGATTAATTAATTTCATCACAAAATTTCTTTTTAGCCTATATGTCCTTTCGTGTTTATAAACAAATTAGAAAGCATAATAATTTGAAACTATACTAGAATCCTTTCAAATCAACCCATATTTTTGTGGAATTTTTGAACAAATTTACCAAAATTTGTCCCTCACAAGAATGAACTTACTTATGCATCTCAAATCCAAAGTGTTGATGTCGGTGTAACAGGTGTCGGCGCTATTGAAGCAGATGGCGGCAAAGACGACAATGGTGTGGGAGGCTTACGATCAGAGGGCGGGGCTGGGAGTGGCGAGGACAAGTGGTGGCTAAATCCTCCTAGCCCACCAATCGAACTACTGCCCAGTGGACCTCCTGGCAACATCTGCCCGTGGACACCACGCATCCCTGGAAACATGGGCGCCGCACCTTAAAACAAAAACGATATAATGTTACGTCATATTACACTAGCTATTGCTCGCGTCTCAGCTCGCGTGGTACCAAAGTTACATAAAATCATTCCAAAATGTAGCCTATGTGTTATTCCGATTTATTATAATAATAATAATAATAATCTGTTAATTCCAGACACTACATCCATTTTGTTAGAAAAAAATAATCTTAAAGACTATGTTAGTATTATGACTAGGTATTACTTAATTAGTAATAGTCATAATACTAACATAGTCCATAATTATTCCATACCTTCTATTTATGAAACACTGGGACTGCGTATAAATGCGAATCCAGTGATTCATAAATGGATTTTTAATTTTTCGCCCAGTACTTTCAATACTGTTAGAGCTTCCCCGTATTCTATTCATCACTGATGCCGCTCTTATCCTTCTAATTCCATAAAATGATTACCTATATTACTGTGAAATTACATCCAATAGTTTTTCGTGAAAGTGTAACAAACATACATCCTACCACCTTTATGCAGATGATCTACAAATATATGCTCATTGTAATATACTTGACCTTCCTGTAACTATTGGGAAAGTGAATGATGATCTTTCTCGTATATCAGCGTGGAGTCATTCTTTTGAACTCAAAATTAATCCGGAAAAGACCCAAGTAATCATCATTGGAAGCCCTAAGCCTAAGCCTAAGCCTAATTCCACGGATCACATTTTCAAGCCTGCCTCCGATATCACTTGACGGTAAACGTCTGCCCTATAGTAATAAAGTGAAAAACCTGGGTATCATATTCGATGGGAATTTGTCATGGGCTCCTTAACTTAATGAAGTGAGAAGAAGGATTCATTGCGCAGTTGGTTCCTTACGTAGATTACGCAACATTCTACCCACTGCTACCAAAGTTATGATGGCTCAATCTCTCCTTTTACCTATTTTTGATTACGCTGATACCTGTTATGTTAATTTGACGGATGAACAACTTCAAAAACTTGAGCGGCTCCAAAAATCTATGTATTCGGTTCATATTTGGTTTACGCAAATATGACCATGACTCTCAGTTCCACTCTAAGCTCAAGTAGCTCCCTATCCGCCTTCGCAATAATACTCATGTTCTTCATCTTCTATATGCTATTCTGTTTAATCCATCTACCCCTCCTTACCTAAAAGAACAATTTATATTTCTAAAGGAAACACATTCTTTTTCTCTTCGTTCGGAACACAATTTAAAACTAAAAATTCCTTCTCACTCCACCTCCTTCAACGGAAATTCTTTTACAGTTAAGGCCATCCTTTTGTGGAACTCACTTCCTGTATATATTAGAAAATCCGCTAATTTTCAGTGTTTAAATAAAATGTTATCAATACTATTCAAACTCTTCCTGATTGTAATCTCCTTCTTCCTTCATACCTTCTAACGTTATAGAATATTTTCTCATTAATTAATTAATTTATTTTTTCTATCTTTTTCGTCATATAGCCTTTACTTATAAATTTGTTCAATTATTGTTTTAGTATAGTAAATATTTAGAATTTAATTATTTTGTTCACCCTCGCCGCTGATATTTCATTAAATCCTCTACCCTAAGGTTGCCTAGAAGAGATCGCTTTTAGCGATAAGGCCGCCTATTGTACTAATACTTTTTTTGTTAATTTCATGTACTGTTTTGGTGTGCAATAAAGTGTATTTTATTCTATCCATACTCACAAACTTTCTCATTTATAATACTAGCTTTCACCCGCAACTTAGTTCTCGTGAACTGTTGTCGCATGTCGCTTTTCATTGTCATCCTATTCCTGTATAATTTTCAGGATTTCTATAGCCTATAAGTCGCCACGGTGTATAAGGAGTAATTGTGCCAAATTTCATCGATATTGGTTTAGCATATTCACCGTGAAAGAGTAACAAACATACATCCATACTCACATACTTTCGCATTTATAATATTACGAGGATTACATGATTAAAATTGTGTAAGTACAAGTACACGTAAAGTAAGTACAAGTAAAATTGTGTAAGCTTACATTTTAAAGCAATTTTATACATTTACAATTTTCTCATACTTGCTTTTACAATATTTTATGCTAGAATAGTTTCATAAAGTACATATAGGATAACTTAAAAATTACTTAAGATACCAAGGTATACTTTTGTTCATTATCCCCGTGCTCTTATCCCACTCAAAGTGGGGTTTTTGGCTACATATTTTACTTAGTATTTGGCTACATATTTTACTACGCCTGCCTGGTGTCAACTTACCTTAGTCGCCTTTTAGGACACCTCGGTAAGAACTGAGGGTGGTCTATTGTACTCAGCCGGTGTTTACTATAAAAATAGCTTCCCAGTAATTATTATATTTTTCCAACGCCAACTAGCATTAGCTTGTGAAAACGCACTAGTTTATAAAGATACTTACTTGTCTGTAATGTACCCTTCTTGTCATTTGTCTGTGATTGAAACTAGAGTAAAAGAATTTTCCCAAAAAGAGTTTTTAATTTCATCGCAACAGCCGGATAAAACACGGCGGCTCGCCTTAGCTTAGTCGCCTTTAACGACACCTCGGTAAGTAATGGGGGTGGTCTATTCTACTCAGCCGGATAAAACACGGCGGCTCGCCTTAGCTTAGTCGCCTTTTACGACATCTCGGTAAGTAATAGGGGTGGTCTTTTCTACTCAGCCGGATACCACACGGCAAACCTAGGTATACTTTGGATCATACTCATGATTATAAACTTTTACATCTGTTATAACTAAACTATTATAGCTGTGAAATACAATTTACAACCTTATTAAAAATACGATACTTAAGTACATAACAAAATCAAAACCAAAAAACGAAAGACATCTCTACCATTTACGTCACAGTGAGGCGATGTAGTTATGCTATAATAGCTATGATACCCGTACAAGTAAGATCGCAATGGCCGCGCTGTCGGCCATATCTGACAACGCGTTGATTCATGTATACCAGTGGGTGTAAATTTCTGATATATTCCGAATTAAATTCATTGCTGTGAAGCTATAATTGCGCGATGTAAGTTCCCATCGTACCGGACTCGCCTGCCGCTCGTCTGTTGTCGCCCACGTGCACGCCTCGGTACCTAATCGCCTTAACTTAAACAAACCACGCAATTGGATGATTTTGGAAATAAATTCTTACTGGGAGCTTCTATTTTCTAAGAATCTTTATAACGACATGTGTTCTGAACTCACTTGAACTCATTATTGAACCATTGTATGTAAGTATACCATAGGAGTTTTCTTATTTACAACGACCTGATATAATATGGAAGCCCGTGTCGATTTTAAATGGTCGGACTTCGGTAGAATAAAAGTGTTATAAAATGCACTAAGTGAACTTTACGTTCCCCGCACTCTTTTGGAGCTTGTCATCACTTTTCAGCTCGTAGATTAACAGGAGGGCTTTGCCGATGGGTTAAATTGCTCTCGAGCAGGCAGGCGACGACGGACGATCGCCGCGCTACGATCTCATACCACTTGCACACTTATTGGAGATTTATTAGAATTTAAGAGTTGTAAGTACACGGTAATATTTTATATTATATGAAGAATTCGCATAAGTCGCACAGCATAATAAATATTTACACATTAATAAAAATGCCACAGGTTATACTTTCGCTAGCGAATTATGTGAATCCTGAATGCCGGACGTTTCCGCTCAACACCCATTTTTTTAAATGTTATTACAGTAGTAAACGTGTAATTTTATTTCATTTACGTATTCTCGTACGTTTCTCCTAATAAATATGTTTATGACATCTAAAATATAAATTAACTTTTACGTTAAAGTTAGGTTTTACAGAGTTCACATAACAAATAAATTAATATTTGACATTAAGGATTCACGAGGACGCAATAATCCAGAGGAAAGATTGTAGTATAAATTTCACATAATATAAACACTTACTATTACTATTCAAAAGTTTGTGTGTAAAACAAATTCGCGTTGATCAGATCAGAATTTCAACTGAATTATGTACCTGATATTTAATCAAGGTGACCGCTTAAAAGTTTATGAACCGAACAAATTCAGGTCACCATCGGAGTACAGTTTGGACTTGTGTCTGGTATTGCGCCTTCGATCCACCCTATATAAAGCAAACAATATTTTAAAGTTAATATGAACAGCTAGAAATCCTATCAACGATGATTTGTAAACGCTTCAAGATTTCTAGAGGCTACAGTCATACTTTTATCGGGTTATTGAGACGAATAATTAGAGAGAACATTCCGAAGAGATTCAAAAATTCCAAGAATGTATACATTTCATTAGTTGAATAGACTACGATCGATATCTCTGCAGTTTCTACGTAACCAGTTACCTAAAAAGACAAAAATTTTAATAGTTAATACGATAAGAAATTACTAGGTTAATTAGGTTCTACTTATTTCCAATCGATGGGCGTCTGCTGTTCTTCTGCAAATATTTCCAGGGATTGAATTCAGTGATTTTCAAAGGTGATCAATCCAGCCAGCGGAAGGTCTACAAATAACATTTTAACTCCCATAATTAACGACAGGTTTCTAATTAATAAATTGTTGGCACTGTTTTAAACTTTAAGGCTGACTGGACTTTGATTCGGCAATCGATTTTTTTCTTGATATAAAACTTACATAACTAAAACCCCCAGGTATCATGCAACATTTTTGTCGACAAGACTTTAGGGTATATAACATCGCGCTAGGATGAATAGGAAAAGAGCAGTCATAAAAAATATTACGAAAACGGCAGAATTTTAAGCTTTCCTTGCGTGCGCTAAATAAACGGTGAAAGTTATTCAAAACTCATGTACTACAAAATTGTCTCCCTCTAAATGTTCTAAATAAAAGTCCGCGACAGCATATGTCTAGCTTTTAAGGTTAACCCACTTTAACCATTTTTATGGTTATCAAAAGACTATATTTTTCAATGCAGGTGGAGCCGCTGGCGATTGCTAGTATTATATAAATTTACTGTTCACTTGCCAAACAAAAACATTTTAGAATAATCTTATTACAAACGTTACCTTAAAAATGGAGGTTATATTGGGACCATTTTTTACGCCAGTTAGTTCATCTTCATAACGTTTTTTGTTGATAACGGTGTGGCAACAACTAGTGGCCCAGATACTACAAATCAATAACGGTCAGCGTTAAAAGAGTACCTACTATGTCATTTATTGTCATGTATTCCACGTTATAGGTAAATAAATCACAGTATTCATCCGTAACGTGCTTTAAAAATAAAGCGTTAATATGTACGGATTTTTTACGTATCCACAAAAAATATTTTGTCTACAAAATATACGCAGTACACGCATGTACACGCGCCCTATCTTCTAGCCCGCACACATCGACGTCTGCATGAATCGCAGTGTCAATTACAGATGCTATTTTTAAAATCTTCACTTTCAAACGATGCTAATTTTGTTTTTATTTATAAATTTTAAACGAGCTGTTAATAACAATATTAACAACAAAAAATAACTCATCCTATTTAATATTTAATTAAGTATATTATACTATACGTGTTCTTATATTTATTATTACTATTAATTATTTTACTGATTATACTTATTGTGAATAACTACTTTCCTTTTGAATGTTTAATGTGCTGTAATTTGGAAATTGTTTTTGGTTAATGGCTTACTAGCAACCGCCAGCGGCTCCACCCGCGTGGAAAGATTAAAACCGTAATATAGTATTTTCACAACCATAAAAATGGTTAGTGGGTTAAACTTAAAAGCTCTTGTCGTGGACTTTTATTTAGAACTTTTAGAGGCGAACAATTTTGTAATACATGATTTTTTAATAACTATCACCGTTTACTCAGCGCACACAAGAAAAGCGTTTTCAATTTTGCCGTTGTCGTACTGTTTTTTTATTGCTGCTCCTCTCCTAGCGTGATGGTATATAGCCTATGGCCTTACTCAATGAATGGACTATCTTACACTGAAAGAATTTTTCAAATCGGTCTAGTAGTTTCTGAGACGAGCGCGTCCAAACAATCAAATAAACAAACTCAACTCTTCAGCTTTATATATTAGTATAGGTATGTGTATTATTCTTATCGTACTGTTTGTTTCCAAAATATTAAAATAAAAAAAATTAAGTGTTAAGTAGGGATTAATATTACTCTACTTTTTTTAATACTACTCATTATTTTTTGTTTGAATTGTCTGAGTATTTTCTGAGAACCCACCTATTATACATATATTCGAGTATATTCAGTATAGTGCGACAGATATTTAGGAAAAAATTCACGTAAAAGGTTTCCACTTACACTGTTCACTTTATTGTGATATATCGTAACCATTGAAAAAACCATACTATATTCTAAAACTAAAAATCTTCGAACGTTGAATTTCGACATCTAGCATTTAATTACAACTTTCAAATAAATGTACTTTCGTTCGTTAAATCAAAAATGCTCGTAAACGGAGCACCAAGAAACGTAAACAGTGTATCAAGGTTGTCTTTCTTAAAAATTATCGTATTTTTTTTATGAAAGCGAACATTCGGCTTTCAGTCAGTTTATTCTCAAAATACCTATAGCATTTAGAAAGATCAAACGAGTGGAGCAAGCGGGTTCGTGTAAACAGACGTCTGTAAGTTGGGCAGTTCGGTAGGTACGGAGAGAGCGCTCAACGCTTTTTTACTAGGGCTACCATAATATATAATTCTCTGGGATATGCCCTCTTTTATAAGTAATTTATAACGTCATGCTCTTCTGTATATAAATAATACTTAATCGCACTCACCACCAGAAAATTTTTCGTGTATAAAAAACTATCAAAAAACCGGTTGAAATCAGTTTCAACCTAAGTTGTAGATTCACTATTAAAATTATAATAATATATTTACTAGGAAAGAAAAAATGTATACATGTAACAATTTGGGCCATAATAACCACATTAGTTGAAAAACTATGTTGCAATTATTAGGACCTGCGCAGTACACAACGTTCCTGCAAAGCAAAGTTGCCAAACTACGAGTAACAAAAGAGATTAAACAACTGCATTACTATACTTATACATTACTCTACAAACTATTCTACGTTACGTTAGTATGTAACGGCCTGTTACTATCCCACTGCTGGGCATAGGCCTCCTCTCTCCGTTTTTGGAGAGAACGGTTGGAGCTAAGACCTACCACGCTGCTCCAATGCGGATTGGTAGGTGACTACGTTACGTTAGTACAAAATTGTAATAGTTAGAGTTGTAGAGTTATATTACTACTACAATTTTATTCTACGTTACAATAACTATTACTGAAATTTATACTACTTATTCTTATTAATATTAGACAGAATTATAGTGACTAAGATATGTATTATTGTATGACGCTTAATAGATTTTTAACATCATCGTAGGATAAAGATTTTAACCAATTAGTTACAGAATGTTTACATTTATTTTTACTTAGTGAATAAAGTTAAGTATTTTAAAATAGTAGTTGAAGCTTATTGATGTCTTTATTATGTAAATCTGGGGATAGGAATCAAGGAACATTTAAAAACATTTTTACTGCCCCATTGGATTCAGAATTTCTTTTCTTATTTTAAATTAAAAAATAAAATGAAAATTAAATACAAAACAGGTCTGAGATATTGCAATCACGATCCATGTTTTTTGATACTGTTAGTGGTAGGTTGTGTGGAGGAGTGTTCGCGAAGAACGCGTGGACTTCGAGTACGTCAATTGCCAAATCTCGTTTATATGAGAGTGAGCTTTGTACATCGTTCATAACAATTCTCTGAACTATGTGGCAATTATTATTTTTCTAGGTCTCCAGAAGGTGTAATGAATGATGTTAGAGTGTAGGTCTCAATTTCCTGGTGCTTGGTTTGGCTCTCTCTTATCAATGTCTAGCAACTGAACTTTTTAATTTTTATCGCGCCAACTTATTTTAAGATAAAACTCATTTAAATATGTATATTTCTATTTTGCAAGTTTCTTTAAGTGATCCTTGCGCCGCCTTGTGACGCCGTGTGCTATCCGGCTGAATAGAATAGTACCACCCTCATTTCATACCGAGGTGTGAAGTAGTGTGAGGTAGAAGGCGACTTAGCTAAATCGACCCGCCGTGTGGTATCGGGCTGAGTAGAATAGATCACTCTCATTTCTTACCGAGGTGTCGTGAAAGGCGACTAAGGTAAGTTGATCCGCCGTATGGTACCCGGTTGAGTAGAATAGACCACCCTCTTTCTTACCGAGGTTTCGCAAAAAGCGACAAAGCTAAGTTGACGTGAGGCAGGCGGCCGGTTGTAAAATATGTAGCCAAATCATGTCACAACATGTTTATAACATGTTGTGCCGACTCCACTTAGAGTGGGATAAGGGCAGGAGGGTGATGATGTTTAAGTGATCCTTAGACTTTTTACGCTGGTACTACGATTTACTTCGAATTTAAATATACCGCAAAAAAACGATTTTAAGTCAGGTTACATAATCAGAAGTATTAGAAAAAAAGGTAACAACAAAGATCAACTGTGTTTTAAAGTAAAAGATAGCAGATATAATACAGTCAGCGACCAAAAACAGATCCAAACGCCATAAGAAAGCAAAACAGTTAAGGATGATATAATAGATTTCGTCAATAAGTGTATTTAACCTTATTTTCACCAAATCCCACGATATAGTAACGAATGCATTAAAACTGGTTCATTATGAAATTTTTTTTTAATGTTAATTATAAAGTTCTCCGCGAGTTACATTAAAAGAAACTACAACTACCGTCTCTATACTAATATATAAAGCTGAAGAGTTTGTTTGTTTGTTTAATTGTTTGATCTCCAGAACTACTGGATCGATTTAAAATATTTTTTAGTCTTAGTCCATTTATCAAGGAAGGCTATCATGCAAACATGAATAGGAGAGAAGCAGTAATAAAAAAATATTACGAAAACGGCAAAATTTAAAGCTTTCCTTGCGTGCGCTACGTAAACGGTGATAGTTATTCAAAAATCATGTACCACAAAATTGTTCCCCTCTGAAAGTTTTAAATAAAATCCACGAAAGAATATGTCTAGCTTTTAAGGTTGACCCACTTTAACCATTTCTTATGGTTATTAAAAGACTATATTACGGGGTTTAATCTTTCACCGCGGGCTGAGCGGAGTCGCTGGCGGATGCTAGTATTATAAATATACCTTAAGCATAAAATATAAGTTAACAATTTAATGTATAATCTTTTAAGATGTAAAATAAAACAATAAAAAAGTTGTGTTTGCGTGATTAAGTGTGTCAAAAAATAAATTAGCATTGATATAATATAACAGTTTTGGATAACGCTTGGGAAAAAACATTTAAAAGCACGGGTGCGACGATTTGGTTCAACGACAAATATTTTACACGTACTCGTACATATTACGTAATACAGTTATATTGCACGTCACGTCACATCTTCCTGCCCTTATTCCACTCTAAGTGGGGTCGGCACGACCTGTTATAAATATGTTGTCACATGATTTGGGTACGTATTTTATGATCGGCCGCTTGCCTGACTTCAACTTATTTTAGTCCTCGGTAAGAAAGAGGGTGGTCTATTCGACTTCTAACCGGGCCATCACATGGTGGGTCACCTTACCTTAGTCGCCTTTTACAACTCTACTCAGCCGGTTACCACTCGGCGGATCGACTTACCTTAGTCGCCTTTTACGACACTTCAGTAAGAAATGAGGGTGGTACTATTCTATTGAGCCGGATACCACACGGCAAAAAAGTCATGTAAAACTAGTAATCATGATATAGACCTATGAAACATTAGAAATTTTACACAGTTAAAAATAATTTGCAAACGGCTAAATTTAGTATTCTCATGAAGATGCTTGATCGCGAAACTGGCAATTAAACTTCTGTTACGGTATCGATAAATTGTTTCATTGCATTGGGGCCCTTAAGTTTAACAGAAAATATAAGAAAAGTGATATTGTATAAGTAATATACAATTATGAATATTAACTTGCTTACGTTTTAGCTTCCGTCGTATATAATATTCTGTCGAGATATTGTAAAGCAATAAATACTTCAAACAAGGGTTTTAATCCACAATTAATTAATAATTAAGAAAATCATTCATAAATCTTTTACCTACAACCTAAAATAATTGGGCCTTACAATTGTCTATTTTGCGGCCTATAGTTGAAATATTTTTTTTATTTAAATCTAGCTGTGGTTGCGGTCGGCTCTGCTCGCATGGAAATGAGTGTACGTAATTGAAATTTTGAACATAAAGTAAATAGTAAATAAATATTGTGTGTTAACTATAAGAGATAGGCACATGCTGTCGCGGACTTTTTCGTAGTATTTTTGTATACATACAATTCTCTAGTACGTCACTTTAATGTATCTCTGTTTTATTGATTTTTACAAGTGCGCAACCTTTTAAACACGTTTTACCGTAAACCGTAATGTATTATTAACTTTAGAAAGAATTTCACTATCTTAAAATATAAACCATACAAAAATCAGTTCAGTAGAATTTGAGAAAATCGATCATATACAGACAGACAGCTTTTGGGGGCTTTGTTATCTATACATTATAAATACACATTATATATAATAAAGTTAATTGCGATCGTTCGGTTGTAACACATTAAAATCTTAGATATTTGTTTGTTTGTATCTTCTTTTCACACACAAAAATATATAAATAATATTAAAATGAAAAAAAAAGATTCTGAAATTTTATTAGTAAACATTAAAATGTCTACATTTACTATAACTTTTAATTATATTTATTATCTATAATATGCCTGTAGCAGATATAGCAACTTGCAATAAACGTAAACTTATATCATCATCCTCCTGCTACTATCCCACTCTAAGTGGGGTCGGCACAACATCTTATAAACATGCTGTCACATGATTTGGCTGCGTTTTTACGACCGGCCGCCTGCTTGACGTCAACTTACTTTAGTCGTATTTAACGATACCTCGGTAAGAAAGAGGGAGGTCTATTCTACTAAACCGGATACCACACGATGGGTCGACTTACCTTAGTGGCCTTTTACGACACCTCGGTAAGAAATGAGGTTGGTCTATTCTACTCAGCCGGATACCACACTGCGGAAACGTAAACTTATATATCAACATGTATTTTTAGATGTCTCTTTATCATGCAAAAATTCTTAAGAACTTATAAGTTCGGTATTTTATATAACCGTGATTTTCGTGGCTTACACGAAGTAAATGGGTTTCAAACATACTGGTTGCTCTGCCTTTGCACAAATGCACATGTTACCACAGCTTTTATGGACGTCGTAAGGGAGCCTTCTGAGAAACGGGCTGCGCACATGGTAGGTAATAAACTGTCGATTATCCGGCCGTGATCTATAAGCTATTTATTGGCCGTGAATGCACTTTTCTCTTAGCTACTATCTGCAATAGTGTGTTTATTTATAACAAAACGCAATAGACGGCAATAGTTTTACTGAGACTTACTCTTTTAAATAATTGATATTCAAGAAAGTTAATGGTGACATTAACTTAGTTCTACAAGCGAGAAGTTACCCTATCACATACATATGTACAGACGATTTAACATGCCGTCAGTTATTGGTACTGGTAATGTGAATGTCAAAAGTTTAGGTACTGATGCGTTAAATTTTAAGTGCGTACATATTTTATGATATTTTGCTATTTTTAAATTTTTCTCAGAATAATAATACTGCAGATGTAAATTATATTACTAATGGAGGTTAGCCCAAGAGTAATGTATCTCTACCATATATGAACCTTTAATGTAGGGGCCTGCGTTGAGGGCAGACTGTCAGATTAGTAAAAAAAATCGATTCTCCGAAAAACTCGAGCGCGTCAGATTAAGGCAAGGTTAGTTAAGTACATGCAAAATAGCTTAGATTTTAATAATCTGACGATTTAAGCGTGGTATAAGGTAATAAGCGTGTCACAAAGAAGTAAAAAAAAATACGTAATCTCGAAATACTCGAGCGCGATTAAACTTTTTTTTATTTTGAAGGAAATCTTAATAATAATAAAAAATATAATCTGACGATTTTAATGGGGTGATGAAGCTATAACCATAAATAAAGTGTGAAGCGAGCAGTTGCTAAGAACTGTATACTGTAAGCTTTAAAAAATATGTATAACTGTTTTGGAATATCGTGTAACCAGTTCGAAGATACATTTTATTTTTAATACTGTAATATAAAAAAAAATAAAAATTATGAAGTTCATAAACATTTCTTCTTAGAAACAAGAGGACAACGAAATAGATCAAACCAATTGCGTTGACGAATTTAGTGCGGCAGAGGTTTATTTATTCCATAAATAGTAAAAAAAGGCAAAAAAAATTTCAATCGTCAGATTAACGATGTTCCACGATATTTCTAATACATTATTGTCAGATTATGATTTAGAACGATAAGGACATCACGTTGAACTACCTGTATAAATATCTAACGCGCTCGAGTATTTCTAGGTCACATTTTCAAAACTGTCATGTCCAAATCGTCGTCCCTGCAAATTTAGCATCCCGCGCTCCCCTACTACAACGAAAAAAACATTACGAATTTTCTTTGGAATAAGGAAAGAAATACATTTCAGCAAAATACTATAGAGGGAATTACTAGGAGGTCATGAATCAAGAAGGGTGAAAAATGTACCCAGCGTCCCGCCCCGAGAAATACAGGCACACAAAATATATTCTAGGGCACCAATAATAAGCCAGGGATGAGAAATCAATACCCCAAGCTGCGCAAACTGAAAGTGAAAGTGTAGTACTACGTCATTCAGAGTATACATAGGACATTAAATTTAAATTGAGCTCTTGTCCGAGATTTTAAATTTTACAAATTATTAGCAGATCCGGCTACGTGGTGTGGTAGCTCCAAGATGTTTCACATTCTTCTTCTAGTCGGTGCCCCGTATGAAAGTCCTTATTTTTTTTTCCTACGTTTCGCTCAGCTTGGCATATAAAATTTCATTAATATCAATATTGAGGTGATAACGAGGTAATAATGTGTTGCAAGAAAGTAGTCGCTATAAGTATTAGTAGTACCACTACTACTACTACTACACACCCACCCGCATATATATAAATGGTATCTATACATTTTTTCAATAACCTACTCAATGTCTAGATGTTAACAAAATGAAACGAGAAAACGTCGTGACGTGATATATCAATGGTAACGTTCCTTTAACTCTTGCTATATTCTGTTATCCTAGTCAAAGTTTTTAGAGGAGGCGGCCTTGGGTGTAGTGGGCCTCACGATATGTATATATATATATATATATATATATATATATATATATATATATATATATATATATATATATATATATATATATATATATATATATATATATATAACCTACCTATATTTTCGTATGTATGTGTATGTATATGTGTTTGTATATATATATATGTTACATAATAACAGTGACCGACAAGCACTCTGACCGAGAATAGACATTTTCGTTTTATCTCAATCAGTTTATCAATTTATGGCGTGTAAGGCGCTGCACAAACCTTTAGACTCTTGTTGTCGGCGTTAAATTATAACGTAAAAAATAATGTAACGTATAAAACGTATATTTATTTATTTTCATATTTATTAAAACGTAAATATGTATATTTTATTATTAAAATAAGAGTTAAGCGCCCGCATTGTATGACTGTGTATGAGTCACACGATTCTGCGCGCTAAACTCTTATTTTAATATAAAATATACATATATACGTTTTAATAAATATGAAAATAAATAAATATACGTTTTTTACGATACAAAATATAGTTACAAAAAATTGCAGTTACAGTGTATATTTTCGGAAACCTTTGCTGACATACAGTCAGTTCCTGCCATTTCTTGTTAATGCTGTTTTTATTGTATCAAGTCCAAGATACATTACGAGATAGAAACTAGAGGCTGAGGAATAAATAACCCTTTTCCTTGCTCTAATAAATAATTATACATAGAATGATGACGTGATTGCTTACAATTATTTAAACTATAATAACGCGCTTAAGTAGTATTGTTTTCATTTTACGCATTGAATTATAATAAATAATAGAGATGAAATAAATAAATAATGTTAAATTTCCTGTAGAATTAACAGGATTTCTATAGCCAAATAACTGTGCCAAATTTTATAAACTTTCGCATTTATAGTATCAATAGGATGCTTGTATCTTAAATTAAACAATTTCCAATGACATTGAAAATAAATTAGAAACAAACTGTGCCTACGTGTGAGCAGCGCCTTAAGGCAACTTTCAATTTACTACTTCTTTACTATGTTGTCCTAGTAAAATTCTCAGTGGGGCGCCGATATTTTTTGTATCCAACACAACGATTTCATACTTACTGACCGCGACAAACGATGCCCAGTTTAGTAGTTCTGTCGCACTCAAACAACAAATCAATAAAGCGCATATGACATCTACTAATATAAACTGCATCATGGTTATGTTCCCCCCGTGAAATACATATCTCAAAAGAGGAGCCATTACAGACAGATAATAATAATTAGACTTCATTCATTATCGCCGAACATTTTTTTTACGAAATAAAAGGTACGAACCACATAATATTCTCATAATGACCTACTTACTGACCGACAAAAAATATTCTGTCCCAATTATCTGACATCTGAGAAGTCATCTGACTATCAGCTCCATCATCGTTCTGTGCTCCGAGTAAAATGTCTCAGATGAGGCGCCATTAAAAATAGTTGGGGCCTCATGATCGCCACTCACGTATCTACCTCGTAAACAAGTAACTAACTAATCATCCTCCTGCCCTTATCGCACTCTAGGTGGGGTCGGCACAACAAGTTATAAACAAGTCGTCACATGATTTGGCTAGGTATTTTACGACCGGCCGTCTCGGCAGGAAATGAGGGTCTATGCTACTCAGCCGGATAGCGGACCACACGGTATTATTACGTAAATAGTAAGTGGTAAGTAATTGCATTCCATTGTGGCCTACTGACCAACAAACAAAGTTCTGACCCACTCGCTCAACTTAATCAATACATAGTATTTGACGTCATCTGTCTATGAACTCCATCACCGTTATGTGCTCCCAGTGAAATGTCTCAGGTGAAGCGCCATTAGAAATAATAGGGGCCTCACGATTGCAACTCTATTACGTAAATAGTAGTAGTAATATACGTAGGGTACGTAATATTTTCATAATGACCTACTGACCGACAAACAATGTTCTGTCCCACTCACTTAATCAATACATGAAATATGACGTCATCTATCTACTAACTCTATCTTCGTTATGTTTTCCCGGTGAAATATCTCAGTTGGGCGCAAGTGCATTTATTTATTATATTATAAGTAGGGAGGGCGTCACGATGGATATGCCTATAAAAATATTATATATATATATATATATATATATATATATATATCATCTAGATAGACGATATATATAAATAATATTTTTTATTAAAGATAGACATCTGTCTATCTTTAATAAAATATTATACAAATATTAATTAAGGATCTACTCTGACCTACAAAAGATGTTTTACTTCTATCCCACTTAATCAATATATTGCATTATATATATAAATATATTGTAGACAGCGACATTTTTAATCAATGTTTTAATTTATTGTTGCTAGCAACACTTCATAATTACCTCTCATCTAGAGTATAAAAATGGTCAGGTCAAGAGCAGAGGTCTCTTTTACGATCGGTACTTGCGTGCGAAAGCTCTGTTATTTAATGTGTTCACGTCGGTCATCTTGTTTGTTTGGTTACAAATGTATTAATTTAGTTCTCTTTTCTTAAATCCTACTTTGGATCCTAACATCAGAAGCGGGATAAACAACTCACAGCTCACTGCATAAATTAAATTAAAAGTGTGGTAGAATTTGGTAGATTTCATTTTGTTTATTTATGACATACCCACTTTTTGTTTTCGATTGAATTGCACGTATTTTTGAAAAAGTATTTGTGTATTTCGTTACAATTGCTCGTATTTTACGTGATTTTGTGAAATAGTGCGTTCTAAGTTAAATAGTCGTGATTCGCTTCTCGTTTGGAATACGTAGCGAAATCGAATATTGTGTTTTGTGTTTATCGCGAGAAAAACTTAATAAAGAGGGTTGGTTTTAAATGCGTAATAACGTCTTGCAACGTGTTGCGAGCGGCCGGAAGCGGCACAATTTCGTAAATGACTCAAGTGACCAGTCTGATCAGTCTTATTCGGCTGAAGGAGATCGACAACATTCGGGTCGTAATATTAAACGCGTCTCTGATAAGTGTTCGCGAAAAGGTTTACGTAGTGACAGCTCTTATTTAACTTTGCGATCTAGCTCGCGCATAGTTTGTGTTCCCGCTCGTGTGAAAGGAGGATCCCACTTGTATTATAGTTCACGGTCTGATATATAAAGAAGAAACGGTTCCACTTTACATCAATAATTTCATTATCGCTCGTATGATAGGTACCATCCCGACGTCGCGAGACTTGCGTTTGCTTTCATTTTAAGCGATCTAATTCTCCTAACTGCGTCGGTACTTCTGACTTGAGTGGACCGCATGTACCTACATCACTACTTAGAATCAACTTGTTCAGAGGCATCTAATCTTTCGCATGCTTTACATCAATCCGTTAATAACATTTGGAATGGTGTGAATAAGTTGACCGTTAAATGGGTAAACTGACAAGGCTTGTTATCTCGTGTAGCTTCATGTCAAAGGGGCTATGCAAAAATATGGTTTGTCGTGGTCAGGTAAGGCCGAGCCCAGTAAAATAGAAGCTCCGTGAGGCACGGGAGACTGTTTCTCGTTCTTGGAGGTTATTTCAAGATGTTTTTAAATCGGTCTAAAGCTCGATGCTCGTGTAATTTAACATCGACATCGACAACGCTAATTTAATATTTATGACTATGGGGTTGTAATAAAGTTTTCTCAGTCTGCAGGAAACTTGATGCCGGCATTCGCGGTGGTAATCCCGGCATGTGTGGTCAGTACGTGGCGGTAAAGGTGTTACCCCATGACCGCTGTACACTTCGCTTGCTTAGCGGAGGCTGCGGCGATGCTACGCTGGCTGCGTACGTGGCGCCGTGGAGAGCCGAGTGGTGTGCCGTGTGTGAGACATGCGCCGCCTTCAGTGAGAGTGATTCTACTCTGGCGGCGTGCACCACTGTCATGTAGGGTGAGGGGAAGCTAGTCACCCCGAGCATTTTGCTACACCCTGGCGCTTGGTGGGTCCCAAGTTGCTGAATAGGCTGATCGAACGATCAGTCTATGGCCTGTTTATCAGGTGGCCTGTGACGTGTTACGTCGGGCGAAGCGCGCGTGTCGCGTGACCGAGTCATGTTTATCCATGGCGATGGTTGGGTAAAAGTCCTAGGCATATGGTTTGAAATTTTAAAGAGACGTCTCGATTATTATTTAGAGAAGAATGTTAGATGAGATCGTTTGCTCAGTAAAATAGCTGAAGTATGAATTAATTGAATGGCGAGGTAGTGGAAAAGAGGATGTTATTTTTATTTGGTTTATGTATTTGAAAATTTTCTAATTGCTTTTTCAAATACAGACGATGACTATGACACCGCCTTTGCGTCATCAGTCAGTGCATCTGACTCATCCACGCTTCCATCAGCCACTCATCAAGCTACACCTGCCGCTGCAAACAATGCTGGTCCGGTGGTACGGGCAGTTATGGTCGAGGACGACATGCGGTCAGGAGAGGCCGTGTAGACAGCGACATTTTTAATCAATGTTTTAATTTATTGTTGCTAGCAACACTTCATAATTACCTCTCATCTAGAGTATAAAAATGGTCAGGTCAAGAGCAGAGGTCTCTTTTACGATCGGTAC
Organism: Morpho achilles; assembly: GCA_947086495.1. Classification (NCBI taxonomy): domain Eukaryota; kingdom Metazoa; phylum Arthropoda; class Insecta; order Lepidoptera; family Nymphalidae; genus Morpho; species Morpho achilles. The sequence goes on along the minus strand of CAMTZB010000022.1, from coordinate 9,595,670 downwards.
TTGCGTGCGAAAGCTCTGTTATTTAATGTGTTCACGTCGGTCATCTTGTTTGTTTGGTTACAAATGTATTAATTTAGTTCTCTTTTCTTAAATCCTACTTTGGATCCTAACAATATATATTGCAAAATACGCCCACCGGAAGTTATTGTAGTGGACCACGATCGATAAAAGTGGCATAGTTAATATGTTAATATACCTACATACACACGTTATTACGTTATTAATACGTCATTACTTACACGTCATTATTATTAGTAGATATACATTCATTTATACAATGGCCTACTGACCTACCCAACGATTCAAGTATTATTTCTATCTCCCTCTTATATGACGTCATCAATCTATTACATCCAACTTCATTATGATCTCCCGGTGAAATATTGCAAAATACGCCCACTGGCAGATATTGTAGTGGCCTACGATCGATAAAAGTGATATAGTTATTATGTATATATAAACCTACATACACACGTTATAACGTTATTAATACGTCATTACTTTACACGTCATTATTATTAGTACATATACATCTATTTTATAATGACGTACTGACCTGCCCAACGATTCATGTATTATTTCTATCTCCCTCTTAAATAACGTCACCAATATAACCTACAACTTCGTTATGTTCTCCCGGTGAAATATTGTGGATGAGGCCCACTTGCAGTTATTGTAGCGGCCTACGATCGATAAAAGTAATATAATAAATATGTATATACCTACGTACAAACTTATTACGTTATGAGTACGTCATTAGTTACACGCCATTACTTACACGTCATTACTTACACGTCATTACTTACACGTCATTGCTTACACGTCATTACTAACACATCATTATTATTAGTAGATATACATTCATTTTTATAATGGTCTACTGACCTACCCAAAGATTCATGTATTATTTCTATCTTCCTCTTATATGCATCATCAATCTATTACCTGCAACTTCGTTATGTTCTCCCGGTGAAATATTGCCAAAATCCGCCCACTGGCAGTATTGTAGTGGCCTACGATTGATAAAAGTGATATTTTACGTAATTACTTTATTTATACGTCATTATTATTATTAATAATACATTTATTTTTATAATGGCCTACTGACCTCCCCAACGATTCTTGTATTATTTCTATCTAAATAATAAAATAAAGTTTTTCATTGGACTCCTATGAAAGTATCTATCCTAATGATATCTTCGGTTAAAAATGCATCAGAGTATATCAACAGGTGTGCTTTAAAATTAACATTAATAAGATGAAAATCATGCTTAAAACATGTTCAGTTACTCCCGTTCATCATTGTACTCGAAACTATAGACAAGAATACTCATATTTGTTTACCTATGTCCTACGACATACGGTGCGGTTAGGAAGTCCAATTTCGTGAAAGAGATCAGGCGTCAATAAAATTTCGGCAAATTTCGTGAGATGTATTCATCGAAAATCCATCAGTGCTTAAAGACCAAACTCTTTGAATTGGATCTGATATTTGGTCGCTAATTATGGGCTTTATAACAAGGCTAACTTTGTTCGCGCGTGGGCGAAACAGAGTATATTTACGAGAGAGTATATTTACAGTATCTAATCAAAAATCTAATCAGATTGTAATGTTTTATTTATTTATGATTTTATTTTACATCACATACAAAAACAGTTTAGAAAAGAGAAACGTATAAGAGGTAGTAATACAATCTTGTTGTCGTAGCAATGTCTTCCGGAAAACTAAGTTGACTAAGTGTTGGCACCTTTTTTTAATGTTTTTAAAAAGAAAATATATACATGTCAGTCGCTCATCAAATGTCACAAAAGAAAACATTATTTTTTAATTTTTTCTTATTTTCGATGTTATTACTATAATATTATAAACAAACAGCGGACCATTTATTGATCCGGATAAATTATAATTATTCACTAAGGGACAGAATTTAGGATATAGTTATTTTCAATTTTAAGAGCGTTTTATATAAGTATAATTTATTATTACTTCTTTTATCTGGGAATTAATATTACATTGATGTCATTAATTTTGATATAACGTTACAAGCTAGTCAATCTACGAATAAAGTAAATTCGAATATTACTATGACTAAGTGACTTTTCGTTTTCGAAGGAATATTATTGTTTAACTTAATCTACGTGTGCAAAATATTATTAGGGAAATATTACTTTAAAAATTATTTTGAAATAAGACATTTTAAATTTACTACTTAAGCACTTACCACATTATTACATAGGTATATTAAAGTTAAGGTAACTATATATATATATTTATTGTTTTATTTTTTGTTCTTTTCTTTTATTCTAGAGTGGATAATGTCCTCTTTTCTATTACGGATTTCTTATTCCTTTGTTTTTATTAGATAACAATATTTAAAAGGCTAAAAGAATATGAATAGTAAATTTTTATCATCAAAAACACTATAAAATTATTTTTTTTCCCAAATTACCAGAAAAACATTTATTTGTACAGCCAGCAACACTTTTTTATTACATTTCTCAACAGATTAATTTTAATACAAATCTGTCTAATTAAGTATAAAGATATTAAATCCATCGCACAGTGGGACGTAATTCCAAAAAGCTGGCCTAAACCTCCAAAATTAGGGTTTTATTTCTTTCTCTTTTATTTTTTTGGTGTGGAACAGTTTTAGCTGTCTAATGCAATAAAAGCTTTTAAAAAAAAAATTAGCATACCCAACACAAACTTTTATTGATAAAATTACATTGTAATTTAAAATAAATTATTTTTATTTATCGATGTCAGATTTGCTCTCTCAATAAGGAAAAGTTTAGCGAAAAACTTACAAATATCTATATTTACAGCAACCTAGAAATACGAAGCAATAAGACCAAACAACCATAAATGTTAACAAAGTTCAATTCATTTGCCATACATTATACATATAGTATTTGTTCAAATTCTATGTGTTGTATGTAGAAAGAAGAAGCAGTACAAAAAACCTACGTTTATTTTTACTGGCCTTAAATCAATAAATCTTGCAACTTCTGTGGTGATGGGCGTGGTCAATGTTACCACGCCCAACACCCATACTCCATTCTTTTCAATGCAGCGGTGCTGCAACTTCTGCTGCGCTGAATGAAAAATACCTGCACGAAAGGAACTGGAAAACAACACGGTACGATATAATACGATACAATACTACTAGGGGTGCATGAATACAGAGGAGTTCAAACTCAAATAGTAAAACGAGTGAGCATCCCACTAACTTGACAATTTCATTCAAACAATCATTTATTCAAGCATCTTTTCTTTAATATTTAAACGTAAACTTTAAATTCTGTTTTCTTCCTGTAATAGATATATTTTTGCTACTTAGCAGTAAATCATTTGCTCAGGAAAACTTTGTATCAAAGCCGTAAAAAAATGTAAAACCTTTCTTAGAATCGTCCACTATATTTGTTAATGTAAGACTCCATTGGGTGTCCTATAAAAACCTATTTCTATAACTTACAGAATTTTGATACATTGTGAATGAAGAAATCTTAATATAGATAGTAAATGGCTTTTTTTGACACTCTATTCAGTATTTAACAGGGTTTCTATAGCCTGTATGTTACACCAATGTAAAAGCATAAGCGAATTTGACGTAAAATCGTAAAAGGCAGACGCAGCTTCGAATTGACATTAGTATGTTTCGATTGATATTAGTATTTAAGTTACTACTACTTATACTTATACTTTAAGCTAAATATTTGCACTCTTTTAAGAACCCTCCGTTCTTAGTGTGAAATTAAGTATTCAAGCTGTGATAGCCCACTATTCAGACTATGACCGTGACTCTTTCGCGGAGTCACGGATTTAAGTACATAAGATCCAATAGGGTTTTCTGTAAATTCTGTGCCAATTGATATTTTCAATTTATCACGCGCTTTTCGTTAAAGGAAAACTTGTATATCTCTAGATAATTCTGGGGAGATATGTTGTAACCTACAAATGCACTTTGGAGCAGCGTGATGGGTCTAAGTTCCAACCCTTCCCTTCAAAAAGGAGAGCAGCTCTACGTTGAGCAGTTACTTTGCTTTGACTTTCATTATTTATTGAAAACGTATAGTCGAGTAAAACATCAAATTAATTTATTTTGTAGTGTCGTTCCTCACAATATATTTAACTAGCAAACGCCACAGACTCCGCCCGCGTGGAAAGATTAGAACCGGAATTCAGTCTTTTGATAACCATAAAAATTGTTAAGTGGGTTAACCTTAAAAGCTAGATATATGCTGTCGCGGACTTTTATTTAGAAATTTTAGAGGGGAACAATTTTGTGATACATGATTTTTAAATAACTTATACCGTTTACTCAGCGCACGCAAGGAAAGCTTTACATTTAGCATTTCGCATTCTTTGTTTGTCCATCTATCCCTATGTATGCTTAAATCTTTAAAACTACACAACAGATTTTGATGCTTTTTTTTAATAGATAGAGGGATTTAAGAGGAAGTTTTATATGTATAACAACATTCAATACGGAGTAGAGAAATACTGTAATTTTTGAGGTTTGTAATGTGGTATCGTAAATAATTACGAGATTTATCAAAATGATGAACTAAGTATTTGTACACCTTGAAAAGGTCTACAGAAACGTCCGCGATGGTATATCTTATCGATAACCCACAATAGCATTTTTTTTACGAAAAATAATGCCTTATTTTCGAATCAATTTTAAACAAAATACCATTAATCCTTATCCAATTAAGTGCCTTAAATAAATTGTTGATTTAATATAGATCAATATGGCCGTTTACAGCATGTAATTTAAGTGACCATTTTCGGAGATATTACAGATTTAAAATACCGTGAGGAGGCCGCGCTTCACCCTATAGCACTTTGCATTTAGCAGCTATATTATATCGTTCTGTCAAGAGTTTGTTTAATGACAAGAAAGCTGTGAATGTTGTATATAAAGAAATTCTGTAATTAATTGTAAAAATAAAATACATAGGGAAAAATGTAAAAATAAATAAGCAAATATGTACTATATGAATTTAGATATTCCAAAGACAGCAGGAAATCTTCTTAGTATAGGGAGAGGGAAATTGTTTTTCTACAAATTTAATGCTTGCGGGCCTTGCCCTTGGGCAGTAAATAAATCAAAACTACTGGATCGATTTTAATCATTTTTTTTCACTGAGTGACATGGGCCATATATTTTATACCCGTGCACAGCAGGGGCAGGCCGCTAGTATATTCATATAGATAACGTTAGGTATTTAATAGTATTTTAATAGGTAACTTGACTAGGACATCATATGTTGAAAGTGATAAAATTTCCCAGCCACCCATCTACTAGTACCCATCCCTCTTTATCCACCACCTCCCCCTCAGCGTTGGAAAATTTCAGTGTGAATAAGCAAAAGCATGATATATGATAAACCTAACGTAAATATGTTTATATTGGGCGGCTTTACACTTTCGCCCGAGAGCACTCGCTATGTCTCACCCGAGACATTACGACCGAGACGTTAGCTTAGTTATTTTCAAAAAACACTTTACAGTTCAGAAAACTTTACCTCATATTGAGCAGACGTCAAGAGTATCAAATACTGAGACAACAGTATCGGTTACGGCGAAGGAGGTAATGATGACCATAAAAAAATGGCGAGAGGGCGGGCTCCGGGCCATGATGGTCTGAGTGTGGAGCACTTAGTAAATGCTGTATATCGGGTTTCATGTTTTCATGTATATCGGGTTCTTGCGATGTTCTATACGCTTTGCATCCGACATTCCTACCTCCCAGCTGATCTAATGGAAACACTGGTTGTACCTGTTGTTAAAAATAAATTAGGAGATATTGCAGATAAATGCAACTATAGGCCCATATCCTTAGCAGCAATTTTAGGGAAAGTGTTTGACGGTCTGCTTGAGCGCAGGCTGAGTGGTTATTTGAAGTTGAATGATGCACAGTTTGGTTTCAGAAATAGCTTATCAACTGAAACTGCTATACTGGCGCTTAAGCAAACTGTGAAATACTATACTGACAGAAAAACTCCTGTGTACGCTGCATTTCTTGACCTCTCAAAAGCATTTGACCACGTTTGTTATAAAAAACTATGGGCCAAGTTAGAATATCTTAACGTTCCTTCAGACTATGTAGATATACTGAGATTTTGGTATAGTTCACAAACAAACAGGGTCAAATGGGCAGGTGTTTACTCTGAAGCGTATCGTCTTGAATGTGGAGTCAGGCAGGGAGGATTGACATCTCCAGCCCTGTTTAATTTATATGTTGATGAGCTGATTGGTGAACTCCGTAGAACTAAAGTTGGATGTTCGATTGATGGAATTAGTATCAACAACCTAAGTTATGCCGACGATATGGTTCTGCTGAGCCCATCAATCAGTGCACTTAGGAGACTGCTTGCAATATGTGAGTCATATGCTGAGTCACATGGACTCTTATATAATGTAAATAAAAGCGAGCTCCTAGTTTTTAAAACAGGGGGAAGAATATTAGAGAACATCCCGCCAGTGTATCTAAATGGCGTTCCGCTTAGAAGAGTTAAGGCTTTTAAATACCTCGGTCATATTGTTACTGACGACCAGTCTGATGTGAAAGATATTGAAAGAGAACGCAGGGCGATGGCGTTCCGATGCAATATGTTGGCTCGAAGATTTTCACGCTGCAACAATTTGGTAAAGCACATTCTATTCAAGGCATATTGCCAATCATTTTATACGTGCTGTTTTTGGGTTACATATACGCAGAGGGCCTACAACGACCTGCGTATCCAATATAACAATGGGTTCAGAATGCTGTTGGGGCTACCACGTTTCTGCAGTGCGTCACTGATGTTTGCTGAAGCTCGTATTAATGATTTTTATGGAATAATGAGGATAAGAGCAGCATCAGTGATGAGAAGAATATGGGGAAGCTCTAACAGTATTCTGAAAGTACTGAGTGAAAAACCTGATAATCCATTTATGAAGCACTGGATAAATGGAAGGTATAGAATAATTTAATTAGTACCTAATAGTCACATACCTAACATAGTCTATAAGATTTATTTTTTACTAACAAAATGGATGTTATGTCTGTAATCAATAAATTATTATATTATTATTATTAGTTAGTGTTAGGTGAGAATGTACACTCTCGTTAGGATTATTTCAGTTTTAGAGGATGAATCTTCAATAGAAATTTAAAGCTCTCGAAGCTATCCCCTGCAGCTAAAAATCTGAACGTGATAGCAACCGGTATTTTAGCCAATATTGACTGTGACATTTCAGTATCTTGTTGGATATGCAAAGCACATGTAAAAGACATTTAAAATTAAATTAATGCCTCAAATTATTATTTTTTCTTGTTATTATATTCATTTTTGCAGACCTTAAACGGTAATATATATATATATATATATATATATATATATATATATATATATATATATATATATATATATATATATATATATATATATATATATATATATATATATATATATATATATATATATATATATATATATATATATTTTGGCACAATTAAAAGTTATACACCGAGGTAGATAGAAAAATTAAGTTTTTTTCAAGAACAGAGAAAAACATTGTATTTTCAGGAACATGGAAAATCATTGCATTTTTAGGATTAGGAAAAAATATTGCATTTTGGAGGGAACTTAAATGTTATGTAACGTTAATACGTATCGTTTACATATGAGTTTTTTTTTCTTACTTTGTATTTAATTGATATTTTTTCAAATATTTCCTTTTAAACATTTTATAAGAGATCAACTTTAAGCACTGAAGAAATCCTGATTTGCGGTTATATTTTTAATTATAAAATGTAATGTTGTAATTATAAATAAAAGAACAGTTACAAAACTATACATTCTCGCAGATGAAGCTTGTCAGCATATATATATACAATGCTGCGTGGGTGTACGTCGTTAATATTTTTTAATTACAGTGGTACATTTTAGTACCATTCGTTTACATGTTATCGGACCACCATTACCACTGATTCTATACTGTTAAAATTATACTTGGCCGAGGGATTAGAGCTGAAACATTTAATTTAAAACTAGCTTAACTGCCCCGACTTCGCACGGGAAATAGTATAAACTAGGCCCTGAGTGGGACCCGCCATTTATTAATTTTTGGAGTTTTTTCGAATTGACTATATGTTGTTAACCTACCAGCTTTGACAGATTCTTTGGGTGGGCCGGACGACCGCAAAAGCATCGTTGAGTTTGCAAAATACGGCAAATAGAAACTTTACTAGGAACTTTCGGTTTTTTTTGGGTTTCGGGTGTTTTCCATAACACCTATGTAATGATAATGTAACGATAAAATTCCGGGCAAGCAACGATGAGTTTTTCTATTAAAATTTATGCATATCTCTGGAGAATTCTGGGGCTATGTGTAATCTACGAATCCGCATAAGTGCAGCAAAGTGGGTCTCAGCTCCAGCCGTTCTCCAAACAGAGACCTATATAATTAAACAGATAACTTCTCATTTATGTTCTTTATGTATCAATCCAAATGCATACCATAATTTTTTATATGAGATTTAAAAACAATAATTTTAATATTTTATTATATTTCCTACAATTTCCTTGTTCTAGCGTTTAAGTAATTTTATATAGACATATTTTGTACATTATTGTTATAAATAAATATTATGTATTAAAAAGAAAATATAGAATTTATTCATGCACGACGTGAAATATTGAATTCGCATCCAAATTATAAATTTTATTGTACTAATATTGTAAAAATTAACGAACCTACTAACTACCTATTTTCGTCTTTATTAGAATTGAGTGAACTAAAAATACGTACCAAAAACGTAGTTTATATGTATAGATGATAATAGAACGTCTTCCAGGCAGGCGCAGCATACAGATTGTATTGATTAATGACGTAACGTTGTGTATTGATTTCGGTAGCAAAGACTAATAAGGCAGACTGTATGAATGGGCGGAAACGAGACAGAATGCTTTCATATGTATCCGTCCTGCTTTAATCTACGTCTGTCTTTCCTCTATATATCTGACTATATAGCCAAGAGTTGGGAGCGAAATCACCAAGAGCGCATAAACGGTGAGGTGTTTCTTCGTATTTGATTTAACACAAAAGTTAGTCTCTAGTGAATTTGTATGCCTTACAGCACAGAGATAAAAAGTAATTTAACAATCTTAGTACTAAAAATCACGTTGAACGGTGCTTTGTTGAAATAGCTTTTTCTATTAATGAACCTATGACCTCTAGAGCTAAGGTAAGAAAGATCACTGCCACGTGTGCTAACGGGCCAGTAAAGGGAAGTAAAATGTGTTTAAATAATAAATTATTTCACTTCGTAGATTAGCCAGTAGAGATCTCTGTATTAAGGATAAGTTGAGCTTTGTAACCTTTTTATTTAATTAATAATGCTTTTATAGTTTACGTTTATAGTACATCAATAAATTAATTTGCTTTTAAGTTATCAATAATTTTTTTTTTTATTTGATGACCTAAGTCACATTTTTAAAAAATATTTAATTGTAATAAAAACAACTTCAGACCACAATTTCATCTTCGTGAATTTCAGTAAGTATCAAGATTAAATTCGCTTGTCTAATCGTTGAGCGCTTTATTATCTTCATATTCAAATACAAAATATACTTCATTAAAGTAAACTTGTAGGTAAGTGCTTTTGAATCTTCAACTCTACGACTAATTCTCGCCGTCATTTTTTTCAGAATATATTTCTTATAACTAATTAGTAATTAGTCATTACTATAATACATAACAAAAATAATATCGAAAAATCGTTTCTTTGTGGAAAAATTAAATTATTCCAAACATGTTGTCAACGGAGTAACGCATTATTCTTTCATTAGACTGTTCAGTTGTTAGTGCACTTTCTTAGTATAACTTTATTCTTCTCACCCGATATATTTATTTCTATATATATACACCGTAAGACATGCCATCTTTGCCAATAAGTATAACTTTGCCCGAAGAGTAAATTATAAGCAAATCTGCTAGTAAGGAAAAATATTTTAGATCAATAACAACATTGACTATGTAGTGGGAAAGTCAATTATATTTTTGCCAAGACTATATATCAAGTTCCTTCCTAAGTTCATTCAGTATCCTGTAAGAACTTGTCCAGTGCAGTACGAAATTTTCCGGGCAAATTTTAGGGAAAAATTTTTGTCATTTATTCGTATTGAAAACGCAGGTAACTTTTAGCAACTGTGTGTTATAAAATATTAAATGTGGAGATTTTTAATTTTAATCGCAATATTCAAAGACTTTATAATAATGAATTTCTAAAGATGGACAAAGTTTCCCCGATGTTTTTAACCTATGAATGACAACTTTGCCCACCATTAAAATGTACCCAGGGCTGCCACATTATATATATATATATATATATATATATATATATATATATATATATCGCACAAAGAATCAGCTTAGCGATTCAGCGCGGAAGCGCTGCCAGCATTCTTGGGACCATTCCACGTGGGCATGATTTGTATAGTCCTAGCGTGTTAGCAATTTAAGATAGATATAACTTGTATATTTTTGCTGTAAATAAATAAATATATATTGGAAATTTAACGACCTCCTAGACAATTTGGATAACTTTTTAAAAAATGTACTTGTGAAAATTCTAAATTGCTCTCTGGAAAATCGGGCCTGGACCCAGGCCTCGCTTCCAGTTAGATATGGAGGTTTAGGAGTACGCAAAATCTCAAGTGTTTCATTACCAGCATTTCTTTCCTCAGTTTACAGTACGCAACCTTTATACGGTAAAATAATATCCTCGTCAACAGGATCCGTTGAGGTGTCGTATTTGTTGGAGGCGAGAAATGCTTGGTCTGTTACTTGTCCTAGCCAAGTACCAGTATCTTTGACCTGTCAAAAACAGTGGGATAACATTCTAAGTAATAACGTATATAATAACTTGTTAAAACATGCTGAGAGCAAAAAAGATCTCGCTCGGCTCCGTGCTGTTTTTGCCAAGGAATCTGGATACTGGCTTCACGCTCTCCCATCCGCAAACCTAGGTACTCTTTTAGACCATACCACCTTAACACTGGCGGTTGGTCTACGACTTGGCTCCACGATCAATCAAAGTCATCGATGCCATTGCGGTGAGGTTGTTGATACATTTGGACACCATGGTCTCTCCTGTTCAAAAAGTGCTGGTCGCTATTCTCGTCATAGCAGTTTAAATGAGATCATCCGGAAATCTCTTGCTACCGCTAATGTGCCTGCTGTTTTAGAACCAAATGGATTGGCTCGTAGCGATGGCAAGAGACCTGATGGTATGACTCTCATACCTTGGAAACTGGGGAGGTCACTTGTTTGGGATGCTACATGTGTAGACACTTTAGCTGCATCACACATACAAGGGACCTCTACTATGGCGGGAGCAGCAGCTACCAATGCAGAACATGCCAAGAGGCGCAAATATGAAGACATAAATAGAAGCTTCATTTTTGTGCCTTTTGGTGTAGAGACCTTAGGTCCATGGGGCCCGGACGCTCATACGTTCTTCAACGAGCTCGTTAGAAGGCTCGTAGAGCGTACCGGGGACCTGAGAGCTGGCAGCTACCTTGGCCAACGAATAAGTTTGGCCATACAAAGGGGCAACGCTGCCAGTATTTTAGGAACTCTACCTCATTGCAATGGAATGGATGGTTTTGATTTAGTGTAAATATATATATATTTATTAATTTTTATTTTTATTCTTTAGTTATTATTTAAGTAGTTTTAATTTGTTTTTTTTTTAATGCTTGTTTTTGTAAAATAGTATAGTTTAGTATTTAGTAAATTAAAAACAAAAATTTTTAATAAACGATTATTTTATATATATATATATCCTCCTTCCTACTTATAATTTTGATCTCCTTCTTAGGTGCTAGGTGAACTACATTTCAATCTTATTGTTAAGTCTATCTACCTACTATTACGAATTTATTGTATCAAAATATATTCACACTTAGCATTCCTTCCTAATCGAGTAATTTACACATTACAACGCGCGCCTATATGTTAATGGTGGAATTTTGGTTAAGTTTGGTGAAACACTGATGAACGACTAGATCCGTAATTATCATAATATTTTCGTATAAATTATCTAAATTATGTCAGTAAGCATTATGTTTTGCTTAAGTAAAAGTTTCAGTAAAATTATTACGTAGTTTTCCTAGCAATTTTCGCCATAGCATTATAGCAATTTGTCCGATACTTTTATAGATTCAAAAATTCAAGATTCCATATTTCGCGTTTTAATTGCACGCTATATATGTATAATACAAAAATATATATATAAATTATTTCGTGCAATAATTTTAGTTATTTTGACAGCCCTTGAACTTCTCTAATCACTGGACGGCGCAAGTATGAAAAAAACAAAAAGTCGCTAGAAAACATTGCCCACTCATTTTTTCCAGCTATAAATAGGACTTCAATCAAAATTTTAAAATTAAAACTGAAATAGCTTTGAGTTATTTATTATTTATTTTTAGAAGTTATTTTTGCGCAAAAAAATGACACGGGCAATGTTGGTCAAAACTCCTGATTATTATAATTTTTTTATACAATTTATACAGCTACTATATTATGCATATGTTCATATAATTCTATGAAAATACCTAATATACATGTAAGTACTTATAGAAAAAAATTGAAATTCATTAATTAACACTATTTTTGTCATAAATTGTTAAGTCAGAGATTTTTTTCAGAAATTCAAATTTCAAATTACATAGATATTGGTTCAGCAGATCCGCCGTGAAAAAGTAAAAACATACATCCATACTCACAAACTTTCGCATTAATTGTATAATATTATAAATATTGGTAGTAAGGAGTTCTATGTCTATGTACAAAGGCGTATACGGAGGTAAGCATGGAAATTATAACAGCTGACGTTATTACTACTCACTTAGATTGATGATTAAGTAGTACTAAATATTAGTAACAAAAATAAATTAAAGACCTTGGATTTATTTTTTTCGTGCCGGTAGTGTTATAAATTTTGTTTAAAACCCTCCACTTTTATATATTAATGATGTCAAGGTAAATACCTGTTGGGCACGATTTCATGGTAAATACCATCGACCATGGTATCATAATTGTCACTCTCATATGATTAGCAATTGTGATAAATATCCGGAAAAGTTTCCCTCTTACATCTTCAAATCATTTTTGGAAGTAAAAATACATAGAGGTAAAATAAATAATATTTCTTTACATTTTGACAAGAATTTAGTCTTTACATTATTAACCTTAAGTAGTTTAGTTCTGTAAAATTAGAACTGTTACGCATCCTTCAATCTACACCTAAAAGTTCAACTATTATACGCCCAGAACATGTGCTATCATAATCTTCATAAGTTGGCAAAACTTAACTTAAGAAATTTATAAGCAAATGGAAATAACTATTATATAATTTTACTTCAAATACGTATTATTTAAATACTCCACTAATCTTAAAACAGCAGACAGCAAAAATGTGACAAAAAAGAGAGATTGCGCCTAGATTAAGAAAGCTAGCAAATCTTTTGATCCAGTCATGTTACTAGTGACACATAAGTGCAAGGAGATTGCATTTCCTATCACCTAGACATTTCACACTGTTCGTTATGCAATTTCAAAGTGGGCGGTTACATGAAGGCGTATTCCTGAAAGGAAAATCTATAGGTTAGACAAAGACGGATTCACGGTGTACCTATTCTAACTTAAAGGATGACACACTTTCCCTTCCCCTCTAAACTTCTATGACTTTTAAATTATTAATCATATGTTTGTACTGACTGAAAGCTACTGCAACTAATGTGCTTACTTTAATTTTAAATATACCATTGTTGTTTTAAACAAAATAATAAATAATGCTAATAATAACAATAAAACAACAATACATTTTTTAAGTAGTTAAGAGTTTTTTTACTTAAAGGACTGACTTTTCTTATCGCTCATTGGTGTTACTATTTATAGGCAATTAAAAAAATGTAAACTACAATGTAACACTTATTCAAGCATAGATCACGCACATTCTTCATAATTTTTGGCTGAAACATTGAAAATTACTTGCTAGATAGTTTATAAAATGGTTGCATTAAGTAATTATTTTTAGTGGTTTATGACTACAAATAAAAAATTATACGGCTACGTGTAATTGTCGCCATTTATTTATTTTTTTGATAAAATATAAATTTTTTATTCTCTCTCCCTCTGGGCAGAGAAGTAACCTAGAACTAAGACGCAAGTCTACTAAGACAACATAAAATATTAAGAGGTGAATGTCTAGATGCAATAGCACACGTAAGGGAGATAAAAGATTAAAAGTTCATGTTTGCTAGACTAGAAACTACGATGAATACACGCGAGATCACGCCCTACATTTGTTATGATGGCAATTGAATATGATATATCATCATCCAGTAGGTATATTTCGGCTATTTGTTGATACGAAAATTAAAAGTTTAAGGTAACTAGAATTGATAAATAGGTTTAATGTACTAACTTAATAATCCATTGAAATAAAATAACATTTGTTAATAAATTTAAAAAAGAACTAACGTTCTTGTTTAAATTTTCGTCCAAGAACAAAACTTACTGTCTTTTTACTGCCTGCAACTTCGTCCATCTATATTTTGTTTATTAACAGACAAGACTTAGTGTGGGATAAGGGCAGGAAGATGATGGCTATACATACATCTTATGTTTAATATCTAAACCATCTATATAAACAAGACTTAAATTTGACCAATAAATATAATATAATGCTAAACCAATATAATTTTCCAATGTACTAATTACCACTAAAAATTCCAAAAAACTCTACGAGAAAGATTGATGAAAACAAAAAACTCCTCCTAGTTTATGCGATGCTAGTACACCAATCCTCTGGATCAGTAAAGCAATACCTAGACTCATGCGCTTTCCATCACTCTATAGGTCTATCTAACAACTGTAAGCATGCAACGGATTGTTCTTAGTAGGAAGTTTTATAACTTATACAAAGTTCTTCAAAATTTATAGAAACTAAATTTAATCATTACAAAATCTTTAATATCTTAAATGAGATAACTTGTATGTATATATATATGGAGCGTTTATTTTGAAAGTGGTGTAAGTCCATTTTTGAAAAAAAGAGCTATCACGTAATTCTTGCTTAATTTAATGTAAACTTATTTAAATATAAATGGTCCGTATTTAATTTCTCAAAAAATCCCATGTTTTGTACAATTTAAAATCGGTTGGTAAATGAAATTGCATAATCATCGATTATGAAAGTGGTGTAAGTCCAATTGACAGAGGTAGGTGGCATAGCAGAAGGATGCTGATCAGTGTTTTGTTATTTTTCATTTATAGTAACTGTATCCCGCGGTTTCACCCGCGGACAATTTGCATTGTTTACCCTCCGTGTTTGCACTATTCGTTAGTTATTTACATTACAACGTTTTAATAATTTTTTGACACAAAAAGTACTTTTTATAAAAAAAAATTATAATGGCTAAACTTTTTTTTGATAACGCAGGAAATCCCTAATGGACTACGTACTCTAATCCTACGTATTTTCATGCAAAAAAGTCCAAGGAATAATAATTTTCATACAAACTTTCATCCCTGACTTCACCCCCTTGGGGGTACAATTTTGTAAAATCCTTTCTAAGTGGATGCTTGTGATAACAGGAATACGTGTGAGAAATTACATTACCACATGCAGAGAATAAGTAAATTCTTGTAATCAGTACCTTTCTATCTAGTAATTATGACAATGTAATTGGCGTCTAAAATAAAATTTTATGTGTTGTTATGCGTATTTATAAACAAAATTATATTAAAAAGAAGTATATTTTAAGCTATATTTGATTTTTCAAAATTGAAATTAAAGGTTTTTTACATTTGTCTAATTTTGAAAGTGGTGTTAGTCCATTTACAGCACATAAATATGTTTTATCGTAGTCTAATTAGCCAAAAACAAATTTATGTAAACAAATTAAATGTTGATAAAACAATAGAAACAATGCCAGACCTCATATAATTTACCTGTATTTTTAAATCAACAAATCTTATTCGGGGAACGGGCTGTCTCGAAAAATCAAAATTCCTAGCCCCACCTACGTAATAAATTTACAATAATTTGTTTAATTTTTTTTGAAGTTTCTTTCTTTTTGGAAAAAATTACCGACCAAGGCTCGGTCAACCAGATACTTTATCTAATGGCCGTTATATACAATTATAAATTCTATTTAATTATATTTATATTATAATTAGCTATTATAATTAGCTTTACATTAGAACAACAGTTATATTCTTTTCCAGAAATTATTAAATAGACAAAACTATAAAGTAGAATTAAGGAATATCATTGAAACGTTCGATTTCTTGAAATTAGTTTATAGATAAATTTATTGAGCAATATTCTATTTAAAAATTCGATTGTGTACGATCAATAATGATACTTAGAAAATACCTACCTTTAGAAAACGTGAATAAATAATATCGGATATTCGCATTCATTTCCGTTAATTTGGGTCCAAACAAACAAAACATAGAGTCACATACACAATATAAAGATTCTCTTATCAAGAGGCACTATTTATGAAATCATGGCAGTTATTGTTTCATACTTTTTTATCTTACTTGGCGGTCAAAAATGTGCTGCCCTAGGCGCAACCTACTTTACGTAGGTTGCTGTACCCTTCCTTAAGTATATAGGTTTTGATAAGTAAGTTTTAGAATCGAGTTACATCGTATTTAAATTTATGTCTTAACAATTCGTAAATTATGCAAAGTCTGCAGAGCGCAAGCGTAAATCAGGAAACGAAAGATTAGCTTTACATTAGAACAACAGTTATATTCTTTTCCAGAAATTATTAAAGGACAAAACTATAAAGTAGTGCAATATTATACAGCCAGACATAGAATTTTAAAGTCAAATCGATTTTAAAATTCAACATTTAACCTAATAAACTCTATGGCGCATTGACAATGACTAGTTGTTATGATAATCTACGAGAGCAGCCCTAGATCAATAACTAAACGCAGCCTGACGTCACTAGCTCCGTAGAGCTTGTTAAAATGCAATCAATATTGTCACTTAGGCTGAATCAGACGAGTGCACTTTAGCAACAATAAAATATTTAATTTATTGGATGATTTCATTATAGAAAATATGTATATTAATATCATATATTGAGAACGACTTCCGGGGTCACAGGTTTTTAAATTTAGCCTTGCCAAGGGATTGAATGAAGTATTTTTAAATACCTACTTGTATATGGTTGCACAAATCATAATATTAGTTTTATCCAGACGAAAATACCTAAAATATATAGGAACAGAATCTTCAGTTTATCCTTTTTTAATTATTTGATTTGTCGAAGGTTTAAAGAGGTTCCCAGCTTGTAAAAAAATAAGGCCTATTAAAACCACTTTCTAATAGCTCTTACGCTTATGATGGCTATACATGTAAGTTTAGTATTGTGTGAAAATAGCTGTTGTACACAGTTCCGATTTAGTTCCCGAACTATTTATCCGTGACAAATTGGATAAAGGGATCCAAAAATCTGTTTTGCCTTTCTTTAATCCTCTAATATTCAAAAATGAATATTTACTTGTATGTCCTTTATAGACTCCAAAACGGCTAGACCGATTAAAATGAAATTTTCACACTATCTTTAGAATGACCCAGCGGATAATCCTGTTAAGTTTATTTTTAACAGTTGAGATGTTTCGAAAGGGAATTCGAAACGAGACTGGCCACAGCAACCCGTGGCCGGACAACTAGTAGGCTATAAACTCTTTCCAAAGGAATACAGTACAGAAATAAAATTTATTTAGTAAGATGTTTATTATTAATTTTGAGTACATAAAAATATTCCCAATAACCAAAAATTGCATTAAACTTTCCTTCTTGAATTACGGAGTCCTAAAACAGTTATTGATATTTAAACACCGTAGCAAAAGCTTTTAAACTTTACATGATTTACGGCGTAGTCTGAGAGCCCATATATCAACTGGTCTTATCGGTGGGATGCATCTCTCACGTCAGCTACTGTAGAATGGGTAAGTAAATGGTAATCGCCGCTCAACACTTTCGATAACTCAAGAGCACTTGAGATGAGCCAGACCGGGGGATCATACTACAATCTCAAGTGCATATTTGTATGGTTGCATTCCGTAGAAAAATTACCGCCACTATGATTACGAAAAAATAATGATTAAAAAGCTCATTAAAAAACATATATTACTCCAGTAATAAAAATATAAATTTCCAACATAAGAAGAAATCAAACAACGGAAATACAGACAATTCTTACGGAAGTAGGTATTCTGAATGGAACACATTAAAATGTAACGAAATGTAAATAAGAAAAGAGCAAGTAAACGGGATGCATAATGAAAAACAATCCTTGACTTGAAATTCTGGGTTCAAAAATCTTTACGCCCCAGCCAGACAATGAAAATCAAGACAGCTGTGTCATTTTTCGTTATTACTATTGAATGTTTATTTTATGGTTAGCTTCAGAAATATGTTAATTTTATGTTTTTTTTTTTAAATATATGGGTGCGTCTCGCATGTCGTGTCAGCAATACAACTTACTCTAGACATTTCCTATTAGTTATGTAAGTAAAAAATGCTAAAAATGACGTCTGCTTTTCAAAATAAAATCTAATTAATATGGAAGGGGCAAAAAGGAATAATAAGATAAATATATATAAATATAAAAATGGATTTGTAATTGTTATATTTTATGGTCTATGGAATCCGATGTCCGATGTTAAGAAATATTAAGGCGACACAAGTCTTCATTCACGCCATGTGGTATCCGGCTGAATAGAATAGTACCACACTTACCGAGGTGTCGTAAAAGGCGACTAAGGTAAGTTGACCCACCGTGTGGTATCCGGTTTTGTAGAATAGCCCTCTTTCTTACCGAGGTGTAGTAAAATACAACAGAGGTAAGTTGACGTCAGGGCCGGTCGTAAAAACGGAGCCAAATCATGTGACAGCATCTTTATAACATGTTGTGCCGAATCCACTTAGAGTGGCAGGAAGATGATGAATTCTTCCATGCCACGTCTACGTGTTTATTGCTCTTTTTATGGAAATTTCCATTGGCCTTGTCATGTCTGTCGGTGACTTAAGTAAAGGTCCTGCAGCTTAGATTTAAGTATATATGTCTGGCGATACCAAGAATAAGCATATGGTATTTTTCGTAACTTACCTCAAATCAGGTCGAGGTACGTGGTATATTCATACAAGACATGAAAGAGTTAAATGAGATATACAAACGTAAGTAAAGATTTTTTGAGAATTTAATAATAATGACAATAGATTACATCAGAAGTTATTATTAATTAATTAACCTTTTGGCACCGTTGAAAATCTTATTCGGTGATCTCTTTCCGTTAACAACGAGTAAATATGGTTTATTAGTTATTAGCATTAACTTCCTTACCAACTACTAACCGTATCATAATATCGTGTCTTTCTCTTTGAATATAAAAAAGATTAATTGTACAAATATGGTAAAATATCGGAATTGAGATTACATAGACTACTTTATTGTCTTGGAACAGAGGTCCACAAAAGGAAAGCACCAGGCAAAGCCTAGTTTTTATAATATATATAAAAAATGTAGAGCTGATATAGCCCAGAAGTGAGATTCTGCGACTCTTTAGAGGGGGTCACGAGTTCAAATCCTGGGTAGGCACCAATGATATTTCTATTAAAAAAAATATGTGTCTAATTGATAATTATTAATTTATCACACGCTTTTCGCTGAAGGAAAACATGAAGAAACCTGCATATCTCTAGAAAATTTTGGAAATACGTGAAACCTACTAATCCGCATTGGAGCAGCGTGGTGGTCTTAGCTCCAGTCCTCCTATCCAAAAATAGAGATAGGAGGCCTACGCCCAGCATGAGATAAATAAATAAATAATAAATAAATATAATCTTCACTACATAGTATAAAACAAAGTCACATTCTTTGTTTGTCCCTATATCTCTATGTAGGTATGCTTAAATCTTTAAAACTACGCAACAGATTTTGATGCGGTTTTTTAATAGATAGAGTGATTCAAAAGGAAGGTTTATATGTATAATAACATTCGATACCGAGTAGAGTATGTGTGATGTCGTGATGTGATGTGTGATGAAATGTGATGTCGTAAAAAATTACATTTTTTTCCGCTTACATTGCAAACGCAGGCTAAACCTAACTAATGATGTACTAAGTATTTGTACACCTTGAAAATTTCTACAGAAAAGTCCGCGATGGTATATGTCTATCTCTTATGGATAACCAACAATAGCATTTTTTGTCATTTACTTTTTACCAAAAATAATGCCTTATGTTCAAAATAATTTTTACACAACACAGCATTAATCCTCATCAAATTGAGTACTTTAAATACATTGTTGATATGATATAGATCAATATGGCCGTTAACCGCATGTAATTTAAGTGAACATTTTCGGAGATATTACAGATTTAAAATGCCGTGAGGATGCCGCGCTTCACCCTATAGCACTTCGAATCTTTTAAGAGTTTGTTTAAAGATATTCTGTCATTAATTGTAAAAATAAATATTGAATTTTGAATATAGCAGCTATATGTCGATCTTTCAAGACTTTGTTTAATGACAAGAAAGCTGTGAATGTTGTATGTAAAGACATTCTGTAATTAATTATATAAATTTTCCCATTGTAACATTTTTCCCTATGTATTTTACATAGGGAAAAATGAAAAATAAATAAGTTAATATGTAGTATATGAATTTAGATATTTCAAAGATAGCAGGAAATCTTCTTGGTATAGGGAGAGGGGAATTGTTTTTGACAAAATTTAACACTTGCGGGTCACGGGCAGTAATAAATCAAAACTACTGGATCAATTTTAATCATTTTTTTCACTGAGTGACATGGGCTATATATTTTATACCCGTGCGAAGCAGGGGCAGGCCGCTAGTAAGTTATAATTAAACAGCATACATAGAATGGTTTCTAAAGGAGGCCATAGATCGATAGTTAAGAATTTTTATTAGAGGAACCTGTTCGGTCATCAGTTTTTATTAGTAACTAATAGTTGCCGCCCACTTCGATAGGCATTTTTATATATAGTTCTCTTGACTAGGAAAGTAAGATGGATTAAAGATGGAGTCAATTCAACTATACGAATAAGCCATTTTAAAGTGCTTACTTGTGTGTACAAAAACAGCTCCTTCCCTTATATCGGTGGTCGATTTGGAATTACGTAACGCATGTAAGTGCACTTTATGTACCTGTATTTTTTTAAATTTATTTAACGTTTTTAAGAGTACATACATATATTAAACTAAAATATAGCATTTAAAAAAACCACTAAGGTTTGTTGCTAACGCTACAATCAATTGACTTGTTAAAATTACAACGACAACTACAAATTATATTATATATATATAGATCAAAATTAAAATTTATTAATAAGGAAAATAACATTGTAAATGCCTGGTCAGGCATTTAACAAATAAAATGTTAAATATAGGAAGGCTATAGACTATATAACATCGCACTAAGATGATTAGGAGAGGAGCAGCAAATTGCGAAAACAGCAAATTTAACCTTTCCTTGCGTACGCTAAGTAAACTGTGAAAGTTATTCAAATATCTCTTATATAACTCACGATATCTACTTTTATGTTCAAAGTTTGAATTCAAGAAAAAAATTTGTAACACTGATGCGGGCGAAGCTGCTGGCACAGCTAGTAAATCTTAAACATAAACAATTAATTTGATGGGTGGTGATTTTGCATTTAAACGCGATCCGGTTAATGTTTAAAGTTAATAAAACGTTACCTATGAAGGTTAATGCTAGAAATAAGTACAAAGCACTCGGATTCGCCATCGCGGTGATATTACTAATAACAATTACATACCTTTTGTTGGATCCAAACTTTGGATGAGGCAATAACAATAATAGCTTTTATGGTCATACAAGATAACTACGTCGTGTGGTATCTGACTGAATAGAATAGTACCGCTAGTACTCATTTCTTACGTGTGGTGAGGTGAGGTGTCGTAAATGGCGACTAAGGTAAGTTGACCCACCGTGTGGTATCCGGTTATGTAAAATAGACCTACCTCATTTCTTACCGAGGTGTCGTAAAAGGCGACTAAGGTAAGTTGACCCACCGTGTGGTATCCGGTTGAGTGAAATAGACCACCCCCTTTTTTATCGACTATTTTTAAAATACGACTAAAGTAAGTTGACGTCAGGCAGGCGGCCGGTCGTAAAATACGTAGCCAAATCATATAACAACATGTTTGTAACATGTTGTGCCGAACCCACTTAGAGTGGGATAAGGGCAAGAGGATGATGGTCATACCAGATAACTGTAATGGTGGAATGGTGAGTGTTTATATCTTAATGCGAATGAGTTTTCTTGAAGAACTTACATTAGTAATTTACGACGGGTTTGCGTTGAAAGTAAAATTCGTCTTAAAATCTGCATATTGAAGAATTGTTGAAGTATGGAGTAAAGCTATATATTCAGCAGTATATGTTAAAACTTCAATCCTTATTAAAAAGTACAATGGAGTTGCATAGTAACAGGCCGCTGCTAGATCGTGACACGGACAAAGGTCATTAGACTTTTCTTTTACCTAATTCTCAGTAAAGTCATGTTATTCATGTAAGTATCACTTATAACAGCCATTAATGGACAATTTCAGATCGTGTCACTAAGAAACATATACTATTAATAAAAATATATTTGATGCCGTAGCTAGAAATTGTGGTATCCGGCTGAATAGAATAATACCACCCTCTTTTCTTACCGAGGTGTCGTAAAAGGCGACTAAGGTAAGTCGACCCACCGTGTGGTATCCGGCTGAGTAGAATAGACCAACCTCATTTCTTACCGAGGTGTCGTAAAATACGACAGAGGTAAGTTGACGTCAGGCAGGCGGCCGGTCGTAAAAACGCAGCCAAATCATGTGACAGCATGTTTATTACATGTTGTGCCGACTCCACTTAGAGTGGGATAAGGTCAGGAAGATGATGATGCCGTAGCTAGAAATTGGTCTTCTTTTTTAATATATATTTATAAAATTATTTCATCACGATTCCTTATCTTAATAACGGTCAATCTTAATTTAAATAAGTTACTTTCTCTATGTATTTATTAATAACTATAAAGTTATATCTGTATCTACCTGTCTGTATCTTTATAAATATGATACCGAGGCCTGCAATAAGTTTTATTGACTGAGGAAAGGATGGCTATACCATTTCAAAGAAATTCCCAATACACAAACACGAATCGAAAGTTTGTTTTTAAATACTTGATTAGTAAAATTAAAACCAAAACTATATTTTAGCGCTATATTTTTTATTGTTTATTCCACGTTACTGTCAATAATTGATATAATATACTATAGAAGAACTTATTTATTAAATAGCTTTCTGGTTTATAATTATAAAAAAATTGTCTTATATTTTATCTATTCTCGCCACGTTTTATATAAAAGCATGATATAATAAGTAAAACTAAGATAAATCGGTTGCTTACTAAGTGGTTGATTACTGATTAGGTAAACCTAAGCATTATAAGGTATCATTTCTGTGTGTATAATTTCTTACATATGACATACCTTTAAATAAGTTTAAATAATTTCTAAACGCACTATTTCTAAATCTTACCGCCCAACAGTATGACTCACAACACATTATACATATCAATTCATCATATAAAACATTGATTTTTTTATTGTCTACATATGAATACAACAATGTACCGTAACACGCGTATTTAATAATAATAATACGGCAACTCACCGTGTTCGTTAGCGACAGCGTACTGGTAGGAAGGAATGATATCTGGTAGTTGCCGCGACGGTGAAGATGTCTGAGGCGGTCGGTAAGCCGTGTCCACCGGCCCATACGCCAGGGGCCACTCTCGTTCTCCCATACCACCATAGGCGCAATACTCTCCGCCGTAAGGGAGCTGCTGGCTCGATCCCGAGTGGGTGTAAGCGCATGTACCATATTCGATGGATGGGGTGCTGCTCACGCCAACGCCACTGCCGCTCGCCAGCTCATAACCTGTCGCCTGAGGCGGAGGCAGAGAACCGACCCCGCCACCACACAGGTATCCGCTACCTCCGAACTGGGGTTTTAGGGCTTGACACTTGCGCCGAAAACCTCGCGGTCGTCGTCGAAAAGATCCCTCCTCGAACATAAATTCGGAAGATGGGTCGATGGTCCAGTAGTGCCCTTTACCGGGCCTGCCTAGCCCCTTTGGCAGTTTGACGAAGCACTCGTTCAAGCTGAGATTGTGTCGCACGGAGTTTTTCCATCCTTGATAGGAGCTCCGGAAAAAAGCAAATTGCTGCTGCAGAAACGCGTATATTTCGCTTAAAGTGAGTCGCTTGTTCGGCGAGTGTCGAATGGCCATGACGATGAGGGCTATGTAGGAGTATGGAGGCTTTTCCTGGCGACGCGTGGCGGGCGCGCGGCGCGCCGCCTCGTTGTTTCGATCCTCGGTCTTCATGCGTGCGCGTCGGGACGCAAACCGGTGAACAGTGCGCACCGCCCATCGCAGACGCGCGCCGTGCGCCCGCGCCGCCCTAAGCCGCGCCCCACGTCCTGCCGCCGCCGTGCCGAGTTGGCCCGGTACCCACACCCATATAGGCACACATTCAATACGCATGCTTTCTACGCACAAACGGAATGGACAATTTTAAAAAATCATACGTTTTCGTTTCAATCCAACACAAAATTATTAGTTTTGATACCGTACCTACGTGTATTTAGTCAGTTATTTTAAGCCAATGCTGTAAACGATGTGTGTGGAGATGTGAAGGAAGCGTGGAGACGACGCGAACTGCCCGTTCTGGCAGCCTGGATCGCTTACAAACTTGTACAAACACTAAACGGAGGAAAACCCGCTTAGACAATAATATTTACCCGTGGCAAGGACGCCTGTCGAACGCCCGCTCTTGACCTAGCACAATTAAACCAAACATTTTACTAGATCTATAAAACAGTTAAACGACGTACACCAAATATTTACCATAAAGCGTAAACCAAAAGTTTTGCATTAAACTTGCCCGATTTATTTACACAAGCTCGTGTAAACGGGACGCGACTTGGCAGTTTCTATCTTATCTCCAGGCAGTACGGGTACATTTATCAAATAGAAAAATTCGGAACAAGCGATTCGAAACGAAACATCGAGGAAGTCATTGTAACTAACAATGCTATTGGGTTGTGAACTCTGTTGTTAACAGCAAAGGTTTCAATTTGATTTCTCGGACGCTTTTATACAATAGTTGCCGTTCATTGTCTACTTGGGCTTAGACTAGAGGAATAAAAAAGACTCGTGCAATACCAGCTCTATTTCAAATAGATAATCCATCCACTCCATTTAATTGAACTTAGCAAAAGTGAAGTAAAAGCTTAGTGTTAAAAGCTTTAAAAAAAAGCTATAGGTGCACTACCTTTCTTTCTTTAATATTTAAATGAGTTAATCTTGTATATATATATATTTTCCGAATCTCGGAAACGGCTCCAACGATTTTCCTGAAATTCAAAATGTAGGAGGTTTTGGGGGAGAAAAATTGATCTAGCTAGGTTTTATGTAAAAAAAATTGTTTTATCCCTGTTTTTGGGCATTAAAAAACACTAACATTTATATTGAATTGAATTTTCGCCATTAACTGTCAAGTCGACGTAGCTTATTCGGGTAACGGGCAGACTTGAGAAATGTAAATGCCAAGGATCGATCCCAACTACTGTTTGGGATTTAGGAAACAATTGTTTTATTTTTTGTAAAAAATTACCGAGCGAAGCTCGGTCACCCAGATATTATTCTATAAATGATTCTAGACTTCATAGCTATTGCACCATAGTTATGAATTATAAGCAAGCCTCCATTAGGTACAATATAACACACATAAAATCATTTTGTGTTTCATAATTGACTGGCCCGTTGGCGCAGTAGATAGTGACACTGCTTTCAGCTCCGCGGGTCGCGGGTTCGATTCCCGCCGAGGGCCAACATTTTCTATAACTGAATTTGTTGGTCTTTGAGCCTGGGTGTATATTTGTATTTCAGTATGTATTTAAAAAATATATAAGTATATATTCACCAGTTATCTGCCAACCATAATACAAGTATTAAGCTACTTATTTTGGGAACGGATGACCGTGTGTGTAAGTGTCCCATATACATATTTATTATTTATCTATTTATTATAATAATATAAATAAGACCTAAGACTGTTACTTCGCTCAAGCCAATTCAAGGGAGTTGTTTTATGTCGATTTTGTCAATACCATAATGGTCTTAACCAACTTGCACGTTATCATATTTCATACAAATACTTTTTTAATTAAATTATAAGTAATATTAACTTTGTTAAGTGCCGGAGTCTTCGAGTATTTCGAAAAATGACGGAATTATAATTTCCATAAACTTCTCGTTTGTAGAATATAAATTTAACGACCATCCGAGCTTTTTCAGCTTATGTATGAGCAAAATACTTGAATCAGCGAGCGTAGAATAGTTTGTAGGATGTAATTTTTTTTATTTATCTGTAGCAGATTATAATAATTATTTCAAATAATTTCTCGCAGTCTATCGATCACATGTATAATAATAGACAACGCTACGCGATGAAGTCGCGGCGCGTTACTATGTGCTGGGCATCGGCGTCGGGTTGCTGATCTCTGCTATAAACAATCACGTCGTGCCGCCAGTAGTAAACACTACCTCTATAATACTTTGATGATTCTACATTATTATTCATAGCTCTTAGCGATTTTCATTTTACTACAAACTATATTAGCTAACCCATTATTAATTTTAGTTTATACAGACGCACGAGTTTTTTGCAGTCTGATTTCATTTCAAGAGAAATTCTTTTTTGGCATTGTATTTGCGGGAGCTGTATAACTTTGATACGAACAATAAATTAAAGTGGATCTACTTTTCTCACTCTAGCGCAAATTTAGATACTGTAGCGAGAAGAGTTGAAGATGTTCTGAGACGTGCGTTGGGAGCGAGGCTCCGCCTACAAGATGGCGATGGTGTGATAGTACGGACAGCCGCGCGCGCATCTCTGCCTGATCTTGAACCCTCCATTCATCACCATTTACGAGCCAGCTATGTTTGCTTTGAGGTTTTTACGGTTTCGGCTTAAAATTGGTGTGCAATTAGACATTTATAGTTCCTTGTAAATTGATTGTCGGTCTCGTGGGTTAAAACTGTTCCACGTTTGAAATCTTAATGAAATTTTTAATATCTGCCGATACAAGGGCCGTTATCCTATCAAGGATTGAATTTACGATTCGATTACTGATATTTACAATTAAGATAACAAGTTGATTTGCAGATCTTATAAGTTCTTGGGATATGTGTTACATAACCAATCCGCGTTGTTTTAAAGTGGTAGGTTTAATCTTTATGAAAATAAGAGAGAAAGCTAGTACCCACACGTAGGGTAGATAATAAAAAAAATATAATAGAAATAATATCAAAATACATATAACTCAATACTGAAAAATAAAATAGGCTTGATCTTTCAATGAGTGCTACTTGCTCAACCCTTCTAACACAAAAACAGTGGTATTAAGTTAACCCAGAATATCTGTGATTTTCTATCATCAATTTTTATAACCAAAGAACAAACGTTCCTTTAAGTTTTGCTCATACAATCTTCCATTAATTCTTCTAAATATTTGCGCAAAAGTTGTCTCTTCCCTATTTCCTAAAATTATGTATTTTATACTAAACCTATAATGGGCGCCGTACTGAATATCCAACCTACCAATCCGCATTGGAGCAGCGTGGTAGGTCTTAGCTCCAATCCTTCTCTCCAATAACGGAGAGAAGAGGCCTATGCCCAGCAGTGGGATAGTAACAGGCCGCTACTTACTTACTTTACTGAATATCCTCCTATAGATTGAAAGCTTCTTTTGTCAGAACTTTATAAGGTTTTGATGAAAATAGATGTATTGGAAATAATTTCGAAATAGGAAATCAATTACTGCTTTAAAAATATGTATCTTACATATTTTTAAACCAAAAACAAGTCAAATCAAAAAGGCGTTTAAAAAAGCTTTAACAAAATTTCATGCCCCTACTATTAACCGTTGCAGATCCCTCGTCTGGAGCCAATCCTGGCAGCAGCATCAGGTCATGTTTACTATAAACATGCATTGTCATCGGGACTGGAGTAGTATGTAAAATTTAAGCTCAATCGGAGACCGGGAAGCGGGTAAAATTTGGCTTCCAAGATTCCACCGTCACATACATTGATTGCAAGTTAAATAAAAGCTCTTAATTTAATTAATTAATTTTTAATTACTTTAATTAAAAGCTAGTATCCGCCGATGTCATGTATCTCGCGCTTAGATAATAGCTGCGCAAAGAACACATTATGATCGGATATTGACTGCAATGAGCTTTTATCGTTCATGAAAAAATATACTAAAATTTAAATTCCAAAGTTGTAATAGTTGAATATTGTAAGTTGTCATTATTATTTTGTATTTATTTTTAGTTTTATAATTGTTATTAATTGTAACTAATAATGATGAAATCTCCTATAATTGGTGCCTACTGCATAATTAATTTAAAACTACTTTGGGTATTTGTTGGATTATTTAATATTTAATGTTGGATTGTTTAATATGCCTGTTGGAGATCCGAATAATTAAATAAGCAATAAAGAAATAAAAATACGCGTTTCATTATAAAAATTATTTTTGCTGTCATTATAAATACTGCAAAATAATAAAATAAATTAAAAATAATACTGCGAAACACAAACACATCTTAATGATTAATAAAATTTATCGTTAGATATAGGCATTCTTATCTTATATTAATATTATTTCTAGGAGCTGTAATAAAACCACAATTCCGTTGTCATCATTTAACAAATATCCAGAACTAATAATAGATTTGTAGGCTCATGGGTTTTAGACGCCTCCATCATTGCGAATGCTTTATCATTGTTATGAATAGGCGGTGTGTGAAAATATTTTATGGGTATATTGTTGTTTATATCAATGAAATAGCTGAATCAAATTGCCAGAAAATAATGCAACAATGTAATAATGTTTACCAAAGGAGTCGGGCAAATAGCTCATACAATTTTGGCCTGAATGGACAGAAATAAAATAATATTTAATACAAAGACCGAAAGTTACTCTTCAAGTATGTATAAGTCATTTTTAGATAGAACTTGGGACTATGAAGAAATAAATTAATGACCATGACAGATTACCATACAGATATTAGAATTTGTTACTACATATGTTTTTAATAGAATATATTTTCATCTAAGAAAAAATACGAAACCAAAATAATGAGATTTTCCACTGAAAAGATAATACATATTATCTTTCCAGTAGTCTAGAAATACAGCAATGGTCGTTATAAAGTAGCATACGAATACAAGAAATCCACAAATGTAACGTTCACGATGCGATAAACAACACGTATATGCAATATGCATCGTATATGCATGTTTAGAAACAACAATTGACAGATAATTAATATAACGACAACCGTTATGACTACTGTTATCCGCAGAAATCGATTTTATTAATCGACTCCGTAAATTGGTCATATATATTAAATAATAATAAATAATATTAAAAAGGCTAGGCTAACTATAAATAAATATAGTTATCCATTTTGTTTATGGTAACAAAAAATAATTTATCAACAACTGTTATGAAAGTACAGTAAATAATTTAGAATATTAAATTCTTTAATTGATATAATATCTTTATCGATTTTCTTACCGATTCGATAGATATTGTGACTTGAGTTCTTTATTTTTACTTCACTAATTATATGTAACTGAACTGGATCAAATAAATAACTTTTTTATTCATTACCAGTTTTCCCTAGTTGTACAGAGATAGTGTTAATTTATGAAGGCGTTATTTAATATTTTAATATTTTATTATGTACTTCATTATTTAGTCCGCACAGGCCAGATTTTGCCCATCTCCTTTAGCAACGTACTAGATAGAAATCTTAATGGTAACATTTGTCTATGCCGGTTTTATTCGAAAGAATGTCAACAAGAAACCTCCCAAAAAATCGATTAGTTTTCTCCCATTGCACAATAAACGAGCCAATTTTATACCTCTATGTTATAGGGTTATACCAATATTACTTTGCACTTTATTTCACATTGCTCTGGCTTTGTTTGTTGTCATGCCGTCTGGTTTGCGAAGACACGTGCGTTGTAGGACTTAGGTCTTGGCACTGCCGAGTGCCGTATTATCACCAAACACATACACGCTCCTTCCATCACGCATGCGCTTTAAACCTAGGTTTTAGGTTGACCTCTTCACCGCTTCTGTTGTGCTGGTAACTTGACAATAACTTTTAGTTATAACTATCAAACTTTTGAAACTATTCGAATATCGTTCGTAGGAAAAAAATATGACGAAATGATGTTAAACATTTGCTTCTGAATTAAAGGGAAAAATCTGAATTTTGTAAATAATAACATTTAAAATAACGCTACTTAACGCTCATCCAGATATACTTAATTAATTAAATAAAATAACCTATAAATTAACTTCAAACTAGTAATAATCCAATGTATAGATTAAAAAAATGTATGCACTTAAAAGTTCAATTAGTTAAAAATTAAAAGTTAAATAAAGGGTTCAAAGAAATCCTTAAGCCGTGCCACTGCTTTAAGTATTGAGATAATTTGATCCAAAAACAACATGTTCACGTGTTGAAAACAGCGTCCATCATTTGATCTCCAAAACTCGACGCAATGACGGCACAAAAGGCGTACGCTCGTACAAGTAAAGCGATACCGTAAATTACATTTTATGACGAAGCGGCCATGTGCATTGCGTCCGTCGACGACGTGCGGGCCCGCGCTGTGCGATTCGCGACGCGCCTTCGCTTCGGCGTTGCTTTGCGGGCAATTGTTTTAATATGAAACAGACTTGAGGAAGCGAATAGATTTATTTCGACAATTTCATTCGCGGCTCCTCAACGTAAACATTTCGCCGGGGAAAGTAGACTGTGGAGAAATCTCAATGTACTAACTAATATCAACATCGCTAAATCTGATGCACTGGTAATAGCAAATGTTTGCAACTTATCACATTAATATTTCATTGAGCTTAAGGTACATAACCTTAAGTAGATTCCAATGAACAAATTTCATTCATTTAGATAATATATTAAAATAACTAAGTCTGTTGTATGATTAATTATCCGTCGCGTTTTACTCAAGTACCAATAGATATTGCGAATATATATTTATTTATCTTTAAACAAGTTTCGATAAGAGGAGATGAAAACGTATCGAGCGTCTCGGCGGTTTTCCAAGAAAAACAGTACCAGATATCGTTGTACCTATTGTATCGCAGGCAGAAATTGATTACACATAGTTGTTTGTGTATAGACGTCTGTAGAATGTTCTATTTACACTAAAACACGTAGCCCTGGTTTTAATCACACTGCTCTAGAGATGAAGTCTTACATGGCGTGGCTAAAAAATTGAGGACTATCGTATATAAGATCACTAGCTTTTACCCGCGACTTCGTCCGTGTGGACAGTTGTCATGTGATAGGTCGATAATAGATGGCGCTTTTCAATGTCATCCTGTATAATTAACAAAATTTATATAGCCTAGGTATATGTTATTCCGGTATATAAGGAATAATTGTGCCAAATTTAATCGATATTGGTTCAGCGGATTCGCCGTGAAAGAGTAACAAACATAAATCCATACTCACAAACTTTTGCATATATAATATAAGTAAGATTAAGAGTTTGATTAATAAATTGAGTTCACAGGTATCTTTACTCGTACACCTGGAGTAAAACACAGTCAAGTATTTATTCTGGGCAAATTTAGGGTTTTGTCCTATGTTCTAAAAACTAATGGTAAAACAAAAACAGATATTAGAGCAGCTCGACTATACCACTTTAAAAATATGTTGAAATAAGTACATTCCATTCCAATTGCATCCTTGTTAAGAACTACTACTTGAAATAAACAACTTAACCGAGGCATGGACAGAAAATGCACGAGATAAGATGTATGTATTAAGAAATCTATTCCACTGTTATAGTAAATAGGTAAATAAATAAACTTCTCTAAATTAATTAATAAACTTCTCAACAAGGAAGGCTATAGACTATATAATATCACGCTTAAATGAATAGAAAAAAGTAGCAATAAAACATATTACGAAAACGCAAAATTTAAAGCATTTCTCGCATGCGCTAAGTAAACGGTGAAAGCTATTAAAAATCTCTTATAATTAACTTACACACAGCGGCCATTCCATACGGCCGAAGCTGCTGGCACATCTAGTATAATATTATAATAAATACAATACAGTACATTTACAAAAAAAATACAATACATATAAAGATGAATGAAGTTACATCTCATCTCATAAGCTTGCGACTAATGCGGCTAATTTTATCATTAAAGCGGTTCCGGTGCCTTCATATAAAACCAATACAGTTTTTAATAAATAAACAAATGTCGTTTTGTAATAAATAGAGGTTTGCTTACTCCTGACACAACAAGTCTTCTTAGCACCTTGTGTTACATTTAATCACACTCGTATAACAAAGAATCAACAATACTTACCCTTTGCTATAATTGCTTACAGGAATTGCAGAGATCGTTTTAACTAGTAACGCCTACATTCGCATAGAGATCCATTACGATCCGGTTAATGTAAACAACGCCATCGGCCGGCGACTTTAAAGGCATTACAGGGCAGCTGAGACTTCGGAACGCTTTTTGTTTATGCCGCACAAGATGATTTAAATTTGGACTTCGTCCAGTTATACTAGTGGATATGTCTATCTTTACGTAATAAAAAGTATCAACTTCATATTTCTTTTACAGTTTTTAAATAAATTATAATAATTTTAAATAAACTATTGTGATCTCAACCTCGGCTTTAACAAGAAACTTGTAACAAATAATAATTGACATACGAGTAACATGTTAGATTATTACTAGTGACTGGTTGACCGAGCCTTGCTCGGTAATTTTTTTATCAAAAAAAAAGAAAAATATAATTAGGCTAGTTGGGTATCGATCCTGTATTTACATTTCTCGAGACTGCTTGTTCCCTGAATAAGCTACGCTAACTTGACAATTTACGGCTAAATTAGTGTTCTATCTTAAATTTTAAATATTAACAATATTGTGGGCCCAAAAACAGGGATAAAACCAATTTTTATAAAAATAAAACCTAGCTAGATCGATATTTCTCCCTCAAACCCCCGACATGCTGAATTTCAGGAAAATCGTTGGAGTTGTTTCCGTAAATTTTTTTAATATATATATATATATTAAAATATATATATAGAAAGCTGTCTGGCTGGAGGCTGATACAGAAAGCCTACTACTATAAGAATCGTGGATATAAATATTGTTCGACCCTGTACAAGATAAAAACGATTAAATGTAACTAGTATCAAGAATTGTATTTTTAAAAGAGCAACCGCCGAGTTTCTTGCTGGCTCTTCTCGGTAGGTACAGCTTTTCGAACCAGCAGTAGAGTTGACGATTCAAAAGCACAAGTTTATTTGAATAAAGAATATTTTGAATTTGAATTTTTGAATATCGCGCAAGTTCAAATCTTTAATATTAGTTTATTAAGTAAATCTCGGTAACGGCTTCAACGTTTTTTAAGAAAATCAGCATGCAGGGGTTTTGGGGGAAAAAGCGATCTGGCTAGATTTAATTTTAAAAAAATCGTTTTATCCCTGTTTTGGGCATTGAAAATATGTTGAATAGATGTAATCTAAAATGAAAAAGTAGATGATAATGCAAAGCTGTGACAGCCTAATGGTAACGCACGGACCAAAAAAGTTCGGAACCAGGGATCGATTCCCACATGTGACCCACCGCTTTTTTTTATTGCATTTTTTTCAATATTTTAAAAATACCCAGCAAGGATCTTTCACCAGGTACAGCAGGAACGTATAATAATTATAACCACATACTTTTATCATTTATATAATCCCACAGTCTAAAGTAAATAAGTATATTTTTAATAGTTATTTTAAACTGACGCCAAAGATTAAATGAATTCTGGAGTTTTATTATAGAATAGATTTTTATACAAGAATGGTTAACGCAAACTTATGTCAGATTCTACTGTCTCAGTTTTATATATCGCTAATTTTTTTACCTAATGTTCATAAAAGGTTTTTCAAACAAATGACGCCAATACAACATAAAGACTGGTTAATACAAGACTAGTGTTACAAATCTATGAATGAAACCTTATCGATTTAAGTTATTTTTCATGTGAAAATATATTCATTTCGTTAAATCCTTGAAAGCGCCAAAAGGTTTAACAGCAACTTCGTGCGAAATCGCTGTTCATAAGAAATTATTTGAAGATTTGCTTCTTTTAAAAAAACGGCGGCAGCCTCAGTAGCAGATCATCACACCAGTAGTTTTTTTTATACATTTATAAATATTGAAGTAAATAAGCCTCGGTCTAAATATTGCCGGAAATGTGAGGCAGTATAGAAAAACAAATGGTTTCTTTTTTCTCTATAAGACGGAAATACGTAATAAATACTCTACTACTGCGTTATTAAAGGACTACTACTGAATTCCTCCTGCCCTTATCCCACTCTAAGTGAGTCGGCACAACAAGTTATAAACATGTTCTCACATGATTTGGCTACATACTTTACGACCGGCCGCCTGCCTGTCGTCAACTTACCTCAATCGTATTTTAAGACACCTTGGTAACAAAGAGGGTGGTCTATTCTACTCCACCGGATACCACACGGTGGGTCGACTTACCTTAGTCGCTTCTTACGAAACCCCGGAAAGAAATGTGGGTGGTCTATTCTACTCAGCCGGATACCACACGATAGGTCGACTTACCTTAGTCGCCTTTTACGACCCCGTGGTAAGAAATGAGGGTGGTCTATTCTATTCAGCCGGATACCACACGGCGCTATTAAAGGACTACTAATTTTTCAATAAAAGTATAACGTTTGCGTATTTAAAAATATTTGTATTTCTGTCTGAGAAATATTCACTGACCGAGATCAAAGAAGCAAACGCAAAAATGTTCCGATAATAGAATCGGATTCATTGGTAATCATACATCAAACGTTTGCGCTCGCATAGCTTAGTAAGTACAAAGAAATTTGTATTTATTGAATTTAAATTAACTACATATCCAAAGCCCTACGCCGTGTGGTATTTGGCTGAATAGAATAGTACCACCCTCATTTCTTACCACGGGGTAAAAGGCGACTGAGGTAAGCTGACCCACCTTGTGATATCCCGTTGAGTAAAATAGACCACACTCTTTCTTACCGAGGAGTTGTAAAATACAACTAAGGTAAGTTGACGTCAGGCAGGCGGCTGGACGTAAAATACGTAGCCAAATCTTATAACAACATGTTTGTAACATGTTGCGCCGACCCCACGTAGAGTAAGATAAGAGCAGGAGGATGATGATGATCCAAAGCCCTACACAGCTTCAAATCTATCAAATCGAAATGTTATATTTTTATCTATGTTGGTAAATTAAAACCACGATGACCAAAAGGTGAGAGTGCAAACAGTTTACGGGTTCGAAGCTCAGACAACTCCTATTATTTGAACATTTGTTATTAAGTGCGACTCTTTCAAGGGGATCGAACCCGGGCAGACACCAATGAGTTTTTCTGTTAAAACTTGTGTCTTATTGATAATTGCAATTTATCACAATTTATCACGATGTTTTCGGTGAAGGAAAACATCCTGAGGAAACCTGCATATCTCTAGAGAATTCTGGAGATATGTGTAACCTACCAACCCGCATTGGAGCAGCGTGGTAGGTTTTAGCTCCAAACCTTCCCTCCAAAAACGGAAAGAAGAGGCCTATTCCAAGCGGTGGGATAGTAACAGACTGCTACTTACTACTTACATGATTCAAATGAACTTTATGTTGAAAAAAAAAATAGGAAATCTTCATATCTCTATATATATATATATATATAGAGCCGCTCTATAGGCCGCTCTGCTATTTAACTAAACTGTTAAGTTTTAGGTTTTATTGAGAGATTATTTAAATATCTCAATAAAACCTAAGATTTGATACTTTTATGTACAGGGTTAAAGTATTCAAATTCAAATTAAAAATATTCTTTATCCAAATAAACTTGTAAACAAGTGCTTTTGAATCGTCAACTCTACTGCTGGTTCGGAAAGATGTTCCTACCGAGAAGAGCCAGCAAGAAACTCGGCGGTTGCTCTTTTAAAAATATAATTCTTAATACTATTTACATTAAGTCGTTACTGTCTTGTACAGGTTCAAAGAGAGCTATATCCAAACTTTCTTATCTTCTAAATAATCTTCAAGAGTATATTAGGATTTCTGTATCAGCCTCTTTTTAACAGTGTTTTTAAACTGCTGTAATGGCAAAGCTGAAATTGATTGTGGAATTTTATTATAGAATCTTATACCAAAACCCACAAACGAGTTACGCACTTTTGCAAGGCGCAAAGCAGGGGCCCATCTTATGTCGGTTCCTGCTTTGTCTATTGTATACATCACCTATCGTTTTATAATTCTTTATATTTTTATGTACATAAATTAAATTGCCTAAAATATACTGTGATTATTAACTATAATGACTTGGTGTCACCTCTTTACTAATATAAAAATGCGTAAGTCCGTCATCTGTTACGCTTTCACGGCTAACACGAAGGACCACTATAAATTTGACACAATTAAATCTTATACACTGGGGTAACATCTAGGTAACATAAAAAACCCGTTTTTCTACCAGGAGCAGGAAAAACTACAAACATTTCATCACTTAAAATTGAGTTGGCGAAAACGATGTACCTCTAATTATTGAATAAATCACCAATGTCCATTTAATAATTGAAACCTTCTTATATAGTTTATGTATATGTTATTGTATTCTTAACCATTTAATTAACTACGACATATACACCTATGAAGTTCCGTAATTATCATATTAAAACCACAGTAAACAAATGCAATGTCTCAGAGGCACTTTTTTAAAATAGTGACGTGACGTGCTACTAGTTATCATCGATATTTATTGAGCCGAGTTAATTGACTAGAATGATTAAACTTTGCCCACTATTTCGTTACCATTGACACAAAATCTATGTCTAGTCAATGATTGGGGGATGTTATTGATAAATAATAAATAATTTTTCATTGTGTTATGTCGTTTTTTAAGTAATGTGATAAATGTAAGTGCATATTTATTTCAATACCTACAACATACTTATTGAAATGCCTGTTTATTTTTTAAAACAATACAGAACATTAAATAAAAATGAAATATCAATTGGATAAATTGATTAAAACTTCTATGTAAATAAAATC
This sequence comes from Morpho achilles, assembly GCA_947086495.1. Lineage (NCBI taxonomy): Eukaryota > Metazoa > Arthropoda > Insecta > Lepidoptera > Nymphalidae > Morpho > Morpho achilles. The sequence continues at coordinate 9,558,296 of CAMTZB010000022.1, read as the reverse complement.
GATTGTTTTTAGAAATCTAATCAGACATGCAATTTGGACATCACTACTTTAGCAGTCAAAAGGTAAATAAGGTAAGGGCACTAGTAATTTACCATGTACTAATAGTCGGCCGTTTTGTATGACATTTTAAATAATAAGCGTTTTGTTTGTTGTAGCTAATAAAAAATAAATTTGTAATTACCTGTTGCCATCTATTAACAACTGCCCAAAGCTCAGAAGCCATTGTTTAATATTTAAAATGTAATATTATTAATTAATATTTTTTAATTACATACAACAAACAAAAACGGATATTACTTAAAATTTCAATTACTAGATAAAGTACATGGTCAATACTAGTGCCCTTACCTTAAACGGAAAGGTTATATAGTATTGAATATAAGTTGATAAAAACATAGTATTCGAACCATAAAATTATTTTACTAGAGATTTTTTGTGTGCCATTTTAGAATACAACCCTTCCAATGCAAAGGTAAATTAACCCTCGGACGGCGGATGTAAACAAATGTAAATCACGCCTGGAGCATTCGGCCACATGTGTGTTGGCAGAGGTTAAAAAACCTACCAGTGGGTACGGTGCTAAGTAAAAAAGCCAATGTTTTACAACATGTCTGGCGAGATATCTACAAGAGCGGCTCGGGTGTGAACTGCGCAGAAACAACCCAGATCACTAAACTGCTAGTTGAGTTATAAATTTGGGTGAGAAAACGGCCAAAACGGCTGCAATCCATCTTAAAAGATTTCAACTGTACGGAGCTTTGCGTATAAGTGTATAAGTGCGCAGTGGAATAATTACTTTATTTAGAATAGCTCTAGTACGCAGTACAACAAATATCTTTAATATTTAAATGAGTTAATCTTGTACCTATGTATATATATATATTTATTTTCGGAATCTCGGAAACGGCTACAACGATTTTCATGAAATTAAGCACGTAGGGATTAAAAAATTCGTTTCATTCCTGTTTTTGGGCTTTAAAAATATGGTATAACGTAGAATTGAAAGCAAAAGATTTTTTTAGCTGTCAAATGTAATGTTGCGATGCCCGATGGGTAACGGGCGGACCCCACATGGCATCGGCGCATTAATTCTTTATTTTTAATTTTTTTAATATTTGTTTTATATCTATTAAAAATAACCGAGGCTCGGTCACCAAGGTATTAATACAGTTTAATACGTAATACGTACATTATATTTACTGACAATAAAGAAGACGTACAACCTCCATACGTACCGTTGCAAGTGTCTCGGGTTCAAACCCCGGGCATGTACCAATGAGTTTTTCCTATAAATCTTATGAGCCTAATTGATATATACAATATTTGAAAATGATTGTGGGTAAACCTGCATATCTTTGGAGAATAGGAATATGATACCTACCAATCTGCATCAGAGTAGCTTGGTGTCACCGGTTTAAGCTACAACCCTTCTCTACAAAAAGGAGAGTGGAGGCCTATTTTATTCTGTGGAATATAGTTACAGCATGTTACTTTATTTTTACTTTTAGGTACATATACCGTACTGTGAGGTTTTTTATGCAATAAAAACAAATATGAATTCAAATTCAAATTCAAAATATTCTTTATTCAAATAAACTTGTAAACAAGTGCTTTTGAATCGTCAACTCTACTGCTGGTTCGGAAAGCTGTTCCTACCGAGAAGAGCCAGCAAGAAACTCGGCGGTTGCTCTTTTAAAAATATAATTCTTAATACTATTTACATTAAGTCGTTACTGTCTTGTACAGGTTCAAAGAGAGCTATATCCACACATTCTTGTCTTCCAAATAATCTTCAAGAGTATAGTAGGCTTTCTGTTAAAGTGAAAGTTTCGTTGTTATTATTGTTAGATACTGTAATTATTGAAGCCCGAACAGTATTAATGTTGCCGTCGTGTGGTATCCGGCTAAGTAGAATAGACCATCATTTCTTACCGAGGTGTCGTAAAAGGCGACTGAGGTAAGTTGACAATAGACAGGCGGCTAGTCCTAAAATAAGTAACTAAAATATGATAACAACATATTTAAAATATGTTTTGCCAACCCCACGTAGAGGAAATGAAAGGGCAGGAGAATGAAAAGTATTAAATGTTCTTAAATCAAAAAGTTTTATACAAAAGTAATTTTTTTTTAATATCAACCTGTGAGTAATAGACAATCGGACAAGGTTCTTTTTTTAGACAAGGTAAAGGAAAAATAAACCATGCACCCTACACCACTAGGTCCGAATCATAATACAAACTCAAATTATTCTTATCATAGTTTCTCTTTGATATATCATATTAAGCCTGTTTATTTTCTGTTTAAGTGTACTCATGGGTAGAGTTTGCCAGCTGAGTTATTATAATATAATTAAATATATTGCATGTATTTAATCACATTATCCCAACTAAGAGCAAGTCCGGTACATTATTGTTTTAAATACAAGTACGGATTCATATACACATATATTTTCCTATAGAATTCAAATCCCCAGGAATTTGCCACAGAAATGCAGGTTTCCTTTATCAAAAATCAAATATCAATTAAGCACATAAAACCCTGTGGAATCCGGCTAAGTAGAATAGATCACATTCATTTCTTACCGACGTGTCGTAAAAGGCGACTAAAATAAGTCGACCCACTGTATGGTACCGGATAAGAAATGAGTGTGGTCTACCATACTAATTTCTTAGCGAGGTGTCGTAAAAGGCAACCCGACGTGTGGGACACATCACTTCTATCCTAGGAAATCTGAAGACGCTGAAGAAAACGAATTAAAGCGTCTCATGAATTGTTAATTTAAATTTAACACAATTTTTTTATAGGAATCTAATAGCTCTTGTCTTGGATTAAATATTATTATCGCCATATATGTGCGCTTGTATTTATTTATTATTTTTTTTAATAATTTAAGATTCACAACAAAAACAACCAAGTCAGATTTTAACACATGTGATTTATTTATATCTGATTTAATATATGACCATTCATACAAGGTTTAAAAACTACATAGTTCTAAATTTCATTTCCGTTTAATAATAGTTTAACTTAAGTCAATAGTTGAACTACATACTTTTCATAAATTTAAAGTTAAATTTTACAATAATTTATAGAATTAGGCGTTACTTTGCGGAGATCCATAATACAAAAGTAATAATAAAATTTTAATATTAGATTCAGTGGATTATTAATTAATTAAGATAATTTCACAATCTAATGTATCTATTAATCGTTACTTTATGTCTGACGTTTTATGTATATTTTTGTAGGCTACTACTAATTAAATTCTATGTAATTATCTACACGTTATATAATAAAAACTAGAAAACAACACAAAATAAGTGAATATCGATACTAATATGGCTTAAACTTGCAAATCATTGCAAAGCATTATCAAATGCTTCTGGGTGTTCTTATAAAGCTAACGGAATGGCCCTACTTTAAAAAAAAACTATTTCTTGATTTAGAGGACGATATTACTATTAAAAAGGCTCCAATTTTCTAAATAATATGATGCACAAAAAGTTCGCAAAAAATAGCAGCAAAAGCTTTCAAATAAGTAAATTAGATTATGCTATATTGATTTTATCATCAAAGATTTTACATCTTATTACTAGATATCTTAATACTAGACTTATTTGGCACATTTATTACATGTATAGAGAACACCAATACCTCACTTTGCGTCATAGTTACCTTCCAAAAAACACGACCCGAATTGAAAACGCAAAGTGAATTAAGATTTTCTACAGCAAACCATGTATAGATCGAAAATAGGTTGCAGGGTTACAAAAAACTTAGTTTTTAAAAAGAAATGTGAACAAAGTAATCACACAAAAACAAACAAAAAAAGATATTTAATTAAAACGAAATAAACTATTTAATTTAATTTAGTAAAAAAAAAATAATAATATTACATCACTACATAATTCTAAAATTCTAAAACTCTAAAATTAGCAAAACAAAGTGAAAATATAACTATATTAAAATGTCGTTGATGTTTAGTTAGAAAGGGAATCCCCAAGTTATGATGGCATTAAAAACAAAAGTGTTGCTATTCTTTAATAAAAAAAAGAAAATTAAAGACTCGACCCCAAAACAACACAACCTCAAAAATCTAACAGCGTACAGTGAAAATTAGTACTAATTAAACAGTCGCTGTTTAATTAGTACTAATTTTCTGCAACTTCGGAAAAACACGAAACGATGCGAAGCGAGGTATTGGAGTATGTTATACTGATCATCATATAATATATAAAAACTCTTATAGCAAAGTATAAATTCTAAATAAGCCATTATTAAAATAATGCTAAATATAAACTTAAGTTAAATTAATATTGTTTAACACAGTAAAACTCTCGAATTTAACATACAACTACATAACTACAAATATGAACATGTTTGCACGTTTTAAAAGGGAATGTATAAATAAATAAAATAAATAACATATCCGCATCTTGAATTAACAATGTAATTGTTTCATTTTAGAAATCTATAAAAATACCCGTATTATAAATCTATGAATTTAAATTAAAAGTGCGGGGAATTTTAATAAAATTTCTATGGCGCAGGTACATCAAAGCGCCAAAAAAGAAAGTTGTGGTACAATTTTTATTAAATATCGAAGTAGAAAATAGAGATTAATAGGATATTTTTTATAATACTTTTGATCGGCTTTCTTGAAGATGTTACCGATATTACAATCAATATTACCAATCTTTTCCCTCTCAACACTCCGATGATGTAAAGTAAAAGTAAACTAAGGAAATAAATTCATACACATCCCCAAAAAATATCTTGTTACAGAGAATTTCCAGTTTTATTTTGCTTCTCTTTACTTTTTTACGAAAAGCTCTAGCGGATGAACACTTAAGAAGATCCCGATCCATACCTGCTAAGAAAATTAAGGATATTATTTTTCTGTGAAAGGTTAGAAAATAATTTATAGAATTAGATATTACTTTGCACTTTTTACTTCGAGATGCATAATACAAAAGTAATAACACAATCCACTATAATAGATGGAAAAAATATATATATATATATATATATATATATATATATATATATATATATATATATATATATATATATATATATATATATGCTAAAAGTAGAGTGGACTGTCCGTTTTCAAACCTGATACATGCAGGGTTCCCAAAAACACATGCACTAAAAATCTCCACCACCGCCACCAAAATACACAAGCACTACACCCATTCACTATCACAGACTCAACAATTTTTTTCGCCCCGAATGAAGCATCATCAGGCGATACGATTCCATGACAAAATCACTAGGTATGCATATATCAGATATGAAAAAGGGATAGTCCATTCTACATTTAGCATTATATATTTTCTATTTACTATCGCGGATGATTTTGTTATTACTTTTGAAAAGACTGGTTTTGATCTTTTACAGGTTTGGGGGCTGCAAATATTATAGAGAAATAGTCATAACATTAATTAGAGCTTTAGTCTATATTTGATTGTTCAAAATAAGACAAAGGGATCATACATTGTTCAGGATACAGCCATCAACATTCCCTTTGTTTTCTTTGCGCCATGCGCGGCTCTAACAAAATATACAAAGCCCAAAATGTAACCGCGCCGCGGCCACACGTTCGCTCTGTATTTTGACTGCTTGTTACCCCAATCTCAACCATTAAACATTGACTAATGTCATGAATGTACACAATTCTTCTCCATGAGCCCAGTATCCAACTATTTGACTACAAATAGGTTCTCACTCACCTCCAGTCTTTCGTCGTCCTTTGATATTTATATTACTATACTCTCCGTATTAAGAACTAGGTATTAATGATCAAGTTTAGATTTTTGCAATCTAAAGAACCTGAAAATTTAAAAATGGAATGTTTGTTTATTTTTTGTCAATTTGGGTATTATTTTTAAATTAAGTTTGCTAGAAAAGTATCAAGTAAATCTTGTGTATCATATGACCGTATTTTTTAAAATTAATTTATGACATTTATCTCAGGTCTTTTTACAATAGAGTTTAGATAACCATTTATCTAGCTTTAATGTTGCACAAGGTTCGTTCGTATCGATTTTGTTTCACGTTTCAATACTCTTATTTATATATTGAAACATTTTTAGTAAACATGGATTGCCGTATAATATTGTTAAATATAATTAATTTATTTTGATTTCGAGAACAGTTTAAAAGCCTACATAGCATAAATGATAATTTAGACAGTTAAATTGGTGTTTTTATTTAAAGATCGCAGTTTTAAACACTCCCGTACATATGCGGTCGCAAAGATTTAACTATGCACAAATTAACAAAGTTATAAAATAAAAGAACTGTCAAGATTAAGATTAAACATATCGCCTGAAACTTTTTTGGAAGAATAAAGAGTAAAATAAGCATCGGTTTTTGAGTAATAAACAACTAGCGAAATTTAATCTCCGTTGCAACCCGACTTCCGCAACACGACATCCGCATACATAAGAAAACTACTATTGACCACCGCGCAATCGCAAATTCAAACAAGGTGCGAGAAGGAAGACAGCACGGTGCAAGTATAGGATGGAAAATGTATGCACTAGTTACTCTCGCTAACTAATGTTCTCCTAGTGACCGAAATCCATTTCAAGACAAAATGCAGTCAGATTTGCAACGAAGTGCACTGCAGAAAGATACCACGATACCTATATTTAAATATACATTTCTTTAATTCATTGTTTCATTTTAAATCTGTCTCAACTCACTTATGTTACATCGCTAAAGGGGAAAGAAGATAGCGTATTGAACTTTTAGCTCTTTTTTTCTATGTGTGCATTCATATTGCATATTGCAGTTGTTGGTGAGGAAAGAAAAAGAAGGAACGATATGCCATGAAGCTAGTTTTCAATATAAGTTCAAAGAGTGTCATGCTTCAGTCATATACTTTGCGACTATAAGCTTAAAATTATCGCACTGTCACTTGTTGCTATATAACACAATACAAATGTATCTATCCTATACAGTCTATTATCTATGAATGTATCGATCAAACAAACTTGTAGTGTGAACTATCATTAATTCTGTTTAATTACTTTTGTTCCGTTTATAGCGAATATTGTTTGAATTTATATAACGAGCGGACCCGGCAAACTCCTTTACGCCTTTATGATGACATGATATTAAAATTAATACAATTTATTAAGTTAAATTTTTTATAATATTAGTATAATATAATTTTTGTATAAATTACATCCAGCATCAAGTTTTCTGAAATTCGCGTTCGTTAACAATATGTTTCATCAGAAACCGTATTTTTAGCTAAATACACTCGCGTTAATGTCATGTTGATTGTCTTACGTTTGTACTTTTCTGGCAAGCAGCATTTGGCTTATTTCAATCCATTTTGGAAATAACGTAAAAGTAATGAAGGAATCTATCAAATCGTAATAACGAACTTATGTCATAGCATATTACGGTCACCTTTGCGATAATTTAAAACAGACCATAGACATAGATAAAATTAACTGTCAGTTGTTGTGTCAACGTAAGCTGTCACAACCAGAGATGTATTTCCTTTTTTATCAGTATCATTTTTATGGACAAAATATTACATTTTAATACATATTCCCGACAAAGACAAATCTAAAACAAAATTTATAAAAATTGGTCTAGTCGTTATTGAGTTATAAGTATAGTTACTAACACAACTTTGTTTTATAATGTAGAGAATATATATTTTAATATGTATATCTATAATTTACGTCAACTGAAGACCAAATTCCATTACCTTCTAATGAAGTCTCGTTTATCCACCGTAAAACAGCGAAATAATTTATCTGCTTCAATTAAAAACCTTGATTTTTGACTGCCGGCAAAAAAAAAGTTTATCGCATTAATATTATCGCTGTGTGTGCGGCTTTAACATTAAATGTAGCGTTATCAGGCCACAAACAGTGCGATTTAGAGTTTTTTGTAAATTGTAGTTTTTATACGACCAAAAAAAATACGCGTGTTCTAACACATTATATCGTTCATTGCCTGGTGCTTGGGAGTCGGGAATATTTTAATTTTAGTAATAAAGTCGGCTCTCTACGATAACAATGAAATCAGTGGATACGGCTGACATACTATACCATTTGTATTTTCAAAAACTATTAGAACAGGTACTGTTTAAATGTATTTTGTAAGTAGTACTAGATACCATTTTTTTTGGATCAATATGATAAGAGTGACCCCCTAATTTTAACTCTATTAGATTAGGGTTAAAACTACGGGATCACTCTGTCAGGACGTTATCTCTGGGAACGAAGTTACATAGTGGATCTATCAGGAAATCGAAGTATTGCATTAAGCCACCAGTGTGCGTAGTGCGAGTTTTTTAACCTACTCGATCGTGTTAGCGTAACGCAATTTGTATGGCGCAATTTGTAATATGTACCTGCAGCAATCACTAGATGTCGCTGTTGCAGCGTCATACAAATTGGCGTTACGCTAACGCGATCGTGAAGGTTGAAAAAACTCGCACTACGCACACAAATAGCTTGACGGACTTCGTTGTTTGGACGTAAATTAACGGGTACCTCCGATCAACTTGGTCAGGGATTTGGACACCCTGTTGGAACAGGGTCCCCGAGGCGGTCGTACCATCGATTAGCGGAAGGAGGGGCTACTGACTAGAGTGGCCCCGCCCCGGAGGGGACGCACTTTAAGTTACAGAACTTCTTAAATAGAAATATGAAAAATTCGTAAGCCTTTGCCATCGGTAGAGCACTATCGGATTTTTAGTTAGTAATTGTCCGACATAACCGTAGTAACCATGCGCACGGTGATATGAATAAGAGATTCTCTTGATGTAGTGTATGCGGGTTGAGACGTGTGTAACGTACTTTGTACATTTATATACAAGACACGTATATGTAATACATACATGAACATAGTCACACTAACGCACACTAGTACAAAGGTACATACACGGTCTCAGGATGCACCACCACAGTAACACGAGAGCCCTTGGTGAGGGTGGTCGTAAAGTGACATGTTGTTACTTGTTAGAGCATGTTTGAGCCTGTGCTATATTCATACAACATTAGTTTATAACACTACACTTGAGATAAACTTTTTTTAGCCCAAGTGTAGAAAAAAAAGCCTTACGACGTGTAAAGGACAGATGGCTGGAAAGCTCTTTAGCTCAAACTGAGATTACAAATCTTTGATAAAAATAAATTATCCATTATATTTACCTATGTTTCTTTAATGCTACACTATAATTAATGTAATTAAGAGTTGACTAAAAACTATATTTAGGGTTTTGTCTATAGAATATTGTGTATAGAAAATTTTCAGATTAACAACTATTCATGAATCTATTAAGTGCAATACCATTCAGGATAGTTTCTTATGAATAATTCTGGTTACATTATCCATATAGTAGTGATTATTACTTTACTAAAATCATATATCAACAGCTTGAGCCCAGAAAAAGAACAAGTTTTAAAATAAAATTTAAATTTAAACATTTTCTCGAGTAAGAAGACTTTTCATAGCTCCATATATTTTATTTGCTTACCTTGTTTCACACATTGCTGGCTCTATCTGCCTTTCACTCAAAGGTGACATTTTAGCTCCTCCCTTTTACCTGAGAAATTTCTCACTCCACAAATCAATAACCACCAGTATTGCCAGGTCAGATTTGTAAAAATACAATGTTCCGAATCCAAAAATACAGTGTTCTGAATCCAAAATACAGGATTGTGTTCTAAAAATACAGTGAATAATCAGATTAAATAGAGTATTTTTATAGTAAATACACCATAAGTTTTTAAAATCACATAATTGTTAATGATCTATGTCTGCGATTTTCCTGTTATCGTCTAAATGATTTTTTTAATACAGTTTGATATGAAGAAGGCTTACTTTTAATGTTTGTATCCTTTACTATGACGCCTTATATCCCCTATTTCCGTAATCATGTATGTATCATATAATATACAATAAGCGCGATATAGGTCCTTCAAATCACGTCGCATTGTTTTAAAACATTGTTTTAAATTTTCTTAAAGTAACCACTCACCACGAAATTTTTGCTAGTAAATTCTTTTTTTTTTCATAAATGTCCCTTTATCATCACTTTTATAAGTAAACATTGAATAAAATAATACTGAGATAATAATAACTAATATTTACTTGAAATAAAAGCCGACATGTTTAAGTTGATATTCGAAAAAGAAAATAGTATCATATTATTATCCAGAACATTACATAGTAAACAAAAGAATATAAGAAATACATACATACTATTACCTTTTTTTACATTATATATTACAATGTTTTTCATACACTGTATTTTTTTATACAGTATACAGTAAAAGCAGTAAAATTACAGTGAATGTACTGTAATTGGCACCTGGCAACATTATACCGATATAACTGATTTGAGCAAAACTTCATGAATTTTATGCATCTCTGGTAACTTTAGCTATGAGTTCAGTCAGTCATAGACTATGTAGATATATATAGTCTGTGTTCAGGCTAGACTAACAAGTCCGTTAATAGTAAAGCATGATTACCTCCACTTAGTACTACAGCATTTTCGTATTCATGAACAGAAACAAACATGTGTATCTTACACATTAAGTTATTGGTACCTGGGCGACTGAGCCTTGCTCGGTAATTTTTTTTAAGATATAAAAAAAAATTATAAAAATCAAAAATAGTTGATGACGTGGAGTTCGAATCAAGGTATTTCATCTCTCTAGACCGCCCGTTTCCCAATAGAGGTGCCTTGACTTGACATTTCATAGTGAAAATTATCTTTAAATTCAACATAAATTTTAGCATTTTCCCGAAAACGGGGTTAAAACAAGATTTTATTTAATAAAACTCTACGTACTAAATTTCAAGAAAACCGTTTCCGGGATTCCGAAAAAAAAGAATATATATATATATATATATATATATATATATATATATATATATATATATATATATATATATATATATATATATATATATATATATATATATATATATATATATATATATATATATATATATATATATATATATATATATATATATATATATATATATATATATATATATATATATATATATATATATATATGAGATAATAATAAATAATGAGAAGGACGTTGAAAATCGTATATTTGCTTTCTTTTTATCTCATTATTGTTATAGAGCACATTAAAGGCTGGCTTCCCATAGTTAAATATTACCACACACATATTCTTTATACAGATTTACTGAACAAACGCGGATTATAGCAAAATAATTCTATTATAACTTCTGTACTATTGTCATCATCCTCCTGCCCTTATCCCACTTTAAGTGGGGTCGGCACAACATGTTACAAACATGTTGTCATATGATTTGGCTACGTATTTTACGACCGGCCGCCTGCCTGACGTCAACATACCTTAGTCGTATTTTACAACTCCTCGGTAAGAAAGAGGGTGGTCTATTTTACTCAACCGGATACCACACGGTGGGTCAATTTACCTTAGTCGCCTTTTACGACACCTCGGTAAGAAATGAGGGTGGTCTATTCTACTCAGCCGGATACCACACGGCGGGTCGACTTACCTTAGTCGCCTTTTACGACACCTCGGTAAGAAATGAGGGTGGTACTATTCTATTCAGCCGGATACCACACGGCGTAACTTCTGTACTATTGTAAGTAACTTAAATACTAAAATACTACTGTAAATAAAAAGACGATTATCGATAGTTTTTTTTATTTTTTATTAATTAAATAATGAATTCACTCATTTTTTATTTAAGGTACTTAATTTGATAAGGATTAATGCTATATTGTATAAAAATTGCTTTGAACATAAGGCATTATTTTTCGTAAAAGGAAAATGTCTAAAAATGCTATTGTGGGTTATCCATAAGAGATAGACATATACCACCGCAGACTTTTCTATAGACCTTTTCAAGGTGTACAAATACTTAGTACATCATTGTGATAAATGTCGTAGGGTATATATAGCCTGCGTTTGTAATGTAAGCGGAAAAAAAAGTAATTATTTACGACATCATATTAGAAACCTCAAAAATTTATTAGTTTAGAGAAATACTAATAATATTATTAGTATTTCTCTACTCCGTATTGAATTTTATTATAATAGGTCTAGTAAAAAGTAATCCATTATTTTTCGATCATGTCGTTAGTAATCGATAACTCGCCTTGCATAAGTGCCATCTATTTCCACTAAACGGTGTCAGAAGCGTATGCTTTCATTCTTAAAGCAGACAGACAGACATTTTTGTGATTGCTTGATTGAATATTGTTTTCACGTGCCAAAGATGGGCACCAAAAAGAGAAATTTTCGAAATTTTTTCAGTTTTTCTTCGATAAAGGCGAAAACGCAAGCCAGGCGGTTGAAAATTTGAATTATGTCTATGGTCATGATACTGTATCAGTTTATCATGTGTAATTTTGGGTTCGTGGATTCATATTCGATAATTTTGATGTTAAAGACGCACGACGTTCCGTAGGACTAGTTGTCGAAAATGTCAATAAAATAATAAAAATCGTCAAGTCCTACCGTCATGCAAGCACTTTTTCGATTGCTCAGAAGCTGAAGATTGCACAAAAAAATTTTAGAACCACTTTAATAGGCAAGATATAAAAAAAAAATGCTCTATGTATGGGTGAAACATAAATTTTCGCAGAAAAACCACCTGGAACTAATTTCCATCTGCGAATCACTGCTGAATCGAAACAAAGTCAACCCATTTCTTCAGTGGATGTTGACTGGAGATAAAAAGGAGATCACTTTAGTAACGGCCTGTTACTATCCCACTACTGGGCATAGGCCTCCTCTCTCCGTTTTTGGAGAGAAGAATTGGAGCTAAGACCTACCACGCTGCTCCAATGCGGATTGGTAGGTTACACATGTCTCCTAAATTTTCTAGAGATATGCAGGCTTCCTCACGATGTGTTCCTTCACCGAAAAGCATGTGATAAATTGAAATTTTCAATTAGACACATAAGTTTTACTATGTGTAACCTACCAATCCGCATTGGAGCAACGTGGTAGGTCTTAGCTCCAATCCTTCTCTCAAAAAAAAAAAAGGGGAGAAGAGGCCTATTTTCAGCAGTGGGGGAGACCACTTACGGCCACGTTAAGCAAAAATGGTCGAACTGCAGTGAGCAGGCACAATCGGTAGCTAAGCCAGGATTCTTCTTCTTCTTCTTCTTAGTCGATCTTTTCATTACTGAAGGTCGTGTCTAGATGAAAGTTTATTGCTGCTCACCAGGATTAATGATCAAGAAAGTTCGTCTGTGTCTTTGGTGGAATAGGCTCTATTATGAGCTGTTCTACTAAGGCTAAACTCTTAATTTGGACCTGTACTGTCAATAATTGCACCATCTGAAGAAAGCAATCGCCCAGAAGTGGCCAGGTTTGGCCAATAGGAAAGGCATTATTTATCAGGACAACGCTAGACCACACACTTCAAAAGTGCCTCGCTTCCTAGTTTCCTAAGTTCCTAGAGCTTGGTTGGGAAATTTTTATGCATCCATCTTATAATTTTAACCTAGTTTCAAGTGATTACCAACTGTTCTTGTCACTGGCAAATGTTTTTGTTGGTGAAAAATTCGTTTCAAGAGAAGCTTGTGAAACTCTACTGTCCCAATTTTTTGCCAATAACAAAGAAGATTTCTGTCAGAATGGCAAACTAGAATTACCTTAAAAATGGCAACAAGTTATCAAACAAAACGATGCATATTGAACTAAATCGGATATGTTTAACTACACTAGATGAAGCCGTCAATTTCGTGCAAAAATAATTGATTACTTTTTACTACAACTAATACATATAAACCTTCCTCTTGAATCACTCTATCTATTAAAAAAACTGCATCAAAATCGTTTGCTTTGTTTTAAGGATTTAAGCATACATAGGGATATATTGACAAACAAAGAATGCGACTTTGTTTTATACTATGTAGTGATAAATTAATCGTAGGAAGAAGTATCATTAATTTCGTGAATATTGTACTTAAATAAATTGTACTACAAGGATTTTTCATTTCATTTTTCATGGTCATCGACCATGACACCATCCGTACGAGGACTACCAGAAGACAACTTTGAGGTGTGGGAGCTACCATTCTCAGACCTCCCCACCGAACAAGACATTCATTACGTCACCATATCATCCATTAGGACCTGGGCTTACGGCCCAAGTCCTAATGGATGATATACCGACGCCGAAAGACGTACAGGGCTTAAGTGCCCGCGAGGAGATGCCCGGATAGTGAAGATTTCCTCGAGGCCCGTACCCCACCTACCTCTCCACAAGGAGAGTAAGTGAGAAGACCCTGCTGCTGCAAAAGCTTTGCCTCGTGAGCTCACGGCTACAGCAGGCATATTGGCAGTAGTTTAATTCCCAGGATACGTTTTATAAACTCAGATATCTCCATTGATGTTGAAACCGCAAAAGGCCGTGACCCCTTAAGGACAATAAATCCGGGCGTTAATTCGCCTGAGAGGACCTGCCCGTATAAAGAGACGTAGCCTCAAGGCATGCCCTGACCAGCCTAGGCTAGTGAGCAGAACCCAGAAGAAAATCTGATAATTACTCTTCATTTATATTATTATCAATCAAGAATGTATTATAATAAAATTGCTGATGTATATAGACTTCACTGAGTAGGCGCGAGATTATTGATTGTGTATATAATTTGCGCATGTACACACCGATCTACAAGGTACGATACACATAGTATTAACACTTTGGAATCGGATACCTCTTCGTTTGTTATGCTCTGCTAGTAAATGTGGCGCGTATCCATATATTATATTGATGTCCAATATAATTGCTAGCAATGCTAGCTCTCTCTTTCTTTCATGAAATAATGTTGCTACTTATAGTATTTACTATTTGCCAAATTATTTGTTGTAAGTAAACAATATATCTATATAGTTATATATAGTTACCACTAAAATATAAACTCCAAGAAAAGTGCATAATACAGTAAAAATTAAATACATATTAATAAAACTATAGAAATACAGACGAACAAACGATTGACCATAGAGTAAGGTCTGAATAACTGTTATGAAAATCAAAATAAACGCGAATCTTGGCTATCATCTGTCAATTATATTCTCTTAGTATTACCATATACTTAACACAAAGCATAAAATATACAAGATATCTAATAAATTCATTAAAATAAGGAGGGGTTCACATAACAAAAAAAATATTTAACGTAGTTAATGGATGCCGCTTCAGATAAAATAAGAAACAGAAACAATCTAACTTATTATATTCTTTTCAGTTATTTATACTATGCATTTTTTACCCAGCGGGACACTGATAATTATTTCTAACTAAATTGTTACGAGATAATATTATATATATATTTTTTTGGATTTAGCCACTAACTTAAGTATAAAGGAGAAAACTGTTTTTGTGTGTGTTGAAAATATTATTAGCGATGATTAGGTTAGAATCGTTAAAAGTACGTCATTTATGAAATGACGTACTTTTAACAAATTTACAGTTCGCTGCTTGTATTTAAAGAAAGGAAGTCGGGTCCTGCAGTCAGTTGTGCTGCATAGTAGAGAGTGTCGCCATCTTGCACCGGTTCCACGTTTGATAAGTTAAGAAAGTCCATTTCGGATTGTTGCTGAACGGCCTGAGCGTACTTCATCAATATCAAAGAACTCGCCTCATCATCGTGCGAACGCATGTGAAAATTTAAATGGCTACTCTGTTTAAATCTCCTCTTACAAACGGGACATCCGAATGGTTGTATGTTTGTGTGTGTTCGCATATGTTGGCGGAGATGAACAGATTGAGAAAAACACTTACAGCAAATTATACACTTGAAAGGTTTGACTTTTGTGTGAGTACGTAAATGCTGATCGAGACCTGCTTTCTGGGTAAAAGCTTTAGCACAAAATTTGCAAACAAATGGTCGGATACCATTGTGCATACGCATATGTTGTTGTAAGCCACCAACTTGAGTAAAACGCTTAGAACAAACAGAACACTGGTGAGGTTTCATTTTTGCGTGCACTATACGTTTGTGCTCGTCATATTGCATACTATCAAGGAACATGAGTCCACAAGTATGACATGAGAAAGAGGAAACTTTATGTTGTTCAAGCTGAGCTGCTAAAGCATTGGTTGGGTACAAGTTTCTATCTAAGCGCTTCTCACAAACTTGACATCGCAAAGCTGCTTTCCGTCTCTTCGTATGCTCTTCTCGATAGTGCAAGGAGTACTCACAGCAGTTAAAGAATATTTGACGACACTGCACACCGAGATTTATGGTAGAGGGTAAAGTGCAAGTAAACGGACCCCTAAAACATTTAATTTTTTTTAATACCCATAAATTAATGTTATCATGGTTGTATGACTATCGTTAGATCAGGTGTTAGAAATATTTTATTATTTGTGTATTAAATAGAAAGAATAAAAAGCATATATTTTTGATATTTCACGTATACCTCAATCATGGAACATATCAAGACAATTTTACCTTAAATCCACCGGTTTCTTTTCAGGTTTCGATTGTATCTTTTTAATCATGTTGTCCAACCGCGACTTCTTAGCCCGACTGCTTTCATTGATCTCATATTTTACAATTAGGTAACTGGTATCAACATCGTAAGTGCGTTTCAGTACAGTATCCTGCTCTATTGTTAATCCGTCATCGGATTTTTTAATAGGAATAAATTTAAAATCACAGTGAGTATCCAATATCTAATGAAGAAAAATCGACATTAGAATCAATTGTTCTGAACTAACTAAAAGAAAACTATTAAGGATGTGGTGTTTTGTGGAAAAAGTATTATATTTTCAACTTCTTATTACCTTATTTTTTCAACTTCTAGTGTACAAAAATAACGTAAATAGGTGCCTTGGACATCTCATATAACCAATATAGTTTATTACAACTTACTACAGTAGTATTTTCAGTAAATATAATTTATTGCCTTCCTCAATATTGTATATGTAAGTATTAAGAAAATAAAACGCTTATTACACCGACTCGGTCGTTCGATTGTTGCTCCACCATATATTATGCGATTATCAACACCATAGAAAATCTAGTTGGCTTTTTTGTACGGAACGGCCAGAGGTTGCTTACCATCTCCATAATTAAGCGTCATATTTCTGGTAAATTTTTAAAAACTAAATACGGCATGCCATAAGGCCAGAATAATCTATTCTGGTCGTATGGCATGAACTCTTGACTAACAATCGAGTAAAGCGTGTTTAAATTCATACTTACTTTAACTTTAATTTGCATTCTAATTTATAAAATATAAATAGAATAGCCGTGTCAATTTATTCCTTTTTCTATACATATAGGCTATTGAGAATTATTTTTTATTGAACACCTGTATTATGTGATTATTCACCTGTTCACTATTCATTGTGTAAATTGGATGATCGTCCTCAGTACCGGAATCGTTTGAGTCATGTTGTATACTTTTATGGTTTTTCAAAGCGTTTGCATTATAAAACGTTTTCTTACAGATATAGCAAATATGATTAGCAGAATGCTCTTCAGGAAGTAACATAGGTTTCTAAAAAAAATATTAGGTTGATCTAATACGATTATAGAAGCGTTTAGAAATTGAACACGCACCGACCGCACAAATTTACCAAGATTTATAATTTATACAAAATTTATAAAATCAGAAATGAGATTATCCGCGAGAGAACCAGAGTAACCGACTTGCTTGTTCTGCTAGACAAGCAAGCTGAAGTGGGTCGGTCACGTCTGTCGCAGGACTGATGGCCGTTGGAGCAAAAGAGTCCTGGAGTGGAGACCGCGTCTTGGCAAACGCAGTCTAGGGCGACCACCGACTCGCTGGACCGACGACATCAAGAAGGTTGTTGGGGCCAGGTGGATGCGCATTGCGGAGAACAGGGATGTCTGGTGCAGACATGGGGAGGCCTATGTCCAGCAGTGGACTGCGATAGGCTGATGGATGGATGGATATAAAATACATTTTTAAATAACCAATTTCGACAGGGATGATTAAAAATAATGCTTTCTATTAAAATCTTCTTCTTCTCCTACACCGAAAGGCGTCAAGTGCTGCGTATGTAAAGGGGGATTTCCATACCATCAAATCTTGTGCCGTGGGAATTTGGCGATACCCTGAACACTTTATGGCAATTATCTGTCAAAGATAGAAGATTAATCAACGCCCAGTTTTCTAGTGAGGAATAACTAATCCAACATTTTCCTTTACACTATTTGCTACGGTAATACGGTATAACTTTACGACGTGATGACCTGTATCAGTAATTCTAGTTTTGTTACGGGGAAACTCATTTCTGATTTTATCATGTGGACTAAAAAGAAGACGTCGATGTAAATCAATCGATTGCTAAGAGACTCTGAAAATTCCTATTTGTCTCACAGTCAGTGAGCAAATTTCGAATTCATCAATTATGTTTGGCGAACTGTTCGAATGTATTGGTCTTCAAACATTAAGGGATTTTGACCAAAAATATCACGAGCTTCCTAAACTCTGCCATCTAAGTAAGACTTGACGAATGTCGTCAGTCTTAATTTTAGACTAGTTGGCTGAATCGTGCGTTTGAGGTCATACCTACCTCGTATACTTCGGTATATATTGGTACATATTGGTCAAAACTCCGAGTGATATGATAAGTAATTTATATCTACGAATTTATATTTAAAGATTGTAAAATTTCTAAGTTTCAGTGGCATCTTTCACGTCCGAACTTAGCCATGAATGAGGAATTATTAAAACTCTTAAATTTATATTAAAATTAAATAATTAAAATGGCAAAAAAATTGCATAAAAAATAACAGATTTATTGTATCAGCAATGCAATCGCAGAAATAATGTTTTACAAAAAACAACATAAATACTACAGTGTAAGAGTGGTCTTAGATACGGCAGCAAAGAGAAAAGTTAAAAAATGTATTTTATTTACGTAATCATATTAAGGATTGATATTTACTTTATATGAAGTATACAATGTGGTATAATGATTAAAAAAAATTAAGTATGTTTTTAATAGACAAAATAAAAAATCCACATCTGAAAAACAAATAACATGTACAAAACATTTCTTTTAAATAATAACCTTTAAAAAAGAGTTTTAAATTTTAGACTGGTTGGCTGGAAGAGATTCCGATTCCGGAATATGCCCGCCAATGCAAATTGATGTTTTTTAATTATAATTTTTATATTCATTAGTGCAATAAAGAGATTACAAACAAACAAAATCTTCAATATCTATTTTATTGGCTGTTTCTAAAAAAAAATTTAAAATCTTTTTAAATATATAAGCCACAATTTTACTAACCTGTATAAACTCGATAAAAAAATTATTAGATGACGTCTCAACAGAATTTAAAACAAACGCTTGGTCGACCTGATCCATGCTCATTAAATAATTCTGTGTCAACCACAATACATTGTAATATCTGTTTATTTTTATTTATTTAATTTTGTATTATACTCTAACGTATGAAATTCTACGTTTTAGATGATTTAAAAAACCATTTGACATATGTATAATGTATATAGTTCCATAAGAGATATGCATAGACAAATCAATCCTTTGTCTTTGAAGGTATCTATAACATATAACAAAGAGAAGGATCAGATATTATTATATTCATACCTATATTCACTTGTATTTGACTCATAGGTACTAAAACAAATATAATATAAATAAAAAAGTTATTATTATTACATATATTGTGATTTATTTTTATATTTTTCGATATTAGTTTAGATGTAATTTCTGACTTTATAACGTTAACACTTATTTGTTCCGAAGAGAATATCTTTATCAAAACTTAAATTCAATTAAAATCCTTTCATCATTTCTTTTTTTACGACAATTATCAAAAAATACTCGTACTACTGCCTGGAGTAATGTTTTAATACTAAATTCGTATCTTTAACGACAGAGGAGGCCATCATCAGGATAGAGAGTGTAGTCACGATGAAACATGTTGTCGCCAGCACCAGTTGATTTAGCTACGTTTTTATGACCGGTCACCTGCCTGACATCAACTTACCAGCGTCGTCGTTAGTCGTATTTTACCTCACACCTCGGTAAAAAAGAGGGTGGTCTATTCTACTAAACCGGATACCACAAGGCGGGTCGATTTACCTTAGTAGCTTTTTATAACACCTCGGTAAGAAATGAGGTTAGTCTACTCTACTCAGCCGGATACCGCACGGCATAAGACGCTTATATTACATCAGAATATTTTATTTTTAAACATGTCGTTTTTCCAAACTAACGCCATCTGCTAGCAATTACAATATTAACTCCTTTAAAAAAAATATTGCGAGCGTCATCGACATAGACTATACACCTGTCAAGTGTCAGTTTAATTTAGGGATGTAGCTTGGAGTAGAAGAATTCGATTCTTTCCCCTTCAAAATAAATCGATTTTAAAAATCGATTAATTCGTATAAAATCTTTTCGATTTTTTTTACAATATTTTAATAAAGAAATTAGAATAAAGGCTAATTGAAGTGAACAACCAATAAATAATAACAAATACGCTGTTTTTGTGTTTTTTTTAATTCCATTAAAATGTGTAGTTTGGCTACAAATAAAGAGACAAAAATATATATTTAAAGTAATCAATTTTTCATGAAAGAAATTACTATTATTATAAATCGAATGATTCAAAAAAATCGATTCAATATTCCTGAAGTACATATTATATAAAACGCGTGGAGTCGAAAGACAATAAGAAGAGAATTTAATTATTTACTATTAGAAACTTATTGTGACTTGGCGTAGAAAAATCGATTAATAAATAATCGGTTTTTTTCCCTTTAAAAATAATCGATTTTTAAATAATTTTGATACAATCGATTGATTGTTTAAAACTCGATTTTTTCCGATTATTTGAAAAGGTACTTTATAATATTAATAATTAACTACAATGAAGGCCAATCAAAGTGGACAACTACAATAATTACAGATGCGCTGTTTGTGAAATATAATTTGGTTACATTGGATTCATTAAACAATGCATATCTAATCTTCAAAAACAAGAAAAAGAGGATAATTAAAATAATCGATTTTGTATGAAAAAATAATTGATTATTAAAAATCGATTATTTAAAAAAATTATCGGTTATTTTTTCACACCCCTAAGTACTAAATTATTATTAATGTAAGTTAGGGATGGAAAAAAAGGCGGGAACCTTCGTATGAAAAAGGCGCGTTGCAAAACTATAATTTTTATATTGTACTTTTAACTACTTCAATTATTTCTAATCAGTGTATTTCCAAAATTATAAGTTGATATAAAGTTGGAAAAACTGTTTTGACTCTTCCCCAAAATGGGGAAGGGTGCTAAAAGACGCAAGCAAGATTTGCCAGCGTCAGAAGCTGAGCCGCCCGATTCATCAGATTCGGAATCTTCAGAACAAAATAGAAGAGATGCAGCTGACAGGTATAAAATCTTCAAAATGCCTGGATATTCTAGAAAATATCCCGAAAATTCAGATAAGAAAGAATTTATAGTATTCCTTACACACACTGACGATAAAACACCATTCTCTGATAAAGATAGACTAGCTCTTTCCAAAGCTTTGCGGGATCATTGCGTATCGGGTATCATGCATTTGAGGCCCATCAACCGCTTCAAAGTTGGTATAACATTCGATGTTTCTAATAATGCCAATGTATTTCTTACAAATATTAATCTTCAAAATGAGCTTTCTTTAAAAGCATCAATTCCAGCGGCTGACACCGAGGTGACTGGAGTACTTACTTCAGTTCCCGTAGAGCTGTCAAATAAAACCATATTTTCTTTAATTGGTAGTTCTAGAAATGTTATTCAAGTAAGGCGATTCATGCGCAGAGTAAGAGGCGAAGGTGGTGAGATCTCTTTTCAACCAACTCAAACTGTAGCAGTAACTTTTGCTTCCACACAGCTCCCAGAACATGTATATTTGGACTCATGGCGACATGAAGTTAATGTTTATATACCACCAGTCAAACAATGTTTAAAATGTTTACGTTATGGTCACATTGCAAAATTTTGTCGCAATGCTGATGTTTGCTCAATCTGTACAGAAAATCATAATTTTAAAATTTGTAACAAGGACAAAAATGCTCCAAAATGTGCAAACTGTCAAGGAAATCACATTGCCATTTCATCTACATGCCCAATTAAAAAACAAAAAATTGAAGAAAACAAAATTAAGTCCCACTCTGTTAAATATTCAGATCTTTTTAACAATGCAGCCTTTCCTTATATTAATTCTAAGGGTATAGAGGTTCAATTAAGTAAACTATGTAAATCTGATATTTTTATGAATTTATTGGTAGAGGCATTAACAAAAATAGTAAGTAATAAAAACAATATTCCCATAAATTCAGGATCCATTCGAGAAATCATTCAGCAAACCATAAATAAGAAACAAACTTCTAGTAATCATTAATTTATGGATAATTTAAATATTTTTCAATGGAACGCACAGAGTATTTTAAGTAATAAGCTGAGTTTAACTCGTTTTTTATATGATTTCAATATACATATAGGTATCATATCAGAAACTTGGTTGAAGCCTAATATTCGTTTTAGTATTAGTGGATATCAAGTAGAACGAAATGATTGTGGTAGCAAACACAATGGTGTAGCTATTTTAATACACAATTCTATTTCTTATTCTAAAGTAGACTCATATTTTGATAATTCATTGCAAAACATTTGTATTCGTATTAAAGTTAATAACAAAGAAATAAGTATAGTTAGTTTATATATGCCAGCAGACTCCATTCCTGCTTTCAATAAGCTGAAATTAGATAGATTGATCAAATCTATACCTAGTCCAATGATTTTTGCTGGTGATTTTAATGCTCATCACATTTCTTGGGGCTGTGTTGACACTCAGCAACGGGGAAGAGATGTCCTGGATATAATAGATGATAATAATTTAGTGCTCCTTAATGATGGCCAACCAACTACTGTGGGCACCTTGACTTGGCGTCCTAATGCACTTGATTTATCACTAGCTTCCCCGTCTTTAGCTTCTTCCTGTGAATGGTATGTACATAATGACCCCCTTGGTAGTTATCATCTCCCTATAAGGATTAAATATGTATTTAACAGTGGTGTAGGTAATAATGAGGTAACAGCCTGTCCATATAGTAATTTACATTTACCTATTTATCCTAAATATAGGCAAGTAGATTGGAAAAGATATGAAACTAATATGCAAAATTTATTGTTAGATTTTAGACCAGACTTGTATTCACCTTTAGATGCATATGAAGTTTTTATTAATAAATTAAAGCTAGCTATAATAAGATCTATATCAAATAATTCAGTTCCAAATACTGTTAAAAGTCATTCTTTTTGTGGTAAGAAAGCTAAGCATAAACCTAATCTACCATGGTGGAATAATAAATGCACAGAAGCTGTTTTCAATTCAAAACAAGCTTATTTAACTTTTAAATACAATCCTTCAGAGGAAAATTACTTGGAGTTCAAAAGGCTTCAAGCTTTAAAGAAATATACTTTAAAAATTGAAAGAAATAATAGTTGGCATTCTTTGTGTAGTTCCTTTAACCGCTGTACACCTTTGTCTGTCATTTGGAAATTTATA
This sequence comes from Morpho achilles, assembly GCA_947086495.1. Classification (NCBI taxonomy): domain Eukaryota; kingdom Metazoa; phylum Arthropoda; class Insecta; order Lepidoptera; family Nymphalidae; genus Morpho; species Morpho achilles. Next base: position 9,534,720 of record CAMTZB010000022.1, on the reverse strand, counting down.
CGTAAGTTTAATAAGTCATTTATCCCATTTAATGAAGAAGATGATAGTTGGATTTTGAAATTTTTACAGACATATACTCCAGATTTTGTTTGCAATAATACTAAAACAAATTATTACATGCTAAATTCAAGCAGTGAGTTCATTATAAAATTATTTTCAATTCAGGAACTCAGATCAGCTATTTCATCACGGAAAGATACAGCTTTTGGACTAGATGGTATTCCATATACTGCCTTTAAGAAAATGAATGAAAAATCATTAAATTCTTTTTTAAGTGTTTTGAATTCACTCTGGATCAATAATGAAATTCCTTTTTATTGGAAAGAAGATACTCTAGTTCCTATATTGAAACCTGATAAACTTAAGCTAGACCCTAAGTCTTATAGGCCTATAGCGCTTTCATCTTGTACTGCTAAAATATTTGAACAGCTTTTGAAACAGCGTCTGGAATTCTTTATTGAACAGAACTGTTTATTGCCATCAAATCAGTTTGGATTTCAAAGAGGTCGGTCTTCTCGCGAAAGTATATGTCAACTACATTTAGATATACACAATGCTATAATGAGTAAAGAGTACCTTTTATGTGTTTTCTTTGATATTTCTGGTGCTTATAATAGTGTAAATATTGATATTCTCTGTTCTGAACTTTCATTGATAGGTTTGCCTGGAAAATTAATTAACTGGATTCATGGATATATGACTGAACGAAATGTATACGTTAAATATAATAATCATTTATATGGTCCAAGGTTAGCTTCTATTGGAGTCTGTCAGGGTGGTATTTTGTCCCCATTATTATTTATTTTGTACATACGACAACTGAATATCATCCTAGGAACATCAGTTAAAAATTTGCAATTTGCTGATGATTTAGCTGTTTATGCATCAGGAAATAACATATCCATTATTACTAAAACGATTAATGTTGCACTGGCAAAATTGAATGAATATTTTAATTATCTTAATTTAGAAGTAAATCCTTTTAAATCAAAGGTTGTACTGTTTGGTAAAAGATGCAGTTCCCAACCTAATGTTTACTATAATGGTAACTCTATTCCAATTAGTAGAGAAGTTAAATTTTTGGGGGTAATATTCTCTCAAAATTTGTCTTGGAAGAGATATGTTGATATCATTACTGTTAGAGCTATTAAAGCATCTAATATTCTAAAATCCTTGACAGGTACATACTGAGGTGCTGACCCTAAGATTTTACTTATGTTGTATAAATCCCTTGTACGCAGCCATTTTGAATATGGCTGTTTTTGTTTTGCAGCAGATGAAAAAATTATTAATAAATTAGAATTAATACAAAATAAATGTATGCGAATTATAACAGGTGCATTCAAATCTACTCCAATTGGTACCATGCAGATTGAATGTAATCTCCCACCAATCTCAATTAGGATGGAATACTTAAAGGAAAAATTTATTCTTAAAATTTTTTATCTTCCCAAAAATATGCTTTTTAATAGCTTATGCCAAAATGCTTCAATATCACAAAAGCCTTTCTTCTTATTACTAGAATTTTCTAGCATAATTCTTCTTTTTAAAAACCTTAATATTTTTCGATCAAATGCAGTTTTACCTTGTTATCAAGGTAGTTTTATTAGTAAATTCCCTTCTATGAATATTGTCATAGATCACACCTTATCTACAAAAGAACATGTTTATGTTAAACTTTCACACTGGCATGATCACAAGTTTATTTATACTGATGGTTGTAAGAACTCAGACTCTTCTTCCTTTGCTATATATGACTCATCTCAAAATAATGGGTTTGGTTACAGACTAGAAAAACATGCAAGTATTTTTACAGCTGAAGCAGCTGCTATTCTGTTTGCTCTTAAGTACATAAAAAAATCATATCCTTCATCTAATAAATGGGTTATAGTTAGTGATAGCATGAGTGTACTTAAAAATTTACAAAACAACAAGTTGCATGCTAACACTAATTATCTTATTTACAGTATAAAAGAAATATGGATTGAGCTTACACAGTTAGACATTCAAATTACTTTTATTTGGATACCATCTCATGTTGGAGTTGTTGGAAATGAAAGAGTAGATTATTTAGCTAAAGCAATTGTTAATTCTATAAATGTTACAACAAATTCTGAAATTGGTGATAATAGTATTACTTTGCCGTTTACAGATATTGTCTATAATTTAAAACAGCGTATGTGTAAGAAATGGGCTAAACATTGGTATAATTTTTCTGAAGTTTTAAATAAGGGCCGCTGGTATGCTTCTCTAGACATCAAAGTCAATAGTTCTCCTTGGTTTTACAAAACTCGAAATTATTCTAATAGAAAATTCTATGCAATCATGAGTAGATTGCGTTTTGGTCATTGTCGTCTTAACTTCCATCTTCACCGCATAAAATTATCGAACTCATCGCTGTGTGATTATTGCGGAACTCAAGAAGTACAAACTATACAACACATCTTCTTCGAATGCCCATCTTTCGGCATTCAGCGCCTTGTGCTGATCGATGAGCTTATTCAATCCTACGGTACTAGTGACTTGGTCCCGCGTCATATAACGGATTTATTAATGAATCCATCGGTTTATTATTACCTTTATAGGTTTATTTCATGCACTGTAAAAGACTTGTAAATATAGTGTATAATCATATTATATTCTATGATCTATCATCTATTGTTGTAAAACATCTTCAGAAACTGAAGATATACCCGTTCTGAGCTTTGACTTTAATTACTGACCATGACAATTTACAAGGACAGAGGACATTCAAGGATAATGAGAACATGCAAGGATAATGAGAACATGATAATTTACTATGTGAATTAAACTATATAATGAAGAATATTATAACCAATTTGAAGACAAATACAATATGAAAATAAGGAAAAATAACTATTTACGTAAGACAAAATTATTGGATATGACTTCAAAGATTTAATAAGTGAATATGAAAAAGTTAAAAATGAAAGAAGAATATACTAAAGACGAAAACTCATTTTATTATTATGGACAATTGACAAGGCGGTATGGTCAACGACCTTAGCCTGCTCGTTTAGAAACGGGCGAATGGAAGAAAAAAAAAAAGAAAAAAAGTAAGTTAGGGATGGACTTGGAGTAGAAAAATCCATTTATAAATAATCAATTTCTATCCCCTTAAAAAGAAATCGATTATTTTGTTACGAAATACTCGATTTTTTTTAAATCGGTTTTTCTCTGACTATTTCAAAAGTGTCTTTTTTTATTATTAATAATTAATTACAATGTGTAATTGAAGTGCACAACTACCAAGAAATAATATTAGATGCGCTGTTTGTTTAATTGGATTAAAATATGTATTTTGGCTGAATTGGTTCATCCAACAACGCATATCTAATCTTAAAAAACAACAAAAAGAGTGAAAAAGAAAAAGGGATACCTAAAATAGTCGATTTTTAAAAAACGATTTTTGATGAAAGAATAATCGATTATCAAATAATCGATTATTTTAAGAAAATAATCGATTATTTTTCACATTGCTAATGTATTATGTAAGTGTAAATATTGTATGAATTTGATTTTTAATTAATTTTGTGCATCTCGAATCTCGATAATAAAAATCTTTCTTAAAATCCAAAATAAATTTACAATCTTACATTCTAAATATATAATCTAATTCCTTGCAAGCCGAAATTGTAGTTTGTATTTCACAACTGTTACATATGACCATGTAGTAAAAATTTAATAAATTAACTTTCGTTATGTGAAAATTACGCCTATTTAATTATTTAATTATCAACTTATATTAACATACAACTAATATTAAGGTTACTAATTTTATATTTAATTTCTTATGGTCTTGTTCCTCATTCAAAGATTAATATTGTAGCATTCAAGTTGGAGTTACTAGGTATATTAGAAGTTATTTTTGTTGGTTTTAAGATGTATATTAGGAATGAATAATGTAAACATAATTAAAATGGTTTATGATATTATGAATATTGGAAAATGGAGTTCATTATTATAGCTCAAACTGACAAAAATATAAAAATAGTTATGTTTTGTAGATCTACTTGCACGTTGGAAATCATTGTACTCCTCTTATACATTAATTCTATATATAGTGTGAAAGGCAAAACTTGTAAACTGCGTAAACATAGTTATTTATAGTATTCATAAGTTTCTTTATATACCTTCTCAGCTGATTAGTATTTTAAATCACTGAAATACCATTTTGTGATTGATCTATTTTATGTTTTTTTTTTAGAAGTATTTCTGATTGAAGTAACATGTGATATATTGTAAATTTAAAAATTAGTGTCCAACTAAAAAAAATTACACTTAGATCTAAAGGAAGCAGATAGCAAAATAGAGCAAGTTTATTTTTAAGATATCTTTACATTTAGAATGCTAATAAACAATAAAGTGGTATGTGTAATGACTGAAACTTATTCTTTCAGTAATAGGTAATATTGAAAGACTGTTCAATAATACAGATTATAAATGTAGTTTAATAAATTACTTATAATATGCCACTTCATACTGAACAGCAATAATTTTTTATTTTATTTTTTAATTTTACCAAAATTATTTTCAGAAATTGAATATTGCTAGACTTAATGGGACTACAAAAAGCTATAATGTATAAAGGTGCATTTGTTCAAGTGATATGACACTCAAGCTACCAACTTAAATGAGAATATTGAAACATTTCCAAGCATACCTGTGATTAAAAGAATAAAGAATGTAAGTCTGTTTTTATCACAAATCATTCAAGTAATAAATTTTAAATGAATGAGTTTTCATTTCCTCTAGGTTCTATTATTAATACTATTCTGGATTCTGGGTAATTATTTAATTGAAAAATGATAAACATACAATACACCACATTTTTATTAAATGTTTTTGTAAACATTTTCAGACAAAACCTGGTTGTTTTAAATGAGACTACTCAGTGGAATGTCGTTCAAAAGAGCTATATGCTATTGATAGAATAGCACATGATAGCACATTTCTTATGACAAGATGAAGGCAAGTAAATATTTAATTTAAAATAAATATAAATATAAATGCTGCCTAATTCATTTGATATATAACAAAACAATGTGTGGTTGATAATAAAGGACACATTAGTGATTATCATCGTAACAGTCACACACACTTTTTAATGGTCACATATGATACAGTATTTACGTGCCTAATATATTATTAACTTTTTAATATAATATGTAATGTATGGTATTTATTCTATACTTATAATAAAACTGTAGAAAAAGTTGTCTGTAAGTTTTAGACAAATGAAAAAAAAAATTCCAGGAACAGGATAATTTACAGTTCTTAATTCTAATATTATAAACAGTCTAATTAAATAATATTTTTTAAATTATTCATCTTAATGTATTGTGTACCCATTACACAAACGAATTGTACATTAATTTAAGAATAAGTAAGTATTTTAATAAGTAATTTTTTAAAGAATATGTATAATTTTCATAAAAAGAACACTTATTATACATAGTATTTATTTATTAACATAATATTTTGTTAGTTTTTGTTGTTTAGCACCAACCTAAATTCCTTTCAATCCAAGATGTCAAGATTGTCTGTAAGACCACCTTTGCAAACTAATGAAAATATTAAGAATTGTAATATTAAGAAATACGTGCATATTACAGGTTAAGTGCTACAGAAGTCTTCCGCCTGGAAGTGTCTACAAGCCTGATGATTCAGATGAAGATATATGAAGAGCTTCAGTTAGATCAGTTGTCATAAGCAGTCCAAGCAACATCCCATTAAAATGTTAATGGCACATGAATCAGGAAAATATTTTCTTTGCTGAGGTTTCAAGCCAATATTCTTCAGTCAAAAGACCATATACTGAGTTAGCCTAGGAAATGTTTTCTTCTTCAGAGAATCTAGGTATAAAATTGCCTCAGTAGGGTTGAGCTACTCATATAATAAGACAGTAGTTAAAAGTCCTCATCCTCATATTCATAGAGCATAGGGTTATGATCAAAGTGCTCATCAAAACTTAATTTTTCCTTCCTATACTTTATCTTTGGGTAATGGGTGTGCATTGAACTATCCACACATATCTTCTGCGTTAGAACATTTGTAACATTCACTCATGTCTTTCAGCACTGTGTCACATCAAACTCTACTAATTATTTACCATACAACTTTGCTCAAAAACTTAGTTCTTGGTTGTCTGTCATAAATGGACTTAATAAATCTTCTACAATGGAATTGTAAAATTATTTCTCATCATAAATTTAAGCTTATTCACCTTTTAAGTCATTGTAAACCTGTTGTTGTTGCCATTGTTGAAACGTGGTTGAAGCCTGAAAGTTGTTTTGTATTCCGTTGCCCACCATACTGTTTGAGGATGTCATTACAATGATGTATTTGCTTCTTTATTGTTGAATGTCATAGATGATGCTGGCTTATGCTTCATTAATTATGGTTGCTATAATGGTATGCTAAGGAACATGTACTATGCAGGTCCTAATAACTGCAGCACAGTTTTTCAACTAATGCGGTTATTTCGGCCCAAATTGTTACCTTGAAAATTTTATTGCATACAAAAATGTTGCTGCTAGTACACTTTTTGTGCTTATCGGAAGATAAAGAGGTTAATCCAGATTAAATTTTGCGAAAGCCAACCAAGCCCTAGCACGCCTTCCTCCATTGTTTGGAAGCATATCAAGAGATTAAGAGGTGCTGTGAGTAAATTTGTAATTTTTGGAATGTTTCTTTTAATGAAGTAGTCTGGTTAAATATTTTTGCCAATATCGTTGCCTCCTCCATTTGTTCTCCATGATGAATGTACTGTTTCTACTTCACTTCCTACCAACCTTTGTGAAATACAGTTCCCATTTAATATTCAGGAGCTTGCATGTGTTTTAAGTGGATTACGGGTTCCATCGCCAGGTGAGGATGGGTTGGCCTATTCCTTTGTAGTTAAATTCAGTGACTCAGCAAAAAAAACATTTCTTTCCATAGTTAACAGGTTCTTTAATAGTGGTTCAGCTCCCTCTCATTGGAAGTCTCAGATGGTAATTCCTATTCTTAAACCTGGTAAAGATGACTTGTTTGTTCATCTTATCGGCCTATAGCTTTGTCTTGTACTTTTCGTAAAGTTATGGAACATCTAATAAAAAATAGATTGGACTGGATTTTAGAAAGTAAAGTTCTTTATTTTCACCAATCACGTTCATGTCTTTTGAAAAGTCTTCTTAAGTATACAAATTTACCTATTTATAAAAATCGTATTAATCTCCTATATACAGTTTTACATCTAGCCGTGTGGTATCCGGTTGAGTAGAATAGACAACCCCCATTTCTTACCGAGGTGTCGTAAAAGGCGACTAAGGTAAGTTGACCCACCGTGTGGTATCCGGTTGAGTAGAATAGACCACCCTCTTTCTTACCGAGGTGTCGTCAAATGTGACTAAGGTGAGTTACCGTCAGGCAGGTGACTAGTCGTAAAATAATTAGCCAAATCATGTGACAACATGTTAATAACATGTTGTGCCGATCCCACTTAAAGTAGTATAAGGGCAGGAGGATATACTTATACAGTTTCATATCATGCTTTGAAGTATTTTCCGTCTGTTATTACTAATTTTGGTATTTGTAAGAATGATCCTGGGCAGACATAAAATATATTGAAATGTTAGTGGAAAATTGTTGGGAGGTGGTTAACTTATCTGTACCAACAGATGCTTCTAAAATAAAATTTGTGATGACGATTGTGTGGGTAAAACGTGTTGGATCCCATCATTCTTAAAATTCGAGAGGCCTTGTTCTCCTCCTATCAGAAAGCTTGTATTTGTTCTCTTGCTTTTTAAAGTTTTTCTCAAGACCTGGCTGCTTTGACGAAGAGAAAATTGTTTGCTCCATGGAGTATATTGTGGGCGGCCTCTAAAACTGTGAAAAGAAAATACGACCCTTGGTTTTTTCGTTACCGTCGAACAGACCGGGGAACTACCTCAACTATCTGCCGCCTTCGTCTTGGCCGTGCTTGTACTGGCATGCTGCTGTTGCAGCTGGCAAAGCTAAAGGTCAAAGATAATTCTCTTTGTGAATGTGGTTTGGATGAAGGTGCAACTGATCATATTACTGTCCTGAGCTCCAATATTCTTTGTACCAAATTCTCCCATTTGAAATTCATCATCCCACCAACACAAAGTGCGTGTTTATGTTAGTTACTAAACCATTTGTTAAAAAATTGTGTTAATTTATTGTAGATAATATGTTGTAACTCTTTTTTATATCCTTATTTTTATTTCAATCCTTAAGTATATGTATCTTGTACTATTTTAGGTAGTTAGTTAATATGGTGCATTCTCTTCGAGGTAAATTTTAAATACCATTCTTCTTCTCGCGTGTTTGCTATTTTACGTGACACTTGTGTGTGACATAGTGCTTTGCCCCTAATTTGCGCGCATAAAGCAAAATAATAATAATAATTTACAAATCCTACCAATTTGAAGGTCGCCTATCTGCATGTGAAAACTCTGTTTGGATAAATTTGAGCCAGCTTATTGTTTTCTGTTTAAATATTAGTTGTAATTTTTGAAGTTATACTTTTAGTGTGTTTAGGGGTTAATTTTTTTTAAAGATGCATGCGTAAAGAAATACATCCGTTTTACTATCGTATACAACCGTTTTGCATCTTTATGCGTAATGTTTAAAACGTTTTAAATACCTATCATCTTCTTCCATTCTGCTCTATCATTCGTCAACTCTGGTGCCACTCCTTTAACAAGCATATCATTTTTCATACAATCCATCCAACGTTTTAAATACCTATATATTTTTATAATTTCAATAAAAACTATAATATCTAAATTCCTAAAATATTTTGTTTTATTTAAATCAAAGAAATATCTATATCTATACTAATATATGAAGCTGAAGAGTTTGTTTGCTTGAACGCGCTAATCTTAGGAACTACTGGACCCATTTAAAAATTCTTTAAGTGTAAGATAGTCCATTTATCGAGGAAGGCTATATAACATTGCGCTACGATGAAAAGAAGAGGAGCAGCAATAAAAAAATATTAAGAAAACGGCAAAATTTAAAGCTTTCCTTGTGTGCGCTAAGTAAACGGTGAAAGTTATTCGGAAATTATGTATTACACAATTGTTCCCCTTTAAAAGTTTTAAATAAAAGTCTGCGACAGCATATGTCTAGCTTTTAAGGTTAACCCACTTTAACCATTTTTATGGTTATCAAATTACTATGCTTACGGTTTTAATCTTTCAACGCGGGCGGAGCCGCTGGCGATTGTTAGATATAAATAAGGGAGAAAACCGGTTATTGAAAAAATAGGTAACTGCAAAATACAAATCGATAAAACTTTGTACATAACTATTTACGGTTTTACTACATCAAATACAATACTATTTTTATAACGATTTTACTTTATATATTAGTGATATTACTATGCGGAGTAAATTCTGAATGTAGTATGATGTTAATTACCAACCATTACTTGTTAGCCAGATCTCAATTAAATTATATTTATTTTGTTCGAATCTACATTGTTTTTAAAATCAATATTTGGGAAGAATGAGTTATGCCAAAGTTACTTAGACGTTCTAGTGATCAGTGGATTCATTTAATGTCCTATTGTCGGTACCACACTGAATATACTCTCCATATAAAGTTGATTGGGCTTGATATTGAGACCTTCGTCTCTAAAAAGTACTTGGTACCTTACATCATAGATTACTAACTAAAATACCTTACATTACTAAATACCTAACATGAAGTATTCAATAAAGTAAAAGTCAAGTAAAAGTAACGATCGCAAAGTATTAAGTGTAATAGTATCGGTATCGATATAATTGTATATACTCGATACTACTTTAGTTAGTAATCTATGCTCGATACCTTAAAGTACCGATACTTTTTCTGTGTCCCTAGTAGCTAATATTACTTAGGGATGGACATGGAGTAGATGAAATAGACGAATAAATAATCGTTTTTTTTCGAGTATTTGAAAAGTGGCGTTTTTCAATATTAATAATTAATTACAATTAAGCCTAATTAATGCATGAAACAGATGCGCTTTCAGAGATTTGTGAAATTCGATTAAAATTTATAATTTTGCTACATTGGTTAGGTACAGCAAACAATGCATATCTAATCTTCAAAAACAAGAAATAGAGTAAAAACGAAAAATAAGGATAATTTATAAATCCTTTATTTTAAAAATCGATTAATTTTTAATATCCCTAGTATTACTTTGACACACGCATTTATTATTTAATATCAGATGCTGTTTGAGAAATTGGATTAAAATGTGTAGTTTGGCTACATTGGTTTTAATCCAACAATGTAGGTATATCTAATCTAAGAATCTAATACAAGAAAAAGAAAAAAGATACCTAAAATAATCGATTATTAAAAAAACTATTTTGATAAAAAACAATCGATTATTAAAAATCGATTAATTTGAAAAATAACCGATTATTTTAAAAAACGATTATTTTTTCACATCGCTAATATGTACATATGTTATTAATTTATTACATTAATTCTATGGAAATTAAAAAATTTGGAATACCTACTTCATTTAACAAAAAGCTATTAGTAAAAAATAAATCTCTTTTATGTAAATAATAAATATGCCTTAGTGTTGCCTTGATTGTTCATACCATATAATATGGTCAAAGAATGGAATAATAAACAAATATTTACAAAATTAATGTTAATATTTTGAGCATAGATTGATATCTATTGGTACGCTATGCTAGATAAGTAATATAAAAATGCCCTTAGATTTGCAGATATCTTGCAGTTGCATATTTTTTAGCAAAGTCATCATGGTAGACATCTGTAGTTTTTAAATGTAACTGTATTTTGAAGAAAACCTCTATTCTGTTCATTTAATTTCATCCATTTTCATGATAAATAATTAAATAATTTTTTTCTCATCATGAAACGAAGACTGGTTTTGTTATGTATATTTTTGGCTCTAGTGATTACTGCGCTATATTTTAGATTATATTACACTCAAGACAACTATGATGGTTCAACATGGTCTACTGACCGATGCTTCACAGAATTGACTTCAACAAAATATCAATTAAATGGTAAGCTCATCATTTTTAAGTAATCTTAATTGATAAAAAAGTTACCAGAGAAAATAAAAAAATTCTATTACTATACTGTAAATCTATCCCATCCTTCTAACTTACTATTTTATTACAGTGTAAATTCTATATAACGTCACTAGATTTAACGACAAACTCCCTAAAGCATTGATATCACTTGGCTTTGGTTGGTTTAGCTTGTTTCCCATACAATGATACACTATATAGCATTGCACCCACTCTCAATAATGACAGCAATTTAATAATATACTTGTAAAGTACTTTTTAAGTTTCAAAAAGTAGTAAAAACAGCGCAGCTGTGTACGTTCTTTTGTCGCTTTATTATCCTAGCCCGTAATAAACTCGACTGTCGGCATAACACATATTGAACTTTCTAATAAATCCGTACTTATGTTCACAAATTGGGATTGCATCTAAATGCAGCTAAATTATTGGAAAAGTACTTTCTTTGTCATCAAGATGCCTAAATATTGCAAGATATGAATAAAATATTTAAAAAAAAGAAGCTCCTATCAAGAAGAGCCAGCAAAAAACTCGATGGATGCTCTTTTCCAAATAATTCCGTACAAGGTAGGAGAGTCCACTATATCCACACATTCTTATTGTATACACATATCCACAGTATACAGACTTTCTTTATCAGCCTCATTTTAATCTACTTTAATGGCAAAGTTAAAATTTATTGAGAATTTTATTATAGAATCCTACACCCAAACCCACAAAACACCTATGTACTTTTGCAATGCACAAAGCAGGTGCTGCAAGCTTATTTTGGCTCATACTTTCTTTTATATAGGTACATTAAGAATTTTCTTATAATTCTGGATTTTAAATAAAAATAAATAAATATAAGGGACACTTACAGACACGGTTGTTAGTCCCCAAAGTAACTCAATACAGACAACTGGTTTTAAATACATATATACACCCAGGCTCAAAGAATAACAAATTCATTTATAGAAAATGTTGGCCCTCGGCGGGAATCCAACCCGCGACCAGCGGAGCGGAAGGCACGGTCACTACCCACTGCGCCAATCGAATTTTTTTTTCTTAAAAATTAAATTTCATAAATATACTGTGAAGCAAGTTTAAGAATACCCTTTCCTTAAAGTTCTTTCAATACCCATTCAAACATCAAATTATATTTATGTTTTATATTAAAAATAGACTATTTGAATGTAGTAAAAATTGGAATACCATACACACACTATTATAATACAATAATAATTTTCCAAAACTATTTCAATTCAAATCAGATTTTGAAAACATTTTTTTTTTGTTTAAGTGGTTACTGAATACAAAAATCGTATAGACAAGTTACTTACTGAAACTGAAAAAAGGCACAGAACAGAAAAGGAACGTTTTAAGGATATAATGGAGAGCTGTATTGCATTGAAACAACAGTCTGCCATGTGTCAGGTATATTTGAGCATTATTTCTACAAGTTGTTTTTGTCAACTGCTAAAGAATGATTGCCACAAGCATCTTAGCATTGTTCATAATAGAAGAAAGAGAAAATTTATAATCAAACTGTTACTTGGAGTAGAAATTAATGTTGTTAGACAGCTGATGATGTTGATTGCAGTGCTTGTGGATATACTGTGAATGCATAAAAATTAATATATACTGGGTTTACAGTTTATATATACTGGGTGTATAAATATTTATAGATACTGGGTTTACAGGTTTACAGTTTATATATTATAAAAAATTGTTCAAAGCAAGGGTTAATGTTCAAGCATGTAACGACTACCGAGGGATAAAACTCATGTCACACAGTATAAAAATGACAGAAATTAATAGAGCAAGGAATGGAGGAGTTTGAAAGAAAAGGGACTGCCCAGGAAGTATGTATGGATGTATGTTCCATGTATGCTAGATCTAGTACTCATGCCTGGTCTGAAGCCCAAGAAACTGACGATTTTGTTGTGGCTGTAGACTGACATGAGCGATCGGCTTTAAGTCTATTTTTATTCTTCTTTGAAATAGATGTTCTTACTGCTAACAGAGTTTCCTTGGTGCAAGAGTTTCCTTGGTGTATGCTATTGTATATACATTGTACGTGTCGTGGAAAATGCAAATAAGATCCAAAGCATTGCTGAAATGGCACAAGCATTAGGAGAAAGTTGATTTAAAACTTAACACTTCTTCTTTCTTCTTCCGTCAGCTGCTGGACATAGGTCTCTTCACGGGATTTCCACAAAACCATATGCAGTTTGGATCCAGTGGTTCCCAGAAAATGAATACATGTATTACGATTTTAGTGGGACCTCTAATTTCTCTCTGATCAGTTTGGATGGAAAAATTTTGCCAGTCTGCTCTGACGTAGGATGGATGAAGTTGCGGCAGGGCTCAGGAACTATATGTGACCCCCAACAATATGTGAATGCCTCTTAAAGTTAAGAAGTCTTAAACTTAAGTAAAGAAGGAATAATTTATAAAACGGCCATGAGATCATTTGTATTGTATGGATCAGAATGTTGAGCGATACAAATGAGATGAGAATGTTAAGGTGGATTTGTGGTGTGAAAAGAGTGGATAAAATAAAAAAATGAGTATATAAGGGGAAGCTGGTAAGTTGCGCCTATTATTAAAAGACGAGAAGTGCCACATCAAGATGGTATGGACGCATAATGAGGAGGGATGAAAATCATGTGACCAAACGAGTTTTAAATGTGACTAGAGAGTGGCCGAGGCAGAGATTGATGGATTGTGTGAAGTATGACGAGTGAAGTATGTGTGATGCATAAAAGGTAGCGCCACAGATGACGAAAGATAGCAGAGAATTTAAGAGAAATAATAATAACAGGTTGTGCCAAGCCAAATTAGAGTAGGATAAAGGCAGGAGAATACAGATAGTCCAAAATTTCTAGGCAATGTTATTTTAATCGTAATACAATAAACTTTCTGACAATGCTTTTTATTAATTTTTGAAATAGAAAGATTAAAAGAGTGATAAAAAGTTAGTTTTTAATATTTAGTATATAATTATTTTATTGAAATTTTAGTAACAATATAACAAATTATAATGATTGTAAATGAAATAATAAAAACATGTAAATTTCAGAATCAATTTGAAGATTTGCAAAGTGAGTGTAAACAAATCAGAGAAGATTATGACAAACTTTCACAAGATATGGAAAAAGCCTTGAAACAAACAGCCTTGACTATGAAAAAGGAGCCTTAATTGAAAATATTATTGTTGAAAAGATTATACATTTGGATCACTAATCATGTGTGAAAAACTAATATTTTTACGAACGAAATTACTTTGTATTCATATTCCACCAAATTAAAGAAAATTAAATTGTTTTGGTATTTACAGGTGTTTAAAGCATTTTGTAACTTCAGTATAAAAATGTATAAATAGAACTATAGTCAAAGTTAAATCAAAACATTCAACATAAGTATTAAGTTTTTACTTGTAATCAAAATGTAGTTAACATAAGCTTGCGACCACATTTATTATAGGTAGCATAGTCCTAGCATATATTATATTGTTACTAGCTTTTACCCGCAACTTCGTTCGCTTAGACTGATAGGTTGTTAACCCTGCAAATGTGTATCTCTGTTACAAAAATCAGATCAATCCGGGAAGAATCAGAGGGATTTATTTTTTCATCAAGAGCATAATTTGATAATTTTAGTAAATAAACCGTACTTACATGAAATATATATTAACAAGCGGACTGCCCCTGCTTCGCACGGGTATAAAATATATATCCCATGTCATTCAGTATAAAAAAAATGATTAAAATCGATCCAGTACTTTTGATTTGTTCATTACTGCCCGTGGCCTGCAAGCGTTAAATTTGGAGAAAAACAATTTCCTTTCCCTATACCAAGAAGATCCTGCTATCTTTGGGATATCTAAATTCATATAGTACATTTTTACTTATTTACTTTTACATTTTCCCTATGTATTTTATTTTTACAATTAATTACAGAATGTCTTTATATAACAACATTCACAGCTTCCTTGTCGTTAAACAAACTCTTGAAAGAACGATATAGCTGCTGGATTCGAAGTGCTATAGGGTGAAGCGCGGCCTCCTCACGGCATTTTAAATCTGTAATATCTCCGAAAATGTTCACTTAAATTACATGCTGTAAACGGCGATATTGATCTATATTAAATCAACAATTTATTTAAGGTACTTAATTGGATAAGGATTAATGCTGTATTGTATAAAAATTGCTTTGAACATAAGGCATTATTTTTCGTAAAAAAAATGTAAAAAAATTGCTATTGTGGGTTATCCATAAGCGATAGAAATATACCATAGCGGACTTTTCTGTAGACCTTCTCAAGGTGTACAAATACTTAGTACATCATTTTGATAGATCTCGTAGGGTTTAGCCTGCGTTTGCAATCTAAGCGGAAAAAAATGTAATTATTTACAGAAACCTCAAAAATTACAGTATTTCTCTACTCTGTATTGAATGTTATTATACGTACAAACCTTTCTCTAGAATCACTCTATCTATTTTAAAAAACTGCATCAAAATCTGTTGTGTAGTTTTAAAGTTTTATGCGTACAAGAAAAGAATGCGACTTTTTTTATAATATGTAGTGATGAAGCTCAATAAAAGAAGTGTAAAAACATCATATGCATCAAATAATTCATAATGTTTTTCTGATATTAAATATCTCTATAAATATTTAATGGAATAAAATTTTAATGGTAACGTGCTAGAAAACTTCAATTAAATTCAATTCTTGAGTTTATGGCTTTTGACAGTGTCACAGGACACTAATTACTTCGCCTGTCAACACCAAACTGCCAGTCTACGGTGCCTACGTCCGCGCGCGCTTGAAGTACGCGGCACCCGCCTGGTATGTTCGCGCTATGTTCGGCGTACCAGAGGCGAAGGCTCACAGTCCAGCAGAACCGCTGCCTGCGACTAATCGTAGGAGCTCCGAGGTATGTGCGGAACGACGTCGTGGAGGAGTTTATCGTCGCCTTGCGCGCCGACTGTTCCCGCGAGCGGACAACAGCGCGCACGTTCACCTGCACGGCATCGCGCCACTCCACGCACGACCACCCGAGGGACGTTCCCTGCCTCACGAGCTCCTGCGATCACCGTCACCGCGGCCCGACGCGGACGACGACGGTGACGAAGAGGACGACGCGACGGGCGAGAGGGCGATACCACCTGACATGACACACCCACCCGATCAAGACACCACCGGAAGAGACACCACCGAAACTGACTCCGAGGTCTGGAAACTACCATTCCCAGACCTCCCTACCCAACACCAAATCCAGTAGGTCACCTAGGTGACATGGGCCTAAGGCCCAAACACAGTTCAGGCCACAAAACCTGCGAGGACCAGCCCGGGCAAAGATGTTTGCCTCGAGGCCCGTACCCCGCCTACCCCTCAAGTGTATGCGAGAAGATCCCCCTGATACCGAACCCGTGGATGCCGAAGCAGCTACCGTTGAGACGTTAGACAGCGGTACGTCTGATGCTCACCAATGGTGTGTCGTTCGACTTAGACAACGGAGGCTGGTTACTAGAGGGGCGGGTGAGGCCGATGTAGATTTGGTTACAGTGGGGAAAGTCAAGCAAATTCATTTGTGGTAACTGAAACCTACTGTAACTTCTGAACAAGTCCAGACTTACATGGCTAAAAAATGTTCTACTGGGGCACCGTATGTAGTAGAGAAATTAAAATTAAAACATAATTATTATGCCTCATTTGTGGTGACGGTCCAGGACAGTTTGTTTGAATTTTTTATGACACCAAAACATTGGCCACCGAATGTTGAATTTAATGAGTGGTTTCGTAGACGTCCAGCTAAAACACCGATAACGGGGAGATTTTTCACTAGAAAATTGATAATTATCGCCAAGTAGTCATATGTTATCAAAAAGTAAGAGGTCTTCGTACAAAATTACAGCTATTTTCATCGGCTATTACTGCTTCGCCTGCAGATATTCATCTGATTAGTGAAACATGGTTAAATGACAGTATAAGTGATGCGGAAGTAATACCCAATGGTTTTTATATGCTTATTAATTTTATGTATACTAGGTATCGCTGTGGTAGCCCAGCGGTTACACCGTGCGACACTTTAGAGGATGTCAAGGGTTCAAACCCGGGCAGACACCAATGAGTTTTTCTGTTAAAACTTGTGACTAATTGATAATTTCAATTCATCACGCACTTTTCGGTGAAGGAAAACATCGTGAGGAAACCTGCATATCTCTAGAGAATTCTGGAGATATGTGTTACCTACCAATCCATACTGGAGCAGCGTGGTAGGTCAGCTCCAATCCTTCTCTCCAAAAATCGGAAAGAAGAGGCCTATTCTCAGCAGTGGGATAGTAACAGGCCGCTACTTACTTACTATACTAGGTATTTTATTTATATACAACCAAAATATACAAATTATCATTCATCATACATTCTCCTGCCTTTATCCTCTGCGCGGACGGCACATGTTAAACCATGTCGTGATGTGATTTGCCTAGGTATTTTAAGACCGGCGCTGCCTGACGTCAACTTACTTAGTCGGTTTTTACAACAACTCAGTACGAAATGACGGGGGTCTATTCTAAACAGCTGCATACCACACGGCACTTAACTTAGTTTTCTTTTATGACAGCTTGGTAAGAAATGAGGGTTCTATTCTATTCAGCTGGACACGGCACGAAAATATACAACTTATATCTATATTAAATTCCATACACGCTAGTACTACACAAATCTTGTCCGAGTGGAAAGGTTTTAAGAATGCTGGCGCTAAGCGCTAATATTAGCGTGTAGGTAATTTAAGACTGATATCGCTTATGAACTTACAATGTTAAAATATACGTTCTTTTCAGCAGAAATACCGGTAGAACTCTTAATTCAATGTGAGCCGTTCGTCTAATCAAAGTAAACCGTTATTTATCTTTAGCAATTCAAAGTTTAAACCCATTTATCTCATAACATGATTTCTTATGTTGTGCCCGTGAGCGATATTTTACTTATTAGCGTAATACTAGTTAAGGTATACAATATTAAGGTTTTACAGCTACATTTATCTTTTCTTGAATATTTAAATGAGTTAATCTTGTATGTATACATATATTTTCGGAATCTTGGAAACGGCTCTAACGATTTTCCTGAAATTCAGCATGCAGGAGGTTTTGGAGGAGAAAAATCGATCGAGGTTTTATTTAAAGAAATATCGTTTAATCCCTGTTTTGTTTTTGGCTATTAAAAAATTATGAACATTTAAATTTAATATAAAACAATATAATTGTCAAGACTGCACGCCGTGTGGTATCCGGCTGAATAGAATACTACCACCCTCATTTCTTACCGAGGTGTCGTAAAAGGCGACAAAGGTAAATCGACCCGCTGTGTGGTATCCGGCTGAGTAGAAAAGACCAACCTCATTTCTTACCACGACACCTCGGTAAGGCGACTAAGGTAAGTTGACCCACCGTGTGGTATCTGGTTTAGTAGAATAGACCACCCTCGTTCTTACCGAGGTGTCGTAAAACACGACAGAGGTAAGTTGATGTCAGGCAGGCGGCCGGTCGTGAAAACGCAGCCAAATCATGTGACAGCATGTTTATAACATGTTGTGCCGACCTCACTTAGAGTGGGATAAGGGCAGGAAGATGATGAATTGTCAAGACTGCGTAGCTTATTCGGGCGGTCGGCGGTCTTATTCGGAACGGGCGGTCTCGAGAAATGAAAATATCTAAGATCGAGCCCCACCTATCCAATGATTTTTTTCTTTTTTTTAAGTTCTTTTTTTATCTTATCAAAAACTACCGGGCAAGGCTCGATCAACCAGGTGCTTTATCTTTAACAATTAAAAGTTTACAACACTACTACTACACTAATGTAGTTTTAATTGGCGTGAACTAAGTCGCAGTACAGCTTAATATAATTGTTTTTATATGCATATAAAACGATTGTGACTCCCCTTTTTTTTAAATAAATAGTGACAGGTGAGATAAAACTAATCTCGGAATTGTTATAGATAAAAATACAAACAACCAATATCGGAATTATAATTCTCATAGTAAATATTTCATGTTACTATCAGTAAATATTCTGTAACAACCGATAAATCCGATGTTATTGGAAAGTACACATCGAACGTAAATGAAACTATTTTTTGTTCAGATATTTGTGAAGCTTTCAGCAAATTCTTTATATTGTTTCTGCTCCGAATAAAACCATCGTATACGTTTATATATATAAACTGGTTTTAGCGTTAACCTAAAATAATCTACATAGTAAATAAACATATTGCTATGAATAAAACTATTTCATGATTGATACAAATGGACTATAATCAAATTGAAAATATTGTTTTAACCCTTATTTAATACACTCTCAAATACACTAACTCATACCTTACCTACATACTTATTTTACCGACATGCAAATCACTTATTCTAAGACACACATTCACTACACACATCCACATGCACATACACACGGCTGTAATTTTAGTTTTATTATTTTCTTTTCTTTTTTCTCTCTTCTCAATATTTTGTTCTTTTTAATTTAATTTGAATTCCCTTTTTATTTACTTTTATTTTTAATTTTTTGTCATCGTGATTTTTTACCTCTGTATATATGTAACTTGTACCTAATGTATGTACTTGTAATTTATGTTTATTTATTTTACCTTAATTATTAATTTACCATATTATGCAAAAAAAAAATAGTTTTCTACGTACAAATTATTGTATTAAATTAAAAAAAAAAACAAAGTAATATACTACTAAATTTACCACATGATACAAAAAAATATTTTTATACGTACAATCTTTTATATTAAATTAAAAAAAAAACAAAGTATTGATACTACTACTTATTTGCAAAGTGCTTAGATTATCAAGTTCTTCCTCCTATTCTTAATATAATGTAGTTGAATATTAAATAGGATATTTTTTTGTTAGTATTCTTCCGAACAGCTTGTTTAAAATTAGACAGAGGGAGGTGAAATATATCAAGTTCCCATAAAAATTGTTAAGTGCACCTACCTATGTCTATGACACTGTTACTCACCTGTTTCTAGTGGACGATACACGGAAAGTAGTCTTACGTCAGGAATGATTCCTTGGTCAGTTAAAGTTACTTTACACTACCTTTGATATTTAAATAGTTTATTTTTGTATACATCCTAGCCTATCCTATCCTTTCTAATATTAAACTACTAGTTCTACTAATATTATAAAAGCGAAAGTTTGTGAGTATGGATGTACGTTTGTTACTCTTTCAAGGCGAATCCGCTGAACCAATATCAATTAAATTTTACAAAATTATTTCTATAGGCTATAGAAATCCTGTTAATTCCACAGAAATAGGATGACATTGAACAGCGCCATCTATTATTAACCTATCACACGACAACAGTCCACGCAAACGAAGTTGCGGGTAAAACCTAGTATGTATGTATTTTCTGAATTTCCAACTTAGTATGTAAAGGGCTTCGGGACGATAAATCGATCTAGCTAGGTTTCATTTAAAAAAAATTGGTTTATATCTGTTTCTGGACACTAAAAAACTGCTATAATGGAAGTAGAATGCAAAGCTTAATTTTTCTATCATTTGTAAAGTTGTAATACCTCAATAAGGAATGGACAGATTAAAAAAAATAAAAATACCCGGGTTCAAGTCCCACTTGTCAACGGCCCTTTCTTCCTTTTTTATTTTTCTTAATTAAAACTACCGACTCGGGCTCGCTCACCCAGGTACATAGCTATTATTTATTTTGGACATCGGAAAATACTAAAATTAATATTGAATACAAAACACTATTTTTGCCTTAAACTGTTAAGTCAGCGTGGCTTATTCGGGCAACGGGCAGTCTCGAAAATATAAATAAATACCTAGGATCGATCCCAACAACCTTATTATTTTTTTCATTTTTTTTGTTCCTTATTTTTTCCTTATTAGCTAGATTTATGACATAATCCGTTGTTAATCCTCAGTACAAATAACATAAATCCAAGTTGTCAATAAAACAGGAGGCCTTACTGCACAATCACAATAATAACAGGTGTTATCTTATAAGTTTCCGTAACGCCGTGTGGTATCCGGTTGAAAAGAATAGTATCACCCTCATTTCTTACCGAGGTGTCGTAAAAGGCGACTAAGGTAAGTTGACCCACCGTGTGATATCCGGTTTAGTAGATTAGACCACCCTCTTTCTTACCGAGGTGTCGTAAAATACGACAGAGGTAAATTGACGTCAGGTAGGCGGCCGGTCGTAAAGATGCAACCAAATCTTGTGACAGCATGTTTATAACATGTTGTGCCGACCCCACTTAGAGTGTGATAAGGGCAGGAAGATGATCTTATAAGTTTCCGTTATATCTCTCGTTTTCGATCATTTATATACTTGGCCTTGAGTGAATATTGATTCGCCTTCATTTTCCGGTCGTCAGTTCCCGATGTCATTGGCGATAAAAAAATTTCATGATATTGCTTTGACCTTATAAAAATTTTCATGAAAAACATCTATCACCCTATTTCCAATTTAGCATTTGACGTCGAACATGGACATTATGCTTTCATATTAGTTGGCCACAACAAACGTGAAAATGTATTTTATATGTTTTTTTTTATTAACAACAAAAATGTACCAGTTATATGCATATATCTTAGATTACTTACACACTAGAACTATGGAAAGGGTCCCAAGAATGCTGGCAGCGTTTTCGCGTTTAATCGCTAAGCTGATTCTTTGTGCGAAGAAGGAGCCAGCCCTATAGTCACCTGAAGAGGCAATTAACTAAGATGCTAAAACGGATAAAAAAATTTGCACTTTGACTCCATGACTAGGTTCCCAACTTTGAACGGAACAAATATAAAACTCTCGATGAGAAATGCGATGATTTTAATTTCATAAATAGTAAATTATAATAGGAGCACATTAGAACCGGCAAAGTTAAGTGACGTTTGAGGTTTATTTCATCGTTCCAAATGTAATGATAGAATTATATTGCTATAATCTGCGTTTGTTAAGAATATCTATGTAAGGTTAGGTTACTACTAAATTTTACTTGCAAAATTCCTTCTTCACATTACACGGCAATTTAAATAAAAGCCTTTAGAAGGAGATTCATTTTTAAATTCATACATATATAGGTACGCTAACATATGTAGGTAAGCTAACTTTTACGCCACTACTTGTGTTTTCCAAGCTTTAAACTTAGATGAAACCATTATCGCTAAAGCAAATAATAAAACAATTTTTTTTATCCCAAAACCATTTATTTGTTTAATATAATCTAATAGTGCAAAAAAAGTGACAAACCTTATAAACTAAGTGCGTCTCTACGTTTAACCTCTAAAATACTTTTAGCCACTCTATTATACTTTTTGAATTTACCTAATTTAAATTTGCAGAAGATCTATATAATGCTGAGCTGATTTTAGCGTGTTAAAAGTATTTTCCGAGAGGCGCAATACCGATAAGCGCATCAATTTAATATAAATAAAAAAGTTAATATACTACTAATATAATACTTTGTTACAATTCTGGCAAAGTGACATTAACCAAAAAACTTAAAAGATGAAATATTGATTAATAAAATGAAAAAAAAAACTTAACTATATTAAAAAAAAAACCCAACACCCTAATGATAAAAAATTACAAAATAATAATTACTGACATCCTTAAACCTATTGTCGTTGAATTCCAACACATTTATGAGGAAAACATTTCAATATTGATACAAAAATATTCCTTAACCTAGCTTAATGAGAAACTAGCAATAAAATTAAGAATACAAAAACCTGTTGTAAGTTGAGTGCGTGCATAAGTGCGTGTGTACAACGGGTACAAAATATTTAATGCGCGACCTCTGCGCCTTATTGTTATTTAATTCCAAGTCCAAACCCAAACTAACTCTGCGGAGACGACGTACTGACTCTGCGGAGACGACGTAGAGATGTACCGTGAACATTCCTTGACCTTAACCTATTAGTTCCAATACTACAACTTAACTTGCAGCCTGGAGAGATATCTTCATAGAGTAAGTAAGATATCTTCGTAATATGAAGAATTTTATAAACCTTAACCTAGATCGTGCGTCTATTTGTGTGCATCTGTGCAATAATGTGCCTGGGAAACATCTGTAAAAAATTAAAAAATTTGTCAATAACGACATAAAATATAATTTAATGTATAGAGACAGGCTATACTTTGACTGGTCCGTTGACGCAGTTCGTGGCGACGCCGCCTTCAGCTCCGCGGTTCTATTCCCGCCGAGGGCAAACATTTTCTATAAATGAATTTGTTGGTCTTCGAGTCTGGGTGTATATTTTTATTTAAGTATGTATTTAAAAAATATATAACTATATATTCACCAGTTGTCTGTTCTGTTTTGGTTGAAAATGGTGACTAGTAACAAGAATAAATACGCCGTGTTTGTTAAATTATACATCCATATTAATATTATAAATACGCAAGTCTGCCTCTCTGCATAAATGTCACGCTATCACGACTAATCCCTTGAAGCGATATTGATGAAATATTGTAATCATATATCGAACTAACATATAGGATGAAAAAATCCCGTATCTCCATCGGGAAAAGGAAAATAAATAGTTACATAATTAGGAGTATTTTAAAATTTGAGTCGCGATCTTAGTTGCTAAAAAAATAATTTAATATTGCTATATTATAGTTCTTCAAATTGAAATTCACAATTTTCAAATACTTTGGTCTATTATATACATCACCTATCGTTCTATAACTCTTTAAATTTTTATGTACAAAAATTAAATTACTTAAAATGTACTGTGAAGCAAATGTAAGAATATTTATTTCCTTAAACTTCTCTCGCAGAGAATCACGTGGACTTAAATTGTAAATGCCACGTATGGCTTATTTTTGTAAAACAATTTTTTTTTTCATTATCCGCTCTGGAAGTAAGATAAGTAAGCAAAATAACAACAATTAATAAAGAGTTTTTTTTTCTGGTATACTTACATTTAATATTAAGAGTCAGCGGTCCAACAGCCGGCGTTGTGGGACGTCAATGCCGGGTATCGGGGCGTCAGACGGCGTCCGGCCAACGGGGAGGCAACTATCCTGCATCATACGATCAGTAAAAAAAGTGTATAGTAACTCCTTTTAAACTTAGGGTTAGAACTTGGACCTAGCAAGCTATTCCAATGCGATATACACAGATACATATCCCAGAAATTCTCCTCAAACATGCCGGTCTCCACACGAAGTTTTCCTTGGCCGAAATGCGTGTGATAATTTTAATTTACAAAAAAAAAAATAAGAAATTACTATGGTCTTACTAGCATAGTAAAAATATTATCTAAACTTTGTAAAGCCACGATATTCTTGAGGAATTTTATACTATAGCCATATAGCTATAGCCATAATTAACTAATAGTTAACAACAAAATAAAGTGAAGAATAATTATTTTAAAAATTTTAAAAATATATATGTTAAAGTCTAGCAGTTATACTAGAATATATATGAATAGTGAATATTTTGATACACGTGTATAATTTAATTTTATTTGAAAAATTATACTGTACTGTAAAATAAAGTTATTTTCGGAACTTAATTACGACATGATTTGCGTATGAAAAAATGAACATTTAATAGTTCTAGCTTCATAATCAGAAAAATTTAAAAATTATTAATATTATTAATTAAAATTACATCCGTATATGATCGATACTCGTAAAAAAGGCAAACTGTCAAAGAAATAAAATAAAATTGAATTGCAGATGTTCTATAATAGATGCTTATACAATGAAATCGGTCAACGCACATTAAAAACGACACGTGGTCGGTACATTTTAAAACGTTAACAGAAACCAAGCAAATATGATAACGCTAACCACAAAGAAATCCGTACAATAAATTACACCACGTGGATATTTGAACACGAAAATATTTTTCATATGTTAAAATTACAATAATCGATTATCTTGCAATAGGAAAACAACAAATTTAATTATTAACACTCCCGAGTTCAGAAAAAAATCAACTTACCCCATTAGCAGAGCACGTGTCGCGAGCATGCTGGCTCCTGTAAAAAAAATGATTTTTATTAATTTTATTTACTTTTCGCTAATTTAACAGAAACATCAATTTAAAACTATAAAGGTCAATATCTATAAAATAATATCAATTCAAAATTACACTTTTATAGCCACGTATATACAGCGCCATTTTGTGAGACCTTTGCAACTGAAAATGGTATAAAGACGCAGCTAACAATTAATTTATGAACTCACAATATAATTAAATGTAAAAAGAAAAGCAGAAAATAGTGGATTTAAAAGTTTCATTGAATAAAATAAAAAGACACGTGGTGGGTTACTAATTAGGAAACGGTAAATTCGAATTAGTTGCGGTGCGATTGATATTCAAAATTCAAAAATCAAATTAACACAAAACACTGGATATTAGCTAAAAACAAAAATCATTAAAAATATAGAGAAAATTCTGGAAACAGAAAGAATAAAATAAATGCAAACACTTACTTACGATGCTCGCGATAGTCGTCCAAATGCGTCGTTCACTTGAGCGTGATCCCTTTTATAGAGGTGTCCTTGAAAATCAGATGCTTGACAGGGAAAAATAGGTAAGTGAATTTTATTTCCCTATAATTATAATTCATAATTTTATGAATTATTACTTTTCGAAGACTTCGGAGATTTATTGCTTACAAAAGTCTACTAAACTTTCTTTAGATATTAACTGAAACTTTGCACATTCTGGATTATAAATTACCAAATTGACCAGCGCACGTTCTATTCTTTAAAATTAACTGATATACCAAGATAACGAAACAAAATTACCCTTGCAAACACATATAGCCTAAGATGCTTTTAGAAATCGATATCTCTATAAATATTGGCAAGACCTCTCAAGATAGCATGTGCTTAGACTTAGACTTCGATCCAGCAGTTGACCTTGAAACCACAACTCTGTTACGATAGATAGTAAAGTAATAACTGTTTGAGGTTATATATATATATATATATATATATATATATATATATATATATATATATATATATATCTTTAGTAGCTTGAAATGTTAAGATATACTGGCCCGTTGGAGCAGTGGGTAGTGACCCTACCTTCAGCTCCGCGGGTCACGGGTTCGATTCCCGCCGAGGGCCAACATTTTCTATAAAAGAATTTGTCGATCTTTGAGCCTGGGTGTATATTTGTATTTAAGTATGTATTTAAAAATATATAAGTATATATTCACCAGTTGTCTGTCACCCATAACACAAGTATTAAGTTACTTACTTTGGGGACGGACGGTCCCATATATTTATTATTATTATTATAATACTTATTATTACGTTAAAATTTTTTAAAGGAAATAAGAAACCTAATAAGTGCTACTTGTAACCGTTATTATATATAAAATTAAATTAACTAAAAACTAGACACCTCACTTAAAATATCCTTAACTATGTATTATGCCATCATGTGTTTTTCCCGTTTTCGAAGAAAAACGTTAATTTCCTTATCCTATGCTTTAGCCCGATAATATTTAATTGTACCAAATTCATCAATATTGCTCCAACAGATTAACCATGAAATCGTAACAGACAGAAATACACCGCCTTTCAACTTTTATAGCATTAGCGTGGATATGGATTTATTATATTTAACATATAATTATCTAATAATATTTTATGGTAAATATTATATTATTTTATATTACCTGGGTAACCGAGCTGTACGGTAAATTTTTAAAAGATATATAAAAAAAAATAACGAAGAAGTCGATGATATGAATGAACTTGTCAATTTTAGATTTACAAACAAAAATAGTCACGTCCATATGTACAGGGAATATCATTCAGTATTCTTTAAAAACAAACACCAGGAGCTACAAGTAGTAGTTTTATAACAAACGAATTATTCTAAAGTGTTTTGAAGTCTTTATTTAATCGACTTACTATAATGATACTACAAAAAACACTTATATCTTCTTCAAATAATTTATAAAATTAAGCATTACTTTGCTGAGTCCCATCCTAAAAAAAATAATTAATAAATAATTTTTTTTCCTCTTTATGTCTCAAACAGAAATTTAATGTGTAAATATGTACAGTCAAATTGGGTAACTTTGAATGATTTTTTCAGTTTTTTCAGAATATAAAAAAATAGGATGACCCTATTTAAGGTTTTGATGAATAATGAGTGTTCTTTTATACCGAGCTTTAAAATAACAAACTGTATTCTTAAGTAACTAGAAAGGAAATGGAAAAAAATATGCTTTTGTGCGTGTTCAAAGTTATCTTGAGTTTTGGGTAACTTTGAACCAAATCATTTCGGAAACCAAAAATCCTTGACTTTAGAGGATTTTGGTAACCTGGGTAAGATTATACTTATGTTCTGAATGAATTAAAGATAGATCTGTCAAATAAAGTCAACTTGTCATAGTTTACAGCCTACCGTTTACTTAAAATATCCATTTACTAAATATTAGCACCACATTGGTAGAATTTTTTTTTGTAACGAATACATATTTATTTGTTATTGTAAATATTTATTAAAATCAAACCTAAATAATAAATTCTATAATCAATTACCATTCAAATAAGATCAAAACATTAATGGTTGGCAAGAGAATTTAAAAATTATTCACTCCATTCCATGAACAAGATGTCATCTTCAATGTACATTTTATCATTTTAAAATAGTAACATATTTAACTTAAAATAGGGGTGGTCCACAAATTCACCGGTCAATGGATATAAAACGATGCAAAATCGGGAAATTATATGAAAAAGTATCATTTCAATGTACAATTGATCATTAGAAACCGAAAAGTATGTGTTTTACACACCCTTCTATAATAAAATCGGAAATTTAACTCACATACTTTTCACTCCAAAAAGACCGCGAACAGAAAACTTTGAAAAAGTGTCAGAATTTGTTTAAAAACTATAAATTTCAAATGACATTTGGCAACTAGAACATTTAGTATTTCCATTTCACTCAGTTATCAGTTTTAAATCAGGTTACAAATATTTAAAAAAAAAATAAGAATACGTTTAGTCGTTTTATTCAATGTTACCCGAAAATTCAAAGTTACCCAATTTGACTGTATAAGAAATAAATATTAATATTTTCAAATAAATTTTTTTTTCGAATACATATTAATATATTAAAATTGTCACTTACATCCTTATACTTGCAAAGCGATTGTTTACATTACGACGGGAATTGGTACGTTAAAATATCCTACTACCCACATTTTACATGATTATCAATGATATTGATATTTCATTTTAACAATTATAACTTCGAGAACATTCTACACAACTTTCTGTTCTGTTTTAACGTGTATGGTTATAAATCTATTAGAATGAGATAGAATACGGATACGGAAATTAAGAGTAGGTCAGCGTAATGCCATCTATTGTCGGGTAGTTAATTTAAATATTTAAACTTCGAGAACATTTCACAAATCATCTGTCCTATTTTAGCGTGTAACATTTTGTATTTGTTAGAATGTGATAAAAGAACTTTTGAATGTGGAACATTTTCAGATCAACTATTGTAAAAATAGTTTAACATGACCTTATATGGTATCGAATTATTTAATGCAGCTGTAAGCGATTTAAAAATATTGAGTTAGATATCCTAATATTAATAGCTGATTATGTTGATGCCTTCAATGACCTTTTTACAGCACTTGCCAGCCTGTGCTTGTCATTTTGTTGTGAAGAAGAAACACAATAATCTGAACATAATTAATTATAATATTCTTAACGTTATTATTAATTAGCCGTGTGGTATCCGGCTAAGTAGAATAGTACCATCCTCATTTCTTACCGAGGTGTCGTAAAAGGCGACTAAGGTAAGTCGACCCGCTGTGTGGTATCCGGCTGAGTAGAATAGACCACTCTCATTTCTTATCGAAGTGTCGTAAAAGGCGACTAAGGTAAGTTGACCCACCGTGTGGTATCCGGTTGAGTAGAATAGACCACCCACCTTACACGACGGTGTCGTAAAAACGCAGCCAAATCATGTTACAGCATGTTTATAATATGTTGTGCCGACCCCACTTACAGTGGGATAAGGGCAGGAAGATATATATTAACGTTATTATTAATATTATTAGTTTCTTTTTTGCTTTCCAGTGCCGATAATCATATCCAACCTGTATATTTTTTGTGATGGCACATCTCACACTCGTATTACTTCTTGATGAAGGTCATAGTAGCACAGATGAAGATTTTACTTAGCAATATATTTATTGTAGCATTGTTAATATCCTGATGGTAACAATATAAATATTTGATGATAGTAATTGTATCGTGTGGCTCCACCACCCTCATTTCTTACCGAGGTATAGTAAAAGGCGACTAAGTAAGTTGACTCACCGTGTGGTATCTGGTTGAGTAGAATATATATTACGACACCTCGGTAAGAAAGAGGGTGGCCTCTTTCTTACCGAGGTGTCGTAAAATACGATTAAGGTAAGTTGACGTCAGGCAGGCGGCCGGTCGTAAAATACGAAACCAAATCATGTGACAACATGTTATAAACATGTTGTGCCGACCCCACAGAGTGGGATAAGGGCAAGAGAATGTGTATTGTAAATTGAATTTTATAAGGGAGGAAGGGGATCAGAAAACCTAGACTATATTGTTTTCATGATTATTTTTTTCAAATTCAAAATATTCTTTATTCAAATAAACTTGTAAACAAGTGCTTTTGAATCGTCAACTCTACTGGTGGTTCGGAAAGCTGTTCCTACCGAGAAGAGCCAGCAAGAAACTCGGCGGTTGCTC
This sequence comes from Morpho achilles, assembly GCA_947086495.1. Lineage (NCBI taxonomy): Eukaryota > Metazoa > Arthropoda > Insecta > Lepidoptera > Nymphalidae > Morpho > Morpho achilles. The sequence continues at coordinate 9,504,860 of CAMTZB010000022.1, read as the reverse complement.
TTTTAAAAAAAATAATTCTTAATATTATTTACATTAAGTCGTTACTGTCTTGTACAGGTTCAAAGAGAGCTATATCCACACATTCTTATCTTCTAAATAATCTTCAAGAGTATAGTAGGCTTTCTGTACCAGCCTCTTTTAAACAGTGTTTTTAAACTGCTGTAATGGCAGTGCTGAAATTGATTGTGGAATTTTATTATAGAATCTTATACCAAAACCCACAAACGAGTTACGTACATTTGCAAGGCGCAAAGCAGGAGCCGCAAGCTTATGTCGGTTCCTGCTTTGTCTATTGTATACATCACCTATCGTTTTATAATTCTTTATATTTTTATGTACATAAATTAAATTGCTTAAAATATACTGTGATAACAACAACAAACGAGTTTAACAAACGAGTCTATGACTTTAGTAGTATTATAATACATTTTTGACTTGATAATAATCATTGTAAATGTTATTACAATTTAGCGCTAGCACTTCTAACGCAAATAAAATATAATACTTATATTGCTCAGCTCGCCTGCGTATATGGCTTAGCTCATGGAGAAATCAGTATGTCACATATATATATTTCAGCCAATTTACATGAAACGTTACGTACAAAATACGTTTACGATTTGGGCTAAACGATCACATACATACAGACAGACAGGTTTTGGGCAATATGTTTTATAGTATGGTCAGATAGGAATCTTATTAAGTAGTTCGTAAAATTCATCGTGGCTATGTGGATGTAATACCCCTATACAGCGTCGTTGCATACAATTTAAGGGAGGGTAAGTCGAAAACACACAGCGACGAACTATCTGGTGCCACTAGTATTTTAGTATTTCTGTTTGTAAATGCAATATCTCTAATTAATTTTTTTATGAAGTAATTTGGTTGCTAGCATATAAATGATATTGCATTTCATGCGTAGTTACGTGCATACATATATAAAAAATGAATTAAACCTATTTATTGAGAAAGTATATATGTAATATAATAAACTTATGACAAAAATACCACACACATAACTAATAGATAACTTGGTAAGACGTATATTGCCTTAATTCTTAAAAGGATATTATTTATTTCCAATATTAGTTGATTGCGAGCTCATAATAGTATTGGCTAGGATGATAGTCCGTTTTCTATTATTGCCCGTTAGCGTAGTGGGCTGTGAACCTGCCTTCAGCTCCGTAGGTCGCTGGTTCTATATTCTATGAGTATAAACAATTTGTTGGATCTTCGAGTCTGGTTGTATATATGTATTTAAAATTATGCATTTACCAGATATTTGTTACTTTTAACTCAAGTTATCTACTTTGGGGACGGTGCCCCATATATTTATTTATTATCCGTATTTTCATAAAAAAAAATATTGCTAAATAAAACGTTTATCTTTAATTATTATTTTAAGATCTAAGTCGTTTTATATTCCGGAAAGATGGTGGTATATAAATAATTCAAATACAATAAAAATTTAAAAATTCCGCCAAAGTCGCCAATTGTATATCTTGGTATATACAACTGAACGAAGGAGTTGCGTTCTACCTGCCACTTAGGAATGTGACATAGAGTAAAAAATCGATTTATAGATAATTGATTTTTTACTTTGTATTTAAAAAATTTAGAACGATAAAGGCTAATCAGAGTGGGCAAATACCAAGAAATAATAACAGATGCGCTATTTGTGAAATTTAATTAAAAGGTGTAGTTTGGCTACATTGATTTTATCTAACAGTGCATATCTAATCTTTTAGATATGCATTGCATTAAATGAAAAAGATTACTTTTTTCGTTTAATGAAAAAGAAAAAGAGGACAAATAAAATAATGGATTAAAAAAAAACTATATTTGTTGAAAAAGTAATCGATATTAAATATCGATTATTATAATAATCGAAAATAAAAAAAAATTACCCCTTACGTTTTCAAATATTTGGGGTATATTTATACAATAGATAATAAAAAAACTTCAATTATAATAGCAGAGCTATTTATTTTTCACCAAAATCATTAGAGTGATCTCTACTCTAATGATTAAATAAAAATAAATAGGTACTATAAGTGTAATTTTAACTGTAACACAGACTTATTAATGAACTCTAACTCTTGATTATTAACAGTGGATAGTAATTTGATTTTGAAAGTTATTCAAAGCCTATTAAGTAAAAACGATATTATTCCCCACTTTTGGGAGAAATTATGTACTATTTCTTTTTTGTTATCAACGTTGTTGATGTTCTTTTTTCATATCTAATCTATAATATGAAATAATCGAAATAACATTAATAATTTTGTGACTTGTTACTTATACCTATGACATTACAAGGTTTTATTGGCCCTGTCTCATCAACGAGCTTTTTCATTTTTGCTGTCTCTGGCCCCCTGCCTTTGCCAGTGTCTATTTTACCGGCCCCAAGCCGGTTCATTGAAGTAAACTCCTATCACCTAGAAAGAAAGCCGGTTGCGAAGTCCGCTATAAATTTGTGGTCAGCTAAGTTTTGCGAGTCAATGTGAGGGTTTTTTGTGTTTGTATAAAAGATAATCGGCTTAGTATTGCTAAATACTCCACTTTTATAGTTTGGTGCACTCCATTTTCCTTTAGTTTTAATCTATGCTTTGGGAGTATTTGATACAATTGTATAACGCATACATATGTATTTTTGAAGGAATATTATGCCTTATATCACTACATAGTATAAAACAAAGTCGCTTTCCCTGTCTGTCACTATGTCCCTATATCCCTATGTATGCTTATTTCTTTAAAACTACGCAACAGATTTTGATGCGGTTTTTTTTAATAGATAGAGTGATTCAAGAGGAATGTTTATAGGTTTATATGTATATGTGTAACAACATTCAATACGGAGTAGAGAAATACTATCATTTTTGAGGTTTCTAATGTGATGTCGTAAATAATTACATTTTTTCCACTTACATTGCAAACACAGGCTGAACCCTACGAGATTTATCAAAATAATGTACTAAGTATTTGTACACCTTGAAAAGGTCTACAGAAAAGTCCGCGATGGTATATGTCTATCTCTTATGGATAACCCACAATAGCATTTTTTGTCATTTACTTTTAACGAAAAATAATGCCATATTTTTGAAGCAATTTTTATACAATACAGCATTAATCCTTATCCAATTAAATACCTTAAATAAATTGTTGATTTAATATAGATCAATATGGCCTTTTACAGCATGTAATTTAAATGAACATATTCGGAGATATCACAGATTTTAAATGCAGGGGCATAACGGTTTTTGTTTAATTCCAAATTTAAAGCGTGCGGGCCACGGGCAGTAATGAATAAATGAAAACTACTGGATCGATTTTAATCATTTTTTCACTGAGTGATATAATAGGCTATATATTTTATACCCGTGCTAAGCCGGAGCGGGTCGCTAGTGGTAAAATAAAACAATAAAATCTGTAATAAAAACAAGGTAGGATTTAATAATTAAACATAAGATACTAGAAATTCAAATTATAATAATACTATTATCTAATAGATTAGTAAAATTTAATGAAGCCAAATCGAACGACAGCCTCTCACAGAAGTAAAAAAATTATCAGATATAATATCTTATGATACAATTACAATTAAATATACCCTCCTTTCTTACCGAGGTGTCGTAAGAGGCGACTAATTCGACCGACCGCGTGGTATCCGATTGAGTAGAATAGACCATCCTCATTCCTTACCGAGGTGTCGTAAAAGGAGACTTAGGTAAGTTGACCCACCGTGTGGTATCCGGTTGAGTAGAATAGACCATCCTCATTCCTTACCAAGAAGACGTATAATACGACTTACGTAAGTTGACGTCAGGCCGGTCGTAAAGTACGATGCGAAATAATGTGACAACATGTTTATAATATGTTGTGCTGACCCCACTTAGAGCGGGAATACGGCAGGAGGATGATGTTTAGTAGACGTAGGGCCTGTTTCACAAGTTACTTATAAAGTGTCGTGATAGTTAACCGACAAATAAACTAAGTAGCAGATAAATGTCTAAAAAGTGACTCTTAAAAAGGGAAAAATTAAAAAAAAATCGCGGCCATTTTGAAATAGGTATTTGCTATCCAGCAGATAAGCAAAATAACAGCCACATGATCTACTTGTTAACTTATTAGGGACTTTAAGTGCTGAATAAGCCTATCAGAAACCTGAGCAACGCAAAATTCCGAAGTATGTGTCAGATATGTTCCGAATAAGCTAACTGACAGGTTATTGGTAACTTGCGAAACAGGCCCTTAATATCTTTGATTTGGCCGTGATGATGCCGTTACAATCAAATCACTATTACCTACTGAAGGATTTTCGGGACGAACAGATCTCGCTGACGTCCGGAATACTGCAAGCCGAGTTCACCACTGATCTCTTAAATAGACTTACCTTACTTGACTAAATAATAACGACACTAACACATTACAATAATCTATACTAATATATAGCTGCTGCAAAGCTGAAGAGTTTGTTTGATTGATTGAACGCGCTAATCTTAGGGACTCCTGGACCGATTATACAAATTCTGTGAATGTAAAAAAGTCCAATTATCGGTCGTAAAAACAGTCAAATCATGTGACAGCATGTTTATAACATGTTGTGCCGACCCCATTTAGAGTGGGATAAGGGCAGGAAGATGGTGATTATCTATACAAATAGGTATACCTATACCTAAAGCTGAAGACTTTGTTTGCTTGTTTGAACGCGCTAATCTCAGGAACTACTGGACCAATTTGAAAAATTCTGTGTAAGATAGTCCATTTATTCAGGAAGGCTATAAGCTAAGGCTAAAAGATCACGCTAAGATGAATAGGAGAGGGCAGCAATAAAAAATAGGACGAAAACACCAAAATTTACGCTTTCCTTGCGTGCGCTGAGTTAGCGGTGAAAGTTATACAAAAATCATGTATTACAAAATTACTCCCCCTTACAAATTCTAAATAAAAGTCCGCGACACCATATGTCTAGCTTTTAACGTTAAGCCACTATAACCATTTTTATGGTTATCAAAAGACTATATTACGGTTTTAATCTTTACATGCGGGCGGAGCCGCTGGCGGTTGCTAGTATGTAATAATATAACGCCTCTAGGCAATTATGTAACCAGTATACTTATAGATATTGTAACTTTATTTCAAGCATTATAATAATAAATTATTTTACTATAATTCGCGATAAATTTTTGCGATTTATCGCGGACTATAGCAAAATAATTTTATTATTACTTTTGTATTATGGATCTCCGCAAAGTAACGCCTAATTCTACCATTTTTTTTCAAGCATTACTAACTTCTTCACATGGATGTAGGTATGATATTTACGATCATCATCTTCCTGCCCTTATCCCACTCTAAGTGGGGTCGGCACAACATGTTATAAACATGCTGTCACATGATATGGCTGCTTTTTTACGACCGGCCGCCTGCCTGACGTCAACTTACCTCAGTCGTATTTTACGACACCTCGGTAAGAAAGAGGGTGGTCTATTCTACTAAACCGGATACCACACGGCGGGTCGACTTACCTTAGTCGCCTTTTACGACACCTCGGTAAGAAATAAGGGTGATACTATTCTATACAGCCGGATACCACACGGCTATTAGGTATGATATTTACGATATTAGATTAAAATCTGTTTAACGGAAATGTATTATTCTAAAGACAGCTATAATATCTTCGCATAATGGCTGAGCCTTTTTTTGTTCCCTTTCAACAAATCTCTCGCACGTTTTGCTTGTATCAACACTACCTCCCATAGCTTCCGGAGATAAACGCTAATCACTCTTACGATGTCAGATACTAAAAACCAAATGTTACTGTGTTGTTTATATAAATTATATAAAATGTACATAATTTAAATAATTTGTAGAATTAGACGTTACTTTGCGGAGATCCATAATAATACAAAAGTAAAAATAAAATTATTTTGCTATAATCCCAAATTCTATCGATTCTAGCGATTTTGTCGTTGAGTCTATCTCCTGTTGATGCTTCGTTTGCGGGGCGAAACGATTGTTCAGTTTGTGATAGTGAATGAGTGTAGTGCTTCAGTATTGTAATAGCGTTGGTAGAGGTTTCTGCATGTGTTCTTACGAATCCTGCATGTATTAGGTATCAAAACGGATTGTCCACTTTACATTTAGCATTATATATATATATTTCTATTTTACATCATCGCAGATTACAGCAAAATAATTTGATTATTTCTTTTGTACATAATTTATTCATCATATTCCTGCTCTTATCCCACTCTAAGTGGGGTTGGCACAATATGTTACAAACATGTTGTCACATAATTTGGCTACGTATTTTACGACCGGCCACCTGCCTGTCACCAACTTACCTTAATCGTATTTTACGACACCTTGGCAAGAAAGAGGGTGGTCTATTCTACTTACTCGGATACCACACGGCGGGTGGACTTACCTTAGTCGCATTTTAGGACACCTCGGTAAGAAATGAGGGTGTTACTATTTTATCCAGCCGGATACCACACGGCGTCTGTACATATTTTTATTACGAAACTTAATGTTTGATCCTTCTATATTATAATAAACGACGATATTTCTCCTTTATACTTATTCAATACTTAAATAAAAAGCAGTTTTCCCAAAGTCAACTCATTTACTCTCTCGCAACAACTCAATGAATGACACATAAAAATATGACAGCCACAATGCTTTTTCATATTAATGACCAACTCTATGAAGGAGGTTGTATTAAAAACATGTTGTAACAATATATTTACATACTTACATGTATACTTATTATAAAACAAAATCCCCAAACGCTGTGTGATCGGTTTTATCAAAATCTAATGAATGGATTTTTTACGGTTTTAATAAAAACTAAGTAAAATTCTCCCGGAAGGCTTCGGAAGGCTTATATTAATAGTAGGAACATTACAGTTTGTTTTACATGTTTTACAAAATAAAAAGAATCTTCAAATAAAAAAAGGAAAAATTTTTTGTAGATGGGGCGACCCTATTTCTCTAGACCGTCCGTTCCCCGAATAAGCTACGCTGACTTGACTATTTACGGCAAAAATAGTGTTTTATATTAAATTTGAGTGTTAATAATTTTTTTTAAGTCCAAAAACGATAAAACGATTTTTTTTAATAAAACCTAGCTAGAACGATTTTTCTCCCCCAAAACCCTCTCATCTTCCTGCCCTTATCCCACTCTAAGCGGGATCGGCACAACATATTATAAACATGCTGTCACATGATTTGGCTGCATTTCTACGACTGGCCGCCTGCCTAACGTCAACTTACCTCAGTCGTATTTTACGAAGCCTCGGTGGTCTATTCTACTAAACCGGATACCACACGGTGGGTCAACTTACCTATTCTATTTAGAAGGATACCACACGGCGTTTCCAAATAAAAGACTATATCACAGTTTTAATCATTCCACGCGGGCGGAGCCGCTGGCGATTGCTTAGCAATAAATAAAAATATTAGGTACCTTCAGTGTAGTTTGTCAGGTCACACTTTCAAAATGGCTTCCGAAATATGTTTGAAAGTTAAATAGAGTATAAGTTATCAATGATAACTTCTAAATACTTGCCGCGGATTCGATTCGGCGAGAAGGTCTGCTTAATGTACTAAAAATATATAAAAAATGGAACAATATGACAATAATTCAATTAAAACATTAAACATACGCAGAAGCCTAATTTATTTTAACCACCTGGGTGACCGAACCTTGCTCGGAAATTTTTAATGATGTAAAAATAAAGTAAAAAAATAAAAAATAATAGGGCAGGTGGGGCTCGATCCTAGGTATTTCCACACTCCAGACCGCCCGTTCCCCAAATGAACTACTATGACTTAACGTTTGACAGCGAATAATTGTGATTGTATACAACGTAAATTTAAAAAAAATTTTAGAGTACCGAAAACAAGGATAAAAGGACATTTTTTCTAAAATGAAACTTATCTAGATCGATTTTTCTCCCCCAAAATCCCCCACATGCTGAATTTCACGAAAATCGTTAGAGCCGTTTCCGAGATTCCGAAAAAAAATATACTATATATATATAAATAAATACGAGATTAACTGATTTAAATATTAAGGATATTCTTTGGTACAGATTATGAAGGAGTTCCTTACCTAATATAACTTTTGTATACCTACATTATTGTAATTTTATTATTATTTATAACTGTCTCATTTTATAAATCTGTGTTGATTGTAATGACATCTTAACGCATGAGTTTGTTTTTAAACGATTGTGCATATATGTGATATATGTATGTATTAATTTAATTGTAATTGTGTGTTTATATTTTATTTTGTTATCTCTAGCGAACCAATAAAAATAAAATAAAATAGTATGTATATCTGCCTTTCAAAAATTTAGTTTTTTATTTGCAATCGTTACTAAAATCAACAATTACAAATCTAAAATATTAATTTGCTCGTTATTTTTATAGTTACTTAATAAATTAATCAAACATGAACAAATAGCTTGTACTTACTTAAGTTTAACTTAAATCATTTTTGTGTCCAAAAAATATGTAGACCCCTCTTTTTAATATTCGATTTATTTAAAATAAATCACACACAATAAATACAAGTAAGTTAAAGTAAAAGAGTTAATTTTGTCTGCTTTCAATAAATATTATAGGTTTACTAACTGCAATTCATAGGATTTTAATTTAAAAATAGGGATAATGAAACTTAACTTTCATAAAAGAATACGACTATGCAAATGTTTAAATATATTTCGTTCACCACAAATACGATTGCGTTCTAGCTTTCGGCTTTTACTCAATTGTGTCAGTAAGAATAATTGACAATTGTGCGGAACAAAGGGCATTAAGGGCTAGGGAGAAAGGGGAGCGAATACAACGAGAAGAGTCGTAAAAACTAGCTCGGCGCCGCCTATCACCTCGCCCAATTTACGGAGCTTCCCACCGATGCATCTTGGGTTCTGTAGAACAGGACAAACATAGCTTTAAAACCGTTGCCAGAATGAGACAAGCGCTTCACTCGAGAGGGCGGTTCCATCTGTGACGCATCGCAACGAACAGTGTCGCCCACAATCCCGCTCATTCGCCTCTTGTTGAGCGTCCGCTATGTAAACGGGCGTTGTTGTGAATCTAAACAAAATCAGTCAGTCATCGTTTTGTTGCCGTAAGGGAAGCGCGTCGAGGTATCGCGACCGGGCTTTGATCATGTGGTAGTGAGCGTATCTGGACACGATGCACGCGTTGTTCGGGGAACAAGGACACTATGCGTATCGCACCGGAGCCACGGGTGGCTACTCAGCCGGAGTGACTCCGTATGCTTACGAACAATATCATCGATATGGCTATGGACCACCTTACCTTCACCCTCACCAACAGCATGTCGGCACACCGAAAGACATGGTGAAACCACCGTACTCATACATAGCTCTCATTGCGATGGCCATACAAAACGCACCCGACCGTCGCATAACATTAAATGGTATCTATCAGTTTATCATGGAGCGATTTCCTTATTACAGAGAAAATAAACAGGGTTGGCAGAATTCGATTCGACACAACTTAAGTCTTAATGAATGTTTCGTAAAAGTGGCGAGGGACGATAAGAAGCCGGGTAAAGGGAGCTACTGGACCTTAGATCCCGATTCGTACAATATGTTCGATAATGGGTCCTATTTGAGGCGACGGCGTCGCTTTAAGAAAAAAGATGCACTCAAAGAAAAAGAGGAAGCACTAAAACGTCAGCAACAATTGCAACAGGCTCAAGAGGCCCTCGCGGCACAGGAGGCGCTTGGCGCTGCCGATGCGTTAGGACAAGCTCGTGACGTTAAACCTGACGTTAAGCCTCGAATATTTGAATGCAGACCGAAACGAGAACCCGGCTCTGATTGCACCCGATATGATAAACTGACAGAACCGATGGACGATTTCAGCGAACCTCGATTACCCCCATCGGCGGTATACTGCTCACCTCAGCCATATTCTTTGGCTGCTGAGGAATTTCGAGCAGCGACGAGTGGCTGGTACGCCGCGCCCGAACCACCAGCCGATCAACTTCCTCCAGGTTTCCGCGAACTCTTCGAGCCACCGAGTTGTCAGCTGGCAGGCTATAGAGGAGGGTCGCCCGCTCCGGACCCGTACCGAGCGTCTCCGCCACCTCATCACCACTATCGCACGCCGGCGCCATCTTATTACCACCATCAAGCGTGCGTGGCCGCCGCTCCAGCGTCAGCTCATAAATCCTACTGAGAAAATGCTCTCAGGTGAGATCATATTTTGTTATACTGCAAGCGTCTATGCGAATGTTTTAAACCGTTTAGTTTCGGCGTCGCGAATACCGCTGTGCGAGTTACGTTCGACTTCAACCCCAGTGGCCGTGGGGTAGGCGTCAGGCAGTTCCGTGACGTGGTTGTGGTTGCAGGAGGCCGGCATCGCACGGCGCCGAACGGATTTAGCCGTTCGCGTCTGTTCCAGAGCGGATAAATATAGCGCGGTAGCCGGAGATGCCGTGAAGCCAAGTGGCGGCGCGTCGATAACCACTGTTTACAGATCGGCGGCCGACCCTGCCGCCTCCCGCTCCGTTCACTCCTATAGGTATGTCGAAACTTTCCATCTGTTTGATATAAGCCGTAACAATGAATGGCGCGAGGGAGTGAATACCGCCGTGATTTCAAGAACCGTCAACATTTTGCTATCACTACCAGGTTTATTTCTCTTTATCTAATCAATACAAAAATCTAAATACTACTTTTCTAATCCATGTTCCGTTATTTCAAAAAAACATTATTTTAATTTTATTTTTTACTTACTTAGAGGGCTAATATTACGTTCAGTAGTTGTATTATTAAGTGACTGTTTTACATTATTGTCATTAATTAGGGTTATGATTGTGTAGACATTCTAAAAATTACGTCTAATTCGTTCAAATTCGATAACTCTTTCATATCAATCTTTTCATAATCAATACTGAATTCCATTATTCCGTAACACAATCATTAACATCATAATAAGTCCCTGATCCTAGACATCAATATCTAATGGCCATGATCATTATGCTAGATACTACTTTTTTTATGCAATAAAAATTTGATTTGATCATAAAAATTTGATTTTTTTTCAAGTTCTCAAAGACACGGTACATTAAGCGCTACTTAAACGACATCTTAGAAAAAAATTCAGTTAAGATTTTAAATTCTCCGCATACAAGATGGTAAAAAAAAAATCGGCGCTATTACTTCACTTTCAATAAAAAGTTGGAATAAGTAATTTTGGTTATTTTCTTTTATATTTTAATCTGCTTCATACGTGTCACAACGCTGTCTAAGTAAAGCGGGATTTGTTCCTAGTTTGTATAAAATGAATAACCGCATTAAATTATTTATGATTGATACCAATTTGTTTACGGTCAATAATTGTACAACTACAATAAATTCTATGGTACTATTTTGGTTGGAGCTGGTAACTGAAGGGATGAACACAATTTTATAACTTTGATAAATTATGTTTATTTTATCTATAAGTAAAATTTATAACTATCAGTAAAATAAACTGACACTGCAAAAAATAATACGTTAGCCAGTGCAATTTGCTCTCATATCTTAAGTTGCAAGAACAAATGACTTGACCATCTGGTGGCCAAGTGTGCATAGATTCACAAAAAATCACAAAGTTCAAAAGTTTTACTCACAGCATGGTAAAATCTTACCACATGAATTAAATTTACAATACTAACTACGCAAAAATTTTCACTCTCCGTCTTTACAGATCGTATAAATTGTAATAAAATACATAAAAGCTGTGATAGGCCGTACATCTCCTACGAAAAGGTCATAAGTTCAACCCCCGAGCAGACACCACTGACTTTGTCTGTTAAAACTTATTTGTTTAATTGATATTTGCAATTTACCGCACGCTTTCCGGTGGAATGGAAAACGTGAGAAAACCTACATATTATCTCTGGAAAATTCTAGGGAATATGTGTAACCTACCAATCCACATTGGAGCAGCATGGTAGTTCTTAGCTCCAAAACGTAGAAGAGGAGGCCTGTGCCCAGCACTTAATTTGTAATATAATGTAATTGTAACAAAATTATTAACAACTGAAGCGGGTACTAGGTAATTAGAGAAGTATTTATGTATGCATTGTTTCTTTCAAATCTTTATATTTAAATGAGTTAATCTTGTATATATATATTTTCCACATCTCGGAAACGGCTCCAACCATTTTCCTGAAATACAACATGTAGGAGGTTTTGGGGGAGAAAAATTGATCTTGCTAGGTTTTATGTAAAAAAAAATTTGTGTTATCCCTGTTTTTGGGCATTAAAGAACACTAACATTTATATTGAATTGAATTTTCACCATTAACTGACAAGTCGACGTAGCTTATTCGGGTGACGAGCAGACTTGAGAAATATGAATGCCAAGGATCGATCCCCAACTAAATAATTGTTTTTTTTAAAGTTTTTTTATTGTAAAAAATTACCGAGCGAAGCTCGGTCACCCAGATATTAAATATATATGGGACACTTTCAAATGCATATAGGTTTCGTTTTTTAAGAAAAATACATATAATTATACGTCAGTGAATTTTTCAAACTTTTTTATAATAAACAAAAATAAATAAGTAGTTTTAGTTGATGTTAAATATGATTGTAAGATGATGGTGTCACCACAGTCTTAAAATACAATAAACTCATCAAAGCCGCTTGAAAATGTATGTTGTCAGAATAAAATGACATATTCCAAGTATGATATACCTACTTATTATTATATTTTATATACAGATCATATTTAATCTGTATTATATTAAATAGGAAAAAAATGTATTCTAATTTCTAGAAACAAAAAGTTAAATAGACAACACAAAAATACCAAGTATTCGTAATCTATAGGACCTCTTTTTATAGATGTCAAGAATAAACTCATAACTAAAACTGCGAATTTTTATATGTACCTTTACGTATTTTTTATTTTTACGTATTTTTATTCGCTGAATTTAAATGAGACTAATATCACTTTCCGCGGTGTCGATAATAGTTTGACATCAAAGTATGAACGAAAATTTTTTAGTTTATACTTTGATCATCATCTTCCTGCCTTTATGTTAATAACATGTTATAAACATGCTGTCACATGATTTGGCTGCGTTTTTACGACCGGCCGCCTGCCTGACGTCAACTTAGCTTAGTCGTATCGTATTATTATTAACTTACCTCTGTCGTATTTTACGATACCTCGGTAAGAAAGAGTGTGATCTATTCTACTAAACCGGATACCACACGGCAGGTCGACTTATCTTAGTCGCCTTTTACGACACGTCGGTAAAAATTAGGGTAGTACTATTCTATTCAGCCGCATACCACACGGTGGGTCAACTTACCATAGTCGCCTTTTACGACACCTCGGTAAGAAATGAGGTCGGTCTATTCTACTCAGTCGGATACCACACGGCGGGTCGACTTACCTTACTCGGTAAGAAATGAGGGTGGTACTGTACAATTCAGCTGGATACCGGCTATAGCCGGATAGCCGTGTTCGTTTATACTTTGATGTCAAACTATTATCAATGTAATTTAAATTTGACAGAGAGACCAATATGTGAGTATTATATTTATTAGGATAATTTACATACTGAGACCCATTCAAATACTTCATTAATTACAACATCAACGAAATATGTAATTAAAAGATCAATAACTTCTCAGAGTTTTAGTTTGTTGTAGCGGCTGACTTCTGTCTCATTGAAGTTACAATATAATTATTTTGCTGTAATCCGCGTTTGCTAAACTAAGGGGAATTTTAAATCTATTGGAAGAAAATATAGTCAAAGCTCTATTAACAGTTTAATTTAACTTTTAGTGTCTTAATTTTGTAATATTCTCACTAAATGTATAAAAACCATCGACTATTTTTAATATAAAATAACTGAAATACAATCTAAAATGAGTTTCGTGGTTAGTGTTAATTTTTCTATCATAACCATAGGAATTCAACCTGACAAATAAAAACATATATAAAATGAATCGACATTTTTGTTTTTATATAAGTTTTCAAAGGTATTCGTCATACGCTGTTTAAAGAGAGTATTGAAAAAGTAATACGGCATAAATACCGTAAACTTGTAAACACGTTAAAAATAAAGTTGTGGATGTTAAATTTAAAAAAATCTTCGATTTCGTATGGAATCGATTTCGATCGATTGTATCGTTTCCCAAAAAAAAAACTGTCATCTAGTTTGTAAAAGTCATAAGTACAGTGATAATTATTTTGTTATATTACAAATGACTTACTTTTATATAGAGTGATAGTATGTTTGCACAATTTAAGCAACATTCAAATTATCGCTGTAAATATACCTATATACAAAAATTATATTTATATTTTGCCGCGATAGAGTAATCCGCGATAGAGGAAGCAAAAAAAATTGTAATGCTAAATTTACTAACCTTTTATCATAACTGTGTGCTTAGTGCGATATATTAAGCCTACTCGATCGTGTTAGTGTAACGCAATTTGTACGTCGCTGGAACAGTGGTCACTAGATGTCGCTATTGCACCGTCAAACAAATAGGCGTTACGCTAATGTGATGAAACCTACTCGAGGTTAAGAAATCTCGCACTAAGCACACTGAAGCTGAAGTTTCACATACTCATGCACTAAAAACCTAACTGCAACCGAAACATCGTCATGAGATTCCTCGACAACTTCTTGTCTTTAATATTTCAATGAGTTAATCTTGATATTCGGAATCTCTGAAACGGCTCCAACGATTTTCCTAAAATTCAGCACGTACGAGGTTTTAAGGGGGAGAATATTATATTTAAATAAAAAATGTCTTATTCCTTTTTTTGGGCAGTAAAAACAACTTTAAAAAGTAGAATTGAAAGCAAAGGATTTTTTTAGCTGTCCTACCCTATATAGCCGATGGGTAACGCGTGGACCGAAAATGTTAACAGCCCGGGATCGAATCCTACATATTATTATTTTCTTTTTTTAATTTTGAAATATTTTTTTTATATCTTTAAAAAAATTACCGACCAAGGCTCGGTACCCAGGTTAACTTTAAATGCTTATATATATTATTATTGTCCCAGGTAGAACGGATCGAAGACTGCGGGAGGCGAAAAGCAGGGGATGCGTGCTTAATTTATTACCCATTAGTTTAATAGGTATATAAATTTCAATGTACAAACATGGATAGCTTTTATGTACAAGTATGTAGTCTTTTTGTAATAGACTTTATAGGACACGTCTATCTTATTATCTACAAAGTTCACTGCCGTTTTTCCATGACGTTTTTATTGTCACCCGGCAATGCGACTTAATGTATTAAATAAGAAGCACTTAGTCTTGTTATAGATTATATAAGGAAGTTTAACGAAGCTGATGTCACGGAGCTTTTGTAGTCATTCATTCATAATTATATAATTTTAGTATAATTGACACGAATAAACTTTAAAATATCTATCGTAAATGTCCTGCTTTATATCCATCGAATTAGCGCGGCATACGAGTGACATGTTCATGTGAGACTACGTAATGTAGTATTTTAGTCTAAGTATATTTATGGATTGTATATAATATGATTAAAATTAATTTTTATTAAGTAAATGTAGACTATAAGATAAGTGTATAGTGTTTATTTGATTATATCATACATTTCTAGTCTTTACGTCGATAATTAGGTTATTAGTTAAGGGTACTTAATTACTTAATTGCCGATTTATATAAACGTATATGTTCCAGACAAAATCGTAGTAGTTATTACTAGCGTGTATTTCCCAGGAATTTCCGATTTTCCTTAATTTGTTTGGATTTTAGTACTATTATACATAACACTGTTAATGTAGTAGAATGATGAGAATATTGCACTAATAATAACTATCCATAGAACTTAATAACTAGAATAGTAAGTATAGAATTGTGAATAATAGGTCAGAAAAGATACAATCCTCTTTTTTATTTAATTAGAAACATTAGTAACGTATGTGACAATAAACTTGAATAACATGATGATGATTAACCTGACTTATATGACCAGACCTTTATAAATTTGAATAATATGATGATGATTAACCCGAACTATATTACCAGACCTATATAAACTTGAATAACATGATGATGATTAACCTGACCTATATTACCAGACCTTCATAAATTAGAATAACGTGATGATGATTAACCTGACCTATATGACCAGACCTTTATAAATTTGAATAACATGATGATGATTAACCCAACCTATATGAACAGACCTATATAAACTTGAATAACATGATGATGATTGATCGGACCTATATGACCAGACCTATATAAACTTGAATAACATGATGATGATTGATCCGACCTATATGACCAGACCTATATAAACTTGAATAACATGATGTTGATTAACCCCACCTATATGACCAGACCTATATAAACTTGAATAACATGATGTTGATTAACCCCACCTATATGACCAGACCTATATAAATTTGAATAGCATGATGATGATTGATCCGACCTATATGACCAGACCTATATAAACTTGAATAACATGATGATTAACCTGACCTATATGACCGGGCCTTTATAAATTTGAATAACAGGATGATGATTAACCCGCCCTATATGACCAGACCTTTATAAATTTGAATAACATGATGATGATTAACCTGACCTATATGACCAGACCTTTATAAATTTGAATAACGTGATGTTGATTAACCCCACCTATATAACCAGACCTATATAAACTTGAATAACATAATGATGATTAACCTGACCTATAAGACCAGATCTATATAAATTTGAATAACATGATGATGACTATATGGATCATCGCACGCTCATATATCGTATTTATAGTCAGTTACTGTTTGTTAAACAGTTTTAAACTTTTATGTATATAGGAACATATTGGTTCCAATTTCAAATGAAAATAATTTTATAAACCTCTGACTAAGCATATACAATGAAAAATGTTGGTGGGTTTGGTACATAGTCATAGTAGAGGAAAATAAAAATGTTATTCATATACACCCCTTCCCCCATCCCCAATGCCTGCCCCATACGAACTGAAATCTAATAGTTGTATAAAATACAATAAATCTATTTAAATAATATCAAAAACATACACTACTATAATTTTTGCTTCTTAAATCACGTGACCAATTATGTATTATTCTGATCCCAACGATTAATTTTATTTTTTACAATTTATAACAAGTTTTATTCTTAACAAGCTGTAAAGAGTTGTCTTTATGAAATATCTGTAATTGTTATTTGATTTATACAGAAGAAAAATATAACTTTTCGAGGATTTAACGTCTTTATGCCAAAAAAAATTACTCGATATTGGTTAAAATTCAGCAAATTAATAGTATCGATAGAAATAAATTTAAATAATTATGGTTTGGCTAAAAACGGTTTCGTATACGATTTATAAGTATCACCGTTATCTTATATTTAAATATGTAGATAAACGTAGAAAAATAAAGTATAGCATTAGAGTTAAAAAGGAAATTTAATCGATTGAGAAGTAAATCACACATTAGATTCGCTTAATAAGGATCTCATCGCAATTAAAATATAAAAACAATATTTGTAACTTAAATTATAATGTACTATGTATAATAAATTTATGTAATAAGAAGTTGAATTTAGTTAAGTATCTATTAAGTTATATATTCGCATTTATTATATGTAGCTGAGTTCATATAATATTACACACATTAAAATTCAATTAAATGAAAGGAAAATTAAAGTAACATAGCCGCTTCCTATGTATATGAAATAGAAATATTTTGTAAGTTGCTATCTATTATTGTAACGAAATAGGCACCGTAATATTATTGATATATTATTTATTATAAAACTTCTTTATAACAACGGAGTTTTATAGTGAGGTTGATAAGGCTAAGTAATTCCTAAGTGAAGTAACCCATCACATACCGCATTTTCTATGAATGTTCTACTACGTATATAGTCATTTTATAATTGATAATATACAAATTCAAATTCAAAATATTCTTAATTCAAAATAAACTTGTAAACAAGTGCTCTTGAATTGTCAACTACTGCTACTATTATAACACGCTTTAGAATAAAAAATAATAAACTAGTAATATTGTTTTCGTTTTTCACATTTTGCCCAAGTAACATACCTATATAGTCATAATTTGACTATATAGGTATGTTATGTAGGTATGCTATATCTTTATTTATGTATGTATCACCGTATGATTATTGCATTTAACATACTTAAATTATTGAAGTCTGCATTATTGTCGTTAGCGATTAAAGAAATAAACGGTTTAACGTTATTATATCCCTAGGTTTGCATGTGCTGGACCTTTATATAATACTTGGTGTAGATATAATTAAGACCATCTATAATATAACAACATAATCCAAACAGTGACATTTTTGGTATTAAAATTTCTTATTTATGCTAAAATTAGTATCTTGCCTGTTTTACGCCCGTACCTACTCGTACACATGTTATATTTTGACCATCGTCGCTCAAATCGCTCTATCCGACGAATAAAATTACGTATAAGCAAAGGAAATGTGACTTTATTATTCGAATTGGGCGAAATGCTTATAAACTACAAAACATTTTATACATATTTTAAGTAGATCAAAGCAACTTTCTCGTAAATTAATATGACGATGTAAACTCAAAAACGTGTTTCCTGTATATATATGAAAAATAATTCTAAATTGATATTTATGGATATGAAATTTAATAATAAAATGAAACTTGAATATTAATAACAACGGAAATTTATTAATGAAAAAAAAACTTTAAAATTGTATGACATATAAACAAAATTAACATTTTTCAAGAATTATACACAGTATAAATAATACAAGTATTTCAGCATTATTGATTTAATGTATTAAAATAAATATTAATACATATTATTTCAATGTATTGTATTACATTATACAAAATATTTTGAATATTATTGAGTTACCGCTTAACTACAGTATTTATGAGATAACAGGTTAGTAATATATAACCTACAATATATAAATTTCCTTCCTCCTTTTTACATATAAATGTCCTAGAGATACAACTTACACACCTGTGAAATTAAATTGTTCAACCATAGCAAATAAGTATTGACACGTGATGGACGATTAGAAAGTTTAATATTTAAATATTGGACCTATAACCGAATACATAATTAATTGTTCTTTAAACGGGTGATATACTCATATCAACTATTTAATATTACAGTAAAATATAATATTCAAATACATAAGTAATGTTAGATTTGTAGACGTGACACTAATATTGGGTGTAATTACTTATGTTTGAAAATCATTAACTTTACGTACCTTACCTAGGTGATGTTTATTTTATTTGTAAGAATTAAACGAATAAGTAGTGACGGAATTTTGAATTATTTAAGTTGATGACTTTGTGATAATTGTCCTAATTGTGTGTACATATATATTGAAATAATAAATGGTTATTTGTATTTAGCATACCCAGCAGCCGTTTTATTTTTTATCGTTAGTTTTAGTACATAGAGTAGACAATAATAATACTTCTCTCTCTCTCTCTCTCTATCGTCGGTCGGTCATGTCTAAGGATCGTGGTCAGCATCAGGGTTGTGTCTGGAGTTGATGATGTGCCTTCATCTGTTTCGATCCATTGCCTCTCTTACGATTATGTGAAATTTAGAAGACGACGAGTTTCTTATTTAGTCCACCTTGTTGGGGAACGATCGCGTGATCGTTTTCCTTCAGTGTTCACGCCCACAAAAGTTGATAATGGTAATACTTTTAGACACCAGAAATATGAAAAATTTATGCTATAATTTTATATATGTATAATTTACATTATTTTAGAAGACATTTACTTATAACACTACATATACAGGAAGTGTGTATTACACTCTTTTTATTTGAAATTCACAAAAACAAACACATGAATAATTGTAAATTTAAATACACTGATTGTAGTACTAATAATAAAAATTTATCCTAAAGAAACTCGCACGATGTAGTGGTTAAGAAGAGCGATGCCATCATCGCAATCATTTCGATACATCGAGTAGTGCCACTTCAGCGTTGATTTAGACCTCGCATTCCGGTGCTAACTAAAAAATACAAGTGGCGATTCAAGGAGCTGCGGTTCGTCGTAACAATGGTACGAGATTTGCCAGTATGGGAGATCCCAGTTTTAGGTTTATTTGTACGAGCTACACGTGGAGGAAGAGCTCACTATAAGCTGGTGGCTGCATTAGTCAAGAGAGCCTTTCTTGTCAGAACGATGGATTCTTCAGTTGACGTCCACCACCCACAATCAATGACGCTATTCCAGGTTTCATGTTCATAAAAAGTACCTAATCAATACTTGAATAAATATGCTTGTAATGTTATGATTGTGGCTGTATTTAATTAAAATATACTAGAGTAGAAAGTGGTTGAAGATAAGTCCGTTACTGAAATGTAAAGTATTTAGTTAAGTTTTTTTATTCTTTGTATAATGGCAATTGGCAAGAAAGTAGTGTCAGCTTGCTTGTCCTTGCAGTAACCTTAGCCTATTAAAGTCTGGGAGTTGCTGTTCTGGCTAAAATTACTAGAAAAGTATACTTACGAGAAAAACCGTTAAATGATTATTACCTTTCTTGATTTCATTCTTCAGTCTTATTGGAAATTTTTGGAAAGATAAACTACAATACACATTTTTAAATCCTCTGCATATTATTGCCTTAATATTTTTAATATTGCCTTATTATTTATAGATTAACCAACTAACTTTATAAACTTTTTCATGCTCTCTAAAATACTATATTAGCTGAATATTCAGTAAAATGTAATAACATATATTACGATTTGTTTTTTTTTTAAATTTATAAACTATTATGTCTATTCCAACTTTCTCTATATAAATATGGTTGTATATAAAGAGTATGTATATATCTATATACATACTCTTTATATACATACTCTTTATATAAAATGCAAGTGTTTATTACTGTATATATACTTTACTAGATATAGTCAGGCCGTCATTTTTTAAATTTATCTCTACGGGTGTTACGATCATACTAAATAAATACTACGAATAGCTATTTCTCAAATTAAACGAAGAACTAATTCCACTGTATCCGTATGGCATGATTCCATATGCCATTATGCTGTGAAAATAGGAATAATGAACAAATTTTGCTATTTCTACATCGACTATTTGCCTAATTTTTCTAATAGAAAACAGCGGACTGAGTTTCTTTCGAAGCTTTGAAGCTTAGGGAAGCTTCGAAGCGCTGAATATTTGTATTTTCATTTCCAAAAGTTGTACCATGTCTTTAGTGTTTCATTATTTAATATAACATTTTGTTGCGCTTAGTCGAGTACGTAATTGATGAAAAATTTCTTTTCGATTTAGATCGATTCGATTTTAGTGTTCATAAGTTCAAACACTAAAATTTAATATTATTTATTGTAAAGATATTTGAGTTGTACTCGTATCATCATTCGATCTACGAGATTTTCTTTTGTTCCGTTTAAGGGGCGCACACATTTATAATACTCGTAATATAAGATAATGATGGCTTGAGTAGTAAAAGCAATTATAGTAAAAAAACTTAATTATGAGATTGTATGCTTGTTTTTTTCATCCACATTACTTATGAACGGGATACATAGGGTTACATACCTACCCAATGTATTACCAAAAAAACAAGATACCAAGAAGGAATGTAATGGAAAACGACATTTTAAATTTAAATTCTACATAGTGTGTTATCAATTTCTTGTGAAACTTGAAAAGTAAATAGATGACGTCAATACGAATTTTATCGCAGATGTGTCAAGATGGTGGATTACTTTTCAGAAAGCATTTGCTGCTTTTGATACGAAGTGTGACGGATCAGTAAGTAGAATAATTTTGTATTATGGTAAATTAATATTTGTTTAAGTAATATCAACTGATAGGTATATGTAAAAGAAGCTGCACCCGTGTTCGTTCCTGCTATATGTTAGCCCGATATAAACTTCAAGTAGCTATATATTGCAACTTTCTTAAATATTGCTCCAGCGGATTAGCCGTGAAAGCGTAATAGATAGGCATACAAAGAAATAGGCAAAAAGATAGACCTTCGCACTTACGATAGTAGTATGAATAAGTAAGATTAAATGCAAAAAAATTAACACTTTTTTTCAGGTTATTCCTAAGCGAAGGTTATAGCATACTGAATTAAATTTACATATAGGAGGTTAAGAGGTGCTTATTTTG
Organism: Morpho achilles; assembly: GCA_947086495.1. Classification (NCBI taxonomy): domain Eukaryota; kingdom Metazoa; phylum Arthropoda; class Insecta; order Lepidoptera; family Nymphalidae; genus Morpho; species Morpho achilles. The sequence continues at coordinate 9,482,640 of CAMTZB010000022.1, read as the reverse complement.
GCAGTGCTCGGTGTATCGGTCAATGAACCAGCGCTACGTTTATTGTTTTTCTGCAAGTCCATGTTGATATTGGCACACGTACTATTTGTGTGATATGGTATGTCTCAGGTAGCTGAGATTATGTTACGTCATATCGATCCATAGCAGTTATTTGCAAAGGATTTTTTGAAATGTAACTTGTAATAGTTAAATACCTAGCTTATAAGCAATTAAAAACTGCCAAATTCTATGCTCCGTTTGAAAAATAAGACGAAATTATTTGTTCTTGTAAAATACTTTCCTGCAGATTCTGTCAAGGTTCTTTTGGGTACCGGATTCAAATTAAATATAAATTAAAATTACAATATTATAATTAAACAAATTCCATTTAAAATAAAAATTTTCAATCTTTACTCTATCATGTTGAAAAAAGATCATTTTTTTAAAAAGAGAAAATTAGATAGAGGGTATATATATCCTTATAGGTAATTTTTTTGGTAAAAAAAATTCCGCTCTATTCCTAACAAAGTCCTTCAAACGTTTGGCATTCAAGACAATGATTTTAGTACCTGTAAAAAATATATTATTTTTTAATCAGTATATTTTTCTACTAGGTTTTTATTTTTTATTAGAAGGTAAGAATAGAATGAAACGCAAACTAGAGTCAATAACGGATTTTAAATATTTTCAAACAAAATTTATTTCAAAAGCTGGCAACAAAAAATTATGTTCATGCTCGATTAAATCGCTCTCACTTAATGTGTGTGAACACATCCTAAAAGCCCACGCAGTTCGGCGATTTGGTTTACGACAATGTTGATGATTATATATTTTTTCTAGCATAAACATCTTGTAAGTAGGTAACCACTTGTAATTTATTGTAAAACGCTAATTCACTTTTATTCCTATTTTGTTTTTAAGCTTGAATAAACTTCAAAGTGTAAACATGTAATAAAAATTGTGAAATAAAATTGATTTGTTCATAAAAGTGCTATAAAAACAACAAATCTGGAACATGGATCTTTTTAATTTATTTTTTGGTGTAAAATGAACCATAAAAATAAAATATAACGTACCGATATTTATTTAAGTACAAAGATGTTAGCCAATACATTTATCATCTACCAAAGTTCGTAATAACAAATGCCGTGAAAAAATTAACGTTTGTCTATTGAGTGAATGCTATAGGAAACGTAGTCAAAAATATTTTAGTGTCTTCGATGAGCGGCACAAAATTACGGGGTGTGGAAATCCCCTGAAGATACCTATATTCAACATCAGATCGTCCATCCGTCGAACAAGAGAACAGGTGGTGACAATTGCGCCACTATTGCGTATTACGACATGTATGAATGGTTTATGAACAAGGGTATCCCAAATAAATCAATGTTCAAGGCATGTCTATTTGATTTACATTCCCTATATACAACTTTATCTACAGACCAATTTAAAAGGAATATCCATTTACACGCTTTAAAAAATTGTATAGGAATTGAGTATGAACACTGTGACGTCCACAATTTTACAAATAACGCAACTTTCTCTAAGAATTAAGTGTGTGATACGGCTTTTTAAGGAGAGACGAGGTATGAGAGGGGAGAGGATTATGTGGTAATGGAGAAAGTTACGTTAAACATACAGTCTCTATCTTCGAAATTAAGCCGAGTCCCAAATAAAATTCAATTCTTACCAAGGGAGACATTTTTTATTTAACCTCTATGCTATATTGATGGTCTTATGGTGATAATGTGCAGCAAGCTTATCCTGGCTGGTACTGATTAAAATCCCGGGCAGGCACGTATTTATAAAAACTCAGGTATCTACTTAATTTATATTTACAATGTATCATGCATTCTAGGATTTCTAGGTGACCGAAAGTATCATCATTGAACCTACGTATGAGAATAATAGTTGGAAACGTACAACAATTCCATTAAAAATTATTCGCAATATAATAAGAATCTTATTGATGTATGATTTTTTTAGATTTCCGTAGTGTAGCCTACCTTTCTGTCCATTTTATGGCGCGTACGTCTGTGTAGCTATTTCTTTTAGGATTCTTACCTATGAGTGTTTGTTTTGTATTATTTATACTGATGGTATTTTCTACTGTACTTACTGTAATAACTGTAACTTGCATTTATAATTTAATTGTTCAGCATTTAATGATACAGCCATCTATATCCTCAATGGCTAATCAGTTTTCTAGTCTAGTTACTCTGAAGCTATTCATTTTGGGTTTATACTCCACTTCTGGTGGATGCCTTTTTTTATTTTTAAATGTAAATACTTTATTTTTATAGCTTTACTTTCTTATTCTTATAATTTGTATGTCGAGAAGTAATATAGGATTTCAAAGGTAATTAAAGATATTGCATGATGATGGGTTGATTATGGCGTGTTGCTTTTCAATATAGTGCGAGCTGGGGTCTTCGATGTCGCTCTCCAAGCAATAAGCATTGTATTTTCAAATGAAGATACTTGGTCGCGTATTGCGGGCCTGATAAAAAATAACATAGTGATTATGGTGATGATGGATAAAGACAGATACATGCGCTTGGTTTTTTTTTAAATCAAACCATGAATATAGAGAACGTCCACATTTACCATCACAGTTCAGTTCAGAAACTTAATTTACACTTTGGGCACTGGATTACACAAGCGCCTTACTAAAAACTGATGGACGTTGGATTTAAAAGTTGGTAGATAGGTGGTTCCGCATGAAAAGACTTGTCGTGAACCTTTGATTCGAACTGCACAGGACCGCGTAGTAACTCTTCAAAACACCACCTTACTTATATGTCCAACTATAAACTTAAATTAATAGAAGAAGAAGAAAAACAAAATACATTTTCCAACGGATCTTATTTTATGTTGAAAGTAGTTTCAGTAATGATTGACACATGTTATGGTAACTAGCAATATGGATACATAAAGGCTGTTCCTATGACACCCAGTACTGAACTAAAAATCTGTTGAGGTATCTCATGTTAATCATCAGACGTCTACAGAAATCGGTAAGACAAGACAGATCTTGTCGGATGTTGGTTACGCGAAAGACCAAATGAAGTAAGCTCGTTTAAAGCCTAGCCAAAATTAGCGTACGTGAAATAAGGATAACAAATACATTTTCGCATTCATAATTTTAGTACAGATTTTATATGTGTGATTTTTATATGTGATTTCAATGTCATAGGTACTATGCAACTGTGGTGTTGTCGTTTTCCGGAAGCTTAGATTGAAATATAAAATTATAATGAATTGTTTTTTTTTACTCGAAGGAAGCGAAGAAAATATGTGCTGCAATGAGTCAGACAGCTTTTCTTAGAGGATCGAAGGTCAACAACCATCTCATCTGTATGGATTATCTCCGTCTTAACGCGATAATTTAATCCTTTGTTTATCCAATGCCTCTAATAGTCTTCGAGTACCGGAATGGAAAGCATGTGAACGCAGTCATGTATCATACGTATAAGAAAATAAGCCAGTGAGTGAATTACGAGCGACGCAGCAGTGACGAGCTACAATATTTAAGGTGGGTAAATCTTTAGTCTTCATTAGCAAATAAATCATCTTCTTTTGAATAAGGACGCTAACACACGTGCAAACATTTGCTTATCAGTCTTAAACTTCATTTACGTTAAATAAAACTTTCATAAATACTACATAAACTGTGAACAAGGGCATACACATAAGCTTGGTGATATTATTAAAATTGCACGGATTTTAAACCGGGTCATCTCTGATTTTTCTTTGAACGCTTATTCAAGTCTCGAAATATAAAATTTCGAATTTCTCCAATTTTTGTAATTGTATTTACTAAAAATCTATATATTTATATAAAAATGAATTCTTGTTCGTTAGTTTCGCTAAAACTCAAGAACGGCTGGACCGATTTGACTAATTTTGAATTTGTGAAACAAAAATGTTAGGACTTTAATAAAAACATCAATTTTGTTTTTCATTGGACAAACAAACCAGGGATGCTCGAGTATCGTTGATTTTCGATGTTAAATGTACAGAAAGATATAAAATACCTATATAAATATAAATATATTAATTTCTATTGTAAACAAGTTTCAAATTAAAAGTAATGTCTCGCACGAGTAATTAGAGGCTCAAGAATATGAAATAATATTAACTAAGAATAATTACTTTTGTTTGTTTTAAGTTAGAAAAGTTTAGTTTTTTCATTAATGGATAGAGGCAGTACGAAGTCTGCGGGTTAAGCTAGTAAGTAATATTATATAATTCACCGCCTTGTGTATGGCTTTTCCTAAATAGCAACTTGATGAGTTAAAATTGAAATATTTATACATGACGAGAACGAATAATGATACTACATAGACATACCAATGTGTCATAAGTCATTATTTTGACTTGCGAAACAGGATACGGGGCCCCTACGTCGTCCGGATAGACCCCACGCCCTATTCCCTGCCTCGTTACGCCCAGGTCACATTTATCATTTTCCGTTTTCATCAAATCATTTCAACCATTTACCCACCCTTTATTGACAAAGTTATAATAATATTGCTAACGTTACATCAAAATTGTTTTTCACTAGCAACATCGTTTTGTATTTTCCTCTAAATACAAAAGAATAATATTTTGAGTAAGTGTGTGTAAGTGTCTCATATATATATATTTATTTTTTATTTATTTTTTTTTTTTTTTTCAATATTTGAATACGTGTAATAAACTATTGTTACTAATGCATTAGATACTAGTGCAGCTAGTACGCCGTGTGGTATCCGGCTGAATAGAATAGTAGGTACCACCCTCATTTCTTACCGAGGTGTCTTAAAAGGCGACTAAGGTAAGTCGGCCCGCAGTGTGGTATCTGGCTGAGTAGAATAGACCAACCTCATTTCTTACCGAGGTCTCGTAAAAGACGACTAAGGTGACCCACCGTGTGGTATCGAGTTTAATGGAATAGACCACCTTCTTTCTTACCGAGGTGTCGTAAAATAGACAGATGTAAGTTGACGTCAGGCAGGCGGCCGGTCGTAAAAACGCCGCCTACTCATGTGACAGCATGTTTGTAACATGTTGTGTCGACCCCACTCAGAATGAGATAAGGGCAGGAAGATGATGATGACTAGTGCAGCTAGTATAATATAATGGTACATGCTAATATTATATTACGTTAGAACTTCTACATTTTACAGGCTCCGTACGTGTTTGGTCTGGCGCATTCACTATCAGATTAGATATATATCAGATATAGTAGATTCTATAGAAAAATCGCTAAAAGAATTGCTAAATAATTTTATGGTTTCCTTTATACGATTGAATAAGTACCCAAAACTTCCATGAACTAAATTTCATTCAACAAAAAAATTCTGATTATGTTGGAAATTATAATGATTGAACGTTATTTAACATTGGCTATTTTTTGCTTTTAATTGCAGTACTATAAAAGGACTATTTGTTTTGTTTTTTTGGACATTAGTTTTCTTAATCATTTAGTTCTCAAGAAAAGTCAATCCAAAGATAAATCCCTCCCGATTTTCAAGTCATCGAAGCTAACAGTGCTACGGCTTTTTAGCCACCCTTATACCACATAGCTTTTGTCATATTTATATTTATTTCTTAACTTGGCTTGTTTGAAATCATTGAAATGAAATGAAAATAGACAACAGACTTTTACCAAAATATCACATATAATGTTCAGACGCATAAATTATATTCGAGCAAACATATCAATACTGCATTTGCTGTGAAACCTTAAAGAGATTCGTCTAGAACATGGTTGGACAGACTTATTAAGACTAGGGGCCACTCGGACAAATCATGAACTGATGGCGGGCCGGCCGCCAGAAGTATAGGTTAGTAAAGACAATAAAGAATTGAGAGTGACACTGCGTAGTGCTTACAATCATTTTTATATTTGGCTCAAATTTGTTCTGGAATAGAATCAATTATTTATCGAATGCACGAGAGTATTATTTTTGCTGTCGACGTGCCACCAGTATTCGACCGGCGGGCCGCGGTCTGTGCATCCATGGTCTAGAAGATCTGGTATAACTGCATCCTCAGGTTAATATTTAGGTTAATTGTCTGAGTAAATATTCTGTGAGGAGAAGTTCTCTAGTAGGAAGGTGACCCTGCATTTTAAGATTATGGATATCATGTCTTAATAATCTTTATTAGTACATATAAACAAAGTGAACACGATATATTGGAACCCTGGCCCCTAAACTAAAATAAACTGTATTTCAGGAGCCAGTGCCCTCCCTTAATAATAGGTCAATATACAGTAGCGTTAGTTAAGTTAGTAAAAGTAATGTTCAAATAGGTTAGTATCTGTTAAATTTGTTTTTATTTTTAGTACATTATTGTATATGTGTCTATCTATTTGTGGTGTGTGTGTGCGTGTGTGCGCATGCATGTGTGTGTGCGCGAGTGCGAGGGTAAGTGTGTCTGCATAATTAGGTGATGCTTATGGTTAGGAATCAACTTAGTTAAGAGGATTTTCAGTCGAGTCGTAATCATGGTTTAAACCATTCCAGAACTATATTTTTAGCTTAAAATTATTTAATTTTATAATTTCAGTCTTTTGAAACTTTTTCAGCATTATATTATACAACTTGGGAGCTTGATAATGAAAGTCTTGCTGATAGTTAAATGCGTACACCAAGTCTTAATATCATTCCTGTGATAGTATGGTACGCTAATTGTAACTGCATCATCAGAATAATATAGTATCATTAGCAATAGAAAGAATACGACAGACATACTCAATTTTACGATAACACTTCAATGGGATGTTGCTGAAATCTGATTATCTTATACATAGACAAAGGGTAACCGAAATGTGTTGATAATAACTATCTTTTCTAGTCCATAGTAAATGAAAGAAACAAGTTTAAGTTATTATAACGTTAAAACTATGTTCTTAACAGGTTTCTGAGTAATTGTTTTGTGTACTTAAGGTTCGGCTAACAAAACTTGCGGTATATACAGGGTGAACGATATGAAGTGTTACCTTTTCAAAAGACTACGATTCTTTAATTATAACAAATCTTTTATTACTCCAAGGGAAAACATGCGAGAAAATAAGCAAAATTTTCAAATCAATTGACTTTAATTCGATATGACCACCTTTTGCCTTGACTATAGCCTTAAGTCGATCAAAAAATGAGTTACACGCTGCACGAACGTGATCCTGAGAAATCTTATGCCATTCACGTTCGATTGCTTTCTTTAGCGCATCCATACTGGCATATTTTTTAGTTCTCACTTTGCTCTCTAAAATGGAGCATATGGAAAAGTTCATCGGATTCGGGTCTGGGGAATTCGAAAGCCATTGTATGGACGAAATGAAATGTGGAACATGATTTTCCAGCCATTCTTGCTTCACGCGAGCTTTGTGAGCCGGGGCCGAGTCTTGTTGAAATGTCCACGGCCTAATACCGAAGTGTTTGCGTGCCCACAGGTCCAATACAGCTTCTTAAACATTTTTTCGACAATAAGCAGCATTTAATTTGACACCAGGCTGAATGAAAACGACCGAAAAGCGTCCATCAGCGGTCACTGCAGCCCACACCATTACTTGTGATGGGAAATTACTTCAGGTGGCCATTCGATGGCGTAAATTCTCGTTTGTACGTTTGGTCAAGTAAACACGATCGTTTTGAGTGTTGATAAATCGCTCAATTGGAAAAAAGTTCTCATCATAAAACACGATGTTTGAAAATTGACACTCCTCGTGCAAGCCCAACAACTGTTTTGCTTCTTCTAGGCAAACTTTTTTTTGCTTCTGCGTAAGATCATGTGCTTTCTGGAACTTGGAAGACTTGGCTTAAAGCTCATTTTTTAGTATACGGCGAATGCTATCTTAGAATATTTTCAATTCTTTAGCCATTTGCCGTCCACTCCGACGCGGATTCCGCCGGAGCCGCATCTTCACTTTCCGAACCATTGCACGTGACGTTGCTGTCTTTTTTGGTCCACTACCATAGTGTTTGGCAATGCTGCCAGTATCATTATAACGTTTTATGGTTCGATATACAAACATTCTATTCACTTTTAGGTGACTAAGCTCATGCACAATAGCAGGTTGTGATTTTCCAAACAAATATAACGCAATCACACTTTTACGTTTGAATTCCATGTCAGATATTTGTCGTTCGACTGACAAGGGATGCAAATGCTTTCGGCAGCTTGTGAACAAGACAATGAATTATTAAAAAAAAGCAAGTGTGACGTTGCTGCGATCAAAAGTTTGAAAGATATGACTTGTGTGAAGTTGGTAACACTTCATATCGTTCACCCTGTATATTGGTGTCCATTATATCAGTATTATTAAATTGGATAAGGTGGTTAAAAAGACATGGTATGAAGCATCCTAAATAAAGCAGAGTGGTTTTATTTATAAAGCTTATGATTTATTTCTTATTTACAATTATATGTAACAAAATATTTTTTTATTATAATATTTATTTATCTTATTCATTTACCATAAAAGTTTTAATATTTCTCATCCCGATATTGCTTTTCTATAAATTGTCCCACTTCCAAGATTAACTGGCAGATATCTTCTACAAGAAAGCTAAGTTATATCTTGTACATTTTTTATATCATAGTAGCTTTTAGCCGTGACTAAATTCGCGTGGACTGTTGTCTGGATAGATAACGCTTTTCAATGACATCCTATTCCTGTAGAATTAATAGGATTTCTATGGCCTATACGTTATTCCGTTGTAGAAGGAATAATTGTGCCAAATTTCATAGATATTGGTTCAGTGGATTCGCCATGAAAGAGTAACAAACATACATCCATACTCACAAACTTTCGCATTTCTAATATTAGTAAGAAATAATATTACATTTCTTTTTTTTTTATTTAGTGGTACAAAAATAAAAAGTAAACAAAAGTACGTCGTAACAGGAAGTAAGAGTTTAAGAAACATTTAAAACTTTCAATTTAATCTATTAGCTACCCAGAAATACGTACTCCTGAAGTTGCAAGCCCGTTTAAGTTCCACGGTGGCTTAAAACTTTAAAAGCTTATTAGTGGAAATCCGAGAAACTACGCTACCACCCGCAGCCGATTCGAAAAAGCAATTTGATTTGACGGTTATCTCACCTCCTACGTTTATATTGAAACTTAGATAAATATTTACTTTATCGAGTCTAATTTGGCACGGAACCGGCCACCGTACTGTGGATGCCTTCCTTTTGGCCGACGATGCTATAGGATATAAAACAAATGGCATTCCGATCTGAGTTTAGGAAATATTCTTTGTACTGTTATAATACTATATAATAAGAAATGTGTACTACTTAATTTAATTTCGATTTTTAACAAAAAAAATATTTATGTAATAAAATGTATTAATTATATTTAAATAGATTTGCACGATATACTTATATCGATTAATCATTGTTATTTATGTGGTTAAAATACTCATTACATTCTGACAAACAAAAGATCATGGCAAAATATGCCTTTATTGCCTTTTATTAAAATGTCTTGATATAATAAAACAAGTTTACGTGAAAAGATATACGTGGCAAGTAAATTACATTGCATTCAACAACCGAGCACAGTCGCGTCAATCGCCGGGTTTGATTCTTGCGTCGGGTATCGCCGCACACGTTTTCGTTTAGTTTTAGTTTACGTTTTACTACTAAGCACTTGTTAAGTAAATAAATAAAGCCGTTTTAAAATAAACTATTCTATTAATCCTTGACTTAGTAACGTTTACTCAACCGTGAGATCTTCTGACGACATTGGTTTTATAATGTAACAATGTTTAACGAATACAGTTATAAACATGTTATATAAATATTATACAGATTAGTTAAAATGAGAATACTATACTTAATACACTTATACTCATATTTTGTAGTTTTTTATAATTTATATGACATTATACTATTAAAGGGCTTTTTTCATTTTTACAATTATAAGACCAAAGTTTATCAAATATTAGCAATCGCCGGCGGCTCCGCCCGCGTGAAAGATTAACACCATAATATAGTAATTTGATAACCATAAAAATAGTAAAGTGCGATAAACTTAAATCTAGACATATGCTGTCGTGGACTTTTATTTAGAACTTTTAGAGGAGTACAATTTTGTAATATATTATTTTTGAATAACTTTAAAAAAGAATGAAAGCTTAAAATTTTGCCGTTTTCGTAATATTTTTTATTGCTGCTCCTCCTCCATTCATCTTAGCGTGACGTTATGTAATTGGACTATCTTACACTCAAAGAATATTTCAAATCGGTCCAGTAGTTTATGAGATTAGCGCATACAAATAATCTAACAAACACACTCTTCAGCTTTATATATTAGTATAGATTTGATTGTAGCGAACCGAAAAATACTTATATTTTATTTTATTATAAAATTAGGGACATTTATTTTCTAACTGTATCAGGCCAAGGACAACCACGCGGAGTCCCCATACGGATATTACATAATATAAATCTTACGCCACGTCGGGAAAAGAAAATCGACTCGACGATGTATTGTGTGGATAGATTTATACTTCCCTGCCAATAAATCTGGATAGAACGTTAGACTTGCGCAATAAATTGATTTTAATAACGATTCATTCATAGAATACGAGCCAAGCGGCACAATTAGGTGATTCCCGGGACCAGTCACGTCAACTGCTGCCGCCTGCAAACTGTCATTACAAAAATAGTGGCCCCAGAAAGGGTAGGACAAGACACGGCCCATATGGACCCGGCCATGCCGCTAGCTATTTTAATTTCTTTCTCCTCGACGAAACACTCAGCGGTTAACTGATTGTGTAATGTACGGAAATCATCTTCTCCGTTGATTGCGATCGTTTGGTCAGAGGATAATCACGCAATCAATTGTATCAAGTTAATATTTATGTGTACTATAGTTTTATTAATTAGGTGTACAATCAATTAACATCATTAATAACAAATTAAATAGTAGGTATATTAAATAAATATTTAAGTATTTTTGGATATAAAAAGTTAATAAATTAGAAATAGCATCTGTACTAATATATAAAGTTGAAGAGTTTGTTTGTTTGTCTGGACCGATTTGAAAAATTCTGTGAATGTAAAAAAGTCCATTTATCGGTCGTAAAAACGCAGCCAAATCATGTGACACCATGCTTTAAACATGTTGTGCTGACCCCACTTAGAGTGGGATAAGGGCAGGAAGATAATGATTATCTATACAAATATAAAAAGCTGAAGACTTTGTTTGTTTGTTTAATTGTTTGGAATTGTTGAAAACGGCAAAATTTAAAGCTTTCCTTGCGTGCGCTGAGTAAACGGTGATAGTTATTCAAAAATCATGTACCTAGTACAAATTTGTCACTCTCTAAAAGTTCTAAATAAAAGTCCGTGACGGCATATGTCTAGCTTTAAGGGTTAATCCACTATAACCATTTCTTATGGTTATCAAAAGATTATATTACGCTTTTAATCTTTCCAGGCGGGCGGAGTCGCTGGCAATTGCTAGTGTATAAAAATATCTACTATCGAAACTATTGAATTCACTGCTTTAGACCAATTATAATTATAATAATAAAAATATAATAATTTTAATAATTTCGACAGTTTAATTTTAATTTATTATTCACCTTTGATGGAAGGTTTATTACACAATTAACAAATGAAATAAGATATGGTAAATTTGCAGACTCTATCGAATATGTTTAAGTGAATAGTTAGATTCCAAAAATTATATAAATTTTTATTGTATAATATTCATACTTATTTTAATTGAGAAGTATAAGAAGGAGTAAGTGTCTGCGTTTTATCCTTACCTTTAACTTCGGCGATGCTTCTGCGCTCGCCCGTCCCGCCCGGTGACGCTGTAAAAGCCGTTAGGGCTAACAGCATACAGTCAATTCGAAAAAAAAAATCCTTACCTAACACATATATGAACTTCATGCTAATTAATTATCTATTAAAGGTAGCTTATCCCCTTATATAAAATTTCTTATATAAGTAAGTAACGGCCTGTTACTACCCCACTGCTGGGCATAGGCCTCTTCTCTCCGTTTTTTTTTTTTGGACAGAAGGATTGGAGCTAAGACCTACCACGCTGCACCAATGCGGATTGGTAGGTATTAATAGAAATTTCTTATATAGCTCTGGAAGAAATATGTATTATATATACCTGTAGCCTCACTTACACTTCATGGTACTTTACTTAACATTCACAGTAAGGCCGCCAGAAAGATTCGTTTACTTTTTTAGCTGTTCCTGCATTGTAAAACTAATAAATGATCGTTTTGTTACTACCGGCTAGTAGGGATTTCTAAGGGTAAATAGCAAAGGGTATATGTTAGTCATAAGCGTTGTAGTATTGAAACTGCATCATATCACTTCTCTAGTTAACCATTCAACCTATATAAATATACTTATTTTCATATAATTGAAAAAGGGTTTCAGTCTATTAGTAGCATCTTTTCATCTATTTATTTTACCAAAGTTAATTAATAGATTAAATAGTTAAATTTATATAAACTTTTTCTTTTTATTACCCGTATTCTCTTTCTTCTTCACTTCTTGTCTTTTTCCTTCTGGTACTCAAAGGTTGACTGGAAGATATCCGTTTAAGGGCTACACCCGCCTTTATACGTGTGCTTTTTTTCTTTCTCTTTTCTTACTATATGTATAAAAAGAAGTAAATAAATAAATAAAATGTAAGTAATTAAAGAAATTGTATAAAAATGTGATAACAAAACGACATGACACCATAAAATTTTATCCTTAGTGTAACAGTAAATCTTTAGCCCGACGATATATCTTTGAACACAAATTAGACAAGCGTGACAAATAGACGCGGCGAAAATAGAAACGCTGACAGTGAAACAAACGTCGATCAGTACGACTCCCGAGCCCCGAGACCCGACCTAATGGTTTCACATTCCATTTTTCATGTTAATTTAAAAATAGAGTAGCGTTTGTATAACAATACTAGCAAACGGCCTGACATCGAATGCTTAATACGAGAATTAAGTAGTATTTAGCAAGATAAATAATTTATCATAAGTGATGGAACATTGATCTAGAGCTTCTTCGCTGAATATGGGCCTCATAGAAACGCTTAGACACGCTCAACAGGCGATGATAATTAATTTTATACATGCATATATAAGTCATAGAAAAGCTAAATTGACATTGTCACGTTCACGACACCAATGTGGTCGAGAGGTGGACTTATATTATATTTCGAAGAATCAATAGATGTAAAGGTCTAATACGTAAGAGCCTGAATCGGGAAATGTAGTGTTGGTAGAGCCCCCAATAATTGGTCGAATGAGCAGAAAAAATCGCAGTAAAGTCCAAGCATCCGCTAAATACAAGCAACACAAGATCGTATGCGATTGAATTCCCTGGAGAAATCTGTGTCCAACTGAATATGTCCATTCCTTGATAAGAAAAAGACTTTGAGCATACAAGGTATATATTATTGGATATAAGGAGTAATAATAACTTATTTTTCTTCTATTCTTATTATTCTAACTTATTATTCTTCTATTTCTATTGTATCTATCTTCTAGCAACTCTTACATACATATATCGTACATAATCTCTACGTGATGTAAATAATTTTACAAGTCGCCATGCAAGAAAATTTTTATAATTAAGTAGCAAACCTGGCAACATTCTAAATGGGTCAGGCTGTCGTTAATTAGAATTTTCTTTTTTCGATGGAATTTAGGAATGAAACTTTAAAAACAATAGTAGAAACTAATTCATTTTATCGTTGTACTTATTTTTACGTCTGTCTCATTAAATAAAATAAAAAAATTAAATCCGAACAAGGATTCAAATAAATGTTTGAGCGAAAAGAACATAATATTGTTAATTTGAAATATTCATTATATATTACATTAACGGTTTTAAATTCATCGTTTTATATAAATGCACTGCCTTTAGGTGCCACAGCATGCACATCATTATATGTAGGGACAACAATTAAATTAAAAAAAAAAACTAAGTGTCCAATGTTAAATAAACTAAGGCTCCAATGTCTGGAGCTTAAGAATTATTTTTTTTAAATTTAATAAATGTATCGCTGAACATATCAACAGATTTACAAATAGTATTATATTCTTTTGATAACCTACTTATTGCAGGTAAAAATGCCTAAGGTTAGTTCTCGAGGACGGCGGGTACAACAAGCACAGAAGTTTGCTTGGGCCACTTATATTCAAGGATTGCAATAAAACTGGATATTCAATATCGTTGTTGACAATTTTATAGAGGAATGAAATATACATTATTTCACCTATTAATTAATTTTTTTTTTATTGTTGTTGTCATAAAAATACATTTTTATTATTTTATCTTTAACACTCAATGAAACTTGGCTGTTGTGACACTGTTGGTTCGCTTTTTTTATATTAATATTAAAAAATACGGATCTACTTATACTTTCAATATTCTATTATATCTTTTTTTAATTATTATTATTCAATTCATTCATTAATCATTTATTATGTGTATTTCAAAAGTCTTAAAAGTAGATATAGGAATTTTTTTAACAGGTTTCATATTTACTGAATACCGAAAACATTTGTTTAGTAAGCTATCGTTAACGATACTAATATGTAGTACAGAGTGGATTGTAGTAAAAAATTAGAAAACCAGGGATGCGACTTTAGTAAATTGGTTTTAGAAATGTTTGCTGAAGGGTGGGTTTGAGGTATTTAAAGAACAATTAGTCGGCTGCTTCTCAGCCCTTAGGGCAAATATTAGCCTATTCCCGCCAACCCTCTTTGGACCAATGCCGCCCTGGGCGTTCGTTGAAAACGGTTTATAATTCGATGTTTGCCCACTCTCCCCTATATATGCAGTAATACATAACAGTCCCCCTTTGACAGCTTCGGTTATTATTTCATTTGGTTAGATATCAACAGTAAATGCTTAATAAATATGTTTTTCAAAATTCTTTTTATAAGGTGCTCATATAATAGAAGATTGTAAAGAAAATTACTTTACTTATATGAACAATTGGAAAAACATAATTGTACACATACAACATAAGTGCAGATCGCACAAAATGTTTTAAACAAGTTGTCACATGATCAGGCTAGTTATTTTACGACCGGCCGCTTGCCTGACGTCAACTTATCTTAGTCGCCTTTTATGACACCTCGGTAGGAAATGAGGGTGGTCTATTCTACTCAGCCGAACACCACACGGCGGAAAGCCTTACAGATGTATGATTTATATTTGAACTTTCAATTATATACTAAACGTGAAGAGTGTTAACGTATAAAAGTTTTCAATAGCAAACATGGTACGGATTTGTTTTAGTTTGTCGTATTTTTCGATTCATTATGGGAGGTTAGTTAAAAGACAATGTTATGATTTGTCTGTAAATAACGTCGTATAAAATTGACCGAGTTATTTAAACAAACAATTCTCTGAATCCACCGCTCGGCACATAAAATGAAAGTTTTGTGGAATTGCCAGTACAGTTTTTTTAAACATTCATTTTGATGGTGTACTTGTTTTTCTAGCGATATCGGTAAATATTTGTGTGTATCAAAGTGTTATCATAAATTTAGAATAACGTAATTATTTACAGTTGTTAGGTGTATATAAAATTTATTTTGACGGTAATGGAAGTGTGTTTATGGCCATTTGAAATCCAGCCGTCCAATTAATAGGTGCACAATTGATGTTTTAAATTACTTATCGTCAAAAGATGCCTGTAGGTGCGATAATGGCGAAACGTGATTCAGGTTGAAAACGTTGTAAGGTTTTTATCGTTTATTAGATATAGCTGTAATTTGCTGAATTTGTCTATCCACGTGGATCGCCAATTCAACTTTAGCGCTCCTAACGACTTATACATTATTTATTCAGCTTTGCGTCATCGTGAGCTTTATACATTAGTAATTTTGGTCGTTTATGAATTCAATAATGATACTCCAAACATAGATTAGGGGAAAGGAGGGCAGGATGGAAGACTTAACTTTATGATGTATAAAAAAATAAAACAACGAAATATAAAACTTTAATTTTGTTCAGACTTGAAAGTGATACTATCCAGTTAACCAATTGAGCAATTAAAAATTATTAATAATAAGTAGATTTTTTTTATGAGTCATTAAAAAATAACTTCGAAAATTCCATCTTGCCCTTACCCTGAGGGCATGATGGAAAGCTTGTTCGGGCAAGATGGAATGTTCAGGAAAAACATTTAACAGTTTACGCGCATAAAACTCTTTTATGTATCTTCTGTATCGCTAAATAATTCACATTGCACCCAGTCTTCTGAGTGCTTCCACATAGAGTGCAGAACACATAAGTTCTTTTCCTGATTTTTCCTCTGCTCCTTAGCCTTATTCTATATTTTCACAAGTCTCTATTCAAATCCCTAAGTCACCATTATCTTTAATGGTCCGATTAACCATTAGGTAACATTGGTTTCGCTTTCATCTCATTTTTCATATAGTAATAAAATTCAATAGCATTTTTGGATGAAGATTTGTTTATTTATTTATTTATTTTTAGTTGACTTTAATTTTAGTGACTAAAGAATTTTAGTTTGAGGAATAATGTACCAAGTGGATGGTTGATCCCGCTCTTATGAACCACACTGGAACACGTTTTAAAAATACTTTCTGCAGTCGTTTCTTTCTATTTATAGTGAAAATTTAGTGGCTCTTCTTGTTTCTGATTTTCATCATCGACACCGGTTAGTTCGTTAGTATTGTTAATTCCAACAGAGACATTGATAGCATCACATGCATTTTCAGTTACTAGATCATTATCATTATTTAAAGCTAAGCCTACAGTAACGTTAAGATCTTTATTATTATCTTCTTCATCCTGCCACAGTGGTATTTGTTTCACATTCTATAACTGCAGCGTTATCATAGTGGCCAGTGTAAAATCCTATCATAAAAACAAATTCGTAATATTTTGCTGCGAAAACAAGAAGCACGATATAACTCCGTTAGGTGGCACGAGCCAATTTGAGCACCCGTTCGTAAATGCAAGATGGTCCTCTGCATCCGTGTATGGTCTGGGGCGCTACGTTGCGCGGTTAGGTTTTGGTAGATAGTTTCCATCTTGCTAACTACTTCCATCTTGCCCGCCTTTACCCTTCTCCAAGGCTCATTGACGGACACTGAGAATCTTACGGGGCTAATAGTTAAGGAGAAAAAGTCATCCATAAGTCATCACTAGAAAAGCGTAATACGTAATGGCTTTCTATAGGAACCGAGGGATTTAAGATGAAAGATTTTGAGTAGCTTCCCGAACGCCGCTTAATCGAGTTATATTGAATATCTCTTTTTCTCAAAATTTGCTTTACCAAGTCGGACCTTGTAAGGTTGTTGCCTAGTTCATGGGGAAATGGGTGGAATAGTCCGGAATAGGAGCTGACCACCCGCCCTGCACCGACAGGCGTCCCCGAAATTAGATAGATAGATAGATAGAAGGTTGTTGCCTATATCTAGAATATATCTAGTAAACCGGGTAAATGTCGTCATCTACGATTTTGGGTGCCTAGTTCTGAAATACGAAAAGGTGATGCGGAATACATGAGGTACTTATTTCCTTTTACTCTATTTCATTTTAATCCTCACTTGCTGAGATACTTTCATTGAGAGTGATGTTCTTTTGATTTCATAGTAAGTACTCAATTTTAGAATGAAAACTCGTCCCAAGTAGCCTTGTTGGGTAAGTTTCTTCGGCGTAAGATTACGAACTTTATACATTTTCACAATTTTCGAAAAGTGGTTAAAATTGTACTTTGCAAGATAAGATATTAAGTATTTCACCATGCTAAGTACAATTTTGTGTGTGTTTGTCAATAAACTGGAATAAACCTTTTTTTACCCTTAAATTCTTTAACAGTGGCTAAGAAAGGCACTAAAATAAGGTGTTGGTATCTTTAAACCAATGCGTTACGTAGTAATTGGGTGTTCAAACCGCGATATTAGCGGAAGGTGGCCACCGTAGCGCACGTCGCTGGCGGTCCCGGCCGTACTTACAAAAATACCAAATGTAATTAAATGTAGATAACTAGCGCTTTATAGACGGCTGCGCGCGCGCCTGTGTTTGTTTAGTTTGTTATAGACGTGTTTTTACGCAATCTGGAAGTCGTAAATCGTGTACACCAAATTATGTCGTTGACCAAAGTGAAGATACCTATACCTTTCTGTTTCTTTCTTAGTGTTTATGATGACATTTGTTTCTTTATTAAGTGGAGAGCTGGCTTTGCCCAGCAAAATGGACATTTAATAGCGGGTGATGATCATGTTTGCAGTAGTACTTTATTGTTAGCGATAAATACGGTCTTGGCCGTGAGGATCGTGACTTTGGTGTACATGTACGTGTTTAAATGTGCCTATTGTCTATTGGCTATGTAATTGTCTACGGAAGTCATAGTTATCTGTGTCACAATTTTAAATAAATCTTTTAAAATAGTTACTTGTTTTCTAATTACAAAATCTAGAATTAAATAATTTTCAAATATCATAAATTTTTTTGGATAATGTTTGCAAAATTAAAAGAATAATTATAATTCCTGCTTATTAGCAGCGATCACATAGCGAATTCCACGATGGAATAAAAGTCGTTATACCGTCCAATTGTCTAAAGAGCATCTATATTGAATTACTATTAAGAGCTTATTGTAGAACAACGTAAAACTTAAATACCGTGATAAAAGCCAAGACTGTACAATAATTATATTATCTCACTTAGAAGGCGCTTAATTTGGAAAATCTGTTATACCTATTGAATAATGTTATTATTGGGTTGCTTGGAAAGTCTTTCGTTTCCGTGAAAATGAAAGAATTTTTGTATACTGAATAATTACTTTATTAAATTATATATTTTCCGTTCTGACCTGACACCTTTTGCCATATTTCTGGTAGTAGTATGATTTTATGATCATAAGTTTTTTGGTCCTTGCTGTCAAAAAATTGTACGAGTTGATTTTTGACTTAACCGTCCAAGAAATTTTGATGAAAATGGTACTGATTGCTATATTAAAAGAAAACCAATCAAAAACTACTGCGTAGATGTAGTTTAACTCTTTCAAACACAAGCCTTGTTTTATCAGACCAAAACATATAATAATTATATGACTTAATAGTAAAACCGTCGTATCCGGCTGAGTAGAATAGATCACTTTCATTCCTTACCGAGGTGTCGTGAAAGGCGACTAAGGTAAGTCAATCCACCGTGTGGTATCCGGTTGAGTAGAATAAACCCCCCATTTTCTACACCGAGGTGTCGTAAAATACGACAAAGGTAAAAAGATGTCAGACAGGCGGCCGTTCGTAAAAACGCACCCAAATCATGTGACATGTTTATAACATGTTGTGCTGACCGCTTAGAGTGGGTAGGAGGATGATGATAACTTAATAGTAAAAATGTTTAAAAAAAAAAATCAATTTAATCCTTTGTCGAGAAAAACGCAATTACTTTCCGAAAAATCTTATTATTTAAGCAGCTTCAATTGTAACTTTTAGTGTAACGAGGCATGAGATAAATAAATTGTGTAATAAAATAAAAATAACAGCTATTTTACTGGCTACCTCTTACTACGTGTTAAGCTGCTGTAATTACTGCTGTAATGCTATTTCATTTTCAGTTTTGCAAATCCGTATTTGTAATAAAGTTCACTTGCGTTTAGAATCTTATAAAAACATTTCGGGTTTCACTACACACGAAACGTTGTGGGGTTGATAATAAATTGTAAAAATTGTGGCGAGTTATTCATAACAAACTCTGTACCGGCGTTTGGGTTTACCGCTTACGATCGATCAATTTACCGCCATACCACGTTTTGTATACACAGCTACAAATAAGATAAGTTTGAACTTTTTAGACGAAAACATTGTGACTCTTGAGATTTATACATCACCATTTAAAGCTTTACGGAATAATAATATTTACTATATACCCTATCGAATTTAGATCGATCTTTTTATCGCAATTCGATACAAAAGTGAAAAAATTTTTTTAGAGGAATTATATTGCATAATAACCTAACCTAGTATTTTTGGGATTACAGCTCATTCTGAAATTACTGTTTTGTGTACTTAATATTTTTTGTAACACCACTACTAAATTTGATATTTTTACATTTTAACACATCTTAAAATTTGTCTGCTGTAGGTAATAGGTGTCTTTGCATAATTTAATCCGGTGGATAGAGATCTTTACTACTGACTGGATTATGAAATGATCTTATGGAAAATAATGTTACACTAAAATTTTATATTATAAAAGTAACTATAGAATTTTTTTAAATTAATATCTTACAAAAAAGTCCTAAACACAATTGAATAACCGACATCAAAATGCGCAACAATTGTCAGGTTGGGATTGATCTCCCGCGAGAATGGGCACCACCGAAGCCTAATGCGGCGAATAATCCACCTCGCGCTTCGGGCTGCCTCCGGGTACAATTCACGGTTCGATATAATCCGCAAAAACTAACAATATAACAATTACCCACGCATAATAGTTGATACGACTTTAAACTTCTTTTGTGCATCTTAAAACATAGGTAGACACATAAAATTAGCCATTAAACACCAACGAGAGTTCCGTACTTTCTAAGGTTTGTTAGATTCGTCATACTCGTAAAATCACGCTATCATGATGCAATTTATTCACACGATACATAGTGTTTAGGAGCGAAATATTATCCATAAACAATGATTCTATTTGTTCCGTAAACTGGTACGTTACTGGTACTTACTTGACGTTCTAAAATTCTTGACATTTAAAAATAAATAAAATTCTAGAGTGTGCATCTATCAAATTTATAGGTTCAGCAATTTATATAATAAGAGCTAATAGAAGGGAGTACTTCCATGGAAGCATTTGTTTCCCGCTATTTTTTAAATTGGATGTCCAAATGTAAGTATCATCCTCAGTTTGTTCATCGACATCAATAGTCTGCAGATAATGTAACTCTAAGTTTCGAACTAAAACTTTTTCGCAACGCTTTTTACGAATCCATTTAATTCAATTTTCGACAATAGAGCTATTTTGATCCATTGTTGGTGGTCTCACCATCTATCAGGTAGCGACGACTCTATCTATAATTCTATCTTCAATGGCTTTATGCGACGTCAATGTTACAAGAACGATAGTGTCTACTACATTAAAAAAAATCGTACATTACCACGGTACAACAAACCGCCTTTTTTTTCAGAAATAGTGAACAAAGTTTACCGATAACTGCAATAGACTAAAAATTGCCAATAATATATACGATTTTTAATTTTTCTAATTTATATTGTGTAGATAATTGAATCGGATGTAGGCCCATATTGTCCATGTCAACAAGGCGGAGTTATCTAAAAAATTGCAAAAAATTAAAACTGGTATGTCACTTTGACACCATTCATCCCGTCCGCTCGACCCGATTTTTTTTAAGCCGAGCACAATCTTCAACAGAAGATCTTATGTCTTATTAATATAAGGACCGAAATGCGAAATCTCTGTTTTTTATGAAGCGGCCGGTACATTTATAAATCGTAGAATTCTTTCAAGCTACATTTGTTAATGAATCCTTACAGCCTCCATTCATGACATCTGAAATGTAAGCAATAAACTAAGTTAAAAATGAATGAACAAGTTTTTTATGAGACTCATTTAGACTTTTTTAAGACAAATCCATGCGCATCTCAGATATATCGAGTTGTTATACGTAATAATATAATTTTTATATTTGTAATTTTAGTATGGTGTTGTGTCCCATAGTTTATACTTTTGCTCCAGTGTTTCCAAACGTGGAGCCCACGCCAAACAAGGGGACAATTTGATTGTTAATGGGGATAATTCGGCACACAAGACGACACGAGTTTAAGTCTTTCGCTTTGGGCTATTTAAATGCAATGTAAGTTTTCGGTTCCAAATTCAACGAAAGATGGGGCATGGTAGGTTAGAGACTATCATACTCAAAAGAGTATATTTATTTCTATACATTAGTATATTATAAAAGTCTGTTTATCAATTTGTCCGTCTGTTTGTTACACTTTCAAATTTAGTACGTTCTAAACTTATACACTGGACTAACATACAGGATTCCCAATACATAATTGAGAATATCTGGACGCGTATAAAATTGCGGGTACAGCTTTTTTAAAAATATTAGGACGTATGATTCAGTTTAAACAAAACACTTTATAAGTACGTATTGGAGATGACATCTTGGCTTTTAACGAAAAGGGGTTGGTGCTTACGACTTACTCCAGTAATGTACAACAAGGTTTCCCAACCATTTAGGTGCATGAACCAATTTAGTATTTCTACAGTTGTTATAGCTCCTTATGTATGTATTATCCTTATTGGTATATGTAATAATTATACGGGACCATTGATAGGAGGACCTTACTGGTTCATGAATAGGTTTCTTAGTCTTGTATCGAAAAAGTGTACATTAATGCATACAATGCCGGATTCCTATGGTTCCTTTCCGTGGTGGCTTAGAGAAGACCGGAACGGTAAAAAGCTTTAGTGGCTGACAAATATGGCCGCAAAGGGTTAATATTAAAAAGTAGAATCGTTCACTCAAGAAACTTAAATTATAAGTTCAGGAAGGAAAATTATAGGAAGAACTATTCAATTAGGCACCAAAATCAAGGGTTGCATTTAAATGGCCTGGAGAAAAAGGGACAAACTCATGTAGAGGCCATATTCGAATGCCCCTTGTGGAGCGTGGGCACCATGTTGGAAAACACTACGTTACAGAGTATGTTTCGAGTACGCGGTGCGGCGGCGGTAGGTCGCGGGTGATTTGTCGCGGGCGCCCGCACTCACAATGCGGGGATTAGTGCAGGTTTGTTCGCTTTGTTCACATTGTTCGCTCTTCACGGTTTGTTCAGAGCGTATGCAACTGAGGATCAGCGCTTACGCATCGCTGGCGCCGCGTTATCGCGCCTCGCCACGGCCCGCAACCCCTTTCAAATTTATTTTCTGTGCGATTTTAATTCGTAACTGTCTGCGGATCAGCATATTTTACACTGCTGCCTTTGTAATGATGTTCAATTGAGTCCGCTATCAATAAATGAGATAGGGATGAGTCGTGAATTTGTTTTGATTGAAAACCGAACATCCCAACCGTTGATATCACATCTTTGCGTACTGTTAATACAGTTGAAAGTATTGGACATTCTTTTATTTTTGTTCGCTATATCAAACTCTGCTAGAAAATCTGTATGGTTTTAATACCTGTTGCCCAAAACTGTAGTCAAGTCAGTGTTTACCGGTGGCTGCTAACGTAATTTTTCATTGACCAATTTCATAACCAGCCATTCGATGATGTTATTAAAACCAATCTTTAGTTTCATTTGGTCCTTGTAACACTGGTGGATATCTGACACTTGGTTTTTTATGAATAACACACGGCTAAATAGAATATTTATGAAGGAAACTCTTAACAGTCGCCCCGTTTCTGAAGCGGGTAAATAACAGCACCTATAGCAATACAATAATAATAATAACTACCTACTGAAATTCTTTCACTCATGCGTAGCTGCTATATGTTACTATGGACTTGCATGTCGTTATTCGATTGTTGAAGACTACAATTTTAAAATACATGACAATACTGTTAATGAATATTTTATACTCCTTTATAAAAGTAAAGTAACGGCCGATTGCTGTCCTACTGCTGAGCTCGTCTCTCCTTTTTGGAGAGAAGTGCTAACATATGACCACTATCCTCCTTAAAGAAGGATTGACCGAATTATTTAATAATAAAAATATATATAAAATAGCTGGATTATGAGTATTTGTCTTAAAGAACGAAGTTTACGAAAGAATGGAAAAATTGTATGTAAAATATATAATGATTTAACGCTGAAATAGAAGTGATGACAAACCTCTTAAGAAATAATCGGTATCAATTTTAGCGGATATCCGTTCTGCATAATTTAGAAGAACCAAAATTCTGCGACTAGCCAATCTATCTGTCATCTTTTTAGTTGATCAAACGACTATCGCACGTCGTTTGGGTTGAATTAATGATACCTGAAAATTTTATTGGGCTTCATTCAATTCACTTTGTGAAAAAAGGAATGAAAACAATCTGGGAATATTATTTGTATCCGGTTTAATGATTATTCGTCTTCCATAGTTATCTTTAATCATTATTTGATAGGTAGGTAAGCGATGTAGTTAATAAAAAAATTGTTTCAGGCAAACGTATCCAGAGATTGTTGCACAAAGTAGTATTCAGTAAAAATTTATTAAATACAATGTTTGTCAGAATATACGCGTATCCCCATTAAAGGACTATTTAAATTTCATAAAACGGTACGAATGACTTGTCTATACTAATATATAAAGCTGAAGAGTTTGTTTGTTTGATTGTTTGAACGCGCTAATCTCAGGTACTATTAGACAAATTTGAAAAATTCTTTCAGTGTATGATAGTCCATTAACTGAGGAAGGATATATATTATACATGATCACGTTAAGATGAATAGGAAAAGAGCAGCAATAAAAAATACTACGAAAACGGCAAAATTTAAAGCTTTCCTTGCGTGCCCTGAGTAAACGGTAATAGTTATTCAAAAATCATGTATTACAAAATTGTTCCCCTATAAAAGTTCTAAATAAAAGTCCGTGACAGTATATATCTAGCTTTTAAGGTTAACCTACTTTAACCACTTTTATGATTATACCATGCACCACCGCTTTGGCATGAAAATATTTGTGAAAAAAAAATACATAGTTTTGATTTCTAATTTCAGCTAAAATCCTAAGTTTTGCCCACTTCAAACAAGTATAATATATTTCTTAATTTTAATAGACTTAATGTACATTACATTTTATTTAATATTTGTTTAATGACAATCAGGTGACACTTTTGTTATTAACTCGTTATTAAAAGGAAGTGCGAATGATTTGCATTGACATCTTAAGTTTTCAAGCCGCAATGTGGACTTATAATAATAACTTCAAAGGCGTCGCGATTAATTGAGCAATTCTAAAGAAAAAAGTAACACTTCAACGTCTATAGTCATTCGTGAATGTCATCGTTGCGTTTAATTTATAGCAAGTGAACAGAAAAAGCCAAATGCAAATGGCGTGTAAAGACCAACACGTTGGATTACTTAAATATTCTTGTATATATTAATATCTTGAAATTTGCAAACTCAATTTATACACTATAAACGTAACGAAGGAAATTTAGAACTTCTTAAAAATTATAAAAATAACAATGGGTTTTTTACTTAATTTTCCTACAAAAAAATTGACCCTAGTTTCATGAGTATTTAATTTTTATAATTCACTAGCTATTCGAACATGCGTTGGTGCGGCTCAGTCTGGTTTCGAATTCAACAGAACATAACAGTTTAAAAAAATGCTTCGATCACCAGCAAGCTTTGCAGGGTCATCCGCTAGGTTATTTTAAAGATAGTCTGGAAATTTCATTAAAATTGGTCTGGCCCTTTCGGAGTCTCTTCAGGACATACAGACAACCATTCATTTTTATTTATTAGAAGATAAAATTTTCATAAGGGGGATTTAATAATGCTTTTAGTATCAGAAGATCTATCAGTAGCCAATCAATATATCCTGCTTACTATAACTCAGCGCAGACAAGTGACAAATTACGTAACCTTTTGATGCAAGAGAGGGACTGTTTCTATGAAATAATAGCAAGACTTTCCTTTGCTTCTCTTATACAACTAAGTTTGCATTCATATGATAGAATATTATAAGTCCATACTTATATTATTAATGCGAACGTTTCTGTCTGTTACGCGTACACGGAAGAAATAGACCGATTTTGAGTAACTTTGGCAGAATAAAAGTTTATGCACCGAGTCAAAATATAGGATCAAAAAAATCCCGTTTGTCTTTCGGAATCTAGGAAAAAATTTGTATTGCAATATTGGTGGTACTAAAACACTTAAATTTGCGCGAACGGAGTCGCTGGATAACACTAGTAATTTTATTGTTAGATTTTGACTAATAAATATTTTGTAATTTCCAAGTCTGTCTATTCAACTTTTCAACTCATTATTATTGTTAACATACGGGACAATTACACACACACTTTTCAATGCGTTTGATAAGTACTCACAGAATTCCTCGATACATTTAATCGATACGCCGCCGCCGGCTTACAAACAGCTGCAATTTGGATTTAGCCTCCACGCCTAATTTCGGTCGGTAGACTTATTTTAACATTAAATACACACACACAAATATCCCCTGGATAAACACATCTCCCCTAATATAGGGACCGTTGAAAAGAACAGCTTAACTATCTACACCAGTGCTTATTGAATTTGCGTCTTTATTTCAAACACGCGATATCTCCAAATGCTCCGTAGAGAAATAAACATTTATAGTATTCTTAGTAAATTACTTTATCTTCACCGCAATTTTTTTCGTATAAATAAGAATTTTCAATATAACTCATTTAAGGGGGGTTGTTTATTTGAACTGTTATCAGAGTTCTTAATTTTTGTTTGTAAGAAGACGTTCAGCATTGATAGATAGTTCACCACTGATGTTTGTAAGAAGATGTTCACCATTAAAATTTACAATCCCATAATTATGTCATGAATTTCGATTATGACATCGATATATGTGCAGAATAATATAAAATTATCTAGGAAAAGGTTAGTAATGAACATAATAGACAAAGTACATGTAGAGTTTAATCTAAAAGAAAAATAGCTCAATTTAATTATTCTTCGACCGTCTACGATGTAGCATTGACGAAATGTGACTAGCTATAAGAATACTATTTTGAAAAGGAACCGCCTAGTTTCTTGGTGGAACTTGTTTAGGAGTTTATTTAAAAAATATTAATTTCATTAATTCTCCCCATGTTTTGGAAAGTTTGAGTCTCAGCTTCTGCTCGACGCGACCATGTTGCCATTATTAAGCGATCAGAAAAAAGCTGTCTAGAATTATTTATAAAGATCAAGATTTAGTATTACCGTCACTTCGCTATAGAGAATAGAACTCCAATTTAAAAAAATATAAGCTCAGAAAAGATAAACATTAGTATTGTATTAGTTTAATGTAACCACAGCGGAGTGCAATGTGGCGGCCACATGGAAATCTGATGTTTAACAATGTTTAACCTTTACAAGTTATGCCCGCGCAACCTCTTGCCACATTTGTAATGTTTGCGCTTGTCTAACCTTGGATGAAGCACATAAATCATTCAAGTAAAATATACTATAATATAAAACTAAGAACTTTGTTTCAGAACAACTACAAACAATATATGGAGATAAAACGTTGTTTTATTAAAGCATAGATATTGATATTTGATATTCTGCGTTTGTGAAACACTTACAACACTGATTAAGTAACATAGAGTTTTCATACATAATAACATCACCCTCCTGCCCTTATCCAACACTACGTGGAGTCGGTACAACAAATTATTATAAACATGCTGTCACATGATTTGGCTGCATTTTTACGACCAGCCGTCTGCCTGACGTCAACTTACCTTAGTCGGCTTCTACGACACCTCGGTAAGAAATGAGGTTGATCAATTCTACTCAGCTAGATACCACACGGCGGGTCGACTTACCTTTGTCGCCTTTTACTACACCTCAGTAAGAAATGAGGGTGGTACTATTCTATTTAGCCGGATACCACACGGCGTTTTTCATACACAATAACATAGAGGATATTAACATAGAGAATTATAGACTATATTATCATTATAATAACACAGAGTAGAAGAGTCATAGACAGGCTTATGTCCAACAAATAATAAAACAGGGAAGACCTTAACTTATCTTTGTCTAATCACAAATAAAAAAGAGATTCAGATAGATTGCCTCATTTAGTTTCTCTTTTATTTTCCGCTGGTATGGTATAGTATAATAACATTATGTTGAATAAAGCATCTAAAACAAATAGATCCACATAACATTGCTGCGCCAGACCTTAGTTTTCTAAAGTCATTCAGTCATGGCTTCCCGCTACTTATCCGACAGTATAATATAAATATACCCCCATGGTCTACGCACAGGCTATCGCTGTAAAAGATATTCCGGATTTCACACTTTAACGATGCTTTAACAACGATGATAATGTTATTTAAACATATTCGTCAAGTTTGTCAATAATAATTATTGTCTGCTACATTTCACAGTCCTGTTAATATATAAAAAATTCATAGCAGTCAAATTTGGCTATGAAATAGTAAATGAGAGTGTTTTTAGTCTCTATTTAACAGTTTTGGTGCAATAGGTATATTTATTCTACCACCTATTAATTTTTTTTTTATTGAGTACATACTAATGTGACTTTAACTAATGTAAAATTAACAACTTGTTAGAACTTAACTTGTTGTTAGTTACCATTATGATTTTTTATATAATCTAAACAATATTAAATTTAATACTCAAGAACGTGGTCAAAAGCTTGACCAATATGTCCAACCATAAATTTCTTTTACTTCCGGAATACGTTGCCTAGCATGTTTAAGTAATTTTATTTATATGGTATTGTAGTAGAGATTCGATTTTCAGGTATAACTTAACGGACTTGGTTGGATCTCATTTTTAGGTCACGGTTAAAGTGTAGCTCCTTCATAGAGTTATGCTGGAGTATAAGCAGCCCATAAGCAGGTCTGAAGGTGAGAGTGTCCATAAATATTCAAAGGAAAGATTAAAACGTGTATATTGTTCGAATAACATAGAGTTTTCATACGTAATAACAGAGTATATTAACATAGAGAATTATAGAGAGTGTAGGCCATTGTAATAGGGCACATTTTATGCTGGCTTCTGTACTCTAGTATAATAACTAGCTAGTAGAATAATGAGAATAGAATAAATTTCCTGCTTTCATAGGGCGGACTGCTAGGTATCTGAATTGGTGAAAAAAGTTTTTATATAAGCGCAAATACACCATGCTACTCTCAACAAGTACTAAAAAATAGATAATTAAAAATCAAATTTTTCAGCGATTAATAAAATTGTGATAACGAGTTTAAAGTTAATTGATATATAAACTTACCATGCTTTCTATTGACCTAAGGATAAAAAAGTAACTTTAAAAATAATCAAATCAGCTCACGAGAAACTCAAGAAGGATTTCCTAGACTGCATGCCTGTGGATAATATACAAGACAAACAAAACCGTGTCGAGTCACTCTCGGCTTTCGACACGAGTTTATTTGTTTAACTACTTCCAGAAATAAATAATACTTTTATTTATTCGCTACGTCCAGTGACCACTGACGTTAAACAGTTTATATGATTTTGAGAGTAATGCAGTTTCAACATGAATTATGAATAAATTGCAGTCTAGTATTCGCTATGCCTATGAAATATTTGCATTAATTACGTGACGTAGAGCAAAATCCTTTTTTTTACCATAAGGCTAGCGCCTGGCTACGATCTTGACTGATGAAAAGAGGAAGATATAGTCTAAAATGAACCGCGCTTGCCAGTGTAGTGCCTATTCACTCTTTTTTTAAACTTTCCTAAATTGTAGGAGTTCGGGAAGAACGATGTGGGAAGGGAATTTCAAGCCTTTGCTGTACGCATGAGGAAAGATGAGCCGAACCTTTTTGTGCGAGTTTTCAGGATATTTATGGTTGTTCGATCATAGAATGGTGAGGGAGGGATCCGATCAAAAGATCTGTGGCACACTCTCCGAAATATATTCTGTAAATCACAGAAAGCGATGCGACTACACGTATATGCTTTAGAGTAGTGAGCCTGCTTTGAACTTACTATAATAGCAAAGTGAACAAAATGATACGTAATATATAAATAAATGATAACTAAATAGTGTAGCAAGTAGACATAACTATTAGTTAAAAAGGTCCTTGATATTGTAGACAGAAGAGTCAAAATTTGCTTTCATTGTACACAATACAGAGAATGCGAGAGAGTGATGCGCGTGTATATATTGGCTATGATTTTAATTAGATAGATTAAATAAATGTATTTAATCTAGATATTTTAATAGATCATTTTTTATTTATTTATGTACCAACAGTTAATATATAAAAATTAAATTAAAATAAAGTATACACAGGAAAGCTTATCGCTATAAGTGATCTCTTCCAGCAGCCCTAAGAGTATTGGGAAAGATAATGAGTTGTGCTATAGGTTCAAGTAGATATAACCAGATTTTACACGATCTTCAAATCGTATGCCCAAGCGCATTGCGTATGTTCCAGCGTATGAAATGCCATTATAGCTGTTTATAAAAAATCTATGAAAGTGAGGTTGATAGAGAAAGCCTACATATTATATTGATGAGGATAACACAATTGATAAAAATGCGTAAATATAGATCTTCGATTATACTATTCGATTCTATGCATGATAGCAATAATAAAATGTTATTAGTTACAAGAATTATATTTGGTAAAAAGCAACCGCAGAATATTGGCTCTCCTTTGTGAGAGCATTTTTCGAACCAGCAGTAGAGTTGACGATTCGAAAGCACTTGTTTATAAGTTTACTTGAATAAAGATAATGAATTTGAATTGTAATGGAAAAGGCTATCCTGAACCAGCCGTTTACTTGTTCCAGGGCGAGTCACTTTACTATAAATCAGTAATTAGCTTCGACGACACTGCAATAACAAGGACACGTGCGCCGGCGCCGCTTACCGTTTCTCAATATGGATCAGTCTTAAGAGATTTTAACCAAATCATTTATTAAAATAATAATACCCGTCTCATGAAGACTTAACTCTTCCGTTTCGATATATTCATATTGATAGAGAACACGTGTATCCTGAAATAACAAGAACTTTTTACGGCCACTGTCTATCTATGGTAAAAGATGGTAACAAAACTTTAAGCATTGTTTGTTACTTTTCAAGTTAATATCTAGTTAATGGCATTTCGAGTTAAATATTTGTTCTTTGACTTTTACACTTATTTCGCGAATGCTTTGCTCTGTCCTTATCATAATTGTATCTCTCTATACTAATATATAAAGCTGAAGAATTTGTTTGTTTGCTTGTTTGTTTGTTTTTTTTATCGTGCTAATATCAGGAACTACTGGACCGATTTTAAAATTCTTTCAATGTAAGATAGTCCATTTATTGAGGAATATAATATATAACATCTCCCTTAGATGAATAGGAGAGAAACAGCAATAAAACATATTACGAAAACGGCATAATTTAAAGCGATGAGTAAACAGTAATAGTTATTAAAAATCATGTATTACAAAATTGTTCCCCTCTCAAAGTTCAAAATACAAGTCCGCGACAGCATATTTGTAGCTTTTACGGTTAACCCATTTTAAATATTTTTATGGTTATCAAAATACTATATTACTGTCTTAATCTTTTTTCACGGGCGGAGCCTCTGGCAATTGCTAATTATATATCGCTAATGGATATAAATTGTTTTACAGTTAATATAGTTGTCTTCGTATATTCTATAGGTGTTGCAACCAATTGTAATGAGGGTAAGATAAAACTAACTGCCGATACTAGAGCGACTCTTAGATGCTCCGATGTTCTAGTTTGTGTGTTGACCTAATGCGGGGTATGGTGATAGCGTGTATCTTGCTTTAAATTGATGCCGCCATGGCCACAATTTTTTTTCATGATTTAAAATATAGATTAACAGAACATTAATTAGAAAATCTGATATGTCACATAATAGTAATAGTAGATTATATATAACTTTTCGTACCAAATATATAATAGAATTCTTAGTATGATTTCAATCCTTTTGCGTTATAATGTTTGAATATTAAACAGACTTTACTAGTTTAGAAACTATATTGATGAACGAAGTTTAACAATATTAAAAATGACTTTAAAATTTATTAAAAAGTAAATTTATACTAATCTATAATAAAAAAATTGCATGTATGTTTGTAATGTTTTCACATAAAAACTACTGGACCGATTTCAAATATTCTTTCACCATTGGAAAGCTCTATCTTCACTGAGCAACATAGGCTATATGACATTAAAAAAATCCTTAATAAAATGTAATAAAGTGTAAAAAATTAGTCATTAAAATCTGTTATTGCGTGCGCTGTGGAAACTATTGATGATAGAACAAAAAAAATTCTAAAGTATTATAGAACGTATCAATATCTACAAAAAAGTCTTGAATACTATATATCCAACTACTATAGTTAGGCCAAAATGCCTACTTTTAGTAGACTTTCCACTGCCATTAGATCGGTATTGGACGCGGGTAAAACCGCGGGATATTACTAGTCTATTATAAATATAAGAGTTACCCACGTTCTCTGCCTATTCTAATCTCTAATATACTGAATGGAGAGCGTGCTTAATTTTTCAAGTCAACGATTAAATCTTCGGGCAATCCGATGCGCAAACACTGTCACCGCATTCTCATCATCTCGAAGCGTCCACGTAGGCGTCGAGGAGGCCCACACCGATTTCAATGGTCTGCGAACAATGCTCGTCACTTGTCGCCTACTAAATCTGGTCAGTTTTGACATGTCGTCATGTTTTTATTAACGCCCGCTGTCAATAGTTCCACGGTGATTTCACGGGCGAGAGACTGCCCAATTTGCGACAATGGAACGTACTTCTAATTCCTATTGTAATGCTTATGAATTGACGAGTCAGTGTTATTGCGATGCACCTCACAATAAGGATTAAGATTTACTTGTTCCGGTTACGGGAAAGATATTAGTCCTTACTGATCCGATATGACTTCCTCTGTGTATGCCTTCCTTCCTTCCTTTAATGCCTTTAAAGTCTTAGGTTTATATTGTGACGTTCGGCGCTAATGAAAATTTAGTAGGGAAAATCCAAAATGTATTGGGAAAATTTTTAAAAATATTTTTATAAATGTACATATATGTAACGATTATCAAATACTCATTCCGGAAAATTATATTAAATGACAAACAAATATTTTTATTTATACACCTTCCTTAACATACTACCACATCAGTACATAACTCTACCAATATGCATGTAAGGTCGAGACGGTCACAATGTCCCTATCTTTTCTGGCACAAATTATGTCGATAGGCAATGTTTTCTCTTAAATCGTCGATATTTTTTAACAAGTAGAAATTTTTTAATAATTTTTTGTTGATTTCAAAAAGTTAAAAATAATCTTATAGTAAATAAGGACGACTTTAAATTAAACTACATCTTGTAGGTGGTATGAAGGTATGAAGGTGAAATATCTTTCACCTTCATAACAAACTGATGCTTCTGAAACTAAAATAATTATTTTCTATGCGAAAGTTGCGTGTTGCGGGCATCTTTACAATAACGTTCGTTACATTTCATAGACTATAACATTAATTCATGAATGAAGCCACCGGTTGTACGTGGTCCATGCTAAACTATGGAGATGTCTATCTCAATTCAGACTCAATCAATCTCAATCTCACTATAGCTCTTCTGCCATTGTTTGAGCTTCTGGAATTGGTAATTATTATTACAGTGTCTTCCACCTATTGTCTTTAGATAAGGCGCCGCAAAAACGTTCTTTAATATGGCCTTAACCATGAAATCACGATCAATAATACGAAAACATACAATACACATAGATCGTCTTCACTGATGGTGATCAAGAACTTTGTGACCAAGAGTTTCCTGAAGTCCTTTACTCGTCACCATAAGCCGTAAGCTGGATATACTCTATATTAGCCCTACGTTGCTTTGATTTGAATAATATAAGTTTGTCCATACAAAGGGGTAATGCTGCCAGTATTGTTACTTTCTTTTCGCTATATGTAATCATTTATGGATATGTGGGGATTAATTTTCGTCCGCAGTTTCAATTTTCCATAAAAAGTTAAGTTTATTTTAAGTTACAGTTGATATTTCAATTTTCAATATTTATACAGCCGATGAAGCCGATGACTTAACGTTTTGTGACAATTCCTGATTTACAAAACGGCCAATAAAAGCCTCTATTGTTGCGCTCTGTAAAAAAAATGTATTTACTTAGGAACAAAGTGATACTGCATCGTCCGAAAATATTCCATATTACGTTGGAACAAGGTTGAATTTTAGTGTAGTTTGTGAAAAGTAGCATTTTATAAAATGAATGAATGACGTGAAGTACGGGAGCATTTTTGTGGACAGACCCCCCGGGACGTGCTAATGCCATCATGTCAGTTAAATATGAAGCGAGTATTAAAAATTAAAAATTCCAATATCGAACGCTTTATCTTAGTGAAGCAATAGATTTGTTCAAAGGAGTCAGATATTCATGACAAATAATCTATATAAATCACTTTAATTTTCATTAAACTTACTAGCTTTTGGTCTCAGTCTGTATTATTTAAAATAAAACAAAAGGTATAATCCGCACGCCATAATAGCAAAATAATAATTTAATTACTTTGATATTATGGACCTCAGCAATTACATAAATATACGTATATAGTAATTAATTTGTAAAGTTTTAAACCAAAATTAATGAATATTATAAGATAATTACTACAACTCTTTTAGGCTGTTAAAACGTGGCCTGCTTTAAATTTAATCACGAGTTGTTTTCGAACGGACTATATACTGTTATTGTATAGCCCTTTCGTTTGTCAATTGGGCGGGACGCTTAAAATCCTTGCGAGGATGGATGCTCTTGATGAAAATTAAGTGTTATGTGTTTCCCTGTTTCCTTGAATTAAAAACGTGATTTATTTGTACATAGCTGGTTCACTTGGTATATAAATTTCAATCGTACAAAATTTCATCAATATTGCTTCAGCAGATTGGTCGTGAAAACATAGTAGACAGACGACAGACATTCTCATTTATAATATTAGTATGGATAAGACACGATTTTATAAAAAAAATGGTATTTTAAACTTGTGTTGCAGTCTTATATCCTGGATCAAGTTTCAGTACTAATTGCGATACTTTGAACTTGCTAAAATAAAGATTATATAAAGTAACGGCCCGTTACAAACCTACAGTCGGGCTCAGGCCTCCTCTCCGTTTCTGGAGCGAAGGGTTGGAGCTAAGATGCTATGCTACCATACGGATTGGTAGGTTACACACATCGCCAGAATTCTCCAGAGCTATGCAGGTATCGTCACGATGTTTTTAGTGAATGAAATGTGATAAATTGCAATTATTAATTGCACACATAAGTTTTAACATCTAAACTCATTGGTGCCTGTTCCATTCCGAACCGAACGAGTCGAACTATCTCACCTCTGGGCTTTACGGGTTTTTTCTCAAGTATATAAACTATAAATTAGAATTCATGTATACATAGTACATATAGCTGGTGTGGAACACAAGGTGCGGTGTAGCGTGGCATCTAGGATTCGGCGCATGCGTTTTCCTCATGCCATTATTGAACGCTTCCCTTGTCTTGAGCCATATTGTAGTACCTATACAACACACCTTCACTCTACATTTTGACTTTATATAATCGTGTTTCAATATAACTGAGGCCACCATTAAAAAACTTTTCGCAGGAATGTCCCGATTCCATGTATTTGTTAGGTTCGAATAATATTGTAATTATAACATACTTGTTACATTGTTTATAAATAATTAAAAACTATTGATAGCAAATTTAGGCTATCTACTTGTTTTGAAACTTATATTGCGAGCGATCTAAGTAAGAACTACTATATAACCAAGCTTAATAAAATCAAGTAAAAAAATAAATTAATTCGGTATTAAGCTCTAAAAAGCAAGGTTGCCTTTTGGTATCCTTAGAATTTCCATTTCCACAATAATAAAAATAAAACAAAATAATACCCTACAAAAATATACTAATACTGTAAATTTCTAAACAATCAATAAAGTTTTTTATTATGATATACAAAATAATAATTTTTACCAAGTACAAATATAAGTATCGTGTCCAATGAAAAGATATTCCAGGATAATAGTATTTTACGATGTGATTATTCAATATACGTGGATGCTTTAAATTTGACGCAGTACGTACAATTTTTTCTTACACAAGCATATGTTATACATTTACCACAGAAGGTTCAAGGTAATTTAATAAAATAACAGTGTTAGCCTACTGTCGAACGTGCTTTGTCATGGAAAGCATTCGTGCCAGTGTCCGCTCCACACCGGTTGATGCGATGCACAATTAAAGAGTAAATGTAAAGTAAATACTCCACATTTATTGTCGATTTAATCCATGACATTCGTAATGGAGTACCCATGGTATAGGTTGTGGTGTAATTCCGGAATCTATTGTTAACTGAATAAGATCGATCTTGCAATATCAATTTTCTAGCTGCGTCATCTGGTACAACCCACGTTGAAGCTTTAATACAACCTACGATTATAATAAATATGTGCTGAACAATTTCTGCGTTGACGTTTTTGGTTTCTAAGCATTCAAATCATTATAGAAGGTAAAATCTTATATCTAAGTTACATTTTCAATGCTAAATTTTTTCTCAACTCTACGAGTGGAAAGTGGCACGGTTTCAGTATTTTGTAATTACCTGTTGCCATCTATTAACAACTTCCCAAAAGCTGAGAAATGTAGCCCATTGTTTATTATTTAAAATTTAATATCGTTAATTAATATTTTTAGTAGCTGCAACAAACAAAACGCTTATTATTTAAAACTTCATGCATGATCAATCACTAGTGCCCTTAACTTACTTATAGGTAAATTAAAAGACGACATACTGATATAATTTGATAAAATACATTCATACATTAAGATCGCTATTATTTTGATGTGACCATTTCCATTTTTAATAAACTCAAACAAAATGAAGCAGCAAATTATTTAAGCCTATCAATTTTAAAATAATACAAAAGTACAATAATCTCATCTTGGAAAATAAAACTACAAAAAAGCTGAAGGACTTTGTGGAAAATTTTGTAGAGATAAAGTAATAATCGGACTGAAGGAGTCTCGAACATAATTAGGTATCGATTCATCGCTAAGTGGATTGCCTGAGGCGGGGGAGATGACCGCAGGCGCTCCCCCCTGCGTCGAGGAATATTGATAATGCGATATTCAATATTCGAAACTTCTACCAGGTTCGGTAAAGATTATACTTTACTTACAAAGGGGATTAATTTTGTAAATATAATATTTGTAAAATACTCAACCTATTGGTGGTGCTTTACATTTTATCCCTATTGATACGTTTATTTTAGATAATTTTATAACAAAGATAAATTTGTTTGAAATTGATAACGGAATAATGGTATCACGGTTAGAAACTAGTAATATTTCAGTTTCAGTTAATATTTCAGTGTTATAAATGGGTATTTTCGATACCATTTGTACTCAGAGACAACCTATATCTTTATTATTTAACTGAGTTAATCTTGTATGTATAAAGATATTTTCTGAATCTCGAAAACGGCTCCAACGATTTTCCTGAAGTTCAGCATGTAGGGGGAGAGGAATCGATCTAGCTAGGTTTTATATATATCCTCCTGTCGTTATCCCACTCTAAGTGGGGTCGGCACAACATGTTATAAACATGTTGTCACATGATTTGGGTGCGTTTTTACGACCGGCCGCCTGCCGTCAACTAACCTTAGTCGTATTTTACGACACCTCGGTAAGAACTAGGGTGGTCTATTCTACTAAACCGTGTACCACACGGTGGATCAACTTACCTTAGTCGCCTTTTACGACACCTCGGTAAGTAATGAGGGTGGTCTATTCTACTCAGCCGGATACCGCACGGCGGGTCGACTTACCTTAGTCGCCTTTTACGACACTTCGGTAAGAAATGAGAGTGGTACTGTTCTACTTAGCCGGATACCACACGGCTAGATCCAGCTAGGTTTTAATATATAAAAATCTCGTTTTATCCCTGTTTTTAGGCAGTAACAAAACTACAAAAGTAGGAATAGATAGCAGCTCATAATTTGAGCTGACAAATGCAAATCTGTGACAGCCTAATGGTAAGACGCGGACCAAAA
This sequence comes from Morpho achilles, assembly GCA_947086495.1. Taxonomy (NCBI): domain Eukaryota; kingdom Metazoa; phylum Arthropoda; class Insecta; order Lepidoptera; family Nymphalidae; genus Morpho; species Morpho achilles. Next base: position 9,444,852 of record CAMTZB010000022.1, on the reverse strand, counting down.
AAGGATTTGAAACCTAAGTTCTAATCCCATACCTGGTGCTTATTTTTTTTTACACTTTTTTTTTGTATCTTTTAAATAATTACCGAGCAAGGCTTGGTCACCCAGATACTCACGTTTGTATGCCAAAAACAGCACCGATCAATATTATTATTTTATCCTAATAGAATGGTTTTATAAAGAGTCAAATTAGGAGTCGCTAGATTGCCGCGTGTGTAAGTACTTAAACTTGTTTACACTGAACTAAACCGAAGTGCTTGAAGACTGGAGGAAACAAAAGCACTCAAACTTTATGCCATTTCGCCTGCATACAATCAGGCTAACTAAAAACGGAACGCGGGGATACATTGGTTTACTTTTGGTTAAGAATTTGTTATTGTAAGCCATATGGACGCAGGGCGGTGCGGCACGGGATTTTTTTCTGTTACGACGAATTTACAGCCATCGTTAAACAATAGGACACATGCTTACGTGGCGGTCCATCTGTGACGTATATAACCTTCCCTATTGTCAGGTCACGTTAGACTCCAAACGTTCTTAAGTCTTCGTCGATAGTTACATTTACATTTTTTTTTTGCTTACATTTGTTGAGAATATTTTACTCACAAATGTTATGTTGTAATATTTTGTTCCATTGGGAATACAAGTTTCAGCACTATTATTTTACTACTGTTTTAGTTTAATACTATCTATTGTGTTTCCAACCGTTTATTTGACTTATATACACGCACGGCGACACAAAATATATATATCTATATCCGGCATTTTTTTTTTTTTTATTGCCGAATAGGCGAGCGCTTGACTGCAATAATGCCTGATGGTAAGCGATTATGCAGCCTAAGATGAAGCGCGCTTGTCTAGAAGATGCCTATTCACTCTAGCTTTAAAGAGACGGAGAGAGCCGGGAGAGAATTCCATTCCCTTGCTGTACGCAACAAAAAAGAGGACGCAAAGCGCTGTGTGCGCCTTCGTGGGAGATAGTTGATGTAGGGGTGGAAATTCTCCCGGTGCCTTGCGGTGCGATAGTAGAAAGGCGATGGAGGAACAAGGTTATGGAGAGCCTCAGCACACTCTCCGAAATATATCCTGTAGAAGACCGATAGACAGGCAACCTTGCGCCGATGTTGAAGACTATAATCCGTATATCTATATCCGTACTATATCCGTAATCATTATTTTAAAAACGACAGTAAACAAACGCAATGCGTTATGGGCACATTGTTTGTAAAAAATAGTGACATGTCATACTAATTATCATCGATATTTTATGAAACGAGTTAATTAAGTAGAATTACTAATTTTATTAGCCGTGTAGTATCCGGCTGAGTAGAGTAGACCACCCTCCTTTCTTACCGAGGTGTCGTAAGAAGCGACTAAGGTAAGTCGACCCGCCGTGTGGTATCCGGCTGAGTAGAATAGACCAAACTCATTTCTTACCGAGGTGTCGTAAAAGGCGACTAAGGTATTTTGACCTACCGTGTGGTATCCGGTTTAGTAAAATAGACCACCCTCTTCCTTACCGAGGAGTCGTAAAATACGACTAAGGTAAGTTGACGTCAGGCAGGCGGCCGGTCGTAAAATACGTAGCCAACGTCATGTGACAGCATGTTTATAACATGTTGTGCCGACCCCACTTAAAGTGGGATTAGGGTAGGAGAATGATGAATTACTAATTTACTGCCTCATCTCAACTTATCTTAGTCGTATTTTACGACACCTCGATAAGAAAGAGGGTGGTCTATTCTACTTAACCAGATACCACACGGTGAGTCATCTTACCTTAGTCGCCTTTTACGACACCTCGGTAAGACATGAGGGTGGTCTATTCTACTCAGCCGGAAACCACACGGTGGGCGACTTACCTTAGTCGCCTTTTACGACACCTCGGTAAGAAAAGAGGGTGGTACTATTCTTTTCAGCCGGATACCACACGGCACAAGCTTAAAAATTCATATGTAGTATTCATATATTACCTTCCCTTCGACTAATTATTGTACTGTCATGTTGTTTATTAATATTCGTTTTTTTATTATCAGGCTGTATACAAGACTTTGTGCGCGTCCACTTAAATGTTAAACAACCCTTAATTTTACTATGTGTTTTTATCCTTATCCCAAAGATAATATTTTCATCCTGTATGTTAGCACCACACAAATTTTAATTGTACCATATTTTATCAATATTCTTCTCATTTACAATATTAGAATATTTTTGTTGTATAGTTATTAAAAGTCAAATTTCAAAATGCTTGAATCAATGTCATTTTTAGGCATTTAATGCTGAATAAAAATGAAGGCCATAGATATATGTGGACAATTTGGACAAGGTTTATAAATTGGACATTCGGGTTTAGAAATCATAAGAAACAAATTATAAAATAGGCAAATAAACAAGTTAAATAGATATTTGCACAACAATGTATAATAACGACACGACCCCTATAACGTCAATAAACATCAGATTCAAATCCGTCCTCGTACATCGTAAATGGATTTTTCTTAACTTTTCTTTGAATGCTTTGTTTTTTATTCAAAAGTCTAGCTTGGCTTGTTGCTTTTCTTGAATTCCATGAACGTAGAATACTATTTTTAGTTGTCGTCATATTTAATGACTGTGTCCGAAATTTTTCATAATCTTTCGGAAGGTTTGGCATTATACCTTTTTTTCGCTTACTTGTACTAGTGTCCCAATTTTCTAGTGTTTCAACTAAGGCGTAAATCTCCATAGCTATTTGTTGAATTTCTGCCAAATGTTTTATGTGCTGTAATTTAAATGTTATGTTTTATATTAACAAAAAAAAATCATTCAAACTAGTATAGATTAGTTCCGAAACAAATACATTTATGTAAGGGTGTAATTTATTATTCGTATGAGAACTGGATTAGTGATTGCATGTACTGAATGTGTGGGAGAAATGGAATATATTATAGTAACAGTCAATAAAAAACGTACATCATTATGCAACAGTGGTTATAGAATTATTTTAGTATACCTAATCGATTTGATTGGCGTACTATTGTACTATGGAATTTCGGAAAGTAACGCTCGCAAACTTCTTATACATTTTTGAATTTTTACATTGTTAGTGTATTATTACTCTTATGATGTTCGAGGGTGGGCCTGGTTGTCTGTAACACAGGTCACCTAGTACAGAGATCATTAGTTATAAAAATTACCTCGTTATGATTATAGGTTCCGAAATTGTCAAGCGATAACGTAAATAACCGGACCATTCTGGCAAATTTACTTCTTATTTTATAAACCAATTCACCAATATCGTACGCGTCACTCATCGCATAGTAAAATTTGAAATGCTCCACCCTCTCTACATTTCTCGTTGCCTCCAAAACAAGTTCTTTATCGAGATTTATAAGTTTCAACTTAATTTTATTATGCGCTTCGCCAACATACACTAAATCACTTTTGTGTAGAACATCTAAGACAACATACAATATAATATAATAAAAACAAGTAATAAATTTTACAACAAAAATCGTTAACCATATTTATAATAAAACTTATTAAAATGATTTCATTGTTACCAAAAATAAATATCAACTGTTTAATTTTGAAATTCAATGGTATCAAGATACCATTCATTCAGCAACTGTTTAATTTTTGCCATATGTGTCAGGTATTAAAGGAGTGGCACCAGAGTTGACGAATGATAGAGGAGAATGGAAGAAGAACACATATTGTGCCGACCCCACTTAGAGTGGGATAAGGATAAGAGAATGATAATATGGCAGGAATTAAGAGCTACAGCCCTTTGTGTGGATTATATAATAAAAATTAATTGCAGCACAGTCGCAATTAATTGCAATGCCATCCTTACAAAAGAATAGTGTCTCATTTAATTTAGTATTATTATAAGCGATTCTGTACTTAACGGCGTTTAAAGGCCTGAAAGTAAACTTGTAAAGCGAACTCGCTAAAATATATTTTATAATGGATCAAAGTAAATCACTCTTTACCGAGTCATTATGCTAATTTTGTATGTATACGTTACAATTTATGAAAGGGTTATGTCTGTATCAAAATTGTAAACAATATAATAAATTACACTTAAGAAAAATTACAGTCAGTTATATGATTCTCTTCTTGCTATGTCACGTGAGAAAGAGGAACAACAAGAACAATATCTGTTTTAAGTACGTTCACAGCTAGACAGAGTCTCTTAAAGATTTTCACACGTCACCTGTTTCTATGCCAGCAAGCATAACTTGCTTCATCACCTACAGAATGTTTATAGGTTCCTTATGGGCCTTTAATCAATGACTAAGTTTGAAAACCATATATTAACACTGGCACCACATACTGTTTAAATTCTTTAGTCTAAGGTAAGGAGGTACTGGACGAAAACATCTCAAATTACTTCCCGAACGCTCTTGCTGTTGCTCAACCGATTTGGATTTGGCCTAACCTCTAAACCAAAATAAGACCTATCTAGCTGGACTTTGTGCTCTAGTTCTATAATTTAGTTCCCTTGGTTATGTTTTGTACACAGAAATTTTTTTTTGCAGTTTACACTTCACCATAAAGATGTATCGATAGCCCATTCGGTGTGTCTGGCGCGACTTTAACATAGCCCATGTTACAACCGAATCAAAAGCTTTCTTATAGACCCACCCAACGTCACTTAATCCTCGGTTTGAAATTGCTGAAGACTGAATTTGTAAATTATGGCGCTGTAGCGATTCTAGAATCCTGCTTGTATGGTACTAACACGATATTATTTTAATTTAAAAAAATAAAATATCTACATACTTTCCATTTCCGTATCCAACATATGAATTGTAAAATTAATATATAATATTACATACCTAGAAAGATTATTAATACGCCTATATACGTTTCTGTGTTTATGATCATAATTCATTTGTATTTATTCCATTGCACTTGCTTCAGTTCAACTCAATCAAAGCAAATCCACTGACTAAAGTTTATAAGTTAAAGCATTGCGTTCCATTGGACCAGACTTCAGGACTTTGTTGTACAACCAAATAATATACAGCCAGACCTAAAATTGATTGTAGTTAGTAGTTTTTTTAAGGATTCTATTCCATTTATTAAAAAAAAAAATTTTTTTATTTGTTTCTAAGTTACTCGTAGTTTTACACGAAGAGATTTATGATAAGTGATCTTTGATCTGTTTCATTATTGGAATATAGAAACGAATATATAAGATAATCACGAGTTTATGGAAATAAGGACACCTACTCAATTCTTAACATTTTATAGACATTAAACTTTAATCAGTAATTAATAGGTGTTCATTATATTATGTAGTAAATATTGCGTCGTAAAAGTTAGTTTCATGAGTTTTTTATTAGTAAACGATTTAGAGATCTAAAAATGTTTTCTCATGAAAATTCGCGTTATTACAGGCCTATTTACGTTTTTTTAGACTTTGTTTTAAATTTGAGTTACTTTCAGTCTAATAGGTTGTTATCAAGTTATAGGTAGTGTCAGATGAGATACTTTATTCTTTATTCTATCTCCTAATTTTTTGGCGTACGCTACTGCTTAGTTTTTAGTTATTATAGTATAATACATCTGTTTTTCAAAAGTAATAATAAAATTATTTTGCGATGAAGTAAAATAGAAAATATATATAATGCAAGATGTAGAGTGGACAATCCAAATCGCAAAGGTTTGCAATTTTGTCGTGGAGTCTATCTCCTAATGATTGCGGGGCGAAACGATTGTTGAGTTTATGATAGTGAACGTATGTAGTGCTTGAGTATCGTGGTAGCCGTGGTGGAGGTTTGTGCATGTGTTTTTACGAATCCTGCACGTGTCAGGTATGAAAACTTATTGTCCACTCTACGTATAGCATTATACATATTTTCTATTTTACTTCATCGCGGATTATAACAAAATAATTTTATTATTACTTTTGTATTATGGATCACCGCAAAGTAACGCCTCATTCTATAAATTACATCTATTTTTTTTAAATTATATAGACTGGTTAATATATACTTTTCTTCTTCTTCTTTTTGTGCCATCTCCTATCGGAGGTTGGCAATCATCATGGCAATTTTTATTTTTGAAGCCGCTGCCCGAAATAACGAGCGGGTACTCCTGCTGTACCATTGTCTTAAATTTTTAAGCCAGGATAGTTTTCTTGGGCCGGGTTTTCTTTTCCCCTGTATCTTTCCTTGAATAATGAGTTCCAGGATCTCATACTTTTTATTGCGCATTATGTGACCGAGATATTGGAGCTTACGAGTTTTAACTGTTCTTAAGATCTCTGTGCTTTTGTCTAGTCTCTGAAGTATAGTGGTGTTTCGTACTTTCTGTGTCCAAGATATTTTTAGCATTCGTCGGTACACCCACATACACAGCTTTTTGCTCATAGCTTCTGTGAGTGTCCAAGTTTCGGCTCCATATAATAACACAGAGTAAACGTTACATCCGATAATACGTATACGTAGGCTGAGACTTAGATTCTGATCACAGATAATCTTTTGCATTCTACGGAAAGCATTGCGTGCTTTTTCTATTCTACACCTAATTTCCAGACTGTGATCACCTTTATTGTCTACCATTGCTCCCAGGTATTTATAACAGTTGACGCTTTCGAGAGTCGTACCATTGAGTTTCAGCGAGCCATGTGGCTCAGATGTTCGGCCTACAACATGTATTTGGACTTTTTACAATTTATATTAATCCCGTAATAAGCGCTGCTGCTAGACACTGCATCAATGAGTTGTTGCAATCCCGCGTGGCTATCGGCAATCAAGATAGTATCATCGGGGTAACGGATATTATTTATGAGTCTGCCTTTAACCACAATACCTGCAGTTGCTCAGAAAACACTTTTCATCATATACGTTAAAAAGCAAGGGCGAGAGAATACAGCCTTGCCTTACACCACGGTTTATTTCGATTGAGGACGAGAGCTGCCCATCTACTCGGATATTCGCCGTTTGTTGCCAGTATAGATTTTTAATGATTCTGAAGTCACGATGATCAAGTCCAATATCCTTCATAAGTTCGAAAAGCTTCGTGTGCTGAACTTACTTATATAATTTTAAACTAAATACTTAAATATATGAATACACCCAGACTTGAAATAGTTTGTAGACAATGTTGGCCCTCGGTTGAAATCGAACCCTCGACCCATGGAGCTGAAGGCAGGTTTATAGCCATCTGCGCCAACAGCCAACAAGCCAATCTAAACTGACTTTTGATCTATGACATTTATTCTTTTAGAACTGAAAACTATTGAGTTAGGTAACTGTAGCTACTATGTTTATTAGTAATATAGATTTATTACATTATTTTTATATAACATCAGACACGGTCACACGATGCTGTGTCTTTTGGACTTCCTCTGTTAATATTTTAGAGCGCCTATTATTGTTTGTCACACAAACTTTTTCAAAACAATAACGAACGCATAAATGAAAGATTCATTCAATTTGGTGCACTCGTTTGGAATTTATGTGATTAATTTCGGTGATTAATTTTTATTTATATAGATTGATTTGAGACTTCATTATACTTATTATAAAGCTGTGACAGCCCAGCGGTGTGACCGTGCGACTCTTCCAAGAGGGTCACGAGTTCAAACCCCGGCAGGCAACAATGAATTTTCTATTTAAACTTATGTGTCTTATTGATTATTGCAATTTATCACACGCTTTTCGGTGAAGGAAAACATCGTGAGGAAACCTGCATATCTCTAGAGAGTCCTGGAGATACCTATGTGTAACCTACCAATCCGCATTGGAGCTGCGTGGTAGGTCTTAGCTCCGACCCTTCTCTCCAGGAACGGAGAGAAGAGGCCTAGACCCAGCAGTAGGATTGTAACAGTCCGTTACTTTTTTATACTTGCTTACTATTAGCCTTGATAACTTTCCTGTCTGTGACAATTTAACATACTTATCATCATCCTCTTACCCTTATCCCACTCTAAGTGGGGTCAGCACAACATGCTTTCGCATGATTTGGCTGCGTTTTTACGACCTGCCGCCTGCCTGACGTCAACTTACCTTAGTCGTATTTTACGACGCCTCGTTAAGAAAGAGGGTGGTCTATTTTACTAAACCGGATACCACACGGTGGGTCAATTTACCTTAGTAGCCTTTTACGACACCTCGGTAAGAAATGAGATTGGTCAATTCTACTCAGCCGGATACCACACGGCGGGTCGACTTACCTTAGTCGCCTTTTACGACACCTCTGTAAGAAATGAGTTTGGTCTATTCTACTCAGCCGGATACCACACGGTGGGTCGACTTACCTTAGTCGCCTTTTACGACACCTCAGTAAGAAATGAGAGTGGTACTATTCTATTCAGCCGAATACCGCACGGCGACATATTTATATCCAGTGGTAAATCTAGATATATGTACCTACGTAATATTTGTATAAGCACCTGGTGTATCCAGTCCCCTAAATTGAATAGCTAAAAACCGTTGTGGTTAGAGGCTAAGGGTTGTTAGCAGTTAGTGGGGCGGGATGCTAAACGAGCTTCATGCCGCCCCCTTTTGTATACAGCTGTCCTTTTCTCGCGCGGAGATATTGATTTGGAGCTTCCATTTCCCTTTGTGCGTGAAGACGATGTTAGCTTTTCGCCACATCATTGAATTACGAACTGTTTAAAGATATGAAAGAACCAAACTTATACTAGCTGTGCCAGCAGCATCGCTCGCGTGGAAATTTTGTGTGTCACATTTTTTTACCGAATTGAAATTTTAAACATAAAAGTAGTTATAGTGAATTATAAAAGATTTTTCAATAACTTTAACCGTTTACTTAGCGTATGTAAGGAAAGCTATAATTTTGCCGCTTTCGCAATAATTTTTATTGCTGCTCCTCTCCTATTCATCTTATCGTGATGTATTATAGTCTATAGCCTCAATAAATGGACTATCTTACACTGAAAGAATTTGTCAAATCGGTCTAGTAGTTCCTGGGCTTAGCGCGTTCAAACAAACAAACAAACGAACAAACTCATCAGCCTTATATATTAGTATAGATTGTTTATACAAAGAATACTTGTTTGAAAGATGTGATATTAATCAATTAATTATTTTTCTTTTTTTACCTTGCTCCGACCCTTCTCTCCAAAAATAAAACGGAGAGATGAGGCCCATGTCCAGCTGTGGGATATTCACTACTTCCTTTTTTATACGAATATTATAAATTCGATAGTCTATCTGTACTTTCTTTCACTGCTAAGCTGTTTTAACGATATTATCTGGTACAATTGAAGCTTATACTTACATAAGAGAAACGGAAAAAAAATCCCGTTTTTCCTTAGGGAATACGGAAAACAATCATCATCCTCCTGCCCTTATCCCACTCTAAGTGGGGTCGGCACAACATGTTATAAACATGCTATCACATGATTTGACTTCGTTTTTATGACCGGCCAGAGTCGTATTTAACGACTCCTCGGTAAGAAGGAGGGTGGTCTATTCTACTCAGCCGAATACCACACGGCGGGTCGACTTACCTAAGTCGCCTTTTACGACATCTCGGTAAGAAATGAGTTAGGTCTATTCTACTCAGCCGGATACCACACGGCGGGTCGACTTACCTAAGTCGCCTTTTACGACACCTCGGTAAGAAATAATATCGGTAGTAATAAAACAATATAGCACTTAATTAACGGTATTTAAAAAAATCGAAGAAAATGCGCACGAAAATGCGGGTACCACTAGTATTTAAATATATTTAGGTAAAGTTAGGTCGTGCACGTTGCTATGTTTATTTCGTTATTTCAAAATAATATCTACACAAGTTTTCAGTAGCAGTCGTTTATGCTGTTGTGATGTTGATTTTAGAATACCTAGAAATTAAAGTCGAAACTCTGACGGGAAAAGTATGCATATTCATTCGAAACTCTGGACGATATAATAAAATCTACTGGACTTGTGCCATGTTTATTTTATGTCTAAAGAAGTATAGGCTAGTTTTATAAAAGGCATTAATAACGATATTTTAATATTTTTATAGGTATATGTATTTAAAATTCTTTAATTAAATGCATATAGGTAATGAAAAGTTTATGATATTTATTCAACGATTTTAGTTAATCATTAATCGAGTCAATATTCAATTTTAGAATTATCAGAGACACAATCAAAGTAAATTAACTTAACTTGTGCTTAACTGCAATTTAATTGCGATGCGATTTAATCGTGGATTATAGCAAAATAATTTCATAATTACTTTTGTATAGGGTAAACGCTATAGGTACGTCCTTAAATAAATACAATTCAATAAATTCAGCTATGTAATTTATACACTTATCTAATAGTCATTACAATTCAAAGCTTAAATTGAATGATATGTTTCGCCATGAATGAATACATATTAAAAATCAATAACGACCTCCCTCGACTTCGTGAGTGCTTTCTTATTACACCGATAACTGTTTTGACAAATCTAGACTAAATGTGGTCCTAACCTAACCTACCTACTCAAATCATATATCGCTCCGTAGCAACTAAAAAAAACCATAGAATTTCTTAATTCCGTCCAAAGCTAAATTTTAATAAGACAATTTAAATTCATAAATTCACCGAGCGCTTTTCCAGAGCTTCTAAAATTCAACGCCCGCTCGTATTCATGTGATACCCGCCTCTAAAGAGCGCTCTGCAATTTACATTTTAATTAAGGCCTTAGGGCTTGCACCGGATAATTTCGTAAAGGATTATCTGTATTCCCGGTGACAAGGGATATTAGTTTATTGTATTTTCAAATTTGCAATTTATCTTTAGTTATATTTACCTACTGTGCCTTTGTCGTCTTGCCATGTTGGCGCTGTTATAAAAAACGGTGAACACATACACGAAAATTTTATAATGTAAATGATCTAATTACATTTGAAACTATTAAATATATAAATAATATTTTTAAATATAAAATAACAAATTTTATCTATCTATAGATATTAATATTTAAAGCTGAATAGTTTGTATGTTTAAACGCGCTTATCTCAGGTACTAGTGGACCCATTTGAAAATTCACTAAGTGTAATAAAGTCAATTTATCAAGAAAGGCTATAACGTCACGCTAAGATAAATAGAAGAGGAGCAGCAATAAAAATTTTACGAAAACGGCAAAATTTAAGGCTTTCTACTTAACAGAATACCACACGGCATAAATTTATACAAAAAATATATTTAAAGAAATTTAATGTGATAGAATACAACATTTCAAAACACTTTTTTCATAAAGACAATATCTTCTAGTATTGTAATCCAGAAGCTTTGAATTAAAAGCTATCTCTATTTTAGTCATAGGCATTGTTCATTTTCTTATGTACCTAATGGCATTATTCGTTACTTTTTCATTTATCTGGAAAATAATATCTCAATAGATCAGAAGAGAACTTCCATTATAATACAAGAGTTTGACTTTTTTCAATAATAGTTTACATCTGATTATTAAATTTGAAATATTAAATAATTTATATAAGTAGCGGAGTTCCATAGTACCGAAGTTAGGTATGATAGCATTATTTTGCTATAATAAGCGTTTGTTATAAAAATCTATGTAATAGAAATAGATATCTAGGAAGCAAAACCGTTCTCATATGATACATGTAGGATTAGTTACCGCACGTTTTGCAAGAGGCCAGCAGCACACTGCACAGGCACTACACACATTCACTACGACAATCTTTATGATCGTTTTGACCGGTAACCAAAGCATCATCAGGAGATAGACTCCACGACAAATGGCAAAACGACGCATCGCTTAAGCACCCTTGTTTGGATTATTTGAATGGTTAAAACTAACTTATAAAATACCGTAGTGCAGTAAAAAGTAGAGTAGTTCCCCTTTTTTAAGAATAAAAAGATAAAATCAGCATATATCATAAAATAAAAATAAATCGCCCCATCCGAAGAATTAAATTACATTTCCTATGCCTATACATATACTATGTAACTTTATTCTTCGGATGGAGCGAAACATTAATAAACTTCATAAATTAAATTAAATTGCCAAATCAAACAACAATAAGCAAGAACTATCTGGCTACCTGCCTATTCGATATCCGTCGACGTAGGCGACAGGCTGTCTGTCGTATCATGGGAAAAAATTATCAGCAGAAGCGCCTAATCTCTTGAAGAAATGTTATGTCGTTCTCTAAACAATACTAATTTAACTGTTAACACGAAGTACAGGATTTTTAACTTTATTTTCATATACGTAGCTTGTTGATATGATTCTTTAGTTTGTTGCAAGCGTCATGTAATTTATGGGTAAAAGGCGCGTCATGGGCGGACGGTGTAACGTTTCGAATATCACGCTTCATTAACAAAATCGTGTCGGTGGATTTTTTCATGTTGTCTTTGTGTAATACTTTCCATTCGAAATTGTACCTTGATTATATAAACAAAAGATCGAAAACTTTGGATAGAAGAAAGCTTAATTTCTTAGTCATGAAATATTTCATCGTGTGACCTTTGATGTTCCGCACATTTAATGGTAAATGGTCCCGGAAAAGGAATCGAATGACCGGAACTGTGAAATAGAATCTCTGTCAACAAACATTACTATTTTCTGCGTATTATGATGACCTAGGTATTTTTTGCAATGACTTTAGATCCTTAAAGGATGTAATAAAATCAAAATAGAAATGTGCAGAATTGGGCTACCTAAGGATTTTATTAATTATAATATTAAAAATATAAAGAGCAATTTTTATTATGAGTATAAAAATCTAATCGAATAGAATAGAGTCGTAAATGTTAAAAAGGATAGGCGAGCATAATGCAGCATTGTCGCAAGCCCTTTTCAAATCTAATATCTGATGACCGTGTCGTACCAACGTCTAACAAGCCACGACTAGACATGTATGAGGATTGTATTGAGTATGCAAGGACCCTTCTTCTCTTTGAGGACATTCTTTAGGTGTTCCCAATTCACACAGTCGAAAGCTTTCTGGTGGTCTATGAAACACAATATCTCCATAAATAAATATTTCCACAGACAATAAAAGAAAGCAAATGAGACTCAATATCTTTTTTATGTGTAATTAGACAAAGATAATAATAGAATGCTTCATTTCCCTCTCATTATTTCTTACAATACTCTCACTTACAGGACCACTGACTCCCATACTCTAGTACAGTGATGGCTAGTAATCTATGGTGATGGGAACGTACGGCCCGCGGGCCAATTCCGGTCTGTCGAGAGTCCATCGACATGGATAGTAATTATATAAACCCCTATATACACAAAAAGCATTTTTTCTTTAATTCTGGCTTTCCTCTACAATTTCTTAAATTCTTATTTTCTCTATGGTCTATTTATCGACCATTTATCAGTGTTTTCACATAAGATTTTGGTTTTGCCCTAAATTCTTCAGAATTATCTCTAAAAATCCCTGGTTATTGAAAAAAATCTTAATTTCAGGCATATAATAAAAAAAAATTGAAAAACATTTTTTTCATATTTTAATACCAAAAAACACATTTTTATCATTAAATTATACCGATGTGTCCATAAAATTGTTTGCAAGAAGCGGGACCATTACTTTTACAAGTTTTTGCAGCACTCTATATTAGTTAGAATATACTGTAATCAGTTTAGCGATATGAAAAAAAATAATCGATTTTTTAAATAATCGATATTTTTTCAAAATAATCGATTTTTATAATCGATTATATTTATCAAAAAATCGAATTTTAAATAATCGATTATTTTAGGTATCCATTTTTCTTTTTAAGTCTTTTTCTTGTTTTTTAAGATTAGATATGCATCGTTGGATGAAACCAATTTAGCCTAACTACACATTTTAATCCAATATCACAAACAGTGAATCTGATATTATTTCTTGGTAGTTGTCCACTTTAATTAGCCTTTATTGACATTAATTATTAATATTAAAAAATACAACTTAAAATATTGACAGTATAAATCGATTATTTTTAAAGGAATAAAAATCGATCGATTTTTTCCACTCCAAGCCACACCTCTAAAACAGTTCTATTCAAAAGTACTTAAATTTGTTATATTATAATAGGAATTAGAATTGGAAAATCCCCAAGTAATCGAGCCATAGAGCAAAAAATATATAGGGCTATCACGTGAAGAAAATTTTCTTCAAATTGCATTAAAAAGCACTAAGGCGTACAAAAAATGACTAGTTTGCCTCAAAACAGGTAAAGTTCCTAAAAGTGGAAACACTTTATTAACATTTTTATTTTACACTACCGTAATATGTTTTTTGTCTGTGACTAAAAGTTTGGCTATCTGTTGTGTCTATGGTCTAGACATGGGCGAAATGTATCCCTGACAAGAAAAGAGTGATATATATCTTTTCGATCTTGGAATATATATCACTCTTTTATATCTTTAACTCATTTAGCTCAGAGAGAGAATAAGGCAGCTAAGACCACAGATATATCCTTTATATCTTCGGCTCTTTTAGCTTTGACTAAGAACTCAAAGGCGGAATAATAAGTTTGGAATTGAAATAATGAAATCCATTAGAGCCAATGATTTTCCTTCTTAGTTAACATGCTTAGGACTACAAAAGTAATAATAAAATTATTTTGCTATAATCCGCGATGAAGTAAAATAGAAAATATATATAATGCTAAATGTAGAGTGGACAGTCGGTTATCATACCTGATACATGCAGGAGTCGTAAAAACACATGCACAAACCTCCACCACCGCCACCACGATACACAAGCACTATATACGTTCACTATCACAAACTCAACAATCGTTCGCAAGTGCGAACAAGTGTAACAAGCTTGTTCGCAAAATAAAATAAATGGTGGGGTTGAACCGATTAGTATATAACTAAACTTATTTGGGTATTGCTTCACTTTGCGATTTTGGTCGTGGAGTCTATCTCCTGATGATGCTTCGGTTGCGGGGCGAAACGATTGTTGAGTTTGTGATAGTGAACGTAATTAATAAAATGTGATTCTCAAGGACTGGTTTTTACGACAATAATTTTAAAAACATCACATAACTAGCAATTTGTCAATGACATACATATTTTCTAACATAGATAATACTCTAACGATAATATGAGATCGCCGGCGATCAAAGTAGTAGTCGTGTAGACGCTATTTTAGAGAGTTTAACGATTAGTTAGTAGTCTACGAGTTTTACCCCTATTAGTTTATTAACGGCCTGGAATCTAGTCCTTTACGGAATTTTACCCCTCGCACCCCTGCACCATAGACTACTAACTAAAATAATTAATTTAATTTTTAAGTTGCTACTAGTAACGGATGAATAACATTGTAAGAAGGATACGTTTTTTGACTAGGAGATAGGTTATAAGAGCAGAAACTATTATATTATATTAAAATGAATCGTAGCTTATTGATATCATACTTGGTAGGGAAGCAATAAGTATATGTAAAAGTTTTATAGTTCGCGAGAAACTTATAACTAGAACTTATAATGAGAACTGCACCTAAATGGGTAAACAAAATACATGAAGCCGATAAAATTGAATTTTCGAGGTAAGAATTCAAATCAATCGTAATTATTCAAATTAAAGTTTGTGGCGCCAAGGTTTCGTTAAACTATCTATGGATCTCTGGCTTTGGGACTGTACTGTATTTATATCTCAATTGTTCCACTAGTATGCCTTATGGATAAAAAAGTTGAAAACCTCCTAGTTGTAAAGTATACCTAAGATACAGATTTTTTTTAAAGCGAATTTGTGATTTTACTACAGTTCACATTTTAGTCATTCAAGTCACTACACCTCCCAGAGTAACTTTATATTGAGAGTTTTTTTAATAAAATTTGTAACATTATTAAATTATTAACTTTCTTATTGATTGCTTACTGTACTGCTTGTCTAAGACCCAGATTCCCAAATTCTTATTTCTTTTGTCATACGATTTCCTTATTGAATTTAATAAATTATCAATTTTATTACATACTAGCGGCCTGTCACTGCTTCACACGGGTATAAAATATATAGCCCATGTCACTCGGTGAAAAATTAAAATGTATTATTTATGACATCACATTAGAAACCTCAAAAATTACAGTATTTCTCTACTCAGTATTGAATGTTATTATACATATAAACCTTCCTCTTGAATTACTCTATCTATTAAAAATAAACCTTATCAAAATCTGTTGAGTAGTTTTAAAGATTTAAGCATACATAGGGATATTTGGACAAACAAAGAATGTGACTTTGTTTTATACTATGTAGTGACTACATAAATAAAGAATGATCTTACCTAGTAAAAGGACATTAAAGGACTATCATAAATATCCTGGAATATGATAGAAATGAAACATTATTTTCAGTATTCATACAATATGCTTTAGTCCAGATGGAACACAACTAATTGTTGGAGCAGGAGAAAAAGTGATGGTATATGATCCACGTGATGGAAACCTTGTTCAACTTCTCCAAGCTCACAAAGGTCCAGTGTATGCAGTAGCCTATTGTATGGATGGAAAAAAGTTTGCTAGTGGTAGCGCAGATAAAAATGTTATTATATGGACTTGCAAAATGGAGGGCATTCTTAAATATTCGTAAGTATTAAGTAATTGGAGTAAGTATGTTTTGTTACTCATGCTTGACATTTTCTAATTACTTGATGGCTCTCAACCACTGTTTATGGATTTATGTTGTACAATGTCATAAATGTAATAATCTACCTTAACTTACTTTCAATTATTAAAAATCAAAATTTTAACCCTTTGCAGTTGTATGTGAACTCTCAGCCACCAGAGCCTTTTTACCGTTCTAGTTGTATGTCTGCTTTCAATAACCACAGCAAAGAACTATATGAATCCTACATTAATAAATAATGTATAAATAAATATATGGGTGGGATTGACACACGGTCATCCATCCCCAAAGTATGTAACTTAATACTTTTGTTATGAGTGAGACAATTGGTGAATATATACTTATATAATTTTTAAATACATACTTAAATACAAATATACACCCAGGCTCAAAGACCAACAAATTCATTTATGGAAAATGCTGGCCCTCGGTGGGAATCGAAACCGTGACCTGCAGAGCTGAAGGAGGATCACTACCCACTGTTCCAACAGGCCATTTAAATTGTATGTGTTACTTTGTTACACATCCAGTACATCCTTTATTTATTAATTTTATAAGTACAAACAGTCAAGAAACATATCTAGTTTCCTTATATCAAATATATACCTTATATATATTAACTTAAAATATTTAAACATGTAGAATCTACCATATATTAACTGGTTGAGATAATTATAAATTTGTTTTATATTTTTATATTATATATTTATATATTCATATTGATTTTTTACATATTTGTTATACAGGCACAGTGAACCCATACAGTGTTTGGCATATAATCCAGTAACTTACCATTTAGCATCATGTGCTGTTTCGGACTTTGCATTTTGGTCAGCAGATGTGAAAGCTGTCCAAAAATATAGAGTTTCCGGTCGAATAACAAGCTGTGCTTGGGATGCTACTGGCCAATATTTAGCTGTTGGATTGGCTAATGGTGGAGTATCTATTCGTAATAAGGTATATCTTTTTTTTATGTCTTGAAATATGCATAGGATTGAAGCTATACAATCATGTATCTTATTAATCTTGAAGTAAGCGATAAAAAATCTTAAAATATTAACATATTAATAAAATATTAGTATTGCACTGTTTGACTTAATGCAGTAATTTTTAGATATCATAAATATCTAGTTTAGTTTTTGGTTAGTTTTTGTGAACTGATAGATATTCAACATTCTAATGTTTGGTGATGATAATTATTTTTTTACTATAATTTAATGTTATTTTTATATGCTATGTTATAGTAAAATCAGTCATAAGACCTGTCGTATTGTATGGATCAGAATGTTGGGCAATGAAAAGCAGGGATGAAAGAAGAGTACATGCAAATGAGATGAGAATGTTAAGGTGGATGTGTGGTGTGACAAAACTGGATAAAATACGAAACGAGTATATTAGGGGAAGTCTGAAAGTTGCGCCCATTATAGAAAAGTCGAGAAGTGCAAGATTGAGATGGTATGGACATGTAATGAGAAGGGATGAAAATCATGTGACCAAACGTGTGTTAAATTTGAATGTAGATGGATATGTGCCTAGAGGGAGGCCTAAAAAGAGATGGTTGGATTGTGTGAAGTATGATATGCATATAAAAGGAGTGGCGCCAGAGTTGACGAAAGATAGGACAGAATGGAAGAGAAAAACATGTTGTGCCGACCCCACTTAGAGTGGGATAAGGACAGGATGATATATAGTAAAATCAGCTTTTTAATTAATAACAATAGTATTAACCTTAAATTCTAATTTGTATACTTTTTATATTTCAACTTATTTGTTATATTCATGTGAATATAACATGAATTCTTTATAAGAAGGTTAAGATCTTACTCCCAAAACTGATACTATGAGTATAATTTTTATATATAGTTTTGTAAAAAGCAAAATACTGTTCACTTACAGACAGGTGATGAGATTCAAAGGATCATAAGGGATGCTGCAGTGTGGGCAGTTGCTTTTTCCAAATCGACACTTCTTATTACAGATTGGAATGATACTCTTTCTTTTTATAATATTGGGGGTCAACAAATTTTAAAGGAGAGAGATATAGGTAAGATTTACGCCTTGTTTTATATCTGTTCCAACTTTGACTAATAGGCACAATTTAAAAAATACTGATATTCGTATTTGTTTTGTATAATTGTTTCAGGCCAGAATAATTTAAAAACACTTCAGAATTTATAAACTTGTAAATACTTGTATATGATTACAATGTTGTGTACTTTAAGTGCATAATGAATTTTAAATATTCTTCAGTCCTACTAGTTTATAAATATATCAAATGGATTACATAATTCTTATTAATTATTTAATTCTCGAAATGGATTAGTTCTTATTACACCAACCTGGCTAGAATGAATGAAAGATGGTTATAATATATTGAGATAAGAATCATATTGTAAAAGAAAATGCCATAGACTATTCTTGTAAAAAAAATGTTCTCTTATTATTAAATTATAAAATGTAGTATGATTCCATAATACATTTTACTTTCTTTATATTTTGGTTTATTTCAGGTTTATCAGCAGTATCAATTTCTTTACTTGGCGCATTGATTTTGGTTGGTGGTGTTGGTGGATGGGCTGTGTTAACCTCAGAGGGGGTGTCTATAGTTAATACACCATTGGAGTGGGTCTGGTCTATTGCACCTTCACCTAAATCTAATACAATGGTATAAACATATAATAGTTACATATATATTGCAATGTTTTATACTTTTGTGCTAATAATTGGTAGTATATAATTAATATTAAATCTTCATTATTTTTTACTTTTATTTTTGAAGTCGGTTTTTTTTAACGTAGTTATTTTTATATATTATTTAGTAGTTTTGTGTTGTGTAGTTTTTATGTCTATATATCTCCTAATTTATATATTTATGTATTGTATGTATTAACTACACACTATTCAAATAAATTTCGGAGTTTAAATAATTTTATGTTTCTATTATTCCTATGGATGTTATAAGATAATAGTAAAATCGGATTTGATTTTTTGTTATAACTATTTTTATACATTTCTAAAATCAGTAATGAAATCAAGGAAATTTAAGTTATTAAATCGCCCTAGTTGAAGAATAAAGTCACATTTTCTATGCCTATACATGGGACATCGTTCAATTCTTTCAAACACACACATGTAACATTATTCTTCAGATATGTTGAAATCTAACATATAGATCATACTTGTTGTAATTGAAGGTTTAGTGTTATAGAAGGTTATTAGTTAGTTACATTTAGTTCGGTTCGTGTTCAGTGTCTTAATTTGGGCGTAACCTGTTTCAGGCAGTAGCATGTCAAGATGGGACCCTGTGGTGCTTTCAAATACTTTTCAATACAGTACACGGGCTTTATCGTGAGCGCTACGCATACAGAGAGAATATGACTGATGTAATAATCCAACATCTAACCAGTGGCAATAAAGTTCGTATCAAATGTCATGATAGAGTCCAAAAGATAGCGATTTACAAACATCGTTTAGCGGTAAGATTTACTATAAAGTAGAAGTTGCTTGGTGGGCATTTGGACTGCTTACTGGGTGTATATAAGCAATTAAACATATTGGATGTATATATTATTATTTATATATATCCAGTATGTAAATAAATTCATTATTAAATCAATTTGTCTGTGTATGAGTATGGTGACTTAGATTTTTACAAGCTATAGTCAGAGTAGATATAACTGCTTTCAAGATCTAGGTAGTTGTATAGTCATCAGTAAACAATAAGTTTGTAGATATTATTAGTAGTTTTTTTAAATTTTTGAATAATTTATAGAATTAGGCGTTACTTTGCGGAGATCCATAATACAAAAGTAATAATAATTATCATAATTACATCATCCGCGATGCAATTGCATTGTAGTAAAATAATTTTATTATTACTTTTGTTTAATTTTTGAGTTACTTTATTGATAAAGTAACAGTCTTTTACTATCCCACTGCTGGGCATAGGCTTCCTCTGTCTGTTTTTGGAGGGAAAGGTGAGAGTTAAGAATTACCATGCTGCTCCGATGTGTATAGGAATCTACCTTTATATCCCTAAAGAATGCAATGGATATATAGGTTTCCTCACAATTTTATTCTTCACCAGAAAGTGTGTGATCAATTGCAATTATCAATTAGACATAACAATAAAACTCATTGGTGTCTGCCCAGGGTTTGAACCAGTGACTTCTAGTGAATAATTGATGAAGAATTTGTATTTTTCTACATAATGTTTAATATTTTTAATACTTCAAAATAATTGATTTACTATGATAATTGGGTAAAACATATATCAGAGGATTTTTTTATCTTACCTTGATTAAAAGTTATGGGTTTAATTTATGTTTTAACAGTTACTATTTGTACCTTATAGGTACAACTTCCAGAACGGGTTGTAGTTTATGAACAGACTGATACGGAAGGTACACTCTATCGAGTAAAAGAAAAGTTTATACAGAAATGTGAATGTTCATTATTAGTCGCCATGAGTGAGGCCTTGCTACTGTGTCAGGTATGTAACTTATCCTTACCATATTCCTAATAATATTATAAATGCGAAAGTTTGTCAGTATAGATTAATTTTTACTACTGTTTCACGGTGAATCCGCTGAAGCAATATCGATGATTTGGCACAATATTTCCTTATTCACCAGATAAAATATAGGCTATAGAATACGTGTTAATTCTACAGGAATAGGATAACATTGAAAAGCGCCATCTATTATCGACTGAGGTAAAAGCTAGTAATATTATAAATGCGAAAGTCTTGGTGTCTTTCTCCTATGCTTTCATGGCTTATCCGTTGGCCCAATATTGATGAAATTCGGCACAATAAAAAGTAGTACACTGTGATCACATATGGTAAAGGAAATCATAATGAGGAAACCTGCATATTTTTAGAGAATGCTGTGGCGATATATTTAACATACTTTCCCACATTGTAGTAGCATGGTGGGTGTTAGCTCTAACCCCTCTTTCTAAACATGGATAGAGGAGGCTTACGCCCAGCAGTGGTATAATAAAGACGCCGTTACTTTATTATAACAATAAGAACGATTTCTATTTAGAGAACACTTAACCTTCTTTAACTTAATTGGTAGTCGTTATTAGTTTTATTAAAAATCTTCATTGATAAGGATTTAAATTATAAGCTTACAATAAAATTGTTATCTAAAAATACTAGTAATATTATATTATTTTAAAGTATATTAATAAAGGCTGTAGGCTATATCACATAACGCTAAGATAAAAAGGAGAAGAGCAGTAATAAAAAATATTACGAAAGCAGCAAAGTGACTGGCCCATTGGCGCAGTGGGTAGTGACCCTGCCTTCAGCTCCGCGGGTCGCGGGTTCAATTCCCGCTGAGGGCCAACATTTTCTATAAATGAATTTGTTGGTCTTTGAGCCTGGGTGTATATTTGTATTTAAGTATGTATTTAAAATTATATAAGTATATATTCACCAGTTGTCTGTCACCCATAACACAAGTATTAAGTTACTTACCTTGGGGACGGACGACCGTGTGTGTAAGTGTCCCATATATTAAAAAAAAAAAAAAAAATTGTGTTCCTTGCGTGTGCTAAGTAAACGGTGAAAGTTATTCAAAAATCATGTATTACAAAATTGTTCCCCTCTAAAAGTTCTAAATAAAAGTCCGCGACACCATATGTCTGGCTTTTAGGGTTAATAAAAAAAGTGGCAACCATTTTTATGGTTATCAAAATATTATATTATGGTTTCAATCTCCACGCGGGCGGAGCCGCTAGCGATTGCTACTAATATAATAAATTTATTCTTAAAATATTAAAGGACAATAAGCTGACGATGGTTGGTGTAAAGATTCCAAAATCCTGGACGGTTCCTGCTGCTATTCGTTACGTCAAAGTTACCACATTACAGTTAGATGAGATTTTGCTCTTGGGTTTAATGAATGGGCAGGTATGTAAAAATAACATCTACTTACAAATAACAGCAAATATCTGCGAAATGATGTGCTTACAACAAGTTTTACTGAAAAAGTAATAATAAATTGCAAAGCTAATCGCTATGCGACTTTGTCGTGGAGACTATCTCCTGATGATGCTTCGGTTGCGGTGCGAAACTATTGTAGAGTTTGTGATAGTGAATGTGTGTGTAGTGATTATGTATTGTCGTGGTGGTGGTGGAGGTTTGTGCGTGTGTTTTTAGGAATCCCGCATGTATCAGGTATGAAAACGGATTGTCCACTCTACATTTAGCATTATATATATTTTCCGTATACACCCGTATACCTCATTTCTTACCGAGGTGTCGTAAAAGGCGACTAAGGTGAGTTGACCCACCGTGTGGTATCCGTTTTAGTAGAATAGACCACCCTCTTTCTTACCGAGGTGTCGTAAAATACGACTGAGGTAAGTTGACGTCAGGCAGGCGACCGGTCGTAAAAACGCAGCCAAACCATGTGACAGCATGTTTATAACATGTTAAATATACTTCACAATTACATACCACCGAAACTTAGAGGAATAAAGTAAGCTATAAATCTGTTAAGTTTTAAGTAACAGTTATAAAAAGCCACAAGCATAAAAGTTTTGCTTATGCGAATTGTTTTATTTCATAAATAAGAACAATAAACAGAAAATGTTTCCGTTAAGCGAATTATATATTTGTTTATTTTATTGTTAAATATATAGACCAATATTTTATACCATATTATTTAATAGTTATATTAAATTAAAAATGGATTTGTAAAAGAAATCACCAATTAATATTTTTCAGAGCAAGAAGAAGAATAAAAATTAAATAGCCATCTTGGTAGAGCTTACCTAATTTACTATCTTTAATATTTAATTGATTTAATATTGTATATGTATTGAATCTGAATTTCGGAAACGGCTTCAGCGATTTTAATGAAACTTTGTATTCAAGGGTTTAGTATTTAGATTATAGGGTTTTGGGAGCGATAAATCGATCTAGGTTTCATTCAGGTTCAGGTTGGATCGGGCAGACTAGATAATTGAAAATACCCGTATTACATTTGTTTATACCTTAATAAAATTATGAAACCAGGCAATTATGATAGTGTCGGTATTTTTGAACTTTGTTTATCAGATGAGTTCGACTAGTTTCATAAAATAAATAAATAACACGTGAGTATAGCTCATAGATTTATACATTAATTATGAATAACACTCACGATAGTTAAAATCAAAATTGAAGTTTCTATTAATTATTTTGAAAAAAATTACCGTGCAGGGCTCGGTCAACCAGGCACTGTCTTTTATTCGGCTACATTAATTATATTATCTACTCTGGTACTATAATATAAAGATTATAAAACTAAAACCAAAATTCTTAAGACAAACATTACGTACAGGCCAAAAATTAAAAATTAAAAAGTTATGTTACGATACAGGTCTTGTATGGACACCTGTATCATAATATAACTTTTTAATCGTAACGATACACCTATAAAACCTCCAGCTAGACAAAGGAGGTTAAACCTCTACCTTAAAAAAAGGTTTCAATGAACGAGTCCGCGGCGACATAACACGCATGCGCAAGCGATGTTTGCGCCATGGCGCTAACATTTGACATTTAAAAAATCTTTTCAATATTTAAACAAAGTTAAGTTTGTTAAGTATGGTTTTTATTAATATTGTTTTACGTATAATATGAGAGTAGATAAAGTAGTGTATGACACTGTACATAACTTGGTATTATAACACTCGTGTGATAAGAACCCTTATTATGCAACAGTATCATAATCTACTATAATGTATGTTTGATGTTTAAATTATCATACGTCGATTATCAGATCTGGCAAGTCGAACCTGATACCGGCGTCGCGAAGGTGATCATGCAAGGTCCAGACAGCATCCGATGTTTGGACGTGAGCGCGTCTCGTAGTCGCCTCGCAGTCGTCGACGAGACGTCCGTCTGCCGTGTGTACAATCTGCCAAATATAGAGTTGCTTTATTCGGTACGCCCAACCGACTCAATTTGTTCGTGGTACCTATTGTATTTAATAATTTAGTTTATTTTTAATATTATCTCTACTTATATATAAAGCTGAAGAGTTTGTTTGATTGTTTGAACGTGCCAATCTCACTAATGGACCGATTTAAAAAATTATTTCAATGTGAGATAGTCCATTTATCGAGGAAGTCTATAGGATATAACATCACGCTTAGATGAATAGGAGAGGAGCAGCAATAAAAAATATTACGAAAACGGCGAAATTTAACGCTTTACTTGCGTGCCGAGTAAACGATGATAGTTATTCAAATATCATTACAAAATTGCTCCCCTTTAAAACTTCTGAATAAAAGTCCGCAACAGCATATGTTCAGCTTTTAAGGTTTACCCACTTTAACCATTTTTATGGTTGTCAGAATTCTATATTAGGGTTTTAATCTATCCACGCGGGCGTAGCCGGTGGCAATTGCTAGTTTTTAATAAAATGAGTTATTTGTGGATGGTGTGGCGAGTGATTGATTTCTATACTTATAAAACAAAGTCCCTAAAAGCTGTCTGTCTGTATGTGATCGATTTTCTCAAAATCTACTGAACGCATTTTGGAACGGTATTTACTAAAAGGTTGTACAATTCTTTCGGAACGTTTAAGTTAATAGTACATTACGGTATTATGTAAATTGTGTTAAAGAGGTCGCAGACACACCCTGAAGTAAGTGTCAGAGAGTTGTAGATCTACAAAAAAACTACAAAAAAGTCTGTGATAACATGTCTCTATCTCTTAAAGTTAACTCACAGTATTTACTTTTGGGTCTTTTGTGATACACTAATTTCCACGCAGGCGAAGCCGCATGCACAGCTAAGCACATTAAGTATACTGTATTACATTTCCGGATGTCACCGGTTCAAAGCCTGAGCTAGCACTAATAAGTTTTCTGGTTCTATAAAACTTATGTGCCTGATTGATATTTGCAATTTATCACACGCTGTATCTTTAAGACAGCAAGCCTCGTCGCGAATATAGAAGTACAAACAGTGTTGTGTGTAGAAAGGATCAGAAGTTTTTTTGTCATGTTATAGCAAAATCGTGTTGTAGCAGGGTTTGCTGCGATTTACAAATCGTGCTGTAGCGAAATTGTGATATAACAAACCGTGTTATTGTAAATGAAATTATTAATGAATTATAAATTTTTATTATTATTCCGCGGTTTCACCCGCGTAATTTTTTTTTTTTACTTCGTATTACATTTTTATAACGGATCCCTATTTAAAAAAAATGTAATATAGTCTATGTTGCTTAGTAAAGATGCAGCTTTCAAATGGTGAAAGAATTTTTGAAATCGGTCTAGTAGTTATTGTGTAAAAACATTACAAACATACATAAAAATTTCTTCTTTATAATATTAGTATAGATAATGTGCAAAGAAATTAAATTATTTACTTAAATTAACTATAATTATAAACTGTTAGCATTCATATAATTATATTGTTATGTTACAGGAAGAAAACGTCTCGTCAGTGTCTTGGAACTCTTGGTGCGACGAATTGCTGTGTCTGTCTGGCAGTGGAGTGCTTTCTATAAAGGCGGGAAACTTTCCATCCGCCACTCAACCTCTGATCGGCTCTGTGGTTGGCTTTCAGGTATTTATTTTATTTTGCTTACTTTCATAGCTTTATGACGTATGGTATATTGCTATGGGGTAAATGCGAGGATAATGAAAAAAAAAATTATTACCAAAAAGAACCATACGTGGTATTTACAAATTAAACCCGCGTATTTCCCTGCGAGAGAAGTTTAAGGAAATAGGTTTTCTCTTATTTTCTTCACAGTATATTTTTAGCACATTAATTTTCGTACATAAAAATATAAAGAATTATAAAACGATAGGTGATGTGCATAATAGACAAAATAGGAACATTGCGTGACATTGCGGCTCCTGCTTTGCGCCTTGCAAAAGTACGTAAATCGTTTGTGAGTCTGGGTATAAGATTCTATAATAAAATTCCGCAATCAATTTTAGCTTTGCCATTATATCAGTTTAAAAACATCGTTAAAAAGAGGCTGATCCAGAAAGCCTACTATAGTGTTGAGGATTACTTAAAAGATAAGAATGTGTGGATATAGTGCTTAGACCCTTTACAAGACAGTAATGACTAAATGTAACTAGTCATAAGAATTATATTTTTAAAAGAGGAACCGTCGAGTTTCTTGCTGGCTCTTCTCAATAGGAACAGCTTTCCGAACCAGCAGTAGAGTTGACGATTCAAAAGCACTTATTTACAAGTTTATTTGAATAATGAATAATTTGAATTTGAATATAATTGGTGATACTGATATTACTGTGATACTGATTTTATAAATGTTACTGTTGCAACGTCTTTAAAAACACCTTTAAAAAGAGTAATTTTCGTGTTTAAGTACTAATTGATAGTAGTAGGGGTTACGTTGCGAAATTCTGTAGTACAAGGGTTATTATTATTAGAATTATTACATTAGGCTAGAATCATTTTGTTATAATTCTCGTTTGTTAAAAAACCTATGTAATGCTAAGTGTAAGAAGCAAAACCGTTCTCATACCTTATGCCGGCTTAGATACCGCATGTATTACAAGACACCACGCATATTTTATTTGTTTATTCGTAGTTATCTAATTTAATGTCTTTTTTTAAATTAATTCCTCCTCCTTGCGTCGTTACCCCAGTACTGGGGGTCGTGACCTTATTCTGAAAACAGTTTATCCTTAATTATGGTCTTCCATCTGTTCCTGCTTTCAGCCACGTGGATGGCCTCGGAGACTGTCGTGTTGAGTGTGGTGCGGATCTGGTCTGACCAGCGCATAGGGCTACGTCCTCTCGCTCTCTTGCCATCGACCTTGCCGGTAACAATGAGTTTCTGCATGTCGTCGCCAGGCTTGCGAGCAATGTGCCCAAAGAACTCTAGGATCCTCCGTAGACATATGTTCGAAAGCCTCGGTTTTTTGTCTAGTTTGAGCTCTTCGAGCACTGACTTGTTAGTCCTATGCGCCGTCCATGGGATGCGTAACAATTTTCTCCAGCACCACATCTCGAAAGCATCAATGCGTTTGCGGTCTGCCAGTCTAAGTGTCCACGTCTCTGCGCCGTATAAGAATATGGAGAATACTAGACTGTTAACAAGTGCGATTTTTGTATTGTGCCTGACGTTGCGATCTTTCCATATTCTCTCTAGCTGCGACATGGCACTCTTTGCCATTGCAATACGCCTACGGATTTCGTTTTCGCATGAACCGGTATTACTTATTTCGGAGCCCAGGTAAATGAAGTTATTGACAATTTCTAACTTATGTGTCCCACTGAGCTCTAACTTAGAAGCCCGGTCCACAACCATGACTTTGGTTTTTGAGCGGTTTATGGTCAGTCCTAAATCCCTGCTACTACGTTCTATGCTGTCAAGAAAGGAGCACAACTCAATTTCATCGGCAGCAAAGATGATAGTGTCATCAGCGTAGCGAAGATTTGAGATCTTATTGCCGTTGACATTTATACCGCCATCCCAGTCTTCACAAGTTTGCCTTATAATATGCTCTCCGTAGATGTTAAATAAGATGGGAGATAGGATGCATCCTTGGCGGACTCCCTTGGAAAACGAGAACGGTTTAGAGGTCGTCCCTTCAATTCTTACTATCCCCTCACTATTGAAATACAGGCCTTGTATTAGAGTTATAAGATGTTTGGGGACTCCCATATGCTGCAGAACCTCCCACAGGCGATCCCAGTTCACGCAATCGAAGGCCTTAGTGTAATCAATAAAGCACATTATGAAGGGTGTGTTAAATTAATTATTTCATATTAAAATGGCAATTTTTTTATATATAAAAAATCGTTTATTATTAACTAAATGGCTTTTTTCGTTTCGAGTCAATCGATTTTTTATTACTTGATTTATTTGAAGGTAGAGAAATAGATTTTTTATCAATCATATTTGTCATTCCAAGTCGCAAGGATTGCAGAGTGAGGAACCTCGTCACTATACTTACTGTCTCAAGCAATACTACTTTCTGCATCAAGCAATACGACTCTGTATCAAGCAATACTACTTTCTGTATCAAGAAATACTACTTTCTGTATCAAGCAATACTACTTTCCGTATCAAGCAATACTACTTTCTGTATCAAGCAATATTACTTTCCGTATCAAGCAATACTACTTTCTGTATCAAGCAATACTACTTTCCCTATCAAGCAATACTACTTTCCGTATCAAGCAGTACTACTTTCTGTATCAAGCAAAACTACTTTCTGTATCAAGCAATACTACTTTCTGTATCAAGCAATACTACTTGCTGTCTCAAGCAATACTACTTTCCGTATCAACCAATTCTACTTTCCGTATCAAGCAATACTACTTTATGTATCCTAGCCTCAATAATGGCGCAGGTTTCGTGACCCTGCCTTCAGCTGCGGTGGTGGCGAGTCTGATTCTCGCAGAAATTGAATGCAAAACTGCAATGGAGTACATACATTAGAAATCTCGCAGGGTAACTCAGTTCAGCGGCCTATACCGTCAAAGAAGACGCTTTTGTAGACTTCGAAACAGCAAAGCTTATTTATTTTGCTTACTTCCACATGTCTTATGAAATATTTTTAAGGAGGAAATATGCGGATAATGAAAATTTTATGTATTACAAAAAAGAGCTGTGTGCCGTGTGAACTATTCACGCGTATAACGGTATTCGGCTGAATAGAATAGTATCACCCTCATTGCTTACCGAGGTGTTGCAAAAGGTGACTAAAGTAAATTGATGTCAGGCAGGCGGCCGGTCGTAAAATACATAGCCGAATCATGTGACAACATGTATTATTTATTTGTATAACATGTTGTGCCGACCCCACTTAGAGTGTGATATGGGTAGGAGGTCTTGGCATTTACAATCTATGTCCGCGTGAATCCCTGCAGAAGTTTAAGGAAATAGGTATTATTAAATTTGCTTCACAGTATATTTTTGTGCATAGGAATACATATAATTATAAAAAAAATCTATATAATAGACAAAATTGGAACTGACATAAGTTTGCGGCTACTGCTTTACGCCTTGTAAAACTACCTAAGTCGTTTGTGGGTTTGGGCTTAAGATTCTATTATCATTAATTCAGATTCAGGGTAGTTGACGATTCAAAAGCACTTGTTATTAAGTTTATTTGCTTAAAAAATAGTTTGAATTTGAATTTAATAAAATTTCGCAGTCAATATCTTTGCAGGGAAAAAAATATTGTACGTATTACAACATACTGTAAGTAACTCAACACAGTGGAATATAACTTAAATGACCTTGGAATCATTCTTTAATGCTATAATTTGATGTTTTCCAGGGTGGTCGAGTATTTTGTCTGCAAGCGAGTTCAATGCAAACGATAAATGTACCGCTGTCCCATGCGATACAACAATATGTCCAGCAAAAGCTGTTCAAGTAAGTTTTCATTTATTACATCATTTTTATAAATCGTTCTCGTAAAGAGCTTGATAAATTTAATAACATCGATTAAACGTAAATTTCTATATTGTTACTAAACTATTTATATTAATAAAAGAAGTATTCTAAATCAGATTTATTCTTTTTATAAAAAATGCAAATATAAAATAAAAGCAAACTCTCATTCGCTGTTCGCGGGCTAGCTGCTAATGACAGCGGCTGTCACATCTCCCACGTCAAAATGGCGCAAAAGGCTGTGGCAAGATGTGATGTCATCAGCAGCAGGGGTCATCTCGCATACCCTTGAGGGGTAGGCGAGGTACGGGTCTCGAGGCAAACGTCTTTGCCCGGGCCGATCCTCGCAGGCTTTAATGGCTTGGACGATGTTCGAGCTTGCCCTCTTCTTTCTTCTTCGTCGGCTCGTTCGGCCGCGGCGGCGCGATGTCGATGCCGCACCTTCGCACCTCTCGTCGGAAGAAAGGACACTTTCTGTCGCCAAGTGCGCCTTTCCACAGTTGGCGCACTTGAGAACTTCTTCCAGGGCCCTATCATAATCTTGGGAAATGTGCCCACCTGCACAGCGGACACATTTAGGTGGCCGGTGACAGTTGGCCGATGAATGGCCAAACTGCTGGCAGCGATGACACTGCGGTGGCCCACGTTCACCCTTCCAGGCCTCTATAGTGAGGCCGGGCATCGATAGCAAGTCGGTCTCGCGATGAAGGTGACCGAGCTCTTCTTGGGTCAAGTGCTCCAGCTGCACGAAGAATGTGCAGCCGTGCCGCCCTCTGACCGCCGGGAGGGCCCTCGCTCGGTCCGCCGGATAGCCGAGGGTGCGCAGCGCTTCTTGATGACTTCTACAGGCGGGGTGTCTTGGGGTAGCCCCCTGATGGCTACCTTGGTGGGCAGGGTGGACGCTGGGCTGTAACAAAAGCAAGCTATCTTGGTATAAGCTATGGGGTCTTCTTTAGCGGCGTCAACTATGTAGCGTTGGAGGACTCTGAACTCCTCCACCGACTTGGGTAAGAATCGCAACCCCTTGCCCATTGGACGGGCATTGGGTGCCAGGCCTAGTTTGCCCCTAATGGCACTGAAGTGCTTCGTCCAATTTTGGAAGCACTCCACCGTGATGGGGGATACTCAGACCGCGCTGTCTTCGGTCCTGCTGCAGTTAGTTGTTGCTGGCGCTGTTCAAGCGCTCGAGGCGACGGCGGTGCGGCGGCGGCTGCGGCATAGCCGGAGGGTCCGGCTTGAGGTGAGGGAGGGCGGGACGTCACCATTGGTGACAGCGAGGCCAGACCAGTGTAACTGGTGGAGTCACCAGGCCAGCTGTCTGACTCCTGCGTCTCACCAGCAATGTGAGTCTGCCCTCCTGTTACTTCTTGTGGCGTGGGGAGCAGTGATTTTGATTGCCGAGCGTAGGTTTTTAAACTCGCTGGTTCCACATGTGGTGGTAGTGGGGGTGGTGAGGGCGTCGGTGATCGGTCCGTCTTCGGACGCTTATCTTCACCCTCCTGGGACCCGGGTGATAAGTCGTCGGCACGCGATCGCTTCGTGGTATCGACACCCGATGTATGCTCAGATACATAGGCCGTGATTGGTGAAGCGGCGGACTCCAGCGACTGTCGCTCGAGTGGGGACGGGGTGCTGGTGGTGCAGGTAGTGGCGTAGTCAACGTAAAAGGGACAACAGTGTTGTCCCGCAAGTCACGTCTTACTACGGCGCGGGGGGAAAGCGGGGCGCTCCCCCCTGTTGCGTTGGTCCTTAGGGAGGGCTCCCCCCTGCCGGACATGATAAACGTTTACTCGGGTGAACAGAGTGCTGTACTTCATGACGTGTATAGCTCCGCACTCCCTCGGCGCGTGCAACCCAGCCGGGTGAGACCCCTAGGGGAGGCCCAGCTAAGCGCCCGCGAGCGGGGAAGGAAGGACAGTGGTTTCACGGTGGGCACGTCTACAGTCACCTTTTCTAACGAAAGGCGGTGCAGATCGCTGTGTCCGAACAGCTTCGGCGAAGCAGGTGCACGCGATTCGCTGCCGACCTCTTCCTCAAGCCGCGACACGGGACCTCGCGTCGCGGCGAGTACAACTGTCGTCGGGGCCAGGGGTGTAGGGGCGATAACCGAAACTGGCGAACAATTATTGCGTCTCCCACGATACGCGCAGCGATAACGTGCGCAAAAGTATTACGCGTCCGTTCGCTGAGGGCGCACGCACGAGACTCATGTGACGTCATGGCTTGCTTGCTTGCTTGCAGTCACGACAAGGCGGCGTTGTTACAATATGGAAAACTGATGAATGCATTACCCGGGCTTATAACCAAAATCTTGACAAAATGACGTGCTTTAACCGATTGGCTATAATTTTCTTTTCTTAATTTATATTTATTTTCTTCAAATATGATTTTTTTTCTTAAAACAATATTTAAGAAGATTATTATAAGAGTATTATAAGTTATCTATTATGTACAAATGATCAGTGGATTCATTTAATGTCGTATGCTCATCGTCATCGTTTAATGCGTCTGGACCATGCTGTCATTTGTTAATTAATATTTAATATCGCAATTGGCTTTAAATAAGTATGTATTTTATCTTAGAATAATATATTATATTAAATCCTTTCTAGTGAAGCATACGCGGTGGCTTGTCTAGGTGTGACGGCTTTAGACTGGGAGCGGCTTGGTACTGCAGCATTAGAAGAATTGTCTTTTGAAGTTGCCAGAAAGGCGTTTCAACGTGGAGAAAATATTGCCTTTCTCAGTCTTATTGACCAACTTCAGGTAATTGTATATATGTATAAGTGGGATATATCGTTTGAGAACTATGCTATTTTTTCATTCAGTTAATAGTATTTTCTAAGTTAAGTTCTCCCTCCATATTCATCTTACTTTTAGTTATTATATTTTTTACTGTATTGAATAATGTGCTTATGTAATAATACACATGATAATTTTGATAAAATATCCCTAGTAGATATTTTTACTAGTGATATTGGAATGGATATATACCATTGTTGGGACATACCAGATTAAAAGTCTTGCAATTGTCACCCACTTTGCGAGATTTGCTCTAATTTGATGTAATCTGTGTTAAGGATAGGTTAGCATATATTTAAATATTATAAAAATTAAAAATCAACGCTTTTAGGAGCGTTTTGAGAACGGTGAAAAACGAGCAGTCATTGTGGGTGAAGTGCTGGCATACTGCGGCCGATACGCGGACGCTGCGCGCTCGTTCCATAGTGCAGCGCGTGATGATCGCGCGCTCGCACTCTACCTCGACTTGCGCATGTTCAACAAGGCACAGGTATGGTCTTATCATAATCCTCCAGCCCTTACCCCACTCTTAAGCGGAGTGGGCACAACATGTTATAAACATGTTGTCACATGATTTTGGGCACGTTTTTACGACCGGCCGCCTGCTTGACGTCAACTTACCTTAGGTAGTCGTATTTTACGACTGGTCCACTTATAAAATGCTTTATTTAAAGCTTCAAAGCAAACACACGCTTTTGTAGCACACCGACTTAACAAGTGAAAAACAGTCAGTAAATAATTAGAATAATAAAAAGCATATATTTTTAGAAGCTGAAAATTATCCAGTTAGCTGACATGTGTACACACACAAACATGGACGATCGTACATACAAATTTAAGTTTTGTTATTTATACAAGATGGTATCGACCATAGGACTATTATTTAAATTTTAGTTACCTACACACCTCAGCAGCCTACATAAAAAATCTGTAAATTCAGC
The DNA here is from genome assembly GCA_947086495.1 of Morpho achilles. Classification (NCBI taxonomy): domain Eukaryota; kingdom Metazoa; phylum Arthropoda; class Insecta; order Lepidoptera; family Nymphalidae; genus Morpho; species Morpho achilles. The sequence goes on along the minus strand of CAMTZB010000022.1, from coordinate 9,411,170 downwards.
TAAGTATTTCAGCTCCAGGAATTATTTTACAGTTATTTTATATTATATAATTTATTATTAGTTTTTTAATAGTAAACTTTAAAAAAAAAAATGTGGGGCTCGATACTAATGTACTCAGTTATCGTAACTATAGAATAACAAACAATTAATCAATTTCAGGAGTATGTTGGTGAAGGCGAAGGCGTGACCAGGCTGGCGCGTCAGAGGGCGGAATGGGCGCGGCGTGTCAACGAGCCACGCGCCGCTGCCGAGATGTATCTCGTGGCTGGAGATGTGAAGCGAGCTGCTCGCCTTCTAGCCGAGTGCGGTAGACGGGACATGTATGATTCATATCCATATTAAAATTATTAATTAAGTCTGTCGGTCCTTATAAAATAATATTCGTAAATCCATTTATTCGTTAACAAAATTGTTGATTACTATATAAAGATAGGACCTTCTGGTCAGTAAGTCAAGTATACTCGTGTCAGAAGGTCCCGCTCTTCCATATCTCAATAATAGATTACAATTAAGAATAAATAAGTGTATATATGTTTGTGTGCTACATGTATGATGAGCGCATGCATGTTTTGTGATTATAGATGGTTACATGATTATTTCGTCACTTATAAAGTTTGATTTTTTGGTATTACCTTCAGAATAATATTAAAAATCACGTCAGAGGTTGTGTCAGTCATTGTGGTTGTTATAGTGGTGCGCGATATTAACAAAGAAACCACACATACTAGTTTGTCCACTTTTATTATACAGAATTATAGGTTGCAGAATAGAAAGAAGAAAGTATATGAAAGAGAATGAAATGAAAATATATTACAGAATCGAAATGACTTAATATAAATATAATATATGGAGGATAATTAATACAAAATAAGTAAGTGTTTGCTAGGGCGGCCTTTAGTAGTAGTCAAGGCAAAAGGTGGTCATATCGAATTAAAGTCAATTGATTTGAAAATTTTGATAATATTCTCACATGTTTTCCCTTGTAGTAATAAAGGATTTGTTATAACTAAAAAATCCTAGTTTTTTGAAAAGGTAACACTTCATATCGTTGACCCTGTATTTACATCATAGTATTAAAGCTGATTTTTATATATAATACTTGGATAACAATAAATGATGTTTCCTCATCAGCCAGACATTTTTGATATTTCCAACCCCTGCCAGACAAACATAAAAGGTCCTACCTTTTGAGAGCGCGAAGTATATATATGGGTAGGTGGAATCGAGATGGCGAGTTAGGTCGTTACTGCTGAGTTTTTATTTATTCTGCGATATATGTACTAAGAATAAATGTTAACATTAGCTACGCTACCACGCTAATGGTGGCGGGGACAAGGTACCGTTGTACACGTACGATGGACTTCGGCGAGTCATCTGCGCCCCATTCGCCTTTGGCGTATCGAATCCAAAGACTCGACTTCCCGAATCCGTCCCGCCGCCTCCTTCCGCTTTTGCTGCCCGCGATCTCTCCCCGTCCACCATGGCACGAACCACGGTAGGCAAGGAGAGATCGTGCCCCACCTATTCCACGAGTTCCGCCTGCAAAACCGCTCTAGCGGGACAGTCACCGAGCGTGTGTAGGTCCGTGTGAAACTCGGCGTCGCACTCACCGGACTTTTCGCGCCGGGCCACCTCCCACAGATACCTACTGAAATAATCATGTTCGACGAAAGCATCTATTTCGGACGGAAGGTGAGGACCCCATGCGTCCTGGCGATCCCTGGAGATGGGCTGGATGGCTGAAATCGTCCAGACACCTGCACTGGGCGATTACATCTGCCGCTTTAACTGGCGGAGGAGCTCCTCCTGAGCTGCCCTCTGCCAATTTCTACCGCCGCTGAGTCTCCCCCGATGACCGGGCTTCGGTTCTACGGTGGTAGGCCTGAGCTAGCATCTTGGCCTTTAGATCCCATGGAGGAGACCCAGCCAAGGCGCAGGCCGCCTTTCCGGAGATGGTCCGGTAGCTCCGCTACAAGTCTGAACGTAATAATCCTCCACGCCCTCCGCAGCAGGGACAGGGACCTGGCAGTCAGCCGCTCCGCTCATAAGAGAGCGCCGTACAGGGCCATCGACCGAAACACCCCGGCATATAGGTGCCGGCAGCCTGCATTTGGCTCCCCCAAATTCGGGAGAACCCTGCTCAGGGCTCCGGCGGTCGCCGTTAACTTAGGGGCCAGCCGCCAAAAGTGGGCCTCGAACGTCAATCGGCAGTCGAGGAGCAATCCTAAGTATTGCAAACTACTCGAGCTCCCCAACCGGGAGCGCACTCCAATCCGAGGTCTGTGGAAGCAAATGACCTCGGCTTCGTACAAGGCCACGCCCAACCTCAACCGGATCCGAGCTACGACGTGAGCTTTGGCCGCGATTGCCAATACACGGGCCTCCTAGCGGTGTGAGTGTCGTAGCCGATGTTCCACAGGATGGGGCCTAGAACCGACTCCTGCGGAACACCGCACGACATCTTCCACTCCTTCCACCTATCCCCACCCGTCGGATACCTAACAGCGCGATCAGCCAGATAATCGCCAACAACGCGCTGCAGGTACAAGGGTATACGGTGAAAGCGTAGGGCCACCATGGTGTTACAGCTGGGCTATCACAGCTTTACTGTACAATTTCTTAAATCTATTTAACATTAGTGTTGTTAAGTTATAAAATATATTTTTTTAAATAGACATTAACTATTTGTAGGTTGATAGAACTGGCAAGGAAAATGGATAAAGGATCGAGTGAATCATTGCGTCACTTGGCAGAAGCGTTAGTAGCCGTGAATGAATATACGACAGCGGGGGACGTGTATCAGAGACTTGGAGATTACAAGTAAGAAAGTTATTTTGCACAAGCTTGATCTCATATTATTCATCCATACATCCATATTAATATTAATGCAAAAGCCTGTATATCTGTTACGCTGTCGAGTTAGACCTTTATTAATTAAATTTGTCACAGTTAAAGCTTATACACTGGCATATCATAAAGGAAAAAGCCCATTTTTCTACGAAAATAGAGGGACAAATACGTATTGAGGGTATGCGAACGCTTATGTTGGCGCGGGTACCACTAGTATTTCAATAATTATAGAATCCATATCCTTAATTATATATGACAAAACAAAAGTCGACCGTCGCGTCCGTTTGTTCAGGTTAAACCCTAAACTATGATATATAAAATTTATTTTAAAAATAAAAATAATATAATGTTGTGAGAGATTATTTGCAATCGAATATATCCCACAGAATAATTTTATCATTCTTATATTATCCGCAAGATTGAAATTAGTAGTCTATTACATAAATATTGCTTTAGTAGCGCCGGCAATATTTTATGAAGAAATATCGTAGTAGATGAAAAATAACTGGAAGAAACAGCAATCAATGTTAATTTTATAAAATATTTATTTACGACTAACGGATGTCGTTTGTGATCCATAAATGATATATTTCGAATGATGAATAATCGTTAAGGCACAGGATGACGTTCATATCTATCAGATGTAAACGGTTCTGATTCAGAACCGTTTCTAAGTTACTTGATTGAAGGAACTTGTGCAGAAGTTTAAGAGGAATTATAAAAGAATATATGTCTTAGACATTATTCTTTTTGAAAAAATTGTTTTCTATTAAAACTTATGTACTGATGTTACGAGAACTACGAAATCGACTTATACTTTCCAAAAAGAATCTTTCTAGCGCGTTGCAATAATGAACAGCGCCACCTATCGTTGAATTAGTAAATTAAACTATTTTTATATTCCCACGTCTAGTTTTATATAATTTCATTTATAGTTATTATATTATTATTGTTTACAATATTATAGATTATAATGTAATAATTCATAATATTATATAAGTATTATATGATACAATATAATACAGAACAACTAGCGCCAATGGTGTTAAAAATGGGAAATAAAGAAGTTTCACTTCTAATGTTAAAATATTTATAATACTCCTTTAGAATTCATAATTTTGTTAACAGTATATTATTATCAATACATAATATATTATTTATTACGCATAAATTGATTGGGTGTTATATATTTTTATTTTTTTAGCTAAAAAAATTTCAACAAGGGAGTCTGGCGAGTGAATTTATATATATTTCACTACAAGTGGTACCCGCGACTTCGTTCGCGTCAATGTAAAGTTTCAGGAACATCAATAATGCAATATGTGTTTTTCAACGTTCCCGACAGAAAAGTGGGAAATTTTTATCCTATATCTAATAATGATGTAAAAAAAATGTTTTTAATTGTCATTTTATTTTAGCTTATTAATTAATTATAGTTATGATACACTATAAAAATAAATGACATCAATAACATATTTTTATTAATTTTTTTTTTTATTTTTTTTTTAGTTTTTTTTTAAATTGTAATTTATCTGTCGCTGACAAATTAAAAGTGAAAGACATACTTACATAATCGTTATTGACGTTACAGAAACCCAATCATATGTAATAGAGTGATGACAACTGATCAATATGACATGCCGATTACATGATTTAATTTGCGTTTCAAAAACCGGCCGTTATTCTTTTACAGTTCCACATGATTGTACTATACAGTTCATGTAAATTGTTTCGGTTGAAAAAAACGTTGAACCGTTTATTCCAGGCATTATTATTTTATTGTATATTTTTTGTTTTTATTATATATTACATGCTTATATAAACTTTTACTATTTCGAATTGACTGTATGCTGTTAGGCCTAACGGGTTTTACAGCGTCACGGGACGAGTGGGCCGAGCGCAGTAGCATCGTCGAAGTTGCGAAATGCGAAGAGTAGAGCGCAGAATCTCTACTTGGGTCGGGGAACGTCGTCCTATGGGTGCCTTACTGCAAGAGATCTCTTCTAGACCCCTGAATTTTTGCCTTTATTATTTGTGGGATAGTCTAGATATAGCCGTTAATGTTAAATCCGTGTGACTTTATTCAGCGAGTTACGGGTTAAAAGTGCGGGTCCCTTCCAATGAGTTTTACATAAAAATTTCGTGATAATTATAATTTATAACATGTATCGTTATAACTTTATAGAAAAGTGCATATCTCTGGATAATTAAAGGATTGTAAAGTCTAAGGAGTCTAAGTGCCAATTTTATTTTTTAGAGATTTTTTTGATTTTCTTACGCTTAGGACATTTAGAACGAAACTAATGTATCCGATTCGCGTAGCTGGGGACCGTAACAGATGAAAAACGGTAATTTATCAGTCAAAGGATCCATGATTGATCACGACTCCCAGCATTGGGGGAATCGATTAGAGGAGGAGGGCATTTAGACGTACAACTATTCAAAATTTTGGCAGCTCACTAATCAACTTCAGAGCAATGTAGTAGGACTATGCTTTAGCCCTCTCTCGAAATGATGACCTTTGTGCAGCTGCAGGGGAATGATAGTATTCATCAGTCGGCACAGCATGTTTTTAACATGTTTTTTTGGCTGGTTATTTTACGACCCGCCGGCTGTCTGACGTGAACTTATGTTAGTGGCCTCGCGTTACGACACCTCGGTAGAAATTACGGTGGTATATTCTACTCAGCCGGATACCACAAGACATTTCAGCTTAGTCGCTTAATAAATGAGGGGAATATATATTACTCGCTGGATACCACATGGTGGCAGCAGTAGGATGTTAACAAGCCACTATTTTGTTATTGTTTGACAACTGCTTTTTTTTTTAATTAAGGAAGGTAGCTCAACTGGCGGTTGCCGCTGGAGAGTGGTCACGTGCTTTTGCACTGGCCCGGGAGCACTCAGAGTGTAAACGAGATGTGTATCTACCATATGCGAATCGGATGGCACGGGAGGATAAATTCGTTGATGCACAAAAAGGTATCGTAATCCATTACTAAAATAAAAAACCTTGAATGGAGTTCGGGCCGGTTTAAATCTCAGTACTTGGTTGACCGGTGCGCCGGGTGACATGTGAGAATCGAACCTAGGTTTCGAACCTTTTTGGTCAGCGCGTTACCATTAGGCTGTCACAGCTTTGCATATGACACCTAAAAATTTATATTACTTTCTATTCCTATTTTATCAGTTTTTTTAGTGCCTACAACAGGGATAAAACGAGATTTTTTAAAAATAAAACCTAGATAAACTAAAAAGTAATATAAATATAGTTTAAAATGTTTTAAATTTTAAGCTTAGTGATCTAAGTGACCCAGCCTTGTAACTTTTAAAAAAGGAAATAAAAAAATAATAAATAAAGAAAGCGCCTTGTGACATGATCCCAATGACAACGATACGTATAAGTATCTATAGCTAAAGATTTATAGGTAGTATAAATAAATGGGACATTTACACATACGGTCAGCCTTCCCAAAGTAACTTAATACTTGTTTTATGGTAGACTGACAACTGGTGAATATATACTTATATAATTTTGAAATACATACTTAAATACAAATATACACCCAGACTGAAAGACCAACAAAATTCATTTATAGAAAATGTTGGCCCTCAGCGGGAATCGACCTCGACCCGCGGAGCTGAAAGCAGGGTCATTACCCACTGCGCCAACGGGCCAGTCAAAAAGAATAAAAATAATAGATGCAATAAATTAAAATAACTATAAATAATTATCTATCTTCTTTCGCATTACTAACTGTTAATAATTATCTATCTTTTTTGCATTACTAACTGTTAATAATTATCTATCTTTTTTGCATTACTAACTGTTAATAATTATCTATCTTTTTTGCATTACTAACTGTTAATAATTATCTACCTTTTTTGCATTACTAACGGTTAATAATTATCTATCTTTTTGACCTTACTAACTGTTAATAATTATCTATCTTTTTTGCATTACTAACTGTTAATAATTATCTATCTTTTTTGCATTACTAACTGTTAATAATTATCTATCTTTTTTGCATTACTAACTGTTAATAATTATCTACCTTTTTTGCATTACTAACGGTTAATAATTATCTATCCTTTTTACCTTACTAACTGTTAATAATTATCTATCTTTTTTGCATTACTGACTGTTAATAATTATCTACCTTTTTTGCATTACTAACGGTTAATAATTATCTATCTTTTTTGCATTACTAACTGTTAATAATTATCTATCTTTTTTTGCATTACTAGCTTATCATATGGCGGGTGAAACTGAGACAGCAATGCGAGTGTTCAGCGTTCTAGTAACAAACGCAGTTGCGGAAGAGCGTTTCAGCGATGCCAGCTACTTGCACCATCTACTGGCTACACAGTGTTTGGACTCAGCTGCTGCGAATGACAAGTAATCCTACTAATATTATAAACGCGAAAGTTTGTGCGTATGGATGTATGTTTGTTACTCATTCATGGCGAATCCGAATTTGGCACAATTGTTCCTTATACACCGGAATAACATATAGGCTATAAAAACCCTGTTAATTCTACAGGGATAGGATGACATTGAAAAGTGCCATATATTATCAATCTATCATAGTTTTGGTAACAATTTGCAGGGTTAGAGAGTGACAAAGCTACCAGTTTATTCCACGACTACAGTCCACGCAAACGAAGTTGCGGGTAAAAGCTAGTATATATATGGGATATGGGAGATAAGCTACTTGACACATTTGTGTCACTAATTTCTGGTTTATTTATATCGTATTTGACTTAAGATACAAATCCGCTTGTAACAAGCTGTCATTAGTAAAGACGCCGTGCCAACTTATAATAATCTCATAATGCGAGTTGCGATCGAATGTTTATCACTTATTTTACGCGTCACTAACACTACACGTACTTAAAAACTATTAAATATAAACGCAATTGCACAGATTCAGCGACCGTTTGCGTTGTCCTTATAACTGAACTTGCGTTTGGAGAAAAAAATTTCAATTTTGTTTTACCAGCCATTTTTTTTCGTGTTACTAAATCTTGTTACCATGATATCTGCTATTATTATAGCAACCAGAATGACTTGCAAGTAGCCAGATACTAAAGTTTGTTTGAGGTATGGTTCTGCACGACCACTAAGGTTTCCTTTTTGTAATAAATACCCATATTAATAAACTTTATAAACGATTAGAAGATAAGTAAATTATGATCATCATCCTCCCGCCCTTATCCCACTCTGAGTAAGGTCCGCACAACATGTTACAAACATTTTGTCACATAATTTGGCTACGTATCGGTCGCCTGCCTGACGTCAACTTACCTTAGTCGAATTTTACGATACCACGGTAAGAAAGAGGGTGGTTTATTTTACTCAGCCGGATACCGCCAGTCGCCTTTTACGACACCTCGGTAAGAAATGAGGGTCGTACTATTCTATTCAGCCGAATAAAAATATATCATATTTTTGATATTAATGATATATCATGATTTCAGTAATAGATTTGGTGAAGTATTTGATGTAAATTTTATTCGGGCAGACTTATGTATAATGTTCCTAACCTACTTTAATAAAATTACTACTATGTTAAATGACAACCTATTGTTCGAGTTTTGTAACTATATCGCACTGGTGGTCTTGATATGCGATCGTACCTGTTACTTTATGTGGAAACGAAGTTGTATTTTGTTCACACGGCGAAGTGGGTGATGCGTTTGTTACCTACCGGCGCCTCGCGAGCCACGTCAGCAGATTATGTTTCACCACATTTTTTCGCTAATACGTACGCGGGCTTGAGTGTATGTTTATTGATGCTTGCCGACCCGGTAATTAAATGACGTCATAGCGATGTGTACATTCTTATAATATTACAATTGTCATTCGCATTAGTTTCCGGAATCATACCAATATACATGACACCTACAGGAGTATAATTTTTAAATGTAATACTTAATTAATACTTTATTTGGGTTAATAGAACAGACCACCCTCTTTCTTACTGAGGTGTCGTAAAATACGATTAAGGTAAGTTGACGTCAGACAGACAGGGGTGCCAAAGTGGTCGGCCTCCTCGTGGCGCACCCTGGGCAGGACTTTGGAATACTCTTTATTATTCTCTAAAATAAAGAGTATTCCAAAGGACTTTGGAATACTCTTTATTCTATTCCTTAGTCTTGGCGAACGGACCACAATGGGAACGGAGACCTTCGGGTTGCGAGGAAGAAAACCTCTATAAACAATTACCCGGTGGGGGCGGAAACGCCCTCCAAGGCGCTGGGGTCCCTACTTGGGCTGCGGTCTCTCTTTGTCGACTGTGACATAGCAAACACGGTGGGCAGTGAGCGATCGCGGGTAGCGGTGGCCTCCTTTTGCTCTGCGGAGGGGGCGGTGGAGCGGTTCCTTGTTCTGGATCCAATCTGCTGCTGGTAAGTCCAAGTGTTAGCGACTTACCCAAGCCCATCGTCTGCCGCCCTAACAGGGGACCTTCGGGTGTTCCGAACGGGGTATATCGGACGCCAGGCTTACAGGTCCCGAGGCGGTCGGTGCATCTGGTGCTCTCGATGCATCGGTTAGCGGAGGGGGAATTATTTTATACACGCATCTTTCGCAGTGATCGCAAAACATTGCTGCAACAGCACGCGTCTAACGACCGGCTCGCACGCATCTACTACGCATATGATGCGGTCCACCGTTGCGTGCACGAACCGTTTTCCTTAATGCAACACGACGCCTTATTGAATGCAGCTCGATATGTACTAGCGCTTTTAAATGGCGAACCGCCTCCTGGTGTATCTATCTTGTATCCTTTTCACATATAATATCTATACCTATGTACTTTATCTTCTCTCAATTTAGTTTTTTTTAATGAAAATTTGCCTTAATATTTGTTACGTTTAATAAAAATTTCTCAATGTCAACATTATGGTCGGTGGTGCTATTTTTGTGATGTTCAATACGAAAAATAATAAAATTATTAATTATACATATTTTATTCTATAAAATATGCAAAAATTTTATTTTTTAATTACCGCTTATCAATTATATTGGCTTGAGAATGAATATGATATCGGTTTAGATCAGTGTTTCACAAACTTTTTTGTGCCATGCTTCGCCGTATTCCCCTTACAACCTAATTGGGAAGCTACAATCTAGATCTTATTGACTTCCAAAAAATAATTAAAATTTAAGAGTTAATTACTTAATGTTATGAAATGTCTAAAATCATATAATTTTGCTTAATGCCTGTCAGTTGTCTATATCTATGTCTAGCCAAACAAGCTAAGGTCCTGAACGCGAACACACTAGCTCGACAAATGTTGGACAAAATCTTACTTCTTCAAGTACCGCAGAAATTTCAGGTAACACGCATTTTTTAAATTTTATTTTATATAATGTTATTTTCGTTTGTTATATTAGTTATGTGTTGAGTGTCTCTGAGTGATTAAATCAAAAACCCATACCCAAACGGATTGCGAACGTATGAGCCTAATTGATAATTGCAATTTATCACACGCTTTTCGGTGAAGGAAATTAAGAGAAAATCTGCACATTTCTATAGAATGGCAATATGGAATCTTTAGAAATTGTACCAATCCGCATTGGAGCAGCGTGATGTGTCTTAACTCTAACCCCTCTCTCCAAAAATAGAGAGATGAGACCTATGACCAGCTGTGGCTAGTATCAGGACAATATTTTAAGCCAGACAAAGCGGGCTGGTTTTGCTAGTTGATATTATTATTATTAGTCTATACTTATTATAAAACGAAGTCCTTAAAAACTGTCTGTCTGTATGTGATCGATTTTCTCAAACTGTACTCAACGGAAACGGAAAATCCTGTAAACGGTTTTTACTAAAAGATTGTGCAATGCTTTCGGTTTAGGTTAATAGTACATTACGGTTTTACATAAATTGTGTTGAAGAGATCGTGTTGTTGAAAAATTGTGCGCCGCGTAAACCAGCAGCGATACACTTAAGTAATAGAGAATTGTAGATCTACAAAAATACTACAATAAAGTCCGCGAAAGCATGTCTCTATCACTTATGTTTAACTTATAATGACTACTTTTGTGTCTTTTCTGACACACGCGGGCGAAGCCGCAAGCACAGCTAATGATATTATAAATTGTGTTAAATAGGAGGGCGTAGAACTCTTGATGCTGAAAACTGGTGGAAGTAGCGGGAGTGGTGGCAGCGATGGTGAGGACGAGTTGACGCCGTTGTGCTGGCGGTGCCGCCGTCACCTACCACCTCTGCTCGCTCAGTGCCCGCGCTGCAGACATTACCTGACACACTCTTTGGCTACACACGGTATTGCTGAACTTCATGCTTCTCTCTTCTGCAACGGACGGATCTCCACTTCTGGACATCGGTCTCTCAAGAGATCTCCACACCACACGATTTTATGCCGCTTAAACACCTTGAGGATTCATGGAGAACCCATGGGCGTTGGGGATCTAACGCCCATGGGTTCTCCATAATATGTGCCTGGCCCATTGTCACTGCAGCTTCGGGACACGCTGAACTATGTTGGTGACTTTGGTCCTTCTATGGGTTTTCTGATTTCTGATTTGATCACGTAAAGATACTCTGAGCATAGCTCGCTCCTTTGCCCGACTGAGCGACTCTGTGCTTTTTTATTGGGCCCTCATTTAGTTCACAGTCCACAGTTTAGTTAACGAAAGATTAGGGAAAATAAATAAAAGAATGTAACTACCCTAAAAATATGTTAGTATGACGTAATATGTGTAATAAGTTTTGAGTCTGTTGTAGAGGTACTACCATTGGTTCGATTTGTTCCCGCCGAAGGAATTTCACTTGAAGAAGCTATGGATTTAATAGAACGCATGCCTATACCAGAGGTCGAGAGTATTGAAAGTGTGCCGAAAGTTGATGGAATTGAAATATTACAAATAGGAGAAGATATAGATTACACAGATCCGTTTTTGGATAAAGTTGATGAGGTAATTTAAAAAATATATTTATTGCACAAAGCATTAAGTCCACATTTTTGCAACTATTTTTATAGTATACTAGTAATATCCCGCGGTTATACCCGCGTACATACCGATCTAATGGTAGTGGCAAGTCTACCAAGATGGATTAATGATTCATGTTTGTTAACATAAAAGTTTTATTTCAGTTAAGTTTCTTAGTTTTTACACTAACAATCATAATTTAATGTATGAAAAAGTAGTTATATTGGCATAACTATTGTTGTGGTACATATATATAGTTTTTGTAGATATTGATACGTTCTATAATACTGTAGAACATTTTTTTAGTCTATTATCAATTGTCATAATGACTGATTTTTATGATTAATTTTTTACACCTTTTTATTATGGATCCCTATTTTTTTTTGAAAATGTAATATAGCCTATGTTGCTCAGTAAAGATGCAGTTTTCTAATGGTGAAATATTTTTTGAAATTGGGCCAGTAGTTTTTGTGTGAAAATATTACAAACATACATTCAAATTTTCCCTATCTATAATATTAGTTTATGTTACTATTACTCTTTATGTTATTTATTTGATGTGATTTAAAATCTTTCTGTTCGTTCGTAGGAGGACGAGGGCGTTGTTATCTGCAGTCGGCTTGCGTTGCTTAGATTGAACCCCGTCAGTGTGGTGACGTTACACCGAGAACCGTTACTGCCTGTATTTTACCGTAACATGCTGCCCGAGCTGCCTGTTACTGCTTGCCCGGCCTGTCAAAACGTGGGTCACAGTTCATACATTATCTTTCACAAACTATGCTCGTTTTTGGGTCCTTTATTTATAATCAATGCAACATATTTTGTTGCAGTTTTGAATTTTCAGTTTTTGGTTAATTATATAAAGGGAAAACTGTAATTTAATAATTATCTTCATAATTAAGAGTTACTTTGCTGAAAAAATAATTTATTAGTCTTTCTATTTTATCTATTTCATCTTCATTTTTTCCCGTTTAAATTCCTTCATTTTCCGAACTTGACTAAAGCTCCCAGCAGCCGAGTTTCACACCTGCGTGTAAAACATGCCTCACCTCTTGAAAACAATTTACATAAAATCGTATTGCATTATTAACGTAAACTTTCCGGAAGAGTCGCACTCCCTTTCAGTAAAAACTATACAAAAATCCGTTAATTAGATTTTGAGAAAATCGTTCACATACAGACAGACTACTTTTGGGGATTTATAATAAGTATAGATATCTCACTTGGAATTTTATCATTGATAGTTAAAGTATTGGCACGAATTTGATTAGTTACATCTGATGGTATATAATAGGATATTATAATTTTGTTCAATATAAAACCGATATATCCAGAAATTTAATTTCGGAAGCATTCGCTTTTTTACACTAAAAAAATATATATCGGTTTCGAGAGATTAAAATGTAATAATAATATTAATTCTTTGATTTTTGCATTATTAATAATCATATTACCTCTGTAAATTGCTTAAATTAAATGCACCCAAATAAATATTAATATTTTTTTATTATTATTAAGAATAATAATAATAAATTTATAGGACAATCTGTTACTTGACGGAAATTTTAACTGACTGCTTGAATAATTAATTCAAGTAGTAAAACACATTCACCCAAATAAATTTTATTAATAGTTTTTTTATTATTATTAAGAATAAAAAATAATAATAAATATATAGGACAATTTGTTATTTGACTAAAATTTTAACTGATTTCTTGAATAATTATTTCAAGTATGTAGTAAAAACACATTATGATGGGTTGTTTTTTATTACAGTTATTCTATATGGAGGATTATGAGATACAATTGGTTACTAAGGGACATTGTCCCTTCTGTAGGCACAAACCTGAAGACGCTAAAAAGGACGTAGACAGTACAGAAGAGTCTATGGTCAACGGCTCTGGGTCTTCAACGCCAAGAAGTCCAAGCGAAAGTCACGGCACGTGGCGATCATAACGGTATCAAACTATCAAATTGTTTTGACTGGGCGCGAGGTGTGCATTGTGGCAATTGAAAAACGATCAGAGAAGAGTTTGAAATTTAATTTAATTTAAAATTTAATTTTCAATTAATGGCCTTTATGAGTGCCATCTTGGCACAAATTACTTTGCCAATGTCACGTAAGGGTTTGAAATAATCATTGGCGCGCGTATATAATGACGTATCTAACAAAATTATAATGTCCCGAACTTACACGACGCACTTTCCTTTTCCCATAATTTTATATATAAATTTTAGAGTCCAAATACGTCGCTAGCGATCATTAAATCGTTTAATACACGATATAAATAGTTTAATACATGATATATATATATATATATATATATATATATATATATATATATATATATATATATAAATAGTTTAATACACGATAATATTTGTACAATATTGCATTCCATTTCAACGCCGTGTGGTATCCGGCTGAGTAGAATAGACCAACCTCATTTCTTACTGAGGTGTTGTAAAAGGCGATTAAGGTAAGTTGACCCACCGTGTGGTATCCGGTTTAGTAGATCGGACCACCCTCTTACCGAGGTGTCGTAAAATACGACTAAGGTAAGTTGACGTCAGGCAGGCGGCCGGTCGTAAAAACGCTGCGAAATCATGTAACAACATGTTTATAACATGTTGTGCCGACCCCACTTAGAGTGGGATAAGGGTAGGAGGATGATGATTGCACATTTCATTTCAGTAATCGCGTTGGAATTTAACATGTTTAAGGTATGATTTTGATAATGATTACTCACTTCCTTTTTAGTTATGGACACGTATTGGATACAATTAAGGTAAGGGCACTAGTATTTGACCAATAAAAATTATACAATAAAAATAAATTTGTAATTACCTGTTGCCATCTATTAACAACTGCCAAAAATCTCAGAACTGTACCCCATTGTTTATTATTTGAAATTAAATATTACTAAATAATATTTTTTATTAGCCACAACAAACAAACGCTTATTATTGAAAATTTCATACAAAACTGTCAACTACTAGTACATTGTCAATTACTAGTGCACTTACCTTATTTACTGATGTATTTGAGAGGAACAAGATCGTGAAGTTAATTAACTTGTATATTGTACCATTTCTAGAAAAATCGTCTCAGTAGCTGTTCAAGAACAACCATAAATTCCCTGACTATTATCGTAGTAGTGAGTAGCCTTTTATGATACAATATTTGTTATTCCTTGTACTCGAAAATGAAACAATTTTTTTTACTCATTATGTTATACCCTATATAAATATCTCTAAAGAATTTCTGTTGTGTGTTACCGACCAATCCGCATTAGAGCAGCATAGCGGGTCTAAGAATCAAACCATTACCTACAAAATAGAGAAATTACCTTTTCCCAGCTGTGATAATACTAACAGACTTTTGAATATTTATAAGTTAACCCAGCGTAGTAGTTTCAATTGTTGAAAATTACAACAATATTCCACCGGATTAGCCGCAAAGAATAACAGACAGACATTCACATTTATAGGTAATAATTATTTATAAGTATATACTTGTTTGTTCATTGCTTTAATTTTAAGTCAATGCTATCCCATCAAGAAATCGAGCGAAATCAGTCTTATTTAAATAGAGCCATAATTTAATAATATTAAAGCCATAATTCAATAATCGGTGAAGGAAAACATCGTGAGGAAACCTGCATATCTCTAGAGAATCCTAGGGATATGTGTAACCTACCAATCCGCATTGGAGCAGCGTGGTAGGTCTTAGCTCCAACCCTTCTCTCCAAAAATGGAGAGAGGAGGCCTATGCCCAGCAGTGGGATAGTAACAGGCCGTTACTTACTTATAATTTAATATATCCTACCGGCTAACGTGGTTTAATTAACTTTAAATTTTTAACTGTACAATTAAATATAGTATTTTAGTAATGTCAACGTCAATATAAATATGTTTCCGGGTAAATAACTCTGTTCGCTACGACGTTATCGTAATATAAATTTCTTAAAAGAAACACCTGCTATGTCAGCATTTGTTGATAATTATTATTCATTTAGGTCAAGGATTACTCGTTTAAGTTTTGGTTTTATAGTGCTGTGGTTAATTAAATAGCGCTACCACGTACTAGTGTATATTTATACCAATAACTTGTCTAAACCTAAACAAGTAATCTTTAAGTATGCGTTGCTTAGCATTCGACACTGTCTAAGTCAATTTGTTACTTTTTTAAAGTTATTACATTGTAACGCTTGGTTGGTTGTAAAAAAGGCACAATTATTTAATGGGCGTGGGTAAGTAAATGACCGTCAACGCTTTGCTAATCAAGTTCTGTAGGAATGGCCTTGTTTTTGTACAATTCGGATTCGTACTCGGATATGGGAGCCAGGGTATGGATCTATTTATTTAAAAAAACAAGATTCATACATAACGAATCAAGAGTATTATAGAGATGGAAATAAATAACATCCTAATAGTAAATGACCTGTGATAGCCCAGCGGTGTGACCGTACGACTCTTTCGAGAGGGTCACGAGTTCAAACTCCGGAAGGCACCAATGAGTTTTTCTATTAAAACTTATGTGTCTAATTGATAACTGCAATTTATTACACGCTTTTCGTTGAAGGAAAACATCGTGAGGATACCTGCATATCTCTAGAGAAATCTGGGGTTATGTGTAACCTACCAATCCGCATTGGAGTGGTAGGTCTTAGCTCCAATCCTTCTCTACAGAAATGTAGAGGAGGCTTATGCCCAGCAGTGGGATTGTAACAGGCCGTTACTTTACTTTTTTTAGGCTGTATAAAGTGGATCTTAGTAAAAAGAGCTACGCAGATAGATGTCATAGAGATAAAATAACAGGAGTTATTGTAAAATAACCATAGAAGATAGAGACATGCTGTCTGGGAATTTTTTGTAGATCTAGATTTCTTTAGTACATTGTTTTAGTTGATGTCTGTCAGCTTACGCGCCGCACGCGACTCCAATAAGACTTTTTATAACCGCGCGACCACTCCAATACGATTTAAATAAAACCGTAATATATTATTGACCTAAAACTTCCGATAGTCCGGCCCGGTAATACATTTTAGTGATAACGACACAAAAATTGGTTCAGTAGATTTGGATAACATCGATCTCATACAGACAGACAGATTTTGGGAACTTTTATAATAAGTATAGATATAGATAATATTCTGATCGAGAAAAGAAAGTAAGAAATAGATATTGAATAAAACAAATTAAATAAGAAATAATTAAAAAAAAGGTCACCAACTGCAAATTAAAATACATTACAAATTACCGTATTAAAATATATGTACGTGTAAGTGAGATCATTTAAACATTTAGTCATGTATACCTACCGATCACATCTTACACTTATTAATTACTTTACCTTTCTCAGACTACAGGCATTCAAAATAGGCTCTTCACATTACAGTTTTAAATGCATACATGTCTTCAATATGTCGATTTTACGCCAGATGCTATATTTCGGTTGGCCTCTGGCGACAGCTGCGTTGTTTCTTTACCCACAAAATATACAATCCGACACATTCACGAAGGCAATTTTATTACTACGATGTTCGTGCATGGTGCAATGTCATATTCGTAAATGGAGAAGAGTATATATTTGTATTAAATCTGTTCATTAACAATTATGTGTTATTTATAAAAAAATTCACTAGATAAATTTATTAATTTATTACGACTTCATTGTCAATTCAAGTGTTAAAACAACATCAATTACTTTTTATTTGCTATTTTTCTTTTCTCAAAGTTTATTGTATGTAAGCTTTAAATGAAGTAAATTTATCACCATTAGTGCGTCTTGGATATGAAAGTGCAATAGACAGACAAACAGATAGTATTTAAATTAATTATTTAATTTAATATTTCATTGGCATCGTTATTCGATGATATGCAAAAAGAGCAAGTGACACCATAGGTAAAGCTTGTATAAGATCAATAATGTTATGTATAGGCTATATAACATCACGCTAAGATGTATAGGAGAAGAGCAGCAATAAAAAATATTACGAGAACGCCAAAATTTAAAGCTTGCTTGCTTTGCGTGCGCTGAAATGGTATCACCATTCTATAACACCAGTTATTCAAGAATCACGTATTATAAAATTGTTCCCCTCTAAAAGTTCTAAATAAAAGTCCGCGACAGCATATGTCTAGCTTTTAAAGTTAACCTACCATTTTTATGATTATCAAAATACTATTACTGTCTTAATCTTTCCACGCGGAAGGAGCAGCTAGCGATTGCTAGTCCTTTATATTTCTAAAAGGCTTTTTAAAGTAGTACATTCAGAAAGCTGAGGTACATCTCAATCCACATTAACAGTGGTTTCTCCACACTAACCAGGTTTACAGAATATCTATGCTTACATTTTTCATAAAGCATCCTATCTATCAAATTTCTATATATAGGTATATATTTTAGTTTTTCCTTCTTTCTTATTAGGTGTTAGGAATAATCAACTAACAGATGCATATAACTACATCAGAACAGAACTATTTTAATTTAAATCTTAACAGGGTCACGTTACGAAAACACACCTGCAGTCAAGTATAGGACAGCCCTCGAATTTATTCAATTTAATTTTTTGGAGCGTAATCGAATCAAACCGTTTTAAATGTAAAAAAAAACTATATGTATTTCTATATTATTACTACGTAAGATAGAACTGTTAAATTTTGACAAAGAAATATACTACACCTATTTAACCGTAACTTTACAAATAAGACTCCGTCGTTCTTCGTTGACATTTTTATTTATATAATTATTTAGAGTTAATAATGCATTCAGTTATTTATTATGTGAAAATTATTTTTTTATTAATACTTGCGACATTTGTATCGTTAAAGTTTTTAAGTAGATATCTAAGTGCATAATTGGATTGTTAACGCAACATTTTTTATAAAAAAACTAGTTCTTAGAGTCTGTGTGTATATCTGTATATAAGTATGTATTTCAAATTGTATATGTATGTATTTCCCAATAAAGTACCTCTCAACTTCGCCCAAACATTATCAATTGACAACATTACAATAATCAGTTAAACGATCGCGACGCGGGTTTTGTATATTTCATATTCCGTTTATACGGTTTTTGCCAATTAGCACAAACCAATAATATTGTATTCCAAAAATAACAATAATTACCCTTTGTCAATAATTATTATATATAAGCTGTGGTAGCCCAGCGGTAACACCGTGCGACTCTTTCGAGAAGGTCACGGGTTCAAACCCGGGCAGACACCAATGAGTTTTTCTGTTAAAACTTATGTCTAATTGATAATTGCAATTTATCACACGCTTTTCGGTGAAGGAAAACATCGTGAAGAAACCTGCATATCTCTAGAGAAATCTGGAGATATGTGTAACCTACCGATCCGCATTGGAGCAGCGTGGTAGGTCTAAGCTCCAAACCTTCTCTCCAAAAACGGAGAGAAGAGGCCTATTCTCAGCAGTGGGATAGTAACAGGCCGCTACCTACCTACCAATAATTATTGTTCAATTTAGTATCTGGGTTTGTATTATTATTTCATAGTATAATATAGTTGAATATTATAATATTGATTGAAGCTTTGTTTATAATAAGTTAGTGTTTAAGAACTAAAATGTAAACACGTTCAAGATTTGATCTCTTGATTTAAGTATATGTAAGCGACCATTGTAGAGTAAGTAACGTTTTGTGATAAAACCACCGTCCTATTGAAAAACAAATAAACACAGAAAACTAATAAGCTTGTATATTCATTTCTTCTCCCTTTTTAAGTGATACATTTGTCGCCTTCATTTACCTTGATTTAGCATAGTATTATTAACAAGAGCAATTTTTTTTTGCTGCAATACTTCATAAAGCAATTAAAAAATATATATAATTCTAAATAAAAAGTTTTGTTTTCACCTATACTAAAATTTACCGCTAAAGAGTTTGTTTGTTTGATTGTTTTAACGCGCTAATCTCAGGAACTATTGGACCGATTTGAATAATTCTTTCAGTGTAAGATAGTCCTTTCATTTAGAAAAGCTATCGGCTATATATAACATCACGCTAAGATTAATAAGAGAGGACCAGCAATTTTAAATAATACTAAAACGGCAAAATTAAACCTTGCCATGCGTGAGCTGAGTAAACGGCGATAGTTATTAAAATCATGTATTACAAAATTGTTCCCTAAAAGTCCGCGACAGCATATGTCTAGCTTTGAAGGTTGAACCACTTTAACTATTTTTATGGTTATCAAAAGACTATATTACGGTTCTAATCTTTCCACGCGGGCGGAGCCGCTGGCTGTTGCTAGTACCTTAAGATCGTAAAAACGCATGCATTACAAACCTTCACCATTACAATACTCAAGCACTACACAAACTCAGTATCACAAACTCAACAATCGTTTCACCCCGCAACCGAAGCATCCTCAATAAATAGACTTCACGGCAAAATATCATAGCAAATCGCGAAGCCATTCTTTATTGCCAGGCTTTGTTGAAATGAAAACGGATAGTAACACTACGTTAAGCTTTATATGTATTTTCTATTTGCTTTATCGCGGATTAATTTTATTATTACTTTTGGATCACGTCTCTCCGCCTAATTCTAAAAATTACATCACATTATTAAGTTTTTTTGGACATAGTCTTGTCAAAATAAAAGTAGTAAATTTAAAATGTAAAATACATTGGACACTTACAAACACGGTCGTCCGTCCCCAAAATAAGTAACTTGTGTTATTGGTGGCAGACTACTGGTAAATATATACTTACATATTATTAAATACATATATACACCCAGGCTCGAAGAACCAACAATTTTTCGTTTGTAAATGTTGGTCTTCGGTGGGAATCGAACCCACGACCCGCAGAGCGGAAAGCAGGTTCACTACTAACCGCGCCAACAGCCAGTCAAATTTTATTTTGTAACTGCTTTGTAGGCATAGTTCGATTAAAATCACAGCAATATTAACTAGGTATTATTGAACTGCGGTATAATATTCCTACATATTTAATTAAAAAAAATTGGTAATTGCCAAATATTTTTATAACAGTAGCCACGTACAAATAAGCTTTGATAGTTCATAGGTGAGACCGTGCGTCTATCTCGAGAGGGTCAGTTTTTAAATCTCTAGGATCAATGAGTTTTTCGGTTGAAACTTGTATCTAATTGTTAATTGCAGTTTGTGGTACAGTTTTCGCTAAAGGAAAGCATCTCGCTAGAGAATTCGGGGAATATGTGCAACCTACAAATCAATCCAAACTGTAGAATGTGGTACATCTTACTTCCAACCCTTCTCTTCAATGATAGAAGCCTATGTTCAACATCTAAATAATAAAATTTGTACAGTGAAAAATTTGACATGTGTGATATCATATTGCGTTTTATCACGGTAACGGAATGAAAGTTGAAAGTATTTAAATTACTTGACGCGTGGATATATTTGCATACACCTTGCAGCGACGTCAAAATATAATGAAAGATTAACAGGTTCCGTGTTAAAAACAAATTTAAAGAGCATAAGATAATTAAATATTAGGTAGTGAGAATCCAATTTACTGGCTGTACTCAAGACGGACGATATACCTATTACAAAAAACAGAAAAGGTGTGTGTATGTGATATTTGACTGGCCCATTGGCGAAGGTGGCAGTGACCCTGTCTATAGCTCTGTGAATAGCTGGTTCGATTTCCGCCGAGGGCCAATATTTTTTAAATACAATTTGTTCAAAGTTGGTTCTACGCGACTGGGTTACGAATCCTGCATGTATCGGGTATGAAAACCGATAGTCCACTTACATTTAGCACTATATATTTTCTATTTACATTATCGCGGATTATAGCAAAATAATTTTACTATTACTTTTGTATGTTTTTTGAGTTGAGCCGATATATTGTTGTAAACGCCTACGCCGAAACATAAATTATTATTAATGGAACACTAAAAATCATGCTAGTGTAATAATATCATTTGATTAATAATGTAAAATTAAAAATGTTTAAAAGATTGACACAGTAAATTAGTAAGTAAATTCACAGTAGGGGGTTTTGAGGGAGACAAATCGATCTAGCTAGATTTTAACTGAAAAAATTTCGTTTTATCCCTGTTTTTGGGCATTAAAAAATACTAAAGTTTATATTGAATTGAATTTTTGCCGTTAACTGTCAAGTCAGCGTAGATTATTCGAGTAACGGGTGGTCGCGAGAAATTAAAATACCTAGGATCAAGCCCCACCTACTCTGTTAGATTTTTTTTTTTTTTTAAGTTTCCATTTTTAATTTTGTAAAAAATTACCAAGCAAGGCTCGATCAACCAGGTTCATTCTATATAAAGACAATTGAAGGCTTTTATTTAGATGAAATGATTAAGCGGACAGTCAACATGTGAAATTAAAATTTTAGGTCAAGATATATAATTGAATATCGATAGTCGATGTTCGAGGAGTAAGATTATCGATGCAGCAGGTGATGAGTCCGACTGTTCGTTTTTGGCGAATCAGAGGCGAGCAGGTGCGCACGCAGGTGTCGCCGCGATCTCGGCCGATATCGATATACAGGTTGCTATCGATCGATAAACTGGTCGTTACATGTTGATCTAGAAATCGTAACATAAAATTACATATGATGCCACAGACGTGATCTGATCATCTCTCTCATGTGAATACTTTAGTCGAGAACTGCATTGTAGACAGATAAATAAATAAATGGTACACTTACACGGTCATCCGTCCCCAAAGTATCTCACCTAATACTTGTGTTATGGTGAATATATACTTCTATAAATTTTAAATACAAATATACATCCAGACTCGAAGACCAACAAATTCATTTAAAGAATATGTTGGCCCTCGGCGGGAATCAAACCCGCGACCCGCGGAGCTGAAGACAGGGTCACTACCCCCTGCGCCAACGGGCCAGTCAAGTGATATGATATGATTCTCTTATTTAGATTACCGTTACTCAGTTATCATACTAGTGTTAGATATAAAAAACAAATCGCGCAGCATTTTTATTTAAATTTTAAATTATACAAATATAACACAACGCTAAATGTGAGTGGCACACCATGCTTCAAAAAAGTTTGATCGAGTATTTTTTGTAGTTACATTCACGGGTTTTTCTTTATCTAGTGGACGTGTGTTGTATCCCAACTAATATAAATAATTCAGCTAAATATTACAAATGTAGATGAGTTCAGAATCTGTATTATACACGAATGAGACCATTCATAAATATTTACATCAATTCACAGAAAAGTATTAATATGAGGGAACAAGAGTTTTTAAAAAAAAGATTTTTCTAAAAAATGAGTTAGTGCTATATGATTTTTGCTATCCCAGATACCCATACTTTACTGGGTTGAAATTTAGTCTGTATATTTAAATAATTAAAAACTAGGTGATATATACTAATTATATAGATATATTTCACGTAACTATAGCCAATACATAGTATAAGCTATTCTTGGTTATAAGATTCTATAATAAAATAACGTCAATCAATAAAATTTTAGCTTTGCCATTAAAGCAGTATAAAAAAAATTAAATTAGGCTGATAAAGAAACTCTAATATACTGTTGAGAATAATAAAGATGATAAGAATGCGTGGATACACTTTTCGACACAGTAAAAGACAGTAATGACTAAATGTAACCAGTTATGCGAATTATATTTTGAAAATAGCAACCGCTTAGTTTTACGCTGGCTCTTTTTGGCCATATCCAATTTTGAATTATTTAATTTATAGCAATAACGAGACTTGTTGATAGCGAAAAATATTTGAAAAATAGCAATTCGCCTCAATTATTTATGGATCATCAGTAAAAAGATTGTTGTAAATAATGATCATCCTGTTAAGGATAAACATGACGCGTGCGCTACTTTGTAATGTGCACGAGATAGGACAGATGTGGCCGGCATATGCGCCCGCGCCTCTGGCGGGACCGCGTTGTGTCAAAATCGATTCGAAGAGCCAACACGCGTACAAGAAGCCATTGTGGAGTGAAATTGTATATTTTAAGGGGGTCAAGAGTGTATTGTCTTCAGAATATTATCATAAACTTAATTGCATCCATTTCAAAAATAATACTTGTATTAAATATGAATATTAACACTGAATAGCCGTGTGGTATCGCTAAGTAGAATAGATCACCCTCATTTCTTACCGAGGTGTCGTAAAAGGCGACTACGGTAAGTCGACCCGCAATGTGAAATCCGGCTGAGTTGAATAGACCACCCTCATTTCTTACCGAGGTGTCGTAGAAGGCGACTAAGGTAAGTTGACCCACCATGTGGTAGCCGGTTTAGTAGAATAGACCACCCTCATTCTTACCGAGGTATCGTAAAATACGACAAAGGTAAGTTGACGTCAGGTAGGCGGCCGGTCGTAAAAACGTGGCAACTCCACTTAGAGTGGGATAAAGACAGTCAGATGATTGTCGATTTATATTTATGTGTTTTGGAAAACTAACAAATTACGTCTTAATATCATTATATCTATCATATTTAATTAAGGAGGGAAAATAAAGAAACTACCTTCAATTCTCCCACGCTGAATATAGGAGATTACCTTGGAGAGACGATTTGTACTTTGATACACCATGATCTTAGAACAAGGCGAAGTGACAGATTACAAATATCCAAATATTAAATTTATATTATATTTTCAACATTCGACGTATATTTCACGCTTACTCATGACTTTCGCCTACGACTTCAATGGCATGGTGAATTATTACTATAAATAAGCAATATTTTTTAAATAATCTTCATGTGTACCTGCGATTGGAACCCTCAAATTATTGCCCGCGACTTTGTTTTCGTAGACTTCGTAGAATCGAGAAAGCCGAGAAATTTATTTGAATAAAAATTGAAATACTTTAACTAGTATATCTATACAAGAAGGAACAGTCGGTTTATCCATGGATAAATAATATTAATATAGATAAACAATCCTTCATAGATATAATTAATTATAAAGTTTTAGATTGTGTTAAAATTACGTTTACCTTTATAATTATTT
The DNA here is from genome assembly GCA_947086495.1 of Morpho achilles. NCBI lineage: Eukaryota > Metazoa > Arthropoda > Insecta > Lepidoptera > Nymphalidae > Morpho > Morpho achilles. The sequence continues at coordinate 9,386,368 of CAMTZB010000022.1, read as the reverse complement.
ATTCAAGCCTCAACGCACTTCGTAGATTGACATCTTTGAACGACCGCGCCCCAAGGAAACCAAAAAACTATGCCTCAGGTAGAAGCATTTGTGCTCATTTTTTAATAGGAACGTGTCTTGCAGCTGCCCCTAATAACAATGTGTTTCGGCCCAAATGTATTAAAGCACGCGGCACGAACTAATCTTAGAGCTTTTGAATTCACAGACAGCTGTCTCACAATCGATATTCAAAAAATTATCTCTAAGTGTATGACGCCACGTGGTTTAAACAGGTTACTAAGTGTTTCGCGGCTAATTGTTATTATATTTGGTACCTAAGTTGGGTCTGGGTTCATAGTGAATAGCTCTTTGCCGCAGACAGCTTTGCTAAAAACTAATTTTAAGAGCATAATACATTCGGTACTGAAAATCCAATGCATTGTTTGTGCTCTAGACGTTAGATATATTAAAAAAAAATTGTTAAGATTTTTATGATTATTAACTAGCTCGTTGCCGCAGTTGGCCCTGCCTTCAGCTCCGCGGGTCGCGGCTTCGATTCCCGCCGACGGCCACCAAATTCTTGGAGTCCAGATGTATATAACTGTTTAAATATGAGTTTAAATTTATAGATGCATTATATTTACCAGTTGTCTGTCACCCATAACACAAGTATTAGGTTAACTACTTTGGGGACGGACGACCGTGTGTTTAATGTCCCATGTCCCATATATTTATTATTAATATTATTCTTCTTTAATTTGTAAAAAAATACAAGCAATATTAAGCTTATTTATTAACAGAATTAGACGCTACGTTGCGGAGTTCCATAATACAAAAAAAATAACTTGCTTCTAACGCGATTCGAGAAAATCTTTCTTAATACAAAAAGTAGAGTGTACTATCCGTTTTCATACCTTATGCATGCTGAATTCAATGCACCACAAACTTTCAACAGCACTCCAACAAAATCGTAAATCTATCTCTTGATAATGCTTCAGTTACGGGGTGAAATCGTTATTGAGATTGTGGTAGTGATTTAGTGCAATATTAGTGTAATAGGTGATTAAGCAAGGCAACACAATTAAGTTTTCATATTTCAGAGTCATTCAAAATTTTCGTTTATTTACCTATAATTGTTATTATTTCTTTTATATTATAAACGAATATAAATAAGTCAATGTTTATCAAAATCAGACGATGCTTGGGACTAATACGACCATAGAGTTATTATAAGAATACGGAGGCCGGCCTAAAACGTGTCCTATGTGCAAATGAGACTGTACTTATCTGTCCTCATCCTCCTGCCCTTATCCCACTCTAAGTGAGGTCGGCACTACATGTTATAAACATGCTGTAATATGAATTGGCTGAGTTTTTAAGACCGGCCGCCTGCATGACGTCAATTTACCTTAGTCGCCTATTACGACGCCTCAGTAAGAAATGAGGTTGGTCTATTCTACTCAGCCGGATACTACACGACGGGTCGACTAACATTAGTCACCTTTTACGACACCTCGGTAAGATATGAGGTTGGTCTATTCTATACAGCCGAATACCACACGGCTAGACCTATCTCCTCTTTTAAATGTGATAAAACAAAAAAGTATGCGACTTTCATTTTTTCCCCTATTATTTAGTGACATTCTCAATTACAGGCAGAGCTATGGCTCTTATACACTAAATTAATAACACTGAGTGCGGCCGACTAACTGACATAACGAAGTTAAAGTTAAGTGACGAGTAGCGGATTCTAAGTGGCGATTTCGCCATAAAATTGTATATATCAGACTTTTTATACCTTTTTATACCTTTTGAATTCCGCTATAGTTTGCGTATAAATCCAATGTCTTTTTAAACAATAATTAATTACTATGTACATTATTATAAAATCGCTCCATATTCGTAGGTAATTTAAACAACAGCAATTACAGATAGTTAACGATCTGATATACAACCGGATTCACCTGGCGCCCGCACCATCTGCTGCCTGCATGGATTTGTGGTGATCTTATAAAGACAAGTCTACACGGGATATAATTTTTTTAAAGTTCAAATTAAATACTGTATTGTTTAACACATTTATACTGAAGCCGTTTCAAAAGTTACCAATAATGATTAATACAAAAGTAATAATAGAATTATTTTGCTATAATCCACGATGAAGTAAAATAGAAAATATATATAAGTTAAATGTAGAGTGGACAATCCGTTTTCATACCTGATACATGCAGGATTCGTAAAAAACACATGCACAAACCTCCACCACCGCCACCACAATACACAAGCACTACATACGTTCACTATCACAAACTCAATAATCGTTTCGCCCCGCAACCGAATCATCATCAAGAGATAGACTGCACGACCAAAATCGCAAAGCGAAGCAATACCCAAATAAGCTTAGTTATATACTAATCGGTGCAACCTTACTATTTATTTTATTTTGCCTGCGAACAAGTGTAACAAGCTTGAACTAGAAACATTTATCTGATCGTTAATGAGGGTGCCATTGTTATGTTTTATAATCTCAAGTTGTTACCAGATGTTCAGTTTAAGCCCTTTGTTACACGTGCGCAAAACTGTAAAAATGTGTTTTTTACGAATCCTGCATGTATCAGGTATGAAAATGGACTGTCCACTCTACATTTAGCATTATATATATTTTCTATTCTATTTTATCGCGGATTATAGCAAATAATTCTATTATTACCTTTTTATTATGGATCTCCGCAAAGTATCGCCTAATTCTATAAATTAAAAAAATAGTAATGATTAAATTTAACTAATAGCATCCAAACTAATACAAATGTGTAAAAATCGTCACTGGTAACAATGACTTCCACCTACATCCCTGTTTGGTGACCCCATCCGATGATAGCCACTTGGCCAAAATATGGACAAAAAGCGTCGCTTATAACCCTAATGATTAAATAACGATCGCAAACACGACGGCGTGATAACATTGGCAGTCATATTCTTTCTAACAGCCCTCCGTTACACACCTCGCCGTGGCCCGACCTCAGAAGTTACAATAGAATTATTTTCAAGTCACCACACGTATCACAAAATGCTGTCAACACCAACACTCCACACATGCACTACACACTCTCACTACCACAATCGCTACGATCATTTCGCCCCGAAACTGAAGTATCATAAGGAGGATAGGCTCCACGGCATTACGATTTTGTTTTTTAGCATTAGCATTTTGTGATATGTGTGGTGACTTGTCCTGCGTGTGTAAGGTATGTGAATGTTGTCTGCTTCATACACTGCTACAGAGAGCATGTACTGTAAGTATATTTCCTATAAGCAATTTGTTTAAATTGTTGTAATTTGTTGTGCTTTTATAAAAAGGTTTATTATAAAAGTTGCCATTAAAAAGTAATATCAACGGCAGATGCGATTAATCACTACCTTCGTCGTTTTTCTACTTAACTTAAAAACAGTACACACAAATATGATGTGTAATACATAATTATACTAATACTTCACTTATTATACTGTATAAAATGATATATGCAAATACGCTTGCAGTTTCAAGGTACCTACCAAATATAGTCTTTAATTTAGCTGTAACTCAAATAGAGCGAAGCGAAGTTGAAATAGGGTAACTTTTAAACGGTTTTCTGTACAATATGTAGAATGTATCACATTCTACAATGTGTTTGTAATTAGTTACAGTGCTTAATGTTGTCTAAAATGTTTCTTATACTATTAAAATGTCGATATAACACAATGGCACAACTTCACAAGGTAAAGACTTCTCTTTTCTCGTACAAAAGGGTTAGAATTAACACCCACCACGGTAGAACACAGATTGACAGGTAACATATATTTAGGTATATAGGCATACGCGGGCCGTTTGTTTTTCTAATCTCTACACTATTTGATCAATTAAAAATATAGTTTTTAAATAAAACAAATTAAAAAAAATTTTCGTCGATTATCCTATTTAGTGCATTATCTATAGATTGAGTACTGATACTTGGTGGTATCACTAAGTGTAAACAATTGGTTAGCCTGTTTATACTTATCAATAACAAATAAGTCTTACACTAAAGGAATTTCTATATTTGTCTGATATTACTATGTGTACGATTTGAGAGTTTAATAAAATGTTCTTTAATATTAAAATTAACGTTAAAAAACGATGATGTGATTTATTTAGAAACATACTTCATATTATATTCATGTATGAAATCCATTCTTATTGTGAAAAACTGCTTTCGGTGAATAATAGAAGAGTTACCGCCTATATTGATTTCTTGCTGTAAGCCATTTTACTAACAGTATTCTGGTATCATTTAATCTTAACATTCAACCTTAACATGAAACGTTATTTGACAATTCTATGGCTTTTTTGGATTTACTTTTCTTATCTTAAGAAATAAAATTGTTCCATATCACCCCATCCTTATAATAAAGTTATATGTTCTTTATACGAATATAAACATAGAACACGTAACTTTATTCTTCGGATGGGGCGATATGTAGTATCCTTATCCTCTTTACATATTTGCTAATGTATTTAAATACATACATTTAATTTACCATCATCATCCACCTGCCCTTATTCCACTCTAAGTGGGGTCGGCACAACATGTTATAACCATGCTGTCACATGATTTCGCAGCGATTTGTCACCGGTAAGAAATGAGGTTGGTCTCTTCTGCTAAACCGGATACCACACGTTGGGTCAACTTACCTTAGTCGTCTTTTACGACCCCTCGGTAAGAAATGAGGTTGATCTATTCTACTCAGCTGTATACCACACGGCGGGTCGACTAACCTTAGTCATCTTTTACGACCCCTCGGTAAGAAATGAGGTTGGTCTATTCTACTCAGCCGGATACCACACGGCGGGTCGACTAACCTTGGTCGTCTTTTACGACCCCTCGGTATGAAATGAGGTTGGTCTATTCTACTCAGCCGGATACAACACGGAGGGTCGACTAACCTTGGTCGTCTTTTACGACCCCTCGGTAAGAAATGAGTTTGGTCTATTCTACTCAGCCTGATACCATACCACACGGCGGGTCGACTTACCTTAGTCGTCTTTTAGGACCCCTCGGTAAGAAATGAGTGTGGTCTGTTCTACTCAGCCAGATACCACGCGCCTAATACATTTAATTTATATATATTTAAATACATTAAATAATACAAAACAGAAAATAGAATAGAATCTTTATGAAAGAATTAAAGCATTTAAGAAGTGTCCTGTAAACTGTCCGAAATGAGCATATAAGATTTTCCAGTAAAGCATGTATTGATCTATCTACGCTGAATATTGTATCTACAAATTAAAATACGTAGAAAACCTTACCGGTAATAAAAAAGGCAAGAAATAAAGTCATTTCCTCGAATGTAATACAGCCAGCTAAATGCAATTAAAGGAATAGCGAATGCTAAAAGCAGCATTGCTCTCTCCTTTGTACTAAATATCTTGAATGCTACGGAATAAGTACTTTATCTCTAAGTAGTTACGTCACATTATTGAAGCTAAAACCTTTTAATGCTAGGAATGAAAAGGAGCTGAGATTTGTATTTCAAAAAATTCGCTTTTCTTTTCTTCAGCAATGAATTACGATTCTTACAAGAAGGTAAAATAAACTTTGTTTATTCATATTTATTTTGTTTTTTTTTATTGCCACCCGATAGATAGTATTGCAATCCGTTTAGTAGATTTTGAGAAAATCGATCACATATAGACAGACAGATTTTAGGTACTTAGTTTTATAGTATGTATATGGCTAAATACGGGTTGGACATACTCGATATAAGGAGAGGACATCAGCGAATACATCATAGTACATCAGCGAATTAAAGGTGAAACACAAACAGTAATATTTAAATATACCCGAACAGACGGATAGACAAATTTTGGCCTTTGTTATATTAACAAGGATGTACAATCCAAAAGTCTAAGTAATCTATAATCCTTGATAAAGCAAGTATAAAATAAGTATATGTAATGCTATCCGTTCGCATTCTGGATATATACTGGATTCGTAAAAATGCATGCACTTGAAAGCCTCCACCGCCGCCATTACAATACACAAGCACTGCATACATTCACTTTCAAAAACTAAACAAACGTTTCGCCCCACAACCGAGAAGCATCATCACGATAAAATAGCAAATCCATATCATGTTTATAGAAATATACACGAATATATATTAATAACTAAATTTAATACGTCTTATACTGATTAATCTCATGTAATATTTAAACGAAGAAAAGATTGAATCTAGTCCATAAATGTGTATGTAAATCTGCAAACATATTAAGTAATATAAAATACACATTTTTGCCGTAAACTGTCACATCAGCGTAGCTTATTCGGGAAACGGGCGGTCTCGAGAAATGAATATACCTAGGATCGAGCCCCACCTAAACAATTATTTTTATTTTTCTTGAAGATATTTTTTATTTTGTAAAAAATTACCCACTCGGTCAGCCAGGTACATTTATTTACATTTACAACTTATTTTTATGCTAAGTATAATAAAAATAAATAGCTGTTCTCTATGTTCATTTGTTTTGTTGTCACCCATAAAGTAAAAATTATGCAATTCCTTAAATTATAAAGTGAATATACTATTCACTTTATAATTGACAATTTTATGACAGTTGTGTGAGCACTTATTTTATTCGTTAAAGAAATTTATAGCAGATATCACACATACATTTTACGATTTGCACTGCTTCTCTAAATGAATTTCAATTATGCTAAATCACGTCCCACATCACAAATGGAAGATTTTCTCGACGTATCAATGTCGTAGCACTACTAAAACAATTAGTAGACAGCACATGGTCTATAAAATTAATGGTACTTATGAAAATAAAAATATTGGTTGGCAGGCTCTTAGGCAAGAAATAAACTAGGGCCTCAACTAAACTATTCCTTTATATAACATAACATTGTTTCCTAATATTGAGTCGCGGATCTGGAATCTAGATTATTTATATTCTAAATTTGAAATTTTTTATTTATACTTTGTAAGCTAGAGTCAAAGGAGGCCCATGAGCTTGTGGCCACTGCTCCGTCTAGCTCTACGGTAGCTACGCCACTGGATGTGGGTGATATTTGGAAATAAAAAGTATAAGATTGCCATCGAAGCGGGAGTTGCGATGTGCAATGGGAGTTCCCATGCGAATGGCAACTCTAATCTTTTGCCATTTCTTCAAATTAATTAAAATATTAGTTTAAATACACTATGCATTTGCACTGTAGTTGTAAATTACAGGCAAGTGATAACTATGAAACTCATTTCGAAACCTTTAACTTTCTGGAGCCTTCTTTTATTTCGTTATTTCTATCCAAATATATTGCATGAATTCGGCGTTAATCAGCGAACTCTGTTATACAAAATGAATAACGCCTAAAATATGACTCATGATATTTAAAAAAATTTTTTTTTTTTTCTTCGTTTTCCCAATTGTTTCAGTAAATAGAGGGAAATTGATAGAATGCTACTTAAACTATAATTTTGAAGTATATATCAACGAGACCCTGAGACCTTATCAATATGTTATTAATTAAAATGATAGCTTGTCCATCATGTATAAAAGTGGAAAATATCAGCATTGATTAATAGGTTCAATATATCCTAGGTCTATTGATCTATTGTGACAAGGGTAAAGTTGTTATCCATTTATTATTAATAAAGGACAGTCCTATTGATTCCGGTGTGTTAAAATTATGGAGGTCAATATGAATTTTACACTCCGCACTATTTTACTTATGACGCAGTTGTTTATGCCACAGCATATTGATTTTATGCATATTGCAACGGAGATACGAGTAGATCTTTTTATTTTGACGTCAGTAGTGTATATTGAAATTTAAGTTGCGCTCTGCTTCTGTCACTGTATCGGAAAAGAGGCAAGATAAACCCCAACATAAACGTAGCAAGCATTATAATTAAGTATAATTAACATTAAATGGTCTTTAATGGGGTCGTAAGGGGAGTTTGTCACATTCAGTCACCTCATTTGTCAACCCCACCTGTTTAAAGGGCACCCTGCCTTTAAACCAACGACGCTCTGGAGACCGATTCGTGGTGTAGTCATTCTGTAGCTGAGACAAATTTTATTGACCGAGAGTTGACAGCAGCGCTTTCGGTACAATATGATCAGCACTTTGAGCGTACTGGAAAAACCTTTATGATGTTTTCCGTGACGACCTATGTCCAACACCGGACGTCCATCGGATCCAAGGTTCTTCAATCTTTAGTGTAAAATGAGCTTTTTAACGCATTGGTGCAACTATTTATCTTATAAAAGAGACCTCGAATTCAGGGTTCTGGTAGCTCAAGTATCTTATATGATCTTGAATATATAATTGGCGAGAACATTGCTTGTTAACATTGGCTGGTCGTTTTTCTACTATTTATGTAACTACGACTGAAGCATAATACCCTTCACTACGCCAGAATTGCAACTCTAATAGTAAACTCCGAAAAACTCTTCTATTTTAGTTTTTTTTATCGCATATTAGATATTTTTTCCAAGCCCTCTGTACTTGATAGTACTAAATTAAACCTTAACTGTAATTCAAGAAAAAACAATAACTTAATTAAAATAACATTTTTATAATTATTATATTTATTCTTCTATTTTGAGCATTAAACTTTTTGTGTGTATAGTATTATTTTGAAATTATTATTATTGTCTTATTGTTAGCTTTTATGATTTATTAAATAGTGGAAACTTTATTGGTCAATGATCTATACATTTTAACTAGCTATTAAGTTTTACTATGTACTGTTTTTTCCCTTGAAGATAAATAAATAAATAAATAAATAAATAAATAAACATTAAACATGACTGGAAGAAGCAAGGCGAAGAATTTAATTATTACCCCAACGAGGTGTACTGACGACCTCAAAAAGGTCGCGGGAAGTTGCTGGGTCCAAGCGGAACAAATCGTGGGATGTAGAAATTCCTTTAAATAGACCTATGTCCAGCAGTGGACATCCGTCGCTTGAGAAAGAAGAAGAGAATTTAATTATAACGAATAATTTATGTGGCCGTAACAACAGAGTCACTGTCATATTTATGATAAAGTCCATACTCAGATATTTTATATTATTAATAATACCTATCTAAAAAATTCATGCATATTTATGTGACCGTATGTTACTCGTTTTTGCGAACTATATGAAATTCGAATCATAACTTGTGTTAACATGCTTCAAAGGCTTCTGCCGAAGGCCATATCATATTGCTTCTTTCGTAATTCAAGCAGAAAATTATTATAACAGTTTTGCATATGCCTCAAGGAATTTAATGTTTTATATGAATTTATATTATAGCTTAGCAGATGTACATGTTTAAATTCAGATTTAGGCATATTGTGATTGTATATTGACGTTTTGCGCGGCTTTCATCCGCGTGAAATAAATTATAATCCATAATAAGACCACGGTTAATACGGATGATTAGAGAGTTATTTTTCGTACAAAGAGTCGTCTAGCCATTAAACACGCAAACGTAGCCAGCTTTTATGGGACCATTTGTCTTTGAGATATAGGTTAGATGTCGGTAACATTCAGGAAGTTAATGCGGGAAGATCTTTTGTATAATACAATTAAAACCCAATTTCAAGACCAAAGTCTAATGAGTGATGACTAATGGATTCAAAACTTGGTTCTTGAGTATGGGCCTCATAAGAGTTCAAAGTGACACATTGACTTGAAGTATTTTTATGTAATCAAATCAGCAAGGAGGAGATAAAGAGGCACATGTACGGAAGAAGTGGATGTAATTCTTAGGTGCTAGAATAGCGACAGCGCACTGAAAAACGCAGCATTTAAATAATGATCGCCAATATAAACACACATATATTATACACACACAGCACCTTCGCAAAGACAGTTTATTGGTTGTCTAATTATTTTTGTATTATGGAGTTGCACACTCAAACATACATCCAAACACGTAACAGCATACTTATTTTATGTAAACGCCAGATCCGTAATTGCTACGTGCCCAATAATTATTAATGGTTTCTGCCTAAATCTGCAAACACAAATACATCATCAAAATTTTAATGTCTTAATCTTGTATAATATCATCATCTTCCTACCCTTATCCCACTGTAATTGGGGTCGGCACAACATGTTATAAACATGCTGTCACATGATTTGGCTGCGTTTTTACGACCGGCCGCCTGCCTGACGTCAACTTACCTTAGTCGTATTTTACGACACCTCGGTAAGAAAGAGGGTGGTCTATTTTACTAAACTGGATACCACACGGTGGGTCAACTTACCTTAGTCGCCTTTTACGACACCTCGGTAAGAAATGAGGTTGGTCTATTCTACTCAGCCGGATACCGATACCACACGGCGGGTCGACTTACCTTAGTCGCCTTTTACGACGCCTCGGTAAGAAATGAGGGTGGTACTATTCTATTCTGCCGGATACCACACGGCGATTAATCTTGTATAATAATTGTATAATAATGACTTAATCTTATATATATATTTCGGTATCTCGGAAACGGCTCCAACGATGAAATTCAGAGCATGCAGGAGGTTTTGAAGGAGAAAAATCGATCTAGCTAGGTTTCATTTAAAACAAAAGTCGTTTTATCCCTGTTTTTGGGATAATGCTATAGGTAAAAATAACTAGATTCGAGCCTTACCGCCTCAACAATATTTTTCTTTTTTTTTATATCTTTAAAAAAATTACCGATCAAGGCTCGGTTACCCAGGTACTATAAATTTATTTAGGTAAAAACTTAAGAGTTAATCATCGCAAATATTACTCATAAAGATGTACGTATACTGATATAGTTTATACTGGGACAAGCGATAATGAAATACGAGGTGATAATATATTCCCTTTCTACTTCGTTACTTTAAAATTGGATTTCCTGTATTCACTTTGATCAATAATTGATTCTAGCACGTTCAATACAGAAATTAGTATTCATATAAATCAGTTAAAAGTTTTATAGAAGTAAATATTAAATTTCTTTTTTGTCTTTATGTTAAATTTCATTTCAAATACTTAAGAATACAGTAAAATTACGTTATTATCACACAACCTTTATTACCATCGCAACAACACACAATAAAACTATTTTACATATTTAAATAAGCTACAAGAGTATATATATATATTTGTTTGATTAATACAAATATCTTCGGTAAGTTGACCCGCCGTGTGGTATCCGGCTGAGTAGAATAGACCACCTTCATATCTTACCGAGGTGTCGTAAGAGTTGACTAAAGTAAGTTAACCCGAAGTGAATATACGGCTGAGTAGAAGAGACCACCCTCTTTTTTACTGATATGTCGCAGGCGACTAAGGTAAGTTGACGTCCATATGTCGTCTGATACTTAGCTGAATCATGTGACAACATGCTATGACATATTGTGCCGACCCCACCTAGAGCAGGATAATATAATAATAAGCAGGAGGACGATAATTTTTTGGGTACCCGCAATAAAAAATAACATAACAGAAACATTCTTTTAGTTGGACGGAGAGACCGACTTTCAAATTTTTATGCATTTGCTAAAATATATAAAAATACTCGATGTAAGTTTTAGACACCTTCTAAAAATTTCAAAAACAATAATAGTTAAGTTAAATGAAAGAACAATCGCAAAGCACGATTGATTACCGACTGTTCTTTTCCGACGACAATACGAAGCCTTGCACGTCTTCAACGTCACGTACCTAATCATTACAGTTTGTTTTGAAGTGATATAACACAAGAATCAATGCTACAATTACTTCATCATGGCTGCTGTATTAGTTAATTGTTCTGGCGACGAAAGTAGTTTTCACCAGACAAACCGTACAATCAAGCTAATCAGTATTTCGGTATGAACTGTATAAAAAAACCTTATTAGGCCTTAATGCGCGGGTTATTATGTGAAATAATAAAAAAAGCGGGGGCTCTTAATTCGAACGAGCATACAATAAATATACACTAAGATCTATGAAAGACAAACGGGCGGGACGTAATGGCTTGAAATAAAAAAATAAAAGTAATACATATTTATAAGTGGCGGGTGGTACTCGGGATAGCGTAAATCGGAACACATTTGATTTCGAGCAGATCTCGTTCTATACTAATATATAAATCTGAAGTATTTGTTTGATTGTTTGAACACGCTAATCTCAGGAACTACTAGACCGATTTTTTAAAAATTCTTTGAGTGTAAGATAGTTCATTTATCTATGGATCACATAGCATCAGACTAAGATGAATAGGAGAGGAGCAGCAATAAAAAATATTGCACAAAGGCAAAATTGAAAGCTATCATTGTATGCGCTAAGTAAACGGTGAAAGTTATTCAAAAATGTCTTATAATTAATTAACTCACGTTAACTACTTTTATGTTAAAATTTTTCAATTCGGGAAATAATTTGTGACGCTGATATATGGGACATTGGAACACATACTGTTGTCCTTTCCCTAAGTAAGTAATTTAATACTCGTGTTATGGGTGAGAGACAACTGGTGAAAATATACATATATAATTTTTAAATACATACTTAAATACAAATATACACTCAAGAAGAACCAACAAATTGTTAAAGAAAATGTTAGCCCTTGACATGAATAGAACACGCGATCCGCGGAGCTGAAGCCAGGATCACTACCCACGCGTCAACGGGCCAGCCAGTGATGCTTAAGTGTTTAATACTTATACTATTATTGCTATTTAAACTATAGATGCAAATTGAATCAAAATTATTCGTCAACTGATTTCAATATTCATCGCTTGTGCACATATTTAAAGCATAAATAAAGTTCCACGTCCAGGCTCTGAATAGTCAAATAATTGTCGGAATAAATTTAGTTAACTTGCAGCTTTGATAGAAACCCAGTAAGCTCTAACATAACTCTTTGTATGTTGGGCGAACTAATAAAATTATGTTGCAGGTTTGCTATCGTATGGACTAGTATAATTCAGGGATTTGATAAATGTCATGTACGGTGAAGTGGAAGAGCAACTAGTTAAGCGCAAAGTTAAGTTAAAAGATAAATTATGCGTGTAATATACGCATATATATGCGTGTAATAGTTTACGAATACTCTTAAGTAAACAGTTGAATTTTTTGAAACATCTATTTATAATAAATGGAATTTCTGGATCGATGCAACACTGTTCTTATATTCATTAGACTAGTTGTGCTTCCACGGGTTGCTGTGGTTAAGGTTACGAACTCCTGTCTAAACAGAAATTAACAATTTAAATTAATTTAAAGCTCCAATCGCCACCAAACTTTTATGTTCATCTGCTGTGTCATACTAAAGATTGTCTGAAAATTTCAATAAAATGTAGTGTATTTTCTTATGTATAATTTTTTTGTTTAAACTTTTGCTTATTGTATAGTTATGGTGAGGATAATAAAGAATTATTATTGTTATTAATAAGGTCGAAAATTGTCGTTTTTGATTTAGTTCATTTCGATTATTATGCAGACCGCTGGCTTATAGCGTACTTCGGACTTCTGGGCAACTGTTGGCCGCATCTGCGCTTACTTAACGCATCCTGCATTCTGTATAATAAGCGTGTGGCTGGTCCGCGGCTCATTCCTGTCGGGACCGTCGAGCGACTCTAACGCTCCACACTCGCGAACCACTCGTGTTACCTCAAAGTTCGTAGCTTACTCGCCGCGAAAATGAAGTGCATGAACATTTGTGTATTACTTTATTGTTTATGGACTGCAAATGCGCGCGAAATTGACTACAAGCAAGAGCTGATAGAATTATCGGCAAAAATTGAAACCCTCAGAAATTTGCATCTGGCTGACAATTCTCGATTAATGAAAGAAATTGATGAACTCAAGTAAGTTATATATTAAACTAAATTATAAATTTAAAAACAATCATTTTCTAAACTGCTACGCATATATAAGAATATATAAAAATAATTGCGAATGTCCTTTTCAGTGTCCATTACAGCGAATTTAATTCTTATGGCTTTATATTTTTTAGTTTATAGTGAATAGAAACTCATATTTGCGCGATAAATTATTAGAATCATTATAATTTTTATAATTAATAATACTGGTACTTATTTTATAAATTATTTGTACCGACGGTAGTTTTTAAAACACAATGAGAAGAAGATTCTGAGATGGGCATGTCGTAAAAATAATGAGTTTGCATTGCGATGTTTAACTTCGTGCTTATATAAGTAAATTTACCGCAATTATCATTATAAATAAAATCTTAGTTGCAAAAGGCGTATAAAAGTTTTTATTAGTGTTTACAGATATTAAAAGCTAAACTTATACAGGTTTATAAGTTTTTCTATAACATTTTGCACATGGTCCATGCACTTTTCGACATAATTTCATATTATTTATAAAGGTATTAATAAAAAGTGCCATACCCAAGCATTCTACTATCGCAAGTCCTCGTATCAATTAATAATCCGTCGCAGCATCAATTACGCAGGTGCATTTTTATCTTATACTACCTTAATAGACCTAACGTAAACTTCCATCCATGTTCTTCTTATAGTATAGCGTATAACTCAAACTTAGACATAATTAGGAATCAAATTGATACTTCGAAACGTTGTGTTATATCGTTGTTTCCTCGCTTAAAGTACCCTCGCGGCTTTCAATAAAAATATTAGTTTTTATTTTTGATTTATATGATCATTTTTTATATAATTGCACCATTAGATATCTCTCAAATTACTGAATAAAAGGAGACAAAGGCTTTTTTAAACCCTGAAAACGTGACATAATGTACAAGTTGACAGATAAGTAGTCTTTTAAGATGAAAATGAGAGTCTCTTAAAGCGAATCAGGTCACTGATCGACTTCATTTTAAAAGAATTTTTATATCGAAATATGTTTTGACTATATGACCAAATAGTAAATATACTTATAAACTATGTTGTAAACATTATATGAAAAATCTTTAATATTTAAATGAGTTAATCTTATATATATTTTCTGAATCTCTGAAACGGCTCCAATGATTTTCCTGAAATTCAGCATGTAGGGGGTTTTGGGGGAGAAAAATCGATCTAGATAGGTTTTATTTTAAAAAAATGTCGTTTTATCCCTGTTTTTGGGCTCTAAATTTTTTTTATTAACGTTGAATACAATCACAATTATTCGCTGTCAAACGTAAAGTCATGGTAGCTTATTTGGGGAACGGGCGGACTAGAGGGTGAAAATACCTAGGATCGAGCCCAACCTACATAGGGTAGGTTTTATTTTTTATTTTTTTTACATCATTTTAAAAATTACCGAACAAAGCTCAGTAACCCAGGTGCTGTACGTAATATGGAAAATAAGATGTTAATTTTTGTTTTACTCTTTATTGTGATACTTTATCTTTGTCTTTAAACGATGAACGTCGACTGCTGGACAAAAATCTCTGTAAGGGATCTCAACATCACACTATCTTGTGCCGCTTGGATCCACCCGCTCTCCGTAGGTGGTTTACCAAACCCTTAGAGGCATTCCGGCGCTGGGTCACCATTCTAGCACCTTAGGACCACAACTTACGTCTATTCTACGTACAATAATAATAATATAATATAAAAATAAATATATTGGACACTTACACACACGGTCGTACGTCCCCAAAGTAAGTAACTTAATTCATGTGTTATGGTAGACAGTCAACTGGTGAATACATAGTTATATATTTTTCAATACATACTTAAATTCAAATATACACAGAGGGCCGAAGACCAACAAATTCATTTATAGAAAATGTTGGCCTTCGGCGGGAATCGAACCCCGCGGACTCGAACAATGACATGCTTATAACTGGTTGAATACTTTTATTTAGGTATGATTGAATATAAATGATGATAAAATATTAAAAAATATGATTTTACTACAAAGCAAAGCTTATAGTTTATCAAAGTATGTAATTGAATAATTTGTTCGTTATACAATTCAATTTTCTTTATAACAAACGAATAGACAAGCGGTGAAAGTTATAAATTGATTTTAGAACCTTAAAAATGCTTGTTTTATTATTTTTTTAAACTAGAAGTTATATTCGTCAACTCTGGACATCGGACTTACGTTTAATTTTTCTCTCCAGAAGAGGAGGCCTCTGCTTAGGCTGCTACGATACTCAATATTTTAAAGTTTGTAGCTATTATTTGTTATTATATATATGTGAATATGAGTTTATCCTGGTTTTGTTAATGAATGTTTTATATGTGGGTTAAGTAATTTAAAAAATTAACTAATATAAAATGTATTATTTTATTTATTTTCAATATCATTTACAATCTTAGGTACCTATAATATAGGTGAGATAGAAATAATATTTTAATAGGTGGTGGGTAATTTATTAAAATTAATTATGGCACTATATGATAAAATGTTTGGTAGGACTATCATTCCCTTCACAAAGATATCGCAATTAATGTAAAATTGGCAACCTTTCATTTCGTAGAGATGATATTATACAATAATACAATATAAAAGATGTTACCATTGTGCCGCGTTCTGCATTATTTGTTTTCCAACATAAATTCTAGGTCCTACAATATCATTGTTCAATAAACTCTGCGGCAATTTCCACCTGAGCGCTTCCGTTGTTAAATGTGAAACTAAATGATTTTCTTTTGTAACGTTGTAGTGGAATCTTTATTATGAAAACCATACTAAAAGCTTTTCAAATTAAGATGAATTTTCACCCGCCTTCATAAATTAT
Organism: Morpho achilles; assembly: GCA_947086495.1. Lineage (NCBI taxonomy): Eukaryota > Metazoa > Arthropoda > Insecta > Lepidoptera > Nymphalidae > Morpho > Morpho achilles. The sequence continues at coordinate 9,369,707 of CAMTZB010000022.1, read as the reverse complement.
TATTAATTGGCGCACTTACAAAAGTATATATATTGTAGATGCATTCATATAAATGCAATATAATAATATACAATATATACAAGACAAAATATACAATCGCGGCGAGAACATAGATAGATCCGTATCAAAATATTAAAATTTATGCTACAAAATCATATCTAAACTAATAAATAAAACTTAAGAGTTTGAGAGAACAGCAATAAAAAATAGTACGAAAACGGCATAAATTTAAGCTTTCCTTGCATACGCTGAGTAAACGGTAATAGTTATTAACAAATCATGTATTACGAAATTGTTCCCCTCTAATAGTTCTAAATAAAAGTCCGCGCTAGCATATGTTTAGCTTTTAAGGTTGACCCACTGTAACCTCTTTTTGATTATCCTATATTACGGTTTTGATCTTTCCACGCGGGCGGCACCGCTGGCGATTGCTAGTCTTCTATAAATAATTAACGGTTAACTTTATTCATCTTAAATTATAATTGAAATATGGGAATCCCTTATAATTATTATTCGTACGCATTTTCAACTTTATGTAACTTTTAATGAAAAGAAAACCGTATTGCAGGAAAAGTTTTGTTTCTAAATTTAAAATTTTTGGTTTCCGGTCAAATTTGGATGCGCTATTCTCGTTTCGATATCCACAAATTACTGTTGACAGGCTGATACATAAGGATATATCTCAAACAGGAACGAATGACGGATTATAGAGGATTATTTAAGCAATCTGTATACTATTCAACTTTGATGAATGTGGAATATATCAGTTGAGCGCATAAATGCATCTGATCTTCGTTAATTGCTGGCTACCTATGTAAAGCAGTGCCGTGATTAATCGTTTTACAAACGGCAGTATTTAGCTACGAGTCACAACTAGATTAACGAAAACAGCATCACCCTAAAAATGTCACCAACGGTCGATAGACTAGAAGTCATTGCTGTATCTAGTAAAGTTCCCGGCGTACAATGTGACTTATAAATAAAAAGAATATATGATTGTACATACTTCTGGATGACAATCGTGTTTCGATTAATTGCGAAACCAATGAAATAAGTAATAGGTAAAAAAAGTCAATGTTTTTCCCAATACTGTCAATTTTTATATTTTAACATGTCCAGTACGTTGAACATCTTACTTAATAGCTTAGGATTTTAGAACAGCGGTTTCTTTTAATTATATTGATAACTTAGAAGACTATTGTCGTTATCTATTTCTATAACGTAAATATAATGCCGTCGGACGAAGAAGGTACAAGTGCAAAATAGGCTTAGATTTAAGGCACACAATAAGTTACCTTTATATAACAACTTCAAGGGAGATAAAGCATAACAGTTAAATTGATCGAAACTTGATCATAAACCATGTGGCATCGGCATTTTTGAACACCTGCGCCGTGAATGCGGCGACTTAAGAACTGGCTTTAGACGACGCGCAAGTAATGATCAGTGCGAGCATACATTAATTTACAACTGAGATACCGACCACTTTCCCAGTTTTAATCCAAGATCAAGAGTCTGAGCGGCTGGTTCAACAAGTTTTGCTAAACTGCAAATATGAAATAGCTATACAAAAGTTTTGCGTGTATGGAATGCAATGATGCCAGCTGTCCTCTTATGTTTTGTTCGATTTTTGTCAGGTTTATTTATTAATACTAGAAATGAAACTGGCATCTTGAGCGTCTTATAATTTTCTATCTTTACAATTTTATTATTAACTAGTTTTTACTCGCAATATTATACTAGCTTTTTCGTTTGCGTGGGCTGTAGACTTGGAATTAACAGTAGCTTCTGTAACTCTAAACCCCTGCAAATATCTCCATCATAAAATGAGATCGATCTGGGAAGACTCAGAGAGATTTATCATTTCATCAAGAGCATGGTTTGATAATTTTAGTAAATAAACTTTCATGAAATATATATTAAAATAGCTCGAAACTATGAAACCTTAGATGACAAGTTTATTTATGAATGTTATCATTTAGTATGACAGTCAGATAGACAGACAGACATAGTAACAGATTTAGATAGTATACATAGTCTCGAAAGTTCCATATTCAGCATTTCAATTGCTAATACATATTAAACAATTACTAAAGATCACTGTTTGATTAAGAGATTAATTACGCGTACATGGAGACTTATGATTTCAAGATTATGGAACTACAATAATTTTTTAACAAAGCTTTAATTTAATCATGTCAAAATTATTGAACATTTTATTTGAACAATTTGACCTGAATCTAGTCATCTAGTACCCATATACTTAGTACTTATGCCGAATAGAATGAGTGTAAAATTTTCAAAAAGTAGAAAATGAAACAAAGAGAACAGAGTGAATATTTGTAAAGCTTAGTTAATTTGATCCAAACCATTGAATTGAGAGGCAATTAACTACAGCTCTACGCTTTGGATATCGTATAAAGTATGTACCAATTGAGAATATTCATATTTTTAAAATGAGTCTTTGATTGATTCAGGATTGATTGATTCATGATTGATTGATTTGATTGATTCATGATTTGATGATATCCATTTTCGCTTACAGTTTACAGCTATAATAAAATTATAAGCCCAATTTTTGAATGAGTAATTTCAAAAGTACGCGGGGTGACGTTACGTCTGGTTGAGCTTACTACCTGGCTTCGGGAACCGAATTTTTTGTGAAAGATATTGGGTAATTGTATTATATCGATTTTTTGAAATTGTCGGTGTTTTGATACAGTCCGTCATTTAAGGCAGGTCAGTCTACCAATCAGCACTGCCATTATAGCAGTTTAAAAACACTGTTAAAAAAACGCTGATACAGAAAGCCTACTATACTCTTGAAGATTATTTAGAAGATAAGAATGTGTGGATATAGCTCTCTTTGAACCTGTACAAGACAGTAACGACTTAATGTAAATAATATTAAGAATTATATTCTTAAAAGAGCAACCGACGAGTTTCTTGCTGGCTCTTCTCGGTAGGAACAGCTTTCCGAACCAGCAGTAGAGTTGACGATTCAAAAGCACTTGCTTACAAGTTTATTTGAATAAAGAATATTTTGAATTTGAATTTGAATCGTTTACAGTATTTATGTACTAGCAGCCTATGTTTTCGACGGAAGGAACTGTTATATTTGTGAATATAATAATTTAAACGAAATATATATATATATATATATACTCTGAATCTCGGAAACGGCTCCAAGGAATTTCCTGAAATTCAACATGTAGTGGGTTTTAGGGGAGAAAAACTGATTTAGCTAGGTTTTATTAAAAAAAACTCGATTTATCCCTATTTTGGGCATTAAAATATGGTAAAATGTAGAATTGAAAAAAAAGGATTTTTCTGTTATCAAACGTAAAGTTGCGATAGCCGATGGGTAGCGGACGGACTAAAAATGTTCAAAACCCGGGTCCGAATCCCATGACATCGGCGACTTTTTCCCTTTATTACTTTTTTATATTTTTTTAATATTTTTAAAAAAAAGTACCGAGATAGGCTCGGTCACCCAGGTACGATATATGTTATGATTCATCATAAGCGTAGTAAAAGTGTTTTACTACTAAATCATTGAATCAATAATTGTACTTTTAATAAAGTTAGTTTTGACATTTCTATTAAAATCACGTCACGTAGTCTTTGTAAGTACAAAACCACGTAATTATATTTTACGTTGAATTCAAAGTCGTTTTAAAGTACATTACCGTCGCTTTAGATCCTTACAACGCAGTGTTCAACAATTGTATACTACAAATGTTCTTTACCTACTTTAAACTGCAACATTAAGTAAAATCTCTGGAGTAAAATTCTCTTTGCTCGCTCTTCACTTTCTTTTTTTAATCTGCCAGTGCATAATATTAAATGCTTTGAACACTTAGTAATTTTTAATTTCTGCCGTATTTTAAAATATTTTTAACAAACATGTATGTTTTATTGAAACTTTTCCGTAATATATTGTTTGTGCAAAGTTTGTGCTGTGTGGTATCCGGCTGAATATAATAGTACCACCCTCATTACTTATCGAGTTATCGTAAAAAGCGACTAATTAAGTCGACCCGCCGTGTGGTATCCAGCTGAGTAGAGTAGACCATCCTCATTTCTTACCGAGGTGTCGTAAAAGGCGACTGAGGTAAGTTGATGTCAGACAGGTGGCCGATCGTAAAATATGTAGCCAAATCATGTGACAACATGTTTATAACATGTTGTGCCGACCCCACTTGGAGTGGGATAAGGGCAGGAAGATGATTGTTTATGCAAAGTATAGTAATTTAATATCATAAAATAGTGGGAGGTTGGATGTAGTAATTTTTATATTTAATGATAAATAAATAAGGGACACTTTACACACACAGTCGCCCGTCCCCCAAAGTAACTTAATATTTGTGTTATGGGTGACAGACACCTGGTAAACATATACATAATTTTAAAACACATATATAATTTTAAATACATTCTGAAATACAAATACACACCCAGGCTCGAAATTTAAATTAGGGTCTAATATTAGGGGCACCGAGGGCTAACATTTCGGCTCGGTGGGAATCGAACCCAGGACTAATTTTCTTAATCCCAAGGGTTAAAATAGAATTTATCCTTTATTGCATTTTAAAATACAAGTTTTTATAAAATATATATACTATAAATATATAATATGTATAACTGTCACAAATGTTACAATCTGATATATATTATCATTACAACAAAAAGTTTTAGATCTACTTACTCTTTGGCAATGAAAATGTTGTGCTGTTCCTTTCGTCGTTTATTTTTTCTTCATATGAAAAACTCTTGCCGACTATTTGTTTAAATAGGGGTCGCCTTTTTAAACATTGTGATGGGGGTGAACATCTGGCCATTTGCGTTTATTTGTATTCTAAGCGGAAATAATGTGCTGCACAGCCCACATCCGGAAATTCACAATCGAAATATAGGGGCGGGAAATATATTTTGATATCACCAATAATATCAAGATACAATAAGTCAGCAAAATCATTTAAAAATTAACTGACTGAGGTCTAATAACATCGATAAATTTACCCACGCCAACTAAAGCGTAAAATTTAAAATTTTAAAGCATTTACACTAGAACTTTCACTGAAATCCTAGAGAACCCAAAAACTTGTAACACGTGTTGTGGAAGATATTTTATTAATACTACTAAAATTTTACTACTACTACTTAAATTACTAAAACTTTAAACTACTACTTCTAGTACTAAAATTTTTGTCGCACTATAAAACTGCAAGGAAAGCTGTGAGCATTTTCCCCGGTAAAACGTTCCAAATAAGTTTGTGTAACAATAGGTTTAATAGTGTTTGTGTAACATCTAAATTAATTTATTGGCTTTAGAGCTCATGCCTACAATCTGTATAAAAATATGTATATAATAAAAAATTGAATAAAAATTAAGTACCTAACTATTAAAAAAATAGATAAGAGTTGCTGATAACTTCGAAACTGGTTAGTAGGTTCAACTTATATAAAACCAAATTTAGGGCGCGTGAGAGTTAAAATTATTATAACGATAATCAGTAAGGACAGGTGCTATGTTTTTTACGAAAACATGTGGCAAGCGTTTAATGCGGCGGTCATTTATCGTTTTAACTTTCCACTAATATATACAGTATGTATTAAAAACAAATGGAACATTATATATCATTAAGAATTTCTTTTTTACTCAACACGTCAAGCTAAAGGTAACGGCGCCTTAATATTAATTCAACTCTTCAATAAATGGTCATTTAAGATTATAGGTGACCCTTTAACCATCTAAATTACCTTACTTTTAAAAATAATATGTGTACATATTATTCGAAATAATTTCCTGTTTAGAGCAAATTATTACCATTGAATTGTTAATATTTTACGAAATTGTTTTAAAACATATTATAAAAATCAAATACCTTAAAAATATAAATAAAGTTTGTGTTTGTGTTAAAATAAGTTTTCGTTTAGTAATATACGTAAATGATGATAGGTATAGGATTGCTTCTTATTTCCATTCTTGTCATAGTAGTACCTGAACGCGGCAAAACCTAATACAAAGATCGCAACTTGACACTACAGAGTCTTACCGATGCTCCTGGGTGTTCTTTGAGCATCGTATTACGCTTAGTAAGAAATTCCTTTTTGAATTAGGAGACGTGCTTAAAAATTAAATAAACCAACAGATCAAACGCACGTGCTATAGATGCGGACACTCCCATATGAAGTAATATGAGGAACAAAAGCTTGTTATGAAGTATTGCAAAAATCCTGCTTCGTTAGTTAAACAGTAGCTAAATAATGTATACATTTAATATGAAGTTCTCTCGAAGTATTATAAATAGACTGATTAAATAATTTTTGACTAGATAAGCAAATAAATTTGCCTCCCTTGAGTTGAGAGATCAAAGTACTAACTTTTATATAATATTATATGATTGATGGTCAAAAGGATTTATGCAATGCAGAAGTTAAAATTTCCCTATTCAACAGATTTGTGCTATTCAACATTCAAATTATATGATAAGATTATTGATAATATTGTTAATTTATATTTATAAATTATATTTTTTTAAAAATGTGTATCCCGAGTTTGTAATCGCGCCCACTTAGTAAGAATAGATACGCTGTAATCAGTCTAAAAATCTATAGATTTCTTTACTCCCAGTTCATAAATGTCTCTAAGTAAAACTTTTTAAGTGTGGTAGAAATAAAGCGCCCAATTCGATTTTAATATTATGTGCCAATACAGGTTCTTGTCTAATAATATAGCTTAGAAGTTGTGATCGTATTAAATTGCTTGCTGAAGAAATTGGTTCAAATACGGACTGTATAAATTGAATTAGGACTTATCGAATGGTATTATAAACAATAAACATATATAGGTCAAAACTACATTTTGAATTAAACTGGATTCACGTATACATGACATGTAATCTCACAATAACATAGCCTTTAATTATTTAGTATTAATGGGTGGAGGAAGGGAAAGGGGTGCAGGGGAGACACGGTCGGCGCGCTCTGGCGTGGCATCGCATCCTGTTCACTCTGTGGTTCAACCAACAAAACTGTACAATCCAACGTTACTAGGTTTATCTTATGCAATTCCAAATTGATTGGTTGAACCATTCATCATCTTCCTGCCCTTATCCCACTCTAAGTGGGGACGACATAACATGTTATAAACTTATTTAGCTAGGTATTGTACGACCGGTCGCCTACCTGACATCAACTTACCTTAGTCGTTTTTTACAACACCTCGGTAAGAAAGAGTGTGTTCTACTCTACTTAACCGGATACCACATGCCGGGTCATCTTACCTTAGTCGCCTTTTAATCTCTATATGTGCTACGAAATTTTTAATACTTAAAGTTACGTGGTAGTTGTGGGTAATTTTTGAATCCTAACAGAATACATTTACTTCTTTATAATTGTACTTTTTAGTTATAGCATTTAGACTTAGATCGGGACATATGCCATTAGGGAGTTTTAAATATCTGATGAAAAAAACTGATTCACCGAATTGTGAGTTTTGCGGTGTTACAGAAGATATTCATCATTTACTTTTGGCATGTGACAGAAATACAATTTTGAGAGAATCACTAATTTGTAGTGTAAATTTAAATGTAATGAATGTCGGTTATTTTAATTCAATTTTAGGTTCTCCTTTTTGTAATTCGGCCATTAAAGTTTATGACTTTATTAGTGCTTCTCTCAAAAATGAACCATAATAATTAGTTATTTTATTATAGGTATGTATTAAATATAAAATTTAAGTGAAATGTAATTAGGTTATGATGGGTTTGATATGTATCTGCAGATACTAAAGTCTATAAAAAAATAATATATATATATAATAATAATATAATAATAATAGTGTATAATTGTACTAATAGATATACATTTGCAGACGAAACTCGCCTGCCGGTTGCACCGATAATCACGAACGCAATGAACAGGCGACTCTGAATTGGGCTAAGAGTTCAATGAAGGAAATACGCATAGAAATGCATGAGCTAGGTCGAAATATTAACAACTCCGTGCTTCTGCACCAACTTCACACCATTCGCAACGAGGTAAGTTACTTAATGATATTTAGGAAATAGTCATATGTTACACATACGCCGTGTGGTATCCGGCTGAATAGATTAGTACCACCCTCATTTCTTACCGAGGTGGCGTAAAATACGACTAAGATAAGTTGATGTCAGGCAAGCGGCGGGTCGTGAAATACGTAGCCAAATCATATGACAGCATGTTTATAACATGTTGTGCCAACACCACTTAGAGTGGGATAAGGGCAGGACGATGAAGAGTCATATGTTAGACATGTTGTTATGTTGTACATTAAGTAATGGAGTTTTGTAGCTTGATTTGGTTTAGGTTGGAGCTTATGTAAAAAATAAGAATAAATAGGGTTAACAAATTTTAAGCAAATTTTTATTTTACCTGGGCATACAATTTGCAATGACATTTTGTAATCACTTGGTAACAAACAGCTAAAAGGAAAACATTGATTAAATTACAGAATTCCTTGACTACGTCTATACTGCCTACTAGTTAAGAATTAAACTAATTTAATCCATTTTATTTTATTATCTAAGTCTCGTCAAGAGCCTCTTAACTATAAAAAATAATATTTAATAAACAGAGAGCCAGACTTTCGCCACTATAAAACTAATAAAGATAGACGAAGATGTATCTTCGCCGTGTGGTATCCGGCTGAATAGAATAGTATCACCCTCATTTCTTACCGAGGTGTCGTAAAAGGCGACTAAGGTAAGCCCACCTGTCGTGTGGTATCCGGCTGAGTAGAATAGACTAACCTCATTTCTTAGCGAGGTTTTGTAAAAGGCAACTAAGGTAAGTTGACCCGGTAAGTTGACCCAACGTGTGGTATTCGGTTTAATAGAATAGACCACCCTCTTTCTTATCGAGGTGTCGTAAAATACGAGTGAGGTAAGTTGACGTCAGGCAGGCGGCCGGTCGTAAAAACGCAGCCAAATCACGTGACAACATGTTTATAACATGTTCTGCCGACCCCACTTAGAGTGGGATAAGGGCAGGTAGATGACGATACGAAGATGTATCTATTTATTTTTTTTCTATCGTGTAAACGAAAGGAGGTACAATATAGGAGAATACTTTTGTCATAGCTTTTATTAAGGAGTTGTTAAAATATATGAGTTTGTTTTAGTTGAAACGGGCATTATCTGAAGCGCGTGACCTGACTCACCTAGCAAGAACCCAAGAAGCGAGAGTCGACAAGTTGGATAATGAGGTGGGAAGACTCAAGTATGAGGGACAACAAATGCGGGGAATTACGGCTAAACTGCGTACCCAATTCGGGAAGCTGTCCAAGGAGGTAAGTGTTTTATTTAGAGGCTGATACAGAAAGCCTACTATACTCTTGAAGATTATTTGGAAGATAAGAATGTGTGGATATAGCTGTGTTTGAACCTGTACAAGACAGTAACGACTTAATGTAAATAGTATTAAGAATTATATTTTTAAAAGAGCAACCGCCGAGTTTCTTGCTGGCTCTTCTCGGTAGGAACAGCTTTCCGTACCACCAGTAGAGTTGACGATTCAAAAGCATTTGTTTACAAGTTTATTTGAATAAAAAATAATTTGAATTTGAATTTAAATTAAATATAGACTAATTTTGTATACGTACATAATCGACTTAGTTAATATACATATCTATATGTATGTTGGTTCGTATGCAACAGGCTCCTTTGAACAATTTTAACCTACTTCGAACTTTGCATACTCATCAAGAACCGATGAGTATACAAAAAAAATACTTACCCCTAAAAAGAAATATTTTTTTAACAATCAATCGTAAATGTGAAAGTGGAAAATTAACAGATATAAAAACTAAAATATGCTTTTATATCACGTCTACTTAGAATAAAAATAACGAACGAGAAATATTTGAATTATTGTGAAAAAACCTGGAGCGCTAACTATGACTACGAGTAAAAGTTAAAAAAAATATATATACATATATTTTAATTATAAAAAATTAAACAGACAAGACTAAATTTATTTCAATTATTTTAGAAGTTTAGCTGTAATCCAAAAACCCGGTTATGATTCCGCGAAGCCCATTGTCTTTGGTCTTGCAGTGTCGGCGGAATGCATAGTACAGCACTTCAACACACTTTGTGCCATAATTTTCGTATAAACGTATATATATATCATCCTCCTTCCCTTATCGTTCTTCACTCTAAGTGGAGTCGGACATGATATAAACATGTTGTCACGTGATTCGGCTAGTTATTTTACGACCGGCCGCCTGACGTCAACTAACTTAGTCGCCTTTTACGGCACCTCTAAGATATGAGGATTGTCCATTCTACTCGGCCGGAAACCACACGACGGTTAAATTACCTTAGTCACCTTTTACGATACCTCGGCAAGAAAAAGGTTAGTAAGTAAGTAGTAAGTAACGGCCTGTTACTATCCCACTGCTGGGCATAGGCCTCCTCTCTCCATTTTTGGAGAGAAGGGTTGGAGCTAAGACCTACCACGCTGCTCCAATGCGGATTGGTAGGTTACACATATCCCTAGAATATTCTAGAGATGTGCAGGTTTCCTCACGATGTTTTCCATCACCGAAAAGCGTGTGATAAATTGCAATTATCAATTAGACACATAAGTTTTAATAGAAAAACTCATTGGTGTCTGCCCGGGTTTGAACCCATGATCGTCTCTAGAGATTCACACGGTCGCACCGCTAGGCCATCACAGCTTAGAAAAAGGTTAGTCCCAACCAACTATACTCACGTCCTATTGTACCGGGTGAGCCCGACTTGTTTTAAGTCTAAAAGGGGCCATTATCATGAGCTGTCTACGCGGTGTTCCCGATTCCGATAACGTGTAATAAAGGTACTTTGCTATATAATATATAGAATAAGGAGTTACTTTGCGGAGATCCATAGTACAAAAGAAATAAAAAAAATATTTTGGAAAAAAAAATTATTATTACTTTTGTACTTTTCTAGACTAAGACCAACTAAAAGAACATTTAGAAAAGACGTATAAACAGTTCACGATTTTTATAAGTGTCTCACAAACCACTGAATACGTTATGAGTAGATGTTATTTCTTACGACTATAATGAAGCTACTATGATATTAAATGAAAATGTATTTTGAACAAGTAATACACATTAGACACAAACTATCTTTATGATTGGCTATTTAAAAATTGCTGAATATACATTTATTACTATTATAGCTTGGGTCACACTAAAATATAAAAGTATAAAAAATTTAGTATAAAGTATATTTAAAGATTGTACCTCCAATATGCAAAATAAAATTGTCTTAATTTTTTGCACATTTTCCGATTAAAAAATTCTCTTATAGTACTGTTTAAATGAAAGACAAAGGAAAAGAAAATTCTAACCTGAATCATACTGCTATAATCCTATTACCTATCTTTGTGATCAAACCATTCGCATATCCGATTGCACTTACGTCTGTCTATACGATATATCCAGAGAGTCTAGTGCTTTCAAGCAGTCTAGTGCCCACTCTACCTGGCAAAGACCAAAAAACAAGGCTGTTTATACCTTCCGTGTTTATTGTCAAGAAGCAGCCAAGTTTACTTTTCGACACATTTTGAGTTATATTTAAGTCCGTTTTGAGTTTTTCATTTTGTGAAATCATGAAATGAACAAAAAGTCTAGTAAAATTAAATTTTATTAAAGAAAAAACCGTTAGCTATGTAATTACTTAACGACGGTTCAAATAGTTCGATGTTTGTTATAAAGCCTGTTGTGTATTAAATATAATTGAAAACGCCTCTGGAAAATCATTAAATTCCACTACATTAATTAGTTTAGTTAATAATTTGGAGATTTACCTATAATGTCCGCAGAACATTTCATGTTATGCAAAATTACACGCAGTAATAACGTTCTTTGTTGAACATTGGATTAATTCCGTTTCATTATATTTTACATTAGAATGATTGAAATATAACGGTATAATCAAATATAATTCTATAACTGTTACAATATGAATTGACAAATGTTTTATATTATGACTGAAAATAATTACATGCAATGGTTAAAGGACAGTACATTATAATTACTGTATTTGAGCTTAGTTTCTAAACATAAATAACAGATTTATCACAAAACTTTGCTTCTTTTCTATACGCACCAAGAATAATAGGGTATGCGTCCGGCATCCCAGTGTTTGAATACCGATCTGAAAGGGGAAGACGCAATGTCGGTAGTCCTCTTACTAACCGGACAGAACTCAAAGAAGTGAGAACCGAAAGATTTAAGTAACACAAGACCGCATTTTGCATTTCTAATTCTGTATATTTTGTAAAATAATGGTTTAAAATAAACTTATTTATTTACAACAAAAATGTACAAGTTATATCTATTTTAAATTACTTACACGCTAGGACTATACAAATCATGCCCACGTGGAATGGTCCCAAGAATGCTGGCAGCGTTTCCGCGCTGAATCGCTAAGCTGATTCTTTGTTCAAAAAAGGAGCCAGCCCATGGTTTAATGATATCGCAATATCAAAGACAATAGCAGAAACATGTTTATTAGACCAAAATGTGGCAATAGGCTGACAAGTTATACAAGTTTGGATAATATACTTATCGACAAGGACTGAAGTAATTAAAACATGTAACTTTTACTATAAAGTTGTAAAACACATTGAATTTTGTATATATCCTGTAAAATGGAGATCGTAGATCTATAAGCTTTATTCTAATAACAGCTGGTGCCGCCCCTCTTCACGCTCAGTGGTTATAACCGTCGATAACCGTTGCGCCTGTGACTTTTTACCAGTAAATATGATGGTCAAAGAATTCTAGTTTAATTATTAGCTATCAAGTCAATAGCGACTTTAAATTTGTCAAACTCGTGGAGGTCTGTTCTTCACCTATCATCTATTACGGCTTTTTGTATAAATAAATATTGGTCGATATGTTATCTCTAACTCGCAAATTCAAAAAATATGTACAGATCAGACTTTAACGTTAATACACATTAAACAAAACGGAATCCATAATTACAAGTAACTTATTGCCATCGCTTTACAATCATAGTAAACAGGTTTCATAAAATTACATAAGTTCTAAGTGTAAATATTAATGGAAATATACTTAAAATGTCATAAGAATAAAGTAATTAGTAGAGTAGAATTGGTAAAATAATATGAACATTTTGATCTTTGTCTATTATAAAATAGTTTAAATAACATTACACTTATAAAGTACCCACAAATTTAATAATTTTGAATATAATATAGTACTGCGTAGTGATACGGCGAATAGGTAATAGGCATTAAGAGTAAAATATTCATATATCGATTATAGACGAAATTGAAGTATTTTAAATGTTTTTAATTTACAACAAAAAAATTGCGAATTTGTTCTATTAGTTCGTGGCGCGATGACCAATAGAATTAAAAATTCATTTTTATATTCTATAGTGCAGAAATTTAGTTACCAATATGTATATATTTTATATTTTTGATACAAAGCAACAACCCGCAAACGGTACATGTAATTGTATATTTCATGGGTATGGCAAAAAACTGTCGCCAAATCTGAATGGCGTCCACCTGCGATACATCGCGGAAATTCCATTGAACTCGTGTACAATGGTGCTGTGGGAAACGACCAGCCGACGAACGGGGCGGGACACATTACATTCCAGTCCCGATTTTTTCGTCAATATCGCTACTAATTTTTTTTAAGAGTAACGTTTGAATAGGATTTACCTTAACAAATACCTAGAAATTTTGAACATTTCCTTTTTGAATTTGTTCAATAGAATAATCAATACCTGTTACCTGGATCGACAGTTTGTTTTAGCTAATATTTAAGCGGTTAAGGTTGGTATATAATCAAACGAATTGAAATTATGAATTATCTTGGAGTGAATTTAAAAGTATAGGAAAATATTTCGGTATGTGTTAAATACATGTTTTTAATAAAATAGATTTAATCGTAGCAACTCCAAATCACTTGTCAAAGATTTCGCACACTCACACCTCGCAACTGGTGTTTTATTTATATGTATGGCATTTAATATATTGTTGTTTTCCACGTCAATGTTCACCATGTCAAAAATAAGCATACGCTTTCTAATTTGTTAATATTTTTTTATAGTATCAAGGATTAAAAACCTATAACTATAACGTACACCTAAAGGTCAATGTTTTACCGTATTCAAATGTAATAATGTAAAAATAATATATTATGTAGTAGGCATACGAAAACAAATAAATATTGAAAATAAAGCGTGAAAACAAAATATATGTCATGAGAATAATATTTATTTCCAAATATTCCTTTATGATAAAGGACCGTGAGAAATTATTTCTCGAAAGCCTTCAACAACCCGTTTGACGCAATATATTGTTCAACCGACCCCTTTAGCTGGCAAAAACCTGAGACCTCACACAGTACGAAACAATTTACACGAAAGTTGATCCCTAACCGTAATTAATGAGCTGATGTGATAAACATTTTTGATATACATTGTACTGTCCCAGGGAGATTGTACATACATAATGATTTACGGGATATAAGAATTATAACAATGTGATAGTAAAAAAAAAGATATTCACTTAAATTATATAAATTGTGATGTAGTCCTCAACGAAATAGTTATTGTCGTATAAGTGTACTAAAATAAGATATATAATTTATGAGTATAAATGTAAATATATTTGTTTTACGGACTCGCTAATCCATCAAACACTAGAAGCAAAAGGTTGCTGCACAACCTTGCTGAAAGCTGATATTATTGTGAGAACAACTCATCTTCCCCGACAACTAAATAAAGAGCCAATCAAAACATAAGGAAGTTATAAGTTAGACTGGCCGTTGGTTTAGTGCCGCTGACCCTGCCCTCGGCTCCGCGGGTCGCGGGTTCGTTTCCCGCCGAGGGCCAACATTATCTATAAATGAACTTGTTGGTCTTTGAGTCTGCGTGTATATTTGTATTTAAGTATGTATTTAAAAAATATATAAGTATATATTCACCAGTTATCCGTTTACCATAACACAAATATTAAGTTACTTACTTTGGGGACGGACGACCGGGTGTGTAAGTGTCCCATATATTTATTTATTATTTTAGTAATGCATAAGGACATATGAAAATTTCACCTTATAAAGCATGTTTGTAGGTATTTGTTTTCTATGATATTGTATGTTTGAATACTCTGGTTAATTTATATTTAGAATATGATTATAAAAAATCTATCCGTCACATCATTCGCTGGGGTAAGTGTTTATTATATCGGTTATAAATTCATTGATAAATCATAATACTGAAACAATGTTGAAAAGCTTTTTGCTTAGACTTATTGGGCAAGGATACCTTTTGCTTAAATAATAACTTTAATCAACTTAAAAAATGGCGTTAAAACATGTTAGGGCTAAAACATGAAGTTATCTTATTAGAAGTGACTAACCAAACTTAATAATAGATGATAAGATAAGATTAATAATAGATAATAAGATGATAAGATACGATAGAGAAACTTAATAATAATACATTAACTTAATAATATATAGAAACGAAAACAATTATACTTGTCCGTTAATACGAAATTATAAGGACATTTGGAAGTCTCAAAACAGATTAAGTTTTTATCCATAGATTATAGAATAACGAAGCTAATAACAGTCCTATTCCTGAATTTTATTTTACGATGGCACAATATGTAAAGTGGAGGGACCATTCTGTGCAAAATCAATATTGACATAAAGCAAAGGAAGATAATGATGCTAGTTAGTACGGAAAGCCTATTGGGTTTCCAATTAGTGGCTTGTGTGGTGTTAGTCGAAATGCGAGATCTGCAACGGCTCATTGTTATTACATTTAAAATTAAATATATAGTTTATTAATTATATTATGCATGATTATTTGAAAATATTAAACTTAGGAAAACTTAATGTGTGTATACACAGCTCTACTGAACATATTACACAGATTTCAGATAAGCAACGAATTACTAGCACATTGTCAGATTAGTAACAGTCCGATGAGATGCACCCTAGTTGTCTAAGCAAGACAAACTATAAGACCGCGTAGATGCTTGGGCGTATTTTTATAGGAGTCAAAGGTTAAATCGAGAGTGACATAAAACAGTAACCTTCGCTTATGGTATTGAACAACCCCGTTTCCGATATTAAACAACTACATAAACTCCTTTAAATAATCTCTGTTCCAACATATACATTAAAATACACCACCGGCCGGAAAACACGGCACATAGTAAAATAACGAATAAAATGAGGTTTTTTTTACATATTATACTAACAGACTCGGCCACGCGTTGCTGTCTATTTTCGCCTTCCCCTCTCCTACTATTTTTGCGAGCGTTAGTATTAAATTTTCGATAACTTCTAAGATATTCTTTTAAATTATATGGTGTCACATAATTTAAATGAATATCAAAGAATCATATTATTGAACATAATAATTATATAACTGTAGCTCCTAATAATTATATAGTGTAATATTCATAAAAAATTAAATGTCCAAAATATAATCTGTTGTGACGTAAATTATATATAAAACAAATTAAATTATTAATACCAGTTTATTCAGTTTTATAACATAAAATATTGGTTTTTTTTCAATACACATATACGCTGTTATACACATATGTATAAAGCAGACTACGAAATAACCATCATATTTGGAGCGTTTTATTAATAGTAAATAGTAAAGGACGCATACGATGTGTTTCTTCTAATTGTACAAAATTATTCTAGAGAATGATGGAAGTCGAGAGAAAAAGCTTTCATTAAGGGCGCTCGTAACAAATATCTGAATACAGACGCGACGCCCGCCTGCAGCCATCGCGATATACATATATACATCGTAATGTATAGTTTGAAGTGAGGGTGAGATTTGCTTGCCATTTTTGCATAGTGTATTTAGAACGACTGAATTAATGTTATAGGCTGAGGCAGACTCTTTTTATCACTTCTTTTTTGGAAGTACGAAAGTTGTAAATCCATGAGTTTATAACGATAATTTTAACGTATTAAAAAAAATTAAGGACCCATTATTGGTTTTGGAAATTGCCTTTGGGACACTGCGCGCTCCTACGTGTTCCCATAAAAAAGCCCTTGGATACATAATGAATTTTTAAAATAGAGATGTGTATATAGAAATACACATTTATCAGATAGTTTTGTTATTTGATCAAGGTCTAATGGTTACATGTTCTTTGAAAAGCGAGTTTTTATTCACTTTAAATTTAATAGATCCATCCAAAATCACATCTGTATGCGATTCCTTTCCTTTACTTAACATCTTACATAAATATTACACATATACATTGCTTCAAGTTAAAAATGTTATCTTCCAGTTATTAACTATAACAGTAATTGTTCATTACTTACTTCATATATTAAAATATACTTATTTCTCTAAATAAGTCGTAATGGATTTAATTACTTTAATTGATAGAGAAATGAGTCTTGTTGCTAGTCCTAAGTCCTATAGAATTCTTCGTTTAAAGATGCTGTCGGAGAATGTTGCTTTGTGTTTGAAATCCAAAGCTATTGGATTAATCCAATAGCGTTACATTCCAAATACAAAGCAAACAAAGGATTCCTTTAGTTTTTCATTTGGATTGTCATTTAAGAAAGCATCATTGTTATTAAATAGATAAATATAATGTATATATAACATCATCATTAAGCAATCTAATTTATGTACATAAAAATATAAAGAATTATAAAACGATAGGTGATGTATACAATAGACAAAGCAGGAACCGACATAAGCTTGCGGCTCCTGCTTTGCGCCTTGCAAAAGTACGTAATTCGTTTCGGTTTTGGTATAAGATGCTATAATAAAATTCCGCAATCAATCTCAGCTTTGCCATTACAGCAGTTTAAAAACACTGTTAAAAAGAGGCTGATACAGAAAGCCTACTATTATCTTGAAGATTATTTAGAAGATAAGAATGTGTGGATATAGCTCTCTTGAACCTGTGCAAGACAGTAAGGACTTAATGTAAATAGTATTAAGAATTATATTTTTAAAAGAGCAACCGCCGAGTTTCTTGCTGGCTCTTCTCGGTAGGAACAGCTTTCCGAACCAGCAGTAGAGTTGACGATTCAAAAGCGCTTGTTTACAAGTTTATTTGAATAAAGAATATTTTGAATTTGAATTTGAATCATGGTAATATCTAAAAAGATTACATACTACTATTTGTTAAAATACTTTAAATCAACGTTTCCTATACTTGACTGCCTATTGCCATTACACATGTATGAGAAGTTTTAAAGTGTAGTTAATATCATTATATTGATTTATAAAGAGTAATACTAGTAGTACTAGTAAGGATATAATAGTTTTCCATTCATACATTATTAAGTACATAAAAATAGCCTGCATCTGCCGTACGGGAAATATCGTTCCTGGTGTACCGTACCGCTTAAACGGGCCTTGTTAACGTAGCGCGAATAACAAAATGTGAACACTCCAATTTGCTTAATACTTCAGATTTTTATTCAGATTTCATATTATACGAGCTAAACGAATACGAACCTGATTTAAAGTTTAAACGAGCAATTTTGTTTATTTTTAAATTCTATAGCATTACAAAATTTTACGCTGTCTGGTATCCGGCTGAGTAGAATAGTACCTACCCTAATTTCTTATCGAGGTGTCATAAAAGGCAACTAAGGTAAGTCGACCCGCCGTGTGGTATACGGTTGAGTAGAATAGACCACCCTTTATTTCTTACCGAGATGTCGTAAAATACGACTGAGGTAATTTGACGTAAGGCAGGCGGCTGGTCATGAAATACGTAGCCAAATCATGTGACAACATGCTTAAACATGTTGTGCCGACCTCCCTTAGAATGGGATAAGGGCAGAAGGATGATGATGATGATTACAAAATTTAATAGTAGGTATTTTGTAGTTGGTTTCCTGGTTTGTGAGTTTCCACGTCGTTTATAACCAGTATGTATCCCTCTGGATTCGGACGATAGTATTACTTCAGACATAGTCAATGAAATTAAGATTTAAATGTACGTTATTATATTCAGGACCCAGAAATACACAATTATATATAGCCAATTTGTTACCTAAGCGATGTTATGTAAGCGAAGATGTATTCAGCTTTAATAAAGTATGAACTCTCTTCTTTATTATCAAACCTTGTTTATTATGTGGATGATATTAAAAAATCTTGTGAAGGTAATTAAAGCTTTCGGTTTGTTTTAATGTATGATTTATTAACACAAGTTATAGATTATTTTTACTCTTTCAAATACATGGACATAAGTTTAAAGATTTTCTAGTAGTCCATATTTTTAAATTACCACACAATATAACGCTATTAAATTGAAGACTCAGCATCATCATGAAGAATTATTATTCAATAATCTATCAATAATTGTACAGGATTCCTGCTTACCTGCGGATATTATTTAAGCCGATGCCATAACCACCAAAGTAGGCAGGCAATGTGGCAATCGCAATCGCGCAATTGATCGCGGGAAACAGGAAATAGCCCAATGGTATATGAAAAAGATATACTATGCGCTATAGTTTTCATTGGTGTTTTTTCAATCGGGAATAGAAAAAAGTTAATTATACATTTGGAAGACAGATTTATTATTTATTTCAATTTAGTATACGCAGGCGCTATTCGGTGCGCAGTTTTAAATTAGAAATCTATTGACTACTATCGGAAAATGTTTACAATAATAATTTTTGTTCCAGCTGAAGGCCAATAAACTGGAAAATATGAACGTCGCTAGTTACAATAAAGTCATGGAACCGCGTCCGAATGTGGCTAGAAGATTGAAGCCGAAACGCGGACACAAACTACGTCACAACAAGATGGTGCACGCTCAGATCTCCCGTCTGGCTCGGAGCCAAGAACAGCTTGACGAATATCAACAAAATCTACAAACGCAAATACTTGACGTACAAAGGCGCTTAGATCGTGTCGAAGAACCTAACTGGAACCTTGTCTCAGCAAGAGTAGACTTTCTTGAAGTGGAAGCAAAGTCCTTGAGCGATGAGATAAAGAATACTTCCCAGAAAATTTCTGACTTTGATAAAGTACACGCTTCTGTGCTAGAACTGCGTGAAGATGTTGAAAGCATTGAAAACAAAGCGGACAAAACAATACCGGAATTCAGAAAAGAAATATCAAAATTGGACGTTAGCTTTGCACAGGTAAATGTAGCTGTAAAAGATATAGTTTATATAACTATGTATAATGATTATCAGAAAAATTAATAAGTTTTGTTTTTCTAGCTCAACGCTCAGTCATCTTATTTGAAAGAAGACCAGGAACATTTACGGCAATCAGTAAAGGCAATTGCCGTGAGTGTAAGTAACACTATCGACCGCGCCGAGATGGACCGTCTCGTACTTAAGAAGATTAACGATTCTCTATGCGACCTAGAAACTAGGTCCAAACAACACTATTATCGGCTCAACGATCACATCCTCAAGGTAAATGTAATGAACAAAATTATCACATCTATAAATTTTACTGTTTTGTTATATACAAAAATATTTATTTAATTTAAGTAGCTGGGTGACCCCTTGATCCGTAATTGTATTAAAAATATATAAAAAATTAAATTAAAAAAAGAAAAAAGAAAGAAAAAATGCAATAACATAATAAAAAGGAAAGAAAAAAATGCAATAAACGAAGTTACTTCGTATATGACAATTACTATTGTTTGAAATTTTGTTGAAATGAAAATTAAAATTAGTACTATTTTGGCATTAGATGTAACTATAATACTTTTATGTTTCGTTGTTACAGAGTGAGATTAATAAGTCAAATGTTTTAAATAATGATACTGTAGGGATCTCTTTACCAGTGCTTATGGTTGAAGTAAAAGAGCTGCAACCAGTTGAAAGGGAATATGAAAATTTGATTAAAAAACTTCCTAAGGATTGTTCAACCATAGATGGACCAGCAGGGAACTATCTCATACATCCCGGTTACGATCCCATTGAAACCCGTTGCGTTAATGGAAGTACACTTCTCCAAAGCCGCTTCAATGGTTCCGTGGAATTTAACAGGAAATTTGACGAATATGTTAATGGTTTTGGAAACGCTGATTCTGAATTCTGGCTTGGCTTGGAATCAATGCACGCGCTCACCAATGATAACTGCTCTGCTTTAAGAGTTGATATGACCGATATCTATGGAAGCGTATGGTTTGCTGAATACGACCACTTCACTATAGGCAGCGCAAATACAGGTTACCGTTTAGAAATAAGTGGGTTTAAGGGAAATGCAAGCGACGCTTTTGAATATCAAAACCATATGGAATTCTCCGCTATCGATCGCGACAGGGATATCTCAAACACTCATTGTGCTGCGAATTATGAAGGTGGATGGTGGTTCTCTCACTGCCAACACGTTAACATTAATGGAAAATACACCTTGGGGTTAACTTGGTTTGACTCCGCTAGGAACGAGTGGATCGCAGTCGCTACCAGCGAGATGCGTTTGATTCGCAGATCTGGTTGCATTTAAATAATATGCCAATCGTATATTCATTAATAATATTAAGAAAATAATATAGTTGCACAGAATGTGCTTATAAACCTATTATCAGTAATCATATACCAAAGATAACTTAGTAAGCAGTCAAATCATACTTATATTTAAAGTTCATGAAGTCAGTAGAGATTGTTAATTGAAATATATCTATTCGTTCTGCTAAAATTTCTAACACTACTTTAAATGCTTGCTATATATCTTTTCCTTACGAGTAAATAACGGTTATTAGCACCTGTGCGTCGAAAAATTTCGTTAACTAGTTAAACATTTGAAGATGAATTTAACTATTTATTTGATGGTCATTTAAATAACATTCGTTTTTTACATTCGCTACGTTTTATCGGCATATAATGCTATGGATTCCTGTTTATAATTATTAAGTTATAATTGGAAAGCAATATTAAGTTTCGTATTTATTTTCTTATTTCAATATTTTCATTATACTTTTCCTTTCTTTTATAAATGTTGTCAATTTGTACTCATAAAGGTACGTAAATTGATTTTATAGTGAGATAATTTTTATTGTAATTACTATTTTAAATGTCGTTCGGTTAAATTTTTAATAATTTCAACTTTTGAACGTAACGTTTATAAGTCGAAAGTTACTTTCCTGTTGTTTTAGTATAATACTATATTATTAATAAATAATGTCTAGTTTTATGTTTAAAGTGTCATATGATTTGTATTCTTACGTGTTTTGTTATTAATTAGTAGTACATGTACACTTTTAGTTTTCAGAAGCATAATTATCACTGCGGTCACCTTTAGTAATTCAATATGTATCATTTACATTTTTTTGCCTGTCTATCAATTCAATTAAACGCCGTATAACATTTTTGCATGCTTTTAAATAAGTCTTACTATTAAATATGGGATTTAAATATTAAGTAGAATATTAAGTAGATGAACTTTTAAGCACTTATTATTGTAGATGATATATACCAAGGGAATTAAACCAAATAAAAGTATCAAAATTACGTTCGTCTTTTATTTACTTTTCCCCTAGATTTATGAAGACAGTTCTTATCTTATTTTTTTGAAGTAAATTTAAAAATACAGAACTTTAGGGTATAAATACATGATTTGCAAAATATATACACTCGTAAATACATCAGAAGAATATGAAAGTGCTTTTCAGAAGTACAAATCAAAAATCTAATTCTTTCCTCTGCATTAATTTGTATCACCAAGTTAATAAAAAAAACAAAAATGCTAAAAAAGAATTATGTAAACTGAAAATCGTGAATCAATTATATTTTCAGATGTCATGGATAGAATTGAGAAATTAACTAAGAATCCAATTTAAATTATCACAATTTTTTTTATTATAATAAAAAAAAAATTTTAATCAACGCACTACAATCAGAGGTAACAAAAAATCAACGTTTAAATAGATTATGATATGATTATATTATGATAGTCTTTATCATATTTGTATTCAGTGAATATTTATCAAAAATTGTCAATTAACATCTTAGTCTATTCAACATCCTCCTGCCCTTATTCCACTCTAAGTGGGGTCGGCACAACATGTTTTGAACATATTGTCACATGATTTGGCTACGTTTTTTACGTCCGGCCGCCTGCCTGAAGTTAACTTACTTAGTCATATTTTACGATACCTCGGTAAGAAAGAAGGTGGTCCATCCTACTCTACCGTATACTACACGACGGGTCAACTTACCTTAGTCGCCTTTTACGACACCTCGGTAAGAAATTAGGGTGATCTATTCTATTCAGCCGGATACCACACGGCGTAACATCATCCATCCATCCATCAGCCTATGGCAGTCCACTGCTGGACATAGGCCTCCCCATGTCTGCGCGAGACATCCCGGTTCTCCGCAATGCGCATCCACCTGGCCCCGACAACCTTCCTGATGTCGTCGGTCCAGCTAGTCGGTGGTCGCCCTACGCTGCGTTTGCCAAGACGCGGTCTCCACTCCAGGACTCTTTTGCTCCAACGGCCATCAGTCATGCGACAGACGTGACCGGCCCACTGCCACTTCAGCTTACTTATTCTGCTAGCTACGTCGGTTACTCTGGTTCTCTCGCGGATAATCTCATTTCTGATTTTATCTTTGAGAGATAATCCGAGCATAGCTCGCTCCATAGCACGCTGAGCGACATTAAACTTGTGGACTAGCCCCGCCGTCAGTGTCCACGTCTCGGCGCCATACGTTAACACAGGCAGGACGCATTGGTCGAAGACTTTGGTCTTCAGGCATTGCGGAATCTCGGACGTGAGGACTCGACGAAGTTTGCCAAATGCTGCCCAGCCCAAGTGAATTCTCCTTTCAGCCTCACTGTCAAAAAACGGCGTAACATCTTAAGTCTATTGGCGAGGTAAAATAATTAAAAGGATTAGTCTTCATCAGAATTCTTATAGTCCTCATAAGTCTTACTAATATCCAGAAGTGTCTTATTACTGAAGAATGGTCTGATTTCTTTTGACAGCATTATATTGGTTTTATTTTTATTAATCGTTTTAGTAGCATTATTTTTATCTATAAAAGATATTTTTAAAGCTTCATATAACAAAAGTTTTGTTGATTGAAATTCTTTGTCATACATGAAATCTCTTATATCGTAAGCTATCCCTTGTAATTTGGCGAGATCCTGATCGACCGTTATAAGCTGCAGCTTTTTAAAATCATTCTCGTGTCTATGTTGTATTGGTTTTGATACTCTAATTCTTGATAGCCAGTCGATAACTATGTATGATTTTGTTGCTATTAACAATGGGGTAAGATCGTCTTTTGATATCTTACGAAATATTACAACGTTCCGAGCAATCCAGCTAAAATGTTTTCATCACTTTTTAATTATTTATTTATTTGTAAGTAACAGCCTGTTACTATTCCACTGTTGGGCATAGGCCTCCTCTCTCCGTTTCTGAGGAGAAAGGTTGGAGCTAAGACCTACCACGCTGCTCTAAAGCGGATTGGTAGGTTACACATATCCCCCAGAATTCTCTACAGATTAGCAGGTTTCCTCACAAAGTTTTCCTTTACCGAAAAGTGTGTGGTAAATTACAATTATCAATAGACACATAAGTTTTACTAGAAAACTCATTGGTCAAGGTTTGAACCCTAGAACTCCTCGAAAGAGGCGCACCGTGTTACTGCTCGGCTATCACAACATATTTGTTTATTTACATTCTAATAAAAGTTATAAATCATTTAAATTTTGTATTAACTAAAAGTTATTCAGTTTAAGATCCTGAAATGTATCTTTGGCTGATTGAGACAAGCTCAAGCAGCTTTATTTTACCTTTATCTTCGTTAACGTAACAACTTTATTATAAGCTAACAATGATTTTTTTAAAACATTTAAGAATTAACGGCCTTTTAATATATCACTGTTGGGCCTCCTCTCTCCGTTTTTGGAGTCTGGAGCTAAGACCTACCACGCTACCCCAATGCGGATAGGTAGGTTACACATAATTCTCTAGAGATATGCAGGTTTCCTTTCTTATGTATCCGTGTGATATATTGCAATTATCAATCAGGCACATAAGTTTTAATAGAAAACTCATTGTTGCCTGCCCGGGTTTTCAACTCGTGACCTCTAAAGATGCGCACGATGCTACCGCTAGGCTATCACAGCTTTAAAAATATATTTCTTACGAAAATAATTTGTCTGAAACAAATACCTAAAATAAAAGGAAGTAAGTAAACCTACAGATTTATTGCAGCGGTGAAAATACTTTGTGAAGATCTTCATGATAACTGAGCTATACGCTAGATTATTTCAATAGTGCGAGAAAATGGTCAATTTTATTACACTTACTTTGTATAGTACTGGATACTAGTATAGACGAGCGGTAGGTCATGAAGATAGCCACAACCAAAGCCCCATGACAAGATTCCGGCTAACTTCGCCTTCGTCACCAACGGTGCACCAGGCACAGCGATACATGGAAACGCAGCGTTCTCTTCTCGAGCAGTACCAGCACATAACATACCTTTTCCTACATTTATTTCTTGCTAAAAACGATACCAGATAGTAATTCAAATAAAGATAACAATATTCTAAAGACCGGTTTACGTCAGACGGACGAATACTCTTTCTATCGCCACTTTATCAAATTCGTTTACTGGCAGACACAGAGCATACTTTCGTTGTTGATTGCAATTCAATTCAAAATTCAAAATTCAAAATACGTTTACCCTAACATCGAGAAAAAATGTTTAAGCCCACTAAAAAAAATCAAATCAATTCGAATGCATAATCCTATACTTATAATAAAACTATAGACATGGTAAATTCTTTATAGAATTAGGCGTAACTTTGCGGAGTTCCATAATATAAAAGTAATAATAAAATTATTTTGCTATTACTTTTGTATGGTAAATTCTTTTAAATATATTTAAAAAAATGTTTTCAGGGGAACATATACAACTACGGTGAAAAGCTTAAATATATATTTTTGTAATTTAAAGTCTCTATAAACAATACTAAGAAAAATGTACTATTGAGCAAATACTAACGAGTTAATAATATACTTCACTATTTTTATTCAAGCGCAGCATTGTTATCGTCAACTATCTAAAAATTATGTTATATATGAAATACAGGATAATAATTAAGTTAAAATGACTTACTTGTCTGTATCCCTCACAATAATAATTAGGTGATGTTATAGTAATTGAAACACTTCTTAACATGGGGTCTACTATTTCATCGGGAAAGTATTTAGAGGTACGAGGCAAGCACAACTCCTTACCCTTAAAATGTATTGCAATGTGTTAAGTATAATCTAAATTCATTGTTTAAATTTTTTTTTTATGTACAATGTATTTTTATCCATAGTTTCGCAATATATAGACTTATTTTGTAAAATTATGTTATTTTAACTTCTGAAGTTAGAAGTATTTGTGGCCTCAAGTCGCGAATATAAATTTTAGAATATATGTAGTATTTTTAAAATGCCATTATTCCTAAAATACGTTAGGCAAAAGTGTGGTAGGTTATCAAAAGCGTTGTTTCCATATTATATTAGATCCTAACTTAGGACAGTGAACAGGAACCTTTAATATAGCAATAACAAATAGCAAAATAATAATACCATCCATACTAATATAAGAAATGCGAAAGTTTCTGTCTGTTCCCCTTTCAAGGCTTATAGTATGGACCAATATTGTTTAAATTTGTTAAAACTGAAGCTTAAAAACCGAGCTACGCACATACATATTATAAAAAAATATATTACAAAATAAATAAATTAATATAATATATTGATACTTAAAATTTCTAAACAATTAAAAAATATTTATGTTATTTCACTACAGATGTTTTCCCAATAATTTATATATTTTGCAAAACTAATTGCTTTTCTTCGAAACTAATACTTCATTCGTTTGAAAAGCTATTGGAAAAGTTCATCTAAATTTTTCCGCTGTAATTTAAAGCCGCGTTTGTAAAACTCATATGTAGCAGGTTTATTTGTCAAATCCTTTTACCAAGCTGCTGCTTTTACCTCTTGCTTTTATTGGTAAAACTCCGACTCCATGAATCAAACCGGACGACGGGCAATATATTGACGCGACTTTTTGAGCGAAAAATAAAGTTGACAGTTCGCAAAAGTGGAGCAACTAACAGTTGTCAACTGAACTAAAATAAAATTCAATATGTCACAATGTAAATAAATTTCGAACGGTGGGATATCAATAAAGTACTATGTAGCTTTTGTTATTACTGCAACCGTTATTTATTAAATTTACAATAGTTGGAACTTGTTCAATTGTTCAAAACATTTAATATATTAATAGACTGTGTCTCCCTATTTAAAATTAGTACATGTTGTGATTTAAAATGGCTTAATAAATAGGGAAATAAATACGGTAATAGAAGTAATCTATCATCCAGATGTTTGCTTTTAAGTTAAAGATATTGGTTAAAATTTATATATACTTTAGGTAATTCATTAATTTTTTAAATAATTCTATCGTTATATAAAATTTAGTTGTTGAATATATTAATTAAGTTTAAAACTTTGCTGAATAACTACAAGTAGCTCTTTAATTACGTCAATCAAATGACTTGTGTACGTGTTGTATTTTTCTGCTTCCACGAAGAATTTGAAGTTCTATTTACAATAATTTTTATATATGAATAAATAAAGTCCAGACCGTAAAATCACATCGTCCCCAGCCCGTAACAAACGCTGTACTACCCGATAGTGACAACTGTGGCATGACCAACGATATGCTTTTCACAGATGATCTGAAATGCAAAATAGTTGTTCTATTAAATTTATTTTAAAGGACTTTATTTTATAAATTAATGTTTATATGGAAAACAACTGTTTTTCAAACTATTTTACGCACAAAACTAAAAGACCTGAACACGATGTCTTCGTAAATTCTCAGCATACAGATATCACCAATCAAGGTTGAAGGATCAAAATCTTGGTGAATTACAATTACTAGAACAGTCAGAAGCGACGTGCCACGGTCTGAGTAATTTTCACCTACGACCACTTTTAGCTCCTGGATCGGCACGCTAAAATAATTAGAAGTTTCGTATATGATAGTCGTAATATATTAATGTACTTTTAAAGCTATCCTTATACAGAAATAAGGCAGCATATAGAAGAGAAAAAATTGTTTAATTGGATTCCTTATCTATCTATCCATAAAACCTCTTTTCCCAAAAAGCTCCCCAAAACACTATTATCCCTCTTTTCTCGCGTTATCGTCCCTAGCTTTTTACGTTTTACTCCTATTACAAATCCATGCCTATAATTGACATATTTTTTTCTTTTTTGTATTAAAGTTTAAACATAATCAAAACAAATTGCAGGCTGATTAAAATAAGTTAACTACCTTGAGAGGATTTCTTTAAAAAAAACCAAATACATATCTTACTCACTCAACAACATAATGTGCAACTGTTAAAACTAAATTCTTAGTAATTAAAGTGCCAGTCAAATAATGCCCGGTGTTTCTGCGTATGCTCACTACATAGGGGTGTTCTGTCACATCCACACGAGTGCCTCGAAATATCTAACAAAAAATAATAACAAGAAAACATTTTGAGACAAATATAAATTGGACACAAATTGCACAAATATCTTAAGTTAACCAATAATACATTTTTGTATATAAACCCAAAACACGCCGTGTGGTATCCAGCTGAATAGAATAGTACCACCATGAGGGTGGTACTGGTTCTTACTGAGGAGTCGTAAAAGGCGAATAAGGTAAGTCGACCCGCCGTGTGGTATCCGGCTGAGTAGAATTGACCAACCTCATTTCTTACCGAGGTGTCGTAAAAGACGACTAAGGTAGGTTGACACACCGTGTGGTATCCGGTTTAGTAAAATAGACCACCCTCTTTCTTACCGAGGTGTCGTAAAATACGACTAAGGTAAGATGACGTCAGGTAGGCGGCCTGTCGCAAAAATGCAGCCAAATCATGTGACAGCATGTTTATAACATGTTGTGCCGACCCCACTTAGAGTGGGATAAGGGCAGAAGGATGATGATGTATATATACCCAAAACATATTTCGGTAAATATTCAATACAGAAAAGGAACCAATGATAACCCAATTTCGTTTATTTAGTACACAAAGTACAGTCAACATGGTATCTTTTGTCGCACGCAATTTAATATTTCAATTATTTTCATTTAACTTTGCAATTACAAAACACATAAGTTTTTATTATTTTGTAACAAATTGGCAATAGCATGTTAAATAAATACTAGTACTATATTCAATTCAATTCAAAATATTCTTTATTCAAATAAACTTGTAAACAAGTGCTTTTGAATCGTCAACTCTACTGCTGGTTCGGAAAGCTGTTCCTACCGAGAAGAGCCAGCAAGAAACTCGGCGGTTGCTCTTTTTAAAAAATACAATTCTTCATGCTAGTTACATTTAATGTTTCTATCTTGTACAGGGTCGAACAATATTTATATCCATGCATTTTTATCGTCTAAATAATCCTCAACAGTATAGTAGGCTTTCTGTATCAGCCTCTCCTTAATAGTGTATTTAAACTGCTGTAATGGCAAAGCTGAGATTGATTGTGGAATTTTATTATAGAATCTTATACCCAAACCCACAAACGATTTACGTACTTTTTCAAGGCGCAAAGCAGGGGCCGCAAGCTTATGTCGGTTCCTACTTTGTCTATTATATACATCGCCTATTGTTTTATAATTCTTTATATTATTATATACAAAAATTAAATTACTTAAAATATACTGTGAGGCAAATGTAAGAATACCAATTTCCTTAAACTTCTCTACTTCTTATAAAACTATTTATTTTGAAAATGGCAAAAAAAATTACATTTGTAAAAGCTTACATCGTTTGATATAGAAATTGTAATCGCACAAATGGAGCTTATGCCTTAATATACATAAATATATATTCATCTGCCCTTCTTTGAGATACAAAAGCAATCTTTTTCTGGCGATATACTCGTATTTATATTTATCTTACTTAACTTTTCTATAAATCTCTTATCAAAATGAAAACTTCCACTTTCCTACTTATATCAACAGTGGTCCTCTATTCAAATTCAAATTTCAAAATATTCTTTATTCAAATAAACTTGTAAACAAGTGCTTTTGAATCGTCAACTCTACTGCTAGTTCGGAAAGCTGTTCCTACCGAGAAGAGCCAGCAAGAAACTCGGCGGTTGCTCTTTTAAAAATATAATTCTTAATACTTTTTACATTATGTCGTTACTGTCTTGTACAGGTTCAAAGAGAGCTATATCCACACATTCTTATCTTCTAAATAATCTTCAAGATTATAGTAGGCTTTCTGTATCAGCCTCTTTTTAACAGTGTTTTTAAACTGATGTAATGGCAAAGCTGAGATTGATTGCGGAATTTTATTATAGAATCTTATACCAAAACCCACAAACGAATTACGTACATTTGCAAGGCGCAAAGCAGGAGCCGCAAGCTTATGTCGGTTCCTGCTTTGTCTATTGTATACATCACCTATCGTTTTATAATTCTTTATATTTTTATGTACATAAATTAAATTGCTTAAAATATACTGTGAAGCAAATGTAAGAATACCTGTTTCCTTAAACTTCTCTCGCAGGGAATCACGCGATCTTAAATTATAAATGCCAAGTATAGCTCTTTTTTGTAAAACAAAAATTTTTCACTATCCGCGCATTTACCCCAAAGCAATATGCCATAAAATTCCATCTAAGTATAAATATCGCTTTTTTGGCATTTTCAGTGTCATACCTCCTTGGTATCAAGTTATTCAAGGAATCGCAAAAATTTAATAAACAACTAAACAGCGGTAATAAAGCAAACGAATAATATATGGATCAAATTTCATTGATATGGCGTTCTGTGTAATCAAGCGGCACGATTGTCATTTATTCGCAATTGTGAACTGATTCAAAACAAATATTATAGAGCGAGATCCCGTGAACGCCAGACCTTCGTCATTTTATAAAAGCTGAAAGTTTATCAGTGCATACTCCCAACACAGGTAAGAACGATGGAAGATTATGGAATTTGGATCATAGTGGCTTTGGGAGATACGAGGTACTCAAGGTTGCAAAATTCCGAATTAATTTCGTCATAGTATAAAGCTTGATCTTTTGATATTACTTTTGGAATAATATTAAAAATCACGTCAGTCAATGCCATACTTCAGAAAAATCAGCTTTTATACTATGACTAAATAGAAGTCAAATTTCATGAACTTTAAGGGTATCGGAATTTTCCAACCTTGAGTACCTCGTATCTCCCAAAGCCACTATTATCCAAATTCCATAATCTACCATCGTTCTTACCTGTATTAGGAGCATGCACTGACAAACTTTCAGCTTTTATAAAATGACGAAGGTCAGGCGTTCACGGGATCTTGGGCCATTATGATTTTGACGATGTTTGACATGATTGCAGCTTGTTGTGTTATACCTTGTTAGCTCTACGTGTATATAATGAATAGATTATACCTAAAATCCTCAATTTGGGGCTTCTATTTCTTGAACAAATATATTTTGATATGTACAATTCAAGGATAATTTAAGTATTATTCTAAAAATACGAAGCTGAAGTTATGATAGGACAGTAATTTAGTTCTTTCGAAGAACTGACATTGAGTTCCAAGGTTCTAATGGAAACTCCGTATCGTAAGATGATTCGGTGATATACCACTGTTCGTTTCACAAATGAAAAGTAATGAAAATATTATTTTGCTTTAATCCGTGATCTATAAATATGTGTTATGCGAAATGTACTACTTAGTACTACCGTGCTCATATCTGATACATACAGAATTCTTAAAAACTTATGCACTATCCACTACCAACAACACAACAATACACAAGCACTGCACACATCCATGACGATTCAAAAGCACTTGTTTACAAGTTTATTTAATTAAAGAATATTTTGAATTTGAATTGGAATCCACTACCATCTTAGCTCCGGCTACGGGGCGAAATGATTGTGTATTGTTGAATAATTTCACTATCTTTGTATTAGGCGGAGGCCTAACACCTAATTCTATAAATTATGGCCAATGAAGTTTAAAACGTTGCAGGTCGCCGCTGTATACAAACGCACAATACAGTGTAGTGATGATTTCTGATAGAATCCATAATGTTAATATAGATTATTTAAAAGTTCTGTGCTTAAAAATTGAAATTTAGAGAAATTAGAATGAGGTTAGGAGATTCTACATCGGTCTTTGGGTGTAAGTAACGATACTCATAAAAAGATGGGAATCCCTTTGAAAGTACATATTTTATGACTTATTTGAAAAACTGGTTTTTACTCAAAATAAATGTTATTCACTAATATAATTCTGGGATGCAAGGGGGTAAAATTCCATCTTATTACTCCCAGTCAACCTCACCTGCTCGTGGTGCATCCTGCCGATTAACGAACGAGGCTCTGGCGACCGATTAATGGCGGTATAACCATTCAACTTTGGCGTAGTTAAAATACCACAGACCGGCGACGGGCAGCAGCGTCACCGGTGCCAAGAACTACGCTCTGCGATCACCAACACGTCTGCCCAGCGTGGTGATTATGGGCAAAACCTCTTATGGCAAGTACCACAACACAATGGCCCCCAGTTCCCGGTCGCCCCGCTATTCCTGGCCACGGCGGCGGTCATGGTAACGGCGGGGCAGGGGGTGCTAAGAATCCCCGGGCGATGGTAGGCCGCCAACACCAACTGACTTTGGCTACTTATAACGGACGCACGCTACGGCTCGACGAAAATCTGGTGCAGCTCACTGAAGAACTGAAGAACATAAGATGGCATGTTCTAGGTTTATCGGAAATCCAAAGAGAGGGGGAGGACACCGTTACTTTGGAATCAGGTCATCTTATGTATTTCAGAGAGGGAGACAAACAGTCCCAAGGTGGCGTCGGGTTCATGGTTAACAAGACTCTCATTGACAACGTCTTGGAAATCTCCAGTGTTTCGACAAGGGTAGCGTACCTTGTGATCAGACTAACCAAGAGGTATAGCCTCAAGGTTATCCAAGTGTATGCACCGACCTCGTCACACTCGGACGATGAAGTAGAGGAATTGTTTGAAGACATTTCCAGGGCCTTACACACCACCCAAAAGGCCCACTTCAACGTTGTCATGGGAGACTTCAACGCAAAAGTGGGAGTACATATTAGCGGCGAATCGGTAGTAGGACCACACGGTTTTGGAAGCAGAAATCATAGGGGGCAAATGCTCGTCAACTTCCTGGAGAAAGAGGGGTTGTTCTGTATGAACACTTTCTTTAAGAAACAATCTCAACGGAAGTGGACGTGGCGAAGCCCTGACGCTATGACAAAAAATGAGATAGACTTCATAATGACCGACAAGAAGCGTATTTTTAGAGATGTCTCTGTGATCACTAGGTTTAACACCGGAAGTGATCACCGACTCGTGCGAGGCACTCTAAATATTGATTGTAAGCTCGAACGCGCCCGTCTTATGAGGTCTACGCTCCGGCCAAACCTGCTTCAAGCTGTGGTAGGGTCTGAAACGTTCCAGTTAAAACTGGAGAACCGGTTTGCTGCCTTGGAAACCACAACCGACGATGACATTGACCTGGAACTCGACCGTGCAGTGAAAATCTTACGGGACGAGGGGACGAAGCTATATCAGGTGCAAAGTACCGGTAAGGAGTCTAAACTTTCGCAAGAGACTTTGCAGTTAATGCAGAAGCGACGAGATGATCGTACAGTCGCTTTGTCAGATCTGAATAGAAAAATTTCTAGGCTTATAAGACGCGACCTCCGAAACTACAATGCAAATAAAATTAAACAAGCAATTGCGCAAAATCGGGGGTCGAAAGTCTTTTTCCAACATCTTGGCCGCAGCCATCTGACGAAGTTGACCACAGCAAACGGGAAAGTCGTCGCTTCCAAAGCGGAGATTCTTGCGGAGGTTCAGGACTTCTACGGGAAGCTATATTCATCAGAAACATCTCGTCCCCCACCTAATCCCGGAGATAAAAGAGCCACCTTAACCCGCCACTTCACAGAAGATCTGCCAGAAGTCTGTCAAGACGAAATCGTGCTGGCTCTGAAACAGCTTAAAAATGGAAAAGCCCCCGGAGAGGATGGAATTACGACGGAGTTGCTAAAAGCAGGTGGAAAACCGATACTCGAGCGGCTCCAGCGCATATTCAATTCTGCTCTCTTTTCGGGGAGAACTCCTAAGACATGGAGCGAGAGTATTGTCGTGTTGTTCTTCAAAAAAGGAGACAAAACTCTCTTGAAGAACTACCGACCTATTTCCCTCTTGAGCCATATCTATAAGCTGTTTTCCAGAGTTATCACGAATCGCCTTGCGCGGAGACTCGATGATTTTCAGCCCCCCGAACAGGCCGGGTTTCGAGGAGGATACGGCACCATAGATCACATTTTCACAGTACGGCAGATTATACAGAAGACTCACGAGTATAATCAGCCTCTGTGCTTAGTATTTGTGGACTATGAGAAAGCCTTTGACTCTATCGAGACCTGGTCTGTTCTGGAGTCCCTGCAACGGTGCCAAATTGATTGGCGATACATCGAAGTGCTGAGAGGTCTGTATGACGCTGCAACTATGACCGTCCAAGTACAGAATCAGCAGTCTGGACCTATCCACCTGCATCGAGGAGTGAGACAAGGGGACGTAATTTCCCCCAAATTGTTCACTAATGCTTTGGAGGATATGTTCAAGACGCTGCACTGGAAAGGACGGGGCATAAACATAAACGGCGAGTACCTGTCACACTTAAGATTTGCAGATGATATCGTAATCGTGGCTGAGACCGTACACGACTTGCAATACATGCTGACCAGTCTGGCTGAGTCTTCTGCTCGCATCGGTCTCCGGATGAACTTGGATAAAACCAAAGTAATGTTCAATGAACATGTCATTCCGGAACCGATTGCCCTCTACGGAGTTCCTCTCGATGTTGTTGAGGAGTATGTCTACCTTGGACAAGTCCTACAGCTAGGTAGAAACAACTTCGAGAAGGAGGCTCGCAGGAGAATACAGCTTGGCTGGTCGGCATATAGGAAACTTCATCGAGTCTTTTCGTCGCCCATACCACAAAGCCTTAAGACAAAAGTCTTTAACGAGTGCGTCCTACCTGTGATGACATACGGAGCCGAGACGTGGACACTGACAATGCGACTGGTCCACCAATTTAAGGTCGCTCAGCGAGCTATGGAGAGGGCTATGCTCGGAGTTTCTCTGAAGGATCGTATCCGGAACGAAGTGATACGACAGAGAACCAAAGTAATCGACGTAGCCCAAAGGATTAGTAAGCTTAAGTGGCAGTGGGCTGGTCACATTTGTCGCAGAACCGACAACCGCTGGGGTAAACGTGTTCTGGAGTGGAGACCGCGCCTTGGCAAACGTAGTGTAGGACGTCCTCCGGCTAGGTGGAGCGACGACATCCGCAGAGTGGCTGGTATTGGCTGGAAACAGAGAGCTGAAGACCGAGCTCAGTGGCATGCAAATGGAGAGACCTATGTCCAACAGTGGACAAACACAGGTTGATGATGATGATGATGATGATGAATATAATTCTGTGGTGTTCAATAAAGAGTATTCTAATTAAAAACTATTTACATTATATTACAACATAAATATTTATTACCATTTTAAATCGTAACGAGTAAATATCAGTATTCAAATCAGTGAATAGACCACTAATATATTTATACTAATACGATGATATTAAAACACTAATTACTCTGAAAATCATATCTTATCTTATTTATGAATAGGAGCTTTTACTCGTTCTCTGATGTAAAAGCAAATTGCAAAAGATCGCTGCTAGGTCTGCGTTAGGTCACAGCTTTTATATGCATTCAAGCGCTAAAGCTAAATTAAGTTTAATAAAATTTCCTGACATTTTATTTAAATCACAAACAGGTATAAGCAGTCAACCGAATTTCTAAGCTAAAGAATATTTACAATATCCTACATTTATTTCGTAGTTGTGTTAAGAGAAATTCTTTGTAAATAATATGAACTGGAAAGTTTAATGTAAGTTTTGTAAAAGTATTACCATAAGATGTGACATGGGTTGGGAAATGTAGTGCAGTTCAGTTAAAAAATTTGGAGCACATGAAAAATATATTTATTTTACGCAACATTCTTTTATATATGTTTATTATTCCAATAGATATTTTAATTATTATACAATTGTAAATTCCCAATTCAATCATATAGAAAAAACTAAGAAATCCCTTCTATTATATGAGAATGGTTGTGAGTTAATTTCTTACATAAAATGACTTAATATAATACTTGTATTAATATTGAAATACGCAAAAAAATGAATCGTACACAGCATTTATTTCTTTAGTTTGTAACATTTCCTTATTAAAGACGTATATAAAAAGCGTTATATTTTAATTAATTTATTTATTTATATGTAAAAATCTACAGCTATTATTATGACTAAATTACTATTAATATAAAAATGTTAACATAAGCCATTTAGGAATCATTTTTTTTGACTAAACATTGTAGACATTGAGTCAAACTATGTAGGTAATAAACATAATATAATTAATAAAGTTAAATAGAAAAACAACAAAGTTGAACAAAGATAAAGGATACACTCTTGTTATTTTTAAATTAAATTAAAGTTAACAAATCAAGAAAAAATAATATATGAATAAAATTATATATGATGGTGTTATGGGATGGTATGCTTTGTATGACGTAGGTATGTTTTAGTGTGGTTGAGTGCGTTGGTATATGTGTAGTGTATTTGCTGTAAAATTTTATAATGTGGACGTGTACAAGACTGTATGTGATGATTGGTGAACAAGATGACCCACAATACATTATGTTTTAGATTTAAGGAATTTACGTACCTTTCGATTTAGCAAAGGTATGTCACCAGTTAAGGGGTATCCTGTAACTTCGAACAATGACTCGTTTGAGCCCTCGTTAATTGAATTTGACCATTCATCCTCTTCGCTAAGACATTTTGAGACGAAATATACTGTAAATATTTTGGTAATGTTTAAGAAGAGACCGCATTGCAATCTTACTGATATATACATAAACATTAATACGTCTGGCACAGACGACAATATTATAATTTTTTTTTGATAAATTATAAAAGTACTAACTTAGCAGTGTTTTCATAATAATTGATATCATTTCTAATATATGAATTCCAAATGAACATGTCATATTAATTCTATATGGTCGAGATCACAATAATTAAATTCTTGTCATTACAATGACTTACATTACATTATTATGTCATTAGTATTACTATCATCATCTTCCTGCCCTTATCCCACTCTTAAGTGGGGTCGGCACAACATGTTACAAACATGCTGTCACATGATTTGGCTGCGTTTTTACGACCGGCCGCCTGCCTGACGTTAACTTACCTCTGTCGTATTTTACGACACCTCGGTAAGAAAGAGGGTGGTCTATTTTACTCAACCGGATACCACACGGTGGGTCAACTTACCTTAGTCGCCTTTTACGACACCTCGGTAAGAAATGAGGTTGGTCTATTCTACTCAGCCGGATACCACACGGCGGGTCGACTTACCTTAGTCGCCTTTTACGACACCTCGGTAAGAAATGAGGGTGGTACTATTCTATTCAGCCGGATACCACACGGCGTGTCATTAGTATTACTATATACTATTTTAAAAATAGTACCAGGTTCATCGACCCTTGCTAGGTAATTTTTTACAAAATAAAAAGGTACATAAAAAATAAATAAAAAATAATAGGAGGGTAGATGGGGCTCGATCCTAGGTACTTTCATTCTGCGCGACCACCCGTTAACCAAATAAGCTACGCTGATTTGACATTTGACGGTGAAAGTTGTGTCGTATATACCCAAATCCATTTTTCTCCCCCAAAACTCCCTACAAGCTGAATTTCAAGAAAATCGTTGGAGCCGTTTCTGAGATTCTGAATATATATATATGTCGGGGATTTAGATGGGTTTTTATTGTAAACGACTTCGGCGTTCTCTATATTTCCAGTCGTAGAATCAGTGCGCACATCCGGCGCCGTCGAGTCTCAGATGTCCAATCTGTCATGTCGCTTTCTTACCAGCGCCACCTTACCATGCATTTTACATATGCGCCAAACATCACAATCACAAGCGACAGCTATTAGACAAACTTGACTACTGACTCCATGATTCGGCTAAAGTATCCCAAATGATAACAGATGTAACGCCATCTGTTCGGTAGTTAAACAAGTCTATTATTATCTTCATTTCTCCGACATATATATATATATATATATATATATATATATATATATATATATATATATATATATATATATATATATATATATATATATACACATACAAGATTAACTCATTTAAATATTAAAGATTTAATATATTGTTTAGGTTTATTTAATAAATTTAAGGGTAGTTCGTACTTGATAACTGTCTCGCCGATGCTTTATGACGGAATATAAAAAAAAATTGCCAATAAAACGAAATACCATAGGATTCAAAGTAAGTATCACTAAAACCCTCTTATATAAAATGTAGTTAATGTAGTTTAGCTTTTTAAATTGACCTGGTTTACGTTACGACTACTCTTTCTTTCTTCTTTTATACTTCTTTGCAGGTTCATTGGTAATGATGCGTGTTTCTTTAATAGCACGTTCGTAAAGTTTTATTTTCTTATTTTTGAAAGAATGCAAAAAATAATTTTTAAAGTTATAACAGCTCAATTTTACCATATTTGTATTAAAAAAGATCTACACCTTAAGGGTTGCAATTAGATATTAAGTGTTAATTAGTGTATAAATCATTATATTGTTCAACTGTTGTGTTTGCCAATTAAATAAAAAATAAAATTAAAATAAATTGAGAACATCCATCCAGATCCGAGAAATCCAGATATTACCAGTCTTTCCTTTTTTTATCGCATTTTTTATATCTTTTAATAAAATTACCGAGCAAGGCTCGGTCACTCATAAAATATATATATATATATATATATATATATATATATATATATATATATATATATATATATATATATACTTTTTCCCTATGTATTTTATTTTTACAATAGAGAAAGTTTATTCCGAGAAAATAACATCGATAACAGGTTAGGTGAATATATACTAAGTATACTAATTACTAAACTAAACTATTTTACTATAAATAGTACATATATATATATATATATATATATATATATATATATATATATATATATGTACTATTTTTTATATGTATTATCTGTAGATGATAGTTCATCATACAAAATAAAACTAATAACGTACCTGTATACATTTGTTTACGTAAATAATGTAAAGTACGTGAATCGGTCGAAAAACAAAGTGCCTTGAAGTGTTACTTTATTAGAAAACTTTTAGAATTTTAGAATAAATTAATTTGTGTCACTCTGTGGACATTGTCACTTCAGTGAACACACTGTTCACAGAGAAGTTTGTCCACGGAAGAGAAAACTTGCATATAATGCTAAATAAAATGTATAACATAATAAAACTTGAGGTTAGAAGAAGGCACGGTTTTTACCAATTGCTGACATTAAATTTCAGCGTGGTGATTTTTATACGTATTTTTCATATTAAAACTCCCGGAAATACAAAAGTAATAAT
Source organism: Morpho achilles (assembly GCA_947086495.1). Classification (NCBI taxonomy): domain Eukaryota; kingdom Metazoa; phylum Arthropoda; class Insecta; order Lepidoptera; family Nymphalidae; genus Morpho; species Morpho achilles. The sequence continues at coordinate 9,330,078 of CAMTZB010000022.1, read as the reverse complement.
AAAATTATTTTGCTATAATTCGCGATGAAGTAAAATAGAAAATATATATAATGCTTAATGTAGAGTGGACAATCGGTTATCATCCTGATACATGCAGGAGTCGTAAAAAACACATGCACAAACCTCCACCACCGCCACCGTGATACACAAGCACTATATACGTTCACTATCAAAAACTACAACACTATCAACAATCGTTTCGCCCCGCAACCGAAGCATCATCAGGAGATAGACTCCACAACCAAAATCGCAAAGCTTTGTGATTTTCATCGCAGATTATAGCAAAATAATTTTATTATTACTTTTGTATTATGGATCTCCGCAAACTAACGCCTAATTCTATAAATTATTTTCCCGGAAATAGATAAACGCATACTATAGAGATCGTTGCAATTTTCTTTTAAATCTATTAATATTTATAAGAAAATTGCAACGATCTCTGAAGCTAATGAAAAATAATTATCTAAATTAAGATGATATTAATTTATTTACGTTCATCATGTACGTTCAGCGCCATATAGTGTTAAATAGTATCTCATCATCACCCTTTTGCACGTATCCCACTCTAAGTGGGGTCGGCACAACATGCTACAAGCATGCTGTCACATGATTTAACTACGTATTTAAAGACTGGCCGCCTGCCTGACGTCAACTTATCTTAGTTGTCTTTTACGACACCTCGGTTAAAAATGAGAGTGGTCTAATCTACTCAGCCGGAAACCACACGGCATTATTTTTGAAAGCCAAATAACATTTATTTAAATGAATAAATATTGAACTAACTAAAGATATAAAGTTGTCAATAACACTATTTGATTTTTGCATGAACTCGATTTTTGAATATTTCCTAACAATATTAGAATAATTAAAGTACCATTACACAGATTCAACTGTAATAAAATTATAAACCGTTCATATTATTATATATTGAAGTAAAAATATTTACCGAACACCAATTAACCATATTATAATATTTATTTGATTAATAGACTAATTATTTTAGCTTTTCTGTTTATGACCCAGTAACGAAATGTGTTTATTTTAACGTTTATATATATTTTTTAAAGCCATAGATAGCGACAACTAGTAGAACTTAATATCATATTAAATATATAATTTTGCTTTTAGTTTCAAAGTGAAATTCGCTTCGTGTTCGACGGTTCAACTTTACACAATATCGTGAAATGTTTCATAGCTCGTACTTCATAGATTTTGGAAACTTCGTGAGTTCCCGGCTTATCATACTACCTTAGTGTCTCGCATCAAATTTACTGTAGGTACTAGTTTGATTATATTTAACTTATTAGAATAAATATCTCCAAATTTTAAGACCATTACGAAGAGCGAGATTACCATAGTAACGCAGACTTATTACTTTTAAAAACATACATTATCTTTTTGTTCATGGAAAGCAAAATTTAACATAATCAACTTCAAAACCATTGTTCATTCAAAAGAACTTGTTAATAAGTGCGTTTTATCGTCAACTCTGCTACTGTTGCAGTAAATTACTCCTGACAGGAAGAACCAGCTAAAATCTGCTGAGTTTCTAAAAAGTATTCATTTCCAATATACTTCAATTCAATACACTTTCGAAAAAGAATTCATTTATCTAGTTACATTTTGTCATTGCTAACGTGCGTGTGAGTTGGAAAAAAGCGAACTCGAGATCATACGATGAGCAGAGACCAGTTTTGCTTTATAAATTATCAGGCACTTATGTTAAAGAATAAATATCTAGTCAATATCAACATATATTTCTTGAAAGAATTTATGGAATGTAAAACAATACTCAAAATAGAGTCAGTCAAAGCTCAATCTTCAAGGAGAGGGGAAGCGTTCAAATAATAGTTTAGCATAATTACAGTATACTAATACACATTTATACATAATTCATACATAATTACAGCATACTAATACAGTAAATTGTTTTATATAAAAAATGTACTGTAATTTAAAATGATGTAATGTCATTTAAAATTCGTAATTTAAGGTTGTTGTAAGGTTGTAATTTAAGTACATTTATATTCTTTTAAATATTACAATCAAGCTACTAATAGAATTAAAAGACTACAAAGTTAATGTGAAGATTTTATATTCTAATAATGTGTTGTACAAAGGGAATTAAGACAGGTAAGTTATAAACACATACAAAGTTTGTAATAGAAAAATATCAAAGCGTCGCCGAGATATAATCCCCATTTCTCTCTGGACATGGGAATAAAAATAATAGATTCTCGCTTTTAATATCCGAGCGAAGCTTCAACTAAAAACTCACTGTAATAAAACAAAACTTGAAATTTTTTAAAGTTACAAAGCAAAATACGTAGGAACATGATATTAAATTGTTAAATTTTTTGTTGTAAATCTCTTTGCTTAGTATAAAAACTGGAACTCTCATACCATTTTATATTACAGTCTGTTTCACAATTTTATTTTACCAGGTTTATCTGTCATGTTGAAGTTTAATATAAATCATAAAGTCTACTTAAAAATAATTATTTTCTTTCTGTACACACTTCTAATTGTCTTTTGTACAATACTTCATTTTGATTTTGGTTAAAATTATTTTTGAGATATGCTTTATACTTGCATTTTTTTCAAATTCTGAGATTTTATATATGCATTACTTTTATGTTTATAAATAAAAGTTTATGAACATGGTTAATCTCGGTCTTGCCCGTGCCTTGTTTTTCTGATTGTGGATATTGCTATTGAGTTAAGGCCGGCGAGTCATCATTATAACTTATTATAATCATCTAAGTCTTTCTATATCGAATAGTTCAACAAAATTCATTACAAAAAAATTAAGAACTATTGAATATTTTGATCGAATTTGAAACAAATTGATATATAAGTAAGTTAAATAACTAAAAAGTTATTTAACTTACTTATATAGCATTGGTATTAAGAATTCAACGTGCACTTTTCCGTGCATCAAAATATCTCAAGGAAACTTGTATATCTGCAGGGAATTACTTGGATAAGTGTAATCTCCTGATTGAGATTGGAGCAGCTTGCTGGGTCGTAGCTCTATCTTTCCCTTCCAACTAGGCCTTTGCCGAGAGGGGGCAATAGCTTCCCGCTGCTTCACTCTTTTTATACTTCATGTAAGAGTTTTACCTTAGTGAGATTGTGTGTCCGACTTGCTGCAAGCATTGTATTGTTCAGGCGTGCCTATATGAAAAAACTTAGATTTTGCTAAGTTTAAATAATATACACTTATTGAAAAAGTTTAGCAATAAGCGTATAAATCTTGTAAAATTTTAATATCGCTGTTTCTTAAATTTAATAATCTGTAAATATTTCAATCTCAATAATGAGCTCTGAGGGCAACTGGAGATGCAATGCATGCAAGTCAATAACTAATATTTGGCTCTCTGCTGAATAGTGCATTATAACTTCCGAAGGACTATCAATGAGTTCTGTATTGTGTACTCTGAGAATCGCAAATGAAAATCTATGTACACGATTGTATTGTATCGCATTCAGCATTCTTATCACAAGTTTAATAGAAGGCATATATTTATTTATTTTTTTATAATTTTCACAGTAAAAATTACATTATTTTCTTTAAATAACAGTAATATAAGGTAAAGGACTTAAATGCATATTCAAAATATTCTTTATTGAACTAAACTTGTAAACAGGTGCTTCTGAATACTCAACTTTACTAACATAAAACAAAATATACACGCAATTTTGAATCATTTAAACTTCATATCATGTTATAACTGGCACATTAACATCATATGCTCAAAGTACGTACGTATTTTAAAGAAAAATCAACACAATTTTTGTAACGATTTACTACGCGTTTTACAGTAGCTATCGACAGATTTTAATATCCGCCTACGATGCATATTAAATTGCAAGCTTTCAATACCATACGCTGAGAGACGGCAACTTTGTGAAATTTTCAAAAGTTATTTCCTGATACAGAATTACTTCATAACAAGCTATCACTACTTTAAATCGAATATAAAAATCACTTAATCAAATTTTAAATCATGTTTTTTCGTACAGCGTTTAGTAGTCTATTAAGGACTTTAAAGTGTATCAAAATCCTAGTAAAGTTGTAAATAGTCAATTAAAATAAAAAAATGTAAATTGTAATTAGTAATAAATAAGTGAATTGTATTTGTAAATTTCCTAATTACTTATAATAGCTTTTATAATTTTTACAGCTACCTTCATGAAAAAGCAAAAACTATGATATTATTTTTTTTATTTCTGTTACAATTCTTGTTTACTGTATGTAGGCTTATATGTAAAATGTCATTATGTACTGTAAACATTTAGTGCCTGGGTGACCGAGCCTAGCTCGGTATTTTTTTAAAAGATAAAAAAAATGCAAATAAAAAGAAAGAAAGCGCGCCGGTGACATGAAAGACTCGAACCTTGGTTTTCAAACTTTTTTGGTCCGCTCGTTACCGTTAGGCTATCACAGCATTACGTTTGACAGTCAAAAATTTCATTTAGTTTCTATGCCTACGAGTATTTTGGTAGTTTTTTAGTGCCCAAAAATAGGGATAAAACGGAGTTTTTTAAAAACAAAACCTACCTATATCGTTTTTTCTCCCCCAAACGTCCCCTACGTGCTGAATTTCACGAAAATCATTGAAGCCGATTCCGAGATTCGGAAAATATATTTATTTATATACATACAAGATTAACTCATTTAAATATTAAATATATTTGAACTATCTTGAGGTTTTTAGGGGTATTTCTGCTACACGTTCGTATCTTACCACATAGAAATAGAAATAGGAAATCATTTACCAATAGTTTGTAAATTGACTACGATTATCTCTCCGATCAGGAAACAGCGAAGGCATACACATCTGTGTCGCAGCATACATAATTTCCGGTTTATTCAGCTTTAGTTGTCTGTCGAAGGATATAAACCAATCACTGGCTCCTAGTTGGCGTGATCGCTTTTGCGGACGGGAGTTCACAAAGTGAACAGTAGAACAGTTATGTCACGTAAAAATGACAATAAAGGCGTCTTATTTATTTTAATAATTAATTTTTCAGTCAATAGTTCTACATAGTTATCCGCCGTGTGGTATCCGGCTGAATAGAATAGTACCACCCTCTTTTCTTACCGAGGTGTCGTAAAAGGCGACTGAAGTAAGTCGACCCGCCGTGTGGTATCTGGCTGAGTAGAATAGACCACCCTCATGTCTTACCGAGGTGCCGTAAAAGGCGACTAAGGTAAGTTGACTCACCATGTGGTATCTGGTTAAGTAGAATAGACCACCCTCTTTCTTATCGAGGTGTCGTAAAAGACTAAGATAAGTTGACGTCAGACAGGCGGCCGGTCGTAAAATACGTAGCCAAATTATTTGACAACATGTTTATAACATGTTGTGCCGACCCCACTTAGAGTGGGATAAGGGCAGGAAGATGATGAGTTCTACAGAGATGTGTTTATTTCAACATATTTCCGAGCCGCATTTTGCGCTGCTTTGAATTTAACGGCTTCGTGTTTAGGTTGACCGTACCCCTAGTTATAGTGGTTCTATAGACAGGCTAGACTGGGCAATGCCCCTGGGCCCCATAGGTTAGGGGACCATACGACTCTGACTTACAAATTATTAATTGAACTAGTATAAAAATTCAGAATATAAATAAACCAGATTTCAGGACCGCGAATTTAATAATAGCAACTTATTTGAAAAAATACAGGAAAATTCACATCTGCATTACGATGAATCTGGAGTACCTGGAATTTGGAACACGACGAATACGGAACAAGCGATTTCAAATACTTTACTTGGGACCTTAGTTTATTTTCTGGGTGTTTTCACAAGGCCTTTGGTTATCTAGTCAAGAAAGATTTTCGTAATTTATACTTCATTATACTGTACCTTGTACTATGGTGAATACGTAGTAAACGTAACATGGAATAAAATAATGACATACGATGCAGATTTAGATGGAAACAGCTTTTTCAACTTTTTTTTCTTTACCAGCTTAATACAAAAAAATGGGTTGCACTACACGAGTGCCGGGAAAAATGAAAACTTGAATATGTGTATATAAAGTTGTGCATTTTTGATATTTTGTAATAGTTAAGGAATAATTGCACAAATAACTTTAATTATCAGTATAAAAATACTTAAATTTATGTGAAAAAATACAACATTGATTTATTGCGCCATCGTACACAAAGATATTGCATTTAAAATTTAGCTTAATGTCTATTACAACTTCGCGCAAGCGCCCTGCGCTGCCTAAACAAAACAGCAAGCGAAGGATTTTCCATTTTCACTGCGCGGTAGAAAAAGAAGCGGATACTTATACATATATTATACTCTCCTATATCCGCCGGTATATTCTCCCTCTAAAAAGTGCATAACGTCGTTAAGGAATTTTTCACTTCAAAAACCTTAAATTGGTATATTCAACATTATTATCTTATACACAATTTAGTTATCGCAAAATTAAAACTAACGCTCGCTACAATATTAGTAGAGGGTATTTAGATTATTTACACTCTATTCACCACTGCTCAAATCAAACTCCATTTACCAAAACTGTGAGATTGATGCAAAACAAAACTATTACAGTACCAGTTGAAAGCTATTACAGTATTTGTAATTGCTTTCAAAATTTTTCAACGAACTGGTTAGAATGAATTATTCATGAAAATAAATTTTCATAGGTATGCAAAGAAAATTACGCTAGGCGCACGCGTACATACCTTTTATGACAGAGGAATTAATTTGCACCTCAAACAACGGTATATTGACAAAAAAAAGCAGACACAGACAAGATTCAAAAATGGAATGGATTTATTTTTGTAATCTACTGTATAAAATATTTAAAAAAATATAAAACCAAATTTTGGTTATGACAAAAGTTCACATCAATCATCAATTTTGTTTTCAATAAATCACTTATCAAGGCATTCCTTATTTCCTTAATATTTAAAACATGTGTAGGAAAATCTAGCATATACTTATTTAGTAGTTTATTTTTTATTATTTATCTAGTATTTTCCTTAAACGATTTTACCTTTTACATTTTCTTTTTATTAAAAATCTGTCCGAACTAGATGCTCCTACTCGATCAACTTCTCAATTTTTTTTTCAAATATCTCATTTTCTTCAACGTTTCGGCTGCCAATTTATCTTCATTTTCTCGATATCACCCTTTTTTATTTCTTTTTTACACTATTTACAAAAAACCTGCATGTGATTTGACATATTCTTTTTCCTCTTTTTATACCGAACATTATACTACATTATTATATTACATTCCATACCATTTACATCATTGTTATACAAACACGTGTAATGTATTAAGTGCTGCATCGGCTTGTAGGAAGGTGGGTATCGTATTGTAATTTGTAAATAAATTTCTGCCAACGAACGATATATCCCTGTTATTCCGTTTAATCATGGACAGGTAAAATGACACCATCATATCAATTATACCAAAGGCCTGTTTTTAAATATAGGTAATGTAATATTGAAAACTTCCGATGTAATATTATTATAAAACTATGAATAATATGTTATCCCCCTATCCGATCATAGTTCAAAGATAACATTAAACTATAGAATTGACATAAATTTCTTTGGAGTTATCACTAAAACTAATGTGTGCGACAATTAATCAGTGAGTGTTTCTCTCAGGGCATATATGATCCACTACCCGTACAAGGCTTAGGCTAGGATATCCTATTTATAATCTTAAGATATTTAGTCTATTGACATATACGTAGAAGAACCGAACTAACTGATGCTTAATCAGGCTATTGTATAACAACCATATTTTTTCTTTATACTTCACTACATATTATAAAACAAAGTCCATATTTCCGTATGTACGCATAAAACTTTAAAACTACGCAACCGATTTTGATACGGGTTTTTTTAATAGATAGAGTGATTCCAGAGGAAGGTTTGTACGTATAATAACATTCAATACAAAGTAGAGAAATAATGTACTTTTTGAGGTTTCTGTAAATAATTACATTTTTTCCGCTTATATTGCAAACGCAGGCTAAACCCTACGAGATTTATAAAAATGATGTACTAAGTATTTGTACACCTTAAAAAGGTCTACAGAAAAGTCCGCAATGGTATATATCTATCTCTTATGGATAACCCACAATAGCAGTTTTTTTCATTTACTTTTTACGAAAAATGATGCCTTATGTTCAAAGCAATTTTTATACAATACAGCATTAATCCTTATCCAATTAAGTACCTTAAATAAATAGTTGATTTAATATAGATCAATATGACCGTTTACAGCATGTAATTTAAGTGAATATTTTCGGAGATATTACAGATTTAAAATGCCGTGAGGAGGCCGCGCTTCGCCCTGTAACACTTCGACTTTAGCAGCGATGTTGCTCTTTCAAGAGTTTGTTTAAAGACATTCTGTAATTAATTGTAAAAATAAAATACATAGGGAAAATATAAAAGTAAATAAGTAATAATGTACTATATGAATTTAGATATTCTAAAGATAGCAGGAAATCTTCTTGGTATAGGGAAAGGAAATTGTTTTTCTCCAAATTTAACGTTACGGCCACGGGCAGTAATGAATAAATCAAAATAACTGGATCAATTTTAATCATTTTTTTTACACTGACTGACATGGGATATATATTTTATACCCGTGCGAAGCAGGGGCAGGCCGCTAGTAGTCTATAAATGAGAAGCAAGTTTCTCAAAACCCAATTATTCTTTTTGAACTACTTGTCTCAACTCCACACATGACAGCTATAAACGTCGAAAATCGAGAAATAACAAATAACGTCTACGTCAAAAGGCGCTCCTTTCCGCACCGCTCATCTCCGCACTGCACCTCTCAGCCCGTCAACACACCTCGCAAAGCTAACTTCGCGTCTATATGCTACCACTTCCGCTCCCCCATTTTCCATAATGTTATACAAAAATAAAAAATTTGAATTAAGACCTCTTACAGATTTCGCTTTTGAAATTCTCATATATTTAACATACGACGCAGACGAATCAGCAATGGCCGCCATTAGCCCCAATTATTTTTTTCTTATTTTTAAATTTTATATTTATTTTGTAAAAAGTTACCGAGCAAGGCTCGATCAACCAGGTACTAGTTATAACGCAAGGTCCGTGCAATTAGAAGAGACACATTTTATGTAACATTTTTTTTAGTCACGCTCGTTACGTAGTTTTACAGTTCGTCAGTCTGTAGCGCTTTTGGTTTTGCATACCAAAAATGTAATGAATAGTTGGAGCTTTTACACGGAATTTATGTATTTTTTCAGAAGAATTTAATTGAAGTCTGAGTTTAACTGCGTAAGCCTATTAATATATAACTTGGCTGAGAATAATCGAAAAATATCGAGGCTGGAAGCGAGATATTAAAATTCTTAAATTCAAATATGAGGTTATAAAAAAAATTACAAACACGAAGCTATAATGTGTTCTAATGAAATACAGAAAATGTACACATTAACGCATTAAATGTATGACCAAAAGAATACAGTTAGTAGCATATTGTCCTTATATTCTTATTTTTTGTTTATTTTAATTTGTTAGCTTGCGATTTCATATGCATAGAGTTGTTATTTTCGGCAGCTTATTTCCAACAACAAGTAATAAACAGTTACTTATGCATTTATAATATTGGTATGAACTAAACGAGCTTTAATCTGAACATAATAGAACTTTTAGGTTGTAAGTTTATAAGAGGATTAAAGTAGAATTAGTATTTAAATAGACTATCTCGGTGCAATATAGTGTAAGTACTCAGATAAAGTTTAAAGCACGAAAGGTAACGTTTAACAGCGCGGAAGATATATTGAAGAATTTCATTGCCGAGAGAAGAATTTCATTGAAAACTCACTTGGAGTTTTCAACATATTTTAATTCAGATTGTTAAATATTATTAAAAGGCTACTAAGGTACTTACTTAAGGTACTTGCCTTGTGGTATACGGCTGAATAGAATAATATCACCGTCATTTCATGACGAGGTGTCTGTCGTAAAAGGCGACTAAGGTAAGTTGACCCGCCCTATGGTTTCCGGCCGAGTAAAAAAGACCTACTCATTTCTTACGGAGGTGTCGTAAAAGGCGACTTCGTAAATTGACCCACCGTGTGGTATCCTGTTAAGTAGAATAGACCACCCTCTTTCTTACCGAGGTATCGTAAAATACGATTAAGGTAAGTTGATGTCTGGTAGCCGGCCGGTCTTCAAATACGTAGCTAAATCATGTGACAACATGTTTATAATACTTGGCAAAGGAAAAAAAAACAATAGTAAAATTGGCGGTTTCAACAATGTTTCAATTGAGTTAACATCGAATTCGGCAATGCTCTTTGCATGCAAAAGGAAGGAATATATAAGGAAATGTAAAAAAAATAATTAATCAGTGCCAACGAAAGAGACTTATATTTGTATATTTATAGAAAATCAACTCTGTTTTCATCATATACTTAATTATTATGAAACTAAAATAAAAAATTAATGTAATATATAAAATAAAGGGTGTTTTATTTTCATATACGCCAATGATCGATTGCCAGCAGTCCAACGTAAGCAAATATTACACTTCATAATTATGAAGTCTGCGGTTTTTATAACCAAACGTTCCTCCTGCATTGAATTATGTCGCCGGTATGACACTTTGTACGATAAAGAATATTTTAATTAAAATTTTATTATTGCTTCGTAGCCGCAAACATAATTATATTATCTTTTATTTACTTACTAGCGGCCTGCCCCTGCTTCGCACGGGTATAAAATATATATCCCATGTCAGTCAGTGTAAAACAAATGATTAAAATCGATCGAGTAGTTTTGATTTATTCATTACTGCCCGTGGCCCGCACGCGTTAAATTTGGAGAAAAACAATTTCCTTTCCCTATACCAAGAAGATTTCCTGCTATCTTTGGAATATCTAAATTCATATAGTACATTTTTAACTTATTTACTTTTACATTTTCCATATGTATTTTATTTTTACAATTAATTACAGAATGTCTCTACACAAACTCTTGAAAGAGAGACATAGCTGCTAAAGTCGGAGTGTTATATGGCGAAGCGCGGCGTCCTCACTATAATATCCATAAGAGATAGACATATACCATCGCGTACTTTTCTGTAGACCTTTTCAAGGTGTACAAATACTTAGTACATTATTTTGATAAATCTCGTAGGGCTTAGCCTGCGTTTACAATGTATGTAATTTTTTACAGAAACCTCAAAAATTACAGTATTTTTCTACTCCGTATTGAATGTTATTATAAGTACAAACCTTCCTCTGGAATCACTCTATCTATTAAAAAAAAACTGCATCAAAATCTGTTGCGTAGTTTTAAAGTTTTATGCGTACATAGGGTATAGGGACTTTGTTTTATAATATGTAGTGATGCCGAGTATTCAATTCAATTTATTCAATATACATTTAAGTCATTGCAATATTGCATTACCCGAAAATTATACTATATCATCAAAAAAAAAATCGAACCTATTCGCTGCTACTAACGAGTAATATTATAAATAGATTACAATATCAAGAATATTAATTCAAAATTACTGCTAAGTTTATTCGTTAATAAAGGTTATCTTCAACGCTTTAATAATGCGTAAAAAATAAATTTAATTTTCAATCAAACTGAAATCTTATATACTCATTCATTTACTCTATCATCTTCTCGTTCATATATAATCTATAATATGAAAGGTTTTCAATATCAAAATTTCTAACTACACTTTCACCGAACAATGTATGAATCATTTTTTTTTATCTTAATACACAAATCTTGAATTTGTGTAAAAGACTTAATTTAAGTGGAGTGAAAATGATTCACTAGAAACAAACTAAAACCGTTTTGTTGTTTTACAAGCTAATTTTCAATTTTTTCCTATCGAAGATTTTTAAATTAGTGAATATAATTTCGCAGTATAGTTAAATGAGACCGCAAGGCATGGCGTAAACTGTTCACCGTCTTGACTGAAAGCTACGCCATGTAAGTCGGCAAAGCCTACTTACAACTTACTTGCAGTAAGCACATTGACTTTTGCAGCCAAGAATCATTATTATCAGAGCACGGACGGCTAAGTCTTTATACAACATACATACAGAATATAGGATTTCAAATTTTTCTTTAGATACTTTTTATTGCTAAAATCACAATACAATAAATATAAAGATATACAATGTGAATTAAATGTTCACAGTCCAGACAATAGTACCACAATGAATTTAAATGAGATAAAATAATATTAAAAAAAAATCTGCGCCAAGTTTGTATATTACTTAAAAGTTCTAAGATAATAATAATCATTGTATATAAGCGTATATTTAGGAACTAAGAAGTTGGTGAAAATTTACGAATAACCAATTTTTTGTTTCAATTGTTTTTCTTTTTAATTGTTGTAAAATAACTTATTGGAAAACCTTTTAGCAAGTTTTGGCGGGATCTGCTCATAGAGTTATTGTTACGGTATGTGTGTGCATGTGTGTGATTATGTATGTGTGTGTTTTTATTGGCTGGTATTGATAGCAAGTTATAATACTATTTCTTATTGTCCATCATTATCATTTCAATAAAAAATGTCAATTGCTTACTCAATAAAATCTATCATTATCTCATATTTATGACCAAGCGGTCAAATGTACAAAAGCCAATGCTTACACATAAATATAAAGACCACGAATAAGAATATACACAAGGAATAGGACATAAATTATACAAAACATATCTGTCTATATTAAAGGGATACACCAAAAATTGAACTAAATTGTAGCTCTGCGGTCATGTTACCAGACTTTACACTGTCTGGGGGTTTTCATTATTAAATCAGTCCCTTAATTAAATTAGCATGTCTTAGAATGGAATACCTTTGATGTCAGTAATAAAGGATGTGTTTACGCAGTAACGTGTTATACATTTGTGTGATACTAGGATTCGGAGGAAAAGGGAAGGGAAAAATGTTTTTTCAGCTCTACAAATGTATATAATATAATAAGCGCATTATAAATAGCGACAAGCTTATATAGGCAAGATAATTTTTATGCATAGGTGTAACTTTTTAATGCAAACCAAGGTGGTGGACGTGAATCCACAGTCTCAGTTCTATTTCAATGGCAAAATGGCATTCATAAGCTAGACTTGCCAAAGTAGTGAAATAGCAAAGTAGTTAAATAAGAAGCTGGATAATGATCCAGCTTCTTATTTAACTCCTGAAACTAACAATAATGCTAACAATAAAGCTAAACGCTTGCCAATTAGACAAGTAGAAAGTTACTTGTCTATTGTCCCTATAATAATATTTTTTTCTCAAACTCCGTCTAAACTCAAAAAAGGATTTTTCTTTTTTTGCACCGATATTAGGTTTGCATTTCGTTTAAATATCGATTGGAATCTAAGTGTGAAATTGTCATATTAATTGAAACTTAATAATTTATCTTATATAAAAAAAATTGCTAATATTACAAGTAATATTATATATGTAGTTCATCAATCGATTTTTAAGTTTTTTCTTTTTCTATGCCCTAAACCCGCTTGCTCCAAACAACAAAGTTTCCCTGTAAAAAATTGCTAAAAGCAAGAAGACCGCTTTCGCTCTATTTTTTAATGAAGTGACGTATCACATAAAAAAAATTAAAATGAGAGAAAAATAAAAATAACTGCTAATTTAAAAAAAAACAATTTTTTTTTAGCAGTCAGACGTTTTAAACGAAAAAACTGTTCTAAAATTCATTAGTCGTAAACCTCAGTTACATATTAAGTGGAAATTAGTATACTTAAAACACTTGAACAGTACAACTTAGCTTAAATTAAGTTAGTACTGAGTTACCGAAACTTTGAAACTACTCGTAGGTAAAGGTTTATAGCATTTAAGTTATATAAGCGAAGTCAGTTGATATATAATACACAAGTTCTAATAAACTTAAATTGTTCGACGTGCAATTTAAGTTAAAATTAAACCACGATGTACTTGTTGCCAATTTAAGTTTAACTAGAAACTCTAAGATTATCGGTGCATAAATACTATTAATAAAGTGTGTTATGTAGAGTGTAAAAAAAATGTGTTAAGGGAAGTTATTATCCCAATATCAGGATGCTGGGACGACTCCCTCACCTTATTCTCTCTGGTAAAAATCATCGGATTGTGTGACAACGCGGATGAACCATAGTAAATTGTAGAGCGCACGGTAAATTATAATATTTCCATGCGGCTTGTAAATTAAGCACTTGTTTTTGTAGAAAGCTATAAAACCATGATACGTGTCCTTAATTTTAAATTCACTAATCTTTGTTATGTAATGTATCCTAATATTACGAGGTTTTTTACGAGAACATCTCCATAGCAACTAGTATATTACGCACAACCTACATAAAGTGAATCTTATACCTACTAATATTTACTAAATACAAAAAAAAACGTTACAGATAAAAATAATTGCTCAGTCAAAAAGCTGAATTGTAATAACAACAACAAATTATGTTAACAAACAAAACGTTAATTAGTCAGTGAAAACAAAATACGTAGAGTAACTTGAAACCCAATTGCTGCTATTGAATGTTTACTGTAATACCTATTAGATTTCCATAGATTTACAAAACAATGTAGATTGTTTATCATAAATATATGTAAACATAAATTCACAAGTAACAATACTAATATTAATATCTACGTTGTAGGCATATAAAATTATGAATTGTACTTAATAAATAATAAGTAATTTTACTTAATATAAATTACATAAGCTATGTAATCAGAATAGTGGGACCGTGTGCCTCTGTCTTAGGGTTACGGGTTCAAACCCCAGGCATCAGGAAGAGGAGGTTTATGCCCAGCAGTGGAATGGAAGTGAAGTAATAAACCATTATTACTCTTAAAAACATATTAAATGGCCATGTTATCTAGGTTTTAAAAAACATTATTATCTACTTTTGCTATTGTTTTATTTTATAGTCATTTATTCGATCCGAAATCCGATCTGGTAAATGTTAACACCTTAAACAAGCCAATGTTTATCAATATTCAAATGCCAATGCAGTGACGAACAAATGGTTTTGCTTAGTGTAGGTAAAACTTACCTCCCACAGATGCGTGTGTCACCAAAACTCAATTAGTAGCCGAGTAATAGGACCACTCACTGAGATAGGAATTTCTTATCAATATCAAGACGTATACATATTATATACAATATCGTAACGTTATTGAAATGAATACTTATATAACTTTTTTGAAAAAAATTTATTGTTCATTGAAAAAAATGTTTTTGTTACTATAGTAGAATATAGAGTCATTTAAAAATCTCTTTCACGCTATTCTTAATTCTTTTGGATGCGCTTTGCAAGTTATTTTAAAATCCTTAATCATAAATGTACTTCTTTAATACGCTGTCTGTATTCTTATCTTCATTCCAGAATGGTATGAGTGTGTGCGTGGTATGGTATGCTAACTTGTATATTTTCGATTTAAATTAAAAAATAATGAATCTTATAAAAAAGTTTATTTCAGAAAAAAAAACGAAATACACGAAACAGACTAGGTTTCTATAAATTAAAATTACGCTCTCATGTTACAATATTAAGCAAACACATATAAAAATAACGCAGAATATTATGCAGAACATTTTGTCATACAAACAGTCACCCACCGTGTGGTATCCGGTTTAGTAAAATAGACCACCCTCTTTCTTACCGAGGTGTCGTAAAATACGACAGAGGTAAGTTGACGTCAGGCAGGCGGCCGGTCGTAAAAACGCAGCCAAATCATGTGACAGCATGCTTATAACATGTTGTGCCGACCCCACTTAGAGTGGGATAAGGGCAGGAAGATGAAACAGTCACTCAAACATCTAAAACATCAACTTGTACTATATATTTACAGAAGCCAAAGAGCTTTTTTTCATTGAAAACATAAATCACAAAGTTTTTTGTAAGTTGTATCGTTCATACGTATATTAATACATAAAACTAAATCTAGTTTAAACATATTTTTGAAATAAATTTAAGAGATAATTTATTTACATACTTAATTCAAGCCAAGTTGATTTTTAATCACATGTTCCACCTAACTTCAGCCAAATTCAATAATAATTTGTTATATTGTTTCTACACCTTTATGCATAAAAAAATGCATTTTGCTCACGTTCTAGCTACGATTGGCTATCTCAGGAGGACAGTACTAACAATCTTTATTCTGACAATAATCACTTCGAAAAGAATAAAAAAGGTTCAATTCTAAAACGTACATATGTAAAAAAACAAAGTTGCACAGATCAAAGGGTGCGGATCCGTAAAGCCCAAGGTAAATTGGAAACCAATCAAAACTGGAAACTGCAAAAAGTCGTCCATAGCCTGTCATCAAATCGGTGACCCATTAGTTCACATTCGCACATTTTTTGAAAGCCTTTAATTAGTTTTTAGCTAAAGTTGTAACTTTCTGATCGCTGGTGCTAGGAGTGCCAACATGTACGAGGGCATGTGCGGGCCAGGCCGATGGGCATGATCGCTCCATGCGACCCAGACATGAGGCAGCGCTACTACAGCTGTAAGGTCGCGTACTTGTTGTGGTCACCGAGTGCACAGATATAACCTAGATTGGAAAAATAAATTAATAACACCGTGTCATGCACATGACCAGATCATCATCCTCCTTATCCCACTCCAATTGGGGTCGGCACAACATGGTATTAATTTGGCTGCATTTTTACGACCGGCCGCCTGCTTGACTTCGACTTACCATAGTCGTAAATTAAGACAACTCGGTAAGAAAGGGGATGATTTATTCTACTTAACCGGATACCACACGATGGATCAACTTACCTTAGTCGCATTTTACGACACCTCGGTAAGAAAGAGGGTGGTCTATTTTACTCAACTGGATACCACACGATGGATTAACTTACCTTACTCGCCTTTTACGACACCTCGGTAAGAAAGAGGGTAGTCTATTCTACTTAACCGGATACCACATGGTGGATCAACTTACCTTAGTCGCCTTTTACGACACCTCGGCAAGAAATGAGCGTGCTCTGTTCTATTTAGCCGGATACCACACGGCGTTAATTTTTAACTAGATATTGTTCGTATTAGGTTGGTCCAGTGGTGGATGATTTTAATTGCTGTAGAAAGCCATTAACATTTACAGTTTCATGTAGCGTTTGATTAAAATGATATTATTTATCTAAAAAAACATTGATTAGTTATCTCTATTTCTGGTAATTAAACTTTTTTTCTAATTGTAAGCTCTTACTGAATCCTCGAGGGTACCAAGGTCCGAAGTCCGAACCACGGCTAACAGCATAGGATGATGTCTAGTAGAAGTTATGTATTTTACTATTCATAACGCTTTTGGGAATGCGGCGAAAGGACTGATAAAAATAATTCTAATAAAATGCCAAATTTATAAAAATATATTTAATTTAATACTGAGATGAACTTTTTTACGTGATGTTTTAAGTTCTGTTTACCCGCCAATACCAAAAACTTATATACGTTAAATACACGGAGCAACAATGCTTTACTTTAGTGCTCCAATTAGCTTGAAAGCTTTCAAGAAGCTTATAATAGTGCTATTGTTATTACGAGCAACATTTTAATTTTTAATCAAAGTGTGCTTTTTATCCGTTTAGTGGAAATATGGATAGTGAGTTAATAATGTATACATTAGTTGCTCTAAAAAGTAGAGGTTTCGGTATGGAAAACATTCCTGTTCGAAACGTAGACATATAACTAGTATAAGATAGTCTGGCTAGGTCGTCGTTTGTACCGATGATAGTATTACTGGATTACTATACACGTACATTTATAAAATGGGAAGTATCAGGTCATTAGAGAGCCGATAAATACACGTATAATGTTTACCCATTTTATTGTAGCTAGTGCTAATGAAACCTATCCTCTTGTGATTTATATTTCCAATCAGTCAAATCTCCTTTGCGAATGACTGGCAGCGCAATACAGCCAGTGAAATCCTAATGCGTAGCGTTAGAAGAATGGTAAAAAATATTTAATAGAGATTCGAGTAAAGGTACATTGATAAAAATATCACATTTGTATCACCTATATCTGGGTGACCGAGCCTTGCTCGGTAATTTTTTACAAAAAAAGAGAAGCTCCAAAAAAAAAAGAAAATAATGGGGTAGGTGGGGCTCGACCTTAGCTAGGTATTTTCAATTTTCGCGACCACCCGTTTCCCGAATAAGCTACGCTGAATTGACAGTTAGTGACAAAAATTCAATTCAATATAAATTTTAGTATTTTTTAATACCTAAAAACAGGGATAAAACGTATTTTTTTTAAATAATTCTAGCTAGATCTATTTTTCTCCACCAACACCCCCTACATGCTGAATTTCAGGAAAATCGTTGAAGTTGTTTCCGAGATTCTGAAAAATAATATATATATATACATACAAGATTTACTCGTTTGAATATTAAAGATTTGTGTATTTTGACAACTTTGTGACTTAAAGTTTTCACTTTGAGGTTTTAAAGCTAAAACTAATTTGAACAAAATGAAACTCTACGCGAAGCGTACGAGAACGGTAAGTATTTTTAATGAGAATTTTAATTATTATTGTACTGTACGAGATTATTCCGTTTGTGCACAAACGACATCTTTTAATCAACGGACCGGACATCGGATTTAAATGAGCTAAAATGTTGTTTAGCAAATGTGTGTCTTCTGTATACTAACGTTCTTTGACAAAGTAAAAGAGCTCCGTTGCACCGCAAATGAGAAATATTGTTTAACGTCCACATATTTATTTAAGAGTTTAGATTAAAAATGTGTTGTATAATGTTAATAATGTTGTTTTTTCTATAATAAAATTCCACAATCAATTTTAACTTTGCCATTACAGCAGTTTAAAAACACTATTAAGGAGAGGCTGATACAGAAAGCCTACTATACTGTTGAGGATTATTTAGACGATAAAAATGCGTGGATATAAATATTGTTCGACCCTGTACAAGATAGAAACATTAAATGTAACTAGCATTAAGAATTGTATTTTTTAAAAAGAGCAACCGCCGAGTTTCTTGCTAGCTCTTCTCGGTAGGAACAGCTTTCCGAACCAGCAGAAGAGTTGACGATTCAAAAGTTTATTTGAATAAAGAATATTTTGAATTTGAATTTGAATTTGTGTATATATGTATAGGCATATTTTCGGAATCTCGGAAACGGCTCCAACGATGTTCCTGAAATTCAGCATGTAGGGGGTATTGAGGGAGAAAAATCGCTCTAGCTAGGTTGTATTTAAAAAAACTCATTTAATCCCTGTTTTTGGGCACTAAAAATCTGCTTAATTAGGAAACAAAGCAAATGATATATTCGGCTGTCAAATGTAATACTGCGATAGCCTAATGGTAACAAGCGGACCAAAATAGTTTAAAACCTCGGGTTCGAGACCCACATGCCTCCTTACTTTTTTTAATTGCCTTATTTTTTCGTTCTTTTTTATTGGAATTTTTTAACTTTTAAAAAATTACCGAGCAAGGCTTGGTCACCCGTGTACTACGATTTTAAAATGTAGATTGTATCATCATTCACGCATTTGCATAAAGGAATTTTATCCATCTTACAAAGCACATATTGAAAAAAAAACTTATTTTCTTACTTCGCGTTTACTATAATAATAGGTTGAAAGTAATCAACCCATATGTTAAATAATATTTTCTATTTAAATGAATAATTAAATTCCAAAATGTCAGTTAGTTAGACTAAAAAGTAGCTGTTTCCAAATACCTAAACTGCTAAACATTGAATAAATGCAATGGGGCCGGAAAACTACAGCTTTTTAAACATAACGTGTAGAAGTTAAGTAGGGCAGAGTTTTCTTTTGTAATAAAAGAGCCTGCAGTGTGGGACTTTGCTTTTTGTTGATTACGGAAAAAGTGTGACACAAAAACTGGCACAAGACTAAACTATTGTGCCTGTTACAAATAAATTTTATAATGGAATCTTGTCTTTTATATCTAGTTGTAAATGAAAAAGAGTTTAATTGAAAAAAAATCTTTTAAAATACCGATTCGAAAAAATTATGATATCTATGAACTTTTTAACTGTTATCCCTTTAACAATGGTTAACGAGTTTACAGTTTAAACGGACTATATTAGACGTTTTAAACTCAAACATTTCATCGCTCGTACCTAGAATTTTTGAATTGAAAACTTCTTTTGCGGCGTTGTGCACTTTTTGTGATGGGTAAAAAAATTCAACTCGCGTAGGGATACGTTCGTAAGAATAGAGTAGAGAGTAGTAGTAGAGAGTAGTAGTTGAGTAGTAGTAGTAGAGTAGTAGTAGAGTAAGGGGGAGAGTAGACCGCCGGCGCGGCGTAGGAGAGGAAGTATCCGCTTTCATTTCTACCACACGGCGAAAATGTATGCCTGCGCCTGCTGTTAATCTGTTAGTCTTTAATTATGGATGGATGTTGTTTTTTCTGAGAGATAAACTTTTTAATAAAAATAAATGTAATAGGTCTGAAGTGTAAAATTTATGTAGATAATATAAATATATTATTAGATAATAATTGATTTTTTTATGTAGATAATAAAAATATAATAGATTGTGATGTTTGCGTACGATAGCTTAATAAATGCATATTTTATTTTACCACTCTTTATCCAATAAATCGAAGAAGTAATCACCATTGGTAGAAAAAGTGTTGTAATTACTATATTTGATCATAATGTGTAACTCGTCCTTGTCAAGTGGAACGACGAATTCATATATAGATAGATATATGAATTCGATACATAGATATTCATATATATATATTCAAGATCTTAATATAAAATACTATACGCAAAATAAAGTACGCAATAAATATAATAACAAACCCTTGAATGTCTTTTGAGTAAAGGGTGGCTCTCAGTGGACGATCCGTCGCATTCCATAGTCCTTGAGCAGTAACCGTGAGCCATACGTAGAAATATTAGCATAGCTGCTATCAGACATCCAGCATACACAAAGAACTCTATCGCCTGTTGTTGAAAAACGACAAATTAATTAACAATTATTAATTTACAAGTGTAATGCTCATGATCAATATATTTATAGATAGATCTTTAATATTTAAATGAGTTAATCTTGTATGTATATATATTTTCAGAATCTCGGAGACGGCTCCAACGATTTTACTGAAATTAAGCATGTAGGGAGTTTTGGGGGAGAAAAATCGATCTAGATAAGTTTTATTTAAAAAAATGTCGTTTTATCCCTGTTTTTGGGCTCTAAAATTTTTGAGAAGTTTACGTTGAATACAATTACAATTTTTCGCTGTCAAACGTAAAGTCATGATTGTTCATTTGGGTAACGGGCGGTCTAGAGAGGTGAAAATACCTAGGATCAAGCGCCACCTATTATTTTTTAATTTTTCTTTTAAATTTTTTTTTAATATTAATTTTTTCTACATCACTTTAAAAATTACCGAGCAATGCTCGGTCACTCAGGTACTATAACTTAATACGATATATAGATATATTAAATATTTTACGACGTAAATTAATAGAAATCTAAATCAAAATATAAGCATTAATTCAATCAATTAGTTCCAACACTACTGAAACTCTGAACGCTTGTTATAATAATAATTTTGTTTGCATTTTATTATTAATTATTTCTCATTTAATTTACAAAATATTATGCCGATACCCGAAACGTGAACACACCATCCTCACTAAGAGGATTACCTCGTTCGTTACAAAATACCAGTATTATGTTATTTCCATCCAGTGTTATGGAAACGTTTAACAATTTTATAAAAATTAATCGCTTACACCTACGCTTTCTGTATATATCGTCGAATAAGATTCACATATTTTCGAAATCTTCGGATATAAAGGTGACGTATTTGTTTAAATATTTTTGTGTATGCAATAAAGGGACTACAAACGAATAAACGATTCAATACTAATAAGAATATTATTAAGCTATAATCTATTAAAAAAATATAGCAAAATAATATTCTCATTGGTATTGTATTATAGACCTCCACAAAGTAACGCCTAATTCTATAAATTAAATAAAAGATTTCTACATACTCTACAATATAGCGAATGTCATTTCTCCTGTTTAAAGAATAGTGAAAACTTCACCCAGCAGTAGGAAAGTAAATGGTTAAAATACACAAGTACAAGTAACACGCAATTAAAATAGTTTTCAGAATTATCATACCCTAGATTCAAATATCTTCATTTGTGCAACGAGAATCACGATAAGGTTCCCAATCGCAACGGACATATACCAAGCGGCTATAGTGATTGTTTTCATACTCTTCGGAGCCTAAAAAATCATTTTTTTATAATAAATAATTAGTAAAAATTCATTAAGCTGTTATTAAATAAGGCCTAAGAACTGTTTTTGCGTCGTTTTAAAAGTCATATAGCTTCAATGTCCTGGATATCCGTGGTTTGCTGAACCTACATAGAGATATCGACTTTTGCGTAATAATGAAGTATTGCGCAAAAGTCGATGTCTTCTTTAAGTGCTTATCAAAATCTTATTTTAGTTTTAAGTTGAGATGTATCCTAACACGCAAATGTTATAAGCTCATTTGTACAGATTCCTATAAGATCCGGAGGATCATTCATACATTATCTTCACCGGTTAAGACGATATACCAGATTTTTGTCAAATCTTGGCCGTTAGTTCGCGCGAATATGTGACAGGTGCCATATGCGTAGGCAGTCATAACGGCCTGCGTTTTTACGTGTCACCTAGTAACCATCTAAACGCTGTTTTGGTCAACCGAATATTCGAAAAAGAAAGATCTATAATTACTTCAGTTAGTTGCCAATGGGCCTTTGTTATAAACTAATATTATATCGCAGAGCTTTGTAATAACCTACTGCATTAAAATGCCGAGATAATAGTTTTTTAATTATCACCAAAAACATATTAAAAAGCTAGGAATTACTCTAAAAGTGATGTTCTTGTCAAAGGCTGCAACTAAAGCAGCTAGTCCCTTTGGCGTGTGCACTTAATAAAGTTAAGAGTATTACGTTTCCCCGCTTCGAATAGTTCCACATCGGTTTTCGAGGCGGACGAAAATCTAATAGCATTCTATCCAAATAATGTAATACTATATTAAAATAAAAATTTAGGTCATTATATAAATTATTATACACTTAAAAGAAATGTTACTGTATTTTGTATGTACAGCACTAGATTGAATAAAATATTTTATATTGGATACCAATTTTATAACTAATAATAAACTTATCCCACACAGTTGTCGACGTTAATTTATAATCATATATCACTAGTAATGCCAACGACTTCGACAGAGCCAATTTAAACGTTTAAATACTATCAATAATGGAATGTATTATTTCCCAGGTTCCGTAAGGAAAACGGGGATTCTTGAATCTTTATGTATGCTTTAATTGTGCCAAAAATATTCGTCCTGTAGATTAGCCTCGAAAACGTATGAGACAAACTTAAAGATAAAAAGAAATAATATGGATGATGATCATACTTGCGTAAACGCCGTGTGGTATCCGGCTGTATAGAATAGTACCACCCTCACTTCTTAACGAGGTTTCGTAAAAAGCGCTTAAGGTAAGCCCACCCGCCATGTGCCGCCGACCCCACTAAGAGTGGGATAAGGGCAGGAGGATGGAATAATCATATATCACTAGTAATACCAACGAATTCGTTAGAGCCAATTTAAGCGTTTAAGTACTATCAATAATACAATATGTTATAACCCTGTTTGCGCACTGAAAACGGGGATTTTTTCAACCTTTATGTATGCTTTTTGTGCATAATATCACCAATATTTGTCCTGCACATCAGCCTGGATAGCATATAAGACAGACTTAAACAAAGACACACAGACAGACTTTTGCATTAATAATATTTATGACAAGCTTTTACACGCGACTTCGTTCGCGCGGATTGTTGTGTTATAGGTTGTTAATAGATGGCGCTATTTAATGTCATCCTATTTCTGTAGAAAAAACAGGATTTTTATAAGCTATATGTGCAAGGAATAATTGTGCCAAATTTCATTGATATTGATTCGGCGGATTCGCGGCGAAAGAGTAACAAACATACATCCATCCAATACTCACAAATTTTCGCATTTATATTAGTAGGATAGGATGATCATACTTGCGTAAATGAAAACTCGAGTCCAGACACGGCGAACATAATCTCAGCCATAGAAACAAGTAAGTATTGCGGAATGATCCACACAAGATCTAATTCGTTGGGTGGGTTCGGTGCGTGGAGGACTGCCGTGTCGAGTCTGCCAAGTCTCTCACGAAGGCACAGCACATACACACCCCCAGCGCGAAGGTACCCTTCACCAGACCCTGCCATTTCACCACCAGCGCTGTCAGCTCGCCATCTGTACCTTAATAAAATAATGGTTAGTTTAGCGTAACTGGCTTAATCTCGCGGAAGGAGACGGCGGGACGGATTCGGATAGTCGAGTCTTTGGATCCAAACCGCCGCAGGCGAGCGGGGCGCAGATGACTCGCCGAAGTCCGTTGTATGCCGTCCTAACGGGGACTCTTGGGCGTTCCGAACGGGGTTTTTCGGCCGCCCTCCTGACAAGGTCCCCGAGGCGGTCGATGCAACGATTAGCGAAGGGAGGGGCCACTTTAAGAGAGGCCCCGACCCAGAGGTGGCGCACTCTGGGGTTCAGAGTTGCTGCTGGCTGGGATGTGGGGACAATTATACAACAGTACCCTGTCCCCGCCACCAGAAGCGTGGTGGAGCACTGTCAGATTTTTAGTCGATGCGAGTCTGACATACCCACCGTTCGTCACCGTCGGGCGGTGACAACCCATAATGTGTTTCCCTGACAAAAAAAAGAAAGCATAACTGGTTACAGTCAAGCTTACTAAGCCACATTATATTAAGTACCTGGGTGACCAAGCCTTACTCAGTAATTTTTTAAAAGACAAAAAATTGCAATTGAAAAAAATAAAACAATGAAAGGAAGCGTCGTGACATGTGAAACTAGGACCCGGGTTGTGAAATTTTTTGATCCGCCCGTTGAGATTTTCGTAGTTAATGTGTGTAATATGTTGTTTATGGCGATGTTTTGTAATACGTTCGGTGACTAATTATGCATGTATAAGGTATGAGAACGTATTTTGCTTCCAATACTTTTTTCTAACACACATTACATAAATTTTCCGTTAATTACCGTTAATACACATATGTATCTTAAAAAATCTTAGTTAAAAAATTAAATAATTGAATGAAAAAATTAGACAAGACGGAACATATTGTAATCCGTATTAGATTAATTAATTTTTACAATTAAACGACACTTATTATTAATTTTGATATCATCATCATCTGGTGCCATCTTCAGAATGAAGTTCGGAGGTCAGCTGGAGAAAACTTTTCCGGTCTTGTGCTATCTTTTTTATTTCATAGTATCTAAGTCCCGTCCACTCTCTTATATTATCGAACCATTTAAGACGTTGCCTTCCAGGTGCTCTCTTGCCGTGCATCTTTCCTTCTAGGATCAACCTAGGAAATAGATATCGGGATCCTCTCTGCAGATGTCCGAAAAAGGCAACCTTTCTTTGCATGACGGTTTTCATCAGCATCCGCTTGCATTGAGCTCTCTCCAAGACCAGAGCATTTGAGACGAAGTGAGTCCAAGGGATCTTTAGCATTTTGCGAAAGCCCCACATCTCAAATGCATGCAAACGTCTACATCCGTCTTTAGTTAGGGTCCATGATTCACAACCATATAAGAGAGTGGACCAGACGTAGCACTTTAGGACGCGATATCTTATATCGAATGGGATTTTTGGGTTACATAATATTTTTGATATTTGAATTTTGATATAAAATAGGTTAAAATTAGCGGAAAAATGATGCTGCGCCTGCTCCTCATGTAGACCCTAAATATAAAAAAGTTATACATATTTTGAATTAACCACCACTTACTTTTACATACAGACTAATTCTTTAATCAAATTAATATTTTAACCCATAACTTTTAAATATACACAGTATTATAAAAATAATGGAAATCTTGTTGTTATACTGACAATGGTATTATTACGTAGTAACAAAAAAAAAGTAATATAAAAGCTTCGCTCACATATTGAAAACAGAACACTATTTAATTTCAGAGATATTTCATTAAGCGCCGAAGTATACTATCGACAGCTTTTGTCTGAATTACAAAAGCTGCTCTCAATTTTCCGATAAAAGCCAACTACCGGATCAATACCTACAGTATCTGTTCGCATCATAAATAAACTAAAAGAGTTATTTACATATTTCGTTACTAATTACTTTTACACTTAAAATAACTTATTATATGTGTATTTTTAACAGACCGCATCCATAGTTAACTAAACTACACAGGTTTCTCGACATTTCTAGCAGAAACTATAAGATTGGTTTTGAAGAAACACGAGTTTTTAAGAACTCCAAGGATGTATTACAACCATATCTTTAATATTTAAATGAGTTTAATTTGTAGTCTGTCGTTGGAGCCGTTTCCGAAATTCCGAATATATATATATATATATATATATATATATATATATATATATATATATATATATGGAATCTCGGAAAGACTTTAACGACTTTCCTGAAATTCATCATGCAAGGAGGTTTTGAGGGAGAAAAATCGATATATAACACTATTTTTGCCGTTAACTGTCAAGTTAGCGTGGCTTATTCAGGAAACGGGTGGTCGTGAGAAATTAGAAGAACTACCCTATTATTTCTTTGAAGTGTCTTTTTTTTATTTTGTAAAAAATTACCGAGCCAGGCTCGAGGTAAGTCAGGAGTCAACGAGGTACTAATTGATAAAGAACTACGAACCCTAAACGCTAAGTTTAGATTAGGTATAAATTTAAACGAGCCAAGACATGAACAATCTCATACTTAGTTTATTATTTATTCATACAATGTCAATTTATTTACGAAAAAAAATATATATGTCGAAATAGTAAATGGTAAGCCATTATTAATCGTCGACCTTGCTCTTCTTCTACTTAGCGATGTCCTAAAGACCAGGGGTGCACTTAAACCATTTCTTTGACTTCTTTCCATTTTTGATTTGGCGGTCACAGTTTTATGCATAGCGACTGCCGTCTGGTACCTTAGCAACCTAAGAGGTATTGTTGTCGTCAGAGCCTTGTCCGTTGCTTAGCAACGTGCATTCATTACCTGCAGGTGAGGTTGACTTGGCCCGTCAAGATATTGATGCGTTCCCCTACGACCCCGATTGTCGCTTCCTATTCGACCATAATTTGTCCCTCCACATAAAATTCATTAAAATGTAAAAAAATCATATTACAACGCCAACGAAACAGACTATGTCACAAAATCATATATCATGTGACATAGTCTGTACGCCAACCAACCAACGCAGTAACTAAAGTGGTTCGACCAAGGCAAAACAGTGCTTTTAACCTTAATAGGGCCAATCATCGTTTCTTCGTACTATCTATACCGTCAATTACGACTTCAACTGTGCGGCTCAAAAATCTATATTATATAGTATACATATTACATACTTTAGTTATAAAAGTATACTTTTCATCCGAATACGTCCTTCTGGTTTGATCAAATATTTTGTCTAAATATAGTTCGCTCCATAATACATTAAGATCAGTTTTCTCTTGAGACCCAAAGTTAGCGTCCAAATTCAGATTGATAAGGCAGTAAGAATTTTTTATATCTACTATAACATTATTACATTAATATTTATATATATATTTATGTATATATATATATACATAAATATATATATATACAGATATGTATACTTTCGGAATATCTGAAACGTCGATACGATTTTCCTGAAATTATGAATGAATTCAGCATGCAGAAGGTTTTGGTAGAGAAAAAACGATCTAGCTAGGTTTCATTTATAAAAAAAAATCGTTTTATATAAAACACTATTTTATAGCTTATTCAGGGAACGGATGGTCTCTAGAAATGAAAATACCTAGGATCGAGCTCCACCTACCTAATTATTTTTCTTTTCTTCTGTTTCCTTTATTATTTTGCAAAAAATTACCGATCAATTCTCGGTCAACCAGGTCATATATTATCTAAAATAGATAAGACACTACTTACTTTCCTGGCTGTAGGCACATGTAGGCCGATTCGCCAATATTATCTACAGGTGCATTCGACACATAATATATATCACTTAACCACTTCTCAGTTTCCACTGTTATAGACACGTTTTTATTTGGACCTGTCTCACCTATGTAAACTACCCTAAAATTAATACCTTCATTAGAATAAATGCTTAGAATAATTTCCTGATGTCCTTAAAGTATGTTAGTTATCGTTAAATGCTTAATATTTTGTACATGACAATAAAGCGCAATATTTATCAAAGAAAGCTTAGAGACGCCCTTGGCTCGATTCTAGAACCTACATATACTAAATATTTACAATCTAACCACTGAACCAACATGGATTATTAATGATCACAATTTTCACAATTGTAAATATAATACTGTTCAATATTACATATTACAGAGGGCATTTGAAATTATTACTGACATACTTTTATTTCTAGTTGACATTAGGAAGAAATGATGCTTTCAGA
This sequence comes from Morpho achilles, assembly GCA_947086495.1. Lineage (NCBI taxonomy): Eukaryota > Metazoa > Arthropoda > Insecta > Lepidoptera > Nymphalidae > Morpho > Morpho achilles. The sequence continues at coordinate 9,301,538 of CAMTZB010000022.1, read as the reverse complement.
ACCCACGTTTAATTAAAGGATTTAAATTATCTTACTTTAACTTCGGTTTTCCTGTTAATGATTTTATGTATGGACCCGGATCCAAAAAGTAAAATGTTATTTGATCGTCGGAATTTTGTCCAATGATAACTGGCATAAACTGTAAATAAAAACTGATAAAGGAAAAGTAGAAAAACTTTTTTATTTACATTAAACAATCTAATAACCTATTTAATTAAAACAACCAAAAACGAGCTTTTACCAGATAAAGTTAACAAACCTAGTTAATGTTTATTTTATATCAAGGTACACTCATAGGTTCCAAAATACCAGTTTTCTGAACACAATATTCGGATTTAAAAAAGGACCACATGACATATTACAACATAGAATTCGATAAAGGTTTCTATTCGATCGAAATATGGGCTGTGATCCCGCACAAATCCGGATTCAATATATAAAGTGTTTGTACGGATATGTCACGAGACTAATCCTTATACAAGATAAACTACAAAGCGAATGCAATCGTAGCAATGCGAGCAACACAAATACGTTCTCTTTTTGAATTCGTTTAATGCTGGAATGAAGGATGTACATAAACTTTTTATTACGAGATATTACGAGTAAGCCATGATGCAAAGGGATTTAAACTTCGCGTATGTGGAGTCAGTGCGCCATTTTATTATCCTAGTGTCCCTGGAAAACTTAATCAGATATGCAAGCTTGGATGTTCCGAAAACCACTCGTACTGGATTGCAATTTGTACTCTTTTTCAAGTTCTAATCAATATCATAAAAATACATGATAACAATCAATATTAATGGTGTTACGTGTTTAATAATAAACAATATTTTTTCATCATCAGTTAAAATTGCACTCCAGCAAGTTTCTATCTGTGGAACTTAAATATATTTATATTTTGGGCTTTTTTTATTATTTCTTCTGCATAAAACTTTTACAGGGAATTTGCTTTTATTTAATTGCAATAAAAGTAATTTCGAATGAAAAAAATAGCATCGAAAAATTGTTTTTATTTTAATTTCTATTGAGAATTATTGCTTTCTTAAAAATAAATCCTGCTAATTCTCGACTAACGTTAAATCTATGACGTTTTAATGAATGTTATAAATTTGGACTCACCATTCCAGCGACCGTTTTTAAATTAGTTCTAAAAATGTGCCGTTTCATAATCCTGCCGGCACAGACCGTTGGGCAGGTGGCAACAATAGTATAAGTGCTACTCGGTATTGGAGTCATAAGGGCCGTTCCACCGTGCTCGATACATGCCATTCCTTCGCCACTTACTGCCAACTCAACAGAACACGCCAAAGTGTTTAACGCAATTATTCCGGTTTGCTGGTTTCCAGGAACTTGTAACGTTGATCGCTACAATAAATTTTCTAGGGGGATATATTTGTTCTTTATAAAGATTATGGTTTAATCTTAGGTGAATATGTCATTTCAAAAACGGAATGCGCTATTCTAGACACATCTTATATAACTAATAAAATATTACTGGTTATTGCTTGGTTGTTGTATGGTAACCGCAACACTTTATCTACTATTACAAACTACTTGATCAGTAGAAAACGCTTGTTTCACACGGCTGTAAATAATTGTTAATATTCTTTCATGATTAATGCCTTTAACGGAAAACAAAAGTAATAGTAAAATTTTTTTTCTATAATCCACGATGAAGTAAAATAGAAAATATATATAATGCTAAATGTAGAGTGGCTAAATGGAGAGTCTTTAACGGACTTTAATTAACGGAGTTATTCTTACAATTTTATTTTTTCATTTTCATACCTCTATGCTTATTTGAAGGATACCAGCACAAACAAAAGCCATTGCTGCTAGAATACCTCCAGCAAACATTTTATGCAAAGGTGAGAGATCAGGTAAAATCGGCCATGCTCCACCAGGGCACAAAGGTATCATTAAAAGCACCATAGCTGGGTTCATCACTTGTAGCTGATCAGGCATTAATGTTACGCCAAATACCTCACTGCGTAATCTCGAAGCTTGGAACGTCCATCGCGATCCCTGCAACATTATGAATTAAAGATACTTATAGAATGTAAACATTCAACGTCGATAATTTAAGTTTTTATATTAAAAATATCATTAAATAACGATATTTTCTTTTATTTTTTTACGATATGAAATAAGAAGCGTTTTTCCATAAGTCAAATCAATTTAATTTCTTTTTTGACAACGCGTTGGAATACATTTTTTTTCAATGTATGCGCCTCTCCACACCTCTCCGTGACTCTCCGCACCTCACCTCACCACACCCATCCCAACCCCATCATTACTTTCATTAATTGTAACGGAAGTAATGATGATAATATTATATTGATAATAGGTTCCATATCTTTCAAAAATCGAGTTGAGAGAAAATTGTCAATTTCTAAAATTCATCTACCCGAGTTATACAATAAATTGCTACTTCAGTGTTATTTAGGACCATACGAATGTAAACATCGATATTAAAATCTAGACTACATTATCAGAGAATATTAAATCCTTTTACCCAACTAGATTGAACGGCTATTAAGAACACCGGAAATTACGTGGCGTTGAACGACTATATTTCGAATATCGTGGAATGATTTTCGAATATACTTGAAGAGCTTGCTATCAAGCAGCGTCTATCAAGTCAGTACACACGTTTCGAAAATTCTTTGATCATATTTTGCGAAAATTAAAATATTAAATTAAATTATTGAGCCCTTAGAGCGCCTTATCGTCCCACTCAGAGTCTAGAAAATATAAGTGGATAAAACAAAGAGAGCAGCGGAGTCGCTAGTACTATTTATTGCTTACTAGCAATCGCCAGCGGCTCCGCCCCAAGGAAAGATTACAACCGTAATATAGTCTTTTGAAAACCAAAAAACTGGTTAAAGTGGGTCAACCTTAAAAGCTAGACATATGCTGTCGCGGACTTTTATTTAGAAAGGAACAATTTTGTTATACATGATTTTTAAATAACTATAACCGTTTACTAGGCGCACGCAAGGAAAGCTTTAAATATTGCCGTTTTCCTACTATTTTTTATTGCTGCTCCTCTCATATTTATCTTAGCGTGATGTTATATAGCCTATAAGCCTTCCTCAATAAATATAACACTTGAATCAATTTGGTTCTAAAAGCCTTTTAGAACCAAATTGCATACTTAGTTGAAATTTTAATTTTTAGGTGATTAATGCCTTAGTTACTTCAAGTGTTCAATTGACTATCAATTTTTCGAACCGATCCACTAGTTCCTGAGATCAGCGCGTTCAAACAATCGATTAATAAATTAATTAATAAAGCTTCAGCTTTATATATTAGTATAGATTAAGACAAGTATACCTTTAACTATTATTCTTGTTAATTTTGACAAATGAAATGAATAAAATTAACGAATGAATACTTACTTGTTGATCGAACAACGACCAAAAAATAGGAACAGGCAAATATAGATATAATATAGAACAAACTATTTTCATATCAGTGACGAGTTTCTCCCCATATTTCTCAATAGAATAATCGAGCCAATGTTCAAGTGGTGGACCGTCTACACTTCGTTCGTAGCGCATTCGTTTCTTAAAGGCGTACTAAAACAGCAAGGAATTATATTTGCATAAAATCATAAAGAGGGTAAAAGAGTAGTTTCATTCTCTTTACATGTTTAGTGCGCTTTGAATGAGATAATGACACAACGGCAGTAATAGTATAGAAATTTTAAATTTAATAATATATCTAAATTGTGGATGAATGAACGTGGTGAGATTGATATGATTATACACGCAAGATGTATTTTACACACGTGTATAAGCAAACAAGCATTGGATTTTATTTCGCTTATTTACGTCTATAGATGCACCCGCAGGGTTAACCGTATCTCACTCATTATTAGACACTACGTCTTTTGGACAGTTGTTTCTAAGTTTGATAACTAATAAACTGATAATAAATATAAATGAAGGCTAGATGTATAGGAATAAACTAGGAAGAATAAATTGAAATGTATCTAGTATTTTTACTTAATGCGCACATTACAGCAGACCTGTATCTTTTTATTTGTATAGATAAATGTACAATAAAATTTATTAATATCAACTTTAGCCATCCCTAATTAACAAAAACACCTCAAACTATGTTTGTTTACATATTTCTGAATTTTTAAAACGGCACCAACGATTTTCATGAAATTCAGCTCGTAAAGGGTTGTAATCGATCTAGCTAGGTTTTATTAAAAAAAAATTTGTAACCCTGGATAAAACAACATTTTTCGCAGCACTGAAAAAATGCTACAATTTTATGAGAAAGCAAACTTTAATTACGCTGTCAAATTCTAAGTCGCAATAGCTCATTTAGGTAACTGGTGGTCTCGAATTCACAATACCATGTTCTATTCCAGATAACATATTCTTGTTTTTAATTTTTCTATTGCATTTTTTTTATATATTAAAAAAAAATTGCCGAGTAAGGCGGGATCACTCTGGTACTTATATATTTACATATGATACAATAACGATATCAAAAAGGGACACTAGATGGAAATAGAGAATTGATTGATACCATTTTCCTACACCGATTCTATTGAAATGATGGATGTGCCCGGGTAACCTTTTTGCACTATGTACCGACGCAGGGGTCATCAATAACACATGGCATGCAATTTATAATACTTAAAGAAAGTAACAATAGAGTTCTAGGTAGATAAAACAAATATATTTATGTAGGTTTATTGCAAAAAATTATTCAATGTGGGTAGCCACGGGTCAATTAAACCAACTTTTAAACAGATCAGACCTCTAACACGCTACATATATCACACACATGGTTTTGTCAGTAACAACGCCGTGTGGCATCCGGCAGACTAGAATAGACCACCCTCATTTCTTACCGAGGTGTCGTAAAAGGCGACTGAGGTAAGTTGACCCACCGTGTGAAATCCGGCTAAGTAGAATAGACCACTCTCATTAATTACCAAAGTGTCGTAAAAGGCGACTACGGTAACTTAACTCACCGTGTGGTATCCGGTTAAGTAGAATAGATCACCCTAATTTCTTACCGGGGTGTCGTAAAAGGTGACTAAGGTGAGTTGACCCACCGTGTGGTATCCAGTTAAGTAAAATAGATCACCCTAATTTCTTACCGAGGTGTCGTAAAAGGTGACTAAGGTGAGTTGACCCACCGTGTGGTATCCAGTTAAGTAGAATAGATCACCCTAATTTCTTACCGAGGTGTCGTAAAAGGTGACTAAGGTAAGTTGACCCACCGTGTGGTATCCGGTTACGTAGAATAGACCACCCTCATTTCTTACCAAGGTGTCGTAAAATGGTCGATTAAGGTAAGTTGATAGTAGATCGTAGCCAAATCATGTGACAACATATTTATGACACGTTGTGTCATATGTGTCATACGTTGTGTGTTTATGTGTGTATGTATGTGTAAGTTTAGTTTCGATTGTGTAATTTAATTAATTTTAAGGAAAAAAAATCCAAATCAATTTCTTGAAAGCTGACAACCCTACTTTTATTAAAAGAAATCTTGTTAATAAAATGACAGTTGAAATTAATGTCGAAAGTTTTTCCTTGTCTAAAGTAATTTTCTGTTGTGATTTTAATAGATATTATCCATTTAGTTACCAGATCCCATAGGACCTAGCACCTGGATGACCTTGCTCGGTAATTTTTTAAAAGATCAAAAATCCTCCCCCAAAACCACCTACATGCTGAATTTCAGGAAAATCGTTGCCGCCGTGATCGCCGCTTCCGAAATTCAGAAATATATATATGTATATGTATGTATGTATATATTTATATACATAAAAGATTAACTCATTAAAATATTAAAGATTTTGCTATAAGTGTAAAGTAAATTAAAATTTAGCATTCTTAAATTCAAACGCATAAAATTAATATTCTCGAAGATATACGAATATGTAGTATGAGTATTACGATCCTAAAAGTCCGTAACATACAATATACTGGAAGATACAATACAAATACATATAAGCTACTCATAATTTTATTATTGTTACTACGAAAATAAATTCGGCAGATCATAGTTACTCGTCCTCGTATATTGCAATTGCATTTTTATTTCCGCGTTAAACAATTATTCAGGTTATTTTGCAGTCTATAAAAAAACATGTAAATACCTGTATACTATACCAGATTGACTCCTTTTTATCTATTATTATATATTACTTCACACTATTCTACATAAAATACATTTCGCACGCCTTAATTAAGCTTAGCTTTTTTTTTGTCAGGAAAAAACTCCTTATGGGTACCGACGGGGACAGGCAACTGTTATGTCGGACTCGCACCGACTAAAACAACCTGCGTGCTCCACTACGCTGCTGGTGGCGGGGATAGGGTACCTATGAAGACATTGCCCCCCATCCCCGCCAGCAGCAACTCTGTGCCCCAGAGTGCGCCACCTCTGGGACGGGACCTCTCTAAAAGTTGCCCTCCCTCCGCTGGACGATGCATCGGGAGCACCAGATGCAACGACCGCCGCGGTGACCTTATAGGGCGGGCGTCCGATTAAACCCCGTTTGGAACGCCCGGAAGGTCCCCGTTAAGGAGGCACGCGACGGTCTTGAGCAAGTCGCCTGCACCCGGCTCGCCTGCGGCGGATCGGATACAGGGAACGACTTCCCGGATCCGCCCCGCCGCCTCCTTCCGCGAGATAACCTCCTCGCAGAAAGAGGCCATCGCTGCCCACGATCGCGCCCTGTCCACTATGGCGCAAACCACAGTGGGTAAGGAAAGATCGTGCCCCACCTGTGCCATGAGTTCCGCCCGCTGAACCGCCCAAGCTGTACAGTCTGCGAGCGTGTGCAGCGCCGTGTCAAAGTCGGCGCTGCACTCGTAGCACCCCCCAGTCGCTTCGCGCTGGGCCACCTTCCACAGATACCACCCGAAACAACCATGTCCGGAAAGCACCTGTGTCAGTCGGAAAGTGAGGACCCCATGCCTCCTGGCGAATCAGCCTTGGAAAATGGACTGGATGGCCGAAATCGTCCAGGCTCCTGCACTGGGTGATTCAAGCCGCCGCCTCCATTGGCGGAGGAGCTCTTCCTGAGCTGCCTTCCGCCAACCCACCTCTACCGCCGCTGAGTCTTCCCCCGGTAAACGGGCTTCGACTCTACGGCGGTAGGCCTGAGCTAGCACCTCGGCCTTTAGATCCCATGTAGGGGACCCGGCCAAGGCGCAGGACGCCTCGCCGGAGATGGTCCGGTAGCCCCGCACAAGTCTGACCGCAATGACCCTCTGCGCCCTGCGCAACAGGGGCAAGGATCTCGCGGTCAGCCGCCCCGCCCATACGGGAGCGCCGTACAGGGCCATGGACCGCACCACTCCGGCGTATAGGCGCCGGTAGCCTGCATTAGGCCCTCCCAAATTCGGGAGGAGCCTACTCAGGGCTTCGGCGGTCGCCGTTAGAATTAAGCTAAGCTAAGCTTAACTTTATTACGAAATATTAAGCTACCCTAAACATTTAATACCTTACTGTACAATTTTCTGGCGACGAAATAAATAAATAAAATTAATGAATAAAAATATGTAAAAATAACTTATCTCTACTCTGCTAGCTTAAAGTTGCAAAACGTCAACTATTTTACAAAAATACGAGATTTAAAAGTAGACTCTTTTATATTCACCCATGCACACGCAACAAATTTCAACGTCACATTATCACGCGGTTGTTTAATTCTGTACCACGGTTTACCCAACACAAAAATCACTGAAAATGAAAATGTGAATTAAACATTACAATTGCAGATATTATGATGGAATTATTTTTCTATATTCCACGTTTGTTAAGGAAATAGAATCTAGTGCAAGAAGCGGTTCACATACCTTATACATACATGCATACATGATACATGTAAAATTATATAAATTTTGTGACTCTGAATATGAAGTGGTATAAAAATTTCGTATAGTATACTATTAAGGGCTTATTAATCAAATAGCACGTAGAAATATTGATAGTGTATGCTCCTCTCCTTCGAAATATTGGCTTACCAACAGAAAAGAAAACGAGTATTGCAGGAAATCCAAAGCCGAGTGCATAGCAAGCATCATCACCAAAGCACATCACACTCCTTCTAAGTGCTGGAGTTACCACCATCCCCATAAATCCTCCCAGATTCACGGTGCAATAAAAGGTCGAGAAGAATTTCTGTAATCGCTGATTTTCTTCGGGCAGACGAAACTGAAAATATGTACGGAACTTGGTTGGATATTCGGGTTGGTTATGGATTGAAAGATTACTGTAAAGGCAGATAGATCTTTTGCACACACGGTTAACAGGAAACCCACCTACACCGATAGATACCTTCATGCCACATCGGTATTTCCTAGGCACCTAGAGGCCGTGAAAACCTCGTTGACGAACAGAGCTTATGATCTTTGCGACCCTGAACACCTTGAAGTGAATTACAACATATTCAGGAGACACTAAAAATAACGGCTACATACAGAAAATAAAGAACACCAGGAAAGACATTTTAAGGTGAACAGACAGCTGGTTTTTTACCATATTCTAAAGACGTCACCGACAAAATCGGGACCATGTTAAGAAAGGTTTCTATAAAGGCCGTCCTCACGCCTTTACATAAGGTAGCTCCTACGCACGCCGAAAGATGTTATGCCCTACCAGACCTCAGGGGTATACAAAATTAACAGCAGTTGTGGTAGCGCATACATGGGCCAAACTAAGCGAACCATTACTGAGCGGGTAAAAGAGCACATTTCTGCAGTTAAAATAACCAGCCAACGAAGTCAGCGATCGCAGACCATCTACTTAATTCAGGGAGCAATCACTGGATTGAGCTTCACCATCCCAAACTACTGTCAACTGATGCCCACTATTATGCGAGGATGGCGCGCGAAGCAATTGAAATTCGAAAGCATAATACTTTCAATAGAGTCTTCTCTATTGTAAGTAGAGATTGTGCTTCAGATCGTCAACGACTTGGGATCCAGTGATTAATAAATATAACTCGCGAAAGAAATCGTTGAAAGCTATATCGCGTGAAGGGTTTTTATTTTATCGTGAATATTAACAAGCTAGAAATAGCTTCTAATCGTTTGCTTTAAGTATTATAATATATATACTAGCTAATATGCAGGGGTTCTAATACTTTTACTAATTGTACAGTTATTTTTCTTATAGGGATAAGTCCACCTATGTACATGTGCTATTTTTTTAAATATGTACAATAAAGAATTAAATAAATAAATGTTCAGATTATTAAAACTTGTGCCATAAACAATATGGTTCTATTCACACATAACTTTTTGTTTTCACATCGCAAGCGGTAGGAACTTAAACCGAAATATTTAAGCAATAATACGTGGGTATAGCCGGTTTCTATAGATTAAGAAATATTCAATTTGTGACATCGTGTGACAAATGTGACATTATTTAATAATATCTTTAAATATTAAAGTAAAGTAAGAGATCAGAATAGTGAACTGCAGAATGTTTTCACATTATTAGTTTATTTAAAGGAAAGTCACGAGCCATACGAATGAAACAGAACGGAAAGTACTCGTATATTTTCTTCAGCGTACTCTAAACTATGAAACTATATAACGGTCTCTTTTGACACTAATGAATCGTAGACTAGGAGTTACTACAATCTTTTGAACTTCAGTTTAACGCAGTTACGTAGAGACAAGGATGAAATAAATATTAAGTCAGGAACGTTGTTTTAACGAATTAACGATCTGTTAAAGTTGCAAGCTGCACATTGCAATTGCTCAAAAACAGTTTACGTATAAAAAAACCTTTGTGTACTACTTATTAAAGACTAAATTTCCAGACTAAAAAAGTCTTGTGCCCTTTGATTCCAGTACCTCCCAACGAAATTATTAAAGTCGTCTTAGCATACAGCGAAATATTTACCAATGTCGTGGTCATACCGGAGTATGAAGTCACCTTTTTTCATTCATTCTTAAAACTATATCAACCCATCGTATCACCTCTTTTTTACTCTTATGTGGTGTAGGTTATCCGGCCTATTTACTTTTGTACTCCTCTTTGAATTCCTTACGTACAGAAGCCGTTCTCTCATATGTCGCTTTTTAGGACAATATATATTGTCTTGAATAATTCTTATAGAGAAATAACGAAGGACAATATATAATGTATTATGTATGTACAAACGGTTTCAGAATGTTAGTAAATGTAACAACTTAAATTATTTTTGTACACTTATCATACTTAAAACGTCGTTATACAAAAGCAGCCATTCAAGATTCTGACTGGCCCATTGGCATATAATGGGTAGTGATCTTGCCTTCAGCTTCGCGGGTCGCGGGCTCGATTCCTGCCGAGGGCTAACATTTTCTATAAATCAATTTGATGGTCTTCGAGTCTGGGTGTATATTTGTATTTAAGTATGTATTTAAAAAAATATAAGTATATATTTACCAGTTGTGTCTCAGCCATAACACAAGTATTAAGTTACTTACTTTGGAGACGAACGACCGTGTGTGTAAGTGTCCCATATATTTATTTATTATTCTAAGATTATCGTTCATTTCGTAAAATTATTAGGTGCTTTACAAGCTGCACCAATAATCTTAAAGTAGTAAATTTGTTATCAAATTTATAAGTTATTTATGTGCTAAAAAATGTGCATGCTCAAAATTGATTCATGCGGACAGCCCCTAGTTGTCTTCGGTATACATAGAACGTTGCCCCCATAGTAACCTCCACCCCCCAGTTGCTCATTGCGTTAAGCGTTCCTTTAAGTTATATTGCGAGAAAAGCAAGATACATCCGAAACCTCTTATAATAATGACTTTATATATACCGAATATAAAACTGAGCTATATGATCACCATGCTTTATTTACGATCAATACTGCAAACGCATTTAATATGATTCACACCACAGTGTCTTCGCCGACTAGGCAAAGTTTTAAGACGTAGGTAGATCTTGTCAAAGCTTCCCATTACACACCTGGTAATATGATGAATTATCTACTAATCAATAAGTTCTATCAGTAGCCCTAACTTCGCCTTAATGGAAGTTTGGCCATCCACGACCTTGAAGAAGCACTCAAGATTTTTTTTAACCTTAATGGATCTTCTCCAGATAATTCATTTCCCGACATTTGTTCTGCGCTCTCCTGCCTCTACCTTTATGAAAGTATGACTGAACAAAACTATTTTCTCATCCCACTCTAAGTGAGGTCGGCACAACATGTTACGAACATGCTGTCACATGATTTAGCTACGTATTTTACTGCCGGCCGCCTGCCTGACGTCAACTCACCTTAGTAGTCTTTTACGACACCTCGGTAAGAAGAGGGTGGTCTATTTTACTCTGCCGGATACCACACGGTGGGTCGTCTTACCTTAGTCGCCTTTTACGACACCTCGGTAAGAAATGAGGGTGGAATAGTAATTCTATTCAGCCGGATACCACACGGCATCAAAACAATGTTACAAATCCTTTTTAAATATTTAAAAAAACAATCAAAATAACAAAAACAGATTTGATGTACACGATTGCTCTTCATTTTACATCAATTGTTACAATAATTAACAAGACAACAGCACGCCATCGATGAAATTAACATTATAACAAGGTTGCAGTATCTGTATCGTACGTAACCCATCTTTCTTTTTGTCTACATAATCCATATCGTTTGGGATATTTGATTCCTATATTGATGTCGACATGCTAGTAACAATGAATCAAACGAAGCACTTCGATGAAATTGGAAACCTCGGTTTAGACAATATTTGACTTGTAACTGTTTTTTAGTTTACACAAGAGCTCAGGTTTTAGAACGAATTCGTTGTAAGGCTACACACACATACATATAGATAAATTTTCATCGTATTATTTATTGGACAACGCTATGTTCCACTTTTTATTTTGAAATTTCCAAGTTTTGGAAAGTCTCTTGCACATAAGAAAGCATACGTAATACTTACGTAATAATTTTAATTAAAAGCTTTTATTTAACTAGCCGTATCTGTATATGAAGATGGAATCTTGTAGGTTTGACCGATATCCGATGGGGCTGAAATCTTATTTACTGGCCCAGTCCCGATGACAATGTTTATGATAACTATGACCTGATGCTGCTGCCAGTATTGGCTCTAGACATCTGCTTTTACATGTGTGATGATAAAACATTATATGGGAGATTGTACGATCTCTTTCGCCATAAGATCAAAAATATGTCCATCAAGAATGAATTCAACGTGCATATCCACCTCAAGTGCGAACCGCTCTAAACTAAGACTATTACTACTAACATTTTTGCAGTAGTGAAATCTCAGAGAGATATGTTAAAGTTTTGTATTGTTATGTGAGTGTCATATTTAGCATTTACTCGTATAAAGTATTTAAATACGACGTTACCTGATCCCCCCCGAAAGCCGCCACACAGGGTTTAATCCCACCAGTACCCGTAGCGATCAATCCAAGACCAATCATCGATGTAGAACTGCAACGAAAGAGTAAAGTTTTTCTAATTATAAAATACCAATTACGATAATAACTACTACAGCGTTTGTGCCATTACTTTATCAATTTTAATTAAATTTATCAATTTTAATTAAATTTATCAACTTTAATTAAATTTATCAATTTTAATTAAATGTATCAATTTTAATTAAATTAAATTCGGACAAGATTCCTGCTAGTTCTGGATATATATCTTTAATCATTTTACTAAACGTGATTCAATTTACAATTAACTTTATATACATACACAAAACTCATACTTACGTTGGTGGTAACATGAGAGGAGGTATTGCAGAACAACATAATAAAATCGTACCAACAAAATATATAATGGAAAAATATAGGATGACTCTGAAAACAAAAACAAGAGATCACAGTAGAATGCAGAGGTTTATAGAGCATATTATCCCTTAAGTGGGACCTATCATATATATATTTTTTTACTTTTGTTATTTTCCTCACTTATTTATTTATATAATACAGTAAATATTATTGTGAAGCCAAAGTAAGTACAGTTTACTTTATAAAATTCCCAACTTAAGTAAACTTGTTATAAATCTTTAAACTTTGTCGAAGTAGGATCAAAGTATTGGTAAATTTAATACGAGGCGGAATACCGCGATCGTTTTCCAATAAGAACTATAAAGAAGTTTCAGCAAATTACGGTTAGAAACTTTATTATTCCTCGATATCGGATTGATGCTATTATAGTCCATCGTGTTGAATTGTATTGTCGTGATGGGTTTTTAAAGAACGCTAAGAAATGTTAGAATGACAAGCTTGTTACTATACCATTGTTTGGCAGAGAGAGACCTCGTCTATACCAAGAACTACTATACTTTTGCGTACTAATTAAAGTTGAGCTTTTTTCCTGTGTTTCAGGAATGTTGGCTCTTCGAGTCTGGGTGTATATTTGTATTTAAGTATGTATTTAAAAATTATATATGTATTTATTCACCAGTCACCCATAGCACATGTATTAAGTTAACTTTGGGGACGAGCGACCGTGTGTGTAAGGTGTCCAATATATTTATTATTATTTATTTATTTTATTATTTACGAAAGTAATAATAAAATTATTTTGCTATAATTTGCAGATTATAGCAAAATAAATTTATTACAACTTTTATATTATGGGTCTTCGTAAAGTAACGCCTTATTCTATAAGTTATTCTTCACACCTGAAAAACACCACTTTACCGATCAAATTCCATTCATCTTGGAGTGATGGCTTTCGCGATTGGATACATGCCGCTCAATCCTACATGTGTAGGATATATACACAATGATGTGCTGTAGCTAAACTTAACGCTAAAATCTTATCACTATATAGTACTACTATACTAGATAGGAAATAATTTAATTGGTGGCGCGGCGAAACGATTGTTGAGTTTGTGATAGTGAACGTGTGTAGTGATTGTATATTGTGGTAGCGGTGCTGGAGGATTGTGCGTGTTTTTACGAATCATGCATGTATCAGGTATGAAAACAGATAGTCCACTCTACATTTAGCATTATATAAATTCTCTATTTTACTTTATCGCGGGTTATAGTACAATAATTTTATTACTTTTGTATTATGGCTCTACGCAAAGTAAGGCCTAATTCTATAAATTACTTAATATATAAAAAAAATAGGGATCAAACCTGTATCGGCCAATAAAGTTATCAGCCAGTATCGCTCCAATCAGTGGCATAGTATAACACATCATGATAAATATATGATATACTACAGTGGCTGCGTTCTCGTGGAGACATAGGACGTTTCGTAAATATAGCGACAAAATAGCTAAAGAAACAAAATGTTACATGTATTTATTATTTTATTAATTTTGAGAGGTGTTTTATGGAACTAATTAAAGTGGTATCGTAAAATAGTTCTTATGTTGACCATAACGGTCATGATTTAAAAATATGACGAGTTCAATTACATCGACGTTATAACATAAAGGAATATACGACTAATCGATGTATGACTAGGGAGAGACCGAAAAAAAGATGGATGGATTGTTTGAAAAATGATAAACATATTAAAGGAGTGGCACCAGAGTTGAATGATAGAGGAGAATGGAAGAAGAAGACATATTGTGCCGACCCCACTTAGAGTGGGATAAGGGTAATAGAATGATGATGATAATATACGTCTAATCGTATATCGTGAAACATTTATTGTGATTAACAACAAATTAGAGATACCCATGTTAAAACCTCAAAGAAAAAAATATTCTTTATTCTAAAACAACTATTTAACTTACTCCTCAAACCACAAAAAGAAAATCTCTCACAAAATTCTGTTGCAATAATACAAAAAATTGACGTCGGCTGACTAAACAGCATGTTTTTTTTAATAATGGTGTTTAACATACAGTGTATCCTATATAGTGTATTATCTATCCTACATAGTGCATTATCTACGGTATTATCTATGGTGTTTAATAACTGAAGAATGACGTCTATATTAACCAGTACCATGTAGTCTTTGGTCTAACGCACCGAACACTGACAAATAACAATTTAACTAAAACTTCCTTCATTGATTGGTTTGTTTTTAAATTGTATTAGAACTGACACTGATTAAAAAACAAGATATTATTTTGCTACATTTATATAATTTAGACTTTCACATTTATAATCATACATAATACAATATATAGGATATTTATAATATTAATGTGGGTACATATACATTAAACAGTTACTCGTATTTACCAACAACACTAATATGTAATATAAAACGCTGTATGGTATCCGGCTGAATAGAATAGTACCACCCTCATTTCTTACCGAGGTGTCGTAAAAGGCGACTAAGGAACGTCGACTCGCCGTGTGGTATCCGGCTGAGTAGAATAGACCAACCTGATTTCTTACCGAGGTGTCGTAAAAGGCGACTAAGGTAAGTTGACCCACCGTGTGGTATCCGGTTTAGTAGAATAGACTACCTTTTTCTTATCGAGGTGTCGTAAAATACGACAGAGGTAAGTTGATATCAGACAGGCGGCCGGTCGTAAAAAAGCAGTCAAATCATGTGACAGCATGTTTATAAATTGTTGTGCCGACCCCACTTAGAGCGGGTTAAGGGCAGGAGGATGATGAATAATATGTAGGTAATATAAACTTTCGAGCAGCAAAGAGGCGAAGAATAAGATTATAAATTAATCTTATTTAATCAGACGATCCAACTGCGGAATAGACAACTTTCAAAAGAGCGTAGCGGGATGCAGGATTCAAGTGGGAAGCGCCAGGAAGACTAATCTGTGGACGGCTATCGCTTAATAATTTAAACGACTTCTAATTTTAATAAAAATGGATGAAATGAAACATCAATATTGAACACCAATAATTTATTGGAATAAGATTAACGTACTAGGAATTAATAAACTAAATAGCAATAAAATATATCGTATAAGAAATAGTAGTAACGATACAGTATACCGATGAATAATATCCTAATTATCCTAGCTTTTCAATAAACAAGGAAATTTATGAGCCACTTATACTGCCATTAAATTTCTTGATAATTTTATCTTATAAATATAACCTGGATACAGAAACGAATGTATTATTATAATAAAAATTACATATTTCCAACATATTTATTATTTATTACATCGACGTTTAATAAAAACACCTGTGAACTATTTGGCTTACTTCGCCAGTGCAGGGATACTACAAAATTATAATAAATGACATTATTCTTCACGAAATAATATAGCTTTCTAGTAAAGTATAAAAATAACCAAATGTTAAATTTAAAATTAAATAACGATAGAATCAAAGCAAAATTATTTTTCGGTATGTCATTCAATAGCAGCGTTTCTTAATCTTCTTGGTAAGTGAATCATTTTTATTAGTCATTTAATTTCATTGCAACATTCCGTAAATGGATTATATACAACAAAAATGACAATTATTTAAAACATAGATAATACACTATATAGTTAAAAAATGACAATTATTATTATCCTATATAGTGTATTATCTATGTGGCAAACTAAGATCTTTGATTAAAATGAAATCTTTCAGTTTAAATACCACTTTTCGTTATTTTTATTTTTTCAAGAGTAATTTAGGAGTCCCGTTAAATTTTTATTACTTCTTTATGGTGCATCCTTGAATGATATAAAAAAAAATACGTAACTGGCGGAACCCTTAAGTGATCACCACGGGATTGCGCGCTCGGTTGCATTGCATAGGATTTTAGTAGTGCTTTTGGCTATAAAAATGATAAAATTACCAAGTAGTTCATAAAAGTATTTCATGTATATTGAATTTCTATGGTATTGGTATGGCGATTAAATATAAAAATCAGTAAAATACTTATATAATCTACACTTTCTAACAAGTACGTCTATATGATTCATTAAAAGAATTAATTATATTCCATTTCACGATTATAATAACTGTTTTGTTAAAAAAATCATAAATGAAAATCATTTATGAATGAAGGAGAAATTTATTGATAATAATTTGTAAATATAATTCAGTTTAATATAAAAATAGTATACCGAATATATTTAATATAATGTGTACCTACGATACGAGAGATAAACATGACTTTTTAAGTTATAGTTATAAAATTTAAGTGAAAAAAATTATCATTAATTACTTCATTTACCATACATACACTGATACAAGTTTTTTTTTTAATTTTTGCTTTTTTAAAATAAAGAAGACTATCATAGGTTGCATTTTCGCTATTTTTAGGGAAAATTGCCGCAGATGTACTTAATTGAAGTACATCTGCGGCAATATTCCCGTCACAAATTGTAATGTGGTTATCTTTTTACATGATTACTTCGATTTCATAATTATTTCAAAAAATTATGCTTTTTATACTTGATAATTGAATAAATAGTTATAGTTTTAAAATTTAAGTGAAAAAAATTATTATTTATTACGTATACCATACATACACTGATACAACTACTTTTTTTGCTTCATTAAAATATAGAAGACTAGTTTTTACCCGCGACTTCGTTCACGTGATGGGTTGAGAATAGATGGCGCTTATAGTGTCATCCTCCTATCATCATCCTATAGAATTAACAGGATTTCTATACTCTTTATGTTATTCCGGTGTATAAGGAATAATTGTGCCAAATTTCATCGATAATGGTTCAGCGGATTCACCGTGAAAGATTAACAAACATACATCCATGCGAACTAACTTACGCATTAACTAAGATATTCCTATTAATATCATAATATTAATAGAAATATCTTAGGTTGCATTTTCGCTATTTTTCGGGAGAATTGATTTAATCAAGTACATCTAAGGCAATATTCCCGTCACAAATTGTCATTTGGTCTTACATTAATTACTACCGCTTCTATTATTTTTCACAAAATTATGCTTTTTTTTCTTAATTATTTTATTTGCCACTGTACAAAATTGTTGTGCTAACTACCTTATTGGCCTCAGCGGAGAGAGTAAGTGAGAGAGGAAGTTGTATTATTTTGCCCTGTGCATTATTATGCACAACAAAAAATTCCTTCAACAAAAATTTAACAAATTATAGTTTATTAACTATACTTTGTTAAATTTTTCAGTAGTACACAACACAGAAGTGCACTAGCTGGACCATAAAACTAAATATAAGTATTTAGGAAGAAATTACTACGCTTAGATTCATTGTTAAATTTAAATCGAATTTACTTTATATAAATTCGTCGAAACTAAAGCTGTATTGGCAGTACAAACAGTCTCGTCAGTCGATTTCCTTAATTTTTATTAAATTAATAACCATTTTATTACAATAATGATGCAATTTAGGAACTGCTAGATTGGAAGAGCTATAATAATTATATATATTTATTGTTTACAGCAAAAAAAACAAAAATTTGAGCCTTTTCGTTTGGGAGCCTTGGGGCTTACCAAACAAAAAGGGGGGGGGGACTGAATGGGGTGACGAAAAGTTATATCTTCGTTTTCGAAGCCATCATTCATAGGCGTATGTATAATTCGTCACCAATGTACATCATTATTACAACACTGATAAAGATTTAACCTTTATTAAACGATTATTACAAATAAATAAAATATATATATAATTAAAATATAAAAAAAAAAAAACAGTTACTAAAGTTATTAAGTATTTATTTGTCATTTTATTTCATAAAAGAACACAAAAATAATTTTAATAAACAGTACTTTAGCGAAGAACTGCCGCGATCCAATTTATAGCGCTTATAACCAAAGACAAAGATTACAGTACCTTGGTAGCAACACTAAGATACCTTTCTCTTATCTCCAAGATTTTTCTTTAGGCCCAATTCGAGCGGAATTAAATATTTCAAGTTTACAAATATTGATCCGTTACGCATTTACGAAGGAAGCTTATAAACTTATTTCTAGTATTAAGTTTTATAAACCCAATTTACTTAAGATTTAAGCCCGCCATCTTGTTCACGATTCAGCTGGGAAAGGGAAAAAATGGTTAATTCATGGTCTTTCTAATTTAGTTTTTTATTCCTTTTAGACGAATAGATGATTCAACATTGGCTACATATTGTAATTACATGTAGTGAGGTAGCTATCTAAGGGCAAGGCGAGGCGGTGCACGGAGCCTCCGATCTCCGGAGGCCCGTCAAAATCTGAGTTACAAACAATAAATTGATAGTGCAAATTTCGCCCACATTCAGAATATAAAACAAAACATATCCAATTAATCATGTCAACTTATTTGACAATATACACGGAACTTCCCAACAAGTCTCGAACATCTCTGTTTGAAATTTCCGGGCATCTCCCTTGTATTCTTAGGCTGGTTTTAGAGTGGAATGTATTACGTTTTAACTGCGCGTTTTTTGTGTAGACCCAAGACGTGCCCTGCTAGCTATCAGTTCATTGTGTTATGCATAATAAAGAACCGATGATCAAAGTAGCTTTCCATCTTTTAAGTATTTAAATGTAACAAGATATTTATATTTTGTTTTGTATTGATAAAATTTTAAAGTTATGTTCTGTATTCGTCGTGTTGCGTGTGTGGAAAACTCAAAAGAATGAAGTTTGAAGAAAGTTGTACTCCAACGCGTAACGTAAAATGTATAGTCGGTCAAGAAAGTGGTGTTATTGGTTTAAAAATCTCTACTTTATTAGGATTAAGTACACACGTTTCTGTACTTAATGCTCTACGGAACTCCATTAATGTTGGCTGTATGTGTATCAAAGAACTGTATTTTGAACGGTGATACGTACGTATTTTCTTATATTTTCATCAAATAGTTTTACTTAATTCATTAAAAAATCTTTTAAGTAAAACCGCCTCCAAAAAGAACATAAATATTTGATGCGCGAAACTGTTTAGGAAGTAGGTACTATTGGTCTAGATCAATTAAAGAAACTGTCAGAAGAAGCTCTGTTTTTTTTGGTTCGATCATATCTTTGTTCGTGATAACAAAAACCCCAGTTTAATGTATAACTTATTTTCCGCAAAAGCATTGAGACTTTCCTTTGGTTCTTCGGATCCTTTAAACTTTGGTGTTCCTACCTAGGAATATAATTTAAAACACTATGGCTATAAGCAATACAAGCATTTCAAAGACAAAGCAAAGTTCGCATAATTCTACACTGCATTCTTTAAATATATATGAATTTTCATGTAACATAAAATATAGTTTCTATAGTTAACATTACCATAAAACTACGAATCGATATTGTATTTTTAATTTGTTGTCAATAGTAAAACGAAATTATTTCTCGAGTACATTAATTATATAAAAAAATAATTATTGAGAATTGTCAAATCAGCATTTATAAAATTTCGTTTTCAATTTAAATATTAAATAGAAGAAATTATTATTATCATCAACTGTGGTAAAATTTAATATATTAGGCAATTCCGTTATACAAGGTGTGACAAGTAATTAATGGGACTGATTTTATTGACGCGCCTGTTTTAAACCTGCGATCTTTAAATTCCCTTCCCTTAAAATCCCTCTACCTTGTTTCGTTTGCCGACTGTGCTGCGTTGAGTAGACGTGTGTTGTTGGTGCTCGTCGCGAAAATGGAGGAACAAAAGAGTCGCGATAAATAGTTTGGGTGAAACAGCTACGGAAACATATGGCTAAATTGTAAAAGTGTGCTCATCATGCTCTTTGTCGTGCTCAGATGTTTAGGCGACATAAAGAGTTTAGAGAGGGCGCAAAGCCGTAGAAGACGAGGCGTGGAAGGCAAGATCTTTTTTTAATCGTCCACAAAGAATTTTTTCCATCGGACCAAACCTTCAATCAAATTTATCATTGCCAAGTATACGAAAGATAGCGAAAAGGAGTCATCACGTTGCGTAACTGGATCCTTCAACACGAAAACGCGCCGTGTCACATCGCCCTCAGCGTGTCCGCAGTATTTAGCCTCTAAGGGGATCGCCGTATTACAACAACCGTCTTTAAGGTACATACAGATATCGCGAGATGTGCGTTGCGAATGGTTCATCTTGCATGCCTTAAACGGTGTGGACGTGTGTGCTCACAGCGAGCATTCGCGTCATACGATAGTTGCGAACACTGTAGTGCGAGCCGTGCACTCCGTGTAGTCACACTCATGAGTCAAGGAGCCTATGTATTCCCATAATGTAATCGGTCCAAAAAAATCTTTTGTCCACGAGCTTTTTCCTTTCACTTTTTTCTACTGACGAACACCATGCGTGATTGTTTGTGTGCTCAGCTTGAGCATGTGTTATTCGGGGAGCATATATAAATGTGCCTTCGTTATCTCAGGTTAAGGCATGCGTGACGAATTATTCGCGACGCACGCCCCACGATTATGTGTAACCCTGTGCCTTAATATTCTATTCTAGAAAAAAATCGGTGGTCAAAGGAAACCATTTCGATGCGACTACAGGCATCAAAGCGACGCGACGAGAGTACTCGCGGACATCCCAGTCCGAACGTTCTAGAAATGTTATGAAGCGTGGAAAATACGATAAAATCGTTGTATAGCTGCCCAAGTGGACTATCTCGAAGGGAGAGGGGATTATAAATATAGGGTTTTTATGGAAACAGTCTGATTAATTAATCGTCACACCTTGTATACTTATATCTGTATATATTAAAACACTATAATAGCACTAGCAGTTCTCATGGAATAATCTTAAGATTCTAATAATAAGCAAAGTTCTACATTGACTTAGTCAAACTAAAAGCAAAAAAAACATCTAATTTCTATAAAATTTCTCGTGTACAACACAAGAAAATCTACGTAAGATTTCAAACTTAAACACATACTATTCTTGTGGTTGATCACGACCGTATTCTGGAGATAACGACAAGAGGAAATCGTCGAGTATTCCAGTAACCGGTTGATCGTCGATGTTGATGGAATTATAGTTGTAACGATTGAGAGAATTCGCAGGCGGTGCTGGATTGAAGATATCGACGTTATAATATCCTGGAACTTGTGGCATATCCTGTTTATGGAAGGTAAAATTTAATTCAAATTAAAAAATTAAATAAAGCTAGTGTAATTTTAAAAAATATAAGAATTAGAACCTTTTAAATTTCTATTTGACTGGCCCGTTGGCCCAGTTGGTAGTGACCCTACCTTCAGCTCCGCATGCCACAGATTCCCGCCGAGGGCCAACATTTTCTATTAATAAATCTGGCCCTTTGGCGCACTACCCACTGTGCCAAAGGGCCAGTCAAAAATATTGGTAGGATGTTGGGCTTCAGCGAGAATCAACGCGAGCCATGGAGTTGAAGGCAGGTAACTGCCAACGTGGCAACGGGTTAGTCAATATAATGCAGTGCATGCGGACGGACATTATGTGTATGAATTATTGTCCAATTTGTTGGCCAATTTGAATACTTACGCCATTAACGAGCAACTTTGATAAAGGTTGGATAACGCAAAGATGGCGATATATCTGATCCGGCCAGCTTTTGAATAGCTCCTTACGTATTTTTTCCAACTTCAAAATCTCCACCTGGTAGAAATAAATTTCATCATTCTCCTGCCCTTATCCCTCTCTAAGTAAATTAGCTGACATTGTAACACGAGAATTGTATATATAAGATTGTTTTTAAATGTTTGTAAGAATTTTTATCTTTAATATTTAAATGAATTAATAATTAACTTGTATGTTTGTGTGTGTATATAATCCCTAAAATTTATATAATGAGTTGATATTTTGCTATAAACTGTCAAGTCAGCTTAGCTTATTCGGGAAACGCGCAGTTTCAAGAAATGTAAATACCTAGTATCGACCCCAACTACCTAATAATTTTTTCTACTATTTAATTTTGTAAAAATTACCGAACAAGGATCGGTCAACCGGGTACTGTGATTTTAAATTGCCGAATATTTCATTTATTTTAATTATTTTTAGTATATTTAAATTGCACGGCTAAAATATAAATCCTTATTATAGTGGCCCGCCAATGATTTTTGTATTCTTTGGCCCGATCGTTAAAAAGGTTGAACACCTTTCTTATATACCTTTACGGCGGGATCCTTGTCGTACAGATCCATCAACTCATGTGCATTTCGGAACAACCAGTCCAGCACGAATGGTTCCTTGAATCGCTCGGAAAGAAACGCAACATACAGCAGAATTAATTCTTGCAGAGGCTTGTGTGTTCTATAAAAAAAAAATTACAATGAAAATATTTTAACATATTTAGCCGGATATGTGAAAGTAGCTTCGCCACCCGGTGTCACCCGCGTCGTAGAAGTAAGATGGTAATTTTAGTTCCCAAAGTGGTCTAGGTGGACCCCAGAGTTCAACGGGAATCAACCGGAAGCTACGCTGGCGTAAAAATAGGGGTCCACAATTCTAAATAAAAAAAATTGACGAATTTTGTAAATACGGTACAATTTTAGGTGCATGATACCACCGGAACAAGCTAAAATTTCAAAGTGGGTTAAGAGAAACAACCTGGGAACCTCTATAAGTACAAAATGACATAATACCTACTTTGTTCATAGCCTAATTTTTACCCAGGAATACATAACCTGTGTTTTATTCCGGCCTTAGATCTACCTGCAGTCAATTTTTTTACAAATTCGTTAAGTTATACACCAATAGTAAAAAAATTTCGCCTCTATATATTAGAGGAATTGCGTCGTTAGTTAAACTATTCCAACATAAGCTGGAAACTTATTTTATTGCTTTCAAGAGATAACGTGTATAATTTTGACACTAGTTACTGATAGGGTGGATTATAGTAAGATGAAATGTAACATACGTCACAATCCAGTCCTTCAACGATACCAAAAATCACAGATACGCTGTTGTGTTCAGATTACAAGAGCAAGCAAGTACTCTTTCGCACTTATAATATTAGTATGGTGAAGAACTATGTCATTATATATATTTTTTCTATTTATTTAATTGCGGATTTTAGCAAAATAATTACATTATAACTTTTAGACTATATGACTACGTCAAGTTGATTTAAATTAAATAAGATTCTATAAATGTAAAAAGACAGTTCACCGAATAATATATTGTATAAGACTATCCCCATTAGCAGTGTTGATCAGTTGTTATCAGACGATAAAAGTAACGGCCTATTTAGCCAACTGCTGGGCAAAGGCGTCCTCTCTCCGTTTTTTGGAAAGAAGGATTGGAGCTAAGACCTACCAACCTTCTCCAATGCGGATTGGTAGGTTACACATATCCCCGGTATTCTCTAGAGATATGCAGGTTTCCTCACGATGTTTTCCTTCATCGACCATACGAGTACATCAAGTTGATTTCAATTAAATTAGATTCTATATCTATAAATGTGAAAGTTCTCATTCACTTATCAGACGATAAGTACAAGTAATTCCTAGTCAGAACTTACGTTGAACTCGCGAAAGAATTGAAAAGAATGTGTTGTCTGAGACGCGAATCTGGAATGTTATTAGTTTTGTCCAAGATCCCCATCATTACTGAAGGGAACTTCATCATAGCCAGTTTGAGATAGTGGTCCGCAAGCTTCATAGCGTCTGTAAACAAAAGATTTATTTTTTAATCACCGTTAAATGTGAAATATAGCCAGAGGAATATTGAATTCGCAAAAAAGCTGTTATATAATTATAAATAATTTAAAATTGATATATATTTTTACAAAACAAACAAAAATGAGTACAATATACATAAAAAGAAATTAAAAATTACAAATATTAAAATATATATGAAGATCATGCAACTGATTAAAATTATCTATTCCAAACTATTGATAAATGCTTCCGTTCACGCTAACTTGGCATTTAAGTTTTACTAAAGCATGTTTTCCCATTTCCGAAATAAAAACAGGATTTTTTATCCTGTATATTATCCCCGGTGGTTAAGATTGCTTTGTTCTAAATTTCATCAATATTGACCCAGCGGATTATACAGAGAGAGACAGACAGACTTTCGTATTTATTATATTGGTATGGGTACGACATATATTGATACGTTTATATGACAAATACTAATAAATTGTATATATAAATGTAGCATATTATCAATTCTTATTTCTTCATTTTTGTTGTATCACTAAGCCGTTATTTCTTAAATAAGGTCTCTTTAATGTCCACTAAATGATTATGAGATATCCTTTGAGTCCCCTAAACCAGAATTCGGGTCACCAATAAGCACTGTTAAAATACTTTGATCTTTAACATAACCACAGCGTAATTGGTCCAAAAATATTATAAATTTGCTAAATTTCGCCTAAATGTTTTATTTCTATTATTTCCATTAAAAAAGCTTATGGTTCGTCATTCGCGATTATTCTTTAGGCATTGCAAATAAACAAACAAAAACATTACCTAAATGTAATTATGGTAATCGCCGCTGGTGTTATCAAGTAAGCTTTTCGTTTGCTTGATTTTTGAATTCCAAAACTTACATGTCGTACCAACATCTTCCTTATCAAAGGTTACTAGTTAATATTTGCTTATATTATTTATAGAAGCAGGCGTTACTTTGCGGAACTCCATAGTACAGAAGTTACAATAACATTATTGTGATGTAATCCGCTTTTGTTTAGAGAATATTAGTACACTCCACACACTCACTACAAGAACCTCTACGATCGTTCCACCCCCAAAACCGAAGCATCATCAGAAGGATAGCCTAACAAAATCGACAGAAGTAAACCCGAAAAAATATGTAGAGGTTGTGCTAGTGAATGTGTGTAGTGCTTATGTGGAGTATTGGTGTTAGCGTCTTGTGATACGTGTGGCGGCTTGTTCTGCATGTATGTGGTATGTGATTGTTGCCAGCTTCATACACTTAGCATTGCATGTATTTTCTTAACAAAAGCGGATTAGAGCCAAATGATTTTATTTTAACTTCAGTTTCTTATATAGTAATAAGTTCGTACCTTTACCTATTTAACTTTCAATTGCTTTGTCCTAATTTATGTATAAATAACATCTTTTTTTCATTGTACTCCGAATACTTTGCAATAACGATGTATCTTTCTATTTTGATTTACAAAAATGAGACAAATAAACCCGATTGTATATTATTTAGAGAGAATTATATAAACGGGAGATAAAAATAGATATCCGGCCCAAACATACATATTTTAAGCACTTTATAATGCACTTTTTTCTATATTCTCCAGTTTCTAACCTTAGCTACATCATAGTTTACTATGAAGAGATGTTTTCAGCACGTAATTTGTCATCAATTGGAATGACAGGATCAATGGGATTAAATAAAATAAAAAAACAAGATTTCGCCTATATACCGAATAAATGCAGCATACAAATAAATCACATTAACTTTTAATACACTAATATTTAATAAAAGAATATCTTGGTGACCGAGCGTTGCACGGTAATTTTTTACAAAATAAAAAAAAAACTTAAAAAAAAAGCAAAAATTAACTATTTAGTTGGGATCGATCCTAGGTATTTACATTTCTCGAGACTGCCCGTTTCCGAAAGCTACGCTGCCATGTAAGTTTGTGACGAAAAATCAATTCAATATAGATTTTAGTATTTTTTAATGCCCAAAAACAGGGATGAAACGATTTTTGTTTCATAAAACCTAGCTAGATCGATTTTTCTCCCCCAAAACCCCCTACAAGCTTAATTTCAGGGAAATCATTAGAGCCGCTTTCGAGATTCCGAAAATATATATTTATACATACAATATTAACTCATTTAAATATTAAAGATACTTCGCGAATAAATGACTTCGCAGGCAATAATACAATAATTACATATTTTATTCAATTAACATAACACTTCGCTGCTATAGCATTTATTGAAATAACAAGAATATTTTATTATATAAATGTATTATATTTTATTACCCGCGATCTTCGGAGCTGAATTCTGGCCTTTGCCACTGCCATTTGCGCCAACGGGCCAGTCAGAGATATTTTATATAGCTTACTACTTACTATTAACTACAGCCGTGTGGTATCCGGCTGAGTAGAAGAGACTACCCTCATTTCCTACCGAGGTGTCGTAAAATACGACTAAGGTAAGTGGACGTCACGCAGGCAGACGGTCGTTAAAAGCAGCCGAATCGTGTGACAGCATGTTTATAACATGTTGTGCCGACCCCACTTAGAGTGGGATAAGGGCAGGAAGATGATGACTACTTACTATTAACTACTAGTAATTATTTTTCATTTCTAGTTACATATTTACATTCATTGAACTTACCTCGGTTTTCATCTGCTTCGTGGAATAGTGCCAGTGCATAAGAAAACTGAATATTGGGCATGAATTTCAGGTCCCTCGTCTTGTCCATAAAATCGACGGCGTCAATAAGCCAACGATATTCCCGAGCCCTAACAGCTATTACGTCGATTATGAAAACAACAGCCAAGGGATCAGATGGATCGAGGTTCAATAGCAGCTTGGAAAGCTCGAGGGCCGTCCTGTGATACGCTTTGTTACTCAAAAAATGTATATGTAAGAGCACGACAATGTGAAAAATTCTGTTCTCCACACATCTGTATTCCAAACGCATTTTTATCTAAAATGATTACATATAATTTATTATTATTAATTAATTAATTATTAATCAATTTAAATGATTACTTATAATATATGTGGTATCCGCCGTGTGGTATCCGGCTGAATAGAATAGTACCACCCTCATTTCTTACCGAGGTGTCGTAAAAGGCGACTAAGGTAAGTCGACCCGCCGTGTGGTATCCGGCTGAGTAGAATAGACCAACCTCATTTTTTACCGAGGTGTCGTACAAGGCGACTAAGGTAAGTTGACCCACCGTGTGGTATCCGGTTTAGTAGAATAGACCATCCTCTTTCTTACCGAGGTGTCGTAAAATACGACAGAGGTAAGTTTACGTCAGGCAGGCGGCCGGTCGTTAAAACGCAGCCAAATCATGTGACAGCATGTTTATAACATGTTGTGCCGACCCCACCTAGAGTGGGATAATATATTATTATTAATTATTATTTAATATATTATTAATTATAAAAACATGTGATATTGAATTTAAATTCTGTTCTCCACACATCTGTATTCCAAACGCATTTTTATCTAAAATGATTACATATAATTTATTAGAATTACTAATTATAAAAATCTGTGATATCGAATTTAAATTAATTTCGTATACATATAGTAAAGATCTGATAGGAAAATACGGATGACTTTATCATAAGATCTGGTAAAGTAACGGCCTGTTACTATCCCACTGTTGGGTTTGGGGAAGGGTTGGAGCTAAGACCTACGCTGCTCCAATGCGGATTGGTAGGTTACACATATCTCCACATTTCTGTAAAGATATGCAGGTGTCCTCACGATGTTTTCCTACACAGAAAAGGATGTGATAAATTGTAATTATCAATTAGACATGTTTTTAATAGAAAAACTTATTGGTGCCTGCCCGGTTTTCGAACTCGTGGCCCCTTCGAAAGAGCTGAACAGTTTCACCACAAGGCTTTCACAGCTTCTTATCAGATCTAATGGTCAGTAGTAATAGAATATATAAAAAAAAATTATCAGATCTTTTTATATATAGCTCGTTTTTATTAAATGCAATGTTAACCTTAGATAGATTCAGACTTACGTTGGTCAAATTAAAAGATGGATGAGCTGAGAACAGCATATAAGAAATTATTTTTTCAATAATCGATCTTGCCTCTGTATAATCTTCAGCTAAGCAGAAATATTTCACCCCCTGGAGAAATACAAAATATAGCCACAAATGACAAACGAAAAGATGATGGCGGTTAGAAAAAAAAACTTCTCTATACATATTATATGCAAACAACCAAATCATCAAATGGATGTCATGATTCTTAAGTGGTGGCAGCTATGTTACTTGAAACAGAATGTGTTGTCTCACATATTTATGGTTAATTTGCTTAACCCGTTAACAACGATTGATTGTTAAAAATATAATTCTAGAAGGAATAAAACTTGATTTGTGCCTCACGTAATAAAAAAAAATATATATATGGGACACTTACACACATGGTCGTCCGTCCCCAAAGTAACTTAATACTTGTGTTATGGTAGACAGACAACTGGTGAATATATACTTATATATTTTTTAAATACAAATATACACCCAGGCTCGAAGACCGACAAATTCATTTTAAAGAAAATGTTGGTCCTCGGCGGGAATTTAACCCGCGACCCGTGGAGCCGATGGTAGGGTCACTACCCACTGCTCCAACAAGCCAGTCATAATAATACTTAATAAAGGGTAATGTGTTTATTCTTGGCTCCTCACTTTAAGTCCTGGTTGTTAAATACGTAGTTACGAGATTTTTAAACTTTTAACAGAATAGTAAATTTTAATGTTTTGTTATTCTTTGTACTCCATAGACAATCATGAGTTAAAACAATGTAAAACCAAACGTACCTCTAGCATTCCTTCAACATGCATATTCCCTAAGGACCTTACAATCGGTGATACCAAACTGGAGAGCCTAGAACGTAAGATTAGAGAATACATATAATGATGATAAGTTAATACAGAGTATATGTAGTATTGTAAATTGCCGTGTAGTATCTGGTTGAATACAATAGTACCACTCTCATTTCTTACCGAGTAGTCATAAAAGGTGAAGGTGATAAGTCGACCCGCCATGTGGCATCTGGCTGAGCAGAATAGAGAATAGAATAGAGAGAGCTTAGAATAGAGAGAGCTTATTTTTTCCCGAGTAGTCGTAAAAGGCGACTAAGGTAAGTTGACCTATCGTAAGGTACCCGGTTGAGTAGAATAGACCACCCTCTTTCTTACCGAGGTCTCGTAAAAGGCGGTTGTCAAATTGTGCATGCCGTTGCCACCCATAATTAATATAGCATTTATAGAATTAGGCGTTACTTTACGGAGATCCATAATACAAAACTAATAATGAAATTATCTATTATCTACGTTTAGCATTATATATATATTCTATTTTACTTCATCGCGGATTATAGAAAAATAATTTTATAATTACTTTTGTATTAATATAGCACTTAGCTTAAAATAATTTCACAATTTGTATTTGTAGCTCTACATGGTGTGTATATGGTTGATGGCCTTTTAAAATAAATAAAATAAAATAAAATTTAGTACATTACCTTCTCGATAAATGCAACAGAAGCTCATTGTGATTAATCTGATACTCGCGGCTATGGTCGAAAGTAAAATATGTGTAATCATCTTCCACGCGTTCAATCGACATAGACAACCCTGCTTGAGAAAAGGTTAAGTATAAATTAATCAAGATAATTAGCAAAAAGTATAAGTATAAAGCCGTGGTAGCCCAGCGGTAACATCATGCGACTCTTTCGAGGAGGTCACGGGCTCAAACCCGGGCAGACACCAATGAGTTTTTCTGTTTAAAACTTATGTGTCTAATTAATAATTGCAATTTAGCATACGCTTTTCGGTGAAGGAAAACATCGTGAGGAAACCTGCATATCTCTTGAGAATTTTGGAGATATGTGTAACCCACCTGTGGTAGGTCTTGGCTCCAAACCCTCTCTTCAAAAAAAACGGAGAGAAGAGGCCTATTCTCAGCAGTGGGATAGTAACAGACCGCTACTTACTTATAAGTATCATATAACTTACAATGCTGAACGTAATTATTTAATCAAATAATTAAAGATAAAAAACTGCTATTATTCATTACTTAATTTAAAAATAAGTGTGTTTTTTTAATCATTTGGTTTCAGTGTTATCTGTGCGATTTTGTTTTCTTTATCTGAACAAAAAGCTCATTCAGTTATCAATAAATGATGTGATTTATATTAGCAGGCGTTATTTGTCGAAAGCAATAGTAAAGAAGTTACAATAGAATTATAGCAGAATAATTCTTTTTAACTTCTGCAATAAATGACACCTTTATTTGATATTGGGAAAAAACAAATTTTAAAGATAAGCTATCTTAATGTTGAATCATTTTCATTAAACTGATATTAATATATATTACTACCTAACGTATACTTACCGCAAGATTTGAAAGCGAATTCCTTTGGAATAATTGCATTCCTTTTAATGAAAAGGTTCGAATTGTTATAAACCGGGTGCGATCTAAAATTTAAAAAAAAATAAGCTTAATATATAATACCAAATTGTTCGTAAAATTGTTCAAATTACTTAGATATTAGGTCCTTACATATGAAATTGGCGTTTTCTATGGGAGGAACATAAAGTCGTTTTTCTTTAATGAAATATATTTAATTAATCAAAGTATGTACCATTGCTATGTATGCACTTTTGCCATCTCATAGGTAGTTTATTGATCCCCTTATTAAAAAAACCATTCGGGCGGGAATCAATAAAATCTTTGAAGGCGGTTTGGACTGCCCCATTGGAGTAGAATTTTTTTCCTTGCAAGTAGTTATCCAAATTGCGAAAAAAATGGTAATCTGTTGAGCAAGGTCCGGAGAGTACGGTGGATATCTAAAACATTCTAATTGAAGCTCCTCTGATTTGGTAGCCGTCTGTTGTGCAGCGTGTGGTCTAGCGTTGTCTTGAAGCAGCAGTGGCCTAGAGCGATTGACCAGCCTCGGTTGTTTAGCAGCTAGCTTTTCCATCATGGTTTGCAGTTGCTGACAATAGATATCTGCCGTAATCGTCTGGCCAGATTTAATAAAGCTGTAGTGAACGACACCGGCACTAGTCCACCAAACACTTACAAGCAACTTTTTTTTTAGTCAATTTTCGCTTAGAGCAGGATTTGGCTGGTTTGCCAGCCTGGTTTGCGATGAGCGCTTCCGATTATCGTAGAGGATCCACTTTTCATCACAGGTGATGATTCGATTTAAAATTCCTTCATTATTGTGCCGGTTGAGTAACGTACGAGGGTAACGAGGTACACACCTTTCAAGCTTTTTCACCTTCCCAATTTGCTTCAAGTGGATTAGAATAGTTTTATCACTAACACCGGAGCCTGCAGCTAACTCGGACGTGGTTTGCGATGGATCCGCTTCCACAATAGCCTTCAATTCTTCATTATCAACTTTGGTCTCCGGCCGTCCACGAGGCTTGTTCTGCACGTCGAAATTTCCAGAACGAAAACGTTGGAACCTAAAACGCACTGTGTTTTCTTTTGCGAAACCGTCACCATACACATCATTAATCCTTCGAGCCGTTTCTGCAGCACTGGTGCCACGGAGGAACTCATACTCGTAAATAACGCGATGTTTCATGTTTTCCATTTTGTAAACAGAGTGACACAAAGAAAAAAACAAAAGAAGAAAAAACAAATGAATTAGGGGGTTTGAAACACAAATGCATGAGTAAATAGCTGTATGAATTTGAATTTGGAATTCCTAACCATAAAGGTAATATTCGAGATCAAAGTGGCCAGTACGACAAAACGCCAATTTCATATGTAAGGACCTAATAATTTTGCTGAATAAACATATAACGTTGGGACTATTAATCTATCTGTGTTTGTAAAATATTAACGAATTTTACAACTGTAAAATTAATTAATATCTATCAGTTATTAGTTTACAAATAAAGATGACACAAAACTAATAATAATATTATTTTGCTATAACCTGCGATAAAATAAAATATATGTAACGCTAAATGTAGAGTGTACTATTCGTTCTCATAACTGATACATGCAGAATTTGTAAGAATTCATGCACTACCCGACACCGATAACACATCATTACACAAGCACTGCACACATTCACCACCACAATTTCAACAATTGTTGTCTATCTCGATTCGAATTGTATGCATGTATCAGGTATGAGAACGAATAGTACACTCTTAGCATTACATATATTTTCTTTTAACGCGGATTATATAGCAAAATAATATTCTCATTACTTTTGTATTATGGACCTCCGTAAAGTAACGCCTAATTCTATAAATTATTGAAATAACGATGACATTTACCTAAAAAAAGGCTTCCTGACATTGCTCGAAGTCGAAGGAGCAGTAAAAGACAAACGTTCGTATGAAAAATTAAGATGTTTCAGTTTAACTGCAAACAATAATTTCAGCGGATCTGGTCGCTGTTCGACAGGCTCCACGAAATAGCGAGATGGCTCTCCCAAAATTGCGTTCACCTCACGAACAGAGCGGTCGATATCATCACCCTGCAAAGGAAAATTAAGAATTGAGTTTAGTCTGGTTATCAGCATTATAACAATTTAGTTTTCTAACCAAGAACGCCGTGTGGTATCCGGCTGAATAGAATAGTACCACCCTCATTTCTTACCGAGGTGTCGTAAAAGGCGACTAATGTAAGTCGGAACGCCGTGTGGTATCCGGCTGAGTAATATAGACCAACCTCATATCTTACCGAGGTGTCGTAAAAGGCGACTTAGGTACCTTACCTTAAGTTGGGTCGACTTCGACCCAACTTGTGGTGTCCGGTTTAGTAGAATAGACCACCCTCTTTCTTACCGAGGTATCGTAAAATACGACTGAAGTAAGTTGACGTCAGGCAGGCGGCCGGTCGTAAAAACGCAGGCGAATCATGTGACAGCATGTTTATAACATGTTGTGCCGACCCCGCTTAGAGTGGTATAAGGGCAGGAAGATGATGATGAGTTATCTAACCAAGAGTACATACTGAATTAATTTGGGATTTCTTTGATTTTTGCTTATTTCTCTTCTTCCCATCTTTCTTTGCATTATTCGTACTTGGAATTTTGTCAGGCGACGGTACTACTTCTCGTTCAGATTCAGAAGAAGATATCGCCAACTGTTGACAGAATAGAAGAAGTTAATTCACAATGTTGTAAGACGCATTACATTTTACATTAATAACAACCCAGGTTTTTGCGATTTTGTCGTCGAATCTATCTCCTGATGATACTTTTGTTGCGGGGCGAAACGATTGTTGAGTTTGTGATGATGAACGTATGTAGTGCTAATATTGTGGTGGAGGTTTATGCATGTTTCTTTACGAATCCTGCAATTATCAGGTATGAAAACCGATTGTCCACTCTACATTTAGCATTATATATATTTTATATTCTACTTCATCGCGGATTATAGCAAAATAATTTAATTTTTACTTTTGAACAATCCAGGTCTTACGCTATACCTAGTTTTATATGTGATATGATAACATCGTACACAAGCAACAATATACAAACACCAGAGAATAATCTAGAGGGTCGTCTGTCACCTACAACATTGTTATGATATTATTACTTACAATGAACAAGTAATGTCGCTAAGCAATCCTAAGGGTCAAGAGTTGAAATCCGGGCAGGTACCGATAAAGTTTTCAGTTAAAAATTATGTGACTAATTGATAATTGCAATTTATCACACGCTTTTCGGTGAGGGATAACATCGTGACAAATCCTGCATATCTCTAGAGATCTCTTTGTCCAGCAGTGGAAAAGTAACAGAACATTACTTTACTTTTTACTTTTAAAATGACATATTAGCGTTTGTACTGAAATAAAAATATGTAATAATAGTATAAAGCAGGATTGCTATTACTTTATAATTTACTTCATTATCACTGATGTAATCACTAAATGTTGCATCTGAATAGCAAACATTTAAAACTTTCAAAAATACTTTAAACCAAATTAATAAAAGTTAATCATTAAAATATCATATCTTTTTTGTCTTTGGATATTTTAATAAAAATATCCAAGATTTAATTGTTTCTTTTTGTTATTTGATATCTTAATTTAAAAATATTATATATATATATATATATATATATATATATATAGTTTTATGCTTAACTAAATTGAAGTACCTATTTGATTTTGTCAGTGAAATTGATTGATGCAAATTAAAATCATGAACAAGTGTTCGCGCACTTATATAACACAGTATTCAGGATCTTGGTTGTTCTGGAATCATCTTATATGCCAGACACATAAAAAACAAATTCATAAACAAACCCAAGTATTTTTAACTTTTTAATGCATTATGTATAAAAACTCAAGTTTTGTGAATATATTACTTTTTAAGTAAAATATTCAGATAGCATTATTCGAAAAAAACGATCTTGTGCGTCAATAAAAATGGCTACTGGGTGCTTTATATACACATAAATTTATTTGGCCAACAGAAGTTTTTTGTTTTGATTATCTTAAAAACATCAGACAAAAATCAGTGAGTCTAAGTTTTAGTTATAAAATTATTTTCATCAATGAGTCGAAAGGAAAGCAATATTGAGTTAAAATTAAAACTGAAATTAGTTTAAAACAACAAACAATTGTTCTAATATAATATAATTTTTGAAAAATCACACATTGCAAAAAAATTGCACAAAAACAAAAGAAAATGCTATTAATAGGAAAGGGTCACTACTAAATGACAGGAATGTACATTATGTTGGATATCAAAGTATTAAAAAAAAAATTCAGAGTATGATTTTGACAAGGCTTGTCTAGAAAGAAAACTATAAATATAAGAAGTTGATTACTTTATAGCCTTCACATAAAAACCTAATTGTTTTATTGTTTGTTTAAATAAACAAGATAGACTTACTCCAGCAAAAGGATTCACGATTTGGTCCTGAATTTTAGAAGGGTCATATTCATCATCAGACTTATCAACAGGGAGTACAGCCTTCCCAAACTTTTTCAATTGACTTCGTGACATGATTTTTGTTACCTTTAAGAAAACAGACTAAATTTAAAAATGCAAAAAATCATCAATAACGAAATCAATCGAGCATCTATATGTAAGTATTCTTAGTCCCAGATAATATAAAAGTATTTTATAGTATATACAGAATGTATTTTAGTAGGTATATGAAGAAACTATGCAAATATCATCAACTCAACACTACACAACTATGATCAAATTTCAACACTGGAATGCTGAATAGTAATTTTACAGTTGCAAAATATATGTATTATAATATGACACTGGTGAGACAGATAATTAGTTGGCGGTTTACATGTTGAGTCAGGTTTCACTGGAAGTAAGGGAAGAAGCGAGTAGTTTGTCTTTGCATGGTCATTTTATTTTTAAATTATCAATATTTTAAAAGAAATATTTAATACCTTACTGTATCTATATATACAAACATATTTACCAAGTTTTAAGCCCAAATATAGTCGATATTTGAATATATAATCTGAAGAAAAATTACTATATACCTACTAATTCATGTAAAAGCTGTTCAATTAATGTCTTTGATATTTTTTGTATATTTTTGTTTCAGATATCTGTTAAATTATATTCAAGAATATATTCGAGTCTCATAGTAGTACAAAACATATC
Organism: Morpho achilles; assembly: GCA_947086495.1. NCBI lineage: Eukaryota > Metazoa > Arthropoda > Insecta > Lepidoptera > Nymphalidae > Morpho > Morpho achilles. The sequence continues at coordinate 9,265,473 of CAMTZB010000022.1, read as the reverse complement.
ACCCCAATAAAGAAATAATAAAAATTACATGCTCGATGTTTATTGAACGAACATGTAACTTTTTTTAATAAAAATAAAAAAATTATAAAATTTTTGATTGATTGACATTATTTAGTTACAGAAATAACGTATATATGAAAATATTTAATCATATTATTTTAATAAAACCTAATCTTTATGAAAATATATAATGCTAGAATACTATTATGAAGATTACAGAATGATAAAATATGTGAGGCAGTAACAAAATAATATTTATGTATAATGGTTATGTTATATACCCATGATTAATGTTTTGTTACAATATTTGAAACAAAAGTTCTATAAAATAAAAAGTAGCAAATATTGTTCAGTGTAAGAATCAAAGAAATTTTATTTGAAAGCTTTTTAATTCACTCATGCAAATTAATTTATATTTTTAAATATTTTCTAAAACACACAAAAAAAAAAGCAAAACCAAAAACAACACGCCATGTGGTATGTGGTAATAGAATAGTGCCACCCTCATTTAATACCGAGGTGTCGTAAAAGGCGACTAAGGTAAGTCGACCCGCCGTGTGGTATCCGGCTGAGTAGAATAGACCAACCTCATTTCTTACCGAGGTGTCGTAAAAGGCGACTGAGGTAAGTTGACCCCCATGTGGTATTCTGTTTAGTGGAATAGACCACCCTTTTTCTTACCGAGGTGTCGTAAAATACGACAGAGGTAAGTTGACGTCAGACAGGCGGCCGGTTGTAAAACGCAGTCAAATCATGTGACAGCATGTTTATAACATGTTGTGCCGTCCCCACTTAGAGTGGGACAAGGGCAGGAAGATGATGATGACAGAAGAAAAAAATGTAGTAAAAAAATGTCATCCACGGAGAGCAGAGATAGGACCTATGCGCCCGACAACCTAGTCACAATGTGTGCCGTCTCAAGCAATACTGCCTTCTGCACCTTGCCCTTGATCCAACAACTAAGCAAGAGCCTCTTGAGATGTTAGTTGAGGCTCTTCGGTAGTCGACTGTTCATTGATACAACAATTGGAACAATTATTGTTGAGTCAATATAGCGGTAATCTCATGAGCTAGATCCAAATATTTAGTTAATTTTGAAGCTTATTATTAACATTGTCAGTAAATTATTTGATTGTCAATTTACTAAAAATAAATATATAAGGATCTGCCATAAGACATTAAGACCCACTGCATGCACGACTGCATTAAGACCCCATTTATTTTGTACTTTTCTCAATATTGAAATACTTCAACAGAATGTTAAATATGGAATTATCATTTTGTAACATAATTGCAATTTGTAACTCATTACTTTTGACATTTTTGCCTAAGTGGACAATACAAACAACTTAAAAGTCTAACATAGTCTAACATTAGAAATAACATAAGAAAATATAATATGGCAGTAGTTCTGTAAAAAATATTTTATATTTTTCAGTCCAAATGATTTATAAAATATGGCACTTATACTTATAGAACTAATGTAAAAGGTACTACAAATAATGCATTGATAAAATTAGTTTATTTTATAATCAATATTATTCATTGCCATATTTGACTCTAAACAGGAGTATTATATGGATAATTTCAATAAATATGTTCTTCAAAGAAATAAATATTTTAATTAATTATTTAATTTATGCAATAAAGTGCAATATTTATGTTGATTTAATAAAATAAAAAAATGTACGTACCAAATTTTTGAAGTTCTAGAGATCTGATAATTAACAAGATAGTGTTCAATAAAAAATAATTTCGTACAATCAATAACAAGAGAAAAGTATAAAATGTATCCGAAGTAAAGCAAAATAATAAATAATTTAAAAAAGCTATATTACTACACAAATAATAAAATAAGTTGTAATAAAAACAACCATGCCTATGCAACCCTTAATTAATCACGGAAATGACACATATAAAATAATAAAATGTTTCACATATTACAATAATCTCTTTAAGTACACCGCACAGACGAGAACACTTTAGCGAATAACCGAGTAACGTAGTATAAGCAGTGTTGCCAACAGTTCAATAAGCTTCCCACCAGATTCAACACTCAAAACCACCAGAAAACCACTAACAAACAGAAATTTTACACTCTAAATGACCGCTAACCGCTAAATTTTCCACTAAAACAATTTTTGTTTTATGAGAGAAAATAAATATACAAATAATTAGTTTCCTTTTTATAACCACCAGTTTTAGTGGGAAATCCTCTAAGATGGCAACACTGGATTACAAATTATAGACTGCAAACTTTCATTATGTACATTGTAATCTTTGCTGCAAACTTATCTAGATTCTTTTACTACTGGTGAAAAGAGAAAAATATAAAACAAAGTAATTTTAAACAAATCTATGATTTTTATCTCTTTTTGATCACATAGCCAGCATAACATATTTTAATACACATTTGACACAACTGTAAATCAATTAACAAGATAATTTCGCTGCATTAATAAAACGCGTTGTATTTGACTTTCGACGTTTCGATTTTTGCAATATCATAATTTTAAATTCACCATATATTTTATATTATAAGTTTACTAATATAATGCATAACGACTATTTTTATATTAATTATTACTAAAATAAAAAATGAAACTTAATTAACATTATATGCATGTATAAATGATATATTTAAAGTAAATACTGTCACAACATTATTTGATTACTAAAATGTTAAACGTAACGTTTCAAATACGTAATTTCAGGGTCAAAAACTTCATCATCATCCTCCTGCCCTTATCCCACTATAAGTGGGGTCGGCACAACATGTTATAAACATGCTGTCTCATGATTTGGCTGCGTTTTTACGACCGGCCGCCTGCCTTACGTCAACTTACCTCTGTCGTATTTTACGACACCTCGGTAAGAAAGAGGGTGGTCTATTCTACTTAACCGGATGCCACACGGTGGGTCAACTTTCCTTAGTCGCCTTTTACGACACCTCGGTAAGAAATGAGGTTGGTCTATTCTACTCAGCCGGATACCACACAGCGGGACGACTTACCTTAGTCGCCTTTTACGACACCTCGGTAAGAAATGAGGGTGGTACTATTCTATTCAGCCGGATACCACACGGCGTGGTCAAAAACTTCATCGTAAAGTTAAATTATTTAAATGACGCTTTAGTAGTCCTCTTATCATAAAATCCCGTCGCAGCAGACGCCAATGAATAATTTACATCACATCTTAACTTTTAGCGATATCAACTTTTGGTGATCTTGAATTAGAAAGATGTTCTATAGAAATATTTTTAAAACTTTCTCTACGAGTAGTAGCATATATTTAAGAAGATGTAATGGTGTTGTTACTTGTTACTACTTTTGGCAATTATAGAAGCATCATACCTATGTCGACAACAAAACGCATTAAAGGACGAAAAGTGAGTATGTATATTTTTCGATGGAGTAATATATCAGGGATAAATTTATTGTAAAGATTTGTTTATTGTATATTTTTAACAAAATATAATTTTTTGATTTTATAATTTAAGTTAAAGAGATCTGTAGAATATTATTTATACAGTAGTTGCAATGTCAAGATAAAAAATTTCTTATTTAAATTTGTGTTACTTGGTGTTTCCACTTACATTGGTCACTGGGCTTACTTATCCTTACAGGCAACGTGTTAACGACTTTGGATTTATTAAAAAATATATATTAAATAATTTATTTTTACAAATATTACATTACCAATGAGGAGGACATAACAATGCAATTTTTACAAAATAAAATGCGATCTTATCATGCTTGTTGCTGAATAAATATAAAAAAGTAATAAAATATAATTATTGGTGACTTGGAATGAATGGTTCTTACTTAAAAATGTTTAGTTTAAAACTGATAATTTAAAATTAACTAGTTTTGATTTCTTTTTACATAAATATATGTAGTGAGCTTCTTTATAATTAGTTGACGTTTCAAAAGCACTTGTTTACAAGTTTATTTGAATAGAGAATATTTTGAATTTGAATATGTATAGTATATTTCTTGTTTATTTCTGTATATTACTTCAAGATGAAATGTAAAATTTCGTCTTGAAGTAACATAGACAGTTTATGGGCAGTTCTTATTCCAATCCATTTTACACATATTTTACATGTCTAGGCTGCTCGCTGAAACCAGTAGATAAATAAATGTTGCCAATTAATTATTCATAATCATTCTATTCAGTGTAATTATTATTATTTATCCATAAACAATAAGTTTTTTGTAAATTATAATTATTGTTATGAAACTGTTCCTGATTCCACTTGAATTGAAACAATTAGAGTTACTTACTTATCTTTATTTCTTATAAATATTGACATTAAATAAACTGTCTATAATTTCATTCTTGTTTGCATCTTTCTAACAAACAATCTAAATCATTCTAGGTTCGTTGTGGCCACTGCTTCTCCGACCTCGCGTAAAGTTGGTGTTTGGTGCTTGTTACAATGCGTCGATTGAATATGACCTCCACTGACCGCGAGCATCTGACTGGGGCCGGCGTCGTCATTTTTTGACGCTGTAACTAACGTTGCGGTTCTTTGATACCTATATTGTCATTACTTACCTCGAACAGTCTGTTTAGTTTGATTATTGCGATTAGGTATTAAATTGTTATTTACTATGGCGGAAGATTTGAAAGAGCTTATTCGGAAACGTGCTAGTATAAAGTGTCGAATTACGACGTTTGCGAAATACTTAAAAACTACTACATTAATTGATCCTAAGGAATTTACAAAGGCATTAGTTGCGGAACTTGAATTAAAACTATCGCGACTTAGAGACTTATTTACTCAGTTTGATTCATTAAAGGATAATATTGAGATGTTAGATTTCGATCACTTAGAGGAACATGAGAAAATCGAAAATGTTTTTTGTTTGAATATTGCTCGTGCCGAAAGTATAATTCAAAGTGTAACTGCTCTACATGTGTCCTCAAATTATGGCTCGATAGCTGGCTCAAAAGTGCCTTCACACTCTACTGAAAACGTTCGTAACCATAATACTGATAATATAAAGCTTCCCACCATCCAACTTCCGCGTTTTGACGGTAACTACCTTAAATGGATGGAGTTTAGGGATACGTTTGAGTCTTTAATAAATAGTAATAATATCCCTGACATCAACAAATTTCATTATTTACGCTCTTCACTTGAAGCTGGAGCGTCTCAAGTTATAAAATCGGTTGAGTTTGCTGCTGCTAACTATAAATCTGCTTGGGATTTGCTTGTTAAACGTTATAATAATAATAGAATACTTGTAAACAACCACTTAAACTCTCTTTTTAATTTTGAACCGATTTCTAAGGAAAGCTTCAAGTCTCTGCGTTATATGATTGACTAGCGGCCTGCCCCTGCTTCGCACGGGTATAAAATATATAAAGAAGAAAAAAAAAGAAAAGAAAAACTTTATTTACAACTTTATATATCCCATGTCAGTCAGTGTAAAAAAAATAATTAAAATCGATCCAGTAGTTTTGATTTATTCATTACTGCCCGTGGCCCGCAAGCGTTAAATTTGGAGAAAAACAATTTCCTTTCCCTATACCAAGAAGATTTCCTGCTATCTTTGGAATATCTAAATTCATATAGTACATTTTTACTTATTTACTTTTACATTTCCCTATGTATTATATTTTTACAATTAATTACAGAATGTCTTTAAACAAACTCTTGAAAGAGCGACATCACTGTTAAAGTCGAAGTGTTATAGTGCGAAGCGCGGCCTCCTCACGGCATTTTAAATCTGTAATATCTCCGAAAATGTTCACTTAAATTACATGCTGTAAACGGCAATATTGATCTATATTAAATCAACAATTTATTTAAAGTACTCAATTGGATATGGATTAATGCTGTATTGTATAAAAATTGCTTTGAACATAAGGCATCATTTTTCGTAAAAAGTAAATGAAAAAACTGCTATTGTGGGTTATCCATAAGAGATAGATATATACCATCGCGGACTTGTCTGTAGACCTTTTTAAGGTGTACAAATACTTAGTACATCATTTTGATAAATCTCGTAGGGTTTAGCCTGCGTTTGCAATGTAAGCGGAAAAAAATGTAATTATTTACAGAAACCTCAAAAAGTACAGTATTTCTCTACTTCGTATTGAATGTTATTATACGTACAAACCTTCCTCTGGAATCACTCTATCTATTAAAAAAACCGCATCAAAATCGGTTGCGTAGTTTTAAAGTTTTATGCGTACATACGGAAATATGGACTTTGTTTTATAATATGTAGTGATTACTACTCTAAAAATTTGAGTTCCTTAAATAATTTAAATGAGCCTACTTCTCATTGGAACACATTCACATTGATTGTTTATGTGATGTTGTCTAAACTAGATGGCGCCACTAGTCGCAAATGGGAAGAAAGTAGGACTAACACGAGTACTTCGCCTACTTTAGCTGAATTTAATGAATTCTTGCGGAATCAAGCTGATATTTTAGAAACTTTGCACTATAATAATGTCACTAAATCGGAAAAACAAAGACAATTTTCAAAGGAACATAAACTTTCTTCATCTTTTGTAGCTTCTCCTACTTTGAGAAATGCTAATTGTGTTATTTGTTCAGAACAACATTTAGTGTATAAATGTGATAAGTTTTAATCTATGTCAATAGACTCTAGATACAGTGAGGTTTTGAAGACCGCTTGTGTCAAAATTGTTTGCGTCCTGGTCATTTTTCTTCTAGGTGCAAACATACTCCATGCAAGTTCAGTAACAAAAAACACACAGATCCTATTCTTGGAATTATCCCCATCATATTTGGTGACCAATATGATGTAATGTTTAGTGTAATGTTTCTTGCTATGTCATACCTGCGATTAGTGGTAAACTACCTTGTGTCGAGGTAGATATTTCGCGACTTTCTCTTCCTGATTCTATTGAACTTGCTGACCCACATTTCTATCATCCTTCTGATATTGATATACTACTTGGTGCCGTTATTTTTTGGGACATAATGGATTCTAAACAAATCAAGTTAGGCAAAAATAAGCCCATGCTCCAGAAATCTAAACTAGGTTGGCTCGTGACAGGACCTACTACTACTCAGGGTCCTACTTCTACTACTCATTCTAACTTTTGTCAAGAGATTAAAGATTCTATTGCTAAATTCTGGGAAATCGAAAATCCTCTAGCTACTAATATAGCTCCTTCTAAAGATAAGGAGTATTGTGAAAATCATTTTACTTCTAATACTGTGCGCTTGGATAATGGTAGGTTCTCTGTTAAAATTCCTTTCCGCGAGGTTCCCGAGGTGGCTCTTGGCGACTCTTATCATCTGGCCAAGAGGCGTTTCTATAATCTGGAAAATAAATTGTCAAAATGTAACTTGAAAGCAGACTATGCTAACTTTATTAATGAGTATGAAAAACTAGGACATCTAACTAACTTGGGTACCGTGAGAGAGGTCATGGACCGACTTACCTTTGGTTACTACATTCCTCACCATGCTGTAATTCGTGAAGCTAGTGAAACCATTCGCCTCAGAGTAGTCTTTGATGCTTCTTGTAAAACTACTAGTAATAAATCACTAAATGATATTCAATATGTTGGACCTGTGGTCCAGGATGACTTAATGGCTATACTACTACGTTTTCGTTAATATGCGTATGTAGTGACAGGTGACGTTGAGAAAATGTATCGCCAAATAGAGGTGGACAGTTCTCAACGTCACCTGCAGCTAATTCTGTGGAGGGAGAAAGAAACACTCCCGCTAAAAATATTAAAACTTAATACAGTTACATACGGAACCGCCTCCGCTCCATATCTTAGCACGAGGTGTTTAGTTCAACTCGCTGATGAATGTTCTGATGATATGGTTGGTAATACCATAAGGCACGATTTCTATGTTGATGATTTGAATACTGGTTCTGATTCTAAAACTGTCTTAGCTTCTACTGTAAAAGGGGTTATTGATAAACTTAACGAAGGTTGTTTTCCTTTGAGGAAATTCTGATATATTTGACGATATTTTTACTTGTAATGAATTTCAAGATTTCTGTAAACAGTCTTCTGTATTGGGACTAAGATGGACACCTGACTCTGATACTTTGCATTTTTCGGTTGATGTCAAAAACATTGCTAAAGTGACTAAACGTTCTATACTGTCAAACTCTTGTAAAATCTTTGACCCATTGGGTTTGTTATCAGCTTGTACCATATTCCATAAAATTACTCTTCAAAAATTATGGCTTAGTAAACTTGACTGGGATGATAGCCTCCCAGAAGATACAAAAAATTGTGGTTAAGCTTCTATAATGAGACTAAATTCTTTGAAGACATAAATTTTTCTAGATATGTACTTTGTGAATCTCCTACGTCTGTAGAAGCGCACTGCTTTACAGATGCGTCACAAGACGCTTATGGGACATGCATTTATCTAAAATCTACTAATGATAAGGGTGATCGATCTGTTAATTTACTCTGTGCTAAGGCCAAGGTCAGTCCGTTGAAATCTGAAACTATTCCACGCTTAGAGCTCCTAGGCGCTTTGCTTGGCGCTAAATTATATTTTAAGGATATACAGTCACTTAAAATTCCTATTACTCGTTCTGTATTCTGGACGGATTCTACTACTATTCTACTATTACTATTCTACTATTACTATTCTACTATTGTTCTGGGATGGCTGCACACTCCACCTAAACACTTAAAACGTTTGTTAGTAATCGTATTGAACAAATTAGGGACTTAACTAATGAAAACTGTTGGCGTCATGTACCTACCGAATTGAATCCTGCTGACATGGCTTCAAGAGGGATTCAGCCTCGTCTTCTTCCTGGAAATGTCTTCTGGTGGCACGGCCCGTCCTTTCTGTCTAAACCTGAAACAGAATGGCCTTCTTCTCCACATGCTCCTGCTGTGTTACCTGAAACAAGAATAAGCTTAAATACTAATATTCTACCTACTGATGTAATACCGTTCAATAAATACTCTAAACTCTATAAATTGCAAAGAATTTTTGGTTATGTACTGAGATTTATCAGCAGTGGGATAGTAACAGGCCGTTACTTACTTACTTTTACTTACTGAGATTTATAAATAATATTAGAAAAAATAATACCAAAATAACTGGTTAACTTACCTGTTCTGAATTACACACTTCACTTTCTTTGCTGGCGATAGCTTCACAAAGAGAAACTTTCATTAAAGATATACACTCGCTAGAAACTGATAAAATCCTACATCGTAAATCTTCTATTCTTTCTTTAAATCCGTTTTTGGACGATCAAGGCATATTACGTGTCGGTGGTCGTATCGACAACGCTTCATATTGCCCTTATAATAAAAGGCATCCTATTTTACTAGACCCTAAACATGTATTCACGAAAATGTTATTTGAAAGAGAACACTTACGGCTTTTACATTGTGGTCCTCAACAGTTGTTGAGTTCCATTAGAGAACTCTTTTGGCCATTAGGTGGCAAAGTGTTAGCAACTGCTACTGTACGATTATGTGTACGTTGCCAAAGATTTAAGGCTAAGCCTATGCAACAATTAATGGGTGACTTACCTGAACCTCGTGTTACTCCTGCTTCTCCTTTTGAGACTTGTGACACCGACTTCGCTGGACCTTTTCTTATTCTTAATCGTAAAGGTAGAGGCGCAAAGACTTCAAAGTGCTATTTTATCGCAAGACGTGGTAAACCTCATACTATTTTTTCCGATAATGGGAAAAACTTTGTAGGAGCTAGTAATGAACTAAACAGACTTCTAAAGAAATGTCAAGCACCAGTCAGCGACTTCGCGTGCAATGAAGGTATTAATTTTACATTTTCTCCCGTCTATGCACCTAATTTTGTGGGGTCTGGGAGACAGGGGTTAAATCGGCCAAATACCATTTAAAACGAATAGCAGGTAACTCTAGTCTAACTTTCGAAGAATTGTATACACTGTTTGCTCAGGTTGAAGCGATCATGAACTCACGTCCACTTACGTCAATGTCATCTGATCCTTCTGATCTACTACCCTTAACACCTGGGCACTTCTTAGTGGGTCGACCGTTGACTTCACTGCCTTCGCCTAATATCGAACGTATCAGCCTCAACAGATACGAGCTGATCGAACGCCTGAGACATCACTTTTGGTCACGCTGGAAAAGGGATTACTTGTCGACTCTACAGGAACGTGTGAAATGGAGGACAAGACAGCTAGATGTCAAGATCGGTGATCTTGTCTTTGTACTGGATGATCACTTACCGCCGATGAAGTGACTTCTGGGCCGCATCCATCAACTCTACCTTGGCGCCGACGGACTATGCAGAGTCGTCGACGTTCAAACTGCAGGTGGTATCATCAAGAGATCCATCTCGAAACTTTGTGCAATGGAAGGCACGTCAGATTCCCAAGAGTTCTTTGGGAAGCAAGTTCCCAAGGGGGGGGGGATGTTGGGAATTCTAGAAGAAGGCGGCAACACCGGGGGGCCGCGTTACCACGGTAACGAGAATAATAAAAAAAGAGAGTATCAAGGGTGTCAATTTTGGAACTTAGATAATCTTGGATAATAAATATATAATTGGATAAAACACACAGATCCTATTCTTGGAATTATCCCCAACACTGTCCATTTCCTTTACTGAAGATTTCATCAAAATTAGCTTTTGGAAGCACTTATCGCCAAGGTCATATACAAAGGTAGAAGAATAGATGTACAAACCTAAGCATTTTTATCAATAATAAAAATCATCTTCAATTGTATACAATTATACTTTATGTATCGTTTATACTTTCCTTACAAATAATTTAAATATTTCTTACAATATAGTATGTACTACCATGTATGTATAGTATATGTATAGTATGTAGTAGTATGTATATGTATAGTATGTACAAACATGACTTGAACCTTATTTATAATTAAAATTAAAACAAAATATCAAATATCTTATTCAAATCATTTATTTATTTCTTTGTTTATTGTATTATTAATCATCGTCAATAATCATTGAAAGGTTTTCGCTCAGAAGTGGGATATTAACTGAACGTTGTTGTTCCAGTTTGACGGAAGAGGCCGGAGACGAGGAGCGAGATATGCTGGACCTGGCGTACGGCCTGACCGACACCTCCAGGCTTGGATGTCAGGTGAACCTCACGAAGGAAATGGACGGCCTGGAGGTAAAGGTGCCAGAAAGAGTCAACGACGCGCGGAGCTGATGTACTAGTCCAATTAGATTTTCAATTGACTAACCATAGTGTTAAAATGTAACACATTAATTTTTACCACAATTTTTGTGTCTTGTTTTTATCTGGTAAGAATAATATTGATTTTAAAGAATATCTCGATGATAAATTGCAATGTTTTTAATTTATGAACTTGATGATGTTAGTCTGGGGGTTACCCAATGACGCGAGCCCCATTTCCGGTTTTAGTAGTAAAATTATCATATAATAAATGTTAATACTAGACGTGTTATATTAGGATGATATTTGAATAATACTATTATGTGATATAATAGCTTTCTCATATTAGGGTACCATACCCTATTATTTGGTAATAGGCTATTATAGTAATAGCCTATTCCGTGACCTGACATATTATTTTAGTGAGACGACGATTAAATTTTTCTTCATACTTTTAACTGACTTAGGATTATTAAAGGTTATGTTGGCGTATTTAAAAAGTTACTAATAATTAGTTATCAATTATTGTACACCTTATGTACTATAATTGATAAGTAATCATAGTTTTATATTTTTCTGTTCATTTAAATGTTTTTATTTTTTATTTTTGTGGTTATATGAATGATTTATCATTTAAAAATATTGTTAACTTGTCTTATATTACATATCTACATTTAAAAACATCAATTGTTTCTATCTGCGAGATATCTTTATACCAAATTTTATTTATTTACAATTAAAATCCTTTATATTTCTAATAATATTAAAACTATTGTTTAGGCGATGCAAGGATTTGCATTATGCAAACAAATGTTAAACTGGTTGAATTTTTTCAAACTATCCTTACAAAAGGAAACAATAACAAGTAAACAAAGGCAACTTGTACACATGCCGATTAAAAAAAACAAATGTTAGCGTTTTTAAGGGTTTAGTCTATTTTTTGTTTTCATTGTTAGTTTTATTTTTAACCAATCTATGCAGCATTCATACATAACCCGACTTGTAGCATTAAATATACATATCGTTTTTTTTGGTAAAAGTTTTAGTAAAGAGCCACCTCCAACTGCAGGGGGGTTTTCTCGCATACCCTTGAGGGGTAGGCGGGGTACGGGCCTCGAGGCGAACCTCTTTGCCCGGGCCGGTCCTCGCAGGCTTTGTAGCCTGGACTGTGTTTGGGCATGTAGGCCCAGGTCACCTAGGTGACCTACAGGATCTCTGGTTCGGGGGGGTCTGGGAATGTTAGCTCCCAGACCGCGATGTCGTTTTCGGGTGGTGTCATCTCCGGTGGTGGTATCAACGTCGGTAGTGGTGTCAAAGAAGGTGGTGGTGTCAAATCCGGTAGTGGTGTCAAATCCGATGGTATCGCCCTTTCGCCCGTCGCGTTGTCCTCATCGTCACCATCGTCGTGCGCGTCGGGCCGCGGTGACGGCGATCGCAGAAGCTCGCGAGGCAGGGAACTGTTCCCGACACCTCCAACTGTTCCCGACTCTCAGAGATGATTTTTAGCGACCTAGCTGACGCAGCGGCGCGCACGAAGTGCATTTTAATTATTAGCGGGTTTGATTTCCGACAACTATAGTTAACCATATTAAATATTAAATGCAACAAAATTGTAACCAAATAGTACGGTGCTAGTGCAGAAGCAAAAATTTACTGCTTCTCCACTACTGTTTTACTAGTGATTATATTTTATATTTATTATTATATACTATAAATTTTATTAGTACAAATGCGCGTTAACATGAAACCCGACGTGCGTGTGTAACAAAATATAATTTCTTATTACAATATTATATATTATTACATTACAATATTCAATATTAGTTTAGTAAAATAGATTATCGTAGTGTACACTCGTACATTGCTTACTTACTTAGTAACCATCCCAAGGCGCATTTAAACAAAGCCTGACATGTATTTAGCAAATCAAATCCCGATTTCTCGCTCACAGTTGGTGACTCGCTACTACTGAAGTTCTCAATACGGGTATTACTGTATTAGCCTGTTACGGAATAGACCCTATTATTAAGCAACAGTCTAATACTAGCCTGTTACGGAACAGGCCCTATTATGCGGAATAGGCAGCTCTCCGGCGATCGCCACCTACACGGCGACCGATATCGACCCTATTATCTTGGAGCTAGCTATTATTTGACTGTTTTATGGTAAAAGGAACCTTAAAACCGCGCCTTATGATACGGTATTACGTGGACTGTATTATATTCCATATACCTATTCAATATTAGTTTAGTACAATAGATTATCGTAGTGTACGCGCGTACATTGCTAACTTACTTAGTAACCATCCCAAGGCGCATTGAAACAAAGCCTGACATGTATTTAGCAAATCAAATCCCGATTTCTCGCTCACAGTTGGCGACTCGCTACTACTGAAGTTCTTAATACAGGTATTACCGTATTAAGCCTGTTACGGAATAGTACCTATTATGCGGAATAGGGAGCGCTCCGGCGATCGCCACGCACACGGCGACCGATATCGACCCTATTATCTCGGACAGCTATTATCTGGTAACAGGTTACTTTTACATTGCGTATTATAATACGGTATTAGGTGGGCTGTATTATATTCCATATACCTATTACGAATATATTCATAACACCTCTAGTTAATACATACACACACACTTGAACACTTATACAAACATACATGTATAAGTGTTCAGGTAAAGATATGAAACAGAGCACTTTTGACTTTAGGAATTGTATCGGTATTGTCATAATATCAGGAGTATAGTAATAGTTTTATTTTGAAGTTCAATTTGATATTTATTTTTTTGTTAAGGCACTTTTATTAAGTAATCAGTGTCAGACAACTATGGCAGCAAAGATTACAGTGTACATCATAGATAATACACTATATAGGATATAGATGAGCAACTCTGTCATTTTATTGAAGTAATGATAAGGGACTGTATTCGCTGATCTGGTAGAGATGTCGCTGTAACGTTAATCCACTAGATGGCGCTGTACTACATTCATATAGTGACCCTTATATAAAAATAGCATTTACAAAAAAATAGTTTGGCGCTATACCACTTCAATTTGAACGGATTTGGCATCTCCAAATTCCAGTTCAAATCAAAGAGTAGCACCAAACTATTATTCTAAATAAGGGTAATGAATAAAAGATTAAAGCTATGTAATATTTAATTATTTTTATTTTTTACATCTTTTTAAATAGTATGTCAATTCAGGAAACAATTCAAAAATACTTTTAAAACATTTAAAAAAATATCAAGCGTATACAAATAATAAATGTTCATCAGTTTACACGTTTATTTGTTGAAAACAACTAACTTTGCATACGTACTACACTCCATAATTAGTTTTCATAATCATAATCTTCATTTGCTGTAAACCTGAAATCACACATTTAAATTTTTGTAGCTATAGTCTAAATCAGACAAAATATTTAAAATGTATACCAAAGTAATGTAACCGAAAGTGTTAAAATATAATATTTATTACGAATAACCACATATTTTTTTCTAAAAAACAAAGTTAAAGGTATTGTGGCACTTATAATAATTTTATTTAGTACATTTCAGCGAAATGGCTGCTCGCTCTCATAAAAATTGCATTCAGTCAGAAATAAAAAAAATACAAACAAATATAAACAGGTTTTCAAATATCCACACGGCGCTTACTGTGTAATACCTTTACCTGTGTGTTACCTTCGAGTAATCTCTTTTTTTTGTTATGTAGGTATTAGGTAATAGGTATTATTTATTTTGTTGCAAACTCATTTTTTAATATTGTTTGTTTTATTTGTCGTGAATTTTTACTCTGATATGCTGTATGTCTTATTATTCACCGTGTGGTATAGAATAGACCAACCTTATGTCTTACCAAGGTGTCGTGAAGGGCGACTAAGGTAAGTTGATGTCAGGCAGGCGGGTGCTCGTAAAATAACTAACATGCAACAAATTGTGTAAAACCCTACTTAGAATGGGTTAAGGAGGAGCAAACTTGTTCCTATTTTATTCTTAGTATATTACTTTTTGAATCGTGTCAATATTATTTCTCGTTTGGTTTTAATTGCATAAGAATGTACATAAATAAAATTTAAAAAATTCGGCTGGTTATTCTCGTGTAGGCATTTCCTTTTCGCTCGGCACTAAACGGCAGGGTTAAAAATTAAATTTCTGCAGTCAAAATTTCTATTGTTAGGAAAAGGTATTAAATGGTTTCAAAAACATTATAGTAGTTACTTACCAACGTTTTCACACCCAAAATAACACATAAAATAATTTTTGGATGGGATAATTTCCAATCATGGTATGTTATCTTAGAACTAAAGGTCCTGATTTTATAGTTAGTAATCTATGGTCCTGATTCGGTTTTCAGCGACATCCAGAGTTCAGTTTTTGAAACTATGCAACAGTGTTTACATATTTTGAATTAAAGAGTTTAGTGCTAACATATTAAAAAAATAAAAAATTATATATTTTATATTTGTAATTATGTATTTAATGTTATGTTGTTTTAATTAAATAATTTAACAAGAAAAAGTAATATTTTATATAATTTAAATAGAATAATTTTTCTACATAAAAAAACTATAGCTAAACTTGTCTTTGACCATAGACAATACACTATAATGCTTGGATAAAGAATACACTGGATGCCGCCTTATACTGCGTCCATCATATTATCAGTCTTTTGACAGCTCACGCTCATTAAGTTTTGTATTGCTTACGTACAAATATCATACAAATAATATTTGTACTTTATGGATGGGTACCGCCCACTTAGTGATGTCACACATAATGGTTACTACGATTATGCCACAGATTAAAAATAATCGGTAGAAATCGATGTTACGAGTATTAAAAGACATTTAATAACATTATATAAAGTTTTACTTTCTTCTTAATTAATACATGAATACAAATAAAACAATCAGGATATTTTAATTTATTTTATTAGCACGAGTCGTCGGAATGATAATCAACACTAGACTCCTCCGATGAGGAGTCTTCAGTAGCAGTTATTATTAGCTCTTGTGTAGATAATATATTATCAAACGCAATATCACGTTCCCAATCAGAGAATATTACTCTTTTAGTTCTTTCCACCACACTTGCCCAGTTCTCGGCCGTTACGTGGGTGCAAGCATTTTTTAGCAATTGCAACATTTTATTCGCTTTGAATGGGGGGCTTGTATTGCATCTCGCAGCATGCCCTTTTACTTGTGCCCATATAAGTTCTATTGCGTTGTACTGGCAGTGGTATGGAGGAATCCGAAGAACAGTATGGCCATATTCTGCTGCCATTTCATTGATTACATAGCGTTTTGCTCTCTTTTTGGTTTTTAATATTTTTATTAATTCAACTTTTAACATTGAGTCGTCCACATTTTCTCCATTGTCCCGAAGCCAATTAATTATTTCATGCTTTTTATTAGCCTGTGTTGGCATTTTGTCAATTTGACGGGAGTGGTAGGGCGCATTATCAATAAAAATTATTGATGGTTCTTCCAATGAAATGAGCATTTTTTTGAACCACTCTTCATACACATTTGCATTCATCTCTTCGTGGTAGTCATTTGATTTCTTCGATTTAAATGCCAACAGTGCGTCTTGTACAAATCCTTTTGCTGTACCTGCATGGCAAATGATTAGGCGCTCACCTTTTCCCATTGGTACTGAGGAAGTGGAATCAGCAGTATCATCAGTCCAGAAACGAGATAGTGTGTGGTTAGCGTTGAGCCATGTTTCATCCGTGAAAACAATATTTGCCCAATCTTGTATTTTCTTTGCCTCTCTTAAAAAATCACAACGTGCTATAGCTATATCTGTGCGTTCCATTAATAATTTTCTTTTATTTAACTTTTTATATGAAAAGCCAATTGTGTTCAAAACTTTGACCAAAGAAGATTTTTCACCATGAAATAGACCACTTCTTTTCAAAGAAACAATAAGTTTTCTCAAAGTTGGAATTTCTTTTCTCAAGTAGTAATCATATACATGACGACGAATAGCGTCAGCGTCAAAGTCATCAACAGCTGTCACCTTATGAGCCCGGCGCTTTCTTTTTGGTGTAGATGGTTTGTTTTGCTCCAAGCCGCTCCTGCCGTAGGCATCAGTAGTGATTTTAGTCACAGTTGATAGACTGATCCCCAACGCGGCTTCAACACGGTTTCGGACTTGCGTGATAGGTATAAGAGGTCCGCCATTTTGATTTTCTTGCTCAAAATACTCATGAAGTTTTAACACTAACTGTCTCGATTGTGCTTTCGGCATTTTCACGATCAATTAATATAAGTTTCACAAAAGTTTTTCCGAGGAATAAAGCTACTTAACTCAAGGTGTAACAGATGCGAGAGAACACTCAGCGAACGTAAATGCGTGTGACTATCACGGGCGTTTCGTTGAGAGTGACAGATCACGTCAAAATGGCGGCCGAGCGGAAGGTCTGTTGATGTTGCCAGTTGATGTATAATATATTTTTTATGATTATAATAAATACACACGGATTAACATTTATTTTCAAAAAACTAAGGCAATATTAAATCAAAATGTTGATTTCTATATCTGTTATTAGTTTACGTAGGTTATCATTAATCGAATTACTTAGGTACGTAATTCGATTAATGATAGTAGGTACTATAATCGGAATGGTATCGCATACGAGAATCTTTAGGACATCACTAAATATGTAAATCGTCAATCTGTCAAAAGATGGTTAATATAATGGACAGTGTATAGTATATATTGATATATATGACCCTTTTGACCTTTTTAGTACAGAAACTGATCTCTAGATGGCGCTATTACGGATCACAAAAACGACTGCGAGTTACCCATCTATTTCATTATGTACACCAGGGGGGTGAAACTCTCTAAGAAGCACTCTTTAGGTCGCCGCGAGCGTCATCTCACAGAAAGCGTTGGACAACAAAAATTAGTTTTATATCATTATTCACTAGATGTCGCAAATGATACACTGTAATATATATATATAAGTATCTGTCATAAATTTTAAATTTTTTCTGCCAAAAACGCATCACTGCTTATTTAAAGGTCTATATTGGAAACAAAGATTACAGTGTACATAATGAAATAGATAGGTAACTCGCAGTCGTTTTTTGTGATCCGTAATATCGCCATCTAGAGATCAATTTCTGTACTAAAAAGGTCAAAAGGGTCATATATACCTATATATACTATATATATATATATATATAATATTTTGCAGTAGGGCGGGGTTTAAATACAAAAGAAATGAAAAAACAAAATTATTGAAAGTTATCTATTTTGTATAAATAATACAGTCGTTTTAACAATAAATTACTTTTGATTTGAATATAACGAAAATTACAATTACTTAAGTATTGTAGGTTTATAAATATATATGCGAAAAGCTTATCTTTATAATATAAAGCTCATTATATTATTTATGTACAAAATACTCACCAAAACAACATTAACAAATCGAACAAATTAAAATGAAATGGAATTTTTTTAAGGAAATAAAAACGGATATATGTTAACATGTTTGCGCCAAAACACGTCGAATTCTGAACACGTAATCTGCTTCCAAATTATTATATTTAGCGGACCTCCAATCCAATCCAATCAAGTTTGGAATAAATCCATGTTCTTAGAGGATCTGCAACAATTATTTTAAGCAGATATAAATAAATACTATTCGATAATCTAAGTATAAACGTCATTGCCATAGACGCGGCAGGAGTTTTGATTAATTTAATAATAAGCACTCACCTTCACCAAAGACTGTTGGACAAAAAACATTTTGCGACATTTTTTTCTACGTAACATGCAAAAACTAATAATATTCAAATCAAAGTCCATATATTACACATATTCATCTAAATTTTCAAATTTAACAGATATCTGTCAAGTACTCATTATAGCATGGACGTAGTATATACTGGACGGCGCCAAAAGACGTTGCCGATCTTGCGTCTGTGTGTAAGCGATTTATCGTTTGTCTCTGTTCTTATCGCGAACTATACATAAGAGTGAAAGAGATTGTGATGAAGTTTGGCAACGTCGCTAAAAATGTGTCCAGTTGGTGACACCAAATGAGGCCATAACATTGAGTTTGTTGAAGATTATTTCTTGAAATCTAAAGCGAATACGAGTGTTACTGATATATTTTTTCAAAAAAGGTGGAATATGTCGTGTGCTGCCTTAACGTGTCCATCAAGAACAACGAAAGGAGGAGTTAAAAACATGGAATTACCATTTCATAAGTAAATCTTTGACTCTCATTTGCGTGCTAAATTAAAGCGTTTTATTCAGTTAAAGCGTTTCAGATTATAATGTATCAGTACAGTTTGATATTCTCTAGCCGGCACGAGTGTGGGATACTGATAAAACATAAAAATTAATCATTAAATATTCGATTGAATTGTGTTACCTACGTAGTGATGTACACACTAACAAATTATTATGTATCGATAAACATCAGTCAAAGTTATATTTACTAGCCAAGTAAATGCAAATCTCTAATTTTAGATTATTTTCTAAGGTTTCCTAAATGCCCACATATAAGAGAACAGTGGATAAAAGCTGTCACCGGTCTCACGGATATGTAAATGTTGGGAATAATGTGGATCATGATATTGTTCAATTGGCCACCGAAGCACTAACATTTATGTTAACATTTCATGTATACATAAAGCACAGTATGGGCTGCACCTTCGACTTTATTTTTAACGCTTCAAAGGATTGTTTGGTAAATCTAGGCTCACAGTCAATTGACTGATACCATTTTTGAGAACCACCCATCACAGTAAGATATGCAGTAAAGATGTGCATCGGATAATTCATGACATTATACTGCAGACTGTACACTCAGGAAATTATGTCAATCTATTCAAATGTTTAAATCTATTCTGAACAGGAAACCAACTAGGTTGGTTACAACTGTATATTAACTTTACATTACCTGAGCTAGGCTTCGATAATTATCGACGCCTAGTTTAGCTTATCGATAAGCTAAGTACTTCCCTAATCACGCACACTAATGCACTTGTAAAAGTTCACACAAGCATAAAACGGACACACAAAAATAGCTATACACTGTCTATTATAGTAACCATCTTTTGACAGATTGACGATTTACATATTTAGTGATGTCCTAAAGATTCTCGTATGCGATACCATTCCGATTATAGTACCTACTATCATTAATCGAATTACGTACCTAAGTAATTCGATTAATGATAACCTACGTAAACTAATAACAGATATAGAAATCAACATTTTGATTTAATATTGCCTTAGTTTTTTGAAAATAAATGTTAATCCGTGTGTATTTATTATAATCATAAAAAATATATTATACATCAACTGGCAACATCAACAGACCTTCCGCTCGGCCGCCATTTTGACGTGATCTGTCACTCTCAACGAAACGCCCGTGATAGTCACACGCATTTACGTTCGCTGAGTGTTCTCTCGCATCTGTTACACCTTGAGTTAAGTAGCTTTATTCCTCGGAAAAACTTTTGTGAAACTTATATTAATTGATCGTGAAAATGCCGAAAGCACAATCGAGACAGTTAGTGTTAAAACTTCATGAGTATTTTGAGCAAGAAAATCAAAATGGCGGACCTCTTATACCTATCACGCAAGTCCGAAACCGTGTTGAAGCCGCGTTGGGGATCAGTCTATCAACTGTGACTAAAATCACTACTGATGCCTACGGCAGGAGCGGCTTGGAGCAAAACAAACCATCTACACCAAAAAGAAAGCGCCGGGCTCATAAGGTGACAGCTGTTGATGACTTTGACGCTGACGCTATTCGTCGTCATGTATATGATTACTACTTGAGAAAAGAAATTCCAACTTTGAGAAAACTTATTGTTTCTTTGAAAAGAAGTGGTCTATTTCATGGTGAAAAATCTTCTTTGGTCAAAGTTTTGAACACAATTGGCTTTTCATATAAAAAGTTAAATAAAAGAAAATTATTAATGGAACGCACAGATATAGCTATAGCACGTTGTGATTTTTTAAGAGAGGCAAAGAAAATACAAGATTGGGCAAATATTGTTTTCACGGATGAAACATGGCTCAACGCTAACCACACACTATCTCGTTTCTGGACTGATGATACTGCTGATTCCACTTCCTCAGTACCAATGGGAAAAGGTGAGCGCCTAATCATTTGCCATGCAGGTACAGCAAAAGGATTTGTACAAGACGCACTGTTGGCATTTAAATCGAAGAAATCAAATGACTACCACGAAGAGATGAATGCAAATGTGTATGAAGAGTGGTTCAAAAAAATGCTCATTTCATTGGAAGAACCATCAATAATTTTTATTGATAATGCGCCCTACCACTCCCGTCAAATTGACAAAATGCCAACACAGGCTAATAAAAAGCATGAAATAATTAATTGGCTTCGGGACAATGGAGAAAATGTGGACGACTCAATGTTAAAAGTTGAATTAATAAAAATATTAAAAACCAAAAAGAGAGCAAAACGCTATGTAATCAATGAAATGGCAGCAGAATATGGCCATACTGTTCTTCGGATTCCTCCATACCACTGCCAGTACAACGCAATAGAACTTATATGGGCACAAGTAAAAGGGCATGCTGCGAGATGCAATACAAGCCCCCCATTCACAGCGAATAAAATGTTGCAATTGCTAAAAAATGCTTGCACCCACGTAACGGCCGAGAACTGGGCAAGTGTGGTGGAAAGAACTAAAAGAGTAATATTCTCTGATTGGGAACGTGATATTGCGTTTGATAATATATTATCTACACAAGAGCTAATAATAACTGCTACTGAAGACTCCTCATCGGAGGAGTCTAGTGTTGATTATCATTCCGACGACTCGTGCTAATAAAATAAATTAAAATATCCTGATTGTTTTATTTGTATTCATGTATTAATTAAGAAGAAAGTAAAACTTTATATAATGTTATTAAATGTCTTTTAATACTCGTAACATCGATTTCTACCGATTATTTTTAATCTGTGGCATAATCGTAGTAACCATTATGTGTGAAATCACTAAGTGGGCGGTACCCATCCATAAAGTACAAATATTATTTGTATGATATTTGTACGTAAGCAATACAAAACTTAATGAGCGTGAGCTGTCAAAAGACTGATAATATGATGGACGCAGTATAAGTATAAACGTCATTGCCAAAGACGCGGCAGGAGTTTTGATTAATTTAATAATAAGCACTCACCTTTACCAAAGACTGATGGACAAAAGACATTTTGCGACATTTTTTTCTACGTAACATACAAAAACTAATAATATTCAAATCAAAGTCCATATATTACATATATTCATCGTAATTTTTCAAATTTAACAGATATCTGTCAAGCACTCATTATAGTGTATTGTCTATGGTCAAAGACAAGTTTAACTATAGTTTTTTTATGTAGAAAAATTATTCTATTTAAATTATATAAAATATTACTTTTTCTTGTTAAATTATTTAATTAAAACAACATAACATTAAAAAAATAATAACAAATATAAAATTTATAAATTTTTATTTTTTTAATATGTTAACACTACACTCTTTAATTAAAAATATGTAAACACTGTTGCATAGTTTCAAAAACTGAACTCTGGATGTCGCTGAAAACCGAATCAGGACTTTTAGTTCTAAGATATCATACCATGTATGGCAGCTACGTACACTAAACTAAAAAGTATATAACACTTTAATAATTGTAATTTAAGTAAAACTCACAAGCCCAAATCCAATGATTATATTTTTAGCGTATTAAACCATTAATTAAATTAAATTAACATATTTTGAATCATGAAATTTAAAATATTAATTAAATTAAGTGGAATTCTTATACACCAAAAATCGATAAACTTTTAATAGAGGTACAATGTAAACTGATTTATAAAAGCAGGGGTTACTTAGAATTCCATAGTACAGAAGTCACAATAAAATTATTTTGCTGTACTTTGTGGCTGTTAGAGATAGAGAATATATAACATGTATAAGGTATATCTGAATTTGCCTGCATCATACACTTAGCATTACATAGATTCTCTTAACAAACATAGATTACAACAAAATAAGTGTATAGTAACTTCTGTAAACTGAGCGTTTTATTAATAAGATAAAGATTGTCTGAAATTATTCAGTCAATACTATGTCGTATACGAAGATGAGTAAGTATATGACAAAACAAGTAAAATGAGTACATATGGATTGTAATTATATTATGTGTGCCATCACACAAACAATATGAGGATATCATTAGTTACTTCATAATAATACCAATGTATATATTGAAAGTTAATAAATAACATTTACACATTGTTATGCTCAAATAGTTTTTATGTAATACAGCTGATACCAATTCCTTTGCAACAGATAACAAACGTAATTTATAAGATTTTGTAGAATTTAATAGATTATTAAATTATATTTTAATAAATTGTTATGAGATTTAATTTTATTGTTTTATTTAGAAAATGTGCCAATCCGAAAATATACCACAAGTTTGAGTAGTGTGATTTGCAAAACTTTATGTAAAATCCATGAAAAAAATATATTTTTAAAATTAAACCTTTCAGATTCAAAAGAAATCAATAATTATTATTTAATTAGATAAATTAATTTGCGAAATTGTGCCCTCAGTTGACATTTATTGCCATATACTACTATCTTATTTATTTATTGCCATATACCACTAAATTTAATATTTGTATGACTCTTTTACAATGAATGAATGATCTATTTTACTATCTATGAATTATTTAGTTTTTACCTTATCTTTGTCATATGGATTTCCAGGGCTGTTATACTTTTTTTTTGCAAAAATCTCAATTTGTTTAGACTGATTAAAATATGCGCTAAAGTGTTAAGTAGCAACAAATAAACTTTCAAATGGATCATATACAAATTAATTAGTTCAACAAATCAAATTTTTATAAAATAAATTATTATATCAGTAGTAGTATGTAGTCAAAATATTTAAGTCAAAAATATATTCTGAATTAAGAATATTGTTCGCGACTTTCATAGTTTATCTAGTTTAGTTTTATTTGAAATTAAAATATTTGTAATTGTTTGCGAATTTTATAGTTTGTTATAGTTTATTATTTGCAATCAAAATATTTGTAAATAAAGTACATAGTAAGATAGAATAAGTTACAATATGTAATAGGTATAGGTTTTAAAAATAAAGACGTAATGTCCCCCGCACCGGCTGACTATAGCCTGTCCGAGAGTCATAGAATGCCGGCCGCCATTAGCGCATTAAAACAATGGCGGTCGGCACCAATTCGTCACTCGAAAACGCGACGCTCTAGAAGCAACAAGTGTCCACTCTCAACAGTCAGCCGGGGCAAGTTTTATTTCTGCAATTTAAGAGAAGCGTTTTATTTATTGAAACCAGCGAATCACCACATTAGTCTGTGGGTCGTCGAAGGGGCCCACAAATATAATTATTATTTAATTCATTATATCATAAAAAAATTAATAATAAATAAATTCAATGAATATGAATGATAGTTTGATTACCATGGTTCACATAATTCATATTTTTCAATACATTCAATCAACCAGCCTATTGGCAAAGCTTTGATATGTGCCATATTATACATGGGCTCATAGATATCTTTAGAAATGATATAATGAGAACAATTAAAAAGTTTACTACCCTCTTTAGTATGATATGGTACAAGTTTCTCTGTTTCTGGTATTAATTCTGGATTTGGCACCCTTCTTAATACAATACCTCCGGCATCAGTAATTAACTTTGTCAACAAAGTTTTTGTTAGAACTAATGTTTTCGAAACTTCATATTTGACATTGAAATTGTGCAAATAGAAGTGGCATCCATTAAATATGCCAGGGAATAGCTTGTATTTATTGAATCTGGCATTCCTAGGTCCACGATACATTTTTGTTCCCACACCAAGAACCTCATAACTTCTGAATAATTCAAGTCTCTGTTCTGTTGATTTTGTTACCCAATTTGTTGATAGAATCCAAATGCTGTTTACTATACCTTGCAGTACATCAATATTTGATGCGCACCCATCATTTTTTGTGTCTACTACAAGATGTGTTACTTGTTTTGTAAATTTCTGTTCTATATAAATATTTGAATGATGCTTAGCTAATAATTTCAATTTATTTTGAATGCTACGGTCTGTAGAAATACAGTATACTCTTATATACATATGATCTAATTCTGAATATAATTCAGATAAAAACAGTATATTAATTCTGTGTGATTGTACTTTATTTTCTTCAGCATTTGTTAGAATTTTAGACATTTCTTCTGATGCCAGCTGTATTGGCGTTTCCCCTTTACAGTTACGAGCTTTGATACTGGCCCCGTTCTTAACTAATTCTACAGCAATATCTTGATGATTGTATCGAATTGCTTTGTGTAATGGTGTCTCATTACCCTGACCTGGTACATCTATTAGGGCATTATTTTTAAAAAGAAGCTGAACCAAATCAAGTCGTCCAATTCGCACAACCTCATGTAAAGGAGTCCATCCTGCGTTATCTTTTGTATTTGTATTTGCACCATGTTCTAATAATTCTATAACAGAATCCACTTTTCCCAAACAACAAGCCACATGAAGAGGCGTTTCGCCCTTACTGTTTTTCTTCTCGATACCATTTATTTTTGAGCTAGTAGATGACAGCATAGATGAATTTAGATTTTTATTTTCCTTATTTAGTTTCTTCAATTTCCTTTTACCTGTAACACTGACTGTAACATCGGATGTTTCTGGTTTATTCTCTTTATTTAGCTCAGGAGTTTCAGTATGAGAGCTGTCGCTTTTAGACTCTAACAGGACGTTAGTATTAGGCCAACTTTCAACAATATTAGATAGCTCCCGAAAAGAATCAATGGAAGACTGTAATCTGTCATCTCTGTATGCAGTACAGCCTGTTAATAGAATATTACAGGTTGGACAGTGGCTTAAATAATCAAAATGCTCGGAACATACTATGTGTAAACACGTACTCAATGTAACAGGATCATTGCACACTTCTGAGCAAAAGTTACATGTGTAGTCTTGTTTAACGGCTGCCAATGCTGTGACAAATTTATGCAACTTTTCTTGAAAAGACATTATTATTATGTTGTTTATGGCCTGTACAGCGCAAATTGAGCGCAAATCACTCTGCCAGTGTCACGTAAAATGGCAAACACACGAGTAATAGAATTTAGAATTTAAAAGACTTTACTTATAAACTGTTTAACTTTTTTACTAACTCATAAAATATAACTACCGCGTAATTTGTTTTTATATCATTAATATATTTAAAGGTACGGAATCTAACCTTTTTAGGCATCTTTTTATTACATGGCTATATTACGAAAAAAAAAATTATTTTCTGCGATTCTATGATTCAGATATAACATTAACATATTAATAAAAATATATTTTCCGACAGAGGCAGCTTATTTTTATGTTTATTTTTTGGAAAAAAATAGGTAAAAACCTAGGTGACCTCCTTTATAATAACGACACATTCCACGCACCCTACCCTTTGACCTTTCATATGTATACAATTTGTAACAGAAAAAAGTCTGATGTCAAACAACTTTAAACTTTGTTATAGAAGTTAAGTACAAATTAAGTAACATTCTATAAGCTTTGTATGATATCTATTATGCCTTATGCGAGCATCAAAACCAATTTTTGCTGTCTGTGTATCGTGATTAAAACCAGTGCTGCCAACAGTTCAATAAGCTTCCCACCAGATTCAACATTCAAAACCACCAGAAAACCACAAACAAACAAAAATTTTACACTCTAAATGACCGCTAATCGCTAAATTTTCCGCTACAACAATTTTTGTTTTATGAGAGAACATAAATGTACAAATAATTATTTTCCTTTACTATTACTTATTAAAAAATTAACAAATTAATATCACAAAAATTAAATTTCGCTTCTCGACCCGTGGTATTTCCGATACCTACGAGCCAAGAATCCCGTTGCGTATATTGTGATTTTTGCTCAGTTACGCGTTAATAAATTCGCTCAGTTAACACAAACCAATAATGCTCCCATGAGCTTCACTGAACGGTGGACCCTTCTAACTTCTAAGTATAAGTATTCAGAAAAAAAAATGAAGTGAGAAATCCCCGCATATAAAGTATAAGTTTAGAAAAATATTAGGTGGAAAATCCTCGCGTGTAGAAAAACGTAGGCGACTCATTTTTGCCGATCAGTTATGCCTTCTCAAGCAAAGTAAATATCTACCAGATATACAAGCTGAAATCCGCTTTGTTTTCGAGAAAAAATTATTTTTTCAAACAATCATAGGAAGGAAAAAAGATAACTTCATTCAAAATATTGACAATTGCTATCAGCACATTTTTGTCATCTCTCAGGAAATATATGGATATCAAACAAAAAAAAATTGATCGTTTTTCGAGGCAAACCACTAATCGAGCCAATTTCGGAGGTCTCGCGTAAGAATCGAACTATTACTAAACGAGCAAATGGCACACCGACGAATACAGATGATAGTCGGATGGGGCCAGGTCTGGTGAATAAGCGATATGGATAGCATCTATCAGTTGAGCGTCTCTAAATAATTTTGAACTTTTTTTGATGTGTGTGACGGAGCATTGTCATGGAGGAAAATTAGCTGATATTCTGGCCTTTTTTTCTTCATAGCACGCCACAATTTTATTATCTGTCGGTGGTAACGGTGCACTTCGATAGTTTCAACAGATTTCAGCACTTTATAATAAATAATTATGCCCCGCAGATGGCAGCAGCATCGTCCTCCGCCCGAAGTGATTCCGTCTTGGAGTGGATGTTGAAGGTTGACCGGGATGAAACCACGGTTTTTTTGTTTAGGATTCTCATGAATTAGGATTTTGTATGAAATGACAAATAATGTTGACTCAATTTGTTGACCGACGTCGTACTTTTAAAAATAAAAAATATGGCATGGTCATCGATTCATATGTTCATTAACATTTAACACCAACTGTGCGCTATGTTACATTTACACTATGCCGGTCACTCTTCGTCACCGGATAACTCTGACGTCTGCGAGCTGCACACGTGAGATTCGTGGAATTCTTGCGCGGGGTGCGAGAGGGGCAAGGGGAGGTTACACAAAGAGTCACAGTCAATTACACTGTTTATTACACACACTTCACTATAGTCTAATACACAAATGAATCACTATCGTCTACTATAATTAAACTTAAACACTTACAATTTTCTTCAGGCTTTCTTCTTTATTTATTACCGCTTCTGCCGGCCGCCGAATGTAGACTGATTATTTCGGGCTTTTTTTTTTCGAATTTGACTAATGATGTTAGCCCTAATGGCTTTGACAGCGTCACCGATAAGACGGGCGAGCGCGGAAGCATCGCTGAGAAGAAATGGATAATACAAGCAGGTGCATTACAAGCACCCGCCCTACAGGGGGCGTCGCCTTAAGGGTGTCTCCTCCGAGATCGAACCTCGGCTTAAGGCGGCGCGTTTTTGGAGGGCTGCATCTAAATAAATGACTTGGTAGAAGTCTGCGTCACGGCGGCCGCGGCAGAGGGCTGCGGCCGCTTGACACAAGGGTTTGGGTGGATGTACGCTTTCTCGAAGTAAGTCGTCGAGAATCGTCTGAAAAGATCGGCTATCGTGGGTAGGTCGAGATCTCTATGGAGGTTCACGTTGCGCACGAACCACGGACAGCCAGTGGCTGTACGCATGAATCGATTTTGAAGTGTCTGCAACGGACACAGTCGTGATTTCGGGACGTGCGCGAACGCGACGCTCGCATATGTCATGATAGGTCTGATGCAAGTTTTGTAGAGTGTCACTTTGTTGCGAAGTGACAGTTTACTTGCCTTGCACAGTATCGGATTGAGGCGTCCCAAGGCGAACGCTGCCCGGTTACGCACAACGCGGATGTGTCGGATGAAGGATAGGGTAGGTTGGAGGATGACACCTAAGTATTTGACTTCCTTTTGCCAATCTATGTGTTTGTTGTAAATAGAGACTCTAGGGGGCGTCCGGATGAAGTCCATGGCTCTCCTAGATCTCGCAAAGAACATTGCTGCGCTTTTATCGGGATTGATTTCGATTCTCCACCGGCGGAACCAGCTTCCGAGCCGGTTGGTTGCTCTTTGGAGCCTATCATTTATAGTAATGGGATCTCTACTGGTAGTATAGATTGCGGTATCGTCCGCAAACGTGGCTAAGTGGGTGGCTGCACTAGTTTTAGTGGAGAATCGTGGGATGTCACTCGTATAGAGCGAGTAGAGGAACGGTGCGAGTACCGAACCTTGGGGGACTCCGGCGCGTAAGGTACGTCTTGAGGAGAGCGCACCATCTATACGATATCTAAATGAGCGATTAGTAAGGTAATCGCGAATGATAAGAACGAGTCTATCGGGGATTCCTAGGTTCGCGAGTTTGTATATTAAAACCCGCATGCCATACCTTATCGAAGGCTTTGGCGACATCGAAGAAGACAGTACCGGTGTACCGTTTTTTGGTGAAGCCATTTAGGACGGCTTCGGTAAGTCGGTGTACTTGTTGTACCGCGGTGTGTTTGGCGCGGAAGCCGAATTGCTCATCCGGTATGAGCTTCATCGACTCCATGAATGTTATGAGTCTAGCGAGGATTACTCGCTCGTTCCCTAAGCTGTTGAGCAGGCTGATAGGTCGTTAGCTGCTCGGGAGATTACTGGGTTTTCCCGGTTTACGAATACCTATTATTATTGCTTCCTTCCATTCGTCGGGGAAGGAGCAACCTAACAGGAGGGCATTAAAAATCAATACTAATAGGTTTATCAGTTGGTCGGGGAGGCACTTGAGTGCTTTGTTGGATATGGAGTCGGGGCCTGTGGACTTATGGATCTTCAGGTTTTGGATAATGGAACGGACTTCCTCTCCGGTGGTGGGAGTGAGCGGCTCGCTTTCGGGAGCCTTCGCGGATATCCTAGCCGCCGCCATTTCCACTTCTGAGTGTAATTCGGCGTGTCCGGGATGACTGGGATTGTTTGTACATTGTCCCTCAAGACTGTCAGCCAAGCATTCGGCCTTATCGATGTCGTCAAAAGCGACCGGACGGTTTAAACGTAGCAATGGAGGTGTAGCTGCACACTGGTCTCCTCTCAAGGATTTCGCCAGTTTCCAGAAAGCCAGGTGACTCGGCGAGATCTCTGAGAGTTTGTTGTCCCAGGCGGACTGACGGTTGAGGCTGAGTATTTCTCTAACCTCTCTTTGAAGTCGCCGGAGAGTTCTCCGGTTATCGTCTGTCGGGTATGCGTCATGGGCCCTAGTGGCGGCACGTTTACGTCTAAGTAGGTCGCGCAGGTCGTCCGGCAGTCTCCTTCGACCGTAGTCGTCGGGGACTTCCTTCGAGCAACGCTCGAGTGAGTCTGTTATATGTTTCGTAAGGTGGGTAACAGCGGACTTGGCACTATCCACGGAGTCTATCTTGTCAGGAATTAGATCTAGGTGGTCTGAGTTTAGGGACTGGAGTTTCCTGCCTAATTTACTCCAGTCGATTATCGTTTTGGTGGGGGGGGGGGGGGGGTCGTGGATGTAGACTGACCTAACTGAATTAGAACCGGACGGTGGTCCGAGTCTAATTCATGCAGGACTTCTATAGAATGTAACTGGAGAGCTACATTTTTGAAAATGTATATATCTAGCACATCTGCTCTGTTTGGATCCCCGTTAGGCGGGTATCTGGTGGGCTCGTTAGGGGCTATCACCTCAAAAGCAAGGTTTGGAAGGCCGTTGAGGCCTTGGAGTATTGTGCCGTTCCGGTTGGTTCGGCGAGACTTCCATTGGCCATGTTTGGAGTTGAAGTCTCCGGCCAGTATTACAGAGTCGCCTAGTGCGAGAAGGGTGCGGACGTCTCTTTCGAGTACCCGTTTGGTCGGACTGAGGTATACTGATGCTAGTATGATCGACTGATGGCCAGTCATACCCACCTGACAGACTGAAGCCTCCATGTTAGTGAGCTTTGGGGAATCAAGAGGGGAGCATAGGAGGGCTCTTTTGTAGTAAATGAGCGTGCCGCCTTTTTTGGATGACAGACGGTCATTTCTAATCACACAGTAGTTCGCAATATTGGGATTGTGAAAATGGGGTTTTAAAGAGGATTCTTGTATTAGAAGAATATCTATGTCGTGTGCAACTACGAAATCGCGGACCTCGTCCATGTGTCTGATAAGCCCGTCTGCGTTGTACGTGACGAGCTTGAGGGAGTGGGGCTTGGCCCTACCCAGTGAGAACTATCGGTCGCAAAATATTGAGTACAAAAGTATCGGCATTGATATAATTGTACTTAATACCTTAAATTATCGAAACCTTTTCAGTGTCCCTACAACAGTTAAACTTTCTCTTTTATCCATAGACAATATAGCACGTTTTTAATTACGATCACGGCTGCACTTTAACCATAGATTATACATTATAAGACGCATTTCAACTTGGCTAGGCTTAAGGCACGCACTAAGGTCTCACATGCATTGATTACGGAAATCATGTTTGCTGATGATCTGTGCTTTTTGGCAGAATCCCCAGATGGCCTACAACAGCTAATATCAGTGTCAAAAAGACGGAAGTGATGTCCCTAGACACGCATGGTCGTGAGACACTGGCCATTAGCCTCGGTGAGGATGTGCTGAAACAGGTCGATAAGTTCCGTTATCTGGGGAACAATATAACATCTAAGTGTGACCTTGATGCTAAGATCAACAGCAGGATCGGTGCTGCAGCTGCAGCATTTGGTAAGCTGTGTTCCAAGGTCTTCTGTTCGCACGACCTTAAGCTGGTCATTAAGATCACGATATACAGGGCGATTGTGCTTCCAAACCTTCTTTACTCCTCCGAAACCTGGTGTGTGTATCGCCACTACATACGCACTCTGGATCGTTTCCACCTGAAATGCCTACGTACCATCATGAAAATCCGATGGTCCGACCGAGTGCGCAATACTGAAGTATTGAGGCGAGTCAATGTCGGTGGCATTGAGGCCTACTTAATGGGTAGGAAGCTTCGGTGGTGCGATCACATATCAAGGATGGCGGAGGAGAGAGTGACAAAGCGCATATTTTATTGTGAGCTAGAGGAGGGCAAGCGTAAGTATGGCGGCCAACTGCTTAGATATCAAGATGTCCAGAAGCGTCACATGAAAATATGCAATATTGAGCCCTCTCAATGGGAGGGTTTGGCAGCACAGCGGTCTGAATGGCGCGGGCTCGTGAAGAGGCAAATCCGCGACTTCGAGGAACAGCGTAAAGCTGAGCTCGACGCCAAGCGCGATGAGTTAAAGGCTCGCCCACCCGCTGCCATTTACTATAATTATGTCAGCGGCAAGCTCACGTGCCCACATTGCGCACGGGAGTTTGCTGTAAAGATTGGCTATGTAAGCTATATCCGGGCGCATCAGCTCCACTCCGACTAGGATTCAAAGTGGTCGCCATGACCGAAATCGGTCGGAATATTCAAATCAATGATAAGACGACATAAATCACAGATGCGCCACATAATGATTCCATAGTCGAACAAGGGCGGCCCAGACCCGGAAGCTAGTGCCATTGGCACTGAAGATAGTAACGCCACCTATGATTTTACGCCATAAGCAATACCGTAGGTAGGCTTAATGTTAAAGGTAAATATAAATGAAAGAAAACATAAATTAAAATTATTATTTTATTATTTATATTATCTATACAAGGATAGAAAACAATACTTGTTTTTTACATGAAAAATACTAATATTTGGTAATTATTTAGTAAAGTACAATAAGAGAAAATAACATTAAGCAAAATACTCCCAAATGTCGTTAAAAAAACCGATCAGAATTTATAATCCTCAGATAACATATCGTGGTTAGATAGCCGTCTGTTAAGGGGTGTAACTTGGAGTTTAAAAATCTATTGACAGATAATCGATTTTTCTTACTTCAAAATAAATTGGTTTGTAAAAAGTCGATTTACTTAATCGAGAAAATCAATTTATTGGGACTATTTCTAAAGTTGCCGTTTTGAATCTAAATAATTAATGAAATAAAAACTTATGTTACGACATGTTTTTAATACAACCTCCTTCATAGAGTTGGTCATTAATATTAAAAAGCATTGTGGCTGTCATATTTTTATGTGTCATTCATTGAGGTGTTGCGAAAGAGTAAATGGGTTGACTCTGGGAAAACTGCTTTTTATTTATTGAATAAGTATAAAGTAAGAAATAGCATCGTTTGTTATATTCAGAAGGGGATGTAACCTTAACTCACAAATAGATCGGACAAAAGGAATATCTGGAAATTTAAAGAATTTAAAGAAAAGACAAATGACGATCAATCTTGAGACAACAAGGAGAGTGCGAAAATTTCGTATAATTTAGAGATTATTGCGATATGCCATGCTATGGAATAAAAAATGAAGTTTTTATTGGAGAGATTAATGATGTTAATTGGTTTTCGGTTTATTAATTATTTGAGATCAACGTGACGATGTGCTATGTGAGGCCTTAGACGCGCCCGTGACTTTAGTTCGATGGAACTGTCAGCTAGAATGACGAATGTTCTCTGGGTCTTTCCAGTTGTAAGGATTGTTTTCTAGACTGTGGACATCTGCAACGACTGTCAGCTAAGCTCTGCCTAGAAGTGGTGATTGTTCTTTGAGCGTTATCATTTGCGAGTCTGTTTACGTGTGTATCTGCTGAGTTGGTTGCCACTAATTGAGCTGTGTTATGCCATGACAGTGATTGAGGGTGAGCTTAATGTGCGAAATGCTTATGGTGCGAAAAGCTTAAGGAGTTAAAGAGTTGAGCGTAAAGCGTGAGCATAAAGAGTTGAGCATAAAGCGTGAGCGTAGTCCTGTCATGTCATGGCATGTGCGGTTTTCTTTTACAGATTAAAAGAGCAAGTATTGAGTTTCTTGCCGATTTTCTCAGTACTATCAGCATTTCGAATCGGTGGTAGATTCCGCCTGCCACCCGCAAATCTCATTCCCAGAAGTCAGCTTAACTTCTGGGAATGAGATTTGCGGGGTCGCAAATGTTGTCAGGATGGTCGACTTTTACAACATGTTTTTAATACAACCTCCTTCATAGAGTTGGTCATAAATATTAAAAAGCATTGTTGCTGTCATATTTTTATGTGTCATTCATTGAGATGTTGCGAAAGAGTAAATGCGTTGACTCTGGGAAAACTGCTTTTTATTTATTGAATAAGAATAAGGGAGAAATATCGTTGTTTATTATACTTTATAATAAAACGACTATATTTCTCCTCTATACTTATTCAATAAATAAAAAACAGTTTTCCCAGAGTCAACCCATTTACTCTCTCGCAACAACTCAATGAATGACACATAAAAATATGACAGCCACAATGCTTTTTCATATTAATCGCCAACTCTATGAAGGAGGTTGTATTAAAAACATGTTGTAACAGTCGACCATCCTGACAACATTTGCGACCCCGCAAATCTCATAAGCTGACTTCTGGGAATGAATCTACCACCGATTCGGAATGCTGATTGTACTGAGAAGAATCGGCAAGAAACTCAGTACTTGCTCTTTTAATCTGTAAAAGAAAACCGCACATGCCATGACATGACAGGACTACGCTCACGCTTTATGCTCAACTCTTTAAGCTCACGCTTTATGCTCAACTCTTTAAGCTCACGCTTTACGCTCAACTCTTTAAGCTCAACTCCTCAACTCCTTAAGCTTTTCGCACCTCAAGCTCACCCTCAATCACTGTCATGACATAACACAGCTCAATTAGTGGCAACCAACTCAGCAGATACACACGTAAACAGACTCGCAAATGATAACGCTCAAAGAACAATCACCACTTCTAGGCAGAGCCTAGCTGACAGTCGTTGCAGATGTCCACAGTCTAGAAAACAATCGTTACGACTGGAAAGATCCAGAGAACAATCGTCATTCTAGCTGACAGTTCCATCGAACAAAAGTCACGGGCGCGTCTAAGGCCTCACATAGCACATCGTCACGTTGATCTCACAGAATTAATTAACCGAATACCAATTACCATCAATTATCTCTCTAATAAAAACTCCATTTTTTATTCCATAGCATCGAATTTCCCAACTATCTCTCAAATTATACGCAATTCGCACTCTCCGTGTTATCTCAAGATATTGATCGTCATTTGTCTTTTCTTTGAACTCTTTAAATTTCCAGATATTCCTTATGCCCACTCTATTTGTGAGTTTAGGTTACATCCCACTTCTGAATATAATAAAACGACTATATTTCTCCTCTATACTTATTCAATAAATAAAAAACAGTTTTCCCAGAGTCAACCCATTTACTCTCTCGCAACAACTCAATGAATGACACATAAAAATATGACAGCCACAATGCTTTTTCATATTAATCGCCAACTCTATGAAGGAGGTTGTATTAAAAACATGTTGTAACAACTTATTAAAGACAACAAGAATGAATAAAAAAACAGATGCGCTGTTTTAAAAACAGCTAACATTAATTTCTTCTAACAAAGAAAATCTTTCAAGACAAGTAAAAAGAGTAAATGTTAGATGAAAAAGAGAGTTAATAAATCCCTATACTCAAATTTTTATAAGACTAAATAATGTTTAGTAAGACGATTCATATAAAAGTCGATTATTTTTTTCACTCTCATTCATCCCTGTTGCTAAGTAGTAGGGACTGACTTGGAGTTGAAAAAAATTCGATTAAAATGTGTAATTTAGTTTCTTTTACATTAGTTTCATCCAACGATGCATCTTATATAAAAAAAAAGAAAAAGAGTAAAAATGAAAAAGAGTATAAATGGATTAATTGATTGTTAAAAAACGATTTTTAATGTAAATTTAATCGATTATTATAAATCGATTAATTAAAAAAAACTATATTATAAAAAACGATTCTTTTTACATCCCTACTAAGTAGTCTGTCTCTGATCTATAGCATATACTACAAACTTTTAGTTAGTAATCTATGCTTCAAACTAAAATATCTAAGTCTAGTATTTACATAAATTTAAATGATAAAATATTGTGTATGTTTTCCGTCGTAAAAAATGTGGATGTTTCTAATGTTAATATTTTATTTATTCGGTGTCCCTATCAGGGGTGCTGTTATTCCAGATAACGATGATCTTGTTGAGCAAGGGCTATACAGTAAGTCCGATCATGTTATAATATTAACAAATAAAAATTTTGATTCAAAAATCTATGGCCAAAGAAAAGCATTTTTGATTCAGTTTTACAACAGTTATTGTGGTCACTGTAGAGCATTTGCACCAAAATTTAAAAATTTAGCAGCTGACTTGAAGTCTTGGAGGAACATATTACAACTGGCAGTGCTTGATTGCTCTGTTGAAGAAAATAATGAAATATGTCGACAGTTCGAAGTAATGGCATATCCATCTCTACGATATTTACATGAAAATTATGCTAAAGGTAATGCAAATGTAGGTGATTACTTTGGGTCTTCAAATAAAGTAGAAAAATTAAAATCAGACTTATTGACTAAGATGCAAATCGAGCAATCAACAGGTCGGTTAAATTTTGCTCCATCACTGAGCATTGCATCATATGCTACAATTGCAGATGCACTCAAGAAAAATCCCCAGGATACAATATACACTTTTACTGTAATAGAAAATGATAACTCAACATTTGGTTCAGAACTAGCCTTAGATATGAATGATTATGAGCATGTGAGAATAGTTAGAGTATATGATACCAGTGAGTTAGCCAGAGTTGTTGGAGTAAAAGACTTTCCTGGGTTAGTTGCTATAGATGATAACTCCCAACCACTAATACTCAATCCAAAACCTCCAACCAAACAAAATTTTATTAAGGCAATAAATGCATTTTTAAAATCAAAAAACTTTAAGTTTCCTGTGAGAAGTATAGACAATGAAGAGTTTACCAATAATTTTCATCATGATGGAATTAAAACACACCATACTGATGTTGTTTATTACAATGATTTAGATAAAACTTTAAAAACAAGTTTGCATACAGAAATAACAAGACATAAAATTTTAAGTGATGAGCCTCTGAGAGCACTAATGGAATATTTAGATGTTTTAATACTTGCTTATCCATTTAGAGGTAACCTCCGAGAATATATTGTAGATTTACGTAATAATCTTAGTAAGAAGAATCAATGGAGTGGAAGTGAGGTATATAATTTAGTCATAGCCATAGAAGAAGCGCATGCACCAGTATT
Organism: Morpho achilles; assembly: GCA_947086495.1. Classification (NCBI taxonomy): domain Eukaryota; kingdom Metazoa; phylum Arthropoda; class Insecta; order Lepidoptera; family Nymphalidae; genus Morpho; species Morpho achilles. The sequence goes on along the minus strand of CAMTZB010000022.1, from coordinate 9,228,156 downwards.
TTCTCCAAAGTTAGATTATGTGAGGTGTAAGGGTAGCAGGGTAGGCTATCGTGGTTACTCTTGTGGCCTTTGGACTTTATTTCATACATTAACTGTAAATGCAGCTCAAAAACCGGGCAATGAAGGTCCAAGAGTATTGAAAGCTATGTATGGTTATGTAAAACATTTCTTTGGTTGTACTGACTGCTCGGATCATTTTCAAGCAATGGCTAGTAGGAATAAAATATTTAATGTAAAAGAAAATAATAAAGCAGTGTTGTGGTTGTGGATTTCACATAATGAAGTGAATTTAAGATTAGCTGGTGATACAACTGAAGACCCAGAACATCCTAAAATACAATATCCTAGTGTTTCACAGTGTCCTGATTGTAGACTTGATAGAGGGGCTTGGAACTTAGCTGCTGTTTATGACTACTTACTGAAGATCTATGGTGTTAACAACATTCAGGATGGCACACTGGCTAAGTCAGCGTCAGGTGAACCTAGCCCACTCTCAGCTCTGGACATTGGGATGTTAAGCTTCCTGTACATATTTTCTTTTATTATGCTTGTTTTAGTCATTAAGTTTTTTGTTTCTAGACACTTAGTTCGTAAACGTAAATACAAACATGCATGGGGTAAAGTTTAACAATGAAATGTCATGTCATTTACTAAAGAAGTTTACTAAAAAATTTCTTTTATGCATCAAAGGGATTCATTTCACTGCTCTTTTTGTTAGATATTGTCAGATGTGGATCCAATTAATTGATTTCATTTACATTTAACAGTTATGTTTAAAGCAATTTCTTTGATTAATTTTAAACAATGGTCTTTAAAAGAAGTTTTATTTTAAAATATGTAACCTAAATCTAATAGATTAGATTTCAATGAACAGTTATTAAATTAGGCAGACATTAATAATGCACAACCATTAATAAAAAATGGATACCATCATACAAAGGTTAATTGACTTATTCATGCAAATTAATTTATTTTATTATAATAATAATATCATATCTTAAGTGCAGTCAGCTATGTACCAGGCTGTCACACTTAAATCAAATTGTATCTTTCTTTTATGAAAAAAGAATATGCTTAGTTTGTTTGAAGTAGTCAGTGATCAATTCTGAAATAAAATTTCATAATAATCATAATAAAATTCAAAAGTACATACGTGAATAAAGAATATTTCAAATTTGAATTAGTAGTATATTATTTACAAGTAATGTTGATCTCAATAAAATAAAAAATATTATGCTGTAATTACTAGGTACATATGTTGACAAAATGACATTTATAATAAATAATTGGTTCCACATCTTATTATTATGTTGTATTATGTGTTGTTGTTGTGTTTATAAGTTGGTAGAAATTTAAATGTCTCATGTTTTCCTAACTTGTTACTTTAATCCAAGTATGTGTTTAAATTAAACTATTCATATACTCTGAAATAATTATCATAAACTATTAACTACTTATTACAAAAAGTTATGATAGAATTATTTTGCTTTAATCCACATTTGTTAAGAAAGTCTATGTAATGCTAGGTGTACGAAGCAAAACTGTCCGCATACCTTATACATGCAGGATTAGTTACCGCATGTATTACAAGACACCTCCACCATAAGCACACTACACACGTTCACTATAACAAACTGACCAATTTTCACACTTAGCTAGATTAGATAGATTTTCTTAACAAACATGGATTATGGCAAAATATTTCTATCATAACATTTGTACTAGGGAATTCTGAAAAGTAATGCCTACTTCTATTAACTTCTTTTCAATTTACAAAAGTTGAAAAAATAAGTATGAGGGTCTTAAAAGATAGTAATGAAAACTGACTATAGTTTTTTTCAGTACTTGATTTATTCCCAAAATATCCATTTTAAAATGTGATAATATTTACAGAACTGTCCAGTTAAGATTTCATGTTGAGTTAATTTTTATAACTGGAGACTGAAATATATATTCATGCATTGTTTGCAGTTTGTTGCTCTTTGCTTACTGTTGTAATCTTTACTCAAAACAATATATAAGATATGAACTTTAACCTAAAGCACCTTAATTTCTTGTATGTGAGCTTCACTATCTTAATATGAAGATTCAAAAATATGTTGTACTTTTATATGCTTTTGTGTAGCTAGAACAAACAGCTTGCATGTTAAGTAGTTTTTCCATTTTTTACATATGATATATCTATATCTCATTTATATAGTCAAATAAAAGATGTAACTAGTTTAATTATAATTGCTCACTTCAAGCAATAGAAGTTGATTAAAATAAAATAGGATTTTGACTCCTCTGCAGTTATTTTTTAACAAACACAAATAATGTAGTAAATAAGTGGAAATTTTATTTTTATTTAATAAAAAATGAACTTGAAGGAAAATTTACAATTATACTAATGGTATGAAAAATAGATAACGTTTTTATCATAAGGATAAAAAAATCAATATTTATTAATATTCTTAGTTTTTTTTCTAATTGAATCTTTTTTCTTCAAACTAAATTCTTAATTTAGAAATTTCATGACTGTAATAAACATTTCGTTCTTGTATTAGTTTTGTTACAATTACCATTACTGTAGTTAATGGATGTAATGTGTGAAAGTAAAATCATAGTATGTCCATAGGAAAATAAATAGACACAACTTGTCTTGAAGTCAAGCAATTATGAAGAAGGTTTATTGATAAAACTAGTGCTATGTTTATTATAATGTTTGAGAACAGGTTCAGAAATTTGAAACTATACTTTGCCTATTATTTTAAAAACTCTCTAAGTGGTAATCATCACCTTCATTAATTTTGTTTAAATCATATTTCTCATTAAATTTAATTAATAATTATTGTGATAATTTAAATTGCATTCCAAATGACATTCCATCTTTGTTTGACAATTAAGTTTTTACTCATCTATTTACTTACTAATTTAAATATTTCACAACAAAATGTTGCATAACAAACAAATAATTTGTTACTTCCGAACTGTATTCCTCAACTCAACGCCAAATTCTAGCACTATCTATATCTGTTTAAAAATTATTTTGTTCTCGTTAGGTAACAGAAAGAAATGTTTGATTAAAAAAATGGAATTGTTTACGTACGAGACTAATATCTAGATTTTATGAAGAATATGTTAAATTTTGTTTTACAATGGCCTGGAGCCAAGGGTTGTCAAATTCATATGGAGTCTATTTTTGAATTCCCCCCGCCATTAATTTAATCCAATTGCCGTTCTACATCATATTTTTCTTCTGCTTTATGTACTTTATAATACCGAATTTCTCTCTTCAGTGCGCCCAATTTGTTTAAAAAGAGTACAGTTACAGAAGTTAGCGTCATTTATTAATTAATATATGTACCGCACTTTTAACATTTAAAAAAAGTTCATAAGGCTAAATTTTGCGTGAGTGATGCGTGTTGTTTTTATCTTAGGTAGTCAGACAAATAGGTATATGTTATTTAAGTAACATGAAATGATATTATCAGTCGGCAAACTTAATTAAAAAAATTAGATTAAAAATAGTAGGATGTTGTTCGGGCCATATTGAAAGGAGTGATGGGAGGATCGTGATCTTGGTAACAATGTACCAATGATCTATCAATCAAACGGATCTTTTACCTTGCAATATTAAGATTATTTGGTATCGTATAATAAACAGTAATAATAATAAAGTAATAAGTTTATTTAATGACCGAAAATTAATATGACTGAAAATAAGATAGTTTGGTTATAATTATTATTTTTATTTTATTTTTATTTTTATACATGCCTTTTCTTATCTTAATAAGTTCTTGAATTAAGCTTACATACATGTAACTTGCACTTATCAAAATATTCTTCTGCGCTCTACTCACCGCATTTCGTAACGTAGGCGATGCTACCTGGCTCGCCTGTTCCTCCAGATGTAGCTAGATCTCGGAAAAAGCTATTAAGGCAAACAGCTTATTGTCAATATTTAAAAGAAGTAGAAGTACTTCTAATTTATTATTGTTATCGTAACCTACTAATCTACATTGGAGCAGTATAGTATTTCTTAGCTCCAATCCTTCTCTTCAATAACGAGAGAGTAGGCCTATGCCTGGCAGTGGGATAGTAACAGGTCGTTAAATAAAAATTCAAGTTCAAAATCTTCAAATAAACAAATATGCGAATAAACTTGTAAACAAGTGCTTTTGAATCGTCCACTCTATTGCTCTAAAAAAAATAAAAATTAGTTTTATTCTTAGATATCCCACAATTTATGAACAAAAAACAATTAATATTATTTTATTTAATAATTATTTTATGAACAAATACGATTATTTTATTGATACATAACTAAATTTGTGAACAAAAAAAAGAATTTTGTTTTATTTTTATGTATCCTACAATTTATGAACAAAAACACAAGTAATTTTATTTAAGTACACATTTCTCAATTTATGAATACAAAAAAATAATTTTATTGATAAACATTTCTCAATTTATAAAAAAAAATAAGTTTAATTGATACATATCCCACAATTTATGAACAAATAACAGAATGTAGTTTTATTTTTGTATATTCAACAATATTTGAACAAAACAATACAATTTAGTTTTTTTTGTTATATCCCTCAACTTATGAACCAAATCAATAAATTTTGAGATCGATAAAAAGCTTCAGAAATCGTAACCTTTCAAAAATGAGTCTCATGGGCTTATCTGTCACAAGTTTTTATTAAGTAAATTCGTAAATACTTATATGATAATGTAATCAGTGTAATACCTATATTTAAAGTCTACTTGTTTGAAATTGATAACTGTATTAACGAGTTCAATGATTTTTTTATTACATTTTTGAGTTGCAAATAAACGTGAAAAAATGTGAGATAAGTGTCTCACATTTTTCATGTTTATTTGCTTATAAATATAAAATCAAACATTATTTGTTTAAGGCTAATTAAAGATTTGGTCAGAAAGATGGCTTAATGTCAAACTTATATTAAAATACCCATGTTAGTAGCTTCGCCCGTGGAATTTAGTGTGTCACGTAGTTTTTCCAGCGTAAATGCTGATCCTGCGGCAGTTCTAGGATAAAAAGTAGTCCTATGTTACTCTACAACCTCTCTCTTTCAGTTAAAGTCCCATCAAAATAGGTTTGACCGTTCCAGATGTTCTCCTATTAACCTAAACCTTCCGAAAGAATTACACTACCTTTCAGTAAAAAATTGCTAAAATCCGTTTAGTGCTTTTTGAAAAAATCGCCCACATACAGACAGACACCTTTTGGTGACTTTGTTTTATAATAACAATTCTTAATTATATCTTCGGCACTACTTAATTAGATTAAATTTAATGTCTATGATATTTTAGGTTACCGAAAATACAATAATAATTTATAGAAGGAATTAGATTATGTGGCTAATAATCATTGTGGACCCTTAGAATTCAGCGTTTTTAGGTTTCAATAATTTACTGAAAATATTTTGCAATGTACACAAAGCACTTAAAAATGTATATAACACGTAATATAACTATATATGTTCATATAAAAGTTCATGTAATATAACTATATATATTCATATAAAAGTATTTAAAAGGGAAAATTTGAACAAAGTTTTTCTGCCATTAAAAAAACCAGATTGCTGATGACTTTTATAAAAATTAAGGAATATTTAGAAAATCTTATTTTGATTAAATAAGTGATACTAATAAAATTGTCTTACGTTTAAGCAGTTTGTTTCACCGCCTGTGGAGAAAAAAAACAACTTTTGATCTAGGCTAAGGTCAGTTAAAAAAGTCTTTATGCTTAATCAGTATCAGGTGGCGGGAGCTCCGTTAACACCTTTATCGGGCCGAGAAATTATTCGTTATGGTCTGCTCGAACTCTCGTTTTCAAATAAGAACGATTGTTATTTAAAAGCAAATTATTTTAAATAAATAAAATATCTGCTTGATATTCCGCATCATACCTACACATTTTTTGTTCATGCTATCTATTCTTAACCATTCTTCTCATACACTGCTTTAGTATACGGCTCCTCTTAAATTGCATGCTTTGTAATATAATGCATAAACATTATAGTCATTAAAAAAAACTTTAGATTTTTTTTAATGACGTGTGCGTTAGCGTGCTTTAAAATGTGTATTTCATAGTCGTTTACATTGTGATCTTATTCGTGTCAAAAAATTGGATAACCAACAAAAAAAATACTTCAGGGATCTTGTTTAATGAATTCATAGAAACTGTTTTATTTATTTATTTATTTTATTTTTGGGAAACAAACAATGGTTCTATTACCATATAAGTATTAAATATAAATATATCATACATCAATAAAGTTTTATGTTTATAATAATGCCAATAATGGATCCTGGTATTTTTTATTATTATTAAATAACGCAAGGGCATATTGGATAAATAAAATTTAAACAAATATTCTTTATGTAATTACAGCAAAAAGAGTTTACCTAATGCATACTTTGCTTTTAAAACATTGACCGTTCTTAGTTCGAAATGTAAATACATTCTGGTTAATAATTTGCATTATAAATCGATAGTAATGCTTGAATTGATTTTAGTAGTTTTATATCGTATAAATGAATTCTGTTATACATATATAACAAGTATGTTTAACTATAAGAGCGTAAAGTCGTAAAGTATCTTAATTCATAATTTCTTTTTAATTTTCAGGTACTTGAGTGCATAAGTATTTAAGTGATATGCAGACCAAGAGTCCAGTTAAATCCACGAAGCCATATTATGTACATTCTTACGCTTAAGAAATGTTTTTTATAACCTCTTTTATATATAATCTCATTTACTCACTTAATAAATATTTAAAATATGAATCTTATTATATTATGTGAATCAAGTATAACTGTATACCTTTTATAAAATTTGACGTCTAAAATTATTGATTTTTTACTAATAAATAAATCATTTTCCATTATTCTGATCTTTATTTAGCATTTTTTTATAAATAGTATCTGGATGACCGAGCCTTGCTCGGTAATTTTTTTTAAGATATAAAAACGCAATAATAAAAGAAGACAGCGCCGGATGACATGTAGGAATCGAACCCAGGTTTAAAACATTTGGTTCGCGCGTTACTATTAGGCTATCATAGCTTTGCATTTGACAGCTCAAATATCAGTTGCTATCTATTCCTATTTTTGTAGTTTTTTAGTGCCCAAGGGACAAAACAACATCAAACATTTTTTTTTAATAAAACCTAGTTAGATCGATTTTTCTCCCCAAAATCCCCCTACATGCTGAATTTCAGGAAAATCGGAGTCGTTTCCGATAGTCAGAAAATATATTTATATCTATAAACACAAGATTAACTCATTTAAATATTAAAGATATGTATTATGATCTTAACTTCATGAAAAAAGAAGTCTATTGGGAGATTAAAGAATAATTTTAAAACATTTTACGTTCGTTTCTTATTGCTTGCGGTCCTTTACCTTACCTTATATAAAAGGCATATGATTAATGGATGATTAGACAAAGATTAAGTATACGAGTTTCATCTTCCCTCAAATTATGTATTGTGACACTCTCACATGCCTTATACCCCTACTCCCTACTCTAGTATAATAAGTTATTGGTGCTGTCTAGCTACCGCACTTGGAGTAGCGAAAAAGCACTGATATTCAAATTAATAAGGTTATAAACGATTCAAGTTACACAAGATTGTAGGCGTCGAAATTCCTAAAACATCATCTTCCTGCCGTTATCCCACCCTAAGTGGGGTCGGCACAACATGTTATAAACATGCTGTCACATGATTTGGCTACGTTTTTACGACCGGCCGCCTGCCCGACGTCAACTTACCTCTGTTGTATTTAACGACACCTTGGTAAGAAAGAGGGTGGTATATTCTACTAAACCGGATACCACACGGTGGGTCGCCTTACCTTAATCGCTTTTTACGACACCACGGTAAGAAATGAGGTTGGTCTATTCTACTCAGCCGGATACCACATGGCGGGTCGACTTACCTTAGTCGTCTTTTACGATACCTCGGTAAAAAATGAGGGTGGTACTATTCTATTCAACCAGATACTACACGGCAATTTACAATACTGCATATACTCTCTATTAACTTATCATCATTATATGTATTCTCTAATCTTACGTTCTAGGCTCTCCAGTTTGGTATCATCGATTGTAAGGTCCTTAGGGAATATGCATGTTGAAGGAATGCTAGAGGTACGTTTGATTTTATATTGTTTTATTCTATTCAGCCGGATACCGCACGGCGTTGGAAATTCCTAAAACATCAATCCTTATTTTCTAGGAAAGCATTTCATTTCATCTGTATAAAATGCGCTGTGTTCAAATACTGTTTTTAATTAACGCCGATACTACACTATATTATCTCTTTTAAGTTACACTATCAAGCTATTTCTATACGAGTCACGGTCAAAGCTTATTGAATTTCTCATTTAAATCGATAACCTGATACTTTGTCCAAAACACGAGCTAATCTTACCAGCTTCTGAAGAAAAAATTTAGCGTGATATTAAAACAAAAGAATCTCTTGAGTGGCAAATTGTACACATATGTAGTACCTATTTCTACCGTACATCCAGTACTTCACGCCGTTTTCCTGTTAATGATATAAATATATGGGACACTTACACACACGGTCGTCCGTCCTCAAAGTAAGTAATTTATTACTTGTGTTATGGTAGACAGACAACTGGTGAATATATACTATATATTTTTTAAATACATACTTAAATACAAATATACACCCTGCTCAAAGACCAACAAAATATTCATTCTTAGAAAATGTTAGCCCTCGGCGGGAATCGAACCCGCGAAACGAGCTGAAGGCAGGGTCACTACCCACTGGGCCAACGGGCCAGTCAGTCAATGATATGGTTTATTATTAAGGAAAAATAAACATCGCGTTTCTAATAAACTACCACTTACCTTTGTATTCTTGTGTTCGGTGCAACTAATAAATTTTAATATCGCATAATATGTAAAATAATCTTATCTACTAGTGCCAGTTCTTATGACGACATTTAGTAACTGTCAAGAGCTACAAACATAAAGACGATAAGACAAAATCCAAATAATAATTCAATTATGAAAACAAATAAAGAAAAATTTGTTTCAATGGAATGGTCATATATTAAGGCAAATGCTCAAATCAAGTTAAAGCAAATTATCCAGTCAATTATCACATCAGGGCATCTAATAGCAGTGTGTCACGCATTATACGACACTATGTACTGATAAAATGAGTACTCAAATTAAGTTCGTACTATTAACTGCCATAACATGAAATACAAATGACGTCAATCAACTTTTAAATGATTTCCCCATTATAGATATTAAAATATCAAATTTACTCAAAATCAATTTTTGAAGTCGTAAAAACCAAATTGTTTCATCAAGTTGCATATCCAATCTAATGTAATGCTATAATTCATATCGTGTGCAGCCTGACTTATCTTCACATCTTAGAAACAATACGAAAATCAACATGACGCAATTTAATTTAAAATGAGCGAGATTCCTTGCAATTTATCGAAGGGAAGAATGACATACATATAATTGACTTATCGGCATCGTGTTGTACATTACACGTCACGTATATTTAGAGTACTTAACAAGACTCAGCGAGCGATGGAAAGATCCATGCTCAGAGTATCTTCGTGATCCAATCTACTCGATCGATGACTTAGCTCTATGCATGCCAAAGGTTTGATTGTTTATAAACTCAAATAATCCAAATATTATCCATTACGTCATTACAAGTACATAAGGTACACAGTATTTTTATGGGGGACTTTTACACAGAAGAGATAAAAGTCATAATGCCTTCCAGCCGAATTCATTCGCTTTCGTAATGATTTTTTTTATTGACCGCATTCGGATAACTTTCAATTTGAAAATGGAATCTTATAAATAAAACAACTAGTGAGATAGAAATTTTATTGAATAAGTATGAATAAAAACCACGTTAGTACACATACATTAATAAAAAGGTGATCCACACAAAAAGTAAATTCAATTGTATCACTCTTAGTGCACATTACTTATCAGAGTGCAACGTAAGGTACTGTATTTTTGGCAAAAGTATTATGTTAAAATTAGTACATGGAAAAATATGACGTAACACACAAATAGTTTTCATTGCTCATATATGGTCAGTGAGAGCTGTAAATAGAGAATAAAGTATTCCAAATATGTAATAAGTATATTAATACAAGTGATCTTGGATTTTCCAATTGAATTTTTAATAGTCTGTGTAGACAACACTACCAAAATATTGTCATAATACGATATAATGGAAATATTTCAGTTGTAGCTGAGAACTCGGTTTGGACATGCTTTCATTAATACTATTCATACATACCAGGATAGACAGACGAAATATCAATTGCATCTTTGATCATTATGAAAAGACTTGATTAAAGTTTTGAAACGAAAAACCCGTGAAGGATTACTTAATCCACTATCCGCTTTATTGCAAATGATATAAAATTGTTTAGAGTTTTCTTAATATTGTCAAATGCATGCTCCCCAAGTTTTTCGTTTAAAATCGATTTTATTTTGGTAGTAATTCGAACTGCATTTTTCGTTCGGTGTATATGAAAAGTTTTCTTATTATTTATAGTTTATTCTACTAAGTTTGTCTGAACTTTAGATTTGTTTGAACTTTAGAACATTTTGATTGTTTCAAAGATTTTATATCGTAATCTAAAGAACACGGCCAACGCTCTATGTTGGTTGACCATAGACAAATATATAAATGTCGATACTAAAAATATATTTAATAATTTTTATTCATGTACTACGATAGTATTCTCATTACATTCATTTTTAACATTGATACAACACCAAAAATAATTTATGTCTAGTTGTACAATAGGTCTGATAAGTCATTTATAAGCAACGGACTATACAAAAAGCTAATATATTTGTGCTAAAATAAACTACGCGTATTCGCAATACACAGCACCCAAAATTATTAATCTAAATTACAAATATTATTTCACATTGGACTCGAAACAAGTACATATGCAAATGCACATATTTTAGAATACAACTGCCATCACTATCCCTAATTGAATTATTGTATAAATTTTATTATTGCTTTTCAGTGTTAATTTTTAGAAGGGGCCAATTAAAGTCGATTTATAAATTAGCTGGATTTGTCCAACGTGAAAAGAAAACTTAAAATAAAATAATATAGGTATAATTTTTTTTTAGGAAATAAAATTACAATATGAAATTTTAAAATATTAATAGACTTATTGCTTAGCATAATAATTATGGCACAGTAGCCACGAAAATCTTGAGGTAAACAATGTTATCATGTTCTCGCCGACCCATTAATCACATAGCTGATTAGACGGAACAAATATTTACTTTGTACAAACGCCAAATACCTACTCTAATTCGATTGCATATGCATGATCTTTGTTATATATTTCAACAATTTTTATTAATATTAGTATTAGTTATTATTTTTTATCTTTAAAACAATAGAAATTCTCTCTAAAATATGTCATATTTAAAACATAGCTAATTATAACCATCATTCATTGTATTTTGTTCTGTACTTTTTTGGAAGCACATAAATAAAGTTCGTGTAAATGTAAAGTGGAAGTTAATTAGAAGTAAATTATTTAAACCCACAATTTAAACGTTTTTATTTGTGATTGAATTTCTTTAACAATACAAATTTGTTCAGTAATAAAAAAGATCTTTTATTACTGAATAAATTTGACCTAATGAGGCAACATGTAAGCAACATGTTGCCTTTCATTTCTTTCGCGTATTGAAACGTACGTCACGTATATATTAATTACATTTCAAGCATGTTCCGTATTAAAATGGCAACTTACACTTATGTAATTAGAATTTTTATTATGTCATTTACATGTTATGTGAAACAGAAATTAACTATTCATCAGAGCCTCGTTAGATAAGAAATTGAATACACATTAAATAGATCATTTTGCCATATTCTGGACACAGGTGCGTGGATTCTGAGAGATACATAATCATATTTAATAGTTTTATTATGACCTCGTTGGCTAATAAGGCTGAAAGAATGTTCATTAATAAGAGAATATATGAAAAAATGTTTATTAGTAAGAGAACACAATTCTAAATTCTAGTTTTAAGAAAGAGGTCACTGTAAACTTCACCACTATAATTGTGAAAAAATAGAGCTCAAGAAACTTCAAGTTCAAATTATATAAGTTGCTGAAGGTTGGATTCATATACTGTTATTGCGTCAAATGAAGATAACCGGTAACAGTAAAGTAAATTTCACTACCTAAATATCCAAATGTAATGCAGGTAATAAATAATAATCAGTAAAATGTATCCTTTTCCCATTTAAAATATATCAGTGAAATTAAATTAGAATGTAAAATGACGGCCGAATCTTAACAGTTTGTTGGAAAACGGTTTTCGTGTAATATATTTCATGTATTTTTTTTTTCGTAGAGTTAAAATACTACGAAAAAATAAAACAGTATTCCATTTATATTTCGATTTCTTTTTAATAACATAAAAAGTAACCGAGTATAAAAATATTTGCGTTTGAAAAGACAAATTATTGATGATATTTAATTTTGACCATTCTATTAGTTAAATTATTTTATTTTCATATATATAACACTGATTAATATTGAAGACAGTTTTCAACACAAAGATATACATATACCAAATCGAGACATCATATTTGCATACATTTGGAAGACAAAAAGACATCTCAGGTATCGAGTGATCAAAATTTCATCCAACTTTAAGCGTCCTTCTACATAGAATTTTGCGATTTACATAAAGTATACCTTTTGAGTTGAGAGTTAAGAAGACATTGGCGCCTACATAATCTCAACATAGTAAAGAGAATAAGTATATAAAACATTTTTCATAAAGATTATACGTAATTGAGATTAATTACTTAAATTTTATGTATCTAGTAATAATGCATGACGATTCAATAGCACTTGCTTATAAATTTACTTGAATAAAGTATATTTTAAATTTTATTTTGAATATGAGAATAATAAAATTACACCTAAATACAGATATATAACTGGACAGAACTGAAAACATTAAACGCTTAAAAATATCTAAGGCTTTTTTGAAAATAAACGTTTCTTATATTGTCACTCACTTAACAGTACAGAATTTATAAGCTAGTCTGCTTTTTATTATACGTTCTACTCATTTTATCACAATATTTGTCAGTGACAAGACAATAAGATAAAGCGTTACTATCTCCTAATTAACGTAGAGGCGGAGCAAACTAATGTTTGTTTTATAAAGTGATGAATGTATAAAAATCTTAATTAACGTCAAGATTTGAAAGTGCTGGTACCATAAATATGACAGTATACACGAATGGTGTTCCTCTGAAGCTTAAACGCTATCACGAAAAAATGTCAATTAAGGCCTTTTGTGTCAATCCCCGTTAAATTCCTCTCTTTCAACTTTGTTTTTTTCGTTGAATGTTCTCGCTGAGATGCTCTGTCTTTGACTTAAATGATTCGTTTCAAAACCCTAAATCTGGAAAATCAAAAGTCTAAATCTTGGTTAAAATAACCAGTAAATAAATAATATAAAATAATAATAATAATTTGCTAATTAAACTAAAGCTAAACCCCATCAAATCCAAGTTTACATTAACGCTGCAGTATTTCCAACCATTTGTTTAACTTTTGACATACACACGCTCATATAGTTCCATTATTATTGCATTAAAAATACCGTAAACAAATGCAATGCCTTTTGAGAATCCTAAAATTCTCATGACATGACAATAAGACCTCTAATACTTGCTCACACAACCTATAAATCGACACTATATATAGTTGATCAGAAAATTCATTTTATGTCTTTCCATCGATCCATCCATCAGCCTATCGCAGTCCACTGCTGGACATAGGCCTCCCCATGTCTGCGCCAGACATCCCTGTTCTCCGCAATGCGCATCCACCTGGCCCCGACAACCTTCTTGATGTCGTCGGTCCAGCGAGACGGTGGTCGCCCTACACTGCGTTTGCCAAGACGCGGTCTCCACTCCAGGACTCTTTTGCTCCAACGGCCATCAGTCCTGCGACAGACGTGACCGACCCACTGCCACTTCAGCTTGCTTATTCTGCTAGCTATGTCGGCTACTCTGGTTCTCTCGCGGATAATCTCATTTCTGATTTTATCCTTGAGAGACACTCCGAGCATAGCTCGCTCCATAGCACGCTGAGCGACTTTAAACTTGTGGACTAGTCCCGCCGTCAGTGTCCACGTCTCGGCGCCATACGTTAACACAGGTAGGACGCATTGGTTGAAGACTTTGGTCTTCAGGCATTGCGGAATCTCAGACGTGAAGACTCGACGAAGTTTGCCAAATGCTGCCCAGCCCAAGTGAATTCTCCTTTCAGCCTCTCTCTCGAAGTTGTGGCGGCCAAGTTGGATAGTCTGGCCTAGGTAGACGTAATCCTGCACAACCTCGAGAAGGATTCCGTTCACTGATACTGGTCTTGGCACGACGAGATCATTGAACATGACCTTGGACTGACATTTATGACTTTATGACATGACTTTATGTCTTTAGATATTCATAATTTGTTGTTTCGGTCTCTCGTGAATACTCAAAAATTGGACTTAAAGGGTTTTGACATAAAAGACCTCAATTAACGCGTAAAGAGCGCTCTTGTGAAACTTATGAAGAGGCAAACCTTAAGAAAGTTACTCTGTGTCGAACGCAAAAATGTTATTACGTTAATATTGGAATAAATTCGAAAGAATTTATGGTATGAAAAGGATGGTATTGTGAAACTATAGGACTAGACCCATAGACAAGTGATTCAAGCCATATGTATACATAGTATTATAAGAAAATAAACCCGTAATAAGTAATACTCAGGAAAATGTCAAGCTTAAAAGTTGTCATCTTGAATGCATAAGTTAGTATATAAATAATAATGCTATCATAAGAAATTGTTCTCATTGAGAATTTAAAAAATCCTAGATAAAACTCTATATTTATCACGAGAATATGACATCAAACTCGAAAACGTAACGAAAAGTAACACGAGAATAGGACAAGAGCGCTTATTCAAAACGCAAAATGTAATCAAAGTATTCAAAGTATTATCAAAGCAAAACAAAATATAAATTCTATTCACAAGATTAAAAAATAATTTCGCAAAATATTGTGCTATGTATCAATGAAATGTTCTGAAACTATTTTTAACTAATACACAAAAAGCGCTCTTTGCGAAATACACAATGCTACCCTGAGAACATTACAATAAATTTACTGGATTATATATACATACAAAAATACACAAACAACAATCCAATTGACTAGTAGATATAAAAAGACCTTGTTATAAATACGTCAATACTATAAATGTGCAACACACGCGCACATTTATTGAAAATCTATGTCGTTTAATAAAACATAAAGGAGATCTTAATAACACCCACAAAACGCACTAAATTACATTAATTATTACAATTTGTGAACTGCACTTTTTGAACACCAAACATTTTCATATACCCTAAAGTTAACGACAGTTTAGCTAAATAAAAAAATATATTGTAGGTATCATTTTAATACTATGACAGTCATTTGTATCTACTTGAGTGTACCTATTTAGGCGATTGGTCTATCAGATCAACGCTCCGATTATTTATCGTAAAGCCAACCTTATAACATCATTTATGTAAAAATCTCGCTATCGAATCGCATCGTATAAGATTTTTGTACAAGTACTACAATAATAATATTATAATAGCAATAGTAGAAAGAAAATATATTTGTTGTCATTTGGCAGAAACTCTTGGACAGTACACATTTATGAATATATTAATTTTGCAATACCGATAAGAAAACACTCTTTACCTCTATGTAGATTGTGGCTTTAAACGGCGCGAAGACCCTGTAAAAATAAAAGATATTATAACTCAACCTGATTGATAACTTTATAATATGAAAAACGTTATATGAAACCAAGACGTTGGTATTATCTAATTCTTGGCCTCTTTTTACTTGCAGCTGTATTTGCAATTGAGGGAAATGTACTTAGTTGAAGTTTTTATAGGTTATTTCTAAAGATAAAATTTTACAAAAGTAATGATAGAAAAAAAAACAAAAATAATTCTATCGTTACTTTTGTGTTAAGGAATTTTCAAAAAAAATTAATGCCTTTATAAATTAGGTAACAAATTCTATTACCTTCGTCGTATTCGGTTTACCTCTTAGAGTAGTATCTCACAACAGATATTAAAAATCTAAAATTTTGTAGATTTCAAAAAAGAACAGAGGCTTCATAGTTTGCTTTATTTACATGCTGTTTACTTTTAAGTTCAATAAATATTGAATAAAACCACTCTGACTTAAAACTACTTTTATCACGTTTACCATAAATTTAAATCATTGAGTTAAATTAGGTTTCACTTATGTAATAAAATCTAATCCAACTCAATGATGTAATATAATTTTCATCAAATGGACATCTTTGGCATTTGAATTACAAGAACGTCCCATGCTGGGTCACAGAACACCCTGACCAAATTGAGAAACTCGAAATTAAGAAGAACTAAAAACCAAACCAAACCAAACCAAACATGATAAAAAGCTTAATAGCTACAATCAATGTCAGATATTATAAGACCCTACACAAAAGTTAAAAAATAATTTATACCAGACTTGAAAATTTAAAGATTAATCGTCAGGACTTAGAAACGTAATGATTACCAATGGCTAGTATTACTTATATAATTTGACAAAACTGTGATAAATGAAACCGTTGGCCATTCTAGATGTCTACGAGTAAGTATATCGCATGAATACTTGCCTCTACGAGTGTGACGTTTTACTTGAAACGCTCGGAATGTAATTATCGCATCTTCCTCGCCGAGTCACCGCGTGAAGATGGCGTTGGGACCAAAGTAGTCTCCACCGCCTAACCGTACACCCGTGAAAGGAAGGGTTAGTAGGATTCTATGGATGTTAGTTATGCGCAGAAAACACTAACTACAAATCACTACATTAACAAGGTTACATGTCTCCAGGATCTATTATTACATTCCAAATCAAATAGTTATAATCATTCTAGATTTTACATTAAATTTGATTGTATTCCTTTACTTTTTTACTGCTAACATTTTGTTCGCTTTAACAGTAAAAACGCTCCTATATCATCAGACAGGTACCTTTTAAAAGAATTTCGTTTACATATACTACAGTAGGCAACTTTTTGCTGCAGCTAAATATGCTATCATCTGAAAATTTTATTATCGGGTAAAAATAATGCGGAGACATCGGAGTTGGCAATTGATAAAACTAAGCACGAATAAAATCGACAAATGTCGTTGTTGTGCAAAGATAAATACATAGGTATATAGGACACTTTATAACAGTTCAAGAATAGATATGCATAACGATATACATATATAAAACATATATTAGCCACATTGTATAACATTAAATAGGTTTTTTTAATTAAAGGTAGATAATACGATGTAATATAAATATATTATTCTAGTGATAACAAATAAAGTATTACCATGCCAATGTTATTTTATTTTCTGGAAACCATTTTATTGACTACGATAGCGCTTGGTTTTTAAGTATTTTAAAATTTAAAATAGCAAACGCTAGCGGCCCCGCCCGCGTCGAAATTTAAAACCGTTAATAAGAATGGCATAAAAATGGTTATAGTAGGTTAACCTAGACATATGCTATCGCGGACTTATATTTAGAGCTTTTAGAGGGGAACAATTTTGTAATGCATTATTTTTAACTAACATTCACCGTTTACTTAGTACACGTAAGGAAAGCTTCATACATTAGTATAGATTATAGACACCGATTCTTTTATTTTGAGCATTGATAATAAAGAAACGATTTGAGACAGAAGGTGTGCTCGCATGGCAAAAATCGCGTATGAACCATACAGTAAATGATTATAAAGAGATAATAAGTCAATAGGGCAATGTAACCTTTGTATTCGAGATAACGCTATCTTACATTTATTTCGCAAAATATACGAACACTTTGAATAAAGATTTCCGTCGAAAATGAATTCAGTGTTATATAATTATCTATTTGTCTATAATTCGCTACGGACTAATGGGCTTTATTAAATTGAGATGACTGCGTTTTTTTTTAGAAATAATGATATTCTTCAGAGGCAGACAATAATATCAACTCTCAGCAAATTGTTTTGTTCATATTAACAGGCCATTTGACTGGCCCGTTGGAGCAGTGGGTAGTGACCCTGCCTTCAGCTCCGCGGGTCGCGGGTTCGATTCCCGCCGAGGGCCAACATTTTCTATAAATGAATGTGTTGGTCTTTGAGCCTGGGTGTATATTTGTATTAAGTATGTATTTAAAAAATATATAAGTATATATTCACCAGTTGTCTGTCTACCATAACACAAGTATTAAGTTACTTACTTTGGGGACGGACGACCGTGTGTGTAAGTGTCCCATATATTTATTTATATTTATTTATTTATATCAGTTCATAATCATATACACATTAAGAAGTGATTAATTTTATATATAATTCGATATTAGTTATTACAGGAATAGCATAATATTATTTTTTAATATATTACACCATTTATGTTCTGTAAAAAAAAATACTATTGAATATTTTTTATCTGTGTGACTTCCACATAAACTTAATATGCGTTTGTAGCAGAATGTCAAGCGTGAAAAATAAAACACGCACGAGGCCAACATATCAAATAATCATTTTAATTTATCATACTGAACGATCGTGTTTTAATAATTTTTGATAACACTAAAAAACACCTTTCCGTACACATTATTAAACATTATGAATAGATTTAAACAAAACTAAATTTCTTCAGTAAAATGTTAATAATAAAGATATAAAAATTAGTGTAAAGAAATAAAGAATGGGTAATACTATCTAGCTTAGACAAGAGTCTGTATCTGTAGGATGATAACTATTAGCGTTTTATAACCATTTGAAATTCATCTGGTTATTGGTTGTTTTGACGATTTAAAAGTAAATACTACTTCTATAATATACCATCGGTTCAAGATACCGCTACAATCGAAAATCAAGAAATATTCAAAAGATATTCCTTCTTGGCAAGCATTAAAAGCAGCAAGTATAGTTCATTTGATGATGACCAAATGATACTAAATCCTTGACATATGAACATAATACAATAGAAGTAAGAAAACTTTGTGGGATTTACACACACACACAACACACACACACACACACTTGCTAGTGTATCTATAATGAGACACCTTCACCTTATATCTGCAGATAAAATAGAGAGGAATTATTATAATATTGATATTTTTTATTACCTTTACCTTGGAGATGTCCACGCCTGTAACACCCTTGACCAGATCAGGAATGCACTGGACAATGCTGAGAACTTCACCAGTAAGCTTAGCAGCGCCAACTTCGCCACCACCGCACGACACCATGGTCACTTTACGGGCCTGCGACAGCGGTGCTGCTACTTCTGCTGCCACCTAATGGAAAAAAGATTATCAAAGAAAAAAAAAAGAAAGAAAGATTTATTTATGACGTCAACTTAAAGTTCACTTCGTAAATAAGTCATTAAAAAGTACGCTGACGCTCAAAAGTGGAGGCTTTATTAATACCTTAAAATCAAGGCTATCCACCTTCTTGACAATACGAGAATAGTTAGAAGACTGAAAAGCACAAAACCTTTGGGGCTTGAACTGGTGACCACCTTGAAATAGTGGTACGGTCTCACTGCTGAGCCACCACAGCTTTAAGCTTCACAGTTAAATAATTCTAATACTAGTATAATATAAATTAGAGAACGTACTTTCTCTATAATGAATTGTCTTTTTAGTGATAAGGATTACCATATTTTCGTTTATCAGTACACTGCGCTATCGTATACCTTAAAAATTATTGTATTTATCTATGATCCAGAATTATAAAGGTAAGTAAGTATCATTACACTAAGCTTTGAGATATCAGACCGATTGCGAAGCAATTGATCATATGTGATTATTATTTATTTATAAATTGAAAAGAAACAATAAATTAGAAACATTAATAAAGGTTTAATAAAACCCCTAATAGTAGTTTTCACTTGTCGTTTTTTACTATTACAATAACTTAAATAATTGTACTCATTCCTATGTACGGAAGACAAACGCAAAGATTGCATAAATAAAAAAGCATGATTTAAAATATGCCCAAAATATTAATCCACTATAAAATATTAATAATATTAATCCTGTCATACTATTCAGGATTACATGTATAATAATATATAAAGCTGAACACTTTGTTTATTTGAATGCGCTAATCTCAAGAACTAACTGGCTAATTCGAAAAATTCTCTGAGCGTAAGATAGTCCATTTATCGAGGAAGGCTATAGACATATATATAACATCACACTGAGATGAATAGGAGAGGAGCAGCAATAAAAAACGGCAAATTTAAAGCTTTTTAAAGCGCTAAGTAAAGGGTGAAAGTTATTCAAAAAGTTCTTATAATTAACTCACGATAACTACTTTTATGTTCAAAAGTTCGAGGAAAATAATTGTTACAGTTAGTAAATGATAAAAATGGATATAGCTACTCTTAAACCTTACACAAGTAAGCAATTACGAAATGTAACTAGTTATAAGAACTTTACCTAAAAAGACGACCCCCGAATTTCTTAGTCTCTCTTTGATTCGATCGAAAAGCGATTTTCTGAACCAGCAGCAAAGTTGAGGTTTCAAGAGCACTTGTTCATAAGTTAACTTGAATAATGAATATTTTGAATTCGTGAGTTCGAAAGTGGAAAAAGCTACTCGTATATGTGAGGTTAAGAACGTTTCGAAATGTTACATTAAGAAAACTTAAGAATGGAAAACTAAGGAATGAACTATAAGACGTAAAAATAACTTCAAAAACGTAAAGTATAGAAAATGTTAAAAGTCATAATTTGGAGCGTATGCCGCTTCAAATTATGACTTTTAAAATTTTTGATATTGAAATTTAACTCATATGTTATCGGATAATGTTATCCTTAAACATAACATTGGTTGAAAATCAATAATGACCGTTCGATCTTGACACGTTTATCTAAATGGGTAATTTGGGTTTTTTCTGTATCTTAACTGTGTATTTTTTATTACTACGGAAATTTAATCTGTTATGTTTAACTATATAATATAATTATTATAATTTGTTTAGAGTTTTTTCCAATCCATCCAAAACGCATTTTTTATCATTTGATCAAGGCAGTATTTTATTTAAAAAAATCAATTAATGTAATTACCAACAACAGAAGTAATACATTCTTAATGAATTTAAATATTAGATAACCAATTTAAAACAGTTTTAATTTATTTGACAATTCTGAGGCGAATCGTGACGTCAACACATTTAACTTACATCGCGATAACATAATCAAACAGGCGTAGAAAATCTATTCGATCAAGACGAACGATATTGTTCAAGTAAATAGCAGTTTTCTATTATTTTTTGTAGATTTTTTTTAGTGTATCAATATTTAGAAAACCTATCGAAAAGTCGGTTTCGTTATATCATTTAATGATCATGATGATCATTTGATGATGAATTTTTTCTATGACCGATTTTATACATAATAAAATAAACCTATTGAAAATACAGAGTTGTACATGTTTCATTATTTATTAAATAAAGCTTGGGCATGATTTGTATAGACCTGTAAGTAATTCAAAATAGATAAACTTGTACATTTTTGCTGTAAATAAAAAAAATAAAGATTAATATACAATAAGGAACGTTAATTATTAACCAAGAGAACAAGTCAGACTTTCGATTTCTGTAGTATTTCCAACCATTAATTTAACTATGTCAATAGTTAAATTAATACACGCCTGTGAAGTTCCATAATTATTACATTGAAAACCACAGTAAACATATTCTTTGCATTATAGGCGCTTTGTTTTTTTTTAATAGTGAGGTGACGTGTTAATGATCACCTATTTTTATTGAACATAGTTAATTGAGTAGATGATTAAAATTTAACCACCATTTTGTTGCGATTGTCACAAATTGGCCGTTGCTTTGATTGCGAACGATATTGTCTATGACTTATGAGGATGTCATAAATAATAATATTTTTTTCATTGTTTCGTCGCTGTCATGTTTTTTTTTTAGAAATGCGATAAAGTACATATTCAGTGTAATAATCATTTAAATACGCGTTTATTCTTATAAAACGTTAAGAAAAAGAGAATATTAATATAATAAATCGATTAAAACTTGTATGTAAATAAAATCGATTGTTTTAAGAAATCGAGCGAGATATATAATTAAGGAGCGTCGGAACAAAAACCGATAAATCACATTTTGACGTTTTTTTGGTTTTGATGCCAATTGGTTGTTCTCGTACATATCTTACTTTATGATTAATGTACCTGGTCAAAAAGAAGATCCGCTTTGAATCCGTCCGCGAAATAAACGAATCTGAACATAAACTAATAAATACATCAATCATACTAAATAACGATGGCGATCGGAACAGATAGTTTTCATTTAACATAAATCATGCCATAATTAATTAAAAATGAAGCTTTTTAAGTATTAAAGTATGACGTGATTATAAATAAAGTTGTTTAATTGGAAGCCACCTAATCTGGCTTTATCAAAAACCGACATATCCAGTACGTTTGGTCAATAACCGATATATCCATTTCCTTTTATATAAATGAACAGGTATCACAGTCGCGGGTGCAGAATTTCGGTTTCCAAACTGTGACACTAACACAAATAAATTGATAGATTTCGTTTAACACTAAATTAGTAAACTATGAACATCTATATTTTTAAATTTTCTATAAAAAATAGAAATGTGATTTATCGGTTTTTGTTCCAACGCTCGTCAATTGGGACATCCCTAAGCTGTCAAAAGTTAAATGTTTGGGAAGACAAATAATTTTATAACTGTCTCTGTAAAATTATTTTCGGAGTAACATTATTGAATTAATAACTCATGTTACCACTACGCCGTGTAGTATCCAGCTGAATAGAATAGTACCACCCTCATTTCTTACCGAGGTGTCGTAATAGGCGATTAAGGTAAGTTGACCCACTGTGTGGTATCCGGTTGAGTAAAATAGACAACCCTTTTTCTTACCGAGGAGTCGTAAAGTACGACTAAGGTAAGTTGACGTCAGGCAGGCGGCTGGACGTAAAATACGTAGCCAAATCATATGCCAACATGTTGTCCCGACCCCACTTAAAGTGGGATAAGGGCAGAAGGATGATGAACTCATGTTACGACTGTTATATATCACCAAGAAAGATTTGAGCTTTAATGATTGAAATTGTCAATTTTAATTATTCAGGCTTGAAGCGGCGGTAGCGGAATGGTTAGGGTAACGGACTTGCGAACGAGATGTCGTGGGTTCGAATCCCGGCCATTATACTACCGACGTGGCCCAAACATTTAGCTTAGCTGGAGGGGTTAACGAGTTGACTAGTAATTTGTAACCCAAATTGTGTTTATGTTTTAAAAACTACAATCGTAACTTAAAGGTAATTGATGTACGCGCTATTAAGCAGCGCACCATAGGAACTATATCCACTTTTTTTATTACTTACCTTCGGTAATGTCTCGAGCATCATATCCACCATCGCAGCCGAGCCATATTCTTTCCAAGCATCTGCTTTCTTCGTCATTTGTTCCGCATCAGCAGACGCTTTCGCCTTTATAGCGAACGCTTCGGCCTGTGAGTAAAGTATATTAATGAAAGCGTTATTCAAAAATAATTTATAGCATTAGGCGTTACTTTGCGGAGATCCATAATACAAAAGTAATAATAAAATTATTTTGCTATAATCCGCGAAGAAGTAAAATAGAAAATATATATAATGCTAAATGTAAGTAGACAATCGGTTATCATACCTGATACATGCAGGATTCGTAAAAACACATGCACAAACCTGCACCACCGCCACCACAATACACAAGCACTATATACGTTCACTATCACAAACTCAACAATCGTTTCGCCCCGCAACCGCAGCATCGTCAGGAGATAGACTCCACGACCAAAATCGCAAAGCGAAGCAATACCCAAATAAGTTTAGTTATATACTAATCGGTTCAACCCATTTTCTACATTTAGCATTTTTTCATTTCCACATTTAGCATTATACATATTTTCTATTTTACTTCATCGCGGATTATAGCAAAATAATTTTATTATTACTTTTGTGTTATTCAAAAAATTATTAAAGTTGCCATTACAATTTTTAATATCACGACACAGAAAAAATTACAAAGAGAAATATATATGGCGCCTAATGTAATGCAAACAAGTGTCAAATAAACGTAAACTAGATTTTTCTAAACCTTCTAAAGCAGTGTTTCCCAACATGGGGCCCACGACCCACAGGGGGGCAATTTGATGGTAGGGGGGATTTCAACTCGACACCAGTTTAACCCTTTCGCTCTGGGCAATTTAAGTGCAATGCTAGATTTCGCTGCAAAATTAAATAAAAAAAGCAATTTTTCTTCCTAAAACCCATTATTTACCCTCTTTAAGTGGACCATTCAATTTTTAATATTAAAATTTGTGTATGTTATTTAGGGGGGCAAGGTAATTTTTAACGTGTGGCATGGACCAAAAAGGTTGGGAAATACTGTTCTAAAGCAAGAAATTACAAGCTGTCCTATATACCATAGGTTATTTATCAATAGTAATGATGAACTTTCATAGCTTACCTCACCACGAACTTTGACAGCTTCAGCCTCAGCTTCTGCCTCCAGCACAGTCTTCAATCTGTGAGCTTCAGCCAACTTCTCTAGCTTAAACTTCTCGGCCTCTGCTGGTCTGCAAAATAACAAAAAATACATACATTTCTACCAAACTACAAACTATAGATAAATCGAAATCCGCTACAGTTTGTAGGACCTTTTTTTACCCGGCTCCAACGATTTTCCTAAAATTCGCATGCAGAGGGGGAGGAGAGGAGAATTCAGTTTTGAGGGAGAAAAATAGAGCTAGCTAGGATTTTGTAAAATTTGTTTTATCCCTGTTTTTGGGCATTAAAAAATACTAAAATTTACATTGTATATATAAAATACTATTTTTGCCGTTGAATGTCAGGTCAGCGTAGCTTATTCGAGGAACGTGTGGTCGCGAGAAATGAAAATACCTAGGATCGAGCCCCATCTAACATATAAATTTTTGGATTTTTTTTTTATTTTGTAAAAATTTACCGAGCAAGGCTCAGACAACCAGATACTTCATCTAATGTGGTGAATTATCCTGTTAATATGTATTTTGTTGGGTCTAAATGAAAATTCAAACAAAAAATCTCAAGTCAAAGACTGATTTTGACTGGCCCGTTGGCCCAGTGTGTAGTGATCCTGCCTTCAGCTACATGGTTGCCGGTTCGATTCTCGCCGAGGGCCAACATTTTTTATAAATGAATTGGTTGTTCTTCGAGTCTGGGTGTATATTTGTATTTAAGTATGTATTTAAAAATTATTATAAAAAAGCAAAGATATTTCTCCTTTATACTTATTCAATAAATAAAAAGCAATTTTCCCAAAGTCAACTCATTTACTCTCTCAACAACTCAATGACACATATATGACAGCCACAATGCTTTTTACTCTATTAAGGAGGTTGTTTTAGAAACATGTTGTAACAATATATAAGTATATATTCACCAGATGTCTGACCAACACAAGTATTAAGTTACTTATTTTGGGGACGGACGACCATGTGTGTAAGTGTCCCATATATTTATTTAAAGAGCTGAAGACCGAGTTGGACATTGGTCTCTCCAATATCACTCCACTGAGTGATATTGGAGACTATGTCCAACAGTGGACAAGGAGCTGTTAATGATGATGAAGAAATGTCAATTCTCTCCAAGCAGAGCAGTGATACTAACAAGTCCGTGCTCTTACCTGCGCACAGTAGCTTCTAGTTCCTTCTCTCTTCGCTGCACTTCCCATTTCAGCACGTTAATCTCTTGCGTGCGTTCCACTACCACAATCTGCATCTTCTCTTCCTTGATGCGCTGTTTGGTTTTCGCCGCTTGTAACTCATACGCCATTTCAGCTTCGGCCTTTAAGACAAACAATTTAAGTCAACAATCGAACTTCAATTACTTATTTCGCGTTTTGCAAACAGTTAGATGATTTATAGAATTAGGCGTTACTTTGCGGATATCCATAATACAGAATTAATAGATAGTAGCGGCCTGTTACTTTCCCACTGCTGAGAATAGACCTCTTCTCACCGTTTTTGGAGAGAAGGTTTGGAGCTAAGACCTACCACGCTGCTCCAATGCGGATTGGTAGGTTACACATATCTCCAGAATTCTCTAGAGATATGTAGGTTTCCTCACGATGTTTTAGTTCACCGAAAAGCTTGTGGTAAATTGCAATTAGCAATAAAACACATAAGTTTTAACAGAAAACCTCATTGATGTCTGCCCGGGTTTGAACCCATGACCTTCTCGAAAGAGTCACACGGTCTCACCGCTGGGCTACCACAGCTTATTGCAAAAGTAATAATACAATTATTTTGCTATAATCCGCGATGAAGTAAAATAGAAAATATATATAATGCTAATGTAGAGCGACCAAAATCGCAAAGCATTTGCAAGGCTTTGCGATTTTGGTCGTGGAGTCTATCTCCTGATGATGCTGCGGTTGCGGGGCGAAACGATTGTTGAGATTGTGATAGTGAACGTATGTAGTGCTTGTGTATTGTGCTGGCGGTGGTGGAGGTTTGTAAATGTGTTTTTACGAATTCTGCATGTATCAGGTATGAAAACGGATTGTCCACTCTACATTTAGCATTATATATATTTTCTATTTTACTTCATCGGGTGTTATAGCAAAATAATTTTATTATTACTTTTGCAAACAGTTAGAGTTAACATTAATGACGAATGCAAAACAACTTTAAATTATTTTTTTTAAATAAGAGACAAGTAACACAGTTGTCACATCATCATCTACCTGCCCCTATCCCACTCTAAGTGGGGTCGGCGCAACATGTTAAAAACATGTTTTCACATGATTTGGCTACGTATTTTACGACCCGCCGCCTGCCGGTCATCAACTTACTTTCATCGTATTTTACGACACTTCGGTAAGAAAGAGGGTGACACATTCTACTCAACCGGATACCACACGGTGGGTCAACTTACCTTAATCGTCTTTTACAACACCTCAGTAATAAAAGAGGGTGGTCTATTCTAATCAGCCGGATACCACTGGTCGGGTAGATTTACCTTACTCGCCTTTTACACCTCGGTAAGAAATGAAGGTGGCACTGTTCTATTCAGCCGGATACCACACGGCGTATCTAATATTATCGTATCGTATAGGCGTATGTAACTCTAATATATAGTGTACTCTGGAATATATACACAACTTTATAAAGCAATTCTTATAAGGTGTTTGTTACCAATGATGTACATGTTATAATGGATTTAGATATTATACTAACCTTCTTAGTTTGTACTTCGACATCGTAAGCGGATTTCTTCAGTTCGAAGTCCCTTTGTGCTTTAGCGATTTCCGTATCGTTGAGAAATCTTGCTGCCATACGTTGTTCCTCCGCCATGGCTTCCTTAATCTTTGCTTCGGCCTGAGCCTCCGCCTCGCCTATACGCGCGTCTCTCTTTACTTCCGCCGTACGGGCCATACCCAACGCTTTCAAATACCCCTACGAAGCAGATCGTTTATGTGATTTGAAGTTATTATTAAGTTGCCAATCTATGTTTAAAAAACAATCATAGCAAAATAAGACATCGATTTACACGGTAAGGGTACAAAAATGCCGGATTATAATCGTATTTTTATTAAATTAATTTTACTTTACATTATAAAAACTTTTTTAAATCTATGTATGAATTAATTCAAAGGCTGTAAAAAAAAGTACTAATAAGGTTAATTTGTAAAAAAATTGATAGAGAAGTGGCTCTTAATTAAGAATAATTTTTAATTCTTCTATGGCAGATTTGTCTATGGCTGTCGTATATTTGACAAACTACACTAGCTCTAAGGGTCTTATTAGATTAGATAAATCTTCATATGAAACAGTATTAATAATATATATTAAATAACCTTAATAACGATATTCGTGCTTCAGAATTAGGTTTACCATAAGAGAAGAAAATATAACTGAAATAGCAAACAAAAGTGAACAAGTCTAAAATTATAAATAATCTTGATGTGTAGCATCAATGCTATCTATCATCATAAGGAATTATTTAAATAAGTAAAACATTATGAAACATAGTTTGCCTACTAATTTATGGGTGTAGAAATCATTAGTGGATAAAATTACTATTTAATTAGAAATTATGAGATATTGAACAGAGTTGAGTTGAGTTGAGAGTTGACGAAAGATAGGACAGAATGGAAGAGAAAAACATGTTGTGCCGACCCCACTTAGAGTGGGATAAGGACAGGATGATGTCTATACGAAATGTTCAAAAGTAATCATATGTTTATGACAACATATGGACTTCCCTCAACAAGAAGACATATTGCGCCGACCCCACTCAGAGTGGTATAAGAGTAAGAGAATGATGATGGACTTTCGTCAATCGTCCAAATTTTAAACATAAAGTCCGTGGTATTCATAATTAATGCATGGAAACCGGCTATACTCAAGTCTTATCTTATCGGATGAGCCCGACTAGTTTCAAGCCCCGACAGCGCTCTTATTCATGAGCTCTTTACGCGGCGTTATCGTGGCGGGAAACAAGTCGGGCTCATCCAATAAAATAAGACGTGAGTATAGCCGGTTTCTATACATTAATTATAAAATCGTCCATTAAAGTTTTAAAGTCTTAAATTACTTTAGATTACTTAACAATTTTCTATACTTCAGAAAGATTTTATATAGAGATCATATCATATGTGATAAGATATGAAGAAATCACGGACAAAAACCAATAAGGAAAAAAAAATAATTCAACACCGTGACTCATTATTAACCGCTCCTCGTCATACTCATCACACTAGAAGTCCCACCCTCCCCCATTTTCCCGCCCGTATTTTATGGCCGGCCCCGAACTTTTGACGCCGTTTATATTGATCTAGAGGGCAATGGCTGATGTCATCTAGTATCACATTTAACACAACGACATTAAGAAGCAATTATAGAACAAACACCTCATGCTTATCCCGAATAGCAGTGTCACACTTAGGTATTCAACATTAAAATCTAATACGTATTAAATTGTAGTAATTGAATTTGTATTAGTTTGTGCTATATAATAAAGTAAGATGGCAACAATTTTTTTTTAAATCGAATATATTGGCAAGGAAAAACTCCTCTCGTTAAGAGCTAAAATAAAGATATTAAATAATCGAAATCAGACCGCAGGGCTATTATACTAGAGTACCAAAACCAGTCTAAAATATGTACTATAAAGAAAAAGACTAGATTAACTCATTTAAACATTAAATACTGTTTTCTGAGCGATTTATAATCTATACTAATATATAAAACTGAAGAGTTTGTTTGTTGGATTGTTTGAACGCGCTAATCTTAAGAGCTACTGAACCGATTTGAAAAATTCTTTGAGTGCAAGATAGTCCATTTACCGAGGAAGGTTATAGGCTATATAACATCACGCTATGTTGAACAGGAGAGGAGCAACAGTAAGAAATTTACGAAAACGGCACAATTTAAAGCTTTCCTTGCGTGCGCTAGGTAAACGGTGAAAGTTATTCAAAAATCATGAATTACAAAATTGTTACCCTCTAAAAGGTCTACATAAAAGTCCGAGACAGCACATGTCTAGCTTTTAAGATTAATTCGCTTTAACCATTTTTATGATTATTAAAATACTATATTACAGTTTTAATCTGTCCACGCGGGCAGAGTCGCTGCCGATTCGCTAGTTTTTTTTTATTATATAGCAATTCCAGCAATGTAAACTACAAACGCGAATAATCACTCACACTCTGGTGTCATCTATCATTTATCAATATTAAATTTAACATCTTCGAGTGGTTTTAGATATGGTTCTTTAATCTTTAGTTTAAATATGATTTACTATCTCAATAAAAAAGATAAAAACACGGCGGCGAATGATATATCATTGTTCTTAATATAGAGATTAGAGGGTAATAGTATACTGATCTTTTCCTCTAAACTGAATTAAGTAAGGCCAGTAACCTCGTTGTCTAAACCACTAAGAACTAGGGATGTTAGGATAAAGGCGACGAGGGATTTTACATCCTTTAAAGATATTAATGAACACTTCCGTTTAACAAAAGTAGTAATGGTGTTTTTGATAGAAACAGTGACCGAAAATATTTGATTAACTATAGAGTAAAAAAAACAGTTGATAATATACTTAAATTAAATTTAGATTAAATTAAAAAACTTATTCGTTCGGAATAAGTTAATAATAATTACTACAGAAAGAAAAGTAATTTACGTCTGAATCTCAAAATCTTCATTTAGTAGCGAATCTATTAGTTGCGTCGCAATATTAGGTTTTTATCTAATGATTCACATAAATTCGTGCAAGTACATCAAGTGCATTTACATTTGCAAGTACATTTATGTACAAAGCAAGCACTAACTAAGCGTCAAATAATTTATTGAAATAGGCGCTACTTTGTGAAGATCCAGAATACAAAAGTAATAATATTATTTTGCTATTATTCGCGCTAAAGCATAATCGCTAAAAAATAATCATGTTGGAATTTTGTCGTGGATTGTCTATCTGTCAATAATGTTTCATTTACAAGGCAAAATGACTGATAAGTTTGTAATAGTGAATATGTGTAGTACTTGTGTATTGTGGAGTTAATGATGGTTAAGTAGTACATGCGATTTTATGAAGTCTGCATATATCCGGTATGAAAGCAGAAAAGATAATATAAATTTAACATAACATATAATTTCCTATATTCTTTAGAGCGGACTATAGCAAAACAGTAGTTTTATTACTTTTGTAGGCGTAAAACATTTCGTCTGGACACGTTCTAAAAGTAAACCAAATAAAAAGTGTAATTCATTAAGCCAGCAACACACAAATTGAATAATTTATTTACATACCTTTGCTCCCTGACAAAATAAAAAGTTTTATTCAAATAGTCATACTAATTTATTAAATAATCTAATCCTATCTTAATAACTATACATATTCAATACGAACATTGAATTGTAAAACATGTGTATATATAATTAGCATAGTCAAATATATTACAAATAATAAAAATTATATTATATTTTGATTATAAACTAAAAACCTTAAAGCAAGAACCAAAATAAACTTTGAAAAACAAAAAAATCCATGATATAAGAAGTCTAAAAACTGTATATATAAACATATTTTTAACTTCGCCTACCATAACATTTTTGTCATTGATATTAAATTAATTTATGAGATGCTGAGTGATTTTTTAGTGATAAAAAGTTTATAATTGATCGAATATGGCGTGGAAGCTATAATTGAATACATAATGTAAATAATTAGATTAAATTTACCTCTTCATCCCTGATGTCCTTTAGGGTATAAGATACCACAGTGATTCCCATATTTATCAAATCACTCGAAGCCACTTCAAATACCTTGAAAACGAAAAAAATACCTTGCCTCAGTATACAAGAATACAAGCAAATGTATACAAACTAACATGTGTTAGTTTAAAAAACAACAACTGCAAAGTAATTTAAAAAATATCACATTTACTTGTAGGTTTTGGAGATCTCTTTTAGATCTATTTTATCGTATTGTTAAAGCCGTGTGGTATACGGCTAAATAGAAGAGTACCACCCTAATTTCTTATCGAGGCATCGTAAAAGGCGACTAAAGTCGACCCGCATTGTGGTATCCGCCTGAGTAGAATACATCACCCTCATTTCTAAGCGAGGTGTCGTAAAAGGCGACTAAGGTAAGTTGATCCACTGTGTGGTATTCGGTTAAGTAGAATAGACCACTTTCTGTCTTACCGAGGTGGCGTAAAATACGACTAAGGTAGTTGATGTCAGGCAGGCGGCTGGTCGTAATATACGTAGCCAAATCATGTGACAGCATGTTTATAACATGTTGTGCCGACCCCACTTAGAGTGGGACAAGGGCGGGAAGATGATATTTTATCGGAGTGTCAATATTCTGTAAGACCTAAGTGGTTTTCAGTTACTGGGCTGGAGGACGAAACAGTTTTAAAGAGTTCAGTTGGGCTGTTGCTGGGACAGCGTTCAGAAGACGAAGAAGTGTGTGTGTTTAACGAATACAACGCCCTACTGATATTGAATGATTCAGGACGGTAGTAAGGAAAAACTAAAGACCTTAACACTTTGCTGTAAGACTTTTTATGTAAAATTATGGAATTATACTTTATTTATTGAATAACTTTCCAATTTATATATTGTACTATTTTTAAGTTAAATGGTCCTGTCTAAGTTATTCTTATAATATATATCTTTACCATCATGGTCTTTTTTGTTGCTATAAAAGAGTAATATCCTTGCGTTAATTTTAACATTCTGAACAATTATTTTCCTATTCTAAACCAATCTACGCAAAATTATTTCAATTATTAAGTACTTATCGTTTTAATACACTTACACCGTACTAATTAATAAATATTACTATTTTTGAAACGGAATTATAATCAGTAGTTTTTGAGTTTATTACAAACGACGAATGATGCACTACGCAGCATATCTTTAGGGTTTTATGAGATAAAATATTACCTTTTTGGAAAAAATCTTCCTGTCTTTATATATTTCTTCAACTGTCATTGATCCCATTATTGCACGTTGATGACCCTCGAGGGTCACAAGCGCTATGTGTTGAATCTCCTGCTCAGATTTGCCGAGAAATTGCTCGCATGCTGAGAGCAACATCTCGGCATTTTGACCTTGGATCTTAACCTAAAATTACGTTATAATAAAATTTTATAACAGCGTTATAAAAAAAAGGAACTCAGATATCACTAAGTATCATACAAGCAACTCGATAACTAAAATTCTGTGTGCGATTGTATGTCTGTTCTTCTGGGTCAAATAACAAGTTTCCTAAATAACAGAATGACCAATGTCAGAATAAACATAATAGGTACTGACGTAAGCGACCCTAAGCTGAATATATCTAGTTATAACTAGTGTTGAGTCTACTTCCAGGAAACAATGATTACATCTTAGTATGTACTCGCATTATAAATTCTGACAGCGTTCAGAGTTATACAATACTAGTAATATCCCGCGGTTTCACTGGCGTAATTTTAATTTTTTTACACCTTATTACAATTTTATAACGGATCCCTATTTTTTTAATGTAATAAAGCCTATGTTGCCCCGTGAAGAAAAGTAAGGAATTTTTTAAATCGGTTTATTCGTTTTTGTGTGAAAACATTACAAACATACATACAAATTGTTCCTCTTTATAATATTAGTATAGAAGAATTAGTCAGAACTAAAGAGAACTGAATATTATATCATGAGCAAATCATCACAAGCTACGTCTAATCAAATATTTATATGAGAATCTATTACAGTTATTGAATTAGTTTTTTTAACAACGATTTAACTGTCACAATGTTTTATCATCTTTAGTGATGATAAAATTCAAAACAGTAACTCGGAAGAGATAAGATAATATGCCTTCCACAGTAAACTATTTTAGGTGATTACCAATTACTGTCAAATTTGTCAAACTAAAATAACTTTAATATAACAATATTTAAATAAATATATCTGTAAATTCATCTTCCTTTGGTAGTGACTTTAGTAGAGACTGTGACTAGACCCTCGAAAACGATCCTCGACTAGAAAAAATAATTCCACATGTGATTTAGCTTTTCGCCGGTTGCTAGTAGTAGAAACAGTGGAGGTTCAATGATTGGAAAGAAAGAAGAGAATAAAGGAAGGCGTCATGAAATATTCCTGAACTGTCAAAATACATATATTATATTCATATATACATATAGGCACATGTTTCATCTTTCACAGATAATATTGGTGAATAAATATGTGTATTTATTTCAGTTAAGCAATGACTACATAGCTTTGTACAATATGTATAACAGGCAGTTGCATTGTGTTAACATTTGGTTGTCTTATTTAACTATTTACAGACATAATAATATTTTTTCTTGTATAAAATTTACTTATACTGTGATACTCGTGCATTTTCAAAAAGATATCAAAAGTTAGATGATTAGTGGAAAAATTGATATAGACATTGGTTAAAAAGCAGACCTTAGTAAAATACCTTGAAATATAGATAAAAAATTGGGCCAGTTATTTTCATAATGATGTTTCTATTTTCAGGATACTTTTCTCAATAGATCAAACCATGGATTTTTTATAAATCTTATTTCACATAAGATTTATAGAAAATCCATAGTTTAAACCTATGATGTCGAGGTAATTATGTAGGATTTGTAATCACTGTACCTGCGCAATGCCTGTCACAGATATGGGAACACCTTGAATTGTGTACACTGTTGGTGACTCTACTTGCAGGGTCATTGTGTTAAGTGATATTCTCTGGACACGTTGTATAGCAGGCCACACAAATGCTCTTCCACCAGGCACAAGCAATGGTTTGGAGTAGCAACATCCTGTATATAAAATAGTGTGCAACATTACATTTTGTTAGATTATTGATTAGCTGACTAAACACCATGTACTATCAAACAACATATATATTCCCCTTAAAAAATTGATTGGAATTTGTCTTCTTTGTTAGTGTCAATAAAATGCATTAGGTACTGTAATTATGGTTGTGCAATAAAATATAGTGTACAATGTACCAAAATTTATAAATAATCACAAATACTGAAAAACATTGATAACCACTTATTTTGTTACAACAATGTACAAGGTAGTTGGAATTAAGAAATCCTTGCAGCTTTAGTCTAAATTCATGATTTAATAATAAATACAGCCTTGCAATAAGATTTTAATAATATAGATATATGAAAAGAGGAATTTTCTGTTTAAATAATACACAAATTAAAATTGGATATTTTAACTTGTTTATATATATTCAATTTAATGTGAATTTCTCTTCATAAAAGCTAACAAATATGAACCATTAATTTAATAGCCTGGGGATTTCCCATGAAATTATGGCATGACAAGGTAAATTATTTTTATCTATAGTAATATATTTCATACATATAAAAAAAATAATTCATAAAATAATCAAATGTGGAGTGTGATTTTTCACATGTATGTACCTACTAAAATCTGGTTAAAATGTGGCAATTTTTATAAGAATAACTTCAATTACACAAATAATCATTATTTTTATGTTACGCCATACAATTTTATCTAGGCGGTGCGAAAAATTAATATCGCTTTATTGTTCTTAAAACAATCGCTAGCATCAAAACTACAGTTGGAATTAATAACGTTATCATGCAGATGAGAAAAATAAACGCCTATGACAATTTGATCATTCGCTTAAATAACAATTACTAAAAAAATTTAAGATTATTTACCTGACACTACAAGAGCCTCATTTGGACCGCAGGTAACGAAACCCCAAGTCATTTTCAGTATTTGAAGTGAAATTATGGTCAAATAAATAAAATTAATTAAATTATAAAACACTGTAAATCAAAACATAAATCGGCTTCTGTGGAATAATTTTTTATAATTTCATTAACGGCGTGAAATCGAGTCTTTTGCTTCTGAATAAATGGTAGGAGTACCATAGACCATTTTTTTCAATAATATCTGCCTTAGAGGAAAAATATAAAACCTAAACTCAGAAGAACGCATAAACATCAAACAAAATATATACATAATAACGTTTACACAAACTTTTATTTGTTGTACCTATATTGTTTTTCGGTTTTTCCAAATTCCGAATGGCAAATATAGGTAGCAGCATATTTTATAAAGGTTATAACCAATTTTTATATATGGTACTTAGTTGCGATAGAACTGGTTCTAGTGGTTGTAGAATAACCATTAATCGTTTTATCTAAATACACACATACAATCTCAAATATCGAGATACTAATCTAGATGGATGTACATGTCCAACATGAAAAAAAAATATATTTTTGAATAAGTTTTAAGACCATTATAATTAAATATTGCAAAAAAAATTATATATCTACTCGAGTTCTGTGGTTGAGCATTCACTCCTACATGTATGTTATCCTATCATTTGTCTTTAGTTATATTCCTTGTCTGTGAATGTGTCATAGAGTTATTATATGAATGTGTACAGTGTAGCTATGTAATCTATGGTAGCTATATGGTACACCTCTATAGATGTTGGGAGCAAGTAAATTCTGAAAATCGTTTTTATATTTGTCAATAGATGACGCTCAAATATTTTTGAGTGTTGTAGTGGTTACTTTAATGTAACGGATCCTCACTATATATAGTTTAAAATAACGAAAGTTCAAATGAGTTTGTTTAGTAAATCCAATTTGTGTTTATATATTCCTGTTTTAATTCCCGATCGACTGTTGTTCAAGCACCTGATTTCTATAATTATTTTATCATATAATTAATAATTATTTTACTTTAAAAATGACATGAGCAATAATGTTAAGTACTAATTTTGTACTTGTGTAACTGTATGAGTAAAATATTACCGTCAGTCGGACTTAAAAAGGTAACAAACATCCATCCCAGATGCCGTATTTTAATAAATGTCACAAAAAGTGAGTGATGAACCAGTAGCAAAGATATTATTACCATTTTTACCTACCTCGGCCTCATTTAACCGTTTTAAACTTGCTCTTTGAAGCACGGTGGGACTTAACTACTAAAATGCAGTATTTCTATAAGTTGTTTACATAATCATATAGTAAGCGTTATGTTAACGAGGCTATCCTGCCCTCGACCATGAAGTGAGTTGAGGAACGGCACTCATTTTCTGCGTGGCTGATGACGACATATTATTAATAATGATACAAAATTGATGTTGAAAGCTGTGATAGCCCAGCGGTGAGACCGCGCGACTCTTACGAGGGGTCACACACGGGTTCAAACCCCTGGTAGGCACCAATGAGTTTACGTTAAAAACTTATGTGTCTAATTGATAATTGCCATTTATCATACGCTTTTGCGGTGAAGGAAAACATCGTGAGGAAACCTGCATATACCAAAAGCGAAGGGAGGAGGCCTATGCCCAGTAGTGGGATAGATAGTAACAGGCCGTTACTTTTTACTTTTATTGATGTAGGAGTGTGTCATAAATGTTTATAAAATGTGTAACGCACAACATTTTATCTGTAATAGTGGCATTCGGCAACATGGTATAAACATGTTGTCACATGATTTGGCTTTATATTTTACGATTGGCCGCCTGCCTGATGTCAACTAACCTTAGTCGTATTTTCCAACACCTTGGTAAGAAAGAGGGTTGTCTATTCAACTAAACCAGACACGACATGGTGGGTCAACTTACCTTAGTCACCTTTTACGACACCTCGGTAAGAAATGAGGGTGGTCTTTCCTACTCATTATTACTATTATTTAATAATTATTTATAGATATTTATCCTACACACATAAGACATAAATAAAGCAATGACACTTATTTTTTATTTTTGTTCAACAAATTCATAATTTTGGACATCCACCATATTTTCTTAGAATACCTATAGCTATTATGATTCAATTTACACCTTCAGTATAAGTTTTAACCTTTTCCTCAAATGATGCCCCTCAGAAATATTTGGACACGGATTAATAATCGGATCGGTTAAAATATCCTGACATGAAATTAACTAAACGTTAATTAATTTCAAAGGAGATGAAATTCGTAAATATTTTACCAGAATTAATTAAATACATATTTCCATTGTGCAGGAATCTGACAATCTGTTAGAAACACTTGATTTTAATAATTTAAAGGCAAAATTAATTTTCGTGCAATGCACATTGGAATGTAATGTAATTAAGATTGATTGAAAAGTTATTTATTAGATTTTAAAGTGATCTTATACAAAGTACAGATTACATCAACTTTTATTTTCAATCCTTATTTTTGATATTGTTGTAATATTTAAATTTTTATACTATTATTTACCTACAGTGTCACAGCTTTACCACTACTGGGAATAGGCTTCTTCTCTACCTTTTTGGAGAGAAGGATTGGGACTAAGACCTACCACGCTGCTCTAATGCGGATTGGTAGGTTACACATATATCCAGAGATTATCTAGAGATATGCAGGTTTCCTCACGATGTTTGCCTTCACCGAAAAGCGTGTGATAAATTGCAATGATCAATTAGATACATAAGTTTTAACAGATAAACTCATTGGTGTCTACCCGGGTTTGAACCCGTGACCTCCTCGAAAGAGTCGCACGGTGTTATCGCTGGGCACTCACAGCTTGTAGAAATACTTACAGGTAATTTTTTTTTATCATAACATTAGGTAAAAGTAAATTTAAAAAAAAATCTCCTAGTGTTTACTTGAATGATATAAATATGTGTATATAACATCCTCTTTTATTAAGTAAAGCGGGAATTATACGCAAAGCGCTGGAGTGAATTAAAGACCAAAATTAGATACAATACGTTATATGTACATTGCCAATTGTTTGTTTCCGTTATAACAGGACCTGAAAAAGTTCATTAAACGTTTCATTTTATATGTTATAATAAATTATAGTTTAGTAAATACTTTATATAGTATATATTATATAGTATATAAAAATAAAAAATATTGTAATTTAGTCAGTAATTGCAATTCCAAATAAAGAAATAAATAAATTTAACTTATATAAATATTTTATATGAGTTTCATAGCATTTCTATTTTCATAGCATTTATTTTTTGAGCAGATGATTTTATTAAAGACAAAAAAATATATTTTATGCTTTTTATATGCATAAAAGTAATGAAAATATTATCTATTATAATCTGCGATAAAAGAAAATATACCTATGTAATGCTTAATGTAGAGTGTACTATCCGTTCTCATACCTGATACATGCAGAATTTGTAGAAATCATACTCTACCCGCCCCAATAACACAACAATATATAAGCACTGCACACATTCATCAGCATAATCTCAACAATTGTTTCGCGCTGTAATCGAAGCATCGTCAGGAGATAGACTACACGATAAAATCGCAAAACTTATGTATGTATTGTTGACCTAGCAAAGTAACGCCTAATTCTACAAATTGCATAATGTTTAATAGACATCACAAATAATTATAAAAATTACATATTCCAGAACTACAGTTATACTTTAAAACTATCTGATGACTTACAAATTCGTTTAGACTATAGCGATACTAACTATAAATTATATAAGGTAAGTAATTGGCCGTTTTTTATGAATATTAAATAACAAGCGTTTTGTTTGTTCTAGCTAATAAAAAAAAAATTGTAATTACCTGTTGCCATCTATTAACAACAGCCCAAAACCTCAGAACTGTCGCCAATTGTTTAATATTTAAAAATTAGTATCATTAATTAATATTTTTTATTAGCTACAGCAAACACAACGCTTATAATTTAAAATACAAAACGGTCAACTACTAGTACATGGCCAATTACTAGCGCCATTACATACTTACATAACTAAAATTATTTTCAAAAATTATTATATGGCGTGTCGTTTGTATTTAAAGTATTCGAATAAGATCTGGAATGTTCTTTAGGGATAATATATTTTCGGGATAAGTCATTTAATGATTATAAAGCGTAGAAATCGATGTGAGTCGCCGTAGAGGGGATTCCAAGACGTGAGGGCCAAGGGGGCCGCAATGGCGCGGGGCGACGAGGGACGCCGCGGTAGCGCGCAAGTCGCCGCCCGTATCGACCGGCCCGGATATGCATTGCGATGCCGCCGGAGAGATCAGCCGACCTACCTACTCGCGGAACTCGACGGCCGCGTATCGAAAACTTGCGGTACAGCCGTCAGCCACCGTTAACTTCCAAGACCCTCGTGGTCTGTCACGCGCACCACTTTTGTTTGCCTTTTTTGTTATCGATAACAGGTTTGCACTTTACCAGTATCTCACAAATTAGCGCTGACGTAGGAATAGATGAAAATTAATAAAATATGACGCTTACTTTCGCATCACTTGTGACAATCTATTTTGCCTTTGCCAGTATCGCACATGAAAATAAGTGATGACGTAGGAATAAATGAAAATTAATAAAATATGACGCTTACGTTCGCATACGTCACATCGCTTAATACAATTTGTTTTGTCTTTGCCAGGCACATAAAAATACACTTACTAACAAAGCTTACTTATACCATGGGGCATTATGTAAATGATAAGATAGCTTAGATTTGAGTTATAACGCTCTAGATGAGCTTGTAAGCTTATTTTAATTATTATTTTGGGATAGAGTGAGCGCCGAGTTTAATGCTGGTTGTTCTCGGCAAGATCAACTTTTGTAAACCGAAACTGATGGCTTCATTATTATTTGACGATTCTGAAGTGCTTATAAAATTCAACTTTAATAAAGATTAATTTGAATTTACACGTTTGCCTTGCCCTTTTCGAGCTAGAAATTATGTGCTGACTAATCTTTTTCTTATTACACTTACTAGCATCATCGTCCTCCTGCCCTTATCCCACTCTAAGTGGGGTCGGCACAACACGTTATAAACATATTTTCACATGATTTGGCTACGTATTTTACGACCGACCGCCTGCCTGACGTCAACTTTGTATTTGACGACACCTCGGCAAGAAAGAGTGTGGTCTATTCTACTCAGCCGTATACCAGACGGTGGATCAATACATAGTCGCCTTTTAGGAAACCTCAATAAGAAATGAGGGTGGTCTGTTCTACTCTGCCGAACACCAAATTGCGGTTCAACTGTTTTTTTTAGTACAGGAAAAAACCCCCTTAGGGTACCGTCGCCTGACGGGGACAGGCGGTTGTAATGTCGGTCTCGCACCGACTAAAATGACCTGTGTGCTCCACCACGCTGCCGACAGCTCTGATCCCAGAGAACAGACACCTTCTCCGGGTAGGAGCCCCTCGAAAGAGAAGCCCCCCTCTGCTAACCGGTGCATCGGGAGCACCAGATGCAACGACAGCCTCGGGGACCTGTAAGCCAGACGTCCGATATACCCCGTTCGGAAGGTCCGAAGGTCTCCTGACAGGGCGGCAGACGATGGGTTTAGGCAAGTCTCTACCACCTGGACTCGCCAGCAGCAGATTGGATCCAGAACAAAACTTCCCGGAACCGCTCCACCACCCCCCTTCGCAGAGCAGAAGGAGGCCACCGCTGCCCGCGATCGCTCCCTGCCCACCGTGTTGGTTATGTCACGGTCGACAGGGAGAGACCGCGGCCCAAGTAAGGACCCCTACGCCATGGTGGGTGTTTCATCGCGGTTCAACTTTTACGCTACCTCGGTAAGAAATGAGTGTAGCCTATTCTACTCAGTCGGATACCACACGGCATATTACACTTACTAGCATATAGCCCGTTAACATGTTTTAAACATACTTTCTGACCACTAATTATAAGACAAGACGTTAACCAACGGCTCGTGAGTAAGAAAACAAATCTCCCTAAGGTAAACAATCACTTATATTGATGATCGTCGAAAGTCGTGGCCTTCATGACACAGAATTTATTATGCTGTTTGATTTTAAAATAGATCTACAACCATAAATAACCTATACAATCCTTTCAAAAAACACAGTTGTCAAAATGATGCAATAGTCCAATACTTACCGTCATAACTATGGCCGAACACTCCAAGGTTTTATGCTTGGCACTTAATTGATTATTGCAGATAGTCACTTGTTGTTCACGGTTCATGCGGAACGCTATGGAGATCTTGACCTCGCCACCGCAGCTTCTCTCTTTATGCGCTTTTCGAAATCGTACTTCTAGAAAGCTACGATAAACGTAAGAAAGAGGTTAGTCTATTTTACTCAACCAGATACCATACAGCGGGTCGATTTACCTTAGTCGCCATTTACGACACCTCGGTAAGATATGAGGGTGGTCTATTCTACTCAGCCGGATACCACACGGCGAGTTCACTTACCTTAGTCGCCTTTTACGACCCTCGGTAAGAAATGAGGTTGGCACTATTCTATTCAGCCGGATACCACACGACGTATGTCCTATATGACCCTGAGGATCGAAAATAATATTCGCACACACATGTGGGATTGTAAGTTTGAACGCAGCGGAGAGCAAGTGAGAAGGATGTATGAATGACAGAGTGAAAGGATTAGGTGACGTATGGATGGTTTTAGTTTATGGTTACGAGTCTGGAGTAATCTGTGATAGTCATAAGCCGAACGACGTAACGACGCAACGACGCTAATGTAAATTCCGTGCTCTGTAAAAAATCTTTGAATAAAGAAATAATTTGGAAAAAGAAGAATTTTAATAATCCCACAATTTTGGGGGCTCGTCCGGGATCGAAGAGAAAAAAAGGGATTACGAAAAAATATGTCGAAAGATGACGCCGCCCATACGCAGAGCACGTTACATCTCACCTCAAATCTTATACCTAAATTTAATGGGCAAGACAAAACATATCCCGCTGCAAAATGGGTGCACGATGTGGAAGAATACAGTGAAATATGTGGCTGGACGCCATTACAACAGCTCTTAATGGCCCGACGCTCGCTGACAGGTACCGCCGAACTTTGGTTGCGCGCGAACGCACATTTAAATTCTGGGAAGAGTTGAAAACGGCGATATGTAAGGAGTTTCCAGACACCGTGGATGCCAAGGCTATTCACGAGCTCATGACTCAACGGAAAAAACGGCGTGATGAAAGTTGTCTCGATTATATGCTCGTAATGAAGGAGCTTGGCCGGCGTGGCAAAATGGCGGACTACGTCGCTATAAAATATATAGTTGACGGGATAGTAGATAGAGAGACGAATAAAATTATGTTATACGGAGTAAATACATACGGCGAATTAAAAGAAAGAGACAGCTATATAGAGGAAAGAGATACACTGAGGCAAAAGGCTAAGCAACAAATTTTGAAAGTTCAGGAAGAAAACATAAGAAGTTACAATAAGAAAAGGAAAGAAAGTAATAAATATAAGAAAGGAAATTGTGTAGCTATCAAACGCACACAATTTGGCAGTGGCATGAAATTGAAACCCAAATATTTAGGTCCTTATAAAATAACAAATGTCAAAGGTCATGACCGCTATGAAGTTAAGAAGTTATATCCGAATACTGAAGGCCCAGGTTTTACCTCAACTTCAGCAGATTATATGAAGCCATGGCCAGATGCAGTACTTGCACCTAACACCAGGTAGAGTGTGTTCATTTTTCCAAGGGTGTTGTCTATTTTTGTAATTTCTACTGCTATTTGTATGAGATGTGTACAAGAGTTAGTTTAAGTTAGCTATGCTACATAAGTTCTAGTATGTAATAGTGTAATAATGTTTAAGGATAAGATATTTTTTTGTTGTATTTGTAACTTTGGGTATTTATTTAATCTATTTTTCTTGACTTAACTTAGAATTTTATGTAAAAGTTTAATTTTAGTTACTATATAATATGTAAAGATGTTAACATAAATGGGATTTATAGCATGTGTCTGTATGTCTGAGGGCAGACATTATGTCAGGTTTGGCCGAATGTGGGATTGTAAGTTTGAACGCAGCGGAGAGCAAGTGAGAAGGATGTATGAATGACAGAGTGAAAGGATTAGGTGACGTATGGATGGTTTTAGTTTATGGTTACGAGTCTGGAGTAATCTGTGATAGTCATAAGCCGAACGACGTAACGACGCAACGACGCTAATGTAAATTCCGTGCTCTGTAAAAAATCTTTGAATAAAGAAATAATTTGGAAAAAGAAGAATTTTAATAATCCCACACACATACATATATAAGACAATACGAACAAATACAGCGTGTTTGCCAGCGCAGTCTAGCTGAGACTTTTCTTATATATGTTAGCGCACACTATATACAATAACACGATGTAATAGGAATACCACAATTCTCGTTCCAAGAATGACGAACAAAGACTGACTGTCACTGAAACGTTTTATCAATAGGAAGACTCCACCCGAACAACAACAGCATAGTGTTGCCAGTACTTTATTAAACAAGGGCGTGATACTCTTGTTTCATGACTGTGTTGCTATAAAATACAAAGTGGAAGTCATTGGCGACGACATGTAAGTTGTCCGAACAACCGAGATAAGACTTCTCGACACTCTTCTGACGGCGCGATGACTAGTCATTACACGTTACGAAAGGACGGATCAGCATCCGACGCCATAGTTCAGCGTCATAAGAAGCACACTTAGAAAGACGTTCCCGACGATAATAGATTTCGATGACGATGTAAATGTCACTGAAATGACAGCGCATAGGCACTTTGAAAAAACATGCTATGCACTAAAACATTTAACTGTTCGAATGCATGGCTATAACAATATTGAAGTGTTGATATGAGTTACTATTGTAGCATCCATTAGAAACTAATCAAGAAAGCGCAAGTAAAAAAGGCGATTGGTACAAAGAGATGATCATCTAATTTATAGAATTAGGCGTTACTTTGCAGAGGTCCATAATACAAAACTAGTGAGAATATTATTCTGCTATAATCCGCGATAAAAGAAAATAAATCGTCAGGAAATAGACTCCACGACAAAATCGAAAAGCGTCGTGCAGTTTATCTCCTGACGATGCTTCGTTTACGGGGCGAAACAATTGTGGAGATTGTGTTGCTGAATGTGTGCTTGTGAATTGTTGTGTTATCGGTGTCGCGTAATGCGGGGTATGAGTTCTTACAAATTCTGCATGTATCAGGTATGAGAACGAATAGTAAACTCTACATTTAGCATTACATATATTTTCTTTTATCGCGGATTATAGCAAAATAATATTCTCATTAGTTTTGTAGATGATCTTCTCTAAAGCCCTAGAAGTTCTTGTGAGGGTTTAACAAAATCACAGTATAGTCGAGATTCGAGATGACAGTGATTAAATATCGACATAATGTGAGTTTGTAACTATGTCTTTTTCCCACTTTTACTGTACTTTTCATTAATCAGGTGAAATAAAT
Organism: Morpho achilles; assembly: GCA_947086495.1. Taxonomy (NCBI): domain Eukaryota; kingdom Metazoa; phylum Arthropoda; class Insecta; order Lepidoptera; family Nymphalidae; genus Morpho; species Morpho achilles. The sequence goes on along the minus strand of CAMTZB010000022.1, from coordinate 9,183,217 downwards.
AATCTCACCATTTAACCGGGGCGCGCCAATTGCGTCGAACTTCATGTAGGTTTTAATTTTTTGTTACAAGTTGTTCTCATTTGTTGCCTTTAATTTGTTCTTGTGTTGAAGTTTTTATGTTAATAATTTGCAATTATAATTAGGTAATACGTAGCAAATAGCAATGTAATTGTACAAGATAGAGTTTGTCTTGTGTACAATCTTGACAAAAATAAATTGTTTTAACGAGGATTGCCTTAACGCCTTAAAATTTTAAATACAAGTAGTCTACATGTCTACATTATACAATATACATAGATATATATGTATTATACACTTATACATGCATTGAATTTAACACTAGTACATCACAATTTTTTGGTAAATTAAATAATAAACGAAGGATATTTATTAGTAGTTTCAGTTTATTTAACAGACAAAAGCACACTGGGAATATAACCGCTTTGTCCTTTTTACAACAAATATGAAACAGCAACTTAATTAAGCGGATCATCATAATAATCTAGTTAATAATTTTTATAAGTAATTGATAAAATTCTATTATTTAATACCAACATAATAGGTATCTGGTTACATAAATTTTACATAATATTATCATATCTAAAACGCTTCTTATGAAACCAAACAGGTGTGCGCACAAATACGTTTTTTTAGACCTGTTTGCTATTCGCGTGTATTTTATTGATAACAAGATACTGGCATGTCGTTTAAGAATCGCACCAATGGCGCATTCATAAATTGGACAACCTGTTGATTTCAATTCTGATTTTATATGAATGGTTATTATTAAAGAACCACGATTAATAATAACGTTTATTGTTAACTAGCTTCGCCCGCATGGAAATCAGTGTCACAATTTATTCACCGCATTCAAATTATGAACAACAAAATAGTTATCGTGAGTTAATTGTAAGAGATTTTTGAATAAGTTTCACCGTTTACTTTGCGCACGGAAGGAAGCTTTAATTTTGCAGTTTATGCAATTCTTTTATTGCTGCTCCTCTCCTGTTCATCTTAGCATGATGTTATATAGTCTATCGCCTTAGCCTTCGCCTATGTTATTAACCTTCGTTGCAAAATTGACTATCTTACACTGAACGAATTTTTCAAATCTGGTCCAGAGATGAGAGCGTTCAAACAATCAAATAAACTCTTCAGCTTTATATATTAGTACAAATAATGGTGACGTGACAAAATTGACCATTTTGTTATAGAAGTTACGAAGAATTTTAATATACCTACAGACTAAGTTCAAAAGACAAATAGAGTATGGTTTTAAATAGTGAAGCTTCCGTTCAGCTTAGTATTTAAACAGATTAAACCGGTTTTGTCTAAAACGTTAAAAAAAAAAAGTCACGCTGATCCACATCATAAGCGAATAAGTTCTCGGTATTGTTCGATGTTATTTTACAATTTAATAAAGTTCGTTATCCCAAACTACTACGCACACATACAGTATGAATTTAAATATGGCACATTTGATTGTTCAACGGAATTCAGTTTCATTTTTTGTTGGCCTAAGTATAGTTTCTTTAAGATGTATTGTTTAAATTTGTCATACATAGTTTGTTGTCCACGTAAAAATTAATTAAGCCTACCTATTCTGCCAGAAATATTGTAAAAGAGAAGGAATCATTTTAAAATAAATGTATCTTCGCTTTATTCTTGGCCTCAATTTCAAAACCAAAATCTTAATATCTATCACAACTATGTGGTTGAATAGAGTTCGAAAAAAAGTATAGGTACCTAACTTCAATTCAATAAACAGTCAACTGCATTGTAAATCTTTATGCCATGAATGCCAGGTGTGTTGGGATTTACATCTAATATTTCTAAAATCACTTCAAGTCTTGAGTCTATACAAATTGAAATTCATAATTATTATGCAGTATAAGCCACGATTAATTTATTTCTCCAAATATTTCTGAATTCGAAAATTGTTGTTGCTCTTTTATTACTAATTTTGCAAAAAATATTTGTACATATAATGGAATCTTGTTAAAGATAATATTAATTCAGATACATACATCTTCATGGCATACGTCTGTATTATAAACGTTAATTCTATAGCAGTGCCGGAACATTATGGCCGTATCTATTTCCGACGTCGCGGCCGTTGACTTGTGTCCGGAACCAGAGTCGAGTAATTAGTTAAGCTGAAACTCGCCTCGGGTAATCCTTAATTGTCCGCAGAACAATACACTGCAAAATTTTGTTGTACGTTATAAATTTCATTTTTTGTTACAAAAAAACTTTTCAGATAATATACGTATCTACTAAATAAAATTTCTCTTTTATATCGTAATAATTAACAATAACTAGGTAATACAAAAAAAGCTTTAATTTGCATTAGACAGGATTAAAATAACTTGACCAAAAACTAAGCCTACCTAAAAAGGTAAGCTTTCTTTAAGCGAATCAATATTGATTTATAGTTACATATATTGTTCAACTTTATTTTATAAATTTACTAGCAGTCGCCAGTGGCTCCGCTCGTCTGAAAAGATTCAAACCGTAATATAGTAATTTGATAACCATAAAAATGGTTAAAGTTGGTTAACCTTAAAAGCTGGACATATGCTGTCGCGGACTTTTATTGAGAACTTTTAGAGGGGAACGATTTTGTAAAACATGGCTTTTTTGCAAGGAAAGCTTTAAATTTTGCCTTTTTCGCAAAATTTTTATTGCTGCTCCTGTCCAATCCATCTTAGCGTGATGTTAAATAAATTATAGCCTGCCTAGAGAAATGAACTATCTAACAGTCAAAGAATTTTTGAAATCTGTTTAGTAGTTACTGAGATAAGCGCGTTCAAACAATCAAACAAAAAAAAAATAAACCTGATATTCTATATTAGTCATCATCCTCCTGCCCATATCCTACTCTCAGTGGGGTCGGCACAACATGTTACTAACATGTTGTCATATGATTTGGCTACGTATTTTACGACCGGCCGCCTGCCTGACGTCAACTTACCTTAGTCGTATTAGGGATAATAATTTTCATCTATACTAATATAAAAACATATTCGCCGTGTGGTATCCGGCTGAATAGAATAATACCACTCTCATTTCTTACCGAGGTGTCGTAAAAGGCAACTAAGGTAAGTCCACCCGCCGTGTGGTATCCGGCTGAGTAGAATAGACCACCCTCATTTCTTACTGAGGTGTCGTAAAAGGCGACTAAGGTAAGTTGACACACCGAGTGGTACCCGGCTGAGTAGAATAGACCACCCTCATTTCTTACTGAGGTGTCGTAAAAGGCGACTAAGGTAAGTTGACACACCGAGTGGTACCCGGTTGAGTAGAATAGACCACCCTCTTTCTTGCCGAGGTTTCGTAAAATACGACTAAGGTAAGTTGACGTCAAGCAGGCGGCCGGTCGTAAAAAATCAGCCAAATAATGTGACAGCATGTTTATAACACGTTGTGCCGATGCAAGGAAGTAATGGGCAGGAGGATGATGAATAATACAATACTTTTTTTATTATATCTTTATTATTATATTCGCGCAAATTTAAAAAAAGTCTAAAAAAAGCTAGTCTTACTAAACGGATTATTTGAGCTGTACAAAAAGCTTTATAATTTCTTTTAAAATCGATAAATGTACGTCTGAGTTCAACGGCCCAAAACGAGGTGTAAGAATCCGAATTGCAAAAGACGCGCTGAAGGGCTGTCTTGGGATGCACGGTAGCATTCGCAATTTCTTATAATAACAATTTTGCTTACAAAGTTGACCGCTCTTCTGAGAAAACGATGCGCATGACGCACGCATAAGAAAAGTCTTCTCGGAAGACTATAGCTACTACACATTTGCTATACGTTTTATTCATGCGAAGCTATAATGTTCGTTTTAAATATCGACAATTTAATACGTCAGCCCTGAATTAAGTCCCGTACTAACTTTTAAATTCATATTATGTTATGTCAATTTCACGATTCGTGAGAATAAAGGCCCTGTATCACCCGATTATGAATCTAGAGGAATGATATTATTTGCCGTTTAATCAAGCTTTCTTTATCAGGCTTTAGTCCAAATAGTCCGCATAAGTGATTAATCGCTGTAAAGTCAAAAGGTGGCCGTGATGTCTTTGTGCATAAAAGAGAGCTTTTTACGTCACGGGGACAAAAAGTTTTGGATGCGAGTAGAATCCATGTGGGGTACGTATCTGAAGTCTAAGCGAGTCTTTTAAATGTCTGTCCTCAATACTGCTTCAGGTTTTGTAGACGGCTCCCTTGTGGTTACTTTGCTGATCACGGTGGCCCAATTAATCGGAAGATTGAATTTAAGATCGCTAAGCGATTGAATGATTTGTTATGATTCTGTTCAGATGGTGGTGTAAACCAATTACCAAATATTTTCAAGATACCGGCACTGGCTACACTGTCAATAACCATCAACAAGAAAATAACATGATGAAAGGTAGACAATAACTGATAATTTTAAGAATACACTAACATATGAAAAATGAAGCAAATATAAAATTTATTGTACTAAAATATTATCATAATGAAAGAGCAGTATCATAATAACAGGTCTTTGCCTATGATATTTGAAATTTTATAACAAGCATTTTGAAATTTAATTATCCGTAGATTGGCGCGCAGTTGGAAATTCAAAAAATTTTATTCGGGGGCTGCGTTACTTTGATAACTTCAAATTCAGTCATTCGTTTTTAGATACTCGTTTGTTTTTGTGGAATTGTGGTATTTTTTGTCGCTACGGATAAACGGATGAATTTTCGAATTTGAGTTCTGATGAAATGTTTTATACAATTAATGATAATGTTTATACAAATCTCCAATTTCAAAGGTAAAGAACCTTATATATTTCATGTAGTGCATGCAATATTTACACGAGTCGAGTCGTTTTTGTTGAAGTAATTTGAGATGTTATCCATATATCATATTTCATTACATCGATAAAACGCAGCTATATAATATATCGGATAGGAGGCCTATACCCAGCAGTGGGAATATAACAGGCAGTTTACTTTACTTAAAAATGCTCTACTCGATTGTTTACCAAGACTCCATGTTTCAAGATGCTGAGTCTCTTAACCCGTTCGGAACGTCCGAGGGTCCCCTGACAGGGCGGCAGACGATCGGCTTAGGCAAGACTCTACCACCTGGACTCGCCAGTAGGATTGGATCCAGAACCAAAGTTCCCGGAACAGCTCCACCTACTTATTTTAGTCGTATTGGACGACACCTCGGTAAGAAAGTGGGTGGTCTATTTTACTTAACCGGATAATCATCGCCGATAGTGAAAGCAAAAATTATGACATGCGAAAATATACTTCCTACATTTCGCCTATTAACATCAAGGTTTTTCCCTATATACTTATCTCATAAAGTCGAGGGTCGAAATTCAAGAGGATACCAGACGGTACGTCAAACTACGTTAGTCGCCTTTTACGATACCTCGGTAAGGAATGAGGATGGTCTATTCTACTCAGTCGGATACCATACGGCAGGTCGAATAACGTTAATCGCATTTTACGACACCTCGTTAAGAAAGAGGGTGGTATATCAGCCGGATACCAAACTCTAAGCTATCCTTCCATCTTTGCAAAGATGAACGAATCATTTATGTAATTGACTAGTAATATCCCGCGGTTACGCCCGCGTAATTTCTAATTTTTTACACCTTATTACATTTTTATTACAGATCCCGATTTTTTTTGGAAATATAATATAGCCTATGTTGCTCAGTAAAGACACAGCTTTCCAAGAGAGAATTTTTGAAATTGGTCCAGTAGTTTTTGGATGAAAACATTACAAACATACATACAAATTTTTCCTTATAATATTAGTATAGACAACAAAAGGCGCAGTAAAGTATTAGGTACACATTTAACTATCGATAACATTGACTCGTTTCTGTTAATAATTTAAAGGAACAGACGAAAGACCAATACCATGGTGTGATACGTTCATGATATGGGCCGTGGCACGTCCGCATCAGTTCTCGAAGCGGTACGGGCCATGTGCCGTTGTTTAGTAGTCGAGAAGCGCGCGCGGCGGGCGTCGCAGGCGCGTTTCTTTTTTGTCCCGCGGATTCCATTGGCCCATGCTTAACCTGTAAGTCCGGCAGTTTGCCGAGCGTTGACCGCGCGCCTTGCCACAGCGAAAAGCCGTTGGACAACCTGCGGTGGACGCACTCGATAGCTCCCTTTAACCATTTACAATCGATTCTTGAATCAATAGCCAGGCTAGCACGAATATTTATTTTCTATCAACTACTAAACACGTAATCCGATCGTAAATATATTGAATATGGTTTGATATTTAAACGGAACTTCATTTAGCTGTTCATTTAAATAATTGATAGAATTAGGCGTTATACTTTTTTTTATTCTATACTAGTAATATCCCGCGGTTTCACCCGCGTAATTTTTATTTGCGCCTTCGAATTACCTTAATTGCCTTTTACGACACCTCGTTAAGAAAGAGGGTTGTATATCAGCCGGATACCACACTCTAAGCTATTCGTCAATCTTTGTATTAAATATGCAAAGATGAACGAATCGTTTATGTATTTGACTAGTAATATCCCGCGGTTACGCCCTCGTAATTTTTAATTTTTTACACTTTATTACGTTTTTAAAAGGGATCCCTATTTTTTTTGAAAATGTAATATAGCCTATGTTGCTCAGTAAAGATGCATATGCCCAATGGTGAAAGAATTTTTGAAATCGGTCCAATACCTAGTTTTTGTGTGAAACATTACAAACATACATACAAATTTTTCCTCTTTATAATATTAGTATAGATAGACCAAGCTCATTTCTTAACGAGGTATCGCAAAAGGCGACTAAGGTAAGATAAACCACCGTGTGGTATCCGGTTTAGTAGAATAGACTACCCTCTTTCTTAGCGAGATTTCGTGAAATACGACTAGGGCAAGTTGATGTCAGGCAGCTAAAATTCATGTTTATAACATGTTCTGGTGTGCCGACCACTAAAATACTGTATATAGTGGACCGTCAAAGATTTACGAACGTCCGTTTGGCCCAACCGTTAGAAAGGTTATGCACGCCTGGTATAGTTATATGAAAAAAGAAAAAAAACATTAATTAAAACAAAAATGTATTTGTATACAACATACTGTAAAAAGACTATAAGACGACAGATAGCCCTAATTGCTGATTTTCTTCAGATGTAGAGCTATAAAGATACTGCAAAATAGAATAGTTGAGTGATTATTATTTGTGTATCTTTAATATTTAAATGAGTTAATCTCGTGTATATATATATAAAATCTGGGTGAACGAGCTTCGCTCGGTAATTTTTTACAAAAAAAACTTAAAAAAAAAGAAAAAAACAATTATTTAGTTGGGATCGATCCTTGGCACTCACATTTCCCGAGGCTGCCCGCTAACCGAAAAAGCTACGTAGACTTGACAGCTAATGGCGAAAATTCAATTCAATATAAATGTTAGTGTTTTTTAATGCCCAAAAATAGGGATAAAACAAATTTTTTTTTACATATAACCTAGCTAGATCAATTTTTCTCCCCCAAAACCTCCTACATGCTGAATTTCAGGAAAATCGTTGGAGCCGTTTCCGAGATTCGGAAAATATATATATATACAAGATTAACTCATTTAAATATAAAGATATATGTATATACACGAGATATAATCGATGTAGCTAGGAAATCGTTTTATCCTGTATTTGGACATTAAAATATACTAAAATTTATAGTATATATATATTTGACATAAACTGTCAATTCAGCGAAGCTTATTCGGGGAACGGGCAGACTCGAGAAATGTAAATAACTTAACAATAACAATAGTGTAGACTAAAGAAAAACCTTTGTCTTTTGAAAATAATTATAAATCCACAGTCACTAACAGTAATAATGTACTTTTTAAGTACTTGTAGCAGACAGAAAACAAAAAAATCATTAAACCTTAAGACTCTCAACAAAAACATTATCAAAATTAACTTTAAAATTGTTTAATACTAAATTAGCCATCGGTTGTAGTAAGTAGCGGAATGTTAGTATCCCACTGCTGAGAATAGGCCTCTTCTCTCCGTTTTTGAATGAGATTGGAGCTAAGACCTACCACGCTGCTCCAGTGCGGATTGGTAAGTTACACATATCTCCAGAATTATCTAGAAATATACATGTTTACTAACGATGTTTTCCTTCACCGAAAAGCGTGTGATAAATTGCAATTGTCAATTAGACACATAGGTACGTTTTAACAGAAGAACTCATTGGTGTCTGTCCCGGTTTGAACCCGTGTCCTCCTCGAAAAAGTCGCACGGTGTTACCGCTGGGCTACCACAGCTCGGTTGTAGAAGAAAAAGAAAATTAATATTCATCACAGCATTGTTTTTGTGGAATCTGGCCTTAGTAGTCAAGGACACCTCTCTAATTTATCCTATGCTATAGGTACCGAATATTCCGATAGAAATCATATAGTTTCTTATTTAAGCTACTTTTTCATATTCAATATTATTGAAGCATTGTGATAATATCCCCCTTTACGATTGTTTTACTTTTTGGCAATGGTAACCGTTGTAACATACAAAGTTCTTTTTTTACTTTTAAACCTCTCGTAAAATCCGTAAGTGGACATAGAAATTTTGAATTGATATTGTAATAAACATAGTTGGTGTAAAGAAACCAGCTATACTCACATCTTATTTTATCGGGTGAGCCCGTTAAAATAAGAAGCGGTAATGGTTCCCGGCTCGATAACGTCGCATAAAACGCTCATGAATAAGAACCCCGTATGGGCTTGAAACTACTCTGCCTCACCCAATAGAAAAAGGCTTGAGAATAGCCGGTTTCTATACATTAACCGTGAATACGACTCACGATAGTCGAAATTCAAAAATTATACATGCGGAAGTAATTTTGTAATTTCTCAAGCAAGAACGAACTAGATAGTCTTTGATTTGATAGTCTTGACGAGTTTTTCTATCATTCAATAAAGAGAATATTATCACTTTAATAAAATGTAGAAAAACTTGTTATATTAATATAATGGTTCTAATTCTCACATATTCTCACAGCAGATTGACAAGAAGACCTTAGATGACGTAATAAATTCTTTTATCTATAGCCGGATTATGTGGCAATACGAGTACATTGTTTTATATGGTAATGAAACACGAAGCATTTTTCAATACTATGTATATGATGACAATTCAATATCGAAAGGAAACTTCGGTATATTTTTGTGTTTCAAAATATAATAAAATTAGCGTTATTTGCGAACTGGAAATTCAAAGTTTAAAAAAATGTGTTTGGATGAAATAAAATATATTATAGATTATAATAATCGAATTCTTAAAAATAGTATAAAGATGGCGTTGATTACTACTTTCAATATAAATAACTATTAAATATATCGGCGCTTCCGTTGCGTCATCCTTAATTTTGTATGAAACTAGATTCGACTGTTAGGAATGGAAATATTATATAGTCAAATGTCATTTCTTTAGGTGTTTTGTGTATTGGCAACACTGTAATCACGTGACCATGTAAAGTAGGGGCAAGTAAGAAGTGTATATATAAGTTTAAGCTTGTTATACGATTATTAGACGTATATTTATCTTTATTCTAACTTGAATATTTCTAGTTTATTATTCTTGGCCTATCTACCTGTCTGTTATAGTTTACTATTACAATTCTATAATTTTAACGATATCAATGATTAAGATTAGGTATTAGAATCCTTGGGGGATAAAAACATAGAAATATAATTAATTTGCAACGTTGAATAAACGAATATTCAACGATAAAGTAGAAATTATGAGTAGGGCCAAGCGGATTATCGTGAGAGTGAGTTAAGGGCTAGTGGACGCTAGCGCGCGCGCCGTTCATTGATGCGCAGGCGCCGAGGAGCGGCGGGCGGGGACGAGGAATGCGGCCGCGTCGAGCAATGACCGCGCCAGGGTCGCTTCCTTTACGAGAAACGCGGGCCGTCGTACTACAGTCGACCGTCTCCCCGCCTCACCGCACCCCGAGCCCGTACTACATGGCCCTCTCGGTTGCGCCGCGCACTTTTCGACCTGCAGTCCGTTAGAAAAATTAAGTGCGCCGCATTCCGCGACCGTTTGGACCTCTCTATCACACGCAAATCTTCCGTCCCATTCATGTGTTCATACTCAAAACAGATTTAAGCAAAAACTGGGTGCCAGCGAATTTATTGTCTCTAAAACGGCAGTTACTTAATATGCAACAAGTAAACCGTTGGTAGTTTGAATTATACACTGCTACTGCATCCACACGCCTAACGCTATATATATGGCAGTACAGTCTACAGTCTACAGTAAAAGGGAAAAATTCTTTTTGATATTGTGATTGAGCTGTTTACATATAAAATAACCGGTTTATAGTTAATGCTACCAGACACTAATTTGATTAACTTGAGCGGATGTTATGTTAGCGTTATACCTACTAGGTATTCATGTTTCAAATAATGTGTGTAATTCAATACTAATAATTAATTATACACGCATACAAATTCAATACCTCGACCTTTGTAGCGACGCCACGAGTATTGTTTAACTGCAATATGCTTATTTAATAAAACGGCACAGTTGAATGATTCGTATCGGCGATATTTATTGATGGACATAGCACTGTACTATATTTAGTTATACTAGTAGTATAATACAGACCGTGTATAAATATCTATTCCCATGTCAACTTTGTTTACACATAATGTAGACTTAACATAGAGTTAACAAACAAAATTTATTTGGGTATTTATTATTTTATAAAATCAAACTAATGAACGTAATGGAAAACTTAATTCCCATACTGTTTGTAAAATATGTTTCAGGCAGAAGAGATACGCTAAAGAATAAAAATGAAACTATATTAAGGGGTCATAATCATTTATACCTAACGCCGTGTGGTATCCGGCTTGATAGAATAGTACCACCCTCTTTTCTTACCGAGGTGTCGTAAAAGGCGACTGAGGTAAGTCGACCCGCCGTGTGGTATCCGGCTGAGTAGAATAGACCAACCTCATTTCTTACCGAGGTGTCGTAAAAGGCGACTAAGGTAAATTTACCTACCGTGTGGTATCCGGTTTAGTAAAATAGACCACCCTCCTTCTTACCGAGGTGTCGTAATATACGACACAGGTAAGTTGACGTCAGGCAGGCGGCCGGTTGTAAAAACGCAGCCAAATCATGTGACAGCATGTTTATAACATGTTGTACCGACCCCACTTAGAGTGGGATAAGGGCAGGAAGATGATGAATCATTTATACCTAATATACAGTTTTGTATAATCACCAAAGCTACAAATAAACGAATAACATTGTAAATAATTTGACTTTCCTTCGTGAAGGTGATCGAATATGCACTTTCACTATCATTTACACCAGCTTTTTTTTCCTTTCGAAACAAACATTAAAATTTTATCGGATAATCTTTATACGGCTTCAAGTTGATATTTACGAAATATAAATTATGAAGTCAAATGGAAAATGGTAAACGATCACAGTGAACTATTCGGATAATAAGCGATGTTCGCATCTCTTGTTTTTATTATTTCTATTTGTAGTTTACTAGTAATTCGTGTGATAACTCTAGTTATCTTAAATATTGTGTTGATACATATCAATCTGTATCAATAAGGCAATGTAAGAGCAACGGTAAACAAAGAAAAATTGCGTGTTGCAATAACGTATGGGCCTCATGAGAAGGCTCAGAGTCGCTCAGCGGGTGATGGAATGAGCTATGCTCGGAGTCTCTCTACGTGATCAAATCAGAAATCAGGAGAAGAATTAAATTGGTAGAAGAACCCGAGTTACCGACATAGTTCAGCGTGTCGCGAAGCTAAAGTGGTGATGGGCGGGTACTTAGTGCGTAGAACCGATGGGCGTTGGGGCCTCAAGGTGTTGGAATGATGACCCCGCACCGGCAGTATCGGTAGACCCCCCACAAGATGGACTGACGACCTCAAAAAGGTGGTGGGGAGCCTCTGGGTCCAAGCGGCACAAGATCGTGTGGTATGGAGATCCCGTGAAGAGACCTTTGTCCATCGGTTGACAAAGAAGACGAAGAAGAAAACGTATAAAACTAAATTTTGTATTGGGCTGAAATTAAAAATTAATTAAATTTATACTTTAATTTATTAATTTAAAAAAATTGTTGGGAGAGGTCGCTGCCGCTGTTTTTGCTGTTTATTGCATTGTTTTTATCGTTCCTACCTTAGTTATATTAAGCGTTCTATATAACTATGGTACCATATATTATAGTAACCTTATCCCATCATCTTTAATATTTAAATGAGTTAATCTTGAGGTTTTGGGGGAGAAAAATCGATCTAGCTAGGTTTTTTTAAATACAATCGTTTTCCCCTGGTTTTGGGCATTAAATAAATACTAAAATTTACATTGAATATATAAAACATTTTTTTTGCCATTAATTGTCAAGTTAGCGTAGCTTATTCGGGTACGGATGGTCGCGAGAAATGAAAATACCAAGGATCGAGCCCCACCTACCCTATTTTTTTTAAGATTATTTTTTTTTTTTTGGTAAAAAATTACCCAAGGCTCGGTCAACCAGGTACTACTTAAATTAAACGAAACACTGTGAGAAAGGACAACGGTTATGATAGAATTATTTTGTAATTTATATAGGGTATATGTGTAAGGTAATTTAACATAAATCGAAGCGAAAGCAGTCACGGATACCGTTAGTAGTATTATAATTATTTATTATCAATGACATTCGTATAGATTACACTCTCTAAAATTTTACAACGTACCCATGATGTTGTTTATATCTCAATGCATGATAAATAACACAGAATCATTGAGCCAAATGTTAATTATTATTCACTTTCGATTGTTGAATTATCATCTTTCGTTATGTGCAAGATCTTGAGCATTACTTTATATTATAAATATTATTATACATTATAATCGAATTATAAATATTATTGAAAGTATTTACACAAGTATGATATTTAAATTTTTCGTTTTTTTGTGGCTTCACTAGCAGTGATAAACGAAACGGCTGGACCGAATTTATCGAAATTTTCAGATAATCTTTAGAATGACCCAGCGAAGGATCCGTTACATACAAATCCATACAAATAGTGAGTTTTTGTGTGTGTCTTACTTGGTCCGGCCTCACAGGAGGCACCCTTAGGCCGACGTTCCCCGACGCTAGTAGAGTTTCTGCGCTCTACTCTCCGCATTTCGCAACTTCGGATGCTTCTGCACTCGCCCGTCTCGACCGATGACTGTAAAAGCCCTTAGGGTTAAAGCTAACAGCATACAGTCAATTCTGAATCAGTCAATTTTTTTGGAAGCTGTAAAGCGTCTGATAAAAATTACCGCCTCTGATACGAGTCTGGTATTATTTTATAATTATTCTAATAAATAATTATTATTATTTAATTATATTTTACAAAAAATACTTATAAATGAGATTTTAAGAAATGAAAGCACAACTTTATCTTTATCCCTAGCACCTGTATCCAGGCTCTCGGCACTAGCTAGCCGGTATGCATACTCTCAAAGTTTCATTTTATTTCTGAGACAATAAGTAACTTCTCGTGGCCCTGGTATCTCGTACTTGAACATTTTCATATTTGAATAACGTAATTATGTCATAACTGAAGAAACAGTCAATTGTCATATAAAATATTGAGTTCTTGGATGACCGAGCCTTGCTCTGTAATTTTTTTAAAGATATAAAAAAATGCAAAAAAAGCGCCGGATGACATGTGCGTATCGATTCCAGGTTTAGAACATTTTTGGTTCACGCGTTACCATTAGGCTATCACAGCTTTGCATTTGATAGCTCAAACTATGAGTTGCTCTATTCTATTCCTATTTTCGTAGTTTTTTAGTACCCAAAAACAGGGTAAAACGGGATCTAGCTAGGTTTTATTGAAAAAAAATTAAATATATCCATAAATTACGACATGCGAAAATACGCTTCCTGTGTTTCGCTTATTAACATTAATAGTTTTCCCTATATATCTCAGAAAGTCGAGGGTCGCAATTGGATGAGTCTCCAATGTGGATTAGCTGTTTACATCGATCTCAGAATTTTATAAGGGTAGGCAGTTAAGTAATCGTATATCGTACGTCTTGCTTACAGGTCCCCGAGGCGGTCGGTACATCTGGTGCTCCCGATGCACCGGTTAGCGGAGGGGAGTTCTCCTTCGAGGGGTCCCTACCCGGAGGAGGTGTTCTCTGGGATCAGAGCTGTCGGCGGGGATGGGGGCAATGATTGCAACGATACCCTGTCCATCCCATCGGCAGCGCGGTGGAGCACACAGGTCGTTTTAGTCGGTGCGATTCCGACATAATCGCCGCCTGCACCCGGCGGGCGGCGGTACCCATAAGGGGTTTTTAACTGTATAAAAAAAGGCAGTTAAGTAAGGCAAGTCTTTGATAAGGCCCACACGAGCTACCCTTAGGCCATCACAGATAACGGTTTTACTGTAAATTTCATTAATTTATTTTAATTTGAAAGGTCCACACCTATTATAATTGACAATTAATTCATTTAAACTTTTAGGAGCTAAATGTGCGCTCAGTCATATCCTTGTTACGACTGCAATGTCCTTCGTACAGATCCAATTAATTTTTACCAGCGCCCAAGCTTGTACATAGTACATGTATTTATTAGTCTTGTTGTCTTGTCGCTTTAGTTTTATATTTTTTAGTACATGTATTTTTCAGTAAAACATAAACAGTTACCTACTGTTATTTTATAAAATTTTGTTATAAATATGTGATATATGTATAACAGGCAAATGTAAATGTTAGTGAATGCATTTATTTTCATTTGCTGCATTAACTTTTATCGTTGGACTTGTGGTCATTAGTTTATTACTTTAGTTTATAATAGACTCGAACCGCCGTGTGGTATCCGGCTAAATAGGCCATCCTCATTCCTTACCGAGGTGTTGTAAAATAAGACTAAGGTAAGTTGACGTCAGGCAGGCGACCGGTCGTAAAAACGTAGCCAAATCATATGACAGCATGTTTATCAAGTCAAATATCGAAATGTATCTTAAAGTTACAATAAGTACTTAGTATAATAACACTTATTGCCGTTAAAATCACTATCTAATGAGATTAATCAAAATATATTGAACATAATATAATCCAAAATTAGATAATAGAATTTCTTAGCCAGTACAATTCAGAACTGTGTATTAATTATATGTATTCAATTAGTTTGTATTTAAGATTCAAAATACTTCAACTTCTTTATAATCTTTGGAAAAGCGCCTGCTGATATTATAACTAATACAAAGTCGCAGCAGAAGCTAGTCTTTAACAGAGTCATAGAAGTAGTATAATTGCAATCCCCGTGTATGAGACTTGATTCCTTTGTTTCTAGATAGCCAGGCTCATAACAATTGTGAATGCAGGAAGCATTTAAAGCGCTGCTCATTATTATGCAACTTGAAGGCTAGTCTATAAATATATTTAAAGACTAAGTCTAGCCTCACATTTCTGCATTTTTAGATAGAACTTGTTTTATAACTAAATTGTATGTAGCATTGTAGTGTATCGGTTTGCGTTCAGCGTAAAGACCAAGGTAGAGTCGAATCGTAATTTTTAATATTTAAATGACTTCGAAAGTATTCAAAACCCAAGTGCGAATGCCACTAGTCATCGGCGTCTTCTCTTTTTTTAATTTTTATTTTTTTTATTATTTTTATTTAAAAAAATTACCGAGTAAGACACGGTTACCCGGGTACTGTACTATTAACCTAAGCATTCCTCAAGAACCACACTATCGTATAGTTGAACCGAACAAAAATCAGTTGGATAGAATTTTAGAAAATCGATCACATACTGACAGATAGTTTTTGGGGATTTTCTAATAATGCGTACTAGATTTTACGCGCCACTTCGTCTGCGTGGACCTTAGTCGTGAAATAAACAGTAGCTTCTGTCACTCTCCCACCCTGCAAATATTTTCATCACAAAAATCAGATCGATCGGGGTGATTAAAGTGCAATACCTATTGCAATGATTCGGCTACTCGAGACACGATATGTTAATAATAGTTTCAAAGCGCTGTCTATAACCTATCACCCGACAACAGTTCACGAGAACGAAGTTGCTGGTATAAGCTTGTATAACATATATTGAAGTCTACAATGACTTTCTCAAGGTGCTCGTCTGTTGCAGATCAGATTAAGGCACCCCATGGCCTAACAACTATCGTATTAAATAGGTTCTTCTTCATCATCTTCCTGCCCTTATCCCACTCCAAGTGGGGTCGGCACAACATGTTATAAACATGCTGTCACATGATTTGGCTGGGTTTTTACGACCGGCCGCCTGCCTGACGTCAACTTACCTCTGTCGTATTTTACGACACCTCGGTAAGATAGAGGGTGGTCTATTCTACTAAACCGGATACCACACGGTGGGTCAACTTACCTTAGTCGCCTTTTACGACACCTCGGTAAGAAATGAGGTTGGTCTATTCTACTCAGCCGGAAACCACACGGCGGGTCGACTTACCTTAGTCGCCTTTTACGACACCTCGGTAAGAAATGAGGGTGGTACTATTCTGTCCAGCCGGATACCACACGGCTTTAAATAGGTTCTTCTTGTAGCAAATAAAAGGTCCAATATCGTTATAGTAAAAAGAATAAATAATTACCGTTATATACGTATGTTTAAATTTGACATTTTTACTTTACATTTAGCGCAAGTAGGTGCGTAAACTAAAATGACTAAGTTATTTACATTACATTATTTAAAAAAATGCACCAACATCAGCGACCACAAGCTGCATTCCTGCAATATTTTGAACATGATACGAAAAGTATAATTTTTTCGTACCCTGTTAAAGAAAGAGTTTTTGTAAAATGTTATTAACCGTTATTATATAACGTCTCTTTTGTTTTATATAAATAATTTTATTTAATTTTTATAGGTGTTGAAGTTGAAGATTTATCTTCAACTTCAACACACATTTTTTGTCTATGCTCTATATTGTACTTGTCTCTGCCTATATGTATGACAGCTCTCTATGTACGTTCCTTTTTGTCTGTATCGTATTACTGTTCGGGTTATATAAAAATTTATCGGATTAAATCTCGGTTCAGGATATACAAACGTTTCATTTTACCGCATAATCCATCAATAGGATTGTTATTTTATATGATTGTTGGGTTTTTGGAGAGTATGAAACAAAATTATTTTGCTCTCTAATATGTATATACAGTTTATACATAAAATAATCGTAGTAAATTGTTGGCAACATTTATAATTACGGAAGAAAGGTAACTTAAAGTACTCGGTAACACAAGAGATAAAGGTGAGGCTTAATACTTTCTCACCGTACCTGTATTAGGTATTTACCCTTTCCTTGATACCGGTTTTAGTTTAAGACCCCCGAAATGAACTGGAATCTTGATTTTCGAGATCAAAGTGTAACGGTTCCGAATTTCCAATACATATTCCATCGTTGTATTTAATACGTTCTATCTTATTATTGGAGATTAAATCACCGCTGTACTAGTAGGCGATTATGTCCATGCCATTAAAACATTTTTAATGTCGTTACAAAAAAAACAACTTTATTGAAATTTTAAGTTTCCAATTTTAAATTACATTAACATTATGAAAAAAAAAATTATAGAAAGGTATGTTTATATCTGGCTGAATGTATTAACTGTGAGCATTGAATAGAAAAAATATTTTTGATTCATGATTGTTGTATGTAGGTAGGTGTCCTTGTATGTATCTATGTATCTTTTCTTGAATTATCCTCTCGATGATCCGGTGACTTTTAATAATCCAGAAGGTCAGAGATTCAGTTATACATGTGAGTCACGAATCAAATCATAATATATTATACAAAATTATTGGACGATGGTGTCCTATAGGGACTGCCTGCCGGACAAAGTAGTGTTAGTGGTTGTCCACTAGGTGGACAGACGAAATTCAAAAAGCTACGGTGAGCCGCTGCACCCTAACAAACCAAAATCGTGTGTTGTAAGAGAGAGAGAGACGTGACGTAATAATAGTTCATTAATTACATTAATAGTTCATTAATTAGTCTTATTTCTAATATTTTATAAAAATCTAAATTCTATAAATTTTAAAAATATTTTTAAATGTTTTAAGTATTTATATACTTCAAAAATCTCCCTTCCCCTTTCTGAATAGTTCTGAAATACGCCGAAATCCGTACCTGAGAAAATATTTCTTGTTTTGTGTATTATTGTTAAGTCAATTATGTAAAATAGAAGTCGCCGTATCCGAAGAATAAAGTTTCATCTCCCCTGTATAAGCATGGGATATGTGACTTCATTCTTCGTTTGGAGCGAAGTGAGTAAGTTTTCTGTTCCTGATCCTAGTGCTGGGCTAAGCCTCCTACCTCTCGGCTTTCTCCACATTTTTACCATAAAATAAACTTTCTTGTCTGTGGTTATGATTCCAATTATGGGTCAAATTCTTTACTCTCAATATTTTACATACAATTACAATTACAAGAATGGTGGAGCAATAATAAGATGCCGAAATTTCCTATTTCTTATAATCTTATTTGCTCATTTTTCTATTTTACGAATATATCTAAGTAAACTAAAATTTCCGAACGAATATCATAGTATATTTCTGGTCTATGACAAAATATCTGGTCTATGACAATCGCATTTGTAAATGGTAATCCAAAATGTCTTTATTTAGACTTCTTACTCTTATATTATAGTGTATTATCTATGGTGCTTACATTACTTTAGTCGTGATACGACTTTTGAGAAAGTAATGAGAATATTATTTTGCTATAATCCGCGATAACAGAAAATATATGTAACGCTAAATGTATAGTGTACTATTCGTTCTCATACCCGATACATGCAGAATTTGTAAGAACTCATGTACTACACGAAACCAATGACACAACAATACACAAGCGCTACACACATTTACAACCACAATCTCAACAATCGTTTCACCCCGTAACCGAAGCATCGTCAGGAGCTAGACTCCACGACAAAATCGCAAAGTGAAGCATCACCCAAGAAAGCAGAGTTATATAGTAATGAGTTAAACCGCCCACCATTTAGTTGACTTTGTCTTTGACATATTCTCATTACTTTTGTATTATGGGCCTCCGCAAAGTAACGCCTTATTCTATAAATTAAAAAATTAAAAAAAAAATCGACTTTGGAGGGAAATATTGAAGCTAAGACCTATTACGCTATTCCAATAAGCATTGTCATGATTTATCCCAGGAATTCTAAAGCGATTTTCAGCAGCAAGTGTCCTCGCGATGTTTCCAAATGAAGCTCATAATGAATTGCAAATATTTATCTATAAAATTCATGCGTGCCCTGGGCTTGAGCCTTAGTGAAGAATCGGTAGGTAACCTTGATCATTCACTGCCATCGTTCGGCCGTCACCCATTTTAGCCATTTATGTATTCTTATTCGTTGAAAATTTATTTATTCACACTGCATCAATTTGTTTGAGAGCCATGTATGTATAAATGTTTACAAGTCTATTATCAATAGTCGTGTAAGATGGGCGTAGAATTGTTTCTCATGCCATTTTGCTGACTATGACAAGCGATAAGCAATTCCCCTGAAGTCGTTGCTGACACTGGATAGAAAGATATGTGACACTGTGGGTAGCAATGGGTAACTTATTTCTCACAATCATATCAGCTACAGCGGAAATGCTTGGCACAGAAATTAATGCACAATTATGTTTTTGTACCGCATCTATTTTATATTATGAGACATTTAACTTATTCTCTTATAATATGTAGTATTTCTAAGAGCTTAACTATATTTTGTATTACTTATTATATTATGTATTCTTCCCGTGTTTATAAATGAATTTATAAAAATGATTAAATCACCAACTTACGCCGTGTGATATCCGGCTGAATAGAATAGTACTACCCTCTTTTCTTAACGAGGTTTCGTAAAAGGCGATTAGGGTAAATCGACTCGCCGTGTGCAACCCCGAAGGAATTCTAGGATAAAAGGATCCTAAATGTTGCTTCAAAACCTCCTCTACTTGCAGTGAAAAATCCATCAAAATCGGTCTAGCCTTTACAGAGAATGTAATATTAATCTAAACCTTCCACTTCATCTTTTATTTAAAAACTGTACAAAAAACCAGGTAATAGATTTTGAATAAATAGATCATATACAGCTTTTGAGGACTTTGTTTTATAATACGAATAAATATTTTATAAATTTACTGTGGTAAATAAAAAAATAAAGCCTTAGGTGTATAACATGACATATAAAAAAATCTTTATCAATAAATATATAATATAATATCAATTTCATATTTCAATCAATATTATTAGTCCCTAAATTAATGGTAATGTTAGGTGTGTAAATTATAAATTGGGCCGCTGTCTAACGAACCGTTTATTTTCAATTTGGGTCTAATATTTGATATAAGGGTGACAAAGACCGCGGTCTATATTCAATCAATTTCAAGCAAATTCTACGCACAATTCAGTAACCAACATCGTCCTTTTGTGTTTAACCTACGAATGTATCGCATTCAATGTACAGGCATTATTGGAAAATTAAGTTCAGAGTGTCGGCAACATTGTTTTATAAATATAAAACAATTTGCTTGTTATATATTAAAATAATTAAATATATCTGTCTCTTAATAACTATGGATATAGTGTTGGAATATATTACACAAAAGGTTGACGATTATTTATCTAGTAACAATATAATACAAATCGCACTTCATTTCGCCCGTAAGCAGCTTTCAGCAAAGCTACTATATTCATTTCAACTAAATTTATCTAGATTTTTTTGTATATTATGAACAACCATATCAAAGCAGATCAATTTACAATAATCCTTATTCAAAGAAGCTTTTTCAAGCACTTTTGAATTATCAAGGTACATTATGATTAATGAAGCTACAACCGGTTCGGATTGTTGCTCTTACCGAGAAGAACCAACAAGAAACTCGTCGGTCATATACTATTCCCTTTATAAGCGACTTATTTAAAAATAGACACATAATATTCAGCCCTGCAGTAAGTGGTCAGCGAGGCCTCGAGATTCGTAATAGGCGTGAAGAGTTCAGTGCCATCCCTGATCGGAACGCGACGCGCCTAACCGGACGCGGTCGGCGGCGTCCTGCATACTCGATCCAATATGTAGATGGTACATCAGCTACGTTGCGTATAGGTATGTAGGTTGTTTGTGTCCCACGCGGTGCAACGAGCGGCCATGACGCGCCCGCGACCGATGCGCGCGATGTAAACACCACGCAAGGTCGACTGCCTCGATTCGCTAGTAATTTGTGCATTATTGTAGTATGCAGTGTACTATCTTGCAAGGTTGAGGTATACCATTCACTATATAAACCAACTGAAAAAAGGGATATAATAGATCATGGCCTTGACTGAATAATGATAATAACGAATATTAGGTACTAATTAGTTTCGTAAAAACGTGTATTAATAAGCAGATGAAAGTGTGTTAGAACAATTTTTTCTCGATTCCTAAACAATTATAGTAACTAACCGTTACGAGTTACGTACGACCATTGTATGTAACTTGAATGCTTATTTAAACGTTTACACGCGTTGAGTCAGATTATATGTAGTTGTTTTTCAATTATTTTGCTTTAACTAATACAAAACAAAATGGAAGACGGCGATTTTCAACAAAATAATATATTTAAATTATATTACAATAATATAAATAATAATTGAGGCTTAAGTTTTAACTTTTTCGGCAACCGTTGCTAATAATTTTTTAACTTACATTAGGTATTACACTTACGTTATATTAAATTTACATTAATTACACTTGCGTTCCTCGTTCTTTCGTCGCACAATTTTCTGACGAGAAATTAGTATTAAAACTGCTGAGTTCATTAAAACTGTTCAAACTATTTACCTATGATATTTACCTCCGTTAATGTAACCTGTCGAATGTTTATATGTCGTATACAATTCAAATATTTAATTTACTTATCGACTGGATATCGACAGGTTCTCGATGCAAATGCGTTTATACATTTCTATGTTTATACGTGACGTCCCTTCGTATCTTCAATTTATTTACTTTGCATAATATGTGTGACGATTAGGTATCGATAGTACGTATATATAAATAGTACAACATGAGATTACGTTTGTTGATGTGACGTGTACACAATTGTTATAAAATCGTGAATATATCTTACGTCACTATGTTTGATTCATGGTGGTACATCGTAACATAAATTTCGTCATTCGTACATACATTTGTTAATCATACAATTTACATATACATATATTCTGCGCATGTATGTACTTATGTAAAGAAATGCTATGTTACATGGTGTAACGGTCTCCTATATCCCACTTCTGGGCATAAGTTTCACATATCCTTAGAAATTTTCTAGAGATATGCAGATTTCCCCACGTTGTGTTTTTCACCAAAAAGCGTGTGATAAAATTACAATTATCAGTTAGACATATAAGTTTAACAAGAAAAACTAATTGATGCCTACCCGGAATTTGAACTCGTGACCTACTTCAGAAAGGCGCACTCAGGTCACACACAGGTCTCACCACTGGGCACCGCTGGCACAACTCATAGACATGGAATTCAGTGATAACTACTATGGATAATCATCATCCTCCTGACCTTATCCCACTCTAAGGGGGGTCGGTACAACAAGTTATAAACATATTGTCACATGATTTGGCTACGTATTTTACGACTGGCCGCCTGCCTGACGTCACCTTAGCTTAGTCGTATTTTACGACACCTCGGTAAGAAAGAGGTTGGTCTATTTTACTCAACCGGATACCACCCAGTAGGTCAACTTACCTTAGTCTCTTTTTACGACACCTCGATACGAAATGAGGGTGGTCTATTCTAGTCAGCCGGATACCACGCGGCGGTTCGACTTACCTCAGTTGCCTTTTATGACACCTCGGTAAGAAATGAGGGTGGCACTATTCTATTGAGCCGGATACCACACGTCATGATAATTACTATGGATAACTTACTTATAAATTATTATAGATACTTATAGTCTGTGAACAATACAAATATCATATAAAACCTTTTATTCATTTACCTCTTGGTAAGTAGCTTATTATAGCAATGTAAATAATAAGCGTACCCAATTATTTTTTAAGAGCGTGGCCTACTTTCAGCATGCACTACCAGATAATTATTCTATTATTTCACGAGCGATCTGGTTATAAGAATATTTTAGTATAATAATTATAAGAATAATTATAAGAATGGTTATAGAACACAGCTTTTATAATTGAATGGATGGCTAAATCTGACGCAAAAAAAGATATAATCTAACATATTGGTTTGATTTTAGCGTTGAAAACAACGATTCAAACGCATGCTAATAAAAAAAAATTAATTAACTCACAATGACATAAAATTATTATGTCTCTTAGTTGTTTTAACTTAATTTGTAAGTTGTTATTACCTTTAATTAAAATACTACTTATTTTAAGTTGTTCAATGGATAATTTTATTGTTAAGTGTGTATTTTGTTGGTGATCTATTAATCAATAAATAAATTATGATGCAACTCAATCATACGATATAATAAGATGAAAATAAAGTTCGCATTTGGAAGAATAAGCACAACGCACGCTTACCACATGCGAATATTAGAATAGGTATTCATAAGCCGCCTGTGTATTATATCCTAGTAATATATAAAGCTAATCGCGCTAATCTCAGAAAGTACTGGACCGATTTGAAAAATTCTTCGAGTGTAAGATAGTCCATTTATCGACGAGGCTATAGGCTATATATCATCACGCTAAGATAAAAAGGAGTGGAGCGACATAAAAAAATAAAAAAGTATTGCGAAAATTTAAAGCTTTCGGTAAAAGTATCAAATATATCAATAATGTATTTAAATATCTCTTATAATTAACTCATCTTATAATGATAACTATTTATATTTCCTATTTATATATATATATATATATATATATATATATATATATATATATATATATATATATTCCTCTATAATGAAAAGGATATGTTATTATGGTGTATAAGAATTAATTCCAGCGCCAAATCGCATCGATATTGGTTCAGCGGATTCACCGTAAAAGTGTAACAAACATACATCCATACTCACAAATTTTAGCATTTATAATATTAGTAAGATGTGTGTGTTATAAGTTCGCAAGTCTTTGTTTAGCAAATATTTGTTAAGGCTAAGTTCCAGGGGGTAAAGCCACGATGAACTGATTATTCGCCACTACCGCTTTAATCCCTCCCGATTTTCTCCGAGCTGTTGCCTCCCTTGACGGGCCCTCAGGGTACAATAATTTACGTACATCTACATGTAAAAATTTAACAATTTGAAATATGTACGATAAGGATTTATATTTCTTTTTTGATCAAAATTTATAAACATAATACTTTATCCCATATCCCGTGTTTTACACAGATTATTTTTATTTATAACTAGTAAACAGATTAACAGTGATAAAATTTGTGAAAAAAGGACAGTTTTTTAATTATGTATTTCATATTGAAAAATGAAGAGTAGAATTACTTCATTTTATTCAAAAAAGGAATTTGTTTGATATCATACTTGCAATAGCATCCTTCCCGTTTCCTTCCGCACGCACTTCAGTCGCAAGACGGTCGTCGCACGTCGCACATCAACGCCGTATGTGATGTATCGCCGCACGCGCATAATTTTGGCTTTAAGTTCGCGCCGCATTGCTAGCACGTTTGTGTAGTGTAAATAGTGTTAACAGCAGTGAATGGACAAAGTGTTGGATCCGATATCACAAGTAAGTGCCTCCATCCCTCTTGGCAGTTATTTTATTCCCGCCCAGTACCAGACGGCTGCCATATCCTACCTTGTTATTTACAAGTATTTTGGGGTTTTCCGCGAACCAGCAATAATAAAAATACAGTCCACTTTATTAAGGCTCGGGAGTAATACTTTGCACCGGGCCCCACGCCCGCATGTCCATTTTTTGGTCACATCGAACCGAATTTATTAATATTCATATTCATTCGGCCCACCGTTTTGTCTATTTTTCGATTTGAACCGTAATTATTAACCGCATATTATAGTTAAACTGCATTCAAATTCATTAAAATTTGTCTTATACTTTAAATCGGTTCTTATCGTAAATAAACCGCATACTGCAGTTGACTACTTATTTATTTAATACAGATAATTTGTGCTGTAATACTAAATAGTTGTTAAAATTATAATATATTTTCAATAAACCGCATTGGCAACTGTTTTAGTTTTATATGTCATCATATATCGCATACATTCTCGTGCATTTCACTCGTTTTGCTTTGTACTTAGTTTATTATTAACTTCGTATTATTTCGTTCGACCGATATTAAGTTAGAAGGTCACGACGTCGCTGTGCAGCTCCGCTCGCTAGTTGCATTTTGTTCAAACCACCCGCTCGGATTATTTATTAAACGCTGGGTGACTCGAACTGAACTGATTACTTAGTTCATAAGGTATATTCTCGCGCGTTCTAATAACGATATTTTTTTACTTCATAATGAGTAGAAGTGATACAAAAACCTTATCTGACAATGACGATATAAATATGCTTTTAATATTGGAATCGAAACGCGATGCCATGTTTCCTCGGATGCAAAGTATATGATACAGCTGTCTTATGTGAAAAAGATCCTACTAAGTTTTCACTTTTGACTTCGAAAACTATTAATATCGATACTTTGCGAAAGGAATTCGAGCAAAATTTAGATTCATTTAATGTTCTTAATCTAAAATTATATCCTAAAAAGCCTATTAATTACCTGTCATGGATCTCATTTGAGGAAATGTTTTGTTTCGTTAAGCAAATATTGGCGCTAAATAGCGAAACCGCTAATAATAAACCGCAATCATCTTCGCATATACCTAAGTTAAAACCGCACCTCCCGCCTATAGACTTAATATCTTTTGATGGAGATGTCCGTAAATGGCCTTTATTTTACCAGCAGTTTAAATATTATGATGTATGAAACAGTATGTATGATTCATGACAACTCTAATCTATCTGATAGTGAAAGGATATTTTATTTAGTCGGTAAATTGTCCGGTAAGGCGTCGTCTGTTTGTTCGGGCTTACCGCTCACCGCTGAAAATTATTCTATTATTTGGGAGGCCCTGATACAAAAGTATGACGAACCCCACTTACCTGACGCGAACGTCGATTTAACATCGATAGATTATATTCGCAACTTACCGCTCGCGGACGACGCGTTCTTTGAACCGGGTCCAATAGATGTTTTACTCGGTGTGAATATTTACTGTAGGATATAGGATACGATAAGATAATAGGTAAAAATAATATGCCTTCCGCTTTTGAAACCTCTTTGGGTTATATTGTAATGGGTGACGCTCCTATAATTTCTAAGCATTGTCACACAATATGTGTTCGCTCACAAGTGAACCATTAGATAAATTAATAGAAAAATTTTGGTCACTTGAAGAAACACCTATTCGCAAGTTTTTGAGTCCTGACAAACAACGGTGTGAAGAAATATATATTTCAACAACCGCACGTAGTCCGGATGGTATGTATTCTGTTGATCTTCGTTTTAAACAGGACCCTAATAATTTAGGTAATTTACATAACCGCTCGGCGTAGGTTTTATAATTTAGAGAAGAAGTTTTCTAGAGAACCTGAGCTTCACGAAAAATATAATGACGTCATCCGCGACTATCTTGCTAAGGGTATTTTATCACGCGTGTCACCTGACAATTGTCTTTTGCCCGGCTACTTTCTCCCGCATCATCCTGTAGTACGTAACGATAAATCGACTACAAAATTACGCGTCGTATTAGATGGCAGCGCTCGTACCGATACAGGGTTGTCACTTAACGACATTTTGTATACTGGGTGCAATTTGCAAACAGATATTTTTAATATTTCATTAAATGTCCGCATTTTCCGCATAGCATTCTTCGCCGACGTAAAACAAATGTACTTGTGCATTAATGTGAATCCCCCGCACCGCAAATATCAACAAATTATATACCGCTTTTCTCCTGACGAACCGCTCGAAATATATCAGTTCAATCGAGTGACATTCGGTTTCCGCTCTTCGCCATTTCTGGCAATACGCACCTTACGCTAGTTAGTGACGAAAGGCAAAGATGGCCTCTTGCAGCCGCCGTGCTCGAGAAAGATGTATACGAGGTGTGTTCAAAAAGTATCGCGAATTTTGAATTTTCGCGAGTTACATATATTCCAATTTTGATTTTTTTGTGGCGTTATGTTGGTACATATGTCTCTCACTTATGCTGACAAGTTGGGCCATTTTGAATGTTCGGTTAATTGTTGACAGCTGCTTTGCTTGCACGTGTTTTGGTTCGTCTTCGATTTTTACCTATTCAAAAAATGGAACAAGGAACCTGTATCGATTTTTGTGTGAAAAACGAAATTAAGTGCGCGGATGCATTCCAAGTATGGACTATGGCATATGGAGAAGCTACTTTGGACAAAAGCAACGTTTATCGGTGGTACAAAATGTTTTTAAAAGGCCGAGAAGATGTGAATGACGAAGAGCGTGCCGGACGCCCGAGCACTTCAACAACAGACGAAAAAATTGATGAATTGAAGAAAATAGTATTGGCCAATCTTCGAATCATCGATAGAGAAATTGCCGAGGACCTAGGCATATTGATTGGCTCGTGCCATTCGATTTTAATCGATAATTTGTGGAAAAACAAAAATTGGCTTTTGCACCTCGATAACGCCCCTGTTCACACATCGCTGCTTGTACGCGACTTCTTGGCCAAAAACAACAGACCAATGATACTGCAGCCACCGTATTCCCCAGATCTGGCCCCCTGTGACTTTTTCTTGTTCCCGAAACTGAAGAGGCCCATGAAAGGACGACGCTACGCCACGATTGACGAGATAAAGACGGCATCGAAGGAGGAGCTGAACAAGATACAAAAAAATGATTTTTTGAAGTGCTTCGAAGATTTGTAAAAACGTTGGCACAAGTGTATAATATTCCAGAGGGATTACTTTGAAGGGGACAAAATAGATATTTACGAATAAATAAATAATTTTTGAAAATACACAAAATTTGCGATACTTTTTGAACACACCTCGTATATGGACGATTTGGCTTCTGCTTCAACACTCGATGAAGCAGTTAAGGTAGCGGTGATATTATACTTGCAATAGCATCCTTCCCGTTTCCTTCCGCACGCACTTCAGTCGCAAGACGGTCGTCGCACGTCGCACATCAACGCCGTATGTGATGTATCGCCGCACGCGCATAATTTTGGCTTTAAGTTCGCGCCGCATTGCTAGCACGTTTGTGTAGTGTAAATAGTGTTAACAGCAGTGAATGGACAAAGTGTTGGATCCGATATCACAAGTAAGTGCCTCCATCCCTCTTGGCAGTTATTTTATTCCCGCCTAGTACCAGACGGCTGCCATATCCTACCTTGTTATTTGCAAGTATTTTGGGGGTTTCCGCGAATCAGCAATAATAAAAAATACAGTCCACTTTATTAAGGCTCGGGAGTAATACTTTGCACCGGGCCCCACGCCCGCATGTCCAGAATTATAAGTCTTGTCAGTTAGTCTAGTTATCATTTTAGTACCCGGTTGATCGAGCCATGCTCGGAATTTTTTTTTAAACTATAAAATTTAATATAATTTTTTGTAACGTATTTTATTTTTCGAGGCCGCCCGTTCCCCGAATAAGTAACGCTGACTTGACAATTTACAGCAAAAATAGCGTTTTATATACAAATGTTAGTATGTTAGTATTTTTTAATGACCAAAAACAGGGATAAAACGAAATTTTTTTAAATAAAAACCTAGCTAGGTAGATTTTTCTACAACACCCTACATGGTGAATTTCAGGAAAATTGTTGGAGCCGTTTTTGAGATTTTGGCCGGTTTTGGAGCCGAAAATATATATATACATACAAGATTAACTCATTTAAATATTCAAGATGAAGAGTACTGTATTACTACAATATTGAGAAATTTTCAAACAAAATTGTACATACAGAGACTTTGAAAACTATTACTCTGGGTACAGCATCACTTATCTCTCTCGCACTCTATCTGCGGGTAACTTCATACACCGTACAATTTTCTAATGTATTTAGACTTCTACGTGTTAAAAAAAATCGTACTTAATTATCTAACATTTCAAATCTAACTTACAAAAAATAGTCTATACCTAAACTTCATTTAAATTTCCTATCGTACCTGATTCATTGATAGGAACAAATAATACTTAAATAACTGATCATTAAAATCAAACTGGCTTCTTTTTGTATTGTGTCGTACCAATACTGAAAGTTGGCCATTACCGTACTTAAACCATTGTCTCTCGCCAGACAAAACAATTCTTCGACGGCTGCAATTTAAAACAATGCCAAATTGTAATACAATATATATATTGATCCCATTATAAAACCTTTTTTTCCCAAAGGAGTAGGGAGGCATTTGCCCGGTAGAATAGCAACAGGCTACTTCATACATTTGTTCAAAACATCGTGTGGAAACCTGCATATATATCTAGAGAATTCTGGAGATATGTGTAACCTACCAATCCGCATTGTACTAGCGTGGTAGCTCCAAACCTTCTCTCCAAAAACGGAGAGAAGAGGCCTATTCTCAGCAGTGGGATAGTATCAGGGCGAAACTTACTTTTTTACTTACTAAATGCAAGCTCGATTGTATAGAGGGCCTACGCGGCTGTACTCGCCAATCATAGTCTTCGTCTATGATCACGTATGATCGGCTACAATCCGGGAATTGTCGGTTCTCATATATCATTTAAGTTCTAAACTCCGAGTCGATGAGACGACGTAGACGACGAGTCACAGGGTTTAAGTAAAAATCTGACAGTAATAATAATAACAGAGTCATTAAGAACAGTAGTAACATTATCTTCCTGCCCTTATCCCACTCTAAGTCGGCACAACATGTAATAAACATGCTGTCACATGATTTGGCTACGTATATTACGACAGGCCGCCTGCCTGACATCAACTTACCTTAGTCGTCCTTTACGACACCTTGGTAAGAAAGGGGGTTGTCTATTCTACTTAACCGGATACCACACGGTGGGTCAACTTACCTTAGTTGCCTTTTACGACACCTCGGTAAGAAATGAGGGTGGTCTATTCTACTCAGCCGGACACCACACGGCGGGACGACTTACCTGACTCGCCTAAGAACAGTAGTAACATTATTTGTAAAATAATTGTAAATAATTTGTAAAATCCTAGAGAAACTTGTTTGAGCGATTAATGGCGAATCAGCTAAAACATTTTGTAACTTGTTGCCTCAATTATCTCAAGAGTGCAAACCAATCATGCTACGTGTATTGCGAAGCTCCCACGCTATACGTCGCTATTTCTCTTGCGGTTTACTCTCACGTCTCAATCAGGGCTACCAACTTTCCTGTTTCGTAAAATTTGTTATTTTTGAAAGACACGTCTTTTTATTATTTAAATGGCTATGTCCCTTGATTTAATACGGAAAATTTCATATTCAAACACAAAATATTTTTATATTAAGTTAACTTGTAAACAAGTGCTTTTGAATCGCCAACTCTACTGCTGGTGCTTATGATTCATATGACAATCGACAACAACGAAAACATGTTTTAGTTAATTTCAAATATTTTTATTTAATTTACACATAACTGATACGTATAAGTTGCAAATCACATCAACTTGCTACCAATATTAATGTCTTGTTCTAATAATCATACATGCCCGCCATTTTGTACCGCACATCGAAAGTTCTAATTTTTTATAACTTATGACGTGCGGTAGGATTATGGGCGTGGGTAATTTATGTATTACCCAATGAGAAAGAAAATTTGTGTGATATAAACGATAAAAGTATGTTGATATTGCATTAAAAAAGATTGTGTACATTATTAACTTACATTATAATTATTTCGGTAAGTTGGTAGCGTAGGTAGCTAAAAGTTATCATCATCGTTTTTCAGACCGTTTCTTAGATAAAATAATGAGAATTTGTGAAATTCCGGATACAAATTGTGTAAACAGTTCCGGCACGCTCTCAAATGTCAGATGTCAGGTCAAAACGTTTAAAGTTCCATTTCCCCAAGTTAAGCAGAAAATCAATAACATCACGGAAGGTTCTCGTGCGTATCCCTTTGTACAGTTGTTAGCGGTGCTAACTTGATCATCGAAGAGATGAGGATACACGTCGGTCTCAGTAGGTCAGTAATTTACATATAGACAGAACTAATTTGCAACAATAAAATAATTTCTTAACAAGTGTCTCTTTAAAAGATTATTACTCATCCCTTAAGGCCAGATACTTTTGCAACTGTATATCAGACTGATGTTAGAGCCTATGAATTTAATAAATTATACATTTTTGGTTGTTTTTTTTATGGAATAGGGTGGCAATCGAGCATTCGGTTCACCAATCAAGTAATTACCGCCGCCCACTACTTCTCGCAGAGCGAGTGCGTTGCCGTCCTTTAAAAAGGTGGCAAATACGTTTTTGAAGCTGCTTTATATTGTACCGATCCGGAAACGCTGCTAAAGGGAGATCGTTCTATAAAATTGTGGTGCGCGGAATGAAATTATTTGAAAACCGCATTGTACTGGATCGCCACGCCATCATTTTTGGTTGATGATTGTAAAACAATTTCATTATTACTCTTGACTATGAATTGGTCATTCAAATAACGGCGTGGGTCCTCCAGTGGGCCTGCTCCCGGTTTATACCATCCATCTTCTATCAGCCGTTTTATATAAAATCCATTATTGTAATTATATTTATTATAGACTGGCCCGTTGGAGAAGTGGGTAGTGACCCTGCCTTCAGCTCCACGGGTCGCGGGTTCGATTCCCGCCGAGGGCTAACATTTTCTATAAATGAATTTGTTAGTCTTTGAGCCTGGGTGAATATTTGTATTTAAGTATGTATTTAAAAAATATATAAGTATATATTCATCAGTTGTCTGTCATCCATACACAAGTATTAAGTTACTTACTTTGGTGACGGACGACTGTGTGTGTAAGTGTCTCATATATTTATTTATTTATCTATATATATAAAAGAAAGTTGGTCTAAGTTACACTATTTATAACTCAAGAACGGATGAACCAATTCGGCCGAAAATTGGTGTAGAGGTTGCTTAGAACCAGGAGACGGACATAGGATACTTTTTATCCCGTTCGACCGCATTTATTTTATCCTGTCAAGTCACTATAAATCGTGGTATTACAAGAACGACTATGACATTGAATAACAAAACGCAAATGTCAGTGGAATGCAAAACATAGATGACAGCTAAACATTATTTTGTCTTTGGTGAAGTATGGTAAAATATTTTACAATTATCAAAATAATAGTGTAACAACATGTTTTTAATACATAGAGTTGGTCCTCCTTCATAGAGTTGGTCATTAATATGAAAAAGCATTGTGGCCGTCATATGTGTCATTGAGTAGTTTTTGAGAAAGAGTAAATGAGTTGCGTTTGGGAAAATTGATTTTTATTATTGCATAAGAATAAAGGAGAAATATCGTCGTTAGTTATAATAGCTAAACGTCACTAAATAGTATAAAACAAAGTCGCTTTCTCTGTCTGTTCCTATGTCCCTATATCCCTTTGTATGCTTAAATCTTTAAAACTACGCAACAGATTTTGATGCGGTTTTTTAATAGATAGAGTGATTGAAGAGAAAGGTTTATATGTATAATCTAACATATTTTAAACTTTTATTATAAACATTCAATATGGAGTAAAGAAATACTATCATTTTTGAGGTTTCCAATGTGATGTCGTAAATAATTACATTTATTTTCCGTTTACATTGCAAACGCAGGCCGAACCCTACAATATTTGTCAAAATAATGTACTAAGTATTTGTACACCTTGAAAAGGTCTACAGAAAACTCCGCGATGGTATACATATTATGTCTATCTCTTATGGAGCCACAATAGCATTTTTTTGACATTTTCTTCTTCATTTGTCATTTAAATGAACATTTTCGAAGATATTACAGATTTAAAATGCAGGGTATAGCGTTTGCGCGCTTTGTCTTATAGCACTTCGAATTTAGCTGCGATTGGACGGGTTTTTTTCACATGGCCAACTATATGTCGCTTTATCAAGAGTAACCTCTAAAGAAAACATGTTTGTATTGTGTAATGAAGATTCTTTCTTTATGACAAAAAAGCTGTGAACGTTGTATATAAAGACATTCTTTAATTAATTGTAAAAATAAAATACTCAGGAAAAATGTATAAGTAAAAATGTAGTATATGAATTTAGATATTCCAAAGATAGCAGGGAATCTTCATGGTATAGGGAACTGACGGGGACAGGCAGCAGTTATGTCGGACTCGCACCGACTAAAACGACCTGTGTGCTCCACCACGCTGCCGATGGCAAGGACAGGGTATCATTGTACATATTGCCCCCATCCCGCCAACAGCTCTGGTCCCAGAGAACAAACACCTTCTTCGGGTAGGAGCCCCTCGAAAGATAAGCCAGGGTGCGCCACGAGGAGGCCAACCACTTTGGCACCCCAGGGGAATTGTTTTACTCCAAATTTGACGCGTGTGGGCCACGGGCAGTAATGAATAAAACAAACTGCTGGATAGATTTTAATCATTTTTTTTACTGAGTGACATAGGCTATATATTTTATACCCGTGCGAAGCCGGAGCGGGCCACTAGTTATTTATAAAATCTAAATCTATTTCATGTTATGTGTATTTGTCAAATTTGTACTGAGATATTTCTATACGTCTATGCGTGACTTTTTGACGTAAAACTTATATTGAGAATAGGATAGTACTAAGATGTAAATTATTTTCTTATTTAATACTAAAATTTACAATTACCGAACATAATTTTCCATTATATTATGAAGAGTAGCAAATCAACGGGAGTTTTTAGGGTGTGAGTGTTGGGTGCGAGAGTCCGTGGGCGGTGGCCCGCACGCCGCCTCTGTACATGTCCTATAAAATATGTATCCATTTAAGTAGATATTGCTCGCTGTGAATCGATATTGGTTAGCGTTAAGAAAGTTCTGTTAATGTCTTATAATTTACTTGTATTAAATTTTATATGCTCGTCTTTGTGCAGAAGTTTTTGGTAGAGGTTTCGTGCAATAAATCAAGAAGTAAAGATCTAGGATCCGAAATGTGCACTGTTGCGTCTTAAATCTGCTGGATTTTTTATTTATTTAGACATATATAAATATGAATTACAATGATATTTACATATATAATAAACAAAAGGGGTTGTATTAACAGAAGTAAAGGTGGTATAAAATATTTCCTGATCTCAGGTCGTACGAAAATTTATGGATTTTGAAATAAGCCACACTATCAAATGCCTTTGTTCTTCGTTTTTAGTGTTGATATACAATCTTTAAGATGTAACTTAATTGGGAACTCAGGTTTTTGTAAGTAAATATTGAATAGAATTAACTAGTTAGTTATAATAATGTTTTTCGGTTTTTAAGTACAGGTTGGAATTTAGTAATATACAAAAATTTTGATATACTTTTTTGTTGTCAGTAAGAGTATTTCCTCAGTTCTTATTGCTTACTATTTACCGGAAAGACTGTCTTATAATGTCTTATAGTTGTGTTTTTAATAGGTAGTCATATTCGGTGAGTTATAAAATTGTAGTAATCGTAGTAATAATAGAATTAGCTAAAGTATTCCAAACTTTAATACGATACAGATAAAGTTTTTATTGCAACGAGTCTTATTATTTTATCTTGAGATAGATGTCACAAAACAATGAGAAAGCTACTGTGTTCTATGTACAGTCAAAACAGTCATATGTTTATTTTCAATAAGTCCATTAACTTTTAAATAAACCATATTGAAGAAATATATCGATCTGGATATGTTTGGCTTTTTCTCTCGTAGCAAAATTTTCATACATAATTTGTTAAATATAATGATTTAAAAAGAATTATCTGTGAAGAATTTTAAACAAATCAAGTAAATATGTCCACCTAAAATGACACTTACGTCTAAAGACAATACAATATTTAACAAAACAATACAAGTAAAAAGACAAAACAATATTTAACATTGCACTCCTCTTAAAGACCCTTATAATATCACTGTAATCGGCTCCGAAATATTTTGATATCATCGCTGTAATTTTGAATTTAAAACGAATAACTCCTTGACTATTTATAAAACGCGGCAAAAATCAAGAAATTATGAGAAGGGGCCGGAAATGATTAACCT
Organism: Morpho achilles; assembly: GCA_947086495.1. Classification (NCBI taxonomy): domain Eukaryota; kingdom Metazoa; phylum Arthropoda; class Insecta; order Lepidoptera; family Nymphalidae; genus Morpho; species Morpho achilles. The sequence continues at coordinate 9,148,009 of CAMTZB010000022.1, read as the reverse complement.
CAAGGTCGGAGTCTTTTAACGGTCGCATACTTTAAGGTTAAAGTCAGCTCCTTTCATAAACAAGTTCAAGGACTTGTTAATTATTCTTTCTGTTCATTTTGCACCTACTGCCCCCACAAGGTTCCAGAAGGATCCAAATATTTTTTGGCGTAAGATATACTGAGTATGGCACGTACTAAAGCAATTTAATGATTTAATGCGATAGTAAAAGATATGGTGATACATTGTACAGTTCTGTTACCGTCGGAAACCCCCATACCCAGTAAGTTTTATCTATTTGCATTGTATTGCGCCGTTCCATTGATGGACAATTATTAAAAAGGGAAATTTCGCTCCAGTATGCATGTAAGTGAAAATTGTACAGTACTAGAATTTTGTTTGCTTAAGGTTTATGGCGAAAAGCTTTAAAAGTTAACTGATTAAGTTTTGCATTTTTTATGTGATATTGTGGTATATTAATAAGTTGTGGCAATTTATACAGAATATTTCTATAGACCGAAATAGAGGGGTCACAGTTGCAAGTAATAAATACTGTATATTGAACTTATTTGGCTTTTGACTGGCCTGTTGGAGCAGTGCGTAGTTATCTTACTTTCAGTTTCGCAGGTTCGATTCCCGCCGAGGGCCAAAATTTTCTAACAACAATTTGCTGGTTCTTCCTGGCTAAATTTTTGTATATAAGTATGTATTTAAAAATTATATATTTATATGTTCACCAGTTGTCTCTCATATATAATACAAGTATTAAGTTTCTTACTTGTGCGTGTAAGTGTCCCATATACCTATTATTTATTATTATTAAACTATTGTGAGTGGTATTTGTATTTAATATACAAAGATCGCTTCTACTCAGGTGATAAATATCGGGTGTTGCGCACAGTTACCGACGCGACGACTCGACGCCGCCAATACGGGTCATGTACGAGTAAAATATACTCTCATCTACATGAAGTCTCTGCTTATAACATGTGAATTATAATGCCAAGATGATAAATTGCAATTATTTTTAAATGAAAATGGCTTAAAGGAAAATGGCACCATTTCGAAATGTTGTCGTCCACAGAGAATTGGCAAATAATTTAATATTAGTTATATAAGAAGCAAGAACTTTTACGAAAATATTTACTTTCCGTTGGAAAAATAAACAAAACTAACAAATTTAATTAAAAAAGTCGCAAAACTCTTGCAGCAACGAAGCCATATAAAACCGTAAACTAAAACAATAATATGAAAATTATATAAATATTTCAGAAGACTTGCGGGTTATGAAACATATTTACCCAACCTATAATGTGTTTTATATTTCAGTTTAAGCCAACACTTAAGACGTAAGTTAAATTTCAGTTATACTTAAGTATGTATTAATACTTAGGTATTACTTATATGAAATAATTTTACTGAATCGCAAAACGAAAATGACTTCACGTTATGCACTTAGCATTTACATTATACATTAATAAAGTACAAAGCTACTAAAATAATTAAAAGGATTTCGTAAGTGCAGATTTCTATGATAATAAATTGGTACTAATTATACAGTTACTTGCACCGTGAACCTATTGAAAACAACAAGCATTTGTTTGCGTCTCTTAACTCGTAGCTTGCTAACTGTACTGCCTTGAATTAACATTCAAATGCACAGCTCCAAGCATCAAAACAAAGAGCAAATATTTGTTACATTTACGATATCTGAACAAAAAGCAAAATATATTATCCTCCTAACTATGATGTTAGTAATAGTGAATTAAATAAATTTCAAGACGAAGCGACTACGTTTTCGTCGATTTTATTACTAACACACCCTCTATTATACTATATTATTATTAATTATCCCCTAAGGAAAAACGGGATGTTTGCTATCCTATATTAGCTTCAATTATACCAAATTTAATTTATATTACTCAAGCGTAAATATAGCCATGAAAGCGTAACCAACACAAAGACTTTGGCTATAATATTTATATATACCTCTATATCAGTAACCTTGAAATAAACGACTTATCTTTATGATGGTCAGCTCTTAGTGTAGAAAGAATAAATGAGTCCGCTTCATTGGCTTCCTTTTGAAAACCTAGACCGTTACTAATTGTAGAACTTGACGTCGTCAGAAGTCGTACTAACTTCTAAGGAGCGTTTTCAAATTAATATGGGAGTCGACGTTATAATTAGCATTACATTAGTATGTGAGGCTTGCTGTGTTTGCCAGCAGAATAGTTTCAGCAAAACGGCTTCTACCATCCTGTTTAACCGCCATTTTGTGTGTCGATTAGTCAAGAATAATTTAAATTATGTTAAATTTAAAAACATATTTATCGTGAATCTTCATTAATAATAATAGGTGATTTTTTAGTACATGAAAATCGAGCCAATAACGATTTCTTAATAACCATTCACAAACTTTTATTTTATTGGGATTGCTAATATGTTTGCAAAATACAAGAAATATTGACACAGTTCTATTTTTTTAACTGGTTTGGTCATAGATGTTCTGTAAGGATTTAGATCAGTTTAGTTTAGTTTAGTGCGAGATTCGATCGTGTCTAACGCCAATTTTTATGGCGCTGGAACAGCGGTCAGTAAAACTACTATAATAGGCATCCCCTCTTCATAAATGTTCCGGGAAGGCAGTCCTCCGAAAAGAATGGCATCGAATGGTCAAACGCGCCATCAACCCTACACAGACGGCCACGACCGCTCTGCAAAGAGTGTAACGACCACGAAGAAGTGATATAGCTCGTGACGTGTGGTCATGCGCCGTTATGCATTAATAGGTAGTTATCTCACACATAGCCAGCATTCACCATAATATGAGGTTTCATGATGATTGGTATGTAATTATGAGCCTTAACATTGCGAGTCCGAAAAAATTCTATTTCCGTACGTCTTGTTAATGATGAAGGTATTTCTCAGACCATCATCGATATCACACCTAATCTCACTTTTTCTTGAATGCAACACTGAGCGTATCCTTATCCAAGTCTTCAAGTGACATTACGACGACCATCTAATGTATCAGCGTTATGCGGCTTTCGTCTTATTAAAAAAAATATTTCCATAATTGTCCAATTATGATGATTTTATATATGATATATAGGAGTTATATAGACTAGCTATAGCTATAGCTTTAGGAGTCATGTGATGTCAATTTTTTCTGCCCTGAGCCTCATTCTTAACCTACTGTCACTAATAGACCGTCCAGCAGTTTTTCGCTTTCCTAAGAAAGAAGCGAATTCCTCTAAGAAAAGACACTAAAATGGCTATCGTGTGGTGTTGCACGCCCTCGAACAGATACATGTCACGGTTTATACTCCCTAGTCTCCTAATAATGTTTATTAACTCTTTGCAAAGCTTAATGTCTCAGGTTTAATCTCCTTGCCACGTTTTTCTTACTTAGGCCTACCATAACTTCACTTTTACTAAATCTTTTATAACACTGCTTTTAGATTGACAAAATCAGTCAAATTTTGAGTTATAGATAATTACAAACAAGTTATTAATTAGCCATATGAAAATTGTATAAAAGTGTATTGGTTCTTATGTAATAAATTTAACCTCAAAACAAGTACCTATCTTCAACTGTATTCTTGCACACCGCTAAGTGTTTATTATACCCTTGCTATAAAAAACAAACGCAAATAATATGGAGGATAGATTTTTTCGATCAGTGTATATTTTGTATTCATGTACATTCTGCGCGAAACAAACTTAGTTTTTTGAACTGTCCCCGTCCTATTAATTTTTTGACCTTCGTTTGGACAAGGCCTTTGCATACGAAGTATTGAAATGATGTCTTATTAAGTGGGGTTTCAGATGAATTTGGATCGGTTAAAACTCGGACAGCTTCGAGTGTGGTTCTCTCCATATTTCCATATAAATGTGTCGTATGTGACTAGTTTGGTGCCTGGGACCGGTTTTTGTTGATCAAATTTTTATTCTATGAACTAAGAGGTGAACAGGTACAGTATAAGTACATAAGAGTATTATTTTATACGTAATTTCTTTTCTTTACAGCTACACAGCTGTACACAGTCACAGGGTCACAGGGTTAGTTTTGTCTGTGATAAATGAACATGGAATTTTAAAACCTGTTATTCCTTTGAAAGAAGGTAAAATAAAGAGACCACCACCTCCATCGGGTCAAATCCCAAATCTTTCCCCAGGAATGCAACTATATGTCACTTTTCATTGATTTAAAGACCGAAAAAAATTTCTGCAATCAACACTGGGATCTAGATTTTGATAAAAGAATTCGTTAGCTTCAAAACGACCATATCAGTGCAAGCCTATGGCGTGACATTCACCGGAAGAATTTTAGGTTGGAATGTAAAAATTTCTTCGTTTTTACCTGGATTTTGAAACGATTGCGTTTTTCAATAGTTGTTCTAAATCAAAATTCACTTAGAGTGAATTTCGCAATAGCTGCTGACGTGTTGATGGTTGGCGAAAGTCGTCGAAGGCGGAGACGCAGGCCCATTGTCTGTGCTGAGTCACTGGCGGCGCTCGCACAGTTATTTCTGTGTTTGTGTAGGCGGCCGTGCCGTGCGTCCATATCTCTTGCGTCTCAGACCGCATACAGACAACATAATAAAATTACTATTAGCTTTTATCCTCTGCTTTGTTCATGTGAGAAATTCGTTAATACAACGTTAAATAATATAGACGTACTTGAGTATTTTTTAAATCGGTGTAATTCATGTGTTTGTGACATTAAGGCCAATGTAAAGATAACAAGATTGTTTTTAACAATTTTCCGTCAAATTCAGCAGCCGTGAAAATAAATCTCAGACTCATAGACATACATACAATTTACATGGTAATCAAGGCAGGCTACGTTAAACAGGTCATTATTAATTGATGTCGAATGGTTTAGAATTAAATGATTTCATAATAATTTTGATATCAAAAGAAATACATGTAAACTTAGTAATAAATTTTTGGATATTTCGTGTACAGACAAATGTGAGATTAGGCTTAATACTCGTAAGTTGAAATAGAAAAAAATATACCTAATACAAAATATAAAACAAACATAACGAATAAAATAAAATGTTGTGTGTCAAAAAACCTTAAATATATCAAAGTATTCGCTGTAATTATTTTTTAAAATGTGAACTCGTTGAAAGACCCGTTGCAGTTTATACTTACAGTTACCAAAAGTTTTCACAGAGCTTTAAAAAAAAAAGAAAAAAGAAGATAATGACAATAAATATTCTTTTCCACTGATAATAGTAAATACTATAGAGTGACGTACATCCGAGCAAGCTTATTTCAAAATCTACTTCATTAAATATTTGCTATGAGGGTGCAGACCTCTTATTTCATTTATGCATGAAATATAAGTTTAGAAATTAGGTTAAAAATTATATAAATTCTCAAGCGTCATCTACCTGCCAAAAAAATACTATCTTATAAAATAACTATGTAGTAATTTGTCACTACTAGGTGGTTGGTTGTTTATCAAACGCAGTGTTCGTGCAATGGATTGTTCGTATTTTGTGCCTCGCCCATCGCTACTACAGTTTCGCTACATAACTAACTATATCAATAATTATGGTTCAGCTTTTCCACGCGTTTCCTCGTTTCTGATTTGATCGCACAGAACCACTACGTGCAAAGCTCTATTGCCCGGTCCTTTCTGTATTATAGCAAAATAGTATTTTTATTACTTTTGGTATTATGGACCGCAAAGTAACGCCTAATTCTATAAATTATTTGAAAAGAACATAATGACATTTAGTATCCGTATATTTTATATCTGTAGCATTATTTAAGTACTCAGAGATGAAATTCCTCCTGGGATTCATTAATTCAAGCGTTCAATTCATTAGCTATTGTAGTGATACAAAATTACAACAGATTCTTGATGATTTATTTAATATTATCCACAACGCCTAATAATCCAAAGCTTAATAGTTATCTAATTCGTACCATTACGATTCATAACTGAAACAGCTGTAACGGGAAATTAAACACCTACACTTTTGATTGCACTTTTGTTTTCATACGAAATCTAGTGCAATCGCTACTACGTTCTATTATATAGTTGTTTGAGAGCTAAACTCGCACGCTGTGCTTCTAACTCGAGGTCATACCTACCAAATTACTCGACTGAAAATAATTACAAAAACAACTATATTGAGGCTACCGCGAGGTTAAACCAGTTCAGAGGTACAAGTTCTAAATAACGATTCAAACGTGATATCCATTGTAGAAATTCCATTCCTTACTTTTTATATTATGTAATTCTTATTTTTAATAATTAATTAAAAACATTGACTAGACACTTTGAAGAAATAAATTTTGGAAATTTACGCATCAAACTGGCGAAATAGGGAGTGGAAAATAAATAGAGCGAAATAAATTGAATAAAACAAAATTAAGATAAAGTAGAAATATATTTAAACAATTTACAATTGCGATTAAACTTTGTTAAAAATTAAATTGAACATTCAAGGTACCAATATTTTTAAAATCCAACGAAAAACGAAGTGGAGAATTTTTAACTTTTCTGACAATTTTATCCCTTACATTAATTCTTAAGGGTAATTGTAATAGCAGTGAAGCCGTGAACCGTATTAAAATTTTTGTGTTGTACAAATTTTCAAGTAAATTCATTTCATCCCCTCGGGGGATGTAATTTCAAAATTGTTGAAGACAGGTTGACAGATTACACATGTCTCGGGGATCCTCTAATTATATTCAGGTTCTCTTACGATATTTTCCTTCTCCATTTTCCACGTTAAATCGTAAATATGAATTGAGTAAATTTAAGTGTTTGCGTAATTTTTTTTATACTAAAATTATAAAAACATAAAATAAAGTCTAATGTTTTATATTGAAATACCTTTAAAAACGATAGATATGATTAATATCTTCAAAAACTCGAAAAAATTTCATACCAAATGCGCTGATTATATATGTCCTTAGTTTGTGATTTGTAGTTTAATTTTTTTTTTTTTAATTATATTATCTATTACACGCCAGAAAGTTGAGTATTTTCACTTTCAAATTCAAATATCTGAGTTATCAAGTCTGTGAAAGATTTCAGCTAAGTTTTTAAAATACCATTAACGGTAAGCGTTCTCGTAAAATAAACACACAAGCAATCTTTGTTTGCACTCCCATTAACCTCCTCGAACACCTGAGAAGACGCTACTTGTGTATGCTTTCTAAAAATCTGCTTAATCATGTATATGTAATCCATTTTGTTTCGATTTTTGAAGTGGTCGCAGGTTTCAGGAATAATAAGTGATTCTCGAATGCTTCTTAAAGTTAAGGGAAAAATTTAAATAATCATAGTGTATGGATCAAAGGTAGATGTGTGGTGTGAAAAGACTGGATAAAATACGAAATGTGGATATAAGGGAAAGTCTGAAGTTACACCCATTATGAGTAATGAGAAGGGATGATAATACTGTGACCAAATGAGTGTTAAATATTAATGTGCATGGATATGTGATTAGAAGCATGCTTAAAAAGAGATGGCTGGATTGTGTGAAGTATATGACATGCATGTAAAAGAAGTAGCGTCAGAGTTGACGAATGAAAACACGAAGAAAAAAACATGTTGTGCTGACCCCATTTAGAGTTAGATAAGGACAGGAGAATGAATGATGTAATACATTTTGTTCTTTTAACACCTGATCTGGTCGCTTTGGGACTAGATTAAAATTAAAACGGGTTAGAAGCAAATTGAATTTATTATAGTTTTTGTTGAAACATATGTTGTAAAAAAGTGTATTCGTGTGTTCATCATTTGTAATTATCATAGTAATGTTAAGAGTCCGTTAATAATAGTTGCTTATACAATAATCCAAAACAAAAGAGTGCGACTCTCTCGAGGCGCTACTGGTTTAAACCCCGGGCACAATCGAGTTTTTTGTTAAAACTTACGAGTATATGTCTAATTGATAATTGCAATTTATCACACGCATTACGTGAAAGAGAACATCATGAGGAAACCTGCATATCTCTAGCGAATTCTAGGCATACGTGTGAACTTCGTAATCCGCTTTGGAGCAGCGTAATAGGTTTTATGTCCAATCCTTTTCCCCGAAAATGGAGAGAGGAGGCCTTCCCGTGGGATAGTAACAGGTCGTTACTTTTAAGCGATAATGTTTTCGTAATTGAATGAAAATATGAATCTGAATAAATATCGTAAGGAACTTTGCAACTTCATTTCCAATAAGTAAATAATTTTGACATGTATAGAGTATAATATAAGTAATATAAGGGAAGTTTCATTATTATGTGTGAATGCTATTCGAAAAAATTATTGATTTAGGTGTTATTTTGTGGAGGTCATACAAAAAGTAATGAAAATATTTTTGTAAGATTTTTTCACGGAGGCTTTCTCCTGACGATGCTGTCATTATTTTTGTAAGGTAATTTCTATTTTTATTATTCTTTTAATGAACTAAATAAACTAACACATTCAAAAATCAAACCAGCGTTCCACTGACTCTGTTAATTCAGTCATAGCAACTATTCAATTCATATTAAGCATTTTTTATTGGCATTTTACAGACAAGGATCAAGAATCTAAACTTATGCGTATAAAAAATATAATAATAACTTTTAATGAACAAACAATGAATAGACGACAATGATATACGAGTTTTTTTTTATATACAAGCAATTTTGTTATTCCAACAAAGTTTTGAAACAGATTGTAACATTGTTGTTTTTACTTATTGTTTAATAATCCTTTCTTGAGCGATTTTATTTTTTCTTTAAGTACTATTATGCGTACTTATTATTATTACGGTCTAGCTATAAAACGACTTATTCGTCATTAAATTGTAACTTCTTCCTATAAATCAATGTTTGTCTGTATGTCCTTTATAGGCTCCGAAGCGGCTGGACCGATACCAATAACGAAATTTTCGTACAAACTTTAGAATTGTTCTGCGGATGATACTGTAAAGTTTGGTGGCGATCCGAGTATTTCTTAACAGTTGAGGTGTGTTTCGGGAGAAATTCGGAACCAAACTGTATGACTCAGTTTGGTTCCAAGTTCCAGTTTGGCAGCGCATGGCCGGCAGCTAGTTAAACATATGTCTAAAAGTTTCTTATTCTTTATCTTAGTCGAGAGATTCACCCTTTCACTTATCGCGATACGTGAAGACATAATTCATGTATTATTTGAAGGACATAATATGGATTGTTTTTCTGGTAACAAGCATGTTAGTAAATTTTCTTTGTTCTCGTAGTTATACATCACGTCGCCGGGTCAAAGCGACCTTTTGTGTCGGATCGAGAGAGATTTTTTTTTTATAGGCTTTGATACCACCATGGTAACCGATCAACCCTGTTAAAAAAATAACAAGAAACAAGGAGGGCTTGGAGACCATGATTTGCAATGATTTACCACCGATTGCTTCGCTGTTAAATATTTCGTGTTGGTTGCGTTATGTTGTCTGATTATAGATTGTGCGTAATACCTGCTAAATACAATTTGGAATTCTTCCCTTCCCGTATACCCACGTCAACCGTTATAAACGAATCTTATGATAGAGCTGATGAACCATCAAAATATAGAGAGGTTTTATACACATTGAATTGAATATCTTGTACATATCTTGTACGATTTGGTAGTTTTACTCTCTTAGACAATTACAACAAAATTAGGTAAAAATTTAGGATGTGATGCATTATACCGTGTGTTTTGTATACCGTGGATGTTTATGTAGAGGCTTATTTATCATCAACTTATAGTACCTGGGTGACCGGGCCATGCTCGGGGATTTTCACCTCTCTAGACCGCCCGTTCCCCAAATGAACTACAATGACTTTACGTTTGACAGCGAAAAATTTTGATTGTATTCATATATATATATATATATATATATATATATATATATATATATATATATATATATATATATATATATATATATACCATACATAATATAAGATTAACTCATTACATTAAAGATTTATACTAGAGTAGTAGAAGTAGGTAGTTAGTAAAAGTGTAATTTATCCGCGGGGTTATGATGGGCGTAATAAGTAATACGTTATTATAAAATTCTTGATGCATTATATAGGTTTTTTGGGATTACATATTTTTGCAGACGTAATTGCAACATAAGGTTATCATTCTAAAGTAGTGGAGCCAGGCTGAAATGTGTCCATCGTCAATAAACCTGCTACCTGTCTCTCCTTTCTCATTATTTGTTGCGACACTCTCACTTCAGGTCTGTCTATGACTCCCTGAACTCTAGTATAACAAGTCTATGAATTCCAAACATAATATTCCGTACATAAAGTTAACGTCGCACGTGATTGTTGACACGTCGCCTGTCGTCTATGTACGACATGTTAACGAAGCTGGCCGAAGCGGCGACGGGTTCGACGAGCCAACCTATGGCACGCTTACGGAACAATAGGGTTGCCGATTCTTAATTATTAGATACGTGTGTATTATGCTTGTGAATCAAATATACCAACGAAACTTATCCCACTCTAAGTGGGGTCGGCACAACATGTTACAAACATGTTGTCATATGATTTTACTACATACTTTACGATCGGCCGCCTGCTTCACATCAACTTACCTTCGTATTTTACGACATCTTGGTAAGAAGGTGGTTTATTCTACACAACCAGATACTACACGGTGGGTGAACTTATCTCAGTCGCCTTTTGCGACACCTCGGTAAGAAAGAGGTTCGTCTATTCTACACAACCGGATACCACACGGTAGGTGAACTTACCTCAGTCGTCTTTTACAACACCTCAGTAAGAAATGAGGATGGTCTATTCTATTCAGCCGGATACTACTATTCTATTCAGCCTGATACCACACGACGTAAAAAATATACCAATAAATATAATATCACAAATCAATTATACCAATAATTAAATAAAATATTTGTGCAGTTATAAGTCGTTTGTATTTTTTTTATTACACTGTTGTATATATATCCTCCTGCCCTTATCCCACTCTTAGTGGGGTAGGCACACCATGTTAAAAATATGCTGTAACATGATTTGGCTGCGTTTTTACGAACGGCCGCCTGTCTGACGTCAACTTACCTTAGTCGTATTTTACGACACCTCGGTAAGAAGTATGGTGGTCTATTCTACTAAACCGAATACCACACGGTGGGTCAACTTACCTTAGTCGGCTTTTACGACATCTCAGTAACAAGTGAGGGTGGTACTATTCTACTTATCCGGATACCACACGGCTATTTATTTTATTACACTGTTGTAACACTATTAATTAAGCATGTTGTAGTAAGTAAGTAAGTAACGGCCTGTTACTATCCCACTGCTGGGCATAGGCCTCCTCTCTCCATTTTTGGTGAGAAGGGTTGGAGCTAAGACCTACCACGCTGCTCCAATGCGGATTGGTAGGTTACACATATCCCTAGAATTTTTCTAAAGATATGCATGTTGTGTTCTCCTACAATGTAGGTACACTTAATCCATTTGTTGAAATAGTTATTACGGAACTTTTATATGTACCTTTAATAAATAAATTTAATTAATTAAATGAAGCGTTACAGGAATAATGGAAATTTAAGTTACTTTTGATTCTCACATTGAAAAAAGACAATGCTCTACTTCCAATAAATCAAAAATGCACTGATAATAAAAGGAAACTGGAGTACATTTGAAAATGAGGCATTTTTCGGTTTAATACTTAACCTATACGAAGCAGGTACACCCAATCAACCCACATCATCATATGAACGTTCGGGATATCTGTCTGACCAATTTTTAAAGATATCATGGATAATATGTCACATTTTAGAATGGATTCCTTACTCTACATACGTATAATAACTCTATGAATATACCTCACTCAGTCCTTTTAATATCTGTGCACCTTTCTTTTTATATATTTATTTTCGTTTATATTGGTTTAATATGAATTTGCAATGGTATTTATTAAACAATGGCGGTGTTCTTTTATACAATAATTATGTTGTACGGTGACATAAAAAACTTACTACATATTATTGATAAGGAACATTGAATTGCTTGGATTTCATATGATCATTAAGATATATATATCACATAATAGGTATATTACAAAATTATCTTTAATTGATTTAAGTTTTCAATATTTATTTTTTTGAACTTAATTGGGTCCATAACTAGAAATAGTAATGACCGGATGTTCTATATCGTCCGAATGGTAGTGTTGAGAACCCTAGATGCTGTGAATCATGACGCGTTATCGATTTTAATGGTAGGTACCTCGGTGTCGTTACGAGAAAATTTACGCGGCTCTCAAGAGAGACTTTGCTATAGCGTCTTTCTTAAAGTTAAATGAATTTAGGTTTTTATGGGACATAGTTAGGTATGTTTTCGATTAATTTTAAAAGAATGTTAAGTAGCTATTAGTACTGTAAAAAAATCCAGCAATCCACAAACAAATTAAGTAATAGTTACTTAATTTCTTTAGGCATTAACTATATATTAACTATATGGCAAACGATAATTGATCATTTCTTTTATCATTTGAAAACGCTTATAGTACTGTGCTCTATTGCGAGGTCGCTAAGTATTGTGTGTCGGCAATGTGGTGTTTGGATCGGGCGGGAACGCTCCTAACGTGAGTGCCATGCCTCGGCAGCAGTAGAGCGCGGGCCGCGGCGAGGGCGTCGGGCGTCGGGCATGCGGTCGATGAGCCCGACGTAGAGGGCAGCACGGAGCTGCGGAGTGTGGGGAGCTCCCTCAGCCCCGCGTCCTCTACGCCGCCCCGTTTGTTGCGCATAATGTAGAGCCGCGCCGCGCGCTCACTAATGCGTCATGCCGCCTCCTGAGTCCACGCGTATCCGTGCTCTTCGTTACCGCACATATCGCGCGCCATGTGAACTTTTGTGTTAACTTATATATTATATCTTACAAATATAATAAAACGTGAAAGGGCCTCGTTCTTCCTAAATCAGAATTTTTACATCATGGACAGTGAGAAAGGTGCCTGTGTCCAGAGACGTTTGAGTGGTTCACGAGGTTGGCGCACGTGGTCGTCCCGAAATCGAGTAAGTTTGAATTGGCTTATTTTAAAGTGTGACTCGTTAGTAACGCCGGCCGATGTGTAAGATGGTTTGGGGCGCGTTATTTTAGCTACGCCTGGCGGGTCCCGGCGCCGGCCGCCCGGAATGCGGCCTCCGCCCCGCCGCGCGCTGCCGGCGCCGAGAGCGCCGCGCGTAGCGTAATAAATAAGGCGGGGCACCACTGCGTGCGCGCGCACCCTCCCGCGTCCTCCTCGCCCTCGGGTCATTGACTCTGCTCGGCCGCCGCCGCTACAACCGTAGCCGCCGACGCTGCCGAAGACAACAACGTTCTCCGCAACGGCACTACCACGCTCTCGGCCTCGTAACGATTCTACAGGGTCTCGGTAAATCCAATGTCAATGCCGAAGTTACGCGTCGCCGCGGCGGAAGTACTTCAGCCCGCTTGTGTGGGACATGTCGATGACGACACTATTCAGTTAAGTACTTACTATACTGCAGAGAGTTTATTGACCCCGGCGTTCACACCTGGCCTCATTGAGACGAGTCCCTTCCATTGTCATGATAATGATGATCTTATTGAGACCAGTCTTTAACGTTACTGGTGCATAGCAATTGCAAAATTAACTGTTGACCTGATTAGTGGCATGAATCAGAAATGTTTTTGTTTCTACTAAATATTTTTAGGTAATGTACAGATTAGTTTAACGGTGGTACTGTTCTGCACGATTAGATAAAGAGCGGGTAATAGCTGAAATTACCCTATGATACTTAACAGTTATTTTTTAAATTGCAACGGCTCACAAATTCCTCTCGTTTTTAACGTAACGATGCAGAAACCTATGCCCGTATGACTAGTTACAAAAAGCCGACAAATTCCGTTATATGTACTTTACAATACGGCAGAGCCCGCTTCGTGAGACTAAAAATAAAGCGTGAACTTCCCGGTTGAATGGCGTCGCCGACGCGACGAACGCGGGGAGTGGCAGGCAGCCATTGCCCTCGTCCGGTTTGTTTACAACTCACCATTCGGCTGCGGCGCACCGCTAACTGTACCCTGCGCACCCGCGATAGGGTGTACTATTGCAACGGAGCAGGGGGTAAGCGTGCCTTGCGCTCGCGCCATCTGCGCGCGCATTATTAAAATAAACTGCCACCGACAGATAGAATCGCTGTATAAAAACGAGCGACTCGACCGCCAGGTGCGATGTGACCCTCGGCTGGGGCAAAGAAGCGCCTAGTCTTAGGTCAGTTATTGCGAAGACACCTACAATGCGGTCGAACATCCGCACAGTATTGTAAGTTAAGATGGATAGTGCATCTCGATATGGTGACATGATGTGTTCAGAAATATTGTCCACTGCGTATTATATGTATATTTTAGTCTAAGGTAGCCGACCTGAGACTAAATGCATAACACTAATACGTTCAAATTTCAATCTTACCACTTGATTAGTGATAAATGTATAACAAATCTGATTAAGAGAGTAATTTATATCGACAAAAGTAGAGTCGTTATCCCAGTAAGTATATAGTGTAAGATTCATGCAAGATTCTTAAAAACTAAGTATGCACTACATACCACCATAATACTCAAGCACTGTACACTTTCCCTATCACAAACTCATCAATCGTTTGCCCCGTAACCGAAGTATCATCAGGAGATATACTCCACGACAAAATTGCATACAAGCGACGCATACAAACGTCATCCAAGCAAGTGCTTGGGTGACCCTTGTATCAAGTACGAAAAAGAACAGTCCACTCTACGTTTAGAGTTATATGTATATATATTTTCTTTTATTTTCATCGCGGATTATAGCATTAATATTACTGTATAATGGATCTCGACAAAGCCTATTTCTATGAATTACAGTACTTAGTAAGTAGTTAGTACTTACACCCCCGGGTGTAGACATCGCTGGCCTGTAATCTGTTCCAGGGAGGTGAGGGGTTGTGGTGGGCAACAAGTTGCCGGTCGTTGAAAAAATTGCGCGCGCATACATATAGGGACGAGTAAAGTATCACCGCTTTTTCTCTCTCTCTCTCTGAAGAAAACATGCTGTGACTTTTGCGTGACGACTAGTATTATAAATGCGAATGTCTGTCTGTTGAGCATGGCTAATCCGTTGGACCAATTTTGATGAAATTTGGTACAATTAAAGATGCTACAACATGGCTCTTAGGATAAAAAAATCCCGTTTTTCTTCCGTGGACAGGCAAAAAATTACAATTTTGAAGGTACTTAAATGCTGAAATTGGCGTTAGTAATAAAAAAAAGGAATGCAGTTGTTTTTATATTGAATACATAAACACAATTTTAAAAAAGACGATAATATAAGTTCCTAAGATTAAAAAGCAACTTATATATAATTTTAAACAGCATAAAGCAATAGTTGGATTATAACAGTTGTTGATATATACTATTTTGTTTGAATTAATCGAATTCCTCTACAAGAGCATTGTTATGTTTTTAATTTAAACAACAACAGTAGTGTGCGATACTTACGGTATCTATATAGATCGCGAGTGTCGGTTCCATGTGAAGTGGAGTGTAACTAAGTCTCTGCTAAAACACGCAACACTGGCATTTAAAGAAAGCGCTCGCGCGGGTTACTGACTTGCTGTCTATATCAGGGATGTTCCAGACGTCTATGTTTGCGTTAGCTTCTCAAACAAGTTTACATGTTTGCTTCAACGTCGTGATACAAATTATTTTTACTATCCCTTTTGTGATTAAATTTCTTTGGTCACGCGTTGCTGTGGCTCAGTCTGTTTCCCCTCGAAACAGAACTCAACAGTTAAAAAAATGCTCCGATCGCCACCAAACATTACAGTATCATCCGCTGGGACAATTCTAACA
Source organism: Morpho achilles (assembly GCA_947086495.1). Lineage (NCBI taxonomy): Eukaryota > Metazoa > Arthropoda > Insecta > Lepidoptera > Nymphalidae > Morpho > Morpho achilles. The sequence continues at coordinate 9,132,172 of CAMTZB010000022.1, read as the reverse complement.
TTGTCTACAAATTTCATTAAAATCGGTCCAGCCGTTTCGGAGTTTATAAAGGACATACAGAAAAACATTGATTTTACAATTGTTACAGCATCATTGTCAGAATTTTGATATAAATATTTCCTAGTCCGGTATTGCAAAGTTTACTGGTCAAATGCAAAACTTGCGTGTATCGACCAATTTGTCGATACACATTCAAAGCGACACATTTTCATAGTACCGTGGACCCAAAACAAGATAACACATTTCATACATAAATCTTATTTAATTATATATTTGCATTCATTTCGCTGCGAAACCTAAATATTAAATGGACTGGAACGCATAATTGAAATGGTTGTTTTTATCTCCTACTAAGTCTGCTGATAATAATTTTAAATCACTTGGAATTATTTTTTGTACAAGTGCCATTGACTTCATTCAGAACTGTTATGACCGGAAGTCATCCCAAGCTTGTCAATTTCACTTTCTGAACTGTTCAGTTATTTGAACTAATCATTTTTAAATTAATGGCATATGACGTCAAAAGAATGCGGTCGGTGAGTTTAGGTTAATAAAAAAATACTCAACGACGCAGCAAGCTACTTTAATTCAATACTCAAACAACGAGAAAATAGAGCTGCTACTAAGGCGATAATGTACCGAAGTATTACCATATACTTAGATATGTGTATAAACTTGCCCTGACTTTACTTGTTTAATAGACAATATTATTATCTACCGAATTCGTATTTTCAAAAGTTCCTCTAAACCTTTAATTTTATAATTTTACTTAATATAGAGAAGAGTTAAGGGTGATTAACCCATTGGTTACTGTGAAATTTGGAGTTTGATTTCTTTTTTTATAATACTTTACTATTGCAAATGCCGTGTGGTATCCGGTTGAGTAGAATAGACCACCCTCATTTTTTAAAAAGGTGTCGTAAAAGGCGACTTAAGTAAGTTGATCCACCGTGTGGTATCCGGTTGAGTAGCATAGACCACCCTCTTTCTTACCAAGGTGTCGTAAAATACGACTAAGGTAAGATGATGCCAGGCGGTCGGCCCTTTGTAAAATACGTAAAGATGATAGGTGAGATTGAGTAGAGTTAAGGGTAATTAACTCATTGGTTACTGGGAGTTCTGTAGTTTGATTTTTTATAGTACTTTATTATTGCAAACTTAAACCGTGGTGCTTGTTTGATTTCTTAAATTATAAGCTATTTATTTATTTATTTTCGAATTGACTGTATGCAGTTAGCCCTAACAGCTTTTACAGCGTCACCGGGCGGGACGGGCGAGCGCAGAAGCATCGTCGAAGTTGCGAAATGCTAAGAGTAGAGCGCAGAAGCTCTACTAGCGTCGGGGAACGTCGTCCTAAGGGTGCCACCTGTGAGGCCGGACCACGGCTTAGGGCGGCTTAGGGATTGATGGTATGACTTTGATTAGTCAATACGACGACGGAAGGGTGGCAAGAAGCCACGACCAACCGATGTCAGAAATCTGGGACCTCATCTTCACCGGCGAAGACGCTGTGTGTGTGTATTACGTGTTTCTGCGTTTGGGATAGTTATTTGATCGTCAGGGTCATATAGGACGCTTTTTGGACGCCAATATTTTCGGTGGTCAGACCTAACTGGGATGTAGGTGGAAGCAATTGATATGCGAGGGTTCGGGTGTATCTCGGATTTCTCGAAGTAGGACTTCTAAAAACGTTTAAAGAGGTGAGTAATGGTAGAGAGGTTGAGGTCTCTATGGAGGTCAACGTTCCGCATGAACCACGGACCAGTGGCTGTCCGCATAAATCGGTTATAAGCTATATAAAAGTAGTTTAAATCAATTGCATTTGTCATGAATGTAGTCTCAGAGAAGTTCCCGTGAAGGCACGCCATGCGCGCCGGCGTGCCGTTAGATCAAGTAGAGCGTCTCTGCACGCAATTAACAACGCTAGCCAATGTCGCCCTCGTAACGGTTACTTGCCTTCTGAAATACATATGACCACATAAATTTCAAATCTTATGCTTATCACATATTTTATATACAAAGTAGCTTTAACCGGCGACTTCGTTCGCGGGGACTGTAGTCGTGTCGACAATAGCGCTTTTCAATGTCATCCGATTCCTGTAGAATTAACAGGATTCCTATAACCTATATGTTATTCCGGTGTATAAGAATTAATTAACGCCCGATACACTCATGCACACGCACACACACAGCGTCTTCGCCGGCGAAGACGAGGTCCCCGCTTCCTCACGTCTAGCGGCCGGGGTGTCCAGCCCCGCCCGTTATGACATTAGGACTTTTCCACAAGTCCGATACAGTCCTCCACAACGCGTCGTTTTAAGCCGAGGTCCGGCCTCACAGGAGGCACCCTTAAGGCGACGCTCCCAGGATGTTGCGGGCCTCTCTCGAGACCCGCTCTCCCAGCACTTCAACCCCCGGCGATGCTTCCGCGCTCGCCCACTCTCTCGGTGACGCTGTCAAAGCCTTCACGGCTAACAGCCTTAGTTAGTGTCCGAAAAAAAAAAAAAAAAAAAAAAAAAAAAGAATTAATTACGCCAAATTTCATCGATATTGGTTTAGGGGATTATCGTGAAAGAGTAACAAACGTACATCCACTCACAAACTTTCGCATTTATAATATTAGTAAGATAAGTAAAGCTGTTAAGTAAAAGTATTCGCTCGCAAATTACTGGCATTAAATACGTTCAAGATCATGTTTTTTTTATTCTTTTGATGGTCAGCGTCGACCTGTGATGGTAAACATAATTATTAACATCAATGGTTCCTTTGTAATTGCTGTGTGGTATCCGGCTGAGTAGAATACACCCCCCCTTATTTCTCACCGGTATCGAAAATACGACTAAGGCAGGTAAGTTGCTGTGGTAGCCCAGCGGTAACACCGTGCGACTCTTTCGAGGAGATCACGGGTTCAAATCCGGGCAGACACCAATGAGTTTTTCTGTTAAAACTTATGTGTCTAATTGATAAATACAATTTATCACACGCTTTTCGGTGAAGGAAAACATCGTGAGGAAACCTGCATATCTCTAGAGAATTCTGGAGATATGTGTAACCTACCAATCCGCATTGGAGCAGCGTGGTAGGTCTAAGCTCCAACCCTTCTCTTCAAAAACGGAGAGAAGAGGCCTATTCTCAGCAGTGGGATAGTAACATGCCGCTACTTACTTACTAGGTAAGTTGATGTCAGTCAGGCAGCGGGTTGTAAAATACGTAGCCAAATCATGTGACAATACGTTTATAACATGCTGTGCCGACCTCACTTAGAGTGGGATAAGGGCAGGTGATGGTAAAAATAATTTTTACATTGATGGTTCCTTTGTAAATTAATTTTAGTTAAAAGTATTTCACATTAAATTAAAAGGTGGCAGAAAGGCGATCTCACCGGAACACGCAGTGTCGGTAGAGCTTTCACAAACTGGTCGAATTGCCTAAAAAAGGGTCGCAAAGGACCGCGAGAGTCGCAAGGGATCAAAGCGGCAAAAAATTGTGTGGCGTTGAACTCCCTTGCAGAGATTTATGCTATGACGTTCATCGGAAAAGAGAAATAATAAACTTTAAAAGATTAATTTGGTTGCCCATTAGCCGAACTTTAATATTTTTAATAGTGGGATATTTATTTACATCATTCGCTCATGAAACAAACGCTGCCAGCATTCTTGGTACCATTCCTCGTGGGCATGTCTTGTATAGTCCTAGCGTGTAAGTAATTTAAGATAGATATAACTTGTACATTTTTCTGTTAATAGATCGAGTTATTTTTTATGAAACGCAATGGAGCGCATCATAATTGAGCTCACACCAATACACACAATTTTGATTAGATATCTGATTAATAGCTCCTAAGAGTTTCAACTTAGTTCTCTATCCCTAATAAAAAGGTCGAAAAATTAAAGGTAATAAAGATTAAAAAATGTTAGTTCAAAATAACTGTAAATATATCGTCATGCAACGGTCGGGTATATAAGTCAGGTCGATATTATGTTTCTCTCTACCTAAGAATTTTACTAAACACCCTCGGCGACACGGTCTTTTTTTTGGGTTTCAAAAGTCACATTTTTTGACCTGACGGTTGCCTAAAACACCCCTGGCATGGAACGCAGGTAGGCCAGACCCTTTACAAGTCATTGTTGGACACAAAAAATGAGTTTTAAATTATACAACACATTTTCTCCTGTATTGTTCACACTTTTACAGCGTTATTCGGTGAAGAACTATCTATTCCAGTTAAATAAAAATGTTTTGTGTTGTTTGCTCCATGTATTATTTTATTGAATTATGTTATCGCCAAAGAAATGCAGACGTACCTGCTTTAAATCATAAAAGTACTGTCAATGTGTAAGGGTTTGGTGTATCCGATGTATAAATGATGTAGAGCAGAGCTATGTAGTTTAATCAGTTAAAACACTTTGTTGCAGGTCCATTTGTGGTGGCAAAGAGGTGCGACGTAAACCGGAAATGTTATATACGCTTCATTGGAGCAAGCAACCACCAGAAACATACTTGTTTAAGTCGGTAAGACTTTTTTTTACTTTTTTATGAATAAATATTTATGTTCACCTTATTTTCAGCTGTTATATTTAGGCTGCCGTGATACTTATACAACTAGCTTATCTAGAATACGAATAAAAGTATAATAAATTGACATTGAGACGGTTTACATATATACCTCTATTATATAGAATTTTGATATAATCATAATATTTAAGGATTTATGAAGCGAAATAGATTCATTCACCTGGAAGTTTTTTGCGAATTGCATAGGGAAAAGTTTATGAGTAGTATAAATTGTTATTGGTTTACACAGGAGCGGATATGAGATTTTTTCAATTTTGGTGAAATCAGAAGTATTTGATTTAGAATAACTTTTTAAGTTAACTAAAATACAAATAATACGTTTATATGTTCATGATGTGATGTGCTGTAAATGTTTTACAGACCCGTTGAGAATTCGGAATAATACGATTGTACATTGGTGGCCTGGTGTTTCTGTTTATAATTTTTGGAATTATGCCAGTTTAGTTGCTCCAACGGTAACGGCGTACAATCAACCACATAGCAACCGTCACCTTGTTAAACATTGTTAAAAAAAATTGTCTTTCGTTTTCAATCTTTATACGAATTGTTTGTTATAAAGTTAATAGATTATTCTCTCTTAACCCCACATACACTTATATATCATCGGTTACAGCAATAAAAATAGTACGAAAACTGCAAAATTTCAAGCTTTCCTTGGGTGTGCTGAGAAAACGGTAATAGTTATTCAAAAATCATGTATTACGAAATTGTTCCCCACTAAAAGGTCTAAATAAAAGTCCGCGACAGCATATATCTAGCTTTTAAGGTTGACCCATTTTAACCATTTTTATGGTTTTCAAAAGACTATATTACGGTTTTAATCTTTTCACGTGGACAGAATCGCTGGCGAATGCTAGTCCTAAATAAATTTAAAGCTTTGAGATTTCGGGATCTCTAAATTTGGCTTTAATATGTTTATTGAACCTGAAATACAAACATCACGGTCTTAGCCCTCAACTCAATGATACATACTATAATATATGCTTGTTGTAACATGGCACTGATAAGCTGTGACGCCGCAAAGAGTGCGTTATACGATAAGGGTACCATGACGTGTTTATCGGAGTCATAATTGGCTTACATGGTATAAGCCCCTTCAGCGAAAAATAATTTTCACACGATTCGATGTATGCTGTACTAGATAAAGTACATCTCATAACATAAAGTATTATGTAATAGAAATGTGCGCATAAAACAATATTCTGAAACAATCTCTCGTTATCGGCCGTTGTTATGTAATCTACATACTAGTTGTATACAATATATTAACTGATAATGCGTCGGTCTGCAAGTATATGGGACTGTTTAATTTTGCTTGTTCTTTGGTTTGTGTCCTTTATACGTAAATATTATCAGTGACAGCCGTTTCACAGAGTTTAATTTTTATTTAAAAACTTTTATTTAATTTTTATCATTTTTCCAACGTTAATGGCATTCTTTACTTTGCCGCAACCTCTATTATAGTTAATTTAAAAAAATCAAATAATACTATTTCAATTTTATTCCTTAATTCTATTAATAATTTTAAAAATAAGTTTATACATTATAATTTTTAAAATGAAAGCGATGTAATTATATCGCTGTTGTACATATTTTGATTTAAAGAAATGTATTGATGTACATAGATTGTATAAACGCCTGTTAAACCAATAATTAATCTGATTATGTGGTACATATTCAAAATAAATTGCAATATGTAAAGCAAAAAATTTACCCAAGTCGCTTAATTAAACCTCTGTATAAATTATTAGGGCTCAAAAAGTTAAGTGTTGTACAATATTGAAACTTTTAATTAAAAATGCGCTTTGATTGAATATATGGTGATTCAAAATTTTAAAATCGTTTTAACTCCTAATCGGTAAAAAGCTAAATAAACAAAAGTTAACATATGCAGAAATTGGTTTATAAGATGCGTGTCGCATTTCACATCACGCAGTTGTTGTAATGTCCCGTATTGCGATGTTCAAGAAGTTAATTCAAGCAGACAGGTAAAGAGTTCTTCAAACATTAGCTTCTAGCGGTTTCTAGGAACAGGACTGCGGTAGTTTTAGACAAATATAGTCTTTATTTAACGCGGTAGAGTACAAATTATCGTTGCGGAGGTCATGGAGATTGGCAGAGTCATGCGTAACTACCATTCCGGCCTTCTAGTGATAAAGATATAGTAACAATGTCAATTGATATAGTTGCAAAACGCAAACAAATATGACGATATTAACTCATTAATCAATTATGGCAATACCTAATGCTAATATAAATCTGGGTTTAAAAAAATTGTTATTTAACATATATAATATTAATAGGTATATGATATTTTTAACTGTTCCGAACAACAAAGCGACATTAAGGAAGTTATAGTTCTCGGTAAATTTGCTTATTTAACTTTCAAAGGCTCAAGATAAGATTTTGTCAAGTTTTCTCGCCTTTTCCTAATGTATATGAGTTAAGGCAATCTAAAGTTCTAAGGAAGTTTTCAATTTCTGTATAAACTTATTTAACTTCAGCGTGGAGTTTTACTTAACTAGGTTTAATAGATACTTTGTGTGACTTTGCAGTAAACTAAAAAAACTTTTAATAGATTTTATCTCTGTATGATAAATAAGAGATAAAGTATCGTTTTATATTAAAACTTTGCTAACTTTGCTAGGCTTTTGTTCAATAAACAAAATCTGGTAAATTAAGACCTTGGAACAATTAATACAGATAATTATAGTAGCTTAGCTGAAAAAGCCATGAGTTTCTTGCATAATTTATAAATCATAATTCTCCAGCCCTTATCTCACTCTAAATGGGGTCGGCACAACATGATATAAACACGTTGTCACATCATTGGGCTAGGTATTTTACGGCCTTTCTAAGTCAACTAACAACTTACATTAGTCGCTCTTTACATCTCGGTAAGAAAAAGGGTGGTCTATTCTACTCATACCACACGGCTTATGTTGCAAAATTTATAAATATAAACTACAATTATTGTGCTGTTATCTGCGTCTATAAATATATTAGTATTGAATGTTGAAACTTATTATTATTTGGCCTGCGATTAACGCATTCAAATATCATCAAACAAGGCAAGAAACGAAATGTAAATGGTTCGCAAAATGTCGAGAATCGTTTCTTATTTTACCCAAATAATACAAGACACATTATCAGGAATTTAGTGATAAAAAAAAATACTAAGCCGATAAACGTAACCAAAAAAATCGCATACGTTCTCTTTATAATCTCGCGTATTAATCTCAACAGACGGGGAAGTTGAATGGCGTTGCAAGTGCCATTGAACCCAGGCGAATGCACTGAGGGCCGTTAGCTTTAGCCGAGGTCAGGGCGAATCGACGTAGAATAAGCACGTCACAAATATGCACCAAAATGCCAGTTGATTGCATGACACTAATGACTCTTTTTTTCGGAAAACTACTGTATGCTCTTTATTTTGTCTACTGTTATAATATATGTCTTTATATTATCTATACACCGTTCTTTATCGTAAGATAATGTTTATATCAGTTTGTGATGTATAAATTGAACACTACATTTATGCACATATTAAATTCAAATCATGAATATACAAATTACTGATGTTTAACGATTTCGTCTGCGTAATTTTTATTTCGGTCTGTTCCCTTAAATCTGTAAAGTGTCATTCTTTATCATTTAATGAGTCGTCATTTTATTTATTAGGTATATAATACTTTAGTGTAATCTATAGAGAAACTGAAAATTCATAATTTGTTATGTTAAGGACATGATAATTTTAAACAAGTAAACTTTTAATATTCTTTCGCTTGTTTAAGATTATTTGTGCTGTTATATTAAAGTCAGTTGGTAAGTAAATTAAATTCTAAGATTCAGTTAGTTGTTGAGACGTAATGTTCTGGAACAGATAGCGCGCATGCGCGTTTTGATCGATCCCTAAATAGGAGATGCTTTTCTATTAAACACGACTACATAATTTATTACACTATTGCCACCGTGTTGCCATGGTATCCGAGATACTTCTTGCGACATATTTCCTTTTTCTTAACAGGTGGGTCTCCCATAAACATATTTTGATTATATACTACAATAAATTTACTATTACTCATTGTAAATTTAAATACAAAGCTAACCATTTCCATTTGGTTATTATTATTATACTAAATAATAATCGCAGATTAAAGCAAAATAATTTCTTCACTAGAATCAACGCTAGTGTAGAACGCTTTAAAAATCAGTCTTGTTGGTTACATTGTGAATAATGATTTAAATTAGTCACCATTTGATGGCCTGAACGTTATCCTTTCTAAGTATTTTGAGTTTTTAGTTTAAGTACTTGTATTTGAATTTTAAGTCCGTATAAGATCTATGAGTTGTCATTTACAACTTATCATACGCCGTTCAGTGAAGTGAAATAGAACGAATTAAACGTATATATATATATATATATATATATATATATATATATATATATATATATATATATATATATATATATATATATATATTACCATATAATATATATATTACCATAAATAATATAACAATAAAAAATCTCACAATCAAAAAAATTTACGTGCGTTAGTTAACTTTTTTTATATTAAATAATTTAAAACGCTCAATGTTTTCTATATTGATTTAAATTACATATATTATAAATTACGAAATTTTATAATGCATAAGTGAAATATATCAATAATACAATTTTTGCGAATATAAAGTACCTATAATTCGATTTATCTAAACTAGATTAAAATTTAATCGCGACGTTTTTATCGAAGCAAAAACATATTAAAGAATGCGTACTTTTTGAGTGTAAAAATATTAACAAGGTTACAATTAGTACACAATACAGAAAAGATAACTTATTTATTTAATTTATGGAAGTAGGCGTTAGTTTAGGAAGCAAAATCGTTCTCATACCTTATACACAGGATTAGTTACCGCACGTATCGCAAGACACCAAAACCCTCCGCAAGTACTACACACATTCACAACGACAATCTCTACGATCGTTTCACCCCGTAACTGAAGCTTCACCATGAGCTAAGCTCCACGACAAAATCGCAGCTTTGCGATATTCGATTTGCGATTATAGCAAGATAGTCATCATAACTTTTGTAAGTAATTTATTACTATATTGAAATATTAAATATAGTAAAAATATACAACAACTTAAATACAAAATATATCTATACACACTAATTTATCCTTAAAATAATACAGATAATCATCTGATTTATGTCTGATTGATGCTTGAAGTACACTTTACAGTGAATGGAGTCTGGACTGAGTGCATACATATTTAATTATTGAATGTTAGGTCAGAAATGCTGATTAATCCGCTTATTCAATAAATTGATCCCCACCGTGAGGTTAGACTTTATAGGATCTATATTAAGTAATTACCGAGTATAGTAATAATTTTTAGAAGTAGGCATCACTTTGCGGAGATCCATAATACGAAAGTAATAATAAAATTATTTTGCTATAATTAGCGATGAAGTAAAATAGAAAATATATATAATCCTAATTTAAAAGAGGACTCTCTTTTTACATGCCTGATACATGCAAGATTCGTAAAAACACATGCACAAACCTCCACCACCGCCACCACTATACACAGCACTAACTCACTGATTGTCCATTCTACATATAGCATTATATATAACTTTATATTACTTTTGGAGTATAGTAATGTAAAGTTTACGTATTATATTAAAGATACTGCGTATAGTATACCTTTTAAGTATGGGCTTGTTACTTTACATCGACATTTTATCGACTCTTAGGGATTGCAGCTTAGACAAGAAGTACGACCTAGAAATACGAGGATTTCCTTACGATGTTTCTTCATCGTAAAGAACGGGATAAATTGTATATATGAATCAACTACATTCGCTTCTGATAGAAAACTCGTAGGTTACCTGCTCGCGGATTGAACCAACGACCTCTTGGTAAAGGATCACATCCTCTGATCGTTCAGCCATCATGTCAAGAATTTATATATATTTATACTAGGATATTATTGTATTTAATTTAGTGAATTTTCTGATGATGTTGATAACACAATATCAATATAAACATTCATATTCTCTTATTACTCAATTGGTTATCTGGAAGAGATTACTTTTATCTCTACATGGATAATTCAATCGATTGTATAATCATGATATTCTGAACATTTTTACAGATACTTCGTACCTACCACAAGAAATTGTAGGCAATTTTGAGATACGAAAAAGAATATTCTATTGGTTAAAACAGAAAAAAAATTATTTTAATTAAACTCGTATATGTGCACGTGAGTGTGTTTATATTTTATGTGTGCGTGTGTGTGTAAATGTGTGAAATATTTGTCTTTTGCAAACTTAATTCCGTGTCTTATATTGTCTTGATATCCCGTGGAGAGTTATCTATTGTATCTTCACAACCCGTCAGCTTCACCACAAGTCCTCTTTGTTGTATAATGCATTTTTATTGGTGGAACTACCCTATCGGTCTTTCTTGCGGCTTTCCCAGCGTAGAGATTAGTGTGCCACAAAAGACAGAAATGTAGTTATTGTGAGTTAAGCATAAGCAAAGGAGATAAGAGACATGCTGTCGCGGACTTTTTTGTACTTATTTTGTAGATCACATTTTGTACAATTCTTTAGTACATTACTTCAGTGTATTTCTACTGGTTTACGCGGCACACTCGACTAAAGCTGCCAGTAATTTACTATTAACCTAAAGCTTCCGGAAGAATTGCACTATGTTTTAGTGAAAACCGTTTAAAAATATGTTCAGTTAATTTTAAGAAAATCGTTCACACACAGACGGACGTCTGTGTGTGAATGATTTTCTTTTTTTTTCAGCTTGTAGGGACTTAGTTTTATAATAAGTATAGATGTAAGCGGTCACAATGTTAAGCATGAAATGCTTGAGGTTATTACCAAATTAAAGATGATAAGAATGAATACTGTATCGAAATAGTTTTGTACGTCTACACGTGTTGTACCTCACTATTTTTTTTTAGTAAGGTGTCCATAAAAGTACGCCTCTGTAGAGCTATAAAAGGGTACTCCCACCATACAATGTTTTGTTGTGTATCTAAAAGGATTGGGTAGTGATTTCGATGAAAGCTCTCAGGCGGTTTGATTTTTTCCTACATTTCTGACAATTACCATCATATTTCAACCGATTTACAGGAAACCCTATTAAAATATACACTTAAACATTGCTCTAATGATCTCGTGTATAGGTGAAAATATGATTTGCTGTTTTTTAGATTATTGCAAACAGCTAAATATCGACAGTCGGATAGGCAGACGTGATTGAGATTTTATTTTAAAATACGGAACGGTAAAATTTTGGAATTACATGGATTTATATTTCAAAGTTTAATGATTTAATTTATTTAACAAATAAAACTTGTTACTTGTAATTTTTGTTTTAAACTATATAAATTAATTCTTTATGACTGGCCCGTTGGCGCAGTGGGTAGTGATTCTGCCTTCAGCTGCGCGGGTCGCGGATTCTATTCCCGCCGAGGGCAAACATTTTCTATAAAAGAGTCTGTTGATTCTCCGAGCCTGTGTACTTATTTAAGTATGTATTTAAAAATTATACACGTACGAGTATATATTCACCAGTTGTCTGTCTGCCATAACACAAGTATTAAATTGGGACGGATGACTGTGTGTATAAATGTACCATATATTTATTTATATTTATATTAATATTTATTTATTTTCTGCCTATAAATTGCAATCTAAATGTGCGGAATAATAACTGAGGACACTTCAACAAATTATCATTAAATGATTTTAATTTAATGTTTATTTAATAGCTGTGTGGTATCCGGCTGAATAGAATAGTACCACCCTCATTTCTTACCGAGGTATCGTAAAAGGCGATTAAGGTAAGTCAACCCGCCGTGTGGTATCCGGCTGAGTAGTATAGACCAACCTCATTTCTTACCGAGGTGTCGTAAAAGGCGACTAAGGTAAGTTGACCCGCCGTGTGGTTTAGTAGAATAGACCACCTCTTTCTTATCGAGGTGTCGTAAAATACGACTGAGGTGAGTTGACGTCAGGCAGGCGGTCGGTCATAAAAACGCAGCCAAATCATGTGACCGCATGTTTATAACATGTTGTGCCGACCCCACTTAGAGTGGGATGAGGGCAGAAAGATAATGAATTAAATGTTTATTTAAGTCAGTCCTAAAAATATTTTCTTCTTGTTTCCGCAGGTAATATAACGCTTCGAGGAAGATGAAGTAAACTAATTAAACATAATTGTCACCGGACTTGGCTGGTGAGTTTTGTTATATCCTTATTGTATGTGCCTGTAGTTACTAGTTTTTATACAGCTGCTGTTGCAACATGCGAATGTTATTACTGTTTGATTCAATATTATGTTAGAAATAATGTCTGTGCGATTGATTTATGCGATAGGCTACGCTTTGCGGCTATTCAAATAATTCAATATATTTTAATTCAAAAGTTAAACTATTTTTTGTATTGTTACAGATTTTTATACTTCACTGTCGAAACATTGCGGTCATTGAGTCCCGATGATTGAAAACGTGAAAATATTTTATACAGGTAAATTTTAATTAAAATTATTAATTTCTACATTAAATTTAACGTGTTTATAATCATGTGCAATAATGTGTGTATGCGGCGAATTTGTAGCCATTGCGACATAGTATCTGTAACACATTTGTTTAATATGATTTGAAATTAATAAATTTATAACACTGACTGTAAAATTTAAGTTACGAATTTAAATGTACAATGCAGTGTTATTGAATTATTAATATCCTTATCTGTCTTAAGATTGCTATGCGATTGAGCGTTATCTTATCTATTGCTCAATTTTAATAAGGTTGTAGCTGATGCGGTAATTGATTTGTTTGAAGAAAATTTCTAATGCATTTTGGCAGTTTGCGGACGCTCCGTGGCTCCAGCCCGACTGGTCAAGCATTGAAGGTGCACCATTATGGATCTAGTAAGGTAGGTCAAACAAATATAGTGAGAGAAAAATATTCTGTTTAAAATTACATTTTGAACCTTGTTACATGCCTATCTTTGCTTATATACCTATATATATATACTATATATACTTACATACCTAACGTAACTTTAATATTCATTCTTTAAGAATATATTTCTCTCACCGGAATATATTTTGTTTAAGTTTATTTTTGTTGGATTTTTCTAATCAAATGCCAGCGAGATTTTTGTTAAATGCTAATGCGATTTTTATTTTCATGTTGCGTTACACTGTGTCAATTATATATGTGTATTAAAATAAAATGAATATTTAACTCATTAAATGTATAGAATTAATATCTACATTTCACAAATAGCCTTTGTTAAACTGATTGTTCAGATCAAAGAGGATAGTGGTAAATTTGCAATTGTCTCAAAAATATCTGAAAGAGCTTGTAACAGACTATTATAAGATATAAGAATTGAAATTAAAAAAAATTATGTAATTTTGAAACGAGTTCAGAAAAAGGAAGAGGAATTAAATTGGATTGTGTTTTTATTATTTGTTACCCGATTTCTCTGTCATTTATGGAACGATTTAAAAACATTTTTTTCATTTGAACAATATATTTCTACTTAGTCTCGTTTCTGTAAAATATAGTTCTCATGATGGGATCTACAACGAATTGAAGAAACATATGTCATAGGCATACTTAAACAATTTTGATATTTTCGATTATAAACAATGTATATTTAGATTCAAAAACCATGTATTTACATTATTCAGAAGAATCCCTCAAGAAGACTACAGACGGTCATTAGCAAACCATGTAGATAAGTTTTTTTATGAGAAGTGATAGGATATACCAATTTCTACCAGGTGTGAATAACTTAACAAGTTCAAAATGCACCATTTCACGGCAGTTATAAATAAGTTTACTTTTAGTGTACGTTTAAGATAGTTATTAAAATATCACAAAGAACTTATCGGCTTTATTGAAATATTTACCATATAAATTAGGCAATCGTAATTTCTTATAAACATATAAAAAGGATGTAAGTCGACTTATCAAGAAATTCACGCCTGGTACGTAACTCGGCCAACAACAAGGAATATTAAACAAATGACACGCTAGATACGGAAAAAAGGAACATAAGAGTACCTGAAGTGTTTGAGATTTTTGAAATGTTGAGACGCACTTAGGTCATAAAATAATTACGTATATGGCTTCCGGGGAAATCCTTGTCCTCCAGGAGATCTCTCTGTAAGGCTTTTTTTATTATGTCCAGAACTTCGTTAGTTAGATTACTTAGAAGATAATGTTACACAAAATTTTACCTAAAACCGGTTTTATTTCGATAAATGATTGTGAATGAAGCCTAGATAATTTGCAAGTTGATCCTTCAACTTATTGGATAGATAATAATTATTTTTTAATATCGTATCGGCTTTTTAATATATGCTAGAGCAGAGAACCAGCCTAGAATATGTCCATCGAAAAAACAGAGAAAGTAAATGAAGCTCTGTTTCTCTTTTTTTTATGAGGGCTTAGACAAAGATACATTTACTTGTCTACATTTTTGTAATAAGTCTCTTAAATGAAATTTGAAATACATATTTTCTTTGTAATAGCCACATTTTTATTGCTTTACTTGTCTATACATAAATTAAAAAGAAAATATATTTGATCTCAAAACTAAGTAACTAGTGCGTCAAGTTCATCGAATAATATTCATTTTTTAGTAAATTCTTTAATGTATTATTAAAGAATTTACTGAAAAGTGGAAAATATATAAAAATGCTTTTTTTTAACACTTTCACTTTAAAATCACGAAGTCTACAAAATAGTGCATAATTTATGAAGTGTAAATTGTATAGGACGAAAAAAATCATTATCGTAGTGACCAGACAAATGAACTTTAAGATAAAGTGTTCATAAGATTAAATTCAATTTTTAATATTGTCATTTATTCAGTAATTCTCTTTAGTAAAATGTGTTATTTCGTAATGGAGTTTAAAAGCCATAATAATAAAACACTTACCTTAAAACAATAAACTAACTACTTTTTTTTATATATCTTTTATTTATTTATTTCCACAGACAATGATACACACAATTATCGCCACAGACAATGATACACACAATTATCGCTACATTTATCGCCACAGACAATTATTTTTTAGTATTTATTTTTGATACACACAATTATTTTTTAGTATTTATTTTAAGTTTAATCGCGATAGCTTTCTCAGAATTAGGATTGAGACCATCGTAATTACATTTTTGAATGCTTATCCATGTAGCCGTTCGTTAATATTTCTATACAATATATCTCAAATTGATAACCTCGATCAAGTTGCTATTATAATCCACATGTGGACTAGTTTTTTCAAAATCGACTTATTACAACAGAACAAAGATAAATCTATACTAATATTTAAAGCTGAAGAGTTTGTTTGTTTGAACGCACTAATCATAGAAACTACTGGACCGTTTTGAAAATTTCTTTGTGTATGAAAGGCTATAGACTATTTAACATCACGGTTAGATGAATAGGAGAGGAGCACCAATGAAAAATACTCCGAAAACGGCACAAAAAGCTTTCCTTGCGTGCGCTAAGTAAACGGTGAAAGTTATACATAAATCTCTTATAATTAACTCACGATGACTACTTTTATGTTCGAAATTACGATTCGGGAAAAAATTTGTGACATACTAATTTCCATGCGGGTTAAACTGCTGGCACAGCTTAAGTAGATTATATAGATTAAGAATTTTTAACTGGCTTTTGTAAAATTACCGTAAGAAACAATGTAGATCTCTCAAATATCCAAATTAACAGTTCGACGATGTTGCCTCTTCATCTTATGTTCTTTGGTGGTTTACAGTCACATAAGTATTTATAAAACTCCCAAACCGTCTGTAAATATATCATCGTGTTTAAAATTAATTTATTTTCTTTTGTGTTATGAAATTGAACACTTTAAAAAACCCTCTGCATCTGCGTACAAAAATATAATACGCCAAAACATATTTCAATACCTAATAAACGGCACGTTTTGGACTTTAAATAAACACAGTTCTGAACTACAGGAAGGTTCAAAAGTAAACGGCAGGTTGGCTATGTACTTAAAGTTATCTAACAAAGTCGGCACAGTATGAACAGTTGCCGTTGCATAAATGTCTGTTTACAGTTAGCGTATTTCGCATTCAAATCTAACCAAAGTTTGCTCCAACAACATTTCAGCAATAATATTTTGGCTAATTAAAACTTCGCTAATTGCTATTTTCACCATTAAGTTATTGAATTTTGTCCAATTCTTTAGTTTTGCTACTAAGACAACTTGTAAAACAAATATCTGGTAATACTTTTTAGACTTATCTCTTAAAGGTATCTTTTAAAAGCTGTTACTCTAGTATAGGAAAGTCATCCTTATATCAGTATTAGTATAAAACGACCTTAGAATGTAATCATCTTGTGCACTAGATGCGGTTTATATATTTTTTTTCAAATTATTAGTCCACATCCAAGTAATGAACTTCAATATTTTTGTTTCTTTCTTTTCTTGCTACTACCAATAATTTTTAGACGGAAAACTTCGTAGGGCTCCTTCGATTGGAATCAGGTGCCGTTTGATTCTAGAAGTTACAGGCGCCGTGCGATGGTATTTTTACATTGATGCTTCTAGCATTAATATTAAATGTTTGAGTAATTGGATTTATCGATTGAATTTGCATTCAAATGCTTTTTATGCGTATTTTGAAGTTGTTAGTTTATTTATTTAATATCTAGCACGCATACTACACGGAAACTGACGCTACTATAAGGCCGCAAACATC
Organism: Morpho achilles; assembly: GCA_947086495.1. NCBI lineage: Eukaryota > Metazoa > Arthropoda > Insecta > Lepidoptera > Nymphalidae > Morpho > Morpho achilles. Next base: position 9,114,801 of record CAMTZB010000022.1, on the reverse strand, counting down.
TCGCTTTACAAACGGAGCTCTCTCAGGAAGCTACGGAACAACTGCCAGCAGCATAAAGAAATATTTGATAAATTTAAAATAAAAATAAACTAAACAGTTTCTTTTTTATTTTCACCCTAAACTAAATAAAATTCAGAACTCTTTAAAGTGACAGAAATATTGAAATCTTCCATGTAATCTATTATTTCTTAGAGTAGTTATTCCGATATACGTTAAGAGGTTTTAAATTTTTATTAAGTTTGATATCAGATTAATATTGAAAATCTCAAATTTCATTCATATTTATGACGCGGATTGGCCATAAAATTGTAGCAGACAGACAGACTTTCGCATCAATCAATGAAATGAAATACTCGTATACTTGATATAAAACTATTATTATTCCTCTTTTTTGTTTTTCGAACAAATGACGTTTTTGCCGGACAGGTATTTTTAGGGAGTTTTTCGTGAAACACGATCCTGCTTGGCTCCACTATGTCCCGGCGTCAAATACAAGGTCGTCTGTCAACTTAATGGAGTGAGAACAATAACAAAGTAATACGTAGTAATTCGTGATAACATAATATCATGTTATTTGTCCTGTCATAGCATAAAGGTTGGCTGAAAGAAATTCCGTCGCCTATTCGAGTACAAAGCCGTCTTTGTATAATAAAGAAATTAAAACAAACAATTTTAACAGAGATTACTTTATTTATTTTATATACAAAATGCAGTTACAATCACGTTTTAATATAATTGAAGAAGTTTTTGGAATTCTACTAATATTATACAGACAGGTTTGTTAATGTGCCTGTTCGTACCTTTTTAAGGGGCCACATAAGGGGTTAACAAATTTAACATAAGGGGCCTTTCATAAAATATGTTCTCATCCTGAGTGGAGGGACCCTGAGCGCGACGAGATGTCACAGGGGCAACGTGACGTTCGTCGTTCATTAAATTAATATATGTCAGAATATGCAAAGAATATGGTTTATATCAAATGTATAATAAAAGTAAAACCTTAAAAAAAATTATATTCAAGACGATACAGTAAAAATGAAGTAGTTCGGCGTAAACAACCAAATCGAAGCTCGGCGAGCTCGAGAACTGTTATGCATATTAGGAGATGAAAGCACTGGTACGAAGAATGCAGAATGGATACATAGTGAAGTAGACGGTTGTTTTGAAGATGAAGAATATGCTGCAATTCCGATTATAAATATTGCGGCGCAATTCCAAAAATTTTTGGATTTCAGATTGATTGTTTTTTTGTCCATTGCATATTATACTAGCAAATACGCAACTACGTTTAAGCAATCATGAATGACGTTCTGTGGTAGAGTTTGAAAGAATAGTGACTTTACGGAAAGTAAGTAGATTGTATATGTATATTCCATGTATGCCAGAGCTCATGACACCAGAGTAATTAACGATTTTGATGTGGCTGTAGGCTCACACCAGGAATTGGCGTTAAATTTATTTTGATTGCCCCTAATAGTAGATGCACTCAGTGCTGATATTCAAGAGGAGGCTCCTTGGTGTATTCTATTCGCCGATGACATCGTAGTTGTCGGGGGAAATTTAACCACGAGGTCCACCACAGATTGGTGAAATAACGAAGTCATTGAAGAGAGTTGGTTTAAAAATCAGTCAAAACTGAAGAATGTACAACGGTTTTAGTGGGACCTCCAATTCGTCCCTGATCAGTTTGGATGGGAAAATTTTGCCAGTCTGCTCTGATTTCCGGAACTTAGGCTCGCTTTTTCAAAATAAATGTGTAATAGATCGATCAGGTCTCAGGAACATTATGTAGCTCCCGAAGGCCTCTAAAATGGTTTAAAAGGAAGTTCAGTTACGTTTTATAAGTTTTCTTAAAGAAAAAATTAAAATGGTCATACAACCCGTCGTATTGTATGTATCAGAATGTTGGGCAATAAAAGAAGAGTGCATGCAAATGAGATGAGAAAGTTAAGGTGTGGTGTAACAGGACTAGATAAAATACTAAATAAGTAGGTATATAAGGGGAAGCCTGACAGTTGCGCCTATTAAAGCAAATCCAAGAGATTTAAGATTAAGACGATATGGACATATAAAGTGGAATGAAAATCATATGACCGAACGGGGGTTAAATATGAATGCGAATGGATATTTGACCAGAAGGAGGCCTAAAAAGAGGTATTTGGAATGTGTTAAGCATATACACCTAAAAGTAGTAGTCAACCTAAAGAGTTGACGAATGATAGAAGAGAATGGAAGAGAAAAAACATGTCCCAACCCCAATTGGTATAAGAACAGGAGAATGGATGTATACTATAGTAGGCGTTGAATGAATGCCCGTTTTTTATGTCTTAAACGTGCAGAATGTGTGTAGTTTTATCTAAAGTATAGAAGATTACAACATCATTATATCCATAACTAAAATTTACATACCTTTTCAACTTTTCAAGATTTCATCCGAGATATCGATAAGCATACCATCACTTATATTCTGTATATGCAGTCAAATATGCATTTTGTGTCACTGGTTCTCAATACAAACAAGCTTATTGATACTGAGAAGATTTTAACAAAGAGGCACGATTTTATCGTGTTACTTCTTATTTAAAATATTAAGGATAAATATGGAAGCATTGAATGCATTTCGATCTCGCTTTAGACACGCTTTAGGCACATTATCATTGTGGCATTGTGTAATTTTACATTTATAGTAAGTTATTTTGTGTCTCTGTATTGAAAAATATTCTAAGTTTTTTGTAATAAGGAACTCACTATCAAATTCTTTACCAGTTATATTTTTGTTAACCAATTTTCAGGGTTTGACTTTGTTCTGTTTATTTTCATGTTTGATAATTTGTAACTAATACATTATTAATTTTGTAATAATACTGTATTTAATTAAAAAAAATATATAGTCTTCTCTGTTGTGCATGCATTACAGTGAAATCTCATATCAAACAATCTTGACGAAATTTAAAGCAATTTGAGGCTTTTAAATAAAGCTCACATTTATCATAAAAGTCCCGTTTTTCTTATGGAACAGAATAAACTACATTATTCATTCTGCCCTTATACCACTCTAAGTAGGGTCGGCACTTGTTACAGTATTGGCCTGCCTGACTTCAACTTTCCTTAGTCGCCATTTAAGACACCAGTAAGAAATGAAAGTGGTATTTTCTACTCAGCCGGATACCACACTACATTATTCATATTGATAAATGATATATTCAATTTATCATAGGGGCTGGAATTAAATTAGATCCGCTTCTTTTACAATAATTTATGAGTTACTAGCGGCCTGCCCCTGCTTCGCACGGGTATAAAATATATAGCACATGTCACTCAGCGAAATAAAATGATTAAAATCGATCCAGTAGTTTTGATTTATTCATTACTGGCCGTACCCCCAACAGCGTTAAATTTGGAGAAAAACAATTCTCCTCTAATACTTAGAAGATTTCCTGCTATCTTTGGAATATCTGAATTCATATACATATTTACGTATTTATTTTTACATTTTTCCCTATGAATTTTATTTTTACAATTAATTACAGAACGTCTTTGTATACAACATTCACAGCTTCCTTGTCATTAAACAAAATCTTGAAAGAGCAACATATTATAGCTGCTAAATTCGAAGTGCTATAAGGCGAAGCGCGGCCATCTCACGGCATTTTAAAAGCTGTAATATCTCGGAAAATGTTCACTTAAATTACATGCTGTTAACGGCCATATTGATCTATATTAAATCAACAATTCATTTAAGGTACTTAATTGGATAAAGATTAATGCTGTATTGTATAAAAACTGCTATGAACATAAGACATTATTTTTCGTAAAAAGTAAATGACAAAAAATGCTATTGTGGATTATCCATAAGAGATACATTATACCATCGCGGACATACATATACATCGGAGACATATACCATCGCGGACTTTTCTGTAGACCTTTTCAAGGTGTCCAAATACTTAGTACATCATTTTGATAAATCTCGTAGGGTTTAGCCTGCGTTTGCAATGAAAGCGGAAAAAATGTAATTATTTACGACATCACATTAGAAACCCCAATAATTACAGTATTTTTCTACTCCGTATTGAATGTTATTATACATATAAACCTTCGTCTTGAATCACTCTATCTATTAAAAACAAACCGCATCAAAATCTGTTGCGTAGTTTTAAAGATTTAAGCATACATAGGGATATATGGACAAACAAAGAATGTGACTTTGTTTTATATTATGTAGTGATAGTTCACGTTTAGAGTTTGAAAATGGAAAATAATTGAACAAGTACATTTGCATGTTCGGATCCCCTTAGATCCTTAGAAGATCGACATAGGCCAATACTCTATGTTAGGCTTAAATAGTAGTCAAATCATTTAAACAATTATATTTTTTCATATTCTTTATGAAAGTTACAAACAATATATAAAGTGTATTATTATTGAATGCAACTATTGACGTCAAATATTTGTCAAAACAGCGGGCTTTAAATTTTTAATCTTATCATAACAAGAAGTTCAAAAGTTTATCTTTAATGTAGCCTCTTGAATCGATTATCATTTTTCTTTCATTTTTTTTTTGCTGTTGTGTAATGAATATATATTTTTTAATTCAAACGCTTATAGTTCATATCAAAGTTGATCCGCGTATCTTTTATCCAAGAGAGTAAACAAGACTTTTACTTTAAATAAATCTACTATAATATAAGTTTAAGTTGTGATAATCGAACGATGAGATCGCGTGTTCCTTACCAGGAGGTAATCGTTTTGATCACAGAGCAGAAAAGGTTTTTCTATAAAGTCTTATGTGCCTCGTTTATATCATCAATTTTTCACATGCTTTTGCTATGAAATAAAAAATGCATGAAAATTCGCACATCTCTGGAAAATTCCTGGGATATGTGTGATTTTACCAATTCGCATTGGAGCAGTGTGGTGGGCCTAAGCTCTATACATTTTTATACATAAATATCTCAATATACTTTTAAATTGAATATCTACATGGTTTTTAAATCATTTATTAATATTCATCATTTATATTTTACTATGGACTGTTACAAGCTCTTTCAATAAAAAAAATCTCTTTGTAGTTATAATACAATCAGGTAGTAACTTTAATGATTCAAATAATTACGTACGTAAATTTGATGATTTGATATGGGTAAGTAGATAATTTCATCGTGGCGGTTTTTAATTGGTAATTAAATTTATCAATGACACCGTAAAATGATATTAATATATTTAAGATTACGGCAATTTCTAATAAATAAGAACTTTTTTTACAACGCATTTTATATATTGCCTCTTGAATATTAGATAATACATCTTTCTCGATATTTTGTGTTTGTCGGTCTGTACATCGTGATGTAAATTATAGAATTCTTCTAACCCTAAATTGTAGAGCTCAAGAGAAAACTTGTGCCTTTACAAATTCGTAAATTAAAATAATAAATAATATTTTTTAACATGTATTCTATGTGTTTAAATTATGATAGATACCTATCTATTAAACCCTATCATAATTCTCACATACTTGGACCAATATAAATTCGCAAACATTACAATTGGCGTAATAAAACATTCTAATTGTTCTTTATAAAAATGTCTGTCACTCAACAATCTCCCAGTCTACTGATATTTCTAATCATTCGTAACGTTTTATTAATGAAAACAGTTGTTGTGATAAGTAACGTATAGTAGTACTATTTAATGTTTACAAACATACGAGAATACATGAGTTATGTGACAAACTGGAATTAGTAACGCTCATTAAGACGTTGTGTAATGTTCATAATTATCGTAAACATTCGATAACAGCTGTGCTATTAAGCGAACTATAAATATATTATGTCTGTTTGTTAGGTCACTGATATGAAATAATAGTAGTTCAATAACTTATTCATTTATTAGATCTTAGCTCCATCTCATATAGAGAGTTGGCCGCGAATGATCAGTTAGCAAACAATAGTGACCCACTTTACTTGACAATGAGTGCTTCGTTACTGATCCGCATACCTGTTTATCTTCAAAAGAAGTTTTCAGTGATTTCTGTATCGTGAACTTTCATTCTGATTATATGGCACCCTTGATATGGGCGTTATTTGACATTAAATAATATTTTTTACAAATCATCAATTTTACAGTACCGATACAAATAAGTTAAGTTTATTATTGTGATGCATGCAAAACAATTTTAGTGTAAATTATCTATTTTATTTGGAAAGTGTGTACAAAGTTTATTTCTTAGTCGTTGAAAAACTATAAGTAAAGGTATGGATTTTTTTGTGACCACTGTCTACTGTTAAAGTGCATTTATTTTAAATAAATAATTTGTTGTCTCGTTTTCTTCTCCGCTTCTAATCTATCCGTGTATTATCTTATTAGTATATAATCTTAAAATAATTATGATATTCTGAGGGTTTAAACAACATTATTTAAAAATAAAGACGATATCTGATATTGATCTTTGTATATTTGTAAATCGATTTATATATAGTCTGTAATAATCCGCTCATTGCCAATATAGTGAGATTATTTCCAAATAAAAGAAATACTACGACAAAGTACTTAGGATTTTCACAATCATCCTGAATCGATCAGCTTTGATTCATTTTTATTATTACGTTCTTGCAAAAACAAAAATATTATTATTGGGTTTAACATTGTATTCCGTATAACTAAATATATCTAAAGTATAATTGTATTTTATATAATTGTAATTTATTTTAACGTAAATAGTGCCAGTGGGAAAACCGCCATATACCATAGTTTTTTGAGATGCACACTGCAGCAATCCTTACAAAAATGCTCGCTAAAACATAGTATATCTCGTGTAACATATATTATGATGCATATGTAATATTTTTTACAATATTTTTATTTATATTGATATCACATCATAATGGAATAATATGTAATCTGTTTAAATATACTCTGAGAAATCCTCGTAGCATATCGCCAAGTAGCAAGCAACAAGTACCGTAGACCTGACCGTATAGGCCTGTCAGCTTATACAACACTGCAGAAGGTTGCTCTTTGCTTCATGAAAGACTTGAGTAGTGAGATGTACTTGTACATCACAATTCTCACTACCTTGTCTTTCATGCGGATTGAGCACATGTCATCGAAGTTCTTCAGTTCGCGCTTGCAGAGCGGCAAAGGAAGTACCTATGGCAAGTTTGTGTTTATCCAATTTCTATTTAATATTAAATCAATAATGCTTTACAAATGAGAAGACCTATTCCTAATTTCCATTGTATTTAATTGTTAATTAGCATTTAATACAGTTGCAATTGTCATTTGAATTCAAAGCATGTTTGTGTGCCTTTTCTCGTTTGAACCGCATTAAATAAACTCTAAAATAATATTAACACTAAAACCATACGTTACTAGTTTATTATCACAGTCTATTGGTATATTAATAAATGCTAATAGAATAAAATACAAATAAATTTTTAGCAGTTTTATTATTTATTGGATCTCTTTTGTAACAGGTTATTAATAGAATTTATTGCTTGTTGTGATTTCAAAGGATCTTTACTTAATAAAAAATAAGAAATTTCGGTATTAGACCTTATTTGATACTTGCAAAGTTTCAGGCGGATACTGCGAAATTTGTAGGTTGTGTTATATTTTTAAGGAAGGAATAAGGATATTTTTATATTAGAAAGTATTACTGATTTACTAAAGAAAAGTTATAATGTTATCGAAGTTCTAGGGATAAGGTAAAATAAAAGAACTGACGTCGTAATTTATGTATGTACCTCTAAACATGATAAATAATTATTATTAAAATAGGATTAATGAAAAAAAAAAAATAATAATCTCATTTCGAATAGAGATTACCAGCTATCGGATTGTTTGAAATTTTCTGAAAATATATTAGTACATGTAAATTAAAATAAGTTTTTAAATTATTCAAAAACAATTATAAATATCCGTACTAAATAATAATACTATAAATGCGATGCGTCTGTCTGTTACGTTCGGCCAATCACGACCAAATACATGATGTTTGGCACAATTAATACGACGAAGTAATATATAGCATTAAAAAAAAACTCGTCTATTCAACAGGGATAGCAGGGGATTGTGAAACGCCATCTTCTATCAATATATCAGTGGTTTTTTTTTCAATATCTGTCAGTACTGTCTAGCTTTAAGTTTTAGAAGTAGCTCCCATATAACGTTGTCGAAAGAGTACAGCTATAATTGATAACACTAGCCCACATAACGATAATCTCATTAAAGCTGAAAAGGAAAAATTGACTAAATATGACCTTGATGGTTTTTAATAGACCTTGCTCATGAGATTAGCTCCACGTGGCATGTTGACTCACTCAACAATAAGTGGACCTATTGCTATTTTTGTTTTATTGCGTAAAAGCCTCAATAAATCTCTGAATAGCCTTGTGATTAATTGTCGGATCAAGAGATTTGATGCATTATTGCTTAATAGTCGCGTATTGTGAGCAGGTTTCATTATTCTGGAGCCATCAGTACATCATTAAACTTAACATCACATCAGTAGCAAGTAAACATCAGTAGCTTGTTTTATTGTTTCGCTTTTGGGCGGACGTCCAGTTTTGTTTTTTTTTTTTAATTATCTAGTTTTTGTAATTAGGAATATTGAAAAATGTTAAGTTAGTTTTAGGAAGTATAAAAGATAATAATAATTAAATCAGTTATTTCATCTAACTATTTCAAAAACTGACGGTAATACCAAAAAAAAGTATATTCCAAGTATTTTTGAAGTAGGAATAAGAAAATTATCCCACAGATAATAAGGATAAAAGATCTAATAATAAAATAAAAAAGTTAGTTATTATAAAAACATATTTCAACAAGAGTAAATTAAGGATGACTTTTTTAGATCTATGTTCACAAACAAATAAACAATAGATGAAACGAATGCTAAGTCGCTGAGGCCGATTAACTAGACCGAGCACCTCCTCGGAACCTTTACGGGTAAATAGCAAAAGTCAGCATAGTAAAGAACATGATGTAGCGTTGTACTTCCTGTTCCTGACTATGCTTACTTTTTTAACTTAAAGTTTCGCTATTTTGTTGTGATGCTTCGGTTGCGGGGCGAAACGATTGTTGAGTTTGTGATAGTGAACGTATGTAGGGCTTGTGTATTGTGGTGGCGGTGGTGGAGGATTGTGTGTGTTTATTACGAATTCTGCAAGTATCAGGTATGAAAACGGATAGTCCACATTTACGGATAGTCTACATTTAACAAAACACATATATTCTATTTACTTAATCGCGGGCTGTAGCAAAATAGTTTATTTATCACTTTTTTAATATATTATATTATATATATTCACTTAAAGTTACTGGGCTGCAGATTTCAATTAGTTTTAATTTCTACGTGTTTCGAGAAGTAATTTTACTCGCAAATTTATCTTATCTGAATGCTAAATAAAACTTATAAATTAATTATTTTTAAAAATAGAACTTCTGTTCAATTTATTAGAAATATTACTAACTTACGTAACTGAAAAGCAGCATTGCATATTTGTAGAGTACACTTAGTGACAAGTCAATTTCAGTTCCCGTGGAATTTTTATACGTACTTATAGGACATAGGCTCTGTGCTTATCAATTACCTAATAGGAAATTGTAATTATATACTCGTATTCATGGTATATGTCTGTCTGACTATGATGAATTTACTGTGCGATCCATTGCAAGCGTCGCTTAATTAAATTTGGAACGAGATATTGCGTAAATATTGACTGTTTAAGTGGCACGGCTTAATTAAAGCGTACTTCAATAAAATTACAATGAGATTTCAATTTTTTGGAGTATGTATTTGGACGAATATGCGTTCATGTATACGTTTTTATTAAAGATATTCATAAAAAACACAAGCCGGTATAGTATAATAATTAGGTGATGTAACCTTTAACAGAAGGTAAAGGTTTTAACCCCCGCGTCAGATGAGTTTTCCATGAAAACTCATGTCGCCCTATCCGAAGAAGAAAATTACATCTTCCATGCATAAGTATAGGGAATGTGATTTTTATTCTTGTGATATGGCGATGTGTTCAATTAATATTTCACATGCCTTTCTATGAAGGAAACCATCGTAAGGAAACCTACATGTCTCTACAGACTAAACTATAAAACTTCTCTCCGATAAGGAAAGAGGAGACTAAGCTTAACAGTGGCATATCAATAGGCTGCGTTTCGTAGAATATATTTGGGACTGTCTAAATTAATAATTTTTAAGCAAATGTAATCTAAAATAACTTTGGTCGTGAAACATTAAAAGTAAAAAAAGCATCTGGTAAATAAAATTCAACGCGCACATTATAAAATAGAGTAAGAATCCCACGAGTAACACGGGGTCTGACAGAAAGTATGTCTTTTAAGTATTTAGTGAATGTGTTTAAGTCACAGCCAACGGCGCCAACGGGTTATTCGCAATATGTTAATGTAATACCTTTTTTTAAGTGAATTTCTTTTTGAAATCCTTAAATACATAAAACGAAAAATAACACAAAATAATGTGTGTAAAGATCCAATTAAATCATATGAACGAATGGTCATTTCATCGCTCCTCAATCCAATTTGGTTACTGTAAACAGACAGAAGATTCTTTCATTTGTTCTTTCTGCGTTCGCAAAGATTCTAGAGATTATTTTAAGAATGCTCGTTCGCTTTATGTAGGAGTAAACGGTACTGGAGCGAACAGATGACCAGAGCGTTCTAGGGTGGCCGAACGCTGCTGTTTCCTTCTTTTCTGATTCTCATTCTTGGTAGTTGATTATTGGTGTAAATCTTTACAACGATTTTTCAGTTACACTAAAAGATCAAAAAACCATCAAATCAGAGAGTCATCAAAATAAGAGATCAAATATCAAATAATAAAAGAATGCTCTTTTTGAAACTCTAGCTCTACTTGTGTTTGACTTAAACCCGCCTTTATACATCAGCGAGCTGTAATGTTTTTAAACATGTGAGTGTGTATCTCTACATTAGTTAGATTGTCAGTCGTATGTATGAAAAATTATTTTTTTAATGATGGTGTACGGTTTTGTTAAGCATAAATTCAATGTGGCTCCTTGAATAATGGCTTTTTTTATTCTTATAATAATTTAATCTTTGTAACGATATTTCTGTGCCATGTCGCATTGCATAAACATTGATCCTTTTACAAATTGATGATAGATTCAACAGATGACATTCAGTAATCCTATTAGCGTTCAACAGTATTGAAAGCGCTTAGCCGATAACACCGGGATTGTTGATGACGAAACCTTGGCACGTTGCACGGGATAGTTCGTCCGATTTTACGTTTTTGCATAAAAATATCCATTGTGGACAATATGTACGCGTTCGGCGGATTTACATCAGACGATGCTCATTCTGTCCCTTTCAATGAAAATCGGTTAGTGTAAATAAACATAGGGCATTCTTTTCATGTTCGCTCATTCTTAAAATATTCTAAGAATGCTTGCTCACTTAATGCAGCGTTATTGCGGGTTCGGACGTGATTGCTTCCCAGAGTGGTCTCTTCAAAGTGTTATGTATTGCCAGAATTGTAGTGCTTAATTAATTCTCATTTTTGGTTGTTGGTCGCTTGATATAAATGCTAAGAACGATCTTTCGTGTCAACTAAGAGATCGACAGTGAATGCTTTTTTTCTCTCTATGCTGTGGATCTATGTTTGTTAAGTTTATATCAGTTTTTACAAAAGCAATTCTAAATCAAAACAAAACAATATGATAGCCCGCTTTATATTTTATGAAACTCCTCAAGGTTCTGTCCTACCGAATGTATGCGTCGATAAAGCTATTATGATCCAATCACCATTGTAGACTCAATTACATATTCACACACTACGTGTTTACCGGCGAAGATGAGCTCCCATTTTTCATACGTCGGTCAGACGTACCTTCTCTCTCCTGACAGCGATATCACTAGTCACAGATATATCACCGGCCCACTATATTACACATCGCATTGAGCCGTGGCCTTACATGAGGCGCTGTTAGTAAAACGTTCCCAGACGATAGTAAAGCTGCAGCGTTCTATTCTCCAAATTACCTATTCTTATATGTTAAACATTTATTCATGTTCGTGATATACATCATTGTATATTGTAAGATTTCATTCTTTATAAGACTTACTATTCCATCCCATGATTTTTACTTAGTAGCTACTCAAATAAAGCTAAAATTATCATAGAACTTATCGTTTTAATGAGATAATTTGACGATTATTGATATACTAAGTGGAATTTAATGATGTATTATTAAAGCATAATTATTTTATCATTTACTAGCGGCCTGCCCCTGCTTCGCACGGGTATAAAATATATATCCCATGTCAGTCAGTGTGAAAAAAATGATTAAAGTCGATCCAGTAGTTTTGATTTATTCATTACTGCCCGCGGCCCGCAAGCGTTAATTTTGGAGAAAAGCAATTCACCTCTCTCTATACCAAGAAGATTTCCTGCTATATCTAATATCTAAATTCATATACTAAATATTTACTTATTTACTTTTACATTTTCCCTATGTATATTGTTTTTACAATCAATAACTGAATATCTTTAAGCAAACTCTTGAAAGAGCGACATATAGCTGCTAGATTCGAAGTGCTATAGGGCGCAGCGCGGCGTCCTCACGCCATTTTAAATCTGTAATATCTCCTAAAATGTTCACTTAAATTACATGCTGTAAACGGCCATATTGATCTATATTAAATAAACAAGTTATTTAAAGTACTTAATTGGATAAGGATTAATGCTGTATTGTATAAAAATTGCTTCAAAAATAAGGCATTATTTTTCGTCAAAAGTAAATGACAAAAAATACTATTGTGGGTTAGCCATAAGAGATAGCCATATACCATCGCGGACTTTTCTGTAGACCTTTTCAAGGTGTACAAATATTTAGAACATCATTTTGATAAATCTCGTAGGGCTTAGCCTGAGTTTGCAATGTAAGCGGAAAAAAATGTAATTATTTACAGAAACCTCAAAAATTACAGTATTTCTCTACTCCGTATTGAATGTTATTATACATACAAACCTTCCTCTAGAATCACTCTATCTATTAAAAAAAACCGCATCAAAATCTGTTGCGTAGTTTTAAAGTTTTATGCATACATAGGGATATATGGACAAACAAAGAATGCGACTTTGTTTTATAATATGTAGTGACTAGCAATCGCCAGTGGCTACGCCTGCGTGGAAAGATTAAAACCGGAATATTGTATTTTGATTACCATAAAAACGGTTAAAGTGGGTTAACCTTAAAAGCTAGACATATGCTATCGTGGACTTTTATTTAGATCTTGTAGAGCGGAACAATTTTATAATACATGATTTTTGAATAACTTTAACCGTTTACTAAGTGCACATAAGGAATGCTTCAAATTTTTCCGTTTTCGTAATATTTTTTTATTGCTGCTCCTATGCTATTCCTCCGAGTGTGATTTTATATGGTCTTCCTCGATAAATGTACTATCTTACACTCAAACAATTTTTCAAATTTGTCCAGTAGTTACTGAGATTAGCGCGTTCAAATAATCGAACAAACTCTTCAGCTTTATATATTAGTAAATATTTATTATACCATACATATATATACATTATGAAAATTCGCGTACTATATTGTTTCATTTATTAAGCGTTTCGTATGCACTCGATTTATTTGAACACGCGTTCAATTTAATTTCCAAATTGTATGAATGCGTCTCCAACTTTTTCGGATGGCGAGCAAGCTTATTTATTAAATTGCCAGAGTCCATAATACATGTTCTGCGATAGGACATATTTTCAGGCATACGCCCAGCGCTCCAGGTATATACCGCCCGCTCCCCCTGTTTTACAGCATTCAGTGCAAGGCGCTCGGTTAGATAGGTTGCATCCGCAAAATATTCTTGTAATTATTCAATCAGCATTTAATTCTTTTACAAGTATATATAAATATAATTAACAATTATTTTTCATAGATTTATTGTATAATAATATTTGTGTTGCTGATAGAATAACTCAAAACCTTCTAATTAACGATCTTATTAACTCAGTCTAAACTTATTTGCGAAACTTGAATGGGGACCTAACAAAGGAAGTAGTCACTGCCAAAACCATATTTATTTCAAGGTAAGAATCTATTTAACTGATTAAAAATATTTTTTCCAGCACAAATACTGTTCTCTAATGTTGTGAGGATAAATTTAAACATTTATTTAATAACATCTCACGAAATACGTAGGTAAGCTACATTTCACAGGATCTTAAGAGCGAGAAATTTTGTGTTTTTCTTTATTAGATTTTATTTCATATAAATCAGTCAAATTTTTTTCTGAAGAAACAAAGAATGCCGATGATTTTTCTAAATTTTATTGTGACATTATGCCTGAAACAAAAGTAAAGTACTATGTTTCTCAAGACAAGATATATTTCTAAGCTCATTTTATTTTAATACATAAAAGAGTAATTTAAGTGAAATTTTGTGGATTATTTTGACACGTTTGTATATCATCACATAAATTTGCAATGATAAAAAATTATAATATTAAGAAAAACAACTAGCAGCATGTTCCTTCTGCTGGAGAATTTGATTTTTTCCTTCGCCAGGTTTTTAATTTTAAATTGAAGGTTTAAAATGTTTGTATACAAAACTTGATGCCTGTCCAGGGTTCAACCTTGTTACCAGGTCACAGGTTCAAATACCACAGTCAAGTTATACCGCTAAGCTAGGATGGATTTACTATGGCGAAGTACCGCAGAGAGCTCTAAGGTTCGTTTATAACAATATTCATTCGAATTTCGCAAATTTTATAACACGCAATCGCCAGCGACTCCGTCCGCGTGGAAAGATTAAAACCGTAATATAGTCTTTTGATAACCATAAAAATGGTTAAAATGGGTTGAACTTAAAAGCTACACATACGCTGTGGCGGGCTTTTATTTAGGACTCGCCGCACGCAAGGAATTTTTTAAATTTTACTATTTATCGTACTACTTAATTATTGCTGCTCCTCTCCTATTCATCTCAGCGTGATGTTATATAGTTTAATAACCCTTGCCTTCCTCAATAAATGGAATATCTTATACTGAATTATTTTTAAATCGGTCCAATAGTTCCTGAGATTAGCGCGTTTAAACAATCAAACAAACTCTTCAGCTTTATATTTTAGTATAGATGTAATACAAAGGCTTAGGCGGTAATAATTTACATCTATCTGAAACGCTTCAGAATGTTAATTCCGCGAAAAAAGATGACACTAACAAAACAGCTTATCTTTGTTTTATTAGTTCTCAGACAATGTATTCTAATAACTCGTGGGAAGGTTTTGTTGTTAAGCCCTTGCTAGAAAAAATCTTTTTGCTTACTTATTGTTAGTATCATTAGTTGTCAATTCCCAGAAACGTGCGCTGTTCATATACAGTATTATATTACGTGCGGTCTTAGATTACAACGCTGACAACGTGTAAGGTAAGATATTTGTTGTTACCAATTATGATATTAATTATTTTAGTTCAATTTATATGTTGTTTAAGAACCATTGATGAAATCACAGAATTGTAAATATGTGTATGAGAAAATTAAAAGTATGGGGTCAAGAAAAGTAAACTTTGAAAATTAAAAAGTTTAGTAAGCGCTTCAGAATAAAGTATAAAATCCTTTTTAACACTTTTATTATCGTAAATAAAGTAAAAATAGTTTAGGTCCCAGAATAAATCTCAGAGGTCCCATTATAAAAGTTATAATACGGTTATAATACGAAGATCGGACGCGGCACCCTTTTTTTCGAGGGTCTTTTAAGGTATTTTATCAAATTTAATAGCTCTTATTAAAATATATATTTTTTATTGAAAAAATATAACTACTGTTTATGCTTGCATCAGTGTAAGTGAAGTATAATAAAATAAGTAATACTTGTAAATATCAAATTTCTTTGACTTAGCAAGTTTCCATACGACTTTTACTTTAGCGGTATCGCGGTATATGTAAAATATATCAACTTCCGTTTCTGTTTAATAAAGTTTAAGCAGTTTTATAATATGACTAGCAATCGCCAACGGCTCCGTCCGCGTGGAAAGATTAAAACCGTAATATAGTATTTTGATAACCATAAAAAACGTTTAAGTGGTTTTTACTTTAAAAGCCAGACATATGCTGTTGGGGACTTTAATTTAGAACGTTTAGAGGGGAACAATTTTGTAATACATAATTTTTGAATAACTTTTACCGTTTACTTAGCGCATTTATTTATTAATAATAAAGTTTTGAATCAAGATGTTAGTGGAACAGTTAATATTAAAAATCATAACTCCTTTGCCGTTCTAGTTTGGCTTAGTAGTGTGGTCGGCTCAGAATGTTTTTCCCTGCCATTCTTTCCTATCATACGTCAACTCTGGCTCTACTCCTTTATCTTAACTGCAGTCAGCTACGCATCCAGCTGCAACGATTATCTTGTAACCATCAAATTGTAATAATTTTTTAAAAGATTAGCCGCCGAGTTTCTTGCTGATTCTTTTCGGTAGAAGCAAACTTCCGAATCAGTGGTAGCTTCTTTAAAACATTTGACGATTCAAAAGTACTGTACACAGTCCACTTGAATAAAGAATATTTTGAATTTGAATTTGTGTACGTCATACTTCACACAATTCAACCATCATTCTTACGGCGTCCCTCTAGTCGCATATCCATCGACATTTATGTTTAACTCTCGTTTGGTCACATGATTTTCGTCTCTCTTCATTATATGTCCATACAATCTTAATCTTGCACTTCTCTTTTATATATACTCATTTCGTATCTTACCCAGGTCTGTTACATCACACACCTTATTATACTCATTTCATATGCATACTCTTCTTCTATCCGATTTTTTCATTATCTAATATTCGTCCATCGATCGATCCATCACTAATGTTACTACGATGCAAAAACTAGGCACACAAATATAATAAAATTCTTTGATTTTATTTTATTACACGTCGAACGTGGAAAATACCTGCGTTATATGGGGGAAAACACGCGTTATACGAGGGACTGAAATCGCGTAATGTGAAAACGCGTAATATATATATATATATATATATAAATAAATATATATATATATATATATATATATATATATATATATATATATATATATATATTTATATATATATATATATATATATATATATATATATATATATATATATTTATATATATATATATATATATATATATATATATACAATTTGTAGTCTGGTGGATACGAAAAGCTTATATTTTCTGAATTGTCAATGTGATGTTAGCTTTTACATCATTTGCCGAGCGTAGCGGACGCCGGAAGCATGTTCAACATGTAAAACGTGAAAAATAGGACGCGAATCCGAGATTCGCATCATGTATGACTGCACTTTTAAATAACTGCCACTCGAATGGGCAACCAATATGAGTCTGTTGAAATCTGGTACGTATAATTTTAACTTGTGTTTCGAATAAATATGTGATATTTCTACATTAGTGCAAAATGTTGCAAACATATCATTTTTGTACGAGTTACGCGTTGTTTTACAGAAATGAACTGATGTTTACACATGAATGATACCTAGAAACTTGTTCCGATCAATTGCTCTGATTGGAAATGTTACTGCAGCTTACTACACTAGGGACCGATGCGGAAAAGTTACTTATTCAGTGCTAAGAGCTACGCATTGTGATCACAAATGCGCCTGTCAAGCATGTTGATTAAGAGAAAAACCTCTATCAATTTCTAGAGCGACCTAATTATCCTGCCTACTTACTCACAACACATTGTTGTAGATTTTATAGGAATGTCGCTTTTTACTCCACAACTTGAAATTACTTAAAGTATTTGCTCAATTGCTAGTGCAATTAATACTCAAGTAACTACATAAGATATTTTTCTAAATTATCATTGCCAAATATTTTAATATATAAATATAACTAAGATACAATAAACAAAGTCAATATTTTTATATGGCTTGTTATTAATAATATTCCTTCACATATTATATAATTAATTAGTCATTTAAAATTCTTTTTTTTAGAAATTTTCCTTATTTGTATTAATTTTTAATATTTTGCGTTGTAATTTTAGACCTACTCAGATTTATATGCAAAACTTTTTGAGATTATAAGCATATTGACATTGACAGCGAAATGTATTTGCTAAAAAAGTAGAAACCAATTAATTGTTTTTCTAATAATGAATTGTTATTTATCCTACTTGTCCCTTCGCAACTGAGCCATGCGTTCAGAATCAGCGCTGCCCTTGCACCAAAAACAATTTCGTAAACGAATGTAATGTTGGCCTATTTATATTTAACTATTCCTAATCCCCGAAAAATGAGTCCAGATGTATCAGATTTCTCACAATCGTCTGGAATTGCTTCAGGAATAAGGTATTTATTTATTATAAGCTTACAAGCTGATACCTTCCAAGATTTTTTCTTGCTGCGTTAATTTCTGAATTATGAATTATAAATTCATTTAAATTATGTAGTAAGGCATTACAATATAAAGCATAAAATGCCCAACCTTATTGAATTTCACATGTAACATTTAACCTTAAATTATATTTCATATGGATTAGTTACCGCGTTGATGGTTGTATAGAAATCTATCCTCGTAAGACAAGATAACAAAATATTGCTGATTGTTGCTTACTAAGAGGAATAATCCCATCCTATATTGTGTTAATACCTATCAAAGGAACTGACTTATTTATTCATAATTTTTTGGAACTGTATAATATTTCTTATTACTACTATCAAAGAGTCGCTGCCCACTGAGTAATAAAATGTGCCCACTGTCACACTTAGGGGCCTTACGGCAGGCATAGGGACGCGCCACTGACGTGTCGATGTTTTCTATATATTCATCAACTTCCGTTAAAAATGTTACCACACTGGTAATAACAATACGGACTTATGATTAATATTATTTTCAACAAGTTTAACATGCGTCCATTTTAACTTAAAATAATTAATTGGCAAGGTCAAGAATATAGAACCACTTTAAAACATATATTTATACCTGTAGTGTTTGCGGGTTGGGACGTGTTTAACATACTTTGTACATATATATACAAGACACATATATGTAATACATACATGAATATAGTCATACCAACTCAAACTAGTACAAAGGAGACCGTGTATGTACGGTCTCATGATGCACCACGACAGTAACACGAAAGCCCTTGGTGAGTGTGGTCGTGAAGTAATATTCATACAATATTAGTTTATAAACACTAGGCAGCATATTACTCTTCATCCTTCTGAAAAAGCAAATATCGGTAAGTGACACACCGCACGCTCCCTAGCGCACAGATGTTTTATTGCACCGCGGGCACCGACTCTTTGATACTACTATAGCTATTTGAAATGCACCTATGTTCATATAGTTAATGAAATCTCTTCAGATGATTTTGTTAGTCGTAGAGGTTGGTTGATAAATCAACTTAACGCAAATTATTGTGAGTAATATCGTAGAGGCCGTAGACAATAAGGCACTGCACTTTAGATAATTCTACTAATAAACTCAATATGTTCTACGCCGCAACGTGCACTTTAACAATAAGGGTTCCATCTAAAAGGGGATATTGCAGCCTCGTAGTCATAAATGCAACGTATAAATGCAACGTTGAACAGTTTGGTTTACTTATATTACTTGCTATACTTGTATATGACATTTATAATGAACTAGCTTTTATCCTAAAACTTCGTTCGGTTGGACTGCTGTCGCTTAATAGGTTGATAATAGATAGCGCTTTTCAATGTCATCCTATTTCTATTGAATTAACAGGATTTCTATAATGTTACCCCGGTGTACAAGGCTAAATTTCATTGATATTGGTTCAGCGAATTCGCTGTGAAAGAGTAAAAAACATACATCCATACTCACAAACTTTCGCATTTAGAATATTAGTAGGATAGTAGGATAATGTGTGGAGTATTTGAGTCAGTCGCTTTTGGGTAAAATCATGAAATGTTTTTATGTAACAAGTATCTGTGGGATTTTTATGCAATTTGAAAATTAGCATTAGCGCAGCGTAGTGGTTAACCTATATCTCAATTCTCGATCTGGAAAGTTTTAAATTTAAAAAAATATGACGAAGTTTTTAAGGCATAAGGTGACATCGAGACCGGATATAGACTGTGTCAACCACATTCCACGTAAAATACCTTTACATTTTTGTAAAAGAAAGATGTACATTTGAGACTCGGTATTTAATTTCCGCTGGAGAAATACTTTTACACCTGAAATATTTTACAAGTAATTTCTTCTATGTTCGTTTCCTTTTCAAGTATATTAACAAATAGACTAAAAATTTCAAAGAAAATATGTCTGACGCACTCTTACGACCAATCCGGGGTTTTTTGTTTAGAAATTTATAAATAAAAATTATAGCAAGTGGTTTATGTGTTATTTAGATATGAAATATGACATTATCATTTATACAAATATTTTCCGTAAGAGCCTATAAACCTGTTTAGTAAGTATATGTTTAAAAAAAATTTTGCATAAAATCAAAAGTTCGATACTACTTCACAGTAGCTAGTAAGCACTCCTAAATTGTACCTACAACTATGTAGTCTTGAATATTACTGTTTTACTACTACTTTTATTATATTTAATAATATATGATAGTTTAACAATGTCGGATTGTGCGATTACGTATTTAATTTTGAGGACGTAATTTTAATTTAAAGAAATATACAATAAACGATTATTATATAGTTTATAGTGACCCCTATACTTTAAGTAGATTAACTGTTATTAATAACAGTCAATCTACTTAAAGTATATATGAAATTGTAATTGTAGTTAACAGTTTAAATATGAAGTCCATACTTCATTCATACTATACATTGTTTATATTTGTATATAAGAACAATGTTTACTTAAGTTAAATGTTGAAACAAATAATTGTTAACGAATGTCTACGAGACAAAGCTGTCTAGCATGAATCGAGACAAGTGGTATTTTTTATCAAATTCATGTATAGCATGCAATCTGTGTAAAAATTTTGTGTTTCCAGATACTTTCCATATGTCAAGATTTAATGCAGCCTTGCCATCAAAGTCGGTTTGTCATAGGTCATTATGAAACTATCACAGCCAGCTTTGATGAGCACGGCTACGTTTATAACATCGTATGTCGACGACTACGTATTTGAAATCTGCACTAGTCTATACCGAATGTTACAGTTCTCTAGGCTAGCCTGTCAAAGCGGCGGTGACATGTCTTCCGCCTTCATATCACAGCCACTTTGATGTGGTCGGTTTACGGGGACCGTGTTACGTTTATACGTCTGAATGATAAAACAAATGTATGGGGTCCGCGGCCCTGTCGTAAAAATGGTTGTGCAATGCTCGGCTTTCATATCACAGCCATTTTGACGAGTTGGGCTGTGTGACATTAGTGACAGTGGTGGAAAATCGCACTTTGTATCGGCGCCGGGTGCCGCTCTCAAAGTGGTTGTGTTGTGTTTCTCATCCATATCACAGCCAGCTTTGATGAGCGACAATAGGCGGTATGGCAACAAGGCAACAACTGAAGAGGTTCGAAGCAACATCGACGCGGTACTGAAGCAACTAGGGGGCCGACAAAGTGGTTGTGGAATGTACTCTATCCTCATATCACAGCCAGCTTTGTTGACTTCATTGTTGCGGTTCCAATCACAGCTCGTCTCCCGCGTGCGATCTTATTAATTGCGAAAATTTTGAAATTAATTGTGTAATTAACTCAATATTTTAATTAACATTGTTACTTTTTATTTTGGTTGTGATGACGTGAATACTTTATGGAGTAAAGGAATAAAATCTTGAAGTGACCTGAATAAAATATTTACTTTAAAAAACAGTACTAAAATATAACATTTCTCTTAGAGATTTAAGATTGATTTCGTATCTGAAATTATTAATATTTCGTCAGTATTCATTTCGTAACAACCACCACACGAAATTGCTCTGATAAGAAACTGTAACTAAGAATAAAATGTGTCCTATTCAAGTTTTACATACTAATCATTTTACATTTTATCATTACACATTTTGTGTCATAACCAACGAGGAAACATATACTTTAGTATATATCACTTATACTTATATTACTCTACGAGGTATATGCCCAGCTGTGGGTTAGTAACAGACGCCGCTACTTGACGACGAACTCTAAGAGGAATGGCGAAAATAAAAAAATGCATGTACCAGTATTATAACAAACGACCTTCTTACTTAAAATTGACATATCTTAATTATTTGCTAACCGATTGAAATAAAATATACCCTACATGTTAAGTGAGGGTTGCATCAGGCTCATATTAGTGAAAAACGTCCAAATCAGATCAGCGGTTTCTGAGATTATCGGGAACAAACTCACGGAGATTTAACATCCCAACGATTTTATTATATGTACGAGCATAAATTATTAAATTCTAATAATCAAATAATCTTTAGTTTCTGATATTAATAAGTTGATGAAGTTTCTGCTTATCATCAACTCCGACATTATAGTACTGATAAAATGTAATCTATGTCGTTCTCTTATTCTTTAATTTTTCTATATAAAAATCGAAATATTTATATAAGATGTCATGCGCTAGAGATGGTTATTCAATTTTGTTTTAAAGTACCCACACTCTAGACTACAGGAAAGATGAAGCTGAAAGGGTATTCATCGTTTTGGCAGTGTGTCTTAAAAAGAAGCAATTTTCTCCGAACGCTCACGTGGGCTATAAGTAACATCAGGATACGGTGCTAAGTTGATCTAAAGGATAATTCATTGTCAATGTATATTTCACTTAATCTATTTTCTCCTGCTACTTCATTTAATTTATACGCAAATCGTTTGTTTTAACGAAATTATTTAAATAAATATCCTATGACGTAAAATAATACAAAGTGGAGTTATTATGAAACATTGCCTATTTATAAATTAATCTACATATTATTGGTCTACATCTTGTAATAGATTTGTTTTGTTTCAACGGAGAGTTATTGTTAAGTGGGTTTGTTGTAAGCTTTAAGATACTCATAGTTTATATTTTTAGTTAGGTCATATTTTTTTCATGTACATAATTTAAATATTACTAAGTAAAGAAGAAACATGTTTATTTATTTATGTACCATGACAAACGTTGGAAAAACAATTTAAAAAAGTGTACACAGGTAAAAAAAACTTTTATTCTCCCTTTGACAGAGATGCCAGCCAACCTACGAACCTAATCGTGTTGTTAATATAATAAAATATCTGTTAAAATGAAAAATTTAAGTTTGTTAATTTTAATTTTTTCAAATTTCAGATTGAAACGTCATCAAGGCTGAGAGGGAGGAATATTGTTTATACCAAGAATAAAGTACTTTAAATGTTGAAATTTTTTATTAAATTTGTTTTTATTAAAGCTTGTTTCATTACCTAACTGCATTATTTTTAAATAGTTTTGTTTTGCTCTCAGTAAATAGTTATCGCTGTTACAATGAACGAACGTCACTTAAGGATTAGCTGTCAGCTTTCAGATCTTATTATAACAGCACAGTATTTTCCTGATCGTCAAAAATAATCTTTATGACGTTAATCTTGCTTATAAAGCTCAAAGCATATTTTGTATACACAATGCAAAACTCATGGTTTATTTTTAATGCTCTAGATAACATCTAGCAAGCTTACTAACTACACTAAGCTTAATGCTGATACCAAATGGATACTAGATAGATTTAAAAAAATGTTTTTGCATTAAATCTGTTGTTACTTTAGCAACCCCAACGTGGCACGCCACAAAAATGGCATGGCGTGATAGGTTTAAAATTAAATTGTGAACGCGGTAAATAAAAGTTTTCTCAAATAATGAAAATCTCTAGTAAAAATGTCGCTCACGATCTATAATTGAGTGTATAGATGAAAATTACGTATATATTGTTACAACATGTTTCTAATACAACCACCCTAATAGAGTTGGTCATTAATATGAAAAATATTGTGGCTGTCATATATTGATGTGTCAATGAGTTGCAAAAGAGTAAATGAGTTGCGCACAATTTGCGCTGTACAGGCCATAAACAAGATAATAATAATATCAAATGAGTTGACTTTGGGAAAATTGATTTTTATTTATTGAATCAGAATAAAGGAGTAATATCGTTGTCAATTATAATATACATACAAACATACGTAGATGTAACAACGCTGCCTTGTCGCTACTGCAAGCAAGCAAAAAGGCCACGACGTCACATCTCGCCACAGCCATTCCCGCCTTTTTGACGTAGGAGATGTGACAGCCGTTGTCATTAGCAGCTAGCCCGCGAATAGCGAATGAGAGTTGGCTTTGATTTAATTTTTGCATTTTATGAAAAGAATAAAACTGATTTAGAATACTTCTTTTATTTACACAAGTAGTTTAGTAACATAGACATGAAAATTAATTCTGAATGTATAACACGTAACTAGTATCTCCATCAATGACGCTGCTTTGAGTCTATGCTGCTATAAAACTTTTTCTGAATATATACCCTAATAGAGAGAGATCCCGTGAGCGCCAGACCTTCGTCATTTTATAAAAGCTGAAACTTTGGCACTGCATGCTCCTAATATAGGTAAGAACGATGATAGTTTATGGAATTTGGATCATAGTGGCTTTGGGAGATACGAGGTACTCAAGGTTGCAAATTCCGAATTAATTTCGTCATAGTATAAAGCTTGATCTTTTGATATTACCTTTAGAATAATATTAAAAATCACGTCAGTCAATGCCAGACACTTAGCATAGTGGAAACTCCCTGCCAGACACCCTTAAAGTTCATGCAATTTGACTTCTATTTACGTCATAGTATAAAAGCTGATTTTATGACGAAGGTCTGGCGCAACCAGAATCTTGGGCCATAATAAAACAAGCTGATATTTAGCTTTGTAGCATATTTTACGGTCATACATGACACAATTAGTTTTTATCTTTATTAATATATTTTAAAATATGGTTATTCTATTAGTTGAAAAAAATAGACTAGAAATTCTTATATTCTTAGAAATTAATATATTAAATTTTTTTTGATGATTTCTATGATATTTCTTACAAAAATATTCATTTACGTTAGTGACTTTTAAGATGATTCCAGTTCCATAAATTTAAATAATTAAAATATTATGTTGCCTGACTATTAGAAAAATTACGTAAGTCAATTGGCAAGCGAACTCCTTTACAAGCTGTAATCCACAGTTTATTGTGTGCAGTGCCAAATGAAGACACATTTTCGAAAAAGGATTGCGACGTGATAATTTTTTTTTAGTAGTCTACAGTCTAGAGGCTACAGTTACGTTATATGGGCATTCGTTCTGGATCATAGAGTTATATAACTTAAAGTCCCTTTAAGTAAAATTACTCTATGAGCCATAGACATGCCCGTAACAATGACACAATACGAGTAATGAGAGTAAGCTGAAACTCGTATACTTGATCTTTGTCTAATGACGCCTAAAAGAGAGACAGATCATGTTTATTTGCTTCATGGACGTAGTGTATTCTTTATCCAAGATTTGCTTTCTCTTCATCTCTTTCTTGTAAGTCATATTTTAGGCTGGTTCCCCTACTCTAAGTAAAATAGTTATAACACTACAAACTAGGGGTGCCACCTTTTTTTTGAAGAAATATAGTATTTTTCTTTTTAAATCAAAAATAATAGTACTTTTAGGAAATTCAGAAAAAAAATAGCACACATCTATTTTCAATCATTATTTATTTTTCCGTGATTATTTATTATTACTTTTCGCTTTGGCCATCAAGGTTCTATTATTTTTGAAATAATTATAGCCATCTGAGCAAGTTAGGTCTATATTAAAGTAAATTAACAACCCATTTTTGATTAAATTAATGTATGCTCTATTCCTTTTTCTCTCCATTTCACATTCATGGCGGAAAAAATCTTTCTGTAAAAGCGGAAGTTGCAGGAATGGAGAGAAGAAAGGAAATGATTTTAAAAATATTTTTGTTAAAATTACATCTGAACTTTCGAAAAGCATTTGCCATTTTTCAGCAGTCATTTTCAATACAGAGAAATTTTCGATATTCAAAAATAACCTCAATGTTCGAACGGGTAGCATTAATTGACAAAGTGACGTTGACATTTGACAATGACAAAGGGGTCTGTCAGTTACTAACTAACTAAGCCCCGTACATACATGAATGCGTGTCGTTCAAATATTCCCTATGCAGTGCTGCGGGTGCGTTCCATTCACAGTTGAATCAAAAAAAGCGCGACAATTGAATAAGCGATAAAAATATAGTATTTTCGTCCTATATTGTTTTTCTATAATATATAGTACAATTGACTAAAACATAGTACGATAGTATATAATATAGTACGGGTGGCAACCCTACTACAAACACTCATTAAAAAAAAAGTACACAAAAACGGTTTGTTGAATTGTCCGGCGAAACCATCTATTTTACATATATGAGCACTTATTATAAATTGAGTAATATATTAAGTACCATGCAGAGATTCGCAGAACTTACGTGTTATGAATTCATAATCACGATACAGTTTGGCACACACATAAAAGTATGTGAGGGTGTATGCATGTTGAGTTTCGTCAAAATTAAATATTTGTGCGACAGTCAACCTGCAAAGCATAACAATGAGTGGAGATGCACGTTCTGCTTATAAACTAAACTCAAATTTATTTATAAAAAGACGTACGAAGTAGTAAGTCTAATAAATTGTTTTGAAGCTGAAAGAGAACCTCCCGGCGAAGCTTTCGGCTAATCTCTTCGGTGACGCTGTGGAAGCTGTTAGAGCTAACAGCATAAGCCAACTGGAAAAAAAACACTATGATGATTCGAGCTATTTTATACTTCTAAATTGATTCTTGAAATAAGAAATTACACTATAGAAACTTTCTGTAGATGCTTCTCTATCATAGCCGTAGATACACGGCTAATCTTGTAAAAGAGTTTAAATAAATTACTATAACACATTAACAACAATATTACACTAACATTTAACATAAAGCGATTACTCTTAACTTTACATCTTGTACTTACGTGGAAAATAATATAAAATAAACGAATACTTACTTACTTGAGTCACTTCAAGTAATATACCTAGATAATAAATCAATGATTGCCATCTGAACTTGACAATAAACAGGACATTTCAAGTAATTGATATATACAATGTTGAAATTAAGTAGGTACAAGCCCTAAGAGTTTTGACTAGCGAAATTATTTCTTTTACGTTTTAAAGCAGCGTTTGTAAAACTCTTAGCAGATGAATGAGCTTATAAAGATCTTTCGATCCTTAAAGATACCTAAAATACTTTATGTTCATAGAATGCAACAAAGATGGAGCTATTTAAAGGAAAATTACTATTAAAATATTATTTAAGAAACTACATGACATTGAATAAAGTATGATAATATTAATCACAATGAACACAGGTTAATATAGATAATTATTATTCACTTATTGTAACCACGACTTTATTCGTGTCAACATTAGTTTTTTTATGTTCCTGAGGGAGAAGCGAGAATTTTATATGCCATAGGTAAGCCCGGTATATAAGCTTCAGTTATAGCAAATCTCATACTGATATTTAGTGTTATATCAAGATATTACTATTTATTATTTAAAAGTAGTTATATCGGCGTTGTATTCTCTTAAAGGTCCAATGCACTATACTCCGTAGGTTTAGATACTTAACTAAAGGTAAAAACGTCAAAGAAAAAGGTTCTTTTTTAATATGGGCCATGATAAACACATGTATTTTAAACCTTTTTTAGAACACGATGGAAATATTAAATAGACTGAGTAATTTTACTTAGCGTCCTACAGAATCCGAGTAATCCATAATAGCTTATAGAATCAAATGTTCTATTTTCCTGCCGTTTTCAAGGCTAATTACTATAGATTGATAGACCAAACGAGTTTGCATTAAGTTGAATCTGTAAATAAAAGATAAATAAATAAATATTTTTTTTGTATACAATTACTTGGTGTTTTACGCCGTGTGGTATCCGGCTGAATAGAATAGTACCACCCTCATTTCTTACCGAGGTGTCGTAAGAGGCGACTAAGGTAAGTCGACCCGCTGTGTGGTATCCGGCTGAGTAGAATAGACCAACCTCATTTCTTACCGAGGTGTCGTAAAAGGCGACTAAGGTAAGTTGACCCACCGTGTGGTATCCGGTTTAGTAGAATAGACCACCCTCTTTCTTACCGAGGTGTCGTAAAGTACGACATTGGTAAGTTGACGTCAGGCAGGCGGCCGGTCGTAAAAACGCAGCCAAATCATATGACAGCATGTTTATTACATGTTGTGCCGACCCCACTAGAGTGGGAAAAGGGCAGGAAGATGATGATGTATACAATTACTTGGTGATCGGAAATAAATATGCGAACATGTTAGATAAGACTTCGCTTGTAGATCACGACTCCATCCAGAAACGATTCATTATTTGTTCAAAAATAATTTCAATAATTGTAGGCAAGTACTATGAACTAAAATAGTCAAGCTGATTAATGCGTAATTCCGATCACGTATATTCAGTAGCCATCGGTCGATCGTAGGGTTGCCACCCGTACTATATTATATAGTATCATACTATATTTTAGTACTATATATTATAGAAAAACAATATAGGACGAAAACACTATATTTTTATCTCAAATTCAATTGTCGAGCTTTTTTGAATTAGCTGTGAACGGAACGCAGTCGCAGCGCTGCATAGGGAATTGTTAAACGAAACTCATTCATGTACTAACGGGGCTTAGTTAGTTGGTAATACTCTATTTCTATTTCTATTAAAAATGACTGCTGAAAAATGTCAAATGCTTTACAGATGAAATTTTAACAAATATATTTAAAATCATTTCCTTTCTTCTTTCCATTCCTGCAGCTTCCGCTTTTACAGAAATATTTTTCCTCATGAATATGAAATGGGGAGAAGAAAGGAAAAGAGCATCTGTGAATTTGATAAAAAATTGGTCATTTACTTTAATATAGACCTAAATTGTTCAGATACCTATAATTATTGATGAAAATAGATGTATACTATTTTTTTTCCTGATTTTCCTAAAAGTAAAAGTCCTTTTCTTCAATAAAAAGGTGGCAACCCTAGTCGATCGTAAGTTTACGCCGCGACGGCGCTAATGGGCGGAGACATTGGATATCGATTCTTCTTGAATTTTCGTATAAGACCCGAGAAATTAATGTCTCCATAACTAATTAAAAGTTGACGTTTATTTTCGCACCTGAAAATTTTGATATGGTATTAATTTAAACGTTTTCTTAAACCATATTAACGTATCATTATTAAGTTTATGATCTTCCAGCCCTTATCCCACTCTAATTGGGGTGGGCACAACATGTTAGAAACATGTTGTCACATGATACGTATTTCATGACCGGCCGCTTGCCTGACGTCAATTTACCTTAGTCATATTTTACTACACCTCGATAAGAAATGTGGGTGGTCTATTCTACTCAGCCGGATACCACACGGCTTGTCGACTTACCTTAGTCGCCTTTTAACGGCACCTCGGTAAGAAATGTGGATGGTCTATTCTACTCAGACGGATACCACACGGCGAACCATTATTAAGTTAAACTAAAAGATTAACCTGTAAAGTTAATCTTTGGCATTCCGATGAGTGATAGAAAACCTACAAATCTTCATCTAAATTTAGAACACAGCAACCCTCACATATAGGTATGGTAACTTAACACCTTTGAATAATAGCTTACATTATTCAGGAGCTTTATTAGTGTCATGGCGTCAGTAACGTGATTAATAAAAAGATATGGCGATCAGAAATAATACCTTCAGGAATGTAGCCTACAACCCCGCCACTTTACTATCGTTATAAGACGCCAATTAAATTGGACCGACTGGGTTTTAGCAGTAATTTGCACATTTTTATGGAGTCTCTTTTTGTTACAACTTTTACAAAATAGGATCAAGTAGTCATGAAAAGGTTAGGTTAGGTTAGTTGGTCCTCATGTCAAGATTGCAGTATATAATTTGCAGAGGTCTGCGGTAAAAATGTTAACATTTAAACATCAATGAATTGATAATAATCTTATTGATCAATAACTTATACCCGCAACTTCGTTCGCATGGATTGTAATCTTGGAATTAACAGTAGCTTCTGTCACTCCCCAACCGTACAAATCTCCATTACAAAAATGAAATCGATCCGGGAAGACTCAGATAGATTTATCGTTTAATCAAGAGCACAGTGTGATAATTTTAGTATATAACGCGTATGACTTACATGAAATCTATATTAAAAAAGCTAAACTTTGTCAGTTTATAAAAGCTAAGAGTTTGTCAGCACATTCTCCTAACACAGGTAAGAACTATGGTAGATTACGCAATTTGAATCATCGTGGCTTTGGGAGACAAACGGTACTTAAGGTCCGTAAAATATCGATCTAATTGCGTCAAATTATAAAGTGTGATTTATTGGTATTACCTTCAGAGTAATATTAAAAGACACGTCAGTCAATGCCAGATACTTAGCATCGTGGCAACCTCCTGCCAGACACCCTAAAAGTTTATGTAATTTTAACTCTATTTACGTCATAGTATGAAAGGTGATTTTAATATATATTACTTAGATAAGATTGTTTTATATAAGCGCTACATTGCGGAACTCCATAGTACAGAAGTTACAATAAAATTACTTTGCTGTAATCCGCGTTTTGGTTAGGTAAGATAATACATGCAATGCTAAGTCTCTGAAGCAGTCAGCAATCACATACCACATACATGCAGGACAAGCCGCCACACGTATCACAAGGCGCCGCCAACACCAACACTTCATACAAGCACTACACACACTAAAAAGTATTTAATAATGTTTTGTTATCCTTATATTTGTAACGTTTCTCATGGTACATAAATACTAAAAAAATAGATGAAAATTCCGAACTTAGGTGTAACGGATAGTCCAAATCGTTATCTTCGTGAGTTTGCTCACAGATTAACAAGAGATATCTACTTTCTCCGCTATTAGATTAAAGTTGCAAGGGTTTTCGTCAGTGTTAGCTTCTTGAAGTTGAAACGCCTGCCAAGTTACTCGAGCAGCGGTGACTTGCGTCCTCGTTGCATGTAGCAGTCGGGGCACACAAACGACCTGAACCATGTAGGTCAATTTTTTAACATACCTTACATTAATCTTACCCTTAGATTACCGCACTAATATATATATAAAGATACCGTGACCTATTAATTGTTTATTGGAAAGTCATAAAGACTTCTCGTTTTAAGGTAATCATAACATACTAACTAACCTGACTAACCATAGAGTTATTATACATTAAGTAGGGGATTGGTAGGTTACACATATCTCCAGAATTCTCTAGAGATACGCAGGTTTCCTCGCGATGTTTTCTTGCACCGAAAAGCGTGTGATAAATTGTAATTATCAATTAGACTCATAAGTTTTCACAGAAAAACTCATTTGTGTCTTCCCGGGTTTGAACCCGTGACCTCCTAGAATGAGTCGCACGTTGTTGCCGCTGGGCTATCACAGCTTATAACTAGAGACCGATAGCCTCATTTGTTTTCTAGTTTTTTTATTATGGAAATATTTTAGACTGGCTCGAGTATTTTAGAACAATATCACTATGAAACTATGCACTTGATGACGTCGCAAGTTCATTTAAAATATTGTAATTCAATCTTTCTCACGTATAGGTGGCGTGAAGGAGTGTGCTGGAAGAGCAGTCCCCTATTAGCTGTACATATGAAAAGAGGGAATTTTAGCAATACGCTTACATTACTAAGATTTGGTTAACTACAACGGGTACCTACTTACAGTTTTAGTGTGTTAAAAAATGAAATATATAGGTGCATAATATGACTTAACAGAAGTCCGTTACTTATAGTGAGCGTTATCAAAACCCTTTAGTCGTTTACTCTCAGAATGCTGATATTAAAAAATTACCAATATTATACATCCAGAAATCCATAAGACGAAAGTAATAATAATATTATTTTGCTATAATACACGATAAAGCAAATAGAACATATAATATAATGCTAAATGTAGTCCTACGTGTAGCTAAATATACTGTACATAGCTAAAGTACTGTCTTTTTTATACCTGATACATGCAGGATTCGTTAAAAATGCATGCACTACAATCTTCCACCACCACCATAATGCACAAGTTCCAGCTTGTTACACGAGTTCGGACGGGAGGCAAAATAAATAATTTACAACTTATCTAGTGGATTCTCTCAAATTTCAACAAAATTTGTACAAATATTTACGATCAAGACAAAAAATCAAATCGAGTTGGATATTCGGTTTTGTATGACATAATAACGTGTGACAATTGATTTACAGATTAACTTATTAGTTAATAGTTAGTAGTGTTAAGCAAATATTTTAGTTGAATGTACTATTCTTGACTAGATTTAGACTAGAATACTATTTTTTCTTGATGTACCTGTAAATTATGCAATTCTAATGCCAAATTAAAGGGAAGATTATGAAGTTATAGTAGGGTTTAAAAAATGACAGTATTTTATTTTTAAAATATTTATTGTGACATTAATGGCATACATAATTATTTTTTTTATTTAAGAAAACAACAACTTGAAACAACTGCTCCTTATATGTAAACATATCAACGTATAATATATTGAAGTCTGACAGAATAAAAAGCCTTATATCTAGATATAAATAGAGATTTATAGTAAATAGCTTATGTCTATAAAGATAGTATATAAATTTTTTTATATATTTTCATACTTTATCTACTCGGTGAAAACGACTATTTTATTTTGAAATACATCAACAACAAGTAATTATAATAAAACTAATAATACTTATCTGTTACGTAAAAGAAGTGTTTTTGATTGTCAACTCATAACATGATTACCTCTTTATTTACTACGTTTATTTGAAACAAATTTATAATTAATAAGAAACTACATATATTAATATATATCAATGCTATAGGAACACTTTTTCAATTTTATTATTAACAAAGTTTATTTGAGAAATAGTAAAATTTTATATCTCAAATAAATTTTGATGATATCTGCAAGTTTTGGAAAAAGGTTTACATTTTCTTAAATTGTCATAATAATATTAGCTTTAACGGTTAACAGTGTGCGTTATTATAATGTTACAAAGCAGTTACTTTTATGACAAATTAACGAAAACATAATGTTTAACAATAATCAGTAATGATGTAAAATTCTTTTATCTATTCTATAAAATTTAAAATCCATCTTTAAGACGATAACAAATCAGTCCCTAAAAGTCAGACGTTGCATTAGTCTTCTGAAAATTTTACCTTGACTCGATACCTAATAACTACAGACTGTTTTTGTTTTGTCTAAATACTATTTCTACTTATTTTAAAGTAAATGTGCAGAAATCTGCTATACAATATTTTTTTATCAAAATGGTATCAATAGTAACTACGTTAGTTTCCGTACGTCATGTTGACATTATTCATAATTTGAAAAAATTAAACATTATTCTAAATAAACCACAAGATCGAAATTCCACTCTGGTTTCTGTGTTGATACGCAAAAGCGCTGAAAGCAAAACGAAGCAACATTTTAAACGCGACGAAGTAGGTATAGCGTTCAGTAGCGTTCCCGTTTGTAGCTGACTATTTGTTGCATTGAGTAGCCTGTGCGCGTTTATCCTTAATGCCCCTCGCCGACAGCATTTTTTTGTATCAATACTGTCGCGCATTCGCATCGATAGTCGTGAAGCGGTCGTTCTGTGGGCCTCGCTCACGTTTGTCGCGCTCTCAAATGTTTCAGTGTCGAACAACTCCATTTTGTGCACCCTCGATTTGTCTTTGTTGCACTGATGCTCGGTAGTCCAATGACACGCCACCGTCCTCCGTGCTCTTCCCGATGTTGTACAGTAACAATGCTGCGGCGCGTTTAGAAAACGCGCGAGAGCATCGCTACAAAAAGTCACCGTGGGCGAGGGGCCTAACACGTTGAATGAGTGCGTTAAAATATATTTTAGATTATTTTATTCAAAAACATTTCACCATATTCATTACATCATCACAATTTCACTCGATAATAATTTTTAATTTTATATACCTTACCTGTCATATATTTTCTAAAAATAATTTTCATTGCAAAAAAATATATATTTATATATACTATATAAAATAGGATGTAAAGCTAGGATTTTGATATTAATATTTTTCCCATCAAATATCTGATGACAAAAAAAACTGGCACCGAAGATTACACATAATTAGGATTTCTTTCTATACCTAAATCTATTTAATTTATGATTATAATATCCTTCTATTTTTTCTAGACAGCAATTAACACCGAGAAGTTTTAATAAATCTCTACAGATAATATTTATTAATTTAAGAGATAGAGAGAAAAAAACGCATCCGGGATTTATTAAGACTGTTTTAGCATGGGATCAAAAATTGCATTTCTGGGCATGACAAAAAAACATAAACACTAACGATTTTAATATTTTTGCATCTTTAACGCAACAAGTTGCGTGATAAAAGTAATGTGTCTTAATCTGCATCAAAAGCAAAATCTACATGACCTTAGAAGCGTCTTTCGGTAGGTTTATACAAGATATTAATGACATTTTTTCTCCCGTAGCGAAAAAGACTTTAGTAGTTGCCTCATTCTATAAAGTACTCTAAATTAGTCCCTAACTCTTTATATAGATAGTTATTAAACAAAGTCTATCTTGTATATCTAAAAATAAATTGAGTAAATTCATATAGAGAGCAATTCTATTTAATAATAAAATGTAAGCAATTTTTATTTAATTAATTAAATGTAAATTTGAAAGCAGTCTCTAAATTTTCCTTTAAAGATTATAAAGATCACTCCATTAAAAAAATTGTGGGTTCAAATATATACGTTTCTAAATATATAGATTAAGATTCATTACTTATGAGAGATTTTAAACAAAAGAACTTTTATCCCGAGAATAATAAGTAAATAGACATGTAGTTGAGACTCGTTCCTTACTGCAAGTTTAGTGCCAGATTAGTAGCGCTACTTCAACATTAAAACTAACTTTGCAAAGGATTTGCAATGGTACAATACTTGCAATGCTAGAACGTAGCTTGAAATGGTCCGATTATGGCCCAAAGCACAGTATTGCGCCATTGTGCGTCCAAATTGCGCAGATAAAAAATCCAATAAATCTATATCTCTAACACTACAAAAATTTTAATGACATCAATAAGCTTAAATCTTAAAGCCATACACTAAAAAACATATAGTATATTTAATGAATCTAAATATTACAACATTTATAAACTATCATTTTAGATGTATAGATATATAAAGTGCATAGAGGACGTAAGGGTGGTGTCTGTACTGCGGATACAAACATACCAAATGCTAAAGTGGACGTAAATCTTTTCTGTTGGTATTCAAAGAGTACTAATACTAATCTAAGTATCTACTAAAATCACTGTACCATAACTACGTAACCATAATTTTAATTTATAAAAGCATAAAAATATTTTTAAATATTACAGGTGTATCAGAGGTGCCCCAACAAAAATAATTAAAATA
The DNA here is from genome assembly GCA_947086495.1 of Morpho achilles. Taxonomy (NCBI): domain Eukaryota; kingdom Metazoa; phylum Arthropoda; class Insecta; order Lepidoptera; family Nymphalidae; genus Morpho; species Morpho achilles. Next base: position 9,079,276 of record CAMTZB010000022.1, on the reverse strand, counting down.
ATGTGTTCTGTATTTTTCGTGTTCCCAGAATCTAAGTAGTAGTTAAGACACTGTAAGTTTTATACTTTTACAAATACGAAACTTTACTGAACGCAACTTCATATTTTATATAGTGAGCAGAAGTTTGTATTTTCTATAATTAATTTTAGTATCGAAATGGGTTTATATAATGGGATATAAGATTCGAAAAATTAATAAAACCTATTTTATTTAAATAATAAAATTTATTAAATTAATTTAGATAATTTCTTGGGATTCTTAAGCTTGTGGTTTGAGGCTATAAAGTCCACAGACGTCTATAGAATATTGTAATAATCAATGGTTTGTTTTACATTTTTTAAACAAATATATAAATAAATTTGATGCGTTGTCTTTTTCGTTGTCTTTGTTAAGCTAATCTCGAGATCAGATTTTAAGAGTAATTAAGAACTTAAGAAAGAAAATTAATATTTATACTGCGACTATCAGTAAATTAAAAAAAAAAATGTAAAAACTAACTTGCAAAAGGACGGCTCATATTTATATTTTTAAGTAAGCTTTAAAACTTTTTTGTCGTATACCTAATTTTTTTCAAATATTTAATTATTCAGTCTTAAAAATCTTATGACTTGAAACGAAACTAATATTTGATTTGTAAAAAAATGGTGAGACGATTTAGACAATACTACAGAAAAACATTATTTACTCTGCATTCTACGCAATGTCTATGGAGTTCTTTGACATGATGATTTTATTTTTATAAATTTGAAATAATTATTTACACATTATGGAGATGGTTTTAATAATTGAGTAAAGGTTACACGTTTAAGAATTCTTATTACCTTTTTTGGACAACATTTATTTCAAATCTGAAAATTCAGGGTGTATAGGTGGCCGTTACGTATGTTTACCTAAAGTCACTTTTCAAGAGGCCTCTATTATTTTTTTTTATGTTAATTTATTTTATGTCCAATTTTTAGTGATCTGCTTACTAATAGGAAATACGGAAATAAATACCTGACCTTCCTAATCGTTAACATGTATGACGCTGTTATTAATATGAGTTCGCAAATTTTAGTATGCATTAAAAACACAAGTAGACTTATTCAATCTGCGCATTAGCTACGAAAGATCTTTTAAGCTGCGAAGTTGGCAGATTTTTGTTAGGAATTAGCTGATGCATTTTAGGAATATTTTGCACGTGTGTGATGATTCCTTGAAACCCTATATCCTAATCACTTAACTGTTGTAAAATGTTTTAAATATTGGTCGACAGTGTATACAATTCAGATAAAAATTATAATTTATAATTATATTACTAAAAAAACAGTTTTTTTTATATCTTATAATTTAACTGGCATATAACCTGCAATAATATTTGATTGAATTAGCTATTCTTTTACTAAACATTGTTCTAATTTTGAAGATTGTATATAAAAAATAATTATTCTTTTTTACTGAAAACTTTTTTACTTTATTAGCGTGCATTCCAGCCATCCATACAAAATTCATGATTTTTGTTACCATCGTAAAATTTGCAAAAATAACGACAATGTGACGGATTATAGTGAATAATTAAAGTTTATTTAGAGAGTTAATATGGATCTAACCGTAAAAAAAATAATTATTTTTAATTTAGGTTAATATTCTTTTTCTTATGCCTGTGAAATAAAAAAAAATACCGATCTACTTTGCAATTTACGCAACATTTAGCACAGTACAGCCACCATTAAAAGAATAAACGGAAATGAAAAGCAGGATGCGAAATAAAAAATAATGTGTATAAGACTAAGTATAGTAAATTTTATTATATAATGGGGCTTTCATTTATACCCTGTTCACTTACAACGAACTTTAGATATTAATACATTGATTAACATATGTATAACACGTAGTCGTGATATAAACTTCTTTTATAAACTACACTAAAAAAGTAAACATGCTGAAATATAAGAAAAACAAAAATCTTACACACTAACATTTATTTCTATGATAAAAAAAGCAAAAAACTACGTAGAAATGCGTTCTTTAAAGCTGTATATGTTGTGCAATGATCATGAATAGAAATGCAGTACATACTCATGTTATCGACGCAACGTATACAAACCGCGTGTAGAGAACAAAAGCAGCTCGTACTAGTGATAAAATAGGATTATAGTATTTCCAACCAGTTATTTTACTCTTATACACGCTTATGAAGTTCCGTAATTATTACATTAAAAATCACAGTAAAAAAATGCAATGCTTTATTAGCACTTGGTTTTTTAACAATAGTGACGTGACGTGCTATATTTATTGAGAAGATTAAATTGAGTAGAATGATTTAAATTTATCCACTATTTCGTTGCGATTAAAGTAAAATGGCCATTTCTTCGATATTTTCTATGACTTATATACCTATGACTTTTTTTTCATGTTTTTTATTAAAGTAATGCACCAAATGTAAATTTATATTTACTTTGATACTAATAATATAGTAATAAAAATGCCTGTTTATTTATATAAAACAATACAAAATGTTAAGTAAAAAGTGATATCAATATGATGAATCGATTAAAACTTCTTTGTAGACAAAATAGATTATTATAGAAATTGAGTCACACATGCTATTTGGACATCACTTATTTAGCTGTCAGAAGTTGATTGGAAATATTACAATCGATTTTTTAAACACAATATAATTTCATAATATTCTGTCAGGGATAATTATAAAAAAGACAATAAAAAAGTAAAGATAAAAATATTTGTCAAAAATGGCGTTTTATGTCACTTTAGAACAACACGAAACACCGAAATAGCATATATATCTACTGTACTAGCATTAAATAAAACATCGATGCGGAGCGTACATAAATCGTGCTCTAAAGACCTAACTTTTTGCGAGTTTTTAATATCATGTAAGCCCTAATGGCCTACATGACTGGACCAAAAACAGTACAGGTTGTGCTGTTTTTTATTTGCACAGCGCAGAAGCACAACTAGGCGAGCATAACAGTGAATATGTGACTTATAGATAAAAATGCTTCAGTAATGTTTGCAAGTAATGTTTCATTGTTCAAATATGAAATTTATAACCTCTTCTTCACTCGCCTTATTTATAGCAATTTTTATTAGAAAAAAATTTCGAATTACTAGCCACGACTACGAAACCAGGACATCGCAAAAATCTTCGTATTAGATGGCTTACAAATGTTACTCAGATAAGAGTAGAGAAGAGAGAGAGTCCGTGTCAGTGTCCGCATCAATGATATCGTCTCTAGTAATGTCTACCGCAAGTGTCATGTCATCGGATGTGGGAGTAAGGGAGGGAGTGACCTCTTCGATTACGGGGGAAAGTGTTGGATGCCAAATCCATGATTGCTGATAACAATTACATTGTATAGCAGTTCCATCAAGTGGCGCAGTGTTTGGATTCTCCAAATCAGGAGGAAGTGGCATTTCGTCAGATATGGGGGAAAGAGACGGAGTGACATCTTCAGGTAAGGGGGAGAGAGAAGGATGCCAATTGGATGAAGGCAGAGAAGAATGAGAGTCCGTTCCGACATCATCGCTGTGCCAGTTGTCCGTTAGTGAATAACTAGCTGGTAAAGTATCGTCGTCAAATGTAGAGGACGTGACGTCTTCGGACACGGGTGATAGGGATGGACCCCAGGTCGAAGGTAGCCGGCGGAAATAACTCTCTACTGCAACCCCCTGTTCATTCACGTTATGTACAGTGATGAGATCAGCCGAAACCGTAATATTTTTTGTGGAATATCCGGATTGAGTAACGTCTTCGGCCGGGGGGATGAAAGATGGATGTCAGTTTGATGAACTCGGAGAAGATTGGGCAGTCATGTCAGTTTCCGTGTCATATGTTTCATAGTCCGAATCAACAGCGTAGTTCCTGATATCCTCAGATATCGGCGATGTAGAGGGGTTTACGTATTCTGCCAGCGGTGAAAGACGAGGGTGTACTCCAAATCGACGGAATAAACGAGAGAACCGAGGTTCATGTCATACATCTTCCTTTTTCACGTTCAAGATATCAGCTCGGCACATGGGACACTCCTTCAGCTGCGACGTGCAGACGGAGCAGAATCCTCTGGAATATTGCATTGATATTTAAAGATCAAGTACCTGGTTGACCGAGACTTGCTCGGTGATTTTTTTAAAGATATAAAATGACATGTGGGATTCGAACCCTGGTTTTGAACATTTTCGGTCTGCCTGTTACCCATCGGCTATAGCAACGACGGTTTGACAGCTAGAACAATTCTTTGCTTTCAATTTTACATTATACCATATTTTTAATGCCCAAAAATGTTTTTTTTTAAATAAAACTTAGCTAGATATATTTTTCTACCCCAAAGCCCCCTACATGCTGAACTTCAGGAATATCGTTGGAGCAGTTTACGAGATTCAGAAAATATATTTATATATATGAATGCAAGATTAACTCATTTAAATATTAAAAGTTGGACCTGAAGAAAGAAACCTTGGACTAATTTCATAGTATTATGTTAAATAATTGTAAATCATCATAGTTATTATGATTATTTACAAGGTTATACATTAATCATCAGATTATTAGGGAAACAGGGAACAGGTTAAAAAACACATCCTGCTTCATTCCTTTCCTTCTTTTCTATCTCAGTTGCTGACTCTTGTCGTGTTTGATGTTTTACGTGCGTTATGGTAGATCTTGCAAAGCACCTTCATCTGTCGCGGTCTTCAGCGTCTCTAATACAGTAGAGTACGGATTTTTATTCGAGTTATTGATCACTATCTTTTACCGCGACTTCGTTTGCGTGAACTATTGAAGTTTGATAATAGATGGCGCTTTTTAGTGTCATCCTATTACTGTAGACTTAACAGCATTTCTATAGCCTATATGTTATTCCGGTGTATAAGTAACAATTGTGCCCAATTTCATCGATATTCGTTCAGCGGATTTGCCGTGGAAACAGAATCAAATGTACATCCATAATCACAAACTTTTGCATTTATAATATTGGTAGGATAGGATATAATATTATTGAGGGATATATATTAGGGAGGGGAAGTTTAAGTCGGTGCGGACTTTACTTTATATAACTGAACTTACCGATGGCCACACGGTTCAAGCACACAAGACGCAGTTTCGTCAAAGCAAATAGTGCACGAGTCTTCCTTTATTGTAGAAGACCTCAGTTGTTCAAGATAAATGCGTTTTGGCACAACCTATAAAATGGATATTATTCGTTATCACAGCAGTTTAAAAATACTATGAAGCAGCAGTTTAAATATACATAAAGCATACTATACTATTGAGGATTAGATGATAACAATGCGTGGACGTGGCTACTTTTCCACCCTGTACAAGACAGTAATAACTAAATGTAACTAGGAATAGGAATTATATTTTCATAAAAGCAATCGTCGTAAAAAGGCTTTTGTCTGTGACTAATTATATAATTCTACATTTTTTTGCTGTATACTATATGCCTTTCAAACTCACACACGACAATAGACTCCACGACCAAAATCGCCAAATGCTTTGCGATTTTGGTCGTGGAATTATCTCCTGATGCTTCGGTCGCGGGGCGAAAGGATTATTGAATTTGTTATAGTGAACGTATGTAGTACTTATGTATTGTGGTGGCGGTGGTGGAGGTTTGTGCGTGTTTTTACGAATCCTGCATGTATCAGGTATGATAACCGATTGTCCACTTACATTTAGCATTATATATCTTTCTATTTTACTTCTTCGCGGATTATAGCAAAATAATTTTACTATTACTTTTGTATTATGAATTAAGGATAAAGCCTAATTCAATAAATCACTCTTAAAAAGTAAACAGTTGCAAAGCTATCAAATCCTGTAAAAAAAATATAATAAAAAATAATCGCACCTTCTTTTGCTCTTCAGTGAGTATCCCATAATCGTTAAAGACAGAGTACTGTCTGTCTGCGGGAGGATACTTGAATGACTCGTAGCCGAAATTGAATCGGCAATGTTGGTAGGCCATGAAGCTCGCCGCCGCAAAGAATCCATATCTGCGATTGTAAAATTACGTACATAAATAATATTATCATTTCAAAAATAAGTGCTTCCTTAGATAATAAAAGCAATGTTTTAACTGAAATTAATCCATTCAAATTGTTATTATTTTTTACTGAAAAGATTATCCATCGAGTTTCTTACTTGTTCTTTCGGTAAAAGCAAAATTCAGTGGTAGCTTCTTTAAAACCATTTGACGATTTAAAAGTACTGTAAACAGTCCACTTGAATAAAAAATAATATGAATTTGTAATAAAAAAAGATTCATTTTGAAATATGCTTACGAGAGAATAACAAACGGAAATAAAATTTATAATAAAATGCAGTATAATCTCACTAATCCGGCACTTAGATAGATCGACACGCCCAATAAAACGGCATATCTGCCAAAGATATTATAATTCTTCGCCACATGCGAGAAAAGGATTGGGGGTTACGAATAGAGTTAGTTTTAGTTGGCTGCTACTGAAAATCAGTGTTGGGCTTTCCAGCTCAACAATCGCTGAGTAGCTACCATTTTATGGCATTGCACTGCTATTATCTGTATGTTTCAACTGTTTGTTTGTTTGTTGTATACTTCACTGTATGTACACGTTAGAATAGTAGTGCAATTACATAAATAAAGATGTTCTTATTCTTATTCTCAAAAGGTTTTTAAGCAAGGACTAAGTTGTACAAAAGCAGACCTCAAGGATTATTTTAAAACTATGTAATTATATATGTACATGTTATTTTTAATATATTACATACAACATAGTTTGTTTATGCATATCATCATCTTCCTGCCCTTATCCCACTCTAAGTGGGGTCGGCACATGTTATAAACATGTTGTTACATGATTTGGCTGCGTTTTTACGACCGGCGGCCTGCCTGACGTCAACTTACCATACTCGTATTTTACGAAACCTCGGTAAGAGTGAGGGTGGTCTATTCTACTAAACCGGATACCACACGGTGGGTCAACTTACCTTAGTCGCCTTTTACGACACCTCGGTAAAAAATGAGGGTGGTACTATTCTATTCAGCCGGATACCACACAGCGTAGTTTGTTTATGCATATACGAATATATTTCAATAATAATTTGTTTTATTATATAATATACCACTAGCATAATGATATTGGTACCTAGCAAAAGAAGTTCGACAACTATAGGGTATCTCTGTCCCATCTTCTCTTTTCTTGGTAAATCGATGGGTTATATGGAATTTGTTAATGCTTGCGTAGGATGACTTGCAAATTATACATAGTGACGGATTAGTGAGATTATACTGTATTTATATTAGTAATTGACCTGGTCGTTTCAAAGATTTCCTGATAAGCGGGCAGCCGCTGGCCGTTGAGCGAGAAAATAACTTCCTTGGCGTCCAAATCGATGAGACAGCCCAATATATCGCCGGGCTTCCAAGCTGGTAGTTCAGTGATCACAGTGGGTTTAGCATTGTACCACATCAGCCTACGACACCCGTCATAGGACAACGAGTACATATCATCACCAATACCGTAGCCCTCCTCGAGAAAGAAAACACCCGTTAAATAATGATCGCATTAATCTAACGCCGTAACGTATATGAAAAAGACATGTACTTGTAGCAAAATATTCTCATCATCCTTCTCCTGCCCTATCTCACTCTAAGTAGGGTCAGCACAACATGTTATAAACGTGGTATCAAACTATTTGGTAATGTATTTTACGACCGCGCGCCTGCTTTACGTCAATTTTACCTTAGTCGTATTTTACAACACCTCTGTAAGAAAGCGGGTGGTCTTATCTATTCCACTGGATACCACAAGTAGGGTAAATTTATCTTAGTCGTATATTACGACACCTCAGTAAGAAATGAGAGTGGTTTATTCTACTCAGCTGGATACCACTTGTGGACTCAGCGCAACAAGATTTTAGCTTCCATCCTCTATCTTTTGTCAACTTTGTCGCTATTCTTTTTATATGCATGTCATACTTGACACAATCTATCCATCACTCTTTTGACCTCCCACTTGTAACGTACCAACATTCATATTTAAAAATAGTCTGTTGTTTTTATCTTCTTTCGTTATATGTCCATATCCCTCCTTCAAAGGGTCTATTGTCTAATATTCAGCTATTCAAGTTATTTTAATTCAGATTCACATGGTATAGGCCAAGTGATAATTTCGCATTTTGACCGCACTTATAAAAACTTAAATCACAACACTACATCTAAGAATTAGTTATTTAGATATTAGAGACTTTTACAATAACTTAAATATTGTAAATATCTCAATCGCGCTTCAACCACATACTACCACAATATTGACTTATCAAATGAATGGACGACTCTAACGAATCAAACCACATACTGTTTGCTTCTTGATATAGTTGCTCTATATTGAAAAATATTGTGTCGCTAGATGCGTGGTAATACCAATCCGGAGCGGCCAGAATTGGTTTGGAGAATTCACTCGCTGAGCTGAGATTGAACATTTACCAAAAGGTATTTCAAGATATATAACCAAATAATCAAAGTGAATTTAGAAATTATTCTTTTATTCTTACTATGCCAGTCATAATATATTTACAAAAAATCCAATGGATATCACATTTTCTGTTTATCTTGAAAGTAGGTACTAGTTAAAACAACAGTAGATGCAGAGCATGTTATACAACAGCATATGACACCCCAGATGGTTAGATAAACTCGATATTTATGAGATTATAATAGAATTTATGAGACAGTTCTATAGGTGTCCATACAAAATTCAACGGTTTTTGTAATTAATATATTCAACTTACGTCATTCAGAAAATGGCTGTTCCTTGTTGCCCAACCAATTTGCATTACGCCAGGCGTTATTATGAGCACTTCGTAGTACCAGCAGCCGCTGTCCACTTGGAAAGTGCATCGAACACTCTCGAACGAGTACGAATCGCAACGGGCCTCCAGACCGTTGCAGGATAGTTTCAAATATTCACTCACATCATGAGAATTGAGCAAGGCCTGTATGCCTGACATGTCCACTGTTTCATAGGACAGCGTTCTGCCTTCAACGATAACTGAAAAAACGGGAACTCTGTATATTATTTGGTACTAGTTTTTATCCCTAACTTCGCTGTCGTGGACTGTTGACGCGTGATAGGTTGATAATTGATGGCGCTTTTCAAAGTCATATTATCCCTGTAAAATTAACAGGATTTCAATAGCCTATATGTAGTTACAACGGTGTATAAGATATAATTGCAACAAAAGAAAATTGCAAGAATTCATACAATGTCTTGGACGTCGCAGTAATAATTTTTGTGTTGTTTAATGTATTTTTCTTACCCTAATATCAACTATTATTTGTATACCAAAAAAACAAAAAATACCGACGTCACAAAAACAGACGACTTTAAAAAACATTCACAAGAGCAACAAGTACGAAACGAATGGCTAATAATTGACATGTATTGAAATATTTCATTTGATCGCAGAGAGATTAAGACCGTGCGACCGAAGATTAGAAGAACGAAGATTCTAAGCTTCATCAATATTGCTCTAACGAATTGCCCACGAAGGCGCGACAGACAGACGCACAGATTTTCGTATTTCTGATACTAAAAAGGATAAGAATATCTAACAAGAAAGAAGCCTTCTTAGCTATTTTTCCGTTTTTTTTTTCATTTACACTACGAACATAACCTTATACTGATTTAAATAAACTTAATGATGGTATTGAATGATATTTTATAGAATTAGGCGTTACTTTGCGGAGGTCCATAATACAAAAGTAATGAGAATATTATTTTGCTATAATCCGCGATAAAAGAAAATATATGTAATGCTAAATGTAGAGTGTACTGTTCGTTCTCATACCTGGTACATTCAGAATTTGTAAGAACTCATGCACTATCCGACACCAATGACACAACAATACACAAGCACTGTACACATTCACCACCACAATCTCAACAATTGTTTCGCCCCGTAACCTAAGCATCGTCAGGAGATAGACTCCGCGACAAAATTGGAAAGCTTTGCGATATATTTTCTTTTATCGCGGATTATATTGAATGACATTATATTGAATGACTTAGATTAAATTAAGCGATTAATTCTAAGGCAAAACTATTTCCCAAAACAGTTAATTTATGAAATAAATTTGGTTATGTGAGTTTTTTTTTTGCTATGATAGCCCAGCGGTAACACGTGCGATTATTTTTCGTAAAAAGTAAATGACAAAAAATGCTATTGTGGGTTATCAATAAGAGATAGACATATACCATCGCGGACTTTTCTGTAGACCCTTTCAAGGTGTACAAATACTTAGTACATCATTTTGATAAATCTCGTAGGGTTTAGCCTGCGTTTGCAATGTAAGCGGAATAAAATGACATCACATTAGAAACCTCAAAAATTACATTATTTCTCTGCTCGGTATTGAATTTTATTATACATATAAACCTTCCTTTTGAATCACTCTATCTATTTAAACCGCATCAAAATCTGTTGCGTAGTTTTAAACATTTAAGTATACATAGGGATTTAGGGACAAACAAAGAATGTGACTTTGTTTTATACTATGTAGTGAAATAGAACTACTAACAGAGATTATCCAGCGCCCACTTGGAACAAAAGCCCACTTGACGCCACACGCAGTCATTACTGTTAGCCAAGTTTTCGAGCATTAGAAGTGGGTTCTCGTCGAAGTCTTCTAGACGGTTCTTTATTGTTAATTTGTTCTCTGTAGTATGAGCAAATTTTTCTATTGCTACTAGGGCAAATAGCACTACGCACGAGTCCTTTTGTGGGTCCTGCAACAAAAATGTATGTCACCACACTAGGCGGGCAAGTCACTTATATATACTCTTACCCTTATCCCACTCTAAGTGGGGTCGGCACAACATGTTATAAACATGTTGTCAGATGATTTGGCTACGTATTTTACGACCGGCGGCCTGCCTGACGTCAACTTACCTTTGTCGCCTTTTACGACACCTCGTTAAGAAAGAGGATGGTCTATTCTACTCAACCGGATATCACACAGCGTGTGGATTTACTAAAGTCGCCTTTTACGATACCTCGGTAAGAAATGAGGGTGGCCTATTCTACTAAGCCGGATACTACACGGCAAGGCGTTCAAATCACTTGTTACAATAAATCGGTATGTGCACGGAATGCCATATATTTACTAAATAGATTAAATATAACCAGGCATTTTTGCAACATGACTTCCGAAAACCATTTAAATTTTCAATTCTATAGCCTTTACAGTTTAACTTTTACGGGAACAGATTGCAGTTTACCGGACTATTCATGTGATTTTAATAATTATGGAGATTTTATTATTAAATGAAGATTGACACGGATTTACGATTGGTTGCGATTAACTCAACGGTCAAAGAATACAATTATTATAAATTCCGCACATGACCGAAGAATTTTTGGGCTATATGAAACGTTGTTAGGTTTCAACTTGTATTATTACATAGATGTATATTACAAAACAAAGAAACGTAAACGAAAATTTGTATTGGCACATCAATAAATAAATATGGGTTATATTGTAAGTGACCTAAACATCTTTGGACGAGACGGTCAAAAATATATGATTTTGATGTGTCAAGAAATGCTTGTGAGTTTTTTGGTATTTAATTATATATCAATGTAACATACAAGGTAGGTTAGAAGATAATCCAGAGTGTCGTCAGTAAGTATGGCCACACTGTTAGGGCCCACTAATTTTTCTGCAATACAGCCCCAAGCGACGCAAATATTGCGCTCTACTCGCGTGTTTCGGATGGTGCTCGCGCGTTCAGCCGACAGTCCGAGTATTTTAGAAACCTGTTAACAAAAGTAATTTAAGAGTAAGGAAAATATTAAAGTATATCATCATCATCTTCCTGCCCCTATCCCACTCTAAGTGGGGTCGGCACAACATGTTATAAACATGTAAACTTGTGTAAAGGAAAGTCAAGACGATGTTGAGGAATTTTATTATAAAAACGTGTACCTTCGATTTTAGCACCTCTTGGAGGCGTAATCTAGGCGTCATTAGGTTATGTCCGTTTCTAGTTTGTCTGTCATACCTATCACTATTTTTACTATACAATTGAATATTCTTACACACAAATAATCAGATCAATATAAATCAGATGTGGAGAATATGACAAATCTGTGTCAGGTTCATACATTAAAAAGTTAACGCAGATAGTTATTTGTTTATATTTGGTTTTTTAAGATCGATGATGATTATATGTACAGGAACAAAGTTCAAATACAAGGTCTATAATTATCTTTCGATTTGTAAGAAAATAAAGTTGATACTTATATAATTATAAAATACAATGTTCACATTGAAACAATATTACAGAAAATTCTAGGTGAATAAAACGTTTCGAGAATCAGTATCAGCTTAAACATATTTTGATCATATTACTGAGTATTATGCTTACTTGCAAAAAGGAATAGGTACGCACACAATGGAACACGCGTTATATTTCTGAAGAGTTGCAATTTGAAGACTGACATTTTAATACTACTTATATACCGTAACTTTTCTTGTATACTTATTTTTTATTTTGTAATAATCTACACTACACGCATGCCTCATAGTCATCAACAATTTTTTTAACATTTCTATATAAATCCATACACAATACATACATATTCAGTTTTTTGAAGCAAGAAAAAAGTGGGTTGTTATTGAATGGTATTTTATCTATACTTATGTAAGCCCAAAAGTATGTCTATCCGTCTTTTGTTCTTCCACGGGTAAAATTCTGAATCACTTTTAATGCAATTTGGTATAATCAAAACTTATATTAACATAGAGGATAAAAAAAATCTTATTTTTCCTCCAGGAACGTGTAAAACGCCAGTACACAATACAAGACATTATTTAAAAGTAGTCGCAAATACCACCAGTTTAATATAAATTTAATATATCACCCTATGTATTTCAACAACTAGTTTTTACCCGCGGCTTCGTTCACGTAAACTGTTGTCAAGTGATAGCTTGATAATAGATGGCGCATTTTAATGTCATCCTATTCCTACAGAATTAACATTCTATAGCCTATATGTTATTCCTGTGTATAAGGAATAACTGTGCCAAATTTCATCGGTACTGGTTCAGCGGATTCACCGTGAAAGAGTAAAAAAACTAACATTTTATACCTGTTTTCCGGTATTAACAATTACATTCTATATAAAACATTACTTTTGCCGTAAATTGTCAAGTAATCGTAGCTTATTCGAGGAACAGGCGGAGAAAGAGAAATTTCTCGAATTTCTCGAGAAATTAAAAAATAGCTAGGATCGAGCGCTCACCTACCCAATTATTTCTTAATTTTTTTTAAGTTACTTTTTTTATTTTATAAAAAAAATTCCGAACAAGGCTCGGTCACCCAGGTACTTAAAATAAAGAGAAAGCAAATGAGACGTGTCTCTTTAATTATAGATATGGCAATAGTTTTTCCAACTCTTTATTTGTTGCGACTCTCACATGTCTATATATGGTATCCCTTCTCTAATATAATAACTCTATGGTAAGCATGGAGGTCTTTCATAATTTACTGAAGCGCTAAATATTTGATTACACTGTACCAACGAAGTTTTATGTTACATTTCCTACGAAATTGCAAACGATACGGAATTCTTGTGACTAAGTTTTTGTATGACGACACACAAATTGCCTAAGATTTAAGACATGCTTATGACTACCATTACATTAATGAGATATGACTTTAAGCTATGCTTTATATCAGAATGGGAAACTGCTATGCCAAAGCTGAAAATATTTAATATCTAATACAACTACGAACCGACCGATAACTTCCGAGTATATAGATCATCATTATCATCTTCCTGGCCTTATCCCGCTCTAAGTAAACATGTTTTCACATGATTGGGCTACGTATTTTACGACCGGCCGCCTACCTGTCAACTTACCTCAGTCGTATATTACGACACCTCGGTAAGAAAGATAGTGGTCTATTCTACTAAACCAGATACCACACGGTGAGTCACTTACCTTAGTCGCCTTTCGTTTTCTACTCAACCAGGTACCGCCTGGGGCACAACTTACCTCAGTCGCCTTATAAGACACCTTGGTAAGAAATGGGGGTGGTCTATTCTACTCAGCCGGATACCACACGGCGTTTAAATATTCCAAGTATATAATATATGCTGCGCAGAGTGGTTCATTGTGGTTTTTGTAATTTTATTGAATAATATTTTTTTTAATGTTGAACCAAATTATCTTACTTAAATAAATAACCTTTGATAACCTATATGATGCAGTGGTACGATTACTTACTTCACAACTAAATAGATCTATCTTCTTTACTTAGATTATATCAAAGTAAAAAAATGGACAATTTTTTAAAAACAAACATCTTAAAGAAGTTTAAGAAATTTTAGATAATATCTACGACTCCGACGGTTACAGAATTCTCTTAAATAACGCTAACATCAAACTAGATACCTAATTAATTTATAGAAGTAGGCGTTACTTTGCAGAATTCCATAGTACATACAAAAGTTACGATAGAAATATTGCAATCGCATTTTTTAAGAAAATTTATGTATTACTAAGTGCAGGAAGCAGTTTACATATCTTATACATGCAGGATTAGTTACCACACGTAGAACAAACCTTTACTGCTTTGCAATTTGGTCGTGAAGCCTACTTCTTGACGATATTCAGTTACAGGGTGAAACGATCATTGAGATTGTTGTGGTGAATGTGTGTAGTGAGCTATTAGTAGTAGTGGTGTGTGGTAACTAATAAAAGTATTACTTCCTACACTTAGCGTTACATAGATTTACTTTACATGCGCGGATTATAGCAAAATAATTCTATCACAACTTTTGTAGATACCGGATTACTGATGTATATGGCACCATATACGAAACGCCGATAACTGTAGAGGAAGGACTAAACGAAAGTCCAACAATTGACTGGCCCGTTGGAGCAGTGGGTAGTAACCCTACCTTCAGCTCCGCGGGTCACGGGTTCGATTCCCGCCAAGGGCCAACATTTTCTATAAATGAATTTGTTGGTCTTTGAGCCTGGGTGTATATTTGTATTTAAGTATGTATTTAAAAAATATATAAGTATATATTCACCAGTTGTCTGTCTACCATGACACAAGTATTAAGTTACTTACTTTGGGGACGGACGCCCGTGTGTGTAAGTGTCCCATATATTTATTTATTTATTTAATTTATATTACATAGCACATGTTTCACATGTGTCAAAAGAGAGCCACCAACTGTTACCGAACCCCATATCCATATGCTGACACCTCCCAACAATGGCACAACATAAGAACCACCTAGGAAAAACACAAAATAACCGAATATTCAAACACAATAATCAACTCACCAAAAAAACCGCCATTCGAAAATAAATGTACGGGAACACATATACATTGAACAATTGAAGGGTGTAAGGGTCATAACAACATTGAAAGAATACAAAGTTCCGAAAATACTTACCAAAGTAGCCATAACATTATAATATCAAATTTCTAAGTATTATTTTTCTTGTAAATAGGACCTAAAGAATAGCTTCGTGTCAAATTTCAAACCATAACATTTTGCCATTCAATATTCTTTGTTTCTGTAACAGAAAATACTGGACGGCCCGACTTATTAATATATTAATAAGGTTCTTGTACTAAAATCGATATTGATCGTTTATCAAAAGTTTCTAACATTTTCCGTTTGTCTTTTACCTCTTTATGTGAATTTCCACTGCTGTATCGACTATAAATGGATAATGGTTTCGTTTTCCATGTTCTAAAATATATCTAATGAATTTAACATCTTAAATTACAACAATTGTCATTCATAGAATTAGACGTTACTTTGCAGCGGTGAATATTATTTTGATAAATTATTAAATATAAATAATATTCTCATTAGTTTTGTACGACAATTGTATAATATAACAAAATTGTTTATCGTATATGTAAGAACGTTGAAACGCAAATTATTTCGATTAATATATTCTTTAAATAACAAATATATACTTTATACTCACACGAATTACTGTTTCCTTAGACGGCAAAGGACAGTCATCTAACAAGATCGATATTGCCGTAGGCCCAAAAGCATCTTCTAGAGGAATCACGTTAACCATGGAAACAACCATTTGAATCCAGCCATCTTCTTTATCAGCCAGTAGGTGCAGCTTCACGAGGGAGACCGGTGATTCTTCATCGCTGAAAGAAATAGAATAACATCGTAAAAATATTTGTTTATTACTTAATATTAAATTCAAATTCGCGAGCATACGGTATTATAACAACAATGTCGATGCAATTTAAAATTGTTTGCAGCCCAACAGTTTTCGCTATGCATTGAGAAGACTATATTTTGCTTTTATCTTATTGTTTTGCATACATCGCAGGAAAATCAAAATCCTAATATAATTAAATTAGTTATCATATCATTATACACGCCGTGTGGTATCCGGCTGAATAGAATAGTACCACCCTCTTTTCTTACCGAGGTGTCGTAAAAGGCGACTAAGGTAAGTCGACCCGCCGTGTGGTATCCGGCTGAGTAGAATAGACCAACCTCATTTCTTACCGAGGTGTCGTAAAAGGCGACTAAGGTAAGATGACCCACCGTGTGGTATCTGGTTTAGTAGAATAGACCACCCTCTTTCTTACCGAGGTGTCGTGAAATACGACAGAGGTAAGTTGACGTCAGGCAGGCGGCCGGTCCTAAAAACGCAGCCAAATCATGTGACAGCATGTTTATAGCATGTTGTGCCGACCCCACTTAGAGTGGGATAAGGGCAGGAAGATGATGATCATATCATTATACAAAATATTTTTAAAAAATCTGCGCTTCTTAAGGAGTTTTGATTTTATGTATCTCCATATAAGAATATATTAATCCATAAAATATGTCATTCACTGAATTAGTATTAAATGAAATCATTATAAGTTTTCAACACTTTACAAAAAAACAAAGTAATTTTGAGGTTGGTGTAACTTAGTTGCTACAACCAGAAACAGATTATTTTCTTGCTGCAAAAATGATTCGATTCCATAATTGGATGGGTGACCGACATTAGGAAGATTTATAGGTGAAACACATATGTATATTGGAACGCCAATAGCATCGAACTCGTGATAACTGAGTAATGCGCGCCAGTCTATAACTATTTAGCCAGATGTAGTTATCTTTGTTTTTCAAAATAAAAATGAGTATACTCAAAAGCTAGCCGTGTGGTATCCGGCTGATTAGAATAGTACCACCCTCTTTTCTTACCGAGGTGTCGTAAAAGGCGACTAAGCTAAGTCGAACGGCCGTGTGGTATCCGGCTGAGTAGAATAGACCAACCTCATTTCTTACCGAGGTGTCGTAAAAGGTGACTAAGGTAAGATGACCCACCGTGTGGTATCCGGTTTAGTAGAATAGACCACCCTCTTTCTTACCGAGGTGTCGTGAAATACGACAGAGGTAAGTTAGCGTCAGGCAGGCGGCCGGTCGTAAAAACGCAGCCAAATCATGTGACAGCATGTTTATAACATATTGTGCCGACCCCACTTAGAGTGGGATAAGGGCAGGAAGATGATGATCATTATACAATATATTTTTAAAAAAGCTGTGTTTCTTAAGGAGTTTTTATTTAATATTTATCTCCATCTAAGAATATATTAATCCATAAAATATGTCATTCACTGAATTAGTATTAAATGAAATCATTATTAGTTTTTAACACTTTACAAAAAAACAAAGTAAGTTTGAGGTTGGTGTAACCTAGTTGCTACAACTAGAAACAGATTATTTTCTTGCTGCAAAAATGATTCGATTCCATAATTGGATGGGTGACCGACATTGGGAAGATTTATAGGTGAAACACGTATTTTGGAACGCCAATAGCATTGAACTCGTGATAACTGAGTAATGCGCGCCAGTCTATAACTATTTAGCCAGATGTAGTTATCTTTGTTTTTCAAAATAAAAATGAGTATACTCAAAAGCTAGCCGTGTGGTATCCGGCTGATTAGAATAGTACCACCCTCTTTTCTTACCGAGGTGTCGTAAAAGGCGACTAAGCTAAGTCGAACGGCCGTGTGGTATCCGGCTGAGTAGAATAGACCAACCTCATTTCTTACCGAGGTGTCGTAAAAGGCGACTAAGGTAAGATGACCCACCATGTGGTATCCGGTTTAGTAGAATAGACCACCCTCTTTCTTACCGAGGTGTCGTGAAATACGACAGAGGTAAGTTGACGTCAGGCAGGCAGCCGGTCGTAAAAACGCAGCCAAATCATGTTACAGCATGTTTATAACATGTTGTGCCGACCCCACTTAGAGTGGGATAAGGGCAGGAAGATGATGAAATGAGTATACTCAAAAATCTATTAACATAGTGTCACTCTCGCTGTAGTAGGACTAGAAATATTAATTCACAATGTAAAATTCAACTAACTTAAGTAGTAACACATAAGGGTTAATTAGTAGATATTTGATAATTGTAAAAGTTGTCAATAATCCATCCATCCAATTACAATAAAACACGTATTTAAACCTAACTCGTTATAGTTTATTATTTTATGTGAGAAAACAGTCATTTGCCCACAGGCTGTTTTGTTCACATAGAAAATCAATAAAGCTCTTTAGAATTTTAACTTAGGTATGATTTATTTAACAGCTTTTTCCTCCATGGCCTCCAAATGAAGTTTAAATATTCAGACTATCGCATGGCAAAATTGTTATAAGTAAATTCCTGTAACTTATTCAATATAAGAAATAATTTGTATCTCATCTCGCTACCTACCACCAACTTAACACTTTGATTAAACCCATGATAACTACGCCTTTATATTTAACCTGTGTTAGAAAAAGTTAATGACGACACGAGACACAAAAAAAATTGCGAAATTGTAAATTTATATGAAGTTTAAAAAAACTGCACACAAATTAAAAATGAGCCATTAAGAGCACTTCACGACTTTAGGTATTGAATTTGTCAATTTATGAAGTTAGTAGGTATTTGTCCTGAACTTCATCTGTGTACTGTGAACTTCAATATCCAAAGAAGAAGAAAGCCATGTTACTCTCCAAAATCTTTAACTACCTGCATATCAAAAATAACTGATACGTCGCTCCGTTTAGGCGATCATAAAATTGAAATAACCACAATTTCGGCGCACTGCATATATGGACGAGTACATTATTGATAGTAAATACTGTAAACCATACTTACTGTAATGAAGAGTACAATATTTTAAATACCAGCCATTATATAATAATTAATAGTGTTATGATGTGAGTTACGTTGAAGTAAGTTATGAAGATGCAGACGGATGATGTATCCATACATACTGATATAAGTGCAGGATCAGCTATGTCTGAATCTTATAAATTAAAAATGAATAAGATTCAGTCATACATATTCTGTTGCAAACTTACATGTCGTATAAGCGCAAATTCAGACATACGGGCATATACACATTGAAGTGACACGTCAAATAGAATCTCAATTTTTAATGCAGATATAATAATACGTCAGGAAAGATATAAGTAAGACAATTAGTGATTACAGAATTACATTCCATTCAATTTCATTACTTGTCATAATAACTTCGCATAGATTTCATTAGACACACACCTTAGGCATCTGACGCAAGTAATTGTATCACGATACAAAAGATATAATCTTTATTGCCTCTTTCTCCAAATATAAAAGTCTAATAATATCAATTTATGTCTAATAATATCAATTATTACACATTTGTATGATGGAGAAATTGTTCCCAGTTTATCACAAAAATTCCAAATTTAACTAGTGTACATGAACAACAAAACAGTTATTGGTGTAGAAGGTTCGGCATTGCTAACATATAAGTAACTAACACGCATAAAAAACTGTTTGTCCAACCACGGCTATGTTGGGACATCATGTCCAAAAAGCAGAAATAATGCACGAAATAATGAAGCTTTTAGATCGTTAAATACTAAGGTTTTTTCTCTATACAAATATAAAAACCGCGAACATTGCATTAGCCCATTAAAATTCGGTTGTAATGTTTGGCTTTATTTTATTTTTTCACTAGCGACTCGCTCTGGCTTTGCAATTATTTAATAGACCTAATAAGTAGCTGTAAATATTAAATAACTTCTATGTTTTTTACTTAAAGTCTATGATATAAAGGACAATGTTATCATATTAATATTACCATAAGCTTTCATGTTTAGTTTGAAAACCTTAAGGGAAAGTAGGTACTAAACCTAGTACCTAAATGAAGCACCAGAATTTTATTTATAAAACACTATTCGATTGTCTAGTCTTTCGGTAAAATTGCATGAAAATCCGTTTACAAATTTTTAAATATATCGCAAACGCTGCGGGGTCTTTTTTTCTATAGAATATAGTCAATCATTACGTATTTTTATTAAGATTATTAAACCTAAAAATTCAACGCATTAAAAAATAATTCTCGATTGTCCGTCAAACTCCTCTTGCTCTTGTTTATATTTTATTGGGCTGATGAAACTTAATAAATAGCATTTTATACTTACGAGTCCAATCGTATAGCTGCAACAGTTAGCATCTCCAGAATTAATTCATCAACGATCTTAGGATCGATGACTTTTGGTATGCGCAAATTAGGATCAGACACAAACGGGGACATCGGGCGAGCCGGCGACGGATAATAGATTGACTCATCTGGACCCTTTTCTTTACAACAACTGCACCCCATGGCTGAAAACAAGTACATCTTTCAATAAAAGTCAGGTTTTTTTTTATATGTGATGCAGGTCTATGTATTGAATTATTACAGATGCACTATTTAACATGTTTTGTGCTACAATTAGCACTAAAATTATTTTGTTAAAGGTATATTACTATGAAAGGAGCTACCGTTACCTACTTTCAAAATCACAAAAACAAACAACAGACTGGCCCGTTGGCGCAGTGCTCCCAGCTCCGCGGGTCACGGGTTCGATTCCCGCCGAGGGGCAACATTTTCTATAAATGAATTTTTTGGTCTTCAAGTCTAGGTGTAAATTAATATTTAATTACGTATTTAAGTTTGTTGTTATATATATAGTATTTAATAATTAATAAAAAAATGCTTAGTATGTATAGGTGAAAAAGAAAGACTAGGTGAAGAAAGGTAGACTCTTATCGATCATCATGAAAAGACCATATGTTAGGAATTACCAAAATGGTCTTTTCATGATAGGATTACCTAACTGTGAATTATGATACAGGATCACAACAACAACTCAAAATTATACTTCAAGAGTCAGTTCATACAATGTGTATCTGGATATGATGGTATAAATTTACCTAAAGTAGTTGTTTCTGTTATGCTTAGGTATGACTAAAAGCATGGAAAATATATCCTGTTTTTACCTGCATCAGCGCTATTTAAAGCCTGTTTCAGATTTCATTTAAATATTAATTCATTTGAACACTTGAAGTAAATAAGGCACTAAGTACCTAAAAATTAAAATTCGAGCTAAGTATGCAATTTGGTTCTAAAAGTCTTTTAGAACTTACGTATGTAGAAAACTTTACGTACAAACAAAATACTTTACAACTTTAGACAGGTCAGGTCTAAGCCTAGAAATACAAGGCACAGGAAAACCTCATATAACACGGTTTCGCCATAACATTATAAGATAACTGCAAATCTTTGGTACATACAAGACTGTATGCACTTTTAAAGTCGTGGCGAGGCTTGCTTTATTAAAGCTACAGCGTTGCTGAAATGTATGCAGGCCCTTACTTAACAGTACATATAGCCAAAATTTTACCATACCTATTACGCATGCGGCGATAGGGATCATGCGCATTACGTATCCCAAGACATGAACTGAAATGTATATACCTAGGATCGATCCCAGCTACATATCATCATTCTCTTACCCTTATCCCACTCTAAGTGGGGTCGGCACAATATGTCTTCTTCTTCCATTCTCATCTATCATTCCCAACTCGATCGATCCCAACTACATAATAACTTTTTGTTAGTTTTTTTTTATTTTGTAAAACATTACCGAGCAAGGCCCGGTTTACCAGGTACTGTTATTTAATTTTAGTTATAAGAGTTTTCCGCGTGTTACAACAAATTTACGACCTGGTCAAGTGACCTAAGGAAAGTATCTTGCGGACACTAGCTCTGATAAATATCGCGCAGTTCACAATTGTTGTAAATAAATTTAAGATTAAAAAATTACAAGAAAGCCTTCTAATCGTAACTTAGCTGAAAATCTGGAGTCATTTTTCTTGAATACACCCTTTCACGGAATGAAGTCGTACATTAGTAAAACGTAAAACAGGGAGATGCAAAAGAGTCTAGCACCAGAACAAGAATTTTACAATAATCTAGTAAAAATCAGGATGCAAATTTCGATGAAAAAAAAATTTAAGAAAGAAAAATGTACAAATAAAATTTAAATAGAGAAAAAGTTTCAAAAGTGAAACCGTTTTCGTTTGGTTAGACTGAGCAGTGACGACGAAGAAATTCAGTAAATTAGGGTTATGTTGATAAAAATATAAGTATTTATTTCCTTTGTAAAAAAAATACTTGTTACTTTGTGTTTGTGCATAAATTTAATATTTTAATACAAATTAAATTCCTTATGTCAAATTAAATACAAAATATTTGTTTTCAATAAGTATAATGTTCTTTTAGTACTAGTTGTGGGTCTGATAAAACATGGGTTCACATAACTATGAACATATAATATGTATAAGGGCTACCTGTTTATTTTTATTCCAGTACAATCAATGATCCCACCAAAAACTTTAAAAAAATTGAATATTCACGTGTTACAGAAAAATAAAAAAGAAATACGACTAAGTTGACGTCAGGCAGGCGGCCGGTCGTAAAAACGCAGCGAAATCATGTGACAGCATGTCTATAACATGTGCCGATCCCACTTAGAGTGGGATAAGGGCAGGAGGATGATGATGTGTTACAGAAATAGAAGTATCCGGCTAAAGTGGAATATGTTAAGAAATTTTGAATATACTGGCATTTAGCAATTTTTGACTTCACCACTAATACTTTTATATAGCAAAATATATTTAACTCATTCAACGTCCTTCATGTGACAGCATGTTTTAACATGTTTAGCCGACCCCACTTAGAGTGGGATGAGGGAGGAAGATGATTCATCCTTCAACCATTCATTTCTATATACTTCTATGAACTTTATGTAAAGATTGAGCAAATTATAGATATTCATTATGAAACATTGTTGCATACATTACAATATACTTTAGTTTCAATAATATTCCAAATAATATTAAAAAACAAACACACTTACTAATATTAAGCAGTTTATATACACTATTAATAAAAGGATAATACAGAAAGCCTATTGAGGAATACTTAGATGATAAGAATACATAGATATAGCTAATCTTCGACCCTGTACAAGACAGTAATAACTAAATGGAAATGTAGAGAATTGACGTTTCTAAAGCACATGTTTACAAGATTATTTAAATAAAGAATATTTTGAAATTTTAATTTAAATATTCCAAAACCGATAGTTTATTAGTATTTGTTTGAAAATGTTTTAGTGGTACAATGATTAATCTGAATTTTACTTTGCTCCAAAACCTGAAATAACACATAGACCCCTTATTTATGGTAAAGTACCTATCCATCTAAGTTATATATAACTTCATACTGAGGATGAAACATATTCACAAATATTATTAAAAAAAATAACACGCTGTGTGGTATCCGGCTGAATAGAATAGTACCACCCTCATTTCTTACCGACCGTGCCGACCTCGCTTAGAATGGGATGAGGGCAGGAAGATGATGATTATTAAAAGAAATAACATTTTCATTACCTTTGAACCAGGACTAAACACAATACTTAAATATGTACCCTACATCACAAAATCGGTATAAACATAATATTTTTAGAAATTTATAATTAAATGTCTATGTTCTTTATTCCAGGTTCAGTCCAGTGAGAAATAAAAACATCCTGTACCCTATAAGTTTTACATTTTCCTATGTCATCAGATCAGCTTTGCTTTTAACATTTTTCACAAGCTATATCAGAGCCACCACATTTCAGAACCACATTTTGTGATTGCATGAGATAAATTTCAAAAAACCACTATCGCAAGATGATAGAAGTCTAAATTATCTATCATTCAGTAACTAATTATTTTAAATTCTTTTAAAAGACTAAATTTTGTAGATAAATCATATTAGATGATAGTCTCATGATATTGGCGTGACATTCTCCACTATATGCACAAAAAACCTCAAAAAGGTCACATTTCACTATCACTAGATTAAGGCAGCTAAGATATATGAAGTAGAAATCCCTTGATGAGAGCGGTGTTCAGCAGGAAATGGTTGAATTGAATGTACTATATGAAAAGGACTTATTTAATTCTAAGTAACATTTGAACAGGGCAGTAGTATGTAAACTAACATAAATCTGAAGACCTTTATATCAATTTAATTTACACACTTAAATATAGTACTTACTTAAATGTTTCTTTGTCTTATTAGTTAGTTTTTGAGTTTATCAAAAATTTAAATTAGCAAAATTTTACCGTTGTTGCAGAAAAACAAAAAGAAACAACATTATCAAGCTCTTTCATACTTCATTTAAAAATAGATGAGACAGATCAATACCGTAATGTGTGGGATGTTCGTCGACGGTAAATCAATGTTAAGGACGCAATGTATTTTCTATGTACGTTTTTTTATCCAACAATAAGATTAATTATGTTTTTAAATATTATACATTCTAAATAACTTTATTATGATCAGAAAATAAGTTCAGGTATAAATCAATTAAAATATGACATTACTACAACGTTTTAATTCTTATTTTGTTATGCACGATTAAAAATGTATTAAAAAATTAATAATAAAGCAAGACAATTTGATTTATTTTTAATTTAATTTTATTTACATACATACTTTACTTAACAATGTAATATAATTGTTAATCTTATTCTTATTGATTTCACCAGTCACAAGCTTCATTTATTTTAACATTTGGTAAAATTTACTTACCTACTGTAAATTTTTATTCATGTCTTGATGAAATGCAAAGAATTAAATTTCTGCAAGTAGCAATTATTTCCCAGTATATTCTCAGGACGTCTTATTAATTGTAATATTGCCGAAGCACTGTAAACATCGCAAACGAGCGACGCGTATAAGTATTGAGCTCTAAGAACATAGACTAATGAATTAGGAAAAAAATTATCTTTAGACTGGCAACAAGGATCTATTTATTTAACTGAAATAACAATATTTCTCTTTACTGTCGATTTTATTATATTAGTAAATTAAATTGATTAGTTACCTACTTTGAAAACAAAATAGCGCAAGCAAATCAGTCGAGGTGAAATTAAAAATATATTCACATTCTATTAGTGTTAAATAAGTACATACTAAATCCTATGCCCTCATAGAGAATAGTTTGTTATTATGATGGTTTTTATTTATATATAATTTTGTTAAGATGCTTTATCTCTCTAGGTTACGGGATGCCGGTAGGTGAAAGACGGCTGGTCAGCCTCTGTATCGGACTATTCCATGCATTTCCCCACGTTGGGACCATGAGGTTTCACTGCTATCCTAACAATGTCACCCTCAACTTACCAGTAACCTAAACGCGACCTTTAATCTACAAGTTTTAAACTACCGTTCCCTTAAATATACCCGATAATATCCCTGAAGGGATATTTAATACGTCCTCAACTTAATTAACAAATTCTTCCTTATCTAGTATCTCCCATCTTCCTCTCCACACTCTGCGCACGCTAAATCTTCTTTTGTTCTCATTATCAACAGGTGTTTGTTTAACAGGTAGTGCTCAGTAATAGATGCTTTTATAATTGCCACATTTTCCATTTGAGACATTAAGTGTTTAGTTTTCTTTGTGTCGAAATCTTTGAGGAATAGCTTCGATTGCCTCAATATTACATTCTTCCATTATTGTTCTGTTTCTATTATTTTTCCTATAACATGCCTTATAATCATATTTGCAATTGGGAGATAGAGTTCTGGGCCTAAAATGTTCGACTTGTTCCCTTTATTTTCAATTCGTTGGCCTTTTTCATTAACTGCATGGTCATAAAGTCCTGGGACCCATGCAATCGATATTTTACCAAATTTAGTGCTTGCATTCCTTCACTAAGGATGAAGTTTTATTATATACGATCAAGTACTTGCAATAATGTGACCGTGTCAGATATTGACAGCAACTATGTCCTATGTATTTTTTAATAAATAATTTATGTTAATCTGATCGTTTGCATAATGGGAGTGGTCGTAACTAAGGGGTAAAAATGAAAAATAAAATATCATCAAGCGTTTCAGATTTTCTAAAGGTCTGTTAAGTGAACTTAAGAAAGCATTCATTAACCTGACGATTAGAATGAGATGGAAGCTTATGGATATTATTAGAATGTGCAAAAAATTGGCCATTTTGAAATGTTCAAGCGCGTCAGATTAAGATGTCCTAGACGTTGTTAAAATCTGACGATTATCCCGAAGGATTCGCCTAAACCGGCTTTTTTAAATATGATTTTTTTAATCATTCAACTTTATTAATTGAACAGTTCAGGTAATAGCATGCAAATAAAAAAGTATAGGTTTTTTAAAAAGATTATAAAAAAAATTATTGATTTTTCGAAAACACAGCAACAGCAGCCGAAAACACAGTGGGAATCGAGTGAGAGTAATAGATACAGAGAAACTGAGAGGAAAATAGAAACAAAGAGATGAGATTAAAGGCATCGCATACATTCAACTTTGTCAACGAATTTTTATAATTTTGGCTTAAAAAAATAGTCAGATTGTACTTTTTTGCTATCGTTGAATTATTTTCTTTCAAATAAAAAAAAATCAGCCATGCTCAAGAAAGTCAAGATAACTGTTTTTACAAGTTTGTAACCCTCCTTCTTCTTTAAGTCACTCTTAAATTAAATTATTAATTAAATTATCACATTAGTAGAATATTTTTTTTAGCAAGTAATTAACTACTTCTTTCTTAAGCAAATGGGACTCTAACTGTCTCTCTCTTTTATGTGTCATTAGACCAAGATACCAGTTTCATCTTCCCTCTCATTATATTTCTCTGAGACACTTTTACAGACCTCCTTCTGTATCTCCTACTCTAGTATAATAACTATGAGTATTAAAGACATCTGTATTTTATCAGTAATGTACACTGTTGACAGACTACTAACTAAATAGTTAGTACTGTTTTTAGTTAGTAATCTATGTTACTGTAGTCCATAGTCCAGAGACTAGGGATATAACTTGGAGTGGAAAGAATCGATTAATAAATAATAATTTTATCCCTCTAAAATTAATTGATTTTTTTAAATCGATTAATTCGTTTTAAAATAGAAAAGTTAAAACAATGGATTAATAAAAATCGAGTTGTTATATTAAAAAACAATGAAATAAGTGAAAAAGAAAAAGAGGATAATTAAAATAATCGATTTATAAATACTCGAACACTTTAAAAATCGATTATTTTTTAACATCCCTACTGTAGTCTTTAGTCTATGTAATATGTATTCCATCATCCTCATTATGTTACGTTGGATTAGCTAAAAATTTAAAATCTTAATAGTAATTTAGTTTGTGAAGAATGAGTGATGTTAATTCTATATGTGAAAGTACTTTAAATATGAGGTCACACGCAATCAAAAATTGTTAAAATATTAAAAATATTTTATCAAAATAGGTATAAGTTGACCTATATTACAACAGGTGTACAAAAGGAAAATTAAAGAAACACGAACATATGTTTTGATGTTTAGGCTCTTTATAGTAGCCCCGGTGATGACCTTTTTACAGAAAATATATGTTAAAGATTGATGGTTTCAACCTATTTGGACATGGAATTTGAACAATTTGATATAACCAAGATCTTAGATAATACAATGTTAATTTTATAACGCTTTAGAAAGACCGTCTTATATCTGCGTTTGAATTGTTTTAAAAATGGGCCTACTTATATCAAAAATTTGGAGCTTGTTCGGAAACGAAGGTAAGCAGCTAACTTTGAAAATACTATCACCAAATACATATAGTATAGCAGCGCATACATCATTCAGGGCAAATACCTGATTCTCTAAAATCGGTCAGGCTAACGGTCAGACGATTGCGTGAGTCGTAGTTTCTGCTTTTCACGATTTGTCCGCTTTTAACCACAGAGTCGTGTCAAAAGAGACTTTAAAACAATATTCCCTGACACATATAAAGCTTCTGTAGGCTAATTTCTGTAATATGCCACTGTAGTATATGAGCGTGACCTACCCAAGAAACTGTTAAAACCATAAGTCTTTAAAACAATACAGATACTATAATTGAGAATTGAAGTTAGGTACTTTTAGTTTTGCTTGCATAAGTGAATAATGATTAAGGAGTGTTGTAAAAAGCAATAATGAAATCTGCTTACTATAGCAGGTATATTATGGTGTAAAAACCTGTTGTGCATGTTAGTCTTCACTCTATAATATCTATTTAATGTAAGTAAACACAATTATCTGTGCCTTTTGGATCTAGAAGCGACATGTGGCTTATTGAGTTTATATATACACTTTTTAAGGGGTAGAGAAATGTTTCTAGGTACATTATTATTCATTGTTTCTTTGTATTATGTACCCTTGTGACACTTCAAGCTACCAACATGTTGCTGGTTTACTAACCAACATTACCAACTTGTTTCTCCTATGGATTTTCCCAGTCTATATTTGATAGTCATAGACTCTAAGCATAACTTACTCCTTTGCTATCTTAACAACTCTGAGCTTTCCTAACAACATCTTATTATTATTATTTCATCCAAAGAAAACGAGACTATAAATATATATTATTTGGCATTAAATATATAATGACATCATCATCCTCCTGCCCTTATTCCACTCTAAGTGGGGTTGGCACAATATGTTATAAACATGCTGACACATGATTTGGCTGCGTTTTTACCACTGGCAGCCTACCTGACGTCAACTTACCTTAGTTGTGTTTTACGACACCTCGGTAAAAATGAGGGTGGTCTATTCTACTCAACTGGATACCACATGGCATATAAATATATTTTGACATTTTCTTCATTCCAGAGCACAAGCTGGTGTTAGTGGGATTAGATAATGCTGGCAAAACAACAATACTATACCAGTTACTTTTGGGAGAAGCTGTTCATACACGACCAACTATCGGTTCCAATGTTGAAGAGGTTGTGTGGAGGAACCTGCGCTTTGTCATGTGGGATCTTGGAGGACAACACAGCCTCCGTTCTGCATGGAACACCTATTACACTAACAGCGAAGTAACTATAATTTTATACAATTAACTAGATACATAATGTGTAAATGTGGATTCAATATTTACATTATTGAAAGACAAATAGTTCATAACAATGCATGTCAATGATGTAATGTATTGCTACTTTGATTAACCTATATTTCTATAGATTATTATGGTTAGGTTTGGCAATTAAATAAAATAAAAAAAACAAGAAAGTTAACAAGAAAAGTAGTAGTAGTACTATATAAAATATTGACACTGGCGACTGATTTTCTAACAAATTTATATATTGTTGTGATCAATATTATAGACAATAAGTAATAATCTATACTAGTATATAAAGCTGAAGAGTTTGTTTGTTTATTTTAATTCACTAATCTCAGGAATTACTGGAATAATTTGAAAAATTCTTTAAATGTAAGAGAGTCCAATTATTGAGGAAAGCTATAGGCTATATAACATTACGCTAAGATTACTAGGAGAGGAACTGCAATAATTTATATGGCAGATAGTTTTCCGGTTCACCTTTTATATTACACTAATATAAAAACACTAAATTGAGATTGGAAATAACTTTAAAATAAGTAGGATGATATCTGAATGTGATTGAAGCCTTATAACATAAAATTCCATCTTGTTTTGAAAAGATACTATACATAAAATTAATACTACAAATCCATTCTGGATACTTTACATACCATACTTTGGTATTTGTAATCTCATTTTTGCATAATAATTAGCATACATTATATATATGCATAGTAATATTATAAATGTGAAAGTTTGTGTATGGTTTTCTTTCACATCTGAATGGACCATTTTATCTGTGTTATTTTTGAGATAGATTAAAAGATGGTGAATGAAATTTTGGTATATTTTCATTACATATATACTCGTATTTGCTATGGGAAGTTATTGACTCTCTATATTATAAGAATGGTCCAGAGATTCTAGTTTATGACTCATTACATTACAAAAAAAAACTTTTCATTGCACTTATATTTTCATCAAGTTTACTTTAATGCAGGAGGTATATATTTAATTCGTGATTTCATAGTGTCCCAACACATATGTGACACTATGAGTTTCGGGACTGCCTTCCTGACCTTTTTGCTATTAGTAATAAGTAAAATTAGGTTGAAATAAAAATATAAACTGTAATCTATGCTAAGTATAATGTTACGAAAATATTCAACCAAAATAAGGTGAAAGTTGTGATAGGCGAGATATAAGGTCGCAAGTTAGAGCTTGTTGCAGGTTCCAATGAGTTTTACCGTTAAAAGTTATGAGCTTCATTGATATACGGTGAAGCAATACAACGCGTGATCGTGACCTCTAAATAATCGTAACCTACTAATATCTAAATTGGAATATCGGGATATGCACAACCTACTAAGTTCCTCCTATCTAAAGAGGAAGAAAGAAAGAAGAGACCATTGTCTAACAGTGGGATAGTACCTACTTAGTGCAGGTCGAAAAGAAGTATAGCTTTTTTATTTACTATTATATGATGTAGTCATTGTCTTATGATTTATGTTTGCTTCGTATTTCGTATGCATTGCTTAATATTTCGTTTCGTATTCGTTTTATATATTCATGTCGAGAAAACGGGTGTCCGATTCTGAGCTGAAAGCATAAGTTTGAGTCCTCATCTACCTATTTTTTGGGGCTGATATTGTACCATAGCTATCCTCTTTCTTTATGGGTACTAGTATATTCTTGCAGGCAATGCGAAATTAATGGTCGTACAATCATATAAATCATATAAAAAGCTGTGATGGCCCAGCGGTGCGACCGTGTGAATCTCTACAGACGATCACGGGTTCGAACCCGGGCAGCCAGCAATTAGTTTTTCTATTAAAACTTATGTGTCTAATTGATAATTGCAATTTATCACACGCTTTTCGGTGAAGAAAAACATCGTGAGGAAACCTGCATATCTCTAGAGAATTCTGGAGGTATGTGTAACCTACCAATCCGCATTGGAGCAGCGTGGTAGGTCTTAGCTCCAATCCTTCTCTCCCAAAACGGAGAGAAGAGGCCTATTCTCAGCAGTGGGAAAGTAACAGGCCGTTACTTACTTTTTTTTTACTTTACAATCATATATTAAATATGTGTTTTATGATTTTTCCAATATGAAGCGTTTTTATTTTTTTTACTCGCTATCCCCGAGACCTCGTCTGTATTAACTTGTGTTATACAAACTATTTTATTACAATAAACATGACCAGAGTAACTCGATACGTTGTGATTTTCCTCAAATATGTATTAGATTTCTTTGTTTTGAAACGAAAAATGTTATTTTTAGTCTTATATCGCCTCGCCCGAAGAACAAAGTTACATGTTCCTTGTATACTTGTAACTCTTTTCTCCTGATGGGGAGATATTTTAGCGCGGTGTATAAACGAGGTCCTATAAGGAGTTTATAAAAAAAGCGAAGCAAAACGTCTCAGACAGAGAGACAGTTTCACATTTATAATATTAGAATGGATATATGCGAAAGCTTTACATATACTATGTCAGACTATGTTTTTGAAAGCAGTTATTTATTTTTTTATTGTTTTATACATCACATACAAAAACAGGTAAGAAAAGAGAAACATCCAAAATAAGAGGTAGTAATAGAATCTGGCGGTCTTATCACTCAATACGTAGCGATTTCTTCCAGGCAACCAGGTTAAGTTAAAGACTCAGTTTTGGATATTCGGTGTTGCACGAGTAGATAAATATTAAATAATTACATATGAATACATACATAGAAAATAAACTGTTAGATGGTCTTAAGATTAGAATTGATGAAGCTGTTATCTTACTTTGTTTCGAGTTTATCTATCGGATTCGGATGTTGCGAAATGATTGAGTCAGTACTTATGTCTTTTTGACATACACATGTTGAAAAGACATAAGTACGCTTTTTTTGCTTTTGTCATTATCATCATTCTCTTACCCTTACCCCACTCTAAGTAGGGTCGACACAATATGTGTTCTTTTATTCTCCTCTATCATTCGTCAACTCTGGTGCCACTCCTTTGACATGCATATCATTTTTTACTCAATCCGTCCATCTTTTTTTCGGCCTCCCACTAGCTATACATCCATCCACATTCATATTTAAAACTCTTTTGGTCACATGATTTTCATCCCTCCATTACATGACCATATCAACTTAGTCTCTTTTGCTTTGGTCATTATTAAGTTCATTTTCAAAGCAGTTTTTCTTATTCGACAAAGCAAGCGTCTGGTTGTTATCCTGCCTGATGGAACGCAAAAATAGCAGCATGAGGTGGATTCCCTCTTTTTTTAATTTTTACATGTTCGCATGAGTCTGGGTATATAGATGCAGGAATGGAGATGTTTATAACGTAAATAATTTTCAAGACGATCTAACTTAGTAACATCAAATAACTTGACTATTTACATGATACATAAAGAAGAAAAAAACTCATAATAATAAACTTACTGAGAAATGTGGAATTCAATGATCGGGCTCAACATAATTTTAATTTAAAGATATTTAATTCTAAACAAATATGTTCTGACAGTTTTACCGCAGCAGGGTGGGAAAGAAAGTTTACTAATCCGAAATATAGCATCCCTGATAGGTGGGATTGCGTAAATTACAATCTGATTTTAATAATTTACTTCTCGTATTTCAGTTCGTGATAATGGTGATAGACTCAACAGACCGTCAGAGGCTGGGCATAAGCCGCGAGGAGCTTCATCGTATGCTCACACACGATGAACTAAACAGGGCGTGTCTGCTTGTTTTCGCTAACAAACAGGTGATCAGATTTGATTCTTCGTAAAATTTGGCTCACCACTATATTTAAAATTATTTCTTCATACTTTCATTCATTATATATGAACTCTCTCAATCTATTATACTTATCAAATTGTTATTAGTTACATTATAAATTGTTTTTTTTTTGTTTGCGGTTGATGCTACATACAGTCCTGGACTTTTGTAAGTAATAAATGTATTTCATAAAAGAAATCGCATGTTCGCGTCTATATGTTTGCTTGATGTTGCGAAATCTGAATTGATCTAATTGGGGAAGACCACTGAGCGAGTTTATTTTAAGTTGAAGTATCCTTAACTAAATGTTACAAGACGTGGGTGAATCGCAAATGAGCTTGAGAAATTGAACTAGCTCCTTACTTACAATGCAGCCCTCATTTGCTACATGGAAGCTATTTAACATATTGAATCTCGCTCAGTAATTGTCTCTTATATGAGTATTATTCATAACGTCAATGTAAACTGATCTCTATGACGATGAGAATAAAGAAGAAATTGAAGTCAATTTTGCCAAAAGACAGTAGGGAGTTATCATAATGTGCTAAATAAGTTTAAGAACTATAAGCTACGGCTTCTTTGATTATTAGAATATAACTCTATTTTTTTTATTAAGCTATTTTTTGTCCAAACTATATTTAACGAACCTTCTCCGCAGTGCTGCGATATATTTCGCGTCAAATTATGTTAAAATAATATACAGCATAATATTTTTTTCTTCCCAAATGATAAACTTTTGTTATCCTTTATGTTTTACGTTAGTTAAGCTTCAATTTGTAATACCAAATTGGTTCAGCGGATAAACCGTGAAATGGCACACAGACAGACTTTTGCATTTAGAATATTGGTATGGATATCATCAAAGGTGTGATGGCCCAGTGAGACTGCAACTCTTTCTAAGGGTCACGAGTTCAAACGCCGGGCAGGCATCAATTAGTTTTATGTTAAAACTTATGTATCTTATTGCAATTTATCACACGCTTTTCGCTGAAGGATACTTGCATATCTCTAGAGATTTTATATGTAACCTACCAATCCCCATTGGAGCAGCGTGGTAGGTCTAACCCGCAATCCTTCTCTCAGAAAACGGAGGCCTATGCCTATTGGGATAGTAACGGCCGTTACTACTATGGATTTCATATACGCCATGTTAGCTATGTCATACCACTTTTTTGGGAATATGTTACAATGCTTTCGATGTAAAGTGTTTTAATGTTTCCAAAGAGATTTCAGTGTAGAAAACAAACCGCGCATAAAATAGTTTTCACTATGTTAAACTATAAAATGCTCATTTTAAACAAACACCTTGACCTTGTAACTCTTACAATGTAATCCTGGGTTCGAATCCGGACAGTGACTGCTGACCAATAACTACTTAAGGATAAAAACATGTGAATACCAATTCAATAAATAAAATGAATTCAATTATGGATATTCATCCTAGTTTGATTTCAGTAACGGACAATTTTTTAGGGGCTAAAAATATTTTTTTGTGTTTTCTGTTCCTAGTAATTTTCTTGTATTTTACTCCGTGAGAACCTCAGTGGGGCTTAAATGAAAAAAAATCTAATTTGAAATCTAATATGTTTGTTATTTCTATTAATTTATATTTAAAACAAAACTGCGCAATAGGCGCACCCTTATTTACATTAGATATTCATTTTGATTTTTATAGTTTTGTTTATTATATGTAGCTCGCAATTGCGAGGAACACGTGTGTTATCTTATTTTGTATGTGTTTACTTATTGTTTACATTTTAACGACCTTGAGATGCGATAGCGTAATATTTAAGTAATTCCAGTTGTTTCAACATATCCTATTACATTAACACACCTCCAACCGCACAAGATTCAATGACAAAAATATAAGTGGTTATAAGAATTATATTTATTTATATTTTGAAAGTAGTAAACGTCGAGTTTCTTACTGGCTCCTCCCGGTGGGAATGATAGTAACAGTCAAGTTGACGATTCAAAAACATTAGTTTACAAGTTTTTATTGTAAGTTATGATGTTTCTGTGTGAAGCTGTGATAGCTCAGCGGTAACACCGTGCGCCTCTTTCGAGGACGTCTAGGGTTCAAACCCCGGGCAGGCACCAATGAGTTTTCAAGTAAAATTTATGTGTCTAATTGATAATCGCAATTTATCACATTGCTTTTCGGTGAAGGAAAACATCGTGACGAAACCTGCATATTTCTAGAGAATTCTGGGGATATGTGTAACCTACCAATCCGCATTGGGGCAGCGTGGTAGGTCTTAGCTCCAATCCTTCTCTTCAAAAAAAAAAAAATGGAGAGAAGAGGCCTATTATGCCCAGCAGTGGGATAGTAACAGGCCGTTACTTTACTTATGATGTTTCTGGACTGGCCCTTAAAGTGAAAAGCACTCAAAAGTTCAGGGTACATAAAAGTACTCCTTACACTATTGCAGATTATGTATTCGATCAGAAAGCTTTGATTTAAATTGAAATTTTGACAAGAGTGACCGCCGAGTTCCTTGCTGGATCTCTTGTTACTAATTATTTTTGGAAAAAGTCAAGCAGTTGCGAGCTTTCATCGAAAACGCTGCCTATTATCCTTATCAAATTAACTTTGACTGGCACGTTGACCTTGCCTTCAGCTCCGCGGGTCGGGAGTTCTATTCCCGCCGAGGGCCAACATTTTCTATAAAAAAATTCTTGGTTCTTCGAGCCTCTGGGTGTATATTTGTTTATTTTAAAATTATATATTTATTTAAAATTATATATGTATGTATTCACCAGTCGTCTCTCACTTTTAACACAAATATTAAGTTACTTACTTTGGGGACGGATAACCGTGTGTGTAAGTGTCCCATGTATTAAGAAAATTAACACAATTTTAATGAATAATTTATAGAATCACGTGCTATTTTGCGGAGGTCCATAATACAAAAGTAATGAAATATTATTTTCCAAATTAATATTTCTATACTTGTGTAAATTTCAATGAATCTTAAAAATTATCTCAAAATAAAAGTATACATAATAGAGACGCTGAGAGAGTGGGTGTTGAAAATAAACTGAGCGTGAGTTCCGCTAGTGATTACCATAATAAGTGTGACCATTCGATTGTTGTCATTCCAGGATGTGAAGGGTGCGATGACTGCGGCTGAGATATCGGAGCAGCTCGACCTCACTTCCATTAAGCGACACCCGTGGCACATCCAGGCTTGCTGTGCGCTGACTGGTGAAGGGTGAGTTCTAATCTATGCCTATGTAGCTGAGCGTCTCCCTTCCTTTTTTTGGCCATGTCCTAAGTAGTATTTTTTGTTCTTTTTTAAATCCATTCATAAAATCCCAAAGCTTTTACGTAAAGAGCCCTTTTGGAATAAAAGTTTTCTCCAAAGAATTTCATCTGTCTTATATATATATATAAGACAAATAATTGAAATTCTTACGTAATATATATATATATATATATATATATATATATATATATATATATATATATATATATATATATATATATATATATATATATTATTCTTATTATAATAAGGACGAGGGAGATGTGTGTGTATGTGTCAAAGTAATTGTGTTGCATATGTGAAGTGTGTCTGTCTATGATATGCGTGGAAATAGAGACAGATAATATTTATAAAATTTTGATTAATGAAATTCATAATATTTGGATATTTGTCACTTTGACTTTATACATAGAAACACTTTGAAATTATTATATTATTTACTATTAATTTTTAATGAATCTGTTGTCATCTCTGTAATTTGAAATGCAGTGTTTTCGTAATATTGAATAGCTTTATTAATAAGTGCTTAAGGGTAATAAGTGTATCAAGGCAAAAACTTTTCATAAAACCTAAATACGCAAAGAAAATTAAACTGACCAAAACATTATAACTGGCAACACGTTATCAGTGTCAGTCAGTCCTATTTGCTTTGTATGTATGTAAATAATACAGATATTATATATATAGATTTTATTTAAAACTTTTCAGATTGCATTTGGGACTGGAATGGATCGCGAGCCGAATAAAGAAGAAATGACGTTAAAATAATGGAGGCACGATAATTATAGACAATTTTCATAACAAGGACGGATATATTTTTCATACACACAATTTAAAAAAAAAACAACGCGTGAACATGACCAAAAATATTGAGCATCGGCCTAGTAGAGGGTTACTAGCTTCTAAGCTGCCTTAAAAAAAGCAATACACGCTACATTTTAATGCTATGCAACCTTATTGTAAAAAAAACTGTTCTCAAAGTATTTTCCTTTAATAATAAATATAAATTAGCATTCAAAATCTAATTAGTTAAAAACTAATTAGACATATTATTATTGTAACTATATACTGCTTTTTTAATAAAAATAACACTCTCTATGTTTAAAATATACATTTACGTTGTATATAATAAATAAAACGTTCTTATTAACATTATGGCGTGTACCGCGCAAATTGGGCGCGAGACGTTCTTTATTTGAAATATACAGTTATTAAAAAAATAATATGTTCTAGTATTTAGTATTATAAAATAAAAATGGTCTATTAAAATTAGTTTTTTCGTGTTTTGTAATATTAATAATTTATTCTCCTTATTAGCATAAGGAGAATAAATTATTAATATTATTATTATTTACGGTAATATTATGATTAATATTATCGAAAGTAAGTTTTAATCGTTTGAGGTTTTACATATTTTTTCATTGATAATTTTTATTGTTAAATAAGAAATATAAAATAACATATTATAAACCAATGCTGGGGTGTAGTGCGATCGTAACTCACTATCCGCACAATCGCCATGTTATTACCGCTAACTCGTATATAATGGGATATAAATTTGGTTATCGGTTGGAGTAATTTATAGTTTTATCAATAAAGTTGGTTTTCTGCCTCTATCCAATCGCGAACGGGTTTTTTTGGTTTGATATCCTTGTCATATTTATAAAAGAAATTTGTATCACGGTATATATATACAAACGGGGGACCTGCGACTACGATTGCGTCTTTAGCTTTTGAAAAATGTATGAATTACGTGTTTATTCCGGTCCCTGAGGAAATACGGGTATTTGTCATCCTATTTGTTAGTCTGTATAAGATTTAATTGATCAAATTCAATTAAGATCGCTCCAGCCGATTAGCCGCAAAAGCGTGACATATAGACATACAGAGTTTAGCATTTAACATGTATTTTTTTTAATAAAAGAATTTTAGTTTTGTACTTTTAAGCGTTCGGGAAAAATTTATTCGGTTGTTTAGAATTTTGTATAGTTGTTGGCGTGTATAATTTGGGTTAAGGGATTCCAATGGACGTTAGTTACTTGTTATTACGCGTTCTGCTTAGCATGTTAGGTTTTTATCTTTGTGCATTTGTTGTTCGCACATATGTGAAGACGCTCATGTAGTATGAATATAATAACTTTATACGCTTTACTAGGATTATATGTTTGACGCGTTTAACATAGCAGCATTTTTATATTTGTATTATAAATGGTGATCAATATTATGGACGGAAAGTGGCTGTTGCAAACCTTTTGTAGCTATAACGATATCACTAGTTTTCAGTCAGTGGTATTTAAAGTAAATTTATAGTTTTATACCTTAGTTTACAGCTTGTAAGTAATTCACTAGGACCTAGACAATTGCGGGCCGATTAGTTACATTCTTGATACAAACTAGATCGGGTTGTCTTGTCATAATATGGTGTTAATGGCGCTGCTCAATATTTTCGGCCATATATATAAATATAGTATAGTGTTTTTTTCATAATAATCCTTTAATTATATTATAAGCATGAATTGTAAATTTCTCATATAAAAATGTGTTTTGGCTAATTTCTTTTTGCACGGTTGAATTTATATATTACAATTAATTTGTTTATCGATAATCGTTAGATTTAATTAAAAGATTTACGATGCGCGCATTAAATTAAATTTTTGAAAAATAAATTCGTCATGTATAGTGTTGTGATAATTGATACAATACTTATCATCCTTATAATAATACAATATTAAAATTTTATTTAAATATAATAACGTGAAGTAATGTTTAATTTTTTTATAATAAAATTAAATTAATTTTTATTATATTTAAATATTTTTTTATATTTTTTATTTATCGATAATTCTACAATAAATATATATTTAGTTGTTTACTTACTGATATTCAATGTTTAGATGTCATAAAAAAAGAAAGATGGATTGTTACTGAACAATTGATCGGGGAATTTTATGTACTTACTTTTATATGAGAATGTGCGTTGTATTGTTTATTCGCTTAAGATGGCGTTCGGCTTAGTATTGTGTGGCGATGTGTAAGTATTTTTTATCGTGTCTGACTTCTTTAGTAGATGTAATGAACCGGTAAAATTTTCTTTATTTACTGTTGATCCATCTTCCTATTTTTGATCATTGTTCTAGGTTTTAATTGTTAGATAAAATTTACATTAGAAGAAAAGAAAAAGTATTAACTTTTTGACTGTAATCTGAGTTTTAAGTTAAAAATAAATCATTGTGGTATGTTAACTATATAATATACATTGCAAATGGGAAATCAATATTAAAATTTATTTATAATCTCCATAAGAACAACTGGAGCTCCTTAAGTTTCAGAAAGTTAAATTAAAAAAGCCATCATTGAAAACGTGACTTCTGATATTTATGTCTATTTTTGATATATGACGGAGATAACGATTTTGAAATAATGTTTCAATCGTCTATCTCTCTTTTTTGATACGACGACGATGAAGGCTTTATAACGGTAGTATTATCTGTCCTAAATATATGTTATATACATAAAACATAGCTTTCTTCGTATATTTCATTTCTCACAAAGTTTTACATACCTGGAGCGTTATAAGAAAATCGATTTTTAAGCTGTAGACTTTGGAGTGTAAAATTTGTAATAATTTAAATATTGTACAATATATAGATAAGTGGTGACCGGCTGCTACAAATTAAATGGTGAGAATAATAAACTACTTTCCATTACTAAACTACTGTATATTAGTGAATGTTGTGATATGACAGTGGTTTATTACGAAATGCAAAGTTTTGAATATATTTATATACAATATATTATAGTTTTAATCGTGTCCTTGTCGAATTTATATAGTGATTCCGCTCGACTGCATATTTATTGGATTACAAGACATTTGTCATCCAATAAATCTCGGTAACGGCTCCAACGATTTTCTTGAATTTCAGCAAGTAGATTTTGAGAGGAAAATCGATCTAGCTAAATTTTATGAAAAAAAAATTGTTCTACCCTGTTTTTAGGAATTAAAAGAATACAAAAATTTAAATTGAACATATAAAACACTATATTTGTCTTTTTTAATTGTATTTTTTTATATTTAAAAATTACCGAGTAAGACTCGGTCACTCAAGTACTTGATGACATAACAGTTAAGACTGTTGTCACAAGACAAGAATCTTGTCATTAACTTTTTTATACAACAGCTTTTTTTGCAGTTTGTAACTATATTAAGACTTGTGCCAAGAAAATTAAATTAACTTGATTAATATTCCGGTTCTTTGTCAAAGTTTTATTAAAATTAAGACTGTTATTAAAAATCAACCCAGTTGACAATCACAATTTTCCTCGATCGTTTTGTCACATTTTCAGTGTCGTTTTATTTTATAAAGTTATAACTGATAATATAAAGCAACATAGTAGACAACACACTCCCCAAGTTTTGCCTCGACATTTTTGTAATATTTTTTAATTTCCATTTGTTGATGAAACAGTTGTTACAAATCTACACAGTAGACAAGACGCCCTAGATTTTTCAAGATCATTTTGTCACACTATTATTTAATTTTTAAATGAAGAAGAAAAGCCTGAATGTGAAGACATTGGTTACGACATTTGCCTCATTTTCTTTGTCATGGACTCATAATAAAGGTCTTCTCAAAAGATATACGCCACCACACGGTCCTGTGCTTAGGTCCTCTTACTGCGACGTCTAAGTTCTTCCATCCACTAGACCCACACTGCACGTTCTGGTGTGGGGTTTTTCATTTCAACAACTCAAAAGCGACAGCACGATCAGTTTTTCGAGCTAATTACCACATAAGATAATAACCTAATGCAATATATTTAATTTTGCCTGTAACAGGTCACATTCAACACGCGTTAATTTTTTTACTGTTTCTTTTAATCCTTTAGTAATTATTTTTCAGTCTATATCGAAATAAATATGATGTATACGAGTGCAGTGAAAGTTTGACGTCTTAAACTGTGTTCTAATTTAGCTTTCCAATTTCTTAATAAAATTCTTTTCATATCTTCTTTCCCTTCCGCTATGTAACGTGCATCCTTTCTGCCTCACATATATATTAGGACATTCTTTAATTATATTCTTTAATAATTTTCAGTCTTCTTAAAACTTTAATATAGACTACAGCGCTATCTACCGAAAATTAGGATATTTACAATAAAACTCAGTACAAATAAAGTCGTCAAAAAATTTGTTTACTAAGGTACTCTAGCGACTGCCCGCGACTTTGTCTACATGGAGTCAAAACTCAGATATAAAAGAGCCTATTTATCTTATCAAAAATCACACCGATCTGACTTCTTTGAAAAGGAGGAATAAACATTATTTTATATATAATATTAACAAATCAAAAATGAATTTTCCAGGTTACTGCATTTGATAACGGAATGGTTTTTGGTTAAAAACAAAATTGGTTTTCTGCGTCCGGAGACCCCGGATAAAGTGCTAAAGTTTTGAGCACCCAGGGTTCCCCCTCCAAAGCAGGTCGGTCGAAAAGCATATTCTTGAATAATAGTATTTTATTTAAGCAGTAATGCAAAGCAGCTAAGCGAATTATAAATATATGCATCTGCGAAGATAATCTATAATAGGCGCGAAGTATTTTTTGAGTCCATTTTAATATTAACCCTTTAAAGGACTACAGTATCAAGTTGCTGAGGATTGAGGTCTTCGGGAGTAACCACGCATAGGTAAGTATTCAAGTAAGTAATTCTATTTTAAGAATTAGACATTACCTTGCAGAGTTTCGTTATACAAAAAAAAATACTACAATCCGTGATTAGAGAAAATCTATGTTATGTTAAATGTAGAATGTAATATTCATAAGATATGGGAATGGGGGCAAGATTTGTAAAACGTACAACAAACCACATCATGCTAGCACTAATAAAATCGCAGCCCTCAACAATCATCACATATATATTAGAAGAAATTGATGAAATATCTGTCTCTAATTCATGTTTTTGTGATCCTGAAGCTATAAAAACTCTTATGAACCCATTCGAAAGCTTTACTATTTTAAATCAAAACATCAGAAGTATTAATCATAATTTAGATCAGTTTACTATTTTGCTGCATAGACTTCAATTTCTTTGTGATGTCATTGTCCTCACTGAATGTTGGATAGATTCTAACAAGCCATTTTCTCAGATACCGGGTTACAAAGCCCTACATACTGAAAAATGTACTAATAAAAATGGCGGAATTGTTATATTTTTGAAATTAGACATAAATTATACTATAGAAGAGCCATTCATTAGTGACGCTGACTGTCTTATATTAAAAATTAAAAACGATATTGCAATTATAGCAATTTACCGATCTCCCTCTGTCTCAAATATTTCAAACTTTTTAAACTCATTGGACTCGATATTAAATTCTTTAAAATACTTTAAAACCGTTATCGTCTTAGGAGATTTGAATATTGATATTAAGAATGGGAACGAGGATAGAAACTCTAGTGAATATCTTAACCTCCTAGCATTACATGGTTTATTACCGGCTCATGTTTTACCAACCAGAAAAAACAACTGCTTGGATCATGTTATGATGAAGTCAAATTATCCTGCCATTACTACAGTTCTTAACTGCCTTATAACCGATCACTACCCAGTTGTCATGTGTTTACATATCAAGAAAAGACAATTCCTCCAATCGTCTAGCTTGCATAAGAAGATAGATTATGAGTCTATTAAATCACAGATAAATAGTACATGCTTTCAAAGTATCTTAGACTGTCATGATGGAAGTCTAGCTACTGCAGCTTTAGTAAAAACCATCTCTTCAACTATTAAATCGAACACGTCGTATATCAAGATTAAAAGAAACCAAGTCATACTTAAGCCTTGGATTACTCCCGGACTATTACGTTGTATCAGACATCGCGACAAATTGCATCTACAATTAAAGATGAATTCTGATAATATTAATCTAATTAATACTTATACTAGATATAAAACTTATTGCAATAACTTATTAAAAAA
This sequence comes from Morpho achilles, assembly GCA_947086495.1. Classification (NCBI taxonomy): domain Eukaryota; kingdom Metazoa; phylum Arthropoda; class Insecta; order Lepidoptera; family Nymphalidae; genus Morpho; species Morpho achilles. The sequence continues at coordinate 9,035,969 of CAMTZB010000022.1, read as the reverse complement.
TGTAAAGCGTAATTATTATAAAACTGAATTAGAAATAAACAAAAATAATATGGTCAAAACATGGGATACACTCAACTCATTAATAGGTTATAAGAAAAGATCACAAAATGAATTGCAACAAATTATAAATTTACATGAAACCCCAATGCGAACTGCTAATTATATGAACAGATATTATGCTACTGTCGCAGCAACAATTAGTAATGAGATCAAAATTGACATTGAGTATTCTTCTGATGTGCATTCATCTCCTCCAACCACCTTTTCATTCTTCTTGGTACCAACAGATGAATACGAAGTGAGCGCTTTGGTTAAAAATATTAAGAACTTTTCTGCTGGATGGGATGAAATCTCTGGAAAAATTTTAAAAAATTCTCTTGACGTATTAAGCCCCGTTCTTACTCATATTTTTAATTTATGCCTCAACCAAGGTGTCTTTCCTGATCCACTCAAAAAGTCGATTATCCATCCAATCTATAAAAACGGTTCCAAAGATAATGTCTGTAATTATAGGCCAATTTCAATTTTACCCACAATCTCAAAAATCTTCGAGAAGATAATTAATAAAAGATTAATGAAATACCTTGAAAAGTTTAAAATTATAGCCCCTAATCAGTTCGGATTTAGATCTTCTAAATCTACTGAAGACGCTGTTTTGGATTTAGTGGAACATGTAGTACATAAATTAGATATGAAGAAAAAGGTTGTTGGCGTGTTTCTTGACCTTGCTAAAGCGTTCGATACCGTCTCAATACCGATACTTCTCTCTAAGCTACCCAAAATTGGCATACGTGGTACACCTTTAAAATTATTCCATGACTACCTCACTAACAGAACCCAGCGGACTAAAATATTAGAGTGCTTAAGCGAAGAGTGTCTGATAACACACGGTGTCCCTCAGGGAAGTGTCCTTGGGCCCAGTCTATTTCTCATATATATAAATAGTCTTTTTCATCTCAACACTCATTCATGTAAAATTATTTCATATGTGGATGATACCGCTCTGATTTTTAGTGGCGATAACTGGAATGATACAAAAGACAAAGCCGAACAAGGTATAAGGTTAATTATTAATTGGTTAAGAATTAATTCTCTGTCACTTAATTTAAATAAAACAAAATACATAGCTTTTTCAATAACTAATGAGCAACTGCCTGAGTCATTTAGTCTAAAAGGCCACAATAGTAATTGTCACATACGTAAGCACTGTAATTGTTATAAAATTGAACGTACTTCTAGTATAAAATATTTGGGAATTCATCTTGACGAACATCTAAACTGGAAAGCACATGTAAGTACATTAACCGCGCGCATACGAAAGTTGATTTTCATCGCTAAGAATGTTAGAGGTATAGTGAATGAGAAAACACTGAAAACGGTCTATCATACGCTTTGTCAATCTGTTATAGTCTATTGCATTTCCGCGTGGGGTGGAACATCCAAAACCCTAATGTTAAACATTGAACGAGCACAAAGAGCTGTATTAAAAACTATGTATTCCAAAAAATTTCGGTTTCGGTAATCAACTGTATGAAATGACTAAAGTCCTTACTGTAAGACAATTGTATATTCTGAAGATTGTTCTTATACAACATAAAAGAATAAATTATGTACAAGTTTTGCAAAATGTTTTTGAAAAGAGAAGAAAAGATAGATTATGTGAAATATCTGTTTTTGGCACAGCATTTGCTCAAAAATTCTCCTGTTTTTTGTGTCCTTTTCTATACAACAGGATATCAGCATACATTGATATTATTAACTTACCAAAATCTAAATGTAAAACAATCATAATAAAATTACTACAGAATAAATCATACGAAGATACTGAAAGTTTACTTACTATTCAGAAATAAGCTTATGGCAGCACATCTCTACGCTTTCTCACCTCTAGGACACTCTCTCCACACACAATGCACTCACACACACCTACACACAACTCACTTACACACACCTACACACAACTCACTCACAAATACCCACACACAACTCATTCACGCAACAAATAAACAAACACACACATTAATATAGTTTACTAATAAATTTTTTTTTTTAATTTTTTTGTAACTCAAATCCACGGCACAGGTTTTACCTTAGTGTGGATTAAATTTATTATTTTTGTAGTTAGATATAGTCATAAAAATTTTGTATTTTTTGTGTATAATTTGTATTCTGTGTGTGTAATAATAAATAAAAAAAAATAAAATAAAAAATCTCTCACAATTATCTACTTTTGATACGCGCGCGCGCACGCACTCACACACACATACACACATACATACACACATATAAAAACAGGGAATAAACTGATCTAATCGATTTTATTTAATAATTTAAATAGGTAAGTATAATATATTTTAATTGAACTTAACTCGATTCATTATGACGCAAATTCTTTTACACAGTCTACACGTTTAGACAATTACTCTTTCGGAGACGTTGCAATTAGAGTCATGGCTGTCGTTCGTATGAAAATATATCCTCACAAACAACACGATATATGAGTCACGATGGTAAAATTCCAGTTTGAACTACAGTTAGGATAATAAAAGAAACAAAAAACTTTCCTTTATAGCTATATTTTTTGTTCTTAATAGAGAATCCATAGCTGAATGATAATACAATGTAATAATATGCTCTTTCAATTCATTGGAAATTATTGGAGTATGGCTAAAACGAGATGGATCTATCATTCGTGATGCTTTATAATCAATACACAACTTGCTGACGTCAATCGCTGATTGAAGTTTATTGAATACTACATAACAGGGTCTCATTAATTATTAATCAATATTAGGATATCATAATTCTTATTTAAAACTCACTCAATAACTAAGAATCTAAACGCAAGAAAAAAGCATTGATAAAAAAGTGAGGCAGCGGCCTATCGCTATCTCTTTCAATACGTGATATCCTCTCTTCTCTCTTTAAGGATTGGATAGAGCGAGATGGATTTGTCGTCCGTCCCGTTTTAGAATCAATACACAGGTACTGACGTCAGTCGCAGAGTTAGATGTAGCTATTGATTGCTACATGATGTGCCTACCAAGAGATCATAAGCGCTAGGATAGCAGTATTTCTGTATACACTCTATAGTCAAAGAGTCTAACACTACAAATAAATGTTTTCAAAACACGATCACATGCTGAACTTAAATGTTTAAATATGTCTTGTCGTAAAAATATATATGGGCCGTTACTCTTCCACTTCTAAGCAAATAATCTTTTCTACTTACGGATAATGGTTTGAACTTCACTCTGAACTGAGTCTCTTCTACTCAGTCTCTTAATATTCTAGCATATTCATATTCAGGATTGAAAATAAAACCTGAACTAGATGCTGATGTCAGTCGCAGAGTGTAGTTTATTGATTTTTGTATGAGGGCCCAACCAGAGTTCATAAACGTAAAGCTATCAGAATTTCAGCGTACAATAGATCTACATTATATCTAGTACACAGAGCCTAACGCGATCAATAATTGCCCTAAAGACAAGGGCGTAGGTTTAATTTGAATATTGATTGATATCTAAAAAGTGTGTGAAGACAATAGTGGAGGCTTAGCTTGAATATTAAGATATCTTTATCCTATCCAACTAATATTATTAATGTGAAAGTTTCTGAGTATGGATGTATGATTGTCACTCTTTCAGGGTAAATCCGGTGAACGAATATCGATGAAATTTGGCACAATTATTTCTTATACACCAGGTTAACATATAGGCTATAGAAATCCTGTTGATTCTACAGGAATAGGATAACACTGAAAAGCGCCATCTACTATCAACCTATCACGCGAAAACAGTCCACGCGAAGTTGCGGGTAAAAGCTAGTTTATGAAAAAAGTAAAGCAACGACCTGCCACTATCTCTCACACTACTTGGTATAGGTCTCTTCAGTCCTTAGATTGGATAAAGAGGGATGTATATATCATCCGTCCCGCTTTGAAATCAATACAGATGTACTGACGACAGCGGTAGATTTGTAGCTATTGATTTCTATATGTCCGTGCCAACCAAGATTTCATAAAAGTAAGGATATCAGAAGTTCACTTTAAAATGCATTTAATAGTCAAGGAGTGTAACGCAATAAATAAACGAATAAAATGTATTAATAAAAGAAACATCACCGGATACTTAATTTCAATATTTAGTGTCTCTATTAATAAGAAAGTAAAGTGGCTTCAATATCAGTTGAATTAAATTAATTATCTTACTTCAGAAATCAATATTTACAGATCCTGACACTGATTGTAGATTATAGTTTATTGTTCAATATATATCTGTGCGAAAAAAGAGTTCATAAACGTAAAGACATCAGTATTTCTCGTCAAAATGCATTCTATATTTAGGAAGTTTAATGCAAAAAAACAAGTGCATGGCAACAGTAACTTAGTCTCTGCTATATTATATATACTATATTTAGGCATCATTTATGAGAAGCTACCGGTTCTCTTACAGTATTTAAGGTTCATGAATTAAGTATAGTAACATTTAACATTTCATTTAATTCTGACTTTAAATTTTATTAAGATTAGACATTGTACATACATATAATGAAGAATTGTAAGAAATTATTTCGTACATGAAGCCAATATTTGATTTGTTTTACAGTATGGATGTATCTATCATACGTTAAAAGTAACAATATACTTAAGTATAATAGCATAAACAAGAGTAAACATCTTTGTAGAGTAATATTAGGAGTTTTGAAAATCCATTTCGATATAATACAAATAAATAAATAATTATATGGGACATTTGATATTTATATTTATGTCCCAATAATTATATTTATATATGGGACATGGGAGCGCATGACACGTACACGGTCAAGCGCTAATTTAATTTAACATGAGGAGCAATGTTATTGGCTGAATTGACTGAAAGATACTAGGAGAGAATCAAAACTAAGGAGCTTTCTATAAAATACTGAGTAGGCGCGAACGGTTCAGAAAAAACATCCCGCCTTGTCTCTTTCATGTTTGTTGTTTTTTAACAACTGGTGGGCGGAATTGAGCTTCAGTATACTAGGATAGAAGTAAACCGAAGGAGTGCTTTTATAAATTTACCGGGTTATGGGCGGCCCGGGACAAAATTGCCATGCGTATTAAAAGTTACCAACCGACGATTTCTGACGTCGATTGTTCGTGGATTCTTGCCGCCCTTCCTTCGTCATAATGACTAATCAAAGTCATACCATCAGCCCTCCACCACACGTCGCCCTAAGCCGTGGTCCGGTCTCTTAGGAGGCACCCTTAGGACGACGTTCTCCGACGCTAGTAGAGCTTCTGCGCTGTAATATCCGTATTTCGCAATCAAAAAAAATATGGAGTACACTAAATTATTTTTCCTTATTGCGGGAATTTTATTAATATGTTAATTAATAATATAGTTAATTTCATCACTTGCTCTAGCGGATGTTGAAGGACAATCTGTTCAGTAGGTTTTGAGTTCGCGAAAAAATAGATGCGGTGAAAAACCATGTTTTAAAACGTGTAGCATAGTTATGAAACAAACCAAAATAAGTAAACCACCGCGCTACTGAAGAATATGTAAGATGCTATAGAAGACAACAAAAAAAGCTGGCAGCTAGTTCATTATTCATTCATTCATTCATCGCTATTTAGTGTCCTAAATGTAGGTGTATGTTTGCTTGTCCTTTTTTCTCATCAAAATATTGGTGTGGTTTTTCATATGTAGATGATAGCTGAAAGGCTGTATGCTGATTCTCAACCTTTTTTTTGTTGCAAAATCGTTAAATATGTGCCAGATTTAAACATTTCAAAATTTGGGGGCACACAAAGAAAAAGATAAAAATTATTTACTTACTACAACACACTGCATAAATAGTTTTATGACAAAAATTTTAAATATACGAAATAAACTAATATATACTACAATAATAACTAAACGTTTTTTAATGGATTAATTACAAGCTAATAATAAAAATATTTTCTTTTTAAATGAAATTTATTAATATTATCATTTAATTACACATTTGCAAAATTTGGCGGCACACAAAAGTGCCGCAGCACAGTGGTTGAGAATCACTGCTGTAGAGTGACATGGGCTACTTACTTAACATGGATATTAAAAATCAACTCAGAAAAAGTCGCGGGCAAAACAAGTCTATATTATACGAAAATCTAGGAATTTCACCAGGAACGCAGATTGCATGGAGAGATTAAAAGTTTCCATTGTCTTCAAACGTCACGACATTTTTCTCGTGTGTTTTAAATAAATATATTATAGGTTTGGTTAAAAAAAAAGGTAAACTCGCGTGAACAAGGTTCCAGATTAGATTTCAAGTCGACTGTATCAACGATTTGTGGTTAAAATCTAACATATACATTGTGCAATTGCTCGAATACAAAACTCGTACTCTTTACCCTTGCAACGCCGGGATAGGTCGCTAGTAACTTAAGTTTTTAAATACGCAGTTATATCCTCTTTTTTCTTAATTATGTGTTTTCCTGTTTGCCAAGCATAGTTATTTGTACTTCGACAATGCTCCTGCCCCCAACATTAAAACGGTAACGTAGGTATGAAACTTTAAGGCATTCTAACAATTCCAAAAGTCATAAAAATAAAGGTTAAACTACATTTTAGTTTAAACTAAACTTTTCCGTTGCATAAGCAAATAATTTATTTATCATTTTTTTTAATAAGTGTAAACATCACGACAAAATGGCGGACACAATTTTTAAATAAAATCGTGAGTGCAATGAATGCTCAGAGTGACGTAGTATTTCACTTTCGTTTTCAATATGCGCAGCCTCTCTGCTATTGATTTGTCATTAAGACTTCCTATTGGTGCCCTAAGAATTGTCTAGAACATTGGGCATGGCCTGGGTGCGGGGCCAAGGGTGCACTAGTGTACCCTCATCGACTTATATCTCCCTAGTATTTCGCTCTATAAAAGTACATCTAGCGTATAGAGAGGATAGATTCTTATTTTTTTTTTCACTTTGTCAATAAAATTAAAAGATTTTTTTATACGTTAGTTGTATAATGTTCTTTATAAAATCAATCATTATTTTAAACTAGATTACAGAAAAACTGAACGTAACATTAAAATCTTAGTCATGACTCTTGACTTTTGACTAATGAAGAAAACCGCATGATTAATCTGATCGGTAGTTTTTTTTGTAGTCATAGTTATTACAATCACCAAGATAAGTAAACCACCCCATCACTGAGACATTAAAGTCAACGAAAAGAAGTTGGCAGTTAGTTCATTAGAGTTATTTGGCTTCACTGTATATTTGTGGCAATTTAATGTGAATGTGTATAATAGATAAAGTAGGAATCTAAATAAGCTTGCGGCTTTTAATTTGAGTTGATTGAGTTTGTGGTATAAGATTCCATAACAAAATTCCGCAATCAATTTTAGCTTTGCCATTACAGTAGTAAAAAAACACAGAAAGGCTACTATACTATTGAGGATTAGTTAGATGATAAGAATGTATGGACGTAGCTACTCTTCGACCCTGTACAAGACAGTAACTAAATGTAACTAGTAAGAAATGTATTTTTAAAACAGCTACCGCCTTTTTTCTTGCTGGATCTTTTTGGAAGAAAAGCTTTCTGAACCAGCAGTAGAGTTGACGATTCGAAATACTTGTTTATAAGTTTTCTTAAATCAAGAATATTTTGAATTTGAATAAATCGAAAAATGTAAACCTGTGGTCCTAGGTTTTGCAATGCTAGCTTTATTTAATGTCCTAAAATGAGCAGGTGTGTATGTTTGTTTGTCCTTTTTTTTCATTAACATATTTATGTTATTTTGCATATGTAGATGGTAGTTGAAAGGTTTATAAGAGTAACATAGGCTACTTACTCTTTACATGAAATATTTCAAATTAACACAGAAAAAGTCGCGGGCAAAACAAGTCTATATTTATACGAAAATCTAGGAATTTTACCAGGAACGCAGATTGCATGAAGAGATTAAAAGTTTCCATTGTCTTCAAACGTCACGACATTTTTCTCGTGTGAATAAAATAAATGTATCATTAGGTAGATTTTAAAAAGAAGGTAAGCCGCTATATCGTCGTATGCAAATTCCAAATTCGATTTCAAGTTGACTGTACCAATGATTTTAGGTTAAAATGTAAATCATTTATAGAATTAGGCATAATTTTGCCGAGATTCCTAATACAAGGGTAATAATAAAATTATTTTGCTATAATCTACGATAAATTATCGAGTATATGTACATTCTGTATATTGTAACGTTTCCTCTAACTCGCGTCGACGTCTGCAATAATGTATGTTTTATATTTAGTATGTTTTGTTTTTACTTTATAATTTAAAACTAAATTACATCTTTTGTGTTTGCCATTTTTAATATTGAATATAATTTATTAATATTAGCGATCATTAACTGTTTATGAAATGAAAATATTATATAAAAGTAATGAGAGTATTATTTTGCTATAAGCCGCGATAAAAGAGCAATAGCAAAATAATATTCTCATTACTTTTATATTATGGACCTCCGCAAAGTAATAATTCTATATTCTAATAAATTAATAATAATTCTATAAATTAACATATGATATATATATGTTAATTTATAGAATTTGGCGGAATTATCCCACTCTAAGTAGGGTCGGCACAACATGTTTTTCTCTTCCATTCTGTCCTATCTTTCGTCAACTCTTGCGCCACTCCTTTTATATGCATATCATACTTCACACAATCCAACCATCTCTTTTTAGGCCTCCCTCTAGGCACATATCCATCTACATTCAAATTTAACAGACGTTTGAACACATGATTTTGGTCACATGATTTTGATCCCTCCTCATTACATGTCCATACCATCTCATTCTTGCACTTCTCGACTTTTCTATAATGGGCGCAACTTTCAGACTTCCCCTTATATACTCGTTGCGTATTTTATCCAGTTTTGTCACACCACACATCCACCTTAACATTCTCATCTCATTTGCATGTACTCTTCTTTCGTCTTTTTCATTGCCCAACATTCTGATCCATACAATACGACAGGTCTCATGACTGCTTTATAAATTTTTCCCTTAACTTTAAGGGGCATTCGAGGGTCACATATTGTGCCTGAGACCTGCCGTCACTTCATACCATCATCACAACCATCACGACAAAATGACGGACACAAATTTTTAAATAAAATCGTGAATGCAATGTATACTCAGAGTGACATAGTATTTCACTTTTGTTTTCAATATGCGCCACCTCCGTGTTATTGATTTGTTATCTAGGCTTCCTATTGGTACCCTATGTACTATCTAGTGCTTTGGGCGCGTCCTGAGGGCGGGGTCAAGGGTGCACTATTCTACCCCCATGGACTTATGTCTCCTTAGTATTTCGCTCTATAAACGCTCGTACCCGCATTGATGATATACTATTTAAAAAACCTTAATTTTCAGTTTGTTGGAATAGAATAAGGGTTTGTGTATGTATGTATGTATTGTATGTACGTGCGTGAAAAAGTTATATACTTAAATAAAAATTATGAATATTTATAAAAATAAATGAAGAAATTTAATGAAAACTTTAAGAATTTTAACTTTTAATGAAAAATATTTAAAAAATGAATAGACTTAATTAATTCAATGAATTGAAATTGAATTGATTATTGAATTTATTTATTTACTTATAATATTGAATAACCAATAATAAGTATTGAACATTAATAATTTAATAATATTTGGTATTAATTATTTTGAATAATAATATTTTAATTTAAAATTAATTAATTAATTTAAATGTCGTAAAAGGCGACTAAGGTAAGTCGACCCGCCGTGTGGTATCCGGCTGAGTAGAATAGTACCACCCTCATTTCTTACCGAGGTGTCGTAAAAGGCGACTAAGGTAAGTTGACCCACCGTGTGGTATCCGGTTTAGTAGAATAGACCACCCTCCTTCTTACCGAGGTGTCGTAAAATACGACTGAGGTGAGTTGACGTCAGGCAGGCGGCCGGTCGTAAAAACGCAGCCAAATCATGTTACAGCATGTTTATAACATGTTGTGCCGACCCCACTTAGAGTGGGATAAGGGCAGGAGGATATAATAATAATATTTTAATTTATATCAATAAATAACACATAAAGATAGCCTCAATTATATTGGAGCACTTGAAAAATACTATAAACACTAATATTTACGAATAGTAAATATATTAATCAAAATATTGAATTTAAATCACTACTGAATATAATTTATCAGCACATATATAATAGAACTTATATGAAACTAAAGCACTTGGTGAATTGACACTAGAAACTTGTTAAATTTTATTTTGATAAATTAGTTAATAGTTGATAAATTATATTATATTATATCAATTACTAGCGGCCTGCCCCTGCTTCGCACGGTTTTAAAATAGCTGCTAAATTCGACCTGCTATATATAGGACGAAGCGCGGCCTTCTCACGGCATTTTATCTGTAATATCTCCGAAAATGTTCACATGTATTTAAGGTACTTAATTGGATAAAGATTAATGCTGTATTATATATAAAAATTGCTTTGAACATAAGGCATTATTTTTCATAAAAAGTAAATGACAAATAATGTTATTGGGGGCTATCCATAAGAGATAGACATAAACTATCGCGAGTTTTCTGAAGACCTTTTCAAGGTGTACAAATACTTAGCATGCACTGCGTTTGCAATGTAAATGGAAAAAAATTTAATTATTTACGACATCACATCAGAAACCTCAAAAATAAACGTATTTCTGTAATCCATATTAAATATTATTATACATACAAAACCTTCCTCTTCAATCATTCTATCTATTTAAAAAAACCGCATCAGAATCTGATGCGTAGTTTTAAAGATTAAAGCATACATAGGGACATAGGGACAGACAGGTAATGCGGCTTTGTTTTATACTATGTAGTGATATAACACGATAGAAAAAAATAAAAAATAAAGAAAACTAATTAAGTAGGTATTGTTCTAATGTCTTGACGTTATAGACTAAGATTAGTATGATATACTTGAAAGGTGGCCTGTAAATCGTATGTTGTTATTATTATTATCTAATAAACTTCTTATATAAATATAAATGTACACAAAAATATTATTATCTATACAAATTTATTATTACGTTTTTTTTAACTCTTACTCGAAATAAGTTTCCCTGTATCTCAGTAATAAGTATTTTAGTAGTAGTAAAGTGTAGTAATAAGTAAAATTACGCATGAGAACGTTTAAAACCATAGAAAATTTCAGGCAATGTCAATTCACTTTGTAAAAGCGAGACGAACAGTTCCATTCTTTTTTCATATGAAATGGAAGGCTTTTGAATGATTTGTAGTTTTATATGAATACCAGTTCTTTTATGTAAAAAATAAATTAATATTAAATTAAAATACTATGAATATGAAAACATTCAACAGAGGCTACTGTTGTTATGTTGCCAACTTGCGCGACCAATAGAGGTTCTATTTCTATTTTGTTTCTAGACTGCAACCGCTGCAACTTCAAAATTTTGTGTGCCGAATCTTAAAATTTCATCTCATCATTTTTTCATAACTCGCCTAAAGAAGTATAACTTCAAAAATTTAAATTGAATTTCACTCAATTTGTGTTTAATTTTGTTTTTTATAAAGTCTATATTTTTTATGAGTACCTTAACAATAATTATTAGTTTGGGAGCTAAGAGCGCAGTGGTCCTATTAGACAATATGTACAATGATACCCTGTCCTTGCCATCGGCAGCGTGGTGGAGCACACAGGTCGTTTTAGTCGGTGCGAGTCCGACATAACCGCCGCCTGTCCCCGTCGGACGGCGGTACCCATAAGGGGTTTTTTCCTGTATAAAAAAAAAAAAAATGATCTCAATAATATTATTAATTAATTTTACAGACATTCCCCATAGATCTTAGATTCTTTAATGTGCAAACGCAGTAAAATTAGCAAAATCTCCTTAGATTAACTTCTCTCCTGGTATCTTCTATCAGGCCTACCTGTTTTTATATATTGGACGTTTCAAATTACATGCGTGGGCAGCGAAAAAATGCGTGGCCTTAAAAAAATACGTTGATTGCGAAATTCGGCTTATTGAACATGTTATAAAAAACAGGGCCTGAATAAATTCATAATAATATTTTATTATTTTTAACGGTGGCTAAGTCGATTTTAAAAATTTGACAATGGTTTTTGACAATTTTTTTTGACTGATTATTTAACAATATTTTTATCTATCAATGAAATGGATTTAATAATTAAATACTGAATAAGAAGATACTCGAGAAAATTAGGATTATTCACTGGGTCAATCTAAAGATTGTCTGAAAATTCATTAAAATCGGTCCATACGTTTCGGAGCGTATTTGATGTGTGATTTTATAATATTAGTTTGCACTAGCAGACCCATACTTAATTAAGCGTGTGATTTTAGTATTTTAGTGATGATTTCAAAGATTTAATTGTAATTAAGTAAGTGGTGTAGACAATTTTTAACAAAACCCTTTAATATTTTGAACCAATTCACAATTTACTTATTTAACAAAAATATTGTGGAAAAATCCGTTGTCTAAATTTTGTTTTTTTGAAATTCCATAGGCCACTTAGTTATTTGAATTTTTGATTTCAATTTAAAGATTATATTTATTCAGACTCACCATCTTGCTGCCCTTATGTCACTCTAAGTGGGGTCTTGAAATGCCTACCTATAAATTATATAAAAAATAAGGTGGGCGGAATTCAATTGAAATATACCAGGAGAGAAGTAAAGCTAAGGAGCTTTAATATAATTTATAGACGTAGGGCTTTACTTTGCGGAATTCTATAATTATAGATAAATAATTATTTATTCTAAGGTCTATACGCATATTTCCTTTTAGTCTAACAAATCGTATATATTACATTTGCAAAACATAAAATTAGTATTCGTACCGATATTGTTCGCACCGAAATCCTACTAATATTATAAAAGCGAAAGTTTGTGAGTATGGATGTATGTGTTACTCTTTCCCAGAGAACCCGCTGAACCAATATCGATGAAATTTGGCACAATTATTCCTTATATAGTAATATATAGGCTATAGAAATCCTGTTAATTCCACAGGAATAGGATGACACTAAAAAGCGCCATCTATTATCAACGCATTAGGTGACTAGAGTTCACGCGAATAGAGTTGTGGGTGAAAACTAGTACTGAATATCTATACTTCAAAAACAGGCGGATACGAATACGTTTTTATACAGCACTTGAAAACGTCGGGCTAAACGATTCGAAAACATGACTGCAATATTTAATGATACTAGGCGACTCCCTTGGCCTTTGTAGTATAACCCATTGTACGTGGAGTAAGTTTGGTCATTGCTTACACTTTAGTATTCATTTTGCGATAATCATTCAAATTATTGCACCTGGGTGACCGGTAATTTTTTTTTAAAGATATATTTTTTTTAGTGGAAACTTTATTGATGTATAACATTTATATTTAAATATTGATTTAGTAATAGAACCATTATTTGTTTCCCAAATAAAAATAAAAAATAAAATAAAAGAAAAAAGGCTCTGATGACATGTGGGATTCGAACCGGTCTTAGAACATTTTCGGGCCGCCCGTTACCCATCGGCTATCGCAACTTTACATTTGACAACTAAAACTTCTTTTCTTTGAATTCTACTTAGCATAGCTTGATCAATTTTTCTCCCTAAAAACCCCTACATGCTGAATTTAAGGAAAATCGTTGGAGCCGTTTCCAAAATTCAGTAATTTATATATCCCTACTAATATTATAAATGCGAAAGTCTGTCTGTCTGTCTGTCTGTTACGTTTCCACAGCCAATCCGCTGAACCAATAGCGATGAAATTTGGCACAATTGTTCCTTATACAGCGGGGTAACATATAGGCTATAGAAATCCTGTTAATTCAACAGGAATTGAATTCAGGAGGAATAAAATAGGATGACATTCAAAACGCCGTCTATAATAAACCTATGGAACTAATATTTATTCACGATGTTTCAAAATCAAGTCAAATCTGTATTTACAGAAGTATTTAGATACGTCAACAGAGTTATCTTTAATGAGTATTTATATTTTATTTTATTTTTATTCGTTTCCTGGACAAATTCAACTGAGCTATTACAATGGATAATTAATATAAGTATTACGGGTTATTAACTAAAATAAATAAATTAATAATTTTATAAATACGAAAGTCTGTCTGTTACGTTTTCATGGCCGATTCGATGAACCAATATAGGTGAAATTTGGCATAATTAATGTTTATATACCGGGGTAACATATAAAAATCTTCAAAAAAGTTATTTTTTATTCGGTTTGTGTCTATTTAATAATTTCTATGGGGGAACTATTAAAAAAGAATTATAGTTTGAGATTATGTATAAGTACATTTAATAGCTAAATACCATAATAACTCATTAAAAACAATAGGATTTGTGATGAAAATATAACAATAAGGTATAATCATTTGAGTTCAAGCAAATTTAATCATATATATTTTTTGTTGTCAAAAAACAGACGTTTCCAGAAAACACATTCTTAAACGGAACAAGTCTTTAGTAGTCTATGGCAACAAGTACGAATAAAATGACTAATAATCGACATGTATTGGGACATTTTTTACTTTTTACACCATTTTTAATATCTGAAACTTCATTACTGTTAATAAAGTGACGCTAATATATTTTCAGATACTTATTTTAAAACATTTTGTTCACAAAAACATATTTTAAAAATGTTCTTATTATATATTTTTTCGTATAACATTTTAAATGTTATTATTTAAGTTTTCTTGCACGTTATTAGTTTATAATATTTAAAGTGATATTTAATACCAGAAAAAAAATAACAATTTTTTGATGTACATATTATATGGAGTTATTGTAACAGATAAGCCCAATTTTGGAAGTATCCTTTTACTGAGCTATTTTAATATATGTTTCATGTAAGTACGGGTTATTTACCAAAATTATAAAATTATGCTCTTGATAAAACTATAAATCCCTCTGATTATTCCCGGATCGATTAGATTTTGTGAGGATTTGTGATATTTGCAGTGTTGAAGAGTGATAGCTACTCTTAATTTCAATACTACACAGTCCACGCGAACGAAGTTGCGGGTAAAAAAGCTAGTATGTATATATACAAGATTAACTCATTTAAATATTAAAGATGATATAGGGAATGTTATGAATGCTTAACGTGTTTAAGTTGATAAATACTCCTAATGTATTATTAGTCTAAATAGCTTTCCAATTACCACATTTTTTTACCGCAATTACCACAATCCTTGAGGTTCGTGTAATAAGATTTTTTTAGATAGTTTCTAGAACGTCACAGTGTTTAGACCATAAGAAGAGGAATAATCAGACCATCATTGTATATATCTTAAAGCCAGTTTATCCAATATTTTCTACAATTATGGTTGTATTCCAACCGGGTTATAGCAAAAACTATCGTAACACGTATATCTTCCTCATGACTCATTCTGACTATTGAAGGAAACCGCATGAAAATCTATTTAATACTTTTTGGGTTTATCGCGAATTAACAGATGCTGTGAAAAACTCTGTTTTGAAACATGTAGTCATAGTTATTAGAAGAAACAAGATAAGTACACCACTGCACCACTGAGCCATAGAGGTCAACGAAAAGAAGTTGGCAGTTAGTTCATTGGAACTGACGAAAAATGTAAGCTCAACGTCCTAAGTGTTTCAACGCCAGCGCAATTTAATGCCCTCAATACATAGGTGTGTATGTTTGTTTGTCCTATATTCTCATCAACATATCAATGTTTTTTTTCATATGGAGATAACAGCTGAAAGGTTATATAGAGTAACGTAGGCTACTTTAAATCAATATTGGAAAATCAACACAGAAAAAGTCGCGGGTTAAAGTTATATAGTCTATATTTATACGAAAATCTAGGAATTTCACCAGGAACCCATAATGCATGAAGAGATTAAAGGTTTCCATTGTTTTAAAACGTCACGACTTTTTTCTCGTGCGAATTGAATAAATATATTATAGGTTTAGTTTTAAAAAAAAGTAATCTCGCATGCAAAAAGTTCCAAAATAGATTTCAAGTCGACTGTGTCAATGATTTGCGGTTAAAATGTAACTTATAATTGTGTAATGGTACATTGTAACGATTTCCTCTAATGTTTGTCGACTTCTATAATACCTTTTTCCGTGTTTTTTACTTTAATTTTTACATTAATTATTATCTATATTACATCTTTCACTGTTCGCCATTTTAATGTTGAACATAATTTATTATCAGCGATTATTCAGTGTTTATTGAGTGAATGATATGGATATAATGAAAATAAAAACCCCTTTCACTTGACAATTAAACAATTGCGTGTTCTACAGTGAAAGACTAACTAATGTAAACTTAACTAAATGTTTTATTTTAATTTTAGGTATTTATCTTTAATATTTCGGAATCTCAGAAACAGGTCCAACGATTTTCCTGAAATTCAACATGTAGGTTTGGGGGAGAAAAATCGATCTAGCTAGGTTTTATGAAAAAAAAAATTTGTTTTATCCCTGTTTTTGGGCATTAAAAAACACTAATATTTGACGGTTGAAAACTAACACACACGAATATTTTATCGAAGGGGGGGAGTTGAAGACACTTAACAAAAGTATCACGCTGCTAGTGCTACTATACTGATAATATATAGCTTAGGTAAATTTAAATAGAACACAAAACTCAAGGCAAAGAAGGCAAACATAGTCTACCCGTGCAAAGCTCGAAGATTTCGCTAGTAACAATAAATGTGAGATTGAGTTTAGTAATATATTTTCAGATGAGGTTGGCTATCAAAGCATAATTACCCATTTCATAAATAGTGCAAAGAATTTGGTTACTTTTTTTATTTGAGTGTCAACCATCACGATAAAATGACGGACACAAATTTTTAAATAAAATCGTGAGTGCAATGTACACTCAGATTTCACTTTCGTTTTCAATATGCGCAGTCTCTGTGTTATTGATTTGTCATCTAGGTTTCCTATTGGTGCCCTAGAAACTGTCTAGTGCATTGGGTGTTTCCTGGGGGCGGGGCCAGGGGTACACTATTCTACCATCATCGACTTATGTCTCCTTAGTATTTCGCTCTATAAAAGTGTCTACCCACATACCCCAACTACTGAAAAAACTATTTCGTTAAGTTTTTTTTAATACTCTTATTAAATTAATACCCTTTGATTGATATTAATATTTTTTCATTTAAATTAATAAACGAATTAAAATGAGTTATCATTTGATATCGGACCTTCGTATCGTTAAATTGAAATCAATCAATATCATAGAAATTATCGTAAAATAGGAAACAGACAGGAAGATAGGAAAACAGACAGCTACGAGTGGCTGGATCCAAACTATTATTATAAATGCGAAAGTCTGTTACTGTTTAACGGCTTACCTATAGGGTCAGTATTGATGTAATTTGGCACCATTAAAGCTTATACAATATAAGATTGTAATTGAAAAAATGATTTTTTATTTCATTTTTAATTCAGGAACGGGGTAATAAATACATATTCCATTACTGGGGGTTCTTGGACACTTAAGTTGGCGCAAACGATAACAAAGATACACTAGCAGTTAATAAAGGTAGTTATAAATAACTTAAAAATGTATTTACATCTAAAAATAATATATAATATAATATAAATTTTTTTTTTAATGTACAAGTTATATGTGTCTTAAATTACTTACACGCTAGGACTATACAAATCATGCCAACGTGGAATAGTCCCAAGAATGCCGGCAGTGTTCCGCGTTGAATCGCTAACCTGATTCTTTATGCGAAAAAGGAGCCAGCCCTCTCATCACCTGAATTAAACGTTAAAACGTATAAAACGTGTTAAAACGGATAAATTTTTTTTTGAACTTTGACTTAATGGCCCTAGGATCTCAACTGGAAACGGCATAAATATATAACTCTCGATGAGAGATGCATACTTCCGCCGTTTGCCAGATTCGGCCATTTCCGCCGCAGCTCCAGGTCTTGACATAAAAATATTTTTGGTACAAAGAGTTACGAGTAAACAGTTACGAGTACTTTCCCACACCAAGAAAAGATTGCGTCTCTCCTCAGAGAATATCTATAGATCCACTACGCCGCTCAAATGCGGATTGGCAGTCTAAATATCCCTACACATACATATAAATATCCCTAAAATTCTCTAGAGATATGCAGGTGCAATATCTTTTAATAATATTACCGAGCAAGGCTCGGTTACACAGGTACTTCAAATTAATCGCCAATTCGGATTTCACTAAAAATTCATTATGGAAGTCGAATTGAATATTAAATAAATGTTATCGAGTATAAAAGTAATTTTTTTTTATTACTATTGTATTATAGATCTCCGCAAAGTAACGCCTAATTCTAAAAATTAGTTATCGAGTATCATAAATAAACTCGATCTGGAAAATACCAATGGTAATTTTCGAACCAATTTAATCTCTGCGGGTATGATGTTTTCCTAGTAAGATAGCCTATGTAAGGTTATATCGTAGCATGACCCTTATCTACTGCTATCGAAGAAACAACACAACATGTGTAGGCGTTTGTGTTACCAATTATGATAAAGAATAATTTAAAGAACAATTATGATAATGACATCTAGACATGACATTTGCTTATATAACTGACACATTAATTTAAGTTTATTTTCTTTTTCTTTAATTTTATTAGATTTTATAATGTATACCATAATAATTTAATGTTTGCACGCCTGCAAGGCAGAATATGTAAGACACGTTATATATAATTCTTAAGAACTTTGTACTTATATTCCGAAAATAAAGAAAAAAAAAATTGTCTTTGGGCTTCTCTTTTTTGTTGATAGATTTCGACATATATAATTGAGGGCCTGTTACCATCCACTGAGAGGTCACTCTCTCCATTTTTGGAAAGAAGGGTCCGAGCTAAAACCCACCACGCTATTCCAATGTGGATTGATAGGTTACACATATCCTCAGAATTCCCCCAGAAGATCTTTTTATTCACCGAAAAGCGTATGATAAGTTGAAATATCATGTAGACATGTGATTCTCTCGAAGGAATCGCATGGTCTCACTGGACAACATCACAGTAATTTCGATATATACGAGTACTTATTATGTACTGTGAAACAATTAGTATTAAAACCAAATCTCATTGAAAAACTTAATTTTGTTTATGACTTCAAGTTTTTACTTCAAAAATAATTAAAATAATCCAAATGTTTCTTAATTTAGAGATTCGACTTAATACTTAATTATCGAATAAAACTTCTATTGTTTACAGCCGAGTCGAAAAATAATACGATTTATCAGGTTGCAACCTCCACCGGCTTACTGCGTTCTTAGTAATATAACCTGTGATAGTTAAGTTCCCGCCTAAAGCTTGCTTGAATTTATTTGTATAAAATACATATAAAATTGGTTGGTTAGTTTTGCCTTTATAATTAACTAGCTGTTACCCGCAACTTTGTTCGCGTGTACTGTGTGTGGTCTTGGAATATATTAGTGTCATTCTCCAACCCTGCAAATATTTTTATTGGTTGACATTAGATGGCGCTTTTCAATGTCATTTTATTTTAGAATCAACAGGATTTTTATAACCCGGATGTTATCCCGGTGTATAAGGAATAATAGCCAAATTTAATTGATATTGGTTCAGCGGATTCGCCGTGAAAGAGTAATAAACATACATCCATACTCACAAACTTTCGCATCTATAAATATTAGTAGGATCGATATTGGTTCAGTGGGTTTATCCATAACAACAAACATTCGTCCATACTTTATTAATAGGATAATTTATAGAATTAGGCGTTACTTTGCGGAGATCCATAATACAAAAGTAATAATAAAATTATTTTGCTATAATCCGCGAAGAAGTAAAATAGAAAATATATATAATGCTAAATGTAAGTGGACAATTGGTTATCATACCTGATACATGCAGGATTCGTAAAAACACATGCACAAACCTGCACCACCGCCACCACAATACACAAGCACTATATACGTCATCACATCACAAACTCAACAATCGTTTCGCCCCGCAACCGAAGCATCATCAGCAGATAGACTCCACGACCAAAATCGCCAAGGTGGCGGTGGAAAGAGATTAAAAAGAAATTCCGTACCGTATGAAAGTCTGCAAAGTAATGCCTAATTCTATAAATTATGAAAAAAATAAATTATGCCAAGATTCACTGTGTTTGAGCTTATAAACATTGTATTCGAGTAATAATGAATGGCTTAAAAAATCTTGTAATAATATCTATTATTGCTATTATATTTAATATGTTCAATTGAATTGGATATGGATTCAAATTGTTCAGAAACGCGTGCAGTTCAAACAAAAACTCGTAAATTTATTTTAATACAGTCCCAATATAAATGCGAAAGTGTTTTGTTTGCTTGTTTTACGTACAAAAAAGAAACTGATCAATATAGTTCGTGGTTTAGAGATAATTGAAGAGATGGTGATATAGATAAGAAACTTGGTTGTCAACTATGGGCGTCATGAGAAAGTTCAAAGTCGCTCAGTGGCAGATGGAGCGAGCTATATTGGAATATCACTGCGTGATCAAATCAGAAATCAGAATATTCGTAGAATATTCGTGGAATCTTGCATGTTAAATTTTACCCACTTTCCAGTATCCTATGGAGCAGAAACTGCTCCATTCCTGATGACAATGCATGTTTATGATAAGCATGACCTGATGCTGATGTCAGCATTGGCTCCAGACGAGGAAACTCCACAATGGGTAACAGATGGAACATGAAATGTTGTTTGAATGAAAAGCTATTTTTTGACAGAATCCGTCATAAGTTATTGTCATTAACCTTTTAATAAGTATTTCAGCATTTCATATTTAGCATAGGTATTGGTTCTTTGTATATTTATTTAAATTTATACAAAGGTCAATATTCTTTAATAACATTGAATTATGTTAATCGCTATTTTATTATTACATAAGATATGTTTACATATTTGTAATGACTTCATATTGATAACATTCTCACTAAAGCATAACCATTAGATTATTAAATTTATAAACTTACTGTAAAATATTTTTAAAAAGAGTTATAAAATCATTTATATTGTAACAACTAACAACGCCGCAAGCAAGCAAGCTATGACGTCACATCTTGCCACAGCCTTTCGCGCCATTTTGACATGAGAGATTTGACAGCCGCTGTCATTAGCAGCTAGCCCGCGAATAGTGAATGACAGTTTGTCAGACAGTCAGACAGAAAACAATAAAACTGATTTAGAATATGTCTTTTATTAATACTAGTAGTTTAGTAAAAAAAAATTTATTTTCTTTCCTTTTATATACATATAGTCAGAAAAGAGTACGAAAAGTAAAAAAACACATATTTGAAGGCGGACTTATCCCTATTATTTATTATAATGGCGGATTAAAATACAGTCAGTCAATAATTTAAGATAATAAAGAAAAAAATTGAATAAAAAAAACTGGATTAATAGAAACTCTAAAGGTTTTCTATAATACGCGATTAGATAATATCGGGTCGTGGATAATCTAATCGCGGATTGTAGCAAAATACAAAAGTAATGACAATATCATTACTTTTCTATTATGGAGCACCGATAAGTGACGGCTATTAATATTATATATTTATAATAATTGAATAGAGAACTTTGTTGTCTATTGAGTTATATGATTTTAATAATGACGTACAAATTATATGTAGTATAATATGTAGATTCATACCAAGACTTAAACTAAATTACGCTAGCGCCAAAAAGAAGATTTTTACTAAAGAATAAGAATACAAAATACAAAAATATTTATTTCTTTTCAATAATTCATTTCAAGTTATACGGATTAAGACCTTCTAGTAAGTAATAAAAATACTTAAGGCAGAAGGTCTCGCTCTTCCATAACAAAGGTAAGTTTTTTCATTATTAATAAGGTATGAATTTACTATTTATTAAGTTATTTAATTATGTCATACAAAGGCAGTTAAATAATTATTTAGAACTTTGCAATCCTTCGTCTTTTTCATTATTGCGATTTACGCCTATTACGCTTTATCGACACTTGATTTACGCTTTAGTTTTAAGTTTCATACGAAACTGAAACTGACGTAAAAAATTATGAAATATAATTGAAATAAAAACTATTTAAATATTATTTTAATAGTTAAATAGTTTATAATATAAAGTTTATATTAATTAATTTTGATGGTCATGCGTCCCTAACTTTTGACCTAATTTATATTTCAAGTGCAACCAACAATTCCTTGTATTCATCTGCTCCTAGTACCAGAACATTGAAGTCTAGGTTAGTGTGGGTGGCGAATTTTTAAGGCGCGTACAGATATAGCAAGGCATGCGACACGAACCATTCGCACGCAACGCATGCCTCGAGCTGTGTCGACGTGTGTGCTCACAGCGACCATTCGCGTCATACGATCATTGCGAACGCTGCTTCAGCGCGAGCCGTGCGCTCCGTGTCCGTGTCCGTGTCCGTGTCGGATGTTTTGTTTGCGTTGCAAGTTCATGATGTATTCCCATAAAGTAATAGGTTCATAAAAAATCTTTTTATCCACCAGCGTCTTTTCTCTTTTTTCAATATTTTATGAATTATAATTATAGATTGCTGCAACGTCTCGCCTTGTCGGAGCCATTTTTCCTAGTGATGAATACGCGGTTGTTTGTGTGTTCAGGTTGAGCATTTGTCATTCGGGAAGCATATATAAATGCACCATCGTATGCCTCAGGTTGAGGCATGCGTGACAAACTATTCGCGACGTACGCCTCGCGTTGTCTGTACGCGACTTTATGCTTATTGATTTTACGACCTATGGGTTGCTATCTGTGCAAAAAAAGGACAGAAGAATAAATGTCATGCACTAAAAAGTCTGTATGTGAACTTTGTTTCTTTTAAAAAGGTACACTGTATTCTGGCTCAGACCATAACTTTTAGAATGTGCAGTGCGGTACATATAACCATTTGTATTTGAGTTGATAAATTTTAGCTCTCTTCTCCCGTCGAGTGAGGAGTATCGCGTCTTATTTTTTATCTCGCTCTAACTACCTATATTGGATTAATATGTAAACATAGGAATGAGTTTTCTATCATAAGAGTAAAGCGGGTAACATTAAGGTTTCACAAGCGGGAGACAGCGAATTTCACGAACTAACATTTAAGTAATCTATGATACTTTTATAAATGCGAAAGTCTGTTTGTTATTATAATTTTCTGGAGCAAAATTGTTTATTTTTTTGCAAATCAAGCTTATGTGCCACTACATAGGAAGAAGAAATAAATCACAGGTAATACGAACAAAATTGCTAAGCTAGCTAGTATATTTCGAACCCTCAGCCACTTGTATATTTGTGGTCCTATCTCTTACGCTTTCATGGATAATCTTATTCATTGGAATTATCATAGTAATAGAATACGGGGCCCGTGTTCGCCTGTAAATTTATAAATTAGTATAAAAAATAAAGATTTAACTTAATTAGCTAATATTTAAGTAGGTTGGCAGATTTCACTTTCGAGGTGTTCTATTTTTACCTTACAAGAGACATGAATGGTCAGGCCTCATGCTACCGGGCTTCATCTCCAAATTTTATATATTTGCAATAATTAAACAAGTAGAAAGAAGAAATTATAGAAGTAGGCATTGCTTTTTGGAATTCCATAGTACATTCTGGGATTATGTACTTCTTGACTTTTTTTTTAATAGAAATGCAAAATATTGAAGTTTGACCGCAACTTTAGTTGTTTCTCGCGCACTTAGTTGTAGCTTAAACCTGAAATTTTCATATCCTTTCGTTTATGAATTCTTGGTTGGCACAAATATGTATAATAGTTATCAATAAATACAATCTGTAACTGACGTCAGTCACTTTGTATTGATTTTAAAGCGGAACTTTAGTTACAACAGTGATTGAAAGCTCTTCGAATTTTATGATGCTTTAGTGTTTCTCATTTAAAGTTTGAATAGAGGGGGAAACTCTTGAACAAAGTTTTTTGTTTTGGAAGAAGAAGATCGGTTTCATTATTTAAACTAAAGTAAAATTATGCTCAACTATTTCACCGTAATTGAACGTTATTTGAATTGAGCGTGATTGCAAATGTGTGGTGTCTTCATGCATCCATAAAAAATAATAGTAATTCTACTGTTGGGAGTTAAGATTGTTGTCGCCACTGACTTCCGCTTTGTATTTTATAGCAATACAGTCATGAAACAAGAGTATCGCGCCCTTTTTGATTAAAATGATAGCAACACTGTGGCGTTGTTCCGGCGGAGTCTTCCTATTGATAAAACGTTTCATGACATTCAGTCTTTGCTCGTTATTCAAGAGAAGTGTATTTTCTCGCAGTGGAAATAGTGGTATTCTATTATATCGTGTTATTGTATAGTGTGTGCGCTAACAATATCTTCACTACTTTGGAGAAAATTATTGTAGCTCAGACCCTAAACGCTGCTGCAAGTTGTGCATGTTTGCTCAGGATACTCTGTGTCACCGAAAAGCGCACATGATTTGATCTGATTATGACCACCCAGTTAGAGTCGCTAAATCTTACCATTCGGCAACCATAAAAATTAGGTACAATTAATGCTTATAAACCGGGGTAACATATAGGCAAAAAAAATACTG
This sequence comes from Morpho achilles, assembly GCA_947086495.1. Classification (NCBI taxonomy): domain Eukaryota; kingdom Metazoa; phylum Arthropoda; class Insecta; order Lepidoptera; family Nymphalidae; genus Morpho; species Morpho achilles. The sequence goes on along the minus strand of CAMTZB010000022.1, from coordinate 9,011,336 downwards.
TTAATGCAACATGAAATTAAGAAACGCCATCTATTATCAGTAGAAATGAAATCAAAATGATTTCATTACTACCTAATATCAAGGATTTTTTTATTCACGATGGGTAAATGTCAACAATTTTTTTCGGTGTAAAGGATTGTCCTTGGTAATTAGCAGTAATGCCGTCATAGAAATGCTGTGAAGAAAACAGAATTTAATTTAGACGTTTTGAGTAGTAAAATCAGTGCAATAGTAATTGCAATGTAATCCCCGGACCGATCTGATGATTTATGATGGAGGTATTGGCAGGAGTGAAAGAATGTACTATTTATTCCAGAACTCCGGTCCACGCGAACGCAGTCGCGTTTAAAAGCTAGTACACGCTAAACTAGAAGATCACCCTTAGTCTGAAATTTCATTTTCTCGAAATTTCGGAATTAAATTTTTATAAGAACTAGTGACACAAATACATTATTGTGCTGAAATTTGAATTCAATTCAGAGAATTTTATGTCAATAATATGCGCATACATTTTATCTCTGTCGTCAGTTTACTAGTTTATAGAAGATGAAGTTACTATGCTGTATGTAATGTTCCAAAGGAATAATAAAAATAACTTACGATTAAACTTGTATTTAATATGTCCAGATTTCCTCTAAATGGTAATTTTCTCTAAAAAGCATGTTATATGAAATAAAGAGGATTTTTTAATATTGTATGTTTTTTTGATCTTTTGTTTAGATTATACCAATTTCAGTACTGTTGCATTGGAACTGATCTTATTGCGCAGACAGACTTTCACATTTATAATTTTAGTATGGATAAAAGATAAGTGTATAGGTTACGCATATCAAATACACATTTACTAGTGTGAGTGACTTTGATAATGAACTTGACCGATGTCTGTATTGGATATGGCACGAACATCTACTTATAATTTATGTTTCTCTGGTATCTTCGCACCAAAAATTTAGGTGCTAGTGCACTTAGATACTTGTAGTAGTAATAAAAAAAATGCAATCTCGAGATTTTGCATATGGCACGAACAACTCTTTCCAATTTATGTTTCACTGGCATTATTCACTAAAGGGTTTAGGGCTCCGAACTTCGTTCGGTGTTTGGGTTATTTATGCAACTTTGTATGTAAATTTATCAACATTATTTTTATTTATTATCCGTGCAGGTACGGCGGCCATACATAAAAAGTTTTAAATGGAAAGTGTCTGAGTGTTTTTTAACAGTAAATTATTATAAGGATGTCTTAATTTTTTACCTAATTAAAAGAAAGTACCTGGGTGACCGAGCCTTGCTCGGTAATTTTTTTTAAAGAAATCGTAAAAAAATAAAAATGGAATTTTTTTAAATGCAGGTGGAGGTCGATTCTAGATATTTCCACCTTTCTGGACCGCCTATTTCCCAAATGAGCTACTATGACAACGACGAACAAGATCAAATTTTTGCCTCCAAACCCCCTACATGCTGAATTACATGAAAACCGCTGGAGATTTGGAATATATATATATATATATATATATATATATATATATATATATATATATATATATATATATATTGGGAATCTCGGAAACTGCTCCAACGATTTTACGTACTCGGCAGTTTTTTTTATACGCTATTTTCAAGCATTGTTTTAATTTAATATTTACTTGTCTGGCTGGGGTAGGAACTATCGAAAATGTCTGGCTAAAGGGGAAACATCATCTTATTCTTATCCAAGTAATATATATTAAAATCAGCTTTAATTCTATGACGTAAATAGAAGTCAAATTTCATGAACTTTAAGGATGTCTGGCGGGGGGTTTCCACTATGCTAAGTGTCTGGCAATGACTGAGGAGATTCTTAATATTATACTAAAGGTGATATCAAAAGATCAAGCTTTATACTATGACGAAATTAATTCGGAATTTTCCAACCTTGAGTACCTCGTATCTCCCAAAGCCACTATGATCCAAATTCATAATCCATCGTTCTTACCTATTTTGGGAGCATGCACTGACAAAGTTTCAGCTTTTATAATTACGATCTGGCGCTCATGGGATCTTGGGCCATTAATTAGATGGTGGTATATAAAAATTTACATCAGGGATAAATTTTCCATTTATCAAAAAAAAATCTCCACTATATTTTGTAAAATTTGCAGTCATTTTGACTGGGCGAGCACAAGTTGTTAAGCTTCGTAATATCCATGACCTATTTAGTTAGGTACTCTAAAAAGTAGGAACAACTTACAATTTATGTTTCTCTGGTATCTATGCATCGCAGGTTTAGGTGCAAGTGTACTTACACAAAATCTCGCTGCATCGAATGTTTGCGTTATACAACTTTGTATGTCAATTTATCAGCTAGCCTAACTATGCTGATTATTATTACTATATTATACAATCATGGAGTACGGTTGCCGTACATAAAAATTGTTAAATTAAGTTGTCTGATTGTTAAGAGTAAATTATTGTGACTATACCTTTTACTATCTAATTAAAGTAATAAACCCTGTATCTTCTTAAATGCATTAAGTACAAGGAAACGTCTTAGGTATGGTATTAAATTTCATAGACAAATATGATTTCTGGAACAGGCTAAATAAAAATTTTAAAACTTTGAAATGATATATACATTGTCATAAAAGCCGTGTGGTATCCGGCTGAGTAGAATAAACCACCCTCCTTTCTTAACGAGGTGTCGTAAATGACGACTAAGCTAAGTTAATGCGCCGTTTGCTATCCGGCTGAGCACAAAAGCCCACCCTCATTCCTTACCAAGGTGTCGTAAAAGACGGCTAAGGTAAATTTATACGCCGTTTGATATCCGGCTGAATACAATAAATAGCCCACCATCATTCTTTATCAAGGTGGTGCAAAAGTCGACTAAGGTAAGTTGACGTCAGGCAGGCGGTCGGTAAAATACCTTTTTATGTCAGGAAAACCCATTATGGATCATCACTGCCTAACGGGGACGAGCGGGTATGTCGGACTTGTACCGCCTATGAACCTGACAGTGCTCCACTATGCTACTGGTGGCGAGTACAAGGTACTGCTGGACACATTGTCCCCTTCCCCGTCAGCAGCAATTCTGAACCCCAGAGTGCGTCACCGCTGGGTCAGGGCCTCTCTGTAGGTGGCTCCTTCCTCCGCTTATCGATGCATCGGGAGCACCAGATGCATCGACCACTGCGGGTACCTGTTCAGATGGACGTCCGATAAACCCTGTTCGGAACGCCAAGAGGTCCCCGTTAGAATGGCATACGACGGGCTTCGTCAAGTCGTTTGCGCCCCGCACGCCTGCGGCGGATCGGATCCAAGTACTCAACTTTACGAATCAGCTCCGCCGCCTCCTTTCGCGAGAGTACGTCGTCGCAGAAGAAGTCGTAAAATATTTATAAAAAAAGTGTTGCATATCCTACTTAGTGTGGGATAAGAGCAGGGGATTGAATGAAAAAAACTTTGGCATTAGGAACAGTTTTAGTCATCCCAGAAATCTATGCAATTTTTAAAATCTAAAAATTAATTTGAGTGAAACCGCTGGACAATCACTAATTATTAAGCTTCGATATCTTCTTGGCCAAATTAGGTATTTCGTATACGAACAACTCCTCATATTTTATGTTGCCCTGGTATGTTTGTACTTTACAAAGTTCATTATGAATCAATCGGTTTGAGCCCTTCGGTGAATCAAATGTCAAATGTGTATAAAAACAACTTTGTATGTTAATCATAACTTATTTTTTTATCTTGTTTTAGGAACGTGACCGATAAATAAAAAATTGCAATAAAAATAAAGATGTACTGAACATGTTCACAGTCCTACGACTTCCATTGGAGTCGTAAGTTACCTATAACATAGAGTGACGACCCCTATCAGGGTTACGGCTCATATTTTGCACCTTGTAATTTATTCTACGTGAAACTTGTGACAATAAAACAAATTACCAAAATAAACATTTTCATCACCATTCATCATCATTTTCCTGCCGTTACGCCCAATCCAAGTGGGGTTGGCATGCCATGTCTAAATACATTGTTACGTGATTAAGCTAATTTTACGACCAGCCGCTTGCCTGACGTTAACTTACCTTAGTCGACACCTCTTACGACAACTCGGCATGAAGGTGGTTAATTCTACTCTGGCGGATACCACGAGGCGTTTTTTTCCATCAGAAATACTCTTTTTTTTAGCAACTGTTGCATACCTTCCGGTGTTCGTTTGCCAAGTAATTTTGGAAGTTTTTCCCGACAATTTTTGTTACTTGAGGGCCCAGGCAAAGAGTCTAAAATACCCAAATTGAGAGTTACTAATATATTATAAAGCAGCTAGTATTGACATTTTATTATTCGGATGGAATTCGTTATAAATAATTACAGAGTTTACTATTGAGATAAATAAAATATCAGTTGCATTAATGTTTTTTTGTACCAAATAATTGATTTTCGAAAAGACTATTATAACTATTATAACGCCGTGTGGTATCCGGCTGAATAGAATAGTACCACCCTCATTTCTTACCGAGGTGTCGTAAGAGGCGACTAAAGTAAGTTGACCCACCGTGTGGTATCCGGTTTAGTAGAATAGACCACCCTCTCTCTTACCGAGGTGTCGTAAAATACGACTATGGTAAGTTGACGTCAGGCAGGCGGCCGGTCGTAAAAACACAGCCAAATCATGTAACAACATGTTTATAACATGTGCCGACCCCACTTAGAGTGGGATAAGGGCAGGAAGATGATATTATAACTACTGAGTTGATCAGTAATGTCAATCAATACCTTTCGTACCCTTATTATATAATCTACAATTATGGTAGTAGTCTATGCTGTATTTCGTCACTGTGACACGTTGATAACATAGTCACATCACGTCTATCGTGCCACTTGTGTAAAGTAAGTAGCGGCCTTTTACTATCCCACTGCTGAGAATAGGCCTTTTCTCTCCGCTTTTGGAGAGAAGGTTTGGAGCTAAGACCTACCACGCTGCTCCAGTGCGGATTGGTAAGTTACACATATCTCCAGAATTATCTAGAAATATACATGTTTCCTAACGATGTTTTGCCTTCACCGAAAAGCGTGTGATAATTTGCAATTATCAATGAGACACATTAGTTCGATATAAATTCCTTACCTAATATTACTATTGATAATTCTATTCTTAATACAGTCCGTCTGTCAAAAACCTTGGATTATTAATTGATCGCTCCTTTTCCTGGATTCCACAAATAAGAGGTAAGTCGCAAACATTTTTCTACGATGTCGTGTTTGAGGCGATGGAAGTACTTCCTTCCAATCAAGACAAAAATATCCTTAGCTCATGCCCTTCTCCTTCCCTTATTAGACTATGCGGACTGTGCCTATCTTGATCTAACTGAAGAACTCAATAAGCTCGAACGTCTACAGAATTTGTGTATCAGATTTATTTTTGGGTTACGTAAATACGATCACGTGTCTCAATAACGGGCACAGTTGAAGTTGCTTCCTATCAGACAACGCCGTAACTTACACATGCTTTCCCTTCTCTATTCTCTATTCTGTATAACCCTCTTACTCCGTCTTATCTCAAACAACGTTTCTCTTTCCTTGGCTCCAACACTGATCATCACCTGAGCCTTCGATCACATACTGTAATAAAAAATACGTTTTAACAGAAAAATTCTTTTTTGTCTGCCCGGGTTTTTGAACCCGTGATCTCCTCAAAGAGTCGCACGGTGTTTTATTGTTATTGTTAGGTCATTGCTGTTAGTTCTTCACGTTCTCCTCGTAAAAATAATAGAAAAAGACCATTTAAAAAAAAAAAATTAACAAGTCTATGAATGCATTTGGAGTCTTATTATTTTTATTCAAACGTCCGCGTTAAAATTTTCTTAAGAAAAATCAATTTTTTATTTTCTTCTATCTATATTTTAAAAACTACTGATATTCAGTTATATACATACCTAATAGAAAAGTAATAATCAAATTATTTATAATAGCTAAATAATTCTATTGTTATCAATTTTATTATTATTATAATTTTAATATGGATCCTCGCAAAGTAACGCCTATACACTGTCCATTATATTAACCATCTTTTGACAGATTGACGATTTACATATTTAGTGATGTCCTAAAGATTCTCGTATGCGATACCATTCCGATTATAGTACCTACTATCATTAATCGAATTACGTACCTAAGTAATTCGATTAATGATAACCTACGTAAACTAATAACAGATATAGAAATCAACATTTTGATTTAATATTGCCTTAGTTTTTTGAAAATAAATGTTAATCCGTGTGTATTTATTATAATCATAAAAAATATATTATACATCAACTGACAACATCAACAGACCTTCCGCTCGGCCGCCATTTTGACGTGATCTGTCACTCTCAACGAAACGCCCGTGATAGTCACACGCATTTACGTTCGCTGAGTGTTCTCTCGCATCTGTTACACCTTGAGTTAAGTAGCTTTATTCCTCGGAAAAACTTTTGTGAAACTTATATTAATTGATCGTGAAAATGCCGAAAGGACGTGTGTTGAAAGCACAATCGAGACAGTTAGTGTTAAAACTTCATGAGTATTTTGAGCAAGAAAATCAAAATGGCGGACCTCTTATACCTATCACGCAAGTCCGAAACCGTGTTGCAGCCGCGTTGGGGATCAGTCTATCAACTGTGACTAAAATCACTACTGATGCCTACGGCAGGAGCGGCTTGGAGCAAAACAAACCATCTACACCAAAAAGAAAGCGCCGGGCTCATAAGGTGACAGCTGTTGATGACTTTGACGCTGACGCTATTCGTCGTCATGTATATGATTACTACTTGAGAAAAGAAATTCCAACTTTGAGAAAACTTACTGTTTCTTTGAAAAGAAGTGGTCTATTTCATGGTGAAAAATCTTCTTTGGTCAAAGTTTTGAACACAATTGGCTTTTCATATAAAAAGTTAAATAAAAGAAAATTATTAATGGAACGCACAGATATAGCTATAGCACGTTGTGATTTTTTAAGAGAGGCAAAGAAAATACAAGATTGGGCAAATATTGTTTTCACGGATGAAACATGGCTCAACGCTAACCACACACTATCTCGTTTCTGGACTGATGATACTGCTGATTCCACTTCCTCAGTACCAATGGGAAAAGGTGAGCGCCTAATCATTTGCCATGCAGGTACAGCAAAAGGATTTGTACAAGACGCACTGTTGGCATTTAAATCGAAGAAATCAAATGACTACCACGAAGAGATGAATGCAAATGTGTATGAAGAGTGGTTCAAAAAAATGCTCATTTCATTGGAAGAACCATCAATAATTTTTATTGATAATGCGCCCTACCACTCCCGTCAAATTGACAAAATGCCAACACAGGCTAATAAAAAGCATGAAATAATTAATTGGCTTCGGGACAATGGAGAAAATGTGGACGACTCAATGTTAAAAGTTGAATTAATAAAAATATTAAAAACCAAAAAGAGAGCAAAACGCTATGTAATCAATGAAATGGCAGCAGAATATGGCCATACTGTTCTTCGGATTCCTCCATACCACTGCCAGTACAACGCAATAGAACTTATATAGGCACAAGTAAAAGGGCATGCTGCGAGATGCAATACAAGCCCCCCATTCACAGCGAATAAAATGTTGCAATTGCTAAAAAATGCTTGCACCCACGTAACGGCCGAGAACTGGGCAAGTGTGGTGGAAAGAACTAAAAGAGTAATATTCTCTGATTGGGAACGTGATATTGCGTTTGATAATATATTATCTACACAAGAGCTAATAATAACTGCTACTGAAGACTCCTCATCGGAGGAGTCTAGTGTTGATTATCATTCCGACGACTCGTGCTAATAAAATAAATTAAAATATCCTGATTGTTTTATTTGTATTCATGTATTAACTAAGAAGAAAGTAAAACTTTATATAATGTTATTAAATGTCTTTTAATACTCGTAACATCGATTTCTACCGATTAATTTTAATCTGTGGCATAATCGTAGTAACCATTATGTGTGACATCACTAAGTGGGCGGTACCCATCCATAAAGTACAAATATTATTTGTATGATATTTGTACGTAAGCAATACAAAACTTAATGAGCGTGAGCTGTCAAAAGACTGATAATATGATGGACGCAGTATAATTGTATAAATTATTCAATATACATAACTTTATGGCACTTAGGAGTACGAGTATGTAATAATTATTTGTATGGGGACTGCGAACGTGTTAAAATTTATAAAATAATACTTTCATGTAATGGAAGAGCGTGATTTTCTTTTTCCATTTTTATAAAGCGTGGCTTGATCTATAAAGGAAAAGAGATGGAACAAAGTGGTTCACGCTTTTTTCACGATAAGTGTGGCTTAATATATTGTATTAAGGAAAAAAGATGGTTAAAAGCGCTTCATGCTTTTTTCGCAATAAGCTTGATATATAAAGGAAAAAAAGATGGTTAAAAACGTTTCACAATAAAACTAAAAATTTTCTTTTTTTTTTTTAGTTTAATTCTACTTATACAGTGAATTATTTTTTACTTTTTATTTCGATGGGCTATAAAAGTGTATTTTTTCGATTTAACAAAGATATACGTAAATATGTAATTATGGCCTTACTACATGTAAATAGAAAGCCTTGTATTTCTTTTTATACACATTGCAGGCATTAAGACGTGTGAGATTTAATATTAAGGTACACAGTCTGCCCAAAAATACAAATTTAAAACCATACCAATATTATAATTGTGACAGTTTGTCTATTCATTATACTGACTGCTTGTGTCTCTATCTGTCTATCCAGGGCCAGTACCTTTTTAGGGGGCCGGGTTTAATGCACTTTTTTTATTTTTACAAAGAAAGGCTAGCACCTGGCTCTGATCTCGCCTAATCGTAAGCGAAAGATGCAGCCTAAGGTGGACTGCGCTTGCCACTATAGTGCCTATTCACTCTTTTTTTGGAATTTTTCAGATCGTAAGAGACCGGAAAGATAGATGCAGGAAGGGAATTCCACATTTTGGCCGTGCGCATGAGGAATGATGAGCCAAAGCGTTTAGTGCGTATTTTGCAGATATTAATTGTGTAGCGGTAGCAGAATAGTGACGGAGGGATCAGATCAAACATATCTGTGGCACACTCTCCGAAATATATTGTGTAAAAAACAGAAAGTGATGCAACTGCACGTCGGTGTTTAAGTGACGCGAGCCTTCTTTTAGCCAGCTTACTATTATCTATAATTCTTCTGGCGCGTTGATCTACTGAGTCGAGTGCCTCAAGCTGGTACTTAGCGGACCCATCCCAAAGATGACTGCAGTACTCCATACAGGAACGAACCTGTGCCTGGTATAAGGTTAAAATTTGTTCCGGTGTGAAGTACTGCTTCACTTTGTTTAGGATACCGAGTTTTTAAGCGGCTGTTTTGGCTTTTTTTTCAATAGATCGTCCAAAGTTCAAGGCAGGAGTAAGCTGCATGCCTAGGAGCTCTGAACAGTCAGTTATTTGCAGAGATATATTTCGAAAAGTAGGATGTAGATGGAAACCACTCCGTTTATTCAATTCCTACACGAACATTTTACAACCTACTTATTAACATACGCTTTTAATGTTATGTAATATTATGTATTAATAAAAATATAATAATGGCAACCACTCCGATTATCTCCTCGACCTCAAAACATTAACGGAACGGAAACTGAAGAATTTAAAAAATACTATATGAATATTTAGATCTTGCGAATAGAAGAAACTGATCCAATTTGACTCGAGGAAAGTATACCAAATTATTCTAAAAAACATTTAAAAAAAATATTAATTTATTTTGAGTGAAGTGGGAGATCGCAAGTTTATTAACTTGATCTCCTTGACCTTTTTACGTTATATTGCATATGGAACGAGAAATCCCTTACAATTCTTAATGCCTTGTATGTAACTTGTATGTAACTCCTTGTAACTTTGCACCGAGAGTTTAAAGGGTACTTTTACAATGTTTATCAAGTATGGTGGTATTATCTATTCTAATATATGGACCGTTTATTTTGAAAGTGGTGTAAGTCCATTTTCTTTTGTTTCGAGAAAATTAAAGATTACTATATTTGTTGATTTAAAAATACAGGCAAATTATATGAGGTCTGGCATTGTTTTATCAACATTTAATTTGTTTATATAAATTTGTTTTTGGCTAATTAGACTACGATAACACATATTTATGTGCTGTAAATGGACTTACACCACTTTCAAAATCAGAGAATTGTAAAAATAGTTTAACTTCAATTTTGCAAAATCAAATATCGCTTAAAATATACTTCATTGTAATATAATTTTGTTTACAGATACGCATAACAACGCATAAAATTTTATTTTAAACCTAAAGCCAATTACATTGTCATAATTACAAGATACTGATAGATATTGATTACTAGAATTTACTTATTCTCTGCATGTGGTAGTGTTTCATATCAACGTAGAGCCCAAACCGTTAGAGCTAGAAACTAAAAATTTCAAAACTCACACGTATTCCTGTTATCATGTAAGCATCCACTAAGAACGGATTTTACAAAATTCTACCCCAAAGGGGATGAAATCAGGTATGGAATTTTGTATAGAAATTGTTATTCCTTGGACTTATTTGCATGAAAATTCGTAGGAATAGAGTACGTATCCACTAGGGATTTCCTGAGTTATCAAAAAAAAAGTTTAGCCATTATAACCATTTTTTTGTACAAAGTACTTTTTGTGTCAAGAAATTATTAAAATCGTTGTAAGGTAAATAACTTACGAGTAGTGGAAACACGGAGGGGAAACAATGCAAATCGTCCGCGGGTGAAACCGCGGGACACAGCTAGTATAAAATAAATGAACAACAAGTGAACATATCATAACAAAACACTGATCGGCATCCATCTGCTATGCCACCTACCTCTGTCAATTGGACTTGCACCACTTTCATAATCAACGGTCCACATAAAGCTTAAGATTTTGTTTGTTTGAACGCGCTAATCTCAGAACCTACTGGACCGATTTGAAAAATTCTTTTAATGTATGATAGTCCATTTATCGTGGAAATCTTATAGGCTATATAAATAATATCACGCTAAGATGAATATGAGAGGGGCAGCAATAAAAGATATTATCGAAACGGCAAATTTAAAGCTTTCCTTGCGTGCGCTAAGTAAAGGGTGAAAGTTATTCAAAAATCTGTAATAATATATTTAACTCACAATAACTACTTTTATGTTCTAAATTTTAAATATTCACACTGATTTCCAAGAGATAGTTATATATATATAACCTTTGTACAACTTAGGTTTGGACGTCAAGACTTATTTTTGCAGTACCAAAAATACATAATTTATCAAATAGATGTAGGAATGTCAGCATATAGTATATAAAAAAATATAAAAAGCAAATATAAAAAATACCGTCAAGTTTCTTGCTGGCTCTTCTCGGTTGCAGCATTAGTTGCACTAGTGTGGACGATTTAATTTTACTTGTGCACTTAAATAAGTAATATTTTGAGTTTGAGTTTCAATATTGTCTGGCCAGTTGGCGCAGTGGGTAGTGACCCTGCCTTCAGCTCCGCGGGTCGCGGGTTCGATTCCCGCCGAGGGCCAACATTTTCTATAAATGAATTTGTTGGCCTTTGACTCATTTATTTCATAGCAACTCCCATGATGCCTCTACATAAAATATTAACGGGTCTGAAAAAGAAAATGAATTTCCATAATAGATTAAACAAATACAAATCAAAATCTTGTATGAAAGAAAGTAAAAAAATCGTATTATGGAATGTTTTCATGTTATTCTAAAAAATGTTAATAATAGTTTATTTTATTGATAGCAGTAGGCGCTCACTAGTTTATAAATTTGATCTCTTAACCTTATTACGTATTGCATATGGCACATATAAGGAAACACATTCTTCTCTACATTTGCTTACAGTATATTTTAAGTAATTTGATCTTTGTATATAAAAATATAAAGAATTATAAAACAATAGGTGATGTATATAATAGACAAAGTAGGAACCGACATACTCTTACGGCCCCTGCTTTGCGCCTTGAAATGTCCGTAAGTCGTTTGTGGGTTTGCGTATAAGATTCTATAATAAAATTCCACAATCAATTTTAGCTTTGCCATTACAGCAGTTTATAAACACTATTAAGGAGACGCTGATACAGAAAGCCTGCTATGCTGTTGAGGTTTATTTAGACAACAAGAATGCGTAGATATAGATATTGTTCGATCTTGTACAAGATAGAAACGATTAAATGTAACTAGTATTAAGAATTGTATTTTTAAAAGAGTAATCGCCGAGTTTCTTGCTGGCTCTTCTCGATAGGAACAGGTTTCCGAACCAGCAGTAGAGTTGACGATTCAAAAGCATTTGTTTACAAGTTTATTTGAATAAAGAGTATTTCGAATTTGAATTTAACGCTAAAGGTCTTGATCAAAGTCTTGGGTACCCCTAGTAACCTAAATTAAATTTAATTATATTAATTTTTTTATTCGTTTAGCTATATACTTGACTGGTGCTTTAAGGTAAATTAAGCATCGTGATGATATCTACAAATTCCTAGAGATTTTCTGGGATATATGTAATCTGCCATTTCCTATTACAGTTATGGGTCTAAGCTCTAATTCTAGACAGTATTTGTACAAAAGAAGGCTGGTTATTGTTAGTTTTATAAATTTTTAGTTAAAGTCGCGGCCAAATGTATTGTATCCATTAGGATACATACAATATATTCAGCCTACTCACTACTACTACTATTACTACAACTACTATAACTACTACTACTACTTCTTCTATTATTATTATTATTACTACTACTACCTACCAAAAAAATTGGAAGGACACGTTTGAAAGAAATATCAAAGAATCAAAAATAAAGTGTGTGAGATTCTAAAAAAACTAATAACGAGTATATCGGCTTCAAACCGGCTTGAAAAAAAAAGTTGTACATTTTCGGGAAGAGTAGATTTTTTTGGTCCTTTTATATATTGTTTGAGAAAAAAAGTCTTTGAAATTATGAGCACCGTAGGATTTCTTTCAGCAGAATTCCGTATGTTTAAATTGATATATCTTTTTTTCATAATTGTAGCTTTGCCTGGTTGAACTAAATGTAAATTATGTTTTGTACTATATACCTATACATATTACTGTAAACAGCATCAAAATTGGATGAGAGGTTTTTAAAATTAGCGTACAGACGCACAGATAAACATATAAAAATTTTGAAAACTCTTGTAATTATTATCTCAGATTTTAATTTTGTAATGGAAACAATAAATTTTTGTGACATTGAAGTCGGCATCTATATGATTTTATTATTATTTATTGTTTTACTATTCTCAATTACCTAGAGGCGAACTACTGACCTATTTCTATATTTTTTGCACAAACAACTTATATTTTATGATTCCCGAATTGCGCCGAAAGTTTAGGTAACGTTACTTTGTAAGGAACAATCAATGGAAATTTATTTTGGCCCCATAAATCCGCGCGACACGTTATAAATTTAAAAGTAACCTAGACCTGGCCTCCCCCTAGTCGTCCAATCGAATCAGCATTACAAATTTCAAAGAGTTGGATCACTGCATAAAATATACGTCAAATATTTTTTTTTGTAGTTGCCAATGTTGTTATTCTTATAATTCTTACTAATATTGTAAATGCGAAAGTCTGTTTGTATGTCTGTTACGTTTTCACGGCCAATCCACTGAATCAATATCGATGAAATTTGACAAAATTATTTATACTAATATATAAAGCTGAAAAGTTTGATTGTTTGAACGCGCTAATCTCAGGAACTACTGGACCGATTTGATAAAATCTTCTAGTGTTAGACAGTTCATTCATCGATGAACGCTATTATAGACTATATTATATCACGCACAGATGAATAGGAGAGGAGCAGCAATAAAAAATGTTAAGAAAACGGTAAAGTTTAAAGCTTTCCTTGCGTGCGCTACGTAAACGGTGAAAGTTATTAAAAAATCATATATTAGAAAATTGTTCCCTTGCGACAGCATTTGTTTAGCTTTTAAGGTTAACCCATTACAACCATTTTTATGGTTATCAAAATACTATATTATGGTTTTATACTTTCCACGCGGGCGGAGCAGCTGGCAATTGGTAGTTCCTAATACACTGGGGTAACATAAGAATATAGAAATCCTGTTAATTCAACAGGAATAGGATGTCATTCAAAAACGCCATCTATAATAAACCTATGGAAGTTTTTTATTCATGATGTGTCAAAGACGTATAAATGCAGAAGTCTGTCTGTTACGTTTTTATGACCGATTCGCTGAACTATTATTATTTTCAATTTCTATAGGGGAACTATAAGAAAAATTATAGTTAGGGTAGGTTAAAAACGATAGGGTTTGTGGTGAAAAAATAACAATATGGTATAATCATTGAAATAAAAGTTGATCATTTATATTTTATGCCGCCAAATAACAGACGTTTCGAGCAAACACATTCATAAACGGAATAAGTCTTTAGTTAGTAGTGTATGGCAACAATTTTTTATTTAATCCCATAGAGATTAAGCCATACAGCCAATGAAAAATATAATTAACACCATTTTTAATATCTGAAAAGCCATTACAGCTAAAACAATAATATATATTATTTTCAGATACGTATTTTACATAATATGCTCACAAAAACATAATTTTAAAAAATGTTTATATATTTTTTTTGTATTTATACTAAAAACGTTGGAATCTAGCGCTGTAGTCTAATATAATAATAATTAATAAGATAATTAAAAATAGTAACAAGTTTAAAATTGATACGTTACGTATCAATTTATTAATAAATAAGTTTCTTTTACGTTCCCATTAATAGTTTATAATATTTGTTACCATAAAAATATAATTTTTTGATTTAAGTATATGGAGTTTTTGTAACAGTTAGGCCCATTTCATGAAGTCTCCTTTTACTATGCTATTTTAATAAATATTTCATGTAAGTACGGGCTATTTACTAAAATTATCCAATTATGTTCTTGATAAAACGATAAACCCCTCTGATTCTTCCCAGATCGATCTGATTTTTGTGATGAAGATATTTGCAGGGTTGGAGAGTGACAGAAGCTAGTGTTAATTCTAAGACTAGAGTCGACGCGGACGAAGTTGCGGGTAAAAGGTAGTCGTTATATAAACATAAAAGCGTGGTTAATTACGGCTGATCATTTTACTGCTATTGAAAATTAATTTCAAGCACCCCGGCTTTATTTAACACAATCTTCTTGTGAAAATTATTTTCATTACCCGGTAAGCATGAACGAGATTAGGAATCTTCATTCAGTAGTCCTGGATATGACTCGTGCTGCTGTATCATCCCTGAAACACACCTTCACCTATAGTTATGTAATGAAGACAGAGGTAATTTTTTTTATTTTGTTAAATATATAAAACGATGGGAGTCACACATGCAGCACAGTTTTGTTTATGTTATTGCAATGCGATTCCAGCAAGAAAATTGTATAAATGACGTTGAAAAAAATGTTTAGGAATGGAGTATTACTCCATTAACTTTTTAATATATATATACCCTCACTCTCGAGCATGCGTGCAAGGTTTTGTGCGTTTACTGCCGGCCTTATTACCTGCGTCGCACTCCTTATCTTTGCAAATTATGCACACTCTAACAAGGCATTAATTGAGATTTCTTTTTCACCACAGAAATGACAATTCTCAATGGGAGCTTTTATAGCAAATAGTAATGTATAAAATAGTAGTGTTAAAAGCTCCGTGTACCCCTGAACGCTTGAGTTCGCCATTCGTTTGCTCACTTTGTAAGAATATCCTCCCGTTCTTCCGTCCGTTGAAAAAAACCTTTTTGGCTCGTTCCCTGACTGGCTTGGCGAAACTAGTTCTTGGAACTTGGAGACTATCGTCCACCTATTACTAGTAGTGGGTCAGAAGAGATTCCTTTTGCCAGTCTTCTTTGAAGCGCTCCCAGTTTATTTCGATAGAGTTTTTCATTGCTCAATCATATGTAGCTCTGGATAGAATGATGGAATTTGCTCCTTCATTGCCCCTTCATGTATAGCTCTGTATAGAATGATGGAGTTTGCTATCAAGGCCAGTATCCTTTTTTTCTCGCTCCGGGGTCACTTTTTGTCAGTATCAGCCTGTATAGACCTTCAGTCAAGCTTTGCGTTTTATTGCCTACCTCACCTACATGTTTTTTAAAATTCTAAATCTTATCCAGACCCAAAATATTTGACATGCTTTTTTGGGACCACTGCAACCTCCTGAACCCTGAATGATAAAATTTAATAGGTTCTAACTTTCCTTCCCGAATAAAACGAAAGCCTCTGTTTTTTTAGGGGCCAACGCAAGCTGTTTTGGTTGCATTCATTCGCTTATCCATTTAAAGGCTCTGTTACCCCGATTCATAAGTACAGCTTTATTTCTGGCCAACACCACGAGTGCCAGATCAACAGCAAAGCTTATAAGTTGGACGCTTGCTTCGCGTTTTAGGTGATTGCGCCTTACAGTATATTCCAGACGGTTGGGTCGATTAGCGATCCTTGAGGGACTCGTTGCTAATTCGTTATCATTTTTTCCTTGCAGTTGTTGTCTGTTACTTTGATGTATCTATCGTCCAAGTAGCTACTGACAAGATTCTGTATTTAGCCAGGGAACTTCCTTTTTCTTTATTCCAGTAAGATCATTCTCCAGGAAGCAGAGTTAAATGTACGCCTACGGAAATAAGAGTAAAGCTTCCTATTCCTGTGAGGGTCGTGTCGAGCTTTCATATCGGTACTACAACTATCTGTATGGCCTTTAAAGTGAATTGCCGTCGTCTGCTAATAAACAAAGATATCATTTGCACTGAAAACATTTCTAACAAAACCATTAAAAAATTATAAAATCTCTCTTTGTGGCAGCATCTTTCGGTATAACTGTTAATGTGAAGCTCTATTGGGTGTCCTGATTAAAAAAAAACTTTACTATATTATCATTTGTATAAAAATTTAAACCTTTCGTTCAGTAATTTTTTAGTATAATCATATCATTTTACAAAAAATAATTTTACGCTGCGTCTGTCTGTGTGTTCACGATAAACTCAAAACTAATGCACACATTTTCACGTAGCTTTAACGATAACCATGTGGGATTTTCTCCGAAAACGCTGTCTAATTTCTTTAAAAATGTACGGTGGGATTATTTTATTTTCTATCTCTTTCATAGGCTTAAGAAAAGTTTTCGCAGGCAAATATACTTAAAATTTTCTATAAATTATTTCCAATGGGGTAAATCAATACTCCAGATAAGTACTTTTGTTTTACATTATGTAAACTAACAAAGTGGATAAAGATATTCATAGTGGAATAGTTATCAATTACTTCACTTGCAGTATTCAATATTAAAATATGTTATGAATGATTCATGCTGAGTCGAACTTTTGGAAGCTC
Source organism: Morpho achilles (assembly GCA_947086495.1). Lineage (NCBI taxonomy): Eukaryota > Metazoa > Arthropoda > Insecta > Lepidoptera > Nymphalidae > Morpho > Morpho achilles. The sequence goes on along the minus strand of CAMTZB010000022.1, from coordinate 8,993,929 downwards.
TAGACTCCAAATAAAGGGGTTCAGCGGATTCACCGTGAAAACGTTACAGACAGACAGACAAACTTTCGCATTTATATTAGTGTATATATAAATACTAACTGTTTATAGTAGAAAACGAAAATAAACCTGTGGTTCATGATTTCCATCATCCTCCTGCCCTTATCCCACTCTAAGTGGGGTCGGCACAACATGTTACAAACATGTTGTCATATGATTTGGCTACGTATTTTACGATCGGCCGCCTGCCTGACGTCAACATACCTTAGTCGTATTTTACGATTCCTCGGTAAGAAAGAGGGTGGTCTATTTTACTCAACCGGATACCACACGGTGGGTCAAGTTACCTTAGTCGCCTTGTACGACACCTGGGTAAGAAATGAGGGTGGTCTATTCTACTCAGCCGGATACCACACGGCGGGTCGACTTACCTTAGTCGCCTTTTACGACACCTCGGTAAGAAATGAGGGTGGTACTATTCTATTCAGCCGGATACCACACGGCGTGGTTCATGATTTGTGCTGTACAAAAAGTACATAAACCGTTTGTGAGTTCAAAAGTAATAATTAATTTTTTTAGCTTTGTTATGGATCTCCGCAAAGTAACGCCTAATTCTATAAAAAGTTTTTTGACGAATTTTTGAAGAACTGAAATATGTATAGTATTAAAAATTACCCTTAACTGTTAGTTGTTTGTGTGTTTTCTAGGACGTCAAGAAAAAAAATCCTATATGTTAGCCTGGTATTCATGAATTGTACCAAATTTAATCAATATTGCCCCAGCGGAAAACCATGTGTAGCAGTTAGTAATGCAGACAAATAGACTTTCGCATTTATAATATTAGTACCTGGGTGACCGAGCCTTGTTCCGTAATTTTTTAAAGGATATAAAAAATTATTTCCTCCTCCTCGCATCGTTATCCTCATAGCTGAGGCTCGTGATCCCTAATGCCGAGTGATTATCTTTTGGACAGTTGCTCGCCACTTGTTTCTCGCCTTTGCCGAATGGAGAACCACGTGCAGATCTATGTCCAAAGCAGTTCGAATCTGGTCTGACCATCGAATTGGGCTACGTCCTCGAGGTCTTTTTCCGTCAATCTTGCCGGTAACCATGAGTTGCTCGAGGTTGTCACCATTTTTTCGGGCGATGTGGCCAAAGAACTCAAGCACTCTTCGCAGGCAGATGGATGAGAGTCGGGTCCTTACATTTAATTCGTGCAAGATAGACGCATTTATTAAAAAATTAAAAAATTAAAAAATTATTTAAGAAAAATAAGAAAAGAAAGAACGCGCCGATGACATGTGGGATTCGAACTCGGGTTATGGACATTTTCGGTACGCCCGTTACCCATCGGCTATAGCAACATTACATTTAACAGCTAAAAAAATCCGTTGCTTTCCATTCTATATTATACCATAATATAATATTTTTTATTGCATGAAAATGGTATATAATATATTTAATATGATATATAAGGATACAACATTTTCTGCCATTTTGGCGTGCAAAAATATTTTTAATAACATACATCTAAAATAAAAATTAATAGAATTCCATCAAAGTCTCAAAACAATTCCATTTTGATAGAATTTTACACAAATACAAATAAAAATTTTACCATTTTAAGTAGAAACTAGAGAGATCGATTTTTGTCCCCCTACATGCGGAATTTTAGGAAAATCGTTCGAGCCATTTTTGAGATTCAGCAAATATATTTTATATTTGTAGTTATTTTGACGATCAGCTAAATAAGTAGAGCAACTCATTTTTAATACGATCCCTTGTATTTATCTAGACAAATACTTATGATGCATTTATACTAGTATAAATGCATTATAAGTATTTGTCTCCATCATAAGTCTAGGTTGTCTAGGGGACATGCAAATTTAGAATGCACCTAAGTAAAGTTGTTTAGTCTGTATTTTGTATTTGAATTTCAAAAGGAGTTATGTTATTTATTTATTTAAAATTTAAATCAATTGATTCTCAAGGTTATCCTTGTAACTGGGCTTCTTAAAGATCGAATCGTTACTTTGTATTATGTATTTACTGATGTTTATTTTTCATAGCACCCATCGACAAAACTTCAAACTTTTAAAAATCTACTTAAAATCAATTCTATGATTACTTACATTAGTTACGCTAGACGTTCTAGGGCGTTACTTTCTTTATTTAATTTAGTTTATAAAGTACTAGCGGCCTGCCCCTGCTTCGCACGGGTATAAAATATATATCCCATGTCAGTCAGTGTAAAAAAAAATGATTAAAATTGATCCAGTTGTTTTGATTTATTCATTACTGCCCGTGGCCGTAGCGTTAAATTTGGAGAAAAACAATTTCCTTTCCCAAGAAGACTTCCTGCTATCTTTGGAATATCTAAATTCATATAGTACATTATTACTTATTTACTTTTATAATTTCCCTATGTATTTTATTTTTACAATTAATTACAGAATGTCTTTAAACAAACTCTTGAAAGAGCTATATCGCTGCTAAAGTCGAAGTGTTATAGGGTGAAGCGCGGCCTCCTCACGGCATTTTAAATCTGTAATATCTCCGAAAATGTTCACTTAAATTACATGCTGTAAACGGCCATATTGATCAATATTAAATCAACTATTTATTTAAGGTACTTAATTGGATAAGGATTAATGCTGTATTGTATAAGAATTGCTTCAAAAATAAGGTATTATTTTTTGTAAAAAGTAAACGACAAAAATGCTTTAGTGGGTTATCCATAAGCGATAGACATATACCATCGCGGACTTTTCTGTAGACCTTTTCAATGTGTACAAATACTTAGTACATTATTTTGATAAATCTCGTAGGGTTTAGCCTGCGTTTGCAATGTAAGCGGAAAAAAATTTAATTATTTACAGAAACCTCCAAAATTAGAGTATTTCTCTACTCCGTATTGAATGTTATTATACGTACAAACCTTCCTCTGGAATCACTCTATCTATTAAAAAAAACCGCATCAAAATCTGTTGCGTAGTTTTAAAGTTTTATGCATACATAGGGAAATATGGACTTTGTTTTATAATATGTAGTGATAGTGATAGTGATTGTTATTTTCCTCGCTAGAGAGCTCCGATCATAAATGCGTCCGATCGCTGCTAAATTCAAATGGTTAAAGAGCGAACCGCGTTTTTTTTTTCGAATTTGACTAATGCTGTTAGCCCTAATGGCTTTGACAGCGTCACCGATAAGACGGGCGAGCGCGGAAGCATCGCCCAGAGGCGAACCGCGACCTCCGACGCGCTGTTTATAGGCTCGCGGCGCGGCCCCTGCATTTTAAATCTGTAATATCTTCGAAACTGTTTATTTAAATTACATGCTGTAAAGGGTCATATTGATCAATATTTAATAAACAATATATTTAAGGTTCTTAATTGGATAAGGATTAATGCTGTATTGTATAAAAATTGCTTTGAACATAAGGCATCATTTTTCGTAAAAAGTAAATGACAAAAACTGCTATTGTGGGTTATCCATAAGAGATAGACATATACTAATCGCGGACTTTTCTGTAGACCTTTTCATGGTGTACAAATACTTAGTACATCATTTTGATAAATCTCGTAGGGTTTAGCCTGCGTTTGCAATGTAAGCGGAAAAAAATGTAATTATTTACGACATCACATTAGAAACCTCAAAAATTACAGTATTTCTCTACTCCATATTGAATATTATTAGACATGTAAACCTTCCTCTAAAATCACTATCTATTAAAAAAAAACCGCATCAAAATCTGTTGCATAGTTTTAAAGATTGAAGCATACATAGGGATATGGAGTACTGCTGTCATTTGTGGGATGGTTCGGCCAAGTACCAGCTGGATGCTTTGGACTCGGTGGACCGACGTGCCAGAAGGCTTATTTCCGATAAAACCCTGACCAGTGCCAAATTTCGGAGAGTGTGCTGAGGTACTCCACAACCTAGTTCCTCCATCGCCTTTCTATCATCGCACCGCAAGGCATCGGGAGAAGTTCCATCCTTACGTCATTGACCTCCCACGTAGGCGCACGGAGCGCTTTGCGTCCTCTTTCTTAATGCGCACAGCAAGGGAATGGAATTCTCTCCCGGCATCTATGTTTCCCGGTTCATTTAATATGGGTATCTTTAAAGCTAACGTAAATAGGCATCTTCTAGGCAAGCGCGCTTCATCTTAGACTACATCATCGCTTACCGTCAGGCATGATTGCAGTCAAGCGCTCACCTATTACGCAATAATAAAAAATAAAAAAAATATACGGACATAGGGACAGACAGAGAATGCGACTTTGTTTTATACTATGTAGTGATATTATTTATTTTTACAATTGATTAGACAATGTCTTTACATACAACATTCATAGCTTTCTTATCATTAGACAATATAAACTTGAAAGAAGGACATTTAGTTGCGCCTCCGGTCGCTGCCAAATTAGAAGTGCTTATAGGTCTAAGCGCGGCCTCCTCGCGGGATTTTAAATTTGTAATATCTCCGAAAATGTTCACTGAAATTACATGCTGTAAACGGCAATATTGATCTATATTAAATCAACAATTTATTTAAGGTACTCAATTGGATAAGGATTAATGCTGTATTGTATAAAAATTGCTTTGAACATAAGGCATCATTTTTCGTAAAAAGTAAATGAAAAAAACTGCTATTGTGGGTTATCCATAAGAGATAGATATATACCATCGCGGACTTTTCTGTAGACCTTTTTAAGGTGTACAAATACTTAGTACATCATTTTGATAAATCTCGTAGGGTTTAGCCTGCGTTTGCAATGTAAGCGGAAAAAAAGTAATTATTTACAGAAACCTCAAAAATTACATCATTTCTCTACTTCGTACTGAATGTTATTATACGTACAAACCTTCCTCTAGAATCACTCTATCTATTAAAAAAAACCGCATCAAAATCGGTTGCGTAGTTTTAAAGTTTTATGCGTACATACGAAAATATGGACTTTGTTTTATAATATGTAGTGATATAAGCTTCATACTTGATATAACCGTGTGGTATCCAGTTGAGTAGAATCTACAACTCTCTTTCTTACCGAGGTGTCGTAAAAGGCGATTGAGGTAAGTTGACGTGAGGCAGGCGGCCGGTTGTAAAATACCTAGCCAAATCATGTGTCAACATGTTTGCAACATGTTGTGCCATCCTCACTTAGAGTGGGATAAAGGCAGGAGGATGATGATGACTTGATGTAACTGAACTTCGCAATAACTCTTATTCTTTCTGTTTTCGATCCATTCGAATATGAAACTCTTAATAGTACCAGATTTCCCGAATAAAACGAATTTCTAAATGAATATCATACCATTGCCTGTAAAGTAAAAGTAAGTAGCGGCCTGTTACTATCCTACTGCTGAGAATAGGCCTCTTATCTCCGTTTTTGGAGAAAAGAATTGGAGCGAAGACCTACCACGCTGCTCCAATGCGGATTGGTAGGTTACACATATCTCCAGAATTCTCTAGAGATATGCAGGTTTCCTCACGATGTTTGCCTTCACCAGAAAGCGCGTGATAAATTGCAATTATCAATTAGATACATAAGTTTGAACAGAAAAACTCATTGGTGTCTGCCTGTCCGTGACCTCCTCGTAAGAGTCGCACGGTGTTATCGCTGGGCTACCACAGCTACACCATTGCCTGAACTTGACCTAATTATTTTTATACCTCCTAGTGCTTATTTACGCCTAATACTGTTAAATATTTTAATTAAGAAAATTGTTTGCTGATGATAAACTCTGAAGACTTATATGATGTAGACCCATGCACTGTCCTTAAATTACTTTTAAGTTATTAATTAAATATATTCTGTTTATTTACTTAGTGTTTATATTAAATGTAGGTATGTATACATAATTTATGTTATATTTCTTTTTTTTCTGTATTGTTCCATGCTGTCACTTTCCTTTCGTTCTCGCGCAATGGCAGCCACTGAAAATCATTGCTAGGGTTCCTGCCCTAGCTGAAAGCTGAGTGGTCTACCATTTTGTGACCTATTATATTTATTTATGTATTTCTTAGTATCTTATTGCTTATTTTAAATTCTTTGTATGGTTTTTTTTGAAATTTTTATTTACGTTAAGGTCACAAATAAAGGTTTTTGAATTTGAATAAATAAAGTCAACCGAAAAGTGTGAGGGCGAGAAATAATTTCCTTGTTTATTTTAATCACTAAATATTATAAAGAAAAGTTGTCCGCGTCCGTTTGTATGTACGTAATAAAGGCAAAATTACTAGATGAATTTTTTATGCAGTTTTCTTCAATAGATAGAGCGGTTCATAAAAAGGGTTTGATGTAAAGTTTATTTTTGAAAGAATAAGTCAAGCCGCCTTTATAAGATAAGATATAACGATTGTTAATACTAACAGCTTCTTGGCGGACAATGGACGTGGTCAAAATATTCCAACGTTATTTTTCTTATCACACTCTAGTCGGCGTGATAACTAATTACACTCGGACAACCAGACCTTCATTAAACGTTACCCTTAGGACTTCTAGTCGTCCACTTGGTTCTGCTGTAAAAGCCAATTCTTATGGACGTGACTAAAGAAAAATTAAATGTGGGACTATTCCTACAAAAACGTCCGCGGTGGCATAACTTTTAAAGATAACTTTCAATATTCATTCTAATTTCTAAGAAAACGGTCACGTTATAATGCTGTAATTGGAGCTGTCAACAAGGATAGACTAACTAAGATACTAACTACGTATATAATGCTCAATTAATTATATGATGCTCATGGGCAATATCCATTATAGCATTTATTTTAAATGAATAGGACTGGAATGAAAAGTAATGCGCGCGTAAATTAATACAAACGCTATTTTCCCAAGGCATGATTTGCGCTGTGCTAATGTATGAATAAAATAAATAATAGAAAATAGAAGGCAAAAGTTAATATCTTCTTTTATAACATTTTAAAAAGTGTAAGCACCCTAATGTACATTCATACTTTTAGGTACAGTTTCAGCCATATGTAAATCTTTCAAGAGAGCCTTGAAACCGTTTCTTCAGTTTCACATTAACTCTTTGACGATACGAATTATATTACGAACCAACGCCGTTTTGTTCATTTTTTAAACTGTAAACATTTTTCAATCTTTGAAGAGAAAATTACATGACTATTATGTTAAAATTACAGTTATATATAAATTAAAATTACAGTTACTTATTCATCACCCTCCTGCCCTTATCCTACTCTAAGTGGGGTCGGCACAACATATTATGTTATGTTAATCATGTTGTCATATGATTTGTCTACGTATTTTAGGGCCGGCCGCCTGCCTCCACCTCCTCGCTAAAAAATGAGGGTGATCTATTTTACTCAGCTGGATCCCACACTGCGCGTCAACTTGCTTTGCTCGCCTTTTACGACACCTCGGTAAGAAATGAGAGTATTCTATATTCTTCAGCCGGATACGACACAGCTTACATTGTTACTTATTATAAATGCAAAAATCTGCTTGTCTGTCTTTCTGTGTATCTGTTACGGTTTCACAGCTAATCCACTGGACCAATTTTGATAAAATTTTGCACAACGAACTAGGAAATAAATGCTATTTTTTTGTTCGGGAACAAAGTAAAAAACAAATATTGCATTACTGAGAGTACTTAAATACATAGGTAAGTTGTCGCGGTCGAAGTAGTGGGTACCACTAGTAATTTATCAAGTTATTTATTTGTATCTTTTGTTTTTCAGATATTGATTATATTACCAACCTATAACTTTTTCTTGACGAAACTTGGCAACACTGAATAATTTTTCGAAAAATGAATATATAATATAGGAAAATACCGTCAGACAATGCGCAGAAACCTAGATCGAAATTTAAATTTATAATGCGCAAAAAAATTGAGACCAGGATTCAATTCGATTTTATTTTTAAAACGAGACGAAGCGTTTTGCGCAAGTATGTACAAAAAATGTGCATTTTTATCAAGGTTGAGGCGTCATTTGTTGTTTTTTTTCGTTACAAAGTCCCCTAAGTTATATATGAATACAAATATGTTGATATCATCCGATCGTGGAAAAAATGATATCATTTTTATATCATATTGCCACACAAAGATGTAGAGTGATATGATTTTTATTCCGATTTGTTATGCTACATATACAAAAAGGGGCCACTTATTTCAATTCTTCAATAGTTTGACGACGAGGTTTTTTTATTGTTTACTAGTGATTTAATCCGGCTTTGCATGGGAAGGCGTGTGACAACGAAAATTTTCAAATTAATTTTTTCAAGCATTAAATTTTGCGATAGATATTTAATTAAATTATGCTCTTTACTATCGGCGATGATCGTTAATCGTGTGATTGTCCATAATTGCGCGATCATCATCGTGCCCACTCATCATCGGTAGTCTGATACGATGCATATTGTAAATGCAAAAGTCTGTCTGCGTGTATGTTGCGCTTCTGCACATAATCCGCTGAATTAAGATTGATGTAGTTTGGCACATTATAGTTTATACACCGGGTTAATACAAAGATTTTCTTACCCTTAAAAACATTCTCGTACCCTTATCCATGTTACAAACATTTTGCCACATGATTTGGCTAAGTATTTTACGACGGGCCGCCTCCCTGACGTTAGTTTACCTTAGTCGTATTTTACGACACCTCGGCAAGAAAGAGGGTGGCCTATTTTACTCAACCGGATACCACACGGTGGGTCAACTTACCTTAGTCGCCTTTTACGAGACCTCGGTAAGAAGTGAGGGCGGTCTATTCCACTCAGCTGGATACCACACGGCGGGTCGACTTACCTTAGTCGCCTTCTACGACACCTCGGTAAGAAATGCGGGTGGTAATACAAAGATTTAAAAAAATTCACTTTATTTTGGAAAAAGAAATATACATTGCAAGCCGTGGTAGCCCAGCGGTGAGACCGCACGACGATACGACTATGGGTTCAACCCCCGGGTAGACACAAATAAGTTTATCTATTAAAAACTTATATTTCTGTTGATAATTGCAATTTGTCGCACGCTTTGTGGCGAAGGAAAATATCGTGAGGAAACCTGTATACATGTAGAATTCTAAGGATAGAAAAGTCTTAGCTCCAATTATTCTCTACAAAAAACGTAGAGGAAATGAGTGGCCAATGGCCAGCAGTGATACAATATAAATAACAGTATTTTAACTGTTCTATTCTTATATTTATTTTTTGTTAATTAATTTGGTGAATTAAGCTCCTAATTACTAATATACCACTACTTGAGACAAATGTTCTCTAATCACTAGCTAATATATCAATCATTGGGATAAGTATAGGCGAGAATGCGTGACGTATCCGCACATATTGATATTTTGATATTAAATTTGAATTTTTGATACTGGGCAAAGCTTTATTTATAGCTAACTCATGTATATAATGACTTCTGTGTACTATATACTATATATTATATAAAAATAAATAACTTTTGTAGACATGATTGGACGGTATAGTGTGTATAGTAAAGTAATGGCCTATTACTTTGCCACTGCTGGGCATAGTCTTGCTCTCTTCGTTTTTTTGTTTGGAGAGAGGGTTTGGAGCTACGAAATACGCTGCTCTAATGCGGATTGGTATATCACACATTGCCAGAATTCTCTAGAGATATGCAGGTTTCCTCACGATGTTTTTCTTCACCGAAAAGCGTGTGATAAATTGCAATTATCAATAAGATACATAAGTTTTAACAGAAAAACTTATTGGTGTCTGCCAGGGTTTGAACCCGTGACCTCCTCGAAAGAGTCGCATGGTGTTACCGCTGGGCTACCACAGCTTATCATACATTAAATTTTTTGTTAATTTATTCGGTGAATTAAGCTTCTGGTTACTAATATATCACTACTTGGGACAAATATTTTCTAATCTGTGACTTAATAGGCAAAATAAGCCGGGGCGAATCACTAGCTAATATATAATATACATATGATACTGGGCAAAGCTTTCTTTATAGCTAACTTATGTATAGTGACTTGTGAGTACTATATGCTATACTATATCCTACTATTCCTCACGATGTTTTCATTCACCGCAAAGCGTGTGATAAATTGCAATACCAAATTACAGAAACAGAAAAACGTATTGGTGCGTGCCCGGGGTTTGAACCCGTGATAACCCTTGAACGAGTCACATGTTTTTCACCTCTGGGCTATCACAGTTTCACAACAATGCAGATTGATTAATAAGCAATGTGTTACTAAATAATTAAAGTTACTTGATGTTTAACGACTTACGTTTGATACCAAAATAAATTATAAATATATATATATATTTATTTATTAATTTTTATATTTTATTATTTAGTTAGTTTTAAGTTTTTTTATATGCTTGTTTTTGTAAAATAATTTAGTTTAGTAAATAGTTTATATATTATATAGTATTAAGTGTATTATAATAATGGTAAAGTATAGATGTATAATTATTTATTGCTGTGTACTAACAATTAAGCCCTCATTAATTATTTATGGTACGACTACGGTACCAATATAACTGAAAAAACTGAAAAAATTATATAGATTAAACGTACGTACGTGTTATTGAAAAACAAAACCACCACTGTTTTGGAATCAAATTTCCCATTTTCGAGAATTAAAAAAAAATAACTTACTGGACTACCGAATACCCATCCTTTTAAGCTTTCTGATCAACTATGTTTAGTAATAAGTGTGCTTTCAAGCCAATAATTACTATGCTTAGCACACGGGCTGGTGATTGCCTAACAGAACTTAATTCAACGATAGCGCCTGGTTATACAGCCAGTCATTGACTACTAGTTGCAGTTCAGGTTGGCGTTTGAGGTAGCTGACTGAGACTAGTTTTTATTCTTACACCCCGACATTAAATATTTTGAATTAGTGTACAGGCAAGTACGAAATAGGATGCGAAATTGTCGTATATATAACCAAAAACATATAACAGAGTCATTAAACTAATTTCCAAATTTCTCAATTGTGGTCATTTTCAATATCTGGTCACCCTATTATGAATATCCCTTTTTTTTATAAATTTAAATCCTCAAACAAATATTAAACTTTCGTAAACGATTTAGTTACTCTCGATTCAAACTTATCTTCGGATAGCTAAAAGTAATTGGGAGATGAAAGCTCTTACTTGTAACAAGGGTATAGGTAGTTTATATACTCACCTGTCTAGCTGTCTAGGGTGGGGCGTCAGTCATAAAGGGGGATGAGAAATCGGGTGATGAACGACTCAGCTCTTTTATATTTATGTTTTCCTGGTATCTTAACTTAACTTTTGCAACTATATTTAATAGTTTATAGTTGCGAAATGTGAGGTAAAGGGGGTGGGGGGCTGGTCGGTAATCGAGTATGGTACAAGTCAATTTAACCGATTAAATTTTTTCCTACAAAAAAATTTAAATTAAAATTTTTCTCTTCTGGCTTTTACACTCATACGAATTTTAGGAATTGTCTTACATAGGTTACAGGGCGAAGGTTATTTTGCCCTAACTATACTGCGTCCATCATATTATCAGTCTTTTGACAGCTCACGCTCATTAAGTTTTGTATTGCTTACGTACAAATATCTTACAAATAATATTTGTACTTTATGGATGGGTACCGCCCACTTAGTGATGTCACACATAATGGTTACTACGATTATGCCACAGATTAAAAATAATCGGTAGAAATCGATGTTACGAGTATTAAAAGACATTTAATAACATTATATAAAGTTTTACTTTCTTCTTAGTTAATACATGAATACAAATAAAACAATCAGGATATTTTAATTTATTTTATTAGCACGAGTCGTCGGAATGAAAATCAACACTAGACTCCTCCGATGAGGAGTCTTCAGTAGCAGTTATTATTAGCTCTTGTGTAGATAATATATTATCAAACGCAATATCACGTTCCCAATCAGAGAATATTACTCTTTTAGTTCTTTCCACCACACTTGCCCAGTTCTCGGCCGTTACGTGGGTGCAAGCATTTTTTAGCAATTGCAACATTTTATTCGCTGTGAATGGGGGGCTTGTATTGCATCTCGCAGCATGCCCTTTTACTTGTGCCCATATAAGTTCTATTGCGTTGTACTGGCAGTGGTATGGAGGAATCCGAAGAACAGTATGGCCATATTCTGCTGCCATTTCATTGATTACATAGCGTTTTGCTCTCTTTTTGGTTTTTAATATTTTTATTAATTCAACTTTTAACATTGAGTCGTCCACATTTTCTCCATTGTCCCGAAGCCAATTAATTATTTCATGCTTTTTATTAGCCTGTGTTGGCATTTTGTCAATTTGACGGGAGTGGTAGGGCGCATTATCAATAAAAATTATTGATGGTTCTTCCAATGAAATGAGCATTTTTTTGAACCACTCTTCATACACATTTGCATTCATCTCTTCGTGGTAGTCATTTGATTTCTTCGATTTAAATGCCAACAGTGCGTCTTGTACAAATCCTTTTGCTGTACCTGCATGGCAAATGATTAGGCGCTCACCTTTTCCCATTGGTACTGAGGAAGTGGAATCAGCAGTATCATCAGTCCAGAAACGAGATAGTGTGTGGTTAGCGTTGAGCCATGTTTCATCCGTGAAAACAACATTTGCCCAATCTTGTATTTTCTTTGCCTCTCTTAAAAAATCACAACGTGCTATAGCTATATCTGTGCGTTCCATTAATAATTTTCTTTTATTTAACTTTTTATATGAAAAGCCAATTGTGTTCAAAACTTTGACCAAAGAAGATTTTTCACCATGAAATAGACCACTTCTTTTCAAAGAAACAATAAGTTTTCTCAAAGTTGGAATTTCTTTTCTCAAGTAGTAATCATATACATGACGACGAATAGCGTCAGCGTCAAAGTCATCAACAGCTGTCACCTTATGAGCCCGGCGCTTTCTTTTTGGTGTAGATGGTTTGTTTTGCTCCAAGCCGCTCCTGCCGTAGGCATCAGTAGTGATTTTAGTCACAGTTGATAGACTGATCCCCAACGCGGCTGCAACACGGTTTCGGACTTGCGTGATAGGTATAAGAGGTCCGCCATTTTGATTTTCTTGCTCAAAATACTCATGAAGTTTTAACACTAACTGTCTCGATTGTGCTTTCAACACACGTCCTTTCGGCATTTTCACGATCAATTAATATAAGTTTCACAAAAGTTTTTCCGAGGAATAAAGCTACTTAACTCAAGGTGTAACAGATGCGAGAGAACACTCAGCGAACGTAAATGCGTGTGACTATCACGGGCGTTTCGTTGAGAGTGACAGATCACGTCAAAATGGCGGCCGAGCGGAAGGTCTGTTGATGTTGCCAGTTGATGTATAATATATTTTTTATGATTATAATAAATACACACGGATTAACATTTATTTTCAAAAAACTAAGGCAATATTAAATCAAAATGTTGATTTCTATATCTGTTATTAGTTTACGTAGGTTATCATTAATCGAATTACTTAGGTACGTAATTCGATTAATGATAGTAGGTACTATAATCGGAATGGTATCGCATACGAGAATCTTTAGGACATCACTAAATATGTAAATCGTCAATCTGTCAAAAGATGGTTAATATAATGGACAGTGTATAAATTTACAACCCTATAAATTTCCTAAGAATATACAGGTTTTATGATGATATTTTATTTCTACGCTCGTAAATATGACTTAAGAATCTCACATCGTCTCAGGCGCTCTAACCGTATAGTCATTATGTCGCTGTTAGGTACCCGACGATTGGGACTGGGGGTGGCCTTGGAGAAATCCGAGGCCATTTGCTTCCACAGGCCTTGGATGGCGCCCCAGTAGGCTCCGGTTGGTGGTGGGCGGGACGTCCATCGCAATCTCGAATACATTAAGTACCTGGGATTACTCCTCAACAGCCGATGTACGTTCGAGGCCCACTTGCCAGCCCTGAGCAGGCTCCTCCCGAATTTGGGAGGGCCTAACGCAGGCTGCCGGCGCCTTTACGCCGGGGCGGTTCGGTCGATTGCCCTGTACGGCGCTCCCGTATGGGCGAGGCGGCTGACCGCGAGATCCTTGCCCCTGCTTTGTGCAGGGCTACCGGGCCAACTCCGGCGAGGTCGCCTGCGCCTTGGTCGGGTCCCCCCCATGGGACGTAGAGACCGAGGTGCTAGCTCAGGCCTACCGCCGTAGAGTCGAAGCCCGTTCACCGGGAGGAGACTCAACGGTGGTAGAGGTGGATTGGCGGAGGGCAGCTCAGGAAGAGCTCCTCCGTCAATCGAGGCGGTGGCTTGAATCGCCCGGTGCAGGAGCCTGGACGATTTCGGCCATCCAGCCCAATCTCCAGGGCTGGGTCGCCAGGAGGCATGGGGTCTTCACCTTCCGGCTGACACAGGTGCTTTCCGGACAGTAGTTGCTTCGGGAGGTATCTGTGGCGGGTGGCCCGGCGCGAAGAGTCCGGTGAGTGGCATGAGTGCGGCGCCGACTTTGACACGGCGCTGCACGCCCTCGCGGACTGCCCAGCTTGGGCGGTTCAGCGGACGGAACTCGTGGCACAGACGGGGCACGATCTCTCCCTACCCACTGTGGTTTGCGCCATGGTGGACAGGGAGCGATCATGGGCAGCGATGGCCTCCTTCCGTGAGGACGTTATCTCGCGGAAGGAGGCGGCGGGGTGGATCCGGGAAGTCGAGTGGGGATGGGGGTAATGTCTTTATAGGTACATAGGGTACCTATACCCCCCACCACCACCAGCGTAGCGGAGCACACAGGTTATTTTAGTCGGTGCGAGTCCGACATAACCGTCGCCTGTCCCCGGCGGGCGTTGGTACTCATAAGGGGTTTTTCCTGTCTAAATGTCTGTTAATTAAGAGTAATGATTTGATTTATGAATGTTTTTAGAAATTAATATGTGAAGATTTTAAATATAAAAATATATAAATAGTACTTTAAAGTTAAAACCTAGTGTAAAATTAAACTAATTACCTTTAACTCTATTCAAATCGCTACGTCTTGTCACTTGCGACATAGAAAATGATGTGCGAATAACTCCTTACAATTTATGTTGCTCTAGTACTTTTAGTCCGTAAGCAAAACTCGCATCGTATGCAAAAGTTGCATTTGCAACGCGTTGCATTGCAATGGAAAAAAATGCAATGTGCGCTATTTTATTTATTTTTAAAATATAGAGGGTTATTATTATTAAAGGTAAATTATTCAAAATTTTTCAATTCCGTTTTCAAAATCAAAACGAAAAAAGTAAATTTTTAAATCCAAATATATTTTTATAATTTAAATATATATTTTTTTAATTTTAATTAAGAACTATCAAATTTCGCATTTAATTAAACCATAAATAAAAAAAAAAAAACTATTTGCATTTTAGACAAATATAAAAAAAAGTTGAAAAAAAAGAAGAAATTAATAATTTATTCCATTAATAAAAAAATCTATCTCAATAGCTATTAATTTATTAACCTAGCAATTCATGTTTCTCTGTATTTACATTCGCCCCTTAACTTGCATCATATGCACAATTGAATATGCAACGTTACTTGTGCATGCAATGAATGCATGTGCAATTTATTAATTTTTACTTGCTTTTGCATTTAATTTACTTACTTTCAAATATAATAATAAAATTATTATTTTTTTAATTATATTCAAAATAATAAACAAAAGAATTGAATTTCTAATCAATAGAGATTATCATACAACTATTTAGAATTTTTTAAATTTAAAATTTTAGTTACATTAAGAAATATATATTTTGATAAATAGTGATTGCAACGTTGCAGTGCATCCATTGCATTGCACTGCAACGTTGCAAATTCAATTTTGCATACGTTGCGTGTTCTGCTTACGGACCAAAGGTACTACATAAGATTAATTAAGGTGCAACATAAAATTAATAACTTTATTCTAATAATAAAAAGTTTTCTACTAAACCAAGTGTGAATAACTCCTAGCAATTTATGTTTTTCTAGTACATTCGCTCCATAAGTTTATCTCGCATCGCATGCAGGAATTGAATGTGCAACGACGACGGTGCATGCAATGAATGCATATCGTATGGCACTTTATTTATCTTTTTATTTATTTATCTTTCAAAAACAAATTACGTTCTTTAAAATCAGAGAGTTTACAAAATGAAAATTAGCTTAAAACATTTTTAATCAAAATTTTTATTAAAAAAAAATTAAAATAATAATATCTACTTAATAAAATCCGTATTTTTTAAAAACAGAATTATTAAAATTAATAATCTTTTACACTTCTTAATATTTAAAAATGATTGCTTCTCTGTTTATCTCGGAGCCAATACTCTGAAACGGTTGGATTGATTTTAATGAAATTTTAATCTTAAAAATGACCGAGCGGATGAACCTGTAAATTTTGGTGGCAATCGCAACATTTTTTAACCTGTAAGTTCTGTTTTAAGGGGAATTCGAAACAGAATGAGCCATACCAACGCGTGGACGAACAGCTAGTTTATTATATTCTTCATAAGTTTCTACAAAATATGGTTTTAACTCCTAGAGAACTCATAGCAATTTATATTCCTCTAGTATATTTGTTGCGTAGGGTTAAACTTGCACCCTATATGCAGATGACTTGCAGACGTTTTTTGCACTTCTTTCATTTATTTTAAAAAACAACAAAAAATAATTTTCAAAATAAAATAAATATTTTCAATAATTGAATTTCTTATCAATAGACTATCATATATAACTACATAATATCATAATAACATTAAGTTTAAGTTTTTGTAAAAATAACTTAAACTTAATCTATGTTCTTTATATAAATAAACTAGAGAAACGAATTAAATATCAAATGTCATTTCGACCATTAATTATATGTAGCATCCATAAAACCTGAACTTTAAAATACTCGTTGTGAACACAATTTTTGCACATCGCGAATATATCTCCTTACATTTATGTTACTCTAGTACGCTGGGTATCGTGTTTCAAGTTAGTTTTATGCAGCGGTGCAATTTGTGTTGGCTGCATTTTGCTGCACTCAGCAAAAATACTTATTTTTTAAGTGACGAATATTTATTTTTCCCGTTTCATAATTTTACATAACGCTTATTTATGTTCGCTTGATTCTTGCGTTCTAGCAGCCACGCGTTACTGTGCCTCAGTCTGCTTTCGAATTCGAGGCTCTGATCGTGACCAAACTTGGATGATCCGCCGGGTCATTGTAGAAATTGACTGAAAATTTCCGGAGAAATAATTGAAAAATTAAGAGATGATAAATGATGATGATGAGAAAGATGCTATCTTTCACTCTCCAACCCTGCAAATATCTCCATCACAAAGGATTTATCGTTTTATCAAGAGCATTAATATGATAATTTTACTAAATAACTTGTACTTACATGAAATATATATTAAAATAGCTCAGTAAAGGAGTACAAAAACTTTATATACATCAACAAATTCATAATGTTCTTCTGGTATTAAATATCTTTATAAATATTATAAATTTTTAATGGGAACGAGCTAGAAAACTTATTTAATAATAACATTTATACGTAATGTCGATAGGTTGTCCACTTGGTTTTTTTTAAAATTACCTATACGTACGGCGCTGAATTCCAACGTTTTTAGTATAAATACGAAAAATTAAATTTAAATTGTTTTTGGTAACATAATATTTTAAAATAGGCATCGGAAAATACGCTATACGCTTCACTTTATTATAACTGTAATGACGTTTCAAATATTAAAACTGGTGTTTAGAAATAAAATATTTTTCATTATCTGTATGGAATTAAAATTAAACTTCCCATTACATAACAATTATTAGTCATTTAATTCGTACATCAGGTAGAGGTTTGAAACCTAGTGACGCTCCGAATAAAACATCTATTTAAAAATAAACAATAATGCATGCAACTAAAGTTTAAACAAATTAAAACCAAAAAAGAGTTACCAAAACACTATAATAGTTGCATTCTAACAAAAGTTTAGTTAAATTCTGCCTTTCCCTTTTAAAATAGTTTTGTTCCATACATAACTGGGTTAGTTCGATCAGTTCTAAAATTTCTCCAGGGTGTAAATATTTTTTCTCAAGTAACGTGGTCAAGATTCTCGCTCTACTAGACTTTCTCGACTCTACTAGACTTTTTCGTGTCTATACTAGACACGAAAAAGTCTAGTAGAGTCTATCTCCTTACGATGCTTCGGTTGCGGGGCGAAACAATTGTTGAGATTGTGGTGGTGAATGTATGCAGTGCTTGTGTATGAGTACACTCTACATTTAGCATTAAATATATTTTCTCTTATCACGTATTATAGCAAAATAATATTCTCATTAGTTTTAGTTAGCAGGACCTCCGCAAAGTAACGCTTAATTCTATAAATAATTTAAGACTATATATATATATATATATATATATATATATATATATATATATATATATATATATATATATATATATATATATATATATAATAATGTGTGCTTAAAAAACATTATTTAGGGTGGGAGGTTTTAGTTCTCTTTGGATAGTAGGTTTCTTTTATTATTTGCACGCGGAAATATACGTATAATTAGGATTATCGTGATAAATCTGTCTAAAATCAAATTTAAATAATATTGTAAATAAATTCTTTTACGAATAAGTTTGATTTAAATTTTATAGGCGATAAAATGTAAAGTCAAATTGAATATCATGTGACGGCCATCTTAAACTTTTTATAGGGATATATAAAACTTTAAAATATTCGTCTGGGTGAACCGACAATAGCAGAAAATTTTATTTCCACTGACTTAATTTTGTATTCATTTTGTTTTCAGGCAAAATTATTTATAGTTTATGAGTCCCTGGTAGCGTCATATCGGAAATTGAGGTCAATGTAGAATTTTCCAGATGCAAGGAAGGAAATGTAAAAAAACTGCGTAATAATGAATCTCTGCGCACTACCCTATACATACAATCCTTACTAACTTAACTTACTAACTTTGTTACGTATCTTTTAATTATAAATTTATTATCTTTATTTTATGTATAGATTGTAATAATTAATTATAAGTTTATTTACATATTTGTGCCGTTTACAGTTGGAAACACCAAAGTGCAACAAAATTCTTATTCTTTCTCTAACACCGAAGTTAATTGTCTCTTCACGTGATAATTGGGCTCCTTTTTACACAGTGAATCTGTTATGGTAGGGGAGTCCAAGTGGGGATTTTCCGCATTACTAAAGCGCATCAGAAAATTATATGGGGAGAAACGTAGTACCCAGTAATGTACCCCTACCATATATGAACCTTTAATGTAGGGGCCTGCGTTGAGGGCAGACCGTCAGATTAGTAAAAAAAAATAGTTCCTCCGAAAAACTAGAGAGTGTCAGATAAAGGCAAGGTAAGTACATGCAGAATAGCTTAATATCAATACCCTGACGATTTAAGCGAGGTATAAGAAAATAGGCGAGTCACAAAGATGTAAAAAAAATACGAAATTCTCTCGAAATTTCTCTCGAAAAATCTCGAAATTCTCGAGCGCGATTGAACTTTTTTTTTTATTTTGAAGGAAATCTTTTAAGGATTAAGGAAAAAATATAATCTGACGATTTTAATGGGGTGATGTATCTAAAACCATAAATAAATTGTGAAGCGTGCAGCTGCTGAGAACTGTATACTGTAAGCTTTTAAAAAAATGTGTAACTGTTTTGGATTATCGCGAAATCAGTTCGAAGAAACGTTTAATTTTTTCATACTGTAATATAAAAAAAAAATATAGAGTTCAAAATCATTTTTTTTTAATCTTTTGATGAATCGATCTAGCTAGGTTTTATTAAGAAAAAAAAATATTTTCTCCCTGTTTTCGGGCATTGAAAAAACTGCTATAATATAATGAGTAGGTGAATGATAATTTCGCTGTCAATTGTAAAGTCATAACAGCTAAATTGGGTAACGGGCGGTCTCAATTTAAGAAACTTACTACAATCGATTCTTGGTAAAAAATATGTTATGAATTGCATTTTTATTTATTTATCTTTCATTTATTTCTTTTAATACATATATTTAGAAAAGTGAAAAGAAAGAGAGTATTTTTTTTATTAATTAAAAAAAATGACTCAGCAAGGCTCAGTCATCCAGGTACTTTTTTATTATTTATCATTCGCTTTCAGGTGAAAAAGCATCGTGACTTAATTTCTTATTTTCAAAAGAGTGACCGCTGAAAAAGGACTAGCCTGAAGCTAGTTTTTTTTATTCTTTTGCTCTTCATTATAATTGACTGGCCCGTTGGAGCAGTGGGTAGTGACCCTGCCTTCAGCTCCACGGGTCGCGGGTTAGATACCCGCCGAGAGCCAACAATTTCTATAAATGAATTTGTTGGTCTTTGAGCCTGTGTGTATATTTGTGTTTAAATATGTATTTAAAAAATATATAAGTATATATTCACCAGTTGTCTGTCACCCATAACACAAGTATTAAGTTACTAACTTTGGGGACGGACGCCCGTGTATGTAAGTGCCTCATATATTTATTTATTTATGTCGTATGTATTTATTTATGTAGGAAGCGGTGGGATATATCTATCGAGCTAGGTTTCATTAAAAAAAATCATTTTACCCGTGTGTCCAGGCACTGAAAAACTGCTACAATATTATAAGAATACAAAGGTTAGTTACGCTATCATTTGCAAAGTTATAATAGGTCAGTTAACGGACTAATGAAACGCCGTGTGGTATCCGGCTGAATAGAATAGTACCACCCTCAATTCTTACTGAGGTGTCGTAAAAGGCGACTAAGGTAAGTCGACCCGCCGTGTGGTATCCGGCTGAGTAGAATTGACCAACCTCATTTCTTACCGAGGTGTCGTAAAAGGCGACTAAGGTAAGTTGACCCACCGTGTGGTATCCGGTCTAGTAAAATAGACCACCCTCTTTCTTACCGAGGTGTCGTAAAATACGACTAAGGTAAGTTGACGTCAGGCAGGCGGCCGGTCGTGAACCGCAGCCAAATCATGTGACAGCATGTTTATGGCATGTTGTGCCGACCCCACTTAGAGTGGGATAAGGGCAGGAGGATGATTAACGGACTAATGAAGTGAAAATACTCCGGATCAAATCCAGATATTTCAAGCCCTTCTTCTTTATATTGCATTTTTTTATATCTTCTGAAGAAATACCGAGTAAAGCCCGGTCACCTAGGTACTATATAAATATATGTCAACCTGCGCCGTAGTTTTACGCACAAATAAGCTCTGAATAAGACCCGCCATGGAAGTTTGGCATTCGGAGGAGTACTAATTGGTAACTAATTTTTTTTCTTCAATAATATATATGATGACGAATTTTTATTGTTTAATAGTGACCCTTCACGGCTTATTTACGGGTTGGTAGGCGACATAGAGAAACGTGGCGGGAGAGTTACATCAAGCGACGAGGTTTTAATAATATTCCCAATATATTAATTTAAATTATTTATATCCAAAGGTATCCGACTAAATAGCTTTCCAATTTAACCAGGTAACAGCCAGGCCCTTACTAAACTATTTAAAAATAGTTTGTTCCTTATTCTTCGTGTTCCGAATTGAACGTATTCCAGAAGAGGGGGAGCAGGCAAGTTCTGTTCCTCTCTGTGCTAAGGGGCTCCGAGGCGCTGTCCCATCTAGCCCTCCGGTAGCATATTTCAACCAATTTAAAACTGGAGTTTAAACCCCGGGGCTTTAAACCAATGGGTTATTCTTCTATTTAACATACAAATTATATTTTGGGAGGACTGTCGGGTAGCTAGGTTTCATTCAAAAGAAATGTCGTTTTATCCCTTTTTTCATGCACTGAAGAAATGTTAAAATGTTGAATAGAAAGCAAATGATATTTGAGTTGTCAAATGTAAACCTGTCATAGCCTAATGGTAACGGCGGACCAAAAAAGTTTATAACCTGGGTCCGATTAATAATTTTTTAAATAATTATTTAATTTATTTATTAATTATATAATATATTTTTAATACTATATACTTAAATATCTAGTGTCGTCCGTTCCCACCGATGCAATCTTAGATAGGATAAATGCTAGGTTGCGCGAAATGTGCTTTCCCAGGCATGAAACACTACACCTCAGGTTTCATATGGAGTATGGGTAAGCGGCAAATGCTGAGTAGACGTTACACGCGCCTTGTGGTGAAGCAAAACTACGTCAGGAAATATACATACTTCTAAATGATTCTTTGGATATGTGTTAATTTCCAATCCACATTGAGCAGTGGGTAGAGGGTCTCCAAACCTTCTTTTCAAAAACGGAGAGAAGAGGCAGGCTCGTCAGTGGATTAGTAGAGGCCTTCAGTTTACTTTCTATTTATTTAATAATAAAATGTACCAAAAATATATCCTTTTGTAAGTCTCTGCTAATTGGAGAAAACAACACGAGAGTCACTTTGATACTTTTGATTTTATACAGATAGACGCAACGGGGACATTTGATGGTATATATTGAGTCCATTGATTCGTGGAATGGGAAAAATTCTTATGCTAATGTGTATGTATATCCTCCTGCCCCTAACCCACTCCAAGTGGGGTCGGCACAACATGCTATAAACATGCTGTACATGACTTGGCTGCGTTTTTACGTCCGGCCGCCTGCCTGACGTCAACTTAATTCTGTCGTATTTTACCTCGGTAAGAAAGAGGGTGGCCTATTCTACTAAACCGGATATCACACGGTGGGTCAGCTTACCTTAGTCGCCTCTTACGACACCTCGGTAAGAAATGAGGGTAGTACTATTCTATTCAGCCGGATACCACACGGCGTCTTATGCTAATGTGTATGGTCCAGAGCTTTTGGACAGTCATTAAAAGATGGCAACAGGCAACAACACCTTATGTCGAATCACTTCGTTTATTATGTTTAATTATGTATAGTCATAAAAATATAATAAATCCATCCAACCGTTTTGATTTTGACCGAATTGATACCAATGAATTGCATTAAGTTTCCATTCATATTCACCAAGCAAGTATTAAATCCTTGTTAATATTATAAAAGCGAAAGTCAGCCTTTAAATGTAGTAGATATTGGTACTATATTTTTTCCTGTTTCAAAAGGAAAATCTGTTTTTTTATCCACATTTTAGCTCGGTATATAAGCTTTAGTGTGTTAGGCGACGCCCAGACAGACAGACTTTCGCATTTTTAATATTAGTAAGTGTATTTTCGAAATTAAAAGTGTTTTGGCTTTGCCATTTCCATTATCCATGAGTACATATTATATACAATATAGTAAACACTGTTTAGTAACATGGTGTGAGGATGTATTGTATATCCTGACCACCAAATACTCCAGAACTTGTTCATCGCTTTATTGAAGTACAAAAGTAGCAGTATTTTTATATTCCCGAAGAGAGAAACTGACATCAACACGCTGCTCTCAATGCATATTAGCATTAACATTCGCCCAACTATTTCTATAAGAAATTTATAGATCTAGCGATCGCCGATTTATGAAGTAACCAGTAAACGAGGACTTCTCTCATCCAAAATGACTTTAGTACATTATAAAAAAAATTAATTGCATGACGTATAATTAAAAAAATATCTGGGTGACCGACCTTCGCTCGGTAATTTTTTACAAAAAAAAACTTAAATAAAAAAACAATTATTTAGTTAGGATCGATCCTTGGCATTCACATTTCTCGAGGCTGCCCGTTACCCGAATTAGCTACGTCGACTTGACAGTTAATGGCGAAAATTCAATACAATATAAATGTTAGTGTTTTTTAATGCCCAAAAATAGGGATAAAACAATATTTTTTTTTACGTAAAACCTAGCTAGATCAATTTTTCTCCCCCAAAACCTCCTACATACTGAATTTTAGGAAAATCGTTGGAGCCGTTTCCGAGATTCGGAAAATATATATATATATATACAAGATTAACTCATTTAAATATTAAAGATATAATCTATTAAATCTTCTCTCTGCTTTTCTTGGGAGAAGTGTTGAAGCTTAGACCCGTCACGCTGCTCTAAGGCGGACTGTTACGTTGGACATATCCCAAGAATTCTGTGAAGATTTGCAAGTTTCCTAATGTTTTCCTTCTCTGAAAAGTACTACATGCTAAAATTGTAAATATGAAAGAGACACAGTTTTTATAAGAACTTTTCTCGCTGATTGGTGTTCCGGAGGTTTGAAGTCGTAATTCCCTGGTAAGAGTTTCTCCGAATGCTAACACAGATTCGTTTATTTCATAAGGTACCTAACCATCCTGTTATCGCATGGGTTGTTGTAGACTATATAATACTGTGAGTGGGACGCAGAATTGATTAATTTTTGATGCAACTTACTTATCATTTCGTGATAACTTTAAGATATTTATTAAAATTATGTGGTGTAAAAGATATGCATATTAAGCATGATATCCATAAGATAACTAACATAGTAAAGTTGTAAGTATTATAACCGAATCAGTCTAAATATATTTCCAAGTACAGCATTTTATGTGACAAATTTGATTAAGTTAGAATGATTGTAGTAAGTTAGACTGCTAAATCATGCTAACGCAGAATTTATTGTAGGCATAAAACATGAATATTTCCAGCATTATTTTTTTATATATAACAAAAGCATCATGTAGCTTATGTTATCGATAATAGCTTGCAAGCGTTATGTCATTTTATGAAATTTTGAACAATTATCGTCATATTTACACCAATTTACACAAAACATTAACAAATTATACACCTTAACCTTGTTTTTTTATAACTCTGCTTATTGAAGAAAATCGCGAACCCCGTTCAATAGTTTATGAATAGACATGCAGAGAATTATGCGAAAATAAACGATTCGTTGTAAAATTATTCCATTTTAAACAATTTTCCAGTTGATAAGACTAAAAATTTAGATTTGTGTAGATCTGAATATTTTTTTACGATATAAACTTATTTTTGTCTACAAAATGTATCTGTTTACACGAAATGAAACAAAAATGATCCTGGTATTTTATTTTTACGGACCTAGTTTTCATATAAAGTTCTTGCAACTCCTAGAGCCTATGTTATTCTAATACCAGGACAACGAAAGTTTAGGTTATTTGCAGTAAGAAAAAGAACTTTCAAAAAATGCTTTTAAAACAAAGGACGTAAAATATAGTTTTAATTTTCTTTTAGGGGCTTTGTAAAAGATATTTACAGATTTATTAGATTGACTTAATTTAACCAGGTAAAAAATTTAATTTGATAAAAGAGTTTCAGATAGTAGGTAATAAATAATAAGATCTGTAATAATAGAAGATAAATAAACTAAAAACGTTTAGTAGATAATAAAGCAAGGAGAAAAAAGTGTGGAGTCTGGGTGCATATTAATTATGAGGTCTTTCGTATTGAATTTTCTAGTGATTTTGTATGTATTTGAAGGAAATAAATTGTTAAACTCTATTACAATATGACTTTAACCAAATTAACACAGAAATATAACTTTTAATGGGAATCCCTAAAAAGATTGATTGGTAAATAATTTGCTCCAGGGCGCTGCATTGACGGCGACGTTGCGCGCGCATTGAATTTCAGGTTAGGGCCTTGAAAAAAACGGAATTATATTAACGGCACGATTGACAGCGGAAAATAAGTTTGATCAAATATTATTGTTCTATAAGGGCCTTCCTCGGTGATTTTTTACAAAATAAAAAAACTAAAAAAAAAGGTATTTTCATTTCTCGAGACCACCCGTACCCGAATGTTGTGTGTGTTTATATAGGTTGTACTGTGTGTGTGTGTGTGTTTATATAGGTTATTCGTTTATATATATATATATATATATATGATAGAAATTCTTTATTACACACATCATGAATAGAAATAAAACGATTTATAGAATTAGGCGTTACTTTGCGGAGATCCATAATACAAAAGTAATAAAACGATTAATTAAAAATATAATGGGTGGCCTTATCACTAAGTAAGTGATCTCTAACAGGCAACCCATATGCCTAAGGACATCCTTATAATGAAGTGTACATTGTTGGTGGTTGTGTGAAGTTAAAAGGAAGACAGAATAAGTAAACTTACATAAATAAGTAATAAATAGAGTTACATAAATTTACACTATATTTTACATCCTGAAGTACATAAATATATGGTAAGCATACATATAAGTTAGTGTAGATTAGATAAAATATATACATACTTTATTTTTATACAATAAATATTTATATAAATAAAATACACAATAAAAATGTAATTAAACAAATAACGGTTATTTAAACGACGTATCGTAAATATGTATCGATTTAGAATTACGAATGACACTAGGAAGATCGTTCCAGAGCTTCACAGCAGTAACTGTAAAAGATTCACTGTAACGTTGTGAGTGACTAGCCGGCATCATCAACTTCTTAAGATGCTGAGATCGCGGGTTGGAAAGATGGCGAGGTTCTCGAAATTCAAAACGCTCCTTTAAATATATAGGTGCAGGAGGATTACAAAGAATAGAATAGAGGAGAGATAATACGTGGACATTTGTCCGCTGCTTGACAGTTATTTGATCCTTAAATTGCGTGATATGGTCAAATTTTTAAAGATTAAATATGAACCTAATGACTAAGGAAGACTAATGAGAAGGAATTGAGGTATATCTAAATAGCATGTGTCTGCATAGTCAAGACAAGAGAGTGAGCTAGTGATATTTTGGTTCTGATAGGTAAGAAGTTTCGCCATCTTTTCAACCTGCCGATAACAGCATCATTTGCGACTCACCCCAGATATTTGAGGACTCCATGATAATGTACTATCATAATGATAATGGCCAGGTTTTTTATGGTATCGCAAAAATCTAGCGACGTTCCATCAAGGACTACAGGAGGAATATTTATAAATATATATATATATATATATATATATATATATATATATATATATATATATATATATATATATATATATATATATATATATATATATATATATATATATAAGATTAACTCATTGAAATATAAATAATATAATACCGCTTAAACCATAATACAAAGCAAAGTCACAGTGCGCAAAGTCAGAGATAGGTTCTATCATCTTCCTGCCCTTATCCCACTCTAAGTGGGTGCGGCACAATATGCTGTCACATGATTTGGCTGCGTTTTCACGACCGGCCGCCTGCCCGACGTCAACATACCTTAGTCGTATTTACGACACCTCGGTTAGAAAGAGGTTGGTCTATTCTACTTAACCGGATACCACACGGTGGGTCAACTTACCTTAGTCGCCTTTTACGACACCTCGGTAAGAAATGAGGGTGGTCTATTCTACTCAACCGGATACAACAGGGCGGGTCGACTTACCTTAGTCGCCTTTTACGATACCTCGGTAAGAAATGAGGGTGGTACTATTCTATTCAGCCGGATACCACACGGCGAAAAGTCAGAGATAGATTCCATTGAAAATAAAAACTAGATACAATATACATTTTATATAACCAAGGACATTTATAGAACAAAATGGAAACAATAATACAGAACTCTTCTTTCTTCTACTACTATATTGAATACCGACAAGTTTCAGATAACTTGACTACTCACATAGTAACACTTCGGAAACAGCAAGTTTTATTTCCCTTCATGTAATTCTAAAACTCTTATTTAGTAGTCATAACCTGAAATTTTATCGCCGTCACTGAGACAGAACATCATTCCGCTATCTGCTAGTTTCGAAGCCTGAATTTCATAACAGGCCCCGCCACAGGAGTGTATATAAGGCGGTACGGGGCCAGTCGG
Source organism: Morpho achilles (assembly GCA_947086495.1). Classification (NCBI taxonomy): domain Eukaryota; kingdom Metazoa; phylum Arthropoda; class Insecta; order Lepidoptera; family Nymphalidae; genus Morpho; species Morpho achilles. The sequence continues at coordinate 8,966,270 of CAMTZB010000022.1, read as the reverse complement.
AGCTTACTCCCGCCTTGTATTTTCACCGAGACGCAAGGGTACAACATTGCCTGCATTGTTTCAGTAGTGAAATTCAAGTCCTGAGTAAGTAATTTTTCATTTATTTCTATTTGAAGAGAGATATTTATTTAGAAATTTTTTCTTTATTTTGTAGTGCTGTGGTTGTTGTTAATATAATTATTTTTAACTTATAACTTTAATACATTGGTACTGTTATTTGACTTCTTAGCGTGTTATTCTTTTCTTAATAGGTGTTATCATAAGGCTGAAACTTATCAATTTCTGTTTCCTTTTTTTTTGTTCTAGTGATTTAAATAATTTATAGGATAGCAGAATTCTTATACTGGTGTAAAATTTCTTTACGTACATGATTATGTCATTACATTTGGCCCGCGCTTCTTTTAGTTTAAAATTTTTTTTTGGTTCATTACTTGCGAAGTTACTTCAAATATTTTGCTATGCTGTGAACTATTGAATATCACTTGTTTAATAGTGTGTGTTATATTTAAAATCGATATGTGATATAGAAACAAGTAAAAACTTAATACAAGTTATACTAATATAAGTGTATGGTTCTCTTGTAAATTTTCATTCAAATAAAGTGTTGATTAAAAAAAATAGAAAACGATAAACAATAATAAAAAAAAATTGTTAATGCTTCCAGATAGTTAGCTTTTAATAACCTTAAAAAATTGTAAAACAGCGTCTTTTGCTAGCTTTAAATCTGAGACCCAGTCGCTGGTGATGGGTTTAGTAATAAAACTCAAAAGAGTCACTCAGTGGATTATGAGAGCTCGGAATCGCTCAGTGATGAATAAAGAGCTGATCCCAAAAAAAAACAAACACGGACAAGCCAAAAGAGACACTATACTTGATGATGTGCTGGACTACGGCTTAGAGCGATGTTAAGTGGAAGGAAGGAAGCTATGATTAGTTGTCACGCCGAGAGAAGATTAGCGAGATGGGACGACCGCCCGACGTCAGGAAAGTGGGACGACGTCTTCACCTCGTTCTTCACGTGTGTACAATGTGTGTCTATGTTATTTGTTCGTCAGGATAATATAGGCGAACTTGATTGTAGGTTATAAATTGAAGACAGAAGACAGACTACAATAATTTTATGAAGGAACCGCTCGATCCAAACGCCACATTGTAGAAAGAGAAAAAATAAATAATACATATAGTAAAATTGTTTTTTTTTGCCTGCTTTACTTTGTTTGCATGGTTATGGAGCATATGTACCTTTAGCGCTTGATTACATTTTTAAATTTACGCGCGTTTTTATTCTGTGATAGGTCAGATATCTGCGCTAAAATGGTAATTTAAGTTATATGGTTAAATTGATTATAATGTACATGATTAATGTTATAGGTAACTAGCGTATGACTTTAATAAGGATTAAAACTGTTGAAGAAATTAAACTATTGACCATTTTTTCTAAAAGTCACAATCAGTGCTGTGTATTATGTATATTAAAGGATATTCATACACCATCGCGGAGATTTCTGTAGTTTTTATTCACTATTTATTGAGTTTATCGCCAACAGACAAACAATCAAGATAATAATGTTTTATAATATATAGCGATTAATAAAAAGAAAAAGTTTTTACATTTGATCTTTTACGTATACAAACTTTTCTCTTACTTTTCACTCTTAAATCTTATTCAGGAGTCATTAGTTGTACCGAGTATTGGAATTTATCACGAACAGAAGTAATGTCAGAAAGACGCGTCGGGAAGTATGTTTCCATAATATGTAGTTTTATTGTTAAACTAGCAGTCGCATATTCATATCAGCATAATGGCTCATCATACTAAGATGAATTAGTTTGTTTATGAAGAATATTTTTGGAGATAATAAGGTTAATCAATATTCGAAACAATTCCCTTTTTAACGTAGATCTTATAGCACGGTGATAAAAATATCTCACTTCATACCTTAAGAATAACTATAATATGTAAATGCGATAGTATATTTCTCTGTCTATTACATTTTTACGCTTTATCCCTCTGAATAATAATGATAATTGATAATATTAAAATTTATATACTGGACTTATATACGTATACGAGTATAAAATCTTGATTTTTCCTTTTTCAACAGGAAAGAACACTGTACTGTATGTAAACATAATAATCTGCATAAACTGCAGTACTGAGATACAAATGCTTACCTATTTTGCACACTCCAGGTCTTTAACTATCCCCATATCTGAAGTCACATCAATCCGTATCAATTTTTAGAAGTAAAAAAAAAATAAACTCAATACCCCGTATATATGGTTTGAAATCCATACTATAATACTCGTAAATACGAAAGCCCGTCTTTCTGAGGTAAGCTTGTAAAGCTTAGGGTAGATGAATTTTAATATTGTTTTTGGTTCGGAAACAGGAAAAACACAAAGCACATACTCGAGGGTATTTTAACACATAGACGGAAACAAAGTCGAGGGCACATTTAGTATGTTATAATTTTTATAAAGGTCAGTGTGTGAATAGTACTACTATGAACATCTCGGTCTTCCGCTTGCAAAATATTCCTCAGACGGTTTTCTCGAGTAAAAAAAAACAGTGGTCTATAATATAAATAGTAGGTAATTAATACGCAGTTCTCCGTATCACCAGTTATATAAAAAAGACAATGAACAAATGAATGCAATGTTGCACAATGCATTTCCCATAGCGTTATCACAATGATATCCCGAAGGCATAATTCGTGGAACTAAGACTAGTAGGTTCTGTGCTATTTATATTCTGTATATTATTTATAAAGGTGCGTACAGACATCGCGAGGCGTGCGTTGCGAATTGTTCGCCTCGTATGCCTCGAGCTGTATGGACGCGTGTGCTCACAGTGAGCATTCGCGTCATACGATCGTTGCGACCCCTGTCTCTGTCTCGGTGCGAGCCGTGCGCTCCGTGTAGAGTGTTTTGTTTTTTGTTTTGCACTCTCATGAATCATGGAGCCCTTGTATTCGCATAATGTCATAGGTTAAAAAAAATGATTTGTCCACCAGTGTCTATCCTCTTTTTTAATATTTTATGAATAACTATATAGGCCGCATTTGCAATCTGCACGTCTTATCTTGCCAGAGCCATTTTTTACTGACGGATACCATGGTTGGTTGTTTGTGTGCTCAGCTAGAGTATGTGTCATTCCGGACGCATGTTGAAATTTACCGTCGCATGCCTCAACCTGATTTATGCGCGACGAACTATTCGCGACGCACGCCTCGCAATGTCTGTACGCGGCCTTATAAAAGATTTGTAAAAGTCAAACTGACTGGGCGCTTCAATAAAACGCTATCTCGTACTTGATTTTATACAGAATATCGCAGTAATTTCTAAAGATTTTTGAACTGGCAATATGATTTCAGCTTTATCGGCTTGTAGGGCGGGATATCTTCTTGTTTTATTATATTAAATTTTTTTTTTTTTTTTTAATTTTTAAATTTAAACTATCGTGAGTAGTATTCATAGTAAATGTATAAACCTAGCTGTATTTACGTCTTATTCTATTATTATTTTTAAAATTTGTTTTAAAAAAAATGCACATTTATAAAATTCATTTTATACGTAGATATACTCGTAAATATATACGTAGAATCTGTCGGATGGAAATAACGGATATAAATGATTTATAGTACAATTAAAACATACACCGAGCTTATTATATATTATTTCTGGTATACATAGTATAAAAATACTCGTTTTTCATTTTGAAACAGGAAAAAAAAAACACGTAATTGAGGGTATTTTAACACTTAAGTTGACGCGGTCGAAATTATACATTCATTTTGACCAGTGGCAATACACTTGCCTTCATACTTACCTTACACTTACTGCCATGTTTAGAAATACGAATATTAATTATAATTATAAATGATTACATTTTCCAAAATGATAATTTTTTTGCTTAAAACTTTTAAAACTTCTTTTGGTAGTGAATAAGCGGTTAGTTTTATTATGAGTGGAAGTAAAATCTTGAGCTACTTTGACGTATTTCTTTCGAGCGGTTCAATTGATCCGTACCTTGTGATGTCAGGTGCCCTTGAATACGAATGAGCGCGCTTCTTTTCCCATTCCCGGTCCCGTCTGACGTCATCTCTCCGTAATATAGGTCGAGCTAAAATGAATGAGTTAAATAAGCGGGGAAGGGGAGGCAAAGTGGTAGGCGCGGCTCACGGGAACGTCAGTCCTCCCAGTCAGAGATCAGTTCACCATCACGATTGGTCGCATCAGCATCTCAGGCGAATCGTTACGCCAACAAAACACGGAACTCGCTAACGTATGTGAGAAACAGGAAATCAGCCCTAAAAGAATCCGTTTGTGAAAAATCTGATTGTGTGTGTCCTAAATGTACACTGAACTCATAAAAATTGTGTATAGTTTCTTAAAAAATTGTGAGTTACAACGCAAATATTAAGGGCTTTTAGAAAAAGCAAAAGCTTTACAGTTTTTTCTTCGAGTCATTAGAACAAATGTCAATCATGTCTGCGATAATGTGGTTTCCAAAACTAGAATCATATATGAAAATGTTTCCCGTAATAGCTCGCCTAACGAGGCCGGCGTCCTACACTCCACTTATCCTAATTCTACGGACATTCTCCATAGAGCACTGCGAACTATTTGTCTTCATTTTGATTGGTTTTGTCCAACATCGGTGACGAGTTTTAAATAGATTACAGGTTTTACATAATTCGTTTTTGACCGCGGATGTTTGACGAAATCAGTGGTTTTTTGGTTACGTTTATTCGTGGATTTGTATTAATAAGTCAGCTCTGGCGACTAATCTTTTGTTTTGTAATTTTTTTTAATTCTTTTATTTTCTATTTTATGCTCATATATCGCGTAAAAGTCTGTCGTAATGTTCGCTGGAAAACAGGTTACGTTCTAAATCGCTAAACTCATTTCAGGAATCGAAAGTACGGTCGTACGTATTTACAAAGAATTTTACAGTCCCGTCCGACAATGTGAAATTTATACATTCTTTCGATAGTTCATTAAATTGATAAAATTGCGACTGGCGAATTACTAACATCGCACTATATTCCTCGAGACAAATAATCTATATGCATTATAAGATATACTTTAATATTTTAGCTATCGATTACTGCAGTTAATAAATAACTGTTGTTTTCCAGATATCTTGTAGGACCAGGGAGATAAAAGAGAGTGTTGTGAAAATCGACAAGCCTAGAGATGACTGCTAAAGCAGAAACGGTTAATTTGGAGGCGATTAATGAGTCAACTGATTGTCCTTCGCCTGTACCCAATAAGTAAGGTTTTTTTAAATTTTACTCGCTCCTCTGTGTTCTTGTCTCTCAGACATATAATAATAAATATATAAATTTCATGTATAACATGAATTTTTCATAACAGACTCGAAGTCTAACAAATTCATTTATAGAACATGTTAGTCATGGGCGGGAATCGAACCAGCGACCCGTGGAGCTGAAGGCAGGGTCACTACCCACTGCACCAACGGTCTCTTTGTCTCTTTAATATCTTTCCGCGCCTTACGGTTATGAGAGGATGTTCCGCCTATAATTACCTCAGCTTTGCAAGTTTTTCAGGAATATTATTTTTTTATTTTTGACATGTTATACGTAGACTACACAGAGAAAATGGCTCTTAAACTTACACAACTTATATAACTTAAAAAACATTTATAAATCAACTAGTATTGCTCTTAAACTGTAAATGTGTTAACAAATATAATGAATCAGTTGTACTTGACTTCATTCCCTTAAACTTGAGTGTAAAAAAAATGTTGTTTTGTGTTGTGAAAAATGTATTGTTTTATCCTGTACCGCAGTATATCAGCTTCAAATTTACCTAATTTTCAATATTACTCAGGCGGATTAGTTCTAAATGCTTAACAACTAGACAGAAAAACAGACAGACTGTCGTCTATATAATATCAGGACTATTTCCAGGGATGACTCGGACGAAGAATACGACCCTCATGAGCACCGTCAGCTATCAAAACCTACGAAGTGAGTACTTTGAAACATTTTTCCAATTCTACATATTAATTTGCCAATATTTATACCCAAAAGCCATTTTCGGTTTAACGGGAGTGTGTGTATTTGTTACTTAGAAGTACGCTAGTACCAATTTTGTTGATTACAAGTGCTAAATAATTCAGTTTGCTAATTAAAACCGTCAGTAAAACCAAATATTTTTATACATTTATTTCATTTTCTGTTAAGAACCCTAATAAAAAAGGGGAATTCTATCATCATCTTCCTGCCCTTATCCCACTCTAAGTGGGGTCGGCACAACATGTTATAAACATGCTGTAACATGATTTGGCTGCGTTTCTACGACCGGCCGCCTGCCTGACGTCAACTTACCTCTGTCGTATTCACGACACCTCGGTAAGAAAGAGAGTGGTCTATTCTACTAAACCGGATACCACACGGTGGGTCATCTTACCTTAGTCGCCTTTTACGACACCTCGGCAAGAAATGACGTTGGTCTATTCTACTCAGCCGGATACCACACGGCGGGTCGACTTACCTTAGTCGCCTTTTACGACACCTCGGTAAGAAAAGAGGGTGGTGCTATTCTACTCAGCCGGATACCACACGGCCCAAAAAAGGGGAATTCTATATGTAACTATATTTAGATCTACCTGCATGCAAATTTTAAATTTCTTGTGGGCAATAAAACGGTACTAACACACTTATAACTTTCGCTATTATATTAGTAGGAATTTAATAAAATAAATAAATTTAAATACTCCAAAAACACAGTATCATCATGTACTCGCCCATATACTAGGACTTAGTTCGCTAACGTTCTCACGGAATATGATTATTGCGTGAAAGAAGAGACACATTATTTGCTTCTGTAATATAATTCCGCGATACGAGGAAGTCTAAAAGTATGTACGATATATCAAAGTATACGGCGAAGTATGAAAGTTGCGTTAAGAGGAATTGATACTGCAGCCTGTGAATAGAAAAACATCAGACACCAGTTAGTTGCAACTGATAATATATTGAGTGGAATTGAGTGAATTCATCATCCTCCTGCCGTTATCCCACTCTAAGTGGAGTTGGCATAATATATTTTTAACAAACCCCTTTTAACCGTTTGCCTGTCGTTAACTTACCTTAGTCCCCCTTTTACGACACCTCGGCAAGAAATGAGGGTGATATATTCTGCTCAGCCGGATGCCTCATGGCGGGTCAACTTACCTTAGTCCCTTTTTACACCTCGGTAAGAAATGAGGGTGGTCTATTCTACTCAGCCGGATACCACATGGTGGGTCAGCTTACCATAGTCACCTTTTACGACACCTCGGTAGAAAATCAAGGTGGTCTATCCTATTCAGCGGGACACCACACGGCGGTAAATGGTGGTGGCGGTGAAATGGAGTTAAATAAATAAATATAAAATAAAAAGCTATCCTCAGAGTATTCTTGTAATGCTTAGGGCCTGTTTCACAGGTTACCATTAAACTGTCAGTTAGCTTATTCGGAACATATCTGACACATATCTCGGAATTTTTTGTTTCTCAGGTTTCTGATAGGCTTATTCAGCACTTAAAGTCCCTAATAAGTTAACAGGTAAATCATGTGGCTGTTATTTTAGCAAATACCTATTTTAAAATGGCTGAAATTTAAAAAAAAAATATATTTTTAGGTTCTTTTTAGAGACATTTATTTGCTACTTAGTTTGTCGATACTATATACTATCCAACACTTATCAGTGTCTTGTGAAACAGGCCCTTATTATAATAAACTTTTATTTGAACTGTTTTTTTTTTATTTCATTGATTCAGCGACATGGAGACCCTGATTCATCTCTTGAAATGCAGCCTTGGGACCGGCATACTGGCCATGCCGCAAGCATTCGCTCGCTCCGGCCTTGTCACCGGCATCATTGCTACTGTGCTCGTTGGTATCCTCGTAACTCACTGCCTTCATGTACTGGTAAGTAAAGCCTTACTTTTTCAGAGGACTGTACTAATCTGCGTATGCAGTAGTCAAAAGCATCAGAAAAGCTCCGCATTACGCAACCTTGGCGATGCTTTTGCGCTCGCCCGTCCCGCCCAGTGACGCTCTAAAAGCCTTAGGGCTAACAGCATACAGTCAATTCGAATAGTAGTCAAAAAAGACTGATACTATTAATAGCATCCATACTGATATTATAAATGTGAAAGTCGACAGAAGACCTAAAAGACAGACATTTTTATTTATAAAATACTAGCTGTACCAGCGTGGAAATCAGTGTGTCCTAAATTTTCCCAAAATTGAAATTTTTAACATAAAAGTTCTTATAGTGAGTTAACAATAAGAGATAGAGACATGCTCATCATCATCATCATCTTCCTGCCCTTATCCCACCCTAAGTGGGGTCGGCACAACATGTTATAAACATGTTGTCACATGATTTGGCTACGTATTTTACGACCGGCCGCCTGCCTGATGTCAACTTATCTTACTCGTATTTTACGACACCTCGATAAGAAAGAGGGTGGTCTATTTTACTTAACCGGATACCACACGGTGAGTCAACTTACCTTAGTCGCCTTTTACGACACCTCGGTAAGAAATGAGGGTGATACTATTCTACTCAGCCGGATACCACACGGCGGAGATAGAGACATGCTATCGATGACTTTTTGTACTATTTCTGTAGATCTACAATTTTCTAGTACATTACTTGGTGTATCTCTGCTGGTACGCAACGCACGTAAGTGAAGCTCCCAGCAGGCGAGTTTGTTAACAACCGCGCGATCTCTTTAACACAAATTATATTGAACGATAATTCAAATTCAAATTTTAAAATTTTCTTTATTCAAATAAACTTGTAAACAAGTACTTTTGAATCATCAATTCTATTGCTGCTTCGGAAAGCTGTTCCTACCGAGAAGAGCCAGTAAGGAACTCGGCACTATGAACTTACTAATGTACTATTAACTAACTAAGAATTGCATTATCTTTTAATAAAGATCGTACAATCTGTCTAGTATATAATCAGAAAATCGATCACATACATACAGAAAGCTTTGGGGGAATTTGTTTTATTATAAGTATAGATATAGAAGTACAGAGTGTGGATTTTCAACACTACTGTCTCGTATTCAAAATAATACTATCCAATTCACTTAGATGCAGAATGATGTACTGATGCTTCTGATTATTGCATAGAAATTAAGTATCCTGATTCCTCCGGGGTTCAGAGTGCTATTGGCGGTGATGGGGGCAATGTATACAACGGTACCCTGTCCTCACCACCAGCAGCTTGGTGGAGCACTGTCAGGTTTTTAGTCGGTGAGAGTCCGACATACCCGCCGCTCGTCCCCGTCGGGAGGTGACGACCCATAATGGGTTTTCCTGACATAAAAAAAATCCTGATGCAATACGCGTCATTTTTGCACACTAATGTTATTGATAGAACAACTTATAATTGTTGAAATTTTATTCTCATCTGTTCAGGTGCGCTCGCAGTACGCAGCATGCAAGTATCTTCGTGTCCCACTGCTTACGTATCCGGAATCGGTGTCGACTGCTTTGGACTGTGGTCCGGAACCTTTACGGAAGTACGCCCGCCCGACTGCTCTAGCCGTGGACGTTTTCCTCGTCGTATATCAGCTGGGAATATGCTGTGTGTATATAGTCTTCATAGCCGACAATATAAAGGAGGTAATTCTTATTTATATATATTACCCACATCATCATACTCCTGCCCTTATCTCACTCTAAATGGGGTCGGCACAACATGTTATAAACATACTGTCACATGATTTGGCTGCGTTTTTTCGACCGGCCACCTGCCTGACGTCAACTTACGTTGGTCGTATTTTACGACACCTCGGTAAGAACGAGGGTGGTCTATTCTACTAAACCGGATACCACACGGTGAGTCAACTTACCTTAGCCGCCTTTTACGACACCTCGGTAAGAAATAAGGTTGGTCTATTCTACTCAGCCGGATACCACACGGTGGGTCGACTTACCTAAGTCGCCCTCTACGACACCTTACAGCCACACGGCTTACATTGTAACTTATTATAAATGCAAAAGTCTGTCTGTTCATCTTTCTGTGTATCTGTTACTGTTTCACAGCTAATCCGCTAGACCGCTGGACAATAATACCTACAATAACTAACACGTTAAAAGTGTTCCGCGTTATAGGAAAACGCTTTGTAGGAGTATTCACGTATACTGCGCTCGAATGACTCTCGTTAAAGGTGCCCTAAAATTGAATATTTACATAACACTATATTATAAATGAGATATACGCGTTTATAAACATACCTGAGAAATAATAATATATTTCAAATAACTTTTTTACACCTCTTAGGACGCATAATGAATTTTCTTACTTGAATTCAAAAAGTAGGAACACAAATTTTATAGTAAAATTAAATACAATTTTGTAACACGTGGAACGTGGAAAATCTTCGCGTTAAATGGGGGAAACCACGTATTATACGAAGGTCTGAAATCGCGTAACATGAAAACACGCTATAGAGGTATACTGCTTAATGTTACACATCCCAAGAATCCTCTTAATATACCTCCCTTTTAATATCACTAGCTATGCCGTATAGCTATATCCTTTATATTATTACTAGCTTAAAAGTATTCTTGGTAAATACAGAGGCAAGTTTAAATAAAGCTCTGATATACGTGCCTTAATAGCTTCACAATACAAGCAGAATGTATCAAGTAATTAGTTAGGATCAGTTACATCGATTCCCTTGGCAATGTGCAAGGGAAGTCATGTCACAATATCAATTGCTTTCAATGAGGCAAACGCTGGCGGCAGTTAGTCGCGGGTCATGCGAGAATCAGCTAATTTCATATGACGGACAGATATATACGCGCGGCTTGCTTATAGTATTGTCGATATGTCTAAATTAAAACTTAATAAACAAATTATAGAATATCAAATTTTAAGAGATAGTTTTAATAATCATCTCTTGTTATGGTCTTTTCACGTTAAACTTAAGTAATACTCAAAAGATTTTTTACGTTATTTTCACCAACAGACAGTTATTCACGACAAATTTTTAGGTATTGTTTTAGGTTCTTTATAAATTTGATGATAATTGCTTGCTAAGGTGGCCAAGCTTAGCCGGCTGGAAGCCTTTACCGAAAAACTCTGCCTAATCCGGTGGTAGGATAACAAAATATAGTACAATAGGATTATTCTTCCCTTATCTACAAAAGTCTGTAGTATTTAATAAATATAACTTACTTTTAATATTTTAATTCGATAATATGTTTAATTATGATGCGGTCTTTTACTGTTTCCGAAGGGATTTGTTTCCTATACAGACTGATAGATGTTCTCAATTTCTCTCAACAGGTAAAAGAGTGTGTGTTTTTACATATGTTCTCATTTATTCTTTTTCTCCATATTGATTGTTGGACCTATTTCTAATTCAGGTTGAAGATATTTTTACGCTAAAATTGAGGTGGACAAAGTCGCGCTTTCTTCTAGTAATAGATATGTTTTTAAATAACAAAGTAGAAAGAAAGAAGTCATTGATGATTGCCATTACGTTGCAATTGAATGATTACAAGCACATATCATAGCACTTCAGAGCAACTCGACGTGATAGAATAATAGACCATTTATTGGTTCTAGCACCAATAACAATACCTCCGCGCGGTGGATTTGATTAATTCTGTAGAAACATAATTTAGTCTTAGAGGAGACGGTATAATGATTTCGGTTTAATGATTTTGATCACTACTCTTCAAATTTTTTGCCGTGTTAATTTTAATTCAAAAGAAAAATGGACAAAATTAATATGTACAAGTTATATCTATCCTAAAATTATCCGTTAGTATTATAAATATCACTCCCACGTGGAACGGTTCCAAGAGTGCTTAGGGATTCCAATTTGAATCGCTTGACTAATTTTTGTGCGAAAAGGAAAAAGTTGTGTCCCCGTTTTCATTTAAAAAGGCAATAAATAGAGGTATTAGAACGGATAAGATTTTTTTTCCCACTTTGACTGTAAACGGTACGAATAAATGAGAATATCTCTCAATGAGAGATGCGTACTTTCGCCATCTGCTGGAGCCGGCCATTGCTGCTGCAAGTTATACGAATTATGGGTTATAGACAGAACTTATTATATTAATGGTTTAAATGAAATATACTTATTTGATTTCTTTCTTACATTTAACAAGATTCAAAAATTCTTGCAGGTATCGTCATCCTATTACAAAATGGCTGATGAAGTTTACATGTTTATAATATTGGGACCACTTATTGCCTTCAACTTGATTCCGAGCCTCAAATTACTGGCCCCGTTCTCAGCTCTGGCCAACCTACTTACCTTCGTCGGCTTGGGAATCGTGGTGTATTACCTGCTGACCGGGAAGAAGTCTGAGCAGCCGCTCGACCTTTGGGGGTCAGTTGAAACGTTCCCCCTGTTCTTTGGCACCGTTTTGTTTGCTCTAACGGCCGTTGGGGTGGTAAGTATAAACAGAAAAATTATGAAAGTCCTAGCACTAATGAGTTGTTTATGAAAATTTTTGGGCCTAATAAATATTTACAATTCATCAAGCTTTTTGTTTTAAGGGCAACTTCACGAGGAAACGTATGCAGTTCTCGCATCATAGCTGGGTAGGCATCAATAAATTTACATAAACAACTTAACTGTTTAGTTGGACAAAATTATGGAAACTTCGTAAGGAAACTTGCGTGTTTGAAGATGATTGTAAAATTTGCGTAACGTACCAGTCCGCACTGGAGCAGTCAGGTCGACCTTCCCAGCATTGAAGTAGTACAGGTTAAAAAAGGAATCAGATCGAGTCAAATAATTGGCCATTGTGATGCCGAGGTGTTGGAATGTCGACCATCAACATCAAACGCAGTAATGGTAATCCAAATAAGTGAGCATATGACCTCAAAAAGGCTGATATGGCTGCAGCCTTGAGGCATTAGTGTCAAAATACCGTACTATACATTACTGAAGGAAAAACGGGATTTATACATCCTTCAATAGCATCAAATTTCATCAATATAGGCAGAGCGGATTAGCCGTGAAAGAGTAACAGACCGTTATTATTAATATTTGTATGTTGTTACATGTGTTTAAAATTATGTTTCAATTCTAGGTCATCGCTTTAGAGAACAATATGAAAACACCAAAATCTTTCGGCAAGCCGTGCGGCGTGCTGAACACCGGTATGAGCATTATAGTTGTACTGTATGTAGCCGTTGGAGCCTTGGGTTACATGTACTGCGTATCTGAATGCCGAGACTCCATCACCCTGGACCTACCTAAGGATGACCCGTAAGTAGCAACGGTTCAATGGTAACGGTTACATACATGGTTACGCCTAATCCACCCATCTGGCATTCATTGTGAGGTTGGACTATCAATACTATGTGTTTCAGTTCTAATAAAATAATAGAGATCTGATATAATAAGTGAACTTGGAATTAATTATAAGTTATAAGTAACGTAAGGTCTTTTGTTAACATATGATTTTGCGCCTTCATAAACTACGGTCAATTTTGCGTAGACACGGTCATCTGTGTTATGTGGTGCGCTGTTTTGAGTAGTACAGACACGTCGTATAATTCATATTATCATTCACTCAAATTGACTTTTACAAGTACTTTCAAGTAATAAAATTGTAATGAAGTACCACTGGTTCGTAAATGTGTTTTACCGACATATAACGACGACACATAACAACAACAAATTAACAAAAAAGTAACAATTTTTTTATCCCCGTCTACACATTATAAACGAAAATGCAGCCATAAGTTATTTTTTTGGTTTCTTCTTAGCATAAAAATAAGGGCGTTAGGAACAAATAAAATCGTAAGTGGTATTTTTGATATGTGGGAGGGAGGCATATTATGAAAAAAAAACCAAATTTTTGTGTCTGCTTCAACATATTAGGAAGGAACATGATATCTAAAGTTGATTTTTGATGATTTTTTGTTGATTTTTGATGTCTCCACCAACAGGCTGGCCACAAGTGTCATTGTTATGTTTGCTGTGGCCATATTCATCAGCTATGGTCTTCATTGCTACGTGCCGGTCGAGGTGCTCTGGAAGGGGTACATTTTGCCACGAGTTCAACGTTCGCCGCCAAAACTCGTGCAGATTTACGAGTATCTGTTACGTGTCGCCCTTTGTCTACTCACTTGTAAGTATTCTGGGATAAGGGATACCACAGATATTAGGTTTATATCTGTAACATCCCGCAGTACGCCAAAGTATCTTTCGATATCTTGCGTACTTATACCTATACCTTTAACAATAGAAAGCTAATAATAATCACTGGACTGTATACATCTGGATTCCACGGTGGAAGTTACAGTAGTCGGACACGACAAATCATCTGTACACAAAAAATTCTTTCCAACCCAATCTCATCTATGGTCGTTAGCTCTAAAAGTCACTACGGTATGTGAATATGGATTATTATATGAAAATGGACCAAATTAAAATAAGTAAACTGTGTGTGTAAATGGACAACATAATATTCTTTTGACAAAGGGGTCGCAATGTTAAAACATCAAAAGCCGCCTACGCGTTTTCTATCAAATTAAATCACGTGCTTATAGGCAAAGAGAAACATTCTGATTATTTGCAATAGAATCTCATATGTGTATCATAATATCTCTTGCATATATATTTATTGAAGCTGACTTTTCTTATAACGGCAGTTGGTATGGGTTTCAACGCTGTGTGGTATCCGGCTGAATAGAATAGTACCACCCTCATTTCTTACCGAGGTGTCGTAAAAGGTGACAAAGGTAAGTGGATCCACCGTGTGGTATCCGGTAAAGTAAAATAGACAACCCTCTTTCTTACCGAGGTTTCGTAAAATGCGACTAAGGTAAGTTCATGGCAGACCCCACTTAGAGTGGGATAAGGACTGAATGATAATGAGTTGGTATAGGTTTCAATGCTTCGCTCCAAAATACAGAACGTCTTGTCGACGATTGGGAAGTTATAAGGTTTTTATAAGAATGTTTTATATTGTCACAGAAAGGGAAAATTTCTGACGGTGTTTAACTAGTGTATATTAAAAAGTGTCTTTTTCTATTTCAGCGATAGAGACTGCTGGATACAGGTTTTTGGAATGGATTTCTCGGATGTAGCGACTTTTTGATTTCTTCGATTCACTTAGCAGTAGTTTCCTTACTACTAGGAAAGTCGATGACGTCAAAAGCCGCATCAACGCCGGAAATGACAGCAATTACTGCGTTTCCGGTGCATAGCCGCTAACATCGCCTTTGTAGAAACGTCGCGACCCGTTCGGCTTTGTTACTTCTGCGGCTGTTTTGACGTACTTTTTCTCATTCGATCAAGCGAATATACGGGTTTCAACAATTAGTTATCCATCAGGAATCGATGTCTGAATGAAATGCCACTCACAGTTAAATTGTTAGCGATACGCCGTGTGGTATCCGGCTAAATAGAATAGTACCACTCTCGTTTCTTACCGAGGTGTCGTAAAAGGCGACTAAGGTAAGTTGACGTCAGGCCGGTCGTAATAACGCAGCCAAATCATATGACAGCATGTTTATAACATGTTGTGCCGACCGCACTTAGAGAGGCATAAGGGATGATGAGTTAAATTGTAAGCGACGGTGTTATATATCACTAGTTGTACCTGTGACTTGGCACCAATTCTAGCGCTTGAGTACCCTAAATAATGCAATATGTATTTTTTTCCTGTTCCTGATACAAAGACGAGATTTTTTGTCCTATACGTAAACCCGAAGTACAAGCTTTAATTGTGAAAACATTCATCAATATTGTCTCAACATAACCGTAACAGACAGAAAGACAGACTATAACATATAAAATGTGATAGCGGTAGTGTACCTCTTTCGAGGAGGTCTATGATTCAAACCCCGGGCAGGCACCAATGAGATTTCTATTAAACCATATGTCTAATTGATAACTGCAATTTATCACACGCTTTTCGGTGAAGGAAAACATCGTGAGGAAATCTAGAATCTCTAGAATTCTGGCGATATGTGTAACCTACCAATCCGCATTGGTGCACCGCGGTAGGCTTTAGCTCCAATCCTCCTCTCCAAAAACGGAGAGAGGAGGCCTATGCCTAGCAGTGGGATAATAACAGGTCGTTACTTTACCTTCGCCTATATTTGATTTCTAAATCTCCTCGTTAACGCTGCTATGCATCTCGACTTTCAATATTGATCAACCGCTCGACTTTTACACAAATACCAGACGAAATTTTGGAAACTGGACTCCAGGGCGAAATTTGTTTCGCCCGAAGGTGAAAGTGTGTGTTGTTTCCATAGTTGTTATTATACTAGAGTATGAGAGTCCAAGGCAAGCCTGTAAGTGAGCAATAGATAAAAAAGGAGAGGGAAGATGAAATTCATATACTTATCTCTGTCTACTCACACAAATAAGAGAGACAGTAGAGACATAATGAGTCTCATTTGTGCTCCTTTAGTTTCGATTGACATAATAGGCTGGTTAACTTACTCTAGTATGATAGCATTATGGTTGTTTCGCCCTGGAGTATGTGACAGCGTATGTGGGCGACACCCGCAATGCTTTTTAATTTTTGCCTTATCATATATTCCGTCCATTTATATAAGTCAAAGGTCAAGGTCAGTAATACTGTATTGGCGAGTATTCTGGAAGATTTCAAATACTACGTAACAGTATTAAGTAGTGATAGTGTGAAATGTTTAATAATTATCGTTTATTTCCAGTCGTGCTGGCGGTTGCAGTACCACGTTTGGGTTTATTCATATCCCTATTCGGCGCTTTATGTCTATCAGCGCTCGGGATTTGCTTCCCGGCCCTGATGGAGATATGTATGTACTTCCGGAAACGTGCCACCGCAGCGAGGGCTATTCTTTTTGGGAAGGACGTCCTGCTCTTCATTATAGGTATAATCGGCTTGGTCGCCGGTACGTACACCGCGCTGGACAGCATTGTGCGCTCGTTCGGGCACGCACCCGAGCCGGTGCCTCATGTTTGATGCGTCGCGCCTTTGTTCGATGAAGTTTGTAGTTGGATCATACTGTCGTCGAAATCGACCGGGTGTGTCATCTCCAACGTAATTCTTTTTCTTATGTGGAAGGTAGAAGTGAAGAGGACCATAATATATTAGGCAAATACTGAAAATTGGCATATTACAATTCAATAAGTGAGCATATTGGCGCTAACGAACAGTTAGGTGTCACCTCTAGAAAATGAGTCTCGCCACGTATTTACATACATAAACTATAAACGTGTCTCCAACCGGCGATATGACGTGCGCTATCCACGTGTAGAACGTTAAAAAAACTCGCCGAGCCTGCTGCGACCGGCGACGGACTCGCCTACCTCTCTCCCGCCTTGCACATCATATTTTGTTCAACTATTGCACTAGTCTACGGGAATCCGTGGCGACGCGCAACTGTTTATCGCGCGCACGCAGCTTCTGTCGCGCAACCGCGTCTATACAATATGTCCTTGTGTAAATTACCTGAACATATTCCAGCTGATTCTTTGCATACACTCGCTCGTGAAGTTGATGTCTTAGGGCCATCGCTAAGTTAAGAAGGACTCTTCGCGTGCCTGTTTATTAAAAAAATCAAGAGCCACGCTATCAAGCAGACATGCGTCGCTTGCAAGACAACTTTCTAAGCTGGGTACATACAGGTTCATTTAAATGTGGTCAAAAATACTTTAGCAAAATTTATTATGTCTTTAAAAAAACTTGTGGTTCAGCAGGAACTAAGCAATCCAGTCATATTGGCAATCAACTTGGCAGAGTTGTGCGGAACCATCACGGCAATTCGCACGTATATTCCGGAGCGGACACCGTGTTTTTTTAATTGCCTATGTGACAAATTCTTACTTCTTTTTTCCCGCGTGCGGGTACATTTCGTTGCAATCAGTCACACTTTTTGCAAACTCGTCATATGATATGGATCAATCAGTAAGCCATGGAATCTCTGACTGATTGACATCGTTCGTAATTCGGACGCTTCTGCTTAGCCTTGAGACTGCCGTAAATTTGATCAAGGGCTTACTTGATTAGAATAATATCAGAAAATAAATTTAATGTCTAGACAAAGCCAAGAATGCTGAGAGGAAAAATTAATTTAACCTACTTTAGATAAAAGTTTTTATAAGTACTAAAAATTCTACTTGAAAAAATTATCAAACATCTCTTTCAGCAATACTAAAATTTATATTTGCATCACTTTAATTCAGTTATACTTACAATTTTATTTCAATATTGAGGTGGTCCTCCTCGCTTGTACCCATAATTTTAATTTGTTTTTTTACTTACTTTATTACTTTTAGGGTTAATATTAAGGAATCATAAATGGCGCCAAAATTAAGTTTTAAAGGTTAGTTGCACTTAACATTTATAGTACCGATTTTTTTTAATCTTAAAGTGCTACAGATCAAGCTATTACACTAAAGAGTTCAAAAAAAACATTTTAGGCACTAGTATGACAACACGCCATACCAATAATGTTCCTCTATGTTTACGTATATTTAATATTTTATTTCATTTGGCGCCATCTTAGTATAATATATTTGAAGCACAAATATATTTTCTTGATTAGGTATTTTGTATTTGGCAAAGTTTATTAAAGCTTTGAAATTATTTTTTTTTGCCTTTAACCAGTTATTGTATAAAAAGAATCTTGAATCAAGGTCACAGTAAAATGTCACCTAGACTGCTTAAGAGTACATTTGTCTCATATTTCATTCGTACAATATTTTCTTCTTTTTATATAATAGAATGGTTAAAAGTATATCATTCTTAAGTTAGTAATACGTGACTTAGTATAATATATATATTTTTTAAGTAACTATAGATATGCTAAACATTCTCTCGATACAATTAGTAATAAAAATGTGTGCCTTTTAAATTAAGCTTTTTATAAATCATTGCTTGAGAGTTTCCACCCACTATACTATAACTGTACTGTAGCAACGCTGTATGTTTCAGAATATGCGATAATTAAGAAATAAAATACTTTTTTTAACAGAACACATCTTAAAATCTTTTCATAAGAACAACTGAGACCACATACCACAACTTTTTGTTTTGTGACAAACATTTTTGTTTGTGCAACAAAAATCGTGAATTAGTTTGACTGCTAGATTCCGGTTTCATCTCGGACTTTCGTTGTAAAAATTTGTAAAATTACTGCAAAAAGTAACAGCGTTTGGAGTAAAAATATACCCATCGCAAGACTATAAAAATTTATATCGATATTTGCAGTAAAGACCGGCTTGGAAATAATATATGTGATATTTTAACCCCAAACGATGTTTATTTGAGACTGAGGGTCTAAAATAAGTTTTCATAGTTCTTTGAAGGATTACGTGCATATCGATTAGCTATATGTAAATTCTAAAACTGTCAAGAAAGTATTATCATTATATTCTTTGCACTCTTGGTGTTTGCATCGAAATATTTAGGTGAGTCCATGCAGCAAAAATATTCTATTCTACAGCACCCACGCGAAAAGCTGTGTGGTGGGTGGAACCCTTACTATCCTGTTTTTACATTGAATTTATTTCATTTCATATTAAAATTACATTAATAATTATTATGTAAGGATTGATTTACTATTATAATACTAATATATGGCATTGATAATAATGGTACTGACACTTTTATGTGGATACAATAATTGGTGGATAAGAATAGTTTTGTAAAACTGTAACGTAATAGAAATTGTAGATTCGCTACTCAAATTGAATATAAGGTAGATAGAGTACACGGAAGTAAAAAGCATTGTAAGTACTAGTAGGCACTAAGATTTTTACTAATTAATAAGTAGCCGTTTGTACTGTTTGTTTGTTGCGTTACTTTATTATGTTTGTATGAAACTTTTGTAAAGGAAAATCATTGGTAAAGTTTGTTAACATATGCGAAAGTCTAAGTATAGGGAAGTCGATCGTGAAGGTAACATGGAAGCATAAGGGATATCCATGATGCTGCGATAAGATTAGCTCAATGAGAGCGGCGAATCCAAATTCAATTCTGTACACACTATGAAAGCAGGAGCTGGTAAACTGACATCAAAAACCCCAAAATCTTGATGAAGATGATCATGAGGGACCAACAATGGGGTCCTTGCCACTTTAAATATATTACGTTTCTGGATAACACGATGCGAATTCCCAATTTTAGAAGCCTTTTTTGTGGGATTGTAGAAAATGTCTATGGAGTTTGTTATATTTTTATCTTTTATTATTTTAGAAATAAAAATTAAATGTAAATATTGTTTTCTTTAACATTGCCCCGAAAAGCTATTATAATGGCCGATATAGCAATTGCCTATAGCCCTGAAATATTAAAAAAAAAAGTTTTGAAATGTTATACCTTACTAATTAGGGACTGAGAGAAAAAGTTTATCCGTCTCATGCACATGATTCACTACAGAAAATATGTATAACGTTTTTCGACTTATATATACTATTATACAAACTATTTACACTACTTGAAAAAAATTGAGGTTTTTCAGTACTAATGCTAGCTGTATTTGCCCCAAAAATGTTCATATTGAAATAAAAAAAGCTAAAAGTTTCTAGAAAATATTTCATCATTTTATTTTTTCCAACGTCTTGATTCGATTTAATCTAATAAGAAAGTAATCAGTCAGCCTATTATAGACCACCAATTTGTTACAACTTGTTTCAAATACAATCTCCTTGAAATAGTTGGATCAATAATATAAAAAAAATATTGTCGCCGTCAAAGGGACAAGTTGTTAAAAAAGAGTAAAGGAAAAATATCGTAGTTATATTATATTGTTACGTATAGGGTTCGTGGATGTGAAGGAAATATCTAAAAAAATATATTTATATAAGCGGAAAAATAGATACAGGCGATTTCACACTTTGCCGTAAAAAGGAGTACAGTAACAACCTGTTACTATCTCACTGCTAGCAATATGCATCCTCTTTCCGTTTAGGAGAGATGGATTGGAGCTATGATCCATCATGCCGCTCCAATGCGGATTGGTGGGTTACGAATTCTCCCTCACAATTCTCTAGACATATGCAGGTTTCCTTATGATGTTTTTCTTCACCGATAAATTGTGAATAATAATTAGACACAATTGTGGGAATGTAACGTAAGAGGAAAGAGTGGAACGGAATGCATGGGCGCAAGTGAGCGAGATAGTATGTGAGGAAGGTACAGAGAAGGGAAGGACGAACGACGCAGGACGGTTGGAAATTAGTTGTGGAGTGAACTAAATAAATTAAAACTAAATAAGTGTTTGCTTGACCTCGATAATCTTAATTACCACAAAAGTTTTAACAGAATAGCTCATAGGGGCATGCCCGTGCTTTAAACTCGTGACATCTTGGTTAGAGTCACAGATCTCCTCGATCGGCTTTGACGACTCACCTTTGCGTGGAATAAGGATACTTAAGGTAAATGAAACTCATATTTGTGCAAGGTACTCTTACCACAATTTATTACATATACAGCGATCGAGGAAATGTATCAGCGGTTTAGTTAACTAGCCGCCCTTCGGCCGCAAAATAAATAACCATAAATACAACAATGAACGTTTATTTCAATCCATAGAACCATATATAAATTATAATCTTTTTAAATACTACATCGTACATCAATATGGTTTTATGTTGGCATACTACAGATATCCACTTATAGACGAAGAAGAAAAGGGATACGATAAATAAAGGGGCAGGGTGTCCGCGGTGCGGCGCGGCGGGCGCGTGCGGAGCGGCGGCGGCCGCTTGCTAGCGCGTGACACCGTACTATACACTACACATTTATATACTCTATAATTACAACGTCTGCAGAGACACCTTTATTTAGTTAATTTATTTATGTAAACTGTGTAAGTACCACATACATGATTTGTGTAATTTAATGTATACCATTTAACAAACAAGATGGAATATCAAATGCCGCGCTGTGCGGTGTATTAACATTAAGTTCATTACATATTATAATATCGTTTGATATGAAACAGTGCATTTTAAAAGATCAACCGTCACACCTTTAAGTATCCTTCACATGTAAACCTTTATAGAAAAAACATTTTATTGTTCTCGCTTTGTATTCATAAAATACTTTAAAATGCAACAACTTCTTAGTCTTAATCCATAAACATTAATTTATTTAATTTAATAAACATTCAATTGACTCATTTCATCAACGACAAAAACCTACAAAAATATATTATAACGTTAGCACGAGTCAGAGAGTGCCGAGGAGACGTCCAGTTGATGCAAACGGTGCGGCGACCGGTACTGGGTGACGGAGCCAGGTCCGGACCGAACCGGGCCGGGCCGGACCGGCGGGAGGCGCGGGACCTACCCGAATAGACGCGGTAACGCAAGTATCTTTAAAACTAAAAAAAAATATATATATATGTAAACTTTTAAAAACATTAACAACTACAGCCATAACAAAAATAGACTAATAACGACTACGCTACGGAACCTACGTACTACCTAAACTAATCACTAAGTAAGTTGGAAACGAAACTAGTGTCCGCTCACTACGGAAACGGTAGGGGGCGCGCGAGGCGGCGGGCCGGCGGCCGGGCCACCTCGCGGTCCGGTCTTACCGGGAGCGGGCTGCGAAGCGGGCTACGGCGACCGGCGCCCGGGCCCGGATAGGGAACGGACAGGGTCGGGTGGTGGCGACGCGGCCGGGCGTCCGGGCGTCCGGGGCGCGGCCCGGGCGGCTCGGGGTCCTACTAAAACTACTTATATACAGACGCAGCCACTACACTTGCGCATGCGTACGCGAGCCACTTGAGCAATCTAGCGCACGGGCGCGACCTGTGCAGCTAACGTATAAATATTCAACAACATTACATAGACAAACACCCGCGCCCGCCGCGCCGGTTCGGCTCGGTCCGTACCGGCTGGCGAACCATCCGGCACGGACCGGGGCGGGGAGGAGTGCGGGCGCGGGCACGCACGCACGCTCGGGACGGGGATGCATCAGACATTCTCATTTACATAACGACTCCTTAAAACTTGGTCCGTACATCGTTGACTAACCCTGTAGTGTCGAACCGAGGCCGAAAGGGAAGAGACGATAGAACAGAGTTCGAGCGAAACTTTGGCAAAGATTCACCTATTAAACTAAGTAGAATAACTTACGGTAACTGCGTATCGATTAACTTCTATGATATAAACGAAACAATAACTTAGTGAGGGGGGAGGTGTCATGTAAACCAGTCGATTCGCCGTAATCTTCCCGACGCCCATAGCGGCTTCTTGCATGTGCATGCACGAACTATTTCTACGATTGTGATTATTATCTTACTGGTTTATTGAACAGCGAATCGAGTCGTTTGGACAAGAGGAGATGAAAGGGAACCTTGTGGGAGGGACCAGAGTCAGAGAGTAAATTACACAATACGATAACAATACGATTACGTCAGTAAAATACATTATAATCGAATATTTGAAAAGCTTTACAAATAGATGTTGGAGCGGTGGGCCCCGAGACAGCGCAACGCGCGATTTGCCCGCGATCTGAAAACAGAATGATGAATATTAGTATTGTGTAGGAATTTTACTGTTCTTAATCGAGTCCTTTTGAAACCAAATTGGAACTCATAACTGTGGTATAAAGTAAATAAAAAAGTAAAGAACATAAATAAGATATTTAGTTACGCGCTGGGCGTGGTTGGTGGCATCGAATTTACAATTTCAAATACAAAGATTCAAGATGTCTAGTTTAGCAGATCAAACTGTACCGCCAGATGCCAATGTACTTTGTTTCTAATTATTTTTACCGATGAGTTTCTTGCTGGTTCTTTCGGTAACAGTGCTATTCCAAACCAATGCAGCTTAGTATACGTAGTAGTGGAAGGTAGTACACCGAAAGATATTATTTCTGGACTTCAAGATAAGTGGATTTTCTTATTAAATCGTTGAACTATCACTGCTGAACATAGGTCTCTTCTATAGATTTCTACAGCACACTATCTTGTGCCGCTTGCATTCACTGGCTTTTTGGGAGGTCAGTCTATCTGCGTAGTAGGGGTTCTACCGATGTTGGGTTTCCTGGTGCGGGGTTTGCATTCGAGCACCTTAGGACTCACACCGTTTATTCATTCAAATTTAATTATACGGTACGATAATAGATGAGCTCAATGGATCATAGTCAAATAGTCACAGTTCAGCCATCGTTACGAAAAGAGATGACCTAAATGAAGCCGTTGGATTCAAGTGGACTTTGCATTCATCGATATGAAGATAAAGCATTGAAATTGAATAGCTGAAATCAGGTGTCGTAGTGCATCCATCAGTATGATAACAGAAGACTTCAATAGTCCAGCTGAAATCAAGTGGCATAGTGACCCTTTAATATGACAATAGATGATATAATGGATTTTAGCCTCACATTCTATGCATCTTTATCAAAATAGGTGTCTTAAATGAAATCCATCGCTATGAAAATATACTATATCATGGAACAGCTGAATTGAAGTGGCATAATGAATTCATCGGTACGATAATATATGACCTTAATGACGCAGCTGAAATCAATTGGCACAGTGAATTCATCGTCTCTTAATTAAATGACCTAGATAGATCCTCTAGAAACCAGAAGGAAAGTGCATCTATGACTATAAATAAAAATGATTTTAATAAATCCTACTGTTTCAAGTGGCATAGTGCATCCATGACTATAAAAAAATTGTACGCAATGGATCCTCTGTACTCAAAAGATATAGTGCTTCCATTGTTATAACAATATATGACCTCAAAGATTCAAGTGGTAACGTGCATCCATCGATATAATAAAACCACTCAGTGGATCAGCTGGCATCGATATCAAAGTTACTACGTACATATCGTGAGGCATCTTTGTGCAGAGCAGTGGTACAGCTTAAACATCCGTAAACTTGGACAACTTCTCGCGCAGTATGTGGTTTTCCTTTTTCAGCAGCTCCACCTCTTGTCGTAGGCCCATGTTCTGTAACACGACATTAATCGATTAAAATTCTAATTTATCCTTATTAATTATTTAGCTTATAAATCGTTAATATAATTATGTTATAAAAACCTATAGATCTACTTCACCAAAAAAAAACACCAACTTTTTGGTTAGTACTTAAATTTTGGTTGACTAATCAACCAAAATTTGACCATAGCCAAATATGAGGTATGCTTTGCGACAAATTTGAAAATTGTTAATCTCGGCGCTATTGCAAAGTGAATTATTATTATGTGATATTCTAACATTATAAATTTAAATTTGTCTGTATGTTATGCTTTCAAGGCTAATCCATTTGACAAATTAGATACAACTGAAGCTTACTTGCCGGGCTAATACATAGTATAAAATCAAATTTTTTCTTCGGGTACAGAGAAAATCACAAGTAAAACCTAGTAAATAATTGAGGTATTTTAATGATTAAGGTGCTACGAATACCTTCAATTAGGTACTATCTGTTTTTTTCCATTTCCCGAAAAAAACACCTACTTCTGCCTGGTAAACTAAACTTCATTCATATATAATCTAGTGGATTATACGTCATAAAGCTACAGACAGAAAGGCGTTTTTATTAACATGTGTATAGATTTAACTTAGGGATTCATGATGATCATCCTTTGCAAGAATTGAAGAAGATTTAAGGATGTGAGAAGCTGAGTAGTGCTACTCACCTCCTTCTCAAGGTATCCCGCTCGGAGTGCTATTTGGTTCTCTTTCATCCGACGCGCGTCCCTTGATCGCTTGGCCGCCATGTTGTTCTTCCGCCGGCGCGCCCAGTACTTGTCATCTTTCAGATCGTCAGGCACGAACTGCCGACGACGTCGATACGGGGTTAGGAGGTCGTGCCACACACTCATACCACCCTTCACCCACCAATTATATTACATGCTCTATACGTTGCCTGGTTCAAACGAGAATAGACTGCTGGTTGAATTTTAACCGGCTCATTGGTCATACGTTACAGTTCAATTCAATTTAAAGTTGAATTGAAGAAAACGTGAAAGAAAAGTCTTTCAATATAAAATTCACTTTTCGTATGCTTGAGTTTTTAAAACCCTCAAATTAGTGTACTGATTAATTTGGAATACTAATATTTGCTGTGCTTCTTAATAGAAATTATCAAACTGAGCGTAAGCAAAACATGCAAGCTATCATATAGTATTTCCATTAGATAGATGGTACATATATGTAAATAGTGAGCTCAAGTATTAAATGTCTAATAGATCTAATTATCATTTCAAGTGCGGATAACAAATTATTCATATATTTTAGAAAAATATTATATATTTTTAATTTAGTCTATAATTAACTATATCCAATAAGCTGTGGTAGCCCAGCGATATCACCGTGCGCCTCTTTCGAGAAGGTCTAGGGTTCAAACCCCGGGCAGGCACCAATGAGTTTTCTAGTAAAACTTATGTGTCTAATTGATAATTGTAATTTATCACACGCTTTTCGGTGAAGGAAAATATCGTAAGGAAACCTGCATATCTCTAGAGAATTGTGGGGATATGTGTAGCCTACTAATCTGCATTGGAGCAGCGTGGTAGGTCTTAATTCCAATCCTTATCTCCAAAAAAAAAAACGGAGAGAAGAGGCCTATATACTATATAACTACATTCTTTTTAGCCGTTATTCGATTGAGCTGAATTTTCCGTCTTCGTAACTCCAACGGCAATGCAGTAATATACTCCGAGTACGATATTATATAAGAGGTCAATATATTATTATTGAAGCGTTTTGATTTTCTAATGTTATTACATATTTATATTGTGGTTAGATTTCTATTTATTTTGTGAATTTCTTAAGTAAGTAAAAAAAATTCTTTTTTTTTAGGGAATTTCTTAGCATTACGAAATTTTTTAAAATTGCAACATTAATATCAAGTCTATAAACATCATTTTATTTGAGAAATACCTGATATAAAGAATAATTTTATGTTAAAGCGTACGTAAGGTACGGTATGAATATGGTATTATTTCTATCTATATGTTAATCTGTATGTCTATATAGATATTAATTAGAAACAATTCATGGTTATTTCCTTCAGTATATTACATATTTAAGTATAACATTTCTCCCCTAAGCTTTCGAGTATAGAATTCTATTCTCGTTCGATATTACGCCCAATATTAGCCGATTTATCTGAATTCGTAATCTTATGGGTATAATAATTAAGGATTAAAAAACTATTGCAACATTTAACAATATCTGCTGACATTTTTATAATTTATTATTATCATCGTCATCATGAAACAATATAAAATATAATTATTTTATTATAAATAATAATATTTAATAAATATTTAGCGAAAGTATGCGTCGAATTACTTAGTATTGCAAGTGTTTTTTTTATAATTCTCCTTAACTTGTATATTAAAATATTTATTAATTTTTACTAACTTTAATCTGTGTAACAATTTTGGCATATTCAATTATCATTTGAACTCTAAAATATATTTCAATTAAAAACTTGATTTGAAGTCTTTTAGTTTGGTCGCAAATTTTAGTACCAATGTTTGCCAATGTCTTGTCGTTTATACCTGATTCAAAGAGACACTTAAGTTTTACTTTAAGTTAAGTTTTCTTTGATACTGAACTAAATATCGTCTGAAATCTTATCGGGAAAATCTCTACGGTATGTGACTTACCTAATTTTAAGACGTGCTTTTGACAGCCTCGTTCTTTCTGATTGATTTCTTAACTAGGCAACTTTTTTTAACTTACAGATTTGAACTAAGACTGCACTGTATTAGCAAAAGTTTGTAAGTAAATATACAGAATAAAATGAAAACGATTATTTCTCGAATTGTTAGATTGTGAACACAAATTGTTAGATTGGACTGGCCCATTGGCGTAGTGGGTAGTGATCCTGCCTTCAGCTCCGGGGGTCGCTGGTTCGATTCCCGCCGAGGGCCAACATTTTCTATAAATGAATTTGTTGGTCTTTGAGCCTGGGTGTATATTTGTATTTAAAAAATATATATAAGTATATATTCACCAGTTGTCTGTCACCCATAACAAAAGTATTAATTTACTTACTTTTGGGACGGACGACCGTGTGTGTAAGTGTCCCATATATTTATTTATTAGATTGCCTTAAGGTTTTTACATCCGAATAATCGTTCTGCGTTAAGCACCGCCCGAGGTAGCTTTCAGTTAAGATAAATTAATTAAAGGACATCTATATTACTACTCAGACGTTGTGTTGCCCCTAGCTACCTATCAATTTGAATACAAAAATAATAATAAAATTATTTTGCTATAATCCGCTATAAAGCATTAAATGACATTACACTATTTTAAGTTTAAAATTACACGTTAAACAGACAAGATTATATTACACTATTTTAAGTTTAAGTGTTTCTCACACAAATTACACAATTATGTAATAATTTAGATTTTACGTGTGATATTAATATGAGAGCTTTGTAAGTTTATATATCAGTCATTCTTATTTGAACCATATTCAATCTACATCATTAATATAAATAAGCTAAAAGCATACCCTCACCTATGTTTGTAAATGTATGTTTTCATGACAAACCTTTGTGTGGAATCATTGGAACATGAGATGCAAATGTCAAAAGTAAATTATTAAAAAATGTAAGATTTTTTTTTTCATACCAATTTATAATTAACCAGGATTAGAAAATAATCATATCGAACCCTTATCTTAAACGTCGAATCAGATCAATCAAACAAATCAAATTTCAGTTGATGGATGACATATTGTCCCAGTGGTGTAGGAAAATAAGTCATTTTTCAATTAACGTGAGGGACAAGTAGTCACTATTAGCTTAAGGGATAAAAGTTCACTTTTTAATTAACGTAAGTAAAAGAACTTTTTCTACAGCTTTCTATTTTCTAAAAAAATTATCCTCGAAAGTACTATTTCGTCCCTTGTCTGTAAGAAATAAGGGTATCAATATGTGCAGAACAAGTCTTTACGAATTTGTGCAGTGCATGTGTAGTGTGAAAAAGGTTATGGTGTGTACTATTTACTAATCCTGTATTACCTCAAATTAAAACGTCTTAGAACAAAATTTAGTTATACTCTTTGCTCCTCACTTTCTCCAGAAGAAATGTCATTAAATATACTTCAAATAAACTTTAAACTGCCTGTGATTTTTTCAGCGTTCTTTATTGCCCAGGTGTAAGCTGCTTTGTCACTTCCGATTTATTTAACTTCTATTTTATCTTCATATAAAAAACATCAAAAATTCTTTAAAGAAACGATTATATTAAGATTTTGTTAGTTTTATATAGAGACATTCAAAGGTTTGTCATTTCAATTGGATGTGAAACGTGCATGCTGAATTTTCTGTCAAATATTTTCCCCTTCAGAATAATTTTTCACTGTGACATTCAAAATATAGCGAGTGTACACTTTCTTGATATTAATATTGTAAGTTGTAATTATGCTAAGCTGGAATTATGTCTTTTTTTGGATATTTGTATGTATGTATTTATAAATACGTTTATATAGCCGTGTGATATCCGGCTAAATAGAAAAGACCACCGTCATTTCTTACCGAGGTGTCGTAAGAGACGACTAAAATAAGTTGACCCGCCGTGTGGTATCGGCTGACTAGAATGGACCATCCTCATTCCTCACCGAGGTGTAAGAAGCGACTTAGTTAAGTTGACCGCCCGAGTGGTATCCGGTTGAATAGAATAGACCACTCTCTTTCTTACCGAGGTGTTGTAAAATATGACTAAGGTAAGTTGACGCCAGGCAGGCGACCCCACTTAGAGCAGGATAAAGGCAGGAGTATGATGATGTGTTTATAAATACATTGTATTAAATTAATCGAATTAAGTTGAAACATAATCAGATTAACTAAAATTTAACCGCGTTCATACTCAGTTATCGAAATAGTTATGTATAGTATAAAGTGTAACAAACGAATAATTCCATATTACCATTTGTGTTTAGTAAAATATTGAAATAGCGTTAGTAAAGCGTATGTCATGCTGTGTGTAAGATATTGTTTTTATATTTCTAACTTTTTTAGTGCAAGTCGGTACTGAGAGGTCAATTATAGATTGTTTGATTGACTATGGAATTTATGTAAACAAATAGATCAGCAACAATATTGGTAACATATAATAAAAGAAACTATCCTTAACCTTCTAACTTTAGAGCTTTAGTTTAGATATGCTTTTGTTCTACATTGTGTTTAGATATGCTGCTTATCATGGACAATGTGTATGTTTAAGCATCTAAAGGCAGCACATTTTATTTAAAATATATGGGACATTTAATACCTTTTGTGGCATCTAATTAATATGTTAATATTCGACTAGTTATTCCAAATAAATCTAATAAATAAAAAAATAATCTAATAAATAAAGAAAGAGAAAAAATAATAAATAAAAAAGCTCCTGGGGTATTGAGTAATATAAAAATAATTTAAGTAGAAAAACCACTCTGGACGGTTAGTTTTGAAATCGTTTACCGTATTTCTAACAATTAGAGGCTAGAAATGCTTTAGTAGTGGTCACTGGTGGGGCCGACTTATTTTGTGGTATGCCTAATATTTACTAACTCCTTCTTTACCGAGGTAAATCCATATATGGCGATGATGGATGCTAGTAATTATTAGAAATTGTGGGGACTCTATAACGCAATAATATTAACGTTGGTAATTAAACATGTAGAATAAAAGTTTTAATTTTAGTCGTCAAATTTTGGGTAAGAAATGAGTATAATTGATACCTCCTGTCAGTTGAACATTTTTCAGCTAACCTATGTTCATATCCGACTGCAATGCTATCTTTAAAAGTTTCGGTACTAAAAAGTAGTGGAAGGAGTAACCAGTAACTGTGTCGTGTTTAAAGTGTTAATAGTGTGTGTGAGTGACGCCGCTCCCCGCAGGCAGTTGCAGCATGCCGCTAGGAATGAACAGCGCACTAACTTCATTTACCTGTTTCCGGGACTTCTTGATCATCGGCTGCGGCTTCAGCTCCTCATCAGAGAAGGCACGAGTCCGCGGGTCGAAGTCACGCCCTGACGAGGCCATTGAGAATGCTGGAATTATTTGATGCGTGGGTCAGTGAGCGCGGCGGAAATTGTGCAGGCCTTGGAACTCGTTGGTACAATTCCGCGCTGGTTCTTCTGTTGGACGTCTATTGTTGGATGTAGGCCTCTTCATGCTATATCCATGACACATGATCATATGCCGCTTGCGTTTAACCGATGGCCACGAATACGTCGTGACCACCTTATAGAGGGTCTACCAACGCTGTTTTTTGTTGGGGGTCGCTATTCCAATATGTTTAAACCTAACGTATATATCCAATATTGGGCAGCAGTACGATCGCAAGGCCGCAGGCCCATCGTAGCATTTGTAAACCTTTCTTGGACGTTCAAGACTTTACGAACGTTAACAAAATTAGCAATACAGTTCATCATATGATGTGGCAATAATTGGAGCATATACGATAGGAAGAGCTGGTAGTCTAAGATATTGGAGTACTAAAAAAACGTGCGTCAGGGTACCTTCCAGAAGGAGATAAAACCTAAAAAGGAAGCCGCAGATTACAAGCGATACAAGATCGTATAACGTGGAAATCTCTTGAAGGGAACTGTGTGTGGTCACCTGTGGTTTAACAAGGAGAAAATACAACAGAATGCCATAACTACGATTAACTAACATACGAGTAACTAAATTCAATACGTGTTAGTCAGCTTATAAAGCGGATATGGTTTGTGGAATTCATTGGAATAATACGTATCCAAATAAAATGCAAATACTAAGGGACTCACGTGGGTAATTAGAGAAGAAGAGAATTGAATGGGACATAAATTGAAAAACTGATGAGACCACAGAACAAAATTAGGCTAATCAGACGATATTGAGGTTAAAGTAAAAATAGGATGAATGAAGAACGGACGACAAGAGTTATAAGTTTCTCTATTAAAGAAAAATTCAATTTTACATGATAGCGTGGAGCCTATTATACTTATTTTTTGTTAATAAAAGCTTCAGTACATACATTTCATCTCTTAAAACTATTGTAATTGCTGGTTAGTAGAAACAACGTGTTCAACCAATAATGATACATACTTGAATCGGCAGGCGACAGCGGCGGGTTGATCGTGTCCGGGCTCATGCAATCCGAGGGTGAGGGCGAGCGCTCGCGCTTGGTGACTGGCGCCTGCAGCCCGAGGGCCAGCCCGGCGCCCGTACCGAACGCCGATCCCCCCAGGTGCGTCCCGCCCAGACCTTCGCCGGGCATGCCATTTTCTGACAGGAACTCGTCTAAGTCCACGTACTGAAAACAGGAATCAGCAGATCACACGCCGCGCTTAGCTTCTATGCTTGACGCTAGCGGCGCTGGCTGGAACGGCCATACAATTTTTTTCGCAACAGCACATTTTAAAATTCGCAAGCGATTCGCAAGCTGTATAAACCAATATATATAACTTAGCAAATAAAATTTATATTAAATCTTATATTAAATATAACAACATTGATATTTTGGCACCGGAACTGGAGGGAGCTGGGTTGGGAGATGGGGTAAGCGACTCTATTACCTAGTGCGGGCCAAGGTTAAAAAGCCTTATGGAGACAACACACGACACACACACGCAGTAGGTAATAAAGTTGTGATTACTGACTTCTTGTACCTTGAGATCTGGATCGTAGGGTAGTGTCTTGTCCCATAGGTTTGGCCCGAGAAAGGCGGCCTGCGCTTCCCAAAGTTCGTTATCTTCCTTCTTGTCTTCTAGCGCATCCTTAGTGCTCACCGATTTGCCTGTAACAAGGAGGGCGTCAGCCCGGTCACTTGGTGCCCGTGGCGACAACAGCAAGCCTCTTAACCCACTTATCATGCTTCTGTGCCACTTTAAATATCTATTATCCAATTATTAGCATGCAAATGGTCGAAAATGTTTACATGCATTCACATAATATTTAATCTACTTCTTCTACAATGGATACTTCTTTTATTAAATCAAATACGAGAAAAACGCAAAACGTAACAAGGATGCGGTATTTGAAAATTAAGACACCTAGTAAATATTTTCAAAGTTTTCTTTATGCTCGTATAATTTTTCTATAATGTTCTCGTTAATTTAGTAATTAAAGTATAGTTGTGAAATTAAAGGTTATTTTATCTTTTAATCAAACTTATCGAAACGAATGTAACCAGATTTTAAATTACAAAAACCTTAGTGATTACTTCGATTTCTAAAGTGATTCAAATAAACATAGTCCCTTCAATCTCCAACTCCAATCAAATTAAATAATCGAAAAAATTTCAATTTCCAACCCTTTGCATTTTCATATTTAATTTGCCAATGTTGGTAAATTATATTTCTTGTTAAAAATTGTAGTAGACAGTTAGCACAGTAACAAAAGCATGGGGTAAAAGACTATAAGGAGGCTGCGCAGTTGTCGAATGTGATCAAACACAGGGCAATCGCAATATAAAGGCCAACACACACTGAACTCTGCATGTCTGCCACGTTTAGAACTTTTACCAGATCTACCGCATCTGCGATTTTGCATACAATTTTCTGTATGCATTGGCTTTACATTAGAAAGTAAATTGTAATAAGGATTTAATAATAAATAATATTCGCATATGCTAGCAATAATTTTCTTATATTAATATAAAAGATAATAATATATCGCAATTGCAGCCCTAATCATACACTACACCGAAATAGTATTCCTATGGAAATTTGTCCTCACAAACAGTAAAAAACATTTATGACGAAATATAGAAAAAAAAATATTATGTTAAATTTTAAACTTAAATACTATTTCAAAAAGTATAAAGTCGAATTAATAATTTTTTTTAAACACAAAAATGTTTTTGTGTTTAAAAACAATAATCAAAAAAAATGTTAAACATTAAAGTAACATAACTTCGAAAATAAGATGTCGTCGATTTAAATAAATTATTGGTATATATTTGTTGAAACAATATATTTTTTTATCAATTTTTTAATATTAAATATTAGCAGAATACTGAGCCAATAATAGTCACATAGTTGTTGTAAAGTTCTTATGTACTACAAAAAAAATAATATATCTCTTACCATAGTTTTAAGCGTAAAAAGATTTTAAATATCAATTTTAAGAATAATATCTCCAAAAACTTTTATATGGTTAGGTGAAATATTATCGAAAACATCATCAAAAATAACAAACAACAATATTTTCATTAATTATGGAAAATATTTGTAATAATAATCGTAACAATAATATTCTATTAAAAATAGTGTAGGTATATTAAGAAAAAATGTTATCTGAAACATAAAAATAATAATCTTTGATGCCATAACTTTGTATACGTATAGTTATAAATAAATATATCATGTTAACGTATTTAATTATAAATAAATATATTATCAATTATTGGAATTTTTTTTATATAAAATATAGTTTAAAAAAATCTTCTTTCTCTCGCACTTATCCCACTCTAAATACGGATGGCATAACATGTTGTCACATCGGTAAGAAAGAGAGTGGTCTATTCTATTCAACCGGATACAACACGGTGGCTCAACTTACCTTAGTCGCCTTAAGACACCTCGGTGAGAAATGAGGGTGGTCTATTCTACCCAGCCGGATACTACACGGCTAAGTTAGAAAAATTGTAACGTCAAATAGTAACGTATAATAATAACAATACAGTTCTCTATCGAAACATTCGAAAAAGTTTTACAAAATGTTTAAATCATAATAAAAAAAATTAAACAGCCAGAGAGATTTACTTTAGTTAAGTAACTAATAATAAATAGGCAATTTAAAAGTAATGTTTATTGTTTATCATACCAGTACCCTTAAATTTAGTTTAACTGATGTTGATAAAAAAGTCTAATATTATTTGTGGTTTCTTTAGTGGCAGCGAAAGTATCATTCGAAAAAAAATATAAAAAATATACATTTACTATATTGAAGTCAGCATCGTTTTAAGTGTTGACTCAACAAAACTATTAGATGCTCAAGTGTTAATATCGCTCTCTTTTTCGATAAGTAGATACGATTCTGTTGAACTGCCACCGCGAGGTTTGCCATTTTATCTTGTATAATATCAGAACAGGTAGAGAATACTCACATGCTCCTAACGATTTAACGATTCTTTAATTTCTTTAACTTTAACTTATACCAGTACGATAAGTGATAAAAAATATTTTGTTGTTTGTCCTTTTAAATGTTTTAATAGAGTACGTTTTATTTGTAGTGTTTAGAGTAACATTTTGAGTCAAAGTTCTTTCTAGTCCCCACAGGAGAGTACTTTACTTTGCCTGTTACACAATATGTGGAACCTCGCGTAACGTCACGAGAACTCACCTCGGTGTATACGAGTTAAAGTCTCGTGACGAGGAATATACCGGTAGTCGATACACGCACGTGTCACGGGTGGGTATGGGGGAAGGGAGGGCGGTATCACGTGTCACTCGATGGTCACTAAACACGCGCGGTGCCCGCGTGACTGAAGGTTCACCTGCAGAACCCTTAAATAAAACGCAAACTCTTGCCGTCTATTTATAATTTTCATTCATCAACGACGTCTAAAAATGTAACGTAAAAGTTGGTCAAAGTTGGGAATTTAGAATTTTGTTAAAGTTTTTAAAGTTCATAAGCTGACAAGAACCTCTTATTTTACGGCTTTCATCATTGCTATTGCTTTGTAAAAAAAAAATTTGATCTTTGTCTCGTAATGTATTTTAAACAGCAGATGTCTATTGGTTTTCTTTAAAAATGTGTTAGGGTTTATATAATATATATTGATGAAACTGTGCATGCATCTTCCTTTATAGCTTGTAGGGCAAAGAAACGCTATACATGCTGCTACATAAAATGCCGCACGCGCGTCAGCACATTCTGAATTCTCGAATAAAATGGAGCAATCAACAATCAACCAAAAATAATACAAAAATACTACATGTATTCAGAAGGTGATGGAAAAACTAAAAATCTAAAAACACATTTTTAAACATATAATTTGATTTACATTTGATTCTTTCATATAAACATCCAAAAACTTACTTTTAAAACTAACGGAAGTAATATATAATCTTATACTAGTAGAATCTTTATAGAAATTAATTATTCTATAGGGATATGTACATTATTGTATATTCAGTTGAAACATATCTGTAATAAAGGCATACATAAAATACACATTCTTAGGAATATTAAAAAAGTCAAGTTGTAATGATGACGCAACAATACCAGTAGATACAAAACTCCCATGAGTTTCCTTACAGGTAAAGAAATAGCTGGTGGGGATAGGAAATGTAGGAAACGGGAAGTAACGTTACGTGTATGCTGCACTTTCCTAAACGTTACGGTGCGCGCGTCTCGGTTTTGATAGATCGATACGTATTTTTATATAAGCGTCAATGACAACTACTATTTATATGAGACGCCTTAAAATTGAGCTACGCAAGATGAGTCCTATCATCATCATTGATAATTTAAACTGTATTAATTCACAACATGTTCTTCTCCTGTTCCGACCGAAAGATCACCACACCCCTAGCTATAGTTCTCGTGAAGAATTTCCTTTAGGGCGCTTGGATGCGCTTTGCGATTTCCGTGACGTAGTCGTCATCTATAATAGTTTATTGAGAATCGCTTAGTTAAAATATTATTTATATCACTGCTGTACATGGTTTGCTTAGAAAAATTTCCAAGTCATACGATCTTTTTTCGGATCGATTCGTTTATTTGAAGTTGTCTATCCAACCAATAGTGTCTACAAATATGCTGCGTATTCCAGTGCTTAGATGCTACTTCAACAAAGTTTATTGATGGAATATGAATTCAGCTTACGAGTACATTTGAAGTTAAGTCATATAAATGTTTTCTGTTTTCTTCTTACTTATTATATTGAAGGATTACTGAAGTAATTTATCGCTTCCAATGTATC
This sequence comes from Morpho achilles, assembly GCA_947086495.1. Classification (NCBI taxonomy): domain Eukaryota; kingdom Metazoa; phylum Arthropoda; class Insecta; order Lepidoptera; family Nymphalidae; genus Morpho; species Morpho achilles. The sequence goes on along the minus strand of CAMTZB010000022.1, from coordinate 8,929,413 downwards.
GGAACTTTGATGCATCTTTAGCAGATTAGGCTAGCATTAGTGAGATTACGTTAAAAGAGTTATCAACAGCAAAATTCGATAAACGCATGGCTATAGTAAAAATAGTTTCCTGGCTTACTAAATTAATATCAGATATTGACCATTTAAAAACATGGCGTCATCAAAACATCCTATTCAGTAACAAAGTAACAGAAGGAAGTTGCTAGCCGAGAGGCTGTGGGGCCTTCCGGGGCACTCGCTAGACAGCTCTCACTTTCGTGGAGAAAGTCGATGCGGTGACGACATAGAGCTCTATGCAACTACCGCTCACTCGGTTATTTCTTATTACCTTTCTTTGAGACTGTCAGCTGTTGCTTATTTTATTAAAGACTTTTGTTATTCGCCATTTATAATTCAGTTGAAGAAAGTGGTACAGTTCGTTGTTTTTTTCTCTCTTTTCTTTCTTTGATTCGCGAACCAAACAATGTGTTACAAATCGCACACCAATCAGAAGCGTTTATTTGTGAAAGATATTTGATCGCCAAACTTTCCCTATTTAGCTTATTTACCCCTATGCTACTTATTGAAAATGTAATATGCGATGAAATATTTTTGAATAAAAGTTTATTTTACAGTTTAAGTTTATTACACTTAGTGGCATTCGATAGACAAAATAATGATGATTGTTTTACTATTATCCACGATGGATGAAAATCTTTGTAAAGCTAAATAATGTAGAGTATACACTATTAAACGAAAAGGTGCAAATAAGGTGACCAGTGATTTCTTCTACACAAACTAAACTTTGTTTGCCTACGGTGTTCGAGTGTACGAGGCTCTGATGACCGATAAAGTATAACCATTGCCGCCAGCTATCATAAATTATTAACTATTAGTATAATTAATTATGATGTTAACAAAAAATATTGTTGACTGCTTTAATTATATGTTTTAGTCTCTAGGTCTATTATATGTAATTAAATGTATATATCATATTGGTTTTTGGTAACTGCAGAGCAGGAGCTACCAACGATCTTGAAAAGATCTCATTACCGACACTTTGAAGACTATATCTGACAATCCTTATATACACTCTTTTATGCACTTCTTAATCGCTGAAGATCAACTGGATTCAATGGAACTACCACTTCTTCGGAACGTTGCTTTTAGCGTGAAGAAAATCGGCTGTCAATCTTTAAAACTAGGTTAATTTAATTAATGATATGATATGACATGATACAACAACGCGTGTCACGAAGTTAAAGTGGTAATGGTAGGAGAACATACAGATAATATCTTGATAGGCGTAGAAAATTTAAAGTTCTAGCCCTAAACGTTGAAAAGCAACGTTGGTATATCTCTAACTGGGTAACTTAACATCTCTAAAAAAAACCTCTGGGACCAATCAGCCTAAGATAATGCGGTGTGGAGATTCCTTCAAAGGATCCAGCATCAGACTACTATCGTTTAAATATATAAATATGGATTAAAAATAATTAAACGTAATTTAGTTAAATTCTACGTATATTCTAAGATAATGCGGTGTGGAGATTCCTTCAAAGGATCCAGCATCAGACTACTATCGTTTAAATATATAAATATGGAATAAAAATAATTAAACGTAATTTAGTTAAATTCTACGTATATTTTCTTTTAACAATCCATCATGCGTTCCTTAGTATTTTTGTTTGGACGATGTTTTAATATGCATAATGCATGCGTAATTAGCATCAAGTGAAAGTGCAATTATCTACTGTAATTTATATAATGATCTTATTATTTTCTTTAAAATGTGCTATTGTAAATTTTGCTACAAAGTAGGTGTTTAATAAAATAGATATAATTTTTGGGCTGACCACGCACTGAGTTTAAGTTAGCTATATAAATATATTTTTAAAATGTTTTTCTCTTTAACTAAAATATGTCTACTTTAGGTTTCCTCAAAGGATCTACGCCATGCGCTGGTAAAATCCAGCTTCACGCGACCTTGATACAGGGCCGCCACTACAAGACTTAAACTCCAACCTCCATAGCCTCCTCAAACTAAGTATATATACTTTAGTACACAAAAATTAAAACAGATGAAGATACACATATAAATCAAAATAAACATCTGTTAAACACTGAAACAATTCAGATCTAACGTAGTCGCTCCATCAGGATCCAAAATTTGGTGGCAGATTATGGGCTTCATCAGATAACTTATAGTCACCTCCAATCGAGTTGGGACGAGCTATTGTTGGAGTTTGTTTTACGTGCTCAAATCTGGAATGAAGAGATCCGCAGAAGAACCAAACTTGCCGATAAAGCTCAGCGTCTCGTGCAGCGGAAGTGAGCGGGTATAATCTGCAGAAACCATGGGTGTTAAAAAGAACAAAGAACTATACCCATTCACTAACTAGGTAAATAGAAATATAAGACGCGACATTTTTCAACCATAGAACTTTTGTTTATATGTAGGTGATGTATAGCTTCTAGTAACTGTTATCATTCAAGTCAATGTATTTTAAATGGCAGATCGTAAAGTGAAGCGCAAAGGGGAAATAAACTTATTGCTAGATATTGACTGTGATCTCTCATAAAATAAGATTTTATACTCTTTATATGAGTATATTTATAGTATATCACTACGAGAATATAGACTACGAGAAATGATTGCAAAATTGAAGCGAAGAGATCAATTTAAGATTAATAACGTCTACATTATTGTGCTTTTTCTTGAACTTTTAGGTGGTATTTAATAGTACTGTATGTATTACGTATCACTGTAATACATTATGTTATTTTGTCTTTACTTGGCATTACTAACTATCATATTACCATTGTTCATCTTTATTTAATTAAATTAAATGTTTATTAACAACACTTATACTTAGGAAGATTTATTAAGAATAGAATTAACTTCTAGTAGTGGAAGTTAATCGACGACTGTATAAAAAAATACTTGATCAAATGTGACCCACTTTAACAGTGTCGCGTCAATTTAAGAGCTATTGACTGTAAAGAGGAGCAGAAAGATAAAATGACATAGAGTCATACAAAATTTAAACTACTCGAAGTTAACTTGGTTATGGATAATAAATGTGTATGGTATATCGAAAACAAACACCAAATCCGGATATTTATAAATTTCATTTAAATCGCTCCGCCCTTAAATATCTAAATCGCCCTAAAATAAAATAAACATTTCGTATGCTCATACTACAAAATTAATTATTGTAGTTCTAAACTATGTATAAAAATAAATGATGGTATTATATAGAAAACTATAAACTGTGGGGTAAGATTTTATTCCTATTAATGGACGGTGTCTATTACATCACGGCATAAAGAACACCAAATACTTAAGTTCGAAAAACGATATAAATTGAAACAAAAAATTGCGACATACTTAAACTGTAAAAACTCTAGTATTTCGCGTGATGAACGACATATTGTGAACTCTGCTGACATACCCACTACTGGACGTTGTCTATATCGTAACGTCATAAAGTACACCTTAATATTTGAGTAAAAAATCAGCGAACTTAAGTGAAATACTAAGATAGTGATACACTCTAACTGTAAATATGTGATTGTGTTGTATTGAAAGAACGAATTTCTGCAAACTAAGCTCATAGACCTAAAACTGGACGTCGTCAATTATTTAGTAGAACAAAACATTTGTTTATATTTAAGTACAAAATTAGCGATGTAAACTAAAATACAAAGGTAGTGACAAACTTTAAGTGTAAATATGTGATTGGGTCGTGTTATGAACCAAATCCTGCGAATTAACATCACATACCTACTACTGGACGTTGCCTATTACGTTACGTCATGGTCTCTTATCCAAGAGGCAGCTTTAATAGCATGAAAATTAAGTGTAGCACAAAGTTATTGTTCCACTTTTATTATGTACTCGTTATAATTATTCTGTATAACCAATTAACATATAATTAGAAATTGCTAACACTTGCGTAATAGATGATTAACTTCAAAATGGGCTTACACACGTAGAATGCTCGCGAGGAGCGTCTATTTTCGAAGTTTCTGTCATGTAATTGTCTGATCATGGTTTAGATGATTATTTAAAAGCATAATAAACTACCTAAATATCAGATAAGTATATATTACTCCAGTTTACTACACATTAATTTGAATATTAAATAATAAGTTTAAGGGAATACGGATTTAGACGAAATTAAGCGTATAAACCTATATCAGGAAGCTTATCGGCTTAGCTTGAATCTACAAAAAATCTATTACAAGAAACTCAGCAGTTAACAAAGACATTGCTGCGAACACAATTACACATACTTTCATCATAATATATGAATAATATATATATATATATATATATATATATATATATATATATATATATATATATATATATATATATATATATATATATATATATATATATATATATATATATATATATATATATATATATATATATATAAATAGCACGTAGTTCCGATGATGGACCCGTAAGATAAAATAATAACACATATAATCCGTGAGATAGGTTTACGCCGTTTACAAGCTTTTTATTTTAATTACGTTAGACTTCAAAATAAAAGGTTCATAAACTGACTAGTTACACCATTAGCACAATCCGGAGCCTCCTTAATCTCGTAAGGACTTTAAAATTAGAAGTATGCAAAAGCATTTTATTTGCAATGATTTGTAAGATAAGATAAGTCAATAAACTAATTTTAGAGTATCGTAGCAACATACACACTAAAATTAAATTTCTATATTAAGATTGTTGGTTAATTATTTTTTGAGAACATCTTTCTCACTTCATCTCAAGAACTTCATAAAGTTCTTAGGCAAAAACTAATTAACCTTTAATAACTATAAAACAATAAAAATGGCAAAATATTTTTTAGAGAACATTTTAATCATAGATTTAGATCTATTGGATTGTTACGGAATTATTGATTCTCTTATGTACACATCGGTAAAAACTTTGTTGTTCTGACATTAAATAGTTCTAACTCTTAATAGCGTGATCACTGAATGACGTATAAAGATGTGCCTTACTTTTGCTTGCACATTATGAGCATTCTAATTTCGTAGAAATTACATAGTGTGTAATAAGTATTGCATATGTTAGCTCGTATTCGGCAACGGATTATAGGAGAAAGTGTGGGTCGAAATGTGCGGTTTACGAGCCACTCTCACTTTTGTCGGACACTAACGGCGAAAGTCGACGACAGCCGAATTGCCCTCCGCTCGTTTTTTACCTGCCCACGGCGACTGACTACGAAACAGGGTCAGACTGTGATAGCAAAGTGAAGCATGTCTAATATTGTATTTTTTTTTGTTTAACTACCTCTTGAAGATATTCATTTGTGTAAGTCGCGATACTTACTTTTCCTCACTAATAATGGCGTAGATACTCAATAGCTTCCGCTCATTTTTCATCTGCCCACGGAGACTAACTTAACAGGGTCAGAGTGTGATCGTAAGGTGAAGCATTTCTAGTTTTGCATTTTTTATATAATGCCACTTTTAAAGATATTCATTTAAGGATGTCGTGATGATACTTTGCTTTGCTTGAGTAATAATGCCCTACCTAAATACTCTATACCTATTTTGACTTTGGCTCATTTTTTTTTGACTATTCGACATTTACAAACCTTTGGTTTAAGTCAACTGCTACGATTAGTTTTAGTGCAAAAGTCAGTGAAATAAACTTTTTAACATGTACATGCTTTGAATTGTCAACTTTACTGCTGGTTCGAAAAATTACTCTTACCTAGAAAGAGTCAGCCAGATTCTCGGCGATTAAATTCTTTAAATTAAGCTTTTTATTCAGTATGAATTATTTTCAGTATTTTTTCATTGCTTACTCATGCAAACTCGCAAAAAAATGAAATCCACGCATATATATCATTAATATGGTATAATCGTAAATTTATAATCGTATTTTGAATTTGAATTTGAATTTAGTATTATAGACTTTCTTGGCCTCTATATTTCTGTATATTTCTTTAGCCTCCTTGACTATTTAATGTTATCATTAAATGGTATACGATAACTAATAAACGATATTAGTACTTTTGTAAGGTGCAAAGCACGTATTAAAATCTAGTTGTTACGTCGTCCACTTAACTTATGTATCGGTAGCAAAACCGGTTTTTCATCCTATATGTTGGCCCGGTATAAATTAAATTGTTCTAATTTTCATCAATATCGCATCGATTAGCCAAACAGAGACAGACTTAAGTACTCATTATATTAGTATGTAAACAAACAAAGACAGGGTTAACAACGTGTTAACAGTAACGCATATTGAATCTAATAGCGAATCGGAATGCGGAGCGGGTTTCAATGGAAAGCTGCAATTGCGTAATGTCACTTCCTACTTGGAAAAATATAGGTGAGGAGTGCCGAGCTGTGGAAAGAAGGGGGGCGCATATGCAAGTGGGGGGAAGCGGGAAGTGGCCACTGGCGTTGCGTAAGAGAGAAAGCAACGTTTTCCGGCGTTCATTTTCGTTAACGTGTGAATCAAGCGAAAGTATGAAAGTAAAAGATGGAGATCTTTGGTGCTTGTTATCGTGGAATGTTTTTGCGTCCATAATGTTATTTATACGAGGATTAAAATATTAACATAAATATTCATAAAAGTTTAATTTATTATCTTGTTGTGAAGTAGATTTTATTCTATTCTGTTTAATGTTAGCAATATAAAAAAAATTTACACATAAAAGTCGATTTGAAAATATGGATTAAAAATAAAAAGGATAATATTTTCTTATTTAACAGATAGACGTCCGCTGCTGGACACAGGTATCTCCGCATACGACCGATATATTATAATATAATAAAAAAAGTAGAATCCATAGATTCAGTTCCAGGTTTAATGACTACGAGAGGGAATTCTCCAAGTCTATAGCTTATATTGAAGCACAATTTCTTCAACTAGTAATAATTATTTAAGTTTAGAATAAAAATAAAAAAGGAATTCATTCAATTCCTCAAAATCATTATGACTAGAAACAAAGGATCAATCTGTTAGTATATATAACATTTGAAGAAAATACAATATTTCGAATCGGTTCATAACTGACAGAGAAACAAACATGTAATAACAAATGTGTAACAAATACTTTAAAACCATACAACCACTAAGAACCCCCTTCTGATCGAATTGGATAGGATATGGATAAATTGATTTTTTTATAAAGGCTTTCTGCTTTATGCGCTGACCGGAAACGAAATTAGATGTAATATCTGAATCCTTGGATATGTAGTGACAGGTTCCACTCCATATCCCTCTAAAAGATAGAGAATTTCACATTACTTTTTATGACCTCAATGATTGGTCATATGGATGATCTGAAATAAGACAGGATGGACAATTTGAGGTTACAAACTGTGGCTAGAACATTGTTTGTTTAGTGTGCTTAGTGCAAGCCCCTATTTCTACGCACTGCCACAGCGACATCTAGTGACTGTTGCAGCGCCATACAAATTGGCGTTACGCTAATGCGATCGATAGGTTAAAAAAGTTGGCACTGTTAACAAAAAGTGATTGACGCGCGGAACTGAGATTGCGTGTATGCATCGAAAGCGCACTTGTCTGTTTGTAAACAATACTAGAGCAGGGCACTAGCGTAAACGCGACGCGTGACACAGTGCAATCATCGCTTGAACGAAACTCGAAGTCAATAATTTATTTACATCTTAATAAATAATTGCAGGTTACTAACCTAATCTATTTTAGCTCTGCCATTAGAGCAGTTAAGAATATCTATTAAAATAAGGCTGGTACAGAAAGCCTATTTATTGATGATTACATAAATTATACAAATGTCTGGTTTTAGCTACTTGTTGACCTTGTACATGATGATAATGACGAAATTTTTACGTAATTAAGAAAATTGCATTTCCTAAAGACTTTTTTGCAGGTTCTTCTCATTTGGACATATTTATTTAGGTAATTTAGTAGACTCATTTGAGTAGAACAATTAAATAATTCATTTTAAACCATTTTATCGTGTATCGTATATGTATCAAAAAATATAAAAATTATATTTTAAAAAAGTTTATACCCTTTTGCGTGCACAAAGGATTATAACATTTAGCATCATTAAAGATTACACGCATAATAATAAATATAAAATAAAAAAATGTTTCTCCTAAAGAAACAAAACATTTCAACGATTCCATCAAAGAAGAAATAATTTGATTGTTATAATATAAAAAATGGGATTCGTTTAATTACAAATTTTAAATAACATCAATTTAAAACTATATATTTTAATATGTTATATATTTTCAATGTAAGACTTTTTGCTATAATAATCTTTCCTTATTTTATTTCAATAATCTAAATAGTAATAGAAAAAAATATTAATTTCCAGTTCCGTTATTTCCAGAGTATAATACTTTATAGTTACTATAATATTATTATAGAAATACTTTTTTATAATATATAATAAAAATAAATTAATATTAAAAATCAAATTTTATTAAAATGAAGAACTTGCACTACATTACAACTATGCACTGATTTTAGATCAGTGCATAGTAGTAATGTAGAGGAGATATAAAAAGTCATCGATAAAAATCGATTATTTTAATCAGCCTCTTCTTCTTTTTCCTCTTTTTTCTTGTCTTTTATGATAATATATGCATTGTTGAATGAAAGCAATGTAGCTAAACTGCACATTTTAATAGAATTTGAGAAACGGCAAAATTGTTATTATTGGTTGGCCAATTTTATTAGCCTTTATTCTAGTTAATTATTAATATTAAGAAAGGCAACTTTCTAAATAGTCAAAAAAAAAATAATAATCAATTATTTCGTATCAAAATAACAATCAACTATTTTTAGTTAGAAAAATCGATTATTTAATAATCTCTTATTTCTACCTTATATAATAATAATGTAGTACACCTGTTGGGTCGTACTTAAGGAACTTGTCTAAGTTTCAATATGTACAATATTTAAATAACGAGTGCACAGTGGCCACCTTTCGGTGTACTGCGACTCGTTCCAAAAAGTCTCAAAAACTACTGAACGGATTTAATGAAGGAACAAGTTGCGCCCGTACTTATACTTTCCAAAACGTACACTCGATAGCGCGCGCTAATTTGGTACAGCGCCACCTGGTTTTGTTACCGAAATTAAAATAAGTAAGTGACAAAGCTAAAAAAATATTGTTATTGCCTTATAAAATTTATTTATAAATCTTTTTGCGAGTATTAATATTTTTTTCAAGTAATATATTTTGATTCATTATAAACAATGTAAATTCAATTTTAAACTTTGTTTTTTATATCGTATGAGGTAATTAAGACGCTTTAGCAAAATACGTGTTTTTTATATGAACGAACTACTTATATATATATATATATATATATATATATATATATATATATATATATATATATATATATATATATATATATATATATATATATATATATATATATATATATATATATATATATATATATATATATATATATATATATATATATAAGCAAAGTATATATATATATATATATATATATATATATATATAAGCAAAGTATATATATATATATATATATATATATATATATATATATATATATATATACTTTGTTATTTATTAGATTCGCTTATACATTTATGCTATTATCTTTTCTAGTTCATGTTCAATTTTTGGCGCGAACTATGATTATAATTTTACTTCAAAACTTTCTGGCAATTTTATATCGATAGTTATACTTCGTTTATTGATTTGTTTATAGATATAGTTTATGAATTACTAGCATAGTTTAAGCTTTGCACAGAATATTATGTCCCCATTTATCTGAGACCTGCGTCTACACATACCATATGGTTAGATAACAAGTAATCGTAAACCAGTAATCAACAGAATTAAATTCTACAGTGTATGTAGTATTTTTTTATTGTTTACCTTCTCGTTGTTGAGATCGTCGGTGGTCGAGAAAATAAATTTGTATACGTCAATAGCCAAATTTCATAGTACAGAAGGGTTTTGGAAGATGCGAAAAACGCGGTTTGTAGTAAAATAGTTCTATTGTTATTTGAGTATATTTGTTCGCCTTGCGTTCAGTTCGTGTAATATATTGAGAAATAAAAAAAAAAATTATAAAGAAATGAAACGATATATTTAAATTTGCGATTACACTGAAACCATTGCTTGAAACCTAGTAAACAATAAAAGTGTTTGTAAAAAAAAATGTCACAACGTGTGAGTTATGTTAGTAGTTAAACCATCCTTCACACAGATATACTGTCACAATGAGAAAATTGAAGAAGTCATCTTCCGGGAGTAGTTGCGTCCGGTGCTCCCTAGGCAATATGTGGGGGGGGGCCTTCGATTTATAAATGCCAGTAAATCAGAGTTACGTGGCCGTAGAGTCGCAACAATATTTACAACGGTACCCTCTGAATTAGGTTTTTAGTGCAATGATGTGCCAAACAGCGATAGAGTTTGAATGTAATATACTACTACGTAATATGCTACAGCCACTGTCGTATGAGGCCAGCTTTTGTCTCTTGAATAATAATACATACTACGTACCCAAGTTTTAATTGTTTTCGTCCTTAGCGAAAGCGAAGGATACCTTGATATGTATAAATATATTCGATATCGATTTTCGTTATCTTAATCGATCAAAACTCGAATGAGCGCGAATGAACCGCGTTTCACTTCCCTCCTAATTTCCCTATTTTGTGGATCTCATAGCCCACATATATACATACATATATGATTATGCGGTTTACATATAGAAACTGAACCACGTGTTCCGGCGCACGTGGAGTGCATAATGTGCTTTTTACTTATACATACAATCAGATGTGCAATGCACGTCACCGTTTCACTTTCATCTAAGGTTCTTGTACGTCTTCTTTGACCTAGCATATTCTTAACGTGTACTCTACGAACAAATTATTATTTGAACTCACAGTTTTACAAACTTCTACAACCCCTTTAAAAATTGAGATAATTAAATTTAATACGCTAAATTTACTTGTTATGTTAAGTATAAAATTTTAGATTTTAAAGATTAATTTTAGATTAATATATTGTAAAAGATTAATAAATTAAATAAATTTAGTACATATATCGAGAAAATAAAATTTCAAAATTTTCTTTAGTATCACTGAGATAAATATTATTTTGTTTACACTTATTTAGTTTTGTAATTAAAGCATTTATGCTCGCGAGTTTGTTTTAAATCAACTTAAGTGTTAAAATACCCTTGATCGTGAGTTTATTTGTTTTTTCCTATACCCAAGTAAATTTCGGTAATTTTTTGTCCATTATGGAAACTTATATCATAACAATAAAAGCTATTGTTAATAATTTTAATTTTGACAATATTGTTCCAGCGGATTAGAAGTGAAAGCGTAATGAACAGACGGACAGAAAGAGAGATATTTATTCAGCGTTTACGTTACTTGTAATAAATAAAATTTCCTTCAATATACACACTTCAGCACTGACGTAGCCCTCAAGCGCTTTATTCGCTTTAAGATGCTACTACTACTCGAGTGTTTCGGTGCTTACTCATTAAGTTACAGTATGCACAACAGGCTCCGCGCTGGTAGGGTGAGAGTAAAAGTAATCTTCCGCGGCGGTTTCCGCGTACCCTCCTTTCCCCCACTAGCCGACCGCCTTCCGACTTTTACTTTTCCTCTGACGTCGATACCAACTCGCACCCACTGGTCTAACGCAAAGCGTTTCCGATATTTACATACCAAGGTTGTTTTCCAAGGTGTGAATTAACATGGTTAATTTATTATTATATAATTAAACAATTTTGTAATTTAAGTACATATTTATCAGTGTGCCTATTTCTTACTTTGACTTAGTGTGCCAAAAATATTCATTCTTGTTAATTTTAATAATTTTGTAAGGAAACAATTTAAACCAGATTTCTTTTAATACATTTGTCCATACGCTTCAACTAACTTCTTATCAAAAATCACAATATAATTAATGAACAAAATTATACATCTAAAAAAAAACGTTGAAACGTAAATAGTTGCCAAAAGATTTAAAAAGAAAGGGACGTAAAATCTTAAAATTAAACGTAAATACAATTACATGTTATAATATTGAATTGTATAACTTTTTTTTTCCGAATGCTTATCCGCCGAGTTTTTGCTAAATCTTCTCGGCAGGAGCAAAATTCTGAATCGGTAGCTTCATTACCATATTTTAGGCTCACAATTATAAAAAAAATCATCTAACAACTAATTATTAATAACAAATAAGTTAATAATTTATTCAGAAAATTATTGAACGTAGTATGTCGCTATCGAATCATATATTTCATATATATATCGCGAACAAAACACTAAACGAACACGTATAAATCAATGGCCCTAATTTCCGGATATAATTTTTGTTTAATCATATTCAAAAAACTGGCTGCAACAGCCTTCGAGGGCGACCTTACAGACTTAGAGCCCTTTAAATAAGTATTTAATTTTCATTAACGCCGTACCGTGATGGTAAATCTGTAACTTTGACAACGTTTCTTAAATCAACAGGATTTATTACTTACTGTATGTAGTTACTTTGCTATAATTTGAGATGGCTTTTTTACCCGCAACTTCGTTCGCGTGGACTGTAGTATTGAAATTAAAAGTAGTTACTGTCACTTAACACTGCAAATATCTCAAATCATCACAAAAATCTGATCGATCGGGGAATAATTAGAGGGATTTATAGTAGCGTAATTTTATATAATTTTAGTAAATAACCCGTAATTACATGCAACATATACTAAAATAGCTCAGTAAAAGGAGACTTCCAAAATTGCGCTTATCTGTTACAATAAACTCTATATAATATGTACATCAAAAAATAATAACAACATTTAAACGTAACGTATGAATTGTCAAATTGTTTTTTTTTAATCAACACTTTTAAAGGTTCAGCGCTGGATTCCAAGTTTTTAGTATAAATACGAAAAAAAATATTATTAGAACATTTTTAAAATATGTTTTTGTGAACATAATGTTTTAAAATAAGTATTTGAAAATATATTAGCGTCACTTTATTAACTGTAATGACTTTACAGATATTAAAAATGGTGTAAAAAGTAAAAAATGTCCCAATACATCGCAGATTTTTTTTCAGTTTGAAGATTTTTATATTTTTTATACAAATTTCTTCTATATTGGTTCAGCGAACTGGCCATTGTAACGTAACAGACAGACTTTCATATTGATAAAATTATCAATTTATTTATTTTAGTTAACCCGTAATACTTATGTTAATTATCCATTGTAATAGCTCAGTTGAATTTGTAGAACCACCACCAGTAAACGAATAAAAATATAATAAAATATAAATACTCTTTAAAGATAACTCTTTTGACGGAAGCGGAAATACTTGGAATCTAAATTCTTCTGTAAATACAGATTTGACTTGATTTTGACACATCGTGAATAAATATTAGTTCCATAGGTTTAGGAATTATTGTGCAAATTTTCTTTGATATTTGTTCAGCGGATTGGCTGTGAAAACGTAACAGACAGACAGACTTTCGCATTTATAATATTGCAAGAAACAAATGATGAATTATTTTTCATAAACCGCTTCAGATTTTTATTCTGGAATCTGGTAGGTGTCTCATGGTTACAATTATGTATTCAAGTTATATGAATTTTTAATTCATATCCTCCTCGAGTCGTCTCCATCAATTCTGAGGGTCGTGAACCCCACCAACGATCACTTTGGTGCGAACTATGTTGCGCCAATGCGGTCAGTTGTTGGCTTCCTACATCCTGCTGTTTAGAGTGGTGCGGATTTGATCTGTTCACTGCATCGGACTTCGCCAACGTGTTCTCTTCCCCTGGATTTTTGCCAGTGATCACAATCTTTTAAAAATATCAACATTTTTACGAGCAATATGGCCAAAATACGCAAGGACTCGATGTAGGCAGATGGTTCCTTGAGTGTCGATAAATTAGTTCGTTTGGCAGCCCAGGGGATGCGCAACATTGTCCTCTAACACCACATCTCTAAGGCATTTACGCGTTTACCGTCACTTGCTTTGGAGTGTCCATGTTTCAACTCCATAGAGGAATATGGAGCATACTAATATCCGCACGATTTTTTTTTTGTGGTATTCCTGATATTTCTATCATTCCATATTTCCTTCAGCTGGCCCATGGCTAGTTTGGCAATTCCAATTCTTCTCCTGATTTTCGCTTCAGATGAGCCTGTATTGGAGATACTGGAGCCCAGATAAATAAAAGTATCCACTTTTGCAAGGTTTAATATTCCATACATTTAATTCGAATACCGACATTTACATATTATTTCAAATATCTTTCACCTACTTTCATAGCAACAACAAATAAATACTCGTTTAAAAACATAGTATATAATGAATTGAATTCATTTAAGCATTTACAAATTTCAACAAGTCTTAAAGGGATTATATTTGATTCAAATTTATAAACTCACCTTGTCGTTAAATAAAGTGAATATGAATTATAAAATCACCGCATATTAATTTGTCTAGTCTGGAAATATTATATAATTAATTCCAATTAATTGCCATAAATATATAAAATTGATTCTATATAACTTTTATTAATACACACTGTCATGAATTGAATTCATATAAGTTTAAAATTCACCATGTATTTTTTTTTGTCGTTTGACCCGATTGATTGTCGTAGGTCGAAATATGCTACCTTTGGTTTGTTGCTACTATCAAACATGCTTTATAGGCGAGTGGCTGAGCCCAGTGATAGTATTAATCATTGATTATCATCAGCCAATGAAATTATATGTCTTTTTTATTTGTGTGCACACGAGTAGATGGGGAAGACGATTAAGTAAACAGTTGTAAATAAATCACTAACAACTAATTATTAATCAAATAGTAACAATTAAATAACAGTCAACCGTAAGTATCCGAATATTAAGTAGTGCGAAGAATACTGATTAAATTTATCACCCAGTCCAAAATTTCCGCAACGGCCTGACCCATTTATCTATATATAAATACGAAATATTCAAGCATTAAATATATCATTTGTTTAGGGTTACAAAATATTGACGGTCATTGTGTTTATTTCACTTACGATTCCTGTATTACAAAAATAATGATAATGTATCTTGCTGTATTCTGCGATTGAATGATTGTCAATTTTATATAGTAATTCTTTTGACCTGTTTCTAATTTTAACCCTTGTGTCATGTGATAAACTCTTTAAGCGGTTTCTACATCTACGTTTCCTTTTGTCGTTTAAAATTAGCAACTCGCGGGGGGGAGGGGGGATGGTTTCGAACACTACCTTTTCTGGTGCAAAGTCGTCACTTTAACATCTTGAGACTTCAACGTTAATTGGTTCAAAGAACTATATGCTCGTAGTCTTAACTTCGGCAACTTAATTTTTTTCTTCTCCGAATCTCCATACCTCCAATATGACACAGAAACTCCGAGCAGAGCACTTTTCCTCGTTCGCTTAGCTACTCGGAGATTTCTAAGGAGGCTCATAGTTAGCTACCAAGTTTTACATCCATATGGTATCACAGACAACATGCTTCATTCAAATATTGGTAAAGCACTAACTAGCGATGTGAAAAAATAAACAATTTTTAAAATAAATGATCATTTTATCAAAATAATCGATTTTTAATAATCGATTATTTTTTCATCAAAAATCGTTTTTTTTAAAATCGATTATTTTAGGTATCCCTTTTTCTTTTTTAATCTTTTTCTTATTTTTTAAGATTAGACATGCATTGTTGGATGAACCCAATTTAACCAA
The DNA here is from genome assembly GCA_947086495.1 of Morpho achilles. Classification (NCBI taxonomy): domain Eukaryota; kingdom Metazoa; phylum Arthropoda; class Insecta; order Lepidoptera; family Nymphalidae; genus Morpho; species Morpho achilles. Next base: position 8,913,671 of record CAMTZB010000022.1, on the reverse strand, counting down.
ACTTCACATTTTAATCCAATTTCCCAAACAGCGCATCTGATATTTATATACATATGATTATTTCGTAAAAAAAATAATCAATTTTTTAAAAATCGATGATTTTTAAAGGGATATTTATCGATTATTTATTAATCAATTTCTTATACTCCAAGTCACATCCCTGCTTGCGATTTGAAAAAATAATCGATTTTTAATAATCGATTATTTTTTCATCAAAAATCGATTATTTAAATTCGATTATTTTAGGTATCCCTTTTTCTTTTTTACTCTTTTTCGTGTTTTTTAAGATTAGACATGTATTGTTGGATGAAACCAATTTAACCAAACTACAAATTTTAATCCAATTTCGCAAACAGCGCATCTGATATTATTTGTTGGTAGTTGTCCACTTTAATTATCCTTTATTGTAATTAATTATTAATATTAAAAATGACAACTTTTGAAATAGAAAAAGTCGATTTTTAAAAAAATCGATTATTTCGTAACAAAATAATAGATTTAAAATCAATTATTTTTGAAAAATAAATTAGTCTTAAAGGGGAAAAAATCGATTATTTATTAATGGATTTCTTATACTCCAAGTCACATCCCTAGCACTAACATAATTAGGGCAATTTACATCTCGCACCTTAAGAACTCTGGTCAACCGAGCTTGAGTTGTCAACTGACCTTCTTAACGTTCATCATGTCATTATCATCATTCAAAAATTGACAAAATTTTGTTAGCATCAATCAATCTAAAACAAATGATGATGCTATTTAAGTCATTATATGAATTAAATAGTAATATAATTAATTACACTTAGTTTTAAGTATCAAAAAATCATAAATAATTAACGAGTTTCAAAATGGCTGCCATAAAAAAAATTATCAAAATTGAAAAAAATATATTTTTTGTTGTAAGGACTACAGTTTCTTTGTTTGCCATTTAACAACCGAAAAAAATATCGGATTATTTTTTATTATGGAAATAGTTGCAAGGACTTTAACATAGTTTAAACATTAAGATTAAGATCAATACGTAAATCCTGGTTGAGAACTTAGGAAATACGAGGGTTATTGTAAAGGAAGAACACTCTCGGCGCTTGTTAATCCAATTGTTAGATTGTTAGGGAGGGTCAAGATCTATCGTTCACTAAGATGAGACCACCAATGTAAAATGTGTGATGTAATGGGCAAGAAAAACTCATTTATAAGATAATTTTTAGTAAAAGATCATCTAGAAGCGGCCGTAGCAGAATGGTTAGAGTTGCGATCTTGAGGTCGTGGGTACGAATCCCGCCATTATACTACCGTCGTGAATCCACTCCTAACACAAGCATTTAGCTTAGATGGAGTTAACAAGTTTACTAGAAATTTGTAGCATTAATTGCTAGTAACCTTTTTTTTTAAAAAAAAAAACAAACTGTAAATTAATCTCTTACTTAATATAATAATACGCACAATTATTGTACGCAGCTCAGAGGCTTTAGCTAGACTCTAATATTATAAAAAAGTGAAAGTTGCGGCTTTATACATTTTTACAGCTAAACTGCTGGACCAATATTGATGACATTTTAGTACAATCGAAGCAATTTAATAATTGCCAATTTAATAATTGCAATTTAATAATAAAAATAAATAATTAAATTTAATAAGGGTAAAGAGGGAAGGGGCTTAATGTACGTGTTGGACACTGGGATTAGAGGACTTTCCCTCCGTTTTAAAAATAGTCGTGAAGTAGTGTTTAACACAATTTTTAATCTGGAAAATAAATAGCAAAGCATTTTCATTCATTGCCCGCGGTGTACTCTAAAATAAAGGTAATATTCAGTATTGCCAAAGTCGATAATATCATCTGTAGAGAGCATTGTCAAGTTAAAAAGTAAAAGTGGTCTGTGCAAGCGTACGCGGAAGAAAGCACGTGCCCGGGGGAGTGAAGCGCGGGGCGGGGAGGGGGGTACGGCCCGAGAGAAAGTCGCGAAAAGGTCGCTACTTTTTCCCAAATATTCAGAGTGAAAGTACGGTACGCTCGAATTGATCATAAGTAGAACCAAGCGATCCGAACAACTAATCTTGCGCGGCACAAAAATGTAGGAAAATATTTCGGACAGCATTGTGAGGGTGGCGTGTCACGATATCCAAAACAAGTGACTCGTTATTAGCGACCAAATTGTGAAAATAATTTGAGTTATAATCAATACGAACAAATTTTTATAGTTCAACAGGCACGTAAAGTCAAAGCAAGTTAAAAAAACTTTGAAGTTTCTATTGCAGGTCCTATTATCCTAATAACGAGCTTTACGCGTGCTTTTGTCCGTGTATAATAACCACGACTAAAGTCTTATATTTATATCGATCCATTGTTCCTATAGATGTGAAAAAAGTATTAACAAATACACACTTATAATTTAAGTAAGAATTAGTAAGTTTAGTTTAGTGCTTGTCGAGTATACTGCCATTCAAATTTACCGCCAAAAAACTATCGGTAACATGTGCTCGGGGGAACCTAATATATTTATATTAAATGTAAAGTAAATCACTACATATTATAAAACAAAGTTTGTCGCATTTCTTGTACGCATAAAACTTTAAAACTACGCAACAGATTTTGATGCGGTTTGTTTTAATAGATAGAGTGATTCTAGAGGAAGGTTTGTACGTATAATAACATTCAATACGGAGTAGAGAAATACTGTAATTTTTGAGGTTTCTCTAAATAATTAAATATTTTTCCGCTTACATTGCAAACGCAGGCTAAACCCTACGAGATTTATCAAAATAATGTACAAAGTATTTGTACACATTGAAAAGGTCTACAGAAAAGTCCGCGATGGTATATGTCTCTCTCTTATGGATAACCCACTATAGCATTTTTTGTCATTTACTTTTTACGAAAAATAATACCTTATTTTTGAAGCAATTTTTATACAATACAGCATTAATCCTTATCCAATTAAGTACCTTAAATAAATAGTTGATTTAATATAGATCAATATGGCCGTTTACAGCATGTAATTTAAGTGAACATTTTCGGAGATATTACAGATTTAAAATGCCGTGAGGACGCCGCGCTTCGCGCTATAACACTTCGAATCCAGCAGCTATATCGTTCTTACAAGAGTTTGTTTAACGACAAGGAAGCTGTGAATGTATATAAAGACATTCTGTAATTAATTGTAAAAATTAAATACATAGGGAAAATGTAAAAGTAAATAAGTAAAAATGTACTATATTAACTTAGATATTCCAAAGATAGCAGGGAATCTTCTTGGTATAGGGAAAGGAAATTGTTTTTCTCCAAATTTAACGCTTGTGGGCCACGGGCAGTAATGAATAAATCAAAACTACTGGATCGATTTTAATCATTTTTTTTACACTGAATGACATGGGATATATATTTTATACCCGTGCGAAGCAGGGGCAGGTCGCTAGTAATTAATAAAAGTAGATGACGTAGTTGACGAAAAATCAATAGTACAAAAATAATTTATTAATTATTATTTTTGTAATACGCAATTAGATTGCAGTCTTTAATTTATACTGAATAACGTATTATATAAAAATAAGTTATATCACTAATTTTTTATTTAAAGCTAAAACTTTATATACTTTTTTAAGTAATATGTGTTATAAATACTTTAAATGTAATAACATAAAATATTTGATGCTGTCTATATCAAGCAAGAACACCCTTTTAGACGTCATGTGATTTTATTTTAAAGCACACATGATTTCCGTCCCCATAGTAACTTAATACTTGGTTATGGGTGACATACAACTTGTAAATATATACACATATAATTTAAGTACATACTTAAATTAAATGCGAAAGTCTATTCATATGTCTGTTACACTTTTACGGCTAATTCGTTGGACCAATATTAATGAAATTTGGATAAATGAAGCTTATATACCAAGGTAACAGATAATAAAAATAACTCCGATTTACTTCGGGAAAAGAGAAAATACACATGATTAAGGATATTTAAGGAAATTTAAAAGTTGTTACAAACGAATTCGGGATACGACTTGTTGTGAATAGTACCTATATAAAATGATGAAATTATTTTAAAGGATAAATTCAATGGCGCCCTATTATTTTTTTTTGGATTATACTAACTCAAAGGAGTGTCAATTCAGTTTATATTGGTTACTTTATCGGAGACAGATATATTAATTACACATAAACTTTCCAAAACCTGTGATTGCCTGCTGGTTGATGCGCGTCATCCTCACAAAGGATTTGCAGGTGAAAGCATCGAGTTTTAATATTTACGATTTATCATACAGTTTATAGTGAATGAGAACATCGGGGAACTTAGCCGACCTTATTTTTTTTCAGTGATATATCTATTCTTCCAACTCACTACTTTATTGGCTACTAGTCTATTAAACTGTCAATCTGGTTTATAAGTAATAAACTACAATGGTCATTTAATAGTATTAGAATAAATTATGATGACTCTAGTAATAAAACGAGACTACATACCATTTCAAATGGTATTACTATTAATGTTGTCATGATATATTAGCTCAGTTTCATAGACGAAAATTTTTTATTTTCGAGGGTACTTGAATGTAAAAAAATATATATAAACATTTTCATATACAACGGAAATCATCATCCTGTCCTTATCCCACTCTAAGTGGGGTCGGCACAACATGTTTTTCTCTTCCATTCTGTCCTATCTTTCGTCAACTCTGGCGCCACTCCTTTTATATGCATATCATACTTCACACAATCCAACCATCTCTTTTTAGGCCTCCCTCTAGGCACATATCCATCCACATTCAAATTTAACACACGTTTGGTCACATGATTTTCGTCCCTCCTCATTACATGTCCATACCATCTCAATCTTGCACTTCTCGACTTTTTTATAATGGGCGCAACTTTCAGACTTCCCCTGATATACTCGTTTCGTATTTTATCCAGTTTTGTCACACCACACATCCACCTTAACATTCTCATCTCATTTGCATGTACTCTTCTTTCATCCCTCCTTTTCATTGCCCAACATTCTGATCCATACAATACGACAGGTCTTATGACTGCTTTATAAATTTTTCCCTTAACTTTAAGGGGCATTCGAGGGTCACATATTGTGCCTGAGGCCTGCCGCCACTTCATCCAGCCTGCATTCATTCTTTTACCCACATCTCGATCTATTTCACCGTCGTTTTGAAAAAGCGAACCAAGGTACCGAAAATCAGAGCAACATATACAACGGAAATATTATGTATAAATATCAAGTTACCACGTACAATATTTTGGAGTAATGCGGTAGCATACGTACGGTAGTGGAATTTTATATACAAACTAGCTTTTGCATTCATTTTAAATAGATATAATTTAATTAATTAATTATTTCAAATTAATTTAAAATGTACATTGTGAAATAATATCTAATTTATTAAATATATGGTTCTGTGTTTTGGGTCATAGTGGCTTCCAAAGTTTTATCCAAATCCGTCCAATAGTTTATTTCGGAAAGTAAAAACCTAAATCCATATTCACAAACTTTCGCATTTATAATATTGGTAGGATATTATATCGAAATTGCATAGTAGGATAGAAATAAATAACATTCTACTCCCCTTATCCAATCTCTGAGTGGGGACGGTACCACATGTTTTTAAACTCCATTTTCTCCAGTAATTTGTCAACTTTGGTGGTACTCCTTTTTGTATGCATGTCTTACTTCCAAAAATCCTACCATCCCTATTTCGGTCTCCCTCTTGTAACATACTCATCCACATTTATATTTAACACTCTTTTGGTTGCATGATTTTCGTTCCTTCTCATTGTATGTCTGATACTATACGATACTAGCAATCGCCAGCGGTTCCGCCCGCGTGGAAAGATTTAAACCGTAATATAGTATTTTGATAACCATAAAAATGGTTAAAGTGGGTTAACCTTAAAAGCTAGTCATATCGTGTCGCGGACTTTTATTTTGAACTTTTAAAGGGGAACAATTTTGTAATACATGATTTTTAAATAACTTTAACCGTTTACATAACACACGCAAGGAAAGCTTTAAATTTTTCCGTTTTCGTAATATTTTATTACTGCTCCTCTCTTATTCATCTTAGCGTTATGTTATCTAGTCTATAGCCTTCTTAAATAAATCGACTCATGAATGGTTAAATAATGGATAAATGGACTATGGATAAATGTATAAATGGTCATCGATAAATGGAACATCTTACACTTAAATAATTTTAAAAATTGGTCCAGTAGTTCCTGAGATTAGCGCGTTATAATTTCAAACGAACAAACAAACATACCTTACGTCTTATACAAGTAGTTTAGATTGATCCGTTAGCTTTGTTCCTTATCAGTTTAATATGAGCATGTTATTGGAGTTAAGAAAGAGTCACAGAGTTTTGTTACAAGCTAATTATTACAAACAATAGCGTTGATAATTTCTGTTCACAATAGGATAAGCTTTTTTGTAAACGAAACCTTCTAACGTTTCAATACCGGAAACACCGTCAGCATTCTCGGGATCATTCCATGTGAACATAACGTATGCATAAATAGCTTATAAGTTAATTAAAGATGTACATTTCATTTAAAAGTATCCATAAAACCAGAATTGAATTGATTGAAATGTTAAATAGCTGCGAGCCATTTGACGAATTTAGCATTCATAATTGTAGAATATAATATACAGAGTGTCACCGACGATACGACATAAAATAAATCCACTGATCAATTAAACGTATAAGATAACTTTGTAGTAATTCAATATTTTTAAATATAGTTTAAAAAAAATGTATTTTCGAAAAAAAAACGAAGAAAAAAATAAACTATGTTAATGTATAGAAATCGGCTATGCTCACTTCTTATTTTATCGAGTGAGCCCAACTAGTTTCAAGCGCATACGGCGCCCTTGTTCATAAGCTTTTTATGGGTTTGTATGTCTATGGTATGGTATGTCTATGGGTTTGTGGGGTCTTTTTATGGGTTTGTTTGTTTTATGGGTTATTCTAGCTTTTTAAATTCAAAAATAAACATAATTAATTTGGAACTTGGTTATGTTTATAATTTAGTGACTTGGAGCGACACGCAACATGAGAAATAATAACATTCTTGTTTTGTATCACTCGCACATGTACTATTTAGTTTTTAGGTCAAGGTTATGTATCGTATTACATTAATTGGAACGTTTAATTTAGGGTACGATCATTGATCCCTAAAACTGCTTTTTATTTGAATTAACTGATTTTTCTATATAGGATGTGTTTGCAGATATCAATTTATAATCGTTTCACCCAATAACAAAGCATTAGCAATGGTAGACTCCTCAACAATCCCAGCACGCAGAGTTTGCTTATTGATATTGTTGTAGTAAATATGTTGAGTGCTAGTAGTGTAGTGCTGTGTTGGCGGCGCTGGTTTATAGTGCATCGGGTTTATGAATACTGCATGCATAAGGTATAAACACGAGTGGTGCACTCCACTGTAAGCATTACACAGATTTCCATTAATGGCGGATTATAGCAAAATAATATTATCATTAGTTTTGTATAATATTAATAATGAAAACATTGATACTTTATCTATTAGTGCAAAGATCGTAACTGACACGTGTGGGTTAAACGTAGTTGATGTTGGAATAGTAAATCTTTTTGAAACATTGCTATTTGTTTTTTTAAATTGCTGTTATACAATTTTACAAAAAAAAATATAAACAATTCATTGTAGTGTCAGATTTTTAAGATATTTATTATTTATTTAGATACAACGGAAGTATGTAAGTAATGGACCCAAAAAGTATACAAGACGACAAAGTTGCAAAGACCCGTGTAGCTTGAGTGATCTAATGATGAATTGTTTACGGATGAAACGATAGTCGAGATTGTTATTTTGAATGTGTGCAGTGCCAGTATAGTGTGGCTTGTGGTATGTGCGGTTGCTAACACAGCATGTAAGGTATAAGACGTGCTTTCTACATTACATAGATCTTGATCAAAAGAGCATTATAGCAAAATATTTTTATCAATACTTTTGTAAAATTGAATCCCGTTAAATTACTAACTCGCGTTTCTATTGGAGACATGTGGATCTTTAACTTGTTCACTAAATTTGGATCGGATTTGGCTCAGTATGGTGGAATCAAAGTGATAGAGTAATTCCCAAGAACCATGCGGTAGAGTCTTCTGTTGTTGAACAACAACGTACGCTCATAAAAAAAAAATGAGTGCTTTATCTTAAAAAATTAATACTAATTATAGTACGATGAACCATGTCAGTTAATCTGGTTCTTCTATGGATCTCCTCATTTCTGATTTGACCACGTAAAGATAATAGCTCGCTCCATCGCCCGCTGAGTGACTCTGAGCTTTCTTATGAGGCTCATAGCAGCGAACCCGTTGCGCTGTTCTAATAATCAAGATATTTTTCTGTACCAAAAAGCACACAATGGACTGTGGAAATGAATTTATAACACATGTTTTTCAATCTCAAGGGTCTCAGGAAGTTAAATATGGGACGTAGTGTATTATTATCAGTAAATATACCAATATTACAAATCCTTACATACTAATTTCATAAATGGCAAAGTATGTTTGTCTGTCTGTTTCTGCTGACTCACCGGAGCAATGTTGATGAAAAATGGTACAATTGAAGCTTATATACTTGCTAAAATAATGATTTAAAAAATCGATTTCTTCAGGACATGTAAACAACACACCACATAATTTATTGGAGATATTTAAAGATTTCAAAAAAATTAAGTTAAAGCTTGTCCATTTATATATGTAGTGTCAGCTTTCGAATCAAATCGAGTTAAAATAATCTTTATTCAAATAAGACTTTCACAACCACTTTTAAATCGTAAAAGATCGGTCAGATGGCGATGAAGCAACCATTGGCTCGTTATTTTGCTCTTACCGAGAAAAACCAGAAACTGGTAGAATTTTTGTATGCGAGACCAAAAAGAATGGTACGGATTGACTTGGAATAATACCATAATTTTGTACCTTTATAATATAAGAATGAAATGAAGAATGTAGCAGTTAAGATTTTTATTCGACGCACCAAAAATATAGGCATAGGGTTTTCATTTTTGCGACATCAGCCGATCATAATATATAGTCATTTTCCTGAAGGCGTGTTGACCATTCACAGTCATACCATGTGATCTCCACTACATGAAGCCTTATGCCGTGATCCGGCCTCACAGGTGGTATCATTCGGATAAACCCCGGCGGTAATAAAGTCTTACGCTTTTCTCTCTGTATATCACAACCTCAACGATGCGGTGACCGAAGTCTTTACGGAAGCGCACTAGATCTAGCTAGGTTTTGTTGAAAAAAAAAATCATTGTACGCTTCTTTTTTGGCATTAAAAAAATACAAAAATTTACATTGAATATAAAACACTATTTTTACCATAAACTGTCAAGTCAGCATAACTTTTTCGGGCAACGGGTAGACTCGATAAATGAAAATACCTAGGTTCGAGCCCCGATTATTTTTTACCAAGCCCACCCAATTATTTTTTATTTTTTTTAAAGTTTTTTTATTTTGTAAAAAATTACCGAGCAAGGCTCTGTCACCCAGGTGCTTATTAATACCAGACTAAGCTAAGCCGCTTTGATTTCGTCTTTTAAAGCCTACTCCCAACGATAAGCTTTCTAAGCCATAGGATATGAAGATACGAAGAAGATATTTGACTAGAAGTAAAGGCCAAAAAATATACAGATGGATTATGTTAAGTTTATATTGTGTAAGTAGTACCAGAGTAGACGAATGATAGATCAAGAGTGAAAGAGAAAAATATGTTGTGCCGGCCCCACTCAGGGTGTGATAGAATCAGTAGAATGATGATGATGATAATTTTATCTTATTCCAGCATTTACATCAGCCAGGCCTTTTATATTGCTATGTTGAGATATTATTAGAAAATTAAAATTCTGATAATTAATACAACAATTAATAAAATTTTGAAAGTGAAACTTTAAATTGATTCAAATGAAAAGCTGCAATTTTTTACGATATTGTAAATTTTTCTCCGTTTCGCTACGAAAAATCGCAGCTCACGTATCAAAGCTCGATGGACTATTTCCCTTTGGAAAAATATTTTCTATTTTTCACGTGGCCTTTTGATAGCTGCCCTTTGATTTTTGTAGAGCTCTTCAACAAATCATTTATAGGGTTAATATGGTTTCGTTTTGGAAATATAATGTAAAATTTAAAAAAAAATTACATCTGTATAACATAGACATGACGTACATCCGTAAGAACACAAAGTTGATTACTGTTAATCCATAATAATTTAGCTTTTTAACCTTCGCGCTTCGAAGAGCACAATAAGATGTCACATACACGTCTAATACCTGACCTGAAGCATAGCGAATATAGAAATTAGCAGCAGCCTATTTCGGGTCTCAGTCCTTTGATGATAAGATTTAAAAGATTGACCGCCGAGTTATTTTCTGGTTCTTCTCGGTAAAAGTTACATTCTGAACCAGTTGTAACTTCATTAATCATATTGATCCTTGATTCCTAAGTGTTTGAAAGAGCTTATTTGAATAAAGATTATTTTGATTTGATTTGAAGCAGCTTTATTTGCTATATACATTCCTTTACAGTAAAGCGAAATGAGGCCCGTATAACGCAGTAGGCGTAGTAACGGACTAGCCGTTTTAACGATCTGTATCCCACAGCTGGGCAAATGACTCCTATCTCCTTCTGGAGACATGTTAGGACTTACACTAATCATGTTGCTCTAACACCAATTTATAGATAACCTATCCCACATTGGGAAATTCTCCTTTTTTAGAAGAAAGTCCGAAATGCCAAATATCTATCTTTTAAGGATAGTTTACTATAACCATTCTGACTTCTAAAAAAATGGTCACGTACAATGTTATAATTTAAAAATTATCTATACGGTATTCATCCTGATAAAATTAAATAGGTTAGTTACCTTAAGCATGTCATGCTTAACATTACATTCCGTTACGCGAATGAATATCTTAGATGTTATCGCAAAATTTAAATAAAAACACCCAACTTAATATTAGGAGAGGGAAAGTCTTACATCCTTAGAATCACGTACGGGCCGCTCAGTTTGTTACATCAAATAAAATCGCTAAACCTGAACCTAAATCCATACTAGTATCTTAATTGTGAAAGTCTGTTTGTCTCTCTGTTTCGAATTCACAGTTAATCCGCTAAAGTTTGGCAATTTTGGTAAGTTAAGCTAAACATATAGGATAAAAAACAGTTCTTCCTGTTTCTAACTTTTCATTTGGGAATAAGAAAAATACATTGTACTTAATCGAGGTTTGATTAATATCTAAAAGAATATTCGCATCTTCAAATGAAGTTGCGGTTACTAGCTAGATGTATATTACTTCAATTATATTGAAGGCGTCTTATTGAAACAATGATATTTCCGAAGTAAAGAGATAAACAAATAATTAAATTATGCAGCCATGTACCTCGTACATGTTTCCTTGGATTAATATGTACCTACTTACAGAACCTTGGACGTGTAAAGGACGGTTTATTTCATGCACTGCTATGGTTTCAAAAATCAAAGCCTTTTATCGTAAGCCCATAGTTTACTTTGAACCGTTTTGTTTCATTTCATCTCAGCATATTTAATATTTACGTCGTCAATATTTTCATTACGTTTCAATAACTTAAATTATTTCCTTTATCGGCCTATTATTTTCCCACAGACGGAAAAAGACTTCATATTTCCTTTTTCGAAAGAAGGGGAACAGTCCAGACCCACTGTGATGCGGATCATTAAATACGTGGGTTTCCTAATATTTTTCACTTCACCGAAAAGCACGTGATATATTGTAAATATTTATACAGATTATTTTTAAGTAGTTGTGCATCCCAGTTTCACTCGCGTTGCAAAGAATAACGAACAAGATCGTTACCGACATAATATGTTATTTTCATTTGACATTACAGCTTTAAGCATATCTACGTCTAATTGTCGATCATTGAAGTGATACAAACTCGCAGTGGTATAACTACACTCATAAAAAACGTTATAAAATAGCTAGGATAATATTAAAATATATTATTATATATTTACCAAAACAATTTTATTGGTTGACTAAGATAATTCTGGGTGGAGAGAAGAGGCCTTTGCTAATCAGATGGCAACAGATCAACCTTTTTTTTAAGTCATGAAATAGATGAAAAAACATGTTATAAAAATGTAACTTAAACGGTTCCTAAGCTGTATAAGCAATAAGATAGTCTTAAATCTATTTATAAATAGAAAAAACATATTTTACTTTTTGCACTTGATAGACAAATGGCTAAGCTAAACCCGTTAGATTTTTTGTAACGAAATCGCCAGATACAAAATAAAGAGTCTAGGAAATCGATTTGCGATTCTCGTTTTTTGTGATTACTGTACTGGTAATTTTTTTTTCTCCTTTTTCCTTATTCTTCTACAGCGTCGATGTATATGTATTTATACCGATATCGAATAGAATAAGGCGTTACTTGCGTAGCAATAAAAAAAATTGTATATTCAAAAAACTTTTTGAAAACTTAAAAAAAATAAGTGACGATATGCTGGTAACCTTAATAGTATTAGTTCCAAAAGGCGGGGCGAGCGCAAACGGAAGTATTGTAAAGTTTAATACATTTGTTTGTTTGTCTTACTTTTACATCCGAACGGAGAAACGAAACATTATAAATTTAATATATATATATTGGTTAAATATTTTATCGTGATATAAGCTACTTTTCATGACGCAGAAGTCCCCAGTAGTAGAAATTAGTAGTTAATACAAAATCCTTTAGTTTATCGTGCACTTTATAAATTAAACTGAGATACACCTTTTTAAATTATGGCAAGCATTATATTGTCAAAACTTATATATACTTGCTGTAACGCGTAAATAATACTAATAGACAAAATGTATTTCGTTAATTATAACAGAAAAAAAATTTGCGGAAAATTTGCTCGTCAAAGTCCGTGAACGATTAAACTCTTACGTGCGTCAATGAGTGCATAGAGTCGATTAATTGCAGCGGCGATTCTCTTGATATGAAAGTGTCGTAGGCTTTTCTATAAGGTTTGACCCACTGATCCAGAGAGATTCACTGGTTCGAGATAGGTCGTCCAGTGTTTGGGCCTTAGTACATTGTATACGGCTTCCTGCAGTGACCGCTATTATGGTAAACCCAAGACCTTCCACAAACGTACTAAGATTACGAGCGATGTATAATAAATTTTTAAGTAAACGTCAGGCACAGAATTTGAAATATGCCGTATTTTGTAGTAATCGGCACGTAATTTTGTAGGTCGTCTGATGAGAATTGTCGTTTATAATTATTTGTAGAGTGCTTGCCCATATTGATAATACACAGTGTTGGGACACTAATCTCGAGGCATTCAACACTTTAATGAATAATACAAAAATCTATGACATTATACAGAAAAAATCATAACATTAAACTGCGTTGGTATTGATTCCATCGACGTTGGACTCTATGATCTGTGACAGACGGACGGACATTCCTAAGAATAGTCATTGCTGTACAACGAAATCTGTACACGGTGGGCGTTCAAAGGAACAAAGGAAATTTGGACAAGTTAAAAAGTTCCGTCCGATCGTGGGGCACGGTCTCGCACTTTCTCTTTCCGCTGGTGCCAATACGCTACAGGGAACTGTCGCGAGAGAAAGTACGAGAGCGCTTCCCGACGGCGACTCTGCGGACTGACCATTGACGAAAACGTGCTGCCTCCAGATGTGGTACTGACTCCAGCGGTCGTCATCCTGGACGTGGCCGTGCTGGAGTTGCGGCAGCGAGGGCAAGGGAGGCGGCGGCGCCGGCGGGAGCAGTTGGGGGGGCGGCGCCGGCGGGCCGAGCGGCTGGACGGGCTGCGGGTGCTGGTACTCCATGAGGTGGGTATCCCTGTCACTGATAACACATCGCGGGGAGCGCTGGGGCGCTAGCGCGGTGCGCGGGCGTGCTGACGCGGCGACGGGCGGCGCGCGAGTCGCTGCGTGCCGGGCCGGCGGCTCGCGCGCCCCCCTGCGCCACCAGGACCCCCCCGCCCCCATGACTGGCCGCCCCACCAGGGCTCCGGCTGCCGGGCCCCCTCGCTAATGACATAATACCGATGCACGATCACTCTCGCCAATGATAACCGATTACCGGCACACATAATGTGCGCACGCGTTCGTTCTTGTAAACAACCTACATACATCCTAACATTACGCTCGTGGTGTCACCATTGCACCATTGAGTGGACAAAGCAGATCTCTACAAAACATCTCCCACTTCCGCGACGCAGGATTGTAATTTTTAACGAAAATTCCTTTTAATTTTCATTCAATTCAAACATTACACAAACATTTGTAATTTACTTCAAGAAGAAAATATAATTTATTGCAAGCTGCACTCGCGGCAGTTTAAGTGTTAAAATACCCTCAACTATAAATTATGTGTTTTCCTGTTCCTGGATGTTTGGGGTTTTCGCCTAAATATTTGTTCGGTGTATAAGGTTTTTATTATCATAAATTTCATGACTATTGTTCGCAAATTTAAGACGTGAAAGCGTATCAGAAAGACTTATTTCAACATTTATATTATTAGTATATAGATTGACGTAATTCAACTTGGCTTATTAAATGATTAAGCTCTACACTGTTGAATTGAAGGCTGAAACATTTATGTAAATAAACTCATCAACAAAATATCTTTCAGATAAAACCACTCATCAAACATAAAGAAACATATAATTACATATAAGTAAGGCAAGGAAATTAAAAGAGTTAAAAAACCTAAGATGTCGTAACGGTAAAAGTTTGCATCTTTTTGTTTTCGTCCAAGCTGTTTAAAATTCAACGTAAACAGTCTATTAATTAGTTAAACTGAATCAATTATAATAATATTTGAGTAAGATTAGCTCAACGCGAACCATCTTTGTATGACGTGCAGCTAAAACTTTGTATTTTTTCTTAAATCAATTTTGCGCACTGCGAGTGTAATCTGTGACACAATTAAAATTTATATCGAGAAAAAGTATAGAAAATACATTTCATTTTATTATATATTTATATTCCTGATTAAACACAACATTTAGTATCATTATATAGAGGATTTATGACGTTAAAGAAAAATGAAAAAATTCTCTCAATTAAATTTAATTTGTGTGAACAGTATACAAAATGAACAATTAATCTTGAGCGATAGAGTACATTTAATTCCAAGAATATTTTCATTATTTATTAGAGTTTAAAGTCATTTCACAAGTCTGATAATTACATGACCACTGGAAGATTAGTATTTAAATTTAAAAAAGGATATAACGCGTTGAATTCTTTTGTATGAAAGGTATAAACAAATTCAATGCGGGATCCCAGATTGATTTCAGAATAAAGAATATAATTCCTTTATTTATTTTCTACACACTACAATTAAAGTTAATATAATAATAAATAACATAAAAAGCCATAAAGCCTTTTTATATTATGTTGTGTAGCGGTGTAACGAAAAGAAATTGGCATAACCACTCAGACTAATAAGGACCATGAGTCCTACGCTGATGTTCAGCGGATTTCCAAGGAGTAAAGTCGACAGATATAAATATTAATAAAATATTATGCATAACTTTCACTTAATATCATATTTATAACAATCATTTTCATCATCATCCTCTTGCCCTTATCCTACTCTAAGTGGGGTCGGCACAACATGATATAAACATGTTGTCTTTTGGCTGACGTCAGCTTAGTCGAATTATACGACACCTCGGTAAAAAATGAGTGGTCTATTCTAATCAATCGGGTACCACCTGGCGAGTTAACTTACTTTAGTCGCCTTTTACGAGACCTCTGTAAGAAATGAGGGTAGTCTATTCAACTCAGCTGGGTACCATATGGCGGATTCTTGTATAAATTATATTGTCTTAATAAAAACATGGGCTTTACACTTGACACAAAGTTACAGGATTTTACAACTATTTTTATGGCCATCGAGTGTTTTATTCATGGCCTCTTTCACGTCGGAACTAAGTCCCTTCAGGGATATCCTTTACAATGTTGTGTACTTGAATTCAGCAAATTCAAGCGACTTTTCTTAGAATGGTTTTTTTTAACTTAATATGCTGTTACTTACCTCTATGGACGCTTATAGCGTCACCGGGCAGCATCGTTCAAATACACTCCGCATTTATTTATATCTTTAATATGATATATACACGAGTTAACCTTGTCTATATAATCTCTCTCCCTCTCTCTCTCTATCTCCCTCTCCAGCTATGTATCCCACGTGCTAGTATGGT
The DNA here is from genome assembly GCA_947086495.1 of Morpho achilles. Taxonomy (NCBI): domain Eukaryota; kingdom Metazoa; phylum Arthropoda; class Insecta; order Lepidoptera; family Nymphalidae; genus Morpho; species Morpho achilles. Next base: position 8,897,401 of record CAMTZB010000022.1, on the reverse strand, counting down.
CAGCATTGCCTGGTCTTGAAATAAACAGTATCTCCATCACAAAAATCAGATCGATCCGGGGGGTTCAATTGTAATAACTATTAAATTTATTAACAACAAGATACAACTAACTAATAATTTTCCATCAAAAAATTCTAAAAAATCATAAAAAATTTGGAAAACCTTTCTTATATTATATCTTTTAATGTGAGAGTTATCAGGTCTCCTATATAAGACCTATCACTTTAACTTACAAATTTGACTTTGACACATCGTAAATAAAAAAAACCTTGATATCATTATAATAGACGCTTTTAATGTCATCCTATTCCTGTTGAATTAACAGGATTTCTATGGCATATGTGTTACCCGGTGTATAAGCATTAATTGTGGCAAATTTTATCGATATTGCTTCGGCTTATTCCCCGTGAAAACGTAACAGACAGTAAGTCAAACAGACTTTCACATTTATAATATTAGTAAGGATTAAACTCGATGTAAATGTTAATAAGGTGTTAATACAAATTTGTTACTTCTTGCACCTATATTACACAAAATAACTAACAATCTTAATATTCAATGCTCAAAACTAGAAAGCAAGAACAGGTGTTTAGAAGTGATATCGCCACCAAGAATGGCGTTTTTCAAACAATGGTGTTTTGGTACGCCAGATGGTCGCCACGAGCCTTCTGTTTTTTTTTCAAACTACGTTTCAACGATAAGCCAATTTTTACATTCAAAATTGCAGTCAATTTTAACAAGATATAAAGAGTTAACATAATCAAATAGTAACAGAGAAAGTAACTACGTCTGTTTACGATAAACTCAAATGCGGACGGATTTTGGTGCGGTTTTCTTTAACAGAGAATATTTCATCCTCCTGCTCATATCCCACTCTAAGTGGGGTCGTCACAACATGTTATAAATATGTTGTCACATGATTTGGCGTGTCACGTATTTTACCACTGGCCATTTTACCATTTTATGACACCTCGGTAACCGGATACCAGACGGTGGGTCAACTTACATTTGTCACCGTTTACAATACCTCGGTATGAAATGAGGGTGGTCTAATATTTCATATGGACAGTTTAAATGTATCATTTGTCTAGGTTATGGTATGGATGCTATAAGACGATAACGAGAAATTTTCCTTAAAATCGGGCCACTGGAAAATTTTCATTGAAAACGCTTTTTTCTAGTAAATCATACAACTTTAAAAAAGTGACCACTTCTTTAATTTACCTTAACAATTTCATGTTTAATGTGAATGTAATTTGGATGAATATCTTAAGAGTTATTAATGTATAGAAACTGGCTGTAACAATGTAATGTGACTGTGAGTATAGCCGGTTTCTATATATTAATCTTATGAATCATAGAAGCTATCGTAAAATGAACTATAACCAATGAAATGACAAATGAGATGATTAAAAAATTTACTTAAAATCACACGGGATATATGAAGATAATTTAATTATTTTGTAAACTATACAAAACATTAAAAATTCCATGAAGTTATTAGGAGAATCGTATTACTTCTTGCCCAGCACGTTATTATTTTACTTGAACATGACAAGTCAAACACACAGTTTTAATTTTATTTCATTTCTAACATACAAAGTTAATTTTAAAAGTTTACTAACAGCGCCAAATATTCTAGAAAAATTTTCCACTCATTAACAGCTCTATCAATGATGTTTCTAGAAATTTCTATAAAGCAATTAAAGCTATTTTATATGGAGTTCGTTTGTTTCTAAACAGGCCTATTCAATGGAGAGTGCTACAGGTGGGCACCGGGATGTTTTATAAACAAACGTTATGCAATTCTCTTATTCACGGTCAATCTGTACACCTGTGGTGTTAACACATAGAAGAAATAAGAATATATTTTAACATTTAAATTCTTTGTGCTGTAGCGGTCTAGTATCGTTAAGCTAGAAAGAAAAAGAAGAAGCTGAAGATTATTTGGATGATAAAAAAGCCTGGATTTGAAAATCCTTTCAGCTTCATACAAGATAACGGTTTAATTAGCGGCCGAGTTTCTTTCTGGTTTTTCTCGGTAAGAGCAACATTCCGAATCAGTTGTAGCTTCATTAAGCACATTGAACCTTGACGATTCAAAAGTGCTCGAAAGAGCTTATTTGAATAAAGATTATTTTGATTTAATCTGGCCAAGGCGGAGATCAAAACGCATAACTACTCATATAGATTCTTCAGAAGTTTTTTCCCGGATCAATTTGACCTCGTACGCATCAACTTAATGTTAAAATACTTCTAATTATGTAATATTATATTTTCTCTTATTGCCCAAGAAATAAAGGCATTTTTAGCCTATATGTTAGCCCGGTATATAAGATTCAATTGTACCGAATTTCGTGAATATCGCTTCACCTGACCGACAGACAGACCTTTGCATTTATAATATTAGTATTGAAATAAGCAATATGATAATTTGGGAAAAGCTAAAATATCTCTAATACATTTACATATAGCGCATTAATAAAATGAAAGTGTTCTCAAAAGTTTGGAATATTTAAGCTCTGTTGATAACTCGCAGCATCGAATGCGATTTTAATATCACCGCGTTTGTAAGAGAAATTAGTAAAAGTTGGATTCTATCATACAGGGGTTGGGGGATCACTATGAAATTACTCTGAGGAGGTCGATGTATCGATTAGCAGGGGAAGGGGCATCTGTTCTGGAAGGCACCCATCCCCATGTTTGGCCTGCCGATTATAAATACAGCATGACCCTACCACCATCAGCAAGAACACAAGTCTGGTTTTAACCGGTTCAATCCCGGCATAACCATTCCAGTGCGGCCTCTTTTTCCATTTGTGGTAATTTAGAAATGGTTTCCTGACTTTGAAAAAATGCTTCTATCCCACAGCCTCTCTTCCCTTGGATAGACGTATATAGACCTCGGATCGACTATTCAACTGCAATGCAGATCGAAAGGTGAAATTCAATTCACCGAAAATATAAGTCCGAAAGAGTCTTTGCGACCCTGACGATCAAGTAACGATCGCAAACTCAGATATATGTTATACAAGCACACAGCGTCTCCGCTGGCGAAGACGTGGTCCCAGTTTTCTGACATTGGATGGCACTGGCTTCTCGCTACATTGCCGATGTCGTGATGACTGGACACAACCAGCCCTCCACTCCACTATGCCGTAGTCCAGTCTCAAAGGAGCCTCGCCTCGAGTCGTTAAGGCTAACAGTATATAGACAATTCGAAAAAAAAATTGTTAACAGCAAAAATGTAAGAGTTATATCTATCTTAAATTACTTGCATGCAAGACTATACAAATCATGCCCACGTGGAATGGTCCCAAGAATGCCAGCAGCGTTTGCGCGCTGAATCGCTCGCGTCAATCTATTGCGCTATCACTAATGAAATACTTATGAACTTAACAATAGAAAATTAAATACCAGCCTAATAGCGATATCTATCATCATCATTCTCTTACTCTTATCCCACTCTAAGTGGGGTCGGCACAATATGTCTTCTTTTTCCATTCATGCATCACACAATCCATCCATCTTTTTTTCTGCTCCCTAGCCATCCATCTATCCACATTCATATTATATTTAGAACTCTTATGGTCACATGATTTTCATCCCTCCTCATTATATGGCCATACCAACTTAGTCTCGCACTTCTCATCTTTTCTGTAATGGGCGCAACTTTCAGACTTCCCCTAATATACTCATCCCTCATATCGATATCGATAGCGATATCTATATTGTTATTAAACAAACTCCCGAAAAGCTGTCTGTCTGTATGTCATCGAATTTCTTCAAATCTACCAAACCTATTTTTGTACGGTTTTAACTGATAGGTAGTGCAATTCTTCCAGAAGGTTTAAGTTGATGGAGCATAACGGTCGCACAGTTGTAAAAACTCGCCTGCGGGTAGCGTTAGTCACGTGCGCCGAATTAACCTACAGAGATACACTAAGGTAATGGTAGAGAAAGAAAGTTGTAGATCTAAAAAAAACTACAAAAACTCCGCGACAGAATATCTCTATCTTTTAGGGTTAATACATAGTAACTAGTTTTATGTTCAATATTTTAATTAAATAAACTGATTCCCACGCAGGCAAAGCCGCAAGCACAGCTAGTATAGTATAAAAAACATTTTTCCTTCGGGAACAGAAGAAACATGTAGTGCATAAGTGAGGGTATTTTAAAATGTAAGCTGACGCTAGTCACTTCATCGGTAAAGTTGAATGGATGAATGTTTAAGCATATGATGATTCGGTCATTATGTTTTCCTTCATTGTAATGCGCATCTACTTCAATCGATTGACGTCCACTACTAAATTTGTGTCGCTTAAAGGGTTAAAGCGTTACTTTGTTTGGATAACACAAAAGTAATAATAATGTTATTTTTCTATAATCCGTTGAAAATTACAGGAAATTCAAAAAATACTTAATGTATGGTGGCTTTAATGTATCTTATGTCTAGAATCTTCTAATTGCAGTTTTTAATATGCGATTTTCTGCGATTGATTCATTTAAATATTAACGATAATTATATTTAATAGAGCTAATCATGTATATATAAATTTTTCTGAATTTTGTAAACGGCTCCAACGATTTTCATAAAATTCAGCATGAAAATTGTTGGGGGTTTGCGATGGAAAAATCGATTTAGAGAGGTTTTATTAAAGAAAATGTTGTTTTATCTCGGTTTTCGAGCACTAAACTAAAACTGTTACAATTTTATGAAAAAGCAAACGTTAATTATGCTGTTAATTTCAAAGTTATGATAACTCATTTGAGTAAAGGGTGGTGTCAAATTCAGAATACCAGTAATAATAATCTTTTTGTTTAATTGCATTTTTTGATATATCTAAAAAAATTATCGAGCAAGACTCGGTACTTAAAGTAATATGATGTTGTCGCCAATGACTTCCATTTTGTATTTTATAGCAACACAGTCACGAAACAAGAGTATTGCGCCCTTTTTGATTAAAATGGTGGTGATACCGTGCCCTTGTTGTTTCCGGTGGAATCTTCCTATTGATTGATTAAATCGTTTCAGTAGCATTCAGTCTTTGTTCGTCATACAAGAGAAGTGCATCTCGGAACGAGAATTTTGCTATTACTATTATATCGTGTTATTGTATACAGTGTGCGCTAACATATTTTTTTATATTGTATACGTTTTGCAAAACCAGCAGCAAATGTAACTCTTTAAATATATTTAGTTGCGGTTCTGTTTAAGGCCGCCCATAATACTCGGACACTAGTTGTTCTGATTACTGGAAAAAAACCTAAAGATGGTATTGCGATATATATTTCAATACAAGCAAAGATACATTGTTATGTGTATCAGTGCGTGTACAAGTTTTGGCGCGAGTTCAAGTTCACACATTGATAAAGTGAGGTTATCGTTTGTCTCAACAGTTCCTGAGTATGCGCATCTATTGCGGATACATCTTGTACTGATTTGCGATTGAATTGAGTATATTTTGAACAAGCTATACGTGCGAGTTCGTGCGCGTCATCTTAATTATTAAAATACCCTCAATAATAGTAAATCTTTATTTCAGACAACCAGGATCCACTTTGTTAGTAATATAAATTAATTTTGTCAAAATTTCTAAAAGGAAAAATAATAATAATAAAAAATATAACTTAAATTGTTAAAAAAAATGTTAGTACTATAAAATAAAAAAAGAATTAAAAGACTTAAGATCTGCCACACAGGCACCTTCGTAAAATGATGCATGATAGGCGAGTCCATCTTACATATTAACGTCTTCAGAATACTATTGGAGCTGGACCGCAGTCTTGTCAGTAAAGATGCGGTCTTCTTCCTTATGACGGCTTCAAAACAATTTGTTTGCGTATAAGCGAACATATTTGACGCGGAACAAAACCGCGTTCACCCCAACAGTATTCTGAAGCCGTTATTATACTGCACCCTTAGGGTATCTAGAGCTTTCTGCGAATATCTTGTCCACAGGTTCCCCGTGTACATTGTTTGGCAATATGCTTTGAACATGTGTATTTTTGCTTGAATGCTACAACGAGAGAACCTGTGGGCCAACATATTGGATCTAACTGCTAGTGCCCTTCGTTCGCGTTCTATGTCTACATGATCTTTGAAATCCTCCGCAAGACAGTGACCTAGATATTTAAACTGTGTCGTTCTGTTTAGTCTAGTCCCGTTGAGTGAAATGATTGGATTGGATATACTTATACACAATAAATTGTTTTTATTTTAAATTTTAGTTCAATTACTTCAATTTTGTTTAAGTTTGTTGCTTCAAGTTTGTTTAATTTAATTCTTGTTTTTTTTTATTTATACATAAAACACTTTTGAGGATCATTTATAAATATCAAAAATGTATGCACTTAATTATACTGTGGACTCTCAGAAGACAGCAGTGACGAACTGAAACCAGTTATAAGAATTATATTTCTAAAAGAGAAACCCCCTTTTTTGATGGCTAAAAAATCAGTGTTAGCAATTTTCTTAACCAACAGCAGAGCTTACAATTTAAAAGCACATTTCTAGAAGTTCGTATAAATAAAAAATAATTTTCATTTGATTAAAAACAAAGAACTTTTGATGTGCGTTGAAAGCTTTCGTGAACGGTACCGAAATTAACTACCGATTTATTCCAATTGAAATACTATATTAAAAATATTTTTAAATTTAAACTATACTGAGTAGTATTTATAGTTAATGTATAGAACCGGCTATACTTCTTATTCTATCGGGTTAGCCCGACTAGTTTCGAACCCATCCGGGGCACTTATTCATGAGCTCTTTACACGACGTTATCGCGGCGGCGAATAAGACGTGAGTATAGACGTAGAGTATACAATTAAAAACATGTATTGTAAAAATAAACCTATCATCGCGAATATAACGAAATAATCATAATTTTTATATATATGTATTTAGATAATAAGGTATTTATACAAAAGATAACACTATCAGAAATACATAACCTCGATTTTTTTAGTGATTCAATAACATAAATATATTTTCTAATAAGACTATTTATTGTCTCTAAGTATGTTTTTTTAATACGTAAAAATAGATTTATTTTAATATACTTAAAATAGTATCTAGATAAATGTTTTGTTTACAATAATTACATGATAATGGTAAATTAGAAGAAATGATGAATTTATCGATTAGAAGAAATGAAAATTACTTGATTGGAACCATGAAGAAATGGTTTAAATTTCGTTCTGAAATTAGTTTTTTACCAATCTATTTCCCTAAAAACTTCGTCAGATGGAATTGTTTGATTTCTATATATGGCAATACCAAAATTTTGAGTCGCGTTTATGGTTCAATGTTTAAGCGTTGAAGGATTGGAGCTGAAACCCATATGGCCGCCCAAATGACGATAAGGAGGATAAAAATATCTTAGTAATTATATATATCCTCCTGTCCTTATCCCATTCTAAGTGCGGTCGGCACAACATGTTATAAACATGCTGTCACATGATTTGGCTGCGTTTTTACAACCGGGCGTCAACTGACGTCAACTCGCCTTAGTCGTATTTTACGACACATTGGTAAGAAAGAGGGTAGTCTATTCTACTCAACCGGATACTACACGGCGGGTCGACTTACCTAAGTCGCCTTTTAAGATTTACCTGCATAAGAAATGAGGATGGTCTATTCTACTTAGCCCACACGGTATGAAAATATCTTAGTAAATCTTAAATAATTTTAATATCTTAAATAAGTTTAAGTATTCCTCATATTTATTAAAATAAATCATGATCAAGTCATGGTATATTAAACATGTATTTCTAACATGTTTTATATATCATGACTGCGCGTTTATTATTTTTTTAAGTTAACATATTTTGGGAATGTATTATATTTCTTTTTACTGTTTTGTTACTATCGTATTAAAGTCAAAGATAGGCTTTATAAATTTTGGAGAGAAGGGTTGAAGCTTTGAACCACCACGCTGTTCAAATGCAGAGTAGTAGCTTACAAATATCGCAAGAATGTTCTTAAGATATACATGCTTCCTCACAATGGTATTCTGCAACGAAATGCGCGTGCATATAAAAATTAGGTTTTAATAGGATAAACCATGGGCATCTGGGGTCTGAAACCATGACCTGGTAAAGGTGACCCTTACAACCAAGCTGACGTTAACCTAACAATATTAATGTTAATGGTTAACATGTTAATGGAGCCATCTTAATAAAGCTATAAAATATCATTTATATTAAATTTAACCTGCAAAACTCTTATCAAAATTCGCACTCATTATTTTTCCCGAAAGCACCAACGAAGTTACTATAACATAAAAAACCTGCCCCTAATATATTTAATTACCGAAAAAAATATCACACCTTTCATCGCAAGATCGACGATAACCATTGTTTTTGGACCAAAGTTGCGGTCGAAAGTTGAGCGAACAGTTTTCACTTTCGTGGAGGGAGGGAGGGGGGATTGGCTCTTAGCACAAAAAATAAACTACTTTTCCTTTCTCAAAAATATACACTTTCACTCGGGCCGGAATCAACTGTGATGCGGCGCCAACGCGATAGACCCCCGTTACATTGACCGGCTGCATTTTACACGCTTAACTCTCCGGGGTTCCGTAATCAATTCCATAATAATTATAAATCACATATAAAGTAAGTAAGTAAGTAGCAGCCTGTTACTATCCCACTGCTGAGAATAGGCCTCTTCTCTCCGTTTTTGGAGAGAAGGTTTGGAGCTAAGACCTACCACGCTGCTCCAATGCGGATTGGTAGGTTACACATATCTCCAGAATTCTCTAGAGATATGCAGGTTTCCTCACGATGTTTTCCTTAACCGAAAAGCGTGTGATAAATTGCAATTATCAATTAGATACATAAGTTTTAACAGAAAAACTCATTGGTGTCTGTGATGGTGTGCCCGGGTTTGAACCCATGACCTCCTAGAAAGAGTCGCACGGTGTTACCGCTGGGCTACCACAGCTACTTATAAAATTACATAGAGACGACATTATTATAGAATTTCATTCAACTGTGTAGTTGTGTTAGAAATGAAAAAGCGTTTCGTCATGTAAATACAGGGTGTACAAAACATACAGCTATGCGTTGCTGTGGCTCAGTCTGGTTTCGCATTCCCCTCGAAACAGTTTAAAAAACAGTAACTCAACAGTTTAAAAAAAAGCTCCGATCGCCACCAAACTTTATAGGATTATCCGCTGGGTCATTCCAAAGATGGTTTAAAAATTTCATTAAAATCAGTGCAGTGGTTGCGGAGTCTATGATGACATATAGACACTCATACATTTTTATATATTACGATAAGTATATGACTTATTTGCCTATTGATGATAACCTGTTCATAATATAACATTTATTATGAGACTAAAATAATTTAATTTAGCTATATGATATACAATGTATCTATTATTTCTTGTCAATTAATTAAGAAATATTTAAATAACATTTCTATGATATAATCTCAAATAAGTGCCGTTATAGCAGTAAAACAGTGTGTTGGGATAACGGTTTAAAGTCTCGGACTAAGAACTAAACTTATGGGCCCATGCGTATCGACACGATACGTATACAAGAAGCCTTCATATCGTAAAATGCATTGGATCAGCGTGGCTGACCTTAGTTCCAACTTTCCACCAAAAATGACAGAGGCATTTCAAATTCAAAATTTCAATTCCCTCTTTAAACATGGTTTTTCTCAAACGGCTAACTAAAGACTAGTTCAGGCATTGAGTCAAACTGAACGTAAAAAAACTCGCATTGCCGACCGACTTTAATTAGTTTCACTCGCAAAATTTGTATAACAATAAATATTCGTCGGCTGATGACAGAGATTATGCAGATTTCACGTGAAAACCATATATAAATTTGCATTATTTTGCGAAATGGAATGCAATACGTTGGCACGTTTTAAAAATTATGCCGAAATCTTGATTTTGGGGTGCCGGTGAAAGTTTTAATGTTTGTCGTGCGGAATGTTACCTAAGGAATGCTCCTGTGTACGAGAGTGATTGAGGAACTCTCTCTTTCTCTCCTGCTATGTATCCCACATGGTGGTGGGGTCGCCCTTCCTTATACTTCTCTACTCCACTTCGCTCGGTGATGGTTATATAATATTATACAATTCCTAATTATTCAATATACTATAATATATTCATTTAAAAAAAATATATAATTCAACAAAAGAAACGTAACAAATAAAAGAATTAAAAGAGAAAATATTAATAAGATAAACCATAACATATTTTATTAATATATGACTAATTTGCTGGAAGAAGAATATTGATGAAATTTGTTACATTTCATTCATATTCGTTTCGTTTCGTTCGGACTTATATGGAGGTAATTTTAGATTTAAATTGACTCGAACGAATTAGCGAGTGTACTCGTAGCTTATGTCATATGTTCCTAGTAAAATAAAAAATTGTACGAACGGAGGACTTTGAGCGTAGACATGAAAAAAGGCCATAGACTAGTACGAAAAATAAAATGTATATAAAAAAAAGAAAGAAACAATTTATTTGAACACAATTTATAAAAAAGAAGACAAAATTACATTTTTACATATAAAATTTTGTGATCAAATAACTCAGCATACATGCTACAGAAAGCTGCAGCGCTGGTTTTAAATAGGCATCTTTAGCAATATGAAATGAGTCGAAAATATCTTTGAAATTTTGGGAAACGGAAAGAGTGAAATGACAAAAACATTAAAAGGTTTATTTTTATTCTCTTCAGTATTTATATTCACCACGACTGGTATAAAAATTTAATAAATTATATATTCAAAAATTAATAAATTATGTCAAATTATCTTTCAATAATGTAAACCAATAAATTTTATATTCGATTGGCAATAAATTCTTGATTCTTGTATGTTAATGAATAAATTCAGCATTTTAAAACGAATGAATTCAATATACTAAAAAATTAAAAAAAAATTAAACTTTATTTTATTTTGTGATACTGAAAAAAGTGAGAATGTCATAAGTAATACAATTAGAATAGGGGAGTCGTAGTCAGGCCTTGAAGTGAGAGTGTCTAAAAGGAAGACAGACAGATAATAAGTCTCATTTGCTTTCTCCTTATTTTGGATGGACACATTTGAAACAGCTCCCCTACTCTAGTATAAGAATTTTTATGTACGCTGAAACTTTATTTTTAAAATAAACCGCCTTTATTTTAAACAGCTCATATGACCAAAAAAGTCATAAATGAAATATCGTTGCTTATACGAGAAATCTTCTTCTAATTTCTGAAGAATTGCGTAAGATAATTATTATCTTATGATTCTCCTGAAATTTTTATAAGCGATTCAAACAAAGGTATATTGTTATACAACCGTCGCTATTTTTATTTGCGTAATTGGCACCGGAAGAACGAGATCAAATATTAAGACCCAAAGACGGATTTTTCCATTCAAATTCCGTTAAAAACACTGATCGGATTAACGCAATAATAATTACGTAACAATTTTTTCACTCGCTGAAAGTATTTTCAGAAATAAAACAAGGAAATCAAATTAATTGGCATAGCAAAGGATACGCCTTTAAAGGGTACGCTGGCCCTAAAATAAAATTTTCTTGAAAAATGAGGGATTTCAAATGTATTTAATTCCTATATCACACGGAAAAATGTCGGTTTTTCCTAATACAGAAAAGGCTCTTGTCTGCGATCCCGCCTCAGGGATAGCGAACGATGCAGTTTAAAGTGGGTTTGGAAAAGTTTATACTCTCCTTTTTAAAATCTTCTAAATTATAAGGTTTTGTGAAATATATGCTGGGAGAGAATTACACACTTTGAATGTTCTATCACCAGTAATTTAATTGCGGATAAATGCATTATACACTACTCGTAAAATAAGACTATGATAAGTTGACGTCATGCAGGCGGCCGGTCGTAAAATATGTAGCCAAATCATATGACAACATGTTATGCCGACCTCACTTAGAGTGGGATAAGGGCAGGAAGATGATGATGAAATGCATTATACACTACATGAAATTTAAATAATTTCCTCGTAATTATGGAGTATTAGGTACACTAGTTATAACTGTAAGGTTTACGGTCTTTGGACGAATTACCAATTATACAATATAGTTTGCGTTGGCAACACTGATAAAGGTGGGATAAAAGATGTCCTCGTCATTATGTGTCATTAAGTTGTTGACAAAGATTAGATGGGTTGACTTTTGAGGAAATAGTTTTTTTATTATTGCATAAGTATAAAGGAAAAATATCGTTGTCATGATATTTTTAATAAAGAAATTGTTTTCTACATGTACAATCCACCAATTTTTTTATCTATTTCTTCTCAACGAGAACATCTTTCTAAACCAGGATTATAAAACGTATTTGAATATAAAGCATTTTGAATATGATTTAAGTCTAAAGTAAATTGAAAATGGTGCAAAACAAGCAAAATGAAGATAGTGTAGTATAAAGGAAGTTTATATAGTTTGTCTTTTGACATTTGCTGCAGTAGGTAATATCTCAGACCGCACCACGCGTGTGTGCATCCACTTTGAATTCATGGTCTTCTCGGAAGTCTTCTGATCCAGTCCTTTTTTAAAAAAAAATAATCGAAGTCCCTGCACACCTGAACAATTTCAAAAGCAGTGTGTTCTCAACTATATGCTAAAACGACCTCCGAATCACATTAGCAACGGTCGCGTCATTTTTACTTGCAAATTTCGACCACTCAAGCGACGTCAATGGGTTGACACCAACGTATCGCAGTACGCTTTTCAGGACGAGATATTAGTAATATTTTTAAGTATCAATGCGCTAAGAGGATAGCGCCTAATAATATACAAATATAAGAATTGAACTGTTCAAAACCCTTAGGCCACATCTATTAAAATAACATAGCTAGAACATAAATGGCATTCCGACGAAAAACTCGGCAATAATATGCCTCTAAATGATATATACCTCAAAATTACTTTATCAACTTAATATGGTAATGTAACTGCACAATTTAGTATATACTTAAATTTAAAGAATTCTTTGATTACATGAAACGATCGTTGAGATTGTCGTAGGGAATCGTAATGATCTTTGAGATTGTTATAGTACTTTGGTGGTGGTAATGATACGTGCTGTAACTAATACTGGATATATTGAGTATGAGAACAGATTCAGCATTACATAGATTTTCTTAATGAACGCGGATTATAGAAAAATAATTATATCGTTACTTTTGTATGTTTAAAGTAGATGTATGTTCGTGTAGAGTTCAAACTCTACTCTTAACTTCTCTCAAACGAGTGTGAAGTAGAGTGTAGAGTTCTCTCTCTCTCTCTACTACTACTTGAAGATTATTAAGCTGATAAGAATGCGTGGATATAGCTCTTGTCCAACCCGACCGGCCGATAATAATTATAAGTATTCTTTTGAAAAGAGCATCCGCCGAGTTTCTTGCCGGTTCTTCTCGAACAGCTTTCCGAAACAGCAGTAGAATTGACTATTCAAAAACACTTGCTTACAAGTTTACTTAAATAAAGAAAATTTGAATTTGAATTTAAATTCGTATAAATAAAAAATATAGATTTATGTTATCCCTTTTATTAATAGTTTATGTGTTGCCTCATAATTGTGTAATTATTTTTATATTTGTTACTTTGTCTATCGACTGTGTTGTCACCTAGGCTGCAACTAAAATTCGATGCCGAATGTCATTAGGCAATGATGCATTAAACATTAGGTTCATGCCGAGCTGTATTGCCTTTTTCATGACTGCATAAAATTTAGATTCAGTGTTTAGTTCGTGTATTGAATTTTATTAAAAGTTTTTTAAAAGATATATGAATTTGTTATTGTATTCATCTATGTTTTGTAGAGCGTTTAAATAAATATTTTTCTTTCTTAATCCATACTGATGTCATAATTTCAAACTCTGGCTGATGTGCGTTACAGCTATGTTAACAATTTTACAATTTTGATAACTTTTGGTTTAATTGTACCTTATATACTAAACCATCACAGGATAAGAAAAATTTAAAACAAAAAAAACATGATTGAAAATACTTGAACACTAGATTTCAGACGACGAAGTCGCAAGTACAACTAGTCATACTAATGTGATAAATACGAAAGAATGTCTGTTTCTCTGTTACGTTTTAATCACTAAATCGCTGGACCGATATTGATGAAATTTGGTGATGTTAAACTTTATTTACCAGACTAACATAAAGACAATGGTGTTATTTTGTATAATCTTAAATTAAGTTGAATTGTTGACAATAATTTCATTCCGCGCACCACCATTTTATGGAACGATCTCCCCTTGGCAGTGTTTCCGGATCGGTACGACATAAGTACCTTCAAAAAACGTGTTTTCCACTTTTTTAAAGGACGGCAACGCACTCGCTCTGCGAGAGGCCGTGGGCGGCGGTGATTACTTTAGGGTAAACCGCATGCTCGTTTGCCATCCTATACCATAAAAAAATTTTTACAAAAAACAACTGTCTGTTTGCCTGTCAGTTACGCTTTCACTGCTAGATCTATTCAGCACAGTTAAAGCTTTTTTTCGGGAGCAGGGAAACATCAAGATATCATTATAGCATACTTAAACAATTAAGTTGGCGCAAACTTAAGTCGTAAGTCTTTAAAAAAATAGGAAGGAAAAAAGTTGGTTATGCTTCCAAATATAAAAATGTAGTAATGCCATCTTCCATCCTCTGCAGGAAACTTGTAACTTTGTGCATCATCACTAGGTCAATAGAGAAAGTAGGTGCATTATAAAAGTCCGAAGTTGTTTTAAAATAAGTTTAGAAGGTAAAATAACCTTTACAGTCCGTTTAAGATTTAAATTATCTAGAACCTTACGACTTAAAAAAATCTTCGCACATAATTTTATACATTTTCGGTTAGATAAGAAATCAATTAAGGAAGACGGAAGAAGGAAATTATTTAAATAGTCCCAATTTCTACGAAAATTATTGATGTATACTTATATAATATATATGAAAGTCTGTCTGCTTTTGTGTTTGTCTGTCTGTTACGCGTTTACGATTAAGACCTGAAATAATGGTGAAATTTGGTACAATTAAAGCTTATTTGTCTAAGCGACTAAATAACTTAAATTAATAAAATAAGTAAGTAAATAGTAATATAAGGAAGAGAAAATAATAATATTAGGACTATTTCATATACTCTATAAGCAGTATGGCCAAAATATTAGATCACGTAACTTAATTAATAATTAAAACTTAAGCGTAACGTAATTTTTTTAGCCTTTTAAAAATTTACAAGCCATTATGCAAATACTTCATACTCGTAAGTAATCGGTTTTATATATGTGGGTGAAAAGGGTATCTAATGTCTTCTACCAAATCGTATATGTTTTACATGTTTTCTGAAATCTTACAGATAGAAAAGAATTTATTTGTGTATTTTATAAATACTACATAAATGTTTTATCATTATTTTTAACTTACAAGGAATTTTTGTTAAATAGCGCCATCTAGCTGCGACCTTAGGAACTACTTCGTAAGTGGCGGTTTCTTGTTACCACACGTCTTTGAACACAGGTTGAGTGATAAAAGGCGGAAATATTAGCCTGTTTAGTTTTCCATAATATTAATTGAGCCAATCTTCGTACTTTTTTATGTATACATATTTACATGTGTATTGGTTTAACTGTAAGTCACGTCGGTAACTGAGTGATTTTTTTTAGATTGTTATATATTAGTAAAGTTCGTCTCAGTATGAAAATAATGTATTCAATAACAAACAAAAGAAAAACAGACAATGAAACTCAGATGTTTTTCGTATATTAGTACTTTTAGCTTATTTGATGTGTTAAATTTATGTTTTTTTAACCAGGAATTGCTGAGTTCCTTACTGGTCCATTACAATTTGAGGATTCAAAAGTGCTTGCAAAAGCCAAATTAGCTTCGAGTTTAGTTTGAAATTAAGTTGGAATTAGATATTCCATAAACATTTGATTATTAACTCAGTCATTTTAATTGAGCATGATAGCCCATTATTCAACGATCTAAACAAAACGCAGCAATGATTTTGTATGAAAACATATTTCAGTACAAATTAGTTTTTTAGTTATACAAGTTTGTACCTGACTGCTATCTCAACTGATATTACCTAAGTGATGGTGTAGTGTGCAAACCCTTGGCAAGTAGAGACCTTCACGATTTTCATATAAGGTTATACCTAATTTTAAATACATAATGTACGAGACTAAAGGAGTTAGTTACAATTGAATCTTCCACTCGGATTTCGACTAAATGCTAAATACAGTCATTCAAAAATTATTCAGTTATTATAAAATAATATTTTATTAACGTCATATGTTATTATTTCATTTATTTCCCTAATTATTTAAAGTATTTCGTAGACATATAGTCGAAATCATAAAATATTGCTCTACTTTGTTTATTATCAAGTAGTCAAACATTTGAATTGAGGACTAACTAAAGGTTAATTGTATAAAATAACGATTACGCTTATTATAGATTCCATCCATCCATCCTACATCCATCAGCCTATCGCAGTCCACTGCTGGACATGGCCCCCCATGTCTGCGCCAGACATCTCCGCAATTCGCATCCACCTGGCCCCAACAACCTTCCTGATGTCGTCGGTCCAGCGAGACCATAGATGATGCATATTAAATTAAATGACTGAATGATAATAGAAAAAAATCGGTCGCTGATAAATTCGTATCAATCTAACGTCAAACGGAGGGGGCCATATTGTATTTTTGCGTGACGTCACATAGAATATGGATACATCAGTTATTATAATATGATAGATTAGTTGTATTAGACGCCTTGTGGTATCCGGCTGAATAGAATAGTACCACCCTCATTCCTTTCCGAGGTATCGTAAAGGGCGACTAAAGTAAGTCGACCCGTCGTGCTGTATCCGGCTGAGTTGAATAAACCAACCTCATTTCTTACCGAGGTGTCGCAAGAGGCGACTAAGGTAAGTAGATCAACCGTGTGGTATCCGATTCAGTAGAATAAACCACCCTCTTTCTTACCGAGGTGTCATAAAATATGATTGAGGTAAGTTGACGTCAGGCAGGCGGCCGGTCGTAAAAACGCAGCCAAATCATGTGACAGCATGTTTATAGCATGTTGTGCCGGCCCTACTTAGAGTGGGATAAGGGCAGGAAGATGATGATGATTAGTTGTACTACGCACTTTTTTCTGTACATAAGCTACAATTGTACCAAATTTTGTCAATAATAACCAAGCGGTTTCGGCATGAAATCTTAACATACAGGCAACGAGATTAACGCGCTTATATTATGAGATTGATAGTTGAATCAATGAGTCAAATAAAAAGAAAATATATAAACAGCCTGAGATAATAGCCAAACAATGTGATGCATCTTTAAGCTCTTACTTTGAAATATGTATGTTATCAAACAATACGTCCAAATGGGCATTACTACTTCGGCTTACTATTTTTACGCTTTTTTCCCAATGCATGGTTTTCTAACCTTAGGAATTCTGTTTTAACATTTGCGTAAATTGCAATTTATTACAAATAACATGTTTATTTCTTTTTTAATCGTAATATTATTCACTTAATACTATATAATATATACTATGTAAACTATAAAAAAAAAACTTAAAACAAATTAAAACTTACTAAAGAAAAAAATAAAAATTAATAAATAAATGAATATATATACTAAATCGAAAGCATCCATTCCATTTCAATGGGGTTAAGTTCCTAAAATACTGGCAGCGTTGCCCCTTTGTATGGTCAAACTTATTCGTTGGCCAAGGTAGCTGCCAGCCCTCGGGTCCCCGGTATGCTCTACGAACCTACAAATAACTAAAATCATATGAAATGACACGATTCTATATAGAAAATAAGTTCGTTTTTATTCCTAAAGAATTATTATTCGACGACTCAGTCTGAGACGGAGGTGATTAGAACGGATAACCACGTGGTTATATTTTTCCTTCTGTTAAGGTAAGTTCAGACGAGTGAAAACAATGCTGAGTGTTCTTGCTTTTTCTTTTTATTTTTAACTGACGTCCTCTTTTATATTATGTTGTAGCCACTCATAATTGTGGTGACATTTATTACGTATTTTGTTACACAGTAGTTTAATGTATAAGTTATTCATAATGTACACTATGTGGATGTAAATAAAGTTAAAAATGTACAAATAGACATGGAAATTATAATAAAAACTAGCTGTGCCTGCAACTTCGTCCACGTGGAAATCATTGTGTCACAAATATGTATTACAGTCAATTTGCATAAAACCATAAAGTACTTATAACTTAAACCTTTAAGAATTGCACTATATTTTAGTGAAAATCGTAAAAAAATCCGATTAGTTGATTTTGAGAAAATCGATCACATACACACAGACAGCTTTTGGGGACTTTGTTTTGTAATACGTATAGAACCTGTTGGTCACATTTGTTAATAATTTCACAACTGTATAAATATACGAAATAGTGATTTTACGAAAATGCTTGTCTCAGATACATAGAAATTTATATAAAAAAAGAATGGACAACCTGAGTAATTACCATCTAACTATATCTTCCCTCAGTATCGTACTGAAAAAAAATATTATTGTATCCGCTCTAGGACAACGGTGCGAGTTTGAACTGTATTCTTTTTGTCGAAAAAAGAAAGAAGATTTTAGTCTAACCATGGGACAGTCACATTCCAGTTCACAAAACCTTAATTTTGATTTATAAATTTACGAATATAAATTTTCATTTACACTCTAGTCTGCACTAAGCATTGCTCACATGTGCATAGTATTTTACTATTCATTGAACGCGTCATAGAACTTGACATTAATTACCATCACTTAACATATCTGCAGATAAATCAAGATATCCGAGGGGACGAATAAACTTAAAGTGATAGACTATAGTAACGCTATAGCTTTTTTTATGTGAAATATATAAAATTAGCCTTCACGATTCAAAAATAAGAAACGATTGACATAATATTATACTATTTTTTATGAACTAGTGGAACCTGAAACTTCGTTCGCGCCAACTTAAACGGTTTAATAAACTTAAGAAAAACGGGAATTTGATAATTCTACATGTTACCTTGGTGTTTCTACACCAATTGAGCCAAATTTCGTTAATATTGGTCCCGCGGTTTAGACATAAAAACGCAACAGACTTTTACATTTATAATATTAGTATGAATACTTGTGACTAATTAAAGTTTACAATTACTTTACGATGAACAAAAATATCCGGAAAATATGTAAATTTCGAATTAATACAGTGAGTTCGTTTTATGAATTAAATAACATTTAATTTGATACCGGGGAATTGGATTATTAAAATGTTGTTTATTCACTGAAACCCTTACAAATCTTTCAGGTTTTTTACATCCAATTTTCAGAGTACTATGTTATTAGGAAAATAACATAGTACTCTGAAAAAATGAATCTTTAAATGAGTTAATCTTGTATGTATATATATATATATATATATATATATATATATATATATATTTACGGAATCTCTGAAACGGCTACAACAATTTTACTGAAATTCAGCATGTAGGTTTTAGGGGAGAAAAATCGCTGTAGCTAGGTTTTATTAAAAAAAAATCGTATAATCCCTGTTATTGGACATAAAAAAATTATTAACATATAAATTTAATATAAAACATTATTTTTGCCGTAATTGTCAAGTCAGTGTGGCTTATTCAGAGAACTGGCGGTCTCGAGAAAAAGGATCGAGCCCCACCTACTCAACAATTTTTCCTTTTTTTTTAAGTGTCTTTTTTTTATTTCGTAAAAAATTACCGAGCAAGGCTTGATCAACCAGATAGTTCTACTACAATATGCAGAAAATATTTTTTTGCCACAAAAATAAAGTTTGTAACAAATTGTAATTATAATGGTATGAATGACATAGACATAAAATGTATACTGAAGTCTATGAGGTAATAACGCAATGAAGTTCTTATTCACAACAGTATGATAGAATTAATTAAATAAAATAAGGATATCATCATATTACAGCCTATTACAGTGCAAATACGTACTTATTTTAGGGAACTGACGTTTTCCGAACATTACATATCGCACGCTCAGTATTAAAGTGAAAGAATTCAAAATTTGACTTAATTCATCCATTCTAATACTTATTTTCCATCTATGTCTAAAAAAAGGTATAATCCTGCCATATATTGTTTAGTTATATCTCAAAGCGATAAGGTAGCTTTTTCGAAGATATATTCAATATGGAGATGGCTTTTTACAAAATTTATCAACTAATTTAAAAAAACCTTTACAAAATACCTTAATCATCCTTATAAATCACTTAGTCTAATAATGTGTGAAAATCCGTGGAGTAGTTTTCGAGTTAACAGATAGAGAGACGCGGCACTTTGGGCGCACTTTGTTTTATAATATTCTGTTATGGTATTTAAAGTAAACACAAGCCAATCTTAAACGTACCAGTAAGATGGAATATTACAATTGATAAAGTGCGGAGGCAATGATAGCAGATTTGCGCTTGACCTCGGTGTCACCCGTGGCGTTTATGCGGAACTCGGCACGTGCTGCTAGGGGCAATGCATATGGAGAGAAATCTCTAATCATATACCGCGCGCATGCCTTGTTGCTCCCTTGTAATCAAGGTCATTGGCAATTATCACTCGGCGAAAGGGTTGGCTGTCGAAAGTATCGTCCGGATAACGATTCTGCTCGTTATTAGGTCCGACGATTCAGAAGCGCCTGCGCAGGCACTAATGCTGAGGTTGCCAATTTAGAAGATACTCGCAGCAAGCTCTCTATGCCAATAATCATAGACAATACTTTAAGTCGGTTTCCACAGTTATTTGTTCTTTGAGAGGTACTACGGTCGGCTGAGGTTGGCAATTTAGAGGATAGTCGAAACCAGCTTCTTAGGTGATCCTGCTAGTCATTCTTTACAGCTTTATTGATTATTCGGCTACGGTTGGCAATTTGGAATACGAACGAAGTATGGTTGTGTATGCCATCATAATGCCATACACAACCATACTCATGCCATAATCAACCTCAAAAGCCAACCTCATCTACATGAGGTGCGCATATCTAACGAATCATTCACTAACACATATTTTTCATAATACAGGTCTATAAACAATAATATGTGCAATAAGGACAGAAATATTCATAAATTTCGACAACATCATCTACAACGCTAAAATAAAAACACTTATAAACAAAGTCTTAATAAAAAATTAGGTCAATAAAATTACTACCTACGACGTAGTAACGTCACAATTATCACGTTTTACGCTTTTATGAATTAACCAAATCGATATCACGGCTAAATTCATTCAACTTCTTAATTCAGGATCAATTCATTCAACTTCTTAATTCAGGATCAATTCATTCAACTTCTTAATTCAGGATCAATTCATTCAACTTCTTAATTCAGGATCAATTCATTCAACTTCTTAATTCAGGACCAATTCATTCAGTTTCTTTATTCAGACCAATTCATTAAACTCTTCAGGACCAATTTATACAACTTCTTGATTAAAGGCCCAATTCATTAATCATTCCGCACGAATGGTTTTGAGTTTCAAAGTGAACTTATCTACGCTTTTTGCAGTTTTGCTGTTAATAAAATAATAATAGTACTTTTTAACTTTTTTTTATAAATTTGGATATGACATTTCCTGAATCTATAAATAAGATTAATACTATAAATGCGAAAGTGTTTTATATAGCCTATTGCGGCGTGTGTAACAAACTGTTGGAATTGCAGCGTTGGTACAAACTTATCTCGTGAACAGTTGCATGCTCCAAGCACCAAGAGATCGTGTGATAGATAATCCCTTAGGCTAAGCAGCGGATGTACAGGGGTTGAAATAAGATGAGGGAAAGTGTTTCTCTCCTTTCGCGTCTAGTGTAACGTATGTAATTTTTGGTATAAAAATAAATATAGGACTGCAGTCTGATGTGTTTTTATCTACGTATCAGAGTCTACAAATAAATCTATAATATTTAAATGAGTTAATCTTGTATATGTATTTAAATATATTTTTTGAATCTCGGAAATGGCTCCAACGATTTTCCTGAAATTCAGCATGTAGGGGGGTTTTGGGGAAGAAAATCGATCAAGCTAGCTAGGGCTTAATAAAAAAAATTAACGGTAAAATGTAGAATCGAAAGATTTTTTTAGTTGTAAAACGTAATGTTACGATAGCCGATGGGTAACGGGCGAACCAAAGATATTCAAATCCTGGCTTCCCACAAAATCCCACATGTCTTCGGCGCCTTCTTTCTTTTCTATTTTTTTTATATCTTTTAAAAAATTATCGAGATACGCTCAGTCACCCGGTTTGGATGCCAAAGTGTTCGGCCTCCTCGTCGCGGACCCTGGGCAAGATTAGTCTTGGCGAACGGACTACTGTGGGGTGGCCAATCCAGTTGACCCTCTGATTACCAGAGGGCAATCTGGACGGGCCGGGGACTCCGGGGAGGTTAAGGGTGGAGTCTCTAATGACCGATGGGTTCAGTTGCGCTTACTTTAAGTCTGGCTGGACATGGTTTCAGCCACCGTCGGTCAAGCCCGGAAGCCCATCAATAGGAACGGGGACCTTCGGATTGCGAGGAAGAAAACCTCTATAAAAAATTACCCTGTGGGAGCGGAAACGCCCACCACGGCATAGGGGGGACTTGGGGTGCAGTCTCTCCCTGCCGAGCGTGATATAACAAACACGATGGGCAAGGAGCGATCGCGGGCAGCGATGGCCTCCTTTTGCTCTGCGGAGGGGGGCGGTGGAGCGGTTCCGGGAACTTTTGTTCTGGATCCCATCGTCTGCCGCCTGTCAGGGGATCTTCGTACGTGCCGAACGGGGTACATCGGACGTCTGGCTTACAGGTCCCCGAGGCGGTCGTTGCTCTCGATGCACCGGTTAGCGGAGGGGGGCTTCTCTTTCATGGGGTCTATACCCGGAGGAGGCGTTCTCTGGGATTAGAGCTGTTGGCGGAGAGACCGCACAATGTGTACAACGGTACCCTGTCCTTGCCATCGGCAGCGTGGTGGAGCACACAGGTCGTTTTAGTCGGTACGTGTCGGACATAACCGCCGCCTGTACCCGTAAGGGCTTTTTCCTGTATAAAAAAAGGCTCGATCACCCAGGTACTATGTTTTAAATTACTAGTTAACTCACTTATATAAATATAATATACTAGTAATATCCCGCTGTTTCACTCGTGTACATACCGATCTCATGGCAAAGGAAAGCCCACTAAAAGTAGTTATATTGGCATAACTATATTAGTTGGATATATGGTATCGCAGACTTTTTTTGTAGATATTGATACGTTCTATAATACTGTAGAACATTTTTTTGACCTATCATCAATATTTTTCGAAGCGCACGCGATGATAGATTTTTATGACTAATTTTTTACAGCTTATCACATTTTTATTACCGATACCTATTTTTTTATGTAATATAGCCTATGTTGCTCAATAAAGATACAGCTTTTCAATGGTGAGAGAAATTTTGAAAACGGTCCAGTAGTTTCTGTGTTACAAAAATAAAAACATTACAAAAATACATACAAATTTTTCCTCTTTATAATATTTGTATGGATATACATTTTCGCACGGATTGGTTTTAGATTTATTTACACAATTAAATTAAATTAAAATTGACATATAAAGGGAGAGCAGATATAATAACTGTAATAAAATGTTCATTGTTTCCATTTGTCCTGATAAATCAGACAATAGTTTGTAGAAATAACAAAAACAAGACTAAAGTTGTCGTGGTTGATAATATTAATTGCATTAATCGGGAATCGCACCCGGGACCTCTTGTAATAAAACACCAAACCATACATTTCCCCACGGACTTCATAGATAAATTTTAAACAAAAAAATTCAGCTCCGGTATGAATTTCCATAACAAAATTCAGTAATCAATTTGGACTTCATTTTACATGAAATTCAAATTTATTCATAAAGTTCAGTGCCAATACAAACAGCACAAGTGTATAATATGCCTTACATAGGTAGAGTAGATATATGTAGGATACGAACAAAAAAACGTACGTACGTAGAAATTTCTACTCGTAAATCCAAGACTGGGCAGGAGTTGTGTGAAAAAATCGGGACGTTGACTCGACACGACAATTAGGTACTTTATCACCAAAGTCATGTTTTACGATATTTTAGCAAGATCTGTAACCGATATATCTTCTAATTCAATATAGTTTTTAAAGTAAATTTAGTAATAGCGTGGTCGCTAATTCAAACGTTTACTATAAATTTTGAAATTTATGAGTATCAGAATTTCTTTTGCGCTTTTAGGTATGAAAAAAACTGAAAGAGGTCTTTGCATAGTAGAGATACAAATCAAAGTCATTACTGAATATTATATCCACACTATTATTATAAATGTCTGTTTATAATAATACTCAGAGTCTGTTTGTTTGTCGGTCTATTGTGTTATCACGGCCAATCCGCTGAACTAATATTGATGAAATTTGGCACAATTATTCCTTATACACCGGGGTAACATATAAGCTATAGAAATCCTGTAAATTCGACAGGAATAGGATGACATCAAAAACGCCATTGTGTTATCTCACTGGAGTAATATGAGTGATTGAAATTTGGTGCATAAAAAGTTAAAAAAAAATTTTTAGGCAACGGGTTTTTACCCCATAATGGCGATAACTTAACGGAAATAAGGCAAACGAAGTTGCGGATACGCTTTTAATGCATACGTACATTTAAACTTTTAATATATTCTTGCCTGTTTGATGTTGACTTAATGCTGATCGAGAATATTTGATAAGTTTCTTAAGTCTAGCAATAGCTGTTTCTATTTTACACGTACTTCGAACGTCAGAAAATTCAAAACAGGTCATTCGCTATTTAAGCCCGTTGAAGGAGTTTTCATTCAATGTTTGTATTCATGATCTTTTGCTTATAGATCTAAAGCTTTGACCATACTGCCCGAGACACGCGCTTTTTGTGCTATGACTAAGCCCAATAAAAATTCAATAACATCTTTAATCTAATATTTGTTAATAATGAAGGAAATTTAGGGGAAAGATACTTGAGATGTATCATTTGATACGGATCACTTGATGAAGAGTTAAAATTTAGGGTTCCGTTTACTTTGCGGATCCCATAGTACGGAAGTAATAATAGAATTATGTTGCTTCAATAAAGACGGATTTTATGAAAATAAATATATCATTGCTTTTAAATAAGAAAATAATTTAATCTAAAATTTTTATAAAATGTTTGAAAAATATGTATGGATAAATTAATAATTGGATTAATTATTTATAAATAAAAACTGAGTAAATTTTGTTTGTTAAAGTGAGGTGATGTGATTTATACATAATACAGATTTGTTATTCTCACAATAAAAAGTAATTTTTATTGGGTTTTTTCATTATTGTAAATAATTTTTTTTTGTAATCTTAAACAAATTTTAAAGATCAATATTATTCCATTACAATTATTATATCCTATACAAAATGACCTACATATTACATTTTTTTATACATAGGTTTGTCTACTTACAACAGTTTAACTTTTGACTTGATCTACTATTGCAATCACCTCAATCATACCAATTGAATCCACTGTTGAATATAACTGTATCTAGATTGCTGGGTGTTTGTTTGCAATACTAATGACTCTTAAACGCACAAACTTTCAAGAATTCGGTCGGCAAATATAAAAAGCTACATCATCGGCCGATCGCCAGAGCCTCGTCTACATCGTTTTAAAGTATACGAGATAGTATTACTTGTCAATCGGTAAGACATACTAGGACTAATTTATATGATACATTCGTGAAGAATCTGAAACATTTATCCTAAATATAAGTCACGTTGTATTATGTGACTAAAATTTAGGGATATGTAATATGTACATAATAAAAGTACTTAACGCGCCAAAATACGTCAAATTTTAAAATTTTGTTTTCTTTTCAAATATGTTATTATCTTAAATCTCTCCCTATGTATAGAAATCATAAATCTTTAAGGTTATGTAATACGAAAATAAAGGAAAATTCAACAGTTGATCCCGTAACGGGTTAAAGGAGGGCAATTAAGCAGTCTTAAAAAAATCTAATAATAAACAAATGACGGAGTCGATTACGTGAGGGTTAAAATCTGTTGATAACAAGCGGAATTTTTCTTTCTTGATTTTTTAAATCCTGTAATTGAGCGATAAATGATTTTACTTAGGAACCTCTTATAACAGTGCTGCAGAATGCTCAGTAAAATATTGATCTACATCAAACCTGTGAATGCTATCGTAAAATATCGTAAAACTATATACTAAAATATAGATAAAGAATTCTCTTGCTTTCGCTCTGGTTCGTGTGGTTTAAACCCGCGTTAATAGTTCATTCGTTACGAAAGAATCGCGTGGTTCCGACTTAGCAACACGTTTGATTTTGAAGATTTAAACGGATGCAGTTCGTTAAAGTTTAATAAATAAATAAAAGATATAATAGAAATCTATACATTACAGTACTCATTTTGTTTTTACTTGAAATAATATTAAAAGTCATTGGTATTTCCTCGATGGGAATTAATTAAAGTATCCTAGAACAAATAAAAATAAATATCAAATATCAATTTGATTTAATTGGATGACACTAGAATCTGTTTGGGCTTTATTTGGAAGGCGCATCTAAAAGTTCTATTGAGATACACGGCACTACCAAGATTTAATTATAATTAATTTTTAAATGTACAAAAAAAATTATTTAACCTGTTGCTATCCCACTGAGGGGATAAGGCAAGCCAAACAAGAGTGAATTGGTGGATTACAAATGTTTAAAGAATTTCCTTTAATACAAAGTTTCCTCAAGATGTTTTCCTTTACTGAAAAGCGCGCGTTAAATTTTAAAATTTCAATAAGGCACGTTTTATAAGACATTTTTTTTCTATCTCGGTGTTTGAACCCTTGAGTCCCTGGTTAAAGTCACACGTCACCCATCACTCTACCAAGGCTCTTCACTTAACTATGAGGATTATGTATTAGAATTTTCCGAAAGAAGAGGTATGGAAAAATATGATGCGTGGGGAATTAAGAGTTAATATTATTATGCAACTGTTGTCGACTACCAGAAGATAATGAAATATAGGCAATTTGCTTACTAGGCGACGTTAATTGACGTAGATATAAAACTCGGGGAATTGTACTGTGAGAAAAATGTGAATATATTACATAACGTTAAATTCATAAGACTGAGCGTTTTTTTATATTACAAATATATATTTTTTAAGTTGCACTAAAAAAATCGTAATACCAAAACATAAATATGCAGCAGCATTTTCTGTCTGTGTCTAACGTTAATACAACCTATATAGATTTCAGAGTATCTCCCAAAATTTGCTTAGAATATTTTTTACTAATATATTTCTTTATATTCAAGCGCCGTGTGGTGTCCGGCTGAATATAATAGTACCACCCTCATTTCTTACCGAGGTGTCGTAAAAGGCGACTAAGGTAAGTCGACCCGCCGTCCGGTATCCGGCTGAATAGAATAGTACCACCCTCATTTCTTACCGAGGTGTCGTAAAAGGCGACTAAGGGAAGTTGACGCGCCATGTGGTATCCGGTTTAGTAGAACAGACCACCCTGTTTCTTACTGAGGTGTCGTAAAATACGACAGAGGTAAGTTGACGTCAGGCAGGCGGCCGGTCGTAAAAACGCAGCCAAATCCTGTGACAGCATGTTTATAACACACTGTGCCGACCCCACTTAGAGTGGGATAAGGGGAGGACGATGATTAGACATCTATAGCCCAACAATACCACATGTATGTGTACCATATAAGACCGAATAATCATATTTATAAGACATGAGCTTCCAAAGTACCTTTGTGCAAATTATACCGAGGTCTTGTAAGAGGCGCCTAAGGTAAGTTGACCCACCACGTGGTATCCGGTTAAGTAGAATAGACCACCCTCTTTCTTACCGAGGTGTCGTAAAATACGACTAAGGTAACTTGATGTCAGACAGGCGGTCGATCTTAAAATACGAAGCCAAATCATGTTGTGCCGACCCCACTTAGAGCGGGATACGGACAGGAAGAAGTATATTCTTAATTTTGAAATCTCATTGCACATTTTTGAAATTTCATTTTCAAAACATGTTACTTGGATAGTCATTCTTTATATCTTACTAGGATTAGTATCTTAATACTACTTTTAGATACTTCTTGCAGCCATAATCTTTGCTTTTAACGTAAAAATAAAACAAAACCTTTGTCTTTACAATTAATCTGTTACTTGAGTGTGTAATTTGTTGTCAATAATTTATAGAATCAGGCGTTACTTTGCGGAGATCCATTATACAAATGTAATAATAAGTTTATTTTGCGATGAATTGCAAAAAAAATCATCGCGTATTATAGCAAAATGATTTTATTATCCCTTTTGTTGTCAAGTAAATAAATCATTTAAATCAAAGATTATTTTGATTTGATTTAGATTCAAATTTTGGTATTCATAATGGTTTTCTTCAAGATTTCGCATGCGACTGTTGTATTTTAGAAACATGATTTTGCTACTCCTATTTTTAATTTTTAATATATAAAGTATGAGGCGACATAAGCCGGGTGCTTCTGCTTTCCGGCAATTCCGAATTACTAAAAGAAAGATAGATAAAGAAAGTCTATTATACCATTGAGGTTACATAAATGATAGAAATGCGGGGATTTAACTATTCTACAATCTTGATTATCTTGGCCAGGATAGCAATGATGATTCAGTTTTTTTTACGTACACGCAATTTTCCGCACTTCATTAAAATTTATTTGCTTGATTATAAATATAAATTAAATTGTTTTGACGATACAATTCAATTTATATTTATAATCAATAAGTAAGAAAGCAAACAAAGTAAAACACTTTTACATTTATAATATAAGCAGTACATGGTTGATCGAGCCTTATACAGTAGGTACTTGAAAAAAAAAGGAATATGAGATATCTGGACTCGAACTGGGATATAATTTTTTGGACCGCCCGGTTGCCCCACTTATTATAACTTTACAAATGACAGCTTAATTAGCCTATGTTTTAAAAAAAATATATATATATATATATATATATATAGTACCAGGATGAGATGGTTATGAGGGTGAGATGATTATGTACCGAGCCTTGCTCGGTACATAAAGGTACTTCAGAAAAATAAATAAAAAATAATAGGGTAGATAGGGCTCGATCCTAGGTATTTTCATTTCGCGCGACCACCCGTTTCCCGAATAAGCTACGCTTCCTTGACATTTCACGGCGAAAATTGTGTTGTATATATTCAATAAATTAACAGTAAACTTTTGTTTTTTAAAACGACTTTTTTTTTAAATAAAACCTAGCCAGATCCATTTTTCAATACATACAAGATTAACTCATTTAGATATTAAAGATACAAGATGAATTCATTTAAATATTTAAGAATGATACGCGTTATAGAAAATTCTATGTAATGTAGAGCATGCTACACGATCTACGACCATACACAAATAAACAGAATTCACTATGGATATAATAATTACCACCGCTCTACATTACTACACACTACAGTATCACACGAATACAATATTACTCATTAGATTATAAAGTTAATAAATAATAAATTAATAAAACAAATAATAAATTAATAAAAATAAATCGTAAATTATCTTTAAAATCCATGATGATTATATTATAAATACGCGTCTGAACTCTTGTATGAATGATAATGAATATAAACATTAAAACAAACAAAAAATCAAATGAAAGATATATTTTTCATAAAAACATGTACAATTTGGAAATATTTTCATATTTCTAAATAATAACAAGAAAATTTATTTATTTATCATAATTTTACAGTTTTGTGAATTAAGAAAACTTTGGAAATTAAATTTTCGCTCTCCGGATAGGTGAGAAAAAATTACAATGTACTGGTATGGACTGAACAGTTCCAATTTAAGAATTAAAAAATGCATAAAATGTCACTAAAATTTAATTATGAGCAGTATGATAAATTCAATATTTTTGTAGATTGTGCTAGTGGTCCACAAAAAAAACCCTTTACATTTTCCCAATGGCTAAATTTTTCTAATATACCTGTCGGAACGGATTGCGCGTATGGCTGGTACATCATCGGGCTGGCGGGCGGGAAAAAGCAGAAATCCTGCTGTGATTGGGGCGGCAGGATCGTAGAGTCTATCCCCATATCGATGTAGCCGTGCCGGTCGAGGCGCTGCGGCGGCCAGCCTCGCGCGCGATTGCCGGCGGCCTGTACTGTTTCGAGTTCAATCGTGATGGCTTTAAACACGTCTGTTCCCGAACCAAGTCACGGCGGGAATGAGCATCGTTTACTCAGCGCACGTGCTCGTGCAACGGAGCGGCACGCTCGCTCGCAACGTGCACGCCGGCTAACACGTGCTACTCCCCCTGCCCCCCCTCCGGCACTTCGTTAATCTTCGCTAACCAAGAATGACCTTGGTGAGCCTTCGGCGGTACGCCTCCTATGGCACTCGCATTCAGCCTACCAGAGAAGCCATTGTACAACAGTAAAATAAAAATACACCAGATTTAAAAATATTATCAAGACGTTACATTTCGAGATGGTTATTTTTTTAATCATCAATTAATTGTACCTGAAGAGTTCAATTAAATTACGTTGAATGATGAGGCCGTGTGACTGCTAATAATGATATCGCGCTTTTCAACTTAGGTCCAAAAAAAAAGATTATTATGAAAACTTTTTCGGGCTGCTTAAACGATGTGACAAGATGTGACCAAAAAATAGAAACATACTTCAACTTAAATACTACGGAAGATTAATTAATTGTAGTTTTATACTATTTTTAGCATCTTTATTCTTAGTTTCACCTAAGCGTCATCTAATGTTATCTAATTCGATCAAAAATCCGAAAATACGAACATATGCTCATTTTTTGCTTTATGAAAGTTAATTTCTAAAATAGGTCTCTATCCAATAATGGTACCAAGACACTTAAATTAATTATTATTAGTTCCAAACTTCTGGTGATTTTCAGTTTTATTAGGTAGTTATACAAACGTCTTTTTTCTCTATGGAATGTTATTTTTATTTCCTATCTCTACATTTTCATAAACTTCACGTCCACTCTGAGTTAAGGCAATCTGTGAGTTGTCGTAATTAAATTACTATAACAATTACCTCACGAATTGAGACGTACGAGTGTAATATTGCTACAGTATCTCGACAGTTATTTTTAACTAGTTGATATGGGCGTGAGGGAAGCCTTTTCGAATTTATTTCTTCAAATGCTAATGTACTCATGGTACAACCCAATGAATAAACTGCTAAGGCTCTGGCGGCTGCTAAAACGGGCCGTAGCGAACGGGAATATACTCGTAGTTTGGAAATTGGAGACTTGGGTCTCAATTTGTTGAAAATTGTCTTAAGAGATCTGAATGGCCATCTTTGTAAAAAAGGAGTCTACCACTATAAATTCCTGTTATATGATACTGCTAAAGATAATGACACGGTGCAATCCATTTTCAGTCATTGTGAATAATCAAGGCAAAACAAATTGAGTATTTATGAAATTAAAGAACACTACGGTGACTGACGAATTTTTTTTATTTACTACCAGGAACTATGAAATGTATTTATAGGACGGCATCACGAAATGAAACTTTTTTCTTTTCCTAGAGGAGGGGAAATTATCTAGTAGACAGATGCGTCTGTAAAAAATGAGATCTTCTTCTGGTTTACCTGATTAAGGCAAGAGTACTAGTCGCGCTTTCTTCCATTTGATTGAAAATACGCCTTCCCTTAAGGATTTATCGATCACCGTCAGTAGAAGATCTGGGTGATTTTCGCCGATAGCTTTTATCACTTCAGCTGGTATTAAGTCAAGTCCTGGCGCTTTTTTATTTTTCATTTTTCAACACGCTATGCGTACTTGATCTTCTGACACTTCATTAAGCCAGTTTTCTTTATACTGTTGCCAGTACATGACAGGTTTACAAGAAAATAGCTATTTAATAGCTTTCTCGTCTCGGTAGGAATGTTAAGTCTCCTTTGTTTTACTTTATTCATAACTATCTTGTACGCATCTCCCTTTATATCCTTTTCTATTTCTTACCATATGATATGCCAAGCCTTTTATTTTTCTTTTTTTATTAACTTTTGCAGGGTTTTTTTAAGTGCTTTTGTAGTAATTTTTTGCTTTTTCTATGATGTCTGCTGACTAGTTTCATTTGTTACATCTAATCATTATTCTTCTAACATGATACAGGTTCTTCGTTCATATTTAATTTCTTCAGTGTGGGCCACGGGCAGTAATAGCTACTAGTTATAATATAATTATATATTATCTCAGAGCTACCTATTGTACAAGCTACGTCAGGAAACCTGAATGTACTTACGGAATTCATATGCAACAGTTGGATGGATCTCTCTAGAATCAGGTAGGCCAAAGAAAGACTACTGCAAGCAGTAAGGTATTTCCAATTTTTTATTGTGAAATCTAAATTGAACAGGTAAAATGCAAAGTTTTAAAAACTTCTCGTTTACTTTTCGTAACTTTAATTAAACGGCAACGTTTTACCGCAAACAACTAAAAAGTATCATTTTTAAATTCAATGTAATGCTAAATCTGTAATGGTTAAATTTGGTCAGACAGAAAGTTTTCAAAAATAATTTTAAATTTTACTGCGTAAAACAACGGACCTCACGGCAACGTGACCGAGCCTTACTTTTGCGAAACATTTTACCAAAAATAAAAAAAGTTACCGTAGTCGTTGTTTATGATTTTAATGAAAGATAAGATGTCAAGTGCAAAACCTTCCTTTTGCTGGCTCACTTATCTTGTTAAAGAGTGGATTGTATCTTTAACACACTAAGAGGCTGTATGAGAGTATGGAAACTACAAACCTATACAGGAATTCATACTGATATTATAAATACAAAAGTCACTGCTTTTGTTGCGCTTTTAGCCCTAATATAATAAGGGCTGAAGGCAAAGAGGGAGGAAAAGTTCTCGATTTGGTATACGCAAATATATAATATAAGCTCTTATCATGAAACTCTTAAAACGAAATGTAACATATGACTTCCTTAAGGCTTTTTACGTTTATCGTCACATGTCTGTCAAAGCATAGATTTTTCTTTATTTTCATCATAACTATTATTTTCACATTTTTATTTGTTACGATTTTCGTTTATATTTAATATTTAAATGAGTTAATCTTGTATGTATATAATTTATAAATATATTTTCTGATAGTCAGAAACGGTTCAAACGATTTTCCTGAAAGTCAGCAAGTAGGAGAGTTTTGGGTAAAAAAATCGATCTAGATAAGTTTTATTAAAAAAAAATCGTTTTATCCTTGTTTTAACTGCTCACTGCTGATTGGTGCTATTTTTTGTTAATTAAGTTATTTAATACTTTTACTTTATGAATGAATGAATGAAAAATACTTTTACTTTATATATCTATATACATACAAGATTAACTTATTTAAATATATATATATAAAGATTACAAACCCAACATATTATTTTTCTGTTAGACAGCTAGATCGCTGGAATAATATTAAAGAAAAATCCTTTGTTATATATCAAAATGATATTTCTTGTTTCATAATTGGCTATTAAATCATATATTACTTAATATTAGAATTAGTTGGCAAAGAACTAAGTGATGCAGGTTTCCCCGTGAAGATTTCCTTCTACGAAAAGCGCGTGTTCAAATTTAAATACCAATTAATAGGTACATATTTTTTAAATATAAAAGCTCATAGCGAATGATGAGTTCAAAACGGTGGCCAGATGTAGCGGAATATAGGTAATTCATCCTAAAGAATCCGTGACCAATATCAAACGTGACATTAAACATGCCCTCATTATAAAAATATACCAATTACCTGAGACGAAGACCCATAAAATTTTGCCAAAATTAATTTACCAGGCTTAAATAATGTTTACATTACCTGCAATGGAGTTCGTTATGAAATTTGATCGAGAAAGATTATAGACTACATTAAAAGAAAATGATTGAATATTTGAAAATAACGTCGCTCTAAGATTTCCCGATCAGATGTAAGTTATCATTTAATAAGGAAAAGGACCATAATTAGATAAGCTGTGGACGTGACTGTCCATTAGGTTGTTACTTAAAATATGAGAGTCCCGATGTTATATCGGGACTTGCATATGTACTTGTTTACTCGTATAATATCGGGACGAAGTTGAATATCTTTCGAAATTTTACAACGGTACGGTTGTTAAATATATTTAATAATACTCTTGTATAGAAATATACGCCGTGTGGTATCCGGTTGAGTAGAATAGACCACCCTTATTTCTTACCAGCTTGTTGTATAAGACGACTAAGATAAGTCGACCCGACGTGTGATATGCGGCTGAATAGACCATTCTACTCAGGTCAGACCATAAGATAAGTTGACGTCAAGCAGCGGGCCGATCGTAAAATACCTAGCCAAATCAAGTAATAACATGTTTATAACATGATGTTCCGAACCCACTTAGAGTGGGATAAGGGCATAAGAATGATGACTCTATAGAAATACAAGCTGTTTTGCGACTTTTTTCTCGTTGTATATGGTACTTTCCTGTTCCGGAAGGAAGTAGGAAATATTCACGCTTAATTTTAGCCTGTTACATAAGCACCAAATTTCATCAATATCGTTAAGCGGATCCGGCGTAATAGACAGGTAGTCAGACTTTCGCATTTATCATTTTAGTGTGGATTGAAAGCCTATTATTTGATGATGTTCGATCATGTAAATGGTAAAAAATACTTGGATTTAATACAACTTACTGCCACAATGTTTGCGTCCCTAAAGCTCAAATATAGGTCTATGGATTGATTTAAAATTTTTACGCACAATTATATTTTTTATAAAAGTGATACTATATACTTACTTTACTATATACTATGTATATTATTGTATATTCCGAGATACTTACGAAAATGGCAAGAAACATATAAAAAAATGTGTTCGTGTAAGCTTACAGGACATATATGCAGATAAATAAGAGTAAATGTGCTTACCGTATTTTTTGTTGAAACTTGCGCCGTGACTGAGAAAATCTGAAAAATAAAATATTTAAGTTTAATAATGTTAAAACTAAGTTAACTAACTAAGATTATAGTATTTTTTTTTACATAAAACTTAGCTAAATCGATTTTTCTCCCCTAAAAGCCCCTACATGATGTATTTCAGGAAAATCGTTTGAGCCGTTTCCGAGATTCTGCATATATATATATATATATATATATATATATATATATATATATTATATATATAAACTTACAAGATTAACTCATTTAAATATTAAAGATATAATTTTTTCATTCATTCTTAATTTTACTGTTAAAAATTTGCATATTTGCATGTCATATTGACCTAAATATAAATAAGTTTGATTCGATTTTAAATTAAAACTCCAATGTAATGACATCAAGTGAATTTGAATGTATGACTCAATGTCTTTGTCCAAAATAGTATAAAAATAATTGGAACCACAGGTGGAACCGCAACAAAGTCATCAAAATTCTCAAAATCTACTGAAAGGATTGTTTTACGTCTTATCTAAAATATAGTGTAATTATAGTGTAATTCTTCCGGAAAGTGGGCGTGGAACTCTATAGTATAGTAGTACAGAAGTGAAAATAAAATTATTATGCTGTAATCTGCTTTTGTTAAGAGAATACATGCAATGCTAAATATATATATATATATATATATATATATATATATATATATATATATATATATTTATTTATTTATTTATTTATTTGTCCATACACAATATTACAATATTATAATTACATAAATAGGTGTAAACATAAACTTATTCAAGTTTTAACGCACACCAGTCGACAGATAGTATAGCAAAAGAAAAACACAATATATATATTTCTCATACAGTATACATACTATTTAAGATTATAATATTACAACTGTTAAAGATAATGTAGTTAAAAAGGTAGGCTTAAATAAATATTGTTGACAAAAGTGTCGAGTTTTTATAAGTCTACCAAGCAAGTCTATGAAGCAGGCAAGAATTCCATAACCTGTAACTTTTCTTGTGATGATGCTTCGGTTTCGAAGCGAATAGAGGCTTTAGTATCAAGTGTGTGTTGTTCTTGTGTGGAGTATTATTAGATTAGATTATTATTACATTAGATTAGAAAATCACTATTTTTGATCCAGAGGGAGGTAGACACTCGTAGCACAAGTTATCTTAGTACGAGTGTCTACGATATTTGTTAATGTGAATTTGTATTTTATTATCTATTTTTGAATTTTGTTTTTTGTATTTTTTTTAATTGTTTGGCTAAATAAAGTTATTATAGTATTGCTGTTAGCGTCTAGTGATACGTGTGGCGGCTTGTTCTGCATGTATGTGGTATGTGATTGTTGCCAGCTTCATACACTTAACTTTGCATGTATTCTCTTAACAAAAGCGGATTAGAGAAAATAATTTTATTGTAACTTTTTTCGGAAGGTGTAAGTTAATAATACATCGCAGCTAATTATAAATTGTGTTGAATAGGTCGCGCGGTTTAAAATCAACTTCGAAATCAGTAGGATAAACTAAAGTAACATATTAGAGAATTGCAGATTTACAAAAATACTTCAAAGCATGTCTTTGTGTCTTATAATTAACTCACAATAACTTTTATGAGGCCCATAGTCATAAACTTATATCCATTACATACGTAGTCATAAACTATGGGCTTCATAAGAAGGCCCAGAGTCGCTCAGCGGGCAGCTATGCTCGAAATGTCTCTACGTGATAAAATCAGAAATGAGCCGTTGGGATCTCAAGGCGTTGAAATGGCGGTGGATAGTGGTGTCCCCACGAGATGGGCTGACAAACTCAAAAAGGTCGTGGGGAGCCGTTGGGTCCAAGCGTCACAAGATCGTGTGGTGGACCTGGACCTATGTCCAGCAGTGGACGTGCATCCGTTGACAAAGAAGACGAAGAAGAACTACTTTCATGTTAAAAATTTCAATTCAGGAAACATTTAGTGACACACTGATTTACACTCGGGCAAAGCGGCTGGCTAAATTTTTTATATTTAATATTTAAATGATTCAATCTTGAATATTGTATCGATGGGTATGTGGCCGTGTGTATTCGGCTGATTCGAATAGACCACCCACATTTCTTACCGACGTGTCGTAAAAGGCGACTAAGGTAAGCTGACACACCGTGTGGTATCCAGTTGAGTAGAATAGACCACACTCCTTCTTACCGAGGCGTCGTATTTTACGACACACATGCAAGCACACACACAGTTGTACACGGTAAGTTGACGTACTGCAGGCTGCCAGTCGTAAAATACGAAGCCAAATCATGTGACAGCATGTTTATAACATGTTGTGCCGACTCCACTTAGAGTGGGATAAAGGCAGGAAGATGTTTTCTTGAACCATTAAGCGTGTGGATATTATACATATCAATAAGGCATTTAATTTTTTTTGCAAAACACATTGATGTCTGCCCGGGGTCAGAATCCGTGACCCGTTGATAAGAGCCGCAAGGCCACACTGTTTGTCTATCACAACTAAGTATTAAAGTATGATAACACTTTTGTAAATGTCAGGTGTTACTTGCGAGGACCGCAAGACAAATGATAACACTATTTTGCTTTTATCCGCGGTTAGTGAAAACCTATGTGATGCGTAGAAAACCGCTCGCACTATAAACCACCACCACTGCACTACACAACTAGCACTGCACACACTCACTACCACAATGTCAAAAATCATTTCACCTCGTAACCGAAACATCATCAGGTGACAGATTCTACAATTGTCGTGCTTTACGATTTTCTCATTATTAACGAATCATGCATATATAAGGTATGAACGCGGATAGTAAACTCTACTTTTGGGGTAATAAAGGTTTTCTGTAATCATGGATTATGACCAAATAATATTATCATGACTTTTAAATAATTTATAGACATTTGGCGATTTTACCATGTCGTCTATCTCCTGCTTATGCGTCGGTTGAGGGGCGAAAATATTGTTGAGTTTGTGTGAATGTGTGTAGTGCTTGCGTAATTTATAGAAGTAGGCGTTACTTTGCGGAGATCCATAATAATTTTATTATTACTTGTACACGTGGCTTGTGGTGGCATTGGTGGTTTGTAGTGCACAATCCTGCATGTATCAGGTATGAAAACGGATAGTCTATGCTGAATTTAGCGGAATATTACAAATATTTTGTAATAAATTTGCACTCTGAAATTTCGCAAAGTAGCGCCTACTTAATAAACTTGTTTTATAAATTAAAAAAAAACTAATATTTTCAATATTAATTAATTAAACAAACTGTTGTTAAATCTATAACTTGAGAGGAACCGGTCAATTAAGAATAGAAGGAAATAAATAAAAAAGTGTTACCTATACTCCATATTTGTTTTGTTCTAAAAAGTATTTCATTTTTAATGACTATTAAAATAGGTATAGCGGACATCGTTTATGTACTAGCCGGGTCCCTTAACTGGTACATAAATGAAGATGACGAAAAAATCGTAAACATATGTAAAAAGTTTAAAATGAATGCAAATATTTAAAAAATATTGAGATATGATCTATAAATGAAATGATATGAAAATATTTTCATATTTTTTAAAGTTCTATGCGACATCTGCGTTTGCAGATTCAAGCAACGATTGTAAATGTAAAAAACATGAAATCTCAAACGGGGTAGTTGTGAAACCTTCACAGCGCCATCTACTAGCTTCACGACCAACTACGTCGCGGTACACAAATTTCACGAAAGGTTCCGACGAAAAGTTCCAGTTTTGCTGAAACGTAGTTTCGTTTTCCACCACTACTAGTGTCGGCGCTACTTAACACGTGCGGATAAACGTAAAAAAAATTATAACATAAGGACATACCGTGTCGACTCATTGCCCCCAAAAAGAACTTCACAGTAATATAGCGCACTACAAATTCCAAACTTTCCAATTGGAATCCGGCGTTATTTCTTGTCAGGAAGTTTGGGAAATATTTTATTTATGACACTAAAAAGTAGAGTTCGGTCACATGTGCGCGCGGTACCCGGAGTGTAGTTAGCTGCGATTGGCGTGTGGAATTTGCGTCGGTAAAACAGTGATGATGGTGATTGGTTGCTACTGGGTGTGTCGATACAACAGCACGTCGAAACGCACGTGACAAACACGTTTGAAGGCCGTGCAGCATGCACCCGATACCAATCACAGATGGCGCCAAACTCTATTTTGTTTACAACTCCACAATTATTACACCGAGTGACATAATTTCGCGTAATCGTCGGTGTACTCTGAACGTATGACGGCAATAACGCAACCGGTCGGAGGAGTTCGTATTGTATGGATGCGGAACATTTTCAATACCAAGTAATATATTGTTAAGATATGCGGCATGACCTTGAGCCAGGTATAATATAGCATTGAACTAGATGACAAAATGAATAACAGGCGTGAAATAGGTTAGTAAAGGCATGTATTATGAGTTGTAAATTAAAGGTAATGAAATATATACATGGCAACATAAATTGTATTCGATATCTGACATAATTTATTTTGTATTGAAATATTTTAATAAATAATTTCTAGAATTAGACGTAACAGTGGGGAGATCCATAATACAAAATTATTTTGCTATAATCCGCGATAAATTTAAAAATTAAGTTAAATTAAAAAAAAAAAATTACTGCGATTTATAGTAAAATGATTTTATTATTACTTTTGTACTTTAAATAAATTGAGCGAAGAGTTAACTGACAGCATATTTACCATATTTAAAGAGAATCTTTTTAAACAATTTACAAAAGTGGGCGTTAATTTGGAGAAATAAAAACTATATAATTTTCATTTAAAAGAAATTTTTTAATTATTTTAAAATATTTAATTTTAATTTTTTATTATTTAAAAGAAGAAACGAAGCCTGTGTTGTTTCA
Source organism: Morpho achilles (assembly GCA_947086495.1). Lineage (NCBI taxonomy): Eukaryota > Metazoa > Arthropoda > Insecta > Lepidoptera > Nymphalidae > Morpho > Morpho achilles. Next base: position 8,857,472 of record CAMTZB010000022.1, on the reverse strand, counting down.
GGTTTAAACCTACCTGTACTACAAAATCTTTGGTGGGTTAGGGCGATACAAACAGAAACATAGGAATTTATAATATCTAATCTATAATATAAAGTATCTATAATATATCTAATCTATAAATCTAAAATATAAAGGTGAAGCGTTTGTTTGTTCGATCGTTTGAACATTTGAAATTTCAAGAACAACTTGACAACTTGATTTTAAATTCTTATAACTTAACGTGCGGGCATTGAATCAGACTCTTCTATTACAAAAAGAAAACGTGCATGTTCCAAAGAATTCCATTTCCAAAGAAGTTTAATGAATACAACAAAAGAAGGAACACTTTTACCTCAAAATATTATATAGCAATTTATAGTAGTATAATTTAATTTGTATGAAAATATATAATATATCTATATGAAAGTAATTGCAAACATAAACTAGCTCCAACTTTAATGTACCTGCAACTTTACATGTATTTAATATCGACATAAAAATTGCCTACGTCACTTCAGAATTTTTAATATATCCATAGAAAAAAGTTACTTCTTACCGCTATAACCTATTTATCCTTACATATTATTCAACATATCCCACGTCGCGTTTACTTACTGTTCGGGATGAATTCAACTACTGAACTGATTTTTTGATTTGATTCACTAGGAATGTTTTAGTATATAATTTGACAAGTTATAAACAAATGCTTTTGAATAGTCAACCTTACTGCTGTTTTGGAAAATTGCTAATGCAGAGAACCTAGAGCTTGCTCTTTTCAAAATTTTATTTTTGTAATTGACATATTCATCGCTATCTTGTGCAAGGACGGAGAATAGTCAAATTAATGCACCATACACTTTTATAATTATTTAGTATTATAGGCTTTCTTTTAATAGAAATTTAAACTGCTGCAATTTTACAGCTAAAATTGATCGTGAAATACTAGAACTTAGGTTACCGAGAGTCTTACTCGGTATTTTTTTAAATAACAAGAATGCATTTAAAATATTTAAAAAAATATGTTATCTGGGAACGATCCTGGTATTCCGAATTTGACAGCGAAATTAACTTTTTCTTCCTCATAAAATTATAGCAGTTTTGTTCAGTGGCCTAAAACAAAGATAAAACGATAAAATGATTTTTTTCTTAATAAAATCTAGCTAGATCTATTTTCCCCCTCTAAAACTTTCTATATACTGAATTTCATGAAAATCGTTGAACCCGATTCTAAAATTCAGAAATATATACACAAGATTAACTCATTTAAATATTAAAGATTATAGAAAGTATACCAACTCTCAAACGGTTTACGTATTCAAATTGCAAAGCATCAACCGCAACCTTATTTCGGTTTCTTCTATTTATGGTTCATCGCTGACTTTTTATAATGCTGTAGATTTTTATGCACAAACGGTATATTGCCAAAAATACCCCGTGGAACATTCCTTCCGCGCACCACAGTTATTGATCAACCTTCCTTTGGCAACATTTCCAGATCAATACGACATGGGTACATTCAAAACGTACATTCTATTTTAAAGGTCGACAACGCACTCTCTCTGCAAGGGGTAGTGATTAATTTAGATAATCCACAGCCGTTTCCCTCCTATTCCATAAAAACTCCTTTCAGCATTTTAGTAGACAAAGCTATTAGCCTTGATGATAAAACTGTGGGATCTAGTGCGTTTACCAAGAGAAACAGAAGATGATATTTAAAAAAATATGTACTTTACGCTGTCAGCTTATCTACAATGCAGTAGTGTTAGTTAATGCCCCAAATGATTGGTAAGAGGCCGCTTTTACTTTTTCCTAGTTAATGCGGGAATAAAGATCAAAGATCAGTTAGATTTACATTTATATTAGCGTAGCAAATTCCTGTCCACCGAGGATAAACAGATTCCACCGAAATTTCCATTTACGGTTATTAAACCCAATATCCGTTATTAACAAAGCTCATAAAAAATTATTGATATTACATGTCATTTACAATGGGAAGCCATTGAATTTTACGTTTAGGTTTTTTTAGTAAAGCGCAGGTCATCTTGCCTTATACCTAAAATGTACTATGCAAATATTATAAAAGTATTCATATTCTTTTTCCTTAATTGCAGGACGTTTCTTCAAGACTGCACTTCATACGATCCTGTGCGGTTTAATTGTAGGGGTTCCCCGCGATCATTTTAAGGTCAACATAAAGCTAGGGGGTCTAAATTGACTACCGGTTCGTTTTCGTTTTTCCGACATGTTAGGATACCGAGGCATATGGGTTCTTCAGACCATGGGCTCCTCCTTATAGCCTCGTAATACGTTGAGCTACATCGGTAATTTTGGTTCTTCAAAGTATCTCCTTATTTCTGATTAGATCACGTAGAGATACTTCAAGCTTAGCTCGCTCCATCGTCCTTCGCTTGCTTTAATTTTTATTTACTTTAATAACGTTTTTACAGCCTATGATAAAGAAAATAAAGCTAGATGTTTATTATCCGTTTAAATACCTTAGTTGGTCTGCAATAATATAATAAGAGTAAGAAATATTTCAGGTATTTGGGAGATAATTAAACACCACACTTTGACTAATGACCAGATATATATCTCTAAAAGTCTTTATACACCCGCGACAACCTAGATTTTAAAATGTGTTAAAATTTGTAACGTATTTATCGCGTTCCCGAAGTTTTATATCCTACTAGCGATCGCCAGCCATCGCGAAATATTAAAACCGTAATATAGTCTTTTGATACCCATAAAAATGGTTTAAGTAGGTTACCTTAATAGCTAGACATATGCTGTCGCGGACTTTTATCTAAAACTTTTAGAGGGCAACAATTTTGTAGTACATGATTTTGAATTTACTATTACCGTTTACTCAGTACACGCAAGAAAAGCTTTAAATTATACCGTTTGCGTAATATTTGTTATTGCTGCGTCTCTCCTATTCATCTTAGCGTGATATTATATATCCTATAGCCTTCCTCAATAAATGGACTATCTTACACTGTAAATGATTTTTAACATCGGTCAGTATTTCTGACCTTAGCGCGTTCAAACAAACAAACAAACTCTTTAGCTTTATAAATTAGTATAGATACTCGTATATTTTAGCCCGGTATATAAACTTCAATTGTCCCTAATGTCAATAATATGTAACAACGTGACGTGAGCGCATAACAGACATATTTAAAAGGGTTGATGAAAACGCCATGTATATCAATCAATCTCAGCTTTGCCATTACAGCAGTTTAAAAACACTGTTAAAAAGAGACTGATACTGAAAGCCTACTATACTCTTGAAGATTATTTAGAAGATAAGAATGTGTGGATATAGCTCTCTTGAACCTGTACAAGACAGTAACGATTTAATGTAAATAGTATTAAGAATTATATTGTTAAAAGAGCAACCGCCGAGTTTCTTGCTGGCTCTTCTCGGTAGGAACAGCTTTCCGAACCAGCAGTAGAGTTGACGATTCAAAAGCACTTGTTTACAAGTTTATTTAAATAAAGAATATTTTAAATTTGAATTTGAATTTGAATATAGGTTTCAAAAATACCCTAAGACCTTACACATTCATAAAAGTACATGAAATACGTTCAAATTCGGTAAAACTATAAACAAAAATCTTTTAAATTTTGTGGCTATGATGGCATTTATTTGGTTTGGCAAAATACGATCACCACACCACATTGGCCACACATAAGCTTGGCACAAGACCTGGATATTAAGGCATCTAATAGTCGCTAAAGTCTCGCCATGAGACTGCTTCTCTGAGCTACAGATTCAAATTCAATTTTTTTTATTCAAATAAACTTGTAAACAATTGCTTTTGAATCGTCAATTCTACTGTTGGTTCCGAAAGCTGTTCCTACAAAGATGAGCCAGCAAGAAACTCGGCGGTCTTTCTTTTCAACATAATACTTATAACTAGTTACATTAAGTAATTACTATCTTGTACAGTTACACAGTACGGTCGGACAGTAGCTATATCCACGCATTCTTATCGTCTAAATAATCCTAAACAGTATAGTAGGCTTTTTGTATCAGCCTCTCTTTAAGTGTTTTTAAACTGCTATAATTGTAAAGCCAAAATCGATTGCGTAATTTTATTATAGAATCTTATACCCAAACCCACAAAGGAATTTCGTAACTTTGCAAGGCGCAAAGCGGAAGCCGCAAGCTTATGTCGGTTCCTACTTTGTCTATTATATACATCACCTATCGTTCTATAATTTTTTAGACTACATCACTTGTACCCTTCATGTGATTGTTTTTCAATAGCGTTATAAGTATGTCTATGTCATCTTTCAGCTCTTCAACAATCACCAATATCAGGTCCATGTGAATGTTCACGAAAACATACTTAATTTTGCATTAATAATATTAAGATGGATACTTAACAGCTTGACGAGTTGATATTCCATTTTATATCTCACAAATCCCCAACACAATTTAACTTACTGTAACCAAAGCCAAACTTTGCGGTGGAACATATTCGTTGAATCTAACACTTTAATCGAATACAAACTTTGCTATTGGAGTGCGAATCCAACATTGTACGAAACTTAGTCAATATTCGAGTGGTTCCTATTGCATTGGTGCTTTCAACCAAATTGGTGCTATCTCAGTACACAATAGGGCTTTAGCGGGTACTTGAATAAAAGTTGCAACTTAATATTTTTTTACTTAGATGTCGCGAGGAGAGTTTTATGTTAGTAAATAAACAACTAGGTGTACAGATGACTTCAAAAATCACGTAGTCACTGGATCAAAGCGACATAGAATCTATGCTCTGGGAAAATCTTACAGGGATCTTCGACCGAGGTTTGAAAAAGAAGAAGAAGAGTGGTTTTCATTCATACAAATATTATAAATGCTTTAAGAACTTTTTGCTTTTCGAACTAGCAGTAGAGTTGACGATTCGAAAGCACTTGTTTACAAGTTTATCTGAATAAATAATATTTTGAATTTGAAATTTGAATGCAAAAGTCTGTGTGTCTCTCTGTTAAGCTTATCAGATATCATTAAGATTTAAAAAAAAACCCCTTTTCCTTCGGCAATATAGTATGTAAATGAGGGTAATTAGACATCGAAGTCGATGCAAACGAAGATTCGATTTGATTTGATTTATAGGTAAAAACTTTAACATTATAATTTTTAACTCAGTGGCTAAAATCAAAATCATTCATCATCATCCTGCCCTTATCCCAATGGTACATCCTCCTGCACTTATCCCACTCTGAGTGGACAAAAGGTGTAAGTGGGGTAAACATGCTGTCACATGATTTGGCTGCGTTTTTACTACCGGCCGTCTGCCTGACGACATTTTTATGACACCTCGGTAAGAAAGAGGTTGGTCTATTCTACTTAACTGGGTACCACACGGTGAGTCAAATTACCTTCGTCGCCTTTTACGACACCTTGGTAAGAAATGAGGGTGGTATATTCTATTCAACCGGAAACCACACGACTACGGCAAAATCTAACGCGACCTATAGTACAAAAAGGGAAACAGCCAAATCACCCGAGTTGTGAACTCGCAAGCCCTTGTGACGCGAAAAACCGTGATGGCCTTACGTTGAGAGAAATCGCACGTTTGAAAAACGGTTTGTAAATTTCATGCTAGAAATTCCGTTCCATCCATAGCCTATAGCAACTTTAACTTTCTCATCGAGGCCATAGTGATCAAATTAAAACAGCGCATATCGCTTGCATATGGTCCAGCTATATCCGCTATTCGGAAATTCGGTCTTCAGTGACTGTCGAATTTATGACGGAATACCTCTGGTATTTTTCCGAAACTTCATTCAAAAATTCCCGATTGTGTTTGGAAAATTCAAAAGGCAGTCCGTGATTTCATTTGAAATTTTCCCAGAATATTCTGTAATTCTGTATTTTATAATTTCTGTTCCAAAATGGCAATCGAACTTTTTTTGGTACCAATAATAAATAATGACAAGCTGTACTCGCCGATTTCGTTTACCTGAACCTAGTGTAGATATACCCAAAATTAATTATTATAATTTTGTGTTTCATTATCGATGGGAAAACGGGAATTTTCTATCCTAAATTTGTAGGATTTGATTGTTCCAAGATTATCGGTAAAGACGTAACAGACAGGTAAAGATACGTTTTTAGCAAGATTACATGTATAAGATATTGTAAGATATTGTATTAAAAAAAAATCATGCATTAATTTGTTTTGTTCTATTTTTGGTATACTAAAGTGGGAGTTTAAAAGCAGTGACCGATATACGCTATAATTGGAAGGTGAAGTGACGGGTAGTTCAAAGTTCGAAGATTAGGGGCATTCTATTAGTAAAACAATAAGAAATAGTAAAAATATGCAGGAAGCAGATAGATGTTAGGTTGGACACCCTTTAATTGATTTTCTTCTAGCAGTGGACGTGAACCGGTCATAAATAAATAGTCAAATCAAATAAATTCTGACTATACTGTGTGTAGTGTAGATTAAACGGACAGGTGTTTCACGAATTGGTGGACGATAAAATCTAAAAAAGAGATATAAATGCCGTAAAATTAACAATTTCAACTCGAGATCGAATTTCAGCGTACAAAATTCGGTCCAACGCTCCGAAATAGCGCAAAGCATTTCATATGGAACTAACCAGTGCAGGTGAAATCCGAATGAAGTTAAAACACTGTATAATTCGTTGGTGAATTTGGGAATGTAACTGGGAATATTTGTCCGGTACGCTAAGTTGCTCAGTGGGCTCTGTGCTTTCCCGGTTCGGAAGCGAAACTGGGTAGAAGAGGGGAGGGGGTTTAGGGGTGTGGGAGACAGTGGCTGCAAAGGTCGAGGACGCGCCAAAATCAATGGTTGCCGATGCGGATGAGTGCGTCTTCCTTCGAGAGTCCCTTACTAACGGGAGGAAAACATTTGTGCACATATCGTGATGTTTCTTTCATTATATAATTTTCCTACTTTGCTTTCCTAGAAATTTTTATTGACTTTTCTTATTGCCTGTTTTGGCTATTTATATTGACAGCTTAGTGCTATTATTATTTCCTGTTTTATGTGATCGTAATTTTATATTTTAGGCTATTTTATATGCACTATTTAGTCCTATTGTTTATTAAATGTTTTTGGAAATAACTGTAATGTAATTTCCTAATTACATTTCATGGTTGTTATGGTTTTAATTGAATGAGGCTGCAATTTTTTTCAAAACATTAGAAAAAAGACATGGGAATTTTTAAATGAAAGTCACTTATTTACTCTGCAAATAGCTCAGAGAATGGCAAATAAAAAAAAGTCGCTGCTACAAAAGAAATTGCATTCATATTTCTAAGTGCACTCCTGCCAATATTAAGGCCAGTTCAATTGTATTATCTCATAACCTTATCCATACTTTGCTGTCCCCAGTCTTGAATTTTCCACTCCTGTAGGATAATTTATAGAATTAGGCGTTACTTTGCTGAGTGCCATAATACAAGAGTAATGAAAATATTATTTAGCTATAATCCGCGATAAAAGAAAATATATGTAATGCTAGGTAAATGTTAAATGTTTCTTTGTATCTATCTCTTGACGATGCCCTGGTTATGGGGGGGATACGATATATATATATATATATATATATATATATATATATATATATATATATACTTTTATCGAAAATTATAGCAAAATTCTTCATTTCATTTATCAATTTCATTGCTTTTTGACTTCTGAAGTAACTTACAAATATAAATAAATATGTATTTAACTATAATATTTGTTTATAGAAGGACACAGTAAAAGGTTTATAGTATTCTGGATATAATATTGAAATATATATTATGTAAAGTAATTATAAAATTATTTTAATCCGCGATCTAGTAAAATTGAAAATATAGATAATGCTAAATGTAGAGTGGACAATCCGTTTTCATATCTGATCCATGCAGGATTCGTAAAAACTCATACACAAATCTTCACCAACACCACTACAATATACATACACTACACACGTTCACTATCACAAACTCTACAATCGTTTCGCCTCGCAACCAAGGCATCATCAGGAGATAGACTCGACGACAAAATCGCAAAGCACATATTACGAACACTTAAACCGTTTTCTATGCCGTACGCCGTGACCATTATTTCTTACCGAGGTGTCGTAAAAGGCGACAAAGGTAAGTAGACCCACTGTGTGGTATACGGTTGAGTAGAAGACCTCCCTCTATCTTATCAAGGTGCGTACGACTAAGGTAAATGACGTCAGGCAAGCGGCCGGTCCTAAAGTACGTAGCCAAATCCTTTAATAACATTTTATTTATTTATTTATTTATTTATTTATTTATGTACCATAAAAAATGTAGGAAAAGAACATTATTGGTAAAAAAAGTGTACAAAGGTCAACTTATCCCTATGATAGAGATCTCTGCCAGCTAACCTACGAAGTGAGACAATTTATATTATGGAAAAAGGTACGCAAATATCAATCATGTTGTGCTGACGCTACTTAGTATGATATAAGGATAGGAAGATGACTCAAAACCGTTTGCTAGAGTTCCCTTTGCGAGAATATTATCAGAAAATAAAAGTTTTAATACAAAAACAAATATTTATAAAGGGAATGCGTTTGTGCCTTTTTTTCCGAGATTCAAGTTAGAGTTAGACTTCGGTTGCAAATAACTATTCAACTCTTTATGAGGACATTTCCTTAACTTCTCAAAGTGAAAAGTGCTGTTTTTTTTTTTTGTAAAAAGAGTATTTCAATGTTTATATTCAGATGCATTTTCCACAAATTAGAATTAGAATAGTTCTCGGTAGAAATAACATTCTGAGGAAACTGTAGTTTGCATTTTGGTTTGACATTTTAAAATAACTCGTAAATCTTTTCTTTAATATTTAAATGAGTTAATCTCATATATTATAATAAATATAAATAAATTCTTTATTTAAGACATCTATGGCCCAACAAATTTACTCGAACAAAAATAAAAAATACAATAAAAAATACAAAAAAAAATATATATATATAGAGAATGGGTGGATGGATTTAGGGCTGCCTAACCAAGCACCTTAGTAAAGTGATGCAGCACAGTCGAGACCATTTACCTATTAGCGCCTTAAGAATACTGTTGGAACTGGACCGCATTCTTGTTAATAACGATGCGGTCTTGTTTCTCATTACGGCGTGAAAATCATTTGTATGCGAATGAACAAACATATTTGACGCGGAACATATATATTTATTTTTCTGAATTTTGAAAACGGCTGCAACGATTTTCATGAAATTCAACATATTTTAGGGATTTAAGGGCACTAAAAAAATCTGCTATAATTTTATGAGAAAGCAAACGATAATTAGGCTTTCAATTGCAAAGTCAGGCTCAATTGAGTAACGGGTGGCCTCGAAATCAGAATACTAGGATCGATCCGGATAAATACTGCTTTTTACATTTTTAATTGCATTTTATTTATTAAAAAAAAATTCCGAGCAAGGTTAGGTCGCCCAGGTACTATGTTATTCAAGCATTATGTAACGTAAATATGACTGACATTAACAATACTATTTTTATTTATATCTTTATATATAAATATCCCGTGTCACGATGTGTGTTTCCGCTAATCTTTAAAACTACTGAACCAATTTCAATGAACTTTTTTAAGGAGGCTTATTTCGGTCCACCTTAAGGATAATATAATTTTTATTTCCATTAACAAGTCTAACTTTAATTTATTTTTTAAGCTTCAAAGGGCACTAGTTTACTTTAAAGTTTTCAATAGATTTTAGTGTAAGTTTCATATTTTCTGTTGCGCAATCGCGGCTTTAAAAAAATGTTTTAATAATAATTATTATAAGTATCTTTAAATAAATGTCTAAATATATAAAGAGCTCTCAAAGGCGTAATTAACACCACCTCCTAAAAAAACTTGTGGAGCTTGCTTTCAAATTACAAACTTTCATAAAATGAGTTCTTCTCGGATACGAGCTTAATGAATCTTTGGACTAAAGATAGCCTTAAAGTTCTAGCTGCTTCCACTTTTTACTTTTAAACTAATTCATCCTTGAGAGTAACACTATGGGAGGATCAAGTAAAAACTTTTCCCGTCTTTTCCCGTCTGTAATGCTAGAAGCTTTACAGACCAAAAATAAACTATCCGATATCCCTTACTTAAAAAACAACATCTTAGGGAAGTTATAATGGAAGAATACGATACTCCTGTCGCTCTTAAGGAATTAAATTTTCATTATATTAAAAGAAATATTTATATTTTTTTATATTAAAATTAAGTTTATTATACCTTAATAATAATAATAACTTATTTAAATTAAAAGACATTACATCCACTGTGTTAATAGTCATTAAAATAAAATATATGAGGCTATGTTAGTGTTAGAATTAAAATTAAAATGAAATTAAATTATAGTAAAACGACCATTTGTGAAGAATTGGGAATGCATATGCATTCGAACCTTAAACCTTTTTTGTTAGACAAGCTATTGCATCAAATATGCAGCTAGTTATTAATTTATTTATTTGTGATATTTTAATAAGAAAAAAATGTCTGCTACTAGGAAATATGAAATTTATTTTAGAAAAAATTCTTTTAATCTTTTACATTCTACTTTACAATAATTACTCCTAAGTGATAAGAATTGTCTAAAATTATTTTTTTTATTCTTTTATAATGTAAGTACACTAGAAATTCCCAAAAAATAATTTATATGACAAAACAAAGTTTATCAAACCAGCTAGTTTATTACAAGATTAATATTCACATATGATATAATGATTCAATAAATCAAACATAATTTTACCTCAAATGAGTTTTTTAAACACTTTTAAATATTTTTTTTATAAATATATGGACACTTACACACACTGTCGTCCCCAAATTAAGTAACTTAATACTTGTGTTATGGTAGACAGACAACTGGTCAATATATACTTATTTTTTTAAATATAAATATACACCCAGGCTCAAAGACCAACAAATTCATGTATAAAAAAAGGTTGGCCCTCGGCGGGAATTGAACCCGCGACCCGCGGAGCTGAAGGGTCACTGCCCACTGCGCTAACAAACCAGTCAGAGGCGTGAACGATCAATTAGATAAATTAAGCTAAACCTGATTACAAGTGTTGCTCTCACCGACAAGAACCAACAAAATATAGAGGGTCGTTCTTATAAATATTTTTATATTACATAATTATAAAATGCAGTCATCATCTTCCTGCCCTTATCCCACTCTAAGTGGGGTCGGCACAACATGTTATAAACATGCTGTCACATGATTTGGCTGCGTTTTTACGACCGGCCGCCTGCCTGACGTCAACTTACCTCTGTCGTATTTTACGACACTTCGGTAAGAAAGAGGGTGGTCTATTTTACTAAACCGGATACCACACGGTGGGTCAATTTACCTTAGTCGCCTTTTACGACACCTCGGTAAGAAATGAGGTTGGTCTATTCTACTCAGCCGGATGCCACACGGCGGGTCGACTTACCTTAGTCGCCTTTTACGACACCTCGGTAAGAAAAGAGGGTGGTACTATTCTATCAAGCCGGATACCACACGGCGTAATTATAAAATGCAGTATAATTATATAATTTTTTTTTTGGAACTTTGTTTGTAAAATTAATGAATTTTATTTAATAATAAAACAGAAACACTGTTATTTATAACATACATTCGACTAAATACAGAGCTTATACTAACAACGCTCCTTTAAGCCACGTTCATAATTCATGTGTTCATTACATACCTAGGATTGAAGTACGCAGGCATGGAATGACCTTGGCTGGAAATGAGTAACACTCGACACCGAGGGCCGCATTATTTCCACAATATACAAGAATAGACATAGAATCAACAACGGCTAAAGCCTCATCGTTTGGTCCTTAAAGCCATTTCCAGTAACATATTTTATGTATCCAATTTATGTAGAAAGCAACCTTTTTAAATAAGACTACAACATTAATAGCATTAACTGATGGAGTAAAATTGCTTTGCGTAGTTTCATTATATAAAAAATTATTAATTACTTTGCTATAATCCGCGATTATAGCGTGATTATATTCAAATTCAAATTCAAAATATTCTTTATTCAAATAAACTTGTACACAAGTGCTTTTGAATCCTCAACTCTACTGCTGGTTCGGAAAGCTGCTCCTACCGAGAAGAGCCAGCAAGAAACTCGGCGGTTGCTCTTTTAAAAATATAATTCTTAATATTATTTACATTAAGTCGTTACTGTCTTGTACAGGTTCAAAGAGAGCTATATCAACACATTCTTATCTTCTAAATTATCTTCAAGAGTAAAGTAGGCTTTCTGTATCAGCCTCTTTTTAACAGTGTTTTTAAACTGCTGTAATGGCAGTGCTGAAATTGATTGCGGAATTTTATTATAGAATTTTATACCAAAACCCACAAACGAGTTACGCACTTTTGCAAGGAAAAATAATTCATTAGGGTATTAGACCAAAGACTTAAATGATTTTGTGTTGCCAGTGATAATAGATGGTTCTGAAGATTGATCAATTCAACTAGTGATAATAGTGCGTCTTTGTCAACGCAGTGACATCAAAATCTAAATCAAAATCGAAAAAAAGAAATTTTTGTTAGTTTTAAAATATAAAAAAAATTACTTAAAAAATATACAAATTATAAATAAAAAATTAACTAAAACTATTAGAACGTCTGTTATACTGCTAATAGAATATACCACCCTAATTTCTTACCGAGGTGTCGTAAAAGGCGACAAAGGTAAGTCGATCCGCCGTGTGGTATCCAGCTGAGCAGAATTGACCACCTTCTTTCTTACCAGGTGTCGTAAAATACGTCTAAGGTAAGTTGACGTCAGGCAGGCGGCCGATTGTAAAATGCTGCCAAATCATGGGACAACATGTTTATAACATGTTGTACCGACACCAATTATAGTGGGATAACTAAAACTATTAGAGGCGAATACAACCGAAAAATGAAAATAAAGACATTATATAATTATTATAAAATATTATAAAATCTAATTTTATAATATATATTATTATAAAATCGATTACGGATTTCATATTTCCATTTAATATCCAATAAATTGAAGAGCATATTTCACAATAGACCTTTCCAGGTACGTAGCATTTACAAGACTCTATTTCGTATAAAGGTTATTTCAATAAAATCTCTCTTTGCTTCCAATGCAATAACTTTTTCACGTGAAAGAAAGCTACTTGACTGCTTTTCAAGCGCTTCCATTTAGAAATTTCAATTTCATCAATTCTCCAGTGGCTCGCTTTTAATAAATTGAAACAGCATCAACAACTGGAAAATCGGTCTGCTCACAGTACATAATATATAAGAGCTTTGAAGTATTGAAGTGAAATGGCGATTTTGTACGAAACATCGTTGAAATAATACAACTCACAGACGTCGAAACAGCAAAACTTGTTTATTTTGTCTACTTCCATAGCATTATGTCTTATGGAATATTGCTATGGGGTAAATGCGATAGTGAAAACAATTTTATTTTACAAAAAAGCTATACGTGGCATTTATAATTTAAGACCGCGTGATTCCCTGAGAGAGAAGTTTAAGGAAACAGGTATTCTTTCATTTGCTTCACAGTATATTTGAAACAATTTAATTTATGTACATAAAAATATAAGGAATTATAAAACGATAGGTGATGTATACAATAGACAAAGCAGGAACCGACATAAGCTTGCGGCTCCTGCTTTGCGCCTTGCAAAAAAAAGTACGTAAGTCGTTTGTGGGTTTTGGTATAAGATTCTATAATAAAATTCCGCATTCAATTTCAGCTTTGTCAGAAGTGTTTTTAGTTTGTCAGCTTTGTTAGCATTTTTAACAGTGTTTTTAAACTGCTGTAATAGCAGTTTAACAACACTGTAAAAATAGGCTGATACAGAAAGCCTACTACTATGCTATTGAAGATTATTTAGAAGATAAGAATGTGTAGATATAGCTCTCTTTGAACCTGTACAAGACAGTAATGACTGAATGTAAATAGTATTAAGAATTATATTTTTAAAAGAGCAACCGCCGAATTTCTTGCTGGCTCTTCTCGGTAGGAACAGCTTTCCGAACCAGCAGTAGAGTTGACGATTCAAAAACACTTGTTTACAAGTTTATTTAAATAGGTAAAGAATATTTTGAATTTGAATTTAACAAATTTATGTAACTAACTTTCGCCAGCGACTCCGCCCCCTTGAAAAGATAAAAAACCGTAATATATAATTTTGATAACCATAAAAGTGGTTAAATTGGGTTAACCCTAAAAGCTAGACATATGCTGTCGCGGACTTTTGTTTAGAACTTTTAGAGGGGAACAATTTTGTAATACATGATTTCGAATAACCATTACCGTTTACTAAGTGCACGCAAGGAAAACTTTTAATTTTGGCGTTTGCGTAATTTGTTTTTTTTCTGCTCCTCTCCTATTCGTGATTCATGAAATAATATATATCCTGTAGCCTTCTACAATAAATGGACAAATTAAGTTGAGAGAATTTTCATATCGGTCCAGTAGTTCCTGAGATTTAAACAACGTGTGAACAATCAATCAAACAAACAAACTCTTCAGATTTATATATTAATATGGATATAATGTATTGTATTTTTTAATTTTCACGAAGGAGAAACTGGAATTTCTTACACACACTACACATCTTTATCGAATATGCTGTGTGGTATCCGGGTAAGTAGAATATACCACCCTGATTTCTTACCGAGGTGTCGTAAAAGGTGACTAAGGTAAGTTGACTCACAGTGTGGTATCCGGTTAAATAGAACATACCACTGTTTTTCTTACCGTCGTATAGTAAAATACAAGTCAGGTAAGCAGGCGGCCGGTCATATATCATAGCCAAATGATGATGTAGATGAGATCTTTATAGAATAAATAGTGGTACGCACAATTTTGTGGGTCAACTTTGGTTTTAAATTACCCTCAGTAATGTGTTTATCTTGTTCCCAAAGACATAACAATTGGCCAAATATATAAGGTTCACTTGTACAAAATTTATCGATATTAGTATAAATAAAAGTGACAGAAGACAGATAGACACATTTATAATATGTATTTACATTTGTAATATGGATTCCACAATTTGAATTGTAACAAATATTTTGTACGTAGTACACAATTTAGAGGAACTGACCTCGCTAAATTGAACTGAAATTAACGTAAACAAACAGCGTAATGATGACAATGATATATTTCCTCCTGCCATGGCAAGTGTGAATGTGTTATTTTGTACGTTAAACACAAACCATAACTTTGCAAATTAACGGTACGATTTGGGCGCTGGTGAAACAATTTAAATTCTATTGATTTTTTTTGCGTGTAAAAGGAATCATCATAGGAAGCTATGTTTGCAATGAAGTTGAGGTCAGCTGGACAATCCATTCGTGTATTCTACACCTTTTTCATTTCAAAACATCTAAATCCATATATTTTATTAATTACTTAATGGAAATTTTTATTAATGGAATTAATATGGAAATTTTTATTTTATTTTTTGATTTGAGTGTATATTTGTATTTAGTTTTCGTTAGTTTTCTTTTTCTCTATATTTTACCAGTATTTTACTTCTTGTCCTTTTCTTCCTTTTACTCTCAGTTTGACTGGAAGAGATCCCTTATAGGGATAAGTCAGCCCTTGTACATGTTCTTTCTTTTAGCTTTTTCTTTCTGTATATGTATGTTCTACAAAGAAATGAATAAGTCCTGTAAACTCCTTTCTATTATCATATTATTTAAATCTTTTCAGTCTAGCTGCTCTTTTACGTTTTTTATAATGCATATATATGTCTCACTTAAATTTTTATTACCATTTTTTTTAATTTTAAATCAAATTAGAAATAGAAATCTTCTCTGTAGCCATCTGAAAAGGCCACATTTAGTGACAATTTAAAAATTAAAGTATTAAGAAGTATTTATGACAATTTAAAGTATTAAGAAACTCTCGCATCGCACTGTACCAGTACATAAATTCACCAATAAATGCTTTGTTTGGACATTACCTACACTAATTAGTTCTTTGAAATATGTGCCCTATTTTCTTGTTTTTATAATGTAGGTATGTTTGCCTGTATGTCCCTTATAGACTCCGAAACTGCTGGTCCGATTTTAATTTATTTAATCGCATGGCACTATGTCAGAGAAACAAAGAGATCTTCTAATGAATGAATGAATAAAAATAAGAATGTCAAATACAATATAATAATATTAATGTCAAAATTTTAATAAGTATGTCAAAATTAGAAATTACTAATATATTACAGTGACCGAACTATGCTCGGTAATTTTCCTTTTAATAAAAAAAAATAAAAAAGCAAAAAAGGTTAATAATAAGGGCTTGATCCTAAGTTTTTTATACTTCTGTGGTCCGTTACCCACTAAGCTATCACAACTTTAGAAATAATAGCTATCATATGCATTTTAGTCAACTATTGAGCATTTTTTCAGTGTCCGATAACAGGGCTAAAACGACATGAAACCATGCTAGATCGATTAGACCATTTTTACCTGTTCTCAAAATAAAAATGGGATTATTTTTGTCTACCTGAGCTGCGATTGTTTCAATTTTTTTCGTGCAACAGTCCGCGTACTGTAGAATCCACTGCTTTTTATCCACCAGACTCTAAGCCTATTGTAATAGAAAAAAAGACAGGCAGAAGACAGACCGACAGATTTTCACATTTATAATTTTAGTATAGATATAATTAATCGTTGAAATAGAAAATCAAAATTACAGCACAAACAGTTGCAGCGTAAAAGTCGATTTATAAGTACCATTGAGACAAAGGATTCTCATTATAAAAATCTTTTCTTATAGCGCATCGCGATATCATAAAATAAAATTGTTCACCTTTCGAAATAATGGCAGGAAACAACAAAAGGCGACCAAAGCTCGGATTAAATCTACCGTCACAGAGTGAAAAGTAATTAAGCGACATTCATATTTCGTGGCTGTGAAATTGATGCTTTTGAACATTTAATAATTGCCAATTAAAAAAAGACGTTTTCATTGTTTAATTGCTAGCCAACTTCCCTTTTATATATTTGTATTTGGTGAATACGAATGATGCACAATTTTCTTATCGTACATTTTTTTTAGGCTTTTCGTAACAAATTGTAAACGAAAATCGATTGTAGAAGAACAAAAAAGGTATCGATTTTGTAAACAAAATATTTTACAAAATTTTAATAGAATAAGATTTTGTATTACAGATTTACAAAGATAGTCTCTTAATCGCGGATAATACCTAAATAACCTATTGTTTTTTTGTATAATGGAACTCCGCAAAGTAAATCTAATTCAATAAAAATATCGTAAAATAATTCAAATAGCACAATAATTCACTATTATTTAGTATATATTATTTAATATATATATTTCCTTTATAGACTGACGTCTATAAAGGAAATACGACTAGTCTATTATGAATAATTGCTAGGCCGATTTTAATTAAATTTTCGCTGGTCAGCGTACGATCCACTTAAGTTTGGTGGCAATAGGAGCATTTTTTGTAACTGTAAATGCCAGTTTTTTACTACTAATGTATTTTAAAGACATTGTAATTTAAGGACTGGAACTATGACGACCTAATAAATAATAAATAAAAAAATATATGGGACACTTACACACACGGTTGGCCGTCCCTAAAGTAAGTAACTTAATACTTGTAATATAGGTGACAGACAACTGGTGAATATATAATTTATATATATTTATTAAATACATAAGTAAGTAGCGGCCTGTTACTATCCCACTGCTGAGAATAGGCCTCTTCTCTCTGTTTTTGGTGAGAAGGATTGGAGCTAAAACCTAACACGCTGCTCCAATGCGGATTGCTAGGTTACACATATCTTCAGAATTCTCTAGAGATATCAGGT
This sequence comes from Morpho achilles, assembly GCA_947086495.1. Lineage (NCBI taxonomy): Eukaryota > Metazoa > Arthropoda > Insecta > Lepidoptera > Nymphalidae > Morpho > Morpho achilles. The sequence goes on along the minus strand of CAMTZB010000022.1, from coordinate 8,839,628 downwards.
TTCCTCACGATGATTTCCTTCACGGAAAAGCGTGTGATAAATTGTAATTATCATATAGATATATACACATGATAGTATAGACCCATAAGTTTTAACAGAAAAACTCATTGGTGTCTGCCCGGGTTTGAACCCGCGACTTTTTCGAAAGAGTCAAGCGGTGTTACCGCTGGGCCATCACAGCTTTGTAAAGAAGAATTAAATACATACTTAAATATAAATATACACCTAGACTCGAAGACCAACAAATTAATTTATAGAAAATGTTGGGCCTCCGCGGGAACCGAACCCGCGACCCGCGGAGTTGAAGGCGGTGTCACTTCCTACTGCGCCAACGGGCCAATCATAACAATGTATCATATGTATGTATAATGCATAATATAATTGTATGTATGTATAATAACATTGAGGGTGTGAGAGTCCTGGCGGAGGAGGCGGCAGCCAAGCGCGAGGTGGTGTTGGCGGTGTCGTTAGACATTGCCAATGCGTTTAACACCTTGCCTTGGAGCGTGATCAGGGAGGCCCTACACTTCCACCGTATCCCTTTGTACCTGCAGCGCGTTGTCAGCGACTATTTGGCTGTTACGCAGACGATACTCTCGTGACTGCCCGCGCAAGCACTCACCGGGAAGTCCGTATACTGGCGACCGCGGCCACGGCTCATGTCGTGGCCCGGATTCGTCGGTTAGGTTTGGGGGTGGCGTTGGAGAAATCCGAGGCTATTTGTTTCCACAAGTCTCGGATGGCGCCCCATGCGGGTTCCCGGTTGATGGTGGGCGGGACGTCGGTTGGAATCTCAGGTACTTTACAGTACCTGGGACTAATTCTCGACAGCCGATGGACGTTCGAGGCCCACTTCCGGCGGCTCGCCCCAAAGTAAAGGCGACCGCCGGAGCCCTGAGCAGGCTCCTCCCGAATGTGGGGGGGCCAAATGCCGGAGTGGTTCGGTCAATGGCCCTGTACGGCGCTCCCGTATGGGCGGAGCGGCTGACCGCCAAGTCCCTGCCACTGCTGCGCGGGGCGCAGAAGATTGTGGCGGTCAGGCTAGTGCGGGGCTACCGGACTATCTCCGGTGAGGCGGCCTGCGCCTTGGCTGGGTCCCTTCCATGGGATCTAGAGGCCAAGGTGCTTGCTCAGGCCTACCGCCGCAGAGTTGAAACCCGTTCATCGGGGGCAAACTCTGCGGCGGTAGATGTGGATTGGCGGAGAGCAGCTCAGGTAGAGCTCCTCTGCCAATGGAGGCGGCGGTTGGAATCGCCTAGTGCGGGATTCTGGACGATTTCAGCCATCCAGCCTATTCTCCAGGGCTGGGTCGCCAGGAGGCATGGGGTCCTCACCTACCGCCTGACTCAGATCCTTTCCGGACATGGCTGTTTCGGGAGGTATCTGTGGAGGGTGGCCCGGCGCGAAGCGACCGGTGAGTGCCACGAGTGCGGCGCCGAGTTTGATACGGCGCTGCATACGCTCGCAGACTGCCCAGCTTGGGTAGTACAGCGAGCGGAACTTGTGGCTCAGGTGGGGCACGATCTCTCCCTGCCCACCGTGGTTCGTGCCATGGTGGACAGGGAGGAATCGTGGGCAGCGATGGCCTCCTTCCGCGAGGACGTTATGTTGCGGAAGGAGGCGGCAGAGCGGATCCGGGAAGTCGAGTCCTTGGATCCAATCCGTCGCAGGCGAGTGGGGCGCAGGCGACTTGCCGAAGGCCGTCGCATGCCGCCCTAACGGGGACCTGCGAGAGGTCCGAACGGGGTTCATTGGACGCTCGCTTGAGTTAGTTCCCCGAGGCGGTCGATGCATCTGGTGCTTCCGATGCATCGTCTAGCGGAGTGAGGGCCTAGTCTAGAGAGGCCCCGACCCAGAGGTGGCGCACTCTGAGATTCAGAGTTGCTGCTGGCGGAGATTGGGGTAATGTGTACAACGGTACCCTGTTCCCGCCACCAGCAGCGTGGTGGAGCACTGTCAGGTTTTTAGTCGGTGAGAGTCCGACATACCCACCGCTCGTCCCCGTCGGGCGGTGACGACCCATAATGGGTTATCCTGACATTAAAAAAAAAAATTTGCTAGTTTCACACTGGATCTCTAAATAAGACTAACGTCTTTTTATCGCTCACCTACCCATGTGAAGCAGGGTCATAAAGCTAAAAAATAAATAGTAATACATTGTTAGTACTTTATTAAATTCACTTTGATTAAACATTTTACTATCGTTATATCGATACCAATAATGTAAACATAACATATTATAACTATTATCTAAATTATACTATGAAGGGTCACGATGTGCGAACCACTGGCCTACTGAGAGTTGATAACCATAAATCAGCTTAACAAGAAATAGTGGGAAAATATAATATGATAAATATATAACTGAAAGTTCGTCGTGTGGTATCTGGTAAAGTAGATTATACCACCCTCGTTTCTTACCGAGGTGTCGTAAAAGGCGAGTAAGGTAAATTTAACTACCGTGTTGTAGCCTGTTACTAGTCCCTCTTCTAGATGGGCAAAATACCTAAAGATCACATAGAACTTTCTAGTATCGTTCTAAATTCGTAAATAGTATCGTTAAGAGGATGACAGAAAACCTTAAAAAGTTACATTAAATGAAAAGTAAAATAGACTAGCATTTCAAAGTTAGATAAAAAAACAAGGCTTAGTTCACATTTATGATAAAGCGTATCACAAAGTAAAAATAATGTGGACATCTACATATATTATCTGCATATGTGAAAAAGAACACAAGAACTAAGTGTCTCCTATAGTAAGAAAGACATAAGTAAGTCATTGTACCTGTTCTTAGATATAATTTAATTTATAAGTTTAGGTTAAAATTTAGGTGCTTATTAGCCTCAAGGCTAGATTGTGACTACATTAAAGTACTTCCATTGTGATGTACTTTATAATAGAAAAAAAATCCGGTATAATTTCTGTTTTAAATAAAGTGAACATTTAGTGAGCAAGCGGGAAGTTATATGGATCACTCTTCAATTTAATCAGCCTTATTCGGTGACTATGAAGGCTTTTTAAATCGAAATCGCGATAACCGAATGGGGACAGTGCGCTATATAACGGTTTTAACCCAGCACCTATAACTATTTTCAAAACAAACTCTAAATCTCTGTCTTTAAATGATATTTCCAATTTATCGCGTGTTCACGAAAACGTCTATAGAATTTCAGAGATATGTGTAACCAGCCAACGCATATTGGTGCAGCGTAGCTTCAAGCTTCATATCTAATCTTAAGTTAAGTTTCATATCATCATATAACTAAAAAGAGATGGTCTCTTTGCCCAACAGCGACACAGTGTTACTTTACGTTAACTATATCTCAATAGGATATAAACTATTCTTTATTTTTTTAATGTGATTGATAACTTTTGTTTTTTTTTAAAATATTAAGTCTATCTTATATATTGTCAACTCCAATTAACTCATCTATATTGTATATTAACCATGAAAATGTATTTACTCGTCTCTACAGTTGTATAAATATAACTACATATTTTTTAATTAATCTACTTATTCATATAATACATAATACACATTGTACATTAGGAATTAAGTTTACTGTTTATCTTATACACTATTGTAGATAAGCAAGTAAGTTGCTTTAATACACAACTGTTCGTAAACCACTAAGTGGATCTATGACATAATTGCGCAAAAACAACAAAGTTGATCATTTACGGAACTGTTGATGACGACTAAATTGATCTACTACACAATTTGCACAATATACTACTTTGACTTAATATACAATTGCATATTAACAACTTAGATGATCCAATACATATTGTATATAAGCATGTTTATCGCAGACCCGCATAAGTTGTAAATAAAGAACTAAATTAAACATTAGTTCAACAAAAGATATGATGTACAGTTGTACATAAGCAACTTAGTTGATACATTACATAATAATGTGCAACTAAGTTGAACTAACACACAAACAGCATAATTTATCTAATGCATAATTATACTTTAATAAATAAGTTTATCTTATACTCAATTGTGCATAATCAGCTGAATTCATCTAAATACCGATGGACAAATACAAGGCACATTTGATAACTGAGGTTAAAGCGCAAATACGCTCACATCTATTTGTAGTAGCGATATATATTGACGTAATAGTTTGTTTACACGAGTAAGGAACGATTCATGCAGCTAATAGGAAGGCAAGGGTTGCCAACGGTGTCTATAGAAGTCGAATTTTTCCATCGGATTGTCAATATTTATTTTTATACTTAACATTCTAAAATTATAATAAATGTTATCGCACGATTAATAGGAGACTAAGGAATGCGTCATATCTAGTGCTGTATAATAATTAATATTTACATCAAGTGCTATAGTTATGATTTATTGCATCTTTAAATCAGTAATTAAGTGGCTCTTTTGACATAATTGTTTCGGCACCAGTGTTTGTGGCGCCATAAAGTTGTTAGAAGTGGAAATAGTCAAAAGTCATCTCTTTAGTTATTTAATACCATAAAAGCAGTAATCACGTGACCGAGCAAATGAGGGGCTTGACAATTATCTATAAAATAGCCTAGCTTGCCATAGCAGGAGTCTTGCTGTAAAACTTAACTAGTACGGTTTTTATACTGTTACGCTGCTGGATCGTGTCATCATTAAACGATTATTAATCACCCACGTGTCTAGATCGTGTTACAACATGTCTGAGGGAGTTCTTTACTTAGGTTCAACTGAGCTAGTCTTTAGATTGGTGCTCGCGGCGCCTTTTTCTTTTACATAATAGAAATGAGGTGAAATTGTGTTTAAATTCGTGACTCACTAACACTACAAACGTTCACTGTTAGACACTGTTGGTCTCTTTAAGGATTTTCACTTCTTTTAATCTTGCGAGACCTGCTAAAACATTGCACGTGTACTGCCTGTTTCTAAGTTATTCGATCGATCGTCATATATAGTTGCTTTATATTTTAAGTCAATTTTGGATGGAAAAATGATTCTCCTGCAACTTTTTCATGTCATCTAAAGAGATCTACTATCGTTGTGTCTTGACGTGCACGGATTCCACTATAACCTAAAAATTTGTAGTTTCATGTGGCTCGTCAGTCACTTAAGCTTTCCAATGTGATGAACACATAACATTAATTTTGATTCATCAACGAATCTCTTCGTTCCTAATTTGATCACGTATTTATATATTTTCGAACTATCTCGCTGTTCTAACACTAGATGGAGGCGACGGATACAGCCGCTTATAGTAATATATTTAAATTAATAGTTATATTTCCCGTTTATTTCCAAATCGTAATTACATAAGTAGACGGAAAACTATTTTATTTATAGAATTAGGCATTACTTTACGGAGATCCATAATACAAAAGTAAATATAAAATTATTTTGCTATAATCCACGATGAAGTAAAATAGAAAATATATATAATGCTAAATGAAGAGTGGACAATCCATTTTTATACCTGATACCCAATGTCTTTGTCCAAAATAATATAAAAAGAATTTGGAACACAGGTGGAACCGCGGACAGCGTCTAGTACTACTGTTATTTGATAGCCCTCGATATTGTGGTACAGGGGTAAAGGATACGGGGGTGTTGTAATGACAGCATTTGACCTAAAGGGCGCTAATAACAACACCTTTAATGGGTCAAGAAAATAGCTTCATTTGTTTTTATGATGTCTTAATCGAATATATCAGACTGTCTTTAGTTAACATACGATCGCGATCGCGATATATTTAAACTAGTTGTACCCGCGACTTCGTAAGTGGAAACTTTAGTGGTAAAATACCCACAGTTGTGTGTTCTTTTAAAGTTCTTTAAAGGAAAAAGAGATATTTTCCTATATGATAGCTTGGTATATAAGCTGGAATTGTGCCGAATATCATCAATATTACTCCAGCGGATTAGCCTTAAATGCGTTACAGAAAGACACACAGAACTTCGGATTTATAATATAAGTCATCATTCTCCTGCCCTCATTCCATTATAAGTGACGTCGGTACAATATATAGTAGGCTTAGCAATGAGGGTAGTCGATTCTTCTCAGCCGAATACTACAAGGCGGGTCAACTTACCTTAGACACCTCGGTAGGAAATTAGAGTGGTCTATTCTATACCACCAGGCGGTCGCCTTTTACGATACTTCGATAACAAATGAGGGTGGTCTCTTCTACTCAGGTGGATACATAATATAACACGGCAGATTTATATATATTATTATGTTATAATTATATAATATAATATTGTTGTAAAATACTATGGTAATCGGCGATTAAGAAATCATTATTATTGGTGCAATAGTGACAGCCCTTAGTAATAGTGTTGCCAACCGTTTGTTAATATCAACACATAATAAATCCATATCCAAGTATTATCCATTTAAGTTATATTATTACGAGCACACCATAAATTATCTACTATATATTCTTATTAATTTATTAAACAAAAACAATAATATATACCAATGCGCTAAGAAGTCTAAATAAGAAGAACATTCAGAATTAGTGACTACTTTCACCCCCTCCATAACACACCCGGAATCACATAAATTTTTAACTAGGGTTTAAATAGTTACCCCCTTGATAGTGACCACGAAATATCACCGTTAATCCTAAATCCTTACCCAATATGAATAATTTATAGGAGTAGGCGCTACTTTGCCGAATTAAATAATAATAAATGTATGGGACACTTACACACGGTCGTCCGTCCCTAAAACTTAATACTTGTATTATGGTAGACAGACAACTAGTAGATATATACTTATATAATTTTTAAATACATATATAAATACAAATATACACCCAGACTAAAAGACCAACAAATCGATTTATAGAAAATGTTGGCCCTCAGCGGGAATCAAACCCGCGACCCGCGGAGCTGAAGGCAGGATTATTATCCAATCTTAATAAATGTAGTAACAATAATAGTATAAGGTAATAATCTGTGACACGGTTGAGGATACATTTCATCTTTTAGTGGAGTGTGCTCGGACCGAAGTCATGCGATCATCTTTTGTCAACCGATTCAAAGACGATATAAAACAATTGGGTGCTATACACATTATTCTTGCAGTACCGACGTCAGAGCATTAGGGTACGATGGGTCTGACATAACCTCAAAGAGGTTTTTGAAGATCCGATTAAAATAAGATTAAAAAAAAAGGTAATAATATTATTATTTAGCAATTTCATTGTAAGATTCCTCAAGCAAACTGAGCCACGAGAAACATTTAAATGTCAATTTAACCACACACATCAATTAGCACGTGCACCGCCAACGTCACGTATAGTTATAAAAAGTCACACATTTTCCTTAACTTGCGGTTTCACATGTAAAACTTATTTAAACGTACACTACCTACTGGTATTTAGTAATTAATATTGTTTAGCAAAAAGCCTAGTCTTATCACGGGTTGAAGGGCAAACTTTCTCTCAGTTGATATCCGCCCTTGATTTAATTTTGCGATATATGAGATATCCAATAAATGGCGTAAAGTATCTTATTGTATATCTAAAATCTGTAATCTCATTAAAAAAAAAATTTGATCGATTTAGGGGGTTAATAGGGGAGTAAATTGCAATTACTACTAAATTTATTAACACTAAATTCAGTATACATCATTTACTCTGGATTAAAAATTCTTTAGACTATGTGTTTTTAATCGATATTGATTTAGCGGATTCGCCTTGAAAACAGATGGACAGACATACTTTCGCATTTATAATACTCGTATTAATCATCATCCTCCTGCCCTTATCCCACTCTAGGTGGGGTCGGCAAAATATGTTACAAACATGTTGTCACATGGTTTTGCTAAGTATTTTACGATCGGCCGCCTGCCTGACGTCAACTTACCTCAGATGTATTTCACGACTCATCGCTAATTGGGTGGTCTATTTCACTGAACCGGATACAACACGATGGGTCAATTACCTTAGTCGCCTTTTATGACACCTCGGTAAGAAATGAGGGTGGTCTATTTTACTCTGCCGGATACCAGACGGCGTATATTACTCGTATTAATAAGGATTTAAAATCTAATTTGACAAACGTAGTTGCGAATACAGTATGTATGGCTAACAACTTTGTTATAATTTTTGCGGATTAACGTTGAATACCGGGGATCTATACTGTCTCAATGGATTTCTACACTACACTTGGCTCGTGCACTTGAGTCCGACGGCTCTCAGTTGAAGTGGCTTGTCCGCTCATAAAGTACAACTTTAGACTTAAAACGATTGTAAATAACGTGCTTAATATTTTCCGTCGATATCTGAGTCTGCTTGTGGACTATCAATGCTTCTAGTCCGGTTGGGACATTTTAAAATCATACCAAATTTTGCACCTCATGATCGACGAATTATTTACGACTTGTCTTAATACAAAACTAATGAAAATATTTTTTTGCTATAATCCGTGATAAAAGAAAAGGAGATAGAGTCCACGACAAAGTCGAGTCAAGACGATGCTTCGGTTACGGGGCGAAACAATTGTTTAGTGGTGGTTTAATTCTATTAATATTCTCTTAATTATTTAAGTGGAAGTAACAAACTTTTTTTTTAATTTTACGCTGTTTAAAGCTAGCCCATTTGACTTTTTTATATTAACGTGACCGTAAACCTTACAATAGTATATTGGAGCCATTTCGAAAAGTGGTATCTGAATAGAAGCTGCAATTTTTTTTACTCCTTTTGTGAACTTTTGTCCGTTTTGCCACGAAAGCTTGCAGTTCGCCCGTCAAAACTCGATCCGCTATTTTCTCCCGACAAAATACGCTACTATATGCTATTTTCCCGTGAACACTACTCTTATCGATTTACCTCTGAATTTTAGAATTCTTTCGCTATAAAACGCGTCGACGAAAAATTCTTTATGAAAAGTTTATACGAATAAGGGGTTCTTTTCAGTATTCGATACGAATAAAAGTTTTATAAATGCACAAATTATTTGTGCATTTTATCGGTAAAAGGTAAAAAAATTGTAAATTTATGTCATTGAAATTGTAATTGCAATGTACAAGTGCTATTGTTGTGGTGAATTAAATAATTGCCTTTGGAATGGATAGAAAAAATCTTTTTTTTTAAATTATGATGCGATACGTTATATGTGCGAGTGTGTGCGACGCTACAGTGGGACTGTGACTCTTATCAGCTTATGGGTTTAAACACTAGACAGGCACCATAGAGTCTTACCTTAAAAATACCTTTATGCCTTATTGACATTTACAATTTCTCACACAATTTTCGGTGAAACATTGTTAGCAAACCTGCATGTGAAAATTCCTGGTATTTGTGTAAACTACTGACATTCATGAGGCTTTCCGTACCTTAAAGGATAGAGGAGGTCTATGCCAAACAGTAATATAGTTACAGATTACTTAGGCGAGTACGAATGGCGAAAATTTAAAATCTACTATTATTAAAGAAGTTTGAATTACTTTCTTCCATAACGAAACAAGCCAGAGTAGAACTTCTAGAGTTTCCTATCTACTTTTCCGATTAAACGCAACGAAATTGTTCTGTGTAATCAGTTTTATGCGTAGTTTACAAGGTTTCATATTTTCTAGTTTGAAATTTCAACAGTCTTTCTTAAACTCGGTAGAAATAAATGAAAAATTCTCTTTCAAATATGTTTATAGAGGTTTGAATCTATTCCCAGTATGTCTCCCAGAGCGCCAGTGTTGCATTACTTTTGTTCTGTCCGCAAAGTAAGTGGTACTTCTGTTAATTATGTTGTGAATGTTTACAAGGAATTATAATATAGGAGTCAGTTATTAATAACATAGACCTTTGGGCTTGATCCAGTCTAGGATTACAATAGTGACAGACACGTAGACATGTTCAGAAGGAAGCTCATAAAAATCTAGGTCAGTTAGAAATAGAACAGCCTCGACATTTGCACGGCATTCAAAGTACGGTGTTGGATATAGACCGGTGGATTGCAACGCAGTCCTATACACCATTTTGAACTCAGTATATATATTTTTTGTAACCAAACCAATAAAAATATATGGGAAAATGACACGCACGGTCGGCCGTTCTGCAGTTAAGTAACATAATATGTACTTGTGTTATGAGTGACAGACAAGTGGTAAATAAATTTACATAATTTTATAAAAACACTAAAACACATATACTATACACCCAAAATCAAAGATGCAACAATTTTTTTTTATAGACAATGTTCGCATTCGACGGAATCGACCCGCGACCTGCCAAGCTGAAAGCATGGTCATTGCTACTTGCGTCAACGGGCTTTTCATTCTCTATTTTACGCTTTCACGGCTAATCCTGTTTTTTCTTCAGGAAATGAGAAACACACAGTTTATAATCGAGGGTATTATAACAATAAAGTTGACGAAAGCGAAGCCGCAGGAACAACTAGTTATAAATAAATAAAATTCAAATTTTAACTTGTTACATTTTTTGTTTTATTTTAATCTTCGGAATAATTATTCGATGCTAAAACAGTTTCCGCTTGCCTCAACCGCATTGACAAAAAAATTACAATAATATCGGGTTCAATACTGTATCGCAACGGAAGGCTCTAGTGTGCGCAAGCGTGGTGAGGTTACGACTAAATTGCCAGTTATATTTTACGAGTTAAGCGCAAAGTTCGGCGGACACGGCCTTTGGGCATAGCATAGGGTTGGCATTAAGGGTTGCGCAGAAAAGCTCAAATTTAGACACCTTCATCTTTCAAAAGTAATAATAAAATTATTTTGCTATAATCCGCGATGAAGTAAAATAGAAAATATATATAATGCTAAATGTAGAGTGGACAATCGGTTATCATACCTGATAAATGCGAGATTCGTAAAAACATACGCACAAACCTCCACTTCCGCCACCACAATACACACCATCGACCCATCGAGCCTGTCTCCTGATGATGCTTCGGTTGCGGGGCGAAACGATTGTTGAGTTTGTTGTAGTGAATGTATGTAGTGCTTGTGTATCGGCAAGATGATCAGTTAAAGCATTTTAAACCTTTAGGCGTTCCATTATTAATTCAGAGGTTGCAGATATAATTCTCTTGAGGTATGCAAATTTCGCCTGAATACTGAGTCACGTAGCCCTTACAATCGGCTGCTAAGTAATGCAGACTGAGCTTTCGTTATTACGTTTCTACGTGATCAAATCAAAAATAAGAACTGGAGCAACTGAGAAGTCATCAAGTCAAATAGCGAGGAGTACGTAAATTGTGCGATTGGAACCTAAATCATCTAAAGAAAGCGTGTAGGCTGGTGGCACGATCGCTCCCTGTCCACCATGGCGCGAACCACAGTGGGCAGGGAGAGATCGTGCCCCACCTGTGCCACGAGTTCCACCCGCTGAACCGCCCAAGCTGGACAGTCCGCGAGCGTGTGCAGCGCCGTGTCGAATTCGGCGCACTTATGGCACTCACCGGTCGGTTCGCACCGGGGCACCCGCCACAGATACCTCCCGGAGCAACCATGTCCGGAAAGCACCTGTGTCAGGCGGAAGGTGAGGACCCCATGCCTCCTGGCGACCCAGCCCTGGAAAATGGGCTGGATGGCTGAAATCGTCCAGAATCCTGGGAATTCCAGCCGCCGCCTCCATTGGCCGAGGAGCTCCCCCTGAGCTACCCTCCGCCAGAAGGGGGAGGCTCGTCTCAACCAGTCTCTACAATCGTGAACCTCACCTGCACGAGGCGCACCCTGCAAATAAGCAAACGAGGTTCTGGCGATTTACTAATAGCGGTATAATCATTCTATAGCTGACCTAAATACTATTAGACTAACAGTGGGCAGCAGCACAGTCGGTGGAACATCGGCACTACGATCACTTACCCGCATGGTGATTATTGGCAAAACCTTCATGGTCATACACAATATCCTACTTATGATCTCACAATCAAGAGAAAACCTATTTACACTTTAGCCGCTAGGCTTTATTTACTAGACGATTCTGCCTACGAATTATTGTTGACTCAATTTTTTATCGTATATTATCTCATGAATTTTTTTTTATCTCGATAGAAGGGTTGGAACTTAGAACCACCAAGCTCCACCAATGCGGATTAGGTTACTCCTATCCCAAGAATTACAGACAGATTACTTACAGATCTAACTTAAGTGTTAAATCGCTGGAAAAACTACTGCGCAGAATTATATGACATGGGAGAGTTAACAAAGGCTGAAATCACATGAACCACAGAGGAACCTGATATCTTACCATTTGAAATTGAGAATACCATCAAAGCTCTTAAATACAAAAAATCACCGGGTAAAGATGCTATCACGGCGGAAGTTCTTAAAACCTAGGCCAGCAAGGCGAGAAGGCTATCACCATAATCTGCAACACTATATGGGAGATGGCCGCAAGACTGGACAGAGTCGGTGTTTATACCTTTGCATAAGGAAGGCTCCCCAAAAGACTGAAAATTACAGGACCGTAGCATTGATATCCCATCCTAGTACAATCCTCCTCCATGATATAAGCCGACGTTTTAACTACTTTCTAGGCCGACAGATATCTGAAGAGCAAGCTGGTTTCGTTTAAGGGAGGGAAACGCGGGAACACATAATGAACGTCCGACAAATAAATAATCGAGAAGAGCAGGGAATTCAATATTCAGGGAATTCAGGGGGGTCATATTTTTGATCGGCTATACTAAGGCATTCGACTACGTGCAATGGGACTAACTATAGAAAGTATTAATTGAGATGGGAGTTCCTGAACACCTCGTTGCGTTGATCCAAAGTCCGTACGCTGAAATATACGCTCCTTATAGGTGGAAAGAGATTATCTAATCTCCGGAATGCTGATGACATCATTCTCCTGGCAACATCCATAGACGAACGACGAAGAAGAAGACGTGAACGAGCTGTTTCAAAAACTCAAATCAGAAAGTGGTAACATAGGTCTAATAGTGAACAGAGCGAAAACAGAGGAGATGATACGAAAGATGTGCCCCTGAGATAAAAAGGCGAATCGGAATAGGAGGATATGCTATGACCCTTCTAAGCAACATTTAGAAGAAAAGAGAAATTGGTATCAAAACCAAAATCAGATTGATACGTGCACTGGTACTCCCAATCTTCCTGTATGGAGTGGAGACATGGACGTAGCCCGGGAAAGGCAAAGGTTTGATGCCTTTGAGATGTGGTGGTGGTGATTCATATTTCGGGCACACGTTATGCAGAGGCGATAAAAGTTTCGAGAAATGTGGGCGAGAAAACTTTGTTTGTGGTCGAAAACACTGAAGGAAAACGATCATGAGGTCGTTTCCCAACAAGAACTTGGACTGACCAAATAAGAAACTCGTCGTCCTCCACATATCACACAATCGTAAGAGAGACAATGGATCGAAACCGATGGAGGCATATCATCAACTCCAGACACAACCCTGATGCTGCCAACGATCCTCAGACATGAATGACCGACGATAGAGAGACAGAAAGATCCCAAGAATCTGCTAAAAATATTCAGGTTTACTATATTAATGACTTACGAAACGGAACGGAATACCGCGGTATTGCATCTGTACTATGGTTTATACCATACGATTCATATACGATAAACCATTGAGATTTCATTCAATTTCATCCTGAATTTCCATTCTATAGACGCTCTTGCAGCTCTACTGACTCCTTAAACCGCAACTCCGCACAAATCGATATTAACCACAACGTGAAACACAAAACCATTTTCAATTGACTTACGAGTATGTCAACCGTTATTAGAGTTTTCCATCATCAGAAAATACAATCCATACTTATATTTTAAGTACGTCGGTCTTATCTTGTTTGTATTTCTTTCTGTGGTGTATCTGTTAGTGGTTAATCCACTAGCTTAAGGAATGTTGACAAAATCATGTTTCCATTGAAGCTTGTATATTGGGGTATTATATTGGATAATAAAAAACTCGCATTTTGAAGTTTCATTAAGATTTCCCTTTATAAGAATTAAAATTGACTCCTAAAAGTATATTTAATGGACAAAAGAGATTGGACTTGCCTGAATGCCGTTTGTAAATACAAAAGAGCTATTTGAATAAAGAAGAATTTGAATCACAGATTTTGTCGATCCACGCAAAATTTATATAAGTACATTTTTCAATAAATAATTTTAATTCGAATTTTCATAAAGAGTCTACAATGAGGAAAAGGCCTCATCTCTCCTTTAAAGAGAAGGATTGGAGACTTATCACTCAGTTCGAGGTGTTCCGACGGAGATTGGTGGGTTACATATACCTTAGAACTCTTTGTGCAAATCCAATTCTCATTATGTTTTTATAAACTGTATACCGCATGTTGAATGGTAAATATCTTAAAACTCGTATGATTTGACAAAAACCGTTTATCTGAAGTTCAAAGACTCCAAAATCCTTTGTAGGGGGATTTTATACTGTTATTTATAGGCCCATCACAGCTTCATATCACCTATCAACTAGGATTTCCGATCATTCACGCGGTTTTATTGCTGGTCGAAATTTCTCGAACGAAAACTTTCAAACTATAAAAGTTACTTGTTTTCTTTGAAAGTAGGAAAAGCTACTTTACGTACGTACCATTAAAACTTTCAAGCTGTACGAATTCCACTCCGTGATCTTTCGTTTCGATTCTTTATTCAAATAAGCTTGAAAACAAGCGGTATTGAGCTGTGTATCCTACAGCTTGTTCAGATTGCTTCTGCAGCGAGGAGTTAATAAGGAAGTCACAGTTTTTCTAATTTTTTTATATAAAGTTGTATTTCTTAATACATATTAAGCGAGATAAGGGTGAAAAGTAAATTACAGCTTTTTTATATCCTCAATGTTAGGCTTCATAAAGGTATGTATGAGCTTTTTGTATAATGGCACAGATAAAATTGATTTTTAAGTGGAATTTGGTTATAGTATCTATTTTAACAACATTAATGCTACTGTGGAATTCATACTCAAAAATTAAGCATTTTTATTTGTTCATATAGTGAACGGCATTGACGTCGTTGCATCAAAGACCAAATTACAAAAAAGCGTGAAAACAAATTCGTTCAAAAAGCACGATCGAAAAGTCCAAATGTAAAATAAATTTGAACGTGGAATTCAAAACTAAGTGCGAAATATTTGTGATCAAAGTGACAAATGCGGATTGGTAGATTACACATATCTCCAGAATTCTCTAGAGATATGCAGGTTTCCTCACGATGTTTTCCTTCACAGAAAAGCGTGTGATAAATTGCAATTATCAATTAAACAAATAAGTTTTAACAGAAAAACTCATTGGTGTCTGCCCGGGTTTGAACCCGTGACTTCCTTAAAAGAGTCGCACGGAATTACCGCTGGGCTATCACAGCTTCTAGATCAAGATATTTAGTTAATCTTATTATTATTCTTATTATAGAGATACTAAATCACTGAAGTTGGTGCAAACAAAGTGACAGGTACCAATATTGAATATTTATTCATCAACCGCAAAATTACGAATAATGATTGTATTATCTTATCTAAAGCTTATCACACAAATCTGTTGTTAGCATGTATGATAAGTTCGTTTAATATACAAACTATAATACTGTATATATAAGATACAGAATGTAGGTGAGGAGTGACAATATGATAAGGGGTTGACACAGTCAGTGCCCGCATGCTCTCATGCTATCGTTCGACTATTGTGTACTTAGATAATATCAGGGTAAGTAAATTAATGTAACAATCAGCATTTGCTGTTTGTGGCAATGATCATATATCCTGATAGTCTAAACATATTGTTTACATCTAACCTTTGTAGGAAGCTTCATTTTAATTATTAAATATCTTGAGAATACTGTGATACTATTTAATTACAAGTTACAAATGATAAAAGACTAGTTGTGCCAGTAGCTTCGCCCGCACAGCGAAGCGCACTGCAATAAAAGATTTAAATTTTGCCGTTTCCGCAATATTTTTTATTGCTGCTCCTTTCCTATTATCTATAGCCTTTCTCGATAGACTATCTTAAACTTAAAGAATTTTTCATATCGGTCCAGTAGTTCCTGAGATTAGCGCGTTCAAACAATCAATTAAACAAACAAACTATTTAGTTTTAGATATTAGTGTAGATACATAGGCCCGGGAATGAGACCATGTGACTCTTTCGAGAAAGTCACGGGTTCAAACCCGCGGTAGGCTCCGATGAGGTTTTCTGTTAAAACTTATCTGTGTTATTGATAAAAATGTATCACTTACTTTTCGAAAATAATGCGAGAAAACCTAAATATTTCTAATGTATTTTGGTGATATGTATACTCCAAACCTAAAAAAATTATTTGAATACGTTTATTTATTTATTTTAGTAAGACTATTATTTACATAATATAAACATAGATAATAAAAAACTGTTTTATTCTATAAATTAATTAATATATTTGTTTAAAATTTATTAATGGTATTTTTATTTGTAGAACACAAATCGATGCTACCCTTCATGTAGAATGTAAAGGAAAGTATATAGTCGTACAAAGTGTAATGACAATCGCGTGTCTACTAGTGCACCATAGCACCATTAATCCGTCGATATGCCGACGCTGGAGTAAATCTGAATACATTTATGGGCATCGATTTCCTATCACGGCATTGATGGCATGCTATTTATTGGAACATCATAGGTTTATATGTCCCCATCATTGGACAGTTTATTCGGAGCTGCACACACATAGCGACTCGAATACAACATTCATACCTAATCTATACTAATATAGCTACTATAACCACTACCATCATGTGTATTGTAAAGCTATTGTATGTACTATAAAGCTGAAGAGTTTGTTTGTTTGTTTGAACACGCTATCTCAGGAACTACTGCACCGATTTGAAAAATTATTTGAGTGCAAAGCAGTCCATTCATCAAGGAAGGCTATGGGTTATATAACATCACGCTAAAATGAAAAGGAGCGCGCCCAGTCAAATTTAATTGAAATCTAAATTACTAACACTAATTGTTTACATCATTCATCAACGTTGCATACAATATCAATATTGAACAATGATATGGAAATTTTTAGCTGAAAACTGTTTGAAAGTTGCGGGCGTTGTGATTCAATGCGTGAAAATTTGTAAGAGAATATGGAGAGTTCTAATAATATAATTATAAGTGACTTTGTGCAATACAAATTTAAAAAATTATGAATTTTCTACGGAAGCAGTCACTTTCGAAACGAACGCTTCAAGAGTAAATAAAAAGGGGTTATAACAAATCAGAAGCGAACGTGAAAAGTGAGATATACTAAGCGATAATAAGGTCGAGCGTTTTAAAACGATATTTAAAGCGCTGACGCTTGTGAAAAGATAACTTTTGTTTTGAAACGTGCGGTAACGTGATAAGGGAGGGTAGGACACTAGGAAACGTGACTGGATCGGAATAACAAGGATCGCATCACTAGTCAAACAATTGTGATCGTAAAGCATACTTGTTAAACAACAATGTAAAGGAAAATCCAGTTTAGTCCGACACCCGTAATGCTGATTAAAACTGTAATCCCGAGCTTCGCTTTTCAATTAATTACATAACCGATAAAAATGAAAAACAGTAATAGATAATGCAATTAAAATTACGTATACAAATCACTTTAAGTATTGTATTGTTTATTGACATAATCAAAATTCGTACAGAGAACAAAAAAGGATTTTTTTTGTATAATTAGTCCATTCACCCTTGAAACTAGCAATATATTAATTTTTTACGTTAGTTTTAATTTAATAACTCGTAGCATATACGTTTAAATTATATAGTATAAAGTATTATAATTTTAAGAACGAAATGCCGAAAGAAACTAACATATTTAAGATAATGAGGATATATAATATATACGTGTGAATAGTTTTCCCAATTCAGCATTGTATGTGACCGATTTTTACAAGTTAAAGTAATTTAAAGTTGAATAAAACCTACAAAGACAAGTAATATCATCAAACATTATGTTGGAGAAAAACCGAAAGAGAATCTCTTTAGTATAACATAGAACTACAGACGTGACGGAGACTTGTTTTATGATATGTAGTAATAATCTACAAAAATCAAGACAATAATAAAAAATAACTTTTTTCATATTTGCTAATCAATATCACAGACGCTTTAGGTGATATATGCCCTGACACAAAACATTGACGGCTCAGAAAAAAATAAGGTATATAAGTCCGGTTAGTCGAATAGATTTCCATCGATCGAGACAAAAAAATCCCTTAGAAAATGTTGTTTTGGAAATGCAAATAGCAATGCAAATATATTTTACATCATTCAAACACGTCGTCGTGCTACTAAATTATATAAGAGTAAATTCTAACAGACGCGACTAGTTTTAGACGCTAGAAATACGAGTAGATCTTTAGTCAAAGTTTTCAGACGTAAGTCCTAAGGGTTGTTTGTACTTTTCAACCAATGTAACATATGTTTACGTAAGTCTGGACGCACGTGTTATATATCTGTGTTGGCTAGATATACCAGGCACATTTCAGTGCTTTTCGTTAGTAGAATAACATAGCAAGATATGTTGTCGCCGATGACTTTCGGTTTGTATTTTATAGGAACACTGTCATGAAACAAGAGTATCGCGCCCTTTTCACTGAAACGGTGGCACCACTGTACCGGTGTTGTTCCCGGTGGAGTCTTCCTATTGCTAAAACGTGTCCAGTGACATTCATTTGTTCTTTATTCAAGAGAAGTGTATCTCGGAGCGGGAATTGTGGTATTTCTATTATAGCGTGTTATTGTAGGAGTGCGCTAACAGATAGTAGAATCTACTGATGTGGTAATCTCAAAAGGAGCAACCCTTAAGTTACTTGAATATTATTACCTATTTCTTTATTCAACCGATACACGTCCACTGTGGGACATAGATGGATAGTGGGCTCAAAATCGATCGTGGAAAGTCGCTCGATTTAACCAATACAGAATCTTGTGATATATAGAAAATGTTGGCCTCGGCGGGAATCAGCAGCAACCCACGGAGCTGAAGGCAGGGTCACTACCTACTGCGCCAACGGGCCGGTCTCTAATATACTACTATGTTGTTTTTTCCTATTCGCTAAGGAAAAACATGAATTTTATTTATTTACACACGTGATAAGGTCATCATCTTCCTGCTATTATCCCACTCTAAGTGGGGTCGGCACAACATATCATAAACATTTTGTCACGTGATTTGGCTACTTATTTTACGACCAACCACCTGCCTGACATCTTACCTTAGTCGTATTTTACGACACCTCGGTAAGAAATAGGGTGGTCTATTCTACTTAACCGGATACCACATGATGGGTCAAGTTACCTTAGTCGCTTTGTAGGACGCTTAGCTAAGAAATGAGAGGGTACTCACAAACTTTTGCATTTATAATTTTAGGATAGAATGTATTAATATAATCGACTTTCTTTGTGAAATTCATTAGATATATCAATATAATATACTTCTCCCATAATACTAATAAAAATGTATTCCACCCGACCAAATCGGGGATGAGAAGATCTATAGAAGAACCAAAATTATCGATAAAGCGCAACATATCGCAAATCTAAATAGGTTTATTACTTTATTTGGTTAATGTAAATACAAATCTACTCTTCAAGAGATAAAGGAGGTTTCCGCCTAACAATCTGACAGGCAGACTATTTTAATTATTTACGAATGCATCAATGTTTTAATGAATTGAGAGATTGAAAGATGATAATTGATATTAATTTCATCGTTTTATTGTATTTCGCTCAGTTCATTGTTAAGCTCGTTCAGATGAACGTCATTCGTGGAAAATTAAACGACATTAACAGATATTGAAATTAATTCAGTATTGCCTAATTGATATGGAAATGTTCGTTGTAGGTACAAAGTGCGAGTGAAAGATAATGAATGATGAAAAGAAAAAAGAGGAAAAATTACATAATAACAAAACCTAGTATTAGAATAAAGGCCATAGTTTAAAAAACTATAAGGAAAGATAATAATTTTATTTAGTGACGATTGCACATACTTTATCAATTGTCCTATAACAATCGCATACTAAGCAATTTTAGTTCTTCTTAAGAAGATATTACGATAACATAAATGTTTATTTATCTTTGCCCATTAAAAATTTAAAGAACATCGTTCTTAAGGAGTAAACTATAACGTGTAGCAGAGAAGCCTTGCGTTTATATCGGTTACTACAACAGTCGGATCACTGTTGGGCAAGTCTGTTCTCTCCATTATGGACCTCCGCGATAACTGATTGGAGTGACGTGGGACTTACTAGAGGGTCACGGGTCAAACAACGGAAAAGCACAAATGCACGCCTCTGTTAATGCACTTTTATGTTCTTACTATTGTTATTATTACTTAAACTAGTGAGGAAATCTAGATATCTTGGGAATTCTTATGTCTTCATATAGTGTATGCACTAAATTTGTAAAGATAATTTTTTAGAATAAGAATTTTATTCACAAAATCATTGCAGCAAATTTGCAGTTTTGTGATCGGAGCGGCCACAAAACGGCAAACGGAGCGGCGGCGGATATATTTATATACATATATGTATGTGTAATATATATATATATATATATATATATATATATATATATATATATATATATATATATATATATATATATATATATATATATATGTTCCTAAGAATCTTGATTACTGTATCATTTAGTGTATGCACTACATCTATAAAGTTAAGTATTTCAATCGCAAAGTCGCAAACCCAGTTTGCAACGTTTTGTGAACCAATCCGCTAACGCCCGCACACTTGCGGCGACTCGTTGTCTCCGCTGCAATACAATATAGCGACCCCCCACCCCACTCATTCCAACACTCCACCCACTCACGGCGGCTAGCCGCTTCGGTTTTTATAAAACTGTCAAAAACTCTCATATGGTTAGCAATTAAAAAAAATTAAATTAAAAAAATAATAAATAATAAATATATGGGACACTTACACACACGGTCGTCCGTCCCCAAAGTAAGTAACTTAATACTTGTGTTATGGGTGGCAGACAACTGCTGAATATATACTTATATATTTTCTAAATACATACTTAAATACAAATAAACACCCAGGCTCAAAGACCAACAAATTCATTTTTTATAGAAAATGTTGGTCCACGGCGGGAATCGAACCTGCGTAAAAAATCATTTTGAATCACAGTATATTCTAATGTAAGGAGTAGTTTGTGCTATTATAGTAATGATATGCGAGGATAATGCTAGGAGGTAGTTCTAAAAACCTGCTTGCTTTGGTAGGTGTTATGAACACCATAACATCACATTTCAAAAGCAATGATTTCTATTAGGTTATTAATTGTTAGTTCGAACAACTCCCCACTAGAAACTATACTTAGAAGTTTAAGCAGCAGAGCTCAATGTTAAAGACCTAAGGCGAAAATAAATTCTTCACGCATCTTCAATAGCTCTTCTTCTTATTCAATCGATGGACGTCCAGTGTAAGACATAGTTCTCTTTAAAAGTTTTGTGAATTAATTTGTTGGCCTTCGAGTTTGGGTGTATATTTGTATTTAAGTACGTATTTAAAAAATATACAAGAATATATTCACCAGTTGTCTGTCTACCATAACACAAGTATTAATTATTATTACTTATTTTGGGGACGGACGACTGTGTGTGTAAGTGTCCCATATATTAGGTGTAGTAAAAAGTAATCCATTAATTTTGCACGATATTGACGACTTGATCTAGTGTAGTTAAACATATCCAAATTTATTTCATTATGAATCGTTTTGTTCGATAACTTGTCGCCATTTTTAGGGTAATCTTATTTTGCATTCTCATAGAAATCTTCATTGTTATTGTCAAAAGATTGGGACAGTCGATTTTCACAAGCTTCTCTTGAGACGAATTTTTCACCAACAAAAACATTTTCCAGTGACAAGAAAAGTTGGTGATCACTTGGAACTAGGTTAAGACTATAAGATGGACACATAAAAATTTCCCAACCAAGCTCTAGGAACTTCTTCTTTTTCTTCACAAAAATGTCTGTTTGTCTGCTTTTAGTACGAAAGCATACGCTTTTGACACATTTTAGTGAAAATCGATAGCACTTGTGCAATGCGAGCTATCGATTACTAACGACATAATCGAAAAACAATGGATTACTTTTTACTTGACCTATTATATATTTTTTATTTATTAATTGAGGGTATTCCGTAGTCTTGAATTGAACGCTTATTCAGGTCTGGGAGAGCAATATTGTGTTCCAGGCACAATATGTCAACTTGACACCGAATATATTACGCCTCACAGCTACTTGACAGACCTTTGGTCTGACCGGTCGGGCTTCAGTAATAAAACAGGCTAACCGGAAGCCAATTTAAGGCAATTTATCAATGCACAAAGGGGATATTTTATTAAAAAATGGTTTTTTATATCCATCTTTAATATTTAAATGAGTTAATCTTGTATATATATTCCGAATCTCGGAAACTGCTCTAACTATTGTCACGAAATTCAGCATGAAGCAAGGTTTTATTTTAAATAAAGGCGTTTATTACCTGTTTACGGGGATTGAAAAATGAGAAAATGTAGAATTGAAAGGATATTTGAGCTGTCAAATGCAAAGCTGTGATAGCCTTAATGGTTACGGGCGACCCAAAAAAATTATAACTAGGTTCAATTACCACATGTCACCCGGCGCTTTCTTTCTTTATATCTTCCTGCCCTTATCCCACTCTAAGTGGAGTCGACACATCATGTTATAGCCTCCCGGTTGGTGGTGGGCGGGACGACCATTGGAATCTCAGGTACTTTAAAGTAACCTGGGATTAATTCTCGACACCCGATGGACGTTCGAGGCCCACTTCCGGCGGCTCACCCCCAGACTAATGGCGACCGCCGGAGGTCTGAGCAGGCTCCTTCCAAATGTGGGGGGGCCGAATGCAGGCTGCCGGCGCCTTTACGCCGGGGTGGTCCGCTCTATGGCCCTGTACGGCGCTCCCGTATGGGCGGAGCGGCTGAACGCCAGATCTCTGCCCCTGTTGCGTGGGGCGCAGAGAATTATGGCGGTCAGACTTGTGCGGGGCTACCGGACCATCTCCGGCGAGGCGGCCTGCGCCTTGGCTGGGTCCCCTCCGTGGGACTTAGAAGGTGCTTGCTCAGGCCTACCACCGAAAAGCTGAAGCCCGTTCATCGGGGGGAAGCTCTGAGGTGGTAGAGGTTGACTGGCGGAGTGCAGCTCAGGTGGAGCTCCTCCGCCAATGGAGGCGACGGCTGGAATCGCCCAGTGCTGGCCATTGGACGATTTCTGCACTCCAGCCCATTCTCCAGGGCTGAGTCGCCAGGAGGCATAGGGTCCTCACCTTCCGCCTAACACAGGTGCTTTCCGGACACGGTTGTTTCGGGAGGTATCTGTGGAAGGTGGCCCGGTGCGAAGAGTCCGGTGAATGCCACGAATGTGGCGCTGAGTTTGACACGGCGCTGCATACGCTCGCAGACTGCCCAGCTTGGGTGGTTCAGCGAGCGGAGCTCGTGGCAGAGGTGGGGCACGATCTCTCCTTGCCCACCGTGGTTCGTGCCATGGTGGACAGGGAGAGATCGTGGGCAGCGATGGCCTCCTTCTGCGAGGACATAATCTCTCGGAAGGAGGCGGCGGGGCGGATCCGATAAGTCGAGTCTTTGGATCCGATCCGCCGCAGGCGAGCGGGGCGCAGACGACTCGCCGAAGCCCGTCGTATGCCGCCCTAACGGGGACCTATGGGCGTTCTGAACGGGGGCAATGTGTCCAACGTCACCCTGTCCCCGCCACCAGCAGCGTGGTGGAGCACTGTCAGGTTTTTAGTCGGTGAGAGTCCGACATACCCGCCGCTCGTCCCCGTCGGGCGGTGATGACCCATAATGGGTTTTCCTGACACAAAAAAAAAAATCATGTTATAGCCATGCTGTCACATGATTTGGCTGCCTTTTTACGACCGGCCTCATGTCTGACGTCAACTTCCCTCTGTCGTATTTTACGACACCTCGGTAAGAAAAAGGGTGGTCTATTCTACTCAGCCGGATACCACACGGCGGGTCAACTTACCTTAGTCGCCTTTTACGCCACCTCGGTAACAAATGAGGGTGGTACTATTCTATTCAGCCGGATACCAGACGGCGGCGCTTTCTTTCTTTATAATTTTTTTATTGCATTTTTTTATATCTTCTAAAATATTACCGAGCAAGGCCCGGTCACTCAGGTACTTTACATCAACTAACTTGATAAATAATGGAAATGGAAAAAATCTTACCAACAACTGGCACATCTTTCAGACTTCTCCTAATATACTCATTTCGTATTCTATCAAATCTTGTCACACATCTACGTTAACATTCTCATCTCATTTGTTTTCACCTTTCTTTAATATGTATACGCCGTTGTAATTCGCACAAATCAAACGATATCCATTTTTCTCCTCTTTTCATTAGTGCGCTAGACCGTAGAATAACGTAAATACATTTTGTGTTGGTTACTAGAATTATATATCTATCGGATAAAAGCTTTTCAAATTTACAATATAGAAAAATGTTTTAAATCGGGTCAACAACAGAATTTATTATTTCGATGTAAATCCAATCAAAACTCTATTAATTGGAGATGGAATACATATTCAGTGAAATTCAGGTCAGGTCCTAAAAATTGTAATCCGATAATAATTGACTACCGCGATTCAAATTTAAATTAAAATTTTTTATTCGTCCTTTTATTAATAGAGGAATACTCTTCTTATACAGACAATGATTTGATAAAAATAAGTAATTCCACTGAAATTGTGAGCGAATTAATGAGTTTATAACAAGGAAAAAAATTCAAAGATGCTAATAAAGCTTCACAGCTAGTAGTAAGCCGCTAAAAAGGATAAAAAGCGTGTCATTATACCCGAATTTATTAATATTTAAGCGTGTTTACATTTGTAAGTATGGGGGGGGGGGGAATTCCGCCCTCCTTATTCTAAGACACGTACAACTTGAGACCCTTCAAATGTGAAGTGAATACAGAAGCGCTACAATAATTAAGTCAACCGTGGTCCATTTTTCCATCAAGCAAGACTTTTAAGTCATAAAAAAGATATTGTGAATGCGTTCCACTTGAAACTCGTGTTATTCTGTATAGAAGTACGTTTTAGGTAAAGTAAGCAAGTAGCGGCCTGTTACTATCCCACTGCTGAGAATAGGCCTCTTCTCTCCGTTTTCGGAGAGAAGGTTTGGAGCTAAGACCTACCACGCTGCTCCAGTGCGGATTGGTAGGTTACACATATCTCCAGAATTCTCTAGAGATATGCAGGTTTCCTCACGATGTTTTCCTTCACCGAAAAGCGTGTGATAAATTGATATTATCAATGAGACACATTTTAACAGAAAAACTCAATGGTGTCTGCCTGGATTTGAACCCGCGACCTCCTCGAAAGGGTCGAGCAGGGTTACCGCTGGGCCATCACAGCTTTATGTTTTACTAAGCGGAATATCGTAGTAAAAATATGTATAAAATTATTAATTAGGTAATTATTATGGTTAATTCCCTGAAAAGTGACAAGAGGGCTGGCTCCTTTTCGCACAGAGAATCAGGTTTGCGATTCAACACGGAAACGCTGCCAGTATTCTTGGGACCATTCCACGTGGGCATGATTTGTATAGTCCTATGGTGTAAGTAATTTAAGATAGACATAACTTGAAAATTCTAGATGTAAATAAAAAAATATGTTAGTAATATTTGCGAATTAATTAAGTTAATTAACCTTAAAAGTAAAAATAACGGCCTATAACTAATCCACTGTTGGGCATAGATAGATCTCCTCTTTCCGTTATTGAAGAGAAGGCTTGATACTAGAATCCACTACGCTGCGGACTCCAATGCGGATTGGTAGGTCATACATAACCCCAGAATTCTCTAGATAAGAAGGTTTCCTAACAATGTTTTACTTGACCAAAACGCATGTGAGTCCTATGATATCATATCTTACGCATAAACGTAACTACGTTTATTCCTGTTTCCCAAGGAAAAATTTAAACATTTTGACAGAATAAATTATTAAATAAGTTCGCCCTTAATTGTGACATTGGAAATGATTAAATTCTTTTAAAAGTTGGTAAATACAATCTGCAAAAATACTTAACGACTGTGTTCTTACGTCCTACCTTCGTTATTTCCAAAAGAAAAACGGCATATTTATTTTATTTTATGTGTTAGCATGGTAAGGTAAGTTGGTTTTATCTTATCTTAAATATTATATGAGTTAATCTTGTATGTATATATATTTTCGGAATCACGAAAACGGCTCCAACGATTTTCTTGAAATTCAGGATGCATGAGGTTTTGCGGGCGAAAAATCGATCTAGCCCTAGCTAAAACTTATTTTATTTTTCTTTAAATCGTTTTATCCCTATTTTTGTGCATTAAAAAAATACTACAATTTACATTGAATATATAAAAGACTATTTTTGCCATAAATTTTCAAGTCAGCATAGTTTATTCGAGGAATGGGTCTCAAGAAATGAAAATACCTAGGATCGAACTCATCTACCCAATATTTTTTTTTCTTTTTTTTGTAGTTTCTTTTTTTATTTTGTAAAAATTACCGAGCAAGGCTTGTTCAACCAAGTACTGTGTTATATATGATACTAGCGGCCTGCCCTTGCTTCGCACGGGTATAAAATATATATCCCATTTCAGTCAGTGTAAAAAAAATGATAAAAATCGATCCAGTAGTTTTGATTTATTCATTACTGCCCGTGGCCCGCAAGCGTTAAATTTGGAGAAAAACAATTTCCTCTCCCTATACCAAGACGATTTCCTGCTATTTTTGGAATATCTAAACTCATATAGTACATTTTTACTTATTTACTTTTACATTTTACCTATGTATTTTATTTTTACAATTAATTACAGAATGTCTTTAAACAAACTCTAAAAGATTCGAAGTGCTGCTATAGGGTGAAGCGCGGCGTCCTCACGGCATTTTAAATCTGTAATATCTCCGAAAATGTTCACTTAAATTGCATGCTGTAAACGGCCATATTGATCTATATTAAATCAACAATTTATTTAAGGTACTCAATTGGATAACGATTAATGCTGTATTGTATAAAAATTGCTTTGAACATAAGGCATCATTTTTCGTAAAAAGTAAATGAAAAAAACTGCTATTGTGGGTTATCCATAAGAGATAGACATATACCATCGCGGACTTTTCTGTAGACCTTTTTAAGGTGTACAAATACTTAGTACATCATTTTGATAAATCTCGTAAGGTTTAGCCTGCGTTTGCAATGTAAGCCGAAAAAAATGTAATTATTTACAGAAACCTCAAAAATTACAGTATTTCTCTACTTCGTATTGAATGTTATTATACGTACAAACCTTCCTCTGGAATTACTCTATTTATTAAAAAAAACCGCATCAAAATCGGTTGCGTAGTTTTAAAGTTTTATGCGTACATACGGAAATATGGACTTTGTTTTATAATATGTAGTGATAATCTATTGCTCTTTCCATTGCCCATTGAGTGAGGGTTGGTTATAAGGCCCATAGCGCGCGCTAACAAAAATACGGGCTAAAAATAATTATGCGTATAAGTAGGGTAGTAAGGGGTGAGTCGGGGGTGATAGACTGTGTTTTATTCAATTATCAACAGCGCTGGCGCCTCGCTCGGTGGCAGGAAGCCCCGTGCCGCAGTGTTGTCTACTTACCTTTACTTATTGTACTTACCCCTATCGGCTTACGAGTATATGTTACTTTGTTTATACTTACTGTATTTACTTAGAAAAAAATGAAAATAATTCATTGTAGGCGATAGAACTTTGGGGAATTCTAGCTAAAGCTTTATAGTCAGCTTCGTACATTAGTTTTGCACCAAGTGATATTTGAAGTTAGTTCTGTGTATCTGTTTGCTCCAAGCTCATGCTTAGAGCAAACATATACACGCTATGCGTGCCAGCATGAGCTAGAAACAAACAAGCAAGCAAGCTTTAAGAAAGGTATAGTATCAGCACGAGCTTAACACGAAACTCAGCGTGGAAGCTATCCAATAGGATTTCTTCAAATGTTCCTTACGGTAGGTAGGTTTAGAGACTCCACCTATATGAACGTTTCGTACTTTCGGGTCCTCATTAGGTCAGCGAAGAAGCTCACTATCCAAGTGATATTATTCAGCGATCCTTGTCAAGTATCTAATTTTCGAAGTTTGGATTTCTTTCTGCACTCTACAACCTTTTTCCAGATATCTATCCCATCAATTTGTTGCAGAAGTCCGTGTCTCTTTTCCCGGAACCCATGTCCTATTCATCTTTTCTAATTTTGATGGTCGGTAAATGACTACATTAGTTAATTTACGGGTCCACCTTATGACCTCGCGATACCGAGGCGTGAAATCGTTAGTAAGTAAATAAGTTGGTAAGAGGTTTTTTAAAGCGACGACTAAGTTGTTAATAAAGGCTATTATAATTTTTTCTAACCTGGTCTTTGATCTAAAATAAGATTTTGGAAGTATAAGTTACTGCGTACTTTATCACCATTTCAATAACCTCTCAAAAAGTGGAAAGTGTCAGTGGATAAAGTGGGAAGTGTCCAGCTAATATTGTCCTCTTTTTAGAATTTTATACCTTGCTTGTACTAATTATAAATTTATCATATTTAGATACATTGGCGACTCCAATTTTTATACAAACCTCCTTAATTCTTATACTATTGACTCTTGACTACGAATGGGTGACGTCAAGTACAAGGTCATAAGTATAAGACAATAGGGCTGATTTATAGAAGTAGGCTTTACTTTGTGGAATTCCATAGTCCAAAGTTATAATAGAATTATTTTGCTATAACCCGCGTTTCTTAAGAAAATTTATGTAATGCTAAGTGTAAGAAACAGAAACCGTTCATATACTTTATACATGCACGATTAGTTACAGTACGTATCACCGCCACCAATAACTATAATGTTGCATGTATAAGGTATGTGAACTTTTTCTGCGGATTAAACCAAAATAATTCTATCATAATTTTTGTAGAATAGGGCTGATTTCGGTATAGATCATCATTAGAAGAAAACTTACCTTAGGCACTAAGAAGTTTTGGATGAAAAATCTCTCATATTCACGCTCTTGAACGTTATGTTTAAGAAGTGTGTCGCGACTCAGCAGAGTTAGCAACTCACTCGATGGTCTCGGTATTCGCTTTTACAATAAAATTCCGCAATCAATACTAGATCAGTCTACAGAAAGGTTTAAATTAAGTAAGAGATATGCTTATACGTAAAGCATATTACAAAATTGAAGGTTATTTGGATGATAAAAAACCCTGGATTAGAAAATCCTTTCAGCTTCATACAAGACTGCGGTTTAATAATGTAAAATTGAAAATGTTTAAAAGATTGACCGCCGAGTTTCTTTCTGGTTCTTCTCGATAGAAGGTTCTCGGTAAGAGCAACATTCCGAACCAGTTGTAGCTTCATTAATCATATTGATCCTTGACGATTCAAAAATGCTTGAAAGAGCTTATTTGAATAAAGATTATTTTGATTTGATTTGAAGTATTTCACCACAGACCTTATTACATCAGTTACACCACTACACCTTATTACACCACCATACTAGTTATACCACTAGTTACACTAGTTATACCAAAATATAGTTCCACCAGGCTACTGAATCTTTTCATGCGTCATATTGCAGACGCTTATTTTAAGTACTTATTTAATCTGTCGGGGATATCAAAGATATTACCAGGAAATGTATATTACTCCAGATTCTTATCTGAACTTGCTAATAACTTATGCGAACTATAACTTGCTGCTTGTATGCAAAACAGTAATTCTATCATCATCATGCAGAAATGAAATTTCAAAAAACCAAATATCTACTACAAAAAACCGTTATTGTGTTTGAATAAAAAGAGTATTTTTACACGTTACATTTTTAAACGTTGTTCACTAAAAATTTAAGTTGCTTGCGATGACACCACAAAATGTGTTTTTGACTCTATGAATTGAATAAATAACTTAGTTAACGGAATTAATCTGTGGCATGTTTTAAGGATATTTGGTTAGTTTTCCTTCTCAACGCTGAGTAAGATGTAAACATGCACGTAGTTTTCATTAAACTTTTTTACCTTTCATATTTAAATGAGTTTAATCTTGTATATTTCTTTATATATATATTTTCAGAATCTCGGATAGGGCTTAAACGATTTTCATGAAATTCAGCATTTAGAGAGCTTTGAGGGGAAAAAATCGATCTAGAGAGGTTTTATTTAAAAAAAATAAACGCTGAAAAATAAAAAAATATCATTCGAAAAATGATTAAATGTGAAATTGATTACAAATTATATTTTTGGCTGTCAAACTTAATGCTGTGATAGCTTAATGGTAACGGGAGGACCAAAAAAGTTCGAGGTTCCGGTCTCGAGTCCCACATGTTAGCAGCGATTTTTTCTTCTTACTTAATAAGCGAGCGAAGCTCGGTCACCCGGGTAGTAAGTATTAATTAATTAATACAATTAATAACAAGTACATTTTTATAAATTGCAATTTTATCTATTTTATAAATTCTTATTAAAAAATATATATAATAGACGAAGAAGAACATAAGCTTGCGGACTGACTTACAAAAGTATTAAATTCGTTTGTGGGTTTATAATAATTTAGAAGTACGTTTCTATTTTATTGAAATAAATAATATTTTGAAATTTTAATTTATATTTTGAAAACATAAAATATGTATCCTATGATTTCTTCATTTCAAGACGGTAGCCATTTGCACAAAATTACAATTAAACATTAATCGGCAAAATTCATTTCAATCCACTATCTTACTCATCACAATAATAAGACTGATTATTGAAAAACCCTTAAAACTTCATCAAATAAACCGTCATCGTAATGAAGCCGCGGGACTAAATTTCCGTAAAAATAGTTGTTATAGGCGACAACTATCGGGTATCATTATTTAACCCTGGAACTCTATCTTTTTTGTTCTTAAAATTAATTAAGAATCCGTTGACTGATAGGACGTTTAAGCGGTACAAACACTCACAAATCTTGATTGTTTAATCATCATATTAAGCCTTAGCAAGGTTTAGCCTTAACAAAAGCTGAGTGACATATCGATTTGCACGTCATACTTCCATGTATGAATGATACGGGCGGGACACGTATCTTTATAGTTATAAGTATTTTTCGAATATTCTCTGATTTGATTTGATATATTTAAA
Organism: Morpho achilles; assembly: GCA_947086495.1. NCBI lineage: Eukaryota > Metazoa > Arthropoda > Insecta > Lepidoptera > Nymphalidae > Morpho > Morpho achilles. Next base: position 8,808,496 of record CAMTZB010000022.1, on the reverse strand, counting down.
CAAATCCAATAATCCCTATTCCAATTCCATTTATATGTATTTTGCATACATAGTGGACGCTATTGCATTTGCGGTTAATACCGTACGCTCTCCAAGGAATTGTGGAGAGATTCCAGTACACACGGCTCATTCACGTCGCTTGGATGTGGTATGCTGTGATTTTCAAGACTTTGCTAATGTAGAACTAGGCTTTATTAAACTCAATGTTAATATTGAGATGGATTCTATTCGAGTTGATTTTCACTTTACCTACGCTTTTGCTACGTTTCGAACGTACGTGATCTAATCAGGAACTAGGATATTCTGACAAAAATAAAAAATATTAACATAATATCTCAGTGTCACAAAACTAAAAAGACAGTGCGCAAGGCAGGAGGAAGGAACAATGGGTATTGGGGTGATATGGTCATCGTAATGTCTCGTTGATAGACTCCTACGAGGTGAAAGGACAAATTCAAAAGTGTCGCATCTAATAGAATCAGGTGTAGTGAATATCACCTGAAAAGACCTATGTCCACTAGTTGGCGTCCATAAAAAAAAGAAAAAGATAGTTATCACAAGCTTTTTTTGGCCAGTTGCTCAGTTGCTTATTTAATAAAATTAAAATAAGCTTTATTTAAGTAAGTTCTTTACAAGTGCTTTTAAATTGTCATTGTAGATTCAATGTAGCTATACCTGATTCGGAATGTTGCTCTTACAGAGAAGAACTAGCAAGTAACTCGGCGGTACATTTTTTAAATATTTTAAATTTACATCATTTAACCGCGGCGTTGTTTGAAACTGAAAGGATTTTAAGCCGCAGAACACTCTGCTGATGGCTGTCGAGTGGGTACCGTACCATTTACACCGTTAAAACGGATACAGAAAAACTAAAGAGAGTTAGGGCCTGTTTCACAAGTTACTGATAATGTGTCGGATAGTTAACCGACAAATAAATTAAGTAGCAGATAAATTTCTCTAAGGAGACTTGAAAAAGTGAAAAATTTGAAAAAATCGCGGCCGTTTGGAAATAAGTATTTGCTATCCAGCAGATAAACAAAATAAACGCCACATGATCTACCTGTCAACTTTTTAGGGGCTTTAAGTGCTGAATAAGCAGTGTCAGATATATTCCGAATAAGCTAACTGACAGTTTGTTGGTAACTTGTGATACAGGCCCTTACTCTTGTACTTTAATTTAGCGATACGAAGTACACAATTACTGGATCGTGGAATAAATCGATGTTAGAACTTAGCGGAAGAAAAGAACAAAGAATGTCGATAGGATAAGAGCAAAAAGTTATGAGAACGATGTAAGGGTATGTTTGTACTAAGAACTGCACTGAAGCAGTCGATGTTGCAAAATGCAATAAATAGAACGCAACCCTTAATTGTGTGTGTCTCTCTGTGTGTATGTGTGTGCATGAATGCATGCGAACATACAACATATGTAGTGTTTGTGTTAATAATCATGATTTGCTCGTTAACTGAGCAATGAATATAAATTAATAAGTTGATAACAGAATTGCAACATAAACGTGACTTCTCACCCTCCGTTATCTACTTATCAAATCGTATATTTCATATCAAAGTTCAACCACAGGGGCAGGGAGCAATTCTCAATTTTTTATTCATAAACAGACTCAATTGACCAAAACCTCGTCTGATTAAGGCTACCGATACAAACTAAGGTGGGGTAAGCTCGTGGGATAACTCGATATTTGTATAGGAACGTCATATACGATATTATACGTAAAAATACAATTATGCCATGACAGGTATCAGTAAAATTTTCTTTATTCAAATAAACTTGTAAACTTGTACTTTTGAATCGTCAATTCTACTGCTGGTTCGGAAAGCTATTTCTACCGAGAAGAGCCATCAAGAAACTCTGCGGTTGTTTTTTTTCAATAATACTTATAACTAGTTACATTAAATCATTTCCTTACTATCTTGTCCAGGGTCGCATAGTTGGTATATTCACGCATGTAAATAATGCTCAACAATATAGTTTGTATCAGCCTCTCTTTAAGTGTTTTTAAACGGCTGTAATGGCAAAGCTAAAATTGATTGCGGAATTTTATTATAGAATCTTATACCCAAACCCGTAAACGACTTAACTTTTCAAGGCGCAAATCAGGGACCGCAAGCTTATGTCGGTTACTACTTTGTCTATTATATACACCACCTATCGTTCTATAACTCTATTTTACTGTTCATAATTTTCTTTATCTTTGTTGTTATGTCAAGTTAGAATATAAATAGGTCAACTTACACTAGCGATTTCATATATCTAGTATAAACATCACGTTATCATGCTGACCTGAGGTCAGTATATAAATTAACGATTGCTATCAGATATCACCTCTATTAACTATGAAGGGCAAATTACTATCAATTTGATATACTAGCATTATCTCCAGTGTATAAAAATCTTTGAACGAGATTTGTTACATGGATACTTTTATAATAAACTAGCAATCGCTAACTGCTCCGTCCGCGTGGAAAGATTAAAGCCGTCTTTTGATAACATGATAAAATCCTCTCGGAGTCTCTACAACGGCTACAACGATTTTCCTGAAATTCAACATGTAGGGGGTTTTAGGGGAGAAAAATCGATCTAGCCAGGTTTTATTTAAAAAAATCTAACGTTTTATCCTTGTTTTTGGGCACTAAAAAAATTACGAAAATAGGAATAGATAGCAACTCATAATTTGAGCGATCAAATGCAAATCTGTGACAACACAATGCTAGCGCGCGGACCAATAAAGGTTCGAAACCTAGTTTCAATTCCCACACTCGATGCTTTTTGTTTTTTTTTATTGTATTTTTTTATTAATTTTAACAAATTACCGGGCAAGGCTCGGTCTCTTAGGTATATTATTTGATTTAATAATGCTTCAATCGCATCCAAAAATTCCATTAAACTGTAAAGTATATTCTACGTCTAACAATAAATATTTTTTCTCTAATCGCGTAATACAACAAAAAAAAACTATTTTTTGAATTTTTTTGTTGTATTATGGAACTCCTCAAAGTAAGACCTAATTCTATAAAGTAAATTGTGTTATAAATTGTCAAATAGATACATCGAGTAAATAGTTCAACAACATCGAATAAGGAGTACGTATTCGCTTTGAATCCTTTGACTATACGGTAAATACAGCTGACATTTATTCAAACGGTTTCAAAGGATGGCTTAGCGATACAGAACATGGAAATAAATACACGTATCAGATCACCGAACGATCTTTTTTATGTATAGAAATAAAAATGTTGGCTCGTTATTTTTTTTATCTGGAAATTATTTATTTACTATTAAATCGAGACTAAGAATACACTATACAGTACATATAGTACAGTAATTTTGTTCTGAATTCTATAAAATATAATTCTTCTGCTCTTATCCCGCTCTAAGTGGGGTAGCATAACATGTTGTCACATGATTTGACTACGTATTTTACGACCGGCCGCCTGCCTCACGTTAAGTTACCATAGTCGTATTTTACGCCACCTCGATAAGAAATAGGGTGGTCTAGTCTACTCAACCGGATACCACACGGTCGGTCAACTTACCTTAGCCGCCTTTTACGACACCTCGGTAAGAAATGAGAATGGTCTATTCTACTCAGCCGGATACCACACAGCATGTCAAGATGTAAGTGAAAAATCAGAACTTCTTCATTTACATCCTTTCTAGGACTTAAATCTCATTTATCGAACTATGATCTCAAGGGTTCTTGTACCCAGAGTAATCGCTACGTTACACAGGTCGTCAAACTCTATTCTCGAGTCGTTAGGTTTGGTCGATCAGGAACGTGACAGGAGAGGCTCATCGAAGATCGATAGTCCCTCATCCCATCATCCTAGATTTTGGAAGTTTCTTATAATGTTTACATCTATTAAGAAAGATTAATACTGATAACAAGCTGTGGTAGCCCAGCGGTAACACCATGCGCCTATTCGAGAAGGTCTAGGGTTCGAACCCCGGGCAGGCACCAATGAGTTTTCTGGTAAAACTTATCTGTCTAATTGATAATTGCAATATATCACACGCTTTTCCGTGAAGAAAAACATCGTGAGGAAACCTGCATATCTCTAGAGAATTCTGGAGATATGAGTAATGCGGTAGGTTTTAGCTCCAATCCTTCTCTCCAAAAAAAAAAACGGAGAGAAGAGGTTTATGCCCAGCAGTGGGATAGTAACAGCCCGTTATTTAGTTAGTGCTTATACTGATACCATGACCCACAACTCCTAAAAAGGAATACTTCCTGACAAAGAATGACCGTTTTAAATTTCTATTGGAAATTCTTCGTATTTCCTCATTCCTGATTTGATTACGTAGAATCACTTTCATTGCTTTCTATTTTGCTATTTTCAGCTTTCCCATGAAACTTATAGTTAACGGCTAAGTATCAGATCATGTGATAGGGGTCATGATACTCACGTCATCAGCAAGAAGAAAGAAAAAGCGATGAGCAAGCTTTAGCGCGAATTCGTTCATATCAATTTAGAAATTAAGATACCCTTAACCATGCTTTTTTCCATTGAAGGTGTTTTTTAAATCTATAATCTTCCATTGTATGTACTAAGTTTCTATCCTTTATTTATATTAAGTTTAAAAAAAAAAATTTCAACTGATTCCCCGTGAATTAACTGGCATTGTATTTTTTTCCGTGTTAATAGTTTATGATATTAGTATGGATATTTGAATGATATTATTTGAGTAAACTGTCAGGTCCGATGAACGAAATAAGATGGCTTAGCTATAATCCGCAACGAAAAAAGAAACGAGAAATATAGACTACCTATTCTATTGATTCTTATAGGGACGTGTGACGTGCAAATACGCCACTCAGGTTTTATCTCGGATGCCCCAAGAGACTAAGGACAGCTGAAAAATGATCGAATCGATCTTGAAATAAGGGCACTTCTTATATCTATTATATAACATGTTTACTTTTTTGCTAACATTTTTGAGATTTTTGGAAACTAATGTTTTTCTGTATATTGTTCTAATAATGTCTCACGGATCTTTTAACGTCCCAAATAAAAAAAGATAGTTCTATTGAAATAATACTTAATGAATTTGCAAACACGAGTAATCTATACTAATATATAAAGCTTAAGAGTTTGTTTGTTTGATTGTTTTAACGCGCTTATCTCAGGAACTACTGGACCGATTTATAAAATTCTTTCAGTGTAAGATAGTCCATTTATCGAGGAAGGCTATAGATTATATAACATCACGCTAAAATGAATAGGAGAGAAGCAGCAATAAAAAAATCTAAACCAATATATAAAGCTGAAGAGTTTGTTTGTTTCATTGTTTGAACGCGCTTATCTCAGGAACCGATTTAAAAAAATCTCTTAAAGTTTGAAATAAAAGTTCGTGACAGCATATGTCTAGCTTTTAAGGTTAACTCACTTTGACCATTTTTATGATAAGTTATCAAAATACAAAATTATGGTTCTAATCTTTCCACGCGGGCGGAGTCGCTGGCGTTTGCTAGTGTATAAAAATAACAGTCTGTTAAATGTCTCCGGCGTGTCGTATCCGATTGAGTAGAATAAACCATCCTCATTTCTTACCGAGGTGTCTTGAAAGGTGACTAATATAAGTAGACGTCAGGCAGGCAGGCGGTCGGTCGTAAAGTAATTAACCAAAGCTTGTAGCAAACATGTTTATAACATCATGTGCCAACCCCACTTAGATCGGTATAAGGGCAAAAGTATGATGAGACTGTTAACATCAAATTTGAACTTTCAAGTATGTAACATAAAAATCTCGTTATTATTTTAGAAATAAACATCGTTATTATTTTAGAAGAAAACAATATTATAAACGTCTGTTTGTCTAACTTTTGTGCAATTTTTATATTTATATTTATTTATATAGGTATGGGAGACTTACAGACACGGTCATCCGTCCCCAAAGTAATTTTAATACTTGTGTCATGGGTGACAGACAACTAGTGAAACTATACATACTTAATTTTTAAATATTTTCTTAAATACAAATATACACCCAGGCTCGACCAACAAGAGCCAACTAATTCTTTTATAGAAAACGTTGGCCTTCGGCGGGAATTGAACCCGCGACCCGCGACGCTGACGGCAGGATAACTACCCACTGCGCCAACGGGTCAGTCAATTGAAGCTCATGTACCTACCAGATTAATTTATAGGATGTAAAAACCCCGTTTTCTTGCGCAAACAGGGATAAAAACTTGCATACTTGCAGATACTATAATAATAATATTACTATAGTAAAGTAGACTGGCCCGTTGGCGCAGTGGGTAGTGACCCTGCCTTCAGCTCCACGGGTCACGGGTTCGATTCCCGCCGAGGGTCAACATTTTCTATAAATGAATTTGTTGGTCTTTGAGCCAGGGTGTATATATTTTTATTTAAGTATGTATGAAAAAATATATATATGTATATTTACCAGTTGTCTGTCACCCATAACACAAGTAATAAGTTACTTACTTTGGGGACGGACGACCGTGTTTAAAAAAAAAGAAAGTTGCCACGAACGAAGTCGCGGTTATTAGTTTACTAGGTTAGCTAGTGTATACATATATTTACTCGATATGCGAAAAAGCCATAGTTTGTCAACCTCTGGTCTATGATAGAATATGAAATTTCATTACAGCTAAAGTATTTCGGTTGTTATATGCCAGCTTATCAAAACAATATAAGACATTAGCGACTAAAAATACTTAGTATTAGAATTACAAACGCGTAAAAAGTTTGTCGCGATCATATTTCAAAAGATTAAGATATTATTGGGATAGAAGGACGACGCTTACCGGATAAGTATTCTTCTATCATTGAAGTTCTAGCAAGAAGTAATAGTTAAAAAATATACACAGATAAAATAAATTGAGTTCCAAAATTCATTTTTTTTTAATTTGAATTTAATTTTTTTTTGGAATCGCTACCATTATATTTTTACTATACAAAAATATAATTATCGTAAATAGTTACTTTTCGTCAATTTAATATTGATATTTTATTATTACTAATGACAAATAGTTAATATCAAATAAATTCAAAATTTTAAATAGCTCGAAAATGCCTGCTCGAGACTTGAACTCACGGTCTTGACAGGCTCGCCATTTAGGTGTCAAAATATTTTCAATTACGCACACTTTCGTTTTTTTACTAACCCGACGGAAATAAGGATTTTCTGATATATAATAACCATGTACATAATCTTTAATGCCAAATAAGCCAACATTGCTGCAGTGACAGCTAGGTAATCAGACATACAGGCAGATTTTTAAATTTATGATATTAATATAAATCAACATTACAAATCTTGATAAGTTTAAAGTTTTAACAGATCAACACGTGATTCCACGGTTATTATTAACGAAGAGAAAACACGCTCTCAAAATATATAAACACTAGAAGCTCATCTTCTATTATTGCCGCGCCAATATGCCCGGCATAAATATCTGGTTAACACTGGCGCGACATTTGATCAAACGTTGGTGTGTTGGTGCCAAGCTGATCACATGACATAAAAGACGACGGTCACGAGTGACTCCCACTGTACATTGTGAGTAAAACTACGACGAGATCCATTAGGACATAAACATTTTTTCAACGTATTTAATAAATACCTTGGAGCCATGCAGTGGAATTCAGACAAAGGATTCAAAATATATGATCCGAAGATTATTTTAATTTTGAAAAAAATTCCGATCTTACGTGAAATATATGAGAGGTTCGCGATTTTAAAATTGAATCACAATAACATTTGTTCAAATTGATTGTGCCAGTTTTAGTCAAAGGTTTTATTCGAGTAATACAATAAAAAGTGGATCTTTAAAATCTGGTAAATTTTGTAAGTTTTCTGTTTAGACTAAACAAAACAGTTAACAATGGTTTGTAGCAGCTAACTTATTGGTTCAAAATTATTTGATTCTGAACTCAAACAAAACGAAAATTTATATAATTTGAATAGCCTAATACTGCTAAAAAAACAAATAGGTTTTTTCATAAATAATACACCATTCAAAATACAGTTACGTGAAAAACATTAGTTACAACTGTGCTTTTGGAAGTCACCTATGGAAAACTCGGTTCAGTGGGCTAAAGGCAAGACATAGTAGAGACGCCGAAAGAGCAAAAGTAAAATACACAAAGTATTTTACTGACTTCCATAGAATTATGTCTTATGGAATACGTTTATGGAGTAAATGCGCAGATTATACGATACACGATTCTATAATAAAAAAGCTCATACTGAAAGCCTACACTATAATATCTTTAATATTTAAATGAGTTAATCTTGTATGTGTAAATTTCTGAAATTCAACATTTAGGGGGTTTTGGGGGAGAAAATTCGATCTAGCTAGATTTTATTTAAAAAAAATCGTTTTTTCCCTGTTTTTGAATATTCAAACAATTACAATCAGCGAATCTTATCCGGGGAACTGGCGGTCTAGAGAAATGAAAATAACTAGGATCGAGCCCCACCCACCTACCCACCTACCACCTACCCAACTATTTTTTCTTTTTTTTTTAAGTTTCTTTTTTTATTTTGTTAAAAATTACAAGCACAAGTTCAAATTATTTACAGGTCTAAATCACTATTGACGCTGACGCGGTACAAACAAATCGTAAAGAAGCACGTTTAGTATTAATGGGAGTGTATCCTCAGCTATTATCGGATCTATTTTTGTTCATTTTTTAATTACATTTTCCATTTTGAGTGCATTCTATTTATTAATTAGAGATTAAGTTGAATAAAAACAAAGCTGAACCTTTTACAGCTACACGTTTTTAATAATTTCGTTCATTTCCTTTGAATATAATCTGGAATACATAATCTCTTTTTTGCTATCCGCAATGTACTAATGGACGAAGCTTTTATGTCTTTATATTTTCAATTTTCACGTTTTGGTTTAAAAAAAAGTTATAATTGAATTTTAAGCCCACTGAATTGGAAATTGAAAACAAAAAATTGTAACTACATTTTATAGAAATAGTTTTTAATATTTTAAATGAATAATGCTTTAGCTTCATGTGAATATATTTATATATAATATAAAACAAAGTCTCCCACTGCTTCTGTCTGTCTGTTCGCAATAAACTTAAAACTATTCAACGTATTTTCTTAAGGTTTTTACCATTAGAGAGAGCTATGATTAAAAGGCGAGGATTTAGTGTTTAACTTTTTAAGGTTTTGTCTAAATTGATTCAAATATAACGATCTGCTTGGGAACTTTTACGGAAACGCTTCCGTAATAACGGATACGTAAAGAAAGTACGTGGTGTTAGCGCACACTATATACAATAACACTATATAACAGAAATACCACAATTCCCGTTCCGAGAAGCTCTTCTCTTGAAAGACAAACAAAGACTGAAGATCCCTGAAACGTTTTATCAATAAGAAGACTTCACCGTAAACAACAACGGCACAGTGTTTTCACAATTTCAATAAAAAAGGGCACGATACCCCTGTTTCATGACTGTGTTGCCATAAAATACAAAGCGGAAGTCAATGGCGACAACAGTGGGAATATTAGTATTTTACAGAGTTCCAAGAAAGGTCCACGACGGCATAGGTCAGGGTGACGCAAATTAAATAATAACTATTTATTTTTAGCCTATTTTTTTATTATATTTTAGGGTATTTGCTTCTGTATTAAAATTCTGTAAGCGCATATTGCCAATATAACTTGCCAACAGGTTTTAAATTGAAGTATCAGTAATACGCTTACACGTAAATCATATTACACTATTGAAGATTATTCTAAATGTTCATAATGAATGGATTTAAATATCCTTCCAACTTAATACAAGACTGCAGCTTAATTTTGTAAATTAAAAATGTTTAAAAGATTGCCCGCCAAGTTATTAACTGACTAACATTCCGAAACAGCGGAAACTTTTCTGGTCGTCAGTCCACCTCGTGGGATTACTACCGACGCTTAGCCGCTATCCGAGGCGCGGTCGCACATTCACATACTTAAAAACCGCCATATTTAATACCTTGCACCAACGTTCGCGGGCAGCGCACGAGTCTAGTTGACGTGATCCCAATAAAATTAATCTCCGACGAATAGTCACACTTGAAACTGTGTCAGTTATTCACAATCTCTTTTTGTCCCCGTCTATTTACGTCCGATATTTATTTTTGCTCGCGACAATATTTATTTTTCTACGGAATTGTTCGAAATAACACGTCCTTCGTTAGACGCACGAGTTCACAGCTACAATTTCGTAATGTCTGTTAAATATATTGACAGCTATATTGCTTTTTTTTCTATGCACGCCATATTGTATTCTCGTCTATCACATAGTACGTGCCATCAAAATATACAATAAATATCAATAGTACCAGTTAACTTAAAACATTGAATATTATCTTGCGTATTTGTACGCATGAGAATAATTTAATATAATAAACAAAACATTCATCAAATCTTATCGTCGTGAATATAGGTTTAAACATTATCGCACGTACTAAGTTTGTAAAATAGTCCAATTGATTCAGACGACGCTGCATATCGCGCATCACTAACTCAAACCCAGTCTGCGAGCTTCCATATAACTCAAAGTATCGGGAATTGTCGTGCGTATTCGTACGTGGTTGGAGTATTTAATTTCGTATCCGAATTGCGCTCTGGAAAACAAAACATAAAATAAAAGCTAAAAACCCGTTTGAAATATTACAACACATGCACCCTATTTTCTACAGAGCACATAAATTACTTCCACAGAGAAGAAAAATATCGAATCTGACCCGAATGCGCGGGCCTGCGACAATAAAGCCGTGACCTCAAAGAAATCTATAATAGTCACAATTCGCTCTCATTCTCTTACGTGTATTATAAAATCTTAGTTACGAAGGAACCATTTCAAACCATTTCATAAATTTTTATCCAACACCTCGGTCAATTGACTTTTCAGGTGACAAGCGGACTAGCTCCTTTTTCGTACAAAGAATCAGTTTAGCGATTCAGCGCGGAAACGCTGCGAGCATTCTTGGGAGCATTCCACGTGGGCATGATTTGTATAGCCCTAACGTGTAAGTAATTTAAGATAGATATAACTTGTATATTTTTGCTGTAAATAATAAAAAAAATCAAAGTATATAAAAACATACATATAACCATTAACACATCAAATCTTTAAGTAAATCCATGGATTCATGTTTGAGTTTTGCCCATTTATACATACGGTAGATAAATATTTGTATATAGAGACTGGCTTACCCTAAGCAGCTCTATTCAATATTAACAAGAATTAAAAAATTAATTTAAATTAAAAATTAAAAAGAAAACTCAGAGGAGTATCTCCATTTAATCAAATAAGGAATGTAGAGATCCGTTGAAGAACCGAAGTTACAGATAGTTCAAGGTGTTGTGAAGCTAAAGTGGCAAAGGATGGGGGTACATAGTACGAGGAACCGATGAAGCTAAGGGGAGGGGTTGGGGTGCTATCGGGTTGGAATGGTAATGTATTAAAAATCGGCCGTCTCAGTATACCGAGTTGGACTGACGACCTCAAAAAGTCCAGAGGAGCCGCTCGATCCAAGCTACCAAGCTGCATAGACCACCATACAGGACCTTGTGAAAACTATAGAAGTGACCTATTTCCAATAGTGTTTGTCCACATGTAAGAAGAAGATATTTCTGTGTAATATCTCTCATATATTAACTATTATTTTCTTATTTGAGTGCTTCTAAATTTTTAACACGCTGTTATTGTTGAAATTATGATCACGTCAAATACTCCCAAGAACTTTTTTACGTTAAATCTATTATTTTTGTTGAACACGAGCAAGCCCCTAAATTCAAATAATTCTTTATTCAAGTTAACTTTTATAAGCACTTTCGAATCACAACGTTATAATGAACCTACCATTGACTCTTAAAGATGCTCTCATTGATTATGATTCTAAACCTTTGCTCTAAAAATCCCTCAGATTTCTCTACGTAATTTCAGAAGAAGAAAACTATTTGAATTTCGAATCTGCGTTCCTTTGGTATCCCTTCAACAAACTTTGGTCATTTCACTGTGAACTTACCAAAATCTAGTTTCGACTAACCTGTTTCAAAGTGACATATTGTTTTTGCAAATATGCCAAACAAAAAGACACAATTTCACGTCGCGCTTAGACCGATTTGGTTAAAATTTATTGCACAATTCAAATAATATTACTGACTATGTAACGATTGTTCATATAAGATACGAGCGTGGCCGTGTGCTAATTAATGTTTATTTACTAAACATGCCGTGATAGGCGAACGTTGCGTCTATATGACTCTTAACAGAGGGTCGCAAGTTCGAAATCCATTCAGATATCAATAATGAAGTGTAAATGCAAAATATATTGTAACGTAAGAAAAAGTGGGAGAGCGAAGTTTGTAACATTGATGATAATTGCGGCGAAGAAAGAAGAGGTGAGGTTCGGACAGATGAGAAAAGTGCGCGGATTTAAAAAGTTACAAAAAAAATTGATTAGTCTTTTTAGGAAATCCGTTTTTTATTTCTTAAATATATTTATTAGTATCTTTGTAATATAATTAAAACATCACATATTCAGAAAAGAACCATAATTTATAATATTTTTCGTTAAAATAATTCGCCATCAAAACTTACTAAGACTCATTTGTTCACCCGTTATCAGTACATGGATACGGGTAATTTTCCTAAAATCCGGAAAAGTAAACACATTTAAGAAATATGATTGACTTGAAGATTTACTGCGTGGATGGCCTTGTTCGATTTGTTTATTGTAGCGTAAAATAACGTTTCACCAAACTCGTATCGCACAAAAATGATAGCACCAGTAACTAATTTTTTGTTGTGTCTTTGGGATAAAGGACATTCGTATCAACGTATCATCACTGTGCGTCTTCTACCGCATCTTTCACGGAGAGTGTTCCATTGAACTACATCACCTGATTCCTGCTGCTAAATTCCATAACCGCACTGTACGTCACAGGTTAAAATATCATCCTCACCGTGTGGTTTGAGTGGCGATCCACTACAATGAGGTTTTCAAATAATTACATTCCGCGCTCTACCATGGAACAATGTTATGTCATGGCACCATCTTCCTTTGGTAGCGTTTCCGGATCGGTACTATATAAGACTTTCAACAAGCGTATTTTCTACCTCCTTAAAGGACGGCAACACACTCGCTCTGTGAGAAGTCGTGGGCGGCGCTGATTAGGTACTTTAGGTGTACCGCATGTTCGTCCATCGTGCCACCCTATTCCATAAAAAAGGATCTTGATGTATTTATCTCATGATTATGAAACCCGGATATAGACAAACTAATCGGGCCAAAACCTATATTTACAGTATAAGTATAGCCGATATGTAATCATAAAATATGATCACCTACGAGACAAAATCAATAATTTCTTTCAATATTGCTAATTAAGTGAAGCCATTGTTATAACAAAATGAAGTTGTCGAGTCTCAAAGTATACGCGGTTAAACGGAATATCGGTAAAAATGTTTATAAAAGTTTTCAGATCAATCTGGCAAAGTTTTATTCAAAGATTCTACAATAATAATTTTTTTTACTTGTATACAAACCGCGTCGCCTTTATACAATTCGTTGCGACTGTTTTACAATTCAAATTGAACGGAAAATATACCTCTATATATGCTGGAACTAGATTAATACGCTTGGAATAGACAATTGTTGACGCTAATAGTATTTGTAAACAAAATTCAACCGTGTTTGTGCAGAACTAAACCGAGTATTTTTATTGTAACACCTACTTTGTGAACAAATAACCGTCGAGTTTCTAAGCAGCAGAGTTGATTCAAAAACACTTATTTACTTGTTTATTTGAATTAAGTATTTACTGAATTGGGATACTTGGTTTTTAATCATATCGTCTTACTTACGTCAAAAATAATAGTACCTCAGTCAGATCAAAAGTGAATTCTTAGTTTGGAAAGGATGACTGCCAATAGTGGGGGAAATTCTCATTTCCAAGGTCATCATCCTTTATCCCAGTTTAAGTGTGGTCGGCACACCATGTCATAAACATATTGTCACATGATTTGGCTACTTATTTTTCGACCTGCTTGACATCAACGTAGTCGTATTTTACGACACGTCGGTAAGAAAGAGGGTGGTCTATTCTACCTAACCGGATACCACATGGTGGGTCAACTTAACTTAATCGCCTTTTACGACACCTCAGTAATAAATGAGGGGTGGTCTATTCTACTCAGCCGGATACCACACGGCGGATACATATCTTTAATAGATGTGCGAAAAAGCCACAGTTTGTCGATCTCGGGTCTTTTGAAATTACATTACTTAGTATTTGGATCATATTTTAAAAGTTTAGTATTCTCTTCTCTACTCAACCGGATACCACACGGCTTATGCTCGTTTTCAAGGCATTGGCTCTAGATTTACAATTGAAAATTTTTCGATTATGTTTGACAACTTGTCATTTTCGTTGATATTGTATGAAAACTAGCTTTTGTATGTAGGCATTTTAAGCTGCTTTAAAAGGTTTCGTCTTGATCTAAGACAATTAACAGTCATTCAATCACGATGCAATTAAAATCAAATGGACCAAATCCAAATGTCTGCTGCTCTAAGCTTAAAATTACTCAATTCAACAGATTTACAGCTAGTAAATCATATGGCAACCGCTAAGCTTACTCATTCTTTCAAGTAAAATCAATTTTCAAACCTCTATATTCACAAATATTTCAGGATTCTAAAGTATTTCTATATCAGTATTTTATAGGAATAAATATTTTGTATATGAATTCAGGTGCGACCGTGTAAATCTCTAGAGACGATCATGGGTTCAAACCCGGGTAGACACCAATGAGTTTTTCTATTAAAACTTATGTGTCTAATTGATAATTGCAATTTATCACACGCTTTTCGGTGAAGGAAAACATCGTGAGGAAACCTGCATATCTCTAGAGAATCCTAGGGATATGTGTAACCTACCAATCCGCATTGGAGCAGCGTGGAAGATCTTAGCTCCAACCCTTCTCTCCAAAAATGGAGAGAGGAAGCCTATGCCCAGCAGTGGGATAGTAACAGGCCGTTACTTACTATATGAATTCGAAACGAGAAGTTAATTTCCAGGTATAAGATAAGAGCATTATATCTTACGGTTTCATAATACTCGTACATCTCAGAGAACCATGTAATTCCTTTGTGAGATTAATTACGGCAAGGCAATACCGCGATCTGTATTAAACTTGCCTTTACCTGACTATTAATAAAGTTTACGCGTGCTCATAAGTTTGTCGCTAGCCGAAATTGCATCCACTTCATACGTGATTGCCATTTAAGCCATGCATATAAATAGCTTGTCACTGACATATTGATAATCTTGATGGTACAAAAGTAATAATAAAATTATTTTGCTATAATGCGCGAAGAAGTAAAATAGAAAATATATATAATGCTAAATGTAAGTGGGCAATCGGTTATCATACCTGATACATGCAGGATTCGTAAAAACACATGCGCAAACCTCCACCACCGCCACCACAATACACAAGCACTATATACGTTCACTATCACAAACTCAACAATCGTTTCGCCCCGCAACCGAAGCATCGTCAGGAGATAGACTCCACGACCAAAATCGCAAAGGCTTTGCGATTTTGGATAACCGATTGCCCACTTACATTTAGTATTATATATATTTTCTATTTTACTTCTTCGCGGATTATAGCAAAATAATTTTATTATTACTTTTGTATTATGGATCTCCGCAAAGTAACGCCTAATTCTATAAATTATTTAAAATCTTGATGGTCTTAATCGTAGAAGTGATTTATTTTCATCAGGTCTACTTAAGTGCAAAACTATCAGTGTTTTCTAAAATAATTTGATTATTATCTTTATTAACACTAATTCATGATTCATATAATGAAATTTGTGTATGTGTAATTTCCAGAAATTACAAATTTAAATTAAATTAGATCCAGAAATTACAAAAAATTTAAATCCCAGGATTTGAACAATTTGCCTTAGGGGCAAAAAATTGATCCATTTCTTTCTATGGACAGAGGGAGAGCTTGATAGCAATGGGACTGATCTGAAGTGGCTACTTTGGGATATATGTTCAAAGTGTACAGAATTTAAGGTAAAAAAGTATTGAAATGGTTCCAAAGACGTAGTTTTTCCATCAAATTTTATCAATATTATTTCAGCGAATTAGTTACGAAAACATAACAGAAGATAGAGTAGCATTTATAATTTTAGCATTTATTTATCTACTTAATAATATTTAAATTATCAAGTGATTTTTCGAGTGCGATGCCGAGTTCGACACGGCGCTACACGCGCTCGCGGACTGTCCAGCTTGGGCGGTTCAGCGGGTGGAACTCGTGGGACAGGTTGGACACGATCTCTCCTTGCCCACCATGGTTCGTGCCATGGTTGACAGGGAGAGGTCGGGGGCAGCGATGGCCTCCTTCGACGTTATCTCGCGGAAGGAGGCGGCGGAGCGGATCCGGGAAGTCGACTCCTCGTATCCGATCCGCCGCAGCTGAGGCGACTCGCTCAAAACCATCCCGTGCCGCCCTAGCGGGGACCTTCTGGGCGTTCCGGACGGGGTTTATCGGACACCCACCCTTTTAAGGTTCCCGAGGCGGTCGATTCATTGTCCAGTGTAGGAGGGGTCATTTTAAGAGAGGCCCCGACTCAGTGGTAGCGCACTTTGGGGTTCAGAGTTGTTGCTGGTGGGGATGGGGGCAATGTGTTCCACGGTACCCTGTCCTTGCCACCAGCAGCGTGGTGGAGCACTGTCAGGTTTTTAATTGGTGAGAGTCCAACATACCCGCCGCTCGTCCCCATCGGGCGACACATAATGGGTTTTCCTGACATAAAAAAAAGAAAGCAAGTGAATATTACTAATATGGATTATTTACTATTATACTTACTATAAAAATACCGGCAGCATTTTCGCGTTGAATCGCTAAACTGAATTTTTGTGCTAAAAACATAGTATAATGGTGCCAAATTATGGTAAGATTATTGTTCTCTGGTAATGTAACTGTAGAGAAGTACGGCTCGCCGTATTGGCGGTACCGATATCACCATGACGACCACATGCAAACATTTCACCAACTTGTCTCTAGATTAAACACACGTCTTGGCAGTCTTGCATTATTATCAGGAAGGCCGTCTAACTAATGGATTCACAACCCGTCCTCCTAGGTTCCATTCGTGACTTAATCGATTAAGAATAAATTTTTAAAGAGCCAAGTGATTTACTCTTACTTTATCGTGCACTTGCATTAAATTTTTAAAGAAAGAGGAAAAATATAAGATGTATTCTACATTTCTAAGCTCGGAATAGAGGAAACTAAATTTAAAATTACATAGATTTTCTATAACGCGGATTATTGCAATTTAAATCTATGAATATATTTGTACCATACCAATTCGGAAAGTAAATCTTAATTCTACAAATAAAAAAAAATTGCACCCAGATTTCGGTTTAATTTTTATTCCCTCTAAATTACTTGTAATTGTGAATAAACCTAGATATTTAAAAAAAATATTTACAGGATAAAAATTTCGTATAGCTTTTATCCATAGAGAAATTAATACTAAGGGAGCCATAGGTAGGCCTATACGTGATAGTGATACAATAATTAATGAGGGGGAAGATAAACTCGGATACTTCATCTATGTTTAATTACACATAAATAAGAGAGACAGATAGATTGATTTTCGTTCTAATTTGCTTTCTCTTATTGTAAACATGCACATTTTAGACCCGCTTTCCTAGTTTTATCTCGATAGTAAGTGTCTAAGATGAAAATGCAAACACGGAAGGCGTTGTAGCCTTAACAGTTTTAAGCTAAGCTGTGTAAGCTTAGCTTTTAAAAAACCTCCAAAAAGAGTAGCTGGAAATTCAAAAGATACAAGTCTTTTTGGTCATATCAAAAACCTTTTATTTATCGTTATTAAACTTAACTGGATAGCATAATCAAACAAATATAATCTATTCAAATAAGCTTTTGCAAGTACTGTTGAATCGTTAAGGGTCAATTAGATTTAATGAAGCTACCACTGCTCGGAATGTACTTACTGAGAAGAACCACAAGGAACTCAGTATTAAATCTTTCAAACATTTTCAATGTGCATAAATAAGCTATATTGCAGTTAATCCAAGCAACTTTTATAATTTATATAATCTTCAGTTGTGTAATATACTTAACATCATCACCTTCCTGCCCTTATCCCACTCTAAGTGGGATCGGCATAACATGTTATAAACATGCTATCACATGATTTGGCTGCATTTTTACGACCAGTCTGACGTCAACTTACCTCTGTCGTATTTTATGGCATCTCGTTAAGAAAGAGGGTGGTCTATTCTACTAAACCGGATACCACACGGTGGGTCAACTTACCTTAGTCGCCTTTTACGACACCTCAATAAGAAATGAGGTTTATCTATTCTACTCAGTCCGATACCACACGGCGGGTCGACTTACATTAGGCGTTTTTTACGACACCTCGGTAAGAAATGAGGTTGGTCTATTCTACTCAGCCGGATACCACACGGCGGGTCGACTTACCTTAGTCGCCTTTTACGACACCTCGGTAAAAAATGGGAGTGGTACTATTCTATTCAACCGGATACCACACGGCGTTGTGTAATATACTTAACGTTTTGGTTTATTTCTTACATTGAATTTGAAACTTTGTGTAGGCATGTATAATATATTTAAACTATCGTGAATATTCATGGTTTATGAATAGAAACCGGGGACTACTCCTCTCCTGTTCGCGCCGCCATAGCGCCGTGTCAATAGCTCATGAATAAGGGTCACGGATGGGCTCGAAACTAGTCGGGCTAGCCGGTAGAATAAGACGCGAGTATAGGCGGTTTCTATATAAATTAAATCTAATATATTTTAAATTATATATTTAAATATCAGAAGAAACGAATTCCCAGAATACAGAAACACAATCTATACTAATATATAAAGCCCAAGAGTTGGTTGGTTTGTTTGATTGTTTGAACGCGCTAATCTCAGGAACTACTGATTGATCGAAAAATCGATATGAAAAATTTTTTGAGTGTATGATAGTAGATGTAGCTTTTAAGGTTAACCCACTTTAACCATTTTTATGGTAATCAAAATATTATGTATATATATATATATATATATATATATATATATATATATATATATATATATATAAAAGAAAGTTGGTCTTAGTTACACTATTTACAACTCAAAAACGGATGAACCACTTCGGCTGAAAATTGGTGGAGAACCAGGAGACGGACATAGAATACTTTTTATCCCGTCCGGCCGCATTTATTTTATCCCGTCAAGTCACTATAAAACGTGGTATAACAAAATCGATTATGACATGGAATAACTGTAGTATATGAGTTTAAATGGTTTAAAGATAGCAGGGATTCTTTATGGTATAGGGTAAGGGGAATTGTTTTACTCCAAATTTAACGCGTGCGGGCCACGGGCAGTAATGAATAAAACAAAACTACTGGATAGATTTTAATCATTTTTTTCACTGAGTGATATTATTTTATACCCGTGCGAAGCCGGAGCCAGGCCACTAGTATATATATATGTGTGTGTGTGTGTGTGTGTGTGTATGTGTGTGTGTATATGTGTGTGTCTATATATACGGTTTTAATCATTCTACGCGGGCGGAGCCTCTGGCGATTGCTACTAACATTATATTTTTATAGTAACAGACCGTAACGCTATCACACCTCTCGAAGTAAATGTTAATCGATTACAAATCAAATCGAAGACAGATTTTGTTAAAAAAGGTAAAACAGGTGGAGGTAGAAATAAATAATTATAATATCTACATAAAACAATATTAGAATCTATAAATGCAGACAATAGCCGCCAGACGTGAAAGTTATTTAATATTGCAGCGTCATTTAGTTCCAGGGCGGAGCGATCATTAAAGCTCCCTGTTGTTAAATTCCTATCGAACAGACAGACAAAAGGCTAGTCAATAATAACGTGTCTTCATAGGAATTTATATTGAATTGTTTTCCATTCAGAATTTTTGACTATTGGTATATATTAATTACCATAATAAAATAAAACAAGGGAAAAGTATTTTTAAAAAGTAGTATAGTAAAGTAGCGGCTGTTACTAACCCACTGCTGGGCATAACACTCCTCTCTCTGTTTTTAGAGAGAAGGATTAGAGATAAAACCTACCACGCTGCTCCAATGAGGATTGGTAGGTTACACACATATCTCTAGATTTCTCTAGAGATATGCAGGTTTCGTCACGATGTTTTCCTTCACGGAAAAGCGTGTGATAAATTGCAATTATCAATTAGACACACAAGTTTTAATAGAAAAACTGATTGGTGTCTGTCTAGGATTTGAACCTGTTACCCCTTCGAAAGAGTCGCACAGTATCACCACTGGGCTATCACAGCTTTTAAAAAGTATTGATGAGATTATTCTGGTATGATGCGCGTTTAATGAACGTTGTAGGAGACAAACCACAACCGTGGTGGTTCTTCTATCTAGCATCAAGATTAACGACAATATATTAAACAGTCATCATCATCTTCCTGCCCTTGTCCCACTCTAAGTGGGGTCGGCACAACATGTTATAAACATGCAGTCACGTGATTTGGCTGCGTTTTATGACCGGCCGCCTGCTTTACGTCATACATACCTTAGCCGTATTTTACGACACCTCGAGAACCTAAGAAAGAAGGTGGTCTATTCTACTTAACCGGATACCACGCGGTGGGTCAACTGTCCTTAGTCGCCTTTTACGACACCTCGGTAAAAAATGAGGGTGGTACTATTCTATTCAGCCGGATACCATACGGCGTAATATATCAAACAGTCGTGGGTGATTAATTAAACTTACAAATTATTCTAAAAATGTGCTTATAAAAAAACACATTAATCTTGTAAGATGTTAACAACTAGTCGCATGCACCGTACAAACATTGGCACGTGGCTATATTAATATATAAACTTTAATTAAACCGTTGAAACACAATACAAGCGGTGTATTTTCGTTCGCACATGTGTATTTTGTAATGTCGAGTACATTTGACACGAGATTTGTGATGAGGCATAAATCAGGTGACGGTACGACCGAGAAAGTGTTGTTCTGCTATAGACGTATAGTCCACCGTAAAATTGCAGCGCATCTTAGGAGCCGCGTCAGATATGCCGCAACAAAATCTGTGTTGAGCACTCATGCATCCAAACACGCAATATTACAATATTCAACAGTCATGCAAACATGACGTAAACTATGAACCTATTTTAGCAGGGATGTCGAACTTTTCAACTTTTAGGTGCATACTAAGTTAAATCGAATCATAATCAAATCTTTACTCAAATCCTTTCCATTTAAAATTTTTAATAACAGTTACGACTGAACGATGAAACCGAGTGTCTTTTACCAGAAAGTGGCAGATTGACCTCCCGATGAGATCTTAATAATAAATTTATGTTGTAATTGTTAATTGCCTTGTGAAAACTGCATATATCTGTAGAGTTTCTGATACTCGCGTAACCAGCTCATCCGTATAAGGTAGCTCGGCGAGTACAAACTCCAATTCTTCTCTTTAAAATGCAGTCTACATTACAAGATATGAGACGTGTAAAGAGGTCCCTTTTTTATCATTGTAAAGTGCGAACATTAAAATATCGCGTCGGAATTAACAGCTAGTAACCAATGTACCTATGAATGTTGGCACCCCTACATTATACAACATACAACACATTGAACATCACAACAGGTTACGGCGTCACACAATCTGTGCTGCTGACTGTTTTTCATACATTGTAAGCAAATACATTCCTCTTAAAGAATGCTCTTTGAACGCGTAGGTCATGGTGAAAGATTTATCATTTAACTAAGTGCACCCGGCGGTTTAGTAAGGGATATGTTTTGTTTTGCATTTTCTTTTGAACGATAAATTTTATAGAAATAAAAAATAGCCATGTATTATTCTAGGTATAGAGAGAGCTAGTTGTATGCAAAATTTTGTCACGATTCTTCTTAATCCATACAGCAAGACACTGCCATTCGAAAATGGACGGTGCACAATCAAATTCCATGTAAGAATACAAGAATAGAAATAGAATTTTTATTTTTTTTATTTTACCAAAATATAAATAAAAGAAATACAAAAGAAAAGATAACAAATAGAATGACGCTCAAATATAGGTCCGCCCTCAGGGCAAAGATTGCAGCGAAGCTGCAAAGCTGGTTTTCAGGATGAACCTAATGTGACGTAAGCATGTTATGAACTCTCAATATTTAACAACTAAAAAGTATTCAACATATTCTTATTTACTATTATATAACATTAAACGATCATCTTAAATAAAAAATAGAAAAAATAATAAAATACAATAAAAAAGAAAGAAATAATCACAAACAATAAATACACTGCATAAGATACATATATTTCGTACGTCACATACACATCAGTGGAAATTAAAAAAAGCATTTTTAAAACATGTTTTTACGAGAAATACAGTCCACTCTCGAGACTCAATCTGCCTAAGAATTATAAAGTGTTGGAAATAATTAAATTTTGGTAAAAGCAATGTATGTAGAATCCTTTTTCACTTACAGCCTTTTGTTGACAAGCTTTATTCCTAGAAAAGCCACGCGTCTAATTGCCACGTGTCTGAACCGAGATTATTTCGCACAGAAAACTTTCATTTCAAACTAAATTACCTATTCAATAGCAATGAAATGTCCCGCGAATGCCTACAGAATATTTATGCCGTCAATTACTGTAACAGGCGCGTGTAATTAATTAAAACGACATCACTTCTGCTTTGTGTACGAATGTAATCAATCGAATGTTTGCGTGGGGAATACGAGTGAATCATTCAAAGATTCCCCATAATATATAGGAGAGGAATGCGTGGGTCGGGTTTCCGTATGCAGATGGGAACTGCGCGTACGCAGGTGTTGCTATCATAATATTTATTCTAGTACAAGTACAGCGTGACTTCCTTTGCGTTGACTTTTGTTTTTTGATACCCTATTAAATAAAGCTGGGGTAGCCTAGCAGTAACACCGTGCGACTCTTTCGAGGAGGTCATGGGTTCAAAATGAGGTTTTCTGTTATAACTTATGTGTCTAATTGATAATTGCAATTTATCACACGCTTTTCGGTGAAGGAAAGTAATTTTGTTTGCGTGGAATCTTGTCAGGTGATAGGTTGATAATAGATGGCGCTTTTCAATGTCATCCTTATCCAGTTGAATTATTAATATTTATATATAGCCTATATGTTACCCCGGTGTAAGAGGAATTATTCTGCTAAATTTCACCAATATTGGTTAAGCGGATTCG
This sequence comes from Morpho achilles, assembly GCA_947086495.1. Classification (NCBI taxonomy): domain Eukaryota; kingdom Metazoa; phylum Arthropoda; class Insecta; order Lepidoptera; family Nymphalidae; genus Morpho; species Morpho achilles. The sequence continues at coordinate 8,785,174 of CAMTZB010000022.1, read as the reverse complement.
CCGTGAAAGTGTAAGAAACATACATCCATACTCATAAATTTTCAAATTTATATTAGTAGGATATTGTTAGTCCTGAAGGAAAAACGGGAATGTTTTCTATGTTTTAGTTTGATTATTAAGCCGCAGTCATATCAAATTTCATATTTCTTTTACAAAATAATAAAATGACTTTGTTATAATCCACGATGTTAATTCATCGCGGATTATAGCAAAATAATTATATATATAAGATTAACACATTATATTAGAAATACATTAGTCATATAGTATACTTAATTCGTAGAGCATCTAATAACCGCAAAGATAATTATATTGATGGCATACCGTCATAAAATCAATCAGTTCAGACATCATTGGCACGTTCCCAAACGCTGAGATAAATAAAAAGCATGCGGTACCGACCTATACGTACTGCTCTAGATTCGACGACTCGAAAAAAAATATGAGGACGTTATGGCTCTCTCATATGCTAGCTAATATGTTCAAATTCAAATACAATAATAAACAAAAGTAATAATAAAATTATTTTGCTATAATCCGTGATGATCGATTCATCGTGGATTATAGCAAGTAAGTAGCGGCCTTACTCTCCCACTGCTGGGAATAGGTCTCTTCTCTCCGTTTTTAGAGAGAAGGATTGCAGCTTAGATCTACCACGCTGCTCCAAAGCGGATTGGTAGGTTACACATATCTCCAGAGTTCTCTAGAGAGATGCAGGTTTCCTCACGATATTTTTCCTGCACCGAAAAGCGTGTGATAAATTGCAATTATCAATTAGACACATAAGTTTTGACAGAAAAACTCATTGGTGTCTGTCTGGGTTTGAACCCGTGACCACATCGAAAGAGTCGCTAGGTGCTGCCACTGGCGGATTATAACAAAATAATTTTATTATTACTTTTGTATAATGGATCTCCGCAAAGTAACGCCTAATTCTATAAATTATCCAATAATAAAGGTAATACTTTCAATAATTTATAGAAGCGTTTCATTGCGGAGGTCCAAAATACAAGTAATGAAGTATGTACTATTTTGTCGTTAAGTCTATCTCCATCTACTTAGATTAGAAGGAGAAATGATTGTTAAGATTGTGGTGGTGAATGTGTGCAGTTTAGTATTGAACTGTTGTGGCTATGGTGGAAATAATTATAAGAATACATTTTGATGATTTAAATTTGTATATTTAGTAGCTATTTCCGATTTCGACAACACAACAGCATAAGTGCCTTAAATATTTTTTAAGATTTTTTCTAACTTTATGTTACTCCGATGTATAAGCATTGTTTGTTCCGAATTTCATTAATATTGGTCCAGCGGGTTAATCGTGAAAGTGTAGCAGACCGACAGATTATCGAATTTATTGTTATAAAAATATTAATGATGGCGTTTTTATAATGTACCTTATAGTATAAGATGGTTTTGATTTAATGTAAGTATGTTTTGTTTTTTCATCGTGAAATAATTTAAGGCTCCAGTCTAGTTTGTAACTGTCTTGTGCAGGTGCGAGTGACCCTGTCTGCAGCTCCACTGGTCGCGGGTTCTATTCCGCAGAGTGCCAACATTTTCTATGAAAATTTGTTAGTTCATCGATTCTGGGTGTATATATATATGTATTTTGTATATTTAAAATAATATATGTATATAATTACCACTTGTCGGTCACCCATAACACAAATATTAACTTTGGGGTCTGATACTACTAGATTTTACTTGTAAACTTGTTAACCACACCATCTAAGCTAAATGCTTGTGTTAGGAGTGGGTTCACGTTGGTAGTATAATGGCCAGGATTCGAAACCACAACCTCTCAATCGCAAGTCCGTTACTCTACCAACCGCTACAGCCGCTTAATTTGTCCCATATATTTTTTTTATTTACATTCAGACACAAATACGTGTGGGAAAGAGGAAAAGGCAAAACGTTCACTTGACATAATAAGAAAAGCTAGCGAAAGATATCCTTGAAGTGACTTTTACAAATATTTTTATTGTGCTCGCATTCGTTGCAGTGAAAAGAATTTATTTTTACCAGAGATTGCGAGAATAGACCTTAAATCTATCTGCACTGTTAGAATGTTTGACGGAGAAAAAAATTAAATGTCTTCATCCATACTTTATAAAGCGAACGTCTTTCTGTTTGTGACTTTTTGTTATAAATTCATGGCTAAACCACTAGAGAATTATTTAAGAAATTTGCTACATACCTACACAGCATATAAAGAATATTAAAAAAAATCCTATTTTTGGTTAAGAGGAAAAAAACACAAGTAGATAATAGAGTGTTTTTACATTTATGTAGACTCGGACTAAGCCGCGGGCACAGCTTGTTGTTATTTAAGCATTCTTTTATATAAAAGAAATAAAGATTAAGTATGTTTCCAATTGCATTCCATCATACATGTGCACATTTCGCACGAGAGTTTTACATCACCGAACGTAACTCAATAGATTCTAAATCAAATTATGTTATATTATTAGAATGATAAACTATAATAGGAACGTGTTATCTATAGAACGAATAAGATCGTTCGTTGCGGATGAACGCTTATGCCGCGAATGAAACTGAATGAATGAATGACTCGCGCGCATCATTGAAGCGTAGCGGTGTTGAGCCGGACTACAATGAGAGTTGCCCGCAGAGGATATTTCCATAAATTCAGGGAAAACTAACAATGGATTAGCAAATTCGAAATGATGTCAACTATGACCACTACCTAATAAACTCAGAATATAGAAAATATACCTTTTAAAAAATATACCGGCTAAATTTGAAACGTGACCCATTTATTTTCTTAACATGGCATTAGTTAACGATTATTTTTAAATGCTTGTATCTGAACTTCTACAATTCCCTGTGAATTAGATAAAATTTATATGAACAGTGACAATATGAGCTCGGTATAGCTTAATTATCTTTCCAACACTTGGTGTGGGAATTATTCGATTATATATATCTTCCTGTCCTTATCGAACTCTAAGTGGGGTCGGCACAACATATTTTTTTCTTCCATTCTTTCTATCATTCGTTAACTCTGGCGCTACTCCTTTTATATGCAAGTCATGTGGGATTCATTCGATTGGATGAACTAAATGAGAAGTATTCGTTAATTTACCAGTTTTCGTTACATAAGATAGCAAAATATACTTGCTGACTGTAGAAACTGTTAAACGTAGATTTGCCAATTTTTTCTTAGTAAAATGCATTGTGATCTTGGGTGTGTTTAAAATAGTATTTACAATTTCTAAACAGGATGATGGCTCAGAAAAAAACACAAGAAAAACAATATTTAAAGAAAATATAACAAAGATTTACAAAGTGAATTAAAAATTTAAAGAGAGGTTTTTTCTTATAAATAAATTCGACACCAATACATATGAATCTAAATGTAATTTTCAAACCTATGAAGAGGGATTAAGACAGAAGATTTCATCTTTCGGGAGAAATGGTATTTATTAACTGGCAACATTAAAACGTCGTCGGAGCGCGCTCGCTCTATTTATACCCAATCCCGTGACCAAGGGGAGTGGAGATTGTTTACACCGCACCGCGTGATGGGAAGAAACCGAAAGTGGTCAGCTGCCGCCCGGCGTTTTCACTGTGCGTCAACTATTAATATTATCACTTAAATGACAACTGTTACACTTTTATGTGGTAAATTTATAAGGTTCTTTTACACACTATTTAGAGAGGGTTCTGATTTTTCATATTCTTAACCTCGTATTTCACTGCTTCAACATGTGCAGGGTAAAGTTTTCGACGTTAATATGTGATCTCTCTAAAGCACTAAAGTTTCGCTTTAATGTATCTTATATGCATGGAATCCTGACACGTTATAAAACGAAGTCATCCACTGCATGTACCTTGCAGTCTCGCGATACACTCAAAAACTGCTGAACAGATTTGCAAACAATACATATAAACAAATTATTGTATAATTAAGTTTTAGTTTAAATTGTTAAAAAAAAATCCTGGAAAAGTCAAACTACCTGAGTGGGAAATTTTATCGAAAAGGCTAATTAATCAGTTTGAGATACAACAAAATAATATATGGTATACTGGGGATCGCCGGATTTCTCTTTTATAGTGTCAATTTTAAGTTATCGCAAAATTAAAAAATAACTGACGCTAAAATATTAAGATAGTCCCCATATCCTAATATTTCGGCACAGCAACACGTGATCGGGCAAAAATCAATAAGTGACTGAAAAATTTGTTACAGGATAATAATAAAGTAATCAAGTAATCTGTAGCTAGAAAATATTATGTCGAGAAGTTATATTTAATACAGAGAGGAAGCAAATTTGCTTTTTAAAAATATAGCGCCATTTAAGCAATTCTCGAGGGAGAATATTGAAACTTATTTAAAGCTTCATTCAAGGGAATTTTAAGGTATTATGCTGTAGGTGCAATTTTTATAAAGCTAAGCTATTTTAAAAGTTTGAAGTGAACAATTTGTTTAATCATTTATTCTTAGTTACAAAAGTTAACTATATGTATACCATAAAAACATTATATTCACAAAATTAAATTGCTTCCATCTGTATATGAAATTGCTACTTTAATTCGGTAAATTAAACAAATTTCAATAAAGATTCACCTCAATGACTCTTGCTTTCTTACAGTAAAAGCAGTGCTTCATTAAATCTGATTTATGTTTGACGATTCAAAGCTATGAGACAAAGCTATCTAATTGAAAAAAGATTATTTAGATTTGATTTTAACTACAAAAATTGGTTTGATTGTGATTTTATTTCGCATATTTTTTTTCCTCAATATGAGTTTTAAATAATTTAATAAAACGTTCCTGATTAAAACGGCAACTTTTCGTCGTTACCTTATGCATATTTCTTTCTTTCTGGGCCATAAATGATGTGCTTACCTGTAAAAGAAATAAACTCAAGTGAGCATTTTAACGTAAAATAAAAAAAAGGCTGTAAATACATACACGCCGTGTGATATCCGGCTGGGTAGAATAGACCAACCTCATTTATTACCGAGGTGTCGTAAAAGGCACCTAAGGTAAGTTGATCCACCGTGTGGTATCCGGTTGAGTAAAATAGACCACCCACTTTCTTACAGAGGAGTCGTAAAATACGACTAAGGTAAGTTGACGTCAGGCAGGCAGCCACCCCTAAAATACGTAGCCAAATCATATGACAATATGTTTTTAACATGCTGTGCCGACCCCACTTAGCGTGATAAGGGCAGGAGGATGATGAATCTTTGAATACATATAACATTATTATTTCAATATGTAGAAGTTAAAAACCTTCATAAACGATTGGGTCGTCCTGTGACTCTTGACAATCGCAGGTTCAATCCCGGAGTAAACTTATGTGTTTTCCTATTAAATAAAATAAAAATCATATAAACTATTCGAGAGCATCAAACGACTGATAAGCCGAATAATACAAAACTTGGTCTCAAAAGCTGTGAATTCGAAACAATTTGTTAATCACCGAAATGATTAAATTAAACTTATTACTGTCAGTATAATTTTTGCTCATACATATATATGATATTTTAAAATCTCTAACATAATTATATTGAGAGTATATTAACAATAAAATAGTTGTAAATAAAGTCGCGGGTCTCACTAGGAATTCCGTCAGTCTTCAGTAATATCAAAAGTGACGGAATCAAACAGATAGTAATCGATTATTCAAACATACTTATACATATGGATAAGTTATCTACAATTATTAAAGTTATGGTAGAGATCACACGCTTAAAATTAAACAGACCGAACTCAAAATTAGGCTAAATTTACTTAGATACATTGTAATGCTTACTTCAATGCGATCTATGACATCACGCTATGAACTATTAAAAAAGCCGCGCGAAATTATTCAATGGCAGATCCCACTTCGGGTATAATTATGTTCTACAAAACGTGCAAAGACAGGGCGGGTATGTTAGTTAAAATATAATCTGTATCTTTAGGCAAACAGTCAAATATAAACTAGATCAAAAGAGGTGTTATATTTTCTGCAGGGTAAAGTGTACAAAGTATAAATTTATATATTATGAAGAGTTTATTTGCCCGTTTAGATTCATCTAAATTGGCATTCAAAAAATACATACATCAGTTAATGTGTTTGACAATTAAGTACACCACTTTTCCTCTACGTCTATCTTATTAAGTCAGGATGGCGAATCGAGAGCGCGTGCTTAAATTGTACAGCGCCATCTAGGTCCAGTGTTTGTATCAGCGGTATAAAGCTTTTTCAAATACAAATTGATATTCTATGCAGCAAAATGAATCTACAGCTACCTTTTAATTAATGGAATAAAATTAATTGTTTTAAATAATATATGGAAGTAGGCGTTTTAACGAAATTCTGTAATATAAAAGGGTGACAAGGTGGCAGAATTAATTTAATTTTCATTCACGTCTATTTAAGCGCCGGCACAAGGATACCAATACATATTTTTTTAAACGTGGATTACCTACAGGGAAATAACACTATTGTTGAGTTCGCTTGAAAACGTAATTTGATTTCGTCATACTTTATCATATTTGAGTGTTTTGGAGACCGGCATTATATATTTGTTTTGGTTTCCTGTTGAGAGGGCTTTGGGTTCATGCAGGTGCCATTTATGTGAATATACCCGTGTTCAAGACCCACATGTCACATGTCACTTTCTTTTATATTATTTTATATCTTTTAACACTTTGAATGCCACACTAATTTTACATGGCTTTCTAGTCTGGACAAAATAAATTTCGCAGTAGTTATATTCGCCGTTATATTATTTATTATTTTGTTACTTTACAAAAGTATTAAAACTTAATTATTTTCTAGTAATTTTATGTTTTTCTAATACTTTTCGCCGGTAGCCGGTGAACCCTTATGGCATTCAACGTGTTAATAAAATTACTGAGCCAGGCTCGGTCACCCAGGTACTTTTAATTATACGGTGTAAGGAATCATTACAATAAGCGTATAATGTTTTGATCAATTTGATAATGATTATTACTGTATCCGTTTGAATGGCTTTTCCGAAACCGCATTATCCATTTTTTTGAAGTTAGAATGGGAAAGTTTCATTAGAAGATAGATATATGATAAACATATATACATAGGTAAATATAAAGAAGAACAGTCCTACCTACTTTACAGCGTTTTCGGCGATAGCTCCAAAAAGATTTTATACGAAACTTTCAATAATTTTAGTCACATTTCAACCAATTTACACAAAACCATAACAGATTATAAACTTAAACCTTCCTTATCAATCAATGTATGCTATATATTATTTGTGGAGCATTGTATCTTTTGTTTTTATTCGCATAGACAGACACACATATGCAGCGTTAGACTTTGTTTTATAATGTTTTGAAATTTAGAAACACGTAAACACGTGTAGACATAAAACAGACTCATGCTAGACATTGTCATCGATTATCTTAATCGATTGTCCAAATATATACACGCCTGCCGAAGGTAAACCGTAATACAATACTTTGCTACTCAGGAATATAAGGCATTAGGGTTGGCAGATACGTAACAAGTGTATATACAAGTTAAATTTATAACACACTGTAACTTGACTTCTCTCACGTCTTAAATGTTATCTTACTAACTACCTAACTTCAATGTTAAAATACCCTCAATTATATGCTATGTGACTTCATTACTCTTCCGGTTTCTGTTACCTCAGTTCTAAATTTCATCAATAAAGTTCCAGTGTTTAAACTGTGGACTTCAGGAAAGTTCAGAGTCACTCAGCGGGCGATGCACTTGGAGTTGGAGCTATACTCGTAGTATCTCTATGTGATAATTCAGAAATGAGGAGATTCATGGAGGAACCAAAGTTACCGGCATAGCTCAGCGTGTCGCAAAGCTGAAGTGGCGATGGGTGGAACACATAGTACGGAGAACCAATGACCGTTGGGGTTTTAAGGTGTTAGAATGGCGACACCGCACCGTAACACGCAGCCTCGGTAGCTTCCCTATAACGTGGATAGACGACCACAAATATGTCGCAGGGAGCCACTGAAGCCAAGCAGCACAAGGTCTTGTGGTGTGGAGATCCTGTAAAGAGACTTTTGTCCACCAGTGGATGTCCATCGGTTGAAGAAGAACTGTGAAAGCCAAACAGACAAACTTTTGCTTGTATATTTGTAGGCAGGATATACTTATTAGCTCGACTAATATTAATAAGTTTTCAACACAGACAATCTATCCCAGCTGCAATCAAGTTTTTTTTAAAGGTCCATAATTATTTAGAATTTCAACAAACCTCATAAGACATGGCAGTCTCTCATCTCACTTGTTAATCTCATAAGACGTTCTCTTCACAAAACTACGATTTTCCGGAAGATGAAAACCCTAATGGAGAGGAAAACTCCGCTCCAAAAAAGGTGGTTCACTAAAAAGCCTCCATACATTTCTTTTCGGGTACGTATTAGCATAATATGAAGCATGATCCCCCACAAACGACCAACCAAGCCTAAGTTATAACAATAATATTATACGCGTTACGGATATTGTAAGGCCATTTAATTATTGGTTTAAATCTTCACTAAACTTAGTTATATTCAATCTTGTGTGAGCCGTATAAAAGACACCACCGTAATGTTCGTTTTTGTTTTCGATTTCGTCGTGGTGTATATGATGATGCTTCAGCTACGGAGCAAAACGATTGTTGGGATTGCGTTAAGAGATGCCCAAAAGCGTCACATGAATAGATGCAATGTTAAGTTTTCTCAATGGGAAGGTTTGGAAGTTTAAATTTGGCGCGGGCTCATGAAGAGGCAAATCTGCGATTTTAAGAAACAACAACAACAGCCTAAAGCTAAATTCGACGTCAAGCGCGATGAGCTAAAGGCTCGTCCACATGCTGCCATTCACTATAATTATGTCAGCGTAAAGCTTACGTGCCCACATTGCGCATAGACCCTTGCTCCAAAGATTGGCTACGTAAGGTTTATCCGTGCAATTCAGCATCACTCGGACTAGGAGTCAAAGTGGTCGCTATGATCGAAATCAGTCGGACCATTTAGTTTCAGTTTTAATGGATGTATACAGTGTTAGTTTAGTGGTGGTGGTGGTTGTTTTGAAGAATATGGAGTAAACGACTACGTTTTTATCAGTCTTATTAGCTGTCTCCTTTTTTGAGATTCTTACTTTTGTACTATGGGTTTTCGCAAATTAACGCCTACTTTTATAAAGGACTTTACTATATAATATGGGTTCTTTTTATATGTGAAACTTATGTTCGCGCCATGCATACTGAAAACTGTCTATTACACCTTTCAGAAAATGTGATTGAATTTTAAATACAGCTTTAAGTTAACACAAAGCGATATTAGTGCACTCTGACGTATTTAGCTTAAGCACCTTCGTTACTTAATAATGTCCGACGGGAGGTAATAGGATTTGGTCGGCTAAAGCTGACAATTAGTGTCTCTTTGTACTGCAGCACGGGTCCATCTAGAGTAAAGGCTCCTGTGAGATTAACTTAAATTGATTCCGACGCTCTGTTTCATTGCTTCCTTAATAATTCTCTTATTAATCTCCTTAATAATCAATTCAAATTTAAAATATTCTTTATTCAACTAAATAAAATAAGCAAATTTGAATCGCGAAATCAGGGTGAGACTTAGGGCAATCAATGAATACTAATACCATATTTGCAGTATCTCTCACGAAGCGTGGCAGTGTAGAGCGATGCAGCAGACGCTAGGTAACCATTTGATTGTTCAAAGCTGACAATTAGTGTCTTGTTAAGCGAGAATAACAGCTTTTCTCAAAACGGGAGCCATGCCAAAATAGCTCACGTCTTCAACAAAATGTAATTAGGAACCTTTTTAATTATTTACTTGCCTTAAAATCGTTAATTTATACTACACCGTTGCATTATTTAATCTTAAGAATGCGCATAAAATGTTAAACGAACCGTATAGAAACAGAGATTATGGATAACAGTTAGTAACGTTTCTTGACATTTTGAACGTAAGTTTTATTAAAAAAAAAGATTTGCTTCTTATTTTCATCAGTTTTACATTATTCTGTATACTCTCTAACTACAGCTCCAAGGGTTTCTTCAGGGGGCGTTGAAACTCTCTAAGAAGAACTTTTCAGGTCGCCGCGGGCTCTATCTATCTTTTGGTAGGCAAAAGCAGGCATCTCACTTACCTCTTCAGGTCAGTGTTAAGGCCGTAGGACCTAGGTCACCTAAAAGGTGACCTTGGAGTTGCAAGGTAGGGGAGAGCGGGTTCTGAGAGTATTAGCCCCCAGACGGCTGTCTTCGGAATCGGGAGTATCTTGCCCGGTAGTGGCTTAGTCAAGTGGTATGGTTGTCTCGTCCGTTGATATCCGTTGGTGTTTGTTTTGGATAAAGAACAATTTATAATTGATGGTATTTTAACGCTTAAGTTAATGTACAACTAATAATATAAACTAAATATCAAGGATGTATTATATAGATGTGACACTCAAGGAAAAACGAAATATCATAATTCAACCGAGCCCTCCATCATTGACAGCACTAAAATAAATGCGAGACCTATTTATAGAGAATGACAAAGAGCTTCTTCCACATAGCAACGATGCCAAAAACACGACATGCGCTGACCTATAAATGTACGATGGTAATTGTTCATAGATAGCAACTTCACCTAATTCGATAAACCCACCACCACCACCGTTGGATAGACGATCCAACTACTTTATTATACTCTTTGTCAATTTCAATAGAACATTTACCTACTCCGAATACCCTACACTTACTTAAATAACCCTTCCACCGATTTCAATAACCTTTTTTAATAAACCCTTAAGTTACTTCAATAACCCCTTTACCGGCTTCAATAGCCCTTCTACCTATTTCAGTATTCTCTCCACTTACTTTAATAACCTCTCTAGCCACTGCAGTAGCCCCTACGCCTACTTCAATACCCCCTCCACCTACTTCAATATTCTGTCCACTAACTTGAATAGCCTGTCCATCTACTTTAATAACTTTTCCATCTACTTCAGTATCATCTCCACCTACTTCAATATTCTCACTAGTACCTTAAATAGCCCGTCCACCTAAATAAACTTAAATAAAAACCCTTCCGCTTTTTCTTATACACGACCCCTATGTTAAAAGTCGTTCTTTCTCAACATTTGGCCATAACGACTAGAACTCAAATGTACTTTTCTCAAAATAATTTTTAAATTAGAATATTCTGCCAAGATGTGATAGCAAGCGTCTTTTATTCTATAATTCTTATAGATAATTACATTTTGTCATTGCTTTCTTCAGCAAGATTGGGCATGATGATATCTTCGAATTGTTAGCATTTATATAATCTTCAGCTGTTATATAGAGCTTTATATAAACGCATTCTTTTAATAGTTATTATAAACTGCTGTTATAGAGAAGCTAAAATTGCTTGACGAATTTATTATAGGATATCGGTTTGCACTTTGTCTAGTACACATAAATACAAAGCGTAAATTTATAGCAAAATAGTTATTCCAAAATTTCAAGTATTGTTAAGTTGGGATCACGATTTATTTGAATTTACTTTGATATCATTTTGATGTTAGCTATGTGAATATTTTTGATAGGTTAGGGAAAAAATTAGATACAAAAAGTATATTGTCTGATTTGCAGTTACGAATATTGCGGTACCAACTCTATTGCTTCTTTGGAAAAAATAACTTACCATCAAAAAACTTTTTGTTGATCTTATCAAAATATATTTCTTACAATTTGGGTAACGTACGTAAAATAAAATTCAAGAACGGAATATAATTATAATTTATTTTATAGTATAACTAGTAATATCCCGCGGTTTCATCCACATATTTTTTATTTTTTTACACCTTATTATATTTTTATAATGGAACCCAATTTTTTTGAAAATGTAAAATGGACTATGTCGTTCAGCAAAAAATATGCAGCTTTGAAATGGTGAAAGAATTTTTGAAATCGGTCCAGTAGTTTTTGTGTGAAAACATTACAAACATGCAAACAAATTTTTCCTCTTTATAATATTAGTATAGATCATCTTTATAGTTTTTTTATTACATCTTATATTAGAGGATGATTTTGACTTCATGTAAATATAGGTTATATTTTTCATACTAAAACAATTTAAGATTCCAGTCTTTCTCTTCAATAGTCAATAAAATAATTTAATATGAATAACTTAATATGAATTAAGCAAAATAGATTTTAGTTGACAACCCATTGCTGTTTGTCTGTGGTTTTAACACGTGACCGGACAAGAATAATATCACATAATAGTAATCTGTTTTTTAAATTGAAAGCCAGCGTCGGATCTCAAGTGAACTGCACTTGTTTAACTAATGCATATTCATTTCACGTTTGAAAGCAGTAAAGTTGACTCGAGAAGGCGGTAGAGGACATCGCATATTTTAGCCATACGTAAGAGAAATTATGAAGTAAATAGCTTTGCAAGCAAAGCTTATATTATTTATTTACTTCGAAAATAAGTAATAAATAAAGTTATTTTAATCAGACTGTTAATATCCCACGGCTGGGAAGAGGATTACCAGTGGTTTACAAAACAACTTTGATCGAGAAGAGCCGGGTAGAAAGAAACTCGACGGTAGTTCTTATTCAAAATATTTGTATTATAGCATAGGTATTTTTTACCATAGGATAAAAAATCTGACAAGTAATTAATAGATAAGTGTTAGCGCACACTATATACAATAACACGATATAATAAGAATACCACAATACCGGTTCTGAGATGCACTTGTCTTGAATGACGAACAAACACTGTGTGCAACAAAGACGTTTTAGCGATATATAGGAAGACTCCACCGGACACAACACGACAAAGTGTAGCCACCATTTCAGTAAAAATGGCGCGATAATTCATGACGGTGTTTAAAATACTTTAAAATACAAAGCGGAAATCACTGGCGACAGCATAAGTATAAATAGTAGATTGACTGGCCTGTTGGCGGAGTTGGCAATAGCAGTTTCTCGGGTCTCTCGGGTTTCTCGTATGGGTATTCTAACAAGAATTTATGGGTTCTTCGAGTCTGGTTCTATATTTAAAAATATATATCTGTCGCCCATAACACAAGTATTAAATTAATTACTTTGGGTGCAGACAACCCTGTGTGTAAATGTCCTATATATTTATTTATTTTTATCTTATAGCCCTATAACCTTCAATAGCACCAAAATTCAACAACATTGGATAAGCATATTAACTTAACGATACACAGACAGAAAGATAAATTTTCGCATCTAAAATATGAGTATGTATTTGAAAATGACACGGTTCACAAGAGACAAGGGTTTGACGAGTATGCCAGTAATGTCTGGCACCGTAGGAACTGCGTGTCGCTAAGTGCGTGCCATATGTGTACGAGTTGGCAAGTGACAGACACCTTGAGCTGCACTAGCACGAGAGACGGCCGCCAGTTTATCTATGAGCCTAATACAGAAATATTCACTATAGTATAGAACTATTCAATAGAATTATTCACTGCATATCGTTACAATGTGCGCGGTATTTTTCCAACGCGGTTCTTTTGTTTATCTGATGGTCTAGTATTTATGTAATTAGTTCATCATCTTCCTGCCCTTATCCCATTTTAGTGGGGTCGGCACAACATATAAACATACTGTCACATGATTTGGCTGCGTTTTTACGACCGGCCTGACGTAAACTTAACTCTGACGTATTTTATGACACCTCGGTAAGAAAGTGGTCTATTCTACTAAACCGGATACCACACGGTGGGTCAACTTACCTTGGTCTCCTTTTACGATACCTAGGTAAGAAATGAGGTTGGTCTATTCTACTAAAACAGATACCACACGGTGGGTCAACTTACCTTAGTCGCCTTTTACGACACCTCGGTAAGAAATGAGGTTGATCTATTCTACTCAGCCGGATACAACACGGCTATTCATGTAATTAAGTATTGTTTATGTAATTAAGTATTTATTTAAAATTATAAATGTTGATATTTACCGTATGTCTGACATAATAACAGTATTTTGTTAATTCAGGGTATGTGAGTGTAATAGTCTTTATATAAATACTGCCGTATTTAGGAAGGGGGGGGGGGGGATCCTTTATACCTGCACTAAAGCTTAAAACTATATTGATTGGATTTTTCTGTGGTTTTCTCTACGCAGAAACACACTTACATACTTAACTTATAGCATTTTTCTGAGAACCCTTAGAACTGCAATAACAGTATTTTACAATAAAGATATGTTTATATGATGAAGTTATGTATGTATGAAGAATCGTGCTCTTTCATAGGATCTCGTTGAATTAATACGTGCATTGCTCGACAACGTATGATATAACGGAGTTATTGGATTCTCTACAACCAATTTGAACATATTGTAACATGTCCTGTAGAAAACCGATAACATGAGTTCACAGTTAACAGATAGATTACCCATCTACAAGTGGATTATAACAAAAAAAGTTGTCGTTATAAACGGCAACATTATATTTTGCAAAAAATACTGTTTACTGTCATAGGCTGAAATATGCTTTTGGTCTAGTTTTAAAGTTTTTTAAGTTATAAAAAAATAACTTAGTAGTAAGTCGTATTAAGTATTACGAGTGTTAAGCCACTCAGTGATGGGCTTGGCATTGTAGAATTCTACATACACATCGTGTAATGGATGTGACATCAGCAAACACGTACCACACCAAAGTCATGCCGCAATATTGTCACAACACTACCACCAGACCAATCACCAAATAAGAGAATGCGTCAATATACGTCATAAAAATGTAAGTGCTTTTTACTTTTATACACGATCTTACTCCTGTTCTTATCGAGGTGTTGTAAAATACGAGTAAGTTAAGTTGAGGCCAGGCAGGGGGCCGGTCGCAAAATACGTAGCCGAAGCATGTGACAACATGTTTATAACATGTTGTGCCGACCCCACTTAGAGTGGGATAAGGGTAGGAGGATGATGATACTTTCTTGCTCCTTTACAAATTGGTAGATTACTCATATTTCAGAAATTCTAAAGAAATGTGTAATTTACTATGCCTAAAAGCAAATGATAAATCGTATGCATTAAATAGGTACATACATTTTTAAAGCCTATTCAGGTGTTCTTAGTTTGCAACCGTAACTTCTGAATAAGGTTCTGGCGGTTTCACCTTTCGATCATAACTATATGACAAAAAGACAAATTTCTTCCAAAAAAAAAACCATGTCGTAAGATCAAAACATATTAATATATTGTTATAAATGTATTTCACCTTATATTTTTTATATTTTTATATTATCTTATACCTTTATTTTGTAACCAATGTTTGTCCACAGCTGTACAAAGTCGATTCCTATTATAGTTATAAAAATAAAGTTCAATCAATTTTCTTTTAAAAATTTTAAATTTTTCTATTATTTTTTTGTACTACTTTGTTTATTATTATTATATTTTAATTTTCAGTTTTACTTGAGAAATATTAAAAAAAAAAATACTTTTTTTACTTTTACTGTGTACCGTAACCAATGTTTATTTTTACTATTTTTGAATGTTGTATATGCCTGCCTATATAGTAGTATTTTAAATAGATTTAGGCTGTATGAATTACATGTAAAAAAAACAAAAATATATGTTAATAATACTGTTGGCATATCGTACTAAATAAATAAATAAGTCAAGTGATGTCGACCTTGTACTGCTCGAATTCACAACTTAGTGCTATAGCACAGTAATTTTATCAACCGTCTCTGACACTATATACGGTGTCGCAACAGTTAGTACGTTTTGCTAAATATTAATAAACCACACTTTTGTAGAGTAGAAAATGAATATCTGACGGACGGCCAGAATGTTACTCGGTATTCAATACAGAAACAGGCTTTGAAACCTTTATAGTTACCAAATCGATTTCGATGTATTGGTTCCGCGACGATTTGGTTTTTTTTTAGTTAATTAATTTATTAATTTGATATGCCAACGATATATTATAGATACATTAACAAGAAATCCTTATATTAATTCTAGTTCCATTATAATTATCATTTACAGACGGATTCAGCATTGTTTTTATTTTTTATTATTTGTTAGTTCTTAACTATTCTTTTTTAATTATATCACCAATTAAACTAAGGTTTCCATAATAAATACGTCAAAAATTTTAAAACTATAAATTATCGTATAGTCAAGAAATAAATAATAATAAAAGTAAAGATAGGTAATAATTGCCTTTTTAAAATTTTTATTATTTTTTTTAATGAAATACTAACAATTTGTCTTAGGGATCAGGAACATTCAGGGTGTATAATTGAGGGTATTTGAATACTTAAGTTAACGCAAACGACGTCTCAGTTCCAGCTTAAATTGCGTTACGCTAACGCGTTCGAGTAGGTTAAAAAAAACTCGCACTAAGCACGCTGATGATTTTTCGACGACGACGCGAAACGATCATTGTGTTTTGTTATAGTGAATGTGTGCAGTGCTTAAAAATGTGGTTATGGTGGTTATAGGAATTAATTACATCATTAATTTTGTACTATACAATTGTATGTAAAACTACTTCCACAAACGAGTCTATTTTTTTTAATTAAATGGAATTGTATGTAACACCACTTTATTAAATCTATACTAATATATAAAGCTGAAGAGATTGTTTGTTTGAATGCGTTAACCTCAGGAACTACTGGACTGATTAGAAAAATTATTTGAGTGTAAGATAGTCCATTTATCGAGGAAGACTATAGACTATATAAAATCACGCTAAGATGTCAAGGAGACGAGCAGCAATAAAAAATATTGCGAACACGGCAACATTTAAAACTTCCCTTGCTTGCGCTAAATAAGCGGTGAAAGTTATAAAATAATCATGTATTACCATAAAGCAAGATAATAATAATAATAAAAATGTATTACAAAATTATTCCCCTCTAAAAGTTCTGAATAAAAGTCCGTGACAGCATACATCTAGCTTTTAAGGTTATTTATTTATTTATATAAGGGAAACAAACAGTATAATAGATTATAAAAATTAAGTAACATAAAAGTAATGCAAAAACCAGCAAAGTTTCCACAAATTACTTAACACTATAGAGAGTAGACTTGTTAGTTAGTTAATCATTTAAATATAAAAAAAACTTAAAAAAGAAATGACAAAAAAGAATTCAAACTTAACAAATTAACCCACTTTAATCATTTTTTTGGTTATCAAAATACTATATTACGGTTAAAATATTTCCACGCGACGAACCAGCTGACTATTGCTAGTTATTTGTAAGTCTATTTTTCAATTAAAGATTTTGAAATTAAAAAGACCGAGCAGAGCTAGAAATCACTATTTATATCAAATTCTGACCTAGATGTAACTGGATACTCCGACGCCTTGTTGCTAACTCAATTAGCGATCGGCAATGCTATGCCACCACTATAGATATTGTAGCTGAGATTTATACCTATTTAACTCACATTATATAGAAAATAAATGTGGTATCCGGCTAAATAGAATAGTACCACTCTCTTTTCTTACCGAGGTGTCGTAAAAGGCGACTAAGGTAAGTCGACCCGCCGTTTGGTATCCGGCTGAGTAGAATAGACCAACCTCATTTCTTACCGAGGTGTCGTAAAAGGCGACTAAGGTAAGTTGACCCACCGTGTGGTATCCGGTTTAGTAGAATAGACCACCCTCATTCTTACCGAGGTGTCGTAAAATACGACAGAGGTAAGTTGACGTCAGGCAGGCGGCCGGTCGTAAAAACGCAGCCAAATCATGTAACAGCGTGTTTATAACATGTTGTGCCGACTCTACTTAGAGTGGGATAAGGGCAGGAGGATGATGATATATAGAAAATAAAGCTGTGACAGCCAAGCAGTGAGACTGTGCGGCTCTTTCGAGGGGGTCACGAGTTCAAACCCCTGGCAAGCACCAATAAATTTTTCTATTAAAACTTAAGTACCTATATAATTGATAATTGAAATTTATCACACGCTTTGCGGTGAAGGAAAACATCGTGAGTAAACCTGCATACCTCTAGAGAATTCTGGGGATATGTGTAACCTACCAATCCGCATGGGAGCAGCTCCAATCCATCTTTCCAGAAAGGAAGAGAGGAGGCCTATGGTCAGCAGTGGGATTATATAAGTTACTTTACTATATAATAATAATGATTAACAATTTTAACGAAAACGCCATCTATATTAATTTTATAAAGTCGAAAGAAAGTCTGTCGGTTTCTATTTGTTACACTTTCTGCGAATTAATCTTACATACCAGGCTTATATGTAGGATGAGAAATTCCCGCTTTTCTTTCGGGAACAGGTAAAAATATATACTATATAAATGAGGGTATTTTAATGTTCAAGTTGACGAAAAAAGAAGCGGATATAACCTATTAAAATATTTGTATATATGAAGTAAAGAATTTACCGTTTTATAAAGCAAATCGCTTAGGTGTGAGATTTAACGTACCTAATAAAAGTTCGCATAAATAGGAAGTGCAGAGAACTGTGATAATCTTAATTTGAATGTTTATCAGTATATTCTAATAGCCTTTGAAATGGCTGAACCAATTTCAATGAAAATTTCAGACAATCTTTAGAATGACCCTGTAGATGATCTCGTAAAGTTTGGTGACGATCGGAGATTTTTTTTTCAACTGTCGAGTTCTGTTTCAAGGAGAATTCGAAACTAGACAAACATAGCAACGCGTGGACGGAAAGCTAGTTTTTTACAAATATCTTATAATACAAATATCTTATAATAATAGATATAATAAAATATTTATTGTTTACGTCTACCTGTCAATTGTCAATCGTGAAATAGTGTATTTACGTCATGGAATGAATAATGTCGAATCGGATCGGAAATAAATAGAAGCAGAATTGACCCTGACCTTGAACTTATTTACAAAAAAAAACCATAAAGCGGGTGAACGTTGAATTAACCTTGACCCTACTGACGGCTCTTACTCTAATTTCGTGATATTTCCCGCTTCGCACAATCGTATTTAACGTAATTATTTATGAATGGACATTACAGCGAAGATAATAGTATTATATCGTACAAATGTGTATCGATGACAGTCGAATATTTTGCATACTCTTTACGCGTCTATCAATAAGTATAAAAATAATAAGTATAAAAGTAATATAAAAAATTAAAATAAAAAATTGAAAAAAATGAAAAATAGTTGGGCAGTGGGGATCGCATCTAGGTATTTTCACCACCCCAGACTGCCCGTTCCCCAAACGAGCTATCATGACTTTACGTTTGATAGCGAAAATTGTCTTTCGAATCCTACGTAAATTTTAGAATTTTCCCGAAAACAGAAATAAGACATTTTTTTTAAATATAACCTAGCTAGTTCGAATTTTCCCCCCAAAGCATGTAGGGGACATGCTGAAATTCAGGAAAATCGTTTTTGCGTTTGTGCCTGACACAATTCCTGACGATGACTACGAGGGCTGGGAGCTACCATTCCCAGACCTCACCACCGAACCAGACATCCTCTAGGTCACTTAGGTGACCTGGGCTCACGGCCCGAATACCGACAACCCTTAAGTCACCTAGGTGACCTCGGCCTACGGCCGGAACATAGTCCAGGCAGAATGCCTGCGAGGAAATGCCCGGGCAAAGAGGTACGCCTCGAGGCCCGTACCCCGCCTACCCCCACCTGGGGAGTAAGCGAGATGACCCTGCTGCTGCTTGCGTTTGTGCAACGTTTCTTCTACTAGTCAATAGATGACGCTGTTAAATACTTTTATTGACTTGTTTTGATATATGAATGATTTAATAACAAGATTATGTACTATGTACCCTTAGTTTTTTCACTTATTGTACACAGTTCGTAGGAACACAAATTTATTTCGATTGTTTTTTTAATGCTAAGTCCAACTATATCTATTGTGAAACACTTTTATGTTTATTTAGGTTACTTTAACCCGCACAAACACTAATGATAATTGAACTACTGTCGAGTTTTACTATTTTAGGTGAATTATTTTACGAGTGACACTACAACCGTGACAAGTCCGCGACGTATCCAAAAAAGTAGACCTAGTAGTATAAATATCTAGTATCTGGCTGACCGAGCCTTGCTCGGTAATTTTTTTAAAGATGCAATTAAAAAAGAATAAAAAAAGAAAGAAAGCGCACGTTGACAAGTGGGAATCGATCCCGGGCTTAGAATTTTTTGGTCTGCTCGTTACCATTAGGTTATCACAACATTACGTTTGACAGTTCAAATATCATTTGCTTTTCAATTCTACATTTTAGCATATTATCAACGCCCGAAAACGACA
Source organism: Morpho achilles (assembly GCA_947086495.1). Lineage (NCBI taxonomy): Eukaryota > Metazoa > Arthropoda > Insecta > Lepidoptera > Nymphalidae > Morpho > Morpho achilles. The sequence goes on along the minus strand of CAMTZB010000022.1, from coordinate 8,764,930 downwards.
TTTATTTTAATTATGATTTATGATTTTTCCCACCAAAACTCTCTAAGTACTCAAGTGTCCTTTTTCACATCCGTACGGATCAACGAACCGATGTTACTTTTTATATTTATTTTTTTATAATAGTGATATAGGTTTTTATTCATCTAGGTATTTAATTGTAGTAACTGACGAAGTTGAGAGCAAATAATAGTAGCTGCCTGACCACGCGTTGCTGTAACTCAGTCTGGATTGATTTGATTGTTTTCATATGGTTTAAAGGACAATTTGAAGCTAACAAACGTAATTATTTAGATAAAGATTGATACTGAACAGAAGAAAATGGTCTCGAAAATTGTGTAACATATTTAATTGAAATTTTGGCCATAAAAGCAATTATTGTCTGTTACCCATAAGAGTTAGAAACATGCTAACCCCAGACCTTTTGTTGTATTTTTCTAGATCTGCAATTTTTTAGTACATTACTTTAGCGTATCTTTGCTGGTTTACGCGATGCGATTAATGCTTCCAGCAGACGAGTTCTTTACAACCGCCCTGTTTTTTCCATACAATTTACATCAAACCGTAATGTACTATTAACCTAAACCTTCCGGAAGAATTGCACTATCTTTCAGTAAAATCCGTACAAAAATCCGTTCCGTAATTTTGAAAAAATCTATCACTTACAAACAGACAGCTTTTCTGAACTACGTTCTATAATAAGTATACGCCGTATGGTATCCGGCTGAATAGAATAGTGCCACCCTCATTTCTTACCGAGGTGTCGTAAAAGGCGACTAAGGTAAGTTGACCCACAGTGTGGTATCCGGTTAAGTAGAATAGACCACCCTCTTTCTTAGCAAGGTGTCGTATTTTACGTAAAAAACGTAGCCAAATCATGTCACAATGTGTGTTTATAACATGTTGTGAGGTGGGCACAAGACACTTAGAGTGGAATAAGAGCAGGAAGCTGTGGTAGCCCAGTGGTAACACCGTGCGCCTCTTTCGAGGAGGTCTAGGGTTCAAACCCCGGGCAGGCACCAATGAGTTTTCTAGTAAAACTTATGTGTCTAATTGATAATTGCAGTTTATCACACGCTTTTCGGTGAAGGAAAACATCGTGAGGAAGCCTGCATATCTCTAGAGAATTCTGGGGATATGTGTAACCTACCAATCCGCACTGGAGCAGCGTGGGTAGGTCTTAGCTCCAATCCTTCTCTCCCAAAATGGAGAGAAGAGGCCTATGCCCAGCAGTGGGATAGTAACAGGCCGTTACTATAAGAGCAGGAAGATGATGTTCTATAATAAGTATAAGTCTATAAATAAGTAAGTGTGGATTTTGAAGGGTGATAGTTAAATAACAGTCAATCTAATCAGTAACTACACTCGCTAAATATCAAATTCCAATTACGGAAGTAGCCCAAATTACTCGAACCCGGACAGAACCCACTACACATTGTCTCAGTTTGCCCACACTAATTGCATGTCTTGTATAATAAGCGCTAGTTAGCGACTTCCTTTTGGATCCTAAGTGTCTTTCTAGCGGTAAGGGGATACATCAACTATTCCCGTCGTTAATTAGTGTAACGTGAAGTCAAAATCCAATTTCCTCGCATTTCTGCCATATTTTGCCGACATACTCGCTTTTTATAATTTAATATTGCATGTTTCTCTTAGAGATATTTTAGGAGATAGTTTTATATAGCATCACGATATGTTAGTAAAATATTTGGTGTGCAGAAAAATGTACAAAGTTATAAACAAAATCGACGATGTATATAATAGACATAGAGGAAACCAACATAAGTTTGCGGCTTACAAAAGTACAGGTATATCATTTATGGTTTTTGGAATACGATTGTGTGAATAAATAATAGTAAAGATATAAAAAATTGAACAACGCTGTATAAAAATACCATAACATTCATAAAATTTCATAAATTGAATATCTAATATTATAAATAAGTTTATTAGTAAATAAGTTTAGTAAATAAGTTTATTCAAATGTGGGTAATTGCAGAAAATAAACATTTAAATGCCCAGTGAGTTTAGTTTTATGTTTTTTTCTCATGTAAGTGAATTGTTATTCTTAATGAGAAATAAAGATATCTCAAACCTCAAATGCGAGAGTCGGTCTGTCTGTTACGCTCTCACGTCTGATCCACTAAACCAAATAAATTTAGTACAACTGAAGCTCATTTACCAAACGAGCATATGAAATTTAAAGAAATTAAAACAACGCGAATGAAACTGCGGGTAAAATGTTAATTCATATGTACACGTTTCCAATATTGTGCAAACCATCAATAAAAATTTAACTTTATTCTTTACGGAAAGCCATTTGAAGCATTTGAATGTATGATCGGACGCTTTAGCTACTTGTAAGCCTGTTCACGCTCAGCGGACTCATGCCTCCACGTCGGAATGACAATATAACAAATATTTTGAATTCGAATTTGAATATGACACGCATGTGCTGCTTCAGTAATGCCATAGGACAAAACCGGTGAAAGGGCACGGGATGCCACAAAAGCTAACCTGTATCGATTCACTAAACACGAACTGTCGGCTTACTATAGCATTTCAGTGTATGCGTTTTATATTCGTATAGAAAGAAACGGTTTTATGTGTAACAAATACAGCCGGAAGAAAGCTTTATCTTTTATTTTTTGTTGCCTAATTTTATTAGCTTTGTTCCCAAGTCATAACGCAGATTAAGTTAAACTTTGTTATAGAATAATAAAATGCACCACAGACCGCGAGTACCTCAATATTATGCATATTTTCTTCGTAACAACAATCTCAACCGGTCTTATAATGAATATCTGCTAATTATAGGGTCTCAGCATGTGCACTTTTTAAATTCGTAAAGAGTAAAACGTTTCAGTATTTAATAAATACTAAGCCGGAAAATGCATGATTTTTTAGCTTTGTGCACTTCCCCTTAATTTTTTTAAGTGAGTTGAGACAACACTTATCAAAATTAAACTTTATATGAATATCGAAAATACACACAGGTCGCGAGTAAATAAGATTTCATTATCCTCGTATCATGAACGAACAACGCTTATCTATACTTACTTACTTACTATAGTGATACTTACTTACTTACGATACTGGCTTACTATAGTCAGCCGTATGGTATCCGGCTGAATATAATAGTACCACCCTCATTTCTTACTGAGGTGTCGGAAAAGGCGACTAAGGCAAGTCGACCCGCCGTGTGGTATCCGGTTAAGTAGAATAGACCACCCTCTTTCTTATCGAGACGATAAGATAATACAACTAAAGTAAGTTGATGTCAGGTTGGTCGTGAAATCCGTAGCCATATTATGTGACAACATGTTTATAACATGTTGTGCTGACCCCACTTAGAGTTGGATTAGGGCAAGAATATAATAAGTAGCTTACTAGGGTTTGAATGTGAGCGTTTTTTTATATTTGTGAAGAGAATGTAACAAACACAAAGCCCGAAGAATGGTTCATTTTTTATCTGAGTTCAAAGCTTAACACTTATCAAAGTTAAACTTTGTATGAGAATCGTAAAATGCAATACCGACGCACGTGATCTGGGAGACAAATTTTCAGCAACAAAACGAGTGTCGATCTTCGCGTGACGTGAATATGTGGTGTTGTAATACACTTGTACTAGCGTTTGCATACAGCTTTTATAATGTAGTGAAGCGGAGTTTGATCGTTTTTTAAATAAAGCCTCCGGTATGGGAATATTGTAAAGTGTAAAATGATTGAAAAGTGTTTTACGACTGCGACACATAGCGACAGAGATAGACATCGCAAACACTAAAAAAGGTTAATGCTTTATCTCTTTGACACATACAAAAAAGAAAAAGATAATACATTAAAGAAAAATATATAGAGAAGATAATAATAAAAACTTATGTGCTTTAATCTATAATAATATAATATAAAGCTGAAGAGTTTGTTTGTTTTATTGATTGATTGTTTGAACGCGCTAATCTCAGAAACTACTGGACCGATTTGAAAAATTATTTCAGTGTAAGATAAGCCATTTATAGAGGAAGGATTTTATATATAACATCGCGCTAAGATTAATGGGAGAGGAGCAGCAATAAAAAATAGCATGAAAGCGGCAAAATTTAAAGCTTCCTTGAGTGCGCTGAAACGATAATAGTTATTCAAAAATCATGTTCGAAACATTATTCCCCTCTCAAAGTTCTAAATAAAATTCCGAGCTATTCTCGGTAAAAAATTTTTATTATAAAAAAAAATTATAATAACGGGGGTTTTATTCCAAGTATTTTCACTTGTTTAATCCGCCTATTACCTACTGGACTATCATAACTTTACAAATGACAGCCAGTTCAAAATTTTAGCATTTTTCCAGTGCCCAGAAAAAGGAATTTAGTCTCGGAAACGCTTCCAACAATTTTCATGGAATTGAGCATGTAGGGGATTTTGGAGGGAAAAATCGATCTAGCTAGGTTTCATTTTAAAAAAAAACGTCATTTTGCCCTGTTTTTAGGTACAGAAAGTCATAAAATTTACATTGCATACAAAATACATTTTTGTTGTCAATTGTAAAGTCAAGGTAGCTCATTTGGGGAACAGGCGGTCTAGAGTGAACATCTACTATCGAGTACCACCTGCCAGTTTTATTTTCAGGTGTTCTCTTTATTTATTTTGTAAACTGATGCAACATTTCTGCAATATCATACAAATTATATGCATGAAGCCATAACAGGATAATTAGATAATAAATTAATAATATCATGTAAAGGAAAGGTTTAAAGTGTTTAAAGTAAATTTGTTATACATAAAGGCTCAAAGCAAATGCAATTAACTAAGCATATTATGCATGAGAATTTATGCCACATAATGGAGTTACGACCCGCTATCACGTATTTGGGTCAATTGGAACGAATAAGATCTATTTTGCGTATACTGGGAGAATGTTATGAAAAATGCCCTATTGGGGGATAATTTCGGTTAATACAGACGTTCTTACGCAGTAAATGTTTATTGGGGACTGCTACCTGTACTGTTGAGAGACTCCAATATAGCTGGTAAATCATTAATATCTATATTATACTCCTACCCTTATCCTACTTTAAGTAGGGCAGGCACAACATGTTAGCAACATCACAAAAAACACACACAGGCAAAGCGGTCGTAAAGCCAAATCATGTTTTGCAACATGATTTGGCTACGTATCTTACGACTGCTTTGCGTGACGTCAACTTACCTTTGTCGTATTTTACGACACCTCGGTAAGAAAGGGGGCGGTCTATTCCATTCAACCGGATAAGATCAAAATTATCTGGGTGACCTGCGTAATTTTTTTTTAAAGATATAAAAAAGATATTGAAAAAATTGAAAATTGAAAAAAATGAAAATTAGGGCAGGTGGAGCTCGAACCTAGGTACTTTTATTTTTCTAGACCACCTATTCCCCAAATGAGCTACCATAACTTTACGTTTACGTTAAGTAATTTTAATTAAACGTAAATTTTATCATTTTCTCGAAAAAGGGATAAAAAGACCTTTTTTTTTTAATCGGACCTAACTAGATCGAATTTTCCCCTACATGCCGAATTTCAAGAAAATCGTTGGAGCCGTTTCCGAGATTCTGAAAATATATTTATATATACATACAGGATTCATTCACTCACTCATTTAAATATTAAAGATAAACGTTTTTGAGCAATATTTTTTTTATGAAAATACGGATATAAAATAAATATATACGACAAGACTCTAAGAACCAACGAATTGTTTATAGAAAATGTTGGCCCTCGACAGGAATCAAACCCGCGACCTACGGAGCTGAAGGCGGTTTCACAGCCGACTGCGCTAACGGGCAATAATAGAAAACGGACTATCATCCTAGCCAATACTATTATGAGCTCGCAATCAACTAATATTGAAAATAAATAATATCCTATTAAGGATTAAGGCAATATACGTCTTACCAAGTTATCTATTAGTTATGTGTGTGGTATTTTTGTCATAAGTTTATTATATTACATATATACTTTCTCAATAAATAGGTTTAATTCATTTTTTCATATATGCACGCACGCAACTACGCATGCAATGCAATAAATTTATATACTAGCAACCAAATTACTTCATAAAACAATTAATTAGAGATATTGCATTTACAAACAGAAATACTAAAATACTAGTGGCACCAGATAGTTGGTCGCTGTGTGTTTTCGACTTACCCTCCCTTAAATTGTATGCAACGACATAGCCACGATGAATTCTACGTACTACTTAATAAGATTCCTACCTGACCATACTATAAAACATATTCAACAAAACCTGTCTGTATGTATGTGATCGTTTAGCCCAAATCATAAACGTATTTTGTACATAAAGTTTCATGTAAATTGGCTGAAATATATATATGTGACATACTGATTTCTCCATGAGCTAAGCCATATACGCAGGCGAGCTGAGCAATATACGTATTATATTTTATTTGCGTTAGAAGTGCTAGCGCTAAATTGTCATAACATTTACAATGATTATTATCAATTCAAAAATGTATTATAATACTACTAAAGTCATAGGACTCGTTTGTTAAAAATAATCATGAAAACAATATAGTCTAGGTATTCTGATCCCCTTCCTTATAGAATTTAATTTACAATACACATTCTCCTGCCCTTATCCCGCTCTAAGTTGGTTCGGCACAACATGTTTATAACATCACATGATTTGGTTACCTATTTTACGACCGGCCGCCTGCCTGACGTCAACTTACCTTAATCGTATTTTACGACACCTCGGTAAGAAAGAGGGTGGTCTATTCTACTCAACCATATACCACACGGTGGGTCAACTTACTTAGTCGCCTTTTACGACACCTCGGTTAGAAAGAGGGTGATCTATTCTACTTGACCAGATACCACACGGTCGGTCAACTTACTTAGTCGCCTTTTACGACACCTCGGTAAGAAAGAGGGTGGTCTATTCTACTCAACCAGATACCACACGGTGGGTCAACTTACTTAGTCGCCTTTTACGACACCTCGGTAAGAAAGAGGGTGGTCTATTCTACTTGAACAGATACCACACGGTGGGTCAACTTACTTAGTCGCCTTTTACGATACCTCGGTAAGAAATGAGGGTGGTGGAGCCACACGGCTATCAGGCTACAATACAATTGCTATCATCAAATATTTATATTTTTACCAACAGGATATTAACAATGCTACAATAAATATATTGCTAAGTAAAATCTTCATCTGTGCTACTATGACCTTCATCAAGAAGTAATACGAGTGTGAGATGTGCCATCACAAAAAATATACAGGTTGGATATGATTATTGGCACTGGAAAGAAAAAAGAAACTAATAATATTAATAATAACGTTAATATATATCTTCCCGCCCTTATCCCACTGTAAATGGCGTCGGCAAAACATGTTATAAACATGCTGTAACATGATTTGGCTGCGTTTTTACGACCGGCCGCCTGCCTGACGTCAACTTAGCTTAGTCGTATTTTACGACACCTCGGTAAGGTGGGTGGTCTATTCTACTCAGCCGGATACCACACGGCGGGTCGACTTACCTTAGTCGCCTTTTACGTCAAATCGGTAAGAAATGAGGGTGGTACTATTTACTTAGCCGGATACCACACGGCTAATTAATAACAACGTTAAGAATATTATAATTAATCATGTTCAGATTATTATGTTTCTTCTTCACAAAAAAATGACAAGTTGCACAGGCTGGCAAGTGGTCTAAAAAGGTCATTGAAGGCATCAACATAATCAGCTATTAATATTAGGATATCTAACCAATATTTTTAAATCGCTTACAGCTGCATTAAGTAATTCGATACCATATAAGGTCATGTTGATCTGAAAATGTTCCATATTCAAAAGTTCTTTTATCACATTCTAACAAATACAAAATGTTACACGCTAAAATAGGACAGATGATTTGTGAAATGTTTTTGAAGTTTAAATATTTAAATTACCTACTCGACAATAGATGGCATGCATTTATTTTTCCGTATCCGTATTCTATCTCATTCTAATAGATTTATAATCATACACGTTAAAACAGAACAGAAAGTTTTGTAGAATGTTCTCGAAGTTATATTTGTTAAAATGAAATATCAATATCATTGATAATCATGTAAAATGTGGGTAGTAGGATATTTTAACGTACCAATTCCCGTCGTAATGTAAACAATTGCTTTACAAGTATAAGGATGTATGTGACAATTTTAATATATTAATATGTATTCGAAAAAAATTATTTATTTGAAAATATTAATATTTATTTCTTATACATATTTCCACATTAAATTTCTGTTGGAGACATAAAGACGAAAAAAAATTATTTATTAATTATTTTTTTTAGGATGGGACTCAGCAAAGTAATGCTTAATTTTATAAATTATTCGAAGAAGATAAATATAAGTGTTTTTTGTAGTATCATTATAGTAAGTCGATTAAATAAAGACTTCAAAACACTTTGGAATAATTCGTTTGTAATAAAACTAATACTTGTAGCTCCTGGTGTTTGTTTTTAAAGAATACTGAATGATTTTCCATGTACATATGGACGTGACTATTTTTTTTTGTAAATCTAAAATTGACAAGTTCATTTATTCCCTAATCTTTAATATATATATATATATATATATATATATATATATATATATATATATATATATATATATATATATATATATATATATATTAAAGATTAGGGAATAAAAAAAGAAACGGCTCCAACGATTTTCCTGAAGTTCAGCATGTAGGGGGTTTTGGGGGAAAATAATCGATCTAGCTAGGTTTTATTAAAAAAAAATCATTTTATCTTATATTTTTTATATTTTTATTCTTATTTTATATTTTTGGGCATTAGCATTTGCTGTCAAAAGTAATCTTGCGATAGCCGACCGATAATGTTCACAACGCGAGTCCAAATCCCACATATCATCGACGCCTTCTTCCTTATTTTTTTTTTTTATATCTTTTAAAAATTTACCGTACAGCTCGGTTACCCAGGTAATATAAAATAATATAATATTTACCATAAAATATTATTAGATAATTATATGTTAAATATAATAAATCCATATCCACGCTAATGCTATAAAAGTTGAAAGGCGGTGTATTTCTGTCTGTTACGATTTCATGGTTAATCTGTTGGAGCAATATTGATGATTTTGAAATATTTGGTATAATGAAATATTATCGGGCTAAAGCATAGGATAAAGAAATTAACGTTTTTCTTCGAAAACGAGAAAAACACATGATGGCATAATACATAGTTAAGGAAATTTTAAGTGAGGTGACTAGTTTTTAGTTAATTTAATTTTATATATAATAACGGTTACAAGTAGCGCTTATTAGGTTTTTTATTTCCTTAAATTTTTTTTAACGTAATAATAAGTATATCTTAACATTTCAATCTACTAAAGATATATATATATATATAACATCAAACAGTTATTACTTTACTATCTACCGTAACAGTGTTGTGGTTTCAAGGTCAACTGCTGGATCGAAGTCTAAGTTTAAGCATATGCTATCTTGAGAGGTCTTGCCAATATTTATAGAGATATCGATTCCTAAAAGCATCTTAGGCTATATGTGTTTGCAAGGGTAATTTTGTTTCGTTATCTTGGTATATCAGTTAATTTTAAAGAATAGAACGCGCGCTGGTCAATTTAGTAATTTATAAGCCAGAATGTGGCAAAGTTTTCAGTTAATATCTAAAGAAAGTTTAGGAGTCTTTTGTAAGTAATAAATCTCCGAAGTCTTCGAAAAGTAATAATTCATAAAATTATGAATTATAATTACAGGGAAATAAAATTCACTTACCTATTTTTCCCTGTCAAGCATCTGATTTTCAAGGACACCTCGCTATAAAAGGGATCACGCTCAAGCGAACGACGCATTTGGACGACTATCGCGAGCATCGTAAGTAAGTGTTTGCAGTTATTTTATTCTTTCTGTTTCCAGAATTTTCTCTATATTTTTAATGATTTTTGTTGTTAACTAATATCCAGTGTTTTGTGTTAATTTGATTTTTTGAATTTTGAATATCAATCGCACCGCAATTAGTTCGAATTTACCGTTTCCTAATTAGTAGCCCACCACGTGTCTTTTTATTTTATTTAATGAAACTTTTAAATCCACTATTTTCTGCTTTTCTTTTTACATTTAATTATATTGTGTGTTCATAAATTAATTGTTAGCTGCGTCTTTATACCATTTTCAGTTGCAAAGGTCTCACAAAATGGCGCTGTATATACGTGGCTATAAAAGTGTAATTTTGAATTGATATTATTTTATAGATATTGACCTTTATAGTTTTAAATTGATGTTTCTGTTTAATTAGCGAAAAGTAAATAAAATTAATAAAAATCATTTTTTTTACAGGAGCCAGCATGCTCGCGACACGTGCTCTGCTAATGGGGTAAGTTGATTTTTTTCTGAACTCGGGAGTGTTAATAATTAAATTTGTTGTTTTCCTATTGCAAGATAATCGATTATTGTAATTTTAACATATGAAAAATATTTTCGTGTTCAAATTTCCACGTGGTGTAATTTATTGTACCGATTTCTTTGTGGTTAGCGTTATCATATTTGCTTGGTTTCTGTTAACGTTTTAAAATGTACCGACCACGTGTCGTTTTAAATGTGCGTTGACCGATTTCATTGTATAAGCATCTATTATAGAGCATCTGCAATTCAATTTTATTTAATTTCTTTGGACACAGTTTGCCTTTTTTACGAGTATCAATAATATACGGATATAATTTTAATTGATAATATTAATAATTTTTAATTTTTTTTTATTATGAAGCTAGAATTATTAATAGTTCATTTTTTCAGACGCAAATCATGTCGTAATTAAGTTCCGAAAATAAAGTAATGTATCAAAATATTCAATATTCATATATATCCTAGTATAACTGCTAAACTTTAACATTTACCCCTCATTTTTTGTTGTTGTTGTTAACTATTAGTTAATTATGGCTATAGTATAAAATTCCTCAAGAATATCGTGGCTTTACAAAAAGTTTAGATAATATTTTTTCTATGCTAGTAAGACCATAGTAATTTCTTATATTTTTTTTTTGTAAATTAAAATTATCACACGCTTTTCGGTCAAGGAAAACTTCGTGTGGACACCGGCATGTTTGAGGAGAATTTCTGGGATATGTATCTGTGTATATCGCATTGGAATAGCTTACTAGGTCCAAGTTCTAACCCTAAGTTTAAAAGGAGTTACTTTACACTTTTTTTACTTATCGTATGATGCAGGATACATGCCTCCCCGTTGGCCGGACGCCGTCTGACGCCCCGATACCCGGCATTGACGTCCCACAACGCCGGCTGTTGGACCGCTGACTCTTAATATTAAATGTAAGTATACCAGAAAAAAAAACTCTTTATTAATTGTTGTTATTTTGCTTACTTAGCTTACTTCCAGAGCATTATGTCTTATGGAATTTTGCTATGGAGTAAATGCGCGGATAATGAAAAAAAAAATTGTTTTACAAAAAAAGCCATACGTGGCATATACAATTTAAGTCCACGTGATTCTCTGCGAGAGAAGTTTAAGGAAATAAATATTCTTACATTTGTTTCACAGTACATTTTAAGTAATTTAATTTTTGTACATAAAAATTTAAAGAGTTATAGAACGATAGGTGATGTATATAATAGACAAAGTATTTGAAAATTGTGAATTTGAATTTGAAGAACCATAATATAGCAATATTAAATTATTTTTTTAGCAACTTAGATCGCGACTCAAATTTTAAAATACTCCTAATTATGTAACTATTTATTTTCCTTTTCCCGATGGAGATACGGGATTTTTTCATCCTATATGTTAGTTCGATATATGATAACAATATTTCATCAATATCGCTTCAAGGAATTAGTCGTGATAGCGTGACATTTATGCAGAGAGGCACAGAGGACTTTCGTATTTATAATATTAATATGGATGTATAATTTAACAAACACGGCGTATTTATTCTTGTTACTAGTCACCATTTTGAACCAAAACAGAACAGACAACTGGTGAATATATAGTTATATATTTTTTAAATACATACTTAAATAAAAATATACACCCAGACTCGAAGACCAACAAATTCATTTATATAAAATGTTGGCCCTCGGCGGGAATCGAACCGCGGAGCTGAAGGCTGCGTCGCCAACAACTGCGTCAACGGACCAGTCAAAGTATAGCCTGTCTCTATACATTAAATTATATTTTATGTCGTTATTGACAATTTTTTTAATTTTTTACAGATGTTTCCCAGGCACATTATTGCACAGATGCACACAAATAGACGCACGATCTAGGTTAAGGTTTATAAAATTCTTCATATTACGAAGATATCTTACTTACTCTATGAAGATATCTCTCCAGGCTGCAAGTTAAGCTGTAGTATTGGAACTAATAGGTGGTTAAGGCAGTGTTTCCCAACGTGGGGCCCATGACCCACAGGGGGGCAATTTGATGGTAAAAGGGGGCAACTCGACACTTGGTCATTTAAATACAATAGATTTCGGTGCTAAATTAAGCAAAAAAAGGAAATTTTTCTTCCTGCCAATTATTTATGTTCTTTAAGTGGACAATTCTTTATATTAAAAATTATTTATGCTACTTAGGGGGGGCAAAATAATTTTTAACGTAGGGCATGGACCAAAAAAGGTCGGGAAACACTGGGTTAAGGTTCACGTTACGTCTCTACGTCGTCTCCGCAGAGTTAGTACGTCATCTCCGCAGTGTTAGTTTGGGTTTTTGTATTCTTAATTTTATTGCTATTTTCTCATTAAGCTAGGTTAAGGAATATTTTTGTATCAATATTGAAATGTTTTCCTCATAAATGTGTTGGAATTCAACGACAATAGGTTTAAGGAGGTCAGTAATTATTATTTTGTAATTTTTTATCATAAGGGTGTTGGGTTTTTTTTTTAATATAGTTAAGTTTTTTTTTTCATTTTATTAGTCTTTTAAGTTTTTTTGGTTAATGTCACTTTGCCAGAATTGTAACAAAGTATTATATTAGTAGTATATTAACTTTTTTATTTATATTAAATTGATGCGGATATCGGTATTGCGCCTCTCGGAAAATACTTTTAACACACTAAAATCAGCTCAGCATTATATAGATCTTCTGCAAATTTAAATTAGGTAAATTCAAAAAGTATAATAGAGTGGCTAAAAGTATTTTAGAGGTTAAACGTAGAGGCGCACTTAGTTTATAAGGTTTGTCACTTTTTTTGCACTATTAGATTATATTAAACAAATAAATGGTTTTGGGATAAAAAAAAATTGTTTTATTATTTGCTTTGGCGATAATGGTTTGATCTAAGTTTAAAGCTTGGAAAACACAAGTAGTGGCGTAAAAGTTAGCTTACCTACATATGTTAGCATACCTATATATGTATGAATTTAAAAATGAATCTCCTTCTAAAGCCTTCTAAAGGCTTTTATTTAAATTGCCGTGTAATGTGAAGAAGGAATCTTGCAAGTAAAATTTAGTAGTAACCTAACCTTACATAGGTATTCTTAACAAACGCAGATTATAGCAAAATAATTCTATCATTACATTTGGAACGATGAAATAAACCACAAACGTCACTTAACTTTGCCGGTTCTAATGTGCATAATTTACTATTTATGAAATGAAAATCATCGCATTTCTCATCGAGAGTTGTATATTTGTTCCGTTCACAGTTGGGAACCTAGTCATGGAGTCAAAGTGCAATTTTTTTTATCCGTTTTAGCATCTTAGTTAATTGCCTCTTCAGGTGACTATAGGGCTGGCTCCTTTTTCGCACAAAGAATCAGCTTAGCGATTAAACGCGAAAACGCTGCATTCTTGGGACCATTTCTATAGTCCTAGTGTGTAACTAATCTAAGATATATATAACTTGTACATTTTTGTTGTTAATAAAAAAAACATATAAAATACATTTTCACGTTTGTTGTGGCCAACTAATATGAAAGCATAATGTTCATGTTTCACGTCAAATGCTAAATTGGAAATAGGGTGATCGATGTTTTTCATGAAAATTTATAAGGTCAAAGCAATATCATGAAAAAAATTTATCGCCAATGACATCGGGAACTGACGACCGGAAAATGAAGGCGAATCAATATTCACTCAAGGCCAAGTTTATAAATGATCGAAAACGAGAGATATAACGGAAACTTATAAGATCATCATCTTCCTGCCCTTATCACACTCTAAGTGGGGTCGGCACAACATGTTATAAACATGCTGTCATATGATTTGGCTGCGTCTTTACAGACCGGCCACCTACCTGACGTCAATTTACCTCTGTCGTATTTTACGACACCTCGGTAAGAAAGAGGTTGGTCTATTCTACTAAACCGGATATCACACGGTGGGTCAACTTACCTTATCCGCCTTTTACGACACCTCGGTAAGAAATGAGGTTGGTCTATTCTACTCAGCCGGATACCACACGTCGGGTCGACTTACCTTAGTCGCCTTTTACGACACCTCGGTAAGAAATGAGGGTGGTACTATTCTTTTCAACCGGATACCACACGGCGTTACGGAAACTTATAAGATAACACCTGTTATTATTGTGATTGTGCAGTAAGGCCTCCTGTTTTATTGACAACTTGGATTTATGTTATTTGTACTGAGGATTAACAACGGATTGTCATAAATCTAGCTAATAAGGAACAAAAAAAATGAAAAAAATAATAAGGTTGTTGGGGATCGATCCTAGGTATTTATTTACATTTCTCGAGACTGCCCGTTACCCGAATAAGCCACGCTTACTTAACAGTTTAAGGCAAAAATAGTGTTTTGTATTCAATATAAATTTTAGTATTTTTTGATGCCCAAAATAAATAATAGGGTACCTGTACCTGTGTACCTGGGTGACCGAGCCCGAGTCGTTAGTTTTAATTAAGAAAAATAAAAAAGGGTATTTTTATTTTTTTAATCTGTCCATTCCTTATTGAGGTATTATAACTGTACAAATAGAAAAATTAAGCTTTGCATTCTACTTCCATTATAGCAGTTTTTTAGTGTCCGGAAACAGAGATAAACCATTTTTTTTTTTAATGAAACCTAGGCCCTTTACATACTAAGTTGGAAATTCAGAAAATAAATACATACTAGGTTTTACCCGCAACTTAGTAGCAGCAGCAGGGGTCATCTCGCATACCTTTGAGGGGTAGGCGGGGTATGGGGGGATATGGGTGGGTCGCTACTGACGATTGACGAAGCGATCGTATGCGGCGACGGTGACGAACGACGTATGTGGGTTGTGTTAATGTTGTGTATGTTGTGTTTTTTTTTTAGAGCACGACTAAACAATACGAAACGCCGTCCCACGTCGTTGTCCCGCGGCTTGCTTTGCGTGTGCTGCGAGGGGACGCGGAAAAAGGAGGAGAAAGGGGAAAGGAAAATAGCACTTTGTTTGTGTGCTGCTAGGTTCGTGTGTGTGGTCAATACGCATAGCAACTTCGTTTGCGTGGACTGTTGTCGTGTGATAGGTTAATAATAGATGGCGCTGTTCAATGTCATCCTATTTCTGTAGAATTAACAGGATTTCTATAACCTATATGTAATTTCGGAGTATGAGGAATAATTTTGTCAAATTTTATTGATATTGGTTCAGCGGATTCGCCTTGAAATAGTAACAAACGAACATCCATACTCACAAACTTTCGCTTTTATAATATTAGTAGAACTAGTAGTTTAATATTAGTGGGATAGGATGGGATAGGATGTATACAAGAATAACCTATTTAAATATCAAAGATAAAGTAACTTTAACTGACCAAGGAATAATTCCTGACGTAAGACTACTTTCCGTGTATCGTCCACTAGAAACAGGTGAGTAACAGTGTCATAGACATAGGAGGGTGCACTTAACAATTTTTATGGGAACTTGATATATTTCACCTCCCTCTGTCTAATTTTAAACAAGCTGTTCGGAAGAATACTAACAAAAAAATATCCTATTTAATATTCAACTACATTATATTAAGAATAGGAGGAAGAACTTGATAATTTAAGCACTTTGCAAATAAGTAGTAGTATCAATACTTTGTTTTTTTTAATTTAATATAAAAGATTGTACGTATAAAAGTATTTTTTTGTATCATGTGGTAAATTTAGTAGTATTATCACTTTGTTTTTTTTTTTAATTTAATACAATAGTTTGTACGTAGGAAACTATTTTTTTTGCATAATATGGTAAATTAATAATTAAGGTAAAATAAATAAACATAAATTACAAGTACATACATTAGGTAAAAGTTACATATATACAGAAATAAAAAATCACGATGACAAAAAATTAAAAATAAAAGTAAATAAAAAGGGAATTCAAATTAAATTAAAAAGAACAATATAGGTTATTGAGAAGAGAGAAAAAAGAAAAGAAAATAATAAAACTAAAATTACAGCCGTGTGTATGTGCATGTGGATGTGTGTAGTGAATGTGTGTCTTAGAATAAGTGATTTGCATGTCGGTAAAATAAGTATGTTGGTAAGGTATGAGTTAGTGTATTTGAGAGTGTATTTAAAGAAGGGTTAAAACAATATTTTCAATTTGATCGTAGTCAATTTGTATCAATTATGAAATAGTTTTATTCATAGCAATATGTTTATTTACTTTGTAGATTATTTTAGGTTAACGCTAAAACCAGTTTATATATATAAACGTATACGATGGTTTTATTCGGAGCAGAAACAATGTAAAGAATTTGCTGAAAGCTTCACAAATATCTGAACAAAAAATAATTTTCATTTACGTTCGATGTGTACTTTGCAACATCGGATTTATCGGTTGTTACAGAATATTTACTGATAGTACAACATGAAATATTTACTGTGAGATTTATAATTCCGATATTGGTTGTTTGTATTACCTTTTTATCTATAGCAATTCCGAGATTGAGTTTTAT
Source organism: Morpho achilles (assembly GCA_947086495.1). Taxonomy (NCBI): domain Eukaryota; kingdom Metazoa; phylum Arthropoda; class Insecta; order Lepidoptera; family Nymphalidae; genus Morpho; species Morpho achilles. The sequence continues at coordinate 8,748,011 of CAMTZB010000022.1, read as the reverse complement.
CTCACCTGTCACTTTTTATTTTATAAAAACGGGGAGACACAATCGTTTTTTATGCATATAAAAACAATTATATTACTTATATAGTAATATAGATATTACATAATTATACAGACTGGCCCGTTGGCGCAGTGGGTAGTGACCCTACCTTCAGCGTCGCGGGTTCGATTCCCGCCGAGGGCCAAGATTTTCTACAAATCAATTTGTTGGTCTTTTGAGTCTGGGTGTATATATGTATTTAAAATATATAAGTAGTATATATTCATCAGTTGTCTAGACAGACAACTGATGAATATATACTACTTATATATTTTAAATACATACTTATACTTATATATACTTATATATATTTTACTTATTACTTATTTTACTTAATTTGTGTTATGGACGTCTGTCCACAAGTATTAAGTTACTTACATTGGGGACAGACGACCGTGTGTGTAAATGTCCCATATATTTATTTATTATTTATTATTATTATATTAAGCTGTACTGCGACTTAGTTAACGCCAATTAAAACTACATTAATGTAGCTGTGAAAGTAATATTGTATACACTCGTATTTCGCAAATAAGTAAAATATTGGCACAACATAAGAAATCATGTTTTGAGTTAATTGTGTTTAAACTTTTAATTGGTCAAGATAAAGCACCTGGTTGACCGAGCCTTGCTCGGTAATTTTTTATAAGATAAAAAAAGAACTTAAAAAAAGAAAAAATCATTGGATAGGTGGAGCTCGATCTTAGGTATTTTCATTTCTAGAGACCGCCCGTTCCCCGAATAAGCTACGCAGTCTTGACAATTATATTGTTTTATATTAAATTTAAATGTTCATAATTTTTTAATAGCCAAAAACAAAACAGGGATTAAACGATATTTCTGTAAATAAAACCTCGATAGATTTTTCTCCTCCAAAACCTCCTGCATGCTGAATTTCAGGAAAATCGTTAGAGCCGTTTCAAAGATTCCGAAAATATACGTATATGTCAGCGCGAGACCAGGCGGCCTGCCTGCGTTCATTGCCTCTCCGTGAAGAAGTCAATAAAAACGAGAGGAAACTCACAAAGAACTAAAAACTTGTAGAGAAAACACTTGTATTGAATTTTACAACTTGAACCAACCATGAATGCCGCCTTAATGCTACCCGCCCTTTTTTTAAGAATGGCGCCATTCTAGTTACAATCGATTTAGTTACCATTTTCTCGGTACCTATATTTATTTTGAACAGTTGTAAATTACAAATATAGTCACTCTTCCAATTTAAACACTCTTTCTTTTATTACACAATTTTATCACATAGTTAAACAATTGAAATGTAATAATTCTATACATTACAATTAGTCTTAATTATTTAAAAACTAATAAAAATCTCAGCAGCAGGGTCATCTCGCTTACTCCCCGGTTGGGGGGGTAGGCGGGGTACGGGCCTCGAGGCGTACCTCTTTGCCCGGGCATTTCCTCGCAGGCATTCTGCCTGGTTCATGTTCCGGCCGTAGGCCGAGGTCACCTAGGTGACCTAAGGGTTGTCGGTATTCGGGCCGTGAGCCCAGGTCACCTATGTGACCTAAAGGATGTCTGGTTCGGTGGGGAGGTTTGGGAATGGTAGCTCCCAGACCTCGTAGTCATCGTCAGGAATTGTCGAATCCGGTGTTGGTGTCGTAATCGGTGGTGTTGTCTCGTCCGGTGGTTTCGCCCTCTCGCCCGTCGCGTCGTCCTCATCGTCACCGTCGTCCTCCGCATCGGGCCGCGGAGACGGTGACCGCAGGAGCTCGCGAGGCAGGGAACGTCCATCGGGTGGTCGTGCATGGAGTGGCGCGATGCCATGGAGGTGAACGTGCGCGCTGGTGTCCGCGCGCGCGAACAGTCGGCGCGCAAGGCGACGAACGAACTCCTCCACGGTCGGCGTTTTGGTGTCCCGATGCACGACGTCGTTCCGCACATGCCTCGGGGCTCCTACGATCAATCGCAGGCAGCGGTTCTGCTGGACTTGAAGCCTTCGTCTCTGGTACGCCGAACATAGCGCGTACCAGGCGGGTGCCGCATACGTCAAGCGCGAGCGGACGTAGGCACCGTAGACTCGCAGTTTGGTATTGACAGGTAGATGGGATGTGAACAGCGTGTGGAGCTGGGACCTGGCAGCAGCAGCTTGGCCCACGGCACGATTGACCATGGGGACCATGCGCAGGCTGCGGTCCAACTCACACCCCAAAAACCTCACTGTGGTCTTCCACTCTACGTCCTGACCTCGCAGAGTGAGTTGACGTAGCGGCTTGGAGTGACTGGTCAGCAGAGCGGCCGTCTTCCCGACGTTGACGGCCATCCTCCACTTGTCCAGCCATTCCGGCAATAAGTTCAGCAGACGCTGCATGCGGTTTGTGGCGACGATCTGGTGATAAGACGACGCGAAATACGCGCTGTCGTCAGCGAATAGCGACAACAGCACGTCCTCCTCCCCTTCCCGCAAATGGTGGCGCAGGGTGGGGATGTCATCCGTATACGCCGCGTATAAGCGCGGCGATATACAACTGCCCTGGGGTACTCCGGCTTGGATGGTGCGTGGTTGGGATTCGGCACCATCCACTGCCACGTAAAAGCTACGGCCGCTGAGGAATGACGCCAGCACTCGCACATAAGCAGGCGGCATGGTGGTATCCAGGATCTTGACCAGGAGCCCGGCGTGCCACACGCGATCGAAAGCCTTCTCGATGTCGAGAAAGACCCCCACGGTGTAGCGCCCGTTGTTCCGCTCACTGGTCAGGTGGTTAATGACCCTCGCCAGCTGGAGCGTCGTCGAGTGGCCGCTGCGGAATCCAAACTGCTCCTCGCGCAGGGGCAGATGGGGCGTGACTCGACGCAGCAGCAGACGCTCAAACAGCTTGGCTATGTGCGAGAGCAGGGTGATCGGCCGGTAGCTTCCAGGCAGGCGGCGGTCCTTCCCCGGCTTGGGAAGAACTATGATCTTCCCGGTCTTCCACGCCTCTGGGAAGTGACCGGTGCGGAGTACTCCGTTGAATAGGCTCGTGAGCGCTACGAGACCTGTTCGGGGCAGCAGCATCAGCGCGGCGTTGGTGATTCCGTCGGGGCCTGGTGCTTTTCGCTTATCGAGGCGAGCAGCAACCGACCGCAGCTCTGACAGGGAGATGAAGTCCTCTCCCCGGAGCGGCGGTATAGGGGCCGACAGGAACCTCTCCAGCTTGCTCTGGACAGCCGCGTGATGACGGATGACGTGGAGGTTGGAGGTGTTGGGGGCGTTGGGCGTAAATGTCTCTTCCAGGTGGGCCGCCAGGATCTCAGCACGATCCCTGGCGGCGTAGTTACGTCTACCCGTTGCATCAAGCAACGGGTAGATGGGGGTGTCATGTCCGGTAAGTTTCTTGCAGAGAGAGTACAGCGCTGTGTCGTGCTCCGTCGCTCGATCGACGGTATACTCCCACCGCGCCTCGTCGAGAGCGACTATGGCACGCGCGATCTTCTCTGCAAGCCGGTTGAGGTCAGCCTTCACCCTGGGGCAACGAGTGCGGGCCCATAGGCGACGCAGGGTGCGCTTCCGTCTGAGCATGCAGCGGAGCGAGCTCGGCAGGTCCTTCCTTCGGTTGGTGTGTGGTGAAGTCGACGTGGTGGTGGACGCTGCTGCCTTGGCGGCGATGATCGCCTCGGTGACGAGTGCAGCAGCATCGTCGACTTCCGAAGGGGTGGTGATCGGGCCTGCTAGCTCAAGCCCGGCAAGCTCGGCGGTGTAGCGCTCCCAGTTAGTCCGCATTCGCAGCGGGCGGGGCACTAGAAAGCCTCCCTGGGTGGCTAGGGTGACCAAAACCGGTAGGTGTTGGGTGTCGAGATCGTAGAGGACCTCGACATCAAACGGGTGGTCGAGTCTGTGGTGCAACACGATGTCGATAACGTCCGGCTGGGCGCGGGGGTCGGTGGGTATGTGGGTCGGCGCTCCCGGCCCCACCACTCCGTACCCGCTCCTCACGCTATCTTCGTGCAGGCGCCTCCCGTCCGCAGTGATGATTCGCGATCCCCACGCGTGATGTTTCGCGTTGAGATCGCCCATGATCACTGCGGGTCCCTGCTGTGCGAAGATGGTCCCGACATCCGTGTTGCAAAAGGTCAGTCCGGGTGGTTTGTAGGCGGCATAAATACGGAGCTCCTCGTTCCCCACGTTGACTCGCACTCCTTGTGTGCGAGTGCTGGTGAACGGGATGTGCTCCAACTCCTCGTGTATGATATCCCTCCGCACCAGAGCGGCCGTACCTCTGTACGGTTGGCCCCGGGGAGAGATCTCATCGCGTCGATACACGAAGTAGTTGGGCACGCGGAGCTCGACGCTGTCCGTGAGTTTAGTCTCGCCCAGGAGGATCACATGGACGTCCTGCGACTGGGCGAGTAATGTGAGCTCACGGATATGTCCCCTTATGCCGCCCGGATTCCAGTACATAATTCTTAGAGCGGTCATTGGTACGACCGCCCGAATTGGGTAATGGCCGCCGTAATGGCGCCAACGACGTCCCTGGTAGCCAGGTAGGTAGTGAGCGCCGCCATAAGCGCCTCTATCAGGCCCCGGACAATATTATTAATGTCCGAGTCCTGTGCGGAGGGTGGCGGGTGGAAAGATGGATATTGCGGCGCTCGTGGCTCCGCCTCTTGGGTGGCTACTTCGTGGCCGCGGCTTCTCGGCGCCTCGGCAGTTAGTGGTTGAGGTTGAGGCGCCAACGATGCTGCTGTTGGCGGCCGGGGGTGCGGTGTGGACGCGGCGGCGGGCTCGACGTTGGCGGGCCTCGGTTGCCTGCGCCTACGTCGGTTCCTCTTCTTATTTTTCCCGGCCAGCGGTTCTCCCCTGGCTGTCGGGACGTTCGCCGGCGGCTGTAGCGTTGTTGGCGGCGGTATCGTTGACACTCCGCGCGTGCCCTCCAGACGTGTCACATAAACTTGTGCGCCGGCCTCGCCCGTAAAAACGGCGGGCATTGGAGGGGTGGTACGGGGTGCGGTGGGTGCGGAGGTGTCACGTACGGCGAGTGCGGGACGTGCGGCGGGGTCGGCGGTTGTTGTGGCGGCGGCGACGGATGTCGGGCCGGCAAGTGCGGTGGTTGGGGGGGCGCCTTGCCCGCTCCCCCCTGCCCTCTTCTTCACCGGCTCGTTCGGACGCGGCGGTGCGATGTCAATTCCGCGCCTTCGCGCCTCTCTCCGGAAGACAGGGCACTTCCGGTCGCGCGCCACGTGCGCCCTCCCACAGTTGGCACACTTAGGGGCTTCTTCTGGGGCCCTGTCACAGTCTTGTGAGATGTGTCCGCCTGCGCATCGGACACATTTAGGGGGCCGGTGACAATTGGCCGATGAGTGGCCAAACTGCTGGCAGCGGTGACACTGAGGTGGTCCGCGTCCACCTTTCCAGGCCTCGATTATGAGGCCGGGCATCGACAGCAACTCGGTCTCACGGTATAGGTGACCGAGCTCTTCGTGTGATAAGTGCTCCAGCTGCACGAAGAACGTGCAGCCGAGTCGCCCTCTGACCGCCGGAATGGCCCTCGCTCGGTCCGCCGGGTAACCGAGGGTGCGCAACGCCACGACGACTTCTTCTGGCGGGGTGTCTTGAGGTAGCCCCCTGATGGCTACCTTAGTGGGCAGGGTCGACGCCGGGCTATAACAGAACCACGATATGGCGGGGTCCTGCTTGGCGGCGTCGATGAGGTATCTTTGGAGGATCCGGAATTCCTCCGCAGACTTCGGTAGAAAACGCACTCCTTTCCCCATCGGGCGGGCGTTGGGTGCGTGTCCGAGTTGGCCCCGAATGACGCTGAAGTGCTTCGTCCAATTTGGGAAGCACTCCACCGTGATGGGAGGATATTCGGACCGTGCCGTCTTTAGTCCTGCTGCTGTTGGTTGTTGTTGGCGCTGCTGTTCGGCCTGGCGCTGTTCCAGCGCTCGAGGCGACGGCGGCGCGGCGGCGGCGGCGGCGTAGCCGGAGGGACCGGCCTGGGGTGAGGGGGGGCGGCTCGTCACCATTGATGATAGTGACGCCAGACCAGCATAGCTGGTGGAGTCCCGAGGCCAGCTGCCTGACTCCTGCGTCTCACCAGCAATGTGAGACTGCCCTCCTGTTATTTCCTGTGGCGTGGGAGGCAGGGGTTTCGATTGCCGGGCATAGGTTTTTAGGCCAGCAGGTTCTTTAGGTGGTGGTGGTGGTGGTGTTGGCGTTAGTGAGGGCGTCGGTGATCGGTCCGTCTTCGGACGCTTATCTTCACCCTCTTGAGACCCGGGTGATGAGTCGTCAGCACGTGGTCGCTTCAGGGCATCGACGCCCGATGTGTACTCAGATACATCGGCCGTGATTAGAGAAGTGGCGGGCTCCGACGACTGTCGCTCGCCGGTTATCGACCGGAAGCGAGGACGGGGTGCTGGTTGCGCCGGTGCTGGCGCTGTCGGCACGAACGGAACGACATTATCCCGTGACTCGCGCCTTACGACGGCGTGTGGGAAAGCGGGGCGCTCCCCCCTGATACGTTGGTCCTTGGGGGGGGGGCTCCCCCCTTCCGGACATGGTACACGATTATTCGTGCGATCAGAGTGCTGTGCAGTGCCTACTTCTTTGCGAGTATGGCTCCGCACTCCCTCGGCGCGTGCAACCGAGCCGGGTGAGACCCCTAGGGGAGGCCCAGCTAAGCGCCCGCGAGCGGGAACGGAACCACACACGCGTGGAAAGGAAGGACGGCGGTGTCACAGTGGGCACGTCTACAATCACCTTTTCCAATGAAAGGCGGTGTAGATCGCTGTGTCCGGACAGCTTCGGCGAAGCAGGTGCACGCGATGCGCTGCCGACCGCTTCCTCAAGCCGCGACACGGGTCGCGGCGAGTACAACTGTCGCCGGGGGCAGGGGTGCAGGGGCGTTAACCGAAACTGGCAAACTTTGCGTCTCACACGATACGCGCAGCGATAACGTTCACATAAACAATACGCGTCCGTTCACTGCGCGCGTACGCACGAGACTCGAATAAAAATCTCTAAATTCATCAGATTAGTACCTTCGATATTCAATAGATGTCGCACCTGAATTTTACAATTTGATGCTTAGAGTCGCTGCTAGATAGCGCTATTTGTTAGCGCCCACATATACATACAAGATTAACTCATTTAAATATTCAAGAAAAGATAAATGTAGCTGTAAAACCTTAATATTGTATACCTAAACTAATATTTCGCTAATAAGTAAAATATCGCTCATGGGCACAACATAAGCAATCATGTTTTGAGATAAATGGGTTTAAACTTTGAATCGCTAAAGATAAATAACGGTTTACTTTGATTAGACGAACGGCTCACATTGAATTAAGTGTTCTGCCGGTATTATTGCTGAAAAGAACGTGTATTTTAACATTGTAAGTTCATAAGCGATATCAGTTGTAAATTACCTACACGCTAATATTGGCGCTTAGCGCCAGCATTCTTAAAACCTTTCCACTCGGACAAGATTTGTATAGTACTAGCGTGTATGGAATTTAATATAGATATAAGTTGTATATTTTCGTGCCGTGTCCAGCTGAATAGAATAGAACGCTCATTTCTTACCAAGCTGTCATAAAAGAAAACTAAGTTAAGTGCCGTGTGGTATCCAACTGTGTAGAATAGACCCCCATCATTTCTTACTGAGTTGTTGTAAAAACCGACTAAGGTAAGTGGACGTTAAGCAGCGCCGGTCTTAAAATACCTAGCCAAATCACATCACAACATGGTTTAAACATGTGCCGTCCGCACAGAGTGGGAAAAAGGAAGAAGAATGTATGATGAATGATAAGCTGTATATTTTGGTTGTAAATAAATAAAATACCTAGTATAGTAGTATAGTAGTAAGTAGCGGCTTGTTACTATCCCACTGCTGAGAATAGGCCTCTTGTTTGCTTTCTTATTTATTTATTTATTTATTTTTGGAGAGATGAATTGGAGCTAAGACCTACCACGCTGCTCCAGTGTGGATTGGTAGGTAACACATATCTCCAGAATTCTCTAGAGATATGCAGGTTTCCTCACGATGTTTTCCTTCACCGAAAAGCGTGTGATGTATTGAAATTATCAATTATTAGTCACATAAGTTTTAACAGTTGTGAACTCATCGTTGTGTGCCCGGGTTTGAACCCTTGACCTCCTCTAAAGAGTCGCACGGTGTTACCGCTGGGCTACCACAGCTTAAATACCTAGTATACATAAAATTAATAAAGTATTTTCTGCGGCATAACACAGATAATTGGTACCTCTAAAACATCACAAGCATCAACTTATAAACTAACTTTGACTGGCCTGTTGGAGCAGTGGTAGTGACCCTGCCTTCAGCTCCGCGGGTCGCGGGTTCGATTCCCGCCGAGGGCCAACATTTTCTAAAAATGAATTTGTTGGTCTCTGAGCCCGGGTGTATATTTGTATTTAAGTATGTATTTAAAAATATATAAGTAGTATATATTCACCAGTTGTCTGTCACCCATAACACAAGTATTAAGTTACTTATTTTGGGGACGGACACCGTGTGTGTAAGTGTCCCATATATTTATATTTATATTATATATAACTGTACCAACTACTTGGCAAGGTGCCTCCCTGTTTTGATTAAAATAAAATGTTAGTAAATGTAAATAAAATTGACCTAGGTCAATTATATTATATTATATTATAACCTAGGCCACAACTACCCTTATTCATACCTTTAATATTTAAATGATTTAATCTTGTATGTATATATTCCTCTTGCCCTTATTCCACTCTAAGTGGGGTCGGCACAACATGTTACAAACATCTTGTCATATGATTTGGTTACGTATTTTACGACCGGCCGCCTGCCTGACGTCAACTTATCTTAGTCGTATTTTACGACACCTCGATAAGAAAGAGGGTGGTCTATTTTACTTAAGCGAATACCACACGGTGGGTCAACTTACCTTAGTCGCCTTTTACGACACCTCGGTAAGAAATGAGGTTGGTCTATTCTACTCAGCCGGATACCTCACGGCGGGTCGAGTTACCTTAGTCGCCTTTTACGACACCTTAGTAATAAGCGCGGACCGAAAACGTTCAAAACCCGGGTTTGAATCTCACATGTTATCGGTCTTCTTCCTTTTATTATTTTTTTTTATATATTTTTTTATATCTTTAAAAATTACCGAGCAAGACTCGACTACCACGGTAGTGATTCTAAATGTAAATTATCATAGCCCATTATAATATAAAAAATATGAAAGTTTTTGAAGAAACGAATACGGATCAATGTGATTTTTGGTATGAAGGTAGTTGAAATAGTATAAAGTGAAATGAGCTACTTTTTACCTCTGCACTGATATTAGAGATGAAGTGGCGTTTAAAAACCAGTGTCATAGATTTGAAATAACCTTTCAACTCTTCACCTATTTCCCCGCCAAAAAAGCATGGATTTCTTGTTCATTCAGACGTACAAAAAGGACAGACAAACGTATTTTTGCGTTTATAATAAAAAAATGGATATACAGCAATGTATATGACAGTTATATATTGTTACCGCTTTATTAAAACCCGTACGGTTCGACGGCGTGTGTCAAGGTTTACCTCTTTGCCTATCTAAATATAGTTTTAAGTGTTTTATCTTTCTCATAAGAACACAATGTTCAAATATTTATGTTTGGAGTTACTTCTCTAGACTTATGAAACGCAAAAAAACTGTATTTTAGATAGAAAAAAAAAATTAAACAATATATTTTGAGTCTTCAGCTATTAACTATTGTATCACTACATATTATAAAACAAAATCGCATTCTTTGTTTGTCCATATATCCCTATGTATGCATAAAACTTTAAAACTACGCAACGGATTTTGATGCGGTTTTTTTTAATAGATAGAGTGATTCCAGAGGAAGGTTTGTATGTATAATAACATTCAATACGGAGTAGAGAAATACTGTAATTTTTGAGGTTTCTGTAAATAATTACATTTTTTTCCGCTTACATTGCAAACGCAGGCTAAACCCTACGAGATTTATCAAAATGATGGACTAAGTATGTGTACACCTTGAAAAGGTCTACAGAAAAGTCCGCGATGGTATATGTCTATCTCTTATTGATAGCCCACAATAGCATTTTTTGTCATTTACTTTTTAAATATAAAAATTGCTTCAAAAATAATGGCTTATTTTTGAAGCAATTTTTATACAATACAGCATTAATCCTTATCCAATTAAGTACTTTAAATAAATTGTTGATTTAATATAGATCAATATAGCCGTTTACAGCATGTAATTTAAGTGAACATTTTCGGAGATATTACAGATTTAAAATGCCGTGAGGACGCCGCGTTTCGCCCTATAGCACTTCGAATCTATCAGCTATATGTCGCCCTTTCAAGAGTTTGTTTAAAGACATTCTGTAATTAATTGTAACAATAAAATACATAGGGAAAATGTAAAAGTAAATAAGTAAAAATGTACTATATGAATTTAGATATTCCAAAGATAGCAGGAAATCTTCTTGGTATAGGCAAAGGAAATTGGGTTTTTCCAAATTTAACGCTTGCGGGGTACGGGCAGTAATTAATAAATCAAAACTACTGGATCGATTTTAATCATTTTTTTACACTGACTGAAATGGGATATATATTTTATACCTGTACGAATCAGGGGCAGGCCGCTAGTTCTTGTATAAATCATGAGTTCATGAGTAGTTTAGAAAATAAAAAAATGAAAAAAATTTGACCATGTGGGGCGCGATTCGGGGTATTTTAACTTCATTAGTCCGCCCGTTATCCGCTAAGCTACGACAACTTTATAATTGACAACAATTGACAACTAAAATATCATTTGCATTCTATTCTACATTTGAGCATTTTTTTAGTGCCCGAAAACGTTCAACATTAGCAGATATGTCTGTATAACAAAAAAGATGTTATGATATATTTTAATTCATAGATATGCAAAGATATTTCCCCTTTTATGAATGCATCCGTGTGTGTAATGGTATGTGTGTGTGATGAACTGACTCTGTTATGTAAAGAAACAAAACTACGACATACTGAAAACGCTACAAAAATCTTCAACCAACATAAAAATATATCGTTAAAAATGTTCAGTGAGTACCAAGTTACAGTCTAGACATTTCGTTTATCAATGGCCACCATTGAAAGCGTGCCAAGAAACTCCCTCGGAGAGGAATATAACCCTTACAACTCGTGAGAAACTACTGTTCCACTAGAAACGTCCTAGAAACACGTATTCAGTGTAGAAAAAAACACAAATAAAAAAAAACTTAGATTTAAGGGTCTTACAGTTTTATGATTATCAATATTGAACCCGTACAGTACATGAAGGCGAGTAAGCGCCGTGTGGTATCCGGCGGAGTAGAATAGACCACCCTTTCTTACCGAGGTGTCGTAAAAGGCGACTAAGGTAAGTTGACGTCAGGCAGGCGGCTGATCGTAAAATACATAGCCAAATCATATGACTACATGTTCATAACATATTAAGCCGACCCCACTTAGAGTGGGATAAGGGCAGGAAGATAATGATAATGATGAATATTGAAACCGTACCAAGGGCTTTATCGAGGGTAAAAAGAATATTTTTACTACTGATTCTACTTCACAACTTCTGCTCACATAAATACCTTGGAGAGACTAAAAGTTACAGACAAAATTGAAGGAAAAAGACCTAGAGCCCACTCAACAGCTAGGTGGTCTGACCTACTCCTCCAGTCCTGCACGTCCACCAAATTTTATGAGGAAGCAACAATGGCCACCAACAGGAGCCGGTGGAAACAAATTATTCAATCAAGGATGAAATCTAGGCAGGACTACGACTTTTAGTAATGAAGTTATAACTAGAGAGAGAGAGCTTGTATAAAGCACCACCAAAAATCTGTTAATCAAAATACAGCAATAATAGAGATATCGCAAGTTTGGGTCCACATAGCACTGCGTTTATCGATGGCTTTCATTGAATCCGTGCCAACAAACTCCCTCGACGAAAAGAAACGCCCAAACTATTGATTGTGTACGAAAACTTCTGTATCCCTTAAAGGCGTCCTAAAAACGTCTATCCAAATCGATTGCTTACATTAAATCCACACCAGATAATTCCTCGACGCAAAGTAACAAAATTTACCCTTTTAATGAAATCTTTTGATAACGAGAAATTTTTATATAATATGCCTATTCCCAATTTTTTAAAAAATTCAATTTCGTGCAAAATTCAATTTAGTGCGCCACACTACTATCAGTACTATCAACTTCTATCAGTAACAAATACAGTAAATATAGTTCCACTTAGTCCCCCGTTATGGTATGGTATCCGTGCCAAAAAACTCCCTTGAAGAAAAAGATAATAATTATTATAATAACATAATTCACGTCCAAAATATCGACCCTTCTTCTGTACTAATTAAAAGCCGAAACTTCTGTATTAATTAAAAGCGCCCCAAAAACTTTTTTTAAATTAAATTACATCAGGAAAAATGTCGTGGTTCTAAACATCTGGAAGGCTTTCCAAATGCAACCATTAAAATCGTACCAAAAAAGATTCCTCTATGAACAGATTTTTTAAAATAATTAGCTATTCATATGAACGCAAGATTTTTATGCTCACTTAAAGTCGCTAAAAGCGCTTCAAACTCTAAAGAAAGGCAAAAGTTTGATTGCAATTTTTAGGTCCTACCTACCTCCATGTTTATCGACCGGCACCAATGTTCCCGTGCCAAAAACAGGAGTACTCGACAAAAAACAAATTTAACCCCTTACCATAAATTTTGTTGCAGAATTCGAATTGGTTTTACTAAAGCATTAGTGTGAAATCTATTTAAGGAATAGAAACTACATACACGTCTCTTATATTATTGATTTTTATAACATCTGGTTAGTTGTCTCTAGACGTGACAAGAGTGCTGGCTCTTTTAGCGCAAAAAGGATCAGCTTCGCGATTTAAATCACTGCCAGTGGCTATTCCACGCGGGCACTTTATTTTTTTGTAAATTAATTATAATCAAATTCATTGTACATAATAATAAATTCATGTACCAAATTTCATCTACAATTACCCATGGAAACGTAACGAAGAGTCAAAGAGAAAGACTTTATTACGCATTTATAACATTAGTAGGTTTGGGTAATTTTATCATTACTTATATTTCGAAAAGTCATAATTACCTCTATAGAATTCAAACCCTGATGCCCTTAAAAATATTGCGTATTTCGAAACTTTAAGGAAAGACGTATGAAACTAGTTGGATGGAAGGTTTACAATTGCGTTATCGGCAGTGGAAATCTCATAACATTCACTGCTTTTTACATCATATCAGTACACACCCTATGTACACACGCAACTAAATAACTGTTTACGAATCACCATACAATATATTATCTGTTACTATCAGATTTAATATTTATTTCGTAGATAAGACTGCGGCTATGAGTGTATAAGATATGTATGCGTATTTTGCAAAACGTCGACCTCAATACAGACGTCAACCTCCTTACAACTCTTTGCGTTTTTCTTTAAAGCAAATCACACTTCTCGCTTTGCAATTTGACGAGTCGACTTAGAATCGACATTTCTTTTTCGGAATTTAGCGCTGTTTGAAGATCACAGTGAAAAACTGCAGGTAAATTGTAATTGACAGCTAAATACGAACGAGTACATGTTGTCATATATCATTCTAACTCAAAGATATTTCCAAGAGAAAGCACATTAATCTATGTCAAAGTTTCTCTGGAGAACTTTTTAAATTTTTCCTTTCCTAGAAAACTAATTTGTTGAATGTTCCAAATATTTCAACAAATAAATTATACGAATATGTCTAGCCTTTTACAAGTACTTATAAAGCAACCTAACTTTTTCAGTATCGTGCCAGTGACGTGTTTATTCTGCTTTAAAAAAATTTATACCGAAATCAACCTTGTAAAACGGGATTACAATTGTACGTACGAATTTTTCAGTTTTGTTCAGATTTACTACACCTTCAATACAAAGAGTCAATAACTCATACAACTAAAATAACTTTCGAGCCATGCAACCGGCGTGGTAAACATTAATGTTAAATAAGCGAGATCAATTTGTTACTTCTTCCATTCTCTTCTTAATTATTTACACTAAATGTTTATAGATGACATGACCTTATTTAAAATCTTACCTTATCTGAAAATAATATTATTCTTAATTCTTCTTATATCTTAAGTCTGAACTTCGTTACAGATGGATCAGAAACCCATATGAATAAATTCCATTAAAAGTTAAGTGACGTCTGACGTACATTATTCGTGGTGAAGGTTTCAATTATTCCACAGGGATCAATTAATTTCACTTCAAGTTAGGGTTTAGTGATAGGGACCGACGGCTTAACCGGTCTGAAGGTATCATCCCAAAACAATCATACACCTGAAGAAAAGTTAATTAAAAAAAAATTGGTAGTCACTATTTTTTACCTTTTTATAGGTAGGAATCTGCCTGGCTGTCGTTGTACTTTTTGCCTTCTAGATACATATATATATACCTAGATAGCTTAGGAGGGTTTTATAGCTTAAGTTGATACGGACAATGTTGCTGCGTATATCTAGTTAAGATAGAAACAAATCACAAGACTTTAATGTTGACATTAAATACATAAATTCACCGCAACGCCTTAACTCACGAGGTTATAGTCTAAAGCTTTAACTACAATTATTTAATGGCAGCCAAACATTTCCACCCAAGGGGTTAATATTAATCTTGATAATGTATTATGTTGCCTACGGCAAATGGCAAAGGTCACTCGGAAATTTGTATCAAAAGTAAATACAGTTTGTTCTGTAAACAAGTGATTGTTTGTTCAACAAATATTTTCAAATATTGTGCTCGACATAAGACGAACTTGTAGGTAGTGAGGTCAATAAAGAGACTACATTATAATCTTTGATGGAGAAAAGGGTTATGAGGCATCGCTTCTACTAGGAAATTTATCGCAGCGCATCCACTTTACAATGTCGGCTAATCTATGTCTACGATGCTACTACTTATCCGCCACGAATCGCGATGCGTGCAAATAATGTGTAAAATACCTATACTTTTTCCACTTCAACTTTAATTTAAAAATTCTCGTGAGTATGTATTAAGGATTTCCCTGTATCCAAAGGAAACTGCGATTTTTATATGCTATATGTGGGCTTGGCTTATGAATTTCAACTGTATCAAATTTCACCAATATTCCTTTGGAGTATTAGCAGTGAATACAGACGAAAGGTAGACAAATAGACAGACAAAGAGTCAACACGCATTTAGTAGGAGCTACTTTTAACTAGCATTTTTGTAATATTTCATAGAATTAGGCGTTACTTTGCAGAATACCATGAATAAATAATTATTTTTGTTTAGTCGTGTGGCTAAGTAGAATAGACCACGTTAATTTCTTACCAAGGTGTCGTAAAAGGCGACTAAGGTAAGTCGACCCGCCGCGGTGTGATATCCGGCTGAGTAGAATAGACCAAACTCATTTATTATCGAGGCGTCGTAAAAGGCACCTAAGGTAAGGTGACCCACCGTGTAGTATTCGGTTTAGTAGAATAGACCACCCTCTTTCTTACCGAGGTATCGTAAAATACGACAAAGGTAAGTTGATGTCAGGCAGACGGCCGGTCGTAAAAACGCAGCGAAATCATGTGACAGCATATTTATAACATGTTTTGCCGACCCCACTCAGGGTGGGGTAAGGGCAGTAGAAGATGATGGAATGCTTATTTTTGTTTACTCGGCAATTACAGAAAATGTAAGTAATGCTCAAAGTGGAATGTATTGACCGTTTTCATAACTTATCCATTCAGGATTCGTAAAACCCCAGATTTTCGTTTGAGTTTACGTTTTAAAGACAGTAACAGTCGTACGACTATCACCGCATGGATGTGATGCCCTATAAGTTACACGTGTGAAAGCTACCTGTAGTTTGGTGCTTGTATGTATGTTATACTTAGGCCGCGTACAGACATTGTGAGGCGTGTATCGCGAATAGTTCGTCACGCATTCCTCAACCTGAGGCATACGACGATAAATTTATAAATGAGTCCCGAATCACAAATCCTCAAGCTGAGCAAACAAACAACCACGCTTGGTATTCGTGAGTAGAAAAATGCACAACAAGGCAAGCCGGGCAAATTGCAGTTTCATCCTATATTCGTATTCATAAAATATTAAAAAAAAGAAAAAATGCTGGTGGATAAAATTAATTTTTATGAACCGATTACATTACTTGCCGATTGATTGATCCAAAACTCATGAGCGTGCGACGCAAACAAAACGTCCGTCTAAACGAAGCGCACGACTCGCCCTGAGGCAGCGTCTGCAACGATCGTATGACGCGAATGCTCGTTGTGAGCACACACAGCCCGAGGCATGCGAGACGAGCCATTCGCTACGCACGCCTCGCGATGTCTGTACGCACCTTTAGCTATGTTTAATAACAATCTGTTTAGCCATTTAAAGGTTATTTGATCTTTTGTAGTTAATTAACTACTCCCCGCGGTGCACAAGTTATATAACGAGTACGACGGTACCTATAGGTACCTATTAGAGATGTTTCGGAGTACTCCTCGGTTTACCGGAATTTGATACCGGAGTTGTACTCACTGTGAAGTTGTAACTGATGTACTGAATGTTATTTTAAAGACAACGATTTATTTATAGGGTTATTACTGAATGGGGAGTCGCGACCTCGAATGGATCATTGGATCATCAAACATTGTATCAACAGGAGTTTTATGGTTTCTCAATAGAACGGTTAACATTAATTTATCAACGTTTGCGTACTATACTTTTTGACTTCTCAATTTTGTGGCAGCTGCAATTAAATTTGGTCCTTGACGATTCAAAGACTTTTAAATAAGATTGTTTACGATTATATATAGCTGATTATAATTACTATGCGCATCGCCAGTTTGTTGAAGTCGTTAAATTACTCCTAACTATGTGTTATGTGTTAGTTCTCCCGACGGCAAAAACCAGGATTTTTTGCCCTACTTTAGTATTATACGTTTAAATTGTTATAAATGTATCAAGTATTTACAGAATACTTCTTTTATCCTAATAACATAATACACCGCTTAATTGCAAAATATCAATTTACTGATAAGCTTCCAAAAATACATATGAGTACCTGGTAGAGCGAGCCTTGTTAGGTAATTTATTACAAAATAAAATAAAGAAACTACAACAAAAAAAAAAGAAAAAATAATTAATAAAGTAATATTGTATACACTTGTATTTCGCAAATAAGTAAAATATTGGCACAACATAAGAAATCATGTTTTGAGTTAATTGTGTTTAAACTTTTAATTGTTAAAGATAAAGCACCTGGTTACCGAGCCTTGCTCGGTAATTTTTTATTAGATAAAAAAAGAAATTAAAAAAAAGAAAAAAATCATCGGATAGGTGGAGTTCGATTTTAGGTATTTACATTTCTTGAGACTGTCCGTTCCCCTAATAAGCTACGTTGATATGACAATTTATGGCAAAAAAGTGTTTTAAATCAATATAAATTTTAGTATTTTTAATGGCCAAAATTTACGTTTTTTACATAAAACCTATATCGATTTTTCTCCCCCAAAACCCCCGACATGCTGAATTTCGGGTAAATCGTTAAAGCCGTTTCCAAGATTCCCAATGTAGTATATATATACAAGATTAACTCATTATAAATATTAAAGATTATTATATATTAAAGATAAAACATGGACATACCAGGGGTGACATACACTAGACTTCGTTAGCAACGAATTGTTACATTATCTCTTAGGTCAGAAGGAGCGTGGTAGATGGTCAATATCAAGGTTATTCAGTATTTGAATACGGGACCACAGACTAGGGTCACCCAATCCCACCATGCGGCTATTAGAGCCACAAGATACAAAATAATCACATACTGACACGCAATACTAATCAAACAGCCATCATAGTCAAATGAACTAGACGCACGCAATATAAAAGTGATTAAAAATCCTTCACTCACTCGTACACGTTGTTCAAACGAAGTGACATAAACATCATCCTAGAGTTTTCCAAGGAATTAATATAAAAAACAATTTCTTTTCGTTTTTGCATCCGCTACTATTCTTTCTGAAATCTGTGCGGTCTAATAAATAAATAAATATATAGGAATATTACACACACGGTCGTCCGTCCTCAAAGTAACTTAATACTTGTGTTATGGTAGACAGATAACTGGTGAATATATACTTATATTTTTTTAAAATACATATACAAATTTACACCCCTAGTATATATATAATAGTTTTGTTATATTATAAAGCTGAATCAATAATATCTGGTTGACCGAGTGTTACTTGGTAATTTTTTACAAAATAAAGAAAAAAAAAATTGGTTAGGTGGGGCTCGATCCTAGGTATTTTCATTTCTCGAGACAACTCTTTCACAGCTACGCTGACTTGACAATTTACTTGGAAAAAATTGTGTTTTATATATTCAACGTATATATTTTTTTAATGCTCAAAAACAGGCATAAAACGATATTTTTTTTAATAAAACCTAGCAAGATCGATTTTTCTCCCCCAAAACCCCCTGCATGTTAAATTTCAGAAAAATCGTTGGAACCGTTTCCGAGATACCGAAAATATATATACATACAAGATTAACTCATTTAAATATTAAAGATAAAGATGTTACATTTATCTCTATTTTATATTTGGTGTATAAAATATATTTACGTGTGTATGAGTGTCTGATGGTGTGAATATGTGTACGTTTATGTGAATGGGTGTGTGCGTGTTACGCGTGGGTGAGACAAATTAAATATCGCTTTTTAATACATAACTTTTTTGTTTATTTATTATTTTGTACTACTTTTATTATCTTTTTCCTGTAGGATATTTGATGCAGTAGTGCTTCAGTCTCTTTATAGCTTTATAAATTAATATTAATGCAACAGGATATTATAACTATCCTTAATATAATTTATTAATCTTCTTTTTATATTATCCTTACGTGTTATAAAACAGTGGCTTCATTATACAAACATCGAGGCTTTTCCAAATAAGGATATACTTAGAATATTGAGAAGACATAAAATTCTAAGCTATTGTAGAAAATGTAATGTGATATCTTAGTGAAAAAGAAAAACGATAAAACATGCACTAGCTGTTCCTAACAAACAAATTGCTGTAACTGACGTTTCAATGTCAGAAAACAGGTCAAGGGTCTTGATAAGGGGGACTCAATGATGCCGTTAGCAATGCAAATCTCAATTACGCTAACACCAGATGCGACCTTTGACTTCCTGTCTCGCAAATGTTTGTGCAGTAGCTACGAGAATATCCGTACATCTATTAAGGAGTGACAGCCCCTATTGATGCCTAAAAGCCACCCCCTCCCTTACGAACTTGCAACCTCCCGGTTGAGTTATAGCGCTTTGTATAAAACGTTATCGTTCAAACAATATTCAGTACATTCGTGCTTAAAACAGTTATAATGACGTTTTCATATAAATTTAATTTCTGCTTTTTGATTTGTTGCATAAGTCAACAGAAAAAAATCGCGGGCAGACGCATGTAGCACTACTCCGGCGTCTGTCCGTCTGTTCGCGCTGATCTCAAAAACAATGCAACGCATTTAATAAGGAAAGGTGCCCCCTGGGAGCTTTATTGAAAAAGCCGCATTATCCGTTTAAGATTCAACAAAAAAAAGTATGGTAGAACTGTTGGTATTGAAGATTAACTGTTTTATATTAGGAAGTGATAGACCAAACGTAAAAAATAAATATTTTGAATTATATCCGTATAATGCGTGAATATATTGATAAGTCGACTTATTTATTTATTCATTAAATTTTTAAAGGGATCTTTTCAAGTCAGCCTTTGAGTTACAGAAGAAAAAGGACAAGAATTGAGGAAGAAAGAGAATACAGGTAATATAGAGAAAAAGAAAAATCTTCATAAATTTAACTATTTATTCTATTAATTAATTTTACTTACGCTTTTTAAATGTTTAATCATAATACGCATTTGATTGCTTAATTTATATGGTGAATATTTTAGTGAAGTCGATAAGTCTATTATATGGCAATAGCCGTGTGGTATCCGGCTGAGTAGAATAGTACCACCCTCTTTTCTTACCGAGGTGTCGTAAAAGGCGACTAAGGTAAGTCGACCCGCCGTGTGGTATCCGGCTGAGTAGAATAGACCAACCTCATTTCTTACCGAGGTGTCGTAAAAGGCGACTAAGGTAAGATGACCCACCGTGTGGTATCCGGTTTAGTAGAATAGACCACCCTCTTTCTTACCGAGGTGTCGTGAAATACGACAGAGGTAAGTTGACGTCAGGCAGGCGGCCGGTCATAAAAACGCAGCCAAATCATGTTACAGCATGTTTATAACATGTTGTGCCGACCCCACTTAGAGTGGGATAAGGGCAGGAAGATGATGACAAACTTGTGAATATTTAAATAACTCTCTTAAACGTTTACTAAACGTCAATCTATTTAAGGTTGCTCTGAAAAAAGTGCGTATTGAACTTGGCAAGTTATTCACGCCTTTACGGATATATACATTTTATAACACATTAATTAACAACATTTTATTTTATTATAAGTGTTAACTTAATTTTTTTTTCTTCTCTATGCTCTCAATGGTCTCTTCAGTGAGCGCAATTTATTTTAAATGTATAAGTACAAAGATTTAGCTTTATTTATTAATATACGAATTTATTACGACTATACTATACTATTTACGACTGGCCCGTTGGAGCAGTGGGTATTGACCCTGCCTTCAGCTCTGCGGGTCGCGGGTTCGATTCCCGCCGAGGGCCAACATTTTCTATAAATGAATCTGTTAGCCTTTGAGCCTGGGTGTATATTTGTATTTAAGTATGTATTTAAAAAATATATAAGTATATATTCACCAGTTGTCTGTCACCCATAACACAAGTATTAAGTTACTTACTTTGGGGACGGACGACCGTGTGTGTAAGTGTCCCATATATTTATTATTATTATTATTATTATTTATTACTATGCTAGAGAAATTATAGTATAGCAATAAAAACAAAGACTAGGGTTGCAAATCATAATTAGCCTATAGTCAAACTATTAGATTTGACCTTTGATGTCCTGATGCCTGCCTGGTCTATGGAAAAACACTCGTGTTTAAGTTTAAAGCAGGGTTGCCACCAATTTTGTTTTATATATATGTAAAATAATTAATCATGTATGCTTGATTAGGGGGCTCGGTCAAGAAAATCGTTGCGCATTTTGTTATGTTATTTTTTTGAAGCCCCATTTTAACTTCAGGGGTGTACAAAAGAATATTAATGGTAAAAACATACAACCATGGTGAGCCAAATTGTTTAACTAACATCCCACAATATTCACCGTTTTACTATTGCAGCTATTTGAAAATATCATATTCAGCAACACCGTGTGGTATCCGGTTGTGTAGAATAGACCACCCTCTTTTCTTAACGAGTGCCGCAAAAGACTACTTAGGTAAGTTGACCCGCCATGTGGTATCGGCCGAGTGGAATAGACCACCCTCATTTCTTAACGAGTGTCGTAAAAGGTTACTTAGGTAAGTTGACCCGCCTTGTGGTATTCGGGTCGAGTAGAATAGACCACCCTCATTTCTTAACGAGTGTCGTAACAAGCTACTAAGGTAAGTTCACTCACGGTGTGGTATTGGGCCGAGTAGACCACCCTCGTTTCTTACCGAGGTGTCGTAAAGGCTATTAAGGTAAGTTGTCGTCTGTGACGCAGGCTGACGGTCGTAAATTAACTAAAACATGTTGTGCCGACCCCACTGAAAGTGGGGTAAGGGCAGGAGAATCATCATCATCATATATTATTCCTAAAAACTGTTTTGAGACTATCATCTTAAAAGTTCGAACCACTATCTATTATTTGTTACCATATTAGTGTTCCACTTTCTCCTTCATCATATAATTTATTTTACAAGGAACTGGATTTCAAGAGTTATATTAAAATTTTCGTAACCTAAACAAGTTATATATAATAGACTATAAATAAATAGTCTAATCTCGATCATTTTTCCGGTCAGTGGAAATATTTTATCGGAATTTATATGTTAAGCGGAAGCAGTTTAGCTGAGAATTTAGACGAGAATTTTTATCTCAGATACGGAAATTTTCGATAAAAATTTTCTCTTTCCGCACGAGTATATAAGTTTAGAAATATGTAACATGATAGCAAATTGTAGTGCACAGGGAATTTAATGCAAATAACGCATTTGCGATAAATCAATAGTTATTTTAACGCTGGTAGTTTATTAATCTATATCTATACTAATATATAAAGAATATATAATACATAATATATATAATAAATTATAATATATAATACATTTATCGAGGAATGCTATAGGCCATATAACATCACCCTAAGATGAATACAAGAGGAGTAGCAATAAAAAATATTACGAAAACGGCAAAATTTAAAACTTTCCTTGCGTGCGCTAAATAAACGGTGAAAGTTATTAAAAAAATCATGTATTACAAAATTGTTCCCCTCTAAAAGTTCTAAATAAAAGTCCGCGACAGCATATTTCTAGCTTTTAAGGTTAACCAAGTTTAACCATAAAAATGGTTATCAAAATACTATATTATGGTTTTAATTTTTCCAAGCGGGCGGAACCGCTGGCAATTGCTAGTGATACAGATTGAAGTGGCGGTAGTTGAATTGTTAGGATAACGGACGTGCGATCGAGAGGTTGTGGGTTCGAATCCCGGCCATTATACTATTGACGTGAACCTACTACTAACACAAGCATTTAGCTTCGGAGGGGTTAACAAGTTCACTAATAATTTGTAACTTAAATTACTAGTAAACTTTGAAAAATAAAAAAAGAAAATCCATAACACGAAATTAAAAGAATTATCTTTAAATGACTACACATTGTAAACTCACAGTCTACAAAATTGTGTGCACATCACTAAATAATATAAACCAAAGTCCTTTAATCCAATTTCCACCAACACATAGAATTATCACGAGGGAGGTTTAACTGTGAAGTTTATTAAAGTTATCATAAATGGGTTGAAGTGTGACGATAATTGTTGAAAGCGTCGCAAGAATTAAAACCGCGTGGGAGCTTTAATCGCTGCTTAGTCCGTTTCAAATATAACAAAACAATTTATAGTTGGATTAAACCTCTTGAATAAATAAGACTACAAAAATTTCAGCTATCGTAAATGCGATTGTAATTCATTGCAAATGCATTATTACTTCTAAGAACTTGTCACGTACGATAATAATAAGTAATTTAATATTTATACAAATTATTTTCATTTGTTTATTGATTGTTGCAAAAATGTACAAGGTATGTCTATCTTAATTTACTTACACGCTAAGGCTATACAAATCATGCCCACGTGGAATGGTCCCAAGAATGCTGGCAGCGTTTCCGCGCTGAATCGCTATGCTGAATCTTTGTGCGAAAAAGGAGCCATCCCTCTTGTCGCCTCGTCGACTCCTCCTCGGTCTCGGCTGCAAACGGCATAAATATATATATATAACTCTCGATGAGAGTTTCATACTTCCGCCGTTTGCCGGATTCAGCCATTTGTATTTTGTGAAATATTTTTTTTACTATTTCGACAAAAATAATAAAGTAAATGTAAAGAAAATGTGATACGTAAAGTAATTAAAAATATTATTTTGCTATACGGGATGTATATGAAGATACATGATTCTGGTACATACAGGATTAGTAAAAATTCATGCCTAGCAATAGCACAAAAATACACTTACTATTTTATTAATTATATATAATATTAGCACAAAAGAACTCATTCTCTTGTCTTTAGCCCACTCTAAGTGGGGTTAGAACAACATGTTTTAAGCATTTTGTTATATGTTTTGGCTAGTTAATAGTCCCATATCAGGGAAAGAGCGTCAAGACCTGGAGCTGTGGCGGAAATGGCCGATTCCGGCAAACGGCGGAAGTATGCATCTCTCTGAGTTATATATTTGTGCCGTTTGCAGTTGAGACCCTAGGGTCATGGAGTCAAAATGCAAAAAAAATATCCAGTGACAAGAGGACTGGCTCCTTTTTCGCACAAAGAATCAGCTTCGCGAGTCAGCGCGGAAACGCTGCCAGCATTCTTGGTACCATTCCTCGTGGGCATGATTTGTATAGTCCTAGCGTGTAAGTAATTTAAGATACATATAACTTGTACACTTTTACTGTAAATAAAAAAAGCTTAAAAAATAAAAAATACCCTGTAATATTTAATATTGAATTGCGAACTGGACTGAACTAACAACATCCAAATTGTGTGTAATTTTAAAATACCTGAATTCGTAGAAATTCTATAAACATTTAATACGATACAAATAATATTAACTGAAGCAGGCTTCATATCGCAGAATTTCGTAATACAATTTCATTACGGATTATTTGCAGAGTTTTACCGAGAATTAAACCAAAATAGTTTGATCATTTCTTTTGTTCAAAATTCACGTTTAAATTTATGATGTCCAAAGTTAATTAATCCTGCAATTTCCATATTGGAATTTAATTTAACATTACACAATGTTCTCCAATTCGGCTATATTTGGAATTTCGTAATTCTCGCTTAAACATAATTAGGTACAACATGTACCTACATATTTTATTGAAAATTCTTAAAATTGGGATGCAGAAAACAATCAAATTAACTAAAAGTAGACGTGTATAACAAATAAAGTCATGGACAAAACCCTTTAAGGAACTTAGCTAAAGGTTCTATGGAAGGTTGTCAATATATAAAAGTATTCGTATTTGCATCGGAAATATCGGTTGTGGGGCGAAACGATTGTTGAGTTTGTGCTAGTGAACGTATGTAGTGCTTATGTATTGTGGTGGCGGTGGTGAAGGTTTGTGCATGTGTCAACTCTACATTTAGCATTATATATTTTTTCTATTTTACTACATCGCAGATTATAACAAAACAATTTTATTATTACTTTTGTGTTATGCATTATCGCAAAGTAACCCCTAATTCTATAAATTACTTACTATCATTAAGTAATGCCAATTGTCAAAAGATTCTATGCGCGATATAAAATGAAACATTTAGAAAGTGATAGTTTGGCGCTCAAATTAAATGTCACAGTTAATTACTGGCTTTAATTAGATCGTAGCGTTATTAACGGGTCATTGGCGTGTGTTGGTAACACTGGCCAATGAAGCTCTCGTAGAGTACTAATTAAATTATCGCAGCCACAAGCAAAGCTCTGCAATTTGGTGGTTATCAGCCATGCTGTAGCCCTGTACCAAGCGCTTTAACACTGCTAACTGTTCAGTACGCGGTGCACTCATTAATAATGCAAATTTAAATTTAATATATTGTTTAAAATGTTTCCGTTGAGACCCTGTACATGGAGTCAAAGTGCAATTTTTTTTTATCTGTTTTAACATCTCGGTTGCTTGCCTCTTCAGGTGACAAGAGGGCTGGCTCCTTTTTCGACAAAGAATCAAGCATAGCGATTCAGCGCGGAAACGCTGCCAGCATTCTTGGGACCATTCCACGTGGGCATGATTTGTATAGTCCTAGCGTGTAAGTAATTTAAGATAGACATACCTTATACATTTTTGCAACAATCAAGTAGATATAACTTGTACAATTATTGAAATAAATATAATGTTTCCGTGTCTTAAGGATAGAATATCTTCAGTTATGTGTTTTTTCCTGTTGAAGGAAAACTGAATTTTTTTATCTTATATATTAGCCCGGTGTGTAAGTTTTAATTTTACCGAATTTCAATAATGTACTGCAGCAGATTAATCGTGAAAGCATAACGAGAGACATTCGTATTAGTAATACTAGTTATACCTATGATTTCGTTCGCGTCAACCTTTGTTGTTAAAATACCCTTAACTTCATTTTAGGTGTAGATAAAACGGGATTTTTTATCCTATATATTAGCTCGGTGTGTAAGCTTCAATTGTATAAATTTCATCAAAATTGCTACAGCAGATTAGCCGTGAGCGTGAGAGATTGACAGACAGACTGACTTTCACATTTAATATTGACTACAATAATATTGACTATCTGTGCTTGCGGCTTCGCCGAAAATCAGTGTCACAAAAGACACAATAATGGTTATTGTAATTTAACCGTAAGAGATAGAGACATGTTTTCCCGAAATCTTTTGTAGTATTTTGTATCTACAATTTTCTATTCATTATTTCAGTGTAGGTATCTCTGCTGGTTTACGCGGCGCTTGGGACTAAAGCTGCCAGTAGGCGAGTTTTTCTTTACAACCACGTGACCTCTTCAACACAATTAACGTAAAATCGTTATGTTTTGTACTATAAACCTAAACCTTCTGGAAGAATTGCACTATCTTTTAGTAAAAACCGATAAAAAATCCGTTACGTGCATTTTGAAAAAATTGATAACATATACACAGACAGCTTTGGGGACCCAGCCTTGCTCGGTAATTTTTATATACATTTGAAAAAATTAAAAATAAATAAAGAATTGGGCAGGTGGGGCTCGGTCCCAGGTGTTTTTATCTCTCTAGACTGCCAGTTCCCCAAATAAGCTACCATGACTTTACAATTGACAGAAAAATTGTCTATTCTACTCAACGTAAATTTTAGCATTTTTTCAGTGCCCGAAAACAGTGATAAAGCGACATTTTTTTTAAATTAAATCCAGCTAGATCGAATGATGAATTTTATGAAAGCGTCAAATAAAATCGGTAATAAAATTCATTTGATGAATAAATAATAATTTTTGATGAAAATAAATAGCTTTGTGAAACGTTTCGCAATTTCACTTATTTTGATGCGACACCAATCTTTGGTGCTGTTGAAGGAAATCCTACATAAACCTAAATAAATTGCGGTTGAAAATGTAATTGGAAAGGTACCTTTCCAGCGGAGACAAATCTAACTTCTTGGTGTAACATCAAATAAAAATGTAACATTTAATTTTGAATACTTAAAGAGAAAAAAACTGAGGATATTCGAATTACCTTCTAACTAGGCAGCGTAGCTTTAGCCTCTTACTAGCATACGAACTGAAATATCAATTTGAACGCATATTAATATATTTTAAATACCAATATTAATTTAAATAATATTTGATAACTAAATAACAAATAATAAGATGAAATGACAATCTGAACAAAAATTTCGGCATTAGTCCCCGACTTGTGGGTGAATGTATCTACATAAATAGAATTAAACTTATATGAATTCCGTGGCTATCCTTATCAAGAATTTAAAAATATATTCATAATAATAACAAAAAAAAATAGTTTGCAAAGCATGTGTAAGTAAGTTCATACTAAGAATGTACATAATCATAATCATACACACACATAATCTGTGGCTGTATTATGACGTAAGAGTCAGAGAAATTATAAAAATAATTTTTCGTCATTTATGATATAAGTATGGATTATTTCTGTTCAAACCCCAGGCAGGCACCAAAGAGTTTTTCTACTAAACTCCTCAGGAAAACTTTATTGGAGAAGAGTAGGAGGACCAATCTCAATTTCCAAGGATGAGAAGGACCAGTGGCAGTGGAATAGAAATAAGCTGCTACATAGCAACATATCTTCTCTTCTTCTCAGTCGCAACACTCTTGACAGAGAGGTCGTGGTTAACACTAAGTATTTTTATGGGTGGCAGATGTTGCTCGCCTCACGATGTCTAATAT
Source organism: Morpho achilles (assembly GCA_947086495.1). NCBI lineage: Eukaryota > Metazoa > Arthropoda > Insecta > Lepidoptera > Nymphalidae > Morpho > Morpho achilles. Next base: position 8,720,381 of record CAMTZB010000022.1, on the reverse strand, counting down.
AGCAACATATAAAACAACACATAAAAAATGAATTTGGGAACATAAAGCTAATAGAAAGATGTGTCGTGTAGTATCCGGATGAGAATAGACCACCCTGATTTCCTAACGAGGTTTCGTAAAAGGCGACTAATGTAAGTTGACCCGCCGTGTGTTATCCGATCGAATAGACCATCCTGATTTCTAACCAAGGTGACGTAAAAAGCGACTAAGATAAATTGACGTCAGACAGGTAGCCCGTCGTAAAATACCACACTCAAATCACAATATCGTTGTGCCCCACTTAGAGTGAGATAAGGGTAGGAGAATGATGATTTAAGCTTATAGAAATACGATTTATTTACATTACAAATAATATGTATTCAAATTTAATACACACCTACCCGCTCCTTTTTATTATTGTTACGTGCTGTTAAAATATTGATGAATATAAACTTTTAGACCTATTTTAAAAGACCAACGTTTTCATATCACGTAAAAGGGAAAACGGCTGTACGGAATACAAATAGAACTGATTTATTTACATTTATAACACCGCCTTCAAAGGGTATGCTAATCATGTAATACGATTACCTTTTTTTATATAATGCCTAGTTCACATACGCATAGGCGTCAAAGTACTATATATAGTACAGTACCTGGGTGACCGAGCTTAGCTGGGTTTAATTTTTAGAAAGTATAAAAGAAGCAATAAAAAAAGACAAAAGCGCCGGGAGACATGAGTCGGGAATCGAACCAGGCTTCGAACTTTTTTGATCCGCGCAATATCATTACGCTATCACATCCTTGCATTTGACAGCTCAAATATCAGTTGCTTTCTATTCCTATTTTCTCCTCAAATTTAGCTTAAAATTTAGATTATTTTAACTTTTAGGTTACCTTGAACGACTTGACTGCTTGTTTGGAAATAAAATAAACGTAACGTACATAATTAAAAACATTCCTAAAGTTATACGCGGAAGTAACTTGTACGTATATAACGAAAAATAATAAATAAACGGTAATAAATACATAAAGCGAGATTTATAAACGAAAAATTTATCAATTTTCATGTTGTTTGTTTTCATACTCGTCAACAACTATACGAAACGAATAGCGACTAGCGAACATTTCGTATCGATAATCAGAACTTCGGATCGTATCGCCTTTTTATTGGACCATAAATAAAGCTTACAAACTCTACTCGTGGATTCCAATTCCAGATTGGATGGATGGTACGCACGCCTCTGCTGTATTAAGGTTTTTAAGGTTCAAAATAAACAATGAACACCACGAAATATTGTCGTTACACAGCTTCTGATTTCCACTTTTACTTATGTGCGTTATTTGTCTACAATTTGTGCTGTCTGTATTCAAATAATTATTTAAGCGTAAGTAGCTCAAATCAAAATGATTCGTTAAACTGCCAAAACACCAGATTATGTTCTCCTACAGCTTATCAATATCTACTTTGCTAACACTTTTCTAAAAGTAACGATAGTATTATTTTGATATATTCCGTGATAAAAAAAATATAATGCTAAATGTAGAGTGTACTATTCGGTCTCATAACTAATACACGCAAAATTTGTAAAAACTCATGCACTACCCGCAACCAATAACACAAGCACGCTTTCACGGCTTATTTGCTTGAGCAAAATTTAAGATATTTGGTACAATTGAAGCTTGTATAATGGCTTAACATATACGATAAAAGTATTCCCAATATTCTTTAGGAAACAAGAATGGATTCATAGTCTACTATGAGTCCTTTCTATTTATTAATTAGAGAATTAAAGGTACTTTTACACCAAGTTGACGTGAACGAATTAAAGCATATAAAAAACTTAGGTGATATCAATATCTACAATATATCGCTTTGCGTTGAAGGCAACACAATAGCTACATAACCCTGGATTATTCTTCGTGTAACCCTTCAATCTATATCAGAACATCGTGATGATTCTAGGCCCAAATGCCTGTCTCAAAAGATTAAGTCCATTAGTGGGGCTGTAATGTGGGAAATGTGTACCCTCTCAATCCAATTGAGGCATCATGGGCACCATGCTGCAATCTTGAATCGGGGAATGGGAGCCTTCCTTTCTTACCCAAGAGTGTAGTAACAGGTCCGTACAACTTTAAAAGTTCGCAGATAAAAAAACTTGCGATTCTAAATACGGTTCAAGCAATTTGTCACCGCACTAGTCACTGGCGTGAGGGCTTGTTGACATTTCCGCCTACAATTTGACAGTCATTCAAATTACGTAAGACATGGCAACGAGTTCCGTTTTTTTTTCATAACCTTTCTGTATTGTTACGTTGAGGGTTCGAACTTTTCGGGTTAAATTCCCAGTGACTCGTTTACAAACTTTATTACAGGTTTTCAGTAACATCATTTTTTTAACCATCATTATCATTTTTCAATTTCAACGCCTCCAACGATTCCTGAAATTCAGCATGTTGGGAGTTGTGGGGGGAAAATCGATTTTATCCCTATTTTTGGACAAGTTTTACTTACAATAGTGGACTAAATCTATTCTTCAATAACGTAGGTCACGCGTTATTGTATCATTTGTTTCGCTTCCAAATTCTTCACTGATCGTTATTCAAATACTGAATCCTCAAGACGCTGGATACTGGAGTCATTTATATAGCAACAATATAAACCCTGAAGGAAACTTTTACAATTTACGAACAACTTATTTTTCAAATAAATTTACTTTTAAAGAGATTATCTCGTGCCTCTTTTTGCAAAAGTTGTAGCCTATATTTCAATTGAGAATAATATTTTTCAAAGTTATATAGTGAATCTAATTGTTTTGACAAATGTATTGATTTATTTTACACAATCTTTAAATGACATTATTTTGCATCATTTTTTTTTCAATTTTATATGTATTGCTGTTGCGGATTTTTTTGTCAACAACACATTTTGCATATCGAATTAATTCATAATTAATTCGTTGATTATTTCATATTCTAATTTCATATTTTTAGTTTAGGTTATTGGGATAATCAATTTTTTAATACAAATCTGATCAAATTATGTTTACAAGAACTGTGTTTTAACATAGAATTGTTATATTCAATGTTATTTATTAATTGCTTTGTATTTGTTTCCTCTTTAGTCATAATAGGTAAAAGATTCAAAGTGGTTCTTAAGTCGAAGGAAGACATATTGTAATTAGATTCACTTTGACGCAAAAATAATATATCTTCTATTAAGCTAAAATCTAAAGATAGATAACAATCATTTTCTATTAATAAAATATCTTGACTACTATAATATAGATTTTAACTTTATCCTTATAATCTTATATATTACCCAAGTTTCATACTGTTCATTGGTTGCACTAACCTCACTTAATTTATTTGTTACCATATTAACTTTTTCCATCTTTTTTGTGCGCCTGATTTTTAATTATACTCTTATTTGCCTTATATATACTTATATAACTTATTAATTTCTTTTCCACTTTAGACAGATTTTATTAAATTTGCCGCTCTTTAATCACGTTTTCCGTGAAATTATTTTCATCATCTTAAACATTTTGCGAACACAGAAATAATAATAAAATTATTTTGCTACAATCCGCGATGAAGTAAAATAGAAAATATATATAATGCTAAATGTAGAGTGGACATTTCACATTATATATATATTCAAGATAATTTTATTATTACTTTTATATCACGGATCTCCGCAAAGTAACGCCTAATTCTAACAAAAAATGTATTTCAAATTTGGACTGGAAAGACAAACGAATGAAACAAGCAAGAAAAAGGCTAAATATAGAATAAAAATAATAAAAATAGATTGCCATTTTCTGTGTGTGAACGTGACTCGCCAACCGATTAGCGCTGGGCTCTGTTTGCGGGGAGATTACGTTTAACAGCCGCTGTATTGTCTAATGCCACACATTCAATAAGTTCGACGCGTAATTTAAACATGTTAACTTTACTTACAACGTTCGAACCTCGTTAAAACTGCTAGTATTGTCCTTAAAACTAAATCGAGCGCAAGAGACTACGAACAGTGCATTTTTTTGTATTTCACACATAGTAAACCATCTCTATTTATATGCGGATACAATAATCGCACGCAATTCTAAACTAAAACATTCATCAGCAAATGAGAAAACGGGCATATTGTTCCTTGTTATTTCAAAATAATATAAAACTCATTAATCCTTAAGGTATTAATAGTAGTTATTATATACAAATAATTCAACCCCACCATTGGGAGGCAACTCCAAACACTTGTAGCAACCTATTCCCAACAGTATAATAATAGAAAATATATATAATGCTAAATGTAGAAAGTACAATCCGTTTTCATACCTGAAACATGCAGGATTCATAAAAACACATGATTCATAAAAACACAAAAGCTCCACCACAGCCACCACAATACACAAGCACTACACACTTTCACTATCACAAATTCTACATTCGCCGAGCAAGCGACGCATCATCAGGAGATAGACTCAGCGACATAATCGCAAAGCGAATCATTTCCCAAACAAGCTTATTTAAATACTAATTGGTAATAATTATTTTGCCATTTATTTATATATTTTCTATTTTACTTCATCGTGGATTATAGCAAAATAATTTTATTATTACTTTTGTATTATGGATCTCCGCAAAGTAACACATAATTCTATAAATTGCAGAAACGTTAAGTTGAATGTAGTACTATTACAGACATAATATTACCGGGAAACACTCACTGTTTTCATCCGATTTTAAGTTATCTATATGAACGCAACGTGCAATCCAATTATTATTAGATCCTCTTTGAAATCTGGTTTGTTTGAATGGAATCTGTGCTAACGTATCCCATAAAGTCATTTGGATGCTGGATTTTTGAATGGGCATGTTGCTAAATGCTGCTTTATTGACTTATTAGTTTCACAGATAACTCTCTTCTAATATCCGTGAATTCTAAATCGTACATCAAATCTATTTATTCCATAACTGAATTATGACCTTAATTGAATAATGCCATACATAGCGTTGATTACTTGTGATTGGAAAAGGCTTCCACTCTCATTAAAAAAACTGATACAAAAATTTGGTTTTATAAATATTACCATTATTCCATGGTTTCTTGAACCATAAAACATATATAGATACAGTCTTCTTCTTAGAGTTAGATTACTTCATCACTATAAACTTCCTTATTGTGTTTAGTTGCTCACATTTCATCTTCAAAGTTGGTTTTGTCAAAAAATATCTTACAATCTTAGCCACCTATTTAGCTAATCTTACTGGCAAATACTCTAAGTCTTTAAGAGATAGTTAAGTTAGTGCGTTGAAGCTCACTGTACGTAAGCGAAAAGCACCTTTTCTTTCGCTTTCAAAACAATCTGAAAAATGCCCATTGATTCCATCACATCCATAAACAAGAGCTAAAGCTAGTTCTAAAAGAAAAGTATAAAAGTCGTTAAAAACTACGGCTACTGAAGTAGACCGAAATCTTTTATAAGCAATAAAACTAATCCTGATACTGTCTTGGCAACTATAATCCATTTATATTTAAATGCATATGAGAAAAAATCTTTCATATAGAAAGTCGATATAAAAACTTCAAGTATAGATTATCCGACGCAACGAGAAATTGCGATGTTTCAATTCAATTTATTCGCGGAAATAGGTTATCATCAGCAAGGGCAAATCACTACTGAATGCATGCATTACATATTTATATTTTTCCTTTTCGCTTCGTTAATAAAAACTCACATACATGTATTTTTAGATCTTTCACTTTATCTTGATTATTTCATATGATTCTTTTTTCAATCAAGGGACATCCCCTGAAGTTGATAACCAGTAACGTGATGAAGTAGATGTTGTGCGTCATGTCACGCTATGTTGCGTTGTTCGGGGTTGTCAAGCCTACTTGGGACTTCAAAACAATTTAATTCCTTTATGGTAGCCCTGGTCACTGCCACTTTAGATCCGTTTTACGATGGCATACATCGTTGTTTTAATTTTCACAATCGTCAGAGCAAATACATGCTGTAAGCAATCAAAATATGTTTCTAACTGAGAGTAATAATATTGCATTATATTGGCATAATATTCACATTGTTTTGACTATCAGACTATCTAGTCTCTTTGATGAAGTTTCAATTGCAGGAAACATAATAAGGAATGTCTCAATTTACCTTGCCATCCAACATTCCAAAACAGGGATTGGTGAATCTACTCCAATTAATTACTGCACTGAACGCAACAACAAGTAACAGGTCTAACTTTAAGTACTATGTTGCCAGTAATAAACTGGTAACACTGTTAACTAATACTCTATTTACTCGGTGCCAGTTCCGATATACAAAACCGCAATTCAATACTTAAACCTCAATTATTTACAAACGATTCATTATTCAGAACGGCATTGTCTTACACTTGCAGTTCGAACTTCACTCCACTCGAAATTACGTGGTTCGAATACAATTTCAATGCGGAAATTGCTAATCACCAACCACCGTGGTTTACTTTTACTTGAAGTGGATGCATTGAATTCTTCGTTGGAAACAATACAGGATGATTATTATTTGTTTTACTTCTTGATGGAACGAAGAACGAAACTTATTGTTTTTGTCAATACAAGTGTCTTTTGTTAGCATTCTAACCAATGCTTATTTGATTTACATTGCGCCTTTACCTAGCATAATGTACAAAAGTAATAATAAAGTTATTTTGCTATAATCCGCGATGAAGTAAAATAAAAAATATATATAAAATGCTAAATGTCCGGCAGAATAGAATAGTACCACCCTCATTTCTTACCGAGGTGTCGTAAACGGCGACTAAGTTAAGTTGACGTCGAGGAACATAGTCCTTATTAAATCGGAACATGGTTTCGCGATTTTCTCGTCTATCGCATAATGATGCTTCCGTTACGCTGCGATTGTTGAGATTGTGTTAGTGAATGTATTCAGTGCTAGTGGGGTGTGTTGATGATTGCGGTTTGTGGTGTCCGCGTTTTTACGAACTCTGCCTTAAGGCATATAATTTATTTCAATAAGGAACCACTACTCAAGTGAACAGTGTTGTAAGTGAACAGTTTTAGTCCATCTTGCACCACATCGCCCCATAAACGAATTACAATACAAAAATTTTCTTGATAAATAATAATTAAGACAAGTCTTACATTACCTCATTTAAATTTGTTGAAGATATTGACCAATTGTGAGTTATGCTTACCTGAAAAAGAAATATACATTAACAACAACGTAAAATCTATAAAAGAAACAATGACATAATTTTCATACTTTAACATTATAAAACTTATAATGTTTGGTTTATATAAATGCTTTCTATGTAATTATTTCGATAAAATATCTGTGAATATCTATATTGTACACGAAAATATAAGAAATACATAATCTAACTCTGCACACATTCACCACCACAAACTCAACAATTGTTTCGCCGCGTAACCGAAGCATCGTCAGCGAGATAGACTCCACGATCAGATATGAGAACGAATAATACATTCTACATTGAGCATTACATATATTTTCTTTTATCGCGGATTATAGCACAATAATTTTCATTAGTTTTGTATTATTGGACCTCAGCAAAGTAACATCTAATTCTATAAATTAGTAACGTGTACAAAAAATTGCTAGATAGATCTATAAAAAAAAAATGGTACAATAGTAAAATACTGGAACGGGTCGCGAAGTACAGTTGCAATGATTGGGCACATATTAGGTAGCCTCCAGCTCCGCTGGTTGTGGGTTCGATTCCCACCGAAGGCCAACATTTTCTAACAACAATTTGTTCGAGCCTGGGTGTATATTTGTATTTAAGTATGCATTTAAAACTATATATGTATATATTCACCAGTTGCCTCTACCATAACACAAGTATTAAGTTACTTTGGGAACCGACGACCGTGAGGTAAGTGTCCCATATATTTATTTATTTACCATAAGTGACTAATTACGAATTCTGATAGCACTTGTTTCGCTACTAATGTTTTGTTCTGGAGTTACCTATAGTTAGCTCTTCTAATTCAGAACAGGACAATAGCAATTATACTCAGGAGTAAATATTACTCCATTAACTGACTGATTTATTACCACGTCTCGTGTAGGAGTAATGCACGAGAATGCATCTATTAGGTACTTGCAGATAACTATATAATAACTGCTCTTCGGAAATAGACTCGACCTTGTGTTCCCGCTTGTCGGGGAGCGCTGAGTAAAATGTCATTGTGTAGCACTGTTTATCTACACGTAGAATAGACATTGGCGTGATTGCGGCAGTATAATCTGCATTCGGAGTAAGTTGAGAAGGAAGTTCGTATCAATCAGTTCCACAAGTTGGTAAATCTTTAATATTTAAATAAGTTAATCTTGTATATATATTCTGAATCTCGGAAATGAAATTCAGCATGTAGAGAGAAAAAATCGATCTACCTTGGTTTCAATTGGAAGAAATGTCTTATCCCTGTTATCAGGCACGGAATTTTTTTTAAATGTAGAATATAATGCAAATTATATTTTAGCTGTCATTTGTAATAGCTTAGTGGATAACTAAAGAAGTGAAAATAACCCGTATCGAGCCCCACTTACCTAATTATTTTTTTCATCTTTTTTATATCTTTTAAAAGAATTACCGAGCAAGACTCAATAATCTTTTTTGTTATTCACAAATTTCTGTGCTCTGAAAATATCTGAGAACAAAATGCCTATGTCACTGTGCACTAAAAATTACATCAAAGTGCACCTTTTGGGCGTGAATTAAGCACACACAATTCACCTTAAAATAAATTTAATGGATGTTTCTAGTTTTAAAAAATGCGATCAATAGGAAATTAGTACCTTATCGAGACAAATTTAAATGCGTTTTTCTACACCTTAGTATTATGCATCATAGAAAAGTAGAATGCCGTACAGAAATATTAACACGGCCTTGTTCGTAATAGTGACTCTGCCGAAAATATCACAGTAGCGGCTCAAAATAGCAAACGATTGTCAGGATGATAATCGATTACAAATCAGTACCGAAGTAAAAGTAGCTTATATTAATATCATTGGTCAGAAAAAAACAAGAAAAAAATTCACATTTATAGTCACCATGGATCTAATTTAATTTACAAATTGTTATTTACATATTTATTAGATACCCGATATTATATAGGTTCGTAAATAATTGTTATCATTACGATTCTAAAAAAGCAAATAGAAATTTAGAAATTGAAGTTTCATTAGCCGAATGTTATTTATTGACTTGAAAAAGTGATTAAAAAGTGATATATAATATTTTACATAGCATAACAACTATATAGACTTGAGTGAATTAATTTAGTCATTGGTTTGTTTTATTAATTGTGCTCAAGTAAATTTCGTATGCCGATATTTTATATGACTGTAAATTGAACAAGTGGTATTAAACTTTTTATAAAAACGTATTTTGAGTTGCAATAATAGTTCTCAGCCTTACTAAGGTGGTAAGTATGAAGAAAAATGAACACAAGTAGTAAGATTCAGAATTATTAAGATTATATAAGATATATTATTTTGCCATATAACCGATATTTTCGGGCATCTGAATCCCTTAACTAGTATATCTGGGGTGGAGCAAGAATTGGGTGTGAGGCAGGCTGTATGCACCCATTACCAGGTCATAATCACAGTTCGTCCGATGCCCCTTTATAGCCCCATAATAAAAATGTTAAGAGAGCAACTGGTCAATGCACCATTCACGAGCTTCCTTCGACCAGATATGAGGCCCTTTATCCACAAAAAGGTTACATCAACTCTGCGTTTTCTGGTTTGTATCGATTCTCCTTAAAATTCTATGCCGTTCTATCGGTTCTTTGCACAATTTTACTATACACATGTATTAAAGTACAAATGTAATACGATATAATGGCCTTATTGTTCTCTTTGGAGTTGTTACTAAAGAGAAAACAACCGCACAATGCGGAATGCTCTTTTGTGATTTATCTTTTGCCCTTCTAAGGTGAAAAGTTTCTTCTTTCAAGAAGACGAAGTTTCTAAGTAGGAACTGTTGTTTTGCAGTTAGCGTCGGAGCTGTTTGAAGTTTGCTTCACTTTGCCAGTTCAAGCCTCACCTCGCAATAATTCAATTAAATTAGATGTTGCAAAATTATTATAGATTTGTTATGAAAATATGTAATATACATTAATATAATTTAAAACTCAAAATTAGGTTATTATAACAAATTGGACATAACATCTACTTAGAAACAAGATTTTTAAGTACTACAACTAAAACATAAAATGTTAATTTAGTTAAGTAATTTAGTTAATTATTTATTATATTAATTCAAAATGTAGCTAATAAATTGACTCAATTTTATTTGTTCAACGTTCCACTAATGCATGACAGTGTGTATTTTCGATTTTACAAATTAAAAAGGTGTGATAATAATCAAACACAGACCAATTGCTTGAGCTAACTGACTGGTTACTCCTATTATTCTCAAAATACTATATAGTAAAATATAGTTGTACTTGTAGATATAAATATATGATGAAGATGAAAAAATACCACATGTGAATAACTTAACTTTAATTTTCTACAGTGAACGGTTAGCACCTTAGCTTTATTAGTATATGATTTACTCGTAGCATAATAACATGCGTCGTTTAGAATTGTATTATGGTTATTTTAATGACAACGATCACGTCTTAACAGGACTGACAGCCCTTACGGATGACTGACATCTCCACTTAGTAGTGAAAAGGTCACATAAAGATTAACATGGACCGGTGATTCGAAAAGGGATCAGCGACTTTGGAGGTGATAAAATCACGAGAATCTAAAAATATCATACCCGCTTCTTCGTTCATATCAATTTTATATGGGCCTTCATTAATGTCGTGTGTTTTTTCTTCAGATTGTATTTCTATCCTATAGATTGCCTGAAATTGTACCGAATTTCATAAATCAGTTTTAAGCCAAATTAGTCGTGAAGGCGTAACAGACACAAGAAGACTTTCGCACTTATAATATCAGTATGAATGACGGAATTAGAAAGCTCGAAAAGGTTTGATATGTTATATTTTTTTAATTTTCACCTACTGGCGCTATATTTTTGGTCCTAGAAACTGTGTTATATAAGTTATTTCTATGTAGATATCGCGATTGATTTATCTTTTCCTTAATAAATAATATCCACGTACAAATAATTCAACTGTTACCTATCAGGCGTTGTGTCCAATAAAGTTACAAACAAATAACAAAGGCCTGTAATAAAGTCGATAAAAGTCAGAAGTTTGCGCAGTCAACAAAAAGTGCACGAAAAATTTGATTTCGCCGGAACCATCAAAGGGAAAAAGAGTTAACAAATAAACCGATGTTTTCATATCCGCAATAGTTTCATTCCCTCGATCGGATTTTTTTTGGGTGTGCCTGTGACAAGGCGAAATGTAATACGCCAGTAAACAGTGGGAGTGACGACGCGCCGTCCGATTTCTGGTATAGCCGAAAATCGCTAGTCATGGTTTCCTTTGGCGAAGACCCTTTAACTTACCCATTACGTTGAAGGCCCGATTTCCCTATTTGTTAAATTGGCTTTTTTGCTTGCAGTTCTTCGAAAATATATCTCAAGGTCATTAACCGAATAAAACTTTAGCAGATTGAAGGCAGCATTAAGCGTATTTGCTTCTCCATTGGCACTCTGTTGGAACAATGTTTGACTACCATAGCACCATCTAAAAATACGATTTGTATCTGTAATTTATTAATGTAAAAGCCACTTCAGCACTTCCATAGTAATGTGTTATGACGGCGTAATAATTATAAGTATTATTCATTTTGTTGTTAAATAGGTTGTTTTGTTAATATTGTTTTTATGATATTGCATTAATTTTTAACTAAGTAGTAAATGTTATAAATAAATATATTGTTTCTTTCTGAAGCGTAATTACGTTCCATCAGCATGGTACACAACTATCTCTCTCTCTCCAGCTATGAATCTCAAATGGTGGTGGGGTGAACCTTTCTTATGGTTCTCTTCTATATTATGGATATAGTTGTGTACCATGTAGTTGTGTATATTATCCACAATATCTCGCTTTAAAGCATATACATGAATGTCTAAATAATTAACAAATAGACCTACCGAATTCAGGTCACCCGTTCAGTTACTAACTCGTGTCGCGGTATAATATGTAATAGCACAAAGGGGCCAATATTACAAATACCGTAGGAGTATTCAGCTTCAAATTTACTGGAGCGTAGCAAATCATTATTGATGCTGCAGATTATTTTAGAACAAAGTAAACTACGACTCACGGATGGTTTTAGTGCTCAGTTCTAAATTTACTTCTATCTCTCCGGTCTTTCATCATTGCTGATGATCGTGGTTCTGGCTAGATTCTATTCTCCAATGAATCGGTTGGTTTGAACTGCTTCTATTAGTGGCCATTATTGCTATTTATTAGCGGCATAAGATGGTATGGGGTAGAAATTCATGGAAGAGACCTCTGTCCAGAAGTGGACATCCGTTGAAATGTGAATCCGTTGATTACTATCTCATAAAATTTGCAGGGCTGGTACATTCGATCAGACCAACTAATTGCTAAGCTTTCTATTAGTTTTTTTACTTTACCCTTAGGTCGCTACTGATATTTTACATTTGACATATTACCTAGATATAACACTAAAAATTAAAATATGTAGTGTAGCCAAAAAATGGCAAAAGTAAAAGTAAAGAGTAACGACCTGTTACTATTCTACAGCAAGCCGAAAGCCTCTTCTCTTCATTTTTGGAAAGGAGAGTCGGAGCCAGGATCCACCACGATTCTCCAATGCAGATACCGATCCGCTTTTTTGGAATATGTGTAACCTACCGAGGTTATTTTATGAGCGATTTTTTTTATGAGCGAATTCGGTGTGGTTTATCCTTGTTTGTGGTATATTATAAACGTGAAACTCTATATCTTTTTGTCTATTACGCTTTCACAGCTAAATACATACAGATAATGAGTAATATATAGATGAAATTTGGTACATGAAGCTTATATACCGGGCGAACGGGACAAACCTTCACAAACTGGCAATAATGCATAATTGTATTATTATATTAAGATTCACTCCAGACGAGGGAGCTCCTCAATGGTTAACAGTTTGGACATGAAGTTTTGTTAAAAGCTTTTATTTTTTAAAAGCTTTTAATATGTTATTCAATTAGTTGAACTAAAGTTATCGCTTACCATAATTAGGGCTAGTCAAAGCCTATCTGACTAGCAAAGACTGATGAAAATTTATTTATTTATGGCAATATTTAATTTAAAAAGATCAGATAATATAACGTAATGAGATCCGTTCTCGATAATTCATTAACGGAATCCAATATCGTGTCATCTGTTCGCGATGAATATAACGATCGGAAATTATTTAATTAATTTTATCTCGTCAATAACTGCTATGAATTTATAATCGAAACTAGTGACACCCGCAATTTCTCTCGCGCTCAATATAAGCGTTGAAGTGCCTTCAATGCAATAGTTTTTTCCCCAGATTTTTTTTTCGTTTAAGAGAATTTTTTTATATATTGGTCGATTAGATTAGCCACGAAAGCGAAACAGAAAAATAGACATATATACACACAAAGACTGTTGACTAGGTATACCCGCTTCATTGCGTCTACTTAAATATCTTTATTTATTATCTTTCCTTAAACCAATGGAAAAATTTCTCTTCACTTATATATTAGCCCGATGCATAAAATGTGATTATGCAAAAAAGCAAATTTGCCATGAAAACATAACAGACAGACAGACCTGCATAAGTTGGAATTGCAACTTTATATTTATTATTTTTTTTATTCACTGGCCCGTTGGCGTAGTGGGTAGTGATCCTGCCTTCAGCTCCGCGGTCTCGGTTTCGAATCCCGCCGAGGGCAAACACTTTCTCTTAACAATTTGTTGGTACTTCGAGCCTGTATTTAAAAGTATACATATTTGTAAGTATGTATTTAAAAATGATATATGTATATATTCACCAGTTGTACGTCACCCATACCGCAACTATTAAGTAACATACTTTAGGGACGGACGACGTGTGTGTAAGTGTCCTATATATTTATTTATTAATGTTAACTAAACTTTTAAAATACCTACAATGATGTGATATGTGTGTATATCCTGTTTCCGAATGAAAACGAGAATTTTGTATCCTTTGTTAGCCAGACGTATAATTTATAGCGTACTTATTTATAGGCGTTACTTTGCAGTTTCATAATACAAACGTTAATGAATCATTGGCTATAATCTGTGATTAGAGAAAATCGATGTAATGCTAAAAGTAGAATGAGTTCATAAATTATGCACGCAGGACTGATGCACTACATTTTGTCGCATTCAAGAATAAATATACATAGGACATACAACTTTATTCTTCGATCATTATCCTTATGCCCTTATCTCACTCTGAATGGACTCGGCACATGTTATAAACATGTTTTCACATGATTTGGCTACGTATTTTACCACCGGCCGCCTGCCTGACGTCAACTTACCTTTTATCGACAACTCGGTAAGAAACAGGGAAACTATTTTACTCAAGCGAACACCACACGGCGGGTCAAATTACGTTAATTGCCTTTTACGATTATATTACAGCTCGGTAAGAAATATATCCGGCTGAATAGAACAGACCACCCTCATTTCTTACCGAGTTGTCGTAAAAAACGACGAAGGTAAATCGACCCACAGTGTGGTATCAGGCCGAATAGAATAGACCCACCCTCTTTTTTACCGAGGAGTCGTAAATACGACAAAGGTAAGTTGACGTCAGGCACCTGCCTGACCTACGAATTTTACGACAGGCGACCTCGCCGGTCGTAAAATTCGTAGCACAATCATGAGACAGCATGTTTCTAACACGTTGTCCCGACCTCACTGAGAGTGGGATATGGGCTGGAAAATGATGATGTCACGCGTCTTTAATATGTATAAAAAGTTAAAATCGATAAACCAATAATGGATGCATTCAGCATCCATTATCGGTTTTTACTTTTTATCGGTAATATAATAATCCATGCTTCGCATATTGTTAAAAAAAAATTTATCCGTACATAATTTTCATAAATCCTACTAATATTATAAATGCGCAAGTTTGTGAGTATGGATGTATGTTTGTTACTCTTTCACGGCGAATCCGCTGAAACAATATCGATGGAATTTGGCACAATTATTCCTTAGCCACCGAGGTAACATATGTACTTTTTTTACGCATTTGTATACGCTATAGAAATCCTGTTAATTCTACAGGAATAGGATGAGATTGAAAAGTGCCATAAGAAATCTTTACCCAGCTGTGGGTTATAATGGGATACAAATCCTAATTAAATAACATTATTCAGTTAAAACTCAATGACGTTACGATGTAGTAATTTATACTAATATATAAAGCTGAAGAGTTTGTTTGTTTGATTGTTAGAACGCGCCAATTTCAGGAACTACAGACCTGATTTGAAAATTCTTTGATCGTAAGATAGTCCATGTATCGAGGAAGGCTATAGGCTGTATAACATCAAGCTAAGACAAAAAGGAGAGGAGCAGCAAATAAAATATAACGAATACGGCAAAATTTAAAACTTTCCTCGCGTGCGCTAAGAAAACGGTGAAAGTTAATAAAAAATCATATATTGCAAATTTGTTCCCATCTAAAAGTTCTAAATAAATGACCGCGACAGCATATGTCTAGCTTTTAAGGTTAACCCACGATAACCATTTTTATGTTTATCAAAATACCATATTCCGCTTTTAATCTTTCCACGCGAGCGGAGCCGCAGGCGATTGCTAGTAGGTTATACTTAAGCGTTTAAAATCGATGTTTAAAGTCTTAAATCTTATTTTAATTACAAACTATTAAATAAAGTACGGCGCATAGTCAAGGTTGAAGTAAATCGATTAAACAAACTCGGCAACTGAATAGAGAGACTAGTTTCACTTTCGTTCCAGCTTCCTGTTTCCTGTTTTCCCGATTTTCCTGTTTATTTACGTTGTCATTTTCTAACGTACTGTTTTTCATTGAGTGCATTCATTAACAAACATTAGTTTTTCAAACTAAGTCTATCAATGTAGGTTATTATAAAAATAAACTATTACAATGTTCTACATAGATTCGTTCGTGATTTTTACTTGCGCTGTATAAGGTTCCATAAAAATTTAGATAGGTATTTGCAAGAATTGTTTTTTCTTTAAATTCATAGTCAAATTTAAAATACTCTTCATTCAAACAAACTTGTAAGCTCGTCACGAATCAAAATTCGTCAAATCTACGGCTGATTTTGAGACCGATAATAGTCAGCAAGAAACTCGGCGGTTGCTCTTTGCAAATAATAATTCTTATAACTAGTTATATTTTGACATTGCTATCTTATCCTTTTTTATCTTACACCAGTACTCGCATCATCGTTAGCGCCACCTGAATTGTCAAATACTCTAAGTTATAATTTACGTGTTTTTTTGTTGTTTCCAAATGGAAAACGGATTTTTTCCCGATCTGTCAAACTGCATTGACTAAATTCCATGAATGTTACTAGACGGTCCTTCTTATAACACAGATTATTTTAAGGGATTACTTTGCTTAGTTAATATTTGGATATTATGCTCTTGTATTAAATTCTTTTAACGAAGTCTTTATTGAAATAAGTATTGTACCGTATATGTTTTCAAAAAATGAAATTTATTTAAAGAAATTGTATTTTATTAAAGGTATTTACTTACATTTGCAAATAATTGTGTAAAGCTTTTAAGTATATTTATATGTTCAGAAAATTAATATGTTTTCAACATATTCTCTTATAATAGAAATCTTTTTGTGAGAAGTATAAAATTACAAGTACTAGGAAAAAATGAAATAATATTATCTCGATGTTAATTAAAAACACAAAAGAAAAAGAATCACCTACAGGCGGTGTAAAAATGAAATACCTACGGCTACTGTGTTAAAAGAATATAATTTGAGCTTTTTAAGATATTATTAAGGTATACAGAGACATATGCGATTAGATGATTTCGGTTTTTAATTGATAAGGTTGTTCGAAAGTTTGACTCCCCTTAAAAGCTTATAAAGCTCTGTTTTACTTAACAATTCCGCTTTACTTTAACCACAGGCGCACTTTACTGAATTTTCACCAGAACATACTAAGTGAAGAAATACTCGTATAAGAAAATTCCCGACATCATTTCATAAAATATAAGTCGGAATCGGAATAAATCAAATGTTGTTTCTAAGCTATTATCTTCCTGCGTGTAAAGTTTAATATATAAGGGGTTTTCGGGTCTGTAATTTAGTTCCTTTATATAGCAGATGTTACTATACTATCAGTCTCGTTCTGAACGTCGTCTCGTTAGGTTACTATATTATTATGTTCTATGTAATATATTGTGGTTATTTATTTTAACCCTTGTTTGGGCACTATATTCTCGTGAGATCGTCACCGATCCGATAAGATTTTGATATCAGTCATATGTTAGATATTTGTGTTATTTTTATGTTGCTTAAGTAAGTGCGTATCTAGTCACGTGTTCTATATCATATATAATAGTTATTACTACGAATGTCCTATACATTTTCAAGTACAATGTTTACCTTTACATAGCTAATTGCTAACACATAATAGTGTGTCAATTGTTTACTTACATAGAGTAAATGACAAACACATTATAGTCTGCGGTTAAACAGGTCTACTTACTCGGGAGATTATCGCCTCATAATTAAGATGTTATGTGTCCTTAATCTATAAGGTGTGAAGTTTATTTCGAATTTTTAGTAGAAGTAGCAGAAGTATATATAAATAAGATATTTGTACTCATTTATTGTTAAAAAAGCATTAGTCCTCTTTATCACTGAAACTTAAACCCACTTATAATTTCTTACAAATATATTAATTACTGACAATCACTTTAACAACCTAAGATTGTACAGCGCTCCGCATTTTTTGTTTTTTTTTTTATATTTTTATTTATTTTATTTGAACAGTTATGCAAGTACATTTTACCCTTAAACTAGAGAACAAAGCACCAGACTAGCTTCATTTGTTGTTTGTGTATAGCAATATGCAGCCCAAATATACCTAGGCCTGTGCCAAGGCTAGCAAGAGTCAACAATGTTTCTATTTTACTTAATGTCAGGTAACGACTAATTTGAACAAATAAATAAAAAAAGAAATGTATGGTAATGTATTTAAAAAAAAAATCATAACTCGCCGCGTATGTCTGTGTACGCCTTAAATTTCCATTTTCTCTCTGAATCTACGCCCTGAGGTGTTATTATGTTTTATTTGTATTCTGTAATTACGTAATACGTAAGGTTTAGTAAGGGCGATCGCCAGCCTCATTTGTACGAGAAAATGACAAAATGATAACGAAAGCGTAACTATTTATTTATTTAAGTACCATAATAAATGTTGGAAAAACTTTATTGGTAAAAAAAGTGTACAAAGGTCAACTTATTCCAAAGACAGAGATCTCTGCCAGCTAACCTACGCAGTAAGACAATTTATAGATAAGAAATAGTTGGTACGCAAATATCAAACATTATGAATTAGAATTACCTTATTGATAGAATAACCCCTCGTATCGGTTATTTAAATTAAAACGACTCATATAATTCTTGAGTAGTATCAGTATCAAATAGACGGGATTTATTTGTAATTCATTCATTTATTCATTTTTGTTAATAAATAAATGAATTTTTAATTTCTTTGTATTTGAACTTTAAACGTACCAAAAAGTTGTGATCTCTGGGATAGTACCGACCTCAAAATTTTGCGTTAATTATTTGAAGTTGGCGTAACGTGGGAATTCTTTCAAGACTGATTATCTGTACCAAGCCTTGGGGGTAGTATTGATAAGCTAAAAAAGAAGTAGTAAATCACGCCGGAGCTGTTATCACTTACTCTGTGATTACAATGCAAAAAGCCACAATTAAATCACCTAGCAGCACAAGTCATTCTATAAAGAAACCTATGCCCAACATTCGCCTGCCATAGCTATGGTGACAACAAAAAATTACGCAATTTGTGAAATCTAATACTAGCTTTGTGACGAAAATCACCGTGACTTAATCTCGACGAGTTACATCATTGATTTATTGTTTTCTAACCTTCGTTCCAAAGGCTAACAATATCATTTGGAAAATTAAAGTTCAGTATGTCTGAAAATTTGGCTCGTTTAATGATTTTGTTCGGGCGGTTTTATAAAGGTCGCCCTTTACGGAAGCAGTCTAACTCTCCACCCAGGATAACTCGCTCTACCATAAGATTTAGCCTGTTTAAAGCTTCGTGTTGGTTACTTGAACATTGAGTATTACTTTGTTTGAAATTAAATTTATTTCATGTACCATTTGGCTAGACATAATCGCATCTTGCTTTTTAGAATATAATTAGGTGGCATTTGGATTGACGGAAAATACACCTTTATCCTAGATAAAAAAAACGCAGAAAACTTACTTAGTATAATAGTACAAGTATATTTGTTACAATTTTTGTACGGAAATATTTGCCGACCTCAAAATATCCTCCTTTTTTACTAGAATATAATAATTAAGGAAAATAACAACAATGTTTTTTTTTTTCGATTTGTTTTAATTCAATCATTATCTGCCTGCAATTATCCCACTTTAAGTGGAGTCGGCACAGCATATTATAAACATGTTGTCACATGATTTGGCTACGTATTTTACGACCGGCTGCCTGCCTGACATCAACTTACCTTAGTCGTACTTTACGACCCTCGGTAAGAAAGAGGGTTGTCTATTCTACTTAACTGGATACCATACGGTATCCGGTTAAGTAGAATAGACAACAATACGGTGGGTCAACTTACCTTAGTTGCCTTTTCCGACGCCTCGGTAAAAAATGAGGGTGGTCTATTCTACTCAGCCGGATAACGCACGGCGTGTCGACTTACCTTAGTCGCCTTATACGACATCTCGTTGAGAAATGAGGGTGGTACTATTCTATTCAGCCGGATGCCACACGGTTTAATTCAATATTCATAGATAATCATGGTGTTTTATATCTGACAAAAATATTTATGCTTAATTTTAACACTAAACTTACTGCGAAATTCATGAGTACTAACATATTTTTTTTATCTTTAAGTTTGAATCTGCGATCGAATGATATTCTTTCATACTAATATGTGTTATAGTTTAATGTTGTTGGTTATGGTAAAGTTCTCGTAACTGCGCCATTTACATAACAATTTTAGAATTCTTTTGCTTTTTATTGATGCAGGCTCGGTCGCATTTCTACGGTTGCTGCATGCATTATTAAATTTCCTGCATTTCCTTGTATATTATAACATATTATCTTTAATATTTAAATGAGTAAATCTTGTATGTATATATATTTCGAAATCACGGAAACGGTTCCAACAATTTACCTGAACATCAGCATGTATGTATTATATTGTTTTGGGGGAGAAAAATCGATCTAGCTTGGTTTTATTAAAAAAAAATCGTTTTATCCCTATTTTTGGGCATTAAAAAAATACTAAAATTTATATTGAATTGAATTTTAGCCATAAACTGTCAAGTCAGCGTAGCTTATTTAGGTGATCGCGAGAAACGGAAATGCCTAGGATCGAGCCCCATCTACCCTATTACACTTTTCTTTTTTTTGAATTTTCTTTTTTTTTTGTAAAAAAACTACCTAGCAAGGCTCGGTCAAGCATTTACTTCTATTTTAATTGGGTTAGAATTGCTATTATTCTAATCTCAAAATACAGTTTAAGTCATAAAATCTGGTTTGAAACAAGTATAACGACAGACTTTTAATGTCGTACAATTGCTTCTGTTCTTACAGCTAGAGACCTAAAGTATGTCAAACACGTTAATCCGCTAGTGAAGGCGAGTTATACGTAACCTATTTTAATTTATGTTACAAATGAAGATAATATTATACCATTTGCATTTCTAGGGTTATATAGTAGATAAACATGAAAAAAATCTTAGCCGATTTGCACAACCTAATAGTCGGGTGGCTTTAGTGCTGTGATGTTCTTCAAGTATAATTCGTTAGGGTAAGCGATGTTGTAAATAGAAACTAGCGAACATATTGTAATCATAAGAATAATAATAAATATATGTTACACTTACACACGCGGTCTTCCGTACAAAGTAAGTAACTTAATACTTGTGTTATGGGTGACAGACAACTGGTGAATATATACTTATATATTTTTTTAAACATATTTATATACACCTAGGCTCGAAGACCAACAAATTAATTTAAAGAAAATTTGACCCAGTCGAATGTTCCATTTTTCTACCAATAGATAATATACCTAGATTTTATTTAATCGCATATTACAGCAAAATAATAAGAATTTTTATAATAGATATTTGCAAAGTAGTGCCTAATTTTATCAATCAATAAGATAATGTTGTATGTAAGGATGAAATAGGAAGGTGTAGCCTAACTCCAGGGGTAAACAACCTCGTGATAAAAAAGTCGCAACGTAATATCACGCCAGTTCAAGCCCGAGTAATTCGGTGCTAAGTGGTTACTAACAAGTGACTGCAACTCGCAATTTGACACCGTCTGCCGAATCATTTGACTGGTTCAATGCAGACGATTTCGCTATTGTTGGCCACTCGAATTTTGACAAAACACTTATTGTCAGTTGACTTCAATTCAGCTGCCTCATTATGTCAGCGACCGAAGATTACCTCGGCGACATTAAATTACTGGATATAATGTGGTTATCAATTTAGGATCAAGGACAGTCCAATTTAATAACATTCAACAATATTCTTAGACTTTTTTACTCCATTATCAAACCCCTTCGTGCACAAGTTTTGTATTGATAAGAACGGTAGACGAATGTAGTAGACGGTCAGAATAATAATTTGTGTAATTATGAGTCAGTTAAGTTACGACGTTTTTCATTAATAAATTTGAGTGTATTAATTGCATACTTAGCCGATTAAGACTTTGGGGACGAGACAACTAGAGAATAACTATGAATAGAATGGCAAAGATGGGAGCAGATTTGATGCAATCAGTCCCTATAACTTGATACTAGGCAGAAGAATGGAACATCAATAATTTTTTGTCGTTAAAATCCAGCTTTACTACATATTAGATAAATTAATACAAACTTAACTTTTGTTAGTCTGTGCCGGATGTCACTTGGGTAAACGGCTAACCAACCCACGTGACATCCGTCATAGAATCATAAAATGAGATACATCAATTTTGGATAGGACAGCTTTTTTGAGCAAAGGGCTAGATAACATTTTGCATTTAAGAATATACTGTAAAAAGGTATTCGGATTTTTTTTTGGCATCTCCTGAACTGTTATCCTTTCATACATAAGTCACCCGCCATTAGTGACCATGGAAGGTACTTACTAAAACAATGGTTCGTAAATCCGTCCTTCATAAACCAGTTCGTATGATGAACATAAATCACTTTGATTTTCAACGACGATTAATCCTATACATCGAAAAAAGTTGAAATTTTACTTAGTCTATTACTTTTTATTTCTATATATGTCTTTTTATTAGTATATACCTCTACAATTTGTATTGAATAGTTAACTTTAATTTACAGAATAGAGAGAAAACCGTCCTTGCTTTCTTGTGCCAGGTCAAGGTACGATAAATACTCAATAAGATAAAAGGTTTTCTGCGTACGCGTTTTCAACGGTTATTTAAAATGACTATAATGATTATACTATAATATAACTGATTATTATAATTTAACTATAGAATTATATCCCCAGACTAACAACTAAAGTACTTTTGTAAAGTAAAAATGTGAGCTTTCTACGATTTTCCCTACAAACAACGATTGTGAAAATCTCAATTGTTAATGTTTTATTTTCCATACCAGTTGTTTTATCTTTATATTTTATACCTAAACTGTTTGTTTTTTTTTAAAAAACTATGAGGACTTTTTGGTCGTCTTCAAATAATAAAATATTCAGAAGCTGTGACTATTTCTTTGCGCGAAACTAAGATACCGCAAAAGGATAAAATATTTTTTTTATTAAGTTTATTCGACTATTTAAACAAAGGTAATAATAAAATTATTTTGCTATAATCCGCGAAGAATTCTTCGTATTGTATTATGGATAGTAGTATTGTATTATGGATCTCCGCAAAGTAACGCCTAATTCTATAAATTATTTATCGACTATTTAAAGTTAAATAGGGCACCATGATTAAGCACCATCCTTTACTTGGGTGTTTAAGTTTATATTACGTAATGTAAACGTTTCTGGGTTGTATTAGAATATCCTTAATTATAACTTATATTGTTTGAATATAAAAAAACTAACGATAGTTTTTCAGTGTCTAGAAACTTGACTTTCAAAATGGTAGCGAAGTATTATACGTATAAATATCATTGAAATTTCCAATTAGATTATGTAAATAATGACGAAAAACCTACCTATACATGTGTATATACTTTTTTGCTGCTGAGCTATTAGTGAATGCATTGTGATTTGTGAATGAAGCGATAAAATAAATTGGGAACGGTTGACGTAGTAATAGGGTTTATACACACGGTGAGATTTTTATTATATTATATTGCGTTTACATTTTTGTACACGGGTGTACCATTTAAAAGCCGCACCGTTTAAAAGGATTTTTTAATTTAGTGAATATGACACTTCCAAGACTTTCAATTGAAATAAAAACTTTTTTCGATGGCTTTTTCAAACGATCATATGCTTTTACTTTTTCAGTTACATTCTATCAATACATCTTACATGGTCCAAAATAGAAGCAGAGTTACTTCACAAGATAAAATAATGCAAAATTTGTGGTGCATAATTTTATAGCAATTTACATAGGTATATTCTTAGTTATAATAAACTAAACTAACTAAACTAAATACGAACTAACACTAGCTTGCGGCTTATCTATACTAATAATATAAATGCGAAAGTCTGACTATGATGTTTTATGGTTAATCTGATGGACGTCCAAATCTGGATATATATGAAATTTGGTACATTTAATGCTTACACACTGGGTTATTATAGGGAAACACGCAACATACATTTTTCTTGCAAGAACAAGGGAAAAACACATTATATTATTCAGCGTACTTTAAGTAAACATGAACACAGTCACGAGTACCACTTGTATTTTATAAATTTTCCTTTTAAAGAAATAAAAAAAAAATATTATGAAATTGAAATGCAACATACTACACTAAGATTCCTGTAGATAGTACATAAGTAACCACCTACAAGCAATAAGAGCGTTTAAACCGGCGCATATTAGTAAATGCGAGTATAAAACTCCCAATGTGTACGCTCCCTTATGCGTCGTTAAATTAAACACAAATAAATTCATTATATTTAACCAAGGCCGGGTCACGCGTAAAACTGGTCCGTAAAATTTTATAATCATACAGATTGATGTAAAATTATGCAATTGATAAGAGTAGAACTATTACGACTCAGAATTTATCTTTAATCTATTAATAGACAAGAAGGTAATCGTGTGCGTAATGTTGAAGACAATTAGATTTTTTGGCCTAGTTATAACAGTCTGCCTAAAATGGGACGTTGCAGCTTCCATTTTATAATCGCAAATGTGTTAAGCGTAGGATCTATTCTTTTTCTTCTGTAGCTTTCTTCATTCCTGAAGGTCGTGTCCTTGATAAAAGTCCTTCATGGTTCGTATAATATGTGTCCATTTCACTCGGTATTCGGCTTTTCTTAGGGCGGAAGTTACAGAGAGACCAGTAAATGCGGTCACATGGTCACCCCAACGGCTAGGTGATCCGCCACGGGGTCGTTTTCTTTCCACCTTGCCCACTACTATCAACTTATGAGGTTGGCTGGTTGAAGGTGATTGAAGGTCTATTTTACATGCCGATATATGTTTATTAATACGTGAAAACAATCTGCATTCCTTTAGTAAATTTCGCGTAAGGTATATTTAGCATAATTGTAGTTAATGTGGAGAGTAAGTGAAAAAATTATATGTACCTTAAAGGTAATAAATTAAAATATTCACTTTTTACGTTTGTTCTGTCTATGTCAAACACAAATAGTTTTCTTTTATCAGAAACCTTTTTAAATAAAATTTTAAATAGGATTGAATACATATGATTGAAATAAAAAATAAAATTGAGAACAATGAACTAGAAACAACAAAAGCCTTTTTTCGGCTTAGTATTTTAATATTGTTAGGGAATATTGTCTTACAGTATTTTCCTACTTAATATTATAAATGCGAAAGTTTGTGAGGGTGGATGTATGTTTGTTACTCTTTCACGGCGAATCCGCTGAACCAATATCGACGTTATTTGGCTCAATTATTCCTTATACACCGGAATTACATATAGGCTATAGAAATCCTGCTAATTCTACAGGAATAGGATGACATTAAATTGCGCCATCTATTATCGACTTATAACACAGCAACAGTCCACGCAAACGAAGTCGCGAGTGAAAGCTAGTTATATTTATAATTGGTATACATTGGTTTTAATTCATCATTCTCCTGCCCTTATCCCACTCTAGGTGAGGTCGGCACAACATGTTTTAAACATGTTGTAAATTGATTTATCTAGTTATTTTACGACCAGCCGCCTGCCTGACGTCAACTTACCTTACGCGCATTTTCGACACTTCGGTAAGAAATTAGAGTGGTCTATTTTAAACGGCATCACAATGGTCATAATTGAATGCGCTTAAACACTAAAGCTGACGTAAAAGATGTTGTAAGTACACTTTGTGGCAAATATTTTGGAGGCACTCAAAAAAATTGTTCTAGAAACATACGATCATTTCTAAGTACAAAATTGATATAACGCTTTTCAATAGAAAGTTCAGCTCAATGGAATAAATGTAAGAAATACTACTTTTCAAACTATTGACGTTATAAAGGGCTCACTTTGAAAACCTATTTCACTTTTAGTGTACAATTTTTGCAGCATTTCGTTTTGAGTTATTTAAATAAAGTTTGAGTTATTACAGTTGTTTTGAAAGTATTACCGAACTTAAAGATTTTATTTATATAATTCATAATCAGTAGTATATATATAATCGCCATAAGTAATTCTCCATAATACGGTTTAAATAGCATAACGTATAATCTGACTGAAACTTCGTTCGCGTTAACTTAGTGTTAAAATACCCATAATTTATATATGTTATATAAATATTGCATATTATTGGTTTTTGTCAATCTTGTGTTATATTTGAATTGATAGTCCGCTCTAAATTTAGAATTATATATATATTTTTTTACTTAATCGTGGATTATAGCATAATAATTAATTACTTTAACGCCGAATTCTGTAAATCATTTATGTACTAGACTAAAATATACCATAAAAATCCTTTTTTTTAGGAAACAGGATTTAGGGTATTTTAACGTTCCATTTGACATGAAGCCACGGGTCCAGCTTATCGCTTAAAGTCCAAAAAAATGTTAATACCTTATAAATGTCAGATAAGCCAGCGTATCTTAATAATAAACGCGAGAAGTGGATGTTAGTGTTGCAGCTTTCCCATAAATGTCAGACACAGACTTCATTCATTTTTTCGCAGCTTTAACATTATTTCGTCGCAGATCCGAATAAGAAACCACTTTAAAAGGACAATTTTAAATTCTCTTATATTCCTAGAATTTAGTAATACGTGCAGCGAAGTCGCAAAAAGCTCACTTACATTATAACTTTCTTTACATATATTGTCACATATTTTATTTCTATTGATGTAAAATTAGATTTCCCGTGTGGTATCCGGCTGAATAGAATAAACTACCCTCATTTCTTACCGAGGTGTCGTAAAAGACGACTAAGGTAAGACGACCCGCCGTGTGGTATCCGGTTGAGTAGAATAGACTCTTTCTTACGTAAAATTCGACTAAGGTAAGTTGACATCAGGCAGGCGGCTGATCGTTTAATACGTAGTAAAATCATGTGATAACATGTTTGTAACCTGTTGAGCCGACCCAACTTAGAGTGGGAAAAGGGCGGGAGGATGATGATGTAGAATTAGATCTATCACTAGATCTTATAGTACTTGAATTTGGCTTAAGATTTAAGATAACAACGACTGAACGTCTCTTTATTACTGTTAATTACTGTTTGAACTCGAAGTTTAAGGTTTAAGTTTAAGGAAGAAATCGCCCCCGTTTAAGTAAAAAAAAGTAATAAATTGAACAACTAGAATAATTATGCATAACTACTTACATTATCTACCAGTCGACCTTCAGGTTAACTAATACAAGCAAGTGTGACTATTCAAAATTCATAAATTGTTTTCTTAACAGAATTATTATCGGATGTACTTTAACATTAAGAACCTACACAGGTTTATTACTTAAATAAAGTATCTTATTGGGACATTTGTATGGTCATCGTTTGTTAGGTATATTACATCTACAAGTCACACGTTTTGTTACATCATTCTGTAACCCCAACTTCCATTCTACGAAACTCATTTTTCGAACTATAATGTGCTTCCCTGTATTGTTACCTGGATAAACTCGTTAACATTTATAGAATTAGGCGTTACTTTGCGGAGATCCATAATACAAAAGTAATAATAAAATTATTTTGCTATAATCCGCGAAGAAGTAAAATAGAAAATATATATAATGCTAAATGTAAGTGGACAATCGGTTATCATACCTGATACATGCAGAATTCGTGAAAACACATGCACAAACCTCCACCACTGCCACCAGAATACACAAGCACTATATACGTTCACTATCACAAACTCAACAATCGTTTCGCCCCGCAACCGAAGCATCATCAGGAGATAGACTCCACGACCAAAATCGCAAAGCGATTAGGATTATAGCAAAATAATTTTATTATTACTTTCGTTAACATTTGTTTTTCAATCAGACATCCCATGTCTCTACTGGTTGAGTGGCTGAGCTATCTATTGAAGCCACAGATAGAAATCAGGTTAAAAAAGAACGTGCTTATTAAAATCGGGAACTTATTATTAAAATTGTAGTTGACCTCTCAATGATGTATATTCGGTTTCATAATTAGGTGATCATGTAAATGGGCAATTTTTGTTTTGTGACAGGTCTCTTTATTCTTGATAACAAAGAGATACTCCAAAGCGTACAGCATTCTATCACACACAAAGCAGCTCAAAAGTTTTTTGTTAGGCCCATTTTCAGTGATTGAGTTTCGGATCCCTAAGTCATCATTGAGAACATGTAGTCATTATTTTAGTCTTCTAACAAAATACTCAGTATCTATATTTTGCAGCCACACATATTGCAGATTTTAGGACTATGTAGTCTGTAGCATCAACGCCGTGTGGTATCCGGCTGCATAGAATAGTACCACCCTCTTTTCTTACCGAGGTGTCGTAAAAGGCGACTAAGGTAAGTCGACCTGCCGTTTGGTATCCGGCTGAGTAGAATAGACCAACCTCATTTCTTACCGAGGTGTCGTAAAAGGCGACTAAGGTAAGTTGACCCACCGTGTGGTATCCGGTTTAGTAGAAAAGACCACCCTCATTCTTACCGAGGTGTCATAAAATACGACAGAGGTAAGTTGACGTCAGGCAGGCGGCCGGTCGTAAAAACGCAGCCAAGTCATGTGACAGCGTGTTTATAACATATTGTGCCGACCCCACTTAGAGTGGGATAAGAGCAGGAGGATGATTATGTAGTCTGTAGCATCAGTACATTGTAATCAAGTACTAGGATCAAATGTATCACGATGATCATCAGTATTCACTATTCACTTGGTGTCCTGAAATGTTAAAAATCCAGCGATGCTAGACTTCCCGCTATTGGAGCAAAAGACTACAGGCAGGTACTACTCAAAAAGGTTGCGGCAAGTTGCTGAACCCAGGTGGTGCAAGATGGTCCTGGAAAATACCTATCTGATAACTACTAAGAAAGTAATAAAAGAAGACTTAGAAATTGTAATTTGCGTGCGTAATGTGTAAGATAGGGTAGCGGAAAGTTTTTTCAGCTCAAATCCTTGCGGCAATAACTAGTTTAAGCTGGAGGTTACTGAGTAATCTAGTTTATAAATTGAGGGGACCAGACATTGGCTTTAATGAGGCGAACCGGCCTACTCACAGGCCGCTCGATTCCGGAACGTTTTTTATTGATAAAATTAACCCATCAATAAACTTAGTCCCTAAGTACACCGTGATTTTTATACATATCCTTTTTTATGTGAGCCCTTCACGGAAATCCCGGTAAAAGTCTATAATTTCCACGCAATATTCGTATTAACATTGAGATATCGTATATTAAAGTACATACGAATATGGATATGCCGTACCACATGCATGAAAATTATGAGAGAAAGGTAGAGTAAAGAAATATATAAGACGTCAACATTCAGTATCTCGAAAAAGTTTCTAAAAAATATCTGATTACGTAAAATAGTTCTTAGAATATAAAAATCAGCTATCATAGCCTCAACGGAAGGTTCTCCGATGCCGGATATAGGATTAGTCTGGAAATTTCCACTCCATTTCTTAAATGCTATTAAAGGCTTCCAGCGTCTCTTTTTATAACATCAACCCTAAACCAATCTGTGGATAGATATTTTTTTAACTTTCATTATATTGAGGCTTATATTTGCAAGAATTATACTAATCGTACTTTGTTGTATTATGCGTATGAAATCGAGTCAAAGAAATATTTTAAACTGGGTGCGAATAATGCGCATGGGAGGCAAAAAATAAAAACGTTGGGAGATTAAGAGTTTTGCAAACATTGAGCGTGTAAGATTATGGACTGACAATTTTTAACATTCGTTGCCCCAACCGCCATAAGACATATCTTTTTTCCATTTTCTATTGAAAATATTAATTAATAAAACAATTAAATATTTTATATTTTAGGCAAGTGAAATGAATAACCATTTATTTTAATTGCGTCGCTTACATTGCATTATGTCTTTGTCATATTTTATTTGCGCTATCTTAACCTTCATAATTTGTTTCTCTCAAAAAACTTATCAATGATAGATCATAGCGATCTATTATATCAGTGATATCTTTGTATTTAAATAAAATACTACGTAAGACACATGTCCTTAGTTACGTACGTATCTCTACCTTTATTATGCAAAAAAATCAAACACGAAATAGCTTAGATTTTAGTGATTGCATGTTCCGTCCCTGTTGACAATAAGACTCTTTTCTAGTATCACAAAAGCATGCAGAATTAATTAAAAAAGCCAAACATTCATGGAATAAGATTATTATTGCGAATTATATCTATCGCCTTGTGTTGAGTAATGATAAGCGTCTATTTATACCATATAAATAATAACAACAACATTTTAATATATCAGGAGAACTCAGTATGGGCCGACGCCTTCCAACGAGGACGAACGGCGGTTATGTCGGACTCTCATCGACTAAAACCACCATGCTCGACCACGCTACTGTTGGCGGGGGCAGGGTAATATTCTGGTACTTCTTTAAACAGTGGCCTCTCTTTACGATCGATCGATCGATGCACCGGTAGAACCAGATGCATCTACCGCCTGGGGAACCTACTCCAACTGGGCGTCCCATTTGTACCGCCGAAAGGTCGCCTATATATATATATATATATATATATATATATATATATATATATATATATATATATATATATATATATATATATATATATATATATATATATATATATAGTATATATATATATATATATATATATATATATATATATATATATATATATATATATATATATATATATACTATATATATATAATATATATATGTATATATTACTATTTTTACAAATTTAAAATCAAAATATCCCTTTTTCAAATACACTTGCAAACAAGTGCTTTTAAATCATCAACTCTACAAATAACAATATACGAGTATAAACAAAATTTAACAAATTAAAAACACTTCACTAGACTTGAATTGAATAGACGGGCGGTAGATTATTTCCCCCTTAATATTTCGTATTCTTAGTCGGAAGTTTACATAAGCACTTCCAAACTTATCAAGTTAGAGGTTACTGAAAACAGTGTTACTAAACTACGTTGGCAAGTTTAATAATGCTGGTGTTCCACAGGGCTTTATACCAACGCCTAGACTTCTCATATTGCATATCAAAGACGTAAGCAACAATATCATTTTCCTAATAGTCTACAGTATTTAGGAGCCATCGATCTTACGAATAGCTAAATCAACACTTATCTCTGTACAAGCAGTTTCACCACTGTTTTCTTATTACATACAGCGGTTATCAGACGTCCTATGCACGATTTTGCGTCAATAATTACTCAAAAATTGGTTCACAACAAAGTTTGCAGGATAATAGTCATGAAATAAATAATGTAACAGTCTATCTGCTAATGTGATTCTATTTCCTTCCTCGGCAACATATAAATAGCAAAGCGTTATGAGGAAACGAATTCTTCTAGCGAAGACTACTATCGAATAACAGATAAGACAGCGATAACTGACAACAGTCCGCAAATAATTCCGCTTCGTTACAATACAACGATACTGTAGCTTACAAAATACATAAATTACCGTGATAATATACTATTACGATAGCCTTTCAATTGTTTATGATAAGACAAGCGCCAGACATTGCGAATATGGCAGGGGGAAAAAATCTAAAGCCATTTAAGTTGCTGGTGTTAAATACACAGGTAACTTATTAAAGTAAAGCAGGTGCCAACCGGCCCACATGTAGAGTCGTTCTAAGACTACGTAAATCTACAGTACTAAGTAAATCTACAGTAGACTAAGCCATTACTATTGACACATTGATATAGAAATAACAATTTGATGCCGTTTCAACGCTGATAACACTAGACCGAATAGATATTTCTATTCGCTATTCGATCCGTCTGGAGATGGTAAATAAAAGTTCAGTGACTAACTATACCTTGGTAGGACAGCGGTTTAGTAATCGTTCGCTAATCACTATGAATTTATGCCAGTTAGATGAGTAGCGATATAGCTAAAGTCAGAAAGAGTTTCTGATGATTCTGGTGATATCAGATCATCATCATCATTTAAATATCATAGATCATTATAGTCTTTTTCATTTTCACATGCTTATGTTATTCTTATTAATATACTCATTTCACTTTTGGTTAATTATAGTCGTCTCTTATCAAGTACTCTTACTTCCATGTTCAAAAACTATCATCCAAAAATAATATACGATGACTTGAAACCTAGTAATTGCTTTAGTATAAGTTTTTTTTAAATTAGAGTTCCGTTACAGTGTCTGCTTATCATTTACGCTTATAGAATGAATAGATATTATATAGGGCAGTGTTTCTACTGGATCAGTTCCTTTTTAATCATCTTTGTATCCAGAATAGAAGATAATAGGCAGGCAAAAGATAAAATGCAATTTCCAGACAGAGATAAGTGCAGAGAACAGTCCCTTATCATATAAGCACACAACTTGAGAAATGTAGACAACACAACACGTATAGCTAATCATTCGAAAGAATCACGAGTGTGTAATTAAAATATTATATTATTATTTATTTTTTTATTTACAACTAAAATGTACAAGTTATATCTATCTTAAAAGTAAGTAACGGCCTGTTACTATCCCACTGCTGAGAATAGGCCTCTTCTCTCCGTTTTGGGAGAGAAGGGTTGGAGCTAAGACCTACCACGCTGCTCCAATGCGGATTGGTAGGTTACACATACCTCCAGAATTCTCTAGAGATATGCAGGTTTCCTCACGATGTTTTCCTTCACCGAAAAGCGTGTGATAAATTGCAATTATCAATTAGACACATAAGTTTTAAGAGAAAAACTCATTGGTGTCTGCCCGGGTTCGAACCCGTGATCGTCTCTAGAGATTCACACGGTCGCACCGCTGGGCCATCACAGCTTTCTATCCTAAAATTAAATTATATTATATATTTAGTTTTTGGGAGACTATAATAAGATTTCCTTAAACTTAAGCTTCAGTTGAGTGCATATTCTTTTCTCAAAGCTCAGACTTAAAGTTAGACATCTTAGTAGGAATTGTTCGCTCTGTTTTATACAATGTTATCGCTCTGAATTTTTACAGCTCTTTGACTTTTTGCTATAGATTCTAATTTATAGAATTAGGCGTTACTTTGCGGAGGTCCATAATACAAAAGTATTGAGAATATTATTTTGCTATAATCCGCAGTAAAAGGAAATATAACTGTAGTGGAGTCTATCTCCTGACGATGCTTCGGTTACGAAGCGAAACAATTGTTGAGATTGTGTTGGTGAATGTGTGCAGTGCTTGTGTATTGTTGTGCCATCGGTGTCGGGTAGTGCATGAGTTCTTACAAATTCTGCATGTATCAGGTATGAGAATGCATAGTACACTCTACATTTAGCATTACATATATTTCATTTTACCGCGAATTATAGCAAAATAATATTCTCAATAGTTTTGCTATAGATTCTTTAAACCTTGTGTAGGTAACCCAAAGCTTCATAAAGTTAAAAATCTAAAAACAAATGACAACATTAGCCGGCTGACAAGTTTTATCAAATTCTAACCAAAAGTTTGCTTAATTGTATAAGTCACTTTAAATCGTTAACTCTGCTGCTAGTTCTGAACCTTGCTCCAGCGATTGAGTGCCAGTAAAAAGTCGATGATATCGTCGAAGTCGGTAAGTTGTGATAGCCCAGCGGTAATACCGTACGACTCTTTCGAGGAGGTCACGGGTTGAAACCCGGACGGACACTAATGAGTTTTTATGTTTAAAACTTATGTGTCTAATTGATCATTGCAATTTATCACACGCTTTTCGGGGAAGGAAAACATCGTGAGGAAACTTGCATATCTCTAGAGAATTCTGGAGATATGTGTAACCTACCAATCCGCATTGAAGCAGCGTGGTAGGTCTTAGCTCCTTCTCTCTAAAAACGCAGAGATAAAGCCTATTCCCAGTAGTGGTAGAGTAACAGGCCGCTACTTACTTACTTACTAAAAAGTCGACGGCTGCTCCTTCTAAATATAGTTCATACAACATGATAAAATTCGTCATTGCTATCTGGTATAAGATGTGAACCGCTAAATTTTATTATTATATAAATTAGCTATTACTTTTAATAACTCGTGTACGTAAGGGAAAAAACTTTAAAACTAGTTGAAATGACGCTACATATTCAGTGTCGTTTCAATGGCTAACAGCCTCAAGCTGTCTGTAGTTCATGCAAAGTCAACCTTTTAAAGAGACCTCGACCTATTTAGCTAGACACTAGCTCATCTCCTTAAGCGCTTCCCAAAGTCACTTTTCGATAGAGTCAAGATAAACCTCAGTTCAAAAGTGATTTCCACTTATACAATTATAAAATATATAAGTTGTGTATGTGTTTTATATGGACCTGATGATAAGATAAGCAAAGTAGACACACCTTTTCCTTTCTTCTTTCGAAATTCTTTTACAGTTAAGGCCATCCTTTTGTGGAACTCACTTCCTGTCTATATTAGAAAATCCGCTAATCATTCAGTGTTTAAACAAAATGTTAAACAATACTATTTAAACTCTTCCTGATTTTAATCTCCTTCTTCCTTCATATCTTCTAACGTTATAGTATATTTTCTAATTAATTAATTTATTTATTTTTTCTATCTTTTTCGTCATATAGCCTTTACTTATAAATTCTTCAATTATTATGTTTTAGTATAGTATATATTTAAAAATTACAACCCCATGCTGATATTTCATTAAATCCTCTACCCTAAGGTTGCCTGGAAGAGATCGCTTTTAGCGATAAGGCCGCCTATTGTACTAATACTTTTTTTTGTTAATTTCATGTACTGTTTTGGTGTGCAATAAAGTGTATTCTATTCTATTCTTTTCTCTTATGAACATCGCACTATCCAGCGCTTGAGGATAGGCTGGATTGCTAAAATTGTGTAGAACTATATTCCAAGTAATGCCATCACACACCTTCACAAAACGAGAAGCTTGCTTTACTGCTTTTCACTACCAATCCTTCACTCCTACAACCAGAGAGTTTGTATGATAAATATGTTTAAACTCGCCGTCTGAGCTTCTTATTTCAGACATTTGCTTATGCGACTTAACTATGTGAGGCGAATTTTTAGGATCCGGACTATTCATGGCATAGCTAATAATATATTATTTCAATTTTTTTTTCAGACAATACTCTGCAAATTCCGTTGTATTTTATACAATCGTTTTATTCTAACAATGTTAAACTTACTCAAGCTATTCAAAATATTTGTTGAAAGGCCTAAAAATCCTTGTCTTAAAAACAGAAGCTTGAATAACAATATTAAATAGTTCAATAAATTATAATCCGTGCGCGTTATTATATCTACTTAATAATGTAATATTAAATTCGGGAAACTAAGAAACCTTTAAGTCCTTAATCCTTTGCCTGGAGAAAGCTCAAAGTTACTTATCGAGCGTCGGAAAGAGCTTTGTTCGAAGTGCCAATACGTGATAAAATCAGATGGCGTGATCCATGGAGAAGTAGATCAACATAGCATAGTAACTGAAGTTCCAACGGGCGGAGAATAGTTAAAATTCAATACTAGCATTCACCCATCTCATATACTACTACGCAAATATTATCTAAAATACCTCTACCCTTATAAGGTAAGTCGACCGGCCGCCTGCCTGACATAAACTTACCTTAGTCGTATTTTACGACACCTCGGTAAGAAAGAGGGCGGTCTATTCTACGTAACTGGATACCACACGGTGGGTCAACTTACCTTAGTCGTATTTTACGACACTTCGATAAGAAAGGGGGTGGACTATTGTACTAAACCGGATACCACACGGTGGATCCACTTACCTTAGCCGCCTTCTACGACACCTCGGTAAGAAATGAGGTTGATACTATTCTATTCAGCGAGATACCACACGGCGTCTGATGTCATTATTCTTTCCATTAGTGGGATCGGCACAACATGTTATAAATATGCTGTTACATTAGCTATTTATTTTACGACCGGCCGCCTACCTGACATCAACTTACCTTAGTCGCCTTTTACGACACCTCGGTAAGAAATGGTGGTCTATTTTATTTCAGTAGCTGATTGTAAATTGGCAAAATGTATCCCTGAAAAAAACCACCCGCCCAGTATACTACAGTTAGGTAATTAAATAAAGATATAATTAAAATTAATAGCAATCGAAAACAATACGCAATAAAATAATCGCTTTACACGGTAATTATATTTATTTATCCGTGAAATTTAAATATGGCTTAAAAATTATCAACCAGTTATATCGCAGTAACCACTCTACGTATATGAGTAGATAATTTTGTAGCGGCGCCTTATCTGATAAAACAGATGATACTGATATACGAAATATGGTTGTGATTAATTTATTACAAAGTCTCTTGCAGTTAGTTACTCGTAGTAAAGCCGAGGCGATATTACTGTTAACGTATTTTTAGACGATCCATGTTTAAAAACCGAAAATTAATTTTTTTTTTCTCTAAGAACAAGACATATCAATTATCATTTATTAATT
Source organism: Morpho achilles (assembly GCA_947086495.1). Classification (NCBI taxonomy): domain Eukaryota; kingdom Metazoa; phylum Arthropoda; class Insecta; order Lepidoptera; family Nymphalidae; genus Morpho; species Morpho achilles. Next base: position 8,683,969 of record CAMTZB010000022.1, on the reverse strand, counting down.
ACGATTAAAAAAAGCTGAAAATGAAAATGCCCGTCTATTGGGTTAATCGTGATTTTAATCAGTGTTAATCCTGATAATATCTTCGTATGGACGTCAAAACTTAGCTAGAGAAATGCGGAACGTTATTCAAATCAAGATTGGTACGTTCGAAACAATTGTAATTCACGAATATGTGTCTATTCTTGCGTATAATAAATTAAATTATTCTCTCACAATAAACGGCACAAGGATTTTGTATAAGCTCCAACTCTACATCGTCTAATAGCAGCTATATACTGCATGTCGCCATAGCTGTGAAGTCAATCAAATATTTTAGGTCGATTCTTTCGTAATAAGCTCGATAATTAATTAAGATCTCAATCGACGGTTATGTTTACGTTGTTTTCCTTGGAATGTCAGTACCGCATTGAAATACTCAAAGAGTAGCGGAAGCTGTGCTAAATATAACTATATCGGTGTCGAGTTGAAACTAAACTATTCTGAGGATTATTTATGATCTCGTGCAGTGGCTGCGGCCGGCGGCCTGTGCAGGGTGTCTGCTCAGCCTCGAGGGCACCCTGCGACATCCGTATTGCATTTCGGTTTAGCTCTATCATACCCATATAACATGTTCAAATCACATGCTATTTTCGATCTGTAGATCTAAGGTCATCGGGTATCGATCGGCAGAATCACAACCACATTGGCACAACAGCGCCGACTCAGCCTGAGCCGCATCTCCATATATCTCCAAGCTCGTACTAAAACTATCCTAACTAGCGACAGCTCGGCAAATCTTAGGCATACGAGTTTGCCGATCGTAGCCAAATCTACGGTATGCCCATAAGTCTAGGTAATCCCAAGTTCGGGTCGATCGGACCCGCGTCAACACTGCGGCAAAACGGCACGGTCGCGCGTTGATACCGAGCTTCGAGTGGAAGCGGTAGCGAGTGCGGGCGCTCTGACCCACTGCCCCCGTGCCCGCGTGCTGATAAGGCGCGTGCACGGCCGACCCTCAGCTGCCGGCTCCGCCGCTGTCAACCGTCAACACTCACCGTTTCCGTTTATGAGAGGGTAGTCGTCGTCGTGCCGGCCGATGTAAGTCTTGAGCGGGGTGTCCGTGAGGGAGGGCGACGACCTGTCCCTGTCGCTCATACTAGTCACTTATAACACCGACTTTGGGTTCGATAACAACACCGAGACGGGGAATGCCGGCCCCGCAACACTCGCGCGACCTCCGGCCCGCGGCTCGCTCGCCGAATAAATAAGTTGAATTCAGCGCCGCGCTCGACTCGGCTTGCCGCTCGTCGTTGTCGCTAGAGCCCGCGTGCCGCACCGCCCCCTGCCGCCCGCCGCCCGCACTCCCCCCGCAATCAATCCGTCACCGCTGCGCCCCTACCACCAGCGCCACCTCTTAGCGACGTTTAATAAAACCCTCATTCCCATAGGTGACGCTCTTTGAAAACTACAACGTATTGTATCGTTTTTTAAATCGATCACTGTTTATCTTAAAACACAATCAATCTATTTATCCCTCATATTGTCTCAGTTATCGCTAACGACTGTCAGTATGAGGAAATACTTTGAATGTCTTTATACGATACATACCGCCACCTGTAGTGTGATCCGCTTTCAAATTAAAGCATAGACTTATCATTTGTCACATGTTTTCGGTTCAGAGTCAACACTGTAATTTTTAAATAATATTTTCCTAAGGAAAAGTTAGATTATTCATAAAAATTACCCGAATGAAGTCTATTGGAACATGAAATCTATTTGAATCGCTCTTAGAAGTTTTAATACGATTTATAAAGGAGATTGGATTTGGGAAAATTATCTTAAACCACGTGCTTTACCAAAACTAATAGAGTCAGGTGTTGTGATTATACGACAGATAACGACTTGTTTACTGTAGTATAAGGTCGTTGCTGTTCTTTAATTATTTCAAAGTAGACTACTGCAGCCTGCATGATCTTGCATGATGGCTCATACCTACTGCGTGATTGGGTCCATAAGTTTAGTTCTAACTAGCTACAATAAACACTTTAATTATTGCTTTGTAACTTTAATTCAATTTAATTTTTAGTCCAATAGTTTTACTTGATTAAGCAGCAAAGAGGCTCAGGGAAAAGATACCTTGAGCCTCTTGCTGCTTACTATTAATGGAAAATAGTTTTTACATAGCTGTACCTGTAGAACATTTGAAATATTAGTCTGGATGGATTAAAAAAAACAATACAGTGTGTTTTATGATATTTAAATTTATACTTCATATAACATTGTTTACAACTTGTCTAGTACCTAAACATTCATGTGGGATAAACTGTGAAAATTTTATTCATTATTCACAGCCACTCGGGAGAGGCGACTTTGTAAACAACTTGATGACTTGTTTTCAAAAACTATGCTATAGTCTACAGTGCTGCCAACTTAGCACTTTCAGTGCTAGACTTACAACTATTTGGAGGAGTCTAGCTTGAAAAGAAGTATTTAGCACCTAGCACTATATTTAATTGGCTTAATGCTGATTTTTATTTTCATAAAAAAATAACACCACGGACATATACATAGTGTAAAAATACCATGCGGTGTTTAACAAAATACTAGTTTTATAGAGTAGCCACACGCTTGAGTAAGGGATTCTCACATTCACAGAGTTATTAACTAGACTAGGGTAGCTATCCTAAAATGTATTCATCGACAATAATGAGAAAGCAAACGAGGCTAATTATCTGTCTCTCTTTTTTATATGTGATTAGATGAAGATAAGTATATGAATTTCATTTCGCTCCTTTATAGAGATACATGTTGTGTAAATTTGCTGTTAAAAATTGATTGAACGTGTGGATGAATTTAAAGTTCCCAAAAACTAGCACATATTTTGGAAATTTACGACTCATCATCTACCTGTCCTTATCCCTCTAAAAGTGAGGTCGGCACAATATGTTATAAACATGCTGTCACATGATTTGGCTGCGTTTTAACGACAGACCGCCTGCCTGACGTCAACTTACCTTAGTCGCCGTTTACGACACCTCGGTAAGAAATGAGGGTGGTCTATTCTACTAAACCGGATACCACACGGTGGGTCAACTTACCTTAGTCGCCTTCTACGGAACCTCGGTAAGAAATGAAGTTGGTATATTCTACTCCGCCGGATACCACACGGCGGGTCGACTTACCTTAGTCGCCTTTTACGACACCTCGGTAAGAAATGAGGGTGGTACTATTCTACTTAGCTGGATACCACACGGCGGGTCGACTTACCTTAGCCGCCTTTTACGACACCTCGGTAGGAAATGAGGGTGGTACTATTCTATTCAGCCGGATACCACATGGTGGATTTAGGAAATTTACGACTATCTAGCACTTTTTAGCTTGTCATTTAGCACCCACCGGTGTTATCGAATTGGCAACCCTGATAGTCTTCTGTGATTGACAGAGAGAGCGCGATCCACGCCAGGGGTTCCCTAGTTACAGTCCCAGTCAGACACTATTATTATTAACTTATTTAGCTCGGACTTGAAACCTTTATATCAAGAGAACTATCGAAAATATATGCAATCTTCAAATTAGGATTTAAGCTTGGAAGGAGTAGGTTTATGCCTACACCTTAAATTCAAATTCAAATTCAAAATATTCTTAATTCAAATAAACTTGTAAACAAGTGCTTTTTAATCGTCAACTCTACTGCTGGTTCGGAATCCAATTCCTACAGAGAAGAGCCAGCACGAAACGGCGGTTGTCCTTTTAAAAATGTAATTCTTAATACTATTTACATTACTGCCTTGTACAGGATCAAAGAGAGCTATATCCACACATTCTTATCTTCTAAATAATCTTTGAGAGTATAATAGGCTTTCTGTATCAGCCTCTTTTTAACCGTGTTTTTAAACTGCTGTAATGGCAAAACTGAAATTGAGTGCGGAATTTTATTATAGAATCTTATACCAAAACCCACAAACGACTTACGCAGTTTTGCAAGGCGCAAAGCAGGAGTCGCAAGCTTATGTCGGTTCCTGCTTTGTCTATTGTATACATCACCTATCGTTTTATAATTCTTTTTATTTTTATGTACATGAATTAAATTGCTTAAAATATACTGTGAAGCAAATGTAAGAAAGAAAAGTACTCTTAAAGAAGAGATTACCTAGCTGCATTTGCCCAGCAGTGAGATAGAGTCGGTTTAGTATTAAACTCAATCAAAACATTTAGTCTTAATTTATATAATACTAGCAATCGCCAGCGGGTCCGCCCGCATATCGCCGCCCGTAGTCTTTCGATAACCATAAAAATGTTTAAAGTGGGTTAACCTTAAAAGCTAGACATATGCTGTCGCGGACTTTTATTTGGAACTTTTAGAAGGGAGCAATTTTGTAATACATGATTTTTTAATAACTATTACTCAGCGCACGCAAGGAAAGCTTTCAATTTTCCCGTTTGCGTCCTATTTTTTATTACTGCTCTTCTCCTATTCGTCTTAGCGTGATGTTATATAGCCTATAGTCTTCCTCAATAAATGGACTATCTTACATTGAAAGCATTTTTAAATTCGTTCGGTAGTTCCTGAGATTAGCGCGTTCAAACAAACAAATTCTTCAGCTTTACATATTAGTAGAGTATATATAATAGAAACGAATTAAATTAAATTAAAAATCAAATCAAAATAATCTTTCATCATCATCCTCCTTTTATCCCACTCTAAGTGGAGTTATCACAACATATTATAAACATGTTGTCACATGATTTGGCTACGTATTTTACGACCAGCTGCCTGCCTGACATCAACTTAATCGTATTGTACGACACCTCGGTAAGAAAGAGTCTATTCTACTCAGCCTGATACCACACGGTAGGTCGACTTGCCTACTCGCCTTTTATGGCACCTCGTTAAGAAATGAGGGTGGTCCATTTTACTCAGTAGGATACCACAAGGCGGGAATCAAAAATCAAAAAAATCTTTAATAAAATAAAATTTTCAAGGTCCATCAAAGACCCTTTTAAATTCAAAGGTTTTATTAATATTTAATATGATTAGACGTTACTTTACTGAGACTTAATACAATATGAAAGGTAATATTATTTTTGCAAACATCCGCGATATTCGCCATAATAATATTTATAATACTTTTGTGTCAAAGGGTTTTATCACCTAGGTAATCATTTTTAATTCCTTTGACCCAACTGCTGGGAATACGCCTGTTCCATATTATTAGGAATGATATTTACACATTGCTCTGTAGGTTGGTAAATTAAAAAAAAACCTTTGTCCAGATCCCACAAGTGGAAAAATACCTCTTTTCGCCTTTTTTAAGATACCTTCCTTATAACACAATAGACAATGAATTTCCCAGATCCCATAGGCTGGGAAAGTACCTCTTATCACCTTTAATCGTAATTGGACCTACGATCCACAACACTGCTCCATAGCAGATTGGCAGGTTACAAATCCCAGAAAAATATCCAGATACCAAAACAAAATCTTGTCATATTTTGAGGATTGGAGCTTAGACACACAACACTGTCCAATTCACATTGGTATATTATTACGCCTATGCAAGTAATGCCCCAGATACATACAGTTTTTCAAGTTGTTTTTCTACGCCAAAAGAGCGCGTGACGAATTTTAAATATAAATTAAACAAATAAATGGCTATCAGAACAATCTATATAAGACTAACATGCGAATATAGAATAAAAAAATGTGAAAAAAAATAAATAAGATAAAAAGTTCTCCCCGGCGGGGAATCGAACCCCGGTCTCCCGCGTGACAGGCGGGGATACTTACCACTATACTACCGAGGATGTACATTACATAGTAAATTAAATGAACTTAACAGTAAAATATCGATTATACAATCAATTATTTTTTCAATTATGTAGATTATATTTAGTTACGGGGCGAATAATCATTTATATTATGTGTAGTTTGGTGTGGAAGGGGTATGTATTGCTATTTTACGTATTGTCGATGTATTAGATGTGATAATTATTACCTAATATTTTACTCTACATTTTAGTATATCATAAATTTTAACTTTCACGAATTACAGCAAAATAATATTATTATTACCTTTCTATAAAAATAAGATAAAATATCTTTAGATTAAATTATATACATTCAAAGACCTTTCTTTGTGTATTTATTTGTGTGATTAGGTATTTTGTTTAACGGAAACAAACAATTTTATATAACGGAATACCTAATATCACCTTCTGCTATTTTTTTTTTACTTAACGCTGTTTACTGACATTTTTGCAGCTGAGACCCCATAACGCTACGCTAACGCGGATTAGTAGAGATTTCCTAAAAATGTACAGGAATATCATATACATATTATAAATGCGAAAGTTTGCCTGTCAATCTGTTTGAATTGAAGTTTATGCTATCATATATATAGTAAAATTAAATGTTTCATCAATATTGGCGCATTAGATTAGCCGACAAACAGACTTTTGTATTTTAACATTTTTGTATAGATTTTGGGAACATATACTATTAATAATTTTAAGTACAATACAATGACATACAATTAACCGGTTGTATTGTATATAATAGGTCAAAGTTTGTTTTACGTAGAGTATATGATAGACGAGTTTTCCTAGTTAAACCTGCAGACCATAGATGGCGTTGTGCTAATATTTTGTACGCCATTAGTCCGTTTTAGAGCTATAGTGGGTGGCGAGTCCCATACCGAATCAAAGAATGCCTAATATGGAATTCATTTATCATTTGTTTTATCCATTAGTTCCATTTAGTAATAACTCATTAAGACAAGTCAATTAGTGACCACGGCAGATGTAACTTTGCGAAGACGTCGAGCTTAATATAAAGGCAGTTCAGCTTTGATCCGTATAATTTTTAAATGCTTTTATTCAACTTGCAATGTATGTATGTGAAGGTAGAATCTTGCAAGTTAAATTTGACTCATTTCCCGGGGTCCTATTGAGCTGAAATTTTATATATTTGTATAGCCCCGATGACAATGCATGTTTATGATAAGCTTGATCTGACGCTGCTGCCAGGATTTGCTCCAGACGACGGAACTCTTTAGCGGTTAAGAGTGGGAGCATCATCATCTTTCTGCCCTTATCCCACTCTAAGTGAGGTCGGCAGAATATGTTATAAACATGCTGTCACATGAATTGGCGGCGTTTTTACGACCGGCCGCCTCCCTGACGTCAACTTACCTCAGTCGTATTTTACGACACCTCGGTAAGAAAGAGGGTGGACTATTCTACTAAACCGGATACCACACGGTGCGTCAACTTACCTTAGTCGCCTTTTACGACACCTCAGTAAGATTTCTTACTAGAATAGTACCACCCTCATTTGAGGGTGGTACTATTCTATTCAGCCACACGGAACACACGGCGTGGTTAATAGTAGGAACATGAAATATTATATACTGGTGCAGTCCCAATAACAGTGGATATTTATGATAAGCATGACCTGATGCTGCACCCAGGATTGGCTCCAAACGACGGAACTGCAAAACGGTTAACAGTAGGGACATAAAAGCATTTTAAAGGCATTTTTATATTGACTTGTTATAATATTGCTAGTTTTACTAAACTACTTGTTAAAGAAGTATTCTAAATCAGTTTAATTCTTTTCATAAAAATTTTAAAAATAAAATCAAAGTAAACTCTCATTCGCTATCCGCGGGCTAGCTGCTAATGACAGCGGCTGTCACATCTCCCACTTCAGAATGGCGCGAACGGCTGTGGCAAGATGTGACGTCATGGCTTGCTTGCTTGCTTGCAGTAGCGAAACGGCGGCGTTGTTACACTAGCTAATTTGCGCCGGTTTTGGAATGGAATGAATGGTTTTGGCATATAAGGTTAAATTGATAATAATGAAACACTTAAAGTAACTTACTTACTGCTGTTCGATAAATAAGACAGTTTACAGACTATTGCTTGGAATATTGTCCTATGGAATGGGGTAACTTCGCGGCTTATGAAAAAAAATTGTATTACAAAAAAGTCATGCGTGGCATTCTTACTTTTGCTTCACAGTATAGTTTAAGCAATTTAATTTATGTAAATAAAAATATAAATAATTATAAAACAATAGGTGATGTATATAATAGACAAAGTAGGAACCGACATAAGCTTGCGGCTCCTGCTTTGCATCTTGTAAAAGTATGTAAGTCGTTTGTAGGTTTGAGTATAAGATTCTATAATAAAATTCTATAAAAAAAAAATAGCTTTGCCATTGCAGCAGTTTAAAAACACTGTTAAAAAGATGCTGCTACAGAAAGCTTTTTATACTGTTGAGGATTATTTAAATGATAAGAGTGTGTATATAGCTCTCTTCGAACTTGTACAAAACAGGAATGACAAAATGTAACCAGTATTAAGGATTATATTTTTTAAAGAGCAACCGCCGAGTTTCTTGCTAGCTCTTCTCGGTAGGAACAGATTTACGAACCAACAGTAGAGCTGACGATTCAAAAGCACTTGTTTACAAGTTATTATACAATATTTTGAATTTGAATTTATTCAACTTCATAAAGATTAATACTGTATGCATCTAATAGCTACCCAATTACCCCCATTGTACATGGCCATTCTTTTTAGGAGTTAGAATGGGTTTAGTAAGCTTAAAGCTATATATAATAAAGTCGATGTAAAAAAAGAGGAATAGTCTCATAACACGTTGTTATGAGATTTCTCAAAGAACAGCATTTTCGTTGAAAACACACAGGTGGCTAGATTTTAACCGAAATGCGTAACATTTATTTATCATCACATTTTAACCAATTTATTCAAAGTCATAATAACTAAATCTTCATTATTAATCAATCTGACGAAATCTGTAAATAAAAGTCCATTCAGTGAGCTTAGTGCGAGTCTTTTTAAATAAATAAATATATGGGACACTTACACACACGGTCGTCTGTCCCCAAAGTAAGTAGCTTAATACTTGTGTTATGGTAGACAGACAACTGGTGAATATATACTTATATATTTTCTAAATACATACTTAAATACAAATAAACACCCAGGCTCATAGACCAACAAATTCATTTTTTTTTTTTTTAGAAAATGTTGGCCCTCGGCGGGAATCGAACCCGCGACCCGTGGAGCTGAAGGCAGGATCACTACCCACTGCGCCAACGGGCCAGTCAAAACCTACCTAACTTTTAACCTACCTAACCTTGATTGCGTTAGCGTACACTAATTTCTATGACTCTGCAATAGCGACATCTAGTGACCGCTGTTCCTGCATCATACAAATTGGCGTTATGCTAACACGATCGAGTAGGTAAAAAAAACTCGCACTAAGGGCACGGATGTATCATATTTAATCACATTTAAATTTTCTTTTAAAAAAATCATTAAAATCCGTTCGATAGTTCTGAGTTTATCACGCACAGACGAACAGGCGGATGCGGTAGGGGACCTTGTTTGACTATTTGTACTGATTGTTTCATCAAAAAATTACCAATAATGTAGATTAAGTATTGATTGTTTATATTCTACGGATGATCGATTGGTGGCAACCAAGGCATACTCGCTAGGACTAATCCATACTTATATTATACACTCGACAGAATGTATGTCTGTTTGTAAATCCGCTTTCACGGCCAATTTGCAAGAGCAATATTAAATTAGAAAAGCTGTATTTCTTGCGGGAATAACGAAAACATAGTACATACCTGAAGCTTTAACAATAAGTCATAAGTGCAACGAATATAATGTATAAAAAAAGATCTATCTATAATATTGTATAGGGTTTAATAAAGATAATGCTGTGACGTAAATAATAAGGAACATAGAGTATTGCAATTTTCTCTCGCTGTTCGATCCCAAGAATCGCATCCACTCATCGTCTATTCCGGAGTCCACCGCGTCGGGCGGAAAAGTTGTAGGGAGGATGGACGCTGACGCTTGCGTGGATGGCACATCTTTGCGTTGGCGATGTCCCAACAGGGCCTTCAGCTCTCGCTCAGCGACGCTTGCAGCGCTGATAGTCGCAGTTACTGGAAAAGTAAACATTTGACTACACGTACTACGTGTTCTTAATATTTTAGTGTGACAACTCTTCATTGGAAGGCGAGTAACTTGTACAGCTTTGCATATAAAAATCCTTAATTAACATTTCACTTATGTGATTTCATTGCCTGTTCACAAAAGTGGCTTTTTTTTGGAAACAGGGAATTTTTTATAAGTTACCCCGAAATATTAAATTAAAAATGTGAAAGTCTATCTGTTACACTTTCAGAAAATCTGCTAGAGAATTTAATATAACTGAAACTTGTATACCGGGTAAACATATAGGATATAAAAATTTACGTTTTTCAAAATAGATATATTATTTTACACTTATAGAATTTGTGATAGTTGCTGATTAAAAGTTGTAGTTTAATTGGATTTGACATTTTTATAATGGAAATCCATTATATGTGAACTTAAGTTTAAATTTGAAGTTAAGGCAACGAATCACTACGTTACGTAAATTCATTTAAAAAAAAAAACAATTTAAATTTCTTTATTACAAACGAATAGTATTACATATGACTTAAAAATGTTAATTGTAATCACTCAATTTTTTAGATGATACTGACGCAACTTGTTTTAGAACAACGTCGAGAAACACAGTGAACTTATGATACATGCCATTAACAAATTAAATACAGACTTAATTAGAAAACAATTTCCGGCGTCTATTAAAGAAGTGTCGATATAGTCACAAACCATTTCGTCCCAGTTGTCTGTAAGTTCGTGTATGCTACGGGCATTTGCCACTAACTTATGACGCATAAGTTTCTTGACCTTTGCTATTCTCTCCGGAGAATCGTCGAAAATCTCTCTACTACGGAACCCAGCATCGCCCATATTACCCGGTTCTACCATCACGAGTGTATGCATACCGCGTGTCACTTGCAACAACACCGGTGGTTTTGTCGTCCAAGTCACGTTTCGTATTTTCTCTTTCTTCTGTGCTTTTTTTAAGATTGACAATCTCGATTTCTCAGCCAACGATAGTTCAGTCGCGTTCGTGGAATTAGGTGTAATATTTATAAGCGACTCGCTTGTTCTATTAATTAAAATTTCATCCGGAGTGGTGGGGATTTTAGACGTGGATATCGTTGTTTCGTGAAGGTTCACTCGACGGTAAGTGAGCTCTTGTAGGTGACGTGTCCTCGACGACCGCGTTGAGCTTGCTGGGCACACATAAACCTACCGTTAATTTTCATAACTTTCGAGACTAACATTTAGTTTAGGTTCTTGAATGAATAATGAAAGTCCTTCTATACGAACAATAGAAAATCCCGACCATAACTTTTAATATGGCAATATTTGGTACAGAAAGTTTAAAAAGCCGGATCTTAGGTTTAAAATATCACAATGGAAATTGAGAGATGCAAAAGAGTTGTGAAAACGAGTAAGTCTCAAAAACCAACATCAAAATACAAACTACGATACAAAAATATTTACCTTGAGTTTTGCGAAGCAAGCCAGGCAATTTATTTTTGATATTATTGACTCTTTTCATATCATAATAATCATTATAATCTGGATAATTTGTATGTGGTTTCATTTTCGCCAAATCAGGGACTGGACGAGGTCTCTTGACTAAAAAACTTCGACGACCTTTATCAATATCCTCGCTATCATCATCCCTGTCATTAAGCCTAACTTCATTTTCATCATCTTCTGCTTTGTCATTGTCACTATGATTTGTGGTCCTATCTCGTGGCTTTCGCCTTATTATTTTTTCTGTAGTATCTCTATCATCATAACTATCAGAATCTAAGGTATTGTCTTCTCGTGGATAAATTTTATTTAAATAATGATTATTTCTATAATCTACATCGTTTTTATCGAATTTTCGACTTCGGCCATATTTAGCTGCACGTCTACTACTTTCTCTATTGGGCTCTTTGTTTTTAATACGTGATTTATGTTTTCTACTTCTACGACTCGCTTTAAATTTCGGAACATTTACAACTTCATATTTTTCATGTTCACCTGTCTCAATAGAACTTTGGGAATCTTGCAACTTTTTATGTTCCTTATAATCTTCAACTTTATTCTGCAACTTATTTGTTTTATCTGAAATAATATAACATTTTTTAAAGAATATTCGCGCACAACAAATTTAGCTCTTAACTTTAACTGAACTCTTTAAAACAAACAAACCATGTAACTCTTCTTCATATTTATAATCATAAGGTGCTGGCGCTTCTGGTGAGCGGTCTATGTATTCGTCTGTGAGGAGAGCGGCTTCGCGGCTTCCCTCTTCCATGTTATATACCGGCATGCGTGCACCTGAGTAGTCACTGTAACGATCGTCCCCGGCTACCAAAGCGCACACCATCAAACCAAGTAACACTCTGACCATGATCTAAACTTTGATATATCGCCGCTATATTGAAGTTTTATATCCGCCTGATATGAACGGAATTAGCGGCATAATTCGGATTTTGACTACGAATTTGACATTTAAAGTTGCGTATACGTCAACGATGTTTATTATTTGCGAGAAACTATGCGAATGACAGTCCATATATACCTACACTGTAATCTTTGTTGCCAGTATTTGTTTTCAATCTCCTTGTGACATTTTAGATATAGTTCAAATCTTGTAGGTGTCATAAAATAATATATTTGTTCGTTTAAATTATATGACATAGATTACTGGCTGATTTAATTTATTTTAAATTAAACAATCTTAATTGAGGGTTGTCAAATTTTGTGACCATGGAATTTTTTTTATAAAAAATATTTGCACAATTAACTATAATGCAGAAAATTAAGCCCTTACTAAAATCTCCTTCAGAACTTCTCCCTAGAATAACACACTAAACCGTAATGGTTGATACAAACAAGAATGAAAAGGGAGATGTGAATTGTAACGCCGATGAAACTCAAGCTAAATGGGCCTGCCCTCCTATGCGAAATGTCACTCATCCATTGGTAAGCCGTCAATTGTTAATTATAATTGAAGCTACAAAATTCATCTGAGTAATAAGTAAATAGCAACGGGTTTTAATTTGATTATATTTTTAAAGAGATACAATCCGACTGGAATGACTTGAATACGCTAGGTAGAAAAAGGTTAAAAATAGACTTGAATACGCTAGGTAGGTTAAGGATAGTAATAAATTGTTAAGTAGAAAAATAGATAAATTGTTGTAATTTATCAAAACAATATTTTCAGCGGTACTATGAGTTCACGCAAGACGAAATTAAAGCGCTTGAGGAATGCGACAAGGAAAGTTTCTATCAACGCTGCCTACCACTTAGCACCCTTTTTGCTGCCCTCACATACGTCGGCATTCAGCACGGTAAGGAGGCGACTTCTACTTTCTTATTGACCGAATAGACCACTGCTTGGCAGAGGTACCTTCAAGGAATAGCTACGTTTAACAATTTGTGCTGCTTGGATCCGGTGGTATCTTTGTGACAACTCTTGAGCAGATTGACAACGTAATTAAAAATCTATTATGAAAATTGACAGCTTAAATTGGAAGGAATGACGCATTTTTTAATCTGACATTATCAGCTACGTCATATGTTAACTTATCAGCCATGCTGATAGTAAAGAAAAACGTAGCAATAAACCTTAACACATTTCATAGAGTTTACTTTACTCAATTACTTACTCGTAGCATAACATGATTGATGCATTAATCCGCGAAATTTTTTATGATCTACAATATCCGGATAAGAATAGAATACCTATATCTACTCTGCGAAATTTGATTCTCCCTAACAGAAAGACAGACAGACTTTCGCATTTATAGTATTAGCATACATTACGCTACATTACTGGTCGCCAGAGCCAACATCAATATAGTAAATAAATCAGATAAATAATATAATATTATAAGTTTATAAATCAGAAAAAAAAGTAAAAATATTATAAGTTGTGTAATTTTTATTATTATTTCGAATTAATAAGCTTTTTGCTAGCGAAATACCAAGCTGAGGTTAGTTCGCATTGATTAGTAGAGCTCAGAATCTCTTCTAACATCCGAAAACGCCCTTCAAGCTGTTATCTCTGAGCACGCCTTTGCCTTCTAAATATTATTATTTTCATTTATCAAACATGTATTCATTCGCTCGTAATTATAAAAAGAAAATGTACACGCCTGTATTTAGTGTGACATATAGAGAGGAGTAACAAGGTATTTTTAATGGTAATTTAATAAAATTGCGGACACGCTATTGGCTTAACCAAATAAAATAAACAATGTTAGGTCGCCTGAATGTTTTTATTTATCTTTGGCACAGACCTTCTTCTATGTAGCTTTACATAATGCCACTCAGGCAGCTAACAGTCAAGCTGTTCAAATATGCAGTAAAATTGCGTATGAAAACCGCGTCAAAATTAAAATAGTTCAACCCCCACCATTAGGAGGCAACGGACGTGTCCAGACACGTGTAGCAACCTATTTCCAACATAATGCAAAAAGCACACTAAAATAAGCAGCTCAGATAGCTCGCAAAAGTGTATATAATCAATTGCAGAAACAAAAGTAATAACAAAATTGCGTTGCTATAATCATGCATTATGCTAAATGTAGAGTGAACAATCCGTTTTCATACCTGATACATGCAGGATTCGTGAAAACACATGCACAAACTTCCACCACCGCCACTTAAATATACACTTCACTATTATAATCTCAACAATCTTGCGATTTTGCTTTGCGATTTTGTCGTGGAGTGTCTCCTGATGATGCTTCGGTTGCGGGGCGAAACGGTTGTTAGGTTTATGATAGCGAACGTGTGTAGTGCTTGTGTATTGTGGTGGCGGTGATGGAGATATGTGCATGTATTTTAACGAATCCTGCATATATATATATATATATATATATATATATATATATATATATATATATATATATATATATTCTATCTTACTTCATCGCGGATTATAGCAATAAAAATTATGACTTTTGATAACTATGTTCAAGTTGTTAAAATGTCAAAAAAAAAATAATAAAGCCAAACAAAAACTTCATAGAAGTAAGAAATTGTAAGTAGGTTTTAGTATGTTTTTGTATGAATTAATAAAAAGTCTTATACTAAATCTTACTTCTGTGATGTTTGTTTTAGGCTGCCTGAGAAGAAGTACGCATTTTGGCGCTTTCCCCAAAGTAATGTTGGCAGCGATCGCCGGTCATTATTACGGACGATTATCATACATACCGAAATGTGAAGTTAAATTGCGACAACTGCCTAACAATAGCCATCTCGGCAATACTATGCGAAAATATCATGCCGAAAGAAATCCGCCAATAGATCCTAAGAAACGACGTTAAGCTCACAATTCATTATATTGAGAGCAATCTGCCAACTAAACTAAAGAAGTGACGTTGAACTGAACTCAATAAGCTCATAATATACTATTGTTAGAAATCAGCCAACAAAGTCCAAAGACATGACATTGATCTCAGCACAATCACTTCACAATGTTATATTAAAGGAAATATAACAGCAAATCAAAAGAAATGATACTGACCTCAGCTCAATCAGTTAACAATGTGGTAAAAATCCACCCGCAAATCCAATGAAATGACGTTGACCCCGGTCAACGTGTTCATTAAATTATATTAAATGAAATATGACAAAAGATTCTGTAGGCATGTTTAAGTAATTCACATAACGATATTTAAACAAAATGTGCTACTAAGCTCGAAACGACGACTTTGAAATTAGTATCTTGTATTTTTTAATATCGATAGATATTTACAAAGGAATTCGAAGAAGTGACTTTTTAAATCAGTTAGTGTAATAATATTGAAAAAAAATACAAAAACATATAGGTAAGGAAATTCTTTTAAGCACTTTACAATAATTTTAAGACAAATTAAAAAATTATTATAAATTTTTGTAAGATTAAATTTTTAAAAATCTGATTTTGCAATTAGCTACTTTGACAGACAACTCAATATTATTGATATAAAAGCGAGAATGTGTTTGATTACTTATCTTTATCTAACATAATAAGGCAATCGAATGATGGGACTTACTTTTTTTGACGATACAAGTGTAGTAGGTACATAATAATTGATAACATAATTTCAAATATTTGGACGAGGCCATGTTTGTACTAAATATTATAATTTATTCAGTTTAAGAACCAAGGTTTATTCTAATATTCTAATTAGGCATCCCCCGTGTGCGCACATGTTATTAAAGTTGACATGTGGCCGCATTCGTCTGTATTTTCCTAAGATGCTATAAAATAAGACAATTTATTTGATACCTACGAGTATATTATTTGTCTTAAAATAGTGGACATGGTCAGTTCTTAATTAATACTGAATTAGTATTTTTTGATCTCATAAGACAAGTAAAAAATAAACATGAATAAATAATTTCTAACATATTAAGGATTAAGACTTAACGACGACCAGTTAACTTAAGAAAAATGATTAGGAGAGCACACCAAAATTAAAAGTGGGAAGGCCGATTGAATGTACATATTTACATAATATACTTGTGCTCTTAAGTAATAGACGGATAGGTCAACATTGTTTTACTTGTTTCATAACTTTTTGTTTACCTCAAGAAGATTTATTTAAGTCTTCCTTGGTTGAAAAACTAGATAGCATTGAAAGATAAAATTATTTAAAAAAAAAAGGTACGCCGTACGACTATATTACCACAAGTAGGTAGATATATATTATAACAAAAAACGATATTTCTCATTTATACTTATTCAATAAGTAAAAAGCAATTTGCCCAAAGTCAACCCATTTACTCTCTCAACAACTTAATGACACATAATAACGGCCACAATGTTTTTCATATTAATTACCAACTCTATGAAGTAGGTTGTATTAGAAACATGTTGTAACAATATTATTATGATATTAAAAAAAGTTCTAAAAAATAGAAGGAATTTTAAACCATTATTCAATTTAAATTACAAGGAAGGAAGTTTTTATTTGCGCCATCTTGTAAATTTTTTGATGTGCGCTATCTATTAGCACAGTCATAAACTACAATGAAGCTAGTTTTTACTTGCGTCATCTCTCAGTATAGTCATAAATCACAATAGGTAGATTTTAAGTGAGCTATCTAGTAGCATAAACAAACTAAAATGACGCCACTCCACGCACGACCACCCGATGGACGTTTCCTGCCTCGCGAGCTCCTGCGATCACCGTCTCCGTGGCCCGAAGCGGATGACGACGGCGACGACGAGGACGACGCGACGGGCGAGAGGGCGAAAACACCAGACTTGACACCACCGACCTTGACACCAACCGAACGAGGACTACCGGAAGACGACTTTGAGGTGTGGGAGCTACCATTCCCAGACAGCCTTTAGGTCACCTAGGTGAGCCGGGACCACGGCGCGAAAACCGACACCATTAAGTCACCTAGGTGACATCGGCCTTTGGCCGAAACTCATACCGGGCTTAAGAGCCCGCGAGGATCTGCCCGGGCAAGGAGGTACTCCTCGACTGCCCCGCCTACCCCCCACCCGGGGAGTAGCGAGATGACCCTGCTGCCTATACGGTTTATGACGTCGTTCATCGCGACACCAAGATATCGTCATCCTGGTGACCGTGGAGGTGTTCGTCGGTCGCTGAGCGCGCAGAATCTTTGCGAGAGCGGACTACAGTGCGAACGTCGACCTCAATGGTATCGCGCAACCACACGCACGACCATTAGAAAGCCTGTAAGGAAGGAGGTTCTCCTCCAATCTGTAATCTAATCTGGAAGAAATTCGGCGCGTATTCTTTTCAAAATAAATTCTTATAACAAAAAAAAGTAATTTGTAGGCCTGTTCTGTTAATATCCCACTGCTGGGAATAGGCCTCTTGTCTCCGTTTTTTGGAGAGAAGGATTGGAGCTAAGACCTACCACGCAGCTCCAATGCGGTTTGGCAGGTTGCACATATCTCTAAAATTCTCTAGAGATATGCAGGTTTCCTCTCGATGTTTTCCTTCACCAAAAAGCGTGTGATAAATTGTAATTATCAATTAGACACAAGATTTAACAGAAAAACTTTTTGGTGCCTGCCCAGGTTTGAACCAGTGACCTCCTCGAAAGAGTCACACGGTGCTACCGCTGGGCTATCACAGTTTTTTTTTTATAACAGCACATTTCGTTATTGTATCATCAACATTCCGCCATTTAGTGCAGAATTAGAATTTTTATCGACTTTGCCAATAACTAGTTGTTCAGGTTGTTTGGTTGTCTTCTGTCTATATCACCAAGTTACATCAAAACTCGTTGATTGATACAATCTAATTTTGGTAGCCAAGTTTTTCGAGAATCTTAAAATTATTTTTTGTTAGTTCACGGAATATGAAATGTTGCTTTCCAACATGATGCCTCAAATGTTCTTATTATCCAGGATTCAACGCTTTATAAAAATGTAGACAATAACAGGATTTAGATAAGTCTCATTAGATATCAATGGATACTTTTAGCGCTACCACATTTTGTCGTGCTTTTCTATTGCAAATTGGGTCACGTAGTAGGTATATATAACTTTCTCGCTCGCATTTGGGATCGGTATATTATCCGCCCATAACTCAACATCAACCGGTAATTATTTAGTCCGTGTTAGTTGGCAATCTTTATTTTTTATTTAATTTCCTCATTTAGAGTGTGATAAGGGCCGGATTTTTTTTTATTTATTTAAATTGTAAAAAAATAATAATAATATAATCTGTACTGTATCTGCCTAAATTTAATAAATTTAATATATTGTTTTAATTGTATGTAATGATCATAGATTACTAACCAGTAACTAAAATAGTAATGATTACATAATATACATTTACAAGTTATTGGTCTTTATCGGTGCATTTATAAATTATAAACCTGCTAAATGCATTATACATCTTTGGTCGACCAGTGTATTGGTCTATGGTACTTGTTTGTGATCTATTGTATATGACATTCTCCTCAAGATATTTTGCAATCTAATTCTTCTTCTTCTTAGTTCAAGCCTAGATAAAAAGAGAAACCTAACAGTATGACTGACTCAAATGTATTCGGATACGAAGATGGTGCGCCAGCAGGCGGAGCACGTATGCCCCCGGTAAGGTTATATGATCCCGGCCTAATTCCGTCAAGGTAGAAACGGTGTTAAAATGGTGTGGTTATACAGGCGCAGTACAAGTTCTCACAGGACGAGTTGCGCGTACTTCAGGAATGCAATACTGAAAGTTTTTATCAACGCTCCCTGCCGATAGGAACTGCCTTTGGCATTGCCGCTTTTTTTGGTGTCCAAGGAGGTAAGGACTCGTGGGTGTGATATAATTATTTTAAAAAACAATAATGATAAGATACTTCATGAATTGTAACGTAACTGAATAAAAACTTGCGTAACCTTGTCTTTTCTTTCATTATTTCAATAAATTCTATTAATAATTAGTATAGAATCTTAATTCATGTAGTTAAAAAATACTATCCAAATTTTATTTATGATTAAATAAAATAACAATTATTCGTGAATGATAAATTAAATTTTTGTTTAACCTACTTAGGTTGAACATTTTTTTCTCACTTATCTGTGTAGCTATAAACGACCTGTAATTTTTTATTGAAATCATTTTCAATTTATGTAATTTTTATTGTCTGTTATTATGGTAATAAAAGGAGGAGGTCACATGTTCAAACCTGGTCAGACACCAATGAGTTTTTCTGTTAAAACTTATGTGTCTAATTGATAATTACAATTTATCACACACTTTTCGGTGAAGGAAAACATTGGAGACCTGCATATCTCTAGAGAATTCTGGAGATATGTGTAACATACCAATCCGCGTTGGAGCAGGGTGGTAGGTCTTAGCTCCAATCCTTGTCTCCAAAAATAGAGCGATGAGAAGAACCTATTCTCATCAGTGGGATAGTAACAGGCAGCTACTTTTACTTTTTTATGTTAATAAAAATTCAGCACTACTTTGCAGATTAGGCATGATAAGATTGTAAATAGTTTTTTCATGCGTTTAGTACACTCTATATTGAGTCAGTACCACTTAAAATAGAAGTTTATGTTTGTATAACTTATAATTATCTCCTAATTAGTCATCATCCTCCTGCCCTAATCTACTCTAACTGGGGTCGGCACAACATGTTATAAACATCTGTCACATGATTTGGCTGTTTTTTATGACCGCCTGCCTGACGTCAACTTACCTCAATCGTATTTTACGACACCTCGGTAAGAAAGAGAGTGGTCTATTCTACTAAGAAGGATACCAAACGGTAGGTCGACTTGCTTTAGTCGCCTTTTATGACACCTCGGTAATAAATGAGGTTGGTACTATTCTATTCCGTCGGATACCACATGGCATAATTATCTCCTAATTAGTGTTTCCTTGTTATTATATCTATGAAAGTTAAATTTTATAAAAGAATGACAATATTTCTCCTTTATACTTATTCAATAAATAAAAAACAGTTTTCCCAAAGTCAACTCATTTACTCCTTCGCAACAACTCAATGACACATAAATATATGACAGCCACAATGCTTTTTCATATTAATCACCAACTCTATGATGGAGGTTGTATTAAAAACATGTTGTAACAATTTATATTGATTTGTTTGTTTACAGGTCATTTGAAGCCAAATCCACGTTTTGGTCCGTTTCCCAAGGTGACATTGGCTGTTATCGTGGGATACTTCCTTGGAAAATTGTCCTATCAGCGAGCATGTGCAGAGAAGCTCATGGCATTGCCAGGCAGTTACTTAGGGCAGATATTAAGGGAGAAGAGGGATGGACGATCTGGGTAGGTCTCTATTAAGGAAAAAGATTTGCTATTATCATATCTGATAGAAATCACCTCTGCTTAAATTAGAGTTCTAATTGTGGGAACGCCCGTCATTGCAGGACGGGTAGTCAGCTCCTATTCTGGACTATTCCACCCATCGATTATATGAGTTACATGATCATAATGTTGAAAATGAAATGCCAAATGGTTAAAAAGGAAAGGAGTATGGTGGTGGTACTGAATATGTAATATTTACCTTTCTCCAATTTAAATATGTAATTATTATATTGTATATACCCATATGCGTTGACTAGCCTGTTGCACTTGTGGTAGTGTCTTCAGCTCTCGACAATTCTATTTATTTATCATGAAAAGTTAATAGCATTTTACACATAATTATTAATACAACTTTCTAAAGTTCTAGGTAAAACACTTTTTAAGGCGAATACTGCGTTACTGTAAGAAGTTAGGTACAAAATTATTTATATTAATAAAAGGGGACAAATTATACTTATACTTACAAGAAATTTTGATAAAAATTATTACTTAAACTTAACAACTTATTAAAAATTGTCTTGTTATATAAAATTTGTCAGTTCTTCGAGTCAGTGTGTATTTTTATATTTTATTGAATAGTGGGCCGGCCACATGTTACAGTTGGATTATAACTTCAGCAGAAACAAAACTTATTGAACTATAATAAAAAAAAGTCTTTATTGCCACTATACTTTACAAATTATCCAATGTGTAAATTTTTAATAAATAATCAAACCTTATTTTTTTAACACTCGCGAGTTTTGTATTATAGCACTAAGTCTCTTAGTCCATTTACCAGTTGTAACACGTAACACAAGTACAGTGTAAACTCCATATAACGTCACTCAATTTAACGACAAACTCCCTAAAGCGTCGATATAACTTGGCTTTGGTTTTGGTTTAGCTTGTTTCCCATACAATGGCACACTCTATATAGAATCGCACCCACTCTCAATAACGACAGCAATTTAATAATATACACGTAAAGTACTTTTTAAGTTGCCAAAATTAGTAAAAACTGCAGCTGTGTACGTTCTTTTGTCGCTTTATTATCCTAGCCCGTAATAAACTCGACTGTGGGCATAACACATACGGAACTTTCTAGGAAATCCGTGCTGTTTTTTTACAAATTAGGATTGTATCTAAATGCAGCTAAATTATTGGCAAAGTACTTTCTTTGTCACCAAGAATGCCTCACTATCGCAAATATGAATAAAATATTTAAAAAAAAACCAACTAAATTACTGGTGCAGTAAAAGACGTCACACAAAAATAATAAGACTATACGCAATAGCGATCAAATAAGAATTGTTTTTTATGTAATTACTAACACTAGTCTGAATTTTTTTTTTAATACAGATTTTTCTTCTCTCCATTTAACGACAACTATCTATAACGTCAAAATATGCACAGTCCCTTGAGGGTCGTTATATAGAGTTTGCACTGTATTTATGTTACTTACATTGGGGGACGGGCCGTATGTGTAATTGTGTGTAAATATATTCCAGATACCCTCCAAAACGCACTCCCACGATGTTCGGTGCTGCTTCAGACGACGTGTACTCAGACGCAGGGCCGGGCAACTCTTTAGACCTGGACACTGACCGACCGCTTTTCGGTGATGACCATTACAGACCAGACCATGATGCAGGTTAGTTAGCGTTTATTAAGTAAAACTTCTTTCACTTTGGGAGCTAACTGGTGAATGAATGATCAGAGTGTTATGAAAATTGTGATCGTGTGAGGCGAAATAAAATAAATAAAAAGGGAAAAAAAGGTAGATATAATACAAACGTAATAATAAAATTATTTTGCTGTAATCCGCGTTGAAGTAAAATAGAAAATATATATAATGCTAAATGTAGAGTGGACAATCCACGACTAAATCGCAAAGTTTTGCGAATTTGTCGTGGAGTCTGTCTTCTGATGATGCTTCGGTTGCGGGGCGAAACGATTGTTGAGTTTGTGATAGTGAACTTGTGTAGTGCTTGGGTATTGTGATGGCGGTGGTGGAGATTTGTGAGTGTGTTTTTACGATTCCTGCATGTATTAGGTATGAAAATGGCCACTCTACATTTAGCTTTACATATTTTTTCTATATATAACTAGGGCCCTAAGGCCCTAGTTTTTTATCCCAGTGCCTTTGGTAACCTAGCTACGCCGCTGATAATCCTGCATGTATAAGTTATGTGAGCGTAATTTGCTTCCTACACTTAGAATTTTCAACATTTAACGTCTAACATTTGCTTAACAAACGTGAATTAAATCAAAATAATTCTATCATGCTATGAACGTGAATGAAGTAACTTTTTTTTAAGTAAGTAAGTTAAAAAATACTAACTATGATAAAGTAATAATTTATATTGAATTGAATTTTTGCCAACTGTCAAGTCAGCGTAGCTTATTAACAACGATTTATTTTATTTATTTATATTTCTTTTTATACATATATTTAGAAAAGAGAAAGAGAAATTAAAAAAAAATCACATGTATAAAGGCGGACTTATCTCTAAAAGGGATCTCTTCTAGTCAACCTTTGAGTAATAGAAAGAAAAGGACAAGAGTTGAAGAAGAAAGAGAGTACGGGTCATATAGAGAAAAAGAAAAAGTTTATATAAATTGAACTATTTAATCTATTAAATAGATGAAAAGATGCTAATAATAAATAATTACTTAAGATAAATATTTTCTAATCTGTAACTTAATACTGAAAGGGAAAGAGATTTGGGGATTGATACTGGTAAATCATTCCACACCTTGAAAGCTAAGTGATCTTGAGTAAGTCAGTGTGGATTTTTTGGGTGGAATAGTCCAGAATAGGAGCTGATCACCCGCCCTGTACCGACAGGCGTCCCCGAGATAAGATAGAAGTCAGTGTGGAGCATTTGGGAAAGCAAGTTCTAAGGGGTTTATAGATCTTTATCCTTAGACACAAGTGATTGCTAGTGTCTACACTAAGGATATGTTGAATTTGAAAATTTATGAACAGGTGCAGTTCCTCACGCGTCCGAAGGTGCTCCTCCGCGACCCTCGATGTCTTATGATGAGTTGCGACGCAAGAATCGCAGCGATTATTCTGACGCGCGTCAGGACCCTTACAAGTGAGTGTTTGTCTTGCGACTATGATCTGACTGTATGCTGTTTGCGATAAACTGATAAACTATAACATCCTACTAATATTATAAATGCGAGAGTTTGTGAGTATGGATGTATGTTTATCATTCACGGTCAATCCGCTGAAGCAATATTGATGAAATTTGGTGAAATGATTTTGCCAATTACAATGTCTCGTGTATAATTATGGTTAGAACATCACAAAAAATCAATTTACTCTCATGCCCCTAACCCACTCTAAGTGGGGTCAGCACGATGTGTCACATGATTTAGCTAGGTATATTACGAACGGCCGCCTCCCTGACGTCAAATTACCTTAGTAGCCTTTAACGACACCTTGGTAAGAAATGAGAGTGGTCTATTCTAAATCTTAGCCGGATACCGGATGCGCGCCTAACTTTAGGGTCTCTGTCTGATAAACGCATCAGTAAAGCTCTTATTGCGTTTGATAATTTATTTGAACTGTCTGGTAAAGCTCAGGGATTAGGAAGAATGGACTTCCGCTGTCTCTTCGAGCGAAAAAGAAAAAAAACATCAAACGTATATAACGTAACGTAAACGTAAGTTATGTATTAAGGTAGATACATTACGAGTCAATAAGGTCGAGTAAATACTTTCACAGAGTAGATATAATGTAGCATGGCATCACAAAAGATCAAGTAATGTCACATTTTACGTGTTTATTATTTCAGAATCGAACCGAGCACAGTACCACCGATAACGAGAGCAAAACCCCAACCATCGCAGAATCCCACCACCAACAAGTATGGCGATGAGATGGAATAAACAAAGAGATACGTTGCCTAACGACTGGAGTTTACAAAATTGTAATGGACTTTTTGCAATATATCTTGAAGGTAGCTCAAAGGTTCCTCTAGAATAAAAAAAACACATTACATAATTGAGGATATTTTACAATTAGTATTTTACAAACTTCTATATACTTAACATAAATTTTCTACTAATAAATTATAAACAATCTTCTTTTATCTTAAATAATAAGTATTTATTGTTAATACTGCTTTTAGACTTATTATAGCTAAATCAAATACTAATTATAGCTTAGTTCAAAACCTATTGCCAATTAAATTACAATTAAAGATTTAGGACAAACGTAATGACGAAATTGAATTGTGAAAAAAATTTTTCTTCTTCTTACTTACTTTTTTACCTGTCCTTATCCCACTCTAAGTGGGGTCGGCACAACATGTTTTTCTCTTCCATTCTGTCCTATCTTTCGTCAACTCTGGCGCCACTCCTTTTATATGCATATCATACTTCACACAATCCAACCATCTCTTTTTAGGCCTCCCTCTAGGCACATATCCATCCACATTCAAATTTAACACACGTTTGGTCACATGATTTTCATCCCTCGTCATTACATGTCCATACCATCTCAATCTTGCACTTCTCGACTTTTCTGTAATGGGCGCAACTTTTAGACTTCCCCTAATATACTCGTTTCGTATTTTATCCAGTTTTGTCACACCACACATCCACCTTAACATTCTCATCTCATTTGCATGTACTCTTCTTTCATCTGTCTTTTTCATTGCCCAACATTCTGATCCATACAATACGACAGGTCTTATGACTGCTTTATAAATTTTTCCCTTAACTTTAAGGGGCATTCGAGGGTCACATATTGTGCCTGAGACCTGCCGCCACTTCATCCATCCTGCATTCATTCTTTTACCCATATCTCGATCTATTTCACCGTCGTTTTGAAAAAGCGAACCAAGGTACCTAAAATCAGAGCAGACTGGCAAAATGTTCCCATCCAAACCGATCGGGGAGAAATTGGAGGTCCCACTAAAAATACAAGACAATTTTTTATCATGACTTATTTGTATGTAAATAAACATGAGATATATAAATCTGAAAGAAAATAGAGTATTCAAACTCAAGTTGCATGGGAGTGTCGGCATGTATGGCGCTAGATAAATTGAATCGCAATCGGTGTACATCACAATAGGAAATTGATGTAAATATTATTTTACTATCCTTTCGTGACATTTTAAATATTTTGTGCCATTTTAAATATTTTGTGTGCGACAGTACGAAACTGTACAGGTGAAAATTTAAATTAATTATTTATAAAACAACAACATTACAATGAATAATTTATTATATTTTTTGTAAAACAACAATACAATGAATAATTCATTTCATTTTTTATTAAACAACAATACAATGAATAATTTATTTTGTTATTTATAAAATACAACAACTGTACAATAAATGCTTTATTTTAATATTTTAAATTTTTTTTAAAAATCATTTCTTAAAATGTACCATTCATAGATTTAGTTCTTTCTGAACTATGAAAACGATATGAAAAGTAGATTAACTTGTGGCTTACTATAGAAAATAATATCATTAATTTTATATTATAGAACTTCGCAATGTAACGCATAATAATATTTAATATTTTAAAGTTAATTTGTTCTGTAAAAGGAAAACAAATATGAAGAATGTTCACTGTTAGAGGGATAAAATCACTGAAAAGTGAAAATAAAAATAAATTATTGTTTTAAAAAAGATTGAGACTATTCACAATCTTAAAAAAAAGTTTGTCTATACATACTTTTTTTTCTTAAATATATTAGATATCAGATTTGTTAAATCAAACTATTTATTTGTTAATACCTGTGTCTCGTAACAGATATGTCTAGGGAAATGAAGTTAAGGTTGTAAAATTTGTAGTAAAACACAATAAGGAGCTGTTAATACAAAAGAAAATCTAATAATTGCGGAAAAAACTTACTTTACGCATTAACGCTGTCGGCATCCTTAAAAATTATATAATCCTATAAAATATGTATTACAACTTACAAGAAATATATTATACCTTTGTATTAACTATGGTACTCTTAAACTAAGTTGAAAGACGGATAATTTTTAAAGTATTTTTACTATAATACGAAAGTGCAATTTAAGAAATCGTTGAAATGTAATAATAAAACGTTAGTTTTGAACTTAGTTTAAGAGTAAATTAAACGAAGTGAAAATATTGGCCAAAATTGTTTTCAGTTTTCAATATAGTGTGTTTCTAGTGTGCGCATGCTTTTCATCCAATAAAGGTTCTGGATTTTTGCTGATTTCGGTCGTTAGACAAACTGTTTAAATATTAATCTTAAGGAGCACCGTGACGCTTAAAAGTTACTCTGTGATTTGCGCAATATTTTTTTTATAGTATAGATCGATGTTGTAAAAAGAAATAAAGTTGTTAAGGGAATGTATTACGTTTTTTATTTATTTCTATACATTAAATCCTTTGGCCTATAATTCCTTTAACCTATTTAAAAAATATCACGAATTAGTTGGTGAAGGATAACATAGGAAAAGAACCTTCTCTGGAGAATTCCAAGGATGTGTGTGGTGGATCTTAACCTAAACTACCCTAACTCTAAACCCTAATCTTTAAACGGAGAGAGAAATCTCGTAGGGGTCTTGATTTCTAATCTCCGGTGTTATTGCATTCGCCGATAACCGCGGCGAATTCTCAGTGAAAAATCTTTTAAGACTAAAATCACAAATTCTAAAATAGATACAATTTCTGAATGAACAGATTTCTGAAAAAATAAACTTCACAAGCAAAGCCATTGTTCACACATTGTATACTTTTAAGCAACCAGTGCGTGAGCTATGGATAAATAAAAATTTAATGCGAAATTGACATATAGGGAATATAACGTACGTGATAATATATTTATTTCGCTCCCCCGTAGAAACCCTAAGCTAAGGTATTTTTCATTGTTATATCTTTATTACCTCTTTATTTTTGTACTTGTACCCTCACTCTAACCTGTTATTAGCATGTAGTCTATTAAATACGATATTTTAATTATTTTTTTAACGATAGAAATAAGAAGCGTTTTTTCATAAGTCAAAATCAATTTAATTTCTTTTTATCTTTTTTTGACAACATAAAAATGTAATAGCGCCTCTCCGCACCACTCCCATCACATCTTGTCCCCATTATTACTTCCCTTACAATTTGTTATTCATCACGTCATATCATTGAACACCTTCGGTTCAATTGCGTACCGTACACTCAGAAACGCATTTTTTATTATTATGTTTTTTTATTGTTTATTTCATCTAAATAACTTCAACAAAAATACTATAGGTATTCTTTTTTTGGGCCATTGTAAATCCAAAATGAAAACCACGATTACATCAAACACTTTATTATAATAAAGATAAGCTAAACATAACATGAAACGCGAAAACAACAGAACAACTATTTAGTAATATTATAACTACTTTCACCATACCGTGACCATCCAATATGAAAAAACAAATTTTTAAGTGTAATATTGCGAATATAATAACAGTATATTGAAATTGTAGAAATAGCTTGGACTCAACTAAAGTTAATATTAATTTTAAAACATTATTAACGTGCATCTTTTTATTCAAACTTTATCAGACATCAGATGTCACATATTATTTTACGGATAGAGTGTTAATAAATAAAATGAAGAATGATTTCTAAGCAAGTGCCATCTAGCTTAGATCAGCTGCCTTTCATTAGCCGAAATCTACTCCAGCTCCTAGCCGTTTACCTATTTGAATTAATGAAGCAATTCGAATATTAATGTTTTCTGAGAAATATCTACTTCTCAGAAACTTTATATTTCTCAGAAAACATATTCTTAATTATCTATTATATTATCTTGGCCAATAATTGAAAACCGGCTCTTGACGGCTCCGTGAAGTTTGGGGTCCCGATTGTCCTTGTGCATATGTATATTTGAACAATAACTTGAATCTTATAAATAATTTGGTAATCATCTTAATTCTTAATTTAATCATCTTAATCTTAGCGAAGCACAAATTATATATCTTAAATATATAACATAATATTTTTATAGACAAGTGAATAAGAAAGGTTTTGCTGTTGCAAATAGTGTGGTATTTTCGCTATTTATCCTCAATAAACTGAAGTTTTTTAAAAGTTTTAACAAAAAATTGCATTGAATGCATCAGATGCAATGTTTATTTCACTCTAGATTATGTATGATACAGGCGTAAACGGTTGACGTGTAAGCAAAATTCCAAAAAATTCCTTAATTTTCTATAGTTCAAATATTACCAAAATACTGATATAGAAAATTCATTTCTAAGCAAGTCGGCAGAGCATTCTTAATTGTCTAATTTTAAGTTAATAATATTTTATATAATACACTTTAGTTAAAAAGTTTTAATTCCGATAATGATGGTCACAGTAGGCGATTAATCGTAAACATTGTATAAATCACATTTTATAAATATCAATTATCAAATAAAACTTCTTCAAATGCAAAGATAACTAAAATATTAAGTCAAGTTCATAATTAGTCTATCATTCAGAGTAACTGCGTCACAACACTAATTTTGACCTAGTTCAGTTGTGTTTGCATTCTAAGATAATTTTATTATATCAATATTTATGCCAGCTTTGTTGAGTATCAGAGAGCAATGATTTGTCGCTGCCATATCGCAATGCGAAATGCTTTTGATTTTTTAATAACTATTTTGCCGATTCAATTAAAATTTTCGCTACGTCCGGTGATAATTTTTCTCTTACAAGAAGAATTCTCGTTTAAAGCAATTCGAATTAAACTGACGTTATATACAGCACTTTATGATGTATATAACATTAGTAGCGTCATTGACAAGAGGGTTCTAGTTTTTATAAAATCAAAAACATTCAAATAGAACGGAACACATGCATTATATCCTGCATTTATCCAATTTTAATATTTTTTCGATCTCATCATAGTTACATACAAGATGGCTCATTCGGTAGGATCTTTTTTTTTAGTATGATAGATGTTTTGTAAAAAGCTTTTATAAGATGTAAATATGTTGCCATATCGTCCTATCCGAAGAATAAAGTCATATTTCCTATGCTTATATATGGGACATATGACTTTATTCTTTGGATAGGGTGATATGTTTATGATAAAAGTATAGTAAAAATAATAAATATATCTGAAATTTATTTTAATTTACCACTTTGAATCATGGGATATATGTTATTATGTTATTTATTCGCTCTAATGTTATTTATAAGAATATGTACACGTGGAAACTATTGAAAACATATGTTTTGAATTGTATAAACCGAAATGATTGTTATGCAGAGTTGACTTATCATGCACGTGTTCCCTTATATTTCAATTCAAATTGCACTGATCGGTTATACTAAACTTACGTTAATTAACCTAATTGTTAATAAAAATACTAACGCAAAATAATAAATTTAATGGAAAACAATAATAACATTTAATCACCCAAGATATTTTAAACAATATTATAAATAATTATCACACTAAATAAATTGCACTTTAAGTAAGTAAATAAGAATAAAGACTCTCTTAATGTGATGTGATGGTTTTGCACTAACGTTTAATATGTCTAACATACTTATCTATGCTATTCTTACAAATAACCTAGTTAGATCTGTACTTGAGAGGCATATGGGCTATAAATGATCCTGATACACTTTTTAGTGCAATTAATACGTGCAATTAATATGACTAAATTACTTAAATACCGTTTACCTTTTGAAATAATAATAATGCACGTTGTCATGTCCTTAACATCTTAAAATAGTAATTATAAATTAAGAAAAGGTTGTCTTGAAGAGTTCAAAAAATCGACCCATATACTCCAGAAGTACAGATTGCATGATTATTCTATTATAAAACCAGTAACGGTTTATGTCTTTACATTTAAATCAAAGTGTAAATGTTGTATCATAAACTTATGATTAAATATGATTTTCAGTTTTCTTTTTGTTAGTTCTGGCGTACATTAAATCAATAGTTAAATTATACAAAATTGTTTTTTCTTATAACAAAGTAAATATAAATAATAAAAAAAACATAATTTCATCGCTTCCTACCAATTTTACAAGATAAGATATGGTACTTCTTAAAACTTAAAACATCATTATAATATTGAAAAACTTAAATTTAATTAAAGAAAATGTATGTTTTTCGTTTTTAAGAGTTTGAATGAAACTTTAACGACCTAGTAATTGTTTAGAACTAAGGAAAAACAATCACGTAGCCTTTCATTAAAGCAATCCTCTTGTCCATTATGTAAATTAAAAAGTAAACTTTTTTCTCTGACCCTAATTGATTCTTGTGTAAATTGGTATTCGCATTCATAATAATTTTGTTGAATTAATCACAATTTTGTAACATTATTGTGAATCAAACTTTAAAAATTAACAAAACTTTGAATCTTATTTCTTATCATCTTATTTCTAAAGAGATATTAGGGAACTGATTATTTCTCAAATATGACATTACACACTGTAATGTGGAACTACTTAAATATATTACTAGATTTATATAAACCCCTAGTCAAATAAAAAAGAAAATAACAATCCTCTACCCAAAATTGTCATCAAAATATTCTTATGCCAAATAAACAAACTCTTACAATCTATTTCTGATATGCACAAAATATATATTAGCCATCTGAAATTCTTTTATTAAATGAATTAGAAACTACATGAAATGTAAAAATTCATTTCACGCAGCCACAAGAATTACAACTGTTTAATGATGAAAGAATATTAAAAGATTGAACTGTTGAAAGATTATTAAATAGCGAACAAGAATACCTATATAGGCTTTTTGATTGTAAAAATAAATCTCTCTATCCTATCAGTAGCAGAAAAAGCTAAGAAAGTGATAAATACTATCAAGCAAGATATTTATTTGATTAAATATGACATTAATCTTATTTACTATGACACCAATCGAAAAAGGTAATAATATTATGAATAGATAACACGCAAACATGAAAAAATGAGAATTTTAAATAGTGAAGATTGGAAAAATTTTTAAGATTGGAAAAAACAAAATTGGAAAGAGATTAATTCTTGGCTGTCGTAAAAGTCAAATGAAATAGGTAAAAACGTATGTAATAAATATGACATTTAAATCCTATCAAGCAAAGACATTTATTTGATTAAATATTACATCAATCTTATTCACTATGACACCAATTGAAAAAGTAACTATATATTTTTTTTTATTTAAAGGTAACAAAAATATAAAAAAATAATAGTATAAAAAACCAGCATAGTGATGGTGTGACCACCACAAAAACATATGACGTATAAATTTGACAATTGTCTGAATACGTAACGAAAAACATATACGTTAAACTTAACCTCCACTGCTAGCGACAGAACCAATCAAGGTTCTACATTTTAATGGGGTAAAAACAACCAAAAATTGATACTTTTCGAAACTGTGGCTAAATGATATGAGCGTGAAACCTGATTTACACTCCGCCAATTTGACATGCTAAGAGTGCACTATATTGTTTATCACCAAAAAGTTAATAAAAAAAATGTTAGATGTTCAATATTTTAAGTAACACCTAAATGAAACGCAACCTAAACGGTCTAAATATTACATTAAAGTTAATTGGTTAATGTTAAATAATGACAATGATTTTTGTGCCGAAATAAAATTGTTAAATGATTACTGTCTCACCTTTTGGTAAATGATGAGGCTGTCTAATATAGAACGCGTTAACCTGGAAGAGGTATACAGTTGGTTATTTAATGCCTCTATAAAACTGGAATTAACAAAAAAAAAAGTCTAATGTTAAATCGTTCACAATACGTTTAAGAATCTTTTGTTGTACATGCAATACCTTATAAGCTGATGTTATTAATCAATCAATAGTAAGACTTTTATCACCAACATACTTGATAGAAAAGTGCTTGTTGTTAAAAATGTACGTCGTATGATATATTATGGACGATTGGGTCGAGAAATGTGTTATGAGATCGTCCGATACTGATAATGGATAGGCTAAGAAATGAACCGATTTCGTGTTACTGATGGATACCCGTTAATTAGTATTAATTATAGAACAGATGGTATTGCTGTTACGTATACGTATGATGCGACATCTGGAGTTGTTATTACATGTAATATAATGTTCGCTTCTGTTATTCATGGAAATATATATGTGATAATAAATATATATGGTGTCATGCAAGCTAATGTAACTGTTAAATGTACATGCTACGAGATTCGGCTGTCTTAGAAGATAAATATTTAAGAAACAATATTTCTTTGCACTATGTATATAAACTAAGTTTGTATTACGTCTTAAAAATAAAGTTATTTTGAAATCGCATTATTTGCTTACAGTGAAACAAAAATTAGAATAGTAAAGGGGATGTTCGGTTAGCGGCGTGCGCAAATTTATAAGAAAAAGAGATAAAAGACAAGATACTGTTTCAAACAGAAGATTTATTGAGATTTTATTAGCAAATATTTGAAAAAATTAATCCCGAGTTCGTAGGAGAAAATATATGTACTGTTTAATTTATTGATCCCCTTTTTTGTAGGCTTCTTTTCTTTAACAGGTTTTAATACTAATAATTTAGCTTTAATTAAACAGAACAGAAACAATAGGTATTGATCGAAATAATTATTTTAAAATAAATAATAAATAATAAAATAATAAAATAAATTTATGCGGATAAAATACTATCCGCATAAAAAGAGATGGTTATTACCATCCTTTATTTGAAGGTTATAGAAAGACACTGTAATTACTGCATGCATTTCTTTTAGAATGGTTCAATAAAATATTAAAATTATATTATATGAAAATAAAATGCACGCCGCTGTAATAGGTAAAATCAATAACAATATTTAAGGGAGTGGCCAAGGCAAACCTGAGAAGTTAACCGGACCTCCCAATCCTGCATCAGCTTCAAGAAGACTCATGATAACAGCCATAGCAGCTTCGCCATTACCATCTAGCGGTGGGAGTGGGGGCGAAGAAGGAGGAGGGCTGGTGGTGTGGATGTCATTTATCTCCGGCGGTGGCGACCCTTCTGCACCCACTGAGCTGAGCGGCACGTTGTTCCGTATTTCGTTGTTGAAGCTGTCCATATCAACGCCTAGAATATTGTCTACAAGCGATGACTGAAAATAATACAAATCTGTTATATCGGGACGGCGCGATATTTTAAGCAGACAATTAAAACATCCTACTGCTGCTACCAATTATTATTTCATAAGAAAACCGTTTTAGTGATTTATTTTACAAAAAGTTCTACTGCACACTGTTAACTTAAAAAATCCGCCGTGTGGTATTCGGCTGAGTAAAATTCGGGTAGACCAACCTCATTTTTTACCGAGGTGTCGTAAAAGGCGACTAAGTTAAGTTGACATCAGACAGGTGGCCGGTCGTAAAATACGTTGCCAAATCATGTGAAAATATGTTTATGACATGTTGTGCCGACTCCACATAGAGTGGGATAAGGGCAGGAGGATGCAAAAGTAATAATAAAATAATTTTATTATTACTTTTGTATTATGGATCTCCGCAAAGTAACGCCTAATTCTATAAATTATTAGGCAGGAGGATGGTTAATTTAAAAATGTATATTGTTTTTTGAATATTTGGTTAAGAAAAACATCGTGAGGAAACCGGCATGTCACACTCTGAGTCAAGAAGAAGATTCCTATGCTCAAGAGAATGTTAACCTAACAATACGCATTTGAGATTGGTAGATTAAAGCTCGAACCCTTTTCTCTCATTAAGGGTCAGAAGGCCTTTGCACTGTGCTATATAGTATACAGGCCGTAACAAAGCAGGCTATTTTCAAGCGTGTTCAACGTTAAACTACACTGTTATTATATAAAACACGTTTCGTTCCAACACCATCCAACCGACAGTCTTTATCGATTCAGCGTTCACTAAAAATTTTTACCTGCTGGTTGAACACAGCATCCTGCAGCATATCGGATGGAAGGCCCGGGGAATATTCCGTTGAGGACCTCCTTAAGGCTTCTTCGGCTATGGTGGAGCCTATTTTATGTGATTCAATCTGTGAGTCAATCAAACGCTGCATATCCAGGTCGGCCTCTGAAAGCCGACTATCAACGTCATCGAAGAACGGCCCGCCTGTGAACAAACGGACGTATGGCGCACGACGTCACACATACATACCGTCGAGGAGGGGAAGCTAGTATCATGGGGAGGGGAGTAGCGAGGTATCGTGCAATACTGCAGTGTGCTCTAAATATACATGCAGCCTTTTAGAAAGCATATACTTAGGATATAGCCACGCGGTGCCAACATAAAAACTAACAAAGTAAAAAGTAGTTCTACGAATGAACTAAAAATCGTTGCCTACTAAAAAAAAAATATACATATTCGTAGAACACAATCCTTATATTATTAATGCGAAAGTCTTTCTGTCTGTCTGTTAAGCTTCAACGACTAATCCTTTGGATCAATATTGATGGAATTTGGTACAATTGAAAATTATATACCGGGTTAGGATACACACAAAAATGGTATTAAGAAAAAAACAAGTAAGTACGTCGAAGGTAAGTATAAGATAAGTAGGTCGAACAATGAAGCTAATGCGAACAAAATCACGAGCTTAATAATTTTAAAGAAACATATTTAGCTTCAAAGGTAAATTACGTTTGAAAACGAAATCTGGACCTGCCTGTGGTTAAAACTGGAGAGTCAGAAATCTTAAAATTCTTAAAACCATAATTTACTCTGATCTTGAGACATCTAGACTGAAAGATAGGTTAAGCACATTTAATACGAATAGAAGATTAGAGCGTAGATAGAGAATGATGGAGAACTTTAAGAAAAGATGTTAACAAAAATAATTGGTATCGTAAACTCCACCAAAATGGAAAAATAAGTTTAAGAGCATTTTACCGTTAAAAGGAAGAGTTTAGAGATTTCATATATTTTTAAGGTTATATATAGAAGTTATTATAAATAGATCGAAGGATAGAGCAAAAATAGGCCAAAATAAAAATATACTGGAGAAGAATTGGTAGACTTGTTACATTCGCGGTAGCGCTGTTCAAGAATAAAGAACCATAAAATAACTGAAAATTTTGGAAAAAAACGTACACAGACAATAAGGAAAAATACAATATTGCCATTAAATTATACTTAATGCAAAAAAAATCCTTAAAAAGTTAAATCCAGCAAAAATGCTTACTCGGGTTTACATTGAACGGGTATTTCCCTACACCAGGGTTCGGCAACCGTTTTATACTAATGAGCCATAAATTACGATTCAAATTTTCCAGATTTTGAGAAGCAACTAGGAACGAAGGTTACCGATCTCTGACATAGATATTACTCTGGATGGCTTATTATTAAATAAAAAAATCATCCATAGTAATGACTGCGGTATGTAAGTTAAAATACGTCAATTAGCATTTTTTTGTATATCACCAGATCAGAAATGTGTAGCTATTTAAAGAACGTTTTACATAATATTGTTATTGGCATATCAATCCAAAATTTATTAAATAATAAGAAATAAATGCATATATCTTTTATTAAGAATTTATCTATAAAATGCCATATCATTTCTGATTGAAAATTTATGTCGTTTTAAAATCTGCATACTTTTCTGATAAGGAATATATTAATTTTAAAAAACATATGTCTCTTTAATTGAAAATGATTAACATTAATTATTTTTCATTAACGATTAAGTATATAACATACTGAACCGGATTAACAATTAATAAATTAATATTTCATTTTCGTTAGAATAAATTCATTTATAAAATGTCATTTGTCACGTAATTGAAAATGTGTTGGTATTTAACAATTATAATTAATATTCTGAAACGTAACAAATAAACAATTTCGTCACAATCTACTTATTTTAAGTAGTATGCGCCATTCAATTTTTTTTGTGCGTGTTAATGATGGTTCTCGTTTATATTTTAGTGTATATTATTTTCTCATTAACCGAAAATGATAGCAGAATTTATTACATTTTAGAAATGTTAGTAGTAAGAAGTGTCATTATGTCGTTTTGAAAATTGAATTTACTTAAGAAACGAATTAGTCCTAAGCACAAGAAGCGCCCGGATTCAAGCAGTGTCCTGACGCCCCATATTCTGACCCCCCCCCCTCCCCCTGTTATCTAATACGTTTTGGCGCTCTCCAACGCTCCCGGGTGCATTACACCCCCTGCATGGGTCAAGATAGGCCTGCGTTATGGTTACAAACACTAATGTATAAACTGGGAAAGCTGGCTATGTTACGAACTTTCATTGAATATGTCATATTCTTGATAGTCGTCCAAACTTGGTTGTTCCCAGTTATCGGTGACCAGGGTGTTATTCGCCACGAGACATTCCACTTCCTTCGTCCACGGATTTCTGGAATACCAATACCATATTTTGAATTGCACGTATACAAAAATACAAAATGTATTCACATTCAAACTGTCTTTACATACATTTGTGAATTAACACTTTATTAAATAAACAACTCTATAGCTGGTTTGAAAAATTGGTTCTACCGAGAAGAGTCGCAAAGAAAGCGTTTGCTCTTTTCGAAAAGATATTTTTTTTATAACGAGTTACATTATGTTACTTCTATCTTGTGCAAAATCAGAGAATACCTAGTAAAATTCACGCATATTAAAATTAGCATGATCCTCAAGAAAATAAAAAGGTATCAAATTCAAATTCAAATTCAAAATATTCTTTATTCAAATAAACTTGTAAACAAGTACTTTTGAATCGTCAACTCTACTGCTGGTTCGGAAAGCTGTTCCTACCGAGAAGAGCCAGCAAGAAACTCGGCGGTTGCTCTTTTAAAAATATAATTCTTATGACTAGTTACATTATGTCGTTACTGTCTTGTACAGGTTCAAAGAGAGCTATATCCACACATTCTTATCTTCTAAATAATCTTCAAGAGTATAGTAGGCTTTCTGTATCAGCCTCTTTTTAATAGTGTTTTTAAACTGCTGTAATGGCAAAGTTGAAATTGATTGTGGAATTTTATTATAGAATCTTATACCTAAACCCACAAACGAATTACGTACTTTTGCAAGGCCCAAAGCAGGAGCCGCAAGCTTATGTCGGTTCCTGCTTTGTCTATTGTATACATCACCTATCGTTTTATCATTATAGTGACATGTCTTTTTAAGGAATTAGGGCCAGAAATATGGGCTCCAAGGGATTCAGGGCAGAAAAATTAGTCTCTATAAGCAATTTTGGATTTGAATCAAGCAGGGATAAGATATGATCTTTTTAAGGGATTTAGGGAAGATACATTTATCTCTGCCGGTGCCGGTTAAATCTAGTGCTACTCAGCGTTTCTGACACGATTGTATGTGACCTCGTGGGATTCTACCAATTCTAGATTTTTGCTGCGGTGTCACCAATTCAATATGTAAATGTGGAATGGAACGTAAGATGAATGCTTGTAACGGAATGGAGATGAGTGTGTGAGTGACAAAATTTTGATGGAAGTCAAGCATATAAACTGCGTAATAGAGAGGATGAAAAATTCACGTAACCGTACGAGTACAGAAAAAGAACACATAATGATTGTGGTATTTTAACTGATAAACTGACACAAATGATGTCTGGAGTCATTATATTGCAGTAAGGAGAGCTATTGTAAAATGTGTCTATGGAAAAAAGAGAAAGCAAAAATGGTCTCACTTTTTATATGCGATTAGATAAAGATACGCAGGGGGTTTCTTACCCCCTGCGTATCGTTATCCCTTTGATTTATATTTGCCCTCATTATTTGTTGAGCACAGAGACCCACAGGCCTGCCTATGGTTCATCACCTCCTCGCGTCGTTACCCCAATACTGGGTGTCGTGACCTTTATATAAAAACAGTTTGTCCCTAACAATGTTCATCCATCTGTGCCTGCTTTTGGCCACGTGGATGGTCTCGGAGACATGACCATTGAGTGTGGTGCGAATCTGGTCTGACTAACGCATAGGGCTATGTCTTCTAGGTCTCTTATCATCGACCTTGCCAGTGACAATGAGTGTCTGCATGTCGTCGTCAGGCTTGCGAGCAATGTGCCCAAAGAACTCAAGGATCCTCCGTAGACATATGTTCGAAAGCCTCGGATTTTTTTTTATTTTGAGCTCTTCAAGCAATAACTTTTTAGTCCTATGCGCCGTTCATTGGATGCGTAACAATTTTCTCCAGCGCCACTGAAAAGCATCAATGCTTTTGCAGTCTGCCTGTTTGAGCGTCCATGTCTCTGCGCCGTATAAGAATATTGAGACAAGTGTGATTTTTGTCGTGCCTGATGCTACAGTCTTTCCATATTTTCTCCAGCTGAGGCACTCTTTGACTTTCCAATACCTACGGATTTCATTTTCGCACGAACCGGTATTACTCATTGTAATTGGCTCACCTACTCTATGTATAATAACTCTATGAAACTATATCGCAGATAAATAAATAAATATCTCACTTAAAGGGCTTGAACTGAGTCTGAATTCGTGCATAGGTGCCATCTTTCTTCTTGAAGCAGTACGCTGGTGTTTTCATCAATTCCCGACGGAGGAGCGCTGCCTTGTGTATCCTGGCAACAGTGCCAAGCTCTATCCCGCTTATATATTCATACAAGCTAGTTCCAAGCAGCTCTTGTGGTAGGAAACCAAGAGCTAATGTGACCCTGGAATAACAACGGGACTTACAAAGACTCCACATACACTTTTATCCCGCTCTCTTTCTATTAGGTTATTATAATAGATTATCTTTTGGAGCAATAGTGACAAATTTTAATAAAAGTAAAACAATTTATATAACGGGTTAACATATGGGGTACAGAATATACCATTTTTCATTTAGAAGCATAAATAAATACAATAGATATTAAGGGGAAAATTAACATTTAATTTAAACGTAATCCAAGTACAATTAGT
Source organism: Morpho achilles (assembly GCA_947086495.1). Lineage (NCBI taxonomy): Eukaryota > Metazoa > Arthropoda > Insecta > Lepidoptera > Nymphalidae > Morpho > Morpho achilles. The sequence goes on along the minus strand of CAMTZB010000022.1, from coordinate 8,644,394 downwards.
TTAGGTATAAAAGAAATTAGGGTTGGATATTAAAGATTTATTTTCATTAAATCGTCCAAATCGTACATATTGACATTGGTTTCTCAAATAATTATCAAACATAATTGTGGTATACCCATTATTAATTGAGCGGATCCCTGAGACCCTTTTGAGCTTTTAATTCAAAATTACGCTGCTAGCTACAAAACAGTATAGGTCTCCACTCTCCGTTTTTGCTGAGAAGGGTTAGAGCTATGACCCACCATTGCTCCAATGCGGTTGGTAGGTTACACACATCCACAGAATTTTCTAGAGATACGCAGGTTTCCTCATGATAATTTATTTTATCAAAAGCTTAAGATAAATTTCAATTATGAATTAGACAACTTTTAATGGATAAACTCATTGGTGCCTGCCCGATGTTTGAGCACGTGACCTTACCAAAAGAGAGGTCTATCAAATAATCGGCCTCACCGTTGGACTATCAAAGTTCTTTAGTAATAAGGTTGCAAAATTTAAGAGGGTTCTAAAGCAATGTTTCATTCGACATAAGACATTTTAACTTACCTTTGGTCAACGAAAATAAACTTTCCATCAGTAGCATGCCTAGATATGTATTGTATTAATCTCGTTTGGGGTACCGGTGGGTTTCCCTTTTTGAGATCGTTGTACGGCCTCCCCACGGCCACGAGGCAAGAGAGGTTGCAAGCTTCCCCATCATCAGGCATCCCATCTGCAAGGTTACCGGCTTCGCACATCTCTACTGGCGCCCAGGACTTCAGATAACCTAAAATGCAAAATTATTAATTCTAAGAATTGTTAAGGAAATTCAAATTATATTGGAACGTCATACCCTTATTGAGAAAGGAATCTAGATCCATTTCTAATGACAAAGGCTAATGCATGACAAAGTGAGCGAAGTCCATAATCTATGAACAATCCGCACTATTCGAATGTTGTCCTCCGCCAGATATTCGTACCATAGCAAAGAACAGCGACACTAAAATCCTTATAGAAAAGATCGAAAATTTTCACGGCTACCATTAGTGGCAAACATTTTCTATAGCAATATAAACGAAACTTGACTATTTACTTGGTATATTATACTCTAGTGAAATTAAAAATAAGCATAACTTTTCAGGTAGATATCCCTTAAAGGTTTGTACCATTACAATTTCTATCACGATATACGGAAATCGAATATCTTAGAATGGAATGGGGCTGACACACTTTGAATTTTCTTAAGTAATTTATGATTGCTTTTCACATCCAGCAGAGTTGCGAAACAAAATCTGTAATATTGAGCAAACCAAATCGGGAACAAAAGCCGGAGTATCATGAAAATAAAGTATTACTGTCCCACTGCAGGGAATAGGACTCTTCTTTCCGTTTTGGAGAGAAGGATTGGAGCTAAGAACTACCACGCTGCTCCAATGCGGATTGGTAGGATACTCATATCCACAGAAATTTTAGAGATAAACAGGTTTCAATGTTTTCCTTCACCGAAAAGCGTGTGATAAATTGCAATTATCGATTGGACACATAAGTTTTAACACATAATACCTCAAAAGTAAGTGACGAAAAACAAATTGAAACATTTATATTACTTAAGTAATTAACGCGTTAAGAAGACAAGCAGAAAAAAAAGAGTGTATCTTTGATGTGCCATCAGCCATACCTGTGTATTGTATGACGACGTATTTCTTGTCATGGGGTTGCTTCTTCTTCGACTTATCATTCGGTTCGGCTTCTTCCTTGACCTGGTTCACCGACGAGCTGGAAGCGGAGTTGCTGGTCACCGTGGCTGTCGCTTCCATGGCAGCCCTGGATTTGATGCGGCAGAAGAAGGAACGACGAGCTCCGGGACAAAACCGCGAGGCTCCAGCTATGAAATCCGCCTTCAACGGTAACATTGCTGTAACAAATATTTTACAAAGCAAAACTAAGCGTCCTCGTTTCTTAAGATATTTGCATTTGCACTTATTTTAATGGCATTCCTTTCATCATAGGCAAATAAGATGATTAAATAGTTATAATCGATTAAATTAATTTAAACTAAGAACTCACTCTTGGCATCGATAAGACGTTCGCGCGGGCTAAGGTCTGAAGAAGACAGTTGTTCTTTCACTTTAGCGACGTCTTTCGGGTGCAGGATGTCGAATAGACTCTGACCGAGGAGCTCCGACTGTAAAGATCGATTTAATATATTTTGTACAAATTCATTCTTTCGTCTAATTGTTCTCGGGTATTTTTCTGTCGCCTCAAACGACTATGGACGTCTATAGGTATGTCTCCAGTTGAGCATTAACTAATGCTCAACTGAACAAAGTAAGAAAACATTGTTAACTAAAAAAAAGTTTTTCCCTATTTATTGGCAGACGGATTACTGATATGTCTGTCTTTGTACTTGCGTCTACAAACATTATGTTAATCTTCGAAATCACCACAAACACCTGGTGATCAAAATATCTTTTTGTCGGCTTTTACAACAATGCGCCTTCACTGACTTGATTAGCTCAGTATAGAGTTCTTTAAGGGAACTCCTGTGTTTACGTTAAGATACTCCATATGTGATTTTTTAGTTGCTGAGTGCGTCTTATGACGCACACTGTCATCTACCAGATATCAGATCTATAAGTAATTACTATTTATTGAGTGAAGCCTTTAGTTATAAGATACTAGGGGTTTCGACGAAAAGATCTTAAAATTTTCTGGAATAATAACATAAGACTTTTTTTCCGGACTCTAGTGGTCAACTAAGTACTCGAGGACTAACTAGACATGCAAAACACTAGTAAATTAAACATTGCAAACTTTTGTATGTTAATAAATATATACATTATTTGGTGTGTTCATAAACATATACAAATAAAAAATTCCAAAATAGTTATGTAAAAAATAGGCATTCAAGTTAAAACAGTCGCATCGCAAATCACGTAGCTTTAAAAAACGTCTTTTAGAATTCGCAGTTAAATAGCACTATCTTTAATCATTTTGACTTACGGCAAAACGCATTATATTAGTACATCTGTAAAAATCAATTGGACACATAAGTTTTAAAAGAAAACTTGGTATCATATAAAAAAAATCAAAAATATTTTATTTCAATAACAAGCATTGCAAATTGCTATAAACGAGATCTCCTTTTGAGCATGAAAATGCTTGTGATAGGAGATCCACTCTTCCTAGACTTAGTTTTTACATAGAACTATTAATTAATACATACTCATTAAATACATAAATTAATTAAACATATCATATAATATCAATATAAAAACATCAACATTCCATATAAAAAAATACGTATGTACGGATTTTTAAAGTATGTTTGTACCATATTGTATAACATACAAATAACATTAAAAAAAGCAAATATTACAGAAATATCTACTAAGCAGATGTCACATTACTTACAGTCGCGTCGCTAAATATATTAAACTATATATCTTTCAACCAATCCATTAAATGTATTGGTCATTTTACGGAATTTCATAGATTGGATACAAGGGTTTGCTAATATTGTATCCTGCAATGTATGGTTACCATATAAACATCATCGGATCGCAATGAATTCTTCATATTACTATAGATTACATTACACTAGCTCAGTGACTCAAGAACTATTGTCATGGACTGATGTCGGTTTGCATACATATCTTCTAACTATTTCGACCATATCGAGCCCATTTGTCCAAACACTGCTGTCATCTGCTAAGTGGTTCTGAACTTGTTTATCAGGTTCAGATTATAATCTGAGTTTTAGAAACAAAATTTACCAAGTAATTCGTTTTTCATTTGTATTTAAGCGTATTATGCGAAAGAAGACCCTTGATCTATCCCTAATGGCCTATCCAGATAATCGAAGGCAGTTATTTGGGACGATTGAATTTAAATTCTCGACATTAACCAATACATTATTCCAATATTCCATACATTATTGGCTGGCTATGATTAAATATTTAACTCAACAAATTTGGGATATTGTCACAAAAATGTTTATCTTGGTATTTAACTAAGACGTATTAAAGTGACTGAATACTAATAATAGGCGGCGCTTGTATTCTATCTATCTATGCTGACTTCTGTTCGCGTCTGATACTAAAAAAATTCAAGCAACCTACAAACCACCAACGTCAGGCATACAGGCCAAGCTCCGTAAAATATCTATTACTAAATTACCTGATCGTAATGCAGTATTCTCGTCACTGAAGTGGACGCGTAGAGGAGCCTGCCACGGTCGCATCCGATGACCATCAAGAAGCATTCCTTAGCCGTTTGCAGGACGAGCGCGTTGAGCTCGCGTTCAGTCAAGAAAGCTGGACGCGGTCTCACTGTCAGCGGGCCCGCTGAGAGGGCACCCCGTATGGACCTAATATGCTGGACCGCCATTCGCAGGACGGTCAGCTTGTCGAGCTTCCGGGCCATCGCACCGCACATCGGCACCATGGAGCTTAATTCAGATATATAGTTGTTCATTTTATCGCGCCTGCGCTTCTCGATTTCGCTGTGGTTTTGTCTGAAATACAAAACACAATGAATGTATAACATAAGACCCAAGATAGCTGACCGTAATCAAAAATTTATCACGCGCTTTTCCTTGAATGAAAGCATGATGAAAACCCTACATCGCTGACAAGAATGCCTGCGATCTATTTAAGCTCCTTATCCACATTTGTGCTGCGAAGTGGGTGCTTGAACCCTAGTCTCCAAAACAGATAGAAACTTTTGCCTAGCAATAGGATAGTATTAGACTGTTAAAAAAATCTAAGAATCAAGTTCCTTGATGGCTGTATGCTGAGAGCGGTAAAACTTTACAATGAATTTCGTATACAAAACCAAATTGATATTGAAATTCATCACGGTCTTAAGGGTGAAGAAAAAATTTAAAACAACATCCCTACAGAATGGTATGATATGATAAGTATAACTTGAAAATATTATGTATGTATACATTCGCACAGTACTTTTCGATAAGATAAAACAGGCCAGGGGAAAAATTAAAGCACCGTAAACTTACTTTTTATCAGAAATGCTCCGATTTGACTTGGTGTCGTCCGTACCATCATCGTCGTACATGCTGCTTGTGCTACTGCAATATTAAAGGTTTTATAAATATTTATGCATAAAGGGTACGGATAACCAGTGCTGTGATCTCAACAAATATCAATATTTCAATATTTATATTTGAGTATAGGAATCCAAACCATTCCACTACGAAATATACTTGAGCAGAATTATTGTGAGGATGTTTTTTTTTTGTAGGTATTATTTTGTCATGTTCGAGTGGATTAGTGAAAGTGTAACAGACAGACAAAACGACACACATACTTTCTCGAGACTCGCGGCTTAGCTTGCATTTAAATCTGTGTCAAGAAGTTTTTCGTGTTAATCCCGACCCCACGTAAATTTTAATATAATGTAATTTTAACCGAAACCTTCCTTAAGTATTTCACTAGCTTTTAGTAAAAACCGTACAAAAATCAGTTCAATAGATTTTTAAAAAATCGATCACATACAGACAGACAGCTTTTGGGAACTTTGTTTGATAATATGTATAGATATTGGTAAAATGTATAATTATAATCAGTGATTTTACTTCCTGAACGGAAAACACTAGGGACGCTGTAGGGGTACAAGACTAACGTATATCCGTTATTATGAACCACCCTCTTAGGGGAGCACTTTAATATAAGATAAACTTTAATTACATAATCCCTGGTGAGTGTATAAGGATGTAGGAAAGCGAGTTTGATGGTGTTATGGAAATTAATGAGTCAATCAATATACCTCTAATAATCTAATCTATAATATTATTCGCTTAGAAATTCAGGTTCTCGGTTCGAGGCTATGGTAAGTTATGTGGTAATATCTCTAACTCATCATCTTCCTGCCCTTATCCCACTATAAGTGGGGACGGCACAACATGCTATAAACATGTTGTCACATGATTTGGCTACGTATTTTACGACCGGCCGCCTGCCTGACGTCAACTAACCTTAGTCGTATTTTACGACTCCTCAGTAAGAAAGAGGGTGGTCTATTTTACTCAACCGGATACCACACGGTGGGTCAACTTACCTTAGTCGCATTTTACGACACCTCGGTAAGGAATGAGGGTGGTCTATTCTACTCAGCCGGATACCACACGGCGGGCCGACTTACCTTAGTCGCCTTTTACGACACCTCGGTAAGAAAATAGGGTGGTACTATTCTATTCAGCCGGATACCACACGGCGTGTGGTAATATCTGTAACTAATATATAATAATGAATGTTTTTCTGTATGTCCTTTATAAACTTCGAAACGGCTCGGCTGATTTTAATGAAATTTTTAGATAATGTTTTGATTGACCCAGATGTTTTAAGCAACATTAGTAACCTTATGTATACCATACGTAAGATAAGACGTAACGTTTCGTAAAGTATTTACAAAATTTATTTAACATTATTATGTCGTAAAAGGCCACTAAGGTAATATGGCCCGCCGAGTGGTATTAGGCCGAGTAGAATAGACCACCCTCATTTCTAACCGAGGCGTCGTAAGAGTCGACTAAGATAAGTTGACGTCAAGCACACGGCCGGTCGTAAATTAGCTATCATTTCACAACATGTTAATAACATGTCGTGCCGACTAAACTTAGAGTAGGATAAGGGCAGGAGAATGATGATTAATATCTTGAGAGTTCTTCTCTAAAACTAACGAGGTCGAAAATAAATTTGCACAAGAACACACTATTTTATTTATAACTAGCTGTCCGGTCACACGTTTATGTGGCTCAGTCTGGTTTCGAATTCGCCTCAAACAATACTCAACAGTTGAAAAAATGCTCCGATCGCCATTACATTACAGGATCATCCGCTGGGTCATTGTAGATTGTTTGGAAATATAATTAAAATCAGTCCAGCCGTTTCGGAGCCCATTAAGGACACATAGATAAACATTTATTTTTACATTTATACTAACATATAAAGCTAAAGAGTTCGTTTGTTTGTTTGAACGCGCTAATCTCAGGAACTGTTCCGATTTAAAAAAATATTTTGTGTAAAATAGTCCACTTATCGCGGAAGGCTATATGCTATATATATAAAATCACGCTAAGATGAATAGGAGAGGAGCAGCAATAAAAAAAATACGAAAACGGCAAAATATATGGTTTACTTGCGTGCGCTAAGTAAACGGTGAAAGTTATAAAAAAATTAAGGGGAATTTTTGTAATAAAAGTTTCCCTATAACAGCTCTAAATAAAAGTCCACGATAGCATATGTGTAGCTTTTAAGGTTACCCCGCTTCAACCATTTTTATGGTTATCAAAATACTATATTACGGTTTTAATCTTCCACGCGGGCGGAACCGCTGGCGATTGCTAGTATTAGATAAAACTCGCAAAGCTCTATTTGTTAAGCTACATTTGGCTCTTACAACTTCAGACAAGTGTTCTTGCAATGAAAGATCAGCTTCAGTTTCTGAACTTTTATTATTACTTTCATATCTATAAAGTGAGCAAACAAAATCTTTCACGAGATACGAACTACATTCCAATATTCATGACTTTTGCTAATTTAAATATTATCTGAATATTTAGCAGAATGATATCCAGTTGACTAGAATAGATCATCCTCATTTCTTACCGAGGTGTCGTAAAAGGGGACCACCGTGTGGCAGAATAACCAGTAAAAGTCATCAATGGAAGCTTATATACCTTTAGGCACCCTACACTTTAAGGGTAAAATGTATTTATTTATTTATTTTATTTATTTAAACTTTGTAAAATTGCATAAAACTAGAGCATAATTAATGTAATTAATCGTCAAAGGCAACCACTGTAACCATTTTCGTGTGGTTACTGATAACTCGAACGCGCTCAATCAATTTCAGTTACAATTCAGTGTGCTTAGTGCGAATTTTTTTTTAACGTACTCGATCACAATAGCGTAACGTTAAACTGTATGACGCTGCAACAGCGACATCTAGTGACCGCTGTTTGAGCGCCGTACAAATCGGCATTACGCTAACGCGATCGAATGGTTTAAAAAGACTTGCTCTAAGCACACATTTATACACTAATATTATTAATGTCAAAGTCTGTATGTCTGTAACGCTTTAACGGCGAAGCTACTGGATACATAATAATGAAATATGACACAATCGACGCTTATATACGTGGCTAACATTGAGTTCTGAACTTATGTGTTTTCCTTTAGGAACGAGAAAACGTATATAAAAAATCATTGACGGTATTTTAACTCTTATTTTGACGCCACGAAAGTCACGGGTACAATCAGTTTGTTATATAAATACAAAACCAAGATAAAAATGCTTTATATTTTTGTTTTTAATTTTACTTTTATGTGCCATAACCAACAAAAACCGCAGCAAAAACCAATGAAAATAATATATTAAATTAAACTGTTAACTATACATCACCTTGTCATGATGATTATTCTAAATCAATGAATAGAAGTAATACTTGTTTAATATTAATGAAATAAAAAAAAACTTAAAAATATATTACATTAAAAATATGTCGAACTACAACGATATCATTAAATTATATTAAATACAACAGCAACAAAAACACCGAGTTCTTAGCAACTTTTCTCAGTCCTAGTGAAATTCTTAACCATATCCTCTTATAAAAGTAACAATAAAATTATTTTGCTTGGATTATATCCTCAATATTATAACAAAATAATGTACTCTACCTAAGTAGTTAATAAAGCAATAATATACAAAGAACATAGTACTTACTAAGCTATATTTTTCTTCTTCCTGTAGGTCGCGTTGGTCGACGCCGATGACGTGGAGCGAACGTCGCAGCTGGCCACATCGTCCGAACTAAAACGAAGTAAAATCTATCTACACAAGCAATAATAGCATCAATGTATATTTAAGGTGTTTAAGAAGTACGAGGAACCATAAATCATCTACGGCTAAGTATAACTGCTAATATAATGGTACTGGTTGAAACTAATAAAAAATAATCAGGCAGCAAAACCTACATATATTATTGAAAATGTTAAAAAGACGTGGATTTAAATACATACTCCCCGATCTTGCACGAGGAAGCAACGATGAAACGTAACTAGTTATAGAAATTATATTTTAAAACTACGTTTGTTTAAACCATCGCTAACTGTAATTTAGCCAAGAAAAACAAGTTAAATGATTAGAAGTGTTGATAATGAGGCTCATGTCCAGAAAAATGCTGTGATAGTTGTTCTCCTACTAGATAGACAAGCAACCTTAGATAAATTTTAGGGTGCCGTTGTATGCATAAAATTATATGGTGTACAAATCTGTTGAACAGAACTTGGTCCAGCAGTTTCTTACATTAAACGTGTAACGTGTAAAAAGAAGAAATAAAGAATCGACGCGGGTATTTTATAGAAAAGAGAGAATCAGGAAAAAATAAGGAACGATATCGCGAAAATGAAGGTTAATTGGAATTAACGACGTGGAAGGAAACGAGACTTTTGAAAAAAAAAGTCGGGTAAGTGGATAGGCGTGGAGCTAAATCTAATCGTAGTTTGTAACAGATTCTTAAAAAACGTTACACACAATAATGTCAAGCGTGAGTTTAATTTTCTAAGAGTGTACGAATACTAGATTTCCTGAGAAAATGTAAAGAAGAAGTGATACGCATTGGGTTTGTCCAACTACGAAGCACTTAGGCGCTTTATAATTTTATCTTCTTAATATACCTAAATGGAATGAACAGTACCAAATGTAAAGGCTACCATACAAGTGTTGATGAAAGGGAGGATTAAAACTAGGGATGAAATAGAATTATTTTAACGAGCGGTTTTATATGGACCTGTGGAATCACATTTGTAGTTTTATATGAAATTCACGTGAGGCAAGCATTGTTATTTTAATGAATACATCATTCATAGGGGATCAACATTTCGAATATCAAAATATTTGGACAAGCCTAATAAAAGCACCTTAAAATTACATTTAAAACATCTACGCTACTAACAGAATTATAAAATATATATTTAATTCGGATAATACGTATTTAGCGTAATATTTTAACTAAACTATAGCAAGTAAATCAAAATAATCTTAGAACGCACAATTTTCCGAACCTTCCGAATTTTCCGAACTGAATAGTTGACGATTCAAAAGCACTTATTTTAAACTTTATTTGAATAAAAATGTTATTTTTTATTCAAACAATTTAATTTTTTATTTTTTATTAATCAGTACAGCAACAATACTTCTATGGAAATAATTGTTAGTTATACAAGGTAATAGTAGTTATAATCTCCTCTCATCTTAATCAGTAGCGCTTCATGATTTTCGGGATGGGTCAAAAATAAGATTTTAATAATATTAGTGTAGTATTTTAAAACAATATTATTGGAAAAAGGGTGATTTTATATTTTCTACTTCGAATGAAAATAATTAAGTTTTATAATTTCAAGAAATATTCGTAAGCTGTGTAATACGATCAGTGATTTTACCCGTATTAGAAGATCTCATTATGATTTTTCAAAATTAAAAAATTATAACAATAATTTTTTCTTCCCTTTTCCATATCAATATTGTCAATGTTACATTAAAAAGTTGAAATAATTACAAAAAAAAACAGTAAAAGCAAGATGAAGAAAGTACAGAAACGTGACATTACGAATCGGGACATCACTCAGCTTAAATTGAGGTTTCAACGCCGATATTAAATATAACTTGAATAATTTGAAGTTTCTATTTAAATAAATTATGTAACAAAACTCAGATGTAAAAGGTAAAGTAATTTATCCCACAGCTAATGCTCACCACACTGACAGAATCCCAGGATTTTTCTAATATGCCTATCAACACTCAATGATTTTCTTAATGAAAGACAAGTTTTTTAATGTAAGGCATTAATTGGTGTCTGGGTTTAAAGAACGTGACCTTGTAAAGGTACAGATTGCTCTCGTATCGTCATGGAACCTTATCGTATATCTTAGTACTGACTGCTACAACTGGTTCAGCTACATACTTATTCTTCTTCTCTTATCTTTTTTTTTACAACGAGACAGGACCAGTACTTAAATAGAGTATAACTGTTCATAAGATATATTGAAAAATAAGGCGAAAAAATATAGACATTAACCGGTATACCTTATTTGCGGACTGTACATGCAAAATTAAATTATCTGCAAACGCGGATGCAAAATCAATATTTATTTAATTATGTGCTGAGTCTGCAAAGGGAAAAATAATGAACCTTTCAACGCGAACTAAAACGTGTTGTGTTTATGTTTCTATATTATGTAATCAACACTATCTACCGCTGTCTGTGACAGTTACGAGTATCTTTATATAAACTCTGTGCTCTAATCTATGGCAGTTATCTTTATCTATCCTCAGTTACCCTATTTTCTGTGCTTCTATTTATGTCAGTTATCCCTATCTATCTTCAGTGTCTGTATATATAGTTGTGGTTTTTATCTATACTCTGTACCTCTATTTATGCCCGGTGTCCCTATCTATCTTCAATGTCTGTATCTATAGTTCTGATCTTTATCTGTACCCTGTACCTCTACTTATGCCACTTATTCTTATCTATCCTCAATGTCTCTATCTAAATTAGTTATTCTAATCGCAACTCAGTTGTATTCTTTAATATGTTTATGTAAAAATAACTTATTTAATTCACTATTATCGTTTTTTCGTCTTAATTGACCAACGGATTCACGAAAGGAAGCTACCATTATCATTACTATTAAAATAATAGTAATGATAGACTTAAATAATCGTAGAGTAAAAATAAAGCTAGTCATATTTTTTTTACTATAAGTACTAGTGGTATCTGCAACTTCTTTATGCGCCAACTGAAGTATATAAGTACCCTCAACAATGCACTATTTATTTCACCCCAGTTCCGGAAAGTTTTCCCGGTGTTACCATACTAATATTATGAATGTGATAGTCAGGCTGTTCATTTTTATCTGTGTCTGTTGCGTTTTTACGGCTAATCCTTTATAGTAATATTCATGAAGTTTGATATAATTGAAGATAATATAACAGGCTAACAAAAGGACAAAAAATCCTTTTTTATGTCTTATAGAACATTAACCGTATATTAACACGGAGGAAATGACGGGTACAGCTTATATATATATATATTATAGTAGTAAATATATTGTTCGATACTCCACTTTTAATATGAAGGCGAAACATTGTGAATGAGTGTGTGTGTGTGTGTGTTTGTATTAATACCACTTTGGCGTTCCAACATCTGAGCTGAACGTATTTGTTAAAAAAGTATGCCCGTTGGTTTGTAAAGCATCTTAATTATTACCTGATCTTTGTTTAAATATCAATCGAATTTAATCGAAAAAAGTTAAATTAATTAAAATCTACGATCCCACCACAAAAACTAACCTTCTTACAAACCATTTACAGTTAATTATTTAACCATCTAACCTGAATGAGATATACACATTGACATGACATTTCAAATTTCACAGAACTATTTTTTCCATCAGTTTATTAATAAATCTGGTAAAAATATTATTCCAAGTCATCCAAAATCAAATAATGTGAGGCGAGCAAGAACTAGGTTACAGAAACTACAGTTACAAATATTCAATATAGATGGCGCTGTACCATATTAAATAGCGCTATCGAGTTGCCGTCCTGTAATAATGATATAGCGGGGTAAAATATGCTATCGTTGCGACGACACCTGTTTAATGTAAATTTTTTAGAAATGCCACTGTTGGGAAATCTGACATGTGGCATCATTATTGAATCATATTTTGAAACACGGTATCAAATAGAGAGTATCGATCATGAGTGGCGGTTTTACGGCTTTTTCACTATAGCAATATTCGAATAAAAAGTACCGCACGCACAAAAGTATTGGTGGGGTACAAATAAAAATATTTGTCAAAAATTTTTGAGTTCAACACAAACCTTTTCATACCACATATCACTTGATAACCATGAACAGACGGATGTCTAGTCCGTTGGACTAAATAATAATACAATACTTTAATACTTTGCAAAGCAGCTTTAAACCGTAATTGTGGAATGGTGCGAGCGGATTTTGAAAACAAGGGCTTCAGAGTTCAAGCCCCGGGCGAAGACTAATAATAAATACGTCTACACAGAACAGTACATTTCATCATGCTGCAAGGATGCTGCTGTAACACCCCTGGTCATGTGGAAAGCAGTTCAACTATTCAGGTTAGTATAAAATTGTTGAAATAAAAGAAAATGTTGGAAAAAGTCAATCCACCTGGGCGTTTTCATCGCAAACGCTGCCGAATCCGCTCGAGATAAAACAAAGCAATGTATGCTAGGGATATTTTTATTTTAAAAGACTACAAAAAAGTTGTTGATTGCAAATGTCTATCTTTGAAAGGTAATATAATACTATATCCATTTTAAAATAAAATAAGTTAAAAATATTAAAAGCTTTTAGTCATTAAAATTTCATCAGACTACTGTTAACCGTCCAGGAGTTCCCTTGTCTGGAGCCTATCCTGGCAGAATCAGGTCATGCTTATCATAAACATGCATTGACATCGGGACTGGAGCATTGTGTAAAATTTCAGCTAATTCGGACACCGATAAGTGGATTTAATTCAAATTGCAAGACTCCACCTTTACATACATATTAAAGTAAAAGTAAGTAACGGCCTGTTAATATCCCACTGCTGAGAATAGGCCTCTTCTCTCCGTTTTGGGAGAGAAGGATTGGAGCTAAGACCTACCACGCTGCTCCAATGCGGATTGGTAGGTTACACATACCTCCAGAATTCTCTAGAGATATGCAGGTTTCCTCACGATGTTTTCCTTCACCGAAAAGCGTGTGATAAATTGCAATTATCAATTAGACACATAAGTTTTAAGAGAAAAACTCATTGGTGTCTGCCCGGGTTCGAACCCGAGATCGTCTCTAGAGATTCACACGGTCGCACCGATGGGCCATCACAGCTTACATACATATAATGCAAGATAAATAAAAGAATTAAAAAAAAAATTAAAAAGATCCCGTGCAATGCGGTATTTAAAAAGTTAAAGACACAGAATACACTCTTATCTCACATAAATAAGTTGGTTACTTTACCTAAGCATTTCTTGGTTAACATTATATTTCTATGCACCGTATAATTTAAATGAATACCTGAGAAGTTATCGAAAATTCTCACGCTTTCTCTCTCTCTCTCTTTTTAGGCGACTAAAAAGAGAGGGGAGGTCTCTACATCGCAATACGTTGGTCACCACTTACCATCGTAAGTTGTTCCTTTTGCGCGGATCATGCATATGGTCATTCTGATGGCGGCTGTACTGCTGCGAGTGCTCGGTGTTAATGCTACTTTCGCTTACATCGTCTCGACATTCGTGCCTGTGTTTATAATATATAAAAACACATTTTTTGACTATTGAATATTAATGTTTACACGCCGTATGGTATCCGGCTGAATAGAATAGTACCACCTTCATTTCTTACGAAGGTGTCGTAAAAGGCGAATAAGGTAAGTTGACCGACCGTGTGGTATTCAGTTACGTAGATAGACCACCATCTTTCTTACCGAGGCGTCGTAAAATAAGACTTAAGTTTATGGCAGGCTGCCGGCTGGTCGTAAAATACGTAGCCAAATAATGTGACAAATGTTTATTATAAAATGTTGTGCTGCGAGCGCAACACTGCGAGTGGTATAAGGGCAGGAAGATGATGATGAATATTAATATATATATATATATATATATATATATATATATATATATATATATATATATATTAAATAGCAGAAAAGATTGTCACCAACACAGAAGGTTTTTTTATCGTGATTTATGAGGAAGGTTCAGGTGTATAATTTAGTATGATTTTGTGTTAAATTGTTCCAATATGACAATAATTGTTAAAAATTACAGGGAAAATTAATACGTTACAAACGATTATGGAAATATCGTAATATCTATATTAAAGGTATCCAGAAAATTCCTATATGAATAAATCTTAAAGTGAATTATAGAAAAGATGAGAAGTACGAGATTAAGTTAGTATGTTAATGTTATGAGGAGGGATGAAAGTCATGTGACTAAAAGAGTTTTAAATATGAATGTGGATATGTGTATGTACGGATATAGTATGATATGCACTCAAAAAGAGTAGCGCCAGAGTTGACGAATTATAAAAGAGAATGGAAAATGAACATATATCATGCCAACATCACCTGTGGATAAGGGTAACTGCTTTTGATTGCATCATTATCATATACCTTTGTGGAGATTTCCTTTTGCGGTCATGCGACGGCTGAGTAGGCACATGGGTGTGCGTGTTGGGGTGAGCGTGCGACGGGTGCACAACAAGCACACCGGGTGTTCCAGTCGCGTCCACGCACCCATAGGCGTTGTTATCCGCAACGCCCGCGCCCACTGTCAGCTCATAAGCCGGGGCACCGTTCGCAAGAGGTCTGTAACGATGAAAAAAAAACAATGAAATTCACACATCACACGACAAAGTAAAGGTAATAAGGTACTTCCATACGATATGAAGGGAATATGGAACATCTTTCGTATCGTATCAAGTAGAGTTACTTCAGCACAAAACTCAATATAACTTTTAAAAAAGGTCTTGTCACGTCACGTCTACATCACATGAAGACTATGGATTGTATAGTAATACAAGATAATGTTTTGTCTACGCTTGAAAATGGCAACTTTCAACTTCTAGTAGTTCAAGGTCGCGCCAAGTCTACTCCACATGAAGACTATATAATATTTCGTCTTATCTATACATGACAAGGCAGTTTTCAACTTTTAGCAAGAGGTCACATCATAAACGACAAGAAGACTTTGGTATGGCTGGTACAAGGATATCTAATACAATTCAAATTCAAATTCAAATTCAAAATATTCTTTATTCAAATAAACTTGTAAACAAGTGCTTTTGAATCGTCAACTCTACTGCTGGTTCGGAAAGCTGTTCCTACCGAGAAGAGCCAGCAAGAAACTCGGCGGTTGCTCTTTTAAAAATATAATTCTTAATACTATTCACATTAAGTCGATACTGTCTTGTACAGGTTCAAAGAGAGCTATATCCACACATTCTTGTCTTCCAAATAATCTTCAAGAGTATAGTAGGCTTTCTGTATCAGCCTCTTTTTAACAGTGTTTTTAAACTGATGTAATGGCAAAGCTGAAATTGATTGCGGAATTTTATTATAGAATCTTATACCAAAACCCACAAACGAATTACGTACTTTTGCAAGGCGCAAAGCAGGAGCCGCAAGCTTATGTCGGTTCCTGCTTTGTCTATTGTATACATCACCTATCGTTTTATAATTCTTTATATTTTTATGTACATAAATAAGATTGCTTAAAATATACTGTGAAGCAAATGTAAGAATACCTGTTTCCTTAAACTTCTCTCGCAGGGAATCACGCGGTCTTAAATTATAAATGCCACGTATAGCTCTTTTTTGTAAAACAAAAATTTTTTCACTATCCGCGCATTTACCCCATAGCAATATTCCATAAGACATAATGCTATGGAAGTAGGCAAAATAAACAAGTTTTGCTGTTTCGACGTCTGTGAATTGTCTTATCTTTCGAACAGCGTAGGCCGCTGAACTCAGTTTCCCTGCAAGAGTTGTTACGTGTGTGCTCCATTGGAGTTTTGTATCCAGGGATACTCCCAAAAATACAGTTGAGTTTTCTGTTTTTAGTGGTACATTATTTAAAAAGAGTCTATTTGCTGTTTTTGCAGCATTAGGTAATGCAAATTCAATACATTTAGTTTTATTCGAGTTCAGTACCAAATTATTTAGCCTGAACCAATTAGCTACTTGCGATAAACCCCTGTTTACTTCGTCAATATTATCGTCATTTCTATTTACTTTAAAAATTAATGATGTGTCATCCGCAAACAGTACAATATCGCAAATATTATGAATAAAATATGGTAAATCATTTATATAAACTAAAAACAGAAATGGACCAAGGATTGATCCTTGAGGCACACCCATAACTAAGGCCGTTCCGGATGACTGCACATCATTAATGCACACTCTTTGAATCCGGCTGTGAAGGTACGATGCAACGAGACGAAGTGCATTGTCTTTAATGCCATAATAGCCAAGCTTTAACAATAAAATTTCGTGTTGAACGCAATCAAATGCTTTGGATAAGTCACAAAATACCCCTATGGCATTTTGTGAGTTCTCCCACGCATCAAAGACATGCTTCAACAACCTGACACCCGCATCCGTTGTTGACCGACCCTTAGTAAGCCCATACTGCTCAGGATGTAATCAATATCTAATAGAGGATCAGGTCTAGACAAGAATGAGACTTTGGCCGTTGTGGACCAAAGATGTAGAAACAAGCAACGAAAGATTATGTGTTGGTAAAACCTGAATATATGGCCAGCCAACCTGAAATATCAGATACTTGATTTTTAAAGGGACAAAAAAATCTTTAAAGAGACACCGAGAAAGAGTGACAGTGCGTATCCAAAAGTCAATATTCAATGGTCAAATAAAAGAGTAATGAAATTAGATGACCTACAGAAAATATTTGAGGAATGGAGAAATAAAAACCTATAACTTCTTAAATTTACAAAGGAAATAATAACGCAAAGTAACGCCTTATTCTATAAATTATTCGTAAATTTATTTAATATCAGAATACAGTATTATTTAGGCAATTTTTGTTTTTGACAAAATTTACGATATGAATCGCTAGTGTAAGCACGGCACAACTGGTTTCTTTTGGTTATATACTCACAGTTGATATATCTATTGCAGTTAGATTAATTGCCAATGTCAAGGCTAGACTTCTCGAGTATTCATTGACACTTATCAGTTGCTGAAGGTTTATTTATACCTACAACACGTTCTTTGAGATACTGTCTGTCCATAAAGGATTGTAATAACACGTTATGAGTGTTTTGTGTTGTTCTTAATACGATTATTTATTAAAATAGCTTAACTTCGCTTTGACACTGTCTTGAAAAAAAAAAACGAAACATCGGCAAGAAAGTTTTGTTCTATACTCGTATAGTATCGTATATATATATATATATATATATATATATATATATATATATATATATATATATATATATATATATATATATATATATATATATATATATATATCGTGTGAATCGCGGCTCCAAAGATTTTCATGAAATTTAGCATAGTTCGAAACCTGGGATCGATTCCTACGGTCGTATTTAAAAAAAAAATTGCATCCAACGTAACCGTTGAAGATAGAATATTCAGTTGAATAAAACCAAACACAGGTAGTCATGTTATAGATATATGTTTAAATCAAGTATTATAAAACGCCTTGCACTTGAACCACATCATTACTGCACACCTGCTCATATTATTGTTATTACGACAGCGATGCATACATAATACGATTAAATAATAACTTGAAGGCTGTTTGAGATATCTATAATATCTTGATATTGATCTACTCATACTAGTATGCTGTCGTGCTGTGTTGAGGTGAAAAGTCTAAGATATTGAACCCGGCAATTATTTATTTCTTTTTATACATATATTTAGAAAAGAGAAAGAAAAAGTAAAAATCATATATATAAAGGCGGACTTATCCCTAAAAGGGATCTCTTCCAGTCAAATTTTGAGTAACAGAAGGAAAAAGACAAGAATTAAAGAAGAAAGAGAATACCGATAGTATAGAGAAAAAGAAAAAGTTTATATAAATTTAGCTATTTAATCTATTCATTAATTTTGTTTTAAGCGAAATGAAAACGAGGTAGTTCTCAATTTATTAGTAAAATAACGGCCTGTTACTATCCCACTGCTAGGCATAGGCCTCCTCCGAGGAGAGAAGGATTGGAGCTAAGACCTACCACGCTGCTCCAATGCAGATTGGTAGGTAACACATATCCCTAGAATTCGTTAATGATATGCGGGTTTCCCCACGATGTATTTCTTCACCAGAAAGCGTTTGATAAATTGTAATAATAATAAATACCTGGGTAATCGAGCCTTGATCGGTATTTTTTTTAAAGAAATAAAAAAGGTGGGGCTAGAAAAAAAATTAAAAAATAATTGGGCAGCCGGTCCAGGGTAAAAATACCCACCTCTCGAATACCGGTATTAATCCATACTCGATAGTACCTGAGGCTGCTAGTACATGAGAAGTTACACCATATAAAAATCATATCCTTTACGCTGATCACACGTACAATAGAACAAAAACTATTTACTGTGATATGTGATGCTGTAGAAGATTGTGAACAGTTAGATTCATCTCTCGAATGAGACACCTTATCCGAGGAGTCCAAGATTGTTACATTTCAATTGCAATGTCATTATTGCATGTTGACATACCATGTCATGTCGATATGGGGGATTCCGTGGGTGGCGTTGAGATAACTCGTGAAATGGGGAGGGAGGGGGTACGCCAAGGTCACGTATGTTTCCGCATGCTCACGGCGCGGCAACAATTACGCTCTAGTAATTACAGCAGACTGATATTATGTATAACTACTATTTTATGAAACCATAACAATTGGCCACACAGCACTATAATTGTTCATTTTTCTTGTTACCAGTGTTGATAATGTTAAGTACTGTGACATCTATACTAATATATAAAGCTGAAGAGTTTGTTTGTTTGTTTCAATATTTGAATGCGCTAATCTTAGGAACTACTGGACTGATTTGAAGAATTCTTTGAGTGTGAGTCCATTTATCGAGGAAAGCTCTAGGCTTTATAACATCACGCTAAGATGAATAGGAAAGTAACAGCAATAAAATATAGTACGAAAACGGCAAAATTTCAAGCTTTCCTTGCGTGTGCTGAGTAAACGGTAATAGTTATTCAAAAATCTTGTATTACAAAATTGTTCCACTCTGAAAGTTCTAAATAAAAATCAATACCATAATTTAGCAAGTTATAGCATTACAATAGTATAAACTGCGCTGCATATGCCACTGCCACCTAGCTAGGACGGTAACAAAAACAAAAAAAAAATGTATGAGTTAAAGTGAGTATGTAAACGTGCGTGTGTAACGTGATTATACAGATTAGACATATGCAGATTTAAACTTTTTGTCGCACACATAACTCACTGTTGTTTAGTAAACTTGTTTATCCAAATACTTTAGGAAAACTTTTTGAACTTATATTATGACAGGTTGGTAATAATTTTGTTATATAAACAATTGTTTTGTCTACAAACGCTTACAGAACTTTCTGAAAACAGAAATCCGTAAAGGTGTTTCAAACAATAAAGGTGTATTTGTCAAAAAAGATTATGAAACAAGTTTAGCTGTTTTAACTCAATTTGGAACTTCATAAAATAGTATTTTATGACTATTTAATAATCTCTAGAATACAGATAATATTTAAAGATGCAATGACTTTGGAATTAAATAAATAAATATATGGGACACATACACACATGGTCGTCCGCCCCAAAGTAAGTAACTTAATACATGTGCTATGTGTGACAGGCAACTGGTGAATATATACTTATATATTTCTTAAATACATACTTAAATACAAATATACACCCAAGCTCAAAGAACAACAAATTCATTTATAGAAAATCTTGGCCCTCGGCGGGAGCCGAAGGTAGGGTCACTACCCACTGCGCCAACGAGCCAGTCAAATTTCAAGTCAAGTCAAGTCAGTCAAGGAATTATCCGTTCTTATGGTATTTTTCCAAACTTTTAGAAACTATGTCACAGTAGCTATCGTTCATTTGAATCGTCCGTTCTTCCGATGCATTATGAAACGGGGTCCGATTCATGAGCAGCACGGACCGACACGTGAGCCGTTCAATATATATCCAATAGCAGTAAACAATATTCAAATAAAAAAGCTCATAAATTTGTATTTCCAATTTGTACCGGTTGCTTCGTGCGCATTATCGTAAATATTAAAAACTTCCGCCATTATGGTGTTTTTATCTTTTTACTAAAATAAACAAGGGATTTTTCTTAAATATTTTTTCTGTATGTCTGTTACGCTTTCTAGTTTAATCTTCTGGAGCAATAAATATATGAAAATATACTTGAATAAATATAATTTTGTACAGTTAAATATAAAAATATGTTTTCGTCGCAAACAGGAAAAAATATGACTTGCATATTTGAGGGAATTTTAAATTATCAGATGAGACGAGCAAAATCACGGTAATGAAAGTGTGAATAAATATATAGGGATCTAATTTTTTTTTCTGTTCGCTTGGTTTGCGTTGGTACTGCATTTACGGCGCCCTAGAGTTCCGCGGACTGTCATCAATCGTGCGTGAGGATCCGCCTTAAGATTAAGCTTCCAAATCCGCATTGAATTGTCTAGAATATCTGTGAAGAAGGGCGGTGGGCGGGGCCTCTGTACACGCCCTCAGGACTCCCAATACCGCGACCTCGACACAAGTGGTGACAAGAAACCACGATACGTGCCAACGCGTCAATAGAAAGAAATAAAGAAAATCAGTATTCTGTTTATCCCGCAGATTCATCGGCTGATAGAAGAGCATTTACAGGTCATCTTTTTTATCCATATTTTTTACTTTTACTAACAATATAATACAAAAACCTATCTGACTGTCTTTCTGCCTCTCTGTAACACTTTCACATCCTAAACCACTAGAGAGCAATCATGATGAAATTGTTTGTAGTCTCTTCATTCCACAAACAGAAATATTCAAACTAATACAAAAATGAAAAAAAAACCCAAATATAATCAGTGTACAACGGCAGGCTTATTCCAGATCGGTATGTCTTTCACCCAACCAGAAAATAACGAATAAAATAACATAAAAAGTTGTAAAATTAAATAAGTAATGATAAAATAACTAAATTAAAATGTAACATGAACAAATAAAATAATGATATAGTAATAATATATGACAAACAAATAAATCAAAACAAACATATAATTAAATATATACTACTAGCGTTTACCCGCAACTTCGTTTATGTGGACTGTTGTCAGGTCATAGGTTGATAATAGATGGCGCTTTTCAATGTCATCCTATTCCTGTAGAATTAATAAGACTTCTATAGCCTATATGTTACCGCGGTGTACAAGGAATAATTTACTACTTCTACTACTATTGATACTGATTCGCAAACATAAATCCATACTCACAAACTTTCGCATTTATAATAGTAATAGGATAGGATAGGATTTAAATTTATATTACGTACTAATTAAGTAGCCGGCTACATTAAGTAAACACTAGCCCAACTTCATCATAAGCGAATAAGTATTCGAACATCTTGTTCGACCCTAATTCATAACATTATCAAGTTCATTACACTCAACACTACGAATCACTTATCCAAAAACAAATACTTATAGTTGGCAGTATGTAATGTGAACTTACTTTTTTATTTAGATTTTTATTGTTTTACTTATATGTATTGTATTAATATAATTAATAATTTATGTTATAATATATGTATGTATTTACTCAAAATATTATTGTTTTATATGTAATTATACGTTTATAGTTTCATAGCATATGGATAGATATAGCATATAATAAATTCGTATAAAATTATACACAATATAGTATAGCTAGTTTTATCCACTTTTGACTATTCAAAATGTTGACTAGGAGAGAATCTCTCTCGCAGAAAGTCCGCCTTTCGACACTTTTATAGTATCATCAACAATTTAACCTTTAAATTTAAAGTTGAACACCAAGTTTCTTTTTTTGTTTTATTTTATATTACAATATCAAAAAAATTAAATATCGGAATACGCTGGAGACGGCAACAAATTTCGTAACGTTTGCGTAAACTTAGCGGAACTTGAAAAAGTTGTTGGTCAAAAAAAGTTGCTAGGGGTAAGTCTCGAGGATTCAGAGTACGGGATAAAAGTAAAAGTTTTTTTACAATCATTTTGAGTTAAATTAATTTTCCAGTGGTTTCCTATCCGCAAACCAAACTTGTAGGGTTTCCCAGTACCTTGAGCAATTAAATAAAGGCTGAATTAAATAAAGTAAAAGCAAAAAAACTTTACCTTTATGTACCAGAAACCCTAACAGGCGTACCATATATATCCGCATACATAATTCGGACTACTAGATTTTGGCATTTATATTATTTTAAAATGAAAATGGATCTCAAACCTCTTTATCAAAAACGGCAATTCAAAAATTCGATTGTGCACATAATTCAAAATATTCTTTTTCAAACAAACTTGTAAACGAGTGCTTTTGAATCGTCAACTCTACTGCTGGTTCAGAAAGCTGTTCCTACCGAGAAGAGCCAACAAGAAACTCGGCGGTTGCTCTTTTAAAAATATAATTCTTAATACTATTTACATTAAGTCGTTACTGTCTTGTACAGTTTCAAAGAGAGCTAGTGGATATAGCTCTCTTCACATTCTTATCTTCTAAATAATAAGAGCAGTAGGCTTTCTGTATCAGCCTCTTTTTAGCCTGTTTTTAAACTGCTGTAATGACAAAGCTGAAATTGATTGCGGAATTTTATTATAGAATCTTATACCAAAACCCACAAACGACTTACGTACTTTTGCAAGGCGCAAAGGAGGAGCCGCAAGCTTATGTCGGTTCCTGCTTTGTCTATTCTATACATCACCTATCGTTTTATAATTCTTTATATTTTTATGTACATAAATTAAATTGCTTAAAATATTTTATTCGTATAGTATAATTCAATACAAGATTATACTACTACATTATCAACTCCGCAAGACGGACAAACGACAGCGTGTAAAATATCGGCTCAGCGACATCTATCCTGTATGTGTAACTATGAAAACTCTTAAATAAATAAACAATGATAGTAGGAGCGCAGTGGTACGTCCGCAACGATGTCATATACCGGGACACAAAAACACCGACCGTGGAGGAGTATGTCCGTACACTCTCGCGCACCATGTTCACTGCACAAGTGAAAGGACAGCAGTGTGTGCGCGCACCACCACGGTATAGCACCGTCACAATCAAGATCGTCAGAAAGACGACCTCTACCCAGGAAGCTACTCATTTCCTCTCCTGAGGGAGAAGAGTTTGAGGACACCGAATAGTACCAAGAAGCCCGAATATATCTCAACCATAAGGCGTCCGCTTCAAAAGCGTGACTTCTGAACCTCCCGGTCGAAGAAATTTCCGGGGCGATATCAAGAATCGCCCCAGAGGACAAGTTTGGGTAAAGAGGCGATAAACCTCGACGCCCGTAGCCCCACCAGTTACGGCTGGTGAGGTGACCCCATATATAAATAAAAAATGATAGACAATAGTAGGAGCGCAGAGGTACGTTCGTAATGACGTCAGTCACCGGGACGCTAGAACACCGACTGTGGATGAGAATGTCCGAAAGATATCACACAGGATGTTCGCTTGCGCGGATAACAGTGTGTGTGCGCGCACCTCCACGGCATAGCGCCGTCAAAATCAAGACCGACTGAAGGACGACCTCTGTCCAGGGAGCTCCTTATTTCCTCCCCCGAGGGAGTTGAGTTTGTTTGACAAAGTCTCTACCATAAGGCGTCTGTTTGCAAAAACGTAGACCCCGGAGCTCTCCAGGTCAAAGAAATTACCCGGGCGATACTGGAATCACCCGAGAGGACAAGCCCAGGTAAAGAGGTGATAGCGTCGAGGACGTAGCCCCACCAGTTACAGCTGGCGAGAAGACCCCAATATATAGATAAACAACCTCTTATTAAAGTAAACATGATCTTAGTAATTTTCAATTCAAGTTGCCGGCAGATGCTAGATACAGGAACATATGTATATGACGTGGTGTGATGTGCGATTTTATATTTTCGGAACATCCCTAGACTTCCAACAACGTGGAAGGAAAATACCTTCCAGTAGTGGACGTCAATGTTTAAAAAAAAGAAGTATTTTTATATTTTAAATCAATATTTGTAGTGTGCGACACAACTTATAAGTCGGGGTTATAGAACGCTGATAAATGCTAGGCTGACCGACATTTACAATGACAACAATTTGCAAACGATTTACATGTCTCGACGGCCACTACCTACGATATCATAAGTGCCTATGACGGTATTCTTCTTGCGCGGTATTTAATATTACGATATTTATTAGTATTACGCAGTATATATTAAATTTTTCTCAAAATATTAAAGAAGTTGGCCCCACCTTGCAATTTGCCATGATACAAAAGTAATTATAAAATTATTTCGCTGTAAACCTCGGAAAAAAACCAAGTAGGTAATCCAACTCCATATTACTTTATAAATAAAGTATGTGCGTCTTACTCTTAACCTCAATTTTTTCCTATTAAATATTATTATTGTTTCTAGCCGTGTCGTATCCGGCTGAGTAGAATAGACCACCCTCATTTCTTATCGAGTTGTCGTAAAAGGTGACTAAGCTAAGTCGACCCGCCGTGTGGTATCCGGCTGAGTAGAATAGATATCCTCATTCGTTACTGAGCTTTCGTAAATTACGACTAAGGTAAGTTGACCCACAGTGTTGTATCCGTTTGAGTAGAATAGGCAGCTCTCTTTCTTGCCGAGGCGTCGTAAATTACAACTAAGGTAAGGCTATAAGGTTAGGTTGACGTCAGACAGGCGGCCGTTCGTAAAATACGAAATCTCTCCAAAAATTAAAAAATCGAGATGCACAACTGGGCAAAAACCTCATCTGTCCTTTTAAAGATAATTTTATAAGCTTAGAAACTATCCCATTTTAACGTATCTTATAAATTATAAATCACATTTAAAACTAATTGCAAATGATAATATTTGAGTTATGTAATAATTCTTGTTATAAGGATATAATATTGAAATAAACTTTCCCTTTGTGAATCAGGCGTGGGTTGGACTCAATACCCCTAATTGTCACGTGTACGAGCTTCGAATCCATAGTAAGCTTCTTACAGAACATCTAAATAGGCAATTGAACAAGTGGCAAAGACACAAATTGTGACCTTTGTAAAGGAAACGTGTATCTAAGCCCACAAAGAAATAGTACAATTGTACTTTTTAAGAACTCGCATTACGCCATACGAGTAAGCTTTTCCTGATATGTAATGGTTTTGTGATGTTAGAAATATATTTTTCTGGTACAAATAATATTTTATTTCTTTATTGTTGTAAAAATATCATGAAAATTGATTTTTACTTGTAAACCACAGTAAATTAATACCCATGTGTCGTGTTGCTAACGACATTACAATTACTACATGTTATAAAAAAAGCGTTGTAACACGTCTGTACCAAGTTTTTAACGATACATATTGCTTCACTTAGCTTATTTTGTGTCATAGAAATACACAAACTCACGCTTCTATAAAGTACTAACAGCTTTTGATCAGAAACCCTAAATTGAAATATTTCGTATACAGGATCCGCAATTTGATTACAAGCTTTTGCTTGTTGGATTCTGTTCATACGAAACTATAAGAATAACATATTCGAGTATTTCATATTGAGCCTTTATAGGGAGTCAAGCTATCGAATTCTAGGCTTGCAATTCTTAGTATTTATAACATATATACGATGAGGTTTCTTTTTGATCGAGAATATTGATTTCTTTTAGTGCAATATACCAAATAAGGTAAACTTCTTTTTTTGGCAAACGGGAACGCTAAGCTGATCTACAAAGGTAATTTTTTTAAAACATTTTATTATATTGCAGCCTACGCATTGGTTAATATTATAAATTTAAATTGGAGTATTGCATTTAAAAAACATATGTAACAACACAGAAAATCTGTTGCACTGTTTGTTCAAAGATCCTATTTTCTCCGAGATAAATTTCGTGAGGATTATTTTTCGATATATTAATTTTTGACTAGTACCTGGGTGACTGAGCCTTGCTCTGTAATTTTTTTTAAATAAAAAAATAATTGGGTAGGTGGCGCTCGACCTTAGTTGTTTACGTTTCTAGAGGCCGACCGTTCCTCGAAGAAGCTACTCTGACTTGACAATTTACGGCAAAAATAGCGTTTTATAAACAAATGTTAGTTTGTTAGTATTTTTTAATGCCCAAAAACAGGGATAGAACGAACCTAAACGAACCTAAACCTAGCTAGATCGATTTTTCTCCTCCACAACCCCCAATTTCAGGAAAATCGTTGGAGGCGTTTCCAAGATATATATATACACACAAGATGATTTCATTTAAATGTTAGATATATATCAAATTTAATTTGTCATATATTTTATATATAAGTGTACTTAATAATCTATCACTTTTATATAGACTAAACAATACAATTTACATGTTCCATATTATTATATTTAAGTTTTTGGAAATAAGTTTATAAGGATTAGACCGCTAAAATTTAAAAAACTATTTATTACTATTAATTGCGGTTTGAAGCAAAATATTATATTGTTATATCAAGATCACGGTTTGATCGTCGCATTTGGCAGTGACTCTACCTTTAGTTTCTCGGGTAGCGGGTAGGATCCCACCGAAAGCCAACATTTTGTTGGGTGTATTTTTGTATCTACTTAAAATTTTATATGTATATATTTACCAATTGTCTGTACCCCATAACACAAGTATTAAGTTACTCACTTTGGGGACAGACGACGTGTGTGTTCCATGTATTTATTTACTATTTATTAGTGATTGCCGTAATGAAATAATCAAATATGTAGTGAATTTATTAGCACTTATCGAAAATGAATTAAGAGTTCAAATATATTTATATTGCATTGCAAGCATTTCAAGATAATTCTCACGACAGTAGCAATTGTAATCTATACAAAATATAAATATGTTTATCGGAATGTACTTTTTTGTGTATACAAATGGTTATTACAATAACAATTTTGAGTGATATGTAGATATGTCAAACCAAGGTCATTTCTCACTGATATATCACTAATTTGTAACAAACATCCCACATCATCAAATTACAGATTCAAGAGTTATACACACAGCATCATTGTAGGCATCGATAGGATCAGTGGTGCCCGACTGTGTGCCCACTAGTCACATTCATACCACCACCTCTCCACTACACGTCGCCCTAAGTAGTGGTCCGGCATCTAACACCCTTAGAACGACGCATTGAAGATTATTACAAATATAAGTGTTTAAAGTTTTTTGCTAGTTCTGCTAGGTAAAAGCACTTTTATGAATCAGTGGTAAATTTATTAAAATTTGGCGCTATGAAAGTGCTTATAAAAGCTAATTTTAATAAAGAATATTTTGAACGTGGGCAACGATAGAATTAATTTTCTATGATCCGCGTTTTCAACTAATAATACTTTTCTATCAATACTTTTGAACTCGTACTACGGAATTCCTAAAAGTAATGCCTTCTATAGAATATTTTAAATTCCAATTTGATTTCCCTGCTGCTATTAAATCCTCTGCAGTTTACCTTTAACATAAACTCGTTAAATACCGCTCTAAAATCATGCAGTGCATTCGAAAATAAAAGGAGTAATTATAAATTTTCATACAAGATTTCTACCTTTCATTTAAATACTTCATATTAATTACCAGTTATGGAAATAGGCGGGATCGTAGCCCGAAAGCAGAATGGTGAAGCAGAAATAAAATTAAATGATCCAATTAATATGGATAAAGGGCATCTACACCAAGTGAATTAGCATCAAGGTAACGATGACTTTGTAATACCAAATCCAAGAACCACTAGGGCTTCCTAGGATCGATAGTCGAGACGAAGTCGCTGAGCTAATACAATAAAAACTAATTAATTTAACTATAAAGGCTGCAAATGTACCTCAACGTTCGAACTCTCCTTGCTGTGTATTATTCGTGTGACGAATTACGTTTCTGACGCGGATCACAGTTTTCATGCCACTAGCTGTAGTAATGAAAGTAACGGCCTGATACTATTCCACAGTTGGGCAAATAATAATAACAATTTATTGAAATAACAGACGTTCCATCCATTTTGTTAGTAAAATATAAAGAAGAAGATGTTCTTATCGTGTAGCCCACGTACAAAATTGTAATACGTTCTTTGCCCAGAAGTTTCCAAATTTCTTATTACCGTATTTATATAATAAAATAAATAAGTCAGTTTTAATTTACCCGTATAACAAAAAACAATGTAAGATAAATGTAACAAAGTTCCTTTTAAGTAAAAACTATAACGAAACAGAAATCCTCCTAAAATCTATAGTTAACTAAACCGAATAAAAAATAAAAATAAAATCAAAAATAATATAGTTTAAAAATCTGATAAATTAACAATAATAAAATAACCACATACATAGGATAGATACCACAAACACTCACATCCACATACACACACACTAACACTCACTCACACACACACACACACACACACATCCACATTCACGCACCACATTTTTTGCACACACATACGCATAAAAATATGAGTTAATATTATTTTATATTTTGTTTATACACGTTGTAAGTATGTATGACAATGGAAGGCACTAGTAACCAAGAATACAAGCTAGGCTTAGTTTGGTTGCTAGTGGTGACTTTTAGAATATAATCTAAATAATATTCATAAGCTTTTGTTAAATAGTGTTAACCAAAATTGTGTTGGGCAAATAAATAATTTCTAATTTCTAATTTCTAAAGAACTTACAGTATGTTATTATTCAATTTTTTATTAAAATTATATTAATGCATGCCGCCCATTTATGAAGCTCTGCGAATGCATATGCATTTGAATCCAGCGCTGTATAAAACATAAATTCAAATTCAAAATATTCTTTATTCAAATAAACTTACTTGTAAACAAGTGCTTTTGAATCGTCAACTCTACTGCTGGTTCGGAAAGCTGTTCCTTATATAAATTAATGTCACAATACTTATTAAATGTGTGTAAGTCAGGTGGTAGAAGTGGATATATTGTGATGCCTTTAGTTGGTTTACCTTATACGTTTCTTAAATGACTACACAAGTAGTTAAAAACTTAACTATTATTAAGGGAAAGTCTATTTCGGGACTTCCTACCCCACTATATATAATACCTATACCAAATTAATCAGTAATTTTATAGCCCTTTCTAAGCGACAATAGATGCTGTGTCAAAGCAACCCCTCAAAAGGGTATCCGGATTGTTACATTGCACATCAATTATGTTCATCATAATTTAATTTAATTAGGATACATATAAACAAATGAAAATTTTTAAAACCGCCAGTACTAATAAAGTTATTATTAAGATTATTATTGGAAACTAATTTTCAATAATAATTTTAAGAATAGATAATTTTTGTACAAATAAACTTACAATCTTACCTACTGCTCAGCTGGTACCAACTCAAATCCAAGCTTTATCATTTACATCATCGTTATTTGAGAATTGCACGTACAGCTAGAAATATCAAATTCCTAGACATACCTATAATTTGCATAAATATAACAGACGCCGGCCCTCGCCTAGGTACCTCGTAAGGAATTAATTTTTTTTTTTTTAATTTTACGGAGACTTCTATCTGATTGTTATAACATTGATTTCATTTTATATTGTTTTTACACCTAATGTCGTAAAATACGAGTAAGGTAAGTTGATGTAAGGTTGCGGCCGGTCGTAAAGTACGTGGCCAAATCATGTGACAAAACGTGTTTATAACATTTTGTGCCAAACCCACTTAGAGTGGGATAAGGGCAGGATGATGATGATTGTTTTTACACCAAAATAAATCTTATAATCCTTTATGTAGATATCAGTATCAATACAATAATTTTTATCCTATTTATTATTAAGGATTTAATAAGATTTCCCACATTATATTTTCCTAGAAGTCATCATCTTCCTGCCCTTATCCCACTCTAAATGGGGTCGGCACAACATGTAATTAACATGCTGTCACATGATTTGGCTGCGTTTTTACGACCGGCCGGCTGCCTGACGTCAACTTACCTCTGTCGTATTTTACGACACCTCGGTAAGAAAGAGGGTGGTCTATTTTACTAAACCGGATACCACACGGTGGGTCAACTTACCTTAGTCGCCTTTTACGACACCTCGGTAAGAAATGAGGTTGGTCTATTCTACTCAGCCGGATACCACACGGCGGCGGCGGTGGTATATTTTCCTAGAAGTGTTTTTTAAATTTCCATTAACATTATATAAAGAAATAAAAAAATAATATTTCGACATCCAGTTTGCTTATTACGTAGCCATTATAATACACCATATAAGTTCACCGTTACCTTTATAATAATAGCTACAACAATAGCTACAAACTAAACACCTGAGACCTTATAAAGTCTTATAAAGTCATACGTATACTATTACTAGAGAACCAGCTAAAATAAGCTAACATGAATTATTGTTAAAAATTATACATATAATATAAAATATAAACAACGATGGAACGTGGAAACGATCGTTGATTTTGTCCTGGTGAATGTGTGCAGTGTGAGTGTATAGTGGTGGCGGTGATTAAAACTCAGGATTATAGCGAAATAATTTTATGATTACTTTTATACTGTGTAAGGCTACAGAAAAAAACCACATGGCATATATCTATGGAGTAGGCGCGAAATTAATAATGAAAATATAAAAAACACTTTGACAAAAGAAGAAATGTTCTTTTTATAATGTGATTATTTTATTTAAGATATTTAGGTATTTATTGCTCTCCTTCAAGCACGAAATGTGCTTGCAAAAGATAACAAATTTTAATCTGCAAGTATATTTTCTAGGAAAAGGTTTTATATGAAAAATGTTTATATTAATTTAATTTAAGAATGTTGATGACGAGCATAATCTCTATTATTTTTATAATTGCCAAAGATGTATGGAATTCAAGGATGTTTATACCGGTTTTTATAGTACCATAATAAAAAAGTAATTAACTCAGCACGGTAATAATTAAATGTAACTAACATCATTAATATAAAACTTACTTTTGCCAAAAAAAAGTGGTGTGATCACTTTTTTTAAAGCTGACCTTTGCAAATAATGTATTAAATAATATTAAAATATATATTTTTTTAAATTTTAATTCCAATAAACCATTTTCAAGTTAAAAATAGCGCAAGAAGGTGTCTCGTAGTAAGAAAGATACTATAAATTACTGCAAGTAATTTATAAATTTAGGTTAATACTAAGTTCCATTTACATTTATAGTGTTCATATACTTTAAAATAATAAAAAAATTAAAAGCATCGTTCTAAAATAAACTGTTGCGTTAAGAAATAAAGAGAAGTGCAATCAAATAAGCCGATGAGACTGTGTAAATATTGGAGCGTCGCGGGTTCAAAGTTCTAACCCAGCATAGCATCTATGAAAGGCCCGCGTGTGTGCCCCGCGAACGAAGTTTGAATCGGCCGCCTACGAATAATATAAACTTCGTAAATTATTGTATGTTTGATAAAAAATGGCTTTTTCTAAGAACCTACCTACCGTCTTATAGGTGGGTTACATGTACTTAAAATTTCATAATTATTATATAAATATGCATATACATATTTCATAAAAATCGGTCGGGTCGTTTTGGAGGAGTCTGATAACTAACACTGATACAAGAATTGTATTTAGAAGATTGTTTTTAATTGATTCTAATATATAATATTTTTGTATTTTTAAGTGTCGAATCTGAAAGTGGTGTTAGTTACACTATTTATAACTCAAGAACGGATGAACCAATTTGGAGAGGTTGCTTAGAACCAGGAGACGGATATAGGATACTTTTTATCCCGTTCAACCGCGTTTCCGTCAAGTCACTATAAGACGTGGTATAACAAAAAGGGATTATGGCATGGAATAATAAAACGCAAATGACAGTGCAATAACAAAACATAAATAACAGCTAAACATCATTTTGTATTTGGTTAAGTATGGTAAAAAATTTGACAATTATCAAAACAATACGTTACTACATAGTATAAAACAAAGTCGGTTTCTCGGCCTGTCCCTATATCCATATGTATGCTTAAATCTTTAAAACTGCAAAATCTTTGAATACTAAATCTTTAAGCTATATACTAAATCTTTAAAACAACAGATTTTGATGCGGTTTTTTTAATAGATAGATTGACTGAACAGGAAGGTTTATATGTATAATAAAATTCAATATGAAGTAGAGAAATACTGTAATTTTTGAGGTTTCTAATGTGATGTCGTAAATAATTACATGTTTTTCCGCTTACGTTGCAAATTGAACCCCACGATATTTATCAAAATAATGTACTAAGTATTTGTACACCTTGAAAAGGTCTACAGAAAACTCCGCGATGGTATATGTCGATCCCTTATGAATAACCCACAATAGCATTTTTATACGTTATTTTTTACGAAAAATTATGCCTTATTTTAGAAGCAAATTTTAAACAATATTAATCCTTATCCAATTAAGTACCTTCAATACATTGTTGATTTAATGTACATTAATGTGGCCGTTTACAGGATGTAATTTAAATGAACATTTTCGAAGATATTACAGATTTAAAATGCATGGGCATAGCGATTGCGCTTCCCCTATAGCACTTCAAATTTAGCTGCGATCGGACGGATTTGTTTTTCGCATGGCAACTACATGTCACACTTTCAAGAGTAACCTCTAAAGAAAACATGTTTGTTTTGTGTAATGAAAAGAAAGCTGAGAATATAAAGATATTCAGTAATTAATTGTAAAAATAAAATACATAGAGAAAAATGTAAAAGTAAATAAGTAAAAATGTAGTATATGAATTTAGATATTCCAATGATAGCAGGAAATCTTCATGGTATAGGGAAAAGGGAATTGTTTTACTCCAAATTTAACGCGTGCGGGCAACGGGCATTAATGAATAAAACAAAAGTACTGAATAGATTTTAATAATTTTTTTCACTGAGTGACAAAGGCTATATATTTTATACCCGTGCGATGCCGGAGCGGGCCACTAGTATTTTAATATATTTTTGTAATTTTAATTGTTTTTAGTATATACACATTTGATAATATGCTATTTAAATTGCACAGCTAAAATATAAATCTTTACTATAGTTGCCCGCAAAGATTTTATATTGTCCTTTTGGCCCGACCATTTAAATGGTTGAGAACCCTTGGTCTAGGACTATAACTTATATTCTTTATTTATATTTACACAAGCAGTACCAGCCTCGCCCGCATGGATGTGGATAAAATCCTAATTTAATTGAAATTTTAATTTTTAAGTAAAAAAATGTGAGAAACTCTAAATATCACTTAAAAATTCCTGGAATAACATTGTACAAGCTCCAGGCCTTCCTTTCCTCGAAAAGGAGTGAATCTTAGTGGATTTCCACAACCAGTCCGCTCGTTAAGTTCGCTAGAGTTGTTTGAGAAAACTATTGTGCAATGTTACGTCACCAATGTAAACTGAATCGTTAGTAATTGTTTCTAATTGCATTGAGGTATTGCAATAATGTTATATATACATATATATAGGTCGATAACAATTGCATTGCGTAATAATTCTTCATTCATATTCATTTTACAGAGTTCTGTGGGCTAATCGCGAAATGCATTTACAATCGTAATATCAATTGTTTTCTCGATAACATTTTACATTGAACTTCGTAAAAAAAAAGTAATATCTGATCGTTTGTTTATTGTAGATATTGTATGAGTAAACGTGAGTGTGTGTATATATTTTAATTTTGTGTGATACTTTTATAGGTAATATATTTGTTATGAAAGATACATCATTTTAATTAAAATTTATTAATAATTTGCAATGGAGTTTCTACTTCCTGAAAATTAATTTCTATTTTTATTTATTCTTTTTATTGTACATAAATGAAAATGTTAGAGCAAAGAGAAAAAAATACACTTTCTAAAAACTTATTTTATTTCATAGTGTATATTTTAGTTAATTTTGTAATATAAGCGACTCGATTGAGTCTTAAAAAAGTGGCTGATTGACACATATGACGGAAATTTATAGTCGGTTAGACGTAATAAACAAATACTTCAGTGCTCCATAGCAAGGGTAATACTATTATATCGATACACTAACTGGGCACCACTGTATCACAAAGGGTGACTCGACAAAAAAAAAGGTCATGAACGTCAGTTTTGTATGGATTACAATGGATTTTTATTAACAGAAAAACCGTATCTTACTAGTACATCCATACAGTAATGTTTGCGTATGGCGAACTAAACATCGTTTTTCACGGACAAAAAGTATGTAAACTCTTAAGGGGCGCACAAACTTTGGTCTTCTATCTGAAGTTAGAATATGAAATGAATGACTGATGATTTTTTTCGAATTGACTAATGCTGTTAGGCCTAATGACTTTGGCACGGAAGGACGGGCAAGCGCAAAAGCTTCACCGGGTAAGAGAGAGTGTATTGACGCACTCGCAACTCCCTGGCTCCTGAGAGACTAAAACTTTGGTTAAAGCGGCTCGTTTTGGAGGACCGTGTCTGACCATTGACTTTAAAGAAGTCTGCATAACGGCATCCGCGGCAGAGGGCTGCGGCCGCTTGACATAAGCTAATGAATGTTGCAATGGATAGTTTGACATATGATCAATTTTTAATTAAGAAAAAATGAAGAAACTTAACAAAAGGCGCTACCCAATTATAAAGTATTTTTAAATATAAAATATCGTAAGTAGTATTCATACAATAAGACGTGAGTATAGTCAGTTTCTATACATTAATAATGCTAGTCTTCGCGAAAGAAGTTGTTGTGTTTCTGAATTTCAATGATACATTCTAGTCCACTGTGTAATAGCGTTCAGAGGTAAGAACTAACGAGCTATGAAGTTTTACTCATAGCTTTATGCGAGATATATATTATGTTCTGCGATTTCAAATTGTTTTTTACTGTTTTCGTGTTTTTTAGTTTGATGGCAGGCTATTGAATCTTTTTGTTCGATCGATTGAAATTTAAAATTCTGCTTTTAGTTCATTTGATGAAAATGAAAAATTCTACTTAACGTGCGGTTCAGAAAAAATTGTATTGTATTCGCAAAATTGAGTATAAATTGAATACAGTGAAAGAGGGCGTTTTGTGGTGATGACTATTACAAGAAAAAACTAACATGGATTCACCAAGTATGATAATTCCGCAATTCAAGCAAGTGTTTGCAAAAAAACCCATGTACTCAATCACAGTATAGGATATTGGCGTATCACGTTTAAATTTTAAATTTGCACTGTTCGCACGTGATTTTAAAGTCTATTTTCATTAGTCATATAGTTGAAATTTTCCAGCGCTTCTCATGTTTATGGAGAAGATACTTGAACTGGCGTAGAAAAGGCACATATTTCATAAATATAAATTTGAAACTGATTTACCCCACAGTTTTAATAACGTTTAGACTTACAAAGTCCGAATGTGGCTATCGATGTCAATCATTACATAGTATAAAACAAAGTCGCTTTCTCTGTCTATCCCTATGTTCCTATATCCCTATGTATGCTTAAATCTTTAAAACTGTGGAACAGATTTTGATGTGGTTTTTTTAATAGATGGAGTGATTAAAGAGGAAGGTTTATATTTATAATAACATTGAATGCGGAGTAGTTAGTAGTAATTTTGAGGTTTCTAATGTGATGTCGTAAATAATTACTTTTTTCCGCTTACATTGCAAACGCAGCCTGAACCCTGTGAGATTTATCAAAATAATGTCAGCATTTGTACACCTTGAAAAAGTCTACAGAAAACTCCGCGATGGTATATTTCTATCTCTTATGGATAACCCACAATAGCATTTTTTTGTCATTTTCTTTTACGAAAAATAATGCCTTATTTTCGAAGCAATTTTAAACAATACAGCATTAATCCCTATCCAATTAAGTACCTTAAATACATTGTTGATTTAATATAGATCAATATGGCCGCTTACAACATGTAATCTAAATGAACATTTTCGAAGAAATTACAGATAAGAATGAGAGAGTTGTAGTTTATTTATCGAAGATGGCTATATAACATCACGCTAAGATCCATGATTATTTTGTCAATAATGGTGAGAAATTCATTTTTTATATCTATTTCATTACTTGTTTCACATAAAAATATAAAGAAAGATAATAAATGTCAGAATATATGACCGAAAACAAGGTAATTGAATTGCAAAATCTCAAGGTTATAGAAAAAAAACCTGTGGCGCGTGTATATTTGTACTAAATATCAACATAGTACAAGAGTGAAGAATGATGAATAGAAACATTTTGGGTTACTTCAATTAAATAAATTCTTGAATACAACTAGTAGTTGGTACTCGTCATTACGTTGCCACTTAAGAAGTTTACTAAACTTAAACACATAGGTAAAGAAAAATATCTGGGTGACCGAGCCTTGCTCGGTAATTTTATACAAAAAAAAAAGAAAAAAAAATCATTTAGTTGGGGATCGATCCTAGGTAATTACATTTCTCGAGACTGCCCGTTACCCGAATAAGCTGATCCCTGAATTTCAGGATATATACATATATCTATTTTTATAAATATATACACATATATATATATATATATATATATATATATATATATATATATATATATATATATATATATATATATATCCGCCGTGTGGTATCCGGCTGAATAGAATAGTACCACCCTCTTTTCTTACCGAGGTGTCGTAAAAGGCGACTAAGGTAAGTCGACCCGCCGTGTGGTATCCGGCTGAGTAGAATTGACCAACGTCATTTCTTACCGAGGTGTCGTAAAAGGCGACTAAGGTAAGTTGACCCACCGTGTGGTATCCGGTTGAGTAAAATAGACCACCCTCTTTCTTACCGAGGTGTCATAAAATACGACTTAGGTAAGTTGACGTCAGGCAGGCGGCCGGTCGTAAAAACGCAGCCAAATCATGTTACAGCATGTTTATAACATGTTGTGCCGACCCCACTTAGGGTGGGATAAGGGCAGGAGGATGATGAGGATGATTATATATATATATATATATATATATATATATATATATATATATATATATATATATATATATATATATATATATATATATATATATATATATACACACATATATGCATACAAGATTAACTCGTTTAAATATTAAAGATATGATTTAACTGAAAGAGTAAAATTAAATAATAATAATTAAATAAGTATATTTTATCAACTTATAATTCATGGAAAATTAAATGGTAAAATATAATGATCTGTATTATATATTAATGGAAATATAATTAATAAAATACATTAATTATCGAGTAAAAAAATAAAAAAATATGCATTATATACATGATTCTGCTATTGGCCTGAATTTCGAAAACTTTCCTTTAAGAGTATCGCAACAACTAAGGGTTTTTATTCATATGCAAGAAATACATAAGTATTAATATAAGTGGAGCAAAATTTGACGCATTCTAATATAAAATTGACATTTCTCCTTCACTTAAAATTTCCACTAGCCATAAGTAATATGATCATATTAAATTATGCCCGTGATTTCGTCTGCACTGAATTCAGCACGAAAATGAAACGCAACTACGAGTACGCCTTTCTTCAGTTCTTTGATAATTTATTTGATTACTTTTAACAAGGAACTAATCAAATCAAGTGACATACAGTCATAACTTAAAGCCCAAAGATTTGATTTGATTGGCTTTTGATTTGATTTTTGTATGTTTAACTTTTAGGGCTAATCCCCTGGAGCAATATTGATGAAATTTGGCCGACGT
Source organism: Morpho achilles (assembly GCA_947086495.1). NCBI lineage: Eukaryota > Metazoa > Arthropoda > Insecta > Lepidoptera > Nymphalidae > Morpho > Morpho achilles. Next base: position 8,605,920 of record CAMTZB010000022.1, on the reverse strand, counting down.
AGCACAAATCTAAACTCAAACAGAAAAATAAACATAATGCATCCGAAATCGCTGGTAGAGCTCGCTTGTCATTAAAATAACATTCATAAAAATAACACGTATAAATGGTCACGCTATGCTATCACATCATATAACTAAAATGATCACAAAATTATATTTAAAAATAACAAAAAATTAATTTCCATATATAAAACAAAAAATATTAAATTATCAAGTTAATTTGTCTCAGAAAATAGAATGTTTAAATAAACGATGGACTTTTGGAATTAGGATAAAGTGGAATGGCAAATTCGCAATGGATGCAATTATGGTATGAAATAACTGCGCTAGCAAACGGAAGATCTTGGTAATTAAAAAGTCGCAGGCAAGGTAACTTAACATTTAAAGGAGAGAAGATGTGACACGCAAGATGCGTAGAGTAGACATACGGCCTGTTTCACAAGTTACTGATTACTAAGTAACAGATAAATGTCTCTAAAAAGAGAATCTAAAAATTGAAAATATAAAAAAATTGCGGCCATTTTGAACTAGATATTTGCTATCCAGAAGATAAACAAAATAACAGCTACTTGATCTACCTGTTAATTTATTAGGGATTATAAGTGCTGAATAAGCTTAAGAGTAACATGAGAAACGCAAAATTCCGAGATATGTGTCAGATATGTTCCGAATAGACTAACTGATAGTTTATTGCTAACTTGTGAAACAGGCCCTTACACTGAGTGACTATCTGAATCTAATGAAATAAACAAGATTATATAACAATAAACATAAAAATGTTAATTGTAATGAATTCAACAAATAAAATACAGAAATAAATAAGGCGTACGGTTTTAGGCCTTCGCTTTATACCTCAAATATTTAAAAAATAAAACGGTTATAATCTTCAAAATCACTTCATCACAATTAAGGCTAGGCATGACCTATTTAATTTAAAAGCTTATCGAAGCCTGACAAGCGCTTAATGCTGGAATATTCATTAAATCTTGTATAGAAGACGTGCTACTAAAAATGCTTGCTGGTTACATTTTTCTCATGTGAGCTGAAAGAGTTTTTCCGTACACAAGATCAGAGCGATTATTTTTTTAAGTTTTCTAATAAATTATTAAGTTAATTGAATTTGTTATTTATATTTTGTTTAATTTTATCGTCATATAAATAAAGATGAACGTTGGTCTGTCAGCCTTTTATAGACTCCGAAAGGATAGGACCGATTTTAATGACATTTCCAGACAATCTAAAGTTAGATTGACCCGGCAGATGTTCATGTAAAGTTTGGTGGCTATCGAAGTATTTTTTAAACTGTTGAGTTCTGCTTAGAGACTTCGAAGCCAAACAGAGCCACAGCAATACGTGGCCAGTCAGCTAGTTATATATGAATTTGTATATAATGATACGGATATCATGATTTGATAGTCAATTGTATTTGACAGTCGTTTTTCTTCGTAGAATAGGAAACAGAAACATATTGCATAGTCGACGTGAATTAAATTGCAGGTACAACTAATCAAAATCACTACACAGTATAAAACAAAGTCACATTCTTTGTTTGTCCATATATCCCTATGTGTGCTTAAATCTTTAAAACTACACAACAGACTTTGATGCGGTTTTTTTTTAATAGATAGAGTGATTCAAGAAGATGAAGTAGAGAAATACTGTAATTTTTGAGGTCTCTAATGTGATGTCGTAAATTATTACATTTTTTCCGCTTACATTGCAAACGCAGGCTAAACCCTACGAGATTTATCAAAATGATGTACTAAGTATTTGTAGACCTTGAAAAGGTCTACAGAAAAGTCTGCGATGGTATATGTCTATCTCATATGGATAAACCACAATTTTATTTTTACGAAAAATAATGCCATAATTTTGAAGCAATTTTATACAATACAGCATTAATCCTTATCCAATTAAGTACCTTAAACAAATTGTTGATTTAATATAGATCAATATGGCCATTTACAGCATGTGATTTAAGTGAACATTTTCGGAGATATTACAGATTTAAAATGCCGTGACGAGGTCGCGCTTCACCGTATAGCACTTCGAATTTAGCAGCTATAATATGTCGTTCTTTCAAGAGTTTGTTTAATGACAAGGAAGCAGTGAATGTTGTATATAAAGACATTCTGTAATTAATTGCAAAAATAAAATTCATAGGGAAAAATGTAAAAATAAATAAGTAAATATGTAGTATTTGAATTTAGATATTCCAAAGATAGCAGGAAATCTTCTTAGTATAGGGAGAGGGGAATTTTTTTTTCTCCAAATTTAAAGCGTGCGGGCCACGGCCAGTAATGATCAAAACTAATTGATCGATTTTAATATCTTTTACGAGATAAACAATAGATTTACCATAAAGAAGGATACAAAAGAAGCTAAGGATTACAAAATTAATACAGCAATTTTATAATAACGCCAATGCCTACGACCCTAATAAAATAAACAGTCTAAAATACCCTTAATATCTTTGTTTTCCTTACGTATTTAAGTATTATTTCAATATCTGTAGCTTCTTAAATCGCTGTTTCGATAAAAAATCCCTCATGCAATAAGCTGAACCTATTAAGATATTAATCGTTTACATAATAAATTCAAATTCAAATTCGAAATATTGTTTATTCAAGCGGACTGTTTACAGTACTTTTGAATCATCAAATGTTTTAAAGAAGCTACCACTGATTCGGAAGCTTGCTCCTACCGAGAAGAACCAGCACGCAATTCGGCGGCTAATCTTTTAAAAAAATTATTACAATTTGATGGTTACAAGATAATCGTTGCAGCTGGATGCTGACTGCAGTTAAGGTATGCTATTATCGCTCAAATAATCCTGAATAGTATTGTAAGCTTTATGTAGCAACATCGTTTTGAGATAATTTCTAAACATGTGGTAAACGCAAGTCTAGATGATGTTGAGGAATTTTGTTATAAAAACATGTACCGAGACCGACAAATAATTTTCTGACCTTTTGGAGGCGTAATCGAGGCGTCTTTAGTTTATGTCTGTTTCTTGTATGTCTGTCACACTAATTATAATATTTATAAAACTTCACAAATGAACAGTATCGACATCATAAGAGCACTGTTTATACTTGCGGTGTTAACCGGAAAATTAAAATTTTATTATGAAAATGAAAAAACTTCCTATTGCTTAGATTTTGTAGCTTCAACCCAGCTAATGTCCCAATACCAACTCGTAAGTAATATGTCTCCACATATGGTATATAAAGACAGTACCTGGATGACCGAGCATTGCCCGATATCTTTCTAAGATACATTAAAGATGAACTTGGAAATAATATGAAAAAAAATATTCGGCAGGTGAATAAGGGTATTTTAACTTCTTTAGGCCGCCCATTATCCACCAAGCTATTACAACTTTTCAAACGACAAATATCATCTTCTTGCTCTTATCCCACTCTAAGTGGAGTCGGCACAACATGTTATAAACATGCTGTCACATGATTTGGCTGCGTTTTAACGACCGGCCGCCCGCCTGACGTCAACTTACCTCTGTCGTATTTTACGCCACCTCGGTAATTAAGAGGGTGGTCTATTCTACTAAACCGGATATCACACGGCGGGTCGACTTACCTTAGTCGCCTTTTACGACACCTCGGTAAGAAATGAGGGTGGTAATATTCTATTCAGCCGGATACCACACACAAGACTAACTTAAATATTAAAGATGTCCACCATAGTGCACATAATGATTTAAAATTTTCAATTACGCACAAGGTTTTGATAGAAAACCTATAGGTGCTTTCTCAATTTCAATCGGAGTACCCTAAGGTAGGGTCGTCATTTAATCGTCAGGTTATTACTTTTTTTTTGTATAGAAATATTGATTGTTTAGTTCTGACGGCAATGAATATAAGCGTCTACAGGTATTATATAAATAAAAAAAGTATTTCACTTTAACCCTTATGTAAGAAACTCTAGCCTTCAAAACCGATAATAAAATGATATTCACCATACATTATACTATGTATTTTCCTTTAAATTCAATAATATCTTTTACTTTACTCCTTTTATGGATTTTTTCCGAAATAAGCGCTGCGCCTACTGTAACCATGCACCCATCTTCCGCATACCAAAAAACTGTTTTCTTTACCCCCTATCTTTAGTTAAAAAAAAGCCATATCAACCCTTGACATACCTATTATTTCTTCTTTTTTATATCGAATCTAAGACTTGCATTTTTTTTCCAAAAAAAAACTTTAAAAAAAACAATTATTTAGTTCGGGATCGATCCTTGGTATACATTTCTCGAGTCTACCCGTTACCCGAATAAGCTACGTCGACTTGACAGTTAACGGCGAAAATTCAATTCAATATAAATGTTAGTGTTTTTTAATGCCCAAATACAGGGATAAAACAATTTTTTTTTTCATAAAACCTAGCTAGATCAATTTTTCTCCCCCAAAACCTCCTACATGTTGAATTTCAGGAAAATCGTTGGAGCTGTTTCCGAGATTCGGAATATACGAGGTGTGTTCAAAAAGTATCGCGAATTTTGTGTATTTTCAGAAATTATTTATTTATTCGTAAATATCTATTTTGTCCCCTTCAAAGTAATCCCTCTGGGATATTATACACTTGTGCCAACGTTTTTACAAATCTTCGAAGCACTTCAAAAAATCATTTTTTTGTATCTTGTTCAGCTCCTCCTTCGATGCCGTCTTTATCTCGTCAATCGTGGCGTAGTGTCGTCCTTTCATGGGCCTCTTCAGTTTCGGGAACAAGAAAAAGTCACATTGGGCCAGATCTGGGGAATACGGTGGCTGCGGTATCATTGGTCTGTTGTTTTTGGCCAAGAAGTCGCGTACAAGCCGCGATGTGTGAACAGGGGCGTTATCGAGGTGCAAAAGCCAATTTTGTTTTTCCACAAATTATCGATTAAAATCGAATGGCACGAGCCAATCAATATGCCTAGGTCCTCGGCAATTTCTTTATCGATGATTCGAAGATTGGTCAATACCATTTTCTTCTATTCATCAATTTTTTCGTCTGTTGTTGAAGTGCTCGGGCGTCCGGCACGCTCTTCGTCATTCACATCTTCTCGGCCTTTTAAAAACATTTTATACCACCGATAAACGTTCCTTTTGTCCAAAGTAGCTTCTCCATATGCCACAGTCCACACTCGGAATGCATCCGCGCACTTAATTTCGTTTTTCACACAAAAATCGATACAGGTTCCTTGTTCCATTTTTTGAATAGGTAAAAATCGAAGACGAACCAAAACACGTGCAAGCAAAGCAGCTGTCAACAATTAACCGAACATTCAAAATGGCCCAACTTGTCAGCATAAGTGAGAGACATATGTACCAACATAACGCCACAAAAAAATCGAAATTGGAATATATGTAACTCGCGAAAATTCAAAATTCGCGATACTTTTTGAACACACCTCGTATATATATATATATATATATATATATATATATATATATATATATATATATATATATATATATATATATATATATACAAGATTAACTCATTTCAATATTAAAGATAAATATACTATAATTAAGATTTTTAAAAATCTGATGTTAAATAAATAAATATTTGGGACTCTTTCATACGATTGTCCGTTCGTCGTTATGATAGGTGATAGATGAGTAGTAAATATATACACATGTAATTTTAAATACATATATAACCCAGACTCATAGAATCAACAAATTGCTAGTTAATATGTTAGCCCTTGGCGGGAATCGAATTCGCGATCCCCTAAGCTAAACGCAGGGTTGCTGTCAATTGCGCCAAGTAATGCCAACGGGCCAGTCAAAATAATGCTGAATTCAGGGTTAAATAAAATAAAAAATATGCACTTTGTTACCTACAAATTTCATAGTACCTATATTAAAAGCAATTACTTTATTATAGAAAAAACGCCGTGTGGTATCCGGCTGAATAGAATAGTACCACCCTCATTTCTTACCGAGGTGTCGTAAGAGGCAACTAAGGTAAGTCGACCCGCCGTGTGGTATCCGGCTGAGTTGAATAGACCAACCTCATTTCTTACCGAGGTGTCGTAAAAGGCGACTAAGGTAAGTTGACCCACCGTGTGGTATCCGGTTTAGTAGAATAGACCACCCTCTTTCTTACCGAGGTGTCGTAAAGTACGACATTGGTAAGTTGACGTCAGGCAGGCGGCCGGTCGTAAAAACGCAGCCAAATCATATGACAGCATGTTTATTACATGTTGTGCCGACCCCACTAGAGTGGGAAAAGGGCAGGAAGATGATGACTTTATTATAGAAAAAATCTGTCAGTTAGACAGACCTAATGTCAACCACGGGTAGAAAATCCGTATATAATTGAGCAATATTGATGAAATTTAATATAACTGAAGTTTATATACCGGGCTAGCAAATAATATAAAAAAATCACGTATTTCTTTTAGAAACAGAATAAAACATATAATAAATGATCAAGGCTACTTTAAATTTTGATGGCTGATGTGAATCTAATCCGCTTAAAGGCTCAAACGGCTTAACGGATTTATAAAAAATATTGCGAAAGGATAGATTTATACCTGGATTATCACAGAAGGTATATTTTAAGAAAAAACCTTAATCCTGGAAAAGAAACATTGATTTATACCAATACTTCCTAATATAAATATTTCCTATAAATACTTCCTACGTAATAACGGTACGCAGCTCGTCTACCTATTAACGATATCTACACATAAAATAAAACTGTCCTCCACCGCGTCTGTCTTTTCGCGAACATGAAACTACGGAATCCATAATCATGTGGTTCTCTCCAATTCTCTTTGTTACTTGAAATAAATTAATAAAATAAATAAATAAAAAATAAAATAAGAGTGATGTGAAGGTATTTCTAAAACGAAACGATACGAATCATTTCTTAAGGTTTTGCATAAATTGGTCGACATTTCTTTAAAATCGGGATAATGAAGCCATCTGTAAGTTGTCATCGAAAACGCGGCTTCAATCCGTTTCAAATACAACAAAATGATGTATATTGGGAATTTTAGTCTTCCACAGATCTACAGAATATCCGTTATCCCTTTTGTCTATCTCTTAAAGATAGATTACTATACTGTCAGAAATTAAGCCTAAATTTAATTTAAAATTAATAATAAAAAAAGTAAACGAATGCGTAAATATCAACCAATGTGTGGTGGTCCCACACCATCCGAGTACTCGATATACATTAATTAACACTGTAATCATATACGGTATTAAATTTTACAATATTCATCCCATCGCACTAACACTCGAAAGCGAGTAGAAGGGGGTCATGCACTCAGTCAGTCAGAAATTTAAACAATTTATTCGAATCAGTTTGATTACTCAAGTATCATTATCGGAATTTCATTTCCGAAAGAGTTGGCAATTACAAATACCGTACGATACAAATTCATTACAGTAAATTTTTACTTTGAATTTTGCCCGTAACATTAATATCTGACAGTATGAAAGTAACTAGTGACCCGCCCCAGCTTCACATATATAAAACATAAACCCCACAAGCGACTTCTTTTGCTTCAACTTAAAAGTTAAAATCAACTATTAAACTTTGCCTCTTCGCGAAGGATAATTTAAATTTTCGCCCTCTATGTTAGCCCAATATATAAACTGTAAATCCTAAATTATTTCGTATTTTACGTGTTTAAATTGTGTATGACTCCGAGTTGAATTCGATATGAAAGTTCGATTAACAACTGCAAAATTTATATCAAACTTCTAAATTAATAGTTGAACCTTCAAACAGGATATAAGTTGAAGGAGTTTGTATTCGAAATACGATCTCCTTTAACTAATATCCCGTTTCAAAAGCCTGCGTCGGTTGTATAGAAAACAATATTTATTTATCTCAGTAGCTTCTAAAGTAGAAATCGTCTTCACAGGGACATTTTAAGATCTAACTTTTCGTTTCACTACATCAAAATATTTCTTTAATGCCCGCGTTCTTACGTACTTGAGAAGCAAATGAAAAACTTTGAAAAAGCCGAAGAAATATTTTGACAAACTCCGAGCAAAAAGTCGCCATAATTGACTTTAATTTTACCGCTATTAAACCAACGCTAGACTACTTGGTAAATCCAAGTTTAAAGCTTTGACACGTGGCAAAAGTTGCGAGCTTTACACATTGTCATTATGATTTTTCTAATTTTTACCCATACTACAAATTACGTTAATATTTACTCCAAAACCAGTCAAGTTTTATCTATGTAACTTTATCTAATTTTATTTTACGAATTATTATTTTTAAAAATATGCAAAAATTTCTTAAATTTCAACAAAATTATCATAGCAGTTGGTCATTTAAAGTCATCGGAATTTCTAGAAAAAAATATTAGAACACTTTTAAAAAGCTCTGTTTCTTCAAATATAATAAAAACAGCTCATCTTCACAGTCCGTAGACCTTTAAGAAACGGATAGAATACTACCGATTAAGCAAAATTTGGCATTACCATACTCAAATATAAACCATAAACAACTCGCCGCTGAGTGCATCTGCTTTAATATCTTTACATAAAATGACCATACGCGGACTACATTAAAATCGATATCATACCTAGTCGTTTATGCTAGGATTCACTTACAAGTCACGACACCAAATAATGTTTCTGATTAATCGCTCTCTACAGGTTTCTGTTACGTAAGTGAATGTTTAAGTTCAATCGATGCTAATACCAATGCGAAAGTCTGTCGGTCTGTCTTTTTGTTACACTTTTATGTCTTAGCCGCCGCAACAAATTTTGATGTAATTTGGTACAATATAAGCTTACATACTTTGCTTAGATGAAGGATAGTTAAGTCCAGTTTTCAATCAGGAACAGAAAAAATAACCAGTATTGAGCGTTCTTTAATTGACGCGGACGAAGACGCAGCAACCGCGGCTTGTATGTCCTTATCATTGAAACAAATTGTAGGTGTTTAATTAACATCTAGCAGCAAAATTATGGCGATAGCTCGAAACCATATTTATATTATTAATGCGAAAGTCTGTCTGTATATCTGGCACGCTTTCACGGATTTTACACTGGAACAACGTTCATGTGATTTGGTTCAATCAAAGCTTATACATCGTGTTCACAAAAATTCCCATTTTTCCTTTGGGAACAGTGACTAAAAACAGTACACATGAGTTTGTTCAAAAACTGTAGTTTATGGTACCGATGCCGCTTACCATTGACTGATATCATACAAATCGGTCAGATCACGAAATACCCCATGAGACTGTCTAGCAACCACGTACAAAACGAATAGACACAAATAATAATAATCCTTTATTAGACACCTTTATTTAACATTAATTTACAAATTAACCCTATTAAGGAAGGCAATTCCTTCCATTATTACAATAAATTTTACAGTTTTGTCTGTTTGTATGCAAGACGATGTGTAATGAGTGAAGTTAATAGACTATCGATTATAACCGATTAAAACTGTCTAAAAAATGAACAACATGAATTAGATATTGTCTATTATTTAGTCCAAAATGCCATTTCCGCTATCAAACAACTTATCCACGACAGATGGCGTTTGGACATTCTCGTTCCATTAATATTTTAATTTTGACATTATACCAATTAATATATTAGTATGTAACTATTCAATTAATACAAATATCATAATGACCTTTCAATCTTAACAAGCATGTTGCTGTAGAATGTGTATAAACAAAAAAAATAACATATACCTATATATTCATAGCTAACCAGCATTCGTTTTTATAACAAAGTAGTTATCGCGTCAATAATCGTAGGAATATGTAAGCATGAAATGTACATTATTAAAATTTTGCCAATCCGTACATATCATAAACGAGAAAGTCTTTTTGTCTATTTGTTAAGCTCTCGCGACTAATCCGTTGGAGCTGGATTAAAATAGAGGACAAAATGGGGATGAAATACATAAGACAAAGGAAAATGATGATACCATTATTTTGATATAATATCAAAGTAATAAAATCATTACTCGTGTATTACAGAATTCCACAAAGTAGCGCCTAATTATATATTCTATTACATAGTATTAACTTACATTAGTTTAAATTTCCGTAAAAATGAGTACAATAGAAGTTTATAAAACGGAATAATATGCAGTATGTGAGAAATCCCGTTCTTTCAAGGAGAGCATAAATCTATATGTTTCAGAGAGTTTAAATAAACTTTTCTATAAATTATCAACCACAGTCAAGAACACTACACTAATACTATATATTATATATTTAAATGAGTTTATCTTGTGTACAATTTTCCTGAAATTCAGCGGTTTTGGGGGAAAAAATCGATCAAGCTAGGTTTTATGTATAAAAAAATAGTTTTATCCCTGTTCTATTGAATTGAATTTTCGCCATTAACTGTCACGTCAGCACAGCTTATTCAGGGAACGAGCAGTCTCGAGAAACGTAAATACCTATAATCGATCCCAAAACTGAGAATAGAAATAAACGTCCAAATAGATATAATTTTTTTAGTTTATCACAAGATGGCGCGAGCGAAGTACAAACCGTACTAATATTATATATGCGATACTCTGTCTGTTACGCTTTAACGCCAAATTCATTAAACTCCCCTAGAAAAATATTGATAGAATTTAGTGCAATTAAATCTCTTTCCTAGAGTTTTTTCCTTCTGGAAAAGTATAATAAATAACTGGTATTTCAACATTTAAGTAACATAAATTTGAAAGTGTTTAATTGTAGTTTTTATCTTTTACTATCGGCGCAAACAAAGTCGCGGGCATACGCTAGTGTTATTAATGCGAAAGTGTGTTCGGTTGTTTTCATTCTTCCACGTCCAAAGGGATAGGAAGATCAATATTATTTTATGTATGTGCACTCTGTATAGACTTCGCGCCAGTAAAAATAAAATAGTTGTCTTATCAAGAGGTCTTTTAATTATTCATACATCTCAATAGAGATAATTAAAGAACTTGAAAGTGACATTCGGAACTTTTATCTTTTTACTGGCTTTAAAGTCGCATATAACGTTACTATGGTCGTTAATTGCAACATTCTAGAAGCGATGCAACAATACTTAACAAATGTAAGCCTTATCGGCCAGTTAAACATAACAACACCTGTTAGATAACCTTACCCACTATTTCCACATTTAGATATATTATTTACCATTCTATAATTACTAACAACTATCCATAAGCAAATGTATTTACTAACCTTTAGACGTAAACATGTCCATTAGTAAATAAGTCATTAGTAAATAAAGTGATTATTCCCTTAGCGTCCCCACGCTATCCCTTCCTATTCCAACCTTATAAATACTCTCTACACCCTTACCCCTCACGCATTCTATCTCCAATCGTTTACTACTCCGTTACTCTGTTTCCTTACATTTCTATTTCTTTTGTTTATTAAGTCTTAATATAGTGTTAAAGTGTTTAATAAAGTATATTAGTTTTTAAAAAGACATTTTAATCCAATACCACGTAACAATTTGGCGCAGTCGGTAGGATTAATTGCAAATAAGACGGACACAAACGTGAATTTAAATCATCCACGGTAGCTGCAGGCTTTTAAACGTGTTCGCCGGACCTGCAAACATGATCCATCTATTCATGTTATTGTGGTAAGTGGCATAATTTGTCTGCTCATTCCTTATTTCTTTGTATAATTTATTTATTTTATTCATATTATTTTTTTTTACATGCCTTTTCTACCAATCAAAAACGAATCTTCATATTCCAATTCATATACCAAAATGGCTTTAGATATCAACACCTTATTAAAACTCATCCCCAATTTTGACACATCACACCCACAACAAATCTACAAATTCATTCGATCCTGTGACTCTGCATTTAAACTAGCAGATCCAGAAAATGATGAAATATTACTAGTTTATGCACTTAATAGCATCACAGGCACAAGCGCTCCTGATATACATTGTAAACAATATACTACATGGGAGGAACTAAAATCATATCTCATCGAAAAGTTCTCTAATGTAAAAACTATATCTCATTTAAACTTAGAGCTCCAGTCAATGTATCAAAAACCTAATGAGAGCATTACAGACTATTTTCACAATATAGATCTATGTCGAAGTAAAATAATTGAGAAATTAAACGCCGAAACAAAAGACGACACATTGTTAGGCCGCATGGCTACAGCGGAAGAAACAGCACTAAGCGTGTTCGTAAACGGCCTTAACAACGAAATAGGCACCATGCTTAGAACGCGAGGTTTCCAAAACCTGAGCGAAGCAGGCCGTTTTGCTATGGAAGAGGAAAAAATTAGGGCCATGAATAGCGCTAGGCTATCTTTATTTAGAACTAATAATCCCAAATTCAACCAAAAAAATATACGGCAATACTCACACCCTCCAAACATACGAAGCACACACATAACTCCAAACACAAAAACATGTTCCTATTGTAAAAATCCCGGCCATCTAATAACGGAATGTCGGAAACGAATGTTTAATAATAGTTTACGAAATAACACATTGGGGCAATCATTTCAAAGAACATTACAAGCCCCATCGACACAAACACGTCAACCAATACAAAGAGCATTACCCCCTCCTCAAATAACATCCCGTATCACTAATTTAAACTTCAACGCGGCCGAAGAGATGAGCAACTCTTTGGAAACCGCTACAGCCTCTTGCTCGAACACCCTGACTCCGACCTCGCAACCCCAGTGGTAGATGAAATAACTCAAAACGTTTCCACAGCCACAACTTCTCAAAAACCAGTCCATCGGGGACAAAACACGGGTGCGTCACTAGTCTATCAGAGACAATACAAAGACGCATCCACACAAACTTCCAATTTTCAGTCTCAAACAAGATCGGTATTTCACGAACAGGGTAACCAGCCCCAAACACTTAACACCGATCTCAAACCTTCTAAATCTACCATATCTATTGTGCCTACCAATTCTACCAACTCCACTGAATCTACTAATACTACTAACCTTGCAATTTCTACTAAATCTACCAATTCTACCAATTCCACTGAATCTACCAACACTACCAATCCTACCAATTCTACCAATTCTACCAATTCTACCAATTCTACCAATTCTACCAATTCTACCAATTCTACCAATTCTACCAATTCTACCAATTCTACCAATTCTACCAATTCTACCAATTCTACCAATTCTACTAATTCTACCAATCCTACTAATTCTACCAATTCTACTAATTCTACCAACTCCACCGAATCACGTAATACTAACTTTACTACATCAAACGATTCTGTCAAATCTCACGGAACCAAATGTTCCCGATTTCACTCGAAATCCAAATCGAAAACTAAATCTAAATCAAAAAATACTATTCCTTCTAATCCAAAACCCGATATTCAATCTTATGCCATATCTTCCCTAAACGACGTACCTCCTGAAAACCTTTTACACGGCACCTTTCACGTCGAAGGTAAACCAATAACTCTGCTCATTGACACCGGCGCAGGAATATCAATAATAAGGCAAGACAAAATAGGTACCGCACAATTGAATAACTCAGACGTAGTCTCTATTATAGGTATTTCCAGTACTCAAACATCGACTTACAGTTTCGGTTCTGCTGAAATCTCTCTAGACAACTTTCCTAAGTTTAAATTCCATGTTGCTAACCTAAATATTAAAGTTGACGGAATTCTAGGTAATGATTTTATGACGAAATTCAACGCCAATATCTATGTTCAATCGAAAACAATGCGCATACGTGATAAAACATACAAACTACACTATCTTAATGAGCCAATTCATAATTACAACACAAACGAACAATTTCTAGGTAGTCGATCAGAAACAGTAATTAGATGCAAAACAAATAACATTACGAACGGTACAGCATTAGTTGAAAAACAAATATTAGATAATGATGTTTTTATTCCCAGCGCGCTAATTAACGTTGTCAACAACTTATTTTCGATAACTTGTATCAACACTTCGAAAACAGATAAGATAATTACTACCCCTATTATTAACGTAGATCATATCATTAACGACGCCCTTTTGGAAACAAACAATGATAACTCAACCTTCACTATCAACAACATTAACTCGACAGACAGACGAAATAATGTAATAAACTTGATTCGTAAAGAACACTTAAATCTTGAAGAAACTAACTCACTAGATAGAATAATTTCCGAATTCTCAGACATATTCTTTATAGAAGGCGACTCTCTCACTTTCAGTAACCATACCAAACACCAAATACCTACTACATCTAAAACACCCATTCATACTAAAACATACAGATTCCCTCAAATACATGAGAACGAAGTTAAAACTCAAGTACAAAAGATGCTAGATCAAGACATCATACAACCTAGCGCATCCCCTTGGAGTAGCCCCATTTGGGTAGTACCTAAAAAACTAGATGCTTCTGGGAAACAAAAATGGCGTTTAGTGATTGACTATCGTAAACTGAATGACATTACAGTAGGCGACAGTTATCCACTCCCTAACATCACGGACATCCTAGACAAACTAGGACACTCACAATATTTTACAACCCTAGATCTTGCCTCAGGCTTCCACCAACTCGAAGTCGAACCCGAAGACATTCCCAAAACCGCATTTAACACACCTTATGGACATTACGAATATAAAAGAATGCCTTTTGGCTTAAAAAATGCACCGGCTACTTTTCAACGTGTGATGGATTCCGTTCTTTCAGGATTACAAGGTGAAAGATGCTTTGTCTATTTAGATGATATTGTCGTTTTTGCGTCTAGCTTACAAGAACATGAACAAAAACTCCGCGAAGTATTCACTAGACTTCAAAAATATCAACTCAAAGTTCAGCCCGATAAATGCGAGTTCTTAAGACGTGAAGTAGCTTATTTAGGTCATATAATATCTAGCGAAGGTGTTAAACCTAATCCTGATAAAATTCAAGCGGTCAAAGATTTTCCAATTCCAAAATGCTGTAAGGATATCAAAGCATTCCTAGGTCTCACAGGTTATTACCGTCGATTTATTTCTAACTTCAGTAAAATTACTAAACCACTTACTAGTCTCCTTAAAAAGGACACTCCTTTTATTTGGGGTGAATCTCAACAAAGATCCTTTGAAGAGTGCAAGCAACTCTTAATTAATCCTCCTATTCTTCAGTATCCAGATTTCACAAAAGAATTTATTTTAACAACGGACGCGTCAATACATGCCGTTGGTGCAGTTCTTTCCCAAGGACAAATCGGAAAAGACTTACCTATAGCGTATGCTTCTAGGACTCTAAATAAAGCTGAATCCAATTACTCAACCATAGAACGCGAATTATTAGCAATAGTTTGGGCTGTCAAACATTTTCGACCTTACTTATTTGGCAGAAAATTTAAAATCGTTACCGACCATAAACCTCTCACATGGTTGTTCTCTATCAAGGACCCAGGTAGTCGCCTCGTAAGATGGAGACTCAAATTAGAGGAATTTGACTACGAGGTTGTTTACAAAGCCGGTAAAAACAACACTAATGCAGACGCACTTTCTCGACCCCCTGCAATGAACGCCAACGCCGTAAATCTTTCAACTGACGACGATAACCCAACTCACACTCAAGAATTCTCAGAAGATTTTTTACAAATTAACTTTTCCCATTTCACCGACAATTCCAACTATAACTTTGACACTTCAAACCTACATATTTCACCCGACAACCTCTTAGACGAACGACATAAAAACATATTTATTCCTATTTCTTGTGAACTCTCAGATAAGAACGACCTTTTTAATACAGCCATCTCCATGTGTTCTCAAGTGTACCCATACTTATCGAAACCAAAATCACTCTACGATGTTGATTTATTAGTTTCAGATAACAAACAAAATATGTTATTTGGTTGTACGAGACCAACACATTTCGATCCCTGGAACTCTGAAAGTTATTTCAAAACTCTCTTAAGTTGTTTACAACATCACCCTTGTGAAAAACTTTATGTCCCGAACCTCAAAAATCACCCCACATGCAAACTCCAAGGCAACGAACAATTACACATTACTGCGTACTTAGCCGACTCATATAATTGCGAAATTACTATTTGCGAGAACAAAGTCAAATCTCCAACCGTTGAACAAATTCCTGAAATCCTGAAAACATTCCATGATGACCCTTTGGCAGGGCATAGAGGTATCATAGAAACCCAGCGTAAGATTCGAACAGAATATTTTTGGAAAGGTATGACAGATGACATAAAAAACTATATTAACAATTGCACGACATGTCAACGCAATAAGATTCAGAGAAAGACGTTTAAAGCTCCTATGGTAATAACGACTAATTCTACAGAACCGTTTGAGCGAGTGACCATCGACTTAGTATCTTACTCTGACATCACTGGAGATTGTAACAAATACATTCTAACTTTACAAGATGACCTAACTCGATTCGTACAAGCTTACTCTATACCTAACAAACAAGCCATCACTATTGCGAAATCCCTTTTAACTTTTTGCCAACACTATGGAATTCCAAAGCGGTTTCACTCGGATCAAGGCGGAGAATTTGTAAACAATATATTAAAACAACTCATGAAACTATTAGGATCACAACACACTCTTAGCACTGCATATCATCCACAAACCAATGGTGCTTTAGAACGATTCCACGCAGTATTGCGAGATCACATTCGTATGTACTCTACAAAAACTTCACATGACTGGGATCAAATAGTACCACTAGCAATAATGTGTCATAACACATCAGTTAATCAATCCACAGGGTTTACACCTCACGAATTACTATTTGGTTATAAGCCCCGTTTACTCTATACATTAAAAGACTTACGCGAATACACAACAAGCGACTACCTCAATGATCTTAACGAACGCCTTAAAATCTCTCGCGATATAGCTCAAAGAAACCTTAACTCTATGAAAGATAAAGCCAAATTACGATACGATAACAAAATTAAAAACATAGCTGATTTTCAATTAGGCGACCATGTAATGCTTCGAGTCCCTAACCCAAATAATTTAGATAATAAATGGGATGGTCCTTTCGAAATTGTAAGAAAAGGTTTCAATGAAAATTATATTATAAGGAAATCTGGTAAAAACCAATTGGTCCACGGCAATTGCCTAAGACCTGTCTGTCCAGATAGCTAGTATTAAATGTAATAGTAATAATAAGTATCCTGTAAATATAGTTAGTAGTTTTATAGATCCTTATACAATCACATTTAGAATAAGAATTTATCATACAATTTAAACATATCTTATATCTCAAATATATTTAACAGGTTACCTCATTCAAACGTGGCTAGCCCTTTATTCCTATCTACTCATAAACCACCTCAAGTAGAAAATAAGTTTTACGAAATCATGAATAATCCCTATTTTAGCTTTTTCATTTGTTCAATAATTAAATTACTACTTTACATTTTTATATACAAATTATACAAATTTATAAAAACTCTTTACATTACTAAGTTCAAAAATTATAATACAAAATCCACTCAAACGAATATTTTATCCATTTCAGGTACTCCACAATGATATGCGTTGATGGAAGTACTCATATCGTAGCTAATATAGATAAACTGCCATCTAAATCTGGATTATTTTACCAACCTCTTGGAAATATCCTGATATCAGAAAGTTCGTGGAAATTAGTCATTTACAGAAATCTAGAACCCCTTTTCCTTTCAAGAGACTCATTGAAAAGACTAGTTTCAAATTATCAAGTAGTTCTAAATAGTAACGTACATATTGCCCCTAGCGTTTATACGACGAATTCTTTTATTAAAGTTAGTTTAAGTAAAATAGATGCAAGGTTAAGCGAACTTAGTTATTACACAAATAATCATAATAATCGTGCCAAACGCGAACTAATTGACGGTCTAAGCACTGTATTAAAGTGGCTTATAGGAACTCCCGATGCAAAAGACGCTAAATACTATAATGAATGCATCGAACAATTAGAAAAGCAACAATTTAATGAAAACAAGATCTTAGGACAACAGTTGCAAATAATATCTTCAACCATCACAAACTTCAATGAAACTATTTCGAGAATTTCCCTTGACGAGTACACTATAAACGATAATCTGGAACGAATAAGCTCTTATTTAAACGTAACCAAGAAAATCCTTTTTAACTTACAAGCATCGGAGAAAATTTCGAGTGTATCAATTCAAATATTAGAATCAATTTTCTCTTTAGAAAAAGAATTAGACGAAATTATATCTAGTATATTGTTTATAAAATCAGGCGCAATACACCCTTCCATTATTTCAACGATACGAATTTACAAAGAACTTTTATCAACAAATCATATTAGAATCAATAAAAACTTAGTTGCACCAATAACTTTAGAAAACATACACAATATTTTAGAATCAGCAACACCAACATCATATATATATCTTAATAAATTAGTTTATGTATTAGAATTTCCTCTTGTAAAAAATGATAAATTTAATCTATATCACATGTATTCTATTCCCATCAAACATTCCAATTCTTCCTTATATTCCACCTTATTTCCTGAGCAAACATACCTTGCCATTTCCACAACGCAGCAGCGGTATACTACTACGAGCCTCATTGAGAAATGCAAGATATTCGCACCAGAAAGACGAGTCTGCAAAGATCTTCCTGTATACAATTATAACTCAAGACCTATTTGTGAAGTAGCCATTCTACAAGCAACTCACGAGGATCTCCCAACGCAATGTGAACTTACGACATTTTCTGCACACATCGACACTTTCCAGCCTATTGGGAACAACCAATGGATTTTCATTCTGCGGTTCAACACTCCGTACGTCATAGAATGTGAAGGAGAAAGCGAACATAAGGAAATTTCTGGATCCGGCGTTATATCCCTAAGCCCAGGATGCAAATTTTATACTGCATTCGTCACACTGAATGCAGAAGAAGATTTTCTGACAAACGTGACTCATCCTATAGTCACAGTCAATATTCAAGATAACTGCAATCCAATGGAAATACAAGAACTAACAACTCCACAATTGCAGCCCATAACAATTCAAAATATTCCTCTAGATTCACTTCATGTCCTTAAGGACCAAATAAAAGTACAACAACAACTCTTGAAAGAACAACAAAAATCTTTCAATACAAATATCAATTCCATTTCAAAATCTTCCTTCGTCGCAATGGCTTTAGGAATATCTCTGCTTATTTCCCTGCTGTACAAATGCTGTCCCTGGCACCGCTTCAAGTTACTAAGTCGAAGACATCCAGGCACATCAAATGAAACACACCCCAGAGGATGTATACAAATTTTCAATAATTGTTTCGACAACTCTCGAAGACATCAGAGTATACCGATGGCACCAGTATCTGCAAACGCATTTTCCGAAGACGAGGACGACGAGGAAAATCCCCCATCAAACTCAAGATCACGCACACCAAAGGCCCGATCTTTATTCTAACAGGGGAGGTGTTAGATAACCTTACCCACTATTTCCACATTTAGATATATTATTTACCATTCTATAATTACTAACAACTATCCATAAGCAAATGTATTTACTAACCTTTAGACGTAAACATGTCCATTAGTAAATAAGTCATTAGTAAATAAAGTGATTATTCCCTTAGCGTCCCCACGCTATCCCTTCCTATTCCAACCTTATAAATACTCTCTACACCCTTACCCCTCACGCATTCTATCTCCAATCGTTTACTACTCCGTTACTCTGTTTCCTTACATTTCTATTTCTTTTGTTTATTAAGTCTTAATATAGTGTTAAAGTGTTTAATAAAGTATATTAGTTTTTAAAAAGACATTTTAATCCAATACCACGTAACACACCTATTTCAACAATATCACAATCGCGACCGCTGAATGATTGGGTTTTAATAATCAAACGAGATTTAGACGCAATTTGTAAATCCAATACAAATTTTTTAGATAATCTTTGATATATATTTTTTATATACTAACTAACAGTTAGCTTCTTATTCTTCTTGGAGTACCTCTCCGACTAGCGAGGGTTGGCAGCCAGCTGTGTAAATTCATCTCTATCCCTCGCTAGCCGGGATAGATCAGCGGCGCTCGCGATGCTCGTCCATTCCCTTACGTTGCGAAGCCAGGATTTCTTTCTGCGTCCCACACCTCTTTTTTCAGAAACCTTTCCCATTAAGATGAGTTGCAGAAGTCCATACATGTCGTGCCTGAGCACATGCCCTAAATATGCAACTTTTCTCATCTGCAAAAGTTCCCGGTTTTGATGGACGCGTCGCAGAACTTCCACATTTGATATTTTCTGGGTCCAGCTTATAGCCAGTTACCAGCAACGTTAAATATAACTCGTTCGCAGTGTAAAGCATCAACACTTATTTCACTTTAATTATTCTGAAGGATGTAAATCAGCAGTCTCAGGCTAATCAGATAAAAAATAAACAAGTCGCAGACTAACGATGAAACTTTTACACAATAATTAATTAATCTGTTATCACGCCCCAGTAGAATTGAAATTCAAACTTTGACCCTTATGTATCGTCAGAGCTGTTTCTTAGTTAATACTTAGAAAATTGAGAAAGTATATTAATATATACAAATACATATATATGAATTTGCAATTGTGTTACGCTTCGTTGGTGTCGAATTTATTATTAAATTGCCCACAGTTTTGTACTTTATTTTCTTCCTAATCCCAGAAACATAGACATACTCATCATTGTCAGGTGATAGTAGTATTACATTCTTTGAAGATACGTCGAGCATTCACATAAATACCTAAAATCCATAGGGCCATCCATCCACTTATATTGTTGAAACACAAGCCTGTCTATGTTTGGTATTCGGCTGAGAAGAATAGGCTACCCTCATATTATACCGAGGTGTCGTAGACGCGACTAAGGTTAGTTGACGCCCGGCAGCCGTCGTCGAAACATGTTTAAAAAAATTTGTGGCGACTCCACTTAGAGTAGGATAGAGGCAGGAGAATGACAATAAAATTTTTATTGAACATTTAGTATTTTATACCATAGACCATATAGTATTTAGATAGTAATTTATACATACGACTAACAAGCAAAATGTACCTTTTACATTCACACAACAAAACTCGCGCTGCCTAGGAGGCGTCTGGCTAGGTTGTTTCTAACAGCATATTTTATATTTTCTTCTAACACGTGTAAGGAATTATAATACCTTTATCATCTGATAAAATAACATATATTTATTATACTTTGTTTAGATATATACATAAGTTTTCATAAAAGACAATTGATTCCTTCTTTTTTTAGCAACACATACATATATGTAAATTTTATATTTTCAAAATATACATCTTGTCGACATTAAATTATAATATCTGGGTAGCCGAGCCTTGCTCGGTAATTTTTTTACAAAAAAAAACTTTAAAAAAAAATATTATTTTGTGGGGATCGATCCTAGGTGTTGACATTTCTCGATTCTGCCAGTTCCCCAAATAAGCTACGCTGACTTTACATTTAATGGCAAAAATTGTAATCAATAAAAATTTTAGTATTTCTTAATGCCCAAAAACAGGGATAAAACGATTTTTTTTTACATAAAACCTAGCTACATCGATTTTTCTTCCGCAAAACGCCCTAAAAACATGCTATGTTTCAGGAAAATCGTTGGAGCCGTTTCCGATTTTCCGAATATATTTATATATATAATATAAAAGGTTCTTACGTTTAATAAAACGCAAAAATTATCATGCAATTATATAAGTAATCAATCAAAGTATTTTATAAACTTTTTGTAGATTTCTTTTTATTAATTTCTTAGCTGGAAAAATCGTGGGAGCAAGGAGCAATTAAATTTACGTAGGCGGTTATGATTGCCCTAAGGGAATTAATATTTGCAATCTATCACAAGCTTTACGGTGAAGGTATAGTTCATTGGTTCAGACAAAATAATTTAGTACTGAACCCAAATAAAACAAAATGGATAGAATTTGTAATGCTGCTGAAAACTAAAAACAGAGTTTTTATAAATATTGTTCCACTGAAAACAGATAATATAACTGTATTTTTGAGAATGACCTTGGATACAAAACTCCAATGGAGCACACACATAACCACTCTCGCTGGGAAACTCAGTTCAGCAGCCTACGCTGTTTAAGTCCGAGTGATTCTTGCAAGGGAAGTTTGTGGAATTTGGTATTCTTACATTTGCTTACAGTGCAGTATATTGCATACAGTATATTTTAAGTAATTTAATTTTCGCACATAAAAATATAAAGAATTATAAAACGATAGGTGATGTATATAATAAATAAAGTAGCAACCGACATAAACTTGCGGTTCTTGCTTTGCGCCTTGCAAAGGTACGCATGGCATTTGTGGGTTTTGGTATAATATTATATAATAAAATTCCGCAATCAATTTAAGCTTTGCCATTACAGCAGTTTAAAAAAACTGTTAAAGGGAGGCTAATAGTAGAAGCTTACTTTACTGTTGAGGATGATTTAGATAATAAGAATCCGTATAGCTACTGTTCGACCATGTGCAGGATAGTAATGACTTAATGTAACTAGTTACGAGTATTATTTTGAAAAGATCAACCGCCGAGTTTCTTGCAGGCCCTTCTCAGTAGGAACAGCTTTCCGAACAACGACTGTTCAAAAGCACCTGTCAATAATTTTTGAATTTGTAATTATAAATTTTAATTTCAAAGAAAACGAGGAAAGTTACGTATTATTGGAGATGTAGAAAGTACTATAAAGTATTCCTTGCAAGTAATTCTTTAATTTCGAAAAAAAAAATTAATCTTAGATCAAACTCTCCAAAATAGAAACCTTATGTAATTCACTTGCACAAACGAGTGCCAATTTTAATTTGGTATCATTGTGCCGGTTTTAACTTAGGTGGGTTGGTATTGAACTTACGTGACCGCCGGCACAGGTGTCTTGTTGCGCCAATTCGAAACGACCACTAAATCTATATTCTTCATCAAATCTAGTAACTGTACTGTGATTTAAATATACTTTAAATGTAATATATATGTATATTTAAATATAATCATCGACGAATTGTTGAACGAATTATTTGTTCAAAATTCTTAACATTTGCCGCCGTGTGGTATCTATCTGACTGATTAGAATAGTACCACCCTCTATTCTTACCGAGGTGTCGTAAAAGGCGACTAAGGTAAGTTGACTCACCGTGTGGTATCCGGTTAAGTAGAATAGACCACCCTCTTTCTTACCGAGGTGTCGTAAAATACGACTAAGATAAGTTGACGCCAGGTAGGCGGCCGGTCGTAAAATACGTAGCCAAATCATGTGACAGCATGTTTATAACATGTTGTGCCGACCCCACTTAGAGTGGGATAAGGGCAGGAAGATGATGATGTCTACTTAACATTTGAAAGCACAAATATATCATATTTATTTTCATAGTAGCTTCTCTATAGATACTATAAACCAGTGCCTCAGTTGTAAATAATGCGGAACTATTTTCATATTGTGAACATAAAACGAAAACAAATAAATCACTAAAATCGAATAAAACACAAGTTTTAATCAGGCAGGCATTTAAGATCAAAGTGGTTGCGATAAAATGACAATTTTATAAGCAGCAGACCAATATGAGGATTATTTGAGTGATAGCATATCTTAACTGCAGTCAGCTACGCATCCAGCTGCAACGATTATCTTGTAACCATCAAATTGTAATAATTTTTTAAAAGATTAGCCGCCGAGTTTCTTGCTGATTCTTCTAGGTAGGAGCAAACTTCCGAATCAGTGGTAGCTTCTTTAAAACATTTGACGATTCAAAAGTACTGTAAACAGTCCACTTGAATAAAGAATATTTTGAATTTGAATTTATGTTGAACGGATATAATCCGTCTCGGAGCGACGAATTAATCCTTCAGGTACGACAAAATAGTCAATAACTCTAATTGCTTTCAGACGATTAGTTTTCAATCTTCTTTTATGCAACGATCTTGCTATAGACCGTTAGTAATATATCCATTCAACATCAATTTAATTACATGATTTAAATCCTTCCTCAATATCCACAACACTTTGATCTCGCACTTCTTTATCGCCTTTTCTATAATGGGCGCAACTTACAGATTATTCTATATACCTACATTCATTTCTTATTATATCGGATCGTGTCACACCACATATCCCTTAGCGCAATCATTATTTTGTATTTTATTAATACTGGTACAGTTTATTACCCTTAGAATGTACTTAACGTCTGATGTCGCAGAGAGTAGAGTAAACCAAATACAAAAACTACATTGCAATTGCAAAAACCTAAGCGGATTGGGTTGCGCTCTTTATCCCTGTGGATCGGATTCGCGACTGGCCTTTAATTAATAAAAAAAGTCTTACTAATACCGAACTAAACATTAATAATATTAATTATAAATTAACTAAGTATAATGACAAAAGTTCACTGCAATTGGCAACTTTAATATACTAGCTTTTACCCGCGACTTCGTTTGCGTGGACTGTTATAGTGTTCGACAATAGATGGCGCTTTTCAATGTCATCTTATTCCTGTAGAATTAACAGGATTTCTATAGGCTATACGCTATTCCAGTGTATAAGGAATAATTGTGTCAAATTTCATCGATAATGGTTCAACGTATTCACCATGAAAGAGTAACAAACACATCCAAGAATTCAATTATTCTTTACACATAATGCTATTTTGGAATGTTGGGCCTACATAGAAGAGTTAGTTGACAACTTCTGCAGTTGCTCTAGTCTCAGTATGATTCGTAGATCTAGTAACTTTATGTCATTCTTGTCAATCAATAACAAGTTACAATACTTGTGGTTTTTGTTGTAAATTATTAGTATTACCATAAGTATTATACGAGGTGTGTTCAAAAAGTATCGCGAATTTTGAATTTTCGCGAGTTACATATATTCCAATTTCGATTTTTTTTGTGGCGTTATGTTGGTACATATGTCTCTCACTTATGCTGACAAGTTGGGCCATTTTGAATGTTCGGTTAATTGTTGACAGCTGCTTTGCTTGCACGTGTTTTGGTTCGTCTTCGATTTTTACCTATTCAAAAAATGGAACAAGGAACCTGTATTGATTTTTGTGTGAAAAACGAAATTAAGTGCGCGGATGCATTCCGAGTGTGGACTGTGGCATATGCAGAAGCTACTTTGGACAAAAGCAACGTTTATCGGTGGTACAAAATGTTTTTAAAAGGCCGAGAAGATGTGAATGACGAAGAGCGTGCCGGACGCCCGAGCACTTCAACAACATACGAAAAAATTGATGAATTGAAGAAAATGGTATGGATCAATCTTCGAATCATCGATAGAGAAATTGCCGAGGACCTAGGCATATTGATTGGCTCGTGCCATTCGATTTTAATCGATAATTTGTGGAAAAACAAAAATTGGCTTTTGCACCTCGATAACGCCCCTGTTCACACATCGCTGCTTGTACGCGACTTCTTGGCCAAAAACAACAGACCAATGATACCGCAGCCACCGTATTCCCCAGATCTGGCCCCCTGTGACTTTTTCTTGTTCCCGAAACTGAAGAGGCCCATGAAAGGACGACACTACGCCACGATTGACGAGATAAAGACGGCATCGAAGGAGGAGCTGAACAAGATCCAAAAAAATGATTTTTTGAAGTGCTTCGAAGATTTGTAAAAACGTTGGCACAAGTGTATAATATCCCAGAGGGATTACTTTGAAGGGGACAAAATAGATATTTACGAATAAATAAATAATTTTTGAAAATACACAAAATTCGCGATACTTTTTGAACACACCTCGTACATAGAGTAGAGAAGCCGTTGGCAGGTCTGTAAGTGCGAGTGTCGAACAAACAATAAGAGAGGGAAGATAAGAGATCGACACTTATCTTTGTCTAATCTCAGATAATAAAGAGAAAAATATGTAGCATCATTTGCTGTTTTTTTTATTCGATGGATACATTTCAGGCCGGCTCCCTTACTCTTGTATAATATGAGTAATTTCACTTTAGTTTGCTTCTGACGTCCCTTGTCCGCCAATAGTATGTCATAATGAGTTAGCAACGTGCTCCGTTTGTATGTATCTGACAACCCCTCATCCAATGTCTACTGTTTTGCTAATAGCTATAGTAGCTTAAACATTTAAATAGACTGTATGTAAATGTCATTACAAGCTATTTTAGTTCTTTGTATTCCTTTTTGTAAATCCTAAAAAGAAGATACATCTTATGGTGACCAATCAGTACTTTCTGCCGAAGCTTTTATTTTATATTGATTGTATCATCGAGATTGACATAGTGAATATATGCAGTACCAGTATAGAATGGCGGTGATGGTGACTTGTAATGAGTGTTTAATGTGTAAAAACGTATAAACTGTACATTTAGCATTAGGCATAGATGTTTTTCAGCGCGGATTACAACAAAAGAAATTTTATCGTTTCTTTTGGTATATACAAACCACTTTAAAGCAGAGATCATTTAATTTGTACGGGACTTTAAAGCAGTAGACTTTGGTAAAGATTCCGCACTCTAACCAAAAGGCTCTAAGCAAAGGCTAACACGAAATTTTTGTTTACCAGGCTTTGTATTTAATTTTAATATTCGGCTTCATAATTGCATACGATGATTTAATTGTAAAATGTCAACTTTTTGTAATAATATCAAAAAAGCAATAAGTGCAATAAATTATGTTGTGAAATTGTGATATCGAGCTACAAGTTATTTGTAAAACAATGAAATAATATAATACATCCGGTCACCCGAGATTGTCTAATGAAATTGATACGCTGCAGGGTTTGCCTAGTATGCCATTATACGAACCTAAAAGCAGTGTTTATTTTATTTTATTAATTTATTAATATACTAGCTTTTTTACCCGCAACTTCGTTCGCGTGGACTGTAGTATTGAAATTAAGAGTAGCTTCTGTCACTCAACACTGCAAATATCTCAAATCATCACAAAAATCTGATCGATCCGGGAATAATCAGAGGGATTTATAGTTTTATCAAGCGCATAATTTTATAATTTTAGTAAATAACCCGTACTTACGATGATGATAAAAGATGTAGTTACTCTTCGACCCTGTAAGACAAGACAGTAATAACTAATGTAACTAGTAATAAGAATTACATTTTTAAGAAAGCAACCGCCGAGTTTCTTGCTGGCTCTTCTCGGTAGGAACAGCTTACCAGTCAACTCTATTGAGTTGACGATTCAAAAGCACTTGTTTACAAGTTTATAAAGAATATTTTGCCCGTGAACCTCTCGAGAATAGTCACGACCGGTCACACCGCTGGGATATCACAGCTCTATGTTCAGTTCATCAGCATCCTCCTGCCCTTATCCCACTCTAAGTGGGGTCGGCACAAGTTATAAACATGCTGTCACATGATTTGGCTGCATTTTTACGACCGGTCGCTTGCCTGACGTCAACTTACCTCTGCCGTATTTTACGACAACTCGGCAAGAAAAAGGGTGGTCTATTCTACTAAACCGGATACCACACGGCGGGTCGACTTACATTAGTCGCCTTTTACGACACCTCGGTAAGAAATGAGGGTGATACTATTCTATTTAGCCGGATACCACACGGCGTCACAGCTCTACGTTCAGTTATTCTATTGTAATTTTATTGTGTATCGCATAAGAACAGGTTTGACATATTTACAAGATAACTAATAAAGTAGCTGACGCGGCCTTATCGCAGGGTACCGATTTATTCCAGATAACCTTATTATTTATTGCATAGGTTAAGGAATTGTTGTTCCAAAAGAGGTTGTGAATCTTAATGATCATAAACATTGTTACCGAATGCAAAAATAAATATTAATTATTATATTCTTGTAATAATAAATATACAATGATAATAATTTTGTTGTGGAGATTGAAATAAAAGGGACTGACTGGGAATTACGTAAGAATTTATTAAGAATAATGTGAAATTAAGTTGAATTTAATGCAAGACCTAGTACTCACGTCCGGTCCGAAGCCAGGGTAATTAACGATTAGTACATGGGTAACCGCACCGAGCCTTGCTCGGATTTTTTTTTAAAGATATGAAAATAATGAAAATTGAAAATAAATGAAATAATAGTTGGGCAGGGGCTCGAACCTAGGTATTTTCTCCTATTTAGACCGCCGACACAAATATCGGCGGTAAACATATTTTTTTAATTAAACCTAGCTAGATCGATTTTTCCCCCAAAACCCAAAAAAAACACGTTGAATTTCAAAAAATCGTTGGAGCCGTTTCCGAGATTTAGAATATATATATAAAAGGTTTTTTTTATTTAATTGTTAGCGGCGGGTTAGTAGATTTTATTCCTTTTAACGTAATTTGTCTTTTTAATTATATAAGAGATGAAATTATAAGATTCTCGCATATATGTATGTTCGATTTAATTTAGTTTATTTTTCTAAAGGTGATCAATAGTCTTCTGACGTGCGATTTATAAAAAAAAAAGTTACGCGTTTAACCATTAGCCATTTTGGCTGATGAGGTGTTTGGAGATCCTACATTTCATAGGGTTTTTTTCTTCACTTAAATTATCTTTATATTTTAGTGATTGCGCGGTGGTATATTGAGACCAAATACAAAGTAAATCCTAATACTGTATAAACTCCTTCCACGAAAAACGTTTCCAAGAAAAATAATTACAATTGCAAAAAAATTATAATCCGTCTTCTGGTCCACACGTCAATATTAAAAAGGCAAAAAATACTTAAGTATTTCGCATTTGACGTAAAAAGATAAACAAAAGATCTTATTTTACTTCATTTGTTACACAAATTGTACTTTATTTTTTTGCACTTTTTCCCTATGTGAAACTTTAACTATGCTACATCTCATACTTTTCCCTGGGCGCAATTTGCTTTAATCTTTAAGTAAATCTTGTATGTATATATTTTTTTTTCAGAATCTCGGAAACGTCTCCAACGATTTTCTTGAAATTCAGCATGTAGGTGGAGAAAAATTGATCTAGATAAGTTTTATTATTAGGTAACAAACTCCTGAAAGAGCGGTATATAGCTGCTAAATTTGAACTGCTATAGGGTGAAGCGCGGTCTCCTCACGGCATTTTAAATCTGTAATATCTCCGAAAATCTTTAATATTTAAATGAGTTAATCTTGTGTGTGTATATGTATATATATATACATATATATATATATATATATATATATATATATATATATATATATATATATATATATATATATATATATATATATATATATAATCTCGGAAACGGCTCCAACGATTTTCCTGAAATTCAGCATATAGGTAGGCGGTTTTGGTGGAGAAAAATCGATCTAGATAAGTTTTATTTACAAAATGTCAATTGAAATTTCCGTCGAATACAATCACAACTTTTCAGTGTCAAACGTCAAGACATGGTAGCTAATTTGGGGAACGGGCGGTTTAGAGAGGTAAAAATACCTATTATTTTTTAATTTTTCTTTTCAATTTTTTTTAAATTTCTTACATCATTTTAAAAATTACCGAGCAAGGCTCGGCCACTCAGGTACTAGTAATAAAGTATCATATATATACAAACATATACATATAAAACTATAGGTTTTGGTCATCTCCTGGAGGTCGCAGGTTCACACCCCAGTTAACCACTTACGATTTTGTCATTAAAAACATAAACAATTAAAAGTGTACTAATAGTTACAATAGTCAGAATAATCACTTTACATAAATTTTAATATTTAAATGAGTTAATCTTGTATATATATATATATTCCGAATCTCGGAAACGGCTCCAACGATTTTTTTTTAAGTTTTTTATTGTAAAAAATTACCGGTCACCCAGATATTATAAGTATTATTCGACCAAATGAATCTATATTCAACAATTAAGTGCACGATAAAAGTTGAGATCGGATTCTTGATATTGATGTCGATTGCAAGAAAAAATCAAATATCCATCAGAATAGTTGTATTGCAAAAGTTTATTTATTTATATAAATTAACTAGATGATTTTCACTTTATTGTATCCTCCTACCCGCCACTATATCGAGTAAAATCCGGTTGAACAAAAAAACAATATATAAAGTAACACAGGTTTGAATTTACAATATGTTTTGTTAAATAATATAGATTGGATGGAAAAGAACGTTTTTGAATATTATTTACAAAGGTTTATATCATTCAAATAGCGTTATTTGATAAATAACAAAAAGCTTATTTTAAATTGTATATAAATTGTACGAGAAACACGTTACAGGTTTTTTCGACTGACAGACACTCCGTTTCGAATAATTTTTAAATTGCGCTTTGTGAAAATAAAATAATATCAAGATTTATAAATAATATCATATCCTTTATACGAAGAAGGTGTTAATTTGCGGAATCACCAAGTAAAAAAATAATGTTTAATTATATATGTACGCGTAAAAACGCGGATCATAGATAAATAATTCTAGCATTAATCGTGTAAATTATATTCTTTCATATAATGCTAAATATATACATTACTTACTGCATATCATACTGGTAGCTATATTGCGGCAGCGGCGGCTGCAAGTCTTGCAAATTTATAAAGTATTCGTGAATACGTTGATATTCGCGAGCCATAGCTACGTGCGGCCGTATCGCTAGTCTGAACCTAACTGAGATTCGCGCGTGACTGACAGAAGCACCTTCCGCCCTCCGGCATGAACCGCCCCCGAATACATCCCTAAAGCCTCCTATTCACTTACGTTTGATCGCTAAAAAAAACTACGTTAGCCATACTTCGCGATTAATCACTGTATGCCTATATGACCTTCAACTTGTATACCGAACTGAAACACGATAATACTGATTCTTGGCATACAAATTGTTACAAGTTAAATATTTAAGAGTGACATAGTACGGTTTTTATCACGGTGTCATAAAAGGCGACTAAGGTAAGTCGACCCGCGGTGTGGTATCCGGCTGAGTAGAAAGAATAGGCCAACCTCATTTCTTACCGAGGTGCCGTAAAAGACGACTAAGGTAAGTCGACCCACCGTTTGGTATCCGGTTGAGTAAAAAAGACCACCCTCTTTCGTAAAATACGACTAAGGCAAGTTGACGTCAGGCAGTCGGTCAGTCGTAAAATACATAGCCAAATCATATGACAAGATGTTTGTAGCAAATTTTGCCGACTCCTCTTAGAGTGGGATAAGGACAGGAGGATGACGATAGTATGGTTTTTATATATGTATAAGTTTACATTTTTTTAAGGAATTTCGTTTTAGTATTGTACCGCCATAAACGAGTTTCGGATTTTCATGAGAAATGGGACATATAGAATTGTAAGGGCAGTCTTATATCACTATAAATCATCTCTTATAGATAACCTCTACCTACGTAAAGGAAATAAGGAATGGACAGGTTGAGATGATGCGCAAAAACGGAAATACATAATAAAAGCGATAAACAAACTGAGAACGAATACAAAACATAAACACTTTTCTTTCATATAATCCAATAATAAAGAATATTAGTAGGTACCTGGCTGACCGAGCCTTGATCGCTAATCTTTAAAATAATGTAAAAAAAATTAAAATAAAAATAAAATTGAAAAGAAAAATTAAAAAATAATAGGGCAGGTGGGGCTCGATCCTAGGTATTTTCATCTCTCTATACCGCCCTTTACCCAAATGAACTAACATGACTTTACATTTGACAGCGAAAAATTGATTATATTCAACGTAAATATGAACGTTTTTTTTTTTGAAATTTCAACGTATATATATATATGTTAAATACAAGATTAACTGATTTCAATATTAAAGATCTACGTTAAAAATATTACACTTATTATTTCGATAAATGTAAATTTTTAACTAAGGGCATAGATTTTAAGACAAATCGCAAATCGAGTTAGCGAGTTGTGAAATTTTTTGTCAGATTGTGATAGTGAATGTGTGCAGTGGTAGTGTAGTACGAGTATATTGGTGATGGTTTGTAGTGCATGGGTTTGACGAATCCTGCATGTTTAAGGTATGAAAACAAATAGTACATGTTTAACCCTTTAATTTTAGCAATACATATTTATCTTATAGTGGTTTATAGCGGAATAATTCATGCCCATTAACTTCCCAAAATGACACCTAATAATAAAAATTAATATATACTTATAAATATAAATTCTAACAAACTATTCTTAATAGTAGATATTAATATAAGGAACGTGGTGACTCTTTAAAAAAAGAGGTTATACCATTTTTAATAACCATAGACACGCCGACACCAAACGAATTTCTTAATTTTCGACAACCTGTAACTACCCTACCAAGTCGAATCCTGAAAGGGCTTCAGCAATTTTGCACTATTGCCACGTCTACTACAGAAGACTTACAAGAATATATGGCCACTTTTCGCGGCCATTGTCGAATGTTAGAAAGCAATTGTATTGAAATTTAAAAATTGACTTCAATTTTTATATTTTTTAAGTTAGATGTAACTTGAAAAATATAAAAATATAACTATAATCTATATCATCATCTTCCTGCCCTTATCCCACTCTAAGTGGGGTTGGCACATGATTTGGCTACGCATTTTACGACCGGCCGCCTGCCCGGCGTCAACTTATCCTAGTCGTATTTTTCGACACCTCGATAAGGAAGAGGGTGGTCTATTCTACTTAACTGGATACCACACGGTGAGTCAACTTAACTTAGTCGCCTTTTACGACACCTCGGTAAGACATCAGGGTGGTTTATTCTACTCAGCCGGATACCACACGGTGAGTCATCTTACCTTAGTCACCTTTTACGACCCCTCGGTAAGACATGAGGGTGGTACTATTCTATTCAGCCGGATACCACACGGCATATCTATATAATCTATACTACTATTATTAAGAGGAAAAATTTGTATGTATGTGTGTAATGTTTTCACACAAAACTACTGGACCGATTTCAAAAATTCTTTCAGAATTGGAAAGCTGTATCTTTATTGAGCAATATAGGTTATATTACATTTTAAAAACTAGGGATCGGAAACTAACTAGGGATCTAGGGATGAAAAAAAGGTAATAAGCTATAAAAAATTTGCCATAAAAATCTATAATCTATCTACGTAGCGTGCGCTGTGAAAACTATTTATGGTAGAACAAAAAAATTGTTCTACACTATTATAGCACACATCAATATCTACTATATGTTAAAGCTGTGGTAGCCCAGCGGTAACACCGTGCGCCTCTTCCGAAGAGGTCTAGGGTTCAAACCCCGGGCAGGCACCAATGAGTTTTCTAGTAAAAACTTATGTGTCTAAATGATAATTGCAATTTATCACACGCTTTTCGGTGAAGGAAAACATCGTGAGGAAACCTGCATATCTCTAGAGAATTCTGGGGATATGTGTAACCTACCAATCCGCATTGGAGCAACGTGGTAGGTCTAAGCTCCAATCCTTCTCTCCAAAAAAAAAAACGGAGAGAAGAGGCCTATGCCCAGCAGTGGGATAGTAACAGGCCGTTACTTACTTACAATATCTTCAAAAAAAGTCCGCCATACCATATAGCCAACTACTATAGTTATGCCAATATAGTTATATTGGCATAACTATAACGTCATGGCAGTGGAAAGCCCACTAAAAGTAGTTACTTTTAGTGGGCTTTCCACTGCCATGAGATCAGTATGTACTTGGGTGGAACCGCGGGAAATTACTAGTAACATAAAACTGAAGAGTTTCTTTGTTTGATTTTTTCTATCAACTAATAACATTTAAACATGTTCAACAACATTATAATCAATTTTACTCTGCATTTATTTTTTTTAGTCAAATAATTTCGTTTGGGTTCGTAATTACTGAGATTTGACTTGGAAATTTTAATCTCAATTTGGGCAATTTATTTCCTTCTAAAAGTATGTTAAACTTGCAAACAATGCATGCAGTCTTAATCCATTGCCTTAAGTAATAAATAATTATATTAACTATAACTATATTAATTATACTAGCTTTTACCCGCAACTTCGTTCGCGTAGACTGATATGATGATAACCCTGCAATTATGTATCTCTATCACAAAAATCAGATCGATCCGGGAATAATCAGAAGGATTTATCGATTTATGAACAGCATAATTTGATAATTTTAGTAAATAACCCGTACTTACATGAAATATATATTAAAATAGCTCAGTAACATAATTAATATAATATATCAATCAATATAATCATAATCATAATGTTTTTCTGATATTATATATCTCTATGAATATTATAAACTTTTAATGGAAACGTGCTAGAAAACTTATTATTATTATTATTATCTTGTTTATGGCCTGTACAGCGCAAATTGAGCGCAAATCACTCTGCCAGTGTCACGTAAAATGGCAAACACACGAGTAATGGAATTTAGAATTTGCCTCGAAGAGAATGCACCAAATGAACTAACTACCTAAAATATTACAAAATATACATGATCATGGAATGAAATAAAATTAGCGATATAATCAAAATAGTTACAACTTTAACTTATTATCTACAATAAATTTACACAACTTTTTAACAAACGGTTTAGTAACTAACATCAACAGGCACTTTATGTTGGTAGGACGATGAATTTCGAATGGGAGAATTTCGTACAAAGAATATCTGAGCTTAGGACAGTTGAAAACAATATGATCAGTTGCACCTTCATCCAAACCACATTCACAAAGGGAATTATCTTTAACCTTTAGCTTAGCCAGATGCACGGGAGTACAAGCATGGCCAAGGCGAAGGCGGCAAATAATTGAGGTAGTTCTACGGTCTGCTCGGCGGTAACGAAAAAACCAAGGGACTTTAGGGATGTCTGGTTGAATTGCACCATAATATTTTCCTTTTACAGTTTTAGAAGCCACCCACAATATACTCCATGAAGTAAACAAATTTGTCTTCGCTAAAGCAGATAGGTCTTGAGAAAAATTATAAAAATGTGTAAGAGAACCAACTTCTGAAGCAGATTTAGCGCAGCTATCAGAAAACTCATTGCCTTGAATACCAGAGTGACCAGGAATCCATGCAAGACTTATACTATACCCTTTCTGATGGCAAGAAAGCAAAGCCTCTCTAATTTTGAGAATGATGGGAACTCTTGACTTGCTACGAAAAGGATTTTGCATAATAGCTTGTAAAGAACTTAAGCAGTCAGAAAAAATGATTACCTTCTTAATAGCATGAGATTCGGCAAAACGAATAGCTTCAAGCAAAGCTATAGACTCACCCGTAAAAACAGATGACTGAGGAGGACATCTAAAATTTAAAATAATTTTGAATTCGGGGATCCAACATGCTATACCGACACATGAATCATCACAAAATTTAGAAGCGTCTGTAAATATACATAAGTAACCGCCCCAATTTTTCACCAGCAATTCATTAAATTTTTTGTCAGCCCCTGGATCATTCTTACAAATACCAAAATTAGTAATAACGGATGGAAAATACGTCAAAACTTATTTAATAAAAATATTTATACGTAACGTCATTCGTCATCAATTGTCAACTTGTTTTTTTTTTTAATTACCTATACGTACGATAGTGTATTATCTATGCGTACGGCGGTGGGTTCCAGCGTTTTTAGTATAAATACGAAAAATTAAATTTAAATTATGTTTTTGTTAACATAATATTTTAAAATGTGAAAATATATTACCTTCACTTTGTAAACAGTAATGACTTTTCAAATATTAAAAATGGTGTTTAGAAATAAAATCTTTATTTCATTAGCCGTATGGCTTAATTTCTATGGGATTAAATTAAATAAAACTTCTCAATACATGTCAATTATTAGTCATTTATTTCATACTTGTTGGCACAGACTACTAACTAAAGACGTTCCGTTTAAAAATATGTTTTCTCGAAACGTCTGTTTTTTTTGACAACAAAAAATATATATGATTAAATTTTACTTGAACTTAAATGATTATACCTTATTTTATATTTTCATCACAAATCCTATCGTTTTTAATGTTTTATTATGGTATTTAGCTAGTAATCGTACTTGTACATAACCTCAAACTATAATTCTTTTTTTATAGTTCCCCCGTAAGATCTGGTTAAAAGATGTATGAAATTCTGGCGGTCTCCTTTAATAAATAAACAAACACCGAAATATTTAAAAAAATAATAAAAATAACTTTTTCGTAGATTTTTATATGTTACCCCGGTATATAAATATTAATTGTGTCAAATTTCATCTATATTGGTTCAGCGAATTGATCATGATAACGTAGCAAACAGACTTTCGCATTTATAATATTATTCGTTTATTTATTGTAGTAAATAACCCGTATTATATTAAATATCCATTGTAATAGCTCAGTTCAATTTGTCCAATACACGAATAAAAATAAAATAATATATAAATACTCTTTAAACATAACTTTAGACGTAAGCCGAAAAACTTAGAATCTAAATACTTCTGTAAATACAGATTCGACTTGATTTTGACACTTCAGCAGGGTCTTCTCGTTTACTCCCTGGGTGGGGGTAAACGGGGTGCGGGCCTCGAGGAATTCCTCTCTACACGGGCATCTCCTCGCAGGCACTTAAGCCCGGTATGTGTTCCGGCCGTAGGCCGAGGTCATCTAGGTGACCCAAAGGTGTCGGTATTTGGGCCGTAAACCCAGGTCACCTGAGTGACCTAAGGGATGTCTGGTTCGAAACTACCATTCCCAGACCTCAAAGTCGTCGTCAGGTAGTGTCATGTCCGGCGGTGTCATAGTCCGTGGTGTAGCCCTCTAGCCCATCGCGTCGTCCTCGTCGTCGCCGTCGTCATCCGCATCGGGCCGCGGAGACAGTGATCGCAGGAGCTCGCGAGGCAGGGAACGTCCATTGGGTGGTCGCGCATGGAGTGGCGCGATACAATGGAGGTGTACATGCGCGCTGTTGTCCGCGCGCGCGAACAGTCGGCGCGCAAGCCGACGAACGAACTCCTCCACGGTCGGCGTTTGGGTATCCCGATGCACGACGTCGTTCCGCACATACCTCAGGGCTCCTACGATCAGTCGCAGGCAGCGGTTCTGCTTGGACTTGCAGTCTTCGTCTCTGGTACGCCGAACATAGCGCATACCAGGCGGGTGCCACGTACGTCAAGCGCGAGCGGACGTAGGCACCGTAGACTCGCAGTTTGGTGTTGACAGGTAAATGGGATGTGAACAGCGTGTGGAGCTGGGACCTGGCAGCAGCAGCTTGGCCCACGGCACGATTGACCATGGAGATCATGCGCAGGCTGCGGTTCAACTCACACCCCAAGAACCTCACTATGGTCTTCCACTCTACGTCCTGGCCTCGAAGAGTCAGCTGACGTAGCGGCTTGGAGCGGCTGGTGAACAGAGCGGCCGTCTTCCCGACGTTGACGGCCATCCTCGACTTGTCCAACCATTCCGGCAACAAGTCCAGCATACGCTGCATGCGGTTGGTGGCGACGATCTGGTGGTATGACGACGCGAAATACGCGCTGTCGTCGGCGAACAGCGACAACAGCACGTCCTCCTCCCCTTCCCGCAGATGGTGGCGCAGGGTGGGGATGTCATCCGTATACGCCGCGTATAAACGCGGCGATATACAGCTGCCCTGGGGCACTCCGGCTTGGATGGTGCGTGGCTGGGATTCGGCACCATCCACTGCCACGTAAAAGCTACGGCCGTGTAGAAATGATGCCTGCACTCGCACATAAGCAGGCGGCATGGTGGTGTCCAAGATCTTGACCAGGAGCCCGGCGTGCCACACACGATCGAAGGCCTTCTCGATGTCGAGAAAGACCCCCACGGTGTAGCGCCTGTTGTTCCGCTCACTGGTCAGGTGGTTGATTACTCTCGCCAGCTGGAGCGTCGTCGAGTGGCCGCTGCGGAATCCTAACTGCTCCTCGCGCAGGGGCAGATGGGGCGTGACTCGACGCAGCAGCAGCAGCAGCAGAAGCTCGAACAGCTTGGCTATGTGCGAGAGCAGGGTGATCAGCTGGTAGCTTCCAGGCAGGCGACGGTCCTTCCCCGGCTTGGGAAGAACGATGATCTTCCCGGCCTTCCACGCCTCTGGGAAGTGGCCGGTGCGGAGTACTCCGTTGAACAGTCTCGTGAGCGCTACGAGACCTTCGGGGCAGCAGCATCAACGCGGCGTTGGTGATTCCGTCGGGGCCTGGCGCTTTTCGCTTATCAAGGCGAGCAGCGAGCGAACGCAGCTCTGACAGGGAGATGAAGTCCTCTCTCCGGAGCGGCGGTGTAGGGACCGACAGGAATCTCTCCAGGTTGTCTTGGACAGCCGCGTGATGACGGATGACTTGGAGGTTGGAGGTGTTGGGGGCGTTGGGCTTAAGTCTCTTCCAGGTGGGCCACCAGGATTTCAGCGCGACCCTTGGTGGTATAGGTGCGTCTACCCGCTGCATCAAACAGCGGGTAGATGGGGGTGTCATGTCCGGTGAGTTTCTTGCAGAGAGAGTACAGCGCTGTGTCGTGTTCCGTCGCTCGATCGACGGTATCCTCTCATCGCGCCTCGTCGAGAGCGACAACGGCACGCGCGATCTTCTCTGCAAGCCGGTTCAGGTCAGCCTTCACCCTGGGACAGCGAGTGCGGGCGCATAGGCGGCGTAGGGTGCGCTTCCGCTTGAGCATATTGCGGAGCGAACTTGGCAGGTCCTTCCTTCGATTGGTATCCAGTGAAGTCGACGTGGTGGTGGTGGCTGCTGCTTTGGTGGCGATCATCGCTTCCACGACGAGCGCAGCAGCATTGTCGACTCCCGAAGGTGTGGTAATCGGGCCTGCTAGCTCAAGCCCGGCAAGCTCGGCGGTGTAGCGCTCCCAGTTCGTCCGCATCTGCAGCGGGCGGGGCACTAAAAAGCCTCCCTGGGTGGCTAGGGTGACCAGAACCGGTAGGTGTTGGGTGTCAAGGTCATAGAGGACCTCGACATCAAACATGTTGTCGAGTCCGTGGTGCAGCACTATATCAAGGACATTTGGCTGGGAGCGGCTGTCCGTGGATATGGCATGATGTTTCGCGTTGAGATCACCCACGATCACTGCGGGTCCCTGCTGTCCGAAGATTGTCCCGACATCGGTGCTGCAGAAAGTCAATCCGGGTGGTTTCTAGGCGGCATAAATGCGGAGCTCCTTGTTGCCCACGTTGACACGCACCCCCTGTGTACGGGTGCTAGTAAACGGAGTGTGCTCCAACTCTTCATGTATAATATCCCTCCGCACCAGAGCGGCCGTACCTCGGTACGGATAGCCCCGGGGAGAGATTTCATCACGCCGATACACGAAGAAGTTGGGCACGCGGAGCTCGACGCTGTCTGTGAGCTTGGTTTCGCCCAGGAGGATAACATGGATATCCTGCGACTGGGCGAGTAGTGTTAGCTCACGGACGTGTCCTCTTATGCCGCCCGGATTCCAGTATAGTACTCTTAGGGCAGTCACTGGTACGACCGCCCGAACTGAGTTATGGTCGCCGTTATAGCGCCGACTACATCCCTCGTACTCACATAGTGCGCGAGGGCCGCCATAAGCGCCTCGATCAGGACCCGGACAATGTTGTTCATGCCCGAATCCTGCGCGGGGGTAGGCGGGGGGAAAGAAGGGGTGTAGCGGCGCTCGAAGCTCTGCCTCTTCTGTGGCCTGTCGGTGGCCGCGGCTTCTCGGCGCCTCGGCGATTACTGGTATCACCGCCAACGATGTTGATGTTGGCGGCCTGGGATGCGGTGTGGACGCTGCGGCGGGCTCAGCATCTGCTGGCCTCGGCTGCCTGCGTCTGCGCCGGTTTCGTTTTCTTCGCAGGTGTTCCCCCCTGCCTATCGGGTCATTTGCCGGCGGTTGCAGAGTCGCCGGCTCCCGGTCTATGATAACCCCGCCTGCTTCCCCCCGTCGAGTAGCTGGGGCGGTCGGCATGTAGGCCGGTGGTTGTTTAGTCGCCGGCTCCTGGTCTACGTTAGCACCTCCCGCTTCCCCCCGTCGAGTAGCGTGAATGAACGAGTCGGGCGACGGCGGGGCGCTACTCAGTGCAGGTCGGGCGGGGGCGGCAGGCACGGCCACTGCGGCACGTGCTGCGAGGATGGCGGGGGCCGCTGCGGCGACTTGTATGGCGGCGGCGGGTGTTACTTAACATGAATTATAGTAGTTACACCGTCGTATGTAGATGGCGCTGTGTCGATATTTTTCACGCTATCGTTTGTCGTTTCTGTGGAGATGATATAGTACCGAGTCCCATACTGAATCTAACACAAAATCATACAAAAAATTTTTGAATTGCCATTTTAGAGGAATCTAAAAAGGCAAGATAATGTTTAACAGTGGTTCTCTTGAGAATCCATACTCATAATCGCTACATAGTATTAAACAAAGTCGCATTCCCTGTCAGTCCCTATGTCCCTATATCCCTGTGTAAGTGTATGGTTAAATCTTTAAAACTATGCAACAGATTTTGATGCGGTTTTTTTTAATAGATAGAGTGATTCAAGAGGAAGGTTTATATGTATAACAATATTCAATATGGATTAAACAAATACTGCAAATTTTGAGGTTTCTAATGTGATGTCGTAAATAATTAATTTTTTTCCGTTTACATTACAAACGCAGGCTAAACCCTACGAGATTTATCAAAATAATGTACTAAGTATTTGTACACCTTGAAAAGGTCTACAAAAAACTCCGCGATAGTATATGTCTATCTCTTATGGACAGCCCACAATAGCATTTTTTGACAATTTACTTTTTACGAAAAATAATGCCTTATGTTTTTATACAATACAGCATTAATTCTTATCAAATTAAGTACCTTAAATACATTGTTGATTTAATATAGATATAGAATATGGCCGTTTACAGCATGTAATTTAAGTGTACAGTACCTGGGTGCCCGAGCCTTGCACGGTAATTTTTAAAATGATGTAGAAAAAATTGAAATTAAAAAAAATTAAAAGAGAAAAAGAATATGGCAGGTGGCGCTCGATATTAGGTATTTTTACCTCTCTAGATCACCCGTTCCCCAAATCAGCTACCATGACTTGATGTTTGAGAGCGAAAAATTGTGATTGTTTTCAACGTAAATTTCAAAAAAGTTTTAGAACCCGAAAACAGTTAGAAATAAAACTTATCTAGATCGATTTTTCTCCACCAATACCGCCTACATGCTGAATTTCAGGAAAATCGTTGGAGCCGTTCTTTAATCTTGTATATATATATATATATATATATATATACAAGATTAAAGAAATATAAAAAATGCTGTGAGGAGGCCGCGCTTCACCCTATAGCACTTCGAATTTAGCAGCTATATATCGCTCCTTCAAGAATTGTTTAATGACAAGAAAGCTGTGACTGTTGTATATAAAGACATTATGTAATTAATTGTAAAAATAAAATACGGCGTCAATCAAAATCAAATAGGTCGCTAGTATAAAAATACAGCATAACATTGTTTATTAATTGATTACGATTTTCATAAATTGTAGACGTGCATCAAATCAATAATTGAACTCACGTTTCCGGGTTACTAATAATAAAGCGCTGATATAAACTGAGTGAATTTATAACTGAGAAGTCGCGTAAATATAAGGTTGACCAATGAACACTGTGCTATACCGGGCTATCTGTGCTTTGTTGTTAACTTTTAGTTTTTTTTTTCTTATTAGAAATAACGTTGAAGCACTGTACGCTGTACGACTGAC
This sequence comes from Morpho achilles, assembly GCA_947086495.1. Lineage (NCBI taxonomy): Eukaryota > Metazoa > Arthropoda > Insecta > Lepidoptera > Nymphalidae > Morpho > Morpho achilles. The sequence goes on along the minus strand of CAMTZB010000022.1, from coordinate 8,564,407 downwards.
TTGTCATTCTCACGTTCACGTGCAAGCGTGATTAAAGAAAGATTTAGCAAGTATCATTGCCCTGCTGACGAATCAACAAAAAAAACTCTCGAATCACCAAAAATAAAGGCCTCTTTAAAGGCCTTTAATACGACCCTGGCTTACAAAGTATACAATCACAGGTTTATTCGCAGGTCGTGACAAGTTCCTCGTTTTCTCCATTCGTTTGTGTCTTCGCGTCACGCTCTTGACAGCCTAATGACTAATCCATGTCATACCGGCCCTCCACTACATGTTGCCCTAATCCATGGTACGGCTACTTTACGTAATCACCCTTAGGATGGGGAGTACTTCGACTACAGTAGAACTGCCACGTTTTACTCTACGCATTTGGCACAATTGACGGCGCTTCAGCACTCGTCCGTCTCACAGAGTGACACTGTGAAAGCCGTTAAGGCTAACAGCATATAGTCGACGTAGAAAAATCTTCGTATGTGACATAATTCACTCACAGAAATCAAAATTAACATTATTACACTGATTAAAGAGACTGAATACTAATAATTGACAGGTCTGCTGGCAACTATTTCCAATATACATACATTATTTTTTTTTAATTCAAATTCAAATTACAAAGTTCCAGTTCCGATGTCCCTGTCATAAAACAGCAAATTTTGATTGATCACCCTAATGCGAGATGATTAATCAATAAACGTTGAACAGGTTATGTATACTACAGATAATATAATATTATTTAATGGAAAAAATACGATTGCTTCAATAATATTACAACCAAGTTATATTGAACGAAGCGTGCATCTAGTCGTAGATGATTTTCCCGCTTGAATGTGGGGAGATTAAATGATCCGAACATCACTACTTATAATAAAAAGTCACCCGTCGCTTTGTTTGTCTGTTTGTGTCAAATGTATTATCTTGCCGTTTTCGCCAATAGCTAGAACTATTCATAAGGAAAGTTTTATAATCTTTAATCTTTAAATGAGCTCATCTGAATTTCTGAAACGGCTCCAACCACTATCATGAAACTTGTACTTTGTAAGGGCTTTCGGGGACAATATATAAATCTAACTAGGTTTAATTAAATTAAATGTTAGTTTATCTCTGTTTCAGGCGCTGAAAAACTGCTACAGTATTATTAGGAAACAAAGGTTGATTACGCTGACTCTTCTAAAGTTATAATAGCTCAGTTGGGAACGGACGGACTTAAGAAATGAAAATACCTCGGATAAACTCCAGATATCACTAGTTCTTTTTTCCTTTATTTTCCATATTGCATCTATTTTTAAACCTTTTAAAAATATATCGAGCTTTACTGTATAGATCGATGCGCAAAACGAAATATATGCGATAATAAGTTAGCTCAAACAAGGCTCACTACTCTAGAGCATTTATATCGCTTTCTGTTTCAAGCAGGATATATTTCGGAGAGTGCGTCACAGAGCTATTTAATCTGACCTCTTCCGCACCATTCTAAAACCGGACGACCAGTCGCCGTAAGGGCTCCACCGTTATAATTAATATTCCAAAAATGCGCCTAAAGCCCTGGCGCTTTTCCCTTCCTGAATTTATCTTCTCAGATGCTACAATTCGCAAAACATACAAAAAACACTGAATAGGCACTACATAGCCAAGCGTGGTCCACCTTCGGCTACATATTTCCATCAGGCGAGATCGTAGCCTTATCATACAAAAAAATAATAATATATCTGTGCTGGCTCAGATGATATATATATACTTTCGGTTGGAAATTGAATATTTTGCACACTGCCTTGTCCACAAAAAATTTTTTTTTTCGTTTTATGAGCTCCAAGTGGTTTTATTTCATTAAACATTCATAGAACGACTCATATACAGTAATAAGAATATTTTTTATGGATAAAATTGACCTAACTTCAATACTGCTCTGTATAATAAAAAACATTAACATATATTAATATTATAAAAAGGAAAAATTTGTTTGTATTTTTGTAATGTTTTACACAAAAACTACTGGACCGATTTCAAAAATTCTTTCACAGCTGCATCTTTACTGAGCAACATAGGCCAATTTACATTTTTTTTTAAATAGGGATCCAGGTTAAAAATGTAATAAGGTGTAAAAAATAAAAATTACGTTGGTGAAACTGCGGGATATTACTAGTATTATCTATCTAAGCAACATCACGTGATTGATGACCAACAACTCGTGGGGTCAGTTAAGTAACAACGAGCATATACCGTGTATAAACAAGATTAATATTAATCTGATCTAGAATCTAGGCAACTAACAATCATATGAGTCTAGTTTCAGAACGAGACTACCTTGGTTGCCTTCTTTATTACTAGAAGCATTTTACATAACATTTGGAAACCCTACTTCCGGTTTTAGAATTAACAACTTAAGAAACAACAAATGACATTTGAGTACTTCCTATTCCGACCTACTCAATTATTAGTGTATACAAGTGTACGGTGTGTGTTATTAATTTTTTATAAGCGGTGTTTGGTAATACATATTAACTATTTCTGTAATAGTCTTACTTTGATTATTTAGTTCTAACTAAGGGGTTGTTGTTGTGTTCAAATTGAGAATTGATATATTAAACTTGGAAATTATTCAAATGTTTTCCTCGATGATCTTTTTGATTCGATTAAAGACTTTTGCAGCAAATGTATTCTGATTTACGAACCACGACAAGCTTGATTTACATTCGGTATACCTACCATAATTTCGCACTTACACGTTTCATATGGGATAATTATGCAGCCGGTGCACGCCCCTGAACTTGGCCGAGATTTACGACCATAAATCACGACCGCAACAAACATAGATGGCTATTTATATTACACATTAATATTTTCTCAACATAAAGTGGTAATGTATGACGCGCAAATGCATTAACACGACGTCGACACGTGTCATACAAACTCCTACACGTGGCAAAGCTTGTAAACATAATATTACGCAATCGCATGAGCAACGATGCTGAATGTAATCTATTAAAGCGGAAACGTACAACGCGGGGTTAACAACATGCGTGTATCCAAATGTAAGTTTGTGAGATTGTATGTCTCAATGTAGAAGCTGTGATGGCCCAGCGGTGCGACCGTGTGAATCTCTAGAGACGATCACGGGTTCGAACCCGGGCAGACACCAATGAGTTTTTCTCTTAAAACTTATGTGTCTAATTGATAATTGCAATTTATCACACGCTTTTCGGTGAAGGAAAACATCGTGAGGAAACCTGCATATCTCTAGAGAATTCTGGAGGTATGTGTAACCTACCAATCCGCATTGGAGCAGCGTGGTAGGTCTTAGCTCCAATCCTTCTCTCCCAAAAACGGAGAGAAGAGGCCTATTCTCAGCAGTGGGATAGTAACAGGCCGTTACTTACTTTTTTACTTATGTCTCAAAAAATCAGACTGATTCATATTTCGGTTACTCAGCTTTAAAGGTAAATCACTACATATTATAAAACAAAGTCCATATTTCCGTATGTACGCATAAAACTTTAAAACTACGCAACCGATTTTGATGCGGTTTTTTTTAATAGATAGAGTGATTCCAGAGGAAGGTTTGTACGTATAATAACATTCAATACGAAGTAGAGAAATAATGTAATTTTTGAGGTTTCTGTAAATAATTACATTTTTTTCCGCTTACATTGCAAACGCCGGCTAAACCCTACGAGATTTATCAAAATGATGTACTAAGTATTTGTACACCTAAAAAAGGTCTACAGAAAAGTCCGCGATGGTATTTATCTATCTCTTATGGATAACCCACAATAGCAGTTTTTTTCATTTACTTTTTACGAAAAATGATGCCTTATGTTCAAAGCATTTTTTATACAATACAGCATTAATCCTTATCCAATTGAGTACCTTAAATAAATTGTTGATTTAATATAGATCAATATTGCCGTTTACAGCATGTAATTTAAGTGAACATTTTCGGAGATATTACAGATTTAAAATCTCGCGAGGAGGCCGCGCTTAGACCTATAAGTACTTCGAATTTAGCAGCGACCGGAGGCGCAATTAAATGTCCTTCTTTCAAGTTTATATTGTCTAATGATAAGAAAGCTATGAATGTTGTATGTAAAGACATTGTCTAATCAATTGTAAAAATAAATAATATCACTACATAGTATAAAACAAAGTCGCATTCTCTGTCTGTCCCTATGACCGTATATCCCTATGTATGCTTCAATCTTTAAAACTATGCAACTGATTTTGATGCGGTTTTTTTTTAATAGATAGAGTGATTTTAGAGGAAGGTTTACATGTCTAATAACATTCAATACGGAGTAGAGAAATACTGTAATTTTTGAGGTTTCTAATGTGATGTAAATAATTAAATTTTTTCCGCTTACATTGCAAACGCAGGCTAAACCCTACGAGATTTATCAAAATGATGTACTAAGTATTTGTACACCATGAAAAGGTCTACAGAAAAGTCCGCGATAGTATATGTCTATCTCTTATGGATAACCCACAATAGCAGTTTTTGTCATTTACTTTTTACGAAAAATGATGCCTTATGTTCAAAGCAATTTTTATACAATACAGCATTAATCCTTATCCAATTAAGAACCTTAAATATATTGTTTATTTAATATTGATCAATATGACCCTTTACAGCATGTAATTTAAATAAACAGTTTTGAAGATATTACAGATTTCAAATGCAGGGGCCGCGTCGCGAGCCTATAAATAGCGCGTCGGAGGTCGCGGTTCGCCTCTCGGCGATGCTTCCATCTTATCGGTGAAACTGTCAAAGCCATTAGGGCTAACAGCATTAGTCAAATTCGAAAAAAAAAAATCAATTTAGCAGCGATCGGACGCATTTATGATCGGAGCTCTCTAGCGAGGAAAATAACAATCATCATCACTACATATTATAAAACAAAGTCCATATTTCCCTATGTATGCATAAAACTTTAAAACTACGCAACAGATTTTGATGCGGTTTTTTTTTATAGATAGAGTGATTCCAGAGGAAGGTTTGTACGTATAATAACATTCAATACGGAGTAGAAAAATACTGTAATTTTTGAGGTTTCTGCATATAATTACATTTTTCTCCGCTTACATTGCAAACGCAGGCTAAACCCTACGAGATTTATCAAAATAATGTACTAAGTATTTGTACACATTGAAAAGGTCTACAGAAAAGTCCGCATGGTATATGACTATCGCTTATGGATAACCTACTAAAGCATTTTTTGTCGTTTACTTTTTACGAAAAATGATGCCTTATGTTCAAAGCAATTCTTATACAATACAGCATTAATCCTTATCCAATTAAGTACCTTAAATAAATAGTTGATTTAATATAGATCAATATGGCCGTTTACAGCATGTAATTTAAGTGAACATTTTCGGAGATATTACAGAATTATAATGCCGTGAGGAGACCGCCCTTCGCCCTATAACACTTCGACTTTAGTAGCGATGTCGCTCTTTCAAGAGTTTGTTTAAAGACATTCTGTAATTAATTGTAAAAATAAAATACATAGGGAAAATATAAAAGTAAATAAGTAATAATGTACTGTATGAATTTAGATATTCCAAAGATAGCTGGAAATCTTCTTGGTATAGGGAAGGGAAATTGTTTTTCTCCAAATTTAACGCTACGGCCACGGGCATTAATGAATAAATCAAAACAACTGGATCAATTTTAATCATTTTTTTTACACTGACTGACATGGGATATATATTTTATACCCGTGCGAAGCAGGGGCAGGCCGCTAGTAAATTATATAATATCTACCTTTGATAACAGTAACATCTCTCACTTCATTATATCGTTGTAGTAGATTCAATCAGCGACGTACGATCATAATACACCCATAGTCATCAGCATCCCTTGATTAAGTAATAATAAAGCGCTTAGCTTATACACTTCTCGTCACAGCACAGATGCAGAATATAATTTCCTGACATTTATCTTTCCCACTGCTTATAAAACTGGTGTTCTTAAAGCAAGTGTGTACAGATATTAACTGGGCACACGCCATATATTTGAATTTTCTAGCATTATCGTTTTCATTTAAATTAAACTCTCGCCTATTACACTATAAAAAATTCGCATTCGCTATCAAGGTGACAACAGCTGCAATATTTTGATTTGATTTGACGTAATTTCAAAATATCTATATAATCTAATCGCCAATGTTACTTAATCAACGCAGTGTGCAAAGCCAAACTTGATATATCGATATACCTCGTAATTTGTATCTAACAACTGCTCGCAGCTGTAAAAGAAAAACTACTACACTAATTTACTTTTTTTTGTCGAATAGATAGAGTGACTTACAAGAAAGGTTCAGTTGTATAATTTATTAGAGTATTGTGTAAATTTGCTATTATATGACATAAAATTATATACAATTATGTATAAAATTTCGGGACAGTTGTCGCCTGGGGGCTCTATCATCGTAAACGCTAAGTAATCCCTATGAGATATAACAAAACAATATACGGTGCAATTATTCCTCTTTCATAGGCAGAAATGTCCACGATATCAAACATCTATCTTATTGTTATTTATCTACGTATAGCTTACTATATCCATTCGGATTTAGAAAGGATATAACCCGGTAATGCGAAAGCTATTTAATTAGATACATTATCAACTTATATCTTCTTGGTCGGTACCCTCTTGGCAGAGCGGTCGTGGTCGTCAGTTCAGGGTTGGTTGCACGCTTGACAATTCAACGCCATTCTTTTTGGACGGCTGACTTCCTGGTACATTTATGAAGAGGGCAGTCAAAGGCCGCCTTTACTTCGTCCGTCCATCGCATCGATGATCTGCCACGCGGTCTGATGGCTTCAATTTTGCCCCGCACTACAAGGCGCTCTACAAAGGCATCTCTCCGACGAGAAACATGTCCGAAAAAGTGATAAAACGACTCGAAAAAAGTGAGCATAAGACCGATACATATATTTAAGATAGACGCTGCTTGATGCCGAGTTCTCGAAGGATGGACTCGTTAGTTCTAAATTCAGTCCATGAAACTCCTACATCTCGAAAGCGTCTATCCGCTTACTCTCACTTTCCCGTAGCGTCCACGTCTCACAAGCGTAGAGAAAGATAGGAAACACTAGGGTCCTTAGTAACTTTATTTTTGTGGCTTTGGTTCCTGTTCTTCCATATTTTTCTCGTCTTGTCCATAGATGCTCTTATGATTGCCATCCGCTGTTTTATTTCGTCAATGTCAAACAGTAAGTACGTTAGTTAATTTTAGTATTTTATGCTTACCATTATGATCCATTTCATGATATATTCAAATGAACCTCTTGAGAATTGTTGCAAAATTTATCCATTATCTCATATTAAAGTTACTCTAATAATTTAACTTAGTTTTTATTTAATTTTCTGCAATCATTATTGTTTAACTTAGGTTATACTAAAAACAGAAGACCGCAGTGTTGTATCTTTCATTATTATGACGGAAAAACTCAAAAAAAGTCGTACGGAAACGTGGGATTAGCGCATTAAGATCATGTGGTTTGAAAGTCCCTTGTATGTCGTTTAAAAGGAAGATTATATTTATGAGAATCTGCGTACAAATAAATGTAGGCTGAAACTATGTGCTGATGTGCCTAGTACATAAGTTAAGTACATTCTCGTATAGAGGTCAAATCAATTTAAATATCTGGATCATTCAGCACGAACGCACTTCAAATAACAACTCGAATATTGACTAATAGCTTTGGAGTCCTTCGGTCAACGCCAACGATAAAATTGATAATAGATTGCGAGACCTATTATGGAAATATACGCAAAGAAGTTACAGGGCCTTTTAAGTTCCAACAGGCATTCTATATCATTTTATACTGTTGTGAATAAATTGAGTGTTTCATTGTTTTATTAACTGACATTTTTTTTAATTATTAATATACCACTCCTCGCGGCATTTTAAATCTGTAATATCTTCGAAAGTGTTCATTTAAAATACATGCTGTGAACGGTCATATTGATCTATTTTAAATAAGCAATGTATTTAAGGCACTTAATTGGATAAGGATTAATGCTTTAAATTTGCTTCGAAAATAAGGCAATATTTTTCAAGAAAATGAAAAAAAAATGTTATTATGGGTTACCCATAAGAGATAGATATATACCATCACGGACTTTTCTGTAGACCTTTTCAAGGTGTACAAATACTTAGTACATTTTTTTGATAAATCTCGTAGGGATCAGCCTGCGATTGCAATGTAAGCGGGAAAAAATGTAATTATTTACGACATCACATTAAAACTTTTTACAATTACAGTATTTCTCTACTCCATATTGAATGTTATTATACATATAAAACTTCCTCTTTAATCACTCTATCTATTCAAAAAAAACCGCATCTAAATCTGTTGCGTAGTTTTAAAGATTTAAGCATACATAGGGATATAGGGACATGGGGACAGACACAGAAAGCGACTTTGTTTTTTACTATGTACTGAAGTGTCCCAGCTGTGGGAAAGTAACAGACCGTTACTTTACGTACTTGTAACAGACCGTTACTTGTTTAAACGAAATCCTCTAATAGGAACAGCGAAAAATGAAAATATACTAGTACTAGTATCATAGTATACGACCTTTCAACTTAAAATTGTCATAACTTTTTTACTTGTTAACCGATTAAAATAAAAAATACTCTATATGTTAAGTGAGGCTTTCTACTACATATTAGTAGTAACAGCGATCAAATCGGATCAGCGGTTTTTGAGATTAGCGGGAACAAACGCACAGAGATATGACGTCACAACTATTTTATTATATATTAACATAACATAACCTAACATAACATAACATAACATAAAATAATATAATATAACATAAGATAACATTACATTACATAAAATTACATAACATCTCTACGATTTTATTATATGTATTGATTTATTAAAATAAAATAATATAGAAATGAATAGATACAAAAAGCTAGCTGAAAAGATAGCTGAAAAATTTTAATATCGTCCACATAAATGCTCAAAGTATTCCGGCTCACTATCCAGATTTGCTTGCTTCATTTGAGTCTCGTAATATACACGCAATTTTAATTTCAGAGTCTTGGCTGAAACCTTGTTTACCTTCTACTTCCTTTTCTTTACCAGGATTTCGGCTAATTCGTAATGACCGCATCGGCAGGGGTGGTGGTGTAGCGATCTATCTCCGTTCGTATTTCCCTTTTACTCTTGTTAGCTCTTCACCGCAGCCTCCTCCAGCCGATGCAGCCGAGCATCTATTTATTGAAGTGACACTCGCCTACACCAAAATTTTACTTGGTGTTTTATACTGTCCTCCTTCAACTTCAAATTATTTTCAGTCATTCGAAAATTTATTAGAAAGTATGGTTCCCCAGTACAGTCACTCTATTATTATGGGCGATTTCAATACTTGTTTAATTAAAGACGATTATCGTAGCAAAAAATTAGTTAGTATAGTTGAATCTTGTAATTTGAATATTATCCCCTTACAAGCGACACACAATTTTCCTGGCTGTACTCCGTCTCTTTTAGATCTTATTATGGTATCCTCTCCTGACCTTGTCAAAAAGCATGGTCAGTTTCCTGCTGACGCATTCTCCTATCATGATTTGATTTTTCTTTCTTATAAAATTCGACCTCCTAAGGCAAATTCGAGAATACTTCTGCAACGTAATTTTGGAGGAATGGATAATATTCGTCTCTGTGAAGATGCGCAAAAATTAGACTGGTGTGATGTTATTAACGCTAAAACAGTAGATCAGAAAGTTGAGATCTTTAATCGCCTGCTAACTCAATTATACGACATCCATGCACCCATAAAACCGATTAGGTTAAAACATTTACCGGCGCCATGGTTGTCTGACGAGATTAAGCGGTTGATGGAGCTAAAGAATAAAGCTAAATACAAACATAAATTGAATAACACTGATGCCAATCTCATTAAATATCACAAGGCTCGTAATCGCTGCAACACATCCTGTAGAGATGCACAAAGACGCCACATTCATAAATCAGTCGAGAACGGTGATGTTGCTAAAACCTGGAAATTTCTTAAGACGCTTGGAGTTGGTAAAGCTACTAATAAATCTTCTATAAACATTGACATTGAACTTCTTAACAAACATTTTTGCAATTCTGGTACAATTGATAGTACCAATAAAAAATGCATAATTAATATTCTTTCGTCACTACCGACTCCTGATTTCCTACCGTTCACTTTCAAGCCTTTCACTGTTTGTGATGTTAAAAAGAACATATTATCCATCTCATCGAATGCTGTTGGTGCTGATAGCATTAGCCGGAAAATGATAGTCCCTATCCTCGATATAGTCTCACCTATATTAGTCCATGTCCTAAATCATTCCATTCAAACTAGCCAATTTCCCGATGCCTGGAAGAGTGCACAAATCATTCCTATCCCGAAAAAAACAACCCTTGTGTCTCTTCAGATTATCGCCCCATTTCCATTCTACCTTTCCTCTCAAAACTTCTCGAAAAGTTAGTATACCAACAACTAAGCCTTTTCATTAATGATCACGTCCTTCTTAGTCCATTTCAATCTGGCTTTCGTCCCGGACATAGTACGGTCACAGCGCTTATTAAAGTCACTGACGACATTCGTTGGGCTATGGATAATAAACAGCTTACATTACTGACGTTGCTTGATTTTAGCAACGCATTTAATACCGTAGATTTTGATATACTGCTAAGTCTGTTACGTTCCATTAACATATCTCCATCAGTGATAGGCTGGTTTCGAAATTACCTCAGTGGCCGACGACAGCGCGTTCGATCTGATGAAATATTCTCATCATGGTGTGACGTGACCACTGGAGTACCTCAAGGCGGAGTGCTATCCCCCTTGCTGTTTGCAATTTTCATTAATTCCATAACTCCGAAAATTTCTTCTCTCTACCATATGTATGCAGACGATCTCCAAATTTATCGCCCCTCAGTGCCGGATAATCTTGATAATGCTGTTTCAATAGTTAATGCCGATCTAGCTGCGATTGCAGAATGGAGTAAGTATTATGGTCTTAATATTAATCCTGCAAAATCACAAACTATTCTCATTGGTAGTCGCAGTATGATTAAGAAAGTTGACCGGTTGAAACTTTCGCCTATAGTATATAATGGTGCTATAATACCCTACTGTAAATCGGTTAAAAATCTTGGTCTGCATCTTGATGAGACATTATCTTGGGGTCAACATATCAAGGAAATGGGTCGAAAAATTTATGCAGCTTTGAGCTCTTTGCGACGGTTGCGTTATCTTCTTCCAATTCCTACCAAAATTATGTTAGCACATTCCCTTCTTCTTTCTATTCTCGATTATGCCGATGCAAGCTATCTCAATCTTACTGATGACCAACTTAACAAACTTGAGCGTCTCCAAAATCTTGCTATTCGATTTATATTTGACGTACGCAAATATGATCACATATCACAGTTTCGACACCAGCTCAAGTGGCTCCCTATTCGATGTCGCCGGAATCTCCATTTACTTTCTATTCTGTACTGTGTTCTATTTCATACTAATACTCCTTCCTACTTAAAAGAAAAATTTGAATTTCTCGGCAAGCATTCCAAAGTTCTTCGTTCACCGTACCAATTCATGCTTAGAATGCCTAGACATAAAACAATATTTTTTAGTAAATCGTTCGCTGTACAGGCCATTAAATTATGGAATGCATTGCCTTTAAATATACAAAAGTCAAAGTCATTAGACATTTTCAAAAAATCCGTTAAGCAATATTATTTATCTAAAAACAACTAAGATGACTATATAAGATAATTGTTGTGTATTTATATTATATTATTTATTAGTTTATATATTTGATATTTATTATTTCTATATAATTTTATGATGTGTAAATGTTTTGTCTGTGTATTGGTGTGTATTATTAGTATGTATTTAATTTTATAAAAGTGCACCACCCACATAAAATTTTCAGCTCTCCTTAACCCTAAGGTCGTCTGGAAGAAATCGCTACTAAGCGATAAGACCGCCCTTTATACATTACATTTTGTTTTCTTTTTTTTATTGCTGTTTTTGTTTCTTTTCTGTATTTTTATCTGTGGTGTATAATAAAGTATATAAATAAATAAATAAATAAATAATACAGAAAAGAAGAAGAATAGATTTGTCCGCTTTTGTAGCATTATAGTGTCGTTGTCTTTTATAACTAGTTTCAAAACTTACATTGCAGTAAATTCTATGTATTATAGTACAATGCAACGATAATACTGTTAACCGTTTAATTGTATGTTGGCTTTGACTTCATTTCTCGTAGAACGTCAAAGCTTTCAAGGGCTTCAAGGCACCTACTTTAGAACAACTTAATATATTGTTCAAACGTTCTACGCTATTACGAGTTTTGCGATGTAAATCCCAATCGATTTGTTGGCTGGTACAGCATATGCGCTCACTTATAATAAACCCCACGATATAGATCCCTATATAACTAATTATCTTATAAGAGAAACAGCATCAATTTTATTATGCATTACAAGAAAATTGACGATTTGAAAAAAGCATAAACCCCATTTTATACAATAATATCAACCCGTCTTGGCTTGTCAGGTTTAATATAACATATTATGAACTGAGTTTAACATGCCATTAATCAATTTACGAGTAGTTTTAATTTTCCAATAACCCGTAATATATTCATTCTCATAATGTAATGTTGTACGGGATGATTATGTTAAGCATGAATTGCTTAAAGTAATTAACGTATTTAAGAAGTATATAGTGATTGAAGGATAGTAGTGAATTCTTCTAAGTACCTTTCCAATAACAGAAACATATGTGAAAATTATTTTAGAAGTCAGTAAGTATAGTAAAAGTTAGATCAGGAACTTTAAGAAGATCATAAAAAGATAAATATGATCCCAAACATACATCGTTTTGATATATCTCTCCGGGATGAGGCGGCTTGACTTCTTCAGACGCTTTCAACAATTTTAGCTACACATAACCCCAATAAATGATACACCTAAAATTTTCCCATTAAATGCTCTATGTGTTACAGAAAGCTGCACGAACAACTAACATCGGCTTTGTATTTGACGAATAGTAAGCTAGACCTTAATACGAATATAAAATTATGATGATGATGATCTTCTTGGTGAGTATCACACTGGCGATAGATGAGCCTACGTTTGAGAATGTGCTCCAATGTAGCTAGAAAATCTACAATTGCTTTTACAACCTCTAAAGCGCTATCTCAATCACACGTCTACATATCTCATCATCCCACCGCGATATCAATACACACACATCATCTTCCTGCCATTATCCTACTTTAAGTGGGGTCGGCACAACATGTTGTCACATGATTTGGCTAGTATTTTACGACCGGCCGCCTGGCTGACATCAACTTACCTTAGTCGTATTTTACGACACCTCAGTAAAAAATGAGGGTGGTCTATTCTATTCAGCCGAATATTTATTTATTTATTCAAATAGATTTATAGTTTTTACAATTTGATTTTTCATAACCTTAATAAGCCTTGACGACTTGTCTTCATATCATTCATATCTGAACAATATTTTTTTTACATAAAACGTAGCTGGATCGATTGTTCCCTAAAACCCTCTACATCGAAAATCGTTGGAGCCGTTTCCGAGTTTCGAAATATATATATATATATATATATATATATATATATATATATATATATATATATATATATATATATATACATATATACATACATACATACATACATACATACATACATACATACATACATACATACATACATACATACATACATACATACATACATACATACATACATACATACATACATACATACATACATACATACAAGAATCTAAATATTAAAGATAATCTGAATACATAAAGTAAAAAAATTATACTGAAAAAATACTAAATTATATCTAAGTATTTTTAATAATATGTAGTGCGGGATATAGATACCACACGGTGTATAAAAACATACATATTAAATAGATTTATTCTATTGTATGAGTGCACTCACATTTATTATGACTGAAAACATTGTCATTTTTAATGACAATAATAGAGCAAAATTAAACGTAGTCTTGAATGTGTATACTTTCATTTGGTTCAAACTATAATCCGAAATTTTAAATAGTTTTCCTACAAACAAAACAACCTTTTTTTAGCATAATCTCCCTTTAACAAAATTCCCCACGCAAAGTTGCGGTAGCATCCAGTGTCGAAGCTTCGTTGAAAAACCAATCGAATGGAAAAAGTAGAAAATCGATTACAGACCGGTGAGGGTAGATCGCAACTATGTCCAACATATCTCTGATTACCAGAGTATCCTGTTAGCTGTAACGTAGCACTAATTGGCACTCGTTTTCTGCTCGAAGGCATTTAAATCCAACACAATAGTTTTATTTCTACAATTTTCATTACACTACTCTATTTAATATGTTAGCGATTAAAGCAAAACAACTAAAGCAAACATTTTTTTTAATGGAAAACGAATGTTAGTATTTACATAGTTGATATGTACTTTGCACATCATCCTCCTGTCCTTATCCCATGCATCTAAATGCGGTCGGCACAACATGTTATAAACATGTTGTCACATGATTTGGCTACGTATTTTACGACCGGTCGCCTGCCTGACCTTAACTTACCTTAGTCTTACTTTACGACACCCCGGTAAGAAGTGAGGTCGGTCTGTTGTACTCAGCCGAATACCACACGTTTTTTTCAAGATAGATCAAAAACCTGATGAGTTTTTGATTTCTCTTGAAAAAAAATTTTTTTGTCTATATGTTAGCTCGTTACAGCTTTAATTATTGACCAAATTTCATTACTGCGATTTAGCCATAAAAATGTAACCTACAGACAGACAGGAAGAAAGAGAGACTTTCCATTTATAATATTAGTAGATTGCTGGAATAAATTTAATCATTTGAAACTCAAGTTGACGACAACATGTTTTTTTACTCGTGAGAAACTGATGCTGATCGCTGGTATAAAATACATGATTGTTTAATGTAAGTTTATATTATATAAACGTTAAATTCAATCAAAACAGAGATTAGTGTATGAGATCGGAAACCACAACTTGATCTACTCAAGACCAATATCTTACGGCTGTTTGGTTTGTTTGTTAAATGTTCTATATATATAATATCTAAACCGATATTTTTATTGAACGACTAGTGATACCCGCGAATTCTTTCGCATGTACTTTATTCATCATCATCTTTCTGCCGTTATCCCACTCTAAATGGGGTCGGTACAACATGTTAAAAGCATGCTGTAACATGATGCTGATGCTGGCTGCGCTATTACGACTGACCGCCTGCCTGACGTCAACTTACCTCTGTCGTATTTTACGACACCTTGGTAAGAAAGAGGGTTGTCTATTGTACACGGTGGGTCAACTTACCTTAGTCACGACATCTCGGTAAGAAATGAGGGTGGTACTATTCTATTCAGCCGGATACCACACGGCGTTTTCGCATCTACTTTATTATAAACTAGCGGCCTACCCTGCTTCGCATGGGTATAAAATATATAGCCTATGTCACTCAGTGAAAAAAATGATTAAAATCGATCCAGTAGTTTTGATTTATTCATTACTGCCCGTGGCCCGCAAGCGTTAAATTTGGATAAAAACAATTCCCTCTCCCTATACCAAGAAGATTTCCTGCTATCTTTGGAATGTCTAAATTCATATACTACATATTTACATTTTACATTTTTCCCTATATATTTTATGTTTCAAATTAATTACAGAATGTCTTTATATACAACATTCATAGCTTCGTTATCATTAGACAATACAAACATGTTTTCTTTAGAGGTTACTCTTAAAAGAGCGACATTTAGTTGCGCGTCCGATCGCTGCTAAATTCGAAGTGCTATAGGGCGAAGCGCGGCCTCCTCGCGGGATTTTAAATCTGTGATATCTTCGAAAATTTTCATTTAAATTACATGCTGTAAACGTCCATAATGATCAATATGAAATCAATAATGTATTTAACGTACTTAATTAAATAAGAATTAATGCTATATTGTATAAAAATTGCTTCGAAAATAAGGCATTATTTTTCGTATAGTAAAAGTAAATGACAAAAAATGCTATTGTGGGTTATCCATAAGAGATAGACATATCGCGGACATCGCGGACTTTTCTGTAGACCTTTTCAATGTGTACAAAATACTTAGTACATCATTTTGATAAATCTCGTAGGTTTTAGCAGGCTAAACCCAAACGCAGGCGTTTGCAATGTAAGCGGGAAAAAATTTAATTATTTACGACATCACATTAGAAACCTCAAAAATTACAGTAATTCTCTACTCCGTATTGAATGTTATTATACGTACAAACCTTCCTCTGGAATCACTCTATGTATTAAAAAATCGCATCAAAATCTGTTGCGTAGTTTTAAAGATTTAAGCAGTCATAGGG
This sequence comes from Morpho achilles, assembly GCA_947086495.1. Classification (NCBI taxonomy): domain Eukaryota; kingdom Metazoa; phylum Arthropoda; class Insecta; order Lepidoptera; family Nymphalidae; genus Morpho; species Morpho achilles. Next base: position 8,548,003 of record CAMTZB010000022.1, on the reverse strand, counting down.
ATATAGGGACAAACAAAGAATGTGACTTTGTTTTATACTATGTAGTGATAATCCCTATAGCATGATTCAGTATTCACGCGCGATGGCTTATTATTAGCGTATTTCATGTATAACTTTGGTGTTTCTATACCGATTTCAATGATTCTTTTTTTATGCAATGGTTAATACTATTCACTTTTTTTATTTAGGGATGTCTGAGAGTGATATAAACGTAGGAGTAGAAAAATATAACCAGAAAGCTTCGAACTGCTAAGCTCTCAGGAGTTACACGTGTTATTGTGAGTTAACCATAAAAGATAGACATATGCTGTCGTGGGATATTTTTTATATAATTTTAAGGAAAACATTTCCGTCATACATGATTTCTGTGTAGCTTTAACCATCAAGGTTGCACACGCGACGGAAGCTTAAAAAATGGAGTAACTTCTCCCGTTTTCCCGACATTTCCCTTCACTGCTCCTATTGATTGTAGCGTGATGAAAAGTATACTATAACCAGCTCAGGAGTATGAAAAATAATTGTACCGAGTTTCGTCAAAATCCGTCGAGTAGTTTTTGTTTCTATAACGGTTATACAGACAGACAGACAGACAGACAAAATTTTTACTGATTGCATTTTTGGCATCAGTATCGATCTCTAATCACCCCCTGATAGTTATTTTGGAAATATATTCCAGTTACAGAATTGACCTCTCTACAGATTTATTATAAGTATAGATAGATATAGATAGATAGATAGATAGAAGATAGAAGATAGATATTTAATATTTAAATGAGTGAATCTTGTATATATGTATATATTTTTCTGAGTTTTGGAAACGGCTCCAACGATTTCAATAAAATTCAAGGAGGTAAAAAGCAAAATCGGTCTTGCTAGCTCTTATTTAAAAAAATGTTGTTTATTTTTGTTATGTCATGTTTTCGGGCATTGAAAAATCTTTAAAAAAATTAAATAGATAGATAAAGCATAAAATTAATGTCATTTGACGGGTTGAAAGAAAAGTGCGTGCAAATGATATGAGAATATTAATTAAGGTGGATGTAATAAGACTGCAAAACGAATTGAGTATATAAGGGGAGACTGAAACTTTTGCTCATTATAGAAAAGACGAGAAGTGCATAATTAAGGTTGGATGGACATATAATGAGGATGGATGAAAATCATGTGACGAAACGAGTATTAAATGTGAATGTAGATGGATATGTGAGGCCTAAAAAGAAATGATTGGATTGTGTGAAGTACGATATGGATATAAAAGGAGAAGACGCCAGAGTTAACGAATGAAAAAACTGAATGGAAGATATAAACATGTTGTGCCGACCTTACTTAGAGTGGAATAAGGGCAGGAGAATAATGACCTTTAATCTGTCTAGCCTACTATTGCTCCAGCCAACAAAGAAACTTTTGCATTTATAATATTTGTATGTATTTCATTCACTAGGTATAGTATAGTATTAGTATGTATTTCATTCATAGGGCGACAGTGGGCGCAGCTAATTTATCTTATCGAGTGAGTATGAAACTCGCGGTGGAATTTAGTTTCGCGCGCGTTTTAATTTCTCGTAATATATGCATTCAAGTAATATAGAGTATAGCATCGTAATATTAAGCATAAAATAATTCATAAATAAGTAATATTTTTATTAATTAATTGGTATCCATACTTTAACGGTTTAAAAGTTTCAACTTTTCACTAAATTAAGACATTAATTAAATCATGTAATGGATTAAGCTTGAAATGCCACCGTTCTGCCACTGTTCAAAGAGATATTTAAACGTTTTGTACGTAAGCATTTTCTAAGATGTTTCAATGGGAATAGTAAACTTTTCGTAAAATATAAACAAATGCCAATGTCAATTTTTTATAATAAGGTAATAATCTCACCACCTCATATTTGTTACATCTAAATTGGAATAGACATATCTTTCGCAGAAAGCTGCCAGGAGATTTGAGTTTTTGCCGACAATAATCGTTATGCTTCAAGCAATTTTGCGCAAGGCCTTAATAAAACGCCTTTGGCAGTTTTAAATTAAACCTCAAACAATATACAAACATGATTGGATTCTTTTTGTTTTAATATTTAGTGATAATGATATGATATGAAAAGGGTGTACGAAATCCGTGTAGAATAGCACCCTTATTTCTTAACAAGATGTCCTAAAATATCTTGCCGAATCATGAACATGTTTATAGAATGTTGTGCCGACCCTATTAAGAGTGGGATAAGGGTATGACAATGATGATGATGAAAAGTGTAAATAAAATTTTTGGTCACAATGCTGTACACTGTATATATAGCAAAAGGCCGTCGAGCGAAATATGCAACTGATGGGTAGAATATCCGTTTCCGATAGTATCTCATTAAACTGTCAATATCATACGCATCCCCTGCAGGCTCGAGCCACTTATATATACCTACACTAGTTGCGCCCCGCAGTTCGTCAGCGTTGCGAAATTAAAATACAGCTTTTTAGAAGCATGTTACTATCGTACTGCTACGCCGTGTGGTATCCGGCTTAATAGAATAGTACCACCCTCTTTTCTTACCCAGGTGTCTTAAAAGGCGACTAAGGTAAGTCGATCCGCCGTGTGGTATCCGGCTGAGTAGAATAGACCACCCTCATTTCTTACCGAGGTGTCGTAAAAGGCGACTAAGGTAAGTTGACTCACCTTGTGGTATCCGGTTAAGTAGAATAGACTTTCTTCGGCGTCGGGAACACGACTAAGATAAGTTGACGTCAGGCAGGCAGCCGGTCGTAAAACACGTAGCCAAAACATGTATCAACATGTTTATAACATGTTGAGCCGACCCCACTTAGAGTGGGATAAGGGCAGGAAGATGATGATGTTACTATCGTACTGCTAGGCAAACTCTCTTTTTTGGAGAGGAAAGTTGGAGCTTAGACCCACCATGCTTTTCTAATTCGATTGGTAGGATACGCACGCTACACTGAAACACAAATTCAACAGACGAACAGCCATCAAAGAGAAGAAGCAACGAAGAAGACAAAACAAACACACGCGTCATACAAAAAAAAAATTGTCGTTTTTCGTTGACGTCATGCAAAGAAGTTATACAATAAAAATGAAGTAGAATTAAAAAAAATTTTCAAATTAATTTTTTTTTTTCAATTTAATTAAATTATAATTTTTATGATTATATCATTATTCCTTTTCAAATTTTGTGAAAATTTGTATTACTAAAAAGTGAGTAAAAAGAATTGATTCCAACTATATTATTATTTTTTTAGTTTTTTTTTTTTAATTACACCCAGTTACCCTGATATTTATTATAATACAGAAAGACTATCTATTTTCGGCACAAGAATTCCTTTTACCTGTAGGTAATGGGGCGAGATATTTACGCGTATTAAAACTGACGCCTGACGTGAACTTCGGGTAAAAAAACAAAAAAAAGACTAATTGTCTATTTAAAAAAAAAGGGTAAAATTGACTTTTATAATCTTTGGTTTATTGATTTATCAAGTAACAAGAGCTCCTTTTACGCACAAACAATGAGCTTGAAGATTGCGCTGCGAGCATTTTTGGGACCGTTCCACGTGCCACGTGTTCCATAATTTGTATAGCAATATAGCGAGCGTGTAACTAATTTATGATAGAAATAGCCTTAATATTTTCGTTGAAAATAGTATTAGTTATTATTAATCAAATATATTTATTAATTATAATGTAATATTATTCCAGATTTAAATTAAGTTTACCCCGCCGTGTGGTATCCGGCTGAGTAGAATAGACCAACCTCATTTCTTACCGAGGTGTCGTAAAAAGGCGACTAAGGTAAGTCGACCCGCCGTGTGGTATCCGGCTGAGTTGAATTGACCACCCTCTTTCTTTTCAAGGTGTCATAAAATACGACAGAGGTAAGTTGACGTCAAGCAGGCGGCCAGTCGTAAAAACGCAGCCAAATCATGTGACAGCATGTCTATAATATGTTGTGCCGCCCCACTTAGAGTGGAATAAGTTGCTTACCTCTATTCTACTAATGGCAAACACGAAACATATAATTGCCCCGACATAAAATCTTGACGAGTCGACTAAAAAAGGAATATGAGTCCCAAAATACAGTTAGCATAAAATTTAATAGTTTAATTTAAAATTAATAGTAGGTATACAATATGGTGACTTACGTAATGACCTTTATAAGCAATAAATATGTTTAGCAAAAATAATAAAACTGCATAACACCAAGGTTAGGGACAAACAAGTCTCAATATTCCAACAACTTGTTACGTAAAACTTGTAATACCTGTATTTGTTATAACAAACAGATATATAAAAAATACTTTTTATTGTCACAAGTCTGCACTATTTAGAGACAAGCCGCATACCCTGGTTTTACCCGCGACGCGAAGGTTATGTACAAAATGAGATACTTATCTAAAGGTGCCGAGAACATCGACTACTAATAATAAGAACCTGAGTGATTGAGCCTTACTCGGTATTTTCTTTTTAAATGCAAAAAAAATGCAAAAAAAACAAAAGATAAAGCGCCGGCTGACATGTGGGAATCGATCCGAGGTTATAAACTTTATTGGTTCGCGCGTTACCATTAGGCTATCACAGCTTTGCATTTGGCAGCTCAAATATCTATTGCTTTCAGTTCCTATTTTAGTAGTTTTTTTAGTGCCCCATAACAGGATAAAAAGGGATTTTTTTTAAATAAAACCTAACTAGATCAATTTTGTTATTAATATTGTTATACTAGAATTTAATATGACGTAGAAACATTTTAAAATATATCCAATTGTCATAATTCTACTTAATGTTGTCATTTGAAAATATTTCATGTATTAGACAAATGATTTCAACTCTGCAATACTAATGTAAGTAAACTTTACGATTGCCCTAGCCCTCCTCCAAAGTGAAACGGTCAACCTTTATGAACTATGAATATAAAATACCTCAATGATTTATATGTATATAATATATATATATATATATATATATATATATATATATATATATATATATATATATATATATATATATATATATATATATATATATATTAATTAGAAACCTGAGAAACGCAAAATTCCGAGATATGTGTCAGATATGTTATTAGAAATTAGAAATTATTTATTTGCTCAACACAATTTTGGTTAACACTATTTAACAAAAGCTTATGAATATTATCTAGATTATATTCTAAAAGTCACCACTAGCAACCAAACTAAGCCTAGCTTGTATTCTTGGTTACTAGTGCCTTCCATTGTCATACATACTTACAACGTGTATAAACAAATATATTAGCATATCACTTATGTATTCATGTTTATGTAGGTACAATTTATCACAAAAAATGTATTTTAAGAAATGGATGTTTGATTTAATTGTGAGTTTTATGTAAATATAAAAGCTGATTCAAAAACGTTTATCAACTATGAATTTATTAATACACTTAAGATATTGAGTGTGTAGACACCGTTATGAGTTATACAACGAAAATTTTCCAATGCTGGCCTAATTTCCGTTCCATTCACCAATAGACAACCCAAACAATCTATATTTGGAATTATTTTCAATATTCTAAATTACCATCAGATCAAATTGCACGTTTCTATAATTTAGTCCTTTGTAATTTGTTGATTCGACGAGCAGACTCTATAAAATTAAGAACCAAATGATAACCTACATTTTGATATTTCGGTTTCGCTATCTGTTATCACGTGGTGGTAAAATGTGACATTTGTTCATTTAATAGACGGATAAATTAACTGCTTAGTTACCGACACAGCAGCTCACAAAAATAGGAATACGTAAAGGAAATATCAAATCAAATTAATCTTCATTCAAATACGTTTTGTTAAGCACTTCTGAAACGTCAACAATCAAACGTGTTAATGAGGTTACCTTTTGTTTGAATTATTGCTTTTACCGAAAAGAAACAGCAACATAGTAGTTAATCTTTTAAAAAATTTTATTTACAAAATTAAGCTGCAAACTTGTACAAAGGTGGAAGCATTTTGAAGACCAAGTATTTTTTCCATTAATATGTTATTATAAATGCGAAAGTCTGTCTGTCCGTCAGTTATGTTATCACGGCGAAGCCGCTGAACATTGAGGAAATTAGGCACGATTTATGCTTATACACCAGGGTAACATACAGGCTAAAAAATCCTGTTAATTCCACAGTTCTTGATGGAAGCTCCAAGGCAGTTTCGATTTACCTTCATTTTCACTAATTATGATCCTATTGCAACCATTATTAAGCATTGTAAAAACTTTCTTTTCGCATTTATTGTCTTATTTAGAAACTGCACGAAAATTTATTGAATAGCTTCCGAGTAATACTTCAAAATAAAAGCCACGATTAAGGCTTTTCAAAGATTCTAGAATAATAATGCAAGACAAAAAAAATTATGTGTTTGTTTCGTTTGCGCATATATATATATATATATATATATATATATATATATATATATATATATATATATATAAATATATATATATATATATATATATATATATATATATATATATATATATATATATATATATATCTAACGAAAATATTTAAAAGAATGCAATTGTTATATTCCTTCTATTCATTTTGCCTATCTTGTTGTGAGAGACAAAATAAATGGTACAGGTTTTGTATTTTACTATAGCCAAGGTCACATATCTGCGCATTATAATATGGTTGTTATATTATGACTCACATATTTATCGTATCAGTTAATTAATTCCAAGTTAGATGAAGATTTACGATATAAATAATATATTATAATATAATAGTAAGAATGAAACAACGTTCGCACGATGTAAATATAGGTATACTCGATCCAGAGCTGCTGGATCCAGCGTCTTATCGAGATCTTTTCTCCGTCTTTTGTATCGTCTAAGAAGATCTTGCAGAAGGTCTACATACGTCTCACAGTGTGGCTACACCATTTGAACACCTTGACCAAAACTCCATTTCTTCGTACTATGGGCCCCGCCTTGCCCGATCCAGCTTAGTGACATTCTGAGCTGTATTGATATTTTTTAGTTCGTATTCGAATCTCCACTTTCCTCAATGGATCACGGAGATCCAACTTAACACGCTCTTTCTCCCGCTGAGCGACTCTGACCTTTTGTATAAGAGCCACAATCAGATTAGGTATCTGAACAGAAGTCTATTTGTTGTAAACCAATGGACTTCAATTACGAGTTGAATTGGCTGTGCTAGCTAAAGCTAAAGTTTATCACGCATTCAGTAAAGAAAAAATCGTGAGGAAACTCACATCTCAACATACTTCATCGAATGTAAGTAAGCTACCAACCCACATTGGTGCAACGTTTTGCAATAAGGGATGGGGAAGTTTTTACCCAGTAGCGGGAAAGACATCAATGAAAAAAACCATAGCTGGACAAAAAATTCTTCTAAGGGTTCAAGTAATCCAAAATACTTTAAGCTAATTATCATAACATCTGGGAAGCAAATTGGTTTACCCTAAAACCAAGCGGGTTTATCTCTCTCAAATACTACGCTTCTGTTTTTTATCTGACAATGATATTTCCTCATGCTTTAATAAAAAAACTGCGATTATTATTAGGAGCTATATCGATTTATTTACTTTTTTTAATACAAATTTCTACAACGACCGTAAGAAAACTGGTATTCGCAATAATAACCTGTCAGTAAGGTTTCGGATATCGCACTATTTCGTCTGATACAGTTTAGATAAATAGGTACCTGATATGCCCGAACCGCGTCATGACTCGTGGCCGTAACGACCTCCGTTTGTGGTATTACCTGAAAGTTAAATACGGCTCAAAATTTTCTATCATTAATTATACTCAAAAGAATTGGTGTGGCCAGCTTGCGTCGTAAAAACTAGTTCGTAGATCTCTAAGTGGACAAACGCCTTTATCAATGCTGCAGCGAATCGTGGTCATTCAGAAAACTCACAAATTTCCGGCTTCAGTATATTCTTAGGTCAAAAGCTCGACCGCACATTACCGCTGATCCGGTACTATCCGGGTTTTCAGATTAAAACTAGGATATCCTTTAATTACTCATTTCAACATTCCAGATAAATGCCTTATATCTTTTATCTCATCATGTTCCCACCGAAAATTTAAGAACCACTAAAGTCTGAGGAATAAGTGTTAATACGCAAACAAATTATAAAAGACCAACTGGACTTCGGATTTACATAAAACAATTTTATGTATACGTGGAACAATTGTATTGGCAGCATGTCCTTTATAAACTAAAAAACGAAATTTTCAGACAATCTTTAGAATGGCCCAGCGGATTATGTAAAGTTTGGTGGCGATTGGAGTACTTTTTAAATGAGTTGAGTTCTAGTAGATTTTAAATTTCCGCGATTCATACTGGTTATAATATAAACATACGGCTCACATCACGTTATAATCGAATTACCTTTGTATAAGGTTGACCACGGTGGATGAAACTCTGCCGAAACGTCAAACCTTATACAAAGGTAATTCGATAATTAATCTGTTGATTTCTGTTTCGAGGGGAATTTAAAGCAGACTGAGTTGAAGCAACAAGCGGCCGGACAGATAGTATGATATAAATCTTATATGTGTTATGTGTAAAAAAAGAGAAATAAAGATGTTAAACATGTACTCGCAAAAAAGAGATCATTGCTCTATTTAAGTCATCGAATAAAGACCTCCAGAAAATAACACAATCCTATTACAGTGACAAAAGAATAAATTTGGCTTTCATACATTTTAATGGCAATAAGGAGTCAAAAGTCTAATTTAAATTTCAATGAAGACCCGAAATATATTGGGTGTTCTGAAACGAATAAATGGAAACCAATATACACGAGTCAATATTTTCATCTTATGACGAAGTTAAGTTTTTGATTCAACTGTAACCAAATCCACTGCGAATATAACATCATAATTTTTGTTTAAGTAGAGAAAAATAAAAAAATTTAAGCCTTAAATGAAATAAACCTAAAGTAAGCTGTGATAGCCCAGCGGTGTGGTCGTGTGATTCTCTAAAGACGATCATGGGTTCAAACCCCTGTCAGGGACCAATGAGATATTCTGTTAAAACTTTTGTGTCTAATTGATATTTGCAATTTATCACACGCTTTTCGATGAAGGAAAACATCGTGAGGAAACCTGCATATCTTTAGAGAATTCGAAAGATGTATAACCTGCCAATTCGCATTGGAGCCGCGTTGTAGGTCCTTAGCTCCAACCCTTCTCTCCAAAAACGGAGAGATGAGACCTATGCCCAGTAGTGGGATAGTAACAGGCCGCTACTTTTAAATTAAATAACATTAAACAATCATTGGATATATCTGACCTGTCAATATCAATAACTATTTATTTTCCTTGTGGGGTGGCACAACATGAATTGGCTACGTTTTTAAGACCACCTTCCTGACGTCAACTTACCTTAGTTGTATTTTGCAACACTTCGGTAAGAAAAGCGTGGTCTATTCTACTCTTCCTAATACCAAACGGCGGGTTGACTTAAGTTAGTCGCCTTTAACGACACCATGGTAAAACATGTCTATTCTACTCAATTGGATACTACACGAATTTTCTACGTCACTCAACATTTTTTTTAAGTGACTTAGGGCGCGAAAGTGCACTCACTTCATACGTAGTTATTTATTTATTTAAGACCACGAAAGTTCTCAATTGGTAACACAAATAATTATTATAAGCAATAGGGTTTAGACAAATTGTAGATCAGCTTATTGGCTGCCTCAGTTTACGACATACATGAAGAAATTTAAATCTAATGAGAAAGAAAGAGAGAGAGTAAAAAAAACACACTTTATAATATTACTACTAATTTAGATAGAAAATATGTAGACTGTAATCCTTCTAAATAAGGCAACATTATTATTGTAGTTTAAAGTGCATTTTTCTCATATTTGGTAATTTTACGTGCATTAGACGATCACGAGTAAATATTATTGTATTTTGTATTGTCCACTAAATCTTCCAAAGTGTGGACACTTTAACTTATACGTTTATATATTCAAATATTTTCTTCGTTTTCTAAATCAGAAATTCGAAAATCATACCTAATGCATGAATCTGTTTCCACTGTATGAATTAGGTTACATAATTCACGTGTTCTAGACCCATCTATCACGTGTCTCTATACGGTTATGTATGACTTAACGAGCTAAATAGTGACGTCCAAGCGTATAGGAAAAGTTAGTCGCAGAAATGTTGCTATACGGAAATCATCTTCCTCCTGCCCTTATCCCACTATAAGTGGGGTTGGCACAACATGTTGTCATATGATTTGGCTATGTATTTTACGACCGGCCGCCTGCCTGACGTCAACTTACCTTAGTCATATTTGACGACTCCTCGGTAAGAAAGAGGGTGGTCTATTTTACCCAACCGGATACCACACTATGGGTCAACTTACCTTAGTCGCCTTTTACGACACCTCGGTAAGAAATGAGGGTGGTACTATTCTATTCAGTCGATACCACACGGCGCGGCATTTGCTATACGGAAATAAAACTAGAAAATAAAATTATTTATCATTAATAAAATGAATTTTTACAACATAATTTTCAAATTTTTCGTCTAATCAATAAAAGTGGCATTATTATTTGTTTTTTTTTTCTAAAGGCAAATGGCATTTGCTGCGTTAAGGGACTAATAAATTCTACACTACTAAACTGTACAAAAAAGTATCATCATTCTCCTGACCTTATCCCACTCTAAGTGGGGTCCGCACAACATGCTATAAACATGTTATCATATGGTTTTATTTACAAAAGGTATTTCACAACCGGCTCGACGACAATTTATCTTAGTCGCCTTTTACAACACCATGGTAAAAAAGATGGAAAGAATGAGTGGTCTAGTCTACTCAGCCGGATACCACACCGGGTCAACTTACCTTAGTCGCCTTTTAGGAAATCATAATAGGTACATCTAAAATAAAGGCTCCTATCGCAACTTTTCGTCTGTCTTTGTAAAAAATAAAATTTTGTGAAAAAAAATTTGGAACGAATTTTATATATGGACCGTTTATTTTGACAGTGACGTAAGTCCATTTTTGAAAAAAATGAGCTATCACGTAATACATGATTAACTTAAAAAATCGGTCGATAAATGAAATTGCATAATCATGCAATTTCATTAATCGACCGATTTTAATGATTGATTATGAAAGTAAGTCAATTGACAGAGCTAGGTGAATGCCGATCAGTGTTTTCTTATTTTTCATATAGGTATTTTATACTAGCTATGTCCCGCGTTTTCACCCACGGACTATTTGGATTTTTTCCCCTCCGTGTTTCCCCTACTCGTAAGTTATTTACCTTACAGCGATTTTAATAATTTTTTGATTTTTGACATAAAAAGTACTTTTTACAAGAAAATGATTGAATTGAATGATTGAATTTTTTTTGATAACGCATGAAATCCCTAGTGGATAAGAACTCTATTCCTACGAATTTTGATGCAAATAAGTCCAAGAAGAACAATTTTCATACAAACTTCATCCCTGATTTCACCCCCTTGGGGGTAGAATTTTGTAAAATCCTTTCTTAATGGATGCTTACCTGATAACTGGAATACGTGTGAGAAATTACACTACCACATGCAGAGAATAAGTAAATTCTTGTAATCAGTATCTATCAGTATCTTGTAATTATGGCAATGTATTTGGCGTCTAAAATAAAATTTTATGCGTTGTTATGCGTATTTGTAAACGAAATTATATTACAATGAAAAATATTTTAAGCGATATTTAATTTTTCAAAATTGAAATTAAACGATTTTTACAATTCTCTGATTTTGAAAGTGGTGTAAGTCCATTTACAGCACATAAATATGTGTTATCGTAGTCTAATAAGCCAAAAACAAATTTATATCAAAAAATTAAATGTTGATAAAACAATAGAAACAATGCCAGACCTCATATAATTTGCCTGTATTTTTAAATATAGTAACCTTTAATTTTCTCGAAACTAAAGAAAATGGAATTACACCACTTTCAAAATAAACTGTCCATATGTAGATTATATTTTATAAATTTAGATTATCTTGGAAATCCATTGCAAACGTCTATGGTAAAGTTAGATATAACTAAGAATACTTTACTTTAAAGATTAATTACTTCACATCATCATCCTCATGCCCTTATCGCACTCTAAGTGGGGTCGGCACAACATGATACAAACGTTGTCACATGATTTGGCTACATATTTTACGACCTCAACCGGATACCACACGGTGGGTCAACTTACGTTAGCTTAGTCGCCTTTTACGACACCTCGGTAAGAAATGAGGTTGGTCAATTCTACTCAGCCGGATACCACACGGCGGGTCGACTGCCCTTAGTCGCCTTTTACTACTCCTCAGTAGGAAATGAGGGTGATACAACTCTATTCAGCCGGATACCACACGGCGTAGATTAATTACTTCACATAGCTAAAATTGAGGTTTATATACATATATGTGCATGCACTAGTGGTGGACTGCGTTCGCGCCAAATTAAGTTCGCGCCTTATTAATCGATATTTTAATTTATTTTTAAAGGTAATTATTTTTTACTCAATTTGTTAAATTTTTTCATGTTTGTGTTCTATTCTTATTTTATATTTCTCCGAAACCAGATGGAGACAAAACATGACTTACATCTACTATTTTATATGAGGGCAAATTGAATTAAAGTGCAGCCTCAAGGTTCAAGAAAAATTAATCAATCATCGAAAGTTATCAATAATACACTAATGAAAAAAAATGCTCCAAATTGGTTCCAAAATTTTCGTTCTGTCAAATTGAGTGTCGTCACTGAGCCTCGAGGAGGACCACCTGTCCATATTTTCATGGTGTCTATATTTCCACGTTTTCATGGTGGTAGAGTGACGTTTCCAACATGTGATGGTTAACCGAATGGGCAGACTCGACCGGTTTCATACCACCCACACACAGAAAACCAGCGTGAGGGAGCAGCTTGCCGCTGCGTTTCGCATAGGTGAGTGTTGAGAACCGGTGCCCCCCCTTTCCCTCCCCAAATATAACAACTGTTCGAAATTGAGTTCTAATACCCCAGGAGGGTACCAACTCTGACAGAGTTGCAGAATTACTCCGTGAGCAATCACGCTCGGGCTGCCCGTCGTATTCTGGGGCGAGCAACGAAAAGTTTAATGTCAATGGCAGACAAGGAAATAATACGACAGCATCCCGTCCTACTGTCAATGTGGATTTCTGTAACATCCGTGAACTACATTCCAACTTAAATGCTGTCCACTAGCATCTCGAGACATCTCGGCCAGCCTTGTTATTCTTAACAGAAACGCAAATTTCACGCCCAAGTGACACTTCCCTGGCTTCAAACTCGAACATAACTTTGTGCCTCATGCTGGGGTTGCTGTGTTCGTAAGGGATGATATATGCTTTCACCACCTTGGCAATTTTGGGGGTCTGTTTACCATCTGCGGGCGCGTGGCTTGTGACGATCATGCCAGAGTTTATGCGTGCCTCTACAGGTCCTATAGTGGTAATGTGGAATCTGATAGGCTTATGGAACACTTACAAGCGGCTATTGACGATATACTTACACAGACTCCCTCTGCTGAGAACGTAATTCTTGGTGATTTTAATGTCCACCATGCTGAATGATACCACAGACCATGCGGGAAGAGATGCTTTTGACTTCGCAATTGCGAATGGTCTATCCCAATTAGTTAAGGAGCCAACGCGAATTCCAGACATGAATGGTCAAGATCCCTCTCTATTGGATCTCTTCCTGATCACACATCCCCAAAATTACCAAATACACACTTTAGGTGTGTAGTGCCTATCGCACGTCGTTGCCGCAGATCACCCGCGACACGACGTGTTTGGCATTACAAGTCAGCAGATTGGGATGGTATGCGTTTCTGTTATGCGTCCTATCCATGGAGGCAGGTTTGTTTGTCCGCGAGTGATCCTAATTCTTGTGGTGCATCTGTCGCCGAAGTGGTGATGCAAGGTATGGATAATTATATAACTATCTCTATAATTCCAATCGGTGGTAGATCGCAGCCGTGGTTTAGTGAGTCTTGCAAGACAAGCAGGCAGGCAGCTGATAGCAAATAAGTGGCTTATCGGGCTTGGGCTGAAGCGATGGCTACTACGAACCTGAACTCGACATTACTCAAGAGGAATTATAACCGCGCCTCCAGGTTCTTTAAGAGAGAAGTTGCCAGAGCGAAGTTTAAGTATATTGGCAAAATTGGCAAGAAGCTTGAGCAATACCCATCTGGAACGCGTCGGTTCTGGGCACTCTCCAAAGCGGCTCTTGGTAATTTTGACCAGCCATCACTTCCATCGTTGCGCACAGAGAGCAACGCACTGGCTCATACAGCAAAGGAGAAACCCAATCTTTTAGGGAATTTCTTTGCCTCTAACTCGACTATGGATGATCAAGGAAACCTGCCGCCTACTATTCCGCGATGTCAGAGCTCAATACCTAGTGCCTGAACAAGTGTAACGAGCTTTGAACAAGTGTAACAAGTTTCTAGTTCAAGCTTGTTACACTTGTTCGCAGGCAAAATAAAATAAAGGGTGGGGTTGAACCGATTAGTATACAACTAAACTTATTTGGGTATTGCTTCGCTTTGCGATTTTGGTCGTGGAGTCTATCTCCTGATGATGCTTCGGTTGCGGGGCGAAACGATTGTTGAGTTTGTGATAGTGAACGTATATAGTGCTTGTGTATTGTGGTGGCGGTGGTGGAGGTTTGTGCATGTGTTTTTACGAATCCTGCATGTATCAGATATGATAACCGATTGTCCACTTACATTTAGCATTATATATTTTTTCTATTTTACTTCTTCGCGGATTATAGCAAAATCATTTTATTATTACTTTTGTATTATGGATCTCCGCAAAGTAACGCCTAATTCTATAAATTATTTAAAACCTAGCTAGATCAATTGTTTTTCCCCCAAAACCTCCTACATGCTGAATTTCAGAAAAATCGTTTGAGCCGTTTCCGATATTCCGAAAAAATATATATATACATATTTTAGATAGATTAAGTCATTTAAATATTAAAGATAACTTATATAAAAATTAGCGCTTTTGAACTTTTATTTCTATTCACCGTCCGTTTCGTACTCTCCAACCTATATATTCTTCATTGGAGGGAGAAAACTTGGCATGTGTTCAATTACATCTAGTTAAAATTGATAGACTCGATTAATTTAAAACGGTCTCAAAAATTTCGTAGCAACAATGCGGCTTTGTATAATATTACAGTTACTTAGGAAACTTATTTGGTGACATCACTCAGCTGAGCATAGGCCTCTCTCCGTTTTTGGAGAGGAGGGATCGAGTTTAGCCATACCAACTACAGTCGCATCCAAGAGTCGCACAGTCTAACCACTGGGCCATCACACACATATATGTATATATAATTACTAGTATTATAAATGCGAAAGTTTGTCTGTATGTCTGTTACGTTTTCACGGCGAATCCGCTGAAATCGATGAAATTTGGGACAATTATCCCTTATACACAATGGTAACACATAGGCTATAGAAATTCTGTTAATTCAAGAGAAATAGGATGACATTAAGAAACGCTATCTATTATAACCCTATGAAGGTTTTTTATTCACGATGTATTAAAGTCAAGTCAAATCTGCCGTAAGTACGGTCAGTTTAAAGAAGTAGTTTTATAACACGCTGTTGACTTACGTCAATAGGTATCTTGAAAAAGTATTGATATATTTAGGTTTTTGTTTACTGAATAAGTTTATCTGAGGTATTATAATGTACAATTAATGTAAGTAAAATGCGTTTTATACTAAAATAAATTAACTACTAATTTTATAGATCCGAAATTGTATATGTTACGAATACACGGATTGCAATTTGCTGAATCGATAAAATTTGGAACAATTATGCTTTATACACCGGGATAACATAAGGCTATAGAAATCCTGTTAATTCATCAAGGAGAGGATGACATTAAAGAACTCCGTCTACTATCATTCTATTACCAAGATTTTATCATTCTCGATGTGTCTAAATCCAGTTTGTAAGTTAAAGAAATAGGTTTTATATAGACCTTATTTATATAAACCTAAATTTATATAGACCTAAAGGCCTCTCACGTTAAAAGATATACTATAAGAAAGGTTTGCCCTATTGAATGTTTTTGTTATTCAAATAAACTTGTAAACAAGTGATTTTGAATCGCCAACTCTACTGCTGTTTCGGAAAGCAGTTCCAACTAAGAAGAGCCAGCGAAAAATTCGGCGCTTGCTCTTTTAAAAATATAATTCTTAATACTATTCACATTAAGTCGTTACTGTCTTGTACAGGTTCAAAGAAAGCTATATCCACACATTCTTATTTTCTAAGTAATCTTCAAGAGTATAGTAGGCTTTATGTATCTTTTTAACAGTGTTTTTTTTTACAATTTTATCCAGAGCAAGTGATATATACCGACTTTAATGTTAGTAAATTTGAAATAAATTTAATAGTGATTGCAATTTAACCCTCGGATCGATCTGATTTTGATGGAGATATTTGCAGTTGCGTTTATTTCAGCTGCAGTCAAATTCATCAATTCCGAATTAACAAACAGCATTGTCTGAATTCTTTAGCTACCAGGCAAACATACCCTACAGTAACATAATCCATGAAAGCAAATGAGAGACGTTAACAAGCCTAATCGCTCAGTAACGATCCGTACATTCGCCTCGAAAGATTAACCAGTACCCCTAATGAACGTACCAAAGCGGACTAGATATATATATATATATATATATATATATATATATATATATATATATATATATATATATATATATAAGATTGTAGACACCTAACAGGTGGAAAGACGACCTCAAATAGGTGGCGGGGTGCCGTTGGATCCAAGCAGCACATGATTGTGTGGTGTGGATCTGACCGGTTAATCGGACTGACGTTGATAGAACACTTCAATTGGTTGTTTACGAAGATTCTCGTGAAATATAATACAAATAGGTCAATATTACTTCAGCAGATTAGCTGTACGCGTTACAGACAGAGAGACAGGCAGCTGTTACCTATAACAAAAGTAAAGGCGTCCAAAAAGCGTTCTGTATGACCCTGACGATCAAATAACGATCGCAAACACACACACACACACATATAATACACGCAAACTGCGTAGACGAGGTCCTAGTTTTCTGAAGTTGGTCGGCCGTGGCTTCTCGCCATAGTCCCGTCGCCATGATGACTATTCGTCATACTATTAGCCCTCCACTACACGCCGCCCTAAGCCGTGGTCCGGCCTCACAGGAGGCACCCTTAGGACGACGTTCCCCGACGCTAGTAGAGCTTCTGTGCTCTACTCTCCGCATTTCGCAACTTCGGCGATGCTTCTGCGCTCGCATGTCCCGCCCGGTGACGCTGTAAAGGCCGTTAGGGCTAACAGCATATAGTCAATTTGAAAAAAAAAACGTTAGGTACGAACAACCGTATATCTCATTATCCCATTTATGAATTTATTTACATCAATAATTAAAAATATTTGTGCGTAAGTAAGTGATAATTATTTAGTTAACCAGTTAATTGAAGAAAAAAGTATAAACCGATTTGTAACAATAATATTTCGAAAACATTAATACATAGAAATACAAACTTTAACAGTTCATCTTCAATACTGCACTATGTGGTAACGAAATTATGACATTCGTAGAATACGGAATTCTGAGTAACGAACAGCAGCTTTAGTTGTATTTATTCCAGTTATAAATTCATCAGCTCAGTGTGAAAAAAAGCAGAATACCTAAATAATAGTCACCAGCCCAATCTATTCTATTCTTAGATATTTTCGCATTCTATTCTTACCGCCCCGTCTACAACACTACACAAATAGTATCAAGAAACCTTGGATGAGGTGTATGGTGGTGGAATCCTCGAAGGCAGCTTTACTCAATCTTCGGCCTATGGCCGCATGTTGCCCGCCTGGCTTTTGTTGGCCCACTAAAGTCTTACTAAATTTTTAACCATTTTGAATTTCGCACTCAATGAATTGGAAAAATGAACCGTAGTCCTGGAATAAGCAGTCGCATCTGTCACTCTTCAGCCTCGCAAATATCTCTATCACAAAAAACAAATCGAACAGGGGGGGGGGGGGGGTTTAATTGCAATTTCTATTGCAATGACTTCGCTACTCGAAACGTCAACATTACATTTGGTTTCCTTCACGGCAATTACTGCTAATTAGCAAAGATTGTAAGAAAATTTGTAAAATCTCTATTCGTGACCAGCAACATATTTTGCTACGTCTGTTAATGTTAGACTCTATTGGGTCTCCTGATTTAATGAAAAACATGACCATGAAAATTACGAAGCCCGCATGTCGGCGAAATGTTCACGAGTATATAAGCATTGCGTTATATGATACATATATATTAGCATTGCTTTACAGTGTAATAATGTTTTTTAGGGTGTAAACTAAAAATGACAGCTATTTGCAGTTAATTACTCTTTATATTGAGTGAGTAAGTAAGTAATGCTGAGTTGAACTCTTAGAAGATCTAGACCCAAAATATTAACAGCAGTCTGGATTGAAGCTCTATCATATTGGGTAAATATTTAAAAGTTACTGTATCACACTCAAATTCAGCGGAAACATGATGGGAAGACTGAGTGAGATTTATCGTAATTTATAGAATTAGCATTACTATGCAGAGATCCATTATACAAAAGTAATAATAAAATGATTTTACTAGAATCCACGATAAAGAAAATAGAAAAAATATATAGTGCTAAATGTAGAGTGAACTATCTGTTTTTATACCAGATACATGCAGGATTTGTAACAACTTCCGGAAGTGCACAAACCTCCACAACCGCCACCTACCATCACAAACTCAACAATGCCATTTTGTAATATGTTTATCCTTATAAAACCATGATAAAATTGCTTGCAATATATAATCTGTATTTGACTATTTCAAAGCAAAGGTAACAATCTCGAGTTGAAACTAAATTTGTTAAATTAAAGTAAAATATGAGACTATGTGCAACACAGCAACCCATAAGAGAGCAGGATGATGGATACACAGAATTTGGTGGATATTGGACGTGTGAGATGAGAATGCGGGCAGAAAAAGATTTTAATATGAATGGACGTAGGGTTGTTGTGAAACTTTTTTGATGAATTATTTCCAAAAACTACAAAACTATATTTGAAAAACATTTGAATTCATAAGATAATATGGCCTAATAGGTTTCGTTATTATTCTATTTATGATATGTAGCTGTTTGATTCATATTATATAATAGATTTGATAGTTGGAAATTTACTTGTTAACAACTTAAGCATATACACTTAAAATAATAATTGTTTCAAAATCGATTATCACAAAAATAGATAAGACATTACAAACACCTTAATTTTCTGTAAAGTATTTAAATAGTCAAAAACTTTTGACATAGACAATATACTTGATACAAAACTTTTAAACTGCTCAAAAATTTATTCAAGAGTAATTATACTCACTGGCCACGCTTAGAAGTGTTGTGCTGTTTATGTAAACCATCCATCCTCTGTTATAAACCATGGAAACTTCAAGAAAAAATAAGTAATAACTCCGATACAAGTAAACAATTACTACACGTACACACACAACTGCGATTTTTTGCGTAAACAGTACTCGGAAAAGTTACTTTTTTATTTGTAATAAGAACTTTATATCTAATAAAGGCAAATATAATCTAAAAGTATTGTTTTTAGTCACTTTTTTCTTAATTAAATAGTGTTTGCACTTCAAAATTAACTTATACGTAGATACAAAGTTTACTGGATATAACTTTAACTCTTATTACGTATCAATCCCTATCAGTCAACTTTGTTGGACATTTCCAGTTGTACAACTTTTTGGCATACATAGACTACTAACTAAAATATTTTTTTTGACATTGACAGTCAGCCTGATAAAACCATAGAGTTATTATACATAGAGTAGAGGAACCATTGGCAGGCCTGTGAATTACGAGTCATAGTTATTATACTAGAGTAGTGAAGCCAGCCTAAATTTTTGGATTTAATTAAGTTCAGCTTAAATCTTGAATTGAATTGACGTAAGGAATTTAATCCCAGTTGTTATTTTCTATTAATTCTTTTTGAAAAAGTTGATTATTAAAACTATAATTAGCCACATTCAGCAGAGGCCAATTGTGAACAAGATTGTAATGGTTAGCTATACCATTATTATGAGATATATATGTTTGTTAATTGTTATTAATCTCAAACTGTTGTTTATACATTGTTAATTGTTGAATGCTTTGGATGAATTCATCCAAAAGCCTACTTCATTTACCTAAAAAAGAATTATTCGTTATTGCATGCAGAAATATATGAATGAATGACCAAATATACATCTGGGATTAAAAAATCTAGAATAAAAATATTCCACAGCAGTGAAATTTGTTTGAGCACGTAAAGTTTACATAGAAAATGTAATCTTTATAAAGCTGATTTTAATAATTTGATTTGTAATCTATCAATAAAGCTGATTGTAAAGAATTGGTATTTAGGGGTAAATCGATTATTATCCGGAAAGATCACGAAATTTGATGACCATTTAAAGAATGACCATTTAAAAAGCAAGCTTTCGATTATTGTAATAATAAGAAACGTAAATATCCTATAATCTGCGATTAAATAAATAGAAAATATATATAATGCTTAATGTAGGACTATCCGTTTTCATACCTGTAACACGCAGCATTCGTTAAAACACACGCACAAGTTTCACCATCGCCACCACAATACACAGCATTACACGCTTTCACTATCACAAACTAAACATTTACTCCATACAAGATACACTCCACGACAAAATCGCAAAGCGACGCATCACCCAAAAAAACAAAATCATTTTTTTTTTAAATTAATTTTCTTAAGGACAATTAGTGTGATTAAAGCAAGCATTCCGGATTTATCTTTATTGAAACCTAATTGCTCATAAATCAATATTAAATATTTATCGCAATAACTCAGTAATTGTTAATATAGGTAGCTTGAATACACTTTTTATGTATTGGTTTGATAGTCCATCGTTTTAATATATATGGAAAGGGTCCTGTTAAGAAAGATAGGATTGTTAAATAAGTAAAATACTGGTAAAATGTGACATGTAGATGATTTTATTACTTTTATACATATTTCATTAAAACCCTTCGACGAAATATTGAGAGACATCATTTTAGCCTGTGACATTGGAGACAAATAGATCTATTATATAGGTAATCTATTGTAATGTAATTTACGTTACTCGTTTTAAAATTGACAAATTATTTTTATTTTCAAATATGTTAATTGTATGAATTATTTATTAAATATATTAGCTATTCTTACTGGGTTGTTAAAAATCTCATTGTTGAATTTAATTTCGTTGCTAAAATAATAGTTTATACAATAGTTTCGTAAATTTAGTTTTGTTACAATATTCCAAGACGTTTTACATATATCTTACACCATTGAATTTTGATTTTTATCATTTATTATTTGTGCATTACTAACACAACACACTGAAGGAAGGATTTTGGATTTCACATAGTCCTTTTTTTATTTAACCTTCTTTTCGTTTTACAACAATTTTGTTTCTCTTGTAATCCAATTGAGTTCCGCTTGCGGCATGCCTACTTTAATACTTAATTTAGGGAAAGACAACTTATTAAACAAAATAGTTCATGAATTTTGTTAAATCCCTTGTTTAGATTATAGGTTTTTATGCATTTCTGTAAAAGATTTTTAATAGATTCAATGAACCTTTTAATATTTTCAATATGATATTTTTTTTATAAATATAATAGACTTTGTTTGTTTTTTGTATTAACATTTACCTGGTTAGCTAAGCAATTGCGGTTTTATGGTCTGATAAATTAAAGTGTAGAACTGAACTTAATTTACATTATGAATATTACTCAAAATCTATTTCAAACATAACGAGGATCTGAATATAAAATTTAAAAAAAATTTGGTCATTGCGGTGTTTTGGTTTTGGTTGATAACATAGTGTTAATTTTTTAAATCTCCTAAGGTATATATTTTATATATTTATTTGTTAGGTTGCGCAGCAGATAGTCAATTTTATTCGGAAAAAGTGTGGCATCAGATTTTGGGTTACGGTAAATACAAATTATAATGAGATTATGCTCTGTAATTTCAATACCACAACATTCAAAATAGTTTGGTTTTACCGTATGCGCTAGAAAGTAAACATTTTTATTTGCAATACCATCTCTATTATTTGTACGATAATAGCTGGAAACTAGACGTAATTATTAAGAGATTCATTCCCAGATTTAAGCTAAAAGTAATACATAAATATTGAACGGAATGATGTAATAAAAACTATATAATACTATATATTCATTCGTACTCAGTCGTTCGTTTTAAAATAGCTAGTAAAAGCATATTAAAGATTAAAAATAGACCATAATTTAGTGCCAGTCGTTAGTAATTAGTAAGTTTGCACACAGTTAATAGCAAATAATGAATAAACCTCCAATTAAAACCTATTTAAACTAGTTTTTAATTAATACATATTTTTATCAGTTCTTAAATTAATTGGCAACCAGCGACAAAGTTAAGTTATACTCATTTTGAATAATGTATAGATAGACGTTGCGGTCCCAATAAATTCTTGATTCAAAGGTAATAATTAAATTATTTTGCTATAATCCGCGATGAAGTAAAATATAAAATATATATAATGCTAAATGTAGAATGGACAATCCGTTTTCATACCTGATACTTGCAGGATTCGTAAAAACACATGCACAAACCTCCACCACCGCTACAATACAAAAGCATTACACACGTTCACTATCACAAACTCAACGTGTTTCGTGTTTTTACGAATCCTGCAAGTATCAGGTATGAAAACGGATTGCCCACTCTACATTTAGCATTATATATATTTTCTGTTTTACTTCATCGCGGATTATAGCAAAATAATTTAATTATTACTTTTGTATTATGGATCTCCGCAAAATAACGCCTAATTCTATAAATTATTTAAATCCTTGAATAGTCGAAGTCGAGTGAAGTTAAAAGAACAAGTGAGAGATCAAATTAAATGAACCGAATGAACGACAATTTAATAAACCCGACAATTTAATAAACCTTGAAGTCCCTTTGTCCATTCCTTGGTCGCTGGAGACCTCAACACATCAGAAAGCATTTAAAAATAACATAAGTTCTTGCATACATTTCTTATATAGCGCAATTTTTATTACTATAAGTTCATTCATCTTACGTTCAAGTATATTTACAAATACAAGTGCGACTTAAGTTACATTACATACATTTTTTTTTCGGAGCGTGTAGATTAAATAATATTCCCGTAAGCATCATATCCCTTATGCAGAATGTTTTAACAATTACATATAATCTGAAATCAATTTAGTAACTGAATGGCTGATTTATATAAAAATATATCATTTAAAATGCTTCAACAGTTTTATTTCATTGTGTTACACTAAACAATTCCATTAAAATCAACTTATCCCATTTCTATCAGTTAAAATGAAGCTATGTCACATAACATTGTGTTCATTATTTTGTATAGAGTTAAGCTAGGATTACATTACATGCTAGTTTGGGAAAGTTTTTAGACTGGGTTTATTCGAGCGTTCCATTAAGAAAATTCTATGTCCACCTTTCGATATGTATGGAAATGGATATAAAGTCATTTAGGATTATCTTAACTAATAGAAGACTTGCTGAAAAACTTACAGTTGTTATACCGAGTAGTCAGTATAAGTGTTATCTTACTTAGCCCAATTAAATAATTCTCTTCAGTTATATGGAAGTCAGACATACCAAAACATGCAAATAACATCCTGTGGTTTATTTTGGTTACATGTTGTGTTTGCTCAATTTTAATTACGATAAAATATAGCCAAGTTATCAAATATCAAGATAATATATACCACGTAAACATGGTAACTGTTTACAAATAAATACAATTATTTTTTTAAATTTCATTCCGATTTATCAAAACCTTAATGGTTTAATCAGTATTTGTGCCTATCAATTGAACATTGCATTTGAATCACAAGCAGTAATTTACGGTTAAGAAAAATAGAACAACAAATTGTAATTTTTTTTTAAATAGTTTTATTCTCGATTGTGCATTATGTAACCCCAGCTTAACATTCATCGGAAACATCGCTAATTTATAATTGGATATGGATTTTAAATATATTTTATTTCTTAAAAAAATATTCCCTTCAACAATATATTTGTTTTTAAAAATATTTTCATCCTCACTTCAGTTAACAATTGTTTATTATCAAATTTGTATCCTCTGAGTTATTTAACCTAATACTAAATTATTGTTAATTAATAAATAGTAAAAATCGTAAGATTATATACAACAAATAAAAAAAAACTTTAAAAGACCGAGTTTATAATAATAATAAATTTAATATCCCTTTTTAAAATAATACTATAAAGCAATATATTACTAAAAATAATGGAGTAAAATCTAAACTTAAACATACTTCTTAATATCAATGATGAATGCAAATGGTGTAAATATAAAAATGAAAACGTAAGGTCTAGTAGAACATAATACTCAAACGTTATTTTGAATTATTCTTGTATCCAAATCGATCAATATATATTATAACTTTGGTGGAGATAAATACCAAATACTGTCATTTTTTATCAAAAATATTTTGACATTCGTGGGATTTGAAAAAATATCTGTGTTTCGCTAAAATTGACTTATAAATTATCTGAACATTACTTTATTTCTTAAAATATATCTTAAATTTTTTTAATAACGTAACACTGCACTTTATATTTTGAATATGAAGGGGTCAAAAGTCAAAAGAAAAGTAATAAAAATAAAATAAAATATTCATATAGTAATATTTTTTTTCTTTCTCTTTAAACGTTTCATATTATTTTAATTTAATTATATTATATATTGAGAAATAAATAAATAAATAGTGGCAAGCAAACCAGTGTGACATTTGTAGCCTTATAAAGCTAAGTGAAGTTCTCTCTCTAGTTCTATAGGCATTTTTTGAAGTTGCCAAAGTTAGCAAGCGATCTTGTGAACAAAATAATATGTGCATTCATAGAGCTGAGCTAATTATTCTGATAATTATATTAGTGTAAATGTTACCTAAAATTAATAATTATCATAATTAATAATGTACTTTTTTATACGTGGGTACAGAAAGACAGTTAAAAAAAATACAAGGTCTTTCACAGTATCCTAATATTGGATTACAAAGTGTTGGATAGTAGAAGAAAAAAATAAGAAATACGAGCTGATAGACATTAGTTCTGTAAGGTCTCGGGGTGGTGACCTCCAAACTGAAAGATGCAGCCTTGGTGAACCGAAAATTGCATCTTCTGTTGGTATAAGGCATAGATACACCCTACTAAGAATGTAATGTCGAAAACAGAAATATATATTATTAAATTTGATTGGAAATAATATTCTATGTTCTGCACAGACCCAGGTTTTATAAATATGACATTCAATGAAGGGGTGGGTGAAGTATGTCGTAAGAACCTGAAAGAATTCAGTTCTTTGAGTTCGATGGCTTGTTCTGGGAAGATTCCTTCAACGGTATCTGAAATGAAAACAAGCAATCTATTAAAGTGCCCATAACCTAACACATAGCACCAAACAATCTAATATTTTATATTGTAAAAGTAATAATAAAATTATTTTGCTACAATCCGCGATGAAGTAAAATAGAAAATGTATATAATGCTAAATGTAGAGTGGACAATCGGTTATCATACCTGATACATGCAGGAGTCGTAAAAAACACATGCACACACCTCCACCACCGCCACCGTGATACACAAGCACACCCCGACCGAAGCATCATCACGACGATGCTTCGGTTGCGGGGCGAAACGATTGTTGAGTTTGTGATAGTGAACGTATATAGTGCTTGTGTATCACGGTGGCGGTGGTGGAGGTTTGTGCATGTGTTTTTTACGACTCCTGCATGTATCAGGTATGATAACCGATTGTCCACTCTGCATTTAGCATTATATACATTTTCTATTTTACTTCATCGCGGATTATAGCAAAATAATTTTATTATTACTTTTGTATTATGGATCTCCGCAAAGTAACGCCTAATTCTATAAATTATTTTATATTGTATTTTTATATTATACTAGCAATCGCCAGCGGCTCCGTCCGCTTGTAAAAATTAAAACCGTAATATAGTCTTTCGATAACCATAATAAAATAAAAACATATGCTGTCCCGGACTTTTATTTAGATCTTTTAGAGAGGAACAATTTTGTAATACATGATTTTTGAATAACTATTACCTTTTACTTAGCGCACGCAAGGAAAGCTTAAAATTATGCCGTTTTCGCACAATTTTTATAGCTGTTTCTCTCCTATTCATCTTAGTGTGATGTTATATAGGCTATAGAATTCCTCAATATATGGACTATCTTATACTGAATGAATTTTTCAAATCGGTTTAGTAGTTCCTGAGATTAGTGCGTTCAAACAATCAATCAAACAAACAAACAAACAAACAAACAAACTCTTCAGCATTATATATTAGTATGGATTTATTAAACCATGTTTCCTTTTTTATAAACGTAAAATAATACTTGTGTTTAAAATACTTCACTGAATTAAATTTTTTGTGCAGGTACTAAAAGTAAAATTAATGTCGAATGGTCGGTACCACCCTGTATATAATTTAATTATATTAACTTTCATGAATATTCCTCAATTAAATAACAATATTATTAATGCACTATGTATTATACATGTTTCCGATCATCATCTTCCTGCCCTTATCCCACTCTAAAAGGGGGGTGACAGCATGTGTATAACACAACATGTTATACACATGCTGTCACATGATTTGGCTGCGTTTTTACGACCGGCCGCCTGCCTGACGTCAACTTACCTGCGTCGTATTTAACGACACCTCGGTAAGAAAGAGGGTGATCTATTCTACTAAACCGGATACCACACGGTGGGTCAACTTACCTTAGTCGCCCTTTATGACACCTCGGTAAGAAATGAGGTTGGTCTATTCTACTCAGCCGGATACCACACGGCGGTATAGGCATGAGATATAAGTTTAGGAGACAAGAGAGAAGAAAAGGATGTGAAAATTGACAGCTTACATGAGCCCTCTGATCTTCCATGCGTCCGGACTGAGCGCGCATCAAATGGTTGAAAAAGTCATCTTCCACAGATTGCTTGGACGAAGTCTGAACTTCAGGTTTGGTGCGAGGCAGCTCAGAACGTTGATCATCAAGCCTAGTTCCCTATAATAAGGCGTAAAGAAATTAAAACGTGTTTCTCAATATACGCTTGTGTGTATTTACTAAACTCGCCTGGTTTATGTGTTATGTCGGCATAACCCGAATCAGCGTAACCAACTAAAGCGTGAAAGGCTAGACAGTGAACGGGCTGAATTATGTCGACTAGTGCTATGTTTACTTGATTGAGCATGATATTCGGGTGTGACGGTTTAGATAGTGGACTCATGCCGTCTAGAGTCAAGTTTAAATGATTGAGCGTGATATCCGGGTCAGACGGTTTAGATAGTGGACTCATCCCGACTAGAGTCAAGTTTAAATGATTGAGCGTGATATCCGGGTGTGGCAGTTTAGATAGTGGATTCATGCCGACCAGAGTCAAGGTTAATGGTTAAGGGTGATATCTGGGACTGACATCTTAAATCTTAGTGGACTTATGCCGACTAGAGTCTTGATTAGGCTTGATATTCGGATGTCACGGTTTGATTACGGCCGCTCCACCCTATGACCTGTATAGTGTAACTTGTGGATGAACTTTAAATGGCTAAAATAAAGAATAATATAATGTGTAATTCTCCTTATGTATAAAAAGAAAGAACGTTTATACCTCAGAAGTATTAATTTACCGGCGCATTATTATCTCACTGCTGAGCATAGAGTGCCCCCTCCTTTTGGAGCGTAGACCCACCAAGCTGCTGTTAATATTTCGTCAGTAAATATTAACAGCTGTAGCTGTATAACTGTATACTACGACTATATTGGCCCACAAAAGATTTTCGTATCGTCTGTTCGGCCCGACCGTTAAAAAAGAGCACTCTTGTTTTTGATAGTGAACTCATACCGACCAGTGTCAACTTTACCTGAATGAACCGGGTGTGGCAGTTTAGATAGTGAACTCACTGAATAATGTAGATTTATATGACTAAATAGTGTTAAGTTCAGCTGATTCAGCGTGATCCGAGTTAGACGGTTTAGATGTATTTCTTAACCTTTTTTGGTCGATGCCCCACGTTAATAATTATTTTGCCCTCCTAAGTAACATACATAAATGTTAGTATTAAAAAATTGAATTGTCTACTTAAACAATATAAATAATAGGTTTTAGGAAGAAAAAATGTTTTTTTTTTAATTTGGCACCGAAATCAAGCATCCGAAGCATTGCACTTAAATGGCCCAGGGCGAAAGGCTTAAACTCCTGTCGAGTTGCCCCCTCTTAACCATCAAATTGCCCCCTGTGGTTCATACTAAACTAGTTGAAGTATGTTACTGGTGTGACATTAAATATTAGTCATAATAATCATAATTTACCTGGACACGTGCAATCATGTCAAGAAAATCATCTTCTGGACGAGTGCTAGTAGTCGGCATTGGACGCAGTCCAGGCAATGATGTTGCCTTTGTCTCCTTGGGTGACTTCTTGACCGGGCGCAGTTCAGCCCGCTGAGAGTCCATACGCTCGGACTGAAGATCCGAGATCATATTCAACATCTCAAGCATGCTGTCCGGAGGGCTGTAAAGAGATGTATATTTTTTTGAATGAATTGAACTCTGAATTTCTCTGAATTTCTAACTCTCTCCACAGACAAGTGAAATGTAAAGAATATAGGTAAATGGTAAAAATACATGAAATGCCAACTTTAATTGCCAATGCCGTAAAACCTGTTGGCGAATTAACAATCGAAAATTTGCAAACTTTGAAGAACAGAAAAACGTTGGGATTCTAAAATACTGGAGTGCGGAACAGCACTTATCTTTACACTAACGTCTCGTGTAGAAAGATAATCTTAAAAGGGTTGAGGAGCCATTGGATCCAAGTAGAAAAAACTCACAATAAAAAGAAAGAAATAGGTCGAAAATGTACAAAATAAACGTGTTTTAATATGCCACCTCACTATTACTATAGATCGGAGATGCAAAATCATTTTGCTAGTTATATATATAGTATATTCCAGTAAGTAGGCCACGGTGTCGCTATATCATCAAGGAAGTGGTCATCACCATCATCATTTTGTATATATAGAGGTCTAACTTAGTATTTGTCAAATTATTTGATATTTGTTATTATTATTATTATTTGTCAAATACAAAGAACATCTCATTGTTCTTCATCGTTAGACAGTTCTCTCGTGATTAACATCAATACGTATTATATAACGAAGTCTCCCGCCACATCAGTTTCTGTTTGCGATAAACAACGAACTACTGAGGGGATTTTAATTGAGTATTCTTTAATAGACAAAGGCATTTGTTAGCTTTAGATAGGTATCTAATTTAGTAAGATTTTATGTCAATTGGTTGGAATATGATTATAATTGCTAAAAATGTCAAAAAGTCAAGCCGCTTGGAAGATTTCAACTTACTTAATTTTTCGAAAACAAACAGAAATATGGTGAAAGAATTTATTTATAATTTGTCTATAAATAACTTCGGGATGGCATTTATCTACCTATTAGAGATAGCTTATTTTACCTTTTTTAACTTCTAAGAAAATGATCATGTACAATGCCTTTAAAACGAATACACTATTAATAATTATCGACCTAAATAATTAAGTTATCTCATGAAATTTATGCTTAACATATGATCTCTAATGTACCATGAAATTTAAATGTATTTGAAGAATAATTAATGGCGAGTCTCATTATTAATATTGTTCTACTGCTCGTGAGTAGGCAGGTCATGTGCCAGCAGCAAACAATCAATCGATCGGAACAAATATAAATGGATAACTAAAATCGACGGATTAACACGCTCTCTGTATTCAGCTTCCATCTAAATTTCGGTCACCCAATCCTGCTCACGACACTGTCACTAACAACGGAATCAGATTAGTTACGTCGTTATAATTTAGCTTTACTCAGGGCAAATAACGAAATAATATTAGAATAGCAAGAACCACCTTAGATATTCTACACCTGTTAAAGACTCTTGTAGTTAATATTTATGTATATCGTATTTTCCGTTTCTTAAACTTTTCATGTACAATAAAATCTGTTATGTTCTCACAGCTAATCCGCATTGATTTTTAATGAAAATGAGTAGTTGGGATGATTTATTAAAAATTGAAGTTATAGATAGGATATAGTTAAATACATCCTTTCCTAATATGAATACGAAAAGTGTTCCGTCGCTCCGTTCTTAAAGCTTCAAAGGTTCAAAAAATGACATAATAATCAACTCATGAAATGTTGAGGAAAATTTGGTATATAAAAAAGCGGAACAGAGGAAGAAAAGTAAAAAGGGTATTTTAAAATGTAAGTTATCGCGAACAAATCTGGGGGTAAAGATAAACACAAATGTTATCATCAAATTAGTACTGGTTCTGATAAATTTGTGTATCATAGCTCGTAAAAGAAATTCCTTAATTTTTCTTTGTAAATCTGAAAATCCTAGTCCTGTGGGCTAGTTAACTTAAAAAGATCTCGTATAATCTATTTCAAGTGTACAATCTCAATGTTTACACTGTAAAATTGATTTTTCCGTTATACCTCCGGTGAGTATTTTAGCAAACAGCTTTGGATACAGAGTCGCGCGATTCAATTATGTTGTGGTCGAGCCATAATGTTTACCTTAACCTTCTCAAGAGTGAGGAAATTGCACTTAAAGTTTTTATATACTACTACTTTGAAGGGGTCTTTATTTTGGACGAAACCCGTACTTCTTTCGTGGAAAATGATTATGAGTTGTAATACGTATAATATTTAAAAAACGTGATCGTTCGAACGTTCGAATCTCGAGCCAGGACCTTTTATTATTACGACTTATTAAAATTATGCGCATAATTGATATTTACAATTTGTCATACAATTTTCGGTGAAGGAGAGCTTAGTAAACCTGTACAGTAACTTTCCAAAACATTATTTTTCCAAACAGTTAACTGCTAAGCTCTACCAATGTGGAGTGGAAGATTACATAAAAGTATCTCAAGGATTCTCTTAATATCAGCAGGTTTGCTCACGATTTATTCTTCACAAATAAAAGTGCGATAAAATGTAAATATTAATTAGGCAAGCATAAATATCAGAAGAAAGTCGTTGTTACCAGCTCGGGGTTTGAACATTTGGTCACACGACTGATAAATCAGCTATCATGTATTTCTTGTCTGTATTTTTTTTTAAGTAACTTTTATTTTCAGCTGTATCCTTTTATAAAATCTCTTACGCTTGGAGTGAAGTTTAATTGAAAAACACCATTAGCCTAGTTTATCGTTGAATACAATAGAGGCATATCGAATTACTACGTATTATGCTTTCGATAATCTGATTATACGCGTTGAATACTCTTGTAGCGACATCAGATGTTATTACAATAGGCGCATAGTACTCATAGATTATCCTACTTATATTATAAAGTCGTACGTTTGTTAAGGTGTGTGTTACCGCACACACTCATCCTTTGTCAGGCTTTAAAATTCAAAACCAAACAAAAAAAACCTTGTATAAGAAAATCAAAATATTATTTACTGCCTGATACTTTTTTAACGTTAACAAAAGCAATTTATTTCCGTGTGTCCGAAAAACACTTTCATCAATATTGGTCCAAAAGATTAGTCGTGAAAATGAAACATATGTTCACATTTATTAGTATGGATTTCTTATTAAAATAAAATTGAAAACTAGTACATTCGAGCCAGCAATATATACAGCGGTTGTTCTTTTAATAATATAATTCGTATTACTAGTTACAAGTTCGGAGAGTAGTTAAATCCACTATAATAATAATTGTGTAAATTGGAAATGTTTAAAAGATTCATAGTTGAGTTTGTTACAGGTTCTTCTTGGGAAAAGCAACATGCCGAACTAGTGACAGCCTCATTAAATCTAATCGACGCTTGGACTAATTGGAATAAAGTTTATTTTGATTTGATTAAATTTGAAACATGTCGCAACCTTATTCACAATCAATTCTGCATAAGTAACGGCCTGTTACTATCCCACTGCTGAGAATAGGCCTCTTCTCTCCGTTTTTGGGAGAGAAGGATTGGAGCTAAGACCTACCACGCTGCTCCAATGCGCATTGGTAGGCTACACATACCTCCAGAATTCTCTAGTGATATGCAGGTTTCCTCACGATGTTTTCCTTCACCGAAAAGCGTGTGATAAATTGCAATTATCAATTAGACACATAAGTTTTAAGAGAAAAACTCATTGGTGCCCGGGTTCGAACCCGTGATCGTCTCTAGAGATTCACACGGTCGCACCGCTGGGCCATCACAGCTTTTATTTTAATTCTGCATAGTTTCAGTTAAATTACAGGCATGGTAGAGTCTTGGAGCGAGAAAACCGGAACGGTTGGCTGGACAGAATTGCAAGGGGTATCTCTCGCTTATCAATTACAGAGCGGGTAACTGTCAACTAAAAATAATTCGATATGTAAACAAGGCGTTTAATTGAATGTAAGTACATTCATGATGCGTATTCTGAGTTGTGCATGTGTGTGCGTGTGTGTGCGTGTTTGCGCGCGCACATGTTTGAGTGTGTGTGCAGATGTATGTGAGTGTGTAGATGTGTGTGCAAGTTTTGTGGGTATGTAAAAGTTTTATTCTCTTTTTTTGTGTTTTAGTTGAAATTATGTATTCTTTTTTTTGTGAAGCATTGTGTTTAATTGGTGAAAGTGAATCATGTCCGTTCTAATTAAATATATAATAATAAATAAATAATTTAGTCAATACTATCGAATGTAGGGTAGCATCTCAGTAATACTCAACAGTAAAATAGGCTTTGTGTATCAGCCTCATTTTAACAGTGGTTTTAAATTGCTGTAATATCAAAATTGCGGAATATTATGATCAAACGCGTAGCCAGGAAAGCTAAATCTAAATAAACTAGAATAATAATTAATTGATATTCCGACATATATCAAAATATATTCCCTATTGTGTGTAATGTTCGTCAGGTCAGATTATAAAATTATCTTGTAGCATGGAATATTACAGAATAACGTAAACTTTTATAAATTATTCATATCTGAACAACCTCAGCAAAATATTAATATGCATATGACCTGATATGCATAATTAATATTTTATTAGGAACAACAACGATGATGTCATTATCGTTTAGAAAGAGGTTGCCTCCTACAATGTGTCTAATGAAGCGTAAGATATAAACATACATTTTGCCACCCTATAATATACCTATGTGGTATTATACCTATTTTATATGTTACAGTTTTCCTAATCTAAATTTTGGAACCAACTTATAGTCTAATCAAATATTTATTTACCTAAAAAACAATAAAATTATTTTTCTATAATCCGCGATTAATAGAAAAATAATTTTATAATTATTTTTTTACTATGGACCTCCTCAAAATAACGCCTTCATATTTCAATTTAATTACCTATTTGGTAGTGAACACTGAAGTGTACAAATGAATAAAATAAATGTGATAGTATAGCACAGCTGTGTATAAGATAGATTGATATTCACAGGAAGTGAGGAAAAGGGCCCAAGCACTAAGTAGTTAGGATTCCAGAATGAGGAGCCTCACCTTTCAAGGTATTTTACATTCAAAAATTATACAAATCATTCATCCTCCTGCCCTTATCCCACTTTAAGTGGGGTCGGCACAACATGTTATAAACATGCTGTCACATGATTTGGCTGTGTTTTTACGACCGGCCGCCTGCCTGACGTCAACTTACCTTAGTCGTATTTTACGACTCCTCGGTTAAAAAGAGGGTGGTCTATTCTACTAAACCGGATACGACACGGTGGGTCAACTTACTTTAGTCGCCTTTTACGACACCTCGGTAAGAAAAGAGGGTGGTCTTTTCTACTCAGCCAGATACCACACGGTGGGTCGACTTACCTTAGTCGCTTTTTACGACACCTCGGTAAGAAATGAGGGTGGTACTATTCTATTCAGCCGGATACCACACGGCGTATCCAAAAATTATACAAATGCCTCTTGCAATGTTCGTCGAAGCACTTCACTACTAGACTATTATTGGAAACACAAATAGAAAGAATTATTGCTAAATATTCCATATGTATGACAGGTATCTATTATTTTGTGGAATTGTGAATGATTATCTAAATATCATGAATAGGATTAGGAATAAGGAACAGGAAAATAGTCGATTAGAGATTCCTCAGTGGTTCCCGAACATTTAAGAAATCGGCAGATGCCTGCCAAGTCTTTTGTATAACTATCAAACGACCCCGGACGATCGGAATACACAGCGTGTTCTACTTCCATTTATAGACTATTTGCTTTCAGTTCCAACTAATCGGGGCCCGCATTTGAAGAAAATCGGCGGAGCAAATTTCTTCTCTTACCTAGAAGACAAAAGTAGAACTTCAACCTCACCACGTTGAATAATTAAAGGAGTACGCTTTACTTTACAAGTTATGATAAATTTAATTCTAAATGTAGTGTCCTTTTACGTTTTCCATTTGACGATATCTAGGGTAGATAATAATAACGTCCGATGCGTGAACCAATGTCGATGAAAACTCATATATATTTACTTTTAGGTACAAACAATATGAAAATCTCATGTATATATTAAATTGTGAAATTCACATCACCGCGAACATATTTTAGGAATACCGAATTGTTTGATATAATTCCGTCGAAATAAGGTCATAATAATAGATTATTTGAATCTGCCCGATGAGTAAGTTTATGAATGGATTTATGAATGATTTTTTTACCTTGTGACTTTGTCGGCATAAAGCTTATTAGTGAAATGGAGTTTAACTATGTTACTTTACGGCCATTCCACGTCTAAGTAAAAAAAAAATTAAGTCGATACTTTACATGATATCATACATTTATTGATTTATTTACTTATTTCGGAATTTGTTATGTTTATTGTTTTAGTTATGTATATAACTTACAGTTAATTAAAATAATCTTAAGAAAACTTACTTAAACGTGCACTAAATAATTATTAACAAAAAAATAAGTAAAAATAAAAATTCAACTATAAAAAGTCAAACTGTAAAAAAGCATTATAAAATCAAATGAAATTTGGTCATTCAAGCTTCGACTACTACTAGGTACTAACTACTACTTGCCTGTAGGCGATCGTGTAAACAATAAGGACGCCTTTATACGCTTTTATAATTCATGTCTTGTACATATAATATATATTATTCTTTATGGAAAAATAATAAATAAATATTTAAGTCGAGACGACCAAACCGGCGGTTAACATTCAAAAATTAGTCTATTTAGTAGATTGTTTGAGTTAGTGATAGATTTTAAAACTATTAAGGAACCATTAGGAACGCTAAATATGAATTGCTGGGGCTTATCATACAAGGCAAAATCCAAGGAAGACGGAGTGTGGGCCGAAGAAGAATATCTTGGCCAAAAAAACCTACGCCATCGGCAAAAT
Source organism: Morpho achilles (assembly GCA_947086495.1). NCBI lineage: Eukaryota > Metazoa > Arthropoda > Insecta > Lepidoptera > Nymphalidae > Morpho > Morpho achilles. The sequence goes on along the minus strand of CAMTZB010000022.1, from coordinate 8,512,397 downwards.
ACTCGTTCCCTATTCAGCAGCAGTATCAAAAGTTAAAATTGCCTTAATGATCGCCGAACTTCGCGCGCACGTTGAGAAGAAGAAGTAAGAACCTTTAGTGCATTCAGATTAAGTAAATATCAACCACTGTATAGAAAATCTTACTTTCAGTTGGACAACCCGATCGCGTAGACGATGCGCGTGCGCCGCGTGCTACGAGTATATTATATTGCTACGAATCCGAAGCATCTATGCACGAAGTGGCTACGTTACGACTACGAATTATTTAATGTAATGAAATGATGTAAAATAGAAAATTACTGTTAACAGCTGAATTGTCTGAAATTTTCATTCACATAACGGCGTACTTTCAAAAGGGTACTGAATTCAGACAGGAAGTGAGCGTGCCATTAGCAACTATTATGGTTTCACGCCGTTAAGCCTATCGGATACTACAGATTTGCGCTCGTAATTTGACAGATTTAAGGATTTAAATATTAATACGGAAATTTCTGATTAAGTTAATAATTTATTAATTAATTTCTCTTAGTATAATTATAGGAAATTATTTATCATTTTACTTTATTATATTATTTATTTTTTAGCTGTTCTAAGTGCTGGATAAATATCTTTAAAGGATTTCCTTTACATACTATCTTATGTTTGAATCTTGCAGCTTTTATCAATTTTTTTTGAATTGCTACCGGCGCTGTTTTTCGCTATACCAACATATTAAAAGCCAATTGTACAATTTCTGGCTCACTATTTGCATGCCTAAATAAATAACAATAAGCTACAAACAAAAATGAAAAAGAACCTTTTTACACAACTACTTAGAATATAGTTCTTTTTTTTTAATTTCACAAGACAACATTTTAATATTTATCTGTATTGGACATAAAAAACCTTCTGCCTACAACACTATTCGTAGGCTGCTAAAGTTTATATTTGATTTTCAATTGAATCAAAACAGAGTCGCCGTTTGTCTCACTCTATATTCGTACATGGTGTGACAGTGCATAATAATATGTTATTTAGACGCTCTTTGCGGATTTTACGCTACAATACTCCACGTGTGTACGGGGGTTTAGTTCTCACGATAAAATCACGTGCCGCCGTAAAGTGAATAATAAATTGTCAATATCAATTAAGTAGTGTGGTAAGTGTTTATAGACAATTCCTGGGTGAATGTGCTTTGAAGTTATTTTTGTGTGTAATTTATAGAATTAGGCGTTACTTTACGGAGGTCTATAATACAAAACTAATGAGAATATTATTTTGCTATAATCCGCGATAAAAGAAAATATATGTAATGCTAGATGTAGAGTGTACTATTTACTCAACATCGTCAGGAGATTGTGATTTTGTCACAGATTCTATCTCCTGACGATGCTTCTGTTACGGGGCGAAACAATTTTTGAGATTGTGGTGGTTTAATAAGTACTGTTGAATCGTCACCTCTACAAAATTGCTCTTACGGCTGAACTCTAATCGCTTTGCTAAGTTTCTTTATCGAATGTTGAAGCTGAAAGCTCTTCACTTTAGCTTCAACATAAAGCTTTTGCATTATCCAAACATAAACAACACTTAAGATATAGTGTAAACACTACCTTAATGCACCGGTATTTAAATTACTTATCGTAGTTTGACATGAGTTAACTAACAACTTTGTTTACAGATTACCTAGTTCGTACCTATCCCAAAATACATCATTTGTATAACGCTTTTGTTCATTTAATTTGTGTTTTTCGTTGAGTTCTTTTCCTCTAATGTTTTATAATCGACCTGAACCAACATTGAACGAAAAAAGGGCAAGCATGTTATCCTTTAAGCGAGCGCTAGATTTAAATTTACGTGCTTGTTAGTTTTAATTTTATCATAGCTCCTACGATATTTAAATTTTAATATCTGGGTGACCGAGCTTCGCTCGGTAATTTTTTACAAAAAAGAACTTTAAAAAAATAAAAAAACAATTATTTAGTTGGGATCGATCCTTGGCATTCACATTTCTCGAGGCTGCCCGCTAACCGAATAAGCTACGTCGACTTGACAGTTAATGGCGAAAATTCAATTCAATATAAATGTTAGTGTTTTTTAATGCCCAAAAATAGGGATAAAACAATATTTTTTTTACATAAAACCTAGCTAGATCAATTTTTCTCCCCCAAAACCTCCTACATGCTGAATTTCAGGAAAATCGTTGGAGCTGTTTCCGAGATTCGGAAAATATATATATATATACAAGATAAACTCATTTAAATATTAAGATGATATAAACTATTAGGTATAATCTAATAAGGCATTTTTCAATTGGCTCTCATTTCAATATCAGCATTTATATCTTCTCTACTTCTATTTGATCAGTGCAGTTAGTCTAAGATTTTTGAGTTCCAATTCCAAATGGGAAATTCGAAAAATATGACACCAATACGAATTCCTTAAGCATTTAGAATTGGCGAGTAAGACGTGTCTGGTTAAATACGGAACTTTTCAATTGACTATATTATGAAAAGAGTTCACCTTTCTATAGCATCTCATTATAAAAGCATTTTTCGAAATGTCTAACTTGACATTATAATTTCGCATAACTGAATGGCTTCATTATCAATAAGTGTGTAACATCAACGATATTAAACAGTGCGGTTATCAGTGAAATATGATCGAGTACATTAAATAATTTAAATTACGCTTAGTAAACTATGTATTAAAAGTTGTGCTAACAATATTAACGTATTTCGTCAACGTACCCCTTGACCGTAAACCGTGTAATAGTGTAACAGTAACATTTACAAATAATATAACGTCATCCCTATATAAGGGGAAGAAATCGTTAAAATATCATTAATAACTAAAATAAATAAAAGAGGACTAAGGTAGGAACCCTGGAGCACACCAGACGGGACGAGTACAAAAGATTTGCAATATTATTTGTTAGTAACCGTCTAATCACATTTGTCCGGGTCGGAAAAAACCTGTACCTCTTATATACCTCCTTCCTTAGTTTACCAACTTTTTAAGACTAACTAGGAACGCCCTTAAAGTACCGGTCTGTTACTCCCACTGCGCTGGAATAGGCCTCCTCTCTCCCTTTTTGGAGACAAAGGTTGGAGCTAAGACCTACCACGCTGCTTTATGCGTATTGGTAGGTTACACATATCTCCAGAATTCTCTAAAGATATGCATGTTTCCTCAGAATATTTTACTTCACCGAAAAGCGTAGGACAAATTGCAATTATCAATTAGACACATAAATTTTAACAGAAAAACTCATTGGTACGTGCCCGGGGTTTGAACCCGAGACCTCCTCGAAAGAGTCGCACGGTGTTACCGCTGGGCTACCACATCTTAGGAAAACCCTTAATGTAGTTTTAATTTCTTTTTTTACATTAATCATTTTATTTATAGCTGAATATTAATATTCTTTCCTGCTTTTGATTTAGGGCCCTGTGTACCACAGTACCCTATTACCCTATATTGTATTGGATGGTACCACAATATATGTCTATGTTAGTCGAAGTAAATTTTCTTACTTCCCGAGTAGTTTCAATATTCGCGGATATTAAATTATGCTCCTGCAGGCGACTCTAACTAGATTTTCTCGAAGAGCATCTCAATATACCCGTCATGTTGTTGAATTTATTCAAATATTACTAATAGGTGTATGTTTGAATAGAGTTTACAATTCAGAGTTACCGCCTCGATAACGTCTTGTGAAGAGCTCATCGACAAGTGCACCGGATGGGTTCAAAACTAATCGGGCTAACCTGTCAGAATAAGATGTGTGTATAGCCGATTTCTATACATTATAACCTAATAGATAGTTCAAATTTAAAGATTTAACAATTGTATAAGAAAGAATATATAAATAGTACCTATACCGTACTTAGTGATTTTGGATGGCAAATTCGTATTTAGCGACATTTCGCAATTCTACGTACATTAAATAAGAACAATATTAAAAATTTACTGCACCCTATTTACTATAGTATAAGTGTGATAATATATTGATTGTGACTGCGCCTGTTTTAACATAATTAATATTACATTAATTATGGAATAATTATTAAATATATATTTTAAGGGAAACACCCTTTATAATAGGAACAAATAAAATTACACTGTATAATCAAGTACTAACTGAGTTCAAAATTATATAAACAAGTAATGTTTTATTTTACATTAATTAATGTATTAAAATTTAATTTCAATAGATTAAAATTCAATTAAATTTAAATTATTTCAATAAATTACATAAATAATTAAAACTTAATATAATTAAAAAATAATATTTACTATATGATAAGTGTTATGATGTATTGGTTGTGATCCTGCACCTGTTTTATTTAACATAAAATACCAAAGAACTTTTAAGCTCCTAGCAGAGTCATAGTTGAACTTCGTTCTCAAAGCTTACTTAAGTACAGTTCTAGTGAAGTTTCGACTTCCTAACGACGACCGCGTCACCTGATCGCTTTCACAGATATTTCTGACATCAAAGGAACTGTTGCATTGCCGATTCTTTAGAAATTTATTTATTCGTATTTTAAACAACTTTTGTTTAAATAGCAAAAAAATCGTTTTTAATGTTACTTATATACCTCCATACATACCTCCTACTCTCACTAATATAATATATTATATTAATTACAGGCATACTTCATAAACACACAGAGAGGAACTCCTTACAGGCATGCTGCTTATTATTATTATAATGTACTAAGTCAAAATTTGTATTGTTATTTTTCTTATAGCATATAGTAATTAAGTCACATGTCTTCGGTGTTTGTCGCTGTGTGCCGAGATACACTTTTAACTAGTTCGGCTACAGATGGTCACATATTAAAGTTAAGCCGTATTTGTCATGTGTAAGAAATAAATAAATAAAAATTTTAATAATTTTTTTAATTTAATAATTATTTTTTCTTAATTTAAAGGTATTGCCATTTTTAAAGAGCACTATCTGATTTATTGCTTTTCTATAAAAAAAATTCTTCGCTGAGCAGTATCACCTGCGGCGCATATTTGTAAAAATAGCTTTAGCTGGAGTGAAGTTTCTGCGCTAAAATAAGATATTGTTCCATAGGATTATGTAATTAACAAATCTATATTTTCAACCAGGATTGGACTTTGCAAAATATCGTACAAATCCGTTGCACATTTCGAGCATTAAATCCTTACCAAGAAGCACTCTCAAAGTTTCACCTTTATTGTATTAGTAGTGGTAAAGTTATAAATTTTATTACCAACAAGGGACATCTGTTGTACTAATAGGAACCTTCAGTCGCGTTTCCCGGATGTGAAACAATTAATAGCGCAGCAAAGTTTTCAACGGTGATTTAAACTATAATGGATAGATCGATGCTTAGATGGAATAGGTCCCATCGAAGTCTGGTTTAAATTTCCTATTGCTTAAATTATTATAACTAGAAATACGGCAGGTTCTTTAATGATGCAGAAGGTTACAGTGATTTCAAAACTACATCCAATTAGGACGTACGTTTTGCAATATTCGAATATTCTTTATTCAAATAAACTTTTGAACAGACCTTGTGAAGCATGGAATCTATTGCTGCATCAAAAAATTGCTTCTATCTAGAATATATATAAAAAACCTTGTTGCTACTTTTTCAAAATATATTTTATATATAATTACGCTTTATTGCTGTTTTGACATAAAATAATACTCGACAGCACCATCGCCTCCAGTATATTCTTTTAATTTGTTAATGAAATATTAAAACAGCAGTTAATATTACATCAAGTTGATTTTCTTCAGTGAAAAGTGCATATTGAATTGTAAATATGAAATAGTCACATATATTTTTATATGAAACTTGAACGTGAATACTTGGAGTTTAAACAAAGAGGTTCCTGATAATTAGCACTCGAACTTTCAGTTTTGAATCCGTAGTGTAAAGTTTTTAATTAACGCCTGAGCATACATTAAAGAAAAAAAATATTAAATTTTTTAGATGCTATTTGTTCACAAAATTTTACTGTAATCGTATGACTGACACACTTATGTTGCTCCGGTTTAATTGTGTAAAACTTCATAAACATTAATCCAACGGAGTAGCCGTGACAGAGTAACAGAGTAAGAGACAGAAAGACTGACATTTATAGTATTAGTATGGATATGGATTAGTAAATAAGAACATTTTTTGTGATTTATAGAATTAGCGGTTACTTTGCGGAGGTCCATAATACAAAACTAATGAGAATATTATTATAGCAAGATAATATTCTCATTATTTTGTAACATTTTTGTATTTACAATATGTTAACATAAGAAGCATGTTTTTTACCGATTGTAGGCTTGCCTTTATAAAAATATAAAGAAATATAAGCAATATTTTTATTTATTATTTAAAATAACATGTTTAAAGTCAGGACTATCCGTAATTAGATAGATAATTTTTTTTCACAAAATAGAATATCATAAGGATTCATTTTTTGCTATTCTACGTTAAACAAGAAAAAATATTACTATTAATTTAATTTTAGTTTTTAATCTCGACACTATTAATTATTTTAAAACTTATCAATAAACGACTGTCAATTCTTTTCTTATTTTGTAAGGCAAGTATGTAATTAACACAAATTAAGTTAAAAATTAAAGTTTTAGGCAATGCTGTTAAATGTGGAAATTACAATTATTTTTCGCTTTGGCTGGGATTAGATGGCATTCAGCACCTAATAAATGTAATATTTTAACAATTATTAAAAAAAATATATAAAACTTAAAACACACCTTTATAATCGGAACAAAAAATTACAATGTACAAATCAATTAATAACTGAGTTGAAAATTATATAAACAAGTAATGTTTTATTTTACATAAATTAATGTATTAAAATTGAATTTAAATTAATTCAAATTATAATTTAATTTTAATTGATATTAATTTTTTTTTTTTTGATTTGTTCAGTTAATTACATAAATTAATTTTCATAATAATTAAAAAGTTATATTTTAAGCAATATTTTTTTAAAATTTTAATAAACAAGTTTTAAAAAAGCATTAAGCTTTATTATAATTATTATGATTACGAAATAAACCTTTGAAGAAAAAAATTCACTAAAAAAGAATATTATTCACCCACTAAAATTAAAAAAGAGATCGATTAAAGTTCTCACTGTGAATTCAAAGTTTGAAATCCAAAAATCCTTTACATGTCAAAAAATAAAAACATTTTGAGATCTAAAACAAAATTCGCCATGGCAATAATTCATTCGCCTAATAGTTTTAAAACTAAAAAATATCTATGCTTAGGTTAATTACTAGAAATACGAAGATAAATTTGATTAAAAGTACTCTCAGAAGCCGCAAATTTTTGATATTAATAGAAAAGTAAAAAAGAAACAATTAAAATAGACGAAAGTAACTTAAAATTAAATTAACTCACCTATCCGGGCACCGCTCCGGTGTATCGTCTCTCTTATTGCACCGTCTACCCTTACACATAGTAAACCAACTCAACATTGTTATTGTTGTTTTTTTATTTAACAGAGCTTTAATCTTAAAGTATTTGATATACCACGGAGAGTTTCCGAAAACGCGCACCCAATAGTCGCAACGTCCTTATGGACGAAAATATGGTTACCTATATTCGCGAGCAACCCAAGCGGGTGCACGGTACGGTGTCCGATAGAGGTGTGATGCAGCCTTGTGAAATTCAACGTACGCATGTACGGGGGGGTGGGGTGGCAATGATAACTGAAAGTCTCTAGGTAACCTAGTTTCAATTTCCTGCGAATTTGCTTATATCAGGAATATATATTTTTGAGAACAATATAAACGAGAAAATTGAGTTATTTTTATTAATTTTAATATCATAACTACGCAGTATGTAATTTGCGATAGATATGTTAAAGGATGTGATCCTTGTCTTAATTATGGAAACCCCGAGGTACATTTGCTTAATTTATGTTTATTATATTATGACAGTAATCGAACCCGATAAAAATAAGATTTTATTTATGATGATTATTGTAATTGCATTGTATGAATTTATAATATGCTTTATCATAAATCCTTATAAAACTATGAGATGTCGGTGAATAAATCAACAAATTGAATTGAATTATTAATTTCTTTTTTTACTTTTACATTAAAAATAATTAGTTTTTAAAATCAAAATATTTTTGGGGGAATAATTGGCAAAAATTGTTAAAAAACAAACATTTGCTGAAAAAATAAAAAATAACAAAGAAAATACGAAATGCCATCGCCCTTACTATCCGCCCCTTTTCTCAGCACATTCTCGTGAATACGAGTATATTGAAAAAAGGAAGATATACCTTTAATCATACGCGCTCTTGTGGAATTTGGTGATATTGTACTTTGCACTTTAGGGATTTTTCTCTTATTATGCACGTATTGATTCGTTGTTTGCAACTTTCAAATAAATCTCTTGTTTCTATGTTTACTATTACAATACATATTTTTTAATAATAATTGAAATCGTTCCGATTACAATTTGAATAGTGATATGGCGTTTATATAGTACTTTTTATTTGAAGTCCGCAAATCCTGTAAATTTTAGATCGGAAATATTATCTGCACTAGAAAAATCAATCAAATTTTCCTTTTCTTCGTATTACTTCGCTTTTATTGTTACACGTGCCTCCCTGATGTTTACAAAAGGAGCGTGATCTTTTGAGTTTATAAATTATGCATGTTCATTCACAATAAAACGTTATGAGGTACTTGTCGAGATAGCATCTTCGACTTCTTGATAAAAATCTTTATTACTCAATGAACAATATATACACAAGCAATTTTTATAATTAAGCGTTACTTTATCTAGTTCCAGAATACAAGAATAATTAACTTATTTTTGACAATTCACGATTAGAGAAAATCGATGTCATGCAAAAGTCGAGTATACCACCAAAAAAAAAATTTATACATATGTAGGTGCATTTTAAAAATAATTTATGTAAAACTCATACCTGAAACTATGAAACCTGCCAATCCTATGAAACCTGCTCAACCTCAAATACTCATGCTATGAAACCTGCCAATCCGCAAAAAGTCAATCAGCTTACTATTTTAGAGGTTGGATAGAACAAATATTTAAAAATATGTACTTTGGTCTTCATATCCATTATGACTTTTATATTATTTGAACAGTGTTTATTTGTTTTTTTTTTTAATTAATTTCTGCAACTACAACTGAGATTTCATTAGAACCCCGATTTTTAACATGTAAGAATTTTACACCATTTGTCTATATAAAATTCAATTCAATCCAATTTTTGTCTAAAAGCTTTTACTTTAGCTTTTACTATATCTTTCTGTCTAAAACAGAAAGTAGGGCAGAACTTTATGCCCTAACTTGTTCAGAATAATTAATAATTTGATTAGTTTAACGTCTTAGTTTTGAATGTAAAGTAAAAGCGAGTAGTTTGCATGGCTTTAATTGAATAAAAAGGTTCCTGTGGCTGATGCCTGCTGCAATCTACGACATATCAAACACAGGTATTTGTTCGTAGAACTATTAATTAATTTAGTGTTCGTAGCTGCTCTCCCACCGCTTTGTGAAACTTTTAGAATCCAGTATTGTTGCACCGAAATTAATTATAGTTTGACATGTTGTTCTAAACTTTCCTATTGTTGGAATGACATCAGTATGTTTTTTAATGAAAAAGTTTTGGAAAATACATTTTAACAAACTGCGAATGTGAGTTCGTTTTAAATTTTTGCCCTTGAATACGGATGTCGACGATTGAAAAAGATGGTATGATAATAACATATCTTTGATCATATACACCCTTATTAATAAACTAAGATTAGCGTCAGAATAACTTTACTCCAAGACTTACGCAAAGATTAGGTAATTATGTTATTAATAAACTAGGAGTAAGGACGGAGTTAGCTAATCGAAATTTACTCCCGGAGTTAAAGTTACTCCGCCTAGCCCCATGGTATAACGCTTGAGTAAGCATAGATTTGTAATGTATTTCCAACTTCCATTGTGATACTAAACATAACCTCAATAAATTCTCATATTTGTTTGGTGTTCGTTCGAGTACTTACTATGGATTAAAACGAATAGATATTATTTCATTGACGATAGGATTGAAAGATAGGAGTTGAAGAAATATTACCATTAAAAGGAATTAAAAATTTTAAGGTATTAAAAAAAAAGGAAAAAAAAAACAAAACCTCGCAATAACCCTTTTGAAGATATTGAAGAAGATAAAAAAGATAAAGATAAAGATATATTTTAAATATATATTATATAATTTTTTAAAATTAATATCTAATGTTCTTTTAATAATTTAGACTGTAAGGATGGCATATGCACACAGTTTTATACTATCGCAATGCCATCCTTGCAAATGTAGCATAATATGTATATATAAATAAATAAATAAATAATTAATTCACAAATGATGATGAGTTATAAATAATATAAATATAGATTTATTTTAAAAATAGCACAAATTCTAAAACCACAATTTTAAATTCACCAAGATAAATACAGAATGCGATATTAGGCTTTTTATTAGCCTCGTCCGCACACAAATGTCTTGTCAAATAAATGTGTCAAACTTCAAAATTTACCTGACTGTCAGTGTCTTTCATTCGACCAGGTCATTTTGTTCATTCTTTTTACTTGTAATATCAGTGGGTTGCCATAACAAAAACCCTAACCTCAGTGTAAGAATTGCATAGTTACTCCGAACCTACTTCGTATTTATTAATACCGTTATTAACACGTACCTATTCCGTGACTAATCTAGAATTAACTACTCCCGGTGTAACTTTGGAGTAAGAGAAGAATAAGCGATTTTTATTAATAAGACCGATAAAGTCTATTAATTAAATTAAAAAAATGGTCTACAATATAGATTTTTTATTTTTAGACTTGTTGGCTGGAGGAGATTCCGATTCCGGAATAAGCCCGCCATTGTAAATTATGTTTTTTTTATTATTATTTTTATTTGAATAATTGCAAGGAAGAGATTACAAACAAACAGATCATAAAGAGCTTTTCCAGCTACTTCGGTGTGGTCAACCCAAATGTAAAACTACCTTTTGTGATCCAATAGGCGTTTGTAGATGTCCCCGATAGAAAGAAAAAACCCAAAGGTCCAGCAGTTTAAGATGTAAAAGCTTAAAAGATTATATATATTGTATCTTTATATTTAAATGAGTTAATCTTGTATATATATATATATTTTCCGAATCTCGGAAACGGCTCCAACGATTTTCCTGAAATTCAGCATGTAGGAGGTTTCGGGGGAGAAAAATTGATCTAGCTAGGTTTTATGTAAAAAAAATATTGTTTTATCCCTGTTTTTGGGCATTAAAAAACACTAACATTTATGTTGAATTGAATTTTCGCCATTAACTGTCAAGTCGGCGTAGCCTTTTCGGGTAACGGGCAGCCTCGAGAAATGTTAATGCCAAGGATCGATCCCCAACTAAATAATTGTTTTTTCTTTTTTTTTTAAGTTTTTAATTTTTGTAAAAAATTCCCGAGCGAAGCTCGGTCACCCAGATATTTATATTAATGTACTCATATATTATACGTACGAGCGAGTGATCGTTGTTCGTGTCCACATCAGAGATGAGCAATTCTGTTTAATAAGGATTTGCTCATCTGAGCTCGGAGACAAAGCGGAGAGTGGATATCGATAGATTTGAGTGACAACCCCTCATTGGCAGATTCAGTAGCGTGAACCTATCGTATCGATACCTATATACCTCAAACTAGGTCGTCTGACAACCTCAAGTGGGTGGCAAAGAGCCCCCTTAAATCGATCTTAGTCCATCATCGGTTGTCCATTGCAATCAAGTACAAGAAGAGTCATACATTAACAATGATTTTTTTACTCTAGTACATGATAGAACTCTGGCATGTATGTTTTCTTATGAAAATAATATTTTGCCGTTACCATATACACGTACTCATATTATAAAGGCGAAAGTCTGTAACTGAAATATATGACATCACGATAAGATGAATAGGAGAGGTGCAGCAATAAAAAAATAGTACGATAACGGCATAATTTAAAGGTTTCCTTGCGTGCGCTGAGTAAACGGTTATAGTTATTCAAAAATCATGCACTACAAAATTGTTCCCCTCTAAAAGTTCTAAATAAAAGTCCACGACAGCGTATGTCTAGTTTTTAAGGTTAACTCACTCTATCCATTTTTACGGTTGTCAAAAGACTATATTACGGTTTTAATCTTTCCACGCGGGTGGAGGCGCTGGCGATTGGTATTAATATATATTCTTGCATGTAATAAGATTGGATTTTATAAATTTTGCGTCTGTAAGTTGATTTGCACCATGTATTAGAATTTCTTATTTATATTTGGCATATCAGTCGTGTTGGTTTTGATGTTTTTTTTTGTTACTAGTGTTGATGGTTTAACGTACTTTCGAGCGTTTAAGAAGAGTAGAGGTATAACAGAGATGTACGAAAGTAAAGTTACAAGCTTTCGGAATCGGAGTCGAAGCTCCGTAACCCTTCTAATGAAGTGTGCGTGTACGTGTGTGTATGTGTGCAGCAAATGATGTTATTTCAATATGGTTTTTCACCAAAAAAATGTTTCAACTAATATAATTAAATAATTTACCTGGTAGTTGACATTTTCATAGACTATTTCACTTCAACGACAGAATTTTATAACATTTATTCACTTGGAATTAAATAGATATGAAGAAGCAAGCGTTGCAAGAAGATTAATGCGCAGAGAAATAATGAACTCTATTTCTCAATGCTAAACCACACAAGCAAGTAGCCTTTGCCTATTTTAGACTGAAGTGTTAAATATTCAAGTACATGATATTAGCGATAATCTTTGAGATAAGACGGAGATGTCACGAGGCGATGTTTTGGGATTTAATTACGTAACGCGATCGTAATTATTTCAATCAATATCCATAAATAAACTTTATAATAAAATTCAATAAGTATAAATAAGTATACAACCCGTAATTATTTCAAAGTTTTGTGAGGTGCAAATCCTATTTAAGATTCTATGTAACATTTTTCTCTAAGTAATGATGGCCGAACGATGTAAGCACGTTCATTATTATTAGAATGTAATCCCAAACCTCATGTTAACCCCATCTTTTGGCTTTCCTATAGAAACAGATTAGCTTATACATATTAATTTATCGCACGCTTTTAGGTGAAGCGAAACATCGCGAAAACCTGCCTACCTCTATAAAACTCCTGTTTTCCTAAGTATGGCCTACATTGGAACAGCGTAGCGGGTCTAAGCTACAACCTGTCTTTCTAAAAGAAGAGGGGAAGCATTTGTCTATCTCAAGGAAAGTAAGAGTCCTTTAGTATATATATAACTTATGCTGCAAAATTTTAAAATAAATAAAGCTCGACTACACTTTACTGTCTCTCTATAATCTAGAAATATTTCATTTGTAATATTACATCGGAAATCTATTTAGCTGCTAAAACGCCGGGAATTTGATTGTAACTATCAAACTTAAATAGTTGATGATACAACAATAATATCATAGTGTACGGCTACTCATCTGAAACTTAAATGACTTTCTCTATAGAGAACAACAAACTTTGTAAACTTGTGTAGGTGATGTGGTACTAAAGACGAAATAGCCTAACATTTTTTATTTATTTATATTTTAAAGGGATTAGGAAACGTTTTACATGAGCTACCGGGTGGCTTAACTAATCCGACATATACAAAATCTTCCTTTATATTTCAACAAATTCTGTCTATTATCAAAAAAAAAAACCATGAAAATCAGTTCGAAGTTTATGGCGATCAATGCAGTGATAAAAACTGTAATTATAATCACGACTCATGAAGAAAATCTTACGTAATCAGGGATTTGAGATATCTTATTGTTTACACATTATAAGGCGTAAGTTTGAATACCTGGATTCGGCTATTTACTACAATATAATATATAGACCTGGAGCTGCGGCGGAAATTGCTGAATACGGCAAGCGGCGGAAGTATGCATCTCTCATCGAGAGATATAAAATTTTGCCAATTGCAGTAGAGACCCAAGGGCTAAAAATTTTTTTGTCCGTTTTAACACCTGCTTTGCTTTGCTTTTGATTCCGGAAGATCGAAACTTCTTGAATTTACTTCGTGGCTTCGAACTTCTGCTCCGATTATATCGTTTACTTACTAAATTTCTAGTTAACTAAACTTAAGTAGAAATAAATTAGAATTTTAAAATAAGTTACTAAATGTTGTTTCCTATCTTGTTATTTACGTTTAAAAGATTAAAAAAACTGAGTAATAATTTATTGACTCGCGCTTAATTTTCCTACATATCTATACCGAATCTGTCTTGACCTACGATTATTGAAATTTAATATCTTCTCGGACTACGGGTTCTGGCAAACCCACCTCCGTAACTTTTCTACCCTACCTATAGTTACTTTTCTCGAAGTGAGACGCATAAGGTCCATTGTCAACATCAGACTACATCTCAGTTTTCCATAACCTACTTAAACCCACCGAGCTCGTTTTAAGTCTAAGAATTATGATTTTTAATTTAGGAGACAACGAAGACACAGAATTGGATAAGGCCTTATGTACTGCCACTAATTTTCAACAATGTCTTCAGTTTTATGCTTATAAAAGATTTTGGTCTCTAAGATAAGTGTTACATTATCATTCGACTCTTTTGATTAAAATAATATCTTTATTAAATTAATGCGACCTTATGCTTCTCTTTTCAAGAATGTTATATTTAAGTTGAAATATGATATACTCGAATGCTTCGCACTCGAATATATCATATTTCACTTCGCAGTTATAACAAGTGATGACGGCTATCTACGTGAGACTATTTGCCTATAAAATATGCTACTTACTGGTTGAAGAAAGTCATTTTAGTGACAAAAAATTCAGGCGTTATAACTTTATCCGTGCATATTACACTTTCATGTTGAATATTTGTCCGCCATCAGACGGGACTACTTTGGCGTATCTATTGAAAGCAGTTCTCTGTAGCGATATTCTTGACTGCAACGGACAATTAACGACTAATACAATCAATCAATTTTGCATGACGGCTATTTACTGTACGTTGCAAAAGATGTCTAACATATTAAATACCATACAATTGAAATAAGGAAATAAAAAGTATCGCAGCTCAAAAAATTACCTTTGTTAATTATATTACTGTATTTCTCTATTTTCATGTGGAGTATAAAACTCATTATCTTTTCTTTTCAGCAAAAGTTATGTAAGAGTTAAAATTACCGGCTCATGAAATTAAAATAATTAAGTCTTATAGTAAAAGAAAATAAATATACTTAGTTTTGTTTTTTGGTTTTGACTAGTTTAAGAGTTAAAATTTGTAAATGAAACTTTCCAAATGACAACACAATGTATGGTAAGAATTATATCTCAATTCATATATTTTTTTACTTTGTGTTGTACAAACATTTATATTTCCAAATAAAAATATTTGTTTGTAGAATTAAAAACTTTTTTTTTAAACTGTACCACTAGGTTTTTGGAACGAAACTACCTCTACTTTGTACTACCTCTGGGTCACATACAACACGGCATTTTCTAGGAACCTAACTACCGCTTATAGAAGGGTTATCTGACCTTGAAGGCGTTGTGAGTGTGTGTGTGTGCATGCGTGCAAGTGAACGTGCATGCGAGCGAGTAGACATTTGTATCGTTTCGTTTTTTATGACGTGCACTATATCAACATATAGATTTGTTATTTAGATCATCTCTGGCGTAATAAGATCGTGTCGTAATTAAGTTTGAGGTGAAATAATAAAATTTTATGTCTAAAGTTTATTTTTCACGAATGGACTGGTTTGAATGTATGCCAGCTGTTTGTTAAGACTCTATAGAAAAGCATATGTGTACATTTCATTATAATGAAGGAAATTAAGGAAAACCATTACATTAATGTTCTCAATGACTCAAAAATATGATTGATTGTCCTTTTTCAACGGATCAACGCAAATCATTTCTGGTTTTTATAGAAACATTTCGCGCTTATCGCGTTAACGGGATTTCGTTCCCATCAACCAAAGTATTTAAGCAGCCTTAGCTGGTTTTTTTCCTATAGAAAAAACGGGACATTTACGCTAAACTTTAACGCGATAAATAAGCATTAATTGTTTCAAATTTTATCAATATTTGTCCAGCGGATTAGTCTTAACATCGAAAGAAAAACATACAGAAAGAAGTCCACAGATTTTCGCATTTATAATGTTAGTATTAATGTAACTGTTTGTTACTGTCCCACCGCTGGGCATGGACCTCTTTTTGTACAAAAGGGTTGACGCTTAGGCCTACCGCGGTACTCCAATGTGGATTGAAAGGTTTGGAAGGAGCATATAGGTTTACTCATGTTCTACTTAGCCGAATACCACACGAAGGGTCGACTTACCTTAGTCGCCTTTTGCGACACCTTGGCAAGAAATGAGAGTGATACTATTCTATTCAGCCGGATACCAAACGACGTATTTTATATTTAAAAGTATGTACTCTAAAAATTCTCAATTTATTTGCCGAGACAGTTCTTATCAAAGATTCCGTATAACAATGCTTGTATTTTTAACAAAGTTATACAAAAGAAACGTGATATACGTTTTGCATAATTATTCAAGCAGACTTGAGAGTCAAAGGCTGAAAATCCTGATCTAATCTGTGTTTTGTTATGAAATATACTAGTTTTTTACAACGGTTAGACTCAATAACTCTAATGGAAGGCCCATAGTTATATCGTCTCACTAATTATGTCAAAGCTTTGGTGATAGCAGGATTATAAAGATAATTTGACGATGTACGTAAAAAACCGGAAAGCTTCCGGTTTCTGCTTTGTAAAAAAGATCACCTTGAGATTTTGGTATTCGATTCTATAGAAATTCCACGATCAATTTTATCATTGCCATTACAGCAGTCCAAAATAACAACTAAAAGGACGCCGATAAAACCTATATATTATACTGCTGAGGAATGAATAAATTATTAAGATGAGATTTAACACCTCTCCAGCCTTTCACGAGACAGCTATGATAGTAAGTAGTTATAAGAATAATATTTTGAAAACAGCAACCGTCGAGCAATTTTCCGAACCAGCAGTAGAGTTGACGACTCGTATCCACCCTCTACGTACACATATTTTTACAAATTTATTTATAGAATATAATATATGGGACAATTACAGACACGGTCGTCCGTCCCCAAAGTAATTTAATACTTGTGTCATGGATGAGAGACAACTGGTGAATATATACATATATAATATTTATATACATACTTAAATACAAACATACACCCAGGCTCGAAGAACCTACAAATTCTTTTTATAGAAAATGTTGGCCCTTGGCGGGAAACGAGCCCGCGACCCGCGGAGCTGAAGGTGTTTTGCATTAAATAATCTTTATTCAAATAAGCTTTAGCAAGCTGGTTAAACTTTTTGTCGGATATGGAATGTAGCTGGCTAAAATCTATAAGTACCTGAAACTTAGCTATACTTGAGTGCTCTCCGCTAAGCTACTCGAGATCAAGCTTTCAGGGTATTAAGCTGTTTAATGATTTACTAGTATCCACCCACAAATCTCCTTCCCTATCGAAATTTATATAAGACTAGAAAATTTTGTCTCCAAAAATTATATATTAGTAGCATCTTTATTCATCTATATCACTTGAAAATAATAATTTAAAAATTAACCATCTAAATTTACTATTTCTACATTGTATAATTTTAAAAAAAATCCTTTTTGTGTTATTTCGTGTGCGTACATAGTTATTCGTTATTTTTCTTACTACCTATATATTACCCGTATTTCATTTCTTATCTTTTTCCTTCTGTTAATCAAAGGTTGAGTGGAAGAGACTCCTTTTAATGATAACCATTTGTACGTATACTTTTTTTAATTTTTTTTTTATATGTATATCATCATGCCCATACTCCTGCCCTTATCCCACTCTAAGTGGGGTCGGTACAACATCTTATAAACAAGCTGTCACATGATTTGGCTTCATTCTTACTACAGGCCGCCTGCCTGACATCAACTTACCGTAGTCGTATTTTATGACACTTAGGTAAGAAAGAGGGTGGCCTATTCTACTAAACGGGATACCACACGGTGGGCCAACTTACCGTAGTCGCTGTTTACGACACCTGAGTAAGAAATGAAGTTCTATTCTACTTAGTAGGAACGGCTAACTCTTATATGTACAATAAGATTAATGAAGCTATCACTCATTCAAAATTTTGCTCTTATTCAGAAGAACGAGCGAGAAACTAGGCGGTAAATCTTTTAAACTTTTTTAATATATGTAGATAATTCAGCTGCAGTCTCGTACTAAGCTGGAAGGGATAACAAATCCAAGAATTTTTAACATTTCTTTCTTTCTTCACACCTCTGAAAGGGCTTGAACACAAAACTGCGATACGACGCGATGCGAATTCGCAACGCAGAAAGTTGCGACACGGTTTACTGCGATGCGATTTCGTGCGGCAAGGCGTCTCCCAGGGTGACCATTCATTCGACGACCTTAAACCGTACTAAACGTATTTTAAAAAACTAGGTCGTGACATCGTAAAAAGAAGTGGGCACTTTTGTTATTGCTTAGGAGATACAGGAAAAAGAAACATAAGATTTTGGGTTCATCCATTTATTACTGTTATGAATCCCGATGGGAACTATTTCTATCTAAAGTACATGTCTTGACCACGCGCAATCTCAGAGAGAACTAAACATAATATGGGCAACAAGTGTGACGTAACATCGCAGAAATACGCGATGCGACGTCGGACCGCAGTGTTGTGTACAAGCCCTAAGTAGATTGATACTTATATCTCTTAGCAATAAGTACTTACGGGTTCTTGTTGCCAATGCTACTCGACCTCTGCAGCTTGGATCTTGGCCTGTTCTCTTTGTCCAGAGTAGCACGCTGCTCGTCCATGCGATCCGATTGACACCTCGCCACTAGCTCTATGAACGTTTCAGCAGGATTCTCACCCTCTTCAGATTCACCTCGCACCATCTCTCTATTTTGTTTCTCTTCACTATCCTTCTTCTTCGCATCGGGGGTTATCTGGTAACAAAATTACTGTCATGCACAGGCACTCTGAGATCTGTGACTCTGAAACTGAACTTCATGATCATACCTATAGGACTCGTAATGTCTGTCAGTGGGTCAAATTATATTCAAATCTAAAAATAAATATGGACATAATGGTTACAACGATATTTAAGAACCCTGAATAATATGGTATTAGGGAGTTAGTTTGTACTCAGGATTAATTTTTTTTTAAAGGATTGCATAATTATAAAGACATTAAAGACACTGAAGAATATTTATGAAATGGTTTATTTATGGCTAACATTATAAATCTCGAATTTAATATAATCTCGAATTAAAATCTAAAAAGCATCTCAAATAAAAGTAGTATTAAAATCTCTAACCGGGAAACTACAATCATTATGGGCAACTGTAATGAGTAAGTTGGTAACACTTCAGAGGATGATCACATGAAACCGTTGGCGTGAGGAGCGAACACAGTGAAAGACTCATAGAGTTTTGTATAGATAAAAGACCTCCGCATCACCAACGTCTGTTTTCAACATCATCCAAGCCAGATATACACGTGGATATGTCCAGGCAGACGGTACCGCAACCAAATCGATTATATCTTCATAAATACACGCTGTAGATCATCTATTAGGAATGTAAAAACTTTTCCCTGAGTCGAATGTGGTACTCAGACCATTGCCTCCTCGTTGCCAGATTTAACCTAAGACTTAAAGCGCCCAGGATATCAGAACTTTCAAGAATCAGAAACTAAGAGCTAGCAGAAAGACCTTTCCTGCAAGAAAAGGCAGAAATTAAATTATCGAATAGTCCCAAATATGATGAACTCTCGTTGGATGTATTTTAAATATCAAATAGGGGAAATTCTTGATGATCTAAAAAGAGAGCACAAGAAAAACACAGAAGTTAAGTCGAAAGTCTGGATTACTGACAAAACTTAGAAGAGGTTACTCTTGAAAGAGCGACATATATTTGGGCATGTGAAAAACATAATATAACATGAACATAGAAAACGCGTCCGCTGCTAAATTCGAAGTATTGTAGGGCGAAGCGCGGCCTCTGGCGCGCTATGTATAGGGACGCGGCGCGGTGCCGCCACCACTATGCCCCTGCATTTTAAATCTGTAATATATTCGAAAATGTTTATTTAAAATACATGCTGTACACAGCCATTTTGATCTATATTAAATCAACAATGTATTTAAGGTACTTATTACAATTGGGATTATTGCAGTATTGTTTAAAATTGCCTCGAAAATAAGGCATTATTTTTATATTTATAAGTAGAAAAAAATGCGTAGTTTTAAAAATTTAAGCGTACATAGGGATGTAGGGACATGGGGCAGACAGAGAAAGCGACTTTTTTATACTATATAGTGAAGAACAGGCGGGTCAAAGGTAAAGGCACAAGGGAGCAAATACAGAATATTCGACAGCTAATCGGGAAGTCCTACGAATACAATACCCCGATGATCATGTGTTTCATTGACTACAGCAAGGCTTTCGATTGTGTCAATTGGGACAAGCTATGGACTATACTTGCAGGATAGTAATACTACAACAGCTAACCGTACTAATTTCAGACCCTATATGCGAATAATATTGGTGTTGTTAAAATACATGACACATTTTCTAAGCCAATCTGGTTTCAAAAAGGGGTGGGCCAGGGCTGCATACGTTTACACATTCTTTTCAACATCTACGGTGAATACATCATGAGACGGACCTGCGATGACTGTAATGGTGGAGTCACAATTGGCGGAAAGAAGATCATTAATCTAAGTTATGTCAATGACACCACGCTATTCGCAAATAGTGAAACTGAAATAGTCGAATTGTTGGACAGAATGGAACGCATCAGTGGCGAACTGGGGCTGGTAATTAACAGATCCAAGACTAAAATCAAGATAGTAGACCGCACAGGCACTCTGGAGCTCACTGGCGCATTAAATATTGACGTTGTTAATAACTTGATATACCTGGGCTCTTAATCTCAAACAACGGATCTTGTGAAACAGACGTCAGAAGACGAAATGGAAATGGCAAAGAACGCCATGTCACAGCTAGATCGCATCTGGGCAAATAAACACATTACGCGCAAAGTCAAACAAAAGCTTGTGACGAGCTTGGTCTTATACGGCGTGGAGACTTAGACCCTAAAGCAGGCTGACGCAACCGCATAGACGCGTTTGAAATGTGGTGCTGGAGAAGAATGTTGAGCATTTCTTGGACAGAACATGGGACCAACGCATCGATAATTAAGGAACTGCAGATCAAGACTCAGGCATTCCACCAATGTCTCCTCAGGATTTTAGAGTTCTTTGGGCACGTGAATCTGATCTTTTTTATGAGGCCCATAGTCAGTAATCATTCAGATCCATAAATAATCCATAATAACATTGCTTATGGATTGGAATACCAATGAGCTTTGCCTTTTTTTTTCAAATTACATGTTATCATTCTCTGCACAATATGTCATCATCGTCCATTCCCTTCAATTATTTGTCAATTCCGTCACTACTCCTTACATATTATGCATATAATACTTCGCACATTCCAACCATCTTTTTCTGGCCTCATTAGTTATATATCCACCCACATTCATATTTAACTTACCTGTATAAGTGATAATTGTTCCATACTCTGCCTTCTAACACGGAGTGCGTTAAATGGTGTGCGTGGCGCGGCCGCAGTCTCCTGAGGGAGCGAAGGCGCCGCGTCCACTGGAAGCCCTAAGACTTTGCACAGGTCGCCAATGTTCATCTGTGCAGTCGCCATACCTAACACATCGCCGAGCTACAAGAAAACAATCTATATTACAGCGTAGTATAAAATCTCATATCCAACAAAACGGGGTTCGCAGTTACAACTGGTTCTTCTTCTTCTTCAACCGACGAACGTCCACTGCTGGATATAGGTTTTTTAATGGGATCTCCACAACACACGATTTTGTGCCGCTTGTATCGAGCGGCAACCTGTGACTTGCTTGAGGTCCATCTCCTAGAGGGTATAGCCGTACTGCGTTTACCTTACCAGTGCGGGGTTGCCATTCCAATACCTTGAGACCCCAACGCCCATCGGTTCTCCGCACTAGGTGCCCCGCCTATCGCCACTTCAGCTTCTCGACACAAGAGGTTACAATGTTGCTATCAACACTAAAAATTGAGCGGCGCCCCGCGACCTTCTTGAGGTCGTCAGTCTCGTAGAGGGTCTACCCATACTGCACTTTCCGGTGAAGGATTGCAATTCCAACGCCTTAAGATCCCAAAGTATATCGGTTCTTCGCACTATGTGCCCATTGCCACTTCAGCTTCGCGACACAAGAAGTTACAGGTTACAATGTTGCTATCAACGCTGAAATTGGTGTAAACATGAATTGTAAATTTTAGTTTTTTTGCGTCCAAAGTGTTACTATTAAGAATTAGTTAAATACTTAAACTACCAATATCCTTATTTGCACAATCAGTCAGCTTAACGATTCAAGAACGGAAACGCTGCTAATATTCTTAGGAATATTTTATGTGGGCATGATATTATAGTAATTGCATGTAAATACAATTGATATATTATATGTTCGTTGAAAATAAATAATACCAAGTACATTAATATCAGTCGCACACACAAGCCCACTTCTCATATAAGTTTACAAAGACGATAATTAGATTTAGATGAAATATTATTTGAACAAACTATTCTTACTATTGAAATTAAGAGCCTTAATCATCAGAAAAAATTAATATCGCATTTCTGTTAATACATTCGAATGGCTTAAAATTCGCGGTATTTAAGGATATCTATATACTTACTTCCTTAGAAATATTATAATGTTCCTTAGCATAATAAAGCGCTTTTTCATGGTTCCCCAAAGCAGCGTGAGCGTTCCCGAGTGACCAGCACGCTCTGCCTTCACCAACTCTGTCCTGCAGCCTTCTAGCTGCCGAGAGGTGCCGGGCGTGGTATTCCTCCGCCGTTCGATACTCCCGCAACAATGTATATGTGTTCCCTAGGGAGTAGCACGCTTGAGCTTCCACGGCGGCATCACCCAGGTCTTCAGCTAATGCTAACGTGCGCCTGAAGATAGAAGGATACATATTAACCTTTGTCGATGTATACGCAGCAACTAGCACCCTCTATTGGCGCTTACAAAGGTACTGACCGTCCAATAAATACATTGTCACAAACCTTGCATTAATATCTAAGCCGCGTACTTGTAGCGTAGGATAACTACTTCATTTTAGTCAAGTAATGAGAGGAAATTGTTGTAGGTCCCGTTACCGTAATAATTCACTAGATGGCGCTTTACTGCATTCTTATAGTGGCACATTTGTAGAAAGTACCTAGGTGACCGAGTTTTGCTCAGTATTTTTTAACGATGATAACGACCATCAAAGGAATGTGCATATTTTGACGTTATAGAGAGTTGGAGAGAATGGAGGAAATGGAGAAAAGAAAATTTTTTATTAATAAAAGTTTATTTCAGACTAGTATTAATAATTACATAAGAAATAATTATTATTTGATCGCTACTGCTTATTGTCTGGTAGTTTTGTCGTCCCTTGCTGCACCAGTAATTTTGTTGTATTTTTGTAAATATTTTATTTATATCTTGGTAACATAGAAAGTACTTTTCCAATAATTTAGTTGCTTCCAGAGCTTCTTTAAGGCTCGGCAGAGACTCAGGCTGATCCGTGTTATCTTCTTCATCTCCTTGTTCTTCATACTCGGTTTTTCTCACCGAATACAAAATTTCTTTATCCATGAGTGATGCCGTTCTAAGCAGGTGTCTACTTCGATGTTGGTTTGAACATTTTCTGTAAATTTTCCTGCCATGTTGAATCCACTCAGTTAATCGCAGGGCCTCGTAGCTATCAAACTCCGGTTCCGTTTTCACCTCATCAATCATAAAATTTGTACTAAGTCCAGTATGTCGAAGTGACACCCACAGCTGTATAGTTGTGGGTGTCACTCCTTCCCAGGCTTCAGATAAAAAAATTACTGCAAGCGCCATCAATAATTTATTTCTAGTAGTGACTCTTGAGGCTTTTAATCACCTTTTGATCCATTGGCTGCAAGACGGATATTGGAAGAAGAAATGCCAACTCTATGTTTTGAAGGTTTGTTATAAGAAGGTGGGCAGGGCAGTTGTCAACAAGAAGTATAATTTTTTGTACTTTTTATTCTGCCCACTTTCGCACTTCTTCAAAAAGTTGACTGGTCATCCAAGCTGATTTATTAGCTTTATACGTCACTGGCAATTTTTTATTGTTCTTAAAACACCGCGGATTTTTAGATTTGCCTATTATTCATAAGGATTAAAAATGTCACTCGGGGCGTATTTTTCTTGTTATTTTGATCACACTCTATTAATCCAGTTACGAGTGACATGTGCATCAACACTTCGTGCTTTTCCAACTTTACCATAGTTTATATGATGACGTAGCTTAACTTTTCCGAGCCACCCTTCGGATGCTTTGAAAAAAAGTACACCAAGTTAGCTTTTACGATCGGCCCCGAGATAGGCATACTCTTCTGACGCTGTCGTTGGAACCATGACAGCATAGCTTGATTATCTTCGTATTTAGGTTTCTTTAATTTTTAGAAGATTTGGCAACCTCCTCTGCTTGTAGATTTTATTCTTTATTTCCCCATATTGTGGACACTGTAGAGCGACTAAATCTAAAGCGTCTTATCTTCTCTCCCGCCTTTATGGCGCGTATCAGTAAAACTTTAATGTCAATACCCAGAGATTTTCTCCTACTTGCCATATTTACAGTTTTAAAGTTTGTGAGCAACTAAGAATATGAAAACGTATAGATAATCCATGACTCCTACTAACAACAGTGAACACGTGCAAGCCATCCTAATCAAAAATGTAGACAAATGAACGGATTTCATAAAAAGTTCGGTATATTTTAAGTAATAGTTTATAACGGGCTGGGATTAAAAAAAAGCGATAAAACAACACACACAGCTGCGCAGTTTTTAATAATGTTAGCCATGAAAGCCATATTGACGCTTTATGGAGTTTGTCGTTAAATTGAGTGACGTTGTATGGAAATTACACTGTAATTGAAAGATACAATTTGAAAAAAAATCTAAATTTTGAACCTGCCCTGAAAATTTGAAGCTATAGTGACTTTACACATAACAGTGTAATTACCTTTCTCTTCTAATAATATTGTTGACATTGCGACATCTTAAGCACTTGAATAAAACCTCCTTTTTTAGCAATATTTATAAAATTGTATACATATGAAGCTTACATATCGACCTAATATAATTGTTTCAAATTTCCTGCTTTTCTTTTTGGGTAAAAGTAAAAATATATGGTAGATAATTCTGGATATTTTAAGGTTTAGACTAACGCGAACGAAGTAACGGGTACAGCTTGTTTCATTATATATATGTCTGTCATACGCTTTCACGACAAGTAAGCTATAGCAATATTGATGGAATTTAATACCATTGAAACTTATATACTAAGCCAGCTTACTTACTTACTTCCTGTTGCACTACAACCCTTTAAGGGTCCTGGCCTCCTCAACGAGCCTTTTCCACTTCGATCTGTCCATGGCCTCCCGTCTCCAAGATGCCCATGCAATACTGAGCCAGCATAAAGTATTAAAACAATATTGTAACGCTCTAACTTTCTTTGGTTCGAAGTACAAACGAAACGCAAAGCAATACAAACCTCAGGGCGCCGTCTGACCAAATTCTATTTACAGAATTCAAATATCTCAAAAATTACGCAAATAAGTGGATTATTTTTTACAAAAATAATTTATAGATTTAGGCGTTACTTTACGCAGGTCCATAATACAAAAGTAATGAGAAAATTATTTTGCTATCATCCGCGATAAAAGAAATTATATGCAATGCTAAATGTAGAGTGTACTATTCGTTCTCATACCTGATATCGCAAAGCTCGCGATTTTGTCGTGGAGTCTCTACTGACGATGCTTCAGTTACGGGGCGAAACAATTGAGATTGTGGTGGTGAATGTGCGCAGTGCTTGTGTATTGTGTTATCGATGTCGGGTAGTGCATGAGTTTTTACAAATTCTGCATGTATCAGGTATGAGAACGAATAAAACACTCTACAATTACCATTACATATAATTTCTTTTATCGCGGATTATAGCAAAATAATTTCTCATTAGTTTTGTTTTCCAAAAATGAAACACGCTCTCAAAATTTTTAAATTGATCTATTTTTTGGATTTGAGAAAAATGAAAAATGAAGGTAGCTCAAAGCTGCGCCCACGCGGCCGGCGCTTGACCTTTCTAACTACTAACAAATGGATTAGTTTGTCCGGTGTCTATTTAATTTCACAACATATGTTGATATACTACATTGGTATAATGGACTCATCGGTTTAATTCATTAAAAAAAATTATTGAATACTATCAAGTAAGTTGAATGTTAGAAACTAAAAGTGTACTCATCTCATTAATCGACCAGAATTTAAAGGTATTAAAAAATAAATGATAACTAACTTGTAATGTTCGGCTGCATTCTCAAATTGTCCCAGAAATATGTGAGAGTTTCCCAAATTGCTGTTAGCACGTCTCTCCGCAGCCCGATCACCAACTTCCTGCGCTATCCTAAGCCGCTCCGTGTGGTATCTGATCGCTCTGGTGAAATCACCAAGTAGATAGCAAGTGTTTCCAAGATTACCGCAAGCCCTACCCATGGCCTGACGGTCACCGAGACTACGCATCAACTCCAAATTCTCTCTGTAATAAATAATACATAATACAATTAAAGCGCCATAGAGTCAAAGCACAAAGTTATTTTATTTAATTACAAAATTAAGCTGTGGTAGCCCAGTGGTAGCATCGTTTGTGGTAGCCCAGTGGTAGCATCACGGTTTCAAACCCGGGCAGACACCTATGAGTTTTTCTGGTAAAATTTATGTGTCAAATTAAAAATTTATCACACGCTTTTCGGTGAAGGAAAACATCGTGAGGAAACCTGCATATCTGTAGATATGTGTAACCTACCAATACGCATTGGAGCAGCGTCGAAGGTCTTAGCTCCAATCCTTCTCTCCAAAAACGGTGAGAAGAGGCCTATTCTTAGCAGTGGGATAGTAACAGGCGGCTACTTACTGTTTTTTACTTACTTACAAAATTAAGTTTACAATTACAAATTATATATCCTGCTGCCTTTATCCCTCTCTAAGTGGGGCCGGCACAACATGATTCGGCTGCGTTTTTACGACCAGCCGCCTGCATGACGTCAACTTCCTTAGTCGTATTTTACGACACCTTGGTAACAAATGAGAGTGGTCTATTCTACTCAGCCGGATACCACACGGCGGGTCGACTTACCTTAGTCGCCTTTTACGACACCTCGGTAAGAAATGAGGGTGGTACTATTCTACTTAGCCGAATACCACACGGCTATAAGTTTACAATTACAAAGTTAAGTTAATTTAATTTAATTAAAGTTAATTTAATTTTCGTACTTAAAAATATAAAGAATTATAAAACGATAGGTGATGTGTATAATAGACAAAGTAGGAAACGACATAAGCTTGCGGCTTGGGGTCTGGGTATAAGATTGTATAATAAAATTCCGCATACAATTTTAGCTTTGCCATCATATCGGTTAAAACACTGTTAAAAGGGGCTGATCTAGAAAGCCTAACTATACTGTTGAGGATTACTTAGAAGATAAGAATGTGTGGATAGCTCGCTTAGACCCTTTACAAGACAGTAATGACTAAATGTAACGAATAAAAAGAATTATATTTTTAAATGAGCAATCGCCGAGTTTCTTGCTGGCTCTTCTCGGTAGGAACAGCTTTCCGAACCAGCAGTAGAAGTTGACGATCCAAAAGCACTTGTTTACAAGTTTATTTGAATTTGAATGAAAAACTTATTCATTTTAGTATAACACGTGGGTTATTGGCCTCTTCAGGTGATTCAACTGGCAGCTAGCGGTTATTTTTTGCACAAAATCAAATTATTCTGATTATTATAAAAACATACGGGTCACATGGCGTTAAATCGAATTACCTTTGTATAAGGTTCGACGTTTCCGCAGAGTTGCATCAACCGTGGTCACGAACTGACTCTGCCGAACTCTGCCGAAACGTCGTTTATGTAATACTAGCAATTGCCAGCAGTTTCGCCCGCGTGGACAGATTAAAACCGTAACACAATCTTTTGATAACCATAATAAATGGTTAAAGTGGGTTCATCTTAAAAGCTAGACATATGATGTCGCGGACTTTTATTTCGGATTTTTAGAGGGGAACAATTTTGTTTCTATCACCGTTTACTCAGCGTACTCAAGGGAAGCATTAAATTTTGCCGTTTTTGTAATATTTTTTTATTGCTGCTCCTCTCCTAATCATCTTAGCGTGATGTTATATTTAGCTTATAGCCTTCTTCGATAAATGGACTATCTTACAGTGAAAGAATTTTTCAAATCGGTCCAGTAGTTCCTGAGATTATTAGGGCTTTCAAACAAACAAACTCTTCAGCTTTATATATTAGTATAGATATCGTATGTTTATATAATAAACAGTATGAATTGCGAAAGTTTTAAATCAAAATATTTTTTTGTTCAAGTGGACTGTTTTCAGTACTTTTGAATCGTCAAATGTGTTTAAAGAAGCTACCATTGATTCGCAAGTTTCGGACCAACAACAACCAGCAAGAAACTCGGCGGATAATCTTTACAACAAAAAATAATTACAATTTGATTTGATGGTAAAGTTAATCGTTGCAGCTTGGTTCGTAGCTGACTGCAGTTAAGATATTATGCTACTATCACTCAAATGATCCTCAATTGTATAGTAAGCAAATACAAAAATAAACAACTTAGCGATTCGAAATGCTGCAAGCTTTCTTGGGACCGTTCTGTGGGCAATGATTTATATAGGCACTAGCATATAAGTAACTAGGGACAACTTGTATTTATTCCTATATTAATAATTATAGTTATTCATCGCAATTTTAATTATTTAAAATTCTCCAATCGATAAGACTGCCTATGCATGCTTTAGTCATTTCTGTTTTTTACAATATACATTGTTCTGTATGTCTATTTAATAGTTACAATATAAGATCTGCTTTTTCCTGATGGAAAATATCGTGAGAAATCTTCATATCTAAAGAGAATTCTGGGAATACATAGCCTGTACCGATTAATCCACAATGGAACAGTGTAGTGAATCTCCTCTCCAAGAAAGTAGTGACAGAAGGCCTTTTCGAGTAGTGGGATAGTAAAGCGACAAACAAAGCAAACAAACTTACTCGTAATAAGCCACAGCTTGCAAAAGGCAGTCTCTTACTTCTTGCGGGAAATGTCCGGGGTCGTTTTGCCCGACCCTCCCCAACTGTTTACCCTGGGCGTGGTAAACGTTGCCTAAATTGTACAAGGCACGACCCTCGCTAAGTCTATCGCCCAGCATCCGCGAGATCTCCAGATGCCGCTTGCAGCACTGTATAGCTTCATTAAATTTTCCCATCACTTTCAACGTGTTGCCCAGGTTGCCCGATGCTTTGGCCTCGCCAAGTTTGTCGTTCATAGTTCTGGAATTTAAATATTTATTTATTTATTTATATATAATAAGCAAAAAAGTTGTATTCTTTTTTACAAAAATTACGCAGACATAGGAGTATGAAATTTGTTACAGTTATGGTTTCATATAGGAGTGCAGGATACTAATATGTTTTCATAATGCAGAAAACATACAATAACTCAATAAAGAAATCATTATATATACCATACATTTGACATACACATATATGATCGTCTGTTTTGGCTAAACAAGTATGTGCTTAAATAAGAAGAGATAAACATTATTTAATTTAATATTATGTGATATGATGAATCATGGTCACATCTTGGTCGCTGAGTGATCACAAATGCAATACACATTACATTCAAAATTTGTTTTTTGATTTCGGTTTTTCACTACCTGTTTTGTGTCCAAAATAAATAAAGATACTTATTTAAAAAAAGCTGTGATAGCCCAGCGGTAATACTGTGCGATTGTTTCGAGAAGGTCACGGGTTCTCTGCACGGGCAGACACCAATGAGCTTTTCTATTAAAAATTTATATAATGTCTTATTAAAATAGTGTCTAATTGATAATTGCAATTTATCACACGCTTTTCGGTGAAGGAAAACATCGTGAGGAAACCTACATTATCTCTAGAGAATTCTGGGGATATGTGTAACCTAATCCGCATTGGAGCAGCGAGGTAGGTCTTAGCTTCAATGCTTCTCTCCAAAAACAGAGAAAGGATGCCTTTTCGGTGGGATATTAACAGGCCGTTATGTTACGTTACTTACTTAAAAAACAGCTCAAAATCATAGTATCTTGTTTGTTTCAATCATCTCAACTATCAAAAATGAAAGAAAAATTAAAAATAATCTCACCTAGCTAACGTTAGATCGTGTTTATGGTACTGCATCGCTTTGCTATAATCTCCCAAGTAGAAGTACGCGTTGCCCAACTGGCTATAGATCGCACTGAGGGTGCGGAGGTCGTCTGTGCCCGCTTGGATTGCCGCCTTAAAGAACGCCACCCCAGCTCGACAATCACCCGCTTTGCACAGCCTCTCGCCTTCAAGCGCCAGCTCCAGACACATCGATCCGCCATCGCAACTCTGTAAGAGGCAAACGAAAATTAACATGTTATATTGAAAGAGTATAGGGAGCCAGCCTAAAATGTATCGAAAAAAAAAGAACGCAAATGAGGCTACCTAACTGTCTCTTTTTTTTCCCTTTATCTGAAAATTGCATTTTTGTTACTTGGATAAAATTTCAAAGCAATTTTCCTTTTGCATAATAAGGGCAAAAATATAAAAGAGGCATGTCAGTAATTGACCAATTACTAACATGCCTCTTTTCGGCAGGGGCATTTTTCCGACATTGCTGTGGCAATTTAGACGTACTCGTTTTTTGAAAATTCAAAATTACTCGTTTTAAACAGTTTTGTACTTTTATATTGAGTAAATTATGAAATTTTCAACACAAAGCTAATCTTTCATATTGAAGATGAATTGTATTGCTGTGATAGCCCATCGGCTCTCTGGAATGAGTTTTTCTATAAAAACTTATGTGTCTAATTGCTAATTGCAATTTAACACACGCTTATGGATGAAGGACACCATCGTGAGGAAACCTACTTAACTTTTTCGAATTCTAGGGATATGTGTAACCTACAAATGCGCATCGGAGTAGCGTGGTAAGTCTTAACCTAATCCTTCGCTTCGAAAATGCGGTGGGGTGGTGTGGTAGGTCTTAACTTCAATCCTTCGCTCCGAAAATGACATGGATTTTCTTTTGAAAGATCAGAAATCTAATGTTCAAAATTGTTAATTAAATGCCGTTTAAAACACAGTATTTTAATGTTAAGGAAGAACCTGCGAGATAAAGTGGAGGATTTTACTATACCACAAGCTCGGTAAAGCTTTCTTGCCTTTTGAGGAGGAAGTATTAGAGCTTAGATACATTACGCTGTTGCAATGCGGTTTGGTAGGTTACAAATTTTCAAAGATTTGTCTTGAGATATGAATGTTTCTTCAGGATGTTTCTAAATATACATTGGGCATACTTTTTTAGTTAAAAAAAACTCATAAGTGCCTCTCCGGGATTTGACCCTTGACCACATGGTAGGAATAAAACGATCGAAAGAGGCAGAATACAATTTATTTGGCCTGCTCTTAAAAATTTCTACTTTGACATTTCGACTTCGGCTTTGACCCCGTTACCGGTATAGCTTCGAGACATCTCTAATTGAGACAGAATGCAACCCTTCCATCGTAATCAATTTATACTATTTGAAATTGTCTGTTAGTCACGTAAGTTTATAGTAACAAACTACAATGATACAACGAAAGTTGAATTAACATTAGCAAAATAGGATATTGGGTAACAATCAGGATCGCATGTTTATGCAAGTGCAGCGTATCAAATTCAACTTAGCGTTGCTTAAATAATATTTTTATAGCTACACATTCATAGAATTATACAAGACATTTACACAGGACTGCATTAGTTGTTATCAGGTCTAATTCATTATTACCGTCATCAGTAAAAAAATTCTAAGAACTAGAATATCTGTTTGAAGAAATGGTATGTTCACTTTGCAATATTATTAAGAATATAATATAATTAACTACAGAAATGGGTTTTGCTGAGATTGTGTCTTCTACCAAGTATATATATCAAACCACAGGCATTGAAAAGTTTTCTTTAAAAACGAATGTGCTTAATTAATATTTAATAACTTTTAATGCTTTTGAAGAAAAATAATATGAAGGAATCTGCATATAACTATTTTCCCTAAAGAATCACTAATAGAACCCTTATTGTAATAGCTCTATGCAAGCGACATTCCCTGTGGCATGTATTACTAAGCCAACAGGAAGTTAAGTATTTACTTAGGTGTGAACTTTAATGAACAAAAGCCGACTCTATCAGACTGCCACATCCAAAGGTCTCCTAAGATCAATAATGTCTTTTGCATATTCGCTCACATTTCAAAAGTCATAGTAGAAACCATAATATTTTTTTTAACAACCAAGGTCTTACTTCGATACATACAAGCCTTAAATCAGTGGATTTCTCTTACACTTCAATAAAAACAACATACCAAATGCTTGTGGTGTAAAAGCATCCTACTTGATCATGAGAAAAAAAATGAAAATGGTTAACACCATCACACATAAAACATAGCGTATTTGGCGGAATAACAGGGTTCATCGTTTCACTACACACCTCATGGTGTGAGAACTAGTTACACTTACACCACCAGCTTCTTATACATCTTTCTTTTTATTTCTTTTAAAAAGAGTATTTGAAAATTTGCTTTATAATATTTTAGTCAAAGGTTAAACCTTGTGCCTCATGCTTTATCTCTAGTCTAGTAGAGCTTTGTTCCAACAAATCGCTCCAAATACAGATAGGCCGGGAAAATACACAACTTCTGAATTCACCACAAATATGCAGGTTTCGTCTTATGTTATCTTTCATAGTAAAGTGCACACTGGATTTTAAATGTCAATTAAGAAAATAAAAATTATATTAAAACTTATATATGCCAGGGCAGGGATTGATCAATATCCTATAATAATCCTCAAACATTTTAACTGTTCAATACCCATGGCTTTTTATAATTTATGGTATTGTAAAATTAAAATACTTAATATTGTTTAAATTATATATAAACTAGTGTATGTGTATGGGTAATAATAAATTCAATTCCAGTAATAAAAGCTGATTATTCAGTTGCATGTTTCATAACTTATTAGAACATTGCAAATGCCAAATCATGTAATCGACTGGAAATATTTAAATATGTATATTACATTTTATCTGTAATTTCCATTACTTTTACTGATATTTCTGTAGTAGTATATTTCACAATGTACTGAATATTTGAGTAAATATTAGCATAAAGATAAATAGGAATTTTAAATTTAATAAAATTTTGGTAAAGTAGCTTGTACGATAAACCGAAATTATAGTTTTCTAGATTGACGAACATTGACTTCTACATCTAGGTTTCTTTTGGAAATGTTAATAATCATGTTTAACAGGTGTGTTGGTGATTATCTTTTAGTTCACAACTATAATGCAGTCATCAGCTTATGTCAATGCTGATGTAAGTCAACCCAGCTGTACATTTGCTCATCGTCAAGATATATCAGCAGAAACGGAGGTTAGTAGCATAAAAGTTTGAGCTTCCCTGTTTCATCCATGCTTACAGTATAGATTAAGAGTAATTAGCAAATTAGGTACAGGGATATTGTAGGTAAATGTAAAATATCTTTTACAAATAGTATTCCTAAACTAATGTTTATGTGTTTAGTGTTTCTTTGAAAATTTTTAATTTTTCAAAAATTTAATTAAATTAAATTTTTTTTTAATCACATATGATAGAACTCTTATGTTGTGGTTGGTGCATGTGTAAAATAGAATCATCATCATCATCATCTTCCTGCCCTTATCCCACACTAAGTGGGGTCGGCATTACAGTGTTATAAACATGCTGTCACTTGATTTGGCTGCGTTTTTACAACCGGCCTGCCTGACGTCAACTTACCTCTGTCGTATTTTAGGACACCTCGGTAAGAGGATCTGGTCTGGTCTATTCTACTTAAGCGGATACCACATGGTGGGTCAAATTACCTTAGTCGCTTTTACGACACCTCAGTAAGAAATGAGGGTGGTACTATTCATAAGCTTATTAAAAATATTCAATTTTTTATTATATACAACAAAGAATTTTTAGGACCTGTAAGGACCTATGAAATCATCCCATCTTTATAAACTTCCTGTTTATTTATTTATAAGTATTCATTTAAAAAATGCATGTATATAAGAAATAAAATATACTATCTTAATTTAAACACAGTCAGATACTTTGAAATAATACAATGTTTAAGTTTTTGCTTTGCGATTTTGATCGTGGAGTCTATCTCCTGATGATGCTTCGGTTGCGGGGCGAAACGATTGTTGA
The DNA here is from genome assembly GCA_947086495.1 of Morpho achilles. NCBI lineage: Eukaryota > Metazoa > Arthropoda > Insecta > Lepidoptera > Nymphalidae > Morpho > Morpho achilles. The sequence continues at coordinate 8,477,887 of CAMTZB010000022.1, read as the reverse complement.
GTTTGTGATAGTGAACGTATAGTGCTTGTGTATCGTGGTGGCGGTGGTGGAGGTTTGTACATGTGTTTTTTACGACTCCTGCATGTATCAGGTATGATAACCGATTGTCCACTCTACATTTAGCATTATATATATTTTCTATTTTACTTCATCGCCGATTATAGCAAAATAATTTTATTATTACTTTTGAATGTTTAAGTTATTAACAAAATAGTGGAATTTAAAGAAAAGAGCTACAGTGAGCTGTATAGTTTCTGTTCCTAGAAACAGTTTACTTTATTCCTAAGTTTTTGGATGGTAAGAAAAAAAGAAATAACTCTGACTAGACAGTAGTCATAAAATATTACACACCGCCTGTTAACAGGCTTAGGTGTGTAATATTAACAAAGAATTGGAATAAAACAAGATTCCTTATGTCTAAAGTGTAGTAGAGTAGAAAACAGGTAAAGGATGATAAACACAGGATAATTCTTTTAAGTGGATCATTAATTTTTAATTTCTTTATATTTATATCACTATATCCACTTTTTTTATGAATCTAAATAACATTTAAAAATAAAACATTCTTAAATGTTTTTCTAACAGTTGAAATAGGTTTTTTTTACTTATCCATCCTTATCTTTATATTAACACACTTTCAGCAAATGTAGTAATCAAGCGAAAAAAAAAGTTATAATTAAAATAAATATACATACTTAAGCTTTTAAGATAACCGTCAAGTTAGCATTTATAGCTATCTTACGAGTGTTTAAGCTCGCTTGTAGTCGCGTGATAACCTATATAAATGGATAATTCATTCACAACGATTGAATAACGCTCTTAGAGGCAAGTAATATGCGTATATGGCCCGCTACTTCCGTATTAGGGATATTATGAATGACTCATGACTACGTCCTGTGTGCATTAAATGAACTCAAGTATTAAGGGAAGCAGGCAAATAATATATGCCTACGTGCTCTATAAAGTAATGAAATAAAAATCAAAAATGTAATAATGCAGTATATAAAAATTAATACTCGAAAAAGTTTCAGCCAAACTTTTTTCAAATTGTACTTACCTGGGTATCAGTTGAAAGATTTTCTGCACTCGCACTGACAGACATTTTATATTAAGAAAACGATCAACACAACAGAAACAAAAAATAAAATGGAAAGTGATTTGTCAGATAATTCTCATAGTTATGGCTTTGTTATGATTCTATTACGATGGGCGTACACAAGCGCCAATTTACTACAAAAGTTTGCCGTATAAACGTAATACAGTTACAAATGTTTTTTGTTTGACAACCAGTGTTGCTAGTTCTATTATTTTAAACTCTTTATACAGGAAATATTGCTGTAATATCTGATTACATATTGAAATCTATATTGATTTTAAAATACTGTTAAAACTTTTTTCAATAATATTCTTGTTTTTTTAATACTTTTCCGTTTAGAAATAAAGTTAGTTAAAAATTATTAATCATATTTTTTAGGAAAGTAGCACTTTATATTCAAATGGCAATTTTGAAATAGTCACAGATAACAGTAGATTTTTATTATTTTCTTAAACGTTAGAATTGTAATCATATATTCATATTGTGAGCATAAATTTATTGTTAGATAAAAAATGAAAATTATAAATTTATTATAATTATATGAATTTAATGGTGAATGAATGAATAATGAATTTATTTATGTTAAAATGTTAAAATAAATTTGACATTTATAGTGAAACTATTAACGAAACGGGTTTGACAAGTTATATTACAAACAGCTAAAACAATTTGAACAATCGAATGTAAAAATAATTGTACTATGAAATAATTGTAAAACTATGTACTCAGTACTACATTACATACTACATATAGTGCAATGTGACTTACTTAGTAATATGTTACTTTACCCATAGATGGCAGTGGAGAGTATAAAAATATTAGCAACGTATTTCTTTCATTTTAAGCTATGAATGGGCTTATCTATATTACTATTGTAAATACTTAGTCTGTCTGTCTATTATATTTTCGCTAAGTCGCTGGACCAATATTAAAGAAATTTGTTACAATTGAAGCTTATATAGCGGGCTAACATTAGAGGAAACAGGATCGGGAATTTGGGAGCGATAATATACATGGTACATGCTAAATAATATTAATTTTACCATTCTAGACGAGGACGAGTTAATTTTAGGTTGCGGTTACATCTTGTGTATTACATTATTTTATTCTATTAGTATGTGATTAAACCTCTAAAAAGCTGAACTAATTATTATAACAATTTAATAAAGTTTCTTCAAGAAATGTTTAAATACTAATCAATCTTTACTAATATATAAAGCTGAAGAGTTTGTTTGTTTGAACGCGCTAATCTCAGGAACTATTGGACCGATTTGAAAAATTCTTAGAGTGTAAGATAGTCCATCATCATTATCATATAAATCATTATTCTAAGATGAATAGGAGAGGAGCAGCAATAAAAGTATTACGAAAACGGCAAAATTTAAAACTTTTCTTGCGTGCGCTAAGTAAACAATGAAAGTTATTAAAAATCATGTATTACAAAATTGTTCCCCTTTAAAAGTTCTAAATAAAAGTCCGCGACAGCATAAGTCTAGCTTATGAGCCACTTTAACCATTTTTATGGTTTTTAAAATACTAGTAAATCATGCCTCGTGTGCGTGCCCCAGATGAGTTCGAAAATAGTCGGGCTAACCCGATACAATAAGACGTGAGTATAGCCGGTTTTTTTTTTCGAATATGACTAATGCTGTTAGCCCTAATGGCTTATACAGCGTCACCGATAAGACGGGCGAGCGCAGAAGTATCGCCGGGAAATAGCCGGTTCTATACATAAACTATGAATACTACTCACGATAGTTTAAATTTAAACTTACTAGTAAATCATATATCACAATTTTATGTTTCTGAACATTGTCGTCCGTGTCGCTGTGATCGTTTTACTGATCAGACTATCTAGTTGGGGTTCTTCCGCGTGGTCTTTTACCTTCCTCATCTCCACAGGGTGTAATTTGACCACAAAATTCAAGAGCTACACGTGCTTGTATTTTTAGTAACGACAACGATGCATTTGTGCGTCTGGCCGTCCGTGGGACGCGGAGAATTCGCCACCAACATCATATTTAAAATGTAAAAAAACTTCGCTGGTTTAGTCCAACTTCCACTGCATAGGAATATGGGAATTTAAGCGCTTCTTCAAGTCGTAGTTTTGTATATTTGAACTTCAATATTAAATCGCTAAATCATTGTAGGAAGGTAAGCTAAACGAAATAAACGAATGTTTCGCGCTTTACACAATTGTTCGGGTAAATACAGTACATAGGTAGATGAAAATGTGTATCTAGTTAGATTCAACCCCCGGGCAAAGCTGGGTGTTAAGCCGGGTAGCTCGTTAGTTATGCAAATATGCCGCTCATCCGATCCGATCACCGCGCCCCACGGTTTTACCATAGAGTATATAAATATAAAGCCTTCTTGCTACATTTGGCAGGTAATGCCTAACATGTATTTTGTATCCTTACTAATATTATAAATGTCTGTCTGTCTGTTACGTTTTCACGGCCAATCCGCTGAGCCATATCGTTGAAATTTAGCACAATTATTCCTTTTATAGTAGGGTAACATATAGACTACAGAAATCCTGTAAATTCAACAGGATAAGATGACATTCAAAAACGCCTTCTATTATAAACCTCTGGAAGTTTTTTTATTTGTAATGTGTAAAAATTACCTAAGTGCAATCTGTATTTACAAAAGTAGATCCCAAGTTTTTCGGCTTACGTCAAAAAGAGTTATCCTAAGAGAGATATATATTATATATATATTTGTTTCTGTTTACTGGATAAATTTCATTGAGCTATTATAATGCATAATTAATATATGTAATACGGATTATTTACAAAAATAAATAAACTTATAATATTATAAATGCGAAAGTCGGTCTATTACGTTTTCATGGCCAATTCGCTGAACCAATATAGATAAAATTTGGCACAATTTATGTTTATATACTGAGGTACCACATAAAAATCTTTGAAAAAGTTATTTTAATAAAGATTTTTTTATATATTTCAATTTTTGTTTGTTTAATATATAGACAGTCAGAATTTCATACATTTTTTAAGCTCACACTTCAAACTAATAATTTTTATGGTGTTAAAAATAATAATATACATATGTTTTAAATTAATATATTATCTAAATTAATTAATATAATTATTATTATTTGTTATCTTAGCATAAATTATTATTTAGTTAACGAGATTTTTATCCCAAATAATATAGTCCCGTCATATAAATTATTATTGAACCATTTTTCATCAATTAAATCTTTTTTATGACGTGTTTATGATCTCTTTATCTTGTGTTATGTAATAGTATGAACTCGCGACAATTATTTCACCGATGAAGGAAAAGGACACAATTTTCAAGCGTCCACTTTCTACGACATTACATAATCTTTGCTCAGTTTCAGCTCTAGGTACGAGTAGGTACAGATATCGAACGTTAATAACTAAATATAGTCGTATTGCGTATCTACATATATTACCATCGGTACATTGTCATAATCTGCATTGAAATTCTGTACGCATGACGAAGCTAATTATAGAATTTACTATTGGAGTACGATTCCATTCAATCAAATGGATGCTGAATTGTTCTAAATAACAATAACATAGATTCAGTTTACATATCGCTCAAGGAATGCAATTGAGGCAAAACTAAAAAAAAAAAATATTTTGAGATGAATTGGTTTAGCTTAGGAAAATGCATAAAAAGTAATAATTTAATTCCACTCTATTACAAATATTTTTGCTTAAATTAAAAAAAACCGCATCAAAATCTGTTGCGTAGTTTTAAAGTTTTATGCGTACATAGGGATATAGGGGCTTTGTTTTATAATATGTAGTGATTACCTACTTAGTCTGATACTACTTTTGCCCGCAACTTCGTTAGCGTTGACTGTTGTCGCGTGTAAGGTTGATAATAGATGACGCTTTTCAATATCATCCTATTCCTGTGGAATTAACAGGATCTCTATAGCCTATATGCTATTCCAGTGTATAAAGAATAATTGTACCAAATTTCATCGATATTGGTTTAGCGGATTCGCCGTGAAAGAGAAACACGCATATGTATGTTTACTACATGGACATGACGTGGATGCTCCATAGTCACAAACTTTCGCATTTCTAATATATTAGTTGGATGTCAGGTCTAATATTAGTAGGATGGCACTTTTAAGGCTAGCTTACCTACTCTTAGTATGTAAGTAACTATGTATTTCTTAAAAATATAGTACAAATCCTCAACATTCAATTGAGTTCAAAGTAGGAAGTATTTATGAAATAGTCTAAATATAAATTTTTCAAGAGTAAGTACAAAATATTTTGTTCGACAAATGTCATGTTTAAGACTGCTGAGTGACCCCGTTGGCACAAAACACTCTATGCATCTGCCAAGGAAATGCCACTTCTCGGTTCGACTCCCTGTGTTCATTTTTTGTAAAAGGTCACTATGGGTCATACGGACAAAATCTATTTCGCCTTAATACATGAAAAAAAACCTTTGAATCCAGAGTACATTGAAAAGAAGACTGTATTTAAGCGTGATTTGGCATTGAATTCCTATTCAAATTCAAAAACACTTTATTCGACTATACTATACCAAATCCTTTAAATCGTCAAATATTTAAGGAGCTATAGCTGAAGTATACCATAATCAAAAATATTTAATTTGAGAAGAATCTTTATTTACTTGAACATTCAAAATTAATTTTTCAATTAATATGTAAATACAAATTTTAAGAAATTAAAATTCTTACATTTAATGCACAGTATCATTTTGCCATTTTTTTCAAAATATAATTATATGCAATATATAGTATTATGATAAAACATTGGCAATGTATATAATAGACAAAGTAGGAAACGACATAAGCTTGCGGCTCCTACTTTGCGCTTCGTATGTGACTTGGAGAAGAAAAAATCGATTAATAAATAATCGATTTTATCCCTTCCAATATCGAAATAATCGAAAAAATTATCGATTTTTATAAATCGATTATTTGGTTACGAAATAATCCAAAAGTAATGATAAAATTATTTTGCTATAATCCGCGAAGAAATTCTTCTCGGATTATAGCAAAATAATTTTATCATTACTTTTGTATTATGGATCTCCGCAAAGTAACGCCTAATTCTATAAATTATTTACGAAATAATCGTTTTTTTTAAGAAATCGATTTTTTTCTAGTTCAAAGTTGTCTTTATTAATACTTAAGTTAAATTAGTTGTATTAATAATTAATTACAATAAAGGCTAATTAAAGTGCTCAACTATCAAGAAATAATATCAGATGCGCTGTTTGTGAAATTGGAATAAAATGTGTAGTTTGGCTAAATTGGTTTCATCCAACTTAATTTAAGATTTTTAAAATAAAACTTATCTAGACCGATTTTTTTCCCGCAAACACCACATAAAGTCATACTTCACGGTTTTTTTTACATAAAACCTAGCTAGATCAATTTTTTTCCCCCAAAACCTCCTACATGTCGAATTTCAGGAAAATCGTTGGAGCCGTTTCCGAGATTCGGAAAATATATATATATATACAAGATTAACTCATTTAAATATTAGTTCATATATATAACATTAGATTATTTTCAATATTTCTTATATATAGGCAAATGCTATATAATAATTAAATAAATAATAATTATATATACAATAAAAATTAAATAAATTATCAGTTATTTGATTTGTAACGACTAATTTTATTTAAAATGAACATTGTTTTGATTATATTAATAATTATCTTTCATTAAGTAAAATTATTGATTGTATTACATAAATTCATTTAAAAATAATATCTCTATATATTAAAACTATTTAAGACTGTACTTTACATTTTTTTTGAATTCTGGAATAAATAATTTAACAACTGACTACACATTTCCTGCCGTCGTTAAGTTTTATATGAAATAAAATATTTAAATATCATTAAGTATATGATAATATTGTGTAATAAAAGAAAGAGTGTTTAAATTTGAAGAGTGACTATATTTGTAATTTACAACTGTTCAAACTGGCGCCATTCTTAAAAAAGGGCGGGTAGCATTGAGGTGGCATTCGTAGGTGGTTCAAGTTGTAAAATTCAATAAAAGTCTTTTCACTACAAGTTTTTTAGTTCTTTGCGAGTTTCCTCTTGTTTTTATTAACTTCTTCACGGAGAGGCAACGGACGCTGGCAGGCCGCCTGGTCAGTGGTCACGCGCCGACATATGCATACCTAGTAATCCAAACCTCGTTTACTTATATTGGGACTCATTAAAAAGCTTAGCCTCAGCAGGAGATATATCAAGTTATGTTTAGCTACGTGATCAAATCTAACACGAAGCTATATTGAAAAGAATCAAAATTTCCGACTTAATGATATTGGGAAGTTAAAGTGTGAAGAGCCAGTGCATATAGAACGTACCTTTATCGACATTTATTTGTTACTGTCATAAGTATACCGCCATCATACCGCTATCGACCCTTTTCGGTACTGTGAGATTGGCTGAAAATTGGGATATTGACTATAACCTAGAATTAATTATTTCCGGTCCCTAACAGGATGAAAGCTTCGGTTAAAACTAAAAAAAAAAAAGTGTAGGGCATCAAAGTTTATACGGCTTTAAGTTTTTAAAGTTAGAAGTTAACGATATATTGACTTGCCTGTTGGTGCAATAGGTAGTAACCCTGCCCTTAGCTCCGCGGGTCGTGGGTTCGATTCCCGCCGAGGGCCAATATCTTCTAACAAAAAATTGTTGGTTTTTCTAGCCTGGGTGGGTGGGTACATATGTATTTAAGTATGTATTTAAAATTATATAAGTAAATATTTAACAGTTGTTTTTCACCCATAAAACAAGTATTAAGTTACTTACTTTGGGGACAGACAACTGTGTGTAAGTGTCCCATACATTAAAAAAAAAATTAAACACAATTTAAATCACAACAAAATGACGAATTCCACACGTGGAAAGCCAAGTGCAACAACTACCATAACCAACCAACATAAGGTAAACCACAGCCGCGGCAGTTTACCGAAATCAAATCCACTGATATCGATATCTCGATGTTGTTTTGTAAAGCGGCACCTAAAGCGCGTATATTTGCATGCAAATATGACCCCTATAACTATCCACGATAGGGCCGTGTTAGTATCGAACCTAAACGCGAGTTACAGTGACTTGCAGAGGCCTGGTGGTCCACAACAAACGCAGGCCACTAGTAACATTTTTAGGTACAGATTAATAAATACTCAGAGGCAAATACTAATTACCATAAATAAATCATGTATGTTTCTAAAAGTATGATATTACAATGAATAGTAATAATAATATAATGTTGCTATAATCCCTGATTACAGAAAATGTTATGGTAAAAGTAGAGCGCACTATGTTCAAACCATATGCACTCATGATTCGAAAAGTGTATGCAATATAATTTTATAGTGTAGGGTCCACCATCACTTCAATTTCAGAAACTTAATGCTAATGGATTCTTCTAATATAAAGATGACACCCCTTCGGGACACATTGAGCTTTACAAGGAAAGCTTTAAATTTTGCCGTTTTCGTAATATTTTTTTTATTTTTCCTCCTCTCCTATTCATCGCAGCATGACGTTATATAGTTAGCCTTCCTCGATAAATGGACTATCTTACACTGAAAGAATTTTTCAAATCGGTCCAGTAGTTCCTGAGATTAGCGCGAAAAAACAATAAAACAAACTTCTTAGCTTTTATATATTAGTATAGATTACTCATGTCCAAGTTCATCACCTGTTCTATAACGTTTAATATTCAACTGCAGGCGTATAAGCGATACATTTCTTTAGTTTTGCTCAGGTCACAGTTATTCACAAAGTACAAATATTTCTTTAAATTATTTGACATCATTCATAAATTGTATTATAATTTTGAAAATACAGAATAAAAGATCATAAGAAATCCATCCCCTATTTAATGAATTCTATAAAAGTAAGAATTAGTAAGGAATGCAAGTAAAAACACGATTATGAAATAAATATTAACAATGTTAATCTTTTCTCATACATCTACATAATCTACATAATCAACTTATACTTTAATAGTTAAGTAGATAGACTTATATCACATAAAATATAGATAATTATTAAATTGATATACTCAAAAGATCTTTATATAAAATGAATTGGAGGGAAAAAATAGTTCCGTTCATACAATATTATAAATGAGTCTGTCTGTCTTTCACCACTGAAGGAATACTGATAAAATTTGGGACGGTTGAGGGTTATTTACCGGACTAACATAAAGGTTAGAAATATCCTATTCTTTTCTGGAGAACTGAAAGTGTTCCATAAAAGAGGTTAATTAAAACCTTGAGTAAACGTCGTCAAAGTTGCAGATACTGATTGTTTCAAAATTCAAATGGCATTGAAACTTTTAAGTGAATATTTTTGAATATGTAAGTGATTACTCTGTGGACATCGCGGCTGACGACATGAAAAGGCCGGTATCAGCGGCGCACTGAGAATGATATATGGAGAGGCTATGACGTGCTGCTTTGATGCCACGTCAATATCTGTTAGTGGCTCGAGTGGACCGCACCGAGCTACGTTATATGGATGTGGCATCGATAATGTGAAAGGACTTATGGTAGCGCATAATTTTAGAGCTGCCCGGCGGTGAAACCATGCGACTTCTTCGACGGGATGTCACGGGTTTAAACCTCGGTTAGACACCAATGAGGTTTTCTGATGGAAACTTATGTGTCTAACTGACAATTGCAATTTATCAAACGCTTTTCGGTGAACTCTAGAAAATTATAGGGATATGTTTAACCTACCAATCCGCATTGGAGCAGCATGGTAGGTTTTAGCGCCAACCCTTCTTTCCAAAAACGCAGAGAGGAGGCCTATGCCTACCAGCAGTTAGATATTGTAAGATATTTATACAACGAAATTAATTACAGATCAAATATTACCTTCTCCATTTCTTACGAATTCCTAAACTATCATTTCGGGGCCAGAGGTCGGAATTCCATCGTGAGGGGGTTAAAGAAAAACCCCGTGGCCTTTCCCAATCTACCAGCTCGCGGGAACATATGACAATGCTCAGATAAAAACGAGTCGACAATAAGACATTATGTCCAGTTACAAAGTGTATGTAACGTGGATAATAAATTGAAGCTCAAGGTGAACTCTTAAAACTTAAAAAGTTCTTTTAAGTTTAATCTAGGAGCTAGGGAAATACTGAATAGTTATTTAAAGTTAAGATGTGAAATGCAACCAGCTACATACAGGAAAATTAATAATACTGTAATAAAAACCAAGTTGTTCGACAAGCATAATATTTTTTGAAACGAGTCGTTTGCTTATTGTTCTGAGGAAAAACATTTTCAAACCAATGGTAGCCTCATTATAATTTGTAGATTCGAATGTCCACGTGAAAGCCTATTTGAATAAAGAATAGTTTCAATTGAATTGATAAAGTTGCTATTCTAAAAACATTTTTTTTAACTAATTAAATGTTTCTATTAATAATGTTGTCAAAAATATTACAATGCTGCGCGGATAACCAAACCAGAGACCAGAGAAAAATAGAGATAGAGAAGAACACTTTTTTTGTATTTAATTCTCTATTGTTATAAATAATCTGTCAATGCCTACGATTTATATTATTTAAAAAAAACCTTGTTTGCAATCAAAATAATAAATTAAAATAGTTTAATTACGGTCGATTTAGATTCCCTTTTTGGTAAGAGCAACTTTGCAGTAATAGAGTTGACGATACAAAATCATTTGTTCACAAGTGTATTTATTTGAATAAAGAATATTTTGAGTTGAATTGAATTCATTGCAAATTCCGAAAATGTAAGCTGATTAGTTACCAATTATGTAAGAGCGTGCTGTAATTTGGACGCGTGCAGTGAACACTCACGTGCCGGGACAATGGCGGCACGTCGCGGCACGCGTTTAGTCACAATACGCCTGATCGCTTCCTTCCTACAACGCCTACCTTTTTAAACGTATTATAAGCGCCCGAATAGTTTTTTGAGGGAACGTGATTTGGTTAAACCGCGTTCAGATTTTTTGCTGACACCACATTTAAAGAGCTTTTCTGTTTCAAAAGCTCGGGTTTTGTTCTTCTCGTAACTAATCAACCTTTGAAGCCTCATTCGGCTTATACGACATCAAGGACTTATTTCATTTAATGCTGAAATAACAAATAATAAAGGACGCCGTTTGGTATCCGGCTGAATAGAATAGTACCACCATTATTTCTTACCGAGATGTCGTAAAAAGCGACTAAGGTAAGTCGACCCGCCGTGTGGTATCCGGCAGAGTAGAATAGACCAATCTCATTTCTTACCGAGGTGTCGTAACATTTGACTAAGGTAAGTTGACCCACCGTGTGGTATCCGGTTTAGTAGAATAGACCACCCTCTTTCTTACCGACGTCAGGCAGGCGACCGGTCTCAAAAGAGCAGCCAAATCATGTGACAGCATGTTTATAACATGTTGTGCCGACCCCACTTAAAGTGGGATAAGGGCAGGAGCATGATGCTGAAATATAAGAAAGGATTAGGACGACGTTCCCCGACGCTAGTAGAGCTTCTGCGCTCTACTTTACGCATTTCGCAACCTCGGCGATGCTTCTGCGCTCGCCCGTCCCGCCCGGTGACGCTGTAAAAGCCGTTAGGGCTAACAGCATATTGTCAATTCGAAAAAAAAAGAAAGGTTTGTATTAATGAGTAAAATGTAAATTAATTAGTAGAAATGATAGAGAATATTTTAATGGAATTAATATTGAGTTTATTTAGATATGTATCATCACCCATTACATACTGCTACTGGGAGCCGCTGGATACAAGCGGTATAAAATCGTGTGTTATGGAGACCCCATGAAGAGACCTATGTCCAGCAATGGACGTCCATAGGTTGAAGAAGAAGAAATATCATTCAAGGGAGTTTTTTAAAATATCATTTGGCCTTTTCTAAAAATTTGACAGTTCATACACTTTAGTAAATAATTTAGTTTGGGCCTCGCTACTATATCATCTTCCCAGAAAACACAAACGATAGAGTTTATATCGGCATAAAATTTGCTTGCGTAAGTATTAGAATTCCTCACTTTGTTTCTGCAATAAATATTTCAATCGACCTGTCATTAATGTGATAACCTCTGTGTAATCGAATTTTGCATTATTTTGGCACTTTTCAGGAAGATGAAGCGCGAACTAATAAATTAATATACTATAATACTTGCGTTTCTTAGGATGTTACGGGTACAAACCCGGGAAGGCATTCTTTTTATTAAAACTTATGGGGATAATTGATATTTACAATTTAAGACTTTTCACCGAATGAAAATAAGGAATCGTAAGGAAACCTGCATGAATAAAGAGAAATACACAGGAGTTTTTTAGTTGTATAACGCAAATAAAACTAGTACCTGGAATGAAACTAGATAGCGCTGCGTCAAGAAAAGTACGCTCCTTTGGTTCATGGGAAAGGCACTAGTACATAAAGAGTAATACAGAGCAGCGCAATATAGAACTTCTTTGTTGCTAAAATGATTATAAAGAAGAGTTGCTCATTAGTTAACTTGAATTCGAAAGTCGATTGACATCTCACCACTGTATCTTAACAAACGTATTTTGATCTCTTGTGAAGTATAATTTTTAAAATCTCCAGTTGAACGAAATTAAGGAACGGATAGTCTGGGGCACGGCTTGGTTAACCTACACACTACTACTATACACACTCTAGCCTGTTATTACGAAAAATAAATAATCGATAATTAAATAATCGATTATATTTTTAAAATAATCGATTTGTTTTAAATCGATGTTTAAATATTGACTGGCCCGTTGGAGCAGTGGATATTGCCCCTGCCTTCAGCTCCGTGGGTCGCGGGTTCGATTCTCGCCGACGGCCAACATTTTCTGTAAATGAATTTGTTGGTCTTTGAGCCTGGGTGTATATTTGTATTTAAGTATGTATTTAAAAAATATATAAGTATATATTCACCAGTTGTCTGTCACCCATAACACAAATATTAAGTTACTTACTTTGGGGATGACGACCGTGTGTGTAAGAGTCCCATATATTTAGGTATTATTAAAATATACCTTTTTTCTTTTGTTACTCTTTTTCTTGTTTCTTAAGATTAAATAACCGTGTTTGAAGAAACAAATGGAGCAAAACAACACATTTTAATGGAATTTCACAAACAGCGCATCTGTTATTATTTCTTGGTAGTTGTCCACTTTAATTGGCCTAAATTGTAATTCATTATTAATACCAACAAAGGCAACTTTTTAAATATAAAAAAAACGATTTTAAAAAATCTATTATTTCGTATCAAAATAATCGATTCTTTATAAATCGATTAATTTTAAAGCGAAAAAATCGATTATATACAAATCGATTTTTCTACTTAATGTCCATTCCCACTACTATACACACTTTAGCCTGTTACATTTCCAATAAAAGTCTTTCTCTGCTCATTTTGGAGAGATTGGTTGAAGACAGTTTGTTGATCACAAGAATAAAAAAAGACAACGAACTTACACTGAAATTGCATCTTAAGTTAATCCCTTTGCATAAGGAAAAGTTCAAAGGCATTCGTATCGAGAATAAGCATAAGATGAAAAGGATTTTGTATTTTTTGTCTGTTTCCCAACACACGCCCGCATCGCGGTGTTTGCAGTTGCAAATATCGTTACAGTTAGGGGAGTCGCCCCCGAAAAAATTGTGCCTATTGTACTTGCGAGTTATGGCACTGTTTTGGTTTGAACTTGGATTTCAGTATTCTAAATAATATTAAATTGTAGAGTTTTAGCCATATTTTAGCTACTAGTATGTCAAGACCGCTTTGCCTTGCTTAATTTAAAGATATATTTATTACTGTTATAACAAACATACTCCGATCGCCACCAAATTACAGTATGCAAGTACCAGTATCGTAGTATACGACCTTTCAACTTAAAATTGTCATATATTTTTTGTTTGCTGACCGATTGTATTTTAACATATATGTTAAGTGAGGCTTTATACTACATATTAGTAAAAACAGCGGCCAAATCAGATTAGCGGTTTTGAGATTAGCGGGAACAAAGGCACAGAGATTTGACATCTCAACGATTTTATTATTTGCATAGAATAGAAGAAGATATAGATAGAAGAGGAAGATAGACGATAGAACAGAAGATAGATAGATCAATGGTTCAAATCAAATCAAATCTCTGTATGATTTTCAGTTTGGTAGTAGTTTAATAATAGGTGTAAAGGACACGGAGCTAAATATTGAAGATTTTTTCATGAATACTAGCAGACGTTGACGAGCGTTGCTTCACCTCAGTCTATTTCAGACGTCCCTCTTAGGCGTGCGATAATTTTAATTTCTGTATATTATTTTACATATGTATTTATTTATATATAAGATGTCCAAACCTATATTTTAAATGTGACAGTCTTTTATGCTTCTTCAGCTAGAGTAATATTGATGAAATTTGGTATGCTTGTTACTTCTACACCGGGCTATCAAATAAGATAAGATTTTTTCTTATGGCACAGAGAAAAAATACATTAAACATATATTGCAGGAACATCTTGTATTATATATTAGATAAAATCTTCTTTTGTTATTGAATTGTAAAGCCGTAGATTTGATGCTGATTAATCACAAAATCATCAGCAGAATGCTGTGATTGTGCAGGAGGTGGCTACATTAGTCAATGGACCGACTCTATGAAGCATCACTTTTGCTGCCGTTGCTACATAATTATATATGTTGCACGCGCCACCGTACTCTACCCTCGTATAACGCGCTCGATCAATTTTGATCATTTGTGCGAACGAAATGCCAGTTGGAGACGCTTATTGAAATTATGTCAAAGAAATGATCAATTAAATATAAATAGAATAATACTTATATACACTATCGAATGCGTCAATCGTTCCTTAAATTATTTATTTATGTACCATAAAAAATGTTAGAGTAACATCATTGATAAAAAAAAGTGTACAAAGGTCAACTTATCCCTACGACAGAGATGCCAGCGAACCTACCAAGTGAGACAATTTATAGTAAAGCAAATTTTTGTACGCAAAGCTCAAAAATTATGAATTTAATTTATACTTACTAATAATAATATTAACTTATTGCTGTCATCTTTGTTATTTATTAAACTATTTATTAAACTATTAACTATTTAATTAAACTAATAAGAGTAAGGCTCTTAGTTTAATTTCAAATTCAGAACTGAGCAACAATTACTAAAACCAATCACTATTTAAAAGAAATCCATCATTAATTATGAAATTTCAGTAAACCGTTCGATGACTTCACTTAATACTAATTCAATGCTCTTCCGCTTGATTGATGTATGAAGCTGTGATAGCCCAGCGGTGCGACCGTGCGAATTTCTAGAGACTATCATGGGTTCAAACCCTGGGCAGACATCAATGAGTTTTGCTATTAAAACTTGTGTCTAATTGATAATTGCAATTCATCACACGCTTTTCGGTGAAGGAAAACATTGTGAGGAAACCTGTATATCTCTAGAGAATCCTAGGGACATGTTAAACCTACCAATCCATGGTAGGTCTAAGCTCCAATCTTTCTCTCAAAAACCGGAGAGAGGAAGCCTATGCCTAGCAGTGGTATAGAAACAAGCCGTTACTTATTTTTTTAATTATTTTTGGCGAACTTCAAAAAGACTGTTTAAAAATATACATCATTGGTAAATCGGATTTTTTGTCCCGCCAAGTCTCCTGTAGACCCCTGAAAAGAGTGCATCCATTATGCGTCTTCAATTATTCAAGAAAATAAATGGCGCTTAATTTGGTTTTTAACTTATAATGTTTGTATTGTACGAAAGCATCAAAGAGCTAGGACGTAGTATTGTACAAATGACAGCGAGCGGTGATTACACAGGCCTAATTCGATAAATAGGGATCCTGCGACCCTCGGGGTGCGGCGCGGGGGTATTTAACTGAATTTATTACTTGATTGCAGTGCTTGTGCCGACGCACTTGTGTTTGACGGACAGAATTACACAATGTTGTGACGTATTCAATGGTTGTAAAACCGCACACTTATAATTTTATTAATGAACTTGTTCAATTTGGAGACAGGTGGTCTGTTATTTTTAAAATTTTGTTTATATTTCGAGTAAGTGGATTAGTGACCGATATTTCACTGGTTTCTTCCTTGTTGACTAGGAAAATAATTAAATTATTTACTTATTTCAACAATTTTTTACATCCATACTAATAGTATAAATGCAAAAGTTCGTCTTTCTGTCTGTTACGTTATTGATGTTGTTGTTGTTGTAAACCTTTGTACTAATAATGATGGTACAATCAGAGCTTTTATTGCAGACTAACATATAGGATTAAAATGTTCCGTTTTTCTTTCGAGGATGGAAAAAAGACATAATTGAGTTTGTAATTAAGAGTAGTTTAACGCATGATCTTATGTAAATGAAGTCACGTGTTAAACTAGTTTTAAATTATAAAAAAAAAATATTTCAAAATATAAAACTGTTGTGCTAAATGTAAATCTGTTGTGAGACATGCGAGCGTTTGAAGTATACAATCTTATACTTATTCTATATCCGAATTTTGATACAGTAACTGAGCGTAAGCCTCAGTAGATTGCGGTCTTGCGATTTCACTATCACATCATTAGATACGTTTCATTTCAATACGTTTTGACTCTACAAGACTGTAGAGTGTAGACCACTAGTGTGCCCAAACCCTTACCAAGCGATAATGTAACATTCAGCTATAATATATAGGCCCATTAGAGCAAGATATGATCGTTTTCAACTGGTGCTTGACTGTATTACTGTTATTACACCTATAATAATAAGAAATAAACCAACAATAACACATAATATCACCACCACTATAATGTCAATAACTAAGAATGTTTACTCAGAAGCTAAATGGGTCTGTTATAGTAATTTTAAATAACTGTCTTGGTTAGTAGCAACTGTTGCCTTCTAGTTAGTGGTTATTGTGAAATATAATAAATCATCCATATTTTTAGATTGTTGTCCAATTTTTTTTTAAATTTCAATATTAAATGATGTATAGCGTTACTTTGCGGAATTCCATAGCACACAACAAAGTTATTTTGATGTAATCCGCGTTTGTTGAAAGAATATGTAATCTGGCGAATATATGTAATCTGTAATAAAGTGTATGAAGCAGGCAACAATCACATACCTTATACATTCAGCACAAGTCACAACATGTATCACAATACGCCGCCAACACAAAAACTCCACACAAGCAATACACACACTCAACAACGAACAAAATCGTAATGCATTAAGATTTTGTTCGGGGAGCCTATCCTCTTGATGATGCTTCGGTTTCGGGGCGAAACAATCGTAGAGATTGTGGTAGAGAGTGTGTGTAGTGCTTGTGTAGAGTGTCTGTATTTTGCATTTAGCGCTTCTTTTCGGTCTATTTGAGGTATGTAATGTGGTTTTTCTTTCCTCGTCGCTATAAAGAAAGTGTAGTCTAAGTCTCTTTGACATGAAGAAAATTATGAATATATGCTCGAATTTACTAGTTCCTGGGTCAAATGGCTAAAATAAGTCAACATAGCCGAAAAGTGAGAGTTATAGTCATATAACCGACCGTACGCGCGTATGTCTGTGCCAGAACTTATGGGTTATCTATTACTTATCAAAAATAACTTGTAATAATAATAAAATAAATATTAAACTTTCATCCAACCCATCCATTAATATTTCCGATACGTTATGTGCTTTATGTTCTAAACTTGCATGTTCCTGAACATTGTTGTTCTACTCTCCTATAAAAGTAAAAGTAAGTAGCAGCCTGTTACTTACCAACTGATGAGAATAGGCCTCTTCTCTCTGTTTTTGGAGAGAAGGATTGGAGTTAAGACCTACCACGCTGCTCCAGTGCGGATTGGTACGTTACACATATCTCCAGAATTCTCTAGAGATATGCAGGTTCCCTCACGATGTTTTCCTGCACCGAAAAGCGTGTGATAAATTGAAATTATCAATCAGACACATAAGTCTTAACAGAAAATCTCATTGGTGTCTGCCCGGGTTTGTACCCGTGACCTCTTCGAAAGAGTCGTACGGTTCTACAGCTGGGCTGCCACAGCTTCATTCTCATAAATGTGCGTGGAGGACTTCCCCAAACAGTGGAATAATTATTAAATAAAGTCTCGAAATAAAGTTCCGTATGGTATGTATTACTGTAATACAATATTTCCGGTAATAGTGTTGGTATTACGGGAAAAAGAGGATTTCTTTGAATGCCTTTTACCCTTTAAGGCTAAACGGTAAAATTCTACACAGATAAAACAATGAACATCTCGATTTTTATACGATATAACTCGGCTAAGCACGTCGAGGCAGTGCGTAACCAACAGAAAATTTCACATCAAAACATGAAAGATGAACAAGAAAGTGCTTTTTAATATAAGAAATACCAAGATCTCATTTTATATTTATAGACATTTCCGAGGGATAACACTGTTGCCACACGAATCGTTTTTTCAATTACAACACATTGTAATGTCCGTGGCTTAGGACGACAAGGGACCTCCAAAACGGGCGGGCACACGTTAAAAGGATTTAATAACTCGGGAAGCAGTAAATCAAAATTTGATTATGAGAATATGGTAAAATATCCCTCGGACATAACTCAGGTACCGGGCGTGGAAGAGGTCTGAATGTATTCGGTGATAAAAACTCGCTTTCATTAAGCATAATTTATTCGATGCACAACTACTAAATATCGATGTATTACAATAAAGCGCTTTACAGCGGCTATGCGGTGCTGCCGCGCGAAAAAACCGCGACTAACAGCGTCTCCGTAGACCGTCAGAATATTAAATTGTTTTACGTTTAAAGTTATTTTTAATATTTAATACATGTAGTATTGCAGTTTGCACTACTTCATGCTAAGATCATCATTTTATAAACCCGACTATTTTTTGTCTGTGACTTCGTTTGTAAATTTTTGTGCTGAGGAAGCTTTTGAATATAAAGTAGGTATATAAACACACTTATAAAATACAATATTGTGATATAAACTTGATTTATATTAGAAAACAATTATAAAATTGTGGTAAAAATTTTTTGTTAAATAAAATGTTATGCGAAATACAGCAAAATTAGTTAGATTTTTTCTTACAATATTTCGTATTCCCAAACTTGGGTATTTAAAATACTTAGGTTAGTTGGTTTCAACGCGAAAAAACATTATCATTAAAACATTCATTACATTCAAAAGAATCATCGCAAACCTAAAAAAAAGTTTATCTAATATAATTTAATAATTTTAACATCCAATATTTTTCAATAGCAAAGATAAAAAGCCCGCACAAGATTTTTCGAAACATTTTCATGCCTTCGCTGAAATTTCTAATTTAGAACACTGACGTATTCATACCAAAGGAGGTGAATACATGAAATTTCCAGTAATACCTTTTACAAGTACTTATAAATCGTCAAATTACAATGAAGTCACGACTGGCTCGGAAAGGTGCTTTTACAAAGAAGAACCAGAATGAAACTTTGTGGGCAAAAATAATTATTTTAATAATATACCCTGGTTTAGCATTTCAAAAATTACAATATAATCTAGTGCGTAGCTGGTTGCAACTTAAATCCAGGATTCTGTATCATCATACATGTGTCTTTTAATTACTTTTTTAACTTATGTAAAGTTCAAAACAGATTGAGGAATTTGGAGATCTACAAACTTATTGAAGTCGTAGTCTTGGTATTATTAATTTATTTTCGTTTCTGGTTTGGTAATGGCGGTAGTTGTGGTGGTTTTTTTATTATTATTAAATAGATGTATATTTTGTTTAATAAGCACTATATTATTATAAATTAGTTGTGAACACTACACTACACTACACACACTGTGCTACACTATTCTTATTTGCATTTAACAGAAAAAGTATTCATTGTATCTCAATGCGATATCTCTGACAAAGCAGTCTTTCTTCTACATCGTCAAAATTGTTTTTTGTTTTGTCAATCTAAAATAATAAGGATGTGTAAGTTGCCAAAAGTTCTATGTTGCAAATATTATTTATATAAAATGGCAAAGCATTTACATATATTAAAAACAAGAAGGGATGCAGTATAAAGCCTTGAGTCACTTCCATTTTCGACATTATACCGGATTACTACATAATTTACACTCACTCTTTCAATTCTATGACTAAGATGTGAGATAATAAGCAATATAATATAACCTTTTATCCAATAGCAGCTTAGTTTTTAAAAGAGAGCCGCATGCTGAACACAATCGAATGCCTTTGACAAGTCACAGAAAGCTCCTAGGGCGTTATGTAACTTCTCCCATGTACTAAGATATGTTTCAACAATCTTGCACCCGTATCTGTTTTGGACCTACCCTTTGTAAAACCATACTGCTCTGAATGAAGTAATTTATTCGAATTGAAATGATAGAGCATGATTTTTTCAAAGATTTTACTAAAAACTGGTGCTTTTGAAATTGGTATGTAGTTATTTGGATATTTTTTATCTCCAAATTTAAACAGGAATTAACTATCTGTGTTTCATAAGATCTCGAAAATGATAAAAATCTTAGACTTTAAAAACAATTCTTAATCAATTCAATTAAGGCGAAGGTTGCTGATTTTTAAAAACTGTCTTCTAGAAACGCTGCAAACATTCTGCTTTTCTTTCTTAGTAACAATATTTACTAAACTTATATTTTTTTTTACTGTCCGTACATGAACTGACCGTAGTAAATAAGGGGTCCCATATATCTGTCGGCGCTGAACGCGTAGTTATTTACGGCGGCCGACTTATAAATCGCGCAGTGTGTAAACAGCCTACACCCCCTCCCCCTGGGCACCTCCACTGCAATCATTTCGGACACGGCTTCCTGCTCGATGATGAGTCAGGCTGAGTTATATGTTTGCTCTTAAACCAATTTACTGTCCGTATAATAAAGCAACCAAGTTGACGGTGTGGTTTTTTACTGATCTCAAGGGCAGGGTTAATTTATACATAAGTTTTACTGCACGCGGTTTCATAGTATTCATGGTTTTACTTAGGTAGTCACAAATCTAGACAAGATAGATAGCCAAAACCGACACCTAACCATTAATAATTTTTTTTTAACAAAATATCAAGCTTTAAGCTAAGCAATTAACGATTAAGCAAGAATTATGGATAAACAAATGTCGATATATTCGAATATTTGTATTTGTACCATATCCTATAATGTTGAGATATAGCTTGAGCTTAAAATTCAGCTGTTTGCAGCTAAAGTTTCTTAGAGATAAAGTTGATATTTTAAGTTTAGTAGTGATTGTCCATTGGTCTAAAAATCGCCAAGTATGATGTAATTGCATTTATAGCAAACAAAAACTTTAAATTCCAAAAATACATCCAAATATCAAAAATTTCTTCATGACGAAGTCGTTTGCTTCCTCAAGTAGACCAAAAGTATAACAATGTAATACGATAAGTAAAGGATTCCAATGAGACAGAAGACAATACCGGTTATTAGCCAGGGTAGAGCTGCGCGTGCCTCTTTACATCTATCCAAATTTAAAGTGCTTATAAATGTACTCGTTAATCCTGGAACAGAAAAAAAGGTGTTTAATGCATTGGCAACTTCTTCAATGTAAAACATTGGGACCAGGTCTCATCAAAGAATTTCCACGCCATACGATTATGTGTCGCTTCGATTTACCGAGTTCTGGCTATCCTTTAAGGTCTTCTTACCTACTGAGAAAACCATAAACGCAGGGTTTTGAGGTGCCTCTTCAATACCAAAGTATTCAAAGCTGAGATAATTATGAACACTATGCCACACACAAAGCCAACATCAAGCTTTTATTTAATTTTCGTTTACATGCATGACGAGAGAGGTACTGAAACACCGCAGTAGAAATTGAATAAATTAAAAAAATTAAAATTGTATTTTTTATTGTATTTTTGTAGTTTCGTATATTTGTATTATTGTATTGTTGTAATGTAGCATAGTTGCATTTGATGATAAGTATTTCCTAATTCACATTTGCATTGCGTTGTTTTATCATAGTTTTGGCATATAATCCTGTTTCCGTACTATTGTATCGTCATATGGCTGAATCTTTGCAGTATTGCTGCATTTTCGTAATGTCATATTATTGTATTTTTATTTTAGCAGTAACGCTGTATTGTCCCATCTTTGCAGTATTGTTGTATTTTCGTAATGTCATATTGTAGTATTTTTTAGTAGTAGCGTCGTATTGTCCCATCTTTCCAGTGTTTCTGCATTTTCGTAATGTCATATTGTTGTATTTTTATTTTAGTAGTATCGTCTTACTGTCCCATCTTTGCAGTATTGCTGCATTTTCGTAATAACATATTGTTGTATTTTTATGTTATAGTATCGTCGTATTATCGCATCATTTCGTTGCTGTGCTCTTTCAAAGTGGTATTATTGTATTTTCATATACGTCGTATGATTATACTGTCTTATGATAGTGCGTATTTTTGTATTGTGTTTTTGGCGTATTTTTTATTTATACCTTTTACCAAATTTATACTATTTTTGCACTGGATTCTATTAACGTGATAAATTGATATAAGTTATTTTAAATCTTCCTTAAACCATTAACCAATAAATTTTAAATATAAAACTTTGCTTACCTATCACTATTGATCCAAGCGCGACTAAAGCGAAACGACTGTAACAGAAAGTACTGATGTTGAATTTATACCAATGTGGATAGAAAAAACAAAAAAATTATGTATTATGTTATTACATAATACATATTTTTTTTCAACTCCTCAAGATAGCACCTTATTGTAAAATATTATTAGTTGAAAGTTAAATTAAAATAATAAAAAAATATAATTCCTTACCTGGCCCATATGACTTGTGATTTGGTGTATTCTTGCTTTATAATGAAATGATGGTATGAGTACATGAACATGGTACACAATTTATCTTGATATATTTATATATGAATTTGTATAATATATCAATAATTGCGTTGCAAACTTTACCTATTCATATGACAGATAGTGGACATTGTTTCTATCTGTATCATGTTATCTTAAAAATATAGAGAATTTCTTTTATAACTTTAATATTTAATAAAAGGTGAAAATAATTTAATTGAATTTCAATCAATCAATATAATCATAGACACTAGATTTGACAGATAACTATTATAATGTGAAAATGTCAATCTTCTATAAAATGACAATGACCCTGTAAAAAAAATTAATTTAGTTAATATTTTTCATCAATGCTAATATTATAAATGCGAAAGTTTTTTTGTCTTTTTCAAAGGTAATTTGGTGAAGAAATATTAATGAAATTTGGTTCAATTGACGCTTACATTCTGGATTAACAATTAGGATAAAAAATCCCGTTTTTCCCTTGAGAAAAGGATAAAATACATTACATAATTAAACGAAGTCGCGGGTACGATTAGTACTAGATAAATTTAATCATCACTTATTTGACTATCAAATTATGAGGAAGTAACGCCTACTTCTGAACATTAAACTGATGATATGAAATTCTTTGCCATCCGTGAAAAATTTATAAACGTCGAGATTTCGATCGTCAATTTTTCTGAGATACAGAAACATCTCGAATAAAGGAAAATTTATTAGGTATACTTGTGTGAATATAATTTGTGCCGATGCCTCCTCTCAAGGCAGTTCGTTACGCGTCTCTGTAACGAACTGTTTGCACCGTGGGGGCAGGTAATCTAATCCAGTGGGCCTTGAGCCCCACCCTTTTGGATCCCACCCTGGGTGAGCCATTTTTCCCGCTGTTTATTTCGGCAACTACGGACCGCGCGTGACTCGAATACAGTGTCGTTTATTGTAACAATTGCATTATCAGTAAGCAACATTTGTTACAGTTGAAACGTTCTTTTGCCTCATCTACAGGCATAGATTCCTTTCCAATTTTGTAAGTTAATATTTGTAAATATGTAGTTTATTTATTATGCACTATATCTGCTCTCATCCTTTCAAATTCAATTAAATTATTCTTTATTGAGGTATTTCCTTTTAGAAGATCTTTCGAATCGTCAAGTTTTAATTAAACTACAGTGCACTGGTTTAGAAAAGTGTTCTTAGCGAGAAGAACCAGCAAGAACTTAGCTGTCACTCTTTTCAAAAATATTTACTTCATATTTATTTTAATAAAAAAAAACTTACAAGCTTATCTATTGCGTTCTATTTAGACTGGCTGCAACTTAGATCCAAGCTTTCTTATAATTTAAATTTCTTTCAATGTTAAGCCTTTAATAATATAGTTAGCTTTGCTAATAAAAGATAAACTTGTGTAAAAGCAAGTTCCAAAACATATTATGAAATTTCATTATAAAAACGTATAACGTAAACCCATAAACGATCTTCAAACTTTATAAAGCCGCTGAAGTTTATAAAAATACGAAAATACCGATTTTTTAAAATTATTATATATTTTTTTCTATTTTTTTGTTTGTTTTTATATGTAATGGAAGGATGTTGTGTTTTGTGCGACTTTCTATTCGAACGTCTTCTAAATTGCAGAAATTATTTACTAGATTTTTCTGTACGTTTAAATACTTTAATGGTTACCTAAATGGGCCCCTGTCACTCGTTGATGACCCCAAATCTGGGTGAAGCTGGAAAATCCCAAATTATCTTCTTCAATGGAGTACCATTTGAGCGAAACATACATACACTGTGATTGCGACTTGACAAATTTATGTCATTCGAGCATTAATCCGGGCCAAAAGCCCACTGCAAGGGTCGGGGCGTGAAGGAAAAGCTCGTTTTAGTTTGTATTCGCAGTTGCAAGCTTTACTTATTCAGTATACTTTAGCGTTGCACGAACTTGAATTATTGTGGCCTTGCTGGGTGCAACATTTGTTTTCTTTTTACCAAATGTGTGTTTTCTTTTCACCAAATACTATCTACGTCAATTTCCTTGGTTTGTTCGAAGCCAGCAAAAAACTGAGTTATATTTACTTTAATTAATGCTATAATTAATACTATGCTATTGTTTCTAAAACACCTTCAACCATTGACACACTTATTACTTTACTAGCAAAAAGTTTTCGCAATATTTTTTATAGCTGTTCCTCTCCTATTCATCTTAGCGCGATGTCATATAAGCCTTCGTCGATAAATGGATTTTCTTACACTAAAATAATTTTTCACATCGGTTCAGAAGTTTCTGAGATTAGCGCGTCCAAACAAACAATCAAACTCTTCAGCTTTATATATTAGTATAGGTAGATTATCTAAATTGTATACGACAAGGGTTTAAACTTTACGTCATTACAATGTCGATTGCTTATAAAAAAATTGTAACATCGAGATTGTTATTGAGTATTGTTGGCATATATTCTTAGTAAGTGCCAAAAAAATAGAAATATGTAATATCTTTATATTAAAGCGAATATATTGGGGCCTCATTGCTCTCGTGAAATCGAATACAGCATTTTCTTTTCATCAAAATATGCTATTGGTAAACTTATCTTGTTGGTTAACTTACATCTTCATAATAATCTTATAAGTAATCTTATATGTAATCTTATCTATAATATTTAAATGAGTTAATCTTGTATGTATATATATATATATATATATATATATATATATATACATATACATACAATATTAATATATGGCGTTTTATCCCCGTTTTCGGGCTCTACATTTTTTTTTCAATTTACGTTGAATACAATCACAACTTTTCGCTGTCAAACGTAAAGTCATGGTAGTGTATTTGGGGAAAGGGCGGTCTAGACAGGTGAAAATACCTAAGTTCGAGCCCCACCTACCCTATTATTTTTCCTTTTTTCTTTTTATTTTTTTTTTACAACATTTTAAAAATTACCTAGCAAGGCTTGTTCACCCAGGTACTTAGTATTAAAAACAGTTTTTCATTTAAAAAAATAATATCTCATGTAGTTAATAGTATACTGTATTCATATAGTATCCGGCTGAGTTGAATAGACCACCCTCATTTCTTACCGAGGTGTCGTATAAGGCGACTAAGGTAAGTTGAGTCGCCGTGTGGTATTCAGCTGAGTGGCTTCGTAGGCTTAACTAATCCCATAAAATTTTGGAATTTATGAAAACCAAAAAGGCGTTAGTTCAAATGAATTAAAATTCATAAATGCTGCTCTAATGTTGGCATGAAATATATAAATATCTTGAAAATTCTCCAAAGATGATATCTTTCTTTAAACGATTATCAAGTAGTGTTTATGGGAGAAAACCCTTTTGGAAACGTTAAGACGGCTTCGATTTATGTATGCAAATATTTGCGTTAAGTTTTATCATTTTTTTTCTGGTTTCTCAGAGCGTCAGGAATCGACAACATTTGGTCCGTTAAATTGACGCGTTTGATCAGCCCTTTGTACGCCTTAAGACTATTAGGACAACAAGATTACATGGGCACCGAGTGCGCAGCCGACCGCAACAATACGATTATGGACCCCCTATCTGCCCGCATGCTTGCTACAAACATTCAACCCCTTTTTTTAAATGTATGGATTATATATATTGGTCTGCGATCGGAAATATATAAGCACGTCTCTGGACAGCAATTTTCTTTTTCCTGTCTCCGTGTAAAATAAAAAAAATAATTTCAATTTTTTTTAGTAGTAAATTATAAAGCCATAATCACGTCGAGTGAACTTAACTGTCGTAAGTCGATTTCCACCAAATTGTATGGGAAAATAAATTTACAAAAAAAATGCTTTCTGTATTCCATTTTTAAACCATTTTAAATAACCAGTTTCAACGATGTATAATTTGCCATTGTCAATTTCGCTGAATATACTATATTTATAAATTACTGTCGGGCCACGCGTTGCTGATGTTCAGTCTGGTTTTGAATTTCCCTCGAAACAGAACTTAACAATTTAAAAAATGCTTCAATTGCCACTAAACTTACAGTATCATCCGTTGGATCATTCTAACGATTGTCTGAAAATTTAATTAAAATCGGTCCAGCCGTTAAGTTTTGTTTCGAGTAGAATTCGAAACCAAACCGAGCCAAAGCAACGCGTGGCAGGACAAGTAGTTATATAAAATGTTTTCCTGCTCTCCACGATCAAACAATTTTTTTTAATCTGTTGTTTAGATCGGTATATAAGCTTCAATTGTACCAAATTTGAACAATAGTACTCTAGCGGATTAGCCGTGGATGTATAACAGACGCAGTTGTGGTGGTGGACGTATCCTATCGCGGAAATTACCACCCTTGACCTGGATAAGTTTGACCAAGTGGAGCGTTTCTCAACAGTGCGTCGAACAAAAACCATTAGCGACTCACAACAAAATCGAAAAAAAAACAGACAGAAAGATGTTAGCTTGTATGCCTAGTATAAGAGCCTCAGTTGTAACAAACGTTTATTAGACTTTGCTTAACCATAAACGTCTGCCAAGTGGGCAAGAGAGCGGGCGTATCGAAAGCTCTCTTCTACCGTTATATATGCGCGACACATTTCTAGTAGAATTCAACAATTTCACTTCTGCTAAAAGGGACCCGGGAAAAAGTATCAAACTGGATTAAATCCTCCGGGACTTGTTAGTAAGCAGTAGTTTGCAATTGTCGCTGTTATTGTTTCTAATATGACCCCCCATGAGACCAGGGGGATGCCAGAGGGGAATTGCGACAAATATTTATTCACCCACAGAAGGTTACGTGTGGTGTTATAGTTTATTAGAATACTTTTATACGTTGGAATAACGATTGTTCAATAATTTATAGAACTAAGCGTTACTGCGTAGATCTATAATATGAAAGTATTTATAATATTGTTTTGCTATAATCATGCACTATAAATCAGCACCACCTTCAGCACTACCACACTACACTACAAGGACAGCAAATATTCACTACCACAATATCAACAATTGTTACGCTCCATACCGAAACATAATTAGGCGATAGACTACGCGATAAACTCGTAATAGTTTTTCGCTTAAGTTTAGTTCATAAATAAGGTATTAGGACGCTCTACTTTTAGTATTATATAGTATTCCTTTAATCGTGGATTATTCACTCTCCATCCTAGGATGATATTTCTGATTTTCTGCAAAAAAAATTAAGTTAGAGCTTATAATTATCCCACTTCACAAGCCATGTTGCCATCGATGACTTATGAATCCGAAACTTGGTCACTGTGTCCCTTAAAATCACAACGAAAAGACCCAAAATATACTTGCAGTACTTCTCAGGGAAATTCCTAATTTACAAAATTCAGAGATTCCTAGAAGAACCGAAATAACAGACAAAGTGTTGCGAAGCTAAAGTCGCAATAGGCAGGTCGCATTGTAAAAAGAACCGATGGACGTTATTTTTAGAATGGCAACCCCAAACCGGAAAACGCATCGTCGGTACCCACAACGAGGTGTACTGATGCCCTGAAAAAGGTCGCCGGGAGTCACTGGAAACAAGAAGCACAAGATTGTGTGGTGTGGTAGTGGAAGTATATTGTTAATATTATCTAAAGTCTGTGTGTGTTGGTTTGTACTGCGTTGTCTGCTTTGCACTTTTGTACAGCTGAGTGTACTTTGATGTGGGTACTAGCTTTGACCTGCAACTTCGTTCGCGTGGAACGTTTTCACGTGATAGGTTGATAATAGATAGCACTTTTCAGTGCTATCATATTCCTGTAAAATTGACAGGATTTGTATAATCTATATGTTACCCCGATGTATAAGGAATAATTGTGCCAAATTTAATCGATATTCGTTCAGCAAATTCGCCGTGAAAGAGTAACAAACATACATCTATACTCACAAACTTTCCCATTTATAATATTAGTAGAACATGATAGGATTAGCAGGATAGGATTACTAGTAGGACTAATATGTTATTCCGTTATAAGATGGGAGATACTACAAAAGTTAGACTTTGAAGTTGATGACCCCTAACTATGCCTAATAGGAGTAATATTAGGTTTGTTGAAGCGAATGGTAGGTTATATTACATATTTAAATAATAATAATGACTAACTAGCTTTGCCCCTTATCCACCTCTCAAGCCTTAAGGATTTTTTTTGACAGTGGAAGAATTTGCCAAGCAGTGTATTACATATACATACGTGCATATACATATACAAATACACTGCTGTGTATATACATAGTACAGTATTAAACATGTCATAAGCTTGCCGACGTATCTCACGAAGTGCAATGTGTAGTTTGATTACGATCGGTGAGACATGAAGCGCCCCATATTTATAATGCTCACTCTGGACTAGAACAAATCTTTTTATTGTACGATAAACCACAAACAATCCTAAACTTATATTAAACCTTATATCATTACAATACGGAACAATTTACCCCAAGCCTTATATCTCTCATAAGTATTGAAACTAAAGTTGCGAATTGTAATGAAACTTTGGTGAAACGTTTAGATAAATGCGAAACAACAACTTGTAGTCTTATTGTTCGGGTAATAAGATCTAAAATCGTTTTATTTTATTTATATTCATTCATTATTATCTATTACTCGGTGAGGTGAAAAGGCGTCGCGTGTCAATCCAGCTCTCACGCGACTCATTCACTTATTAGCGACTGAATGACTGCATAATGGGTGCAAAATAATAAAGTAATGCGCAAATTACAAGGCATTCGAGACTAATGATTTTCACTGCCTTTGATCATTCCAAATCGAGGGTTGGCTATTTTTTAACGCAATGTATATTTCATATAAATAGCCTCCCACGTTTTACGTTTATATACGTGAAATTCTATTTAGTTGTTCTTTAAGTTTACTTGTTGTTACTTGTTGCACCAGTCAACTTAACATACCCATATTTATTTACTTTCTAGCTTGATTATGAAGGAAATAGGGAAATTATTTTATCTTAGATAAATGAAGCTGTAATAATTTGTACCAAAATTTCATCAATTTGGCCCCAGTGGATAAAGTTGTGACTTAAAGCCAAATTTTTCGCATTTAATGTTTAGTATGGATTATTAACACGAAAATTAGTTTAGGTAAACTAAAAAGTTTATTAAAACATTATAGCAATAAGAATAAGATTTCCAAATGATTATTTTGTGCACGCTTTGAAGTTATTTTTATACACATTTTCGACCTCGTGTCTGTAATTAGCGGGGATGTTTAAATATTACTTTAACGGGTTCCACGGGTTGATATTTTGGTTTTGGCAATTAGCAATGCTATTTCAATAACAGATTAAGTGGGCGAACTTCAAAGATAGAAGCTAGAGAAATGCGGGCTATATTAATAAAGGATATTTTATATAACCGTTTGTGCGATAATTTTTAAGGAATATTCGTTACATAGTCTCGGGCGTTCATGGATGACAGACGTCATGAAATTAGCTTATCGTTTTGTCCCATAATATTTTGTTTTTTACTTTTTTTATATTGCGGTGAACTTTTGAGTGTCTACGGGTGGGTGGCTGTGATTTGGGAAGTGTTTTAGGACGATTTAAGTCAAAGTGCTATAGATTGAGTGACATGGCGTCTAGCAGGGTCAGTAATCCGGACTTTATTTGTAGTTATAAATAACTTGCTTAAGTAACGGCCTGTTACTATCCCACTGCTGGGCATAGGCCTCCTCTCTCCGTTTTTGTAGAGAAGGATAGGAGGTAAGACCTACCACGCTGCTCCAATGCGGATTGGTAGGTTATTCATATCCCTAGGATTCTCTAGAGATATGCAGGTTTCCTCACGATGCTTCACCGAAAAGCGTGTGATAAAGCAAGTATCAATTAAACACATAAGTTTTACTAGAAAGCTCATTGATGCCTGCCCGTGGTTTGAACCCTAGACCTCCTGGAAAGAGGCGCACGGTGTTACCGCTGGGTTACCACAGCTTCTTAGTAGGAGTGGTATTCTTCTTCAGTAACTTATTTAGGGAGAACATAATATGACACTGTGTTTGTTGGACGATTATATATGTGATATTTACCAATAACGGGTTCAAACTAGAATCTCAAATTTTTATATTGAAAAATTAATCGTGCGGTTCTATCTTTATATTTAAATGAGTTAATCTTGTATATATATATATTTTCCGAATCTCGGAAACGGCGCCAACGATTTTCCTGAAATTCAGCATGTAGGAGGTTTTGGGGGAGAAAAATAGATCTAGCTAGGTCTTATGTAAAAAAAATATTGTTTTATCCCTGTTTTTGGACATTAAAAAACACTAACATTTATATTGAATTGAATTTTCGCCATTAACTGTCAAGTTGGCTTAGCCTTTTCGGGTAATGGGCAGCCTCGAGAAATGTGAAGGCCAAGGATCGATCCCCAACTAAATAATTGTTTTTTCTGTTATATTAAGTTTTTTAATTTTTTTTGTAAAAAATTCCCGAGCGAAGCTCGGTCACCCAGATATTCTTATTTATGAGACGCCCGTCGGTGCAGGATGGGTGATCAGCTCCCATTCTAGACTATTCCACCAATTTCCCCATGTTGGGACAAGGATTTCATTGCCGTACTGACAGTGTCACCTTTTTTTTTTAAACAGGAAAAAACCCCTTATGGGTACCGCCGCCCGACGGGGACAGGCGACAGTTATGTCGGACTCGCACCGACTAAAATAACCTGTGTGCTCCACTACGCTGCTGGTGGCGGGGATAGGGTACCTATGAAGACATTGCCCCCCATCCCCGCCAGCAGCAACTCTGTAGCCCAGAATGCGCCACCTCTGGTTCGGGGCCTCTCTGATAGTAGCCCCTCCCTCCGCTGGACGATGCATCGGGAGCACCGGATGCATCGAACGCTTCGGGGACCTAACTCCAGCGAGCGTCCGATAAAGCCCCGTTCGGATCGCTTGGAGGTCCCCGTTAGGGTGGCATGCGACGGACTTCGGCGAGTCGTCTGCGCCCCGCTCGCCTGGGGCGGATTGGATCCGAGGACTCGACTTCCCGGATCCGCCCCGCCGCCTCCTTCTGCGAGATAACATCCTCGCAGAAGGAGGCCATCGCTGCCCACGATCGCCATGGTGGACAGGGATGTCCACCATGGCGCGAACCACAGTAGGCAGGGAGAGATCGTCACCTGCATTAAGTTAAAGTAATAATATTAGTAAGTTACTCATACATGTTGCTTTTACAAGCACAATAAAATCCCTGATGGAGATAAATCATCCGTATTATAAAAAAATAAATCTTGAGGACACCTGTATATCTTTTTCTCCGCTACCTTCTCAGCAGTGGTGTAAAATAAGACACCTATTTTCCGAATTATGTTGTTATGCGTAACGATATATAATATTTTTACACAATACAATGTTATTTTTTGTTGCTATTGATGATTTAATTTGTTGCTTACTTAATTATATTATATTTTGTTGCATAGTATTAGATGTTCAATAACTTTTTCATAAAATAAGAAAATATTTTGCCAGATGATGCCGACGTGTATTCGAATGTACGTATATTGGCCCAGTTAATTAAGCCTGATAATAATATATTTAACCCAATACTAAAACATTTGATCGTCTTGTCTTGATTTAGGAAGTTGCGTCACAATTTTTTTACCAAACTGTGGGATAGTAGTGAGCTGATAAAAAAATTGCTGTTTCTGTTGCAAAATACAATATGTTTTTATTGCATTTGTGGCAATCTGACGAATTCAAATGAAATTTGTACTTTCTTTTGTATGTTCAGTAAAAATAAATAGTAAATTAATTTAAAGGAGCTTGCCGAATTAAAATTTGTGTCATTCTAAACGTTGATTAGTTGCGTGCATTAGATGACTATGATGACCACATGGGTAAGCTTTTCGATACGACAAGCCATTATGGGAATTTTAGCTTTTCACACGATGATCTACATGGGTCATCTAAGCTTTTTGATCTTCTTCTTCTGGGAGTAGTGGCTTGGTAGGGGCTGAGGGCCCAAGTATCACTTTGACCATTACTTATCTATTGTGATTGCCATTGACTACAGTCCACTGCCAAGCTTTTTGATACATAGAGCTATTTTTGTAATCTTTGTCCCTCGGATATATATATATATATATATATATATATATATATATATACATGTATATGTAATGCATATGTAATATACATATGCATGTAAGAGGTTATGGTTAAAAAAAAGATCTATGTAAAAAAAAAAATTGCCACAAACTGTCAAGTCAGCGTAGCTTATACGGGGAACGGGCAGTTTCGAGAAAAGTAAATACCTCGATCGATCCCAACTAAACAAAAATACTTTTCTTTTTTGTTGGTACAAAAAATTACCGAGAAAGACTAGGTCACCCAGATATTATATTAATAAATTAGAATATATTAATCCTTACTAACATATACCGATTAAGCGTATGAGTCAATCAAAAATTCAACGGTGACTGCCCGGGGTTTGAACAGTAAATATAACCGTTAATGAATTATATTATTGATATAAATAAACCAGTTTCCCTGTTCCCTGATGTCTCTATAAAAAGACGTGAGATCGTAGACATAACATTCGCCCCCCATCGTCTGCACCCTATCTCTTTACTATCTTTGTTATCCGGTCAGGCTCGCTCGTGATTATGTTTTCTCTCAGGAACGTGTATTGTTCTAAAGATATCTGACTCAAGTTAAATGTATGTGCTAATTTAGCTCCGATATCAGATACTTAAATAATCCATACTAATATTATTAATGCGAAACTTGTTTCTGGACCTCACTGGAGAATTCTGGGGATATCTGGACCTGCAGATTAACATAGCTGCAACCTCTCCAAAAAGAAGAAATGAGGCCCTTGCGGTGAGACAGTAACAGGCCGTTACTCGTTTTTTACACACAGATACATATAAATACATATTACATGTATTGTATGTATTACTAATTATATTTTAAACTTATGTAAAGACTACAAAACAATTTTCATATATTTTATGTTATTCAAATTCAAAATATTCTTTATTTAAATAAACTTGTGAACAAGTGCTTTTAAATCGTCAACTCTACTGCTGGTTCGGAAAGCTGTTCCTACCGAGAAGAGCCATCAAGTAACTCGGCGGTTGCTCTTATAAAAATATAATTCTTAATACCTACTAGTTACATTAAGTCATAGCTGTCTTGTATAGGTTCGAAGAGAGCTATCTATATCCAGACATTCTTATCATCTAAGTAGTCCTCAACAGTATAGTAGGCTTTCTGTATCAGCCTCTCTTATAATAGTATTTTTAAACTGCTGTAATGGCAAAGCTGAACTTGATTGCGGAATTTCAATATAGAATCCTATACCCACAAACCCACAACAGACTTACGTACTTTTTTTTGCAAGGCGCAAAAGCAGGAGCCCCAAGCTTATGTCGGTTCCTGCTTTATTATATATATCACCACTTACAATGCTATTATAATCATCATTTTATCTAACAGCATATGAATATTACACCAATTCATATTTCACGTTCACCTACCCTGTAATTACACTTCTTTGATAGCTCATCTATATCAGAGAGGTTTCCGCTCCCGCATTTTTAATTCTCAAAGGCTTCGGAAGCGTCCGGATTGGCCGGAAGGATCGATTTTTCATTGCAAATTGCGAATTTGAAATTCTAATCGCCTCGACGCCCGGCGTTTTTACGCGCGGGTAATTTCATTACTTGCTTTGTGCAACGACAGAATTTTGCTCATCGGGAATTTTATATTTACTATTTCGACAAATAAATAACGTTATTTAATGATAAATCCATTTTAAATAAATTAATATACTGCTATTATATGATTCAATGTTAAATTAAATATCAAAACATCATATCACCATTGAAGGAAATTTGTCACAATATTAGCTATTCAGCTTTTATTTATCTTTCTCAATTGCTAGAGCTTCATTTAAACAATCCATTTTAAGTGTACAATTAATTTATTTAAACGTATTTGTAAATGTAAAACGATTAAAAAAATGTATATAAGTTTGTTATAGTCGACTAAGTCTGACGTTTCAATCTGTATCTATATAAAAAAGATACATATACCTATACTCATTGAGATTAAGTATTATATATCATATTATTATTATCCATGTGGTATCTGGCTGAGTAGAATAGACCACTCTCAATTCTTATCGAGGTGTCGTAAAAGGCGACTAAGCTAAGTTGACCCGCTGTGTGGTATCCGGCTGAGTAGAATAGACCTCCCTCTCTCTTACCGAGGTGTCGCAAAATACGACTAAGGTAAGTTGACAAGTTGTCAACTCGACACGAGTTTAAGCCTTTCGCTCTGGGCCATTTAAGTGCAATGCTTGATTTTAGTGCCAAATTTAACAAAAAAAGTAATTTTTCTTCCTAAAAACCTGTTATTTATGTTCTTTAAGTGGACTTTTCAATTTTTACATTTTAAAATGTATGCATGTTACTTAGGGGGACAAAATAATTTTTAAAGTGGGGCATGGACCAAAAATGATCGGGAAACACTGGTTTAGATAATTACTTCTTTATAACATACAATAAGTTATTTGTAGAGTTAGCCTAGGCCTACTAGAATAATAGCAGGATGTTAAAGCTTTGTCGATATTGGCTTGTGAATCGTTGTTAATCTTTCTCTGATACCTTGAACCTTGAATAGGTAAAGATTTTTGGAATAACGCTGCAAATATCTAAAAGTAGTCAATAACATAATGTCAATATATAGTATTATTCAATGTCAGGTTGAATGACTTGTCGGCTTGTGAAACGAGCGATAACATAATTGAATGAACGGCGGGGGTAATAGTACGTAATTGGTATGATTTTATCAAATTTCTTGTATTGAAACGGCCCATCAGGTGGTGACACACGTGTATCTATTATTATTTTTGTTTTATTTGTTATAAAAGCCGTAATTGCAGATCGTTGTACTATGCTTTGAAATAAAATGTTGCGGAATTTTATTGTGCCTTGACATTATATGTTTATTGGTCCGAGATTTCTTCTAAATTTTGTGAATATTATAAAAAAATCATTATCATCCTACTGCCCTTTTCGCACTCTAGGTGGGGTCGGCACAACATGTTATAAACATGTTGATTCGGCTAAGTATTTTACCGCTTGCCTGACGTCTACTTACCTTAGTAGCCTTTACGACACTTCATTAAGAAAGAGTGTGGTCTATTCTACTTAGCCGGATACCACGTTGCGGCTCAATTTACCTTAGTCGCCTTTTATGACACCTCGGTAAGAAATGAGGGTGGTCTATTCTGCTCAGCCAGAATACTATAAAAAATATTATTTTGTAGAAAACATTCCATATCATTTTTTTGGGTTAAATAAATAATTATTTATATAAAAGGGGTGCGCAATTATTTAATGTTAGAGCATTTTATGATCACTAATATAAATAATTTTAAATTCTACGGCTCATTCTTTCTAAAATAATTTTAAATTTAAGTTTTATATTTACCTAAGGAAGAAGGTAAGAGCAATTAGTAAATAGCTAAGAAAATAAAAACGATAAACCAACAATGTTGGTACGGTCACGTTTTAGCGTCAAGTTATTTCTGTATTTTATTCTCGCGGAAGATGTGTGTATTATGTAAACTTTTGACCGCTTTTCCTCCCGTTTGATAAAACATAATACAATTATCATTTATTTTTAACATTTATTGAAGAGAATTTCGTATTTGTAATTGATTTTTATTGCAATCGGTGAAAACTTTTTTGTGTTTGATACATATTTTGACAGCTTCCTTTAATCCTCTTAGAGTTTAAATACCGACATTTGT
The DNA here is from genome assembly GCA_947086495.1 of Morpho achilles. NCBI lineage: Eukaryota > Metazoa > Arthropoda > Insecta > Lepidoptera > Nymphalidae > Morpho > Morpho achilles. Next base: position 8,441,159 of record CAMTZB010000022.1, on the reverse strand, counting down.
TTTAGCGGTTATCTAAGTCTAAAGAGGAAACTACTGTCTAAATTTCACTTACAAAACTTCCTAGTTCCGCCTGTCTATTAATAATAACAACCATGTTCTCAATATATGTATATAGTTCTAAGTAAGCTAGTCTTTTCTGTAGTATTTCTAATATCAGGTAAATTAAAGCGCTCTCTCTTCTTGTACACATAGTTTGACAGCTATGTTGGTCCGCAGTCATTGCAGACGGCTGAATTGAAATCCGATACTCCGTGTAAAACCGTCGCTTAAATCGAACACGTCAACAATTCAAGGAAGGGAATTTTAGCGCACTGCAATTTTCATAGGCGAGGGCATCTGGTTCTGGACCACGCCCTGCAGTCTCTCACTGACCAATAGGAGTATGGCGCAGCGAGGGCTGTGAGTTCGACACCGCCTCGTCCCCTGTTAAACTTAGTTTGCATTAACCTAGTCTAGCGTACGGTCGTCGTATACTACGCTCGGTGCTGACAGAAGCTGTGTGTTACGGACCCTATACCAGTGATTTCAGGTCATGTTTTGACAGTTGACAGTTGAATGAGGCGAAAAACCGTTGAATGTTTCAGTTATTATTCTTTGTGCGAGGTAGATAAAGAAGGAAAAGTGTTAAGCGTTAAGCGCGAGATGAAGGTTAGTGTTCATTTACTATAAGCTTCCTTCATTATTATCTATAACAATAATTAATATAATATTCATCAGAAATTTTTTCGATATAAAACTTTTGCATAAATGTACTAGGTATAGGCACTTTCTATGTTCGCGTAAATATTATAGTAAATTATTGATTTATTAATAAGGATTGTGACTGAAAAAAAAATTTAAATTTCATAACAATTTGATTGTAAATTTAATCAAACATTTAATAATTATTTGCAATAGAAATTTATCACAAAACTTTTATTCGCGTATTTTTTTCTTATCGTTAAAGTTTCTATATCAATGAAAATAATTATTTAATTAGTTTATTAGTAAAAATCGTTTCTTTGTTACTCGATTTTAAGGTCATTTATAATTCAAAAATCCACTTTAGTCCGCTTTAATCCACAAATCGCAATTCCACAGGTTTATAATATGTTATAAGCATATTTTTCAGACTCAATAATAAATAAATAATTAATAAGTAGATAGTAATAATAAAAAAAACTTTTACCATATTACTTATCGTTATCGTTCCTATATACTTTTATATAATTGTTATTGAAAATTTAACCAAAGCATTAAACGAAGCATTTATTACTCGGCTTTAAGCCTTTGTCGATAGTACAACTTGTATGATTTTGCTACTCGTGAGTTTTATTTTTACTTTAACTATATTTAGCGATTTTATTATCTTATCAGATTGTTATTATTTAATAATTCCTTATATGATTTCACAGGCATAAATTTATATTTATAATAATAGTAAGTCTCTAATTGAACAGGTTAAATGCCGGTTTTATTTTTAATTTGCGATACTCAATTTTTCTTCCTTTCTTTCTTATTATTTTAATAATTATTCGATAAATTAATTATCAGAACACTTGTTTTCATATCACTGTATATATATGTAGATTATTAATAAAATTAAAGTAATTATTTCTATTATTTTGTATGATTACCTGTAGTTCATAATAATTTAATGGATTCCGTCATAAAAACTTATGCGTATATAAATTTACGCGGTCGTATTATCTATTGATTTTCATGTAATATAATAATATTTAATAAAAGTCTGTGGTAAATCGAATTTAAAGGTCGTATTATCTGTTGATGTTCATATAATATAATTCGAATAATATTATAATATTTAATAAACGTCTGTTGTAAATAGCAAACTTATATAGTTCATGTTAGTCGTATAATAAAATATTTTCAGTTAAACTCAGATACATTATAATTATAATAATAGCCAGTGATTGTCAGCACGTAGGAAAATTATTTTGAATAGCGCTGTCATATATGTATTTTACGTAAAATTTTGATTTTATAATGTATTTATTATTACGTTTAACGGTAATAGTTATGCCAACATTAGGAGGATTATAGAGTGCGGAATATAGAAACCTTCTTCACTCTATAATCCATACATGTGAAAGTTTTGCTGTTTTTCTTTCACTCTATTACATCTCGAGCAATATTGATGAAATTTGGTAAAATTGAAACTTATATACTGACCGGGCTAATGTACAGTATCTTTATACCATTTTTGTTTCGGGACAGGAAAAAAAAGGTATAAATTAAGTTGATTTTAAAGTTAAAGAGGACACGAAGGAACGCGATAGCAATTTTTTTAGGAATGTGATGAACTTTTTTTAATGAAGCGTACAATATAATTTAAATGGAATTTATTTTTGAAAATTCCACGCCATTCATATACCGCTGTGATATACATATATATGATACACAAAATACTACTTAATAAAAACGAAAATCTAATCCTACTAGATATTATAAATGCTAAAGTTTGTGAGAATGGATGTATGTTTGCTACTCTATCACGGCGAATTCGTTGAACCAATATCAATGAAATTTGTCACAATTATTCCTTATAAACCGGGGTAGCATATAGGCTATAGGCATCCTTTTAATTCTACAGGAATAGGATGATATTGAAGAGCGCCATCTTTTATCGACCTATTATGCGAAAAATGTACTCGCAAACGAAGTTGCGGTTTAAAGCTAGCGCTATTATAAAATATCGCAATTTGATTGATTGAAATAATTTCTAAACATAATATAGAAAGAGCTTTGATCCGCATGCTAAGTCTAGTCTAATCATCATCATCATCTTCCTGCCTTTATCCCACTCTAAGTGGGGTCGGCGCAACATGTTATAAATATGCTGTCACATATTTTGGCTGTGTTTTTACGACCGGCCGCCTGCCTGACGTCAACTTACCTCAGTCGTATTTTACCACACCTCGGTAGGAAATGAGGGTGGTCTATTCTACTCAGGCGGATACCACACGGCGGGTCGACTTACCTTAGTCGTCTTTTACGACACCTCGGTAAGAAAGGAGGGTGGTACTATTCTATTCAGCCGGATACCACACGGCGTGTTAAGTCTGGTCTTAGTATGTATAAGACAATAACTCTTATTATTTATATTTATTACACGTATATAATCTCATAAGCTCAGCCAACGTCTTGTCTTTATGATTTTGAATAACGTATCTATTATTACAAAGTCATATAATATATTTTCATATTTTATTCATAAGTAGCCGTATCTCCGGCTTTGTTCCCGTCAAATTTAATATTTAAATACCATCATGTTTGTATGTATGATAAGTAGTGATAGCCCAGAGTGCGACACTTTCAAAGGAATCACGGGTTAAAATCTGAAATAAAACAATCCCGGGTAAAAAAAAAACATTTTGAGAAAACCCTGCACCTGAAGGACAGATGGATTTTGTTCTATGAGCTTCAGTAATACCAAATTTCATAAATAAATCATCAGTGGATTAGCTGTGAAGGCATAACAGATAGACATTCACAATAATAATATAAAATAAATTAAATAATTAAAAAATAAATAAAAATAAAATAAAATAGAGCTAAAGGCGGGGTCACTATCCACTACTACCACAAATCTGTGGTAAAAAAATATCTATGTTCTGCTGATTTTGATGACAACCAATGAAACGAAATAAAATTTACTCTGTGCAATAATGACAATAACAGATAAATTTTCATCCAGGTATCTAAAATAAATTAAAATTAAAAAACACAACACACACGTACAATGCATAAAACACAAGGAAAAAAACGCTTTTTCCATTTTTAAATATCAAATCAAATCAAGTCAAAGTAATCTTTATTCAAATAAGCTCTTTCAAACATTCTTTTTTGAATCGTCAAGGATCAATATGATTAATGAAGCTACAACTGGTTCGGAATGTTGCTCTTACTGAGAAGAACCAGAAATAAACTCTGCGGTCAATCTTTTAAACATTTTCAATTTTACATTAAACCACAGTCCTGTATGAATCTGGAAAGATTTTCAAATCCAGGCTTTTTTATCATCCAAATAATCTTCAATTTTGTAATATGCTTTACGTATCGTACGTAAGTACGTCTCTTATACTTAACCTTCCTGTATACTGGTCTAGTACAGATTGCGGATTTTTACTGTAGAAGCGAATACCGAGACCATCGAATGAGTTGCTAACTCTGCTGAGTCGCGACACTGGTATATTAAGTATATTGAGTTTTTAATTCCATCACATTCCATATTCGCAACTAAATAGGCTTTTTTCTGCTGCATGTAGGTTTTGGTTAGGCGGGCTTTTCCGCGTAGGCGGAGTTCCATCACATAAAAGTAATGATAATATAAATTTTCCTTTTCTTAGTACCCTAATCACCGATAATAGTTAGTAGCGGCCTGTACTATCCCACTGCTGGGCATAGGCCTCTTCTCTCCGTTATTGGAGAGAAGGATTGGAGCTAAGACCTACCACGCTGCTCCAATGCGGATTGGTAGGTTACACATATCTCCAGAATTCTCTGGAGAAATGCAGGTTTCCTCACGATGTTTTCCTTCACCGAAAAGCGTGTGATAAATTGCAATTATCAATTAGACACATAAGTTTTAATAGAAAAACTCATTGGTGTCTGCCCGGGTTTGAACCCATGATCGTCTCTAGAGATTCACACGGTCGCACCGCTAGGCCATCACAGCACTTCACCGATAATGGCATAATAATATTATTACATGCATACATTATATAGTAAATAAAGTTTTGTTGTATTCCTTTAAGCCGTCAAAGCGGTTACATTGTTCTTCAACAAACTAAATTTGATAATATTTTATATAAGAAAAGTATATCTGGACTGTTGTCGCGTGATAGATTGATAATAGATGGCGATTTTCACTGTCATCCTATTCCTGTAGAATTAATAGGATTACTATAGCTTTTATGTTATTCCGATGTAAAAGGAACAATAGTGCCAAATTTCGATATTGTTTCAGCGGATTCGCCGTGAAAGAGTGACAAATATACATCCATACTCACAAACTTTCGCATTTATAATATTAGTAGGATAGGATAATCTATAATTTTTCCACGTATATTTTAGGCCAAGAGGTAATAAAATCTATCATTTTGCCTCCCGTTGCGAAGTTAATGTGTCGCTATTTGCAAAAATCGACTATTTATAGGTATTCTTTAATATTGGATTGCTGGGCTAAGACTCTCTCCTTTTTGAAAGTTTAGTGTTCGAATTCGGATTGGTACATATCTTTAATATTTAATTGAGTAGATCTTATCTTATAAATAAATATATTTCTGAATCTCAGAAACGGCTCCAATGATTTTCCTGAAATTCAGCATGTAGGGGTTTATTAAAAAAAAAAGTTTTATCCCTGTTTTTGAGCATTAAAAATATAGTATAATGTAGCATTGAAAGCAAAGGATTTTTTTAGTCGTCAAACGTAATGTTGTACATTTGACATGTAATGTAATGATAGCCGATGGGTAACGGGCGGATCGAAAATGTTCAAAACCCGGGTTAAGTCTCGCATGTCATCGGCGGCTACTTTCTTATTTTTTTTTTTAAATATATCTTTTTATATCTCTTAAAAAATTACCGAACAAGGCTCAGTTAGCCGGATACTTTGAATTACAAGAATTCTATTCAGACAGGCATATTTCTTTAGCATAATGATTTTCATGATTTTTATCGGACAAGCGTGTAATCAATACACTTAATAAAATCTTTATTATTTAAATGAGTTAATCTTGTATATAAGTATATCTTCCGAATTTCGAAAATCGATCTAGTCAGGTTTTATTTAAAAAAAAGATTCTGTATATTTGTAAAGTCAATATATTCTGTATATTTGCTCAATAGCGAAACAGCACAAAAAATACCCGTGATCAAATCTCACATGGCACTTTTTTAAATTATTTTTTTCTTTGTTTTTAATAATCTCATTTTCATAACGTTTAAAAAATTACCGAGCAAGGTTCAGTCACCCAGGTTCTAATAATTAGGAGTCAATTGATAACTTTTATACCATAAACAGACACTACAATCTGTTGTTAATCTATTTAACTGATGCCTTTATATAATTGTAGTATTTATCTTAGCCGTGTGGTATCCAACTGAGTATAGTAGACCAACCTCATTTCTTACAGAGGTGTTGTAAAAGGCGACCAAGGTAAGTTGACCAACCGTGTGGTATCCGGCTGAGTAGAATAGATCAATCTCATTTCTTACCAAGCTGTTGTAAAAGGCGACTAAGGTAGGTTGACCCACCGTTTGGTATCCGGTTTAGTAGAATAGACCACCCTCTTTCTTACCGAGGTGTCGTTAAATACGACTAAGGTAAGTTGACGTCAGGCAGGCGGCCGGTCGTAAAAACGCAGCCAAATCTTATGACAGCATGTTTATAACATGTTATGCCGACCCCACTTATAGTGGGATAAGGGCAAAAGGATTATTTATCTTAAAATTTTCCGTGGGGCTTAAGCCAGAAACTGATTTTACGAGCGTTTTGCTTTTACTCAGTAAACAAAGTGAGCGACGGCTGAATGTCACGGTACGGTAATTAACTCAATAGCCAAAAAAATAAGTAATGAATCTTCGAAATTTCGATCACCTGTCATATAAATGTACACACAATAAAAATAAATTCTTTTTTATGACAGAAGCGTTTAGTAAGTGTAACATAAATTTAATTACTTCAACTCTAGGTTCAGTTAGTAAACTATCTTGAATATTTAAATGAGTTGATCTTCTCGTCATCATCTTCCTGCCCTTATCCCACTCTTAAGTGGGGTCGGCACAACATGTTACAAACATGCTGTCACATGATTTGGCTGCGTTTTTACGACCGGCCGCCTGCCTGACGTCAACTTACCTCTGTCGTATTTTACGACACCTCGGTAAGAAAGAGGGTGGTCTATTTTACTCAACCGGATACCACACGGCGGGTCGACTTACCTTAGTCACCTTTTACGACACCTCGGTAAGAAATGAGGGTGGTACTATTCTATTCAGCCGGATACCACACGGCATAGTTGATCTTCTCGTAACGGACGGAATTATTCTATGGAACTAAAACTCAAATTTCACCCTACATCTCTTGTATATCTTTCTTGTTATATATAGTTTTATAGTAAACTCTAATAAGTACCTATGTGACCGAGCCTTGCTCGGTAATATTTGAGATGATGTAAAAAATAATAATAAAAAAAAAATAAAGAGAAATTAAAAAATAATAGATGGGGCTCGATCCTAGGTATTTTCACCTCTCTAGACCGCCCGTTCCCCAAATGAACTGCCATGACTTTACGTTTGACTGAGAAACATTGTGATTGTATTCAACGTAAATTTAAAAAAGAAATTAGGAACTGAAAACAGGGAAAAAACGTCATTTTTTTAAAATAAAACTTATCTAAATCGATTTTTCTCCCCCAAAACCCCGTAGATGCTGAATTTCAGGAAAATCGTTGGAGCCGTTTCCGAGATTCCGAAAATATTTATATATACATACAAGATTAACTCATTTAAATATTAAAGATTAAAGCACGTCAATGACGTGTTTGCTCACCGCCCATGAGAACAGAAGAGAGTAAAGGAACTGTCACAGCAGCTACTAACATTTACACAGACTTATCAACAGGTCTTTACATATACAAAACACTTTTATGTGCATGTATTGTACACTTTTTGAAACACCTCCTAATTTTTTCATTAAATTCAGCATTTATGTGTTTTGGGGGTTAAAAAATCGATAAGGTTTTATTAAAAAAGTTGTTTTATCCCTGTTTTCTAGCACTAGAAATAACTGCTACAATTTTATGAGAAAGCAAACGTTAATTATGCCATCAATTTTAAAGTCATGATATGATAGCTTATTTACGCCGTGTGGTATCCGGCTGAATAGAATAGTACCACCCTCTTTTCTTACCGAGGTGTCGTAAAAGGCGATTAAGGTAAGTTGACCCACCGTGTGGTATCCGGTTTAGTAGAATAGACCACCCTCTCTTACCGAGGTGTCGTAAAATACGACTAAGGTAAGTTGATGTCAGGCAGGCGGCCGGTCATAAAAACGCAGCCAAATCATATGACATGTTTATAACATGTTGTGCCGACCCCACTTAGAGTGGGATAAGGGCAGGAGGATGACGATATGATAGCTTATTTGGGTAACGTTCGGTCTCAAATTCATAGTATCAGAGACGGTTCCAAGTAACATAATCTTATTTTTGTACTACATTTTTTATATATTTAATATCACCCAGGTTCTACACTAACTAATTAACACTAATTAAACTAATCTTTTCTCATTTTTGAGTTCTCTCTCGAAGTAAAGTTAGTGTATTTTTAACTAGCGATGTCTTATTTAAAGCCCTGATACGTTGAGCAACTGACTTTTAGATATCATTGGACAACTGGTTCGCTCTAAATTTTATTATAAGCCTTTTATTATCTGGGTATTGGATACTGGATAATGGAATTATTCTTGGGTAATTACATATATGTAAAGTAAGAGGCCTATAATGAAGTAAATGAGGTCAACTTTACTTAGCCAGGACAAACCTAAGCACCTAAAATTACGTTCGGGGGTTTATTAAGCTTCTATGCGATATTTTTACTGATTAAGCATTATATGTTTATATTGTAATGATGATGTCAGCTTTTTTGTTATTCTGAAAGCTTATTTATTTGCTTCTACATATTTAACTGAATTTTATAGCTGTTAGCTATCTGTAGCCGTTCAACCTTTTAAAGTTATACAATGGTTATTTACAAGGATACAGTATTAATTTTTAATCAGCCTAAATATGTTACTTGCTTAAAGTACTTTGTGCTGAACATAATGATTCTGTATAACATATAATTAAAATTTTATATGTTATGAGTTTTTGGAAAATCAAAAATAACGCGCGCGAAAATAATTCACAATATAGTCTCACTTAAAACATTCTGCATGCACTGCAATAACTCAGCCTGATTAAAACAGAAGGGTGGGAGCGAGTGTATTATATAATATAGCTGGCGTAAAAAATTACCATATCAATTTCTGTCTCGAACTCCATATATGAATTATTTTTATAGCGGAAATATAAATACATTAAAGTGTACCATAAACATGTATAGACATATCTAGTTCAATAGGCGACTTATAAAAGTGTTTATTAAAAAACTTGCTCTCATTTCATAATTCAAGTTAATCGCCATGAGGCACGAACTTATAATAACATCGCATCATAATTTGTAGTTAATTACTTTTCTATGTAAATGACCTTCATTTTGATGTAAATTCTGTATAATACTAGCATTGCCGCAAAACCTTTGTGCTTGGAACGGTAAAAGTGTTTTTCCATCGTTAAATCTACGCGAGTAGAGCTTTTGCGCTCTACTTGCGTATATTGCTACTGTACTCGAGTAGAGTTTCCACCAAATACTATTCGCAAGTAGAGCATCTACGCTATAATCAACACATTTAGACCTTTTGCGTTCTACGTTGAGCTTTTGCATTCTAATCACGAGAGTAAAATTTCTGTGCTTTACTATATACGAGTAGAGCTCATACGCTATACACTGCCACCAATTTTCCCGGTCGGTAGCGCTATGTATAGCCACGGTAAGTTCGGTGTCCAGATGTTCAGACACCTATCCGACCATCTTTTTGGGCTCCGACCCCTGGATCTCTTTCCCTCTACCTTCCCAGTGACGATGAGTTTCTCGAGGTTATCACTGGGGTTTTTTAGCTATATGTCCAAAATACTGAAGTATTTCTCTGGAGGCATATGCTTGAGAGTCTCTGCTTCACCTTTAGCTCACTGTGAATAGAGACTAGGTTTGGACAGCCTTTGTTCTAAACGATGTCCAGGGGATACGTAACATGCGTCGCCAGAAGAATACGAAGTTTATCGCCAGCAAAAAACATGGTGATTTGTAAGTATCGATTCAGCGCACGTTTGAAGAAAAATTATAAGTAGGCCGAATTTGGAACCCTCGGTTCACAACCTTAACACGCTCTCACTGTTCGACTATCAGTACAACACAATGATACAATGAAAGATACACGCGGTCGGGGTAATGCTGACCACAATCCGATTAAATTTGAATCGGGTGGGCACGATAAATCTCGCCCGCGCCGCTTGTCGTCAGCGATTATTCGTAACGTCCCGGTTTACCGAAAAACGTTCGATACATCGAGATATATGGCGGCGGTCTCTTTATAGGCTAATATGTTATTTAAAGCGGGCAAGCCGGAGTCCCGCGGCGCTGCCACCGGCTCAATGCCGATATTAATGATCGGCATGTATCAAGGCTTCAGAGCGGAGTGCGAATGTCTTGTTCGAGGGATCGTTTGACGGGTCAACAGTCGTGGATCACGCCACGCACGGGATGACCTCGCCCACCCGTTTGTTGGAATGTGTGATACACAGATCACTAATACCCGCGACTTCGTTCGCTCCAACTTAAGCGTTTCAGTATGGTAGAAATTTAAGGCTATTCATAGTTTATAAAAAAATAGTTTTTCCTTCTAGAAAAAATAAAAACAGTATATAACTGAAGGCATTTTAATATTTAAGTTGACGCGAAAGAATTTGCAGATACAACTTGTATATACTCTTTTTTCGCACAAAGAATCAGCTTAGCGATTCAGGGCGGAAACGCTGCCAGCATTCTTGGGACCATTCCACGTGGGCATGATTTGTATAGTCCTAGCGTGTAAGTAATTTAAGATTTTTGCTGTAAATAAAAAAAACTTGTATATCAATAAACATCAAACTATAAATTAGGTTTAGTGTCATTAAAACTAGCACTTCATTACTAACATGATTTAATATGACCTGAAGTCACTGTCAAAGTTTTGGCATCATTCGGAAGTTCCGATATTCTGGAATCGGAATCGAACTTCCGTAAAATGGTTAGTTTAATGTAAAAGTCAATACCAATGTATGTAAGAACTGTTAGTTCATTTAGATTTTATAAATTTTCTTATATAGCGCATTGAAGCAAAAGCACATTCATTATTACCGAAATCATTACTTAATTATATTGCATAGTGAACGCACTATTTATGTCCAGCGCAAGATTCGTTTTGCTTCTTGTGTAGGGGTAACGAAAGTCATTACGTTAGGGAATTTAATGTCCCCAAAAAGTCTACTTTCTATACATAACTTTGATTTAATTTACAATTTTCCTAATTTAATTTCAATTCTCATTTACTCATATTAACTAAGATAAATTCATTAATAATTGAGCACGCACTAGTAGTTGACCGTTTTCTATGATTTTTAAATAATAATAAGCGTTTTGATTGTTGTAGTTAATAAAAAATAAAATTGTAATTCCTTATATTAACAACTGCCCAAAAGCTCAGAACTGTAGCCCATTGTTTAATATTTAAAATTTAATATTATAAATTAATATTTTTTTGAGTAAGGTATATTTATTTTATACTTAAGTCTACACGCGACTCTGTTTGTGTGGCGATCACTAGCAAGATTATAATAAAGCTTATACATTTTTCCAATTCACATTTAATTATGTTATGCTTTCACTTGAGGATTACTATATTTTCCTGACTAACGAACAACATAGAGAAATTCAATTTCTCTCTTGGGAACATGAAAAAATATATTGAGGGTGTTTTAAAACTAAAGTTTATGCCAATAAAGATGTGGGTAGCTGATGTGACTGCTCAAAAACTTTGTAATATCATTTTAGGCATCCTTATCTAAGTTCCTTCGGTTCTTCCTATTAGATTAAATTATTCTTCGATCAATAAAAACTTATGCTAAACATATACATAAATTAAAGAGCCGTTAGTTCTCGCGACGGTCGACTAAAAATAGTACTGAATTTATAAAGACCTATAAAATACCTGTATATCTAAAGGCACAAATTGATAAATTACACCGGACAGGACAGTTAATCCTCGAGGAATAAGCTCTTACATGAGGATTACAGAATCTGGCTATATTCGGATACAGACTCCCTTCACCGTAGCAAGGGTTATGATGAATGTAAGCCTATTGTTTGGGATACGGAACCATTTGTAAGCATATAGAGATTTTTTGTACAGGGTAATATGATATCGGTGGTGAGAAATACTGTGCCCAGCGTGTTGGTGAGTAAGTAGTTATGTTAATGAAGGATTTTCTCGATTTACATTATCGATGACGTTTCCATAATCTGTTTCACACGTTATTAATTTTCGGCTCATTTAAAGCCTTATATTAATGTTATCCTATTTTGTGTATAGCATAGCGGTGAGAACCCGTAAATTATAGTAAAGTGGGTTTTAGAAATCTTACGGGTTTGACTTTATTAAACTTTAATAAAAAAAAATTACCACGACCGCAGCTCCAGATAGTTTGAACATCGATTGTTATTTTTGATGTACGTTTGTATAATTAAGTTCTGCAATTTGTTAAGGACTTGCTTTAATAGTTGTATTCGCGTACTTCGTTAGTATCAACTTAAATGTTAAAATAGCCTAAACTGCGTACTATTTTGTTTTCATCCTATTTCCGACGAAGAACAGTTTTTTATCTTATTTGTTAATTCGGTATAAAAACTTCAATTTTACGAAATTTCATGAATATTGCGCGAGAAGATTAGCTGAAAAAGCATAGGAGATAGATAGACAAGTTTGCAAGTGTATTATTATGTATGTTTTATTTAATAATTTTAATATATTTTCATAAAAAAATCCATTTCCTATGTTCAAACACGGTCACGTGTGAATCTAACGATTCCTCTAGGGAACGGCTCCATAAGAGTGAATTGTGTAAAGCCGGACTTCAGCTTAAAGCGAAATATTCTTGTAAGGCAAAATACTGACTTTATAACATGTCTTTGCACCGTATCAGCTTATATTTACCGTGTTTACAATCGATTATCTAGTCATGTTATTTCATAAGTGGATGACTAGATTTCGTATAATTTATTCCTTTTCCCGCCATATCATGTAACTTGGGCCTTATCTCCTTAAATCATCGTCCACAATGACGCCCCGGTTTTGTCGCCTCATATTGAGACCTGAGATTTATCACCCATTCTATACGAATAACATAACTTTAATAATACATTTTCAACTGCATTGGCATTTAATAACGGAATATATTATGGTTATAATAAAATTATTGGAATACATTAGCTTTGAATACATGTTTAATTTTAGATGAGTATGATGCACAGCTACCAGAAAAGATGGCGCCCAATATTGAAAAAATTACAACTTTTTTGAAATTATCTTCAAGGGGTTGTTTCTAAAGTACATTTATTACGGTAGCCTTAAATAAAACAGTAACCTGGTTTTTTAAAGTTAACCATTTTAGAGTCAACTTTTCATCTATTTTAAGTTCTTCTGGTTGCTACAGAATATCGATTATTTGTCCTTTAGGGTGTGACCATCTCAACACTAGATAACTCCGACATTGCTTAACGCTGAATAACGCTGATGCATAAACGTAACTTTATTTTATGGTTGCATTCTTTGCATTCAAAGGAGTTAAAAAAATGTTAACTGCTAAGAAGTTTCTAAGCTTACTTGCGGAGCTCGGCATTGGCAGTAAACTCTAGGCAGTAGTGGTCATAATAGATCAAAAATGTTCAAAGTGACCTGCATAGTCATTACTCCAAAATGGAGAAAAAACCCAATATTCAGCAGCTGTTCCATCTACGAGTATATTAAATAGATTATCGTTGTATTATAAAAAAATATCATATCCACTAGACATATTTCAATTTCATATTTAAAGTCTCAGAACTAATACTAAACTGAATTAGGAATAAGAAACGCTAATGTTTTAATCGACTTCAATTCAATTTGAACTTAAAATTTGCTTTGTTTTAACTTCACAAGTTCTTTCCAATCGTGAACCCTACAATAAATTCCGAAAATTACTGGAGAATCGCCAGAAAATTGGTAGGAAATTTTCGTAGCACCATCATTCAAAATAGTGAAAGCAAGTAAGTATGTAAATGATAATTCATTTATATAATTCTCTATAAATTATTTTAGCCTTTCTGTATAATCCTCTTATAAGTTATTGAAAATCAATATAACAGCCTAGCTATAAATGATTCAAAGTAAATTTGTCGATATCATTATTTTGCCATAATCTGCGATATAAGAAAGTATTTTTAATGTTAAATGTAGAGGGTGCTATCCATTTTTGTACCTAATACAAACACGATTCGAACAGATTTACCATTACATACCTATATTGTCTTTTATGGAAGATTATTGCAATATATTATAGGATCATTGCAAATTTAAAACTACTTCTTTAAATTACTTCAAATCCTATAAAAACCTTTCCATAGAATTGTTTACCTAAATTAGTAAAAGATTTATATACGTGCAACAAGGCACAAAGTATGAGCCGCGAGCTAATATGGTTTTTACTTTGTCTATTCTATAAGCATTGCATATTTTTGTTTCATCAGCGTACTGATTATCTTTTATTTACTGCGCACTTTAATTACTTATACGATTGAGGTGTCATCATCCACTGTAGGAGGTCAATATTTCTAACGCCAGTTTCGTATAAAAAATATTTTTAATTGACATTTATAATTCCTGATGACGGAATACGATGACGGAAATAATTTTAACATATAAATTCTTAGATGGCGCTCTAAGCACCCATCTTTCTCGGCGACTGTACATAGACACCTTTGGCCAGCAGTGGGACGGTAAAGTGTCGCTACTTTACGCTCACACAATCAACACTTAATTGACAAAAAACCTTGTCCCAAACAGCGTAGACGCTGATGAACGATATCTGTCAATAGAAACGAAAATATTATTAAAAAAAATTACGCGCAACGATCTTTGTCTATTATGCGTGCTATCGATAATAGGTTTAGGGCTTTAAAAAACGGTCGAACAAACGCGAGATCACAGTCATTCAGAGTGTAAACGGAGTGATATATGTTATGTTTTCCCTCCATCAAGTGAGGGTTTTTTGTGACGTCGACCAAACCTATTGTACTGATGCCCCGTCAGTGTATCAAGGACTATTAATATCGGAGGCATCTGTTTGATGAAATATTAATAGGTCGAGATTCCTGGACAAGCGGATAATGCTCGGCGAGAGCGATCTAATTTATCACGCGGTCGGTAATAACGCGCGAGGCACTCGAGGTGTTAATATTTACAAATGTTAAAAATAAACTTCTAATATTAAATTCGGGTAGAAGCCGATCAGTGAGGCTGGGTGACTGAGAACAAGAGATCACGGATTCAAATCCCAGGCGGTTGCCTTGTTGATATTTACAATTTAAAACATGATTTTGATAAAGTAAAACATCGTTTAACACCTGCAAATTTCTAGCGAATTCTTTGGATACTATATGAATTTGCATTAAAGTAGCGTGATGAGTCCAAGCTCCAAGCATTCACTCTAAAGAAAAAAAAAACCGTTATACCACCAAGGTTAATTCTATCAACTTTCTTTTAAATAAACACGATTACTTGTGCTTAAAGTCCCGTCTTCAACATTCAAAATAAGGCGGCTTAGGTTTGCAGGTTGTTAATAGTATCAAGTTTTCAGTTTAAGTGTGTGTGTAAGGGCATAGCTATATGCAGTGTGTGGGTGTGTTTTTCGCACATACGTGCTGTTATGTATACATGTTCGCCCATTTATAGCTTGGTCAGTAAAAAAGCCTTTGTGGGCAAATTAAATCGATATTTAGAAAAGTCGCATACCTCGAACAATAGATTAGCCAATGTGATCCTATTCTTCAAATCTCTTACCATATGATTATAAAAAAAGATGTAATTGAAGATAATACAAAGAAACAAACAAAGTTTTTAGATTTTTTAAAACGATAAAAAGACAGGCAGTGGTATATGCAAAACCTGTTCGAGATCTCATGTTAGCATGAATGATTACTAAAGTTGGATTACGAAATAGTATCTTGTATTAATGGCAATCGAAACTCGTTAGATTCTTAATTCAATTGTGTTCCCGCAATGGTTCTTTTAATTTTAACAAACGATTAGTCATGTCTGTCCATCACAGGACCGGAGCGAGTCTTGTGATGACTGTACACATAATCGATAGTACAAAGCCTCTCGGCAAACAGTATACCTACAGATAATAGTATTGCAGTAAGCAAATGGATAAACGAAGAGGTTATCAATACTGATCCATGCTAATTTATAGAATTAGGCGTTACTGTACGGAGATCCATAATACAAAAGTTATAATAAAATTATTTTGCTATAATCCGCGCTGACGTAAAATAGAACGTATATATAATGCTAAATGTAGAGTAGACAATCCGTTTTCATACCTGATACATGCAGAATTCGTAAAAACACATGCACAAACCTCCACCACCGCCACCACAATACACAAACACTGTATATGTTCACTATCACAAACTCAACAATCGTTGCGCCCCGCAGCCGAAACATCATCAGGAGATAGGCTCCACGACAAAATCGCAAAGCCTTGCGTCATCGCGGATTATAGCAAAATAATTTTATTATTAGTTCTGTACTGATCCATGATAATATTATACATTCGAAAGGTCGTCTTTGTCTGTTACGCTTTACGGCTAAACCGTTGTCCCAATATTTATAAAATTTGGCACATTTAAAGCTTATACACTGCGGTTATACCAAAAATAAAAAATCCCATTTTTTCCAGAAACTGGAAAACAATTACTGTTTTATTGAAGATATATAGTTAATGGTGAATTTAGCGCAAACGAAATCGCGGGTACAAGTGTTGGACAAGAATTTCGTTTGACCCAAAATGGAATTGAACTTAACATCGCGCTCGTATGACGCGTGGTATCGCACCATAGTGACATAAAGGCCATCAATTAGTTATATTTTAATAGCTGTAATTTATGTAATTATTTTTTTTACTATGCAAATTTCTTACTTAAGAAACCCGCAGCTGTTGTAGGCTCATTAAAAAAAAATTGTAACGGAAGGAGATTTGTTAGATATAAACGACTTTGTTTAGGCTATTCATAATGTTTAATTTGCAAAACTAAATTGTTTATTACTTTTAGTTGCCTAGATGACAGCCTTTACACAAGTTTAGAAATTATCTTAAAACGATACTGCTATATAGTAAAATAAAGCATACTATACACTCGAGGATTATTTGAATGATAGCAGCATACCCTAACTGCAGTCAGCTACACACTAAGCTGCAATGATTTACTTGTAACCATCATATTGTAATTTTTTTTTTGTTGAAAAGATTATCCGCCGAGTTTCTTGCTGGTTCTTCAGGTTCTTCGGTAGGAGCAAACTTCGGAATCAGCAGTAGCTTCTTTAAAACATTTGACGATTCAAAAATATTGTAAACAGTCCACTTGAATAAAGAATATTTTGAATATTAATTTTGGTCATAAAACGTATATCTTGAAAATCCATGCTAATATTATCAATGCAAAAGTCTGTCGGTCTGTTGCGCTTTCACGGCTAATCCAATAGAGCAACATGAAAACTTTATTTTAAAAGAAAAATAATTGTATGGATGTTAATTGGGTTGGCAATACCCACATTAAGTATATAGTGTACAGCATTGCCCCTTGCCTTGTAGGTCTTTGCGGTTTTGTCGGGAAGTCAATCTCTTGAATATGCTTCGATTGCGTGGCGAAACGATTGTTAAGTTTGTAATAGGTAATGTGTACAAAGCTTATGTATTGTGGTGAAGTGCGTACGTTTTTAATAATTTTACATGTATCAGGTATGGGAACGGATATTCCAATCTACATTTATATACTTCATATTTACATAATCGTAGATTATATCAGTAAAAAAATAGCTGTAATGTATAATAATTTAGTAATTTTTTAAGCTACACAAACCTAAATAAATAACTAGGTTACTTTCATAAAAATAGTATTTTGGAATCTGTTTGAATTTTTATCTGTTACTTTCACTCTTTGAAGAATTTTTTGCATACTCCTATCTATAGTTTTAAAGTACTCTATGAATAGATTTCCCGACTATTATAATTCTTTGCATTAATTAAAGGTCTTAAATAGTCGTATTGAATCAGTTTAAAATAAAACGGTGCAGAGATTTTGATGCGTCGTTCGTTTTTTTTATAAAAAAGTAACAATTGATAAGTGCCCGTCTGGTATCGGATAAAGGCACGGGTTAAATATAACTTGTACATTCTTGGAGAGGTTCTGTAGAAAAATGTGGTATCATAATATACTAGCGGCCTACCCCTGTTTCGCACGGGTATAAAATATATGGCCAATGTCACTCAGTGAAAAAAATGATTAAAATCGATCCAGTAGTTTTGATTTATTAATTACTGACTGTGGTCCGCATGCGTTAAATTTGGAGAAAAACAATTCTTCTCTCCATATACCAAGAAGATATCCTGCTATATCTAATATCTAAATTCATATACTACATATTTACATTTTACATTTTTCCCTATATATTTTTTTTTTTAAATTAATTACAGAATGTCTTTATATACAACATTCTTTAGCTTTCTTATTATTAGACAATACAAACATACTCTTGAAAGAACGACATTTAGTTGCGCGTCCGATCGCTGCTAAATTCGAAGTGCTAGCTATAGGGCAACGCGCGGCCTCCTCGCGGGATTTTAAATCTGTGATATCTTCGAAAGTGTTCATTTAAATTACATGCTGTAAAAGGCCATATTGATCTATATTAAATCCAAAATGTATTTAAGGTACTTAATTGGATAAGGATTAATGCTGTATTGTATAAAAATTACTGTAAGTATTGCTTTGAAAATGAGACATTATTTTTCGTAAAAAGTAAATGACAAAAAATGCTATTGTGGGTTATCCATAAGAGATAGACATATACCATCGCAGACTTTTCTGTAGACCTTTTCAAGGTGTACAAATACTTAGTACATCATTTTGATAAATCTCGTAGGGTTCAGCTTGCGTTTGCAATGTAAGCGGAAAAAAAATGTAATTATTTACGACATCACATTAGAAACCTCAAAAATTACAGTATTTTTATACTCCATATTGAATGTTATTATACATATAAACCTTTCTCTTGAATCACTATATCTATTAAAATAACCGCATCAAAATCAGTTGCGTAGTTTCAAAGATTTAAGCATACATAGGGATATAGGGACAAATAAAGAATGTGACTTTGTTTTATACTATGTAGTGATTATTGTGTTTGTTTGTTTGTTTGTTTGTTTGTAACCTCTTTATTAAATTAATTCAATTAAAAATAAAAATACAACCATAATTTGCAATGGCGAGCTTATTCCAGAAACGGAATCTCTTCCAGCCAACCAATCAATAGCCAGTCGCCATATGTATACAGGAGTTCTTTTTTTTATTTGGTTATCAACAATTTACTGTGACATTTCCATAGAGTTAATACTTGAGTCGGGTAACCAGGCAGATCTGTAAGTTACAGTGACACTCAATAATGAGAGGGAAGATGAACTAATTTCATCTTACTTTATCTTTATTTAATCAAACATAAAAAAGAGAGAAAGATAAATCACCCTCATTTTAATTCCATTTATTTCTCTCTAGGTATAATAACTCTATAGACAAGTCATTTCAATATACTTATCTACAGTAATTTAGGTATGAAATGTTAATTATTAAATAGTAAAAAATTAGCAATGATTCAAATTCAAATTCAAAATATACTTTATTCAAATAAACTTGTAAGCAAGTGCTTTTGAATAGTCAACTCTACTGCTGGTTCGGAAAGCTGTTCCTACCGAGAAGAGACAGCTAGAAACTCGGCGGTTGCTCTTTTTAAAAAATACAATTCTTAATGCTAGTTACATTTAATTGTTTCTATCTTGTAGGAGATAATAATAATATCCCAATACTAATCATGTCCGAGGTAATGCAGTTGAATTATTAAAATTAATAAGTTAATAATAAAATTTCATTTGAAAATAGTAATACCAATACTACTTACTTGCTTAGTAGTAAACATTTAAAAATATCTATAATGTAAATAAATATAAATAAATAAAAGATAAAAATAAAATGACAAATAATATAATATACACAGCAAGAACCGAAGAGTAGCGTAGTGCAATTACATATGAAACTCAGGTGTAGTTGATTCAAAAGCACTTGTATATAAGGTAATTACTAAAAATTAAAATTACGCAATAGGAACCGTAGAGTAGCGCATTGCAATTACAGATGAAACTCAGGTGTAGTTGATCCAAAAGCACTTGTATATACGGTAATTACTAAAAATTAAAATTACGCAAAATGAACCGAAGAGTAGCGCAGTGCAATTACAGATGAAACTCAGGTGTAGTTGATGCAAAAGCTCTTGTATACAAAATAATTTGATTTCATTTGAATTGATTATGGCTGCGGATCCCTGATGTGTGAGAGCAGAAAAGTCCATGTCATGATCTCACAATGAGACACAACTGCCTGATCTCCACGGATCGCTCTTGTTTATATAATAAACACGAATCCTGCAGCACGTCTGTCCCTTGTCAAATCTTTTTATCTTTTCAACGCGCGTCTCAGTAGCGAGTGTATGGAGTCACTGGGTGTTGTCACATCATTCTACCTTCTACGTTTAACGTTTGGTTACGCCGAGTAATATACTAAGGGCCTGTTTCACAAGTTACTGATGAAGTGTCGGATAGTTAACCGACAAATCAACTAAGCAGCAGATAAATGTCTCTTAAAAGGGACTCTAAAAACTGAAAAATTAAAAAAAAAATCGCGGCCATTTTGAAATAGGTATTTGCTATCCAGCTGATAAACAAAATAACAGCCAAATGATCTACCTGTTAACTTCTTAGGGGCTTTAAGTGATGAATACGCCTATCAGAAACCTGAGAAACGCAAAATTCCCAGATGTTTTAGATATGTTCCGAATAAGATAATTGACAGTTTATGAAACAGGCTCTAAGGGTTTATACTTACAACCATAAGAGTACTGAGTTTTACCGTAGGTTATGTAAATTCCAAATCTTGACCTCAGTATAAATAGTACAAGTATCCTAAGGTAAAAAATAAATATATTTTAAATAACAATAAATTATATGTAAACGGTTAATCTCTACTTTCCACGCTTCAATCTCCGTATTTTACGATTTTGACCATTTTGCACCCGCCAGCCCTTATTAATCTCGCTTTAAAAGCTGCTAGGGCTATATTTTTTTGTAATATACATGACACATACATCAAAAACCTCTACAACATTCCCCTATTCTTTAGCATTGGAAGATATAGATTTGAACTTAGGCATCAAAACGCAAATGCAGATTGGCAGTTTAAACATTTAACTCAGAATTCTATAAAGTAGTTCATCTTTTAAGTTAAGTTCCTTTTTTAAGTTTCAGTCCGAGATTTTAACTTGCATCTCCCAAATATACATTTTTCAAATTTTTATATAAAACGCTTTTAATATAACGCCGCTGTTTGTAGATGCTTAACCAAGTTTTTTTGAATAATTGATGTTATATTTAATCGCCATTCTAGACCTTTTACATCATCTGTAATTTAACCTTAATTCAATGGTGCAAAGTTCATTATTAGTTTAACGAACTATCCATATTACCTTTGGTTAATTCTTGGATAACACTGAAACAATTGACACAAGTGAGCCTAGCAAACTGTGTATACAATAACTGGTTTTTATTATTTTAGTTTTTATTATATTTTAGATTAGGTCGCAATTTGACTGACGGACGTTAGTCGATGTGACGTATGGTAGTTGAACAGCGTCAGTGATATAGATGTCAGGAGGCCGATGACGTTAGTTTGTATTTCACACGCATCTTCTCGAAAACTTGACCGACCTACATTCTTTTTGAGTTACTTGACATATTGAAATGAATGAAGTCGAAGTGGATATTATTTGAGAGGAAATCTTTGTAGCACTTTTTAATCATAATGTGGCCAAAGTGTGATTAGAAATATATAAAGTTCAATAAAGAAGAAATTCAGATAAATATATTGTATGTTTAATAAAAATTGACGTATTAGAATAAACTGTAAGTTTTATTTATAATTTGTCATGTATTTTGCATATACTCATTTCTCGTCATAGAATATTGTCTTCCTAATATCATTTCCATATGTTTAATCTAATGAATAGTAATGTTGAAATTATTTTGTAGAATAACTTCCATATTAATATTTGTGCTGGGCGAAACAGTGGTTTCAGATCTTCTCGTTAAATATGTTCTGCCTGTAAATATAGATAAAGCGCCAAAATTTTTTTAAAATCAAAAATTCAATCAGTTCGTCACGCTTTAAATTACTAATTTCACTTATAATAAACAGTTCGCTGTAAACAGATAATCTCACTGATATTATAAAGTAATAAAAAAATTATTGAACATTTACGATGAATAACTACTAATTGCCCTAACGAAACAAAAATTAAATTTACTCGTGCATTCTCTATTTTATTTATTAATCGGGGATATAAATATTTGATTTTAAAGCAATTCGGTGAATTGAAATGAATTTGATTTGCTATGTACAAAAATTGTACATAAATTAACACAAAGTTTACGAATACCAATCATATGTTTGGGTTGTACTTGGTAATTGAGCGGGGTATTTATTGAACATCCATGGTACTAAAAACTAAGTGATAACATGGTCATAGTATCTGAACGAACATCTGACTCCTAAATAAACTCCTTGTGTATGGAATATTATTTATTCTACTGACTAGTTTTTGACATACTTTATTACGCAATATGGTCTGTATTAAAACAATAAATTATTTTAAAAAAAAATTATGAGACACTAAAACACTCGGTCGTCCGTCCCTAAATCAAGTAACTTAATACTTGTGTTATGGGCGAGAGACAACTGGTGAATATATACTTGCATAAATTTGCATACATACTTGAATATAAATAAACATACATCCAGACTCGAAGGACCAACAAATTGTTTAAAGAAAATGTTGCGGAGCTGAAAGCAGGATCACTACCCACAGCGCCAAAGGGCCAGTCAATATATGTGATCTTAGATTAATATTTAAATAATAGGAAATAATAATATCCGCCGTGTGGTATCCGGCTGAATAGAATAGTACCACCCTCATTTCTTAGATGTCGTAAAAGGCGGCTAAGGTAAGTCAACCCGCCGTGTGGTATCCGGCTGAGTAGAATAGACCAACCTCATTTTCTACCGAGATGTCGTAAAAGGCGACTAAGGTAAGTTGACTCACCGTGTAGTATCCGGTTTAGTAGAATAGACCACCCTCTATCTTACCGAGGTGTCGTAAAATATGACTAAGGTAAGTTGACGTCAGGGAGGCGACCGGTCGTAAAAATGCAGCCAAATCATGTGACAGCATGTTTATAACATGTTATTCCAACCCCACTTAGAGTGGGATAAGGGAAGGAGGATGATGAATAGGAAATAATAATATGAATTTACATAAAATCATGCAACACTCCCGTGATAGCTTCGCTATCACAAATCTGTATGCATTAGGGCCATCATCAATTCAGCGACCACCGTGTCGGGATTCCCTTATTCTCTGATCAGCAGGGGTTTTTTCGGGCTCTAACAAACAATTGTAGGTATGTTTGTGTAGACAATGGGAGGTATTTACGCACAAATAGGTGTCGGACCGCGCGGGCAGGTGGGGAGGGCACGAGCGGCGCCCCGCGGCGCGTGACACCAATGCGGATAGTTTGTCGATAGCTGGATATCGATGTCGATATTGTTACGTACATGGGTTCGTTTCATGTTACGTAGATAACGAGGAAAACACCTGGTGACTTGATCAGAAACTTTGTTACAGGTTTTCAGTACTAAAATTCAGTATTTACAAGTATAGAGCAGTTCTATAGACTAGCAACGGAGACGAGGTTAATAGTATTTCACGTGTTTCCCTTCTGAGTTCTTTAATTTATTGACATCTTGTGACCGCTGTTCCAGCGTCTTACAAATTGACCTAACGCTAACGTGATCAAGTAGGTTAAAAAATCGCGCTAAGCACATTGATTGATTGCTATTCGAAAACTGAATCCCTGTAACGCGCTTATATATTAAGCGAATCGGTCGACAAAATTTTGTCTCACGGTAAAACCCGAATCGTTGTAACAATGGTAAGAATACGGCAAAAATGCATATTTAATTAATTATGTCAAGCGAATTTCAACTCTATAACGACTGTGATATTACGAACTATTTTGCATGTTTATAACAATATGATAGCTAAAAAAGTTGGCACCGCAGATGTTCTTGTTCAGAATTGACAGAGTACTTTTTAAATCTAAATGTTAAAGAGTTTTGTCGTAGAGGAAATGCCTTCGTCACAATCATTTCGCCCCATCCGAAGAATAAAGTCACATTTCATATGCTTATGCATGGGACATATAACTATCATCTTCTGATAGGTCAATTTATAGAAGTAGGCTTTATTTTGTGTAATTCTATAGTACAAAAGGGGTGATACTAATAGTAGTGGAATGTAACATCTGTACCTGTTGGTATTTTTGAAAATTTTTATAAGTCGAATATATATTGCTATTTCTCTTCCTCTCATTAATTTTACTGTTTAATTACATTCTGAGCCATACAGTGGAGCAATAGAAAGCTTATACATAGAGTGGAGGAACTATAGAGACAATAAGAGATGTGCGATAAGACACTCACACATATCTTTGTCTAATCACACATAAAAATGAAAAATAGGGAACTTCATTCGCTATCTCTTTTTTATAGACATTTGGTTACCCTACACTAATATAATAACTCTATGTTCTGAGCACACCTCAACTTACCCCATAGACAATTGTGTGATGAATTTAATGTTTTAAATAAATATCGATAAGGCAAGCACATCACGATTTTATCACCGAGATACAAGATATTCACACCTGCCGGTGCTGTATCGTACTTATCGTTTTTTTAATAACTTTAAGCAACGAATAAGATTAGCAAGAAATGTATCCAATAATCGAAATTTTTAAATTTATTGTCACTTACTACATGTTGTTCTCTTGGTAGTTCTTTACAATATTAACAGATAACTAGATACGCCGTGTTGTATCCGGCTGAATAGAATAGTACCACCCTCATTTCTTACCGAGGTGACGTAAAAGCGACTAAGGTAAGTCGATCCGCGGTGTGGTATCCGGCTGAGTAGAATAAATCAACCTCATTTCTTACCGAGGTGTCGTAAAAGGCGACTAAGGTAAGTTGACCCACCGTGTGGTATCAAGTTTAGTAGAATAGACCACACCCTTTCTTACTGAGGTGTCGTAAAATACGACTAAGGTAAGTTGACGTCAGGCAGGAGGCCGGTCGTAAAAACGCAGCCACATCATGTGACTGTGCCGACCCCACTTAGTGTGGGATTAGAGCAGGAGGATGATGATTAACAGATAACCAGTCAATCCTATATATACCTCGACGTTACATACATATATCCCCAGAATTCTCTAGAGATATGTAGATTTCCTCACGATATTTTCCTACACCGAAAAGCGTGCGATAAAATGTAAAAATTAATTAGACACAAGTTTTAACAGAAAAACTCATTGGTGTCTTACCCGGGGTTTGAACTCATGACCCCTTCGAATCTCTATATCATCTATCATAAAGTCCATCACAGCTATCATAAAGCCGGAGTAATTAAATAAAAATAAAATTGTGTTTTTAACAGATATTTTCAGATATATAATAAAGTTAAAAACTATAAATACATTCCAACAGCTGCCACGCTAACTATAAATATAAAATAATTAATAATAAAATACAATCAATAATTACTAATTATTTAAATGTAGGCAATGTCTAGTTTTAATTAAATAATGTAATAAAATGATTTAAGTAATTGGAAATCACAGCGATTATGTGAAATAACTTTAGTGAAAAAATTTAAGAAATTATAACATTTGTTTACGAGACACTCGAAAATTATTTATAGACACAGTAAGTGTTAAAGTAACATTCATATTACAGTATATTTTTTGATTTTAAATAAAAAAAAATCTTTAATAAAATAATAAAAAGCATCGTTAAGTATATTTGATATGTATAATAAAATTTATTACCTACACCTATGAAATAAATGTAAATCTATTAAATTTCTTTAATAAATTTTATTTTTATTTTAATTATCCCACGTTGACTAGTAAATTTGTTCGTTAATTATTTGATGAGTGTGTTAGTTTTCATTATCAATGGTAATTAACTGGGGCCCGTGGTTTCACTCGTCTTACAAAAGTTGTCATAGACAAGATTAACCGGCCTTACGATGGTGTTTCCCAGCGTTAGTAGAGTTTCTGCGCTTTACTCTCTGTATTTCGCACCTTCGGCAAAACTTTTGCGTCCGTCCTACCCGATGAATCTTTTAAAGCCGAAATACAAAAAATATTAAAATTATTTTGATATTGTATAATCCGCGATAAAGTAAATAAAAAATATATATAATGCTAAATGTAGAGAGAACTATCCGTTTTCATACATGATACGTGCAGGATTCGTATAAACACATGCACAAACCTCCACCACCGCCACCACAATACATAAGCACTTCATGTTCACTATCACAAACTCAACAATCGTTTCGCTCCGTAACCGAAGCATCATTAGGAGATAGACTCCACGACAAAATCGCAATGCTAGTCGGTTCAACCCCACCATTTATTTTATTTTGCCTCCTAACGCGTGTAACAAACTTGAACTAGAAACATTTATCTGATCGTTTTTATCGATCGCTTTGAAAGTCATCAGGAATAAACAGTATGTACTCGGTTCGAAAAAAGTTTAGTATACTTGTTGACTGGCCCTTTGGCGCAGAGGGTAGTGACCCTGCCTTGAGCTCCGCGTGTCTCGGGTTCGATTCCTGTCGATGGCCAACGCCTTCTATTAATCCATTTGTTGGTCTTCGAGTCTACCATAACACAAGTATTAATTTGCTTACTTATTTATTTATTTATACTTATGAGTATTTAAATTGTATGGTAAAATGTAGGACATATAAACTTGTATGCTTTTCAAGTTTGTAATTAATGCTTAGATCAAACGGTAGCGCATTTCCATTCAATGTGTTAATTTATAAATAACATTACATATTTTTAAAGACCACCCTCTTTCTTGCCGAGGTGTCGTAAAAAACGACTAAGGTAAGTAGACGTCAAGCGACGGCTGGTCGTAAAATACGTAGCTGAGTGTTTATAACATGTTGACCCTACTTAGAGTGGGATAAGGGCAGGAGGATGATGATGATTATCAACTCGTTTTGACAGCATAACGTCACTCTAATTTCAATATCCAACGCGATTTAGACAGCCATTGTCAGTAAGTGACACAAACTCGTAAACTGTTGGAGCCATAACTCTCAGGCATCCTTGCCCAAACGATTACCTGGGCCCTACTCAAGTATAATAGGAGCCGGTCAATAAAACCTTCAACTCATTCGACGGGAACATCTGTCCGCGAGAAATGCAAATAATTGGTGCTTCGGCCGGCCCACGTCCGAACAGCTTTAATTAGTTTACAATTTTGTTTGAGAACCCTATGAATATTAAGGGCCGACCGTTTAATTTACTACTTTCCCGCTCGGAGCAATTAAACGCCGAAAAACAGAACTAGCTTTTATTAATATTGGGAAGCAACTAAAGCAACTGGCGCCTTGGGTCATGGGAAAAAAATACCCGTGCCGCGCTTGCAGGGTTCCGTTATTTTTTTTATAAAAAGGAACATATTAAAACAGATTGCGTAAATAATGTTTAAGTTAGTCGTCAGCGTAATAATAATACATGCATTTGTTCATTTAACGAATTATTCCGTAGTAGAAACTTCCATAGTAATTGAGCTTGAGCAATATTGACGAAAATCGATTGAAGTTTATACACTGGGTTAATATATGGAATATAAAACGTTAGGTTTTTCTTTCTGGAATAAGAAAAAATATTGAAGTAAGTGAAGTAACCGGGGACCCGAGAGCTGGCAGCTACCTTGGCCAACGAATAAGTTTGGCAATACAAAGGGGCAACGCTGCCAGTATTTTAGGAACTCTACCCCATTGCAATGGAATGGATGGTTTTGATTTAGTGTAAATATATATATATATATATATATATATATATATATATATATATATATATTTATTAATTTTTATTTTTATTCTTTAGTTATTATTTAATTAGATTTAATTTGTTTTTTTTTCAATGCTTGTTTTTGTAAAATAGTTTAGTTTAGTAAATAGTTAAAAATAATTTAATTAAAAGTATAGATAAATATTTCAAAACAAAAAAAGAAAGTAAGTGAAGTATTTTGATATTCAAGTTTACAAAGTCATTGGTATAGCTCATTTTAGATTGTGTAAACTGATTCTTTAACTGAAAAGTTTTCTTAAATAATGAAATCCCTTATAAAATATAAATAAAACTTGTTATATATAGCACGTATCATTCTTCTTCTATCTCAACGGACAAAAGGAGAATAAGAATATATAATATATAATTATATAGTGATATAATAAGCAGATAACACGTTATCACCATTGCTGGCTATGGGTTTCTTCAATAATTTTTTACGTCATACGAAAACGTGCCGATTGGGATTGATGGCTCCCCGCTACTATCTTGAGATCGTCTGTGATCTCGTAAATAAATAATACTATAGAGATAGACTACCAACACTAAGTTTCCGGTGTGTGGCTGCTATTCCTTCGTACCACATGCCCCACACATACACTTCAACTTCGCGACACTATATCGATAAATTTAGTCTATTCACATCATATAATTTCAGTCTCGATCAAGTAGAGATATAAGTAGGTATACAGCTCGTTCACCCGCTGAGTGGCTTTAAGCTTTCTTATTAGAATTTTATTAATTTGTATTAAAACAAAGGGATGTCAGGACAGTCTGAACTCCATTTGAGAAGGCTGCGATCGTGATAACCAAAGGGACCCTAAAAGCTGGAATTTATTCGTCAATAAGCGTTTGTTGGACATTATCGTAAAAGTATTTAATAGTTGGCAAGACGAGCCGCTCCTATTAGAGTAAGAGTTATATGACAGACGAAATAACGAATTCCGCCGGCCCGCTCTGACAGTCGTAACGGATAACTTTTAAACATTAATTTATATTCCATAATTGTTTGCCTTTTGCCAAATTCTAAATCAATCAGTTTTACAGAATGTTATAGTTTTTACCTTGATTTTTTTCAAAGATGCCAAACTTTCAGATTTAATTCGTTTTCCTTGATTATTACTGATCGTCCAAAGCGTCTTTCAATTTTAACTACACTTGACTATACGTGTTTGAACACTTATTACAGAATAAAATAAAAAAAATTTTTGCACGTTTTTGAAATCTGTATTGAAAGATTTAACAAAATTTTCGAGTATTCATGAAACCAACCTAATTAGACATGAATATTGTAATTCACTTGTAGAAGTTAAAAATAACTTAATAGTTTTGCGTTGTAAATAAAATTTCTGAATAAAACGTAACAGATAAAACCTGAATAACTTCCCACTCGTTGCCTACAATAGAATTCAACGTATGTCAAGCGCACTACCATAATACCTTCCTTACAGATTTTCTAGGCTTGACACAATATGTATTGGTGGAATCTATTTTGCTTGGATGAAATCTTGAATTGGTGATTTTGTTCTGCAGTCTTAGACATTAATTGACATTCAAGGTTTCCTATAGATAAATAAACTGTTTTATTTTTAATAAACGAAACTGATTTTTTTAGGATTATCTTAACTACAGTACTGAGCTACTGATAATGAAAGAACATATTGAACGTTTTTGTGTAAATAAATATTTTAAATTATAGATAAATATAACTATATATTATTAAACACATACCACGTTCGTTAGTGTGTTTAACATAATTTTGAAAAATATTAAAGGAGGGATTTTATGTGTTTTCTTCAACATAGAAGATATTGATAATTAAGGTTTAGCTGTAAACAAAATGATAGCGAAATATTGGAAAAGTTCCAGCCGCCTGGGAAATATAGCAAAATATATTTCCCAGCACTTTTAAATAATAATATAAATAAATATAACACAATAATGTGTAGTTTAATAGTTTTTTAATGAGTTCGATAAGGCATATATATAATTTATAAAACCTACAATTCTCACTCTAATTTCTAACAAAAAAATGGTCACTTATAATCCATTTATTGGAAGGCTATTTAGCGATAAACTATTATTTCTTATCAACGTTAATAGTTAAGTAGCCTAAGTCATTTCATGATATTGATTGTTTACACAAAGCAATTAAAATAAAATATTTTTCAATCATCGCAAGTTCAAAACTAACGCGCGCGAAAATTAAACAATGGATCTCACTCTAGCCATAATATGTTCTAATGCACTTGTATAAAATAGAAAGTGTAACTCCGAAACGGCTGGACTGATTTTAAGGAAGGTTTTTAGACAATCTTTAAATTATCCCAGCAGATAATGCTGTAAGGTTGATGACAAGCAGGAGCAAAGTTTTATTAATCATCATCTTCCTGCCCTTATCCCACTCTAAGTGGGGTCGGCTCAACATGTTATAAACATGCTGTCACATGATTTGGCTGCGTTTTTACGACCGGCCGCCTGCCTGACGTCAACTTACCCCTGTCGTATTTTACGACACCTCGGTAAGAAAGAGGGTGGTCTATTCTACTATACCGGATACCACACGGTGGGTCAACGTACCTTAGTCGCCTTTTACGACACCTCGGTAAGAAATGAGGTTGGTCTATTCTACTCAGCCGGAAACCAACGCGGGTCGACTTACCTTAGTCGCCTTTTACGACACCCCGGTAAGAAATGAGGGTGGTACTATTCTATTCAGCCGGATACCACACGGCGTGAGAAAACTTTTATTAATATATGTTTTAATTTAGCCCGGCAAAGCGGGCTGAATATGTATACACTGTCCATTATATTAACCATCTTTTGACAGATTGACGATTTACATATTTAGTGATGTCCTAAAGATTCTCGTATGCGATACCATTCCGATTATAGTACCTACTATCATTAATCGAATTACGTACCTAAGTAATTCGATTAATGATAACCTACGTAAACTAATAACAGATATAGAAATCAACATTTTGATTTAATATTGCCTTAGTTTTTTGAAAATAAATGTTAATCCGTGTGTATTTATTATAATCATAAAAAATATATTATACATCAACTGGCAACATCAACAGACCTTCCGCTCGGCCGCCATTTTGACGTGATCTGTCACTCTCAACGAAACGCCCGTGATAGTCACACGCATTTACGTTCGCTGAGTGTTCTCTCGCATCTGTTACACCTTGAGTTAAGTAGCTTTATTCCTCGGAAAAACTTTTGTGAAACTTATATTAATTGATCGTGAAAATGCCGAAAGGACGTGTGTTGAAAGCACAATCGAGACAGTTAGTGTTAAAACTTCATGAGTATTTTGAGCAAGAAAATCAAAATGGCGGACCTCTTATACCTATCACGCAAGTCCGAAACCGTGTTGCAGCCGCGTTGGGGATCAGTCTATCAACTGTGACTAAAATCACTACTGATGCCTACGGCAGGAGCGGCTTGGAGCAAAACAAACCATCTACACCAAAAAGAAAGCGCCGGGCTCATAAGGTGACAGCTGTTGATGACTTTGACGCTGACGCTATTCGTCGTCATGTATATGATTACTACTTGAGAAAAGAAATTCCAACTTTGAGAAAACTTATTGTTTCTTTGAAAAGAAGTGGTCTATTTCATGGTGAAAAATCTTCTTTGGTCAAAGTTTTGAACACAATTGGCTTTTCATATAAAAAGTTAAATAAAAGAAAATTATTAATGGAACGCACAGATATAGCTATAGCACGTTGTGATTTTTTAAGAGAGGCAAAGAAAATACAAGATTGGGCAAATATATGGTTTTCACGGATGAAACATGGCTCAACGCTAACCACACACTATCTCGTTTCTGGACTGATGATACTGCTGATTCCACTTCCTCAGTACCAATGGGAAAAGGTGAGCGCCTAATCATTTGCCATGCAGGTACAGCAAAAGGATTTGTACAAGACGCACTGTTGGCATTTAAATCGAAGAAATCAAATGACTACCACGAAGAAATGAATGCAAATGTGTATGAAGAGTGGTTCAAAAAAATGCTCATTTCATTGGAAGAACCATCAATAATTTTTATTGATAATGCGCCCTACCACTCCCGTCAAATTGACAAAATGCCAACACAGGCTAATAAAAAGCATGAAATAATTAATTGGCTTCGGGACAATGGAGAAAATGTGGACGACTCAATGTTAAAAGTTGAATAATTAAAAATATTAAAAACCAAAAAGAGAGCAAAACGCTATGTAATCAATGAAATGGCAGCAGAATATGGCCATACTGTTCTTCGGATTCCTCCATACCACTGCCAGTACAACGCAATAGAACTTATACGGGCACAAGTAAAAGGGCATGCTGCGAGATGCAATACAAGCCCCCCATTCACAGCGAATAAAATGTTGGAATTGCTAAAAAATGCTTGCACCCACGTAACGGCCGAGAACTGGGCAAGTGTGGTGGAAAGAACTAAAAGAGTAATATTCTCTGATTGGGAACGTGATATTGCGTTTGATAATATATTATCTACACAAGAGCTAATAATAACTGCTACTGAAGACTCCTCATCGGAGGAGTCTAGTGTTGATTATCATTCCGACGACTCGTGCTAATAAAATAAATTAAAATATCCTGATTGTTTTATTTGTATTCATGTATTAACTAAGAAGAAAGTAAAACTTTATATAATGTTATTAAATGTCTTTTAATACTCGTAACATCGATTTCTACCGATTATTTTTAATCTGTGGCATAATCGTAGTAACCATTATGTGTGACATCACTAAGTGGGCGGTACCCATCCATAAAGTACAAATATTATTTGTATGATATTTGTACGTAAGCAATACAAAACTTAATGAGCGTGAGCTGTCAAAAGACTGATAATATGATGGACGCAGTATACGTATACCTAATATAAAATAATATATATACTAATTCGTTTTTATTCATTGATATACTCGTGATGCCTGTTTTATAAATCTCTCTTCAAATATATCGTATTCATATATTCAATATTTTCAATTCAAATATATTCATTTTTTTTCAAACATATCGCATTTTACACCAGCTGCCAACATCTTATTTTTCTTAAATGTCAGTAAAAACTCTAATGTCTATTAATCTATACTAATATATAAATCTAAAGAGTTTGTTTGTTTGAGGAACTACTGGACCTATTTGAGTATAAAATAGTTCAATTACCGAAGGCTTAGACTATGTAACATCACGCTAAGATGAATAGGAGAGGAGCAGCAATAAAAAATATTGCGAAAACGACAAAATTTAAAGGTTTCCTTGCATGCGCTAAGTAAACGGTGAAAGTTATTCAAAACTATCTTCACGATGACTACTATTATGATTACTATTATGAAAATTTCAATTCGGGAAAAATATTATGAGACACTACTGAATTCCATGCGGGTGTATTCGCACAGCTAGTACTTTATACAATTCAACCTTTTTTTCAAGATGCTTCATGATATAAATAATAAATAGATTTTTTTTCTTCCTGTTCTTATCCCACTCTGAGTGGGGTCGGCACAACATGTTAAACATGTTGTCAAATGATTTGGCTACGTATTTTACGACCATCTGCCTGCCTGACATCAACTTACCTTAGTCGTCTTTAACGACACCTCGGTAAGAAGAGGGTGGTCTATACTACTCAACCGGATACCACACTGTGCGTCAACTTACCTTAGTTGCCTTTTACGACACCTCGGTAAGAAATGAGGGTGGTATTTTCTACTCAGCCGGATACCATACGACAAGTCGACTTACCTTAGTCACCTTTTACGACACTTCGTTATGAAATGAGGGTAGTACTATTCTATTCAGCCGGATACCACACGGCGTTGTATTAAAAATTAGAATATTTAACAAAAATATCATGCTTTACTGCTGATTCGAGAATTTCTTCTACTTAGAAGAAATTCACTGGAAACTAGGCTAAAATAACACACATATTAAACGTAAATGATTTCATTAATAATGATTCCATGTCCCGGTGTCACACACTAAATTATTGTGTGATCGTTTTATGATCTTACACGATGGTGCCTGTTGATGGCATTACATAGTAAGTTTTTATTTGCATTTTATTGCTTGCCAGTTCGTAGTCACGATTTACAACTTCGAATTAGTGCACATGTATATTGTTTATGACAGTTAGTTTTGCTGACGGATGACTAGACGGATAAATAAGAGAAGCAGATTGGATTAAAATTGAAAATTTCGAATCAGACATGAATTTTGTTTATGTTACTCGTAGTTACTTTTGTTTATGGACAATGGATGGTGTTCTTAAAAAGTGTTCGTATATAAATTCTGCGTGTATCAGGTATGAGAACGAATAGTACAGTCTATATTTTGCATCACATTTTTTTTATCGCAGATAATGACAAAATAATATTTTCATTACTATTGTATTATGGACCTCCGCAAAGTAACGCCTAATTCTATTAATTATTTGAATGTAGTGCATTTTATTGAATACT
The DNA here is from genome assembly GCA_947086495.1 of Morpho achilles. NCBI lineage: Eukaryota > Metazoa > Arthropoda > Insecta > Lepidoptera > Nymphalidae > Morpho > Morpho achilles. Next base: position 8,406,628 of record CAMTZB010000022.1, on the reverse strand, counting down.
AGCGGCCTGCCCCTGCTTCGCACAGGTATAAAATATCCCGTGTCAGTCAGTGTAAAAAAAATTATTAAAATCGATGGAGTAGTTTTGATTTATTCATTACTGCCCGGGGCCCGCAAGCATTAAATTTGGAGAAAAACAATTTCCTTTCCCTATACCAAGAAGATTTCCTGCTATCTTTGGAATATATAAATTCGTATAGTACATTTTTACTTATTTACTTTTACATTTTCCCTATGTATTTTATTTTTACAATTAATTACAGAATGTATTTAAACAAACTCTTGAAAGAGCGACATAGCTGCTAAAGTCGAAGTGTTATAGGGCGAAGCGCGGCGTCCTCACGGCATTCTAAATCTGTAATATCTCCAAAAATGTTGACTTAAATTACATGCTGTAAACGGCCATATTGATCTATATTAAATAAACTATTTATTTAACGTACTTAATTGGATAAGGATTAATGCTGTATTGTATAAAAATTGCTTCAAAAATATGGCATAATTTTTCTTAAAAAGTAAATGACAAAAAATGCTATAGTGGGTTATCCATAAGAGATAGACATATACCATCGCGGACTTTTCTGTAGACCTTTTCAAGATGTACAAATACTTAGTACTCCGTATTGAATGTTATTATACGTACAAACCTTCCTCTGGAATCACTCTATCTATTAAAAAAAACCGCATCAAAATCTTTTGCGTAGTTTAAAAGTTTTATGCGTACATAGGGATATAGGGACTTTGTTTTATAATATGTAGTCATGATACAATTGGCAATTTCGAATTATTTATCATGAGTATTTCTTTTTTCCTTCACCGGAAGAACAAAAATATCGTGCGGAATGTGCATATCTCTAGACAATTCTGGGGATATGACGTGTAACCTACCAATCCGCATTGGAGCTGCGGTAGGTCCTAACTCCAATCCTTCTCTACAAAAGAGGAGAGAAGAGGCCTATTCCCAGCAGTTCCTAGTGGAGATTAATAGGCCGCTACTTTACTTTACTTATTTCTTTTTTTTTAAAGTAAGTAGATGAATGGATGGATATTTAAAAGGAGCAGGTATTTTAGATAGAAATTGAAAACGTTGAATCAAGCCACATGCATATTGTTTCTGATAGTTACTACCGTTGATGGAAAAATAGATTGAATTTATGTATAGTAGTGTTAAAATGCAGCAAGTATGAAGTAAATGCAGTCTGTTTACTGAATATAATACAATGAGCAACATGCTGTCACATGATTTGGTTGCGTTTTAACGACCGTCCGCCAGCCTGACGTCAACTTACCTTAGTCGTATTTTATGACACCTTGGTAAGAAAGAGGGTGGTCTATTTTAAACCGGATACCAGGCGGTGGGTCAACTTACCTTAATCGCCTTTTACGACACCTCGGTAAGAAATGAGGTTAGTGTATTCTACTCAGCAGGATACCACACGGTGGACTTTGATTCAAAGTGATTATAGGTTACAATTTCGAATATCGAATTACTGAGCATATAAGCTACATTTGCACTTCAGGTTTTTTGCTCCTGCGGCTGAGACGTGAAAGCGTAACAGACAGACAAACTTTTGTAGTTATAATACTAGTATAGAGATTATATTGTATGAAAACCGATAGAAAGCAGTTTAAAACGAAGACAACGCATGCGGTTCTCAAGTTGTAGGCGTAACTGACAAATAGTTTTTTTGCATTTATAATATTAGTGTGCATTCTTATACCAACCTTTACATTCCACTGAAGTTTGATATCAATGTCTATTTGAAATTGATATATGTTTAGCTAATAGCAAAAATGCCGTGTTGTATCCGGCTGAGTAGAATAGTACCTCCCTCATTTCTTACCTAGGTGTCGTAAAAGGCGACTAAGGTAAGTTGACCCGCCGTGTGACATCCGCGTGAGTAGAATAGACCATCCTCATTTCTTACCGAGGTGTCGTAGAATACTACTAAGATAAGTTGATGTCAGGCAGGCAGCCGGTTGTAAAATACGTAGCGAAATCATGTGACAACATGTTTATAAAATGTCGTGCCCACCTCACTTAGAGTGGAATAAGGACAGGAAGATGGTGGGAAGAAAAGATATAGCTAATAGCAAAACTATTTATTGGAAATATTCTTCCGCGGTTTACTTTTTTACTTTAACTGTCAAAATTGGTAATTAAGCGCTAATTAAGGGCAATTTATTTTTAACAGATGTCATAAACATAATTATAATTATTTACATACATAATTTAAGTTACATTCGTTGGTGTTTGCAAAACTCAATGAGTAATTAATAAATTAACTCTAAATTCTTACACAACTATCTATATTTTTACATAATAATTATATAATACAAATTTTATTTGTCTATAAAAATTCATTTGAAAATCAATTCTGTACGTTGCTGTTGTTGTTAATTATTTTATTTTACAAACATAATTTAACATTATTATTAAATGAATTAGATACCTAAAACTGTACATACTAGTGGCCTTTTCGGTTAGACTTCGCGAACCTCAATTCTGTAATGAATGTATCACGCCCATTATCAAATATCATTAAATGCAACATGGTTCTGAAACTTTAAAAAAAACATAGTTAATATTAATATTATTTAGAAATTAAAAAGCTGTGATGGCCTAGCGGTGCGACCGTGTGAATCTCTAGAGACGATCATGGGTTCAAACCCGGGCAGACACCAAGGAGTTTTTCTAATAAAACTTATGTGTCTAATTGATAATTACAATTTATCACACGCTTTTCGGTGAAGGAAAACATCGTGAGGAAACCTGCATATCTCTAAAATAGAATCCTGGGGATTTGTGTAACCTACCAATCCGCATTGGAGCAGCGTGGTCCAACCCTTCTCTTCAAAAATGGAGAGAGGAGGCCTATGCCCAGCAGTGGGATAATAACAGGCCGTTACTTATTATTTAGAATTTGTCAGCCCCAAATATACGAAGGGTTATATAGATAACCATATCTTTTTCTTTTTAGTTTTAGTAGTTTACATATATTACAAAAGTTAAATATAAATAAATAGATTTTTATATTCTGAAAAATCCTCAACCCCAAATATGCAAAAAAGGATTACTAGTGCCGGCAAGGATTCGAGGACATTGCATGTTACCACCAATGTATGAAACACCGGCATTTTATAATATATAGTCATTTTTGTCTGTTGTCTGGAAGTGATCACAACAGTGTGATAAGACCGCCCTTTGCACTTTTAATTGTTTCTATTATCTATGTCTCTTGTTCTTTTCACTCTGTATTTTATTTGTGCAATAAAGTTATTCTTCTTCTTTACATACATACTTAATAGTAATAAATATGTGGGACACTCACACACACAGTATACCTTAATCATTAAATACTACAATATGAGCATGGGTTAAACTAGTGAAAAAATAAAATGTGCAGGCTGTAAAGACTACGTTTGATAAGTTAAATTAAGTTAAAAAACGCCCAAATATCTTATTTTTGGAGAGTTGTCTGATAAATAAATGATCTAAACAGGGACAAATCAAAAAGTACAAAACTACCACCTTAATTAACTAATTATTTATTACCAGGTTATTGAAACATCAGCTATAGCTATAGAATATTATTTTTATTTTTATACATATGCTGTAAATAAAGTAACCTTAACTTGACCAATCTATATGATGCGTCGCAAATTATTTTAAATGAATTGAAGACGTATTTCAAACTGTAATTCTGTAAAATGTCAATATGGGATATAAATCCATCTTAGCCTGTTAAGTACTTTACAATGTCCAAGAATTTTTTAAATGGTCGGATTTTAATCTTTATCGGCAACACATATACACAAATTTTTAGGTATGAGACGCTGAATATATACAAGTATTTCCTTTGAAATATAAACATATCATTTCGTTCTTTTTGTTTCTAATATGCAATAAATAGGGTAATAACGACGCGGCGCACCGGGGGGCGGCAACATGGCGTCTAATTGTTTGTAATTAGCGGCGGACGCGGCCTCGACGGTTCTCGTGTTTATTGTCTGTTTATTACTTAATACCTTATGAGTTCGATATTGAGAAGTCTATTTTAGAGAAACATAATAGCCGAACTTGCCGACAGAGAAGCCCGATGGCGATTAAACGCGTGCTTGTCTATCATATTTTATGTGCCGATCACGGTATGCTGCAATCTGACGTTGGACCATGATGTCCCATTTGCTGTGGTTTATATATTTTTTATTTATTATTATTCCGGGATACTTTACTACCCAAAAGCACTAAGTGTTCGGACAATGCATGTTTACAGTGATAACAAATGATTCCAAAATTTAATTTTTTTATTTATTATAATATCTTATAAGATATTATAATAAATAATATAAGCTTATAAGCTATTACAAATTTTTACTCCTTTTTATGACAATATCTATGCAAAAGCAGTTGGTAACAAGATTAATATAAAGGAGGCCTTTGGCACTCGCACTAGGATAACCTGTTCCACGTTATTTGGTTTTGGTACCATCAAATTATTAGGGTATGGGGTACAATAATAGTTTCTCTCTTTCTCACTGCTCTCAGTGGATGGGATAGCTTTGCTTGCAATATTTCTAAGTGTTCAAATTAAATGCGAAGATAATCCTATCACGAAGTGGCAAGCGTGGCGCATATAGTACTTAAAACCGTTGGGGTCCTAAGGTGTTAAAAGCACAGCGTTAGTAGACTCCCCACTGAGGATCACTAAAACGTCACAGGAAGCCGCTGGATCTACTAAGATCATGTGGCGTGAGAATGTAATGACCAGATCTAAGCCTAAATACATCGGAAAAGCGCATGATAAGCTATAAGAATTAATTAAGTAAAAATTATTTTGGAAATATCGAAGTACCTACCCGTGCTTTGAACTCGCAACCCCCGTGGTAGAGGTCGCGCCGTCGCGCCATTTAGCTATCACGACTATCGGTATCTTAGTTGATGTAAAAGAAGTTGAAAAATGTCGTTGTATTGATAGATGTCGAATGAAAACTATCTTATGAAAACCAATTGCAATGGATAATCCTTTATTCCTTATACATATATCCTTATTCCTTTCCACTATATATTGGTCAGCCATCGCCTTATCCCTTCGCCTTTTCCGTTGTATTATATAATTATAACTAGAAAAAAATCTAAAGATACGACGATTTTGATATCATTTTTTAATTAGTTGCGATGTTAATTACAATAATAACAATCTTATTAATTTATAATTAATGTTAATTTTTTTTATTGCTAATTGAAATTACACTCTTGGCTATTGGTATAATTTTATTTTCGACATTTTATTTGACATGATTTTAAACGATGCTCTTATTGAGGTTGATTACACGAAACGATGTTGATTATACGAAAAAAAAAATATTAGTACATCATAACCAGAGACAAAATTGGTTGCTGATTCGCTTGTTACTAAAAATTGTGTTGACTGAACATAATATACATTTTAACTAGTGCTGCTATCTAATGTATCTTTGGTGTATCTAATAAATAAAAATAAAATATAGTGAATAAAGAACCGGCTAATTAATTTCTGGTCTATTCCACGGACATAACATTCGTAAAATGCCGGCCGGCGCCTCGTACTATTACATCTTTTAGTCTATGGTTATTATTACTATTCTGTTGTAATGCGTTAGAACATAAAAACACGTATCGAATTGTGATGAGATTTTTATTGAATGGCTGCGGTCGGGGATTTACAAAGGATGCCCAATACCAACCGTAATTTTTATTATTTTAATAATATGTTTGGAATAATTTCGATTTTTGTATATACATACGATTTGGAAATGTATAAAATTCATTAGGACATCAACACTACTATATTAAATGTTATAATATAACTATTATTTTTAGTAAAGCGTCGTGTGAGCACTTTTTTCGAATTGAATAATTTTGTTAGTCCTAATGGCTTTAACAGCGTCACCGGAAGGACGGGCGAGAGCAGAAGCTTTGCCGAGTAAAGTTGGTAAGAGCGAGTGCATTGACGCATTTGCAACTCCCTGCGAGCGTCATTTTAAGGGTGGCTTGCGAGACCAAACCTCAACTTAAAGCGACGCGTTCTACAGGTCTATATCTGACCATTGACTTAGAAGAAGTCTGCATTATGGAGGCCGTGGCAGAGAGCTAGGGTCGCTAGGGACACAAGCAAGTGGGTACCTCGTATTCGCCGGCGAAGACGCTGTGTGTGTGGATCTTGTTTGATGCTGATATAGCATCATCGGGGTCATTAAAGACGCTCTTAGGACGCCTGTGAGTAATGTTGGGAAACCGACGTGCTATCTTTGACGTTACAAAATGTCTAAAATAATGCATATCATGTTGTCGTTCTAAAGAAGTATTTCTGTAAGGTCGGACTGCTTTCGAGAACAATGTGTTATAGAATATTGTTCAAAATAAATCATAGCACCATATCTTCTACGACTAGGAACCGCTTCTTCAACGGGGTTTCGTATTAGAATAAATGATCATAATACTATTTGAAGTTTGCTGTTGGAGCACCTATATATTCAATGGGATTATCTTATAATAGTTTAGGTAGAAGCCACTGTTATGATGGAACGTATGACTTGGATGAACGCTCCAAGTGATGAAACAAGGAAGCGAGCTTATATCACTAGATACTTTTGGACAACAAACATTAACCTTTAGTCGTTCTCGGCTAGATATATTTTTCAAGGGATTTTCAAGGCACATCTTACGATCTTCTGGCGCTTAGATCTATGCTACGACGTTTTGTGTTAATCTAGAGAGTGCCATTCCAACATTTTAAGCTCTTTACAATAAAGTAAATAAGTACTAACTGTCATCTCACAAGTTAGGAAAAGTATCTCTTATAAGATATTACTGCACCTATGCATTTTATTAGGTAGTGTCACTTTAGTGTGGAGTGACACCTGACGCTTACGTGACATCGAGTAGTAATTTCATGTATTTTTTTCCGTAATACGAAGAAAGCCTATGGAGTATTTTAATTAATATTACAAATCGAAAATCTGTCTGTCTGTAATGCTTTCATGGCCCACTCGCTGGAGCTATTTTGGAATTTAATGCAACCGAAGCTAAAATACCGAGCTAACATATAAGATAAAAAATAACGGTTTTTACTTGAGCACCATTCGCATTGGAGCGGCGTGGTAGGTCTTAACTACAAACCTTCTCTCCAAAAACAGAGAGAGGAGGACTATGTCCAGCAGTGGGATAGTAACAGACCGTTACCTTACTTTACTCTACTATTGAATGTAAGTTGTATCTGTACATGAAATTTAATTAAGTTACATTGTTATATGTAACAACAAAGCGGGTGGAAGCTTTTTCACTGGACCAACCAATTTGCACTTGCGCCCAGCAGCGTGGCGTCTTAACTCCAATCCTTCTCTCCCAAAACAGAGAGAGGCGGCTTATGCCCAGCAGTGTGATAGTGACAGGCCGTTGCTTAACATATGCGACGTAAAAGAGCATTAATATGCTTTTTCTGTAATAAAATCGATAATTAGTTAAGTTTCGCCATTACATAAAATTAATATTAAACAGATGTTAATACAGAAAGCTAATTATACAACCATATACTATATCTATGTTTGTGGGTCTGGGTATAAGATTTTATTGTAAAATTCCGCATACAATTTTAGCTTTGCCATTACATCAGTTTAAAAACACTTAAAAAGAGACTTATTCCGAAAGCTTACTACACCGTTGAGGATTACTTAGAAAACAGGAATATGTGGATATAGCTTGCTTAGACCCTGTACAAGACAGTAATGACTACATGTAAATAGTAATAAGAATTATATTTTTAAAAGAGCAACCGCCGAGTTTCTTACTGGCTCTTCTCAATAGGAACAGCTTTCCGAACCAGCAGTAGAGTTGACGATTCAAAAGCACTTGTTTAGAAGTTTATTTGGATAAAGAATATTTTGAATTGAATTGAATGATGTAAATGGGAAATTTAGATTCATACATGCAGTAAATGAATATAGCAATGCTTATAAGACAAGATATGATAGCAATAATTTATAGAATTAGGCGTTACTTTGCGGAAATCCATAATACAAAAGTAATAATAAAATTATTTTGCTATAATCCGCGAAGAAGTAAAATAGAAAATATATATAATGCTAAATAAATGTACGTGGACACTCGGTTATCATACCTGATACATGCAGGATTCGTAAAAACACATGCACAAACCTCCACCACCGCCACCACAATACACAAGCACTATATACGGTATATACGGAACGGGAATTGTGGTATTTCTATTCCATGTATGCGAAAATTTTATATCTTCATATCGTACTAGTTTGTGTGAACTCAATAAAGCATAATATGCATAAGATGATTTTTGCGACTTTATAGGTGGTCTTCCATATCACTTTTCAATCGATTGGTAAATTTTTTGATACAGGCATCAACGGAGTTTATCGGACGCAGATAAATACGTTCACATTCACAATATTAGTAAGGGCATATATATTCGACATCTATGTTTATCTCCGTACAAATCCCACGTATTGTGTAAGCTTGCAGACGTTAATTCGAACCGTTCCGCTTACATGGACGTGTGACGTATTCAACACACATACACACAAGAATGACGTCATCGGCCCCGCCCAGTCACGCCCGCTGTCGGCGCCCGGGTTCCCTCTCTACATTATAAATAACTAAAACAAAACCATATCTCAATCCTTTAAGGCTTATAGTAAACTGCACTACTAATTCCAACCGAGCGTAATACTTGAGCTATTTGAACTAGCGAGCTTTTGAAATGACTTGAATATGGTATGAAATAGCTTCACTTTAGATACGAGGGCAGTACTTTTGTAAGATTTACTCGTTTTATTTGTATTTCGAAAGAGGTTGTGGCCTTAATACCGAAAATAAAAATAGTATACCTAGTTTTTCTATATAAAAGTAATTGTAACCTTTACGTTAATAATCTGTGCCCATTTACTACCTTTAATTTCAGAGATTTTTTATCTGTTTTAGTTTAATTAAAGTAAACAGAAAATAATGTAATAATGTGTGTCTAATGTAATGACTTGCTCCTAAAATTACAATTTGGAAAGTAAAAATTGCTGCTGCTTTATTTATAAAATCTTATGTTTGGGTTTCTGCTAGGTGTTTATATTACTATAATTTGTATTTCATCACAAATTTCCATTTGATCTTTTTATATTTAGTCTCAAAAACAGTACAATATTTAACTTATATATTATTTTTAAATAAATTTTCATTTTGCTTGTGATATTCTTGCTATAAAAGGTAATTTGTTTAAATTACGATCATATAAAAATACAGAAAGACACACATATAATCCTAGTGCGAATGTTAGGTTCATGACAACGCAACGCAACGCTCGCATAACAAAATAAATATATAATTTTCTAAATTAATAAGCTCAAACAAATCTTGGACTCAAATTACTGTGTAAAAACTTACCATTGAACTACGAGTACGTGTAAATAGTTTTTAAAGTTTAGCCCATACTCCTATAGTTTAAAGTAGATATTCACAGTATAAATAAAGAAAGGTGAATCCCTTCATATATTTGTGCAAACGCTATTTATATTTGTGCAAACGCTATTTATATTAGTGCGTCGTCCAGACAAAAAATATGATCGTGCTAAGCCGCACGAACATTTAAGCTAAAAACATTTTGCGTTTATATAAGGGCTTGTAAAGGGATGAAGGATATCTGGATTGAAAAATTTTGCAACCAAACTTCATCAACCGATAGACGTTCCCTGGTAGAAATAGGTTTCTTTAACGGATCTTGGATCCAGAAACCCCCCCGACCTCTTAGAGTTCGTTCGAATACCTCGTAGGAGTCTACCAACGCTGCGCTTTCCGGTACGAGGTCACGATTCCAGCACCTTTGGACCCTAACGCTTAACGGTTCTATCTATGTGCCCTGCCTTTTGCCACATCAGCTTCGCAACACGGTGAGCTATGTCGGCCACTTTGCTTCTTCTACGGATCTCCTCACATCTGATCTGTCTTCGTAGATAGCTTGCTTCATCGCCCACTAAAGTGACTCTGAGCTTTCCTATGAGGCCCACAGTCAGTGATAATCAGTAATAAGTCAGTGATAACCATTAAGTCACTTATACACTTCAAAAATTTCAATCAAAATGCTTTAAAATATTATATGGTTAAAATTTAGCACAAAATCGACAGTTTTAGGCCAAATTTGCTTATGTTGTATCAACATCTATTTTTATTTAGTTTGAATTACGCTGCATCCGTAGCAATTCTGAGTTTTCTCGCGTCAAAATCACACCTACAGCTCTCCAAGTTGCTTTTAGCTACGAATGTCATCCTTACTAATACTATAAATGGAAAAGTCTGTCTGTCAGTCTGATATGTTTTTATGGCCAATTTTCTAAGCCTATATAGATGAAATTTGGCACAATTAATGTTTATATATTAGGATAAAATATTAAAATCGTCCAAAAAGTTATTTTGAGAAAGATTGTTTGTATATTCCGGTTATTGTTTATTTAATATAGAAAATCTTTGGGCCCAGACGTTATACTAATTATTTTTGTGTTGTTAAATAAAAAAATATTAGTTATCTTGGTAACAGTTATAGTTTGATTTAATTTCTATGGGGGAACTATAAAAAAAGAATTAATAGTTTAAGGTTATGTACAAGTATAACTAAAAGCTAAATACCATAATAACACATTAAAACGATAGGATTTGTGATGAATATATAACGATAAGGTATAATCATTGAAGTAAAAGTTGTTTTTTTTGCCAGAAAACAGACATTTCTAGAAAACAAATGTACTGTGATATTTTTTATTTAATCCCATAGAGATTAAGATCGTGAGCCATACAGCCAATGAGATATTTAATGGGAACGTTATAAAATTTATCGTGTTATTTAATACCAACAAAAACATTAAGAATTTTTTAATTTATTTATATGGGGTTTTTGTACAAAGCCCAATTTTGGCAGTCTCCTTTTACTGAGCTATTTTAACATATATTTCATATAAGTCATACTGGTTATTTATAAAAATTATCAAACTATATCGTTATAAAACGATAAATCTCTCTAAGTCTTCCCGGATCGAACTTATTTTTGTAATGGAGATATTTGCTGGGTTGGAGAGTGATAGAAGCTACTGTACTAATTTCAAGACTACAGTTCACGCGAACGAAGTTGCGGGTAAAAGCCTAGTATCAATACAATTTGGATTTTGTCAATTTTCGTATCAACAGAAATATGGCCAATGTTTCCGCTGTCATTAATCATAACAGACTGAACAAACTCCTTACATAAATTAACGTATCACATAACGAGGCGTCGTATTTCCTAAACCGCCAACATACCTGCGTATTAACAAAATATATGGCATGTTGTGTGTATAGTTAAATTAATTATTCATACAATCAATCGACATTAAATTATTAATCACATGTTAATTTTGGTGTGCTATGATTAAGTACTAAAAATGATTAATGGACGTCGTATTTATTATTTGTCACAACAAATGTCAGATAGGTATTTTTTTTTATTTTACTTACTGTATTAACGGATTAGCGACCAACGAGTCATGATGGCGTAAGGTACAGTCTCCCCCCCATCCCCTGCACTGAAAGGGGGTCAAGGGGTGCGAAACGGGGTGATCCAATAAATAGTAAATGTTAATAAAATTAGTCAAAATCCAGTGGCTGTAAGCTGTCGAATTTAAGACTGCATTATGAACTAGAAAGGCCTAATTGCTACCCTGTCGGACATTCACCCCGAAGAACTAACTGGGTTGCCAAGTGCTTACTTAGCAGTTTCCATACGAGTAGATCTCTCTTTTAACGGGAATTACTAAGTAGTATTATTAATAATTTAGTTGAACGTGTAGACATAGCAAGTAGTAAGTAAGTACCGGCGTGTTACTCTCCCACTGCTGGGAATAGGCCTCTTCTCCCCGTTTTTGGACAGAGGGATTGGAGTGAAGACCTACCACGCTGCTCCAATGCGGATTGGTAGGTTACACATATCTCCAGAATTCTTTAGAGATATGCAGGTTTCCTTATGATGTTTTCCTTCACCGAAAAGCATGTGATAAATTGAAATTATCAATTGGTCACGTAAGTTTTAACAGAAAAACTCATTGGTGTCTGCCCGGGTTTGAACCCGTGACCTCCTCGCACGGTGTTACCGCTGGGCTATCACAGCTTGTGTGTAAACATAACTTGTTTAATTTTGTGGCAGTAAAGATACTAAGTAATGATGAAGTTCAATTACGCAAAATAGTAATGTTTTATTGCCGTGTGGTATCGGGCTGATTAGAATAGACAACACTCATTTCTTACCGAGATGTTGTAAAAGGTGACTAAGGTAAGTTGACGTCAGGCATGCGGCCGGTCGTAAAATATCTAGGCAACTCATGTTACAACATATTATGCGCCACATAGAGTTGGATAAGGGCAGGATAATAATAGGATAATGTATGATAAATAATGTTGTTTTTTTTCGTAATATTACAAAAGAAAAAGTTCTCGTGTTAACCACTTTATCGTTTCAATGTTTATAATTCAGTTTTACATATGCTATCTAAGCCTGAAAAAAATAAGGCTTTTTATTCTGATGAAATCTCGGGTCGTAGATAAAACCCAGAGAAAACACTTCATTCATAAGTAACGATTTTACTTTTTACCTCCTATCGTACTAATAATCTAAAGGCGATTGTACAATTGCGAATGCGCAGGTCGTAGCAGAGTTCTAACGTTCAAATCTAGGGCTGTTGCTGTAGAGTGTAGTGTACTTACTACCAGTGTAGTGTACTTACTACTAGAACTTATAATCACTGTTGAATAATATCGGCTCGCTACCACGCACCACGTCTTAACTCAGCGCTTGCTAGTCTACGACTGACTCATTCCGCGCTTGCGCGTAATGCTTGGACGAGACGACAGATTCGACTTTACTTCATTATATGATTGTACATACATATATATCAATACACAACAGTTGCCTCTGAAGATTTTGAACTTAACATGCTTTAAAATCTTGAAGGATAAAGTCTACGAACGTCCTAATGTATCATCTACAAACATCGCCGGTCCGCGCTTTAAACTTTAATATGTCCTATCCAACATCCAATAAGCTTAGAATAAAATTTAAACGTTTAATTAAGTTTAGTTTAATTTTATTTATTTATTCATATTTACAAAAGTAGGTTTCATGAATTCAAATTAACTTTAGACACGCAAAATTCTTTGTTTTCTTAGTTTTGATGTTGTGATTTTAATGATAAAAGAATTGTTTATGGTTATTTTTCTCTAAAGCAAAAATATATTCTTGCGGTTTTTTCACTGTTCAGACTCATTATATTTTTTAAAATTGTAGTTACATTTAGTAAAACTAAGAATTATGTTTACTTAATCTAAAACAACAAATGTACGTAACAGAAACACATTTGATACTGTAGGGTAGCCATTCTTTTTAACATTATAGGATATTTTTTCTTCTGTTTTTGTGAGATTAAGATTGGTTGATTATATTACACCGACAACTGAAATTTTTTTTTGTGGCAAGTCTATACTTTTTAACATATAATATTAAAGCTAGTATTCAAAGAAACTCCTTGTGACTCCTTTAACTACAAAATTATACAGCACATCCTTATAAGGTATAGTAATGTAGTAACAGGCCTATATTTTACTTTACCTATTTCTATATTTACACTAATATTTAATTTATATTCATATTTTATGCAATCAATATGTCTAATTATATTAACAGTTCATACTTTAGAATGATAAGCTGTGATGGCCCAGCGGTGCGACCGTGTGAATCTTTAGAGACGATCACGGGTTCGAACCCGGGCAGACACCAATGAGTTTTTCTCTTAAAAAAAAAAAACTTATGTGTCTAATTGATAATTGCAATTTATCACACGCTTTTCGGTGAAGGAAAACATCGTGAGGAAACCTGCATATCTCTAGAGAATTCTGGAGGTATGTGTAACCTACCAATCCGCATTGGAGCAGCGTGGTAGGTCTTAGCTCCATTCCTTCTCTCCCAAAAAACGGAGAGAAGAGGCCTATTCTCAGCAGTGGGATAGTAACAGGCCGTTACTTACTTACTTTAGAATGATATTAAAAATTGTAAGTAAATTTACTAGTGTTACCCGCGGCTTTGTTTTTCCCAGTTCCCGAAAGAGAATCATCTAAAGTTGTAATCCCTCTGTAAAACCTTTAGTAGTGCCTAACTTCACTAATATGTTCCAGTTCACAAACTAATCTTAAAAGCGTAATAGACAGACAAATCATAAATTTTAGAAACCTATATTATATTAATGTCCCGACAAGATGATACCTCTACAAGTGACGGATGGTCGCTGTGACCCCCGTCACCGAGAAAAAAGTCAAGAGCGATGCGTGAATGGTGTGAAACTCTCTCTATTATCCTGGGCAGACCCCCGTCGCGCCTCTCCGCTCGTCTTTGTGCTCCCCCCTACCTTTCCCCCCTCAATCCGACCCCGAGCCTTCTCGCTGACACACACATAATTTATTTCCGTTGCTTCTTTGTTGCCCAGTTGGTTTTAAACTTTTGATATTCAAAAAAAACAAAACCAACCACGGCGCTCGTGCAAAAACAAACACTCGAAATGCGAGATACGAGTTCTTCAAGCACAAGTTTTTTTGTAAATATTTTGTGGCGATTTTGATCCCCGCTCGCTTGGCTTCCGCTCTGAATACAAAACGGGTCTGAAGATGCCAATTTCCGAGATTGACTACTGTTATGGAAATGTGAGGAGAAAACTGCGACTCGTTTGCGAGGTATTGTTTGATCAATGCTGAATACATTGAGGGAAAAGCAGATAATTTACTTATTTTTTCCTTTTCCTTAGTACTGTCGAGAAATATTTCTAAAACACAATGGTGTATCTATATTTTTATGCGTTTATCAATTGTAATTACAAAATGAATAGCATATGCCTCATAGTATATGCTATTGGAATGCCCGCCTCACCAACTATCGATATTAATTAAGTAACTTGATTAAATAAATAAAATGACTAAATAAAATTAATGTAAAATTATTCTATTCCTCTCAAATTGTTATAGCATAACCAAATATATTCATTTGCCTGAATACAAATCTATCTGGAAGAAAAAGTAACTAATTTTCGTTATATTATAAAAGTTGGGTGCATGTGTTTGCAATTTCAAAATGTTATACACAAATAATACCCAACATTTTCGCTACTTGAGCACTGCTAGTTTTTTTTAATTCGACACGTTGAAAGATAATAGTTATGAAGAAAACAAACAAACGTTTTTGTTCATATTTTAGTTCTATGAAAGATAAAGAAAAAAATGTTTCACTTTTCAATCTTTCCTATTGGTTATCTTTATTAACAGTGCGAAAATGCGTTTGTTTGTTTTCCTTCTTTCAGGTCTAAATTGAGAGTCAATGTGATTTATTATTGGAGAGAGTAATTTTAATAATTAATAATTTTTAAAATTTAAAATTTGGTTAATATGAAATTTGACGAATAAATTTATTGAATATCATTAGTACGTTTATTTATGTTCGCATAAGTGTACCTTACCTGCAACTCATTCTAAAATAAATTACTTAATTTGATGCGAAAGTAGTCGCGATCAAAAGTAGTTTAAAATAATTTTCCTTTCTCCAAACTCAAAAACGTAACTTATGTTAAGTCAAAAATCGTTATTAAATTCCGTGAAACTATCGTAACCGGGCGCGCACCCAGCACTTTTAATCTCCAAAACTCATTTATCATGTTCAACCGATAAAAATGCCATTGAGATCAGGCGCACACAATGAGGTACACGCTCTTCATACCTGATATGAGACCGTGAGTCAATTATATTCAAATATAAATCGGATTTGCAAACGTAAGTCCATGACAATGGGATAGGCCGGGCGGCGCCGGCACGCTAGCTGTACGTTGGTTTTCGGTTAAAACCATATAGCCACCCGAGTTCAATAAGCCTAAACCAACCCCATATTATACACAATTTGCAGATTATAAAGTCATTTTTTGTCTATTATGATTGTAAGGTATGATATAAAAAGAGGAAAATAATATGTCGAACATTGACATGGGTATTTAGAAAAACAGCGGGAAATTAAAAAAGTGTGGGACGATATCGCGAAAAAGAAAAACAACTGGAGTTTGGGAGGAAGGACATTAGATGAGGTAATGAGAGATGAGAAAGAAGAAAAAGAGAGTCGGATAATTGGTTAGAGTAGGAACAGCATGTAAATAAAGTAGTCTAAGTTTCGAGAGTTTGGAGAGGCACTTAAAAAAAAAGAAGATCAGGCCTGAATGCTAGAGTTGATTACATGATCTTGTTTCAAATATTTTCAAAAGACATAAAAGTAAAATAGCTGTGATAGTCCAGCGATAACACCGTGCGACTCTTTTAAGGAGATCACGGGTTCGAACCCGGGCAGACACCAGTGAGTTTTTCTGTTAAGACTTATGTGTCTAATTCTAAATAATTGCAATTTATCACACGCTTTTCGGTGAAGGAAAACATCGTGAGGAAACCTACATATCTCTAGAGAATTCTGGAGATGTGTGTAACCTACCAATCCGCTTTGGAGCAGCGTGGTAGGCCTTAGCTCCAACCCTTCTCTCCAAAAATGGAAAGAAGAGGCCTATTCCCAGCAGTGGGAGAGTAATAGGCCGCTACTTTACTTTAAGGTCTCATCTTACTTTGAGAGAGCAGAATTTGAGTTAAGAGCACAACTGTCCATTCTCGTTTATTGATTGACATATCCGAACAATTGAGATATATATCTTTTTATTTTTTTTAACTAAAGAACAGGAAAAGATAAACGTGGATTGAAAAACAGCTTTTAACTTAGTCTGCCACTCGGTTACATCTATGACATATGTTATTAAAAAATAATTCGTTTTGTTTATTATGACTGGCCCGTTGGTGCAGTTGACAGTGACCCTTCCTTCAGCTCCGCGGGTCGAGGGTTCGATTCACGCAAAAGGCCAACATTCTCTATAAATAATTTGTTGATTATTCAAGTCTAAGTGAATATTGGTATTTCAATATGTATTTGAAATTATATAAGTATATATCTATCAATTGTCTGTCAACCCATAATACATGTATTAAATAACCTACTTTGGGGATGGAAAGCTATGTGCGTAAATGTACGATATATTTATATTTATATTATTATCTTATGTGTGTGGATAACTTAAATATTTTTTATATAATTGTGTACTATGTGTAACTATATAGGCATTAAAAAGTGTCTTCATGGAAATATTAACAATTGGTCACTTGAAGTCAACTTTAGAAGCAGGATAAAACAGTATCAATAATTATTGTTAAACTTTAAAATATTTCAAGGTTAACTAGCTGAATTCCAACACATTATCCGTCTATTTTGGGGACAATAACGAAAAGTTTACTGTCAACTATGATAAATTAAACCGTTGATTGGGCACAGATTGACTGGTGATTTTAATCTGAACTAAATTACTCACGCGAGATTTATTGTAGCAGTTTATTATATCGAAAATAATCAGAACGTTTCGTATATTATTATCAATTCATACACGTGGGTAACATAAATTTTAGCTGTAGACTAAATTTGCATATACATAATTTGTTAGTGCGGAGTTTTTATTTTCCGGTCATATTGTTGTAGAGAAAAGTTTCGATGTATAAAATATTTATACTGGTCTTTGCCGTTATACTTCGCATTTATAAATTATCCTTACTACTGTTATAAATGCGAAAGTCTGTCTTTCTGTCTGTTACGTTTTCATAGCCAATGCGCTGAACCAATATCAACGAAATTTGACTCAATTATTCCTTATACACCGAGGTAACATAGGCTATAGAAATCCCGTTAATTCAACAGGAATTTAATTCAGGAGGAATTAAACAGGATGACATTAAAAAACGACATCCATGTATGTATATAACCCATGAAAATTTTTATTCACGATGTGTCAAAGTTAATTCAAATCTGTATTTACAAAAGTAGATTCCTAGTTTTTCGGCTTACGTCAAAATAATTATCTTTATAGGGTTTATAATGAAACACGTCGGCTTGCCGAATCAAAAAGGAAAAGAATTTTATTCAGAGTCACACAGGATGTATAAAACATGGACAAGAAAAATCACATATACTTAGAACTAAGAATACACCAGTTGGCTATCAATGGCTACCACTGGCTACCAATTACATTAGTTATATTTTGATATAAATATAACAGTTTATATATGTATATTCGTTTCTATTTACTGGATAAATTTCACTGAGCTATTACAATAGATATAATTAATAAAAGTAAAACGGTTTTCTTTCTAAAATAAATAAACTAATAATGTTATAAATGCGAAAGTCTGTCTGTTACGTTTTCATGGGCAATTCGCTGAACCAATATAGATGAAATATGGCACAAGTAATTTTTATATACCGGGGTAACATATGAAAATCTTCAAAAAAGTTATTTTAATATTTTTTTTATATATTTCATAAAGGGGACCGCCAGAATTTCATAAATCTTTTGGCACAGACCTTACACTAATAAATTTTTTCGTAGTTAAATAGAAAAATGTTTGTTATCAATTAATTGTTATTTTATTTAATTTCTTATAGTTTGAATTATAGTTTGTGGTGATCTACAAGTACAAATACAAGCCAAAATACCATAATAAAACATTAAAAACGATAACAATTCTGATGAAAATATATGTGAAAAGTCATTACAGTTAATTAAGTGAAGCTAATATATTTTACGTACCTATTTTAAAATATTATGTTAACCTAAACATAATAAAAAAAATGTTTATTTTTTTTGCATATTTATACTACAAAACGTTGGGATCCAGCGCTGGTTTTAAAGGTAATTAAAAAGTAACAAGTTGACAATTGATACGTTACGTATAAATGTTATTATTAGATAAGTTTTCTTGCACGTTCCCATTAATCATCATCCTCCTGCCCTTATCCCATTCTAAGTGAGGTCCACACAACATGTTATAAACATGCTGTCACATGATTTGGCTGCGTTTTTACGACCGGCCGCCTGCCTGACGTCAACTTACCTTAGTTGTATTTTACGACACCTCGGTAAGAAATAAGGGTGGTACTATTCTATTCAGCCGGATACCACACGCGGTTTGCACGTCCTCATTAATATATTATAATATTTATAATGCTAGTAAAGCTAGTATTATTATATTTGATAATATAATTAGCGCAATTAGTTGGAACAGTGGTATAAGGTGACGATTCATAAGCGCTTGTGACATGTTTATTTAAATATAGAATATCATCATCATCATCATCATCCTCATTCGATGGACGTCTAGTGCCTGGAGAGAGACCTATTGGACATAGTAGACCTATGTCCAATAGGTCTCTCCATGGAATCTCCACCACATCACTTCAAGGAATAAAGAATATATTGAATTTAAATTTTGAGAGGTACTTAAAATAATGAATCAATATTATTTTTAAAGGCTTCTAATTTCTATGTCTAATCTAATATCTAATATTATATATCCATTTATCTAAATCCATAAAATAAAACTAATAAACATACACTGCTAAATAATAGTGCCTTTTAGATTAATCTAAAGCCGGCAATCAAAAATATCTTTTATTGTTTATTACATGACAAAAAATAAATTTGCCTTATAAAGTGTTATCAATAAGTTTTGTTCTGGTATATCAGTGTTTCAGAAACGAATGTCGATAGCGTGTAAAATTTTGGTACGGATCCATCTATCGGTCGCTTTGGTATCAATTAATGTTATTGCCTTAATTTCGTGTATATAAATGAAAAATTAGGTAAGTTCTTATTACTAGTATTATTTGGTACCGATTTAATTATTTCTATCAATTATTATGTAACTAAATGTTCATGAGTGATAATAATGCGTTAGGAAGGCTACTCGAAATAAAAATTAATGGTATTCTTGAAATACTATTTAAAATAAGATGCATTTCAGTTGGGAATATACTTAATAATAACTGCTGTTTATATCCTTTTAAATAAATCTAAAGCAGGTTTGCAAAAAATATTTTGTGTGCATATAAAATGTGAACATAATGTACAGCGCCATCTATATTATCTCCGTGTATCAATAAATAATGTCTTATTAATAACGTTAAATATAATGATATTGTAACACTTGGTGTATAATATCTTTTATAATTAGCATAAATTAATAATAACTAGAAATAAATTGATAAAAAGAGCTAGTAAAAGATAAATATATATATATATATATATATATATATATATATATATATATATATATATATATATATATATATATATATATATATATATCCCGCGTATAAAGTAGAAGTTTAGAAAATATTAGGTGAAAAATACTCGCGTGTAGATAAACGTAGACGTGTCATTCTTGCCGATTAGTTATGCATATTCAAGCAAAGTAAATATCTACCAGGTATACAAGCTTAAATCCCCTTTATTTTTCGAAAATAGATTTTTTCATAGGAAGGAAAAAGATAACTTCATTCAAAACATTGGCAATTGCTGTCTGCACAGTTTTGTCATCTCGCAGGATCATATACCAAAAAAAATTGATCCTTTTTGAGGCAAACCGTCGAGCCAATTTTGGGCGTCTCGCGTAAGGATCGAACTGCTGCTCAGCGAGCAAATGGCACACTGACGAATACAGATGATAATCGGATGGGGCCAGGTCTGACGAATAAGCGTTATGGAGTAGCATCTAACAGTTGAGCGTCTCTAAGTAATTTTGAATTTTGATGTGGGTGACGAAGCATTCAGCTTTCATGTCTTAGCTGATATTCTGGCCTTTTTCCTTCATAGCACGCCACAATTCTATTATCTGTCGATAACGGTGCAATTCGATAGTTTCACCAGGTGTTAGCACTTTATAATAGATAATATTGACCCGCATCGTCTTCCTCCCGAAGCTACTCGGTCTTGGAGTGGATCTGGCTGGTCAGCCGGGATAAACCCACGTTTTTTTTTGTTGGATTGGATATCCTCTTCGTCCAAAAGAACCTGCAATTCTTGGTCTTCAACTGTTTAGGGCCGATTTTCAGGCTCCTTAACGATTAAACCGGAATTACCGTCTTACAAACTGGGCATGGACTATATCAAGCTGGGCACTTTTTCTCGATAATAGATTGTAGCTGTAGGCCTCTATAAGTATTCAATATGATTCAACAACTGATTTTTCAAGATTGAAGCAGAAAAGTACAGCTTCCCGCAAATGCCTTTTTCGTGGTACAAAACAAGCCATAATTATGGATGGAAAAAAGTATGATTTTGTAATTTATAGAATTATTCGTTACTTTGCGGAGGTCTATAATACAAAAGTAATGATAATATTAACATGAGTATCAGGTATGAGAACGAATAGTACACTCTACATTTAGCATTTCTAATATTTTCTTTTATCGCGGATTATAGCAAAATAATATTCTCATTACTTTCGTAAGATTTTGTATGAAATGACAAATAATGTTGACTTAATATTGTTGACAGAGGTCGTACTCTTCATAATAAAAATGGGGCATTTTCATATCCGATTCATATGCTCATTAACATTCAACACCAACCATGAGTAAACAGCGGATTTAATCTTGTACACCTATGTATATATGAATATTCAAAAAGAAAAACGAAAATTTATATAAAGACCATCGTAAAACTTTTAAACCACTAGTACATTTTAACAAAACCACCGAAAAAAACCACTAGCCACTAAAAGCAATATTTGGCCACTATATGGGTAGTTAAAACCATCAGTTTTAGTGGAAAATCCACTAAGATGGCAACACTGCCGGTGCGAATCTCAGGAACTACTTGACCGATTTGAAAAATTCTTTGAGTTTAAGATAGTCCATTTATCGAGCCGCCGAGTTTCTTGCTGGCTCTTCTTGGTAGGAACGGCTTTCCGAACCAGCGGTAGAGATGACGATTCAAAAGCACTTGTTTACAAGTTTATTTGAATAAAGAATATTTTGAATTTGAATTTGAGGAAGCTCAAGCATCGCGCTAAGATGAATAGTAGAGGAGCAGCAAAAAAAAATACGAAAACGGGAAAATTTAAAGCTTTCCTTGCGTGCACTAAGTAAACGGTGAAAGTTATTAAAAAATCATGTATTGCAAAATTGTTCCCCTCTAAAAGTTCTAAATAAAAGTCCGCGACAGCATATGTCTAGCTTTTAAGGTTAACCCACTTTAACTTTATGGTTATCAAAATACTATAAATCGGTTTTAATGTTTCCACGCGGGCGGAGCCGCTGGCGATTGCTAGTATTGAAATATATTTAAAATAGATCAGACTATTAAAAAATAAAAGGAAATAATTAGTTTTCCTAATATAAAAATAATATGCCATAACAATAGACATACATATCCTGTTAAGACTAACGATGTAACGAATATGTTTAGCTTTTATTTTATTTACGGCCCATGATATTGGAAATTGAAGGATGTATTTATATCATTTATAATAAAACAACAAATATTAATTTCCTTTAGAAAGTTTTTAAAATAAATTTACTATTTGAAACGCGATTATTTATATAATTTATAGAATTAGGCGTTACTTTGCGGAGATCCATAATACAAAAGTAATAATAAAATTATTTTGCTATAATCCGCGATGAATCGCGGATTATAGCAAAATAATTTTATTATTGCGATTATTTATTCTTACATCTTGCCTAAGTAACGGTAAATTTTTAAGTTTAAAAGTTAGAACTTAGATCCAGATGAACTGGCAGCAATGTTAGCGCCAAAACTGGTAATGCTGCCATATTAAAAAGGAAAGAAGAGGCCTTTGCCAAGCAATAATAGATCTGTTTACAATATTGTTATGGGCAGCGAAATTACTTTCAAAATAAAGCCAACGTCATAAAAGAGGGTCATTAAACACAGAGGCATGTGCACATCTCATAATGGACTGTAAGAACGATTCTCGACGTCACGCCCGCCAAATCTACGCACAATAGCCATTTTGCTGCGCCGCTCGTCCCATTGACGGGCCAACCGTTGTCTCTTTGTCATCCCCAAACGTCATTAAATTGCAATGATGCTTCAGAGGCAATTGAGGTATCATTTTCGGATTGTCGGAGTTTTGTGCTATCAACGACTTTAACGATTTTTAAGCTTCAATCATTTGTTCCTAGATGAAGTGAGGCAATCCATTGTAGAGGAAAGCTTTTAAAGGACAATAGTGATACAATTACTTAGATATAATCCACGATATATGTAATGTTAATCTACGATAAGCTGCTATATAAAAAATAACATCAGTCAAGCGCAAATTTAATAAATCATATGACATAAGATCAAACGAAATAGGTATATTTTCATTGTCATTGATAATTTTTATTTAAAAATCAGTAAATTTACATAAATAATTTTGAAATATTCTAATAGTGATTCTTATAGCTTATGAGCTATTAAATTTATTTATCTTATTTTCATCATAATCAGCTTATTTTGCTTATGTTACATATTTTTTGTAAAAGTTACGTAATGGATAATGTATATATTAAACAAAGTGTCATACTTAAGGCGTAAGTGATATTTTTTTATAATAAAATGTAAAATGTAAAGATTAAGAATCAGTCTGTCCTCTTAATTCATGCGTTGTTTATTTTTATGTCACGTAGTAGACGTGAGGGTGAAAAAGATATACATTTGCATAATTCCAAGCAAAAGCCAGAACAAACAAACCCTTCTAAATGGCCCGTTAAATAAAATCAAACATGATCATTATACGCGACCAGCCCGCTCGATCCGGGAGCGGTAGAAAAACTGTCACAAAAAGCAGATCAGCTGAAGTGAGCGACAATGGCCACCGGGGCGCCTTTCTCATCCTATGAATGGAGCCCTTAAGAAATTTGTTAGGAACAGTTTGATAGGTGACATATCCCTTTGTGCCCCGGGCCGTACCTCCATATGTGCGGTGTAAATTGTGGCTTCTCTCAACATTTATTGCTGTACGATTTGTTTTGGGGTGGCGGAGCGTTGTAAACGGTGTGCTTCGTGTTTTGTTTGTTGTTCGATAGGCCGGGTGCGAGTATGTCACAGCATTATGCCGTGAAAGTCAGAATTGAGTGGAAATTTATTAACACGAGGGTCGTTGTCTGCGAGTATATGATATGGCGATTATGGGGAAACATTTCTGCACTATTTGAAACGTATTGAAAGTTAGAGTGACGCTGTTTCGGTTATTATTAACGTCCAACATTTTAATGATTCATAAAAAAAAAATTTTTTGTTTCGGTTAATGGTAAGAGCCTCGAACAACATCTTCAGAGGCTTTCGCTTAACAGTTAGATCAAGAGTCGGATGCAAAAGGCAGTATTGCTTGAGACGGCGTGTATTGTGAGAAAGTTCCTCACTCTGAATCCCTAACCACCGATAGCTCAAACAAAATATTGCCCCGCTACCGGCGGACGACAATTTTTTATATTTTTAACTGTTTATTAATTATTTTGTTTTTTTATAGTTACAAAAATTTTGAAATGTAAGAAGTTAGTAGTAAGATAAATAAATAAATAAATATATATTTTACTTCTATTTATAAAACACTGGGACTGCATATACATGCGAATCCAGTGCTTCATAAATGGATTATCAAGTTTTTCACTGAGTACTTTCAGAATACTCTGAGAGCTTCTCGGTATTCTATTCATCACTGATGCTGCTCTTATCTTCATAATTCCATAAAAAACATTTATACTAGCTTCAGCAAACATTAGTGACGCATTCCAGAAACGCTATAGATAGCCCGATCAGCATTCTGAACCTATTATTATATTGGATACGCACGTCGTTGTAGGCCCTTTTTTATGTCATAGGCGTTAATTTTCGGAATTTTATAATACGAAAGCAATGATAGTATAATACTATTTTGCTATAATTTATAGTCTAGAGTCAAAATTAGTTTTCATACCTTGTCTTGGATATCCATGCGGGTTTCGTAAAAGATGGACTACAATTAAAGGCTACCAACACCACACTACACTAGAACTGCACACTTCCACTAAAACAATCGGAGACAGATCCAAAGACAAAATCGCAAAGCTTTGCGATCATAGCATCAATATCTAAATATCAACTTTTGTTATAATGCGATACGAGTGGAGTGAACAACCTCAGCAATCACTACGGGATACTAATATAGATTCAAAGAAAATGAATGGAGATCAAATTGTACATGTCGATAATAACTTGAATGTATTTGGTATGATTATCCCTATGTTGCTAACGTCAAGCAGAATCTATATGAGAGTTTATTTACCTAAAGTTATTATGTTATTACGACGATATTGAATCAAATATAACTTTCAATGTCAATAACACGTTTATAAGAATGAAACATACAAATCATGCCCACGTGGAATAGTTTCAAAAATGCTGGCAGCATTTCCGCGTTGAATCGCTAAGCTGATTCTTTGTACGAAACAGAAGCTAGCAGTTGGTAATGAATGTAAAAGGAAATAATTATAACATACGTTGATTAAATAGACTTATTATATATTATATAGATTATTACTTAGAATTATCGATTGTATAGAATAGAATTCGATCCCATCGATTCTTTGGGGAACAGGAAAAATTGATTAAACAGTAATTCGAAAAGGTGTTTAATTGTTGTTCTTTCATGGTCAAACGGACCTTTATTTGTGATCTTTGATATGATTAAGTGATATATTTTTTGACAATGTATATAATAGACGAAGTAGAAACAAACATAAGCCTAAAGTTCCCTTTTTGCCTACAAAAACACGTAAGCTGTTTATGGATTTTAGTATAAGCTTCTACAATAAAATTCTGCAATCAA
The DNA here is from genome assembly GCA_947086495.1 of Morpho achilles. Taxonomy (NCBI): domain Eukaryota; kingdom Metazoa; phylum Arthropoda; class Insecta; order Lepidoptera; family Nymphalidae; genus Morpho; species Morpho achilles. The sequence goes on along the minus strand of CAMTZB010000022.1, from coordinate 8,380,783 downwards.
TTTTAGCTCTGCGATTACAGCGGTTGAAAAAACTATTGCACGAAAGCTGGAGGTTTATATAAACGATAGGAATGCTTCCATATACTCTTCAACCCTGTACATCACCTTTTTTTTTAGAAAATCGCTTAAAGAGATGAGCAGTGGTGGGGAGGCAGAGGTCTCTATGGAGGTCAATATTCCCCATGAACCACGGACAACCAGTAGCTGTCCGCATGAATCGATTCTGCAGTCTTTAGAGCTTGAGCAATCTGACTTTTGAAACGTGCGCGAACGCGACGCTCGTTTAGGACATTATTGGCCTTATGCAAGTTTTGTAAAGTGTCACTTTGTTGTGGAGTGATATCTTGCTTTTCTTGCATAACATCGGATAAATGTACACCACCAAATAATAAAACTAGTACTAACTAATATCTTAACATAAGTTATAAAAAAACAGTTATAAGAATTATCTTTGAAAAGAGCAAACGCTTGTCTCTTGCTAGCTTTTCTAGGTAAATACAGTTTTACCAACATAAGCAGTTTTTATTTTGCAGTTTTACCAAACCAGCCACATAGTTGACGATTTAATAAGATTTAAATTTGAATTCGGGCAAAATCACATAATAATTAACGCTTGCACAACATTTTATGCGCAGCAACAAAAACAAATTTTTATCAAGGAGTCGGTCGCCGAACTCAAAATGGCGTCTAGACAAAATTATTCTAAATTGCAAAAAAAAACAATACAACATATTAAAATTTAAGTACAAATTGTTATTACCTAAAATTTACAATGTTGTAATTTTTACGATTTTACGAGTAGAAGCTATATTATAAATGCTAACACCTTTCTGTCTGATACGGCTCGAGCGCTATTGATGAAATTTGGTACAATGAAGCATACATACTAGGCTGACATACAGCATAAAAATATCTCTCTTCCTTTTTCTACACAGAATATAATTAGGGTTGTATAACATCTAAATGGACTCGACTGAATTGGTGTATACACCTTGTATGCAATAAACTACTGATTTATTTTTCTACATATATATTTGAGCACTCCACATAATTTTATGCCGCTTGGGATCCAGTGGGCTTCTGTGACCATTTCGAAGTAGATTTTCCACTTAATTCTGTCGTGGCTTCTCGCAAGACACCTAAAGGCGCGATGATCAGTGATTCATATTACTACAACACAGCCTCACATAATGACTTTCGTCGATGCTAATAGAACTGTTGCGCTCTAATCTCTGCTTTTTGCAAAACTTAACAATGCTTCTGCACTTGCCTGTTCCGCATATTGGCGCTGTAAACGTCGTCAGAACTAACAGCAAATTGTCAGTTTTAGTCAGTCAGTTAGTAAAAAAAATCCACTTAGTGAGGAGTAAAGCAACGTTTATTAGTCATAGATTACGAGTAAAGTAGCGTCAAAGGCTCTGATAGCGTTATAGAGAAAGCGAGTAACCTTTAACAGATATTCGCGTTTCAAGTTACGGCCAAATAGCTAAAACTTTTCAGAAAAACCTAACATTCATGCTTTATGAAATATAAGCAGTAGAAGCGACTACGTTCGCGTCAAATTAAACTTTAAAGTAACCTAAATTATGTACTGCTTATGTTAGCTGGGTACATAAGCGTCAAATGCACCGAATTTCATTAATATTGCTCTTGTGGATTAGCCATGAAACTGAAATGAAAACAAAACACACAGACAAACTCACACGTACATATTATATCATATTCTTTGTTAGAGATTTTTGTTGCTTAAAAAAGAGCCATATGGGTCACAAAAAGCTTGTGATACCTGTGTCGCGACTCAGCAGGGTTAGCAACTCATTCGATGGTCTCGGTATTCGCTTCTACAATAAAATTTCGCAATCTATACTTGACCAGTCTACAGAAAGGTTTAAGTTAAATATAAGAGATGTACTTATACGCAAATTATATTACAAAAGATTATTTGGATCATAACAAGCCTGGATATGAAAATCTTTTCAGATTCACACAGGACTGCGCCGTGTCATTGACCACCGAATTTCTTTCTGGTTCTTGTCCGTAAGAGCAACATTCCGAACCAGTTGTAGCTTCATTAATCATAATGATCCTTGACGATTCAAAAGTGCTTGAAAGAGCTTATTTGAATAGAGATTATTTTGATTTGCTTTTGTGTCTGTGACACGTAGACTTTCGGATGTCGGATTTAATATCAGTATATCAGTATATAATCTGCCAAGTGGATTTGTAGGTAAAGGTAATTAATTAATAATGATAATTAATTTTTTTTCTATTAGACAGCGGTACTATAAAAACAATTTTTTTTAAAAGTGCAAAAACAAATTTGTTGTTTTTATTGAGGCCTGACCTCAAATATTTAGTGAATTACTCGGTAGTTAAGAACAAACTGCGTCTCAAATAGTACAGCATTATAAGCTATTGTAATAACACAGCGTTTATCGACAATATTACAACATGACATGTGTTCAAAGGCGGTGTATCAGATTGTCGGGGTGCAAACGTAATCCAATATACACTTGCATAAATACAACACCCCCTCGCATTGAGATAATCAAACGGACAAATTGATTTAGTCAAATATTTGCGACGTGACTCTAATAAAACGTTTGTACCGCTTTTGGGGCGTCGCTTTTTACATATATATGGTGGCTGTACACTCTCTGCAAGACACCAGAAACATACTGATTAAGGGAATGTACAGGGTAGCTTTTGTCTTATCTCGGAGTGTCTCAACCGCTATCACTATCGTGTCGGTTTTTGAGACAAAAGTTCTTGCGCCGTCTCACACAATTGGCGAGCAGAACTATTGCTGTTCACTCTAGAGAGTGAACATGGTCACTACGAACATACACGTCTCGGCAAAAGGTTCTCGGGCGAGATATAGCGAGTGCTCTTGGGTGAGAGAGTACAACCGCCATTATTATTGTTTATAAGTTCTCAAAACAAAAAAAACTCGTAAAATTACAATAACGGTATATATTAGGAAAAGAAAAATACAAATCCCGCAAGATTTTGAAAGATGACAAGACATGACATGACACAACCACCGGACCAGACATTCTAAATTATGACAAGGCGAACTATGAGCTAGCCTCCCTAAGCTTGACCTAGTCTAGTAAGGGACAAAACAAAAACCTGCCTGGGTTGCTAAGGTTTGTACTTCCAATGCATTTTGGGCTATTGAGAAGCTCCTGTCGTCGGAGAAAGATCATTTAATTCTACTAATATTATAAATGCAAGAGTTTGTCCATCTGCCTGGATTTATTTTGGCTGTCTGATAGGCTTTTATGTAGAGTTTTATCCAGTAGAGGGAAGTATAGGAACTTTGGTACGATTGAAACTTATATACAGAATTAAAAAAAACACATAATACATAATTGAGGGTATTTGAGCACGTAAGGTCACACCAACGAAGTCCACACGTACCACTAGTATTTCATAAAAAAGGTTTTTTAAATTATCTTTCTTCTAAGGCACTTTTGTCTGTTGAGTCATGTCAGTCCTTTCGTACCCCAACCTAAATAGTAACTGCCTTAAGGGATAAAAGAAAGGGATTCATTGATGCGCAGCAGCAATCAATTCGTACAAATCAGTGGCCATGATGGAATCGGGGATATTTAACGCACACTGTATGACACCAACATTGGCATAGCACAAATTCTAGCGTCGCATCAATAATTCTCTTTCCTTATGGTTTCGCTTACATTCCATTACTTAAGGGTACTTCTTCTCTTTTTCTTCAACCGATGGACGTCCACTGCCGCACAAAGGTCTCTTCATGGGATCTCCAGATCACACGATTTTGTGCCGCTTGTATATAGCGGCTCCCCGCGACTTTTTTGCGGTCATCAGTCCATCTAGTAGGTGTCTTCCAACACTGCGCTTTCCGGTGCGGGGTTGCCATTCCAACACTGAGACCCCAATGCCCATCGGATCTCCGTACTATGTGCCCCGCTCATCACCACTTCAGCGACCCGCTGAGCTACGGTGGTGACTCCGGTTCTTCTACGGATCTCCGCATTTCTGATACTCATTTCACGTAGAGATACTCCGAGCATAGCACGCTCCATCGCTCTCTGAGCGACTCTGAGCCTTCTTATGAGGCTCATAAAATACGGATTACACAATGTAAAATATTTTGTCTTCTAGACGGAGCACCGCACTTGCTGCGCGTGCGGGGAGCCGATTGCAGACCGCTTCCTTCTTGAAGTAGGGGGTGGCGCGTGGCACACGGGCTGTTTGCGCTGCTGCGTTTGCGCGGTGCAATTGGATCGACACCCCTCGTGCTTCCTGCGAGATCGGCAGGTCTACTGCAAGCAGGACTACGCCAAGTAAGTATAATTTATACCACTTCTAGAACGCTGTTAGTCTGCGACCTGTTTCATATGTGCATAACTTTTTTTTTTACTAGTACCAGTACCGTAACTTCATTCACGCTTAAATATGCGGTTAAGTACGCTCAATCATGCTATATATATTTTCCCTATTCGCTAAAGAAAAACGGAAATGTTTTATTGTACCAGCAGATTTGTCTGGAAAAACCAGACAGACAGACATATAATATTAGTATAATTGTAAATATCAAATTAAAAAAAAATCGAGTGCATGAAACTTTAAAACCTTCTATTGGTTTGTTATTTGGCGAGTCTTTAATGTTATCTTCTAAAACCGCTTGGTAGCAGTCTACAAACCATTTGTCTCTATCACGGTTGCGTGAGACATGTTCAAAAAGTACGAATTATAAAAATGGTAATTTGTGCGATATAAATCCATTAAAAATCGCTGAAAGCTCAAACAATACAAAATTATGTTAAATTGTGTTGCGCTTCAATTTATTTTGCTTGACTGAGTTTTATTGCTTACAATGACTACTGTTCTTGAGTTTTTTTCCTACAAAAGCTTTTTCATACAATATAGTTGACTAGCTCTTACCCGTGACTTCGTTCGCTTGGACTGTTGTCGTGTGATAGGTCAATAACAGATGGCGCTTTTCAATGGTACCATATTCCTGTAGAATTAGCACGATTTCTATAGCCTATATGTTATTTCTGTGTATAAGGAATAATTGTGCCATATTGGTTCAGCGGATTCACCGTGAAACAGTAACCAACATACATCCATTCTCACAAACTTTCGCGTTTAAAATATTAGTACGATAATATTTTCTGTCGATATTTCTAATTTCTGGAATATTTGCAACCTATCCATCTTCTAGCAAAAAGTGTGAAGGAACCATGCCTAGCTGTGGGATAACAGGCTGATATTTGGAAACGCTTTGTGGTAGAAAAAAACACTGTGATGTAATGTGCACATTTTTAAAATATGTAATGGAAACCTGAAAACCATTGAACAGAATCCAAGGAGAAAGGTGACTCCGCTTTCTCAGAAACCGTTACTCTACTTTGCTTCAGTTATAAAGACTATTAAAGAACATCTCGGCTACATTCTATGACTTATACTGAGTTAAAGGAAACTTACACTATCTCCAGCGACTCCATTCCACGTTCTAATATGGATAATTCACCTCGTAGGAAGTAAAAGTTGCGTTTTCCGGTGCATTGGTAAGATTTTCCAGAACCTAAGACAGCGTACAGCAAAGGCTTGGCTTCCCGCATCTATTTTGCCGGACTCCTACGATTTGGAAAGTTTAAAAAAAGAGTGAATAGGCACTACACGTGCAAGCACAGTCCATCTTTGGCTACATCTTTCGCTTTCCGTCAGGCAAGATCGTAACCAGGCGCTAGCCTTATCATATAAAAAAAACCCCGATGCCCATCGTTGTTTCGTACTAAATCTAAATGCATATTATAATAAGCATTTGAAACACTCAATCATCCCTGAAACTACGTCAAATCGATTCATACCCGACAGTTATTCATAATCTCAAAGTTCATATAATCGTTTATATTAATTCCCTCACAATACACTGCCCGCGTCCAATTAACCTTCGTAGGAGGCGGTTTTCAAAGTCATCCACTGCACGGTGTCATGTTGAGTTGGTCATTGTGAGCTGGATGAATGTTTGTTGTGGGGTTTTTGTGCCGGGTTGTGGTATGCGAGGATTGCGGGCGCGCAGTGGTACATACGACCCCTGACCCTCGCTGTGCGGCCATGATTGAGCACTCTCCGCGGATACTGAATCCATACTTATATTGATAACTGCGAACGTTTGTCTGTCTCTACGTTACGCTTTCACGGCTCAACCGCTGAAATCAGTTTAAAATTTTGAAACAATCTAAACTTATATGCCAGGTTAATTTATGTTATAAAAAATTCTGTTTTTCATTCAGGTACATGAGGAGGACACATTAAAGACAGAGGGTATTTTAAAATAAACGTTTATCCGAACAAAGTCGCGGGTAGCACTGATATAATATAATGAATAAAAATAAGAATTTAAATCATCCTGACCTATTTTTAACAAATTTCATCAATTTCGATCCTGGGGATAAGCCTTAAACCGTAACACACAGAAAGACAGACAGAGACTTTTTCATGTATAATATTAGCATGGATTTTAAACTTTTACGAATACTTTATAATCGTCATAGCGGCTTTAGGATCGTCTGATGAAATATTTCCCAATTTGTATAATACACAAAAAATATGCGCGACGACACAGTAATTCATGTATAATATAACATAATAAATTTTAAATTAAATTCTTATTGAATTTCTGAAGGTTAGTCCGTGGTGCCGCCGCCGTGGATTACATTACTGAGATAAAATGTAGCCATAAGTCATTGCAAAAAATCACATCATTACTTTCCGTCGCGAAAAAAGGCAAAAATTACTGACGTTAAAATAGCAAAACTTGTTTCTTTTAGGGAGTTCAATAAAATTATGTCTTACGGAATAATGCTATTAGGTAAATGTGGAGATTTTTGTAATTTAAGATCACGTCAATCTTTTCGAAAGAAGTTTTCTTTTTAGTTTTCTATATTTTGTTTTATTAGTTTTCTATATTATATCTGTTTGCTTAAGTCGTATTATTAGTTTGCTAATAATGTAGCAACTCAGTATTGCGTAGTCTTTTTGTGGGTCTATATATACATTCAGTCTTAGTAGTTTGTATGTATAAACATTTCGGCAAGTATTTTTGTATACACAAATACAGACAGTCCACAAATGATTACGTAGCAACAGGTGGTTGGGAACTTACTATCATGTCAAATAAAAAAGCAAACCGATGTCCTAAGAGTGGTTTTATTGAAAACCTCCGCTCGAGTGTGGCACAACAAAGCGACGACGGGGAATGTTGCCAGGGTATAGAAAAAAATACCGGAGTGCCGTGACTTGCAACACCGGCGTTTTCATTTGTCATTTATTTTGATTGTGATAAGTCGATGCGACCGCTATAGATATATTTTAATCGTAACGGGGTCGGGATGCTGCGTGGTCTATGTGACGCGACCACCGGGCCGGCTGTTTGGGACTTGGATGAAATTTTTCGGCTCCTTGTAAGCGATAGATAGCCTTTTGATGTCACTCAGAGGCTTCGTCTCTTTATGATTGATTTCAAAGAACTTCCCCAACGCTAGTACCCTCTTTGACGTTCATAAGATGTGTAGAGTTAACAAATAAATAAATTAAAATGTTTTTCTTCATCGTACTAAACAGGTATTTTGAAATATCTCCGTTTAGATTCTTGGTATGAGTGAGTATATTCTCTAAATTTTTAGTTCTAATCTTAATGACTTTACCGATTTTGTCCTAATCATATTAAACTGGTTTAGTGGGAAGCTAGTGATCACTTTACCAGGAAAGTCCTACACTACACTACGATGCGATGTTAGAAAGCGTAAAGAGGCCCCCAAAGTTTGCGCGCTTCCATTTTATACTTTATCTTCATTTACCATCAAGTGAGATAGCAGTCAAGCACAAAACTTTAACAATAAAAAGATACATTTACAAGATCACATATTATTAAAAACAAGGGGTTAATCCACCTAAAGAAAAACCCGAATTTAACTATCGCTCACATTGTAAATATCATTAATAATGTTTAAGTAATGTATAATTCATATTTAGTATATTAATTTACATTTAGGTAGTACCTACCGTCAAACTCTGGTACCTAGTGATACACAGCTTCAGCTTCTGCCTGTGATTTCATTTATTTGGACTAACATCGAGTAAAAAGTAACCAATATCAATCATCATTTTGACTATTCCCGCACTAAATCACAGTGATCTGTTCCCCATTTGAATGATAAAGGACAAACAAACACATTTTAGTTAACTCCTACGCAATCCTCAATGCCGAGGTTCATGACCTTTATAGGGCACTTTGTTTATGACTTTTTTTCGCCACCTATCCATTGCGGCCCATAAATCAGCGACCACGTTTCAGATGTGTAGGTCGCTGACTATGGGCCTCATTAGGAGGCTCAGAGTTCCTCAGCGGACGATGGAGCGAGTTATGCTCGGAGTATCTCTACGTGATCAAATCAGAAATGAGGAGATCCGTAGAAGAACCAGAATTATCGATATAGCTAAGCGTGTCACGAAGCTGAAGTGGCGATGGGCGGGGCACATAGTGCGTAGAACCAATAGGCGTTGAGGTCTCAAGGTGTTGGAATGGCGACCCCGCACCGGAAAACGCAATTTCGGTAGACCCCCAACGAGATGGACTGATGACCTAAAAAAGGTCGTGGGGAGCCGCTGGGCCCAAGCGGCACAAGATCGTGTGTTATGGAAATCCCATGAAGAGACCTATCCAACAGTGGACGTCCATCGGTTGAAAAAGAAGAAGAAGATCCACTGCGGCGGTAATGGCGTCGTTGATACTAGAGCCGAGTGTTCAGCGAATTGCGTCGGTCCAAGGCACGAGGCTCCGTCTCCCGGGCCTCTCTCCTTCCATCTTACAACTGACATGCGACTTTTCAAGGTCGCTGCCACTCTTTCTCCCTAGGGACTTGAAAAACTCTGTGTAATATGGATTTGGAGCACATTAATTATCGATGCATTTTACGTTTTTAGTTTCTTATATTATTATATACTAGTTGTAGCCCGCAATTTCACATCAATTCGTTTAGTGCTAAAATATTCAGTTTTTGAAGGAAAAAGAGGCATTAATATTCATATATGCTCAAAAAAAAAACCAGATAGATGACAAAGCTCTTTTGCTTTCTCTTTATTGTAATACTAGCAATCGCCAGCGGCTTCGCACGCGTGGATCCATAAAAATGGTTACAGTGAGTTACGCTTAAAAGCGAAACACTTGCTGTTAGCCAATATAATCCTTAATAAATCGACTATCTAAAAGAATTTTTAAACCCGATCCAGAAGATCCTGAAATTAGCGCGTTTAAGCAATCAAACAAACTCTTCAGCGTTATATATTAGTAGTATAATAAGTCTACGAAAGTGACCAGACCAGACCAGACCAGACCAGAAATACATGCGGTTTTAGATTAAGAAGAGTTTAAAAATATGCTTCTTATATACAGATAAGAAAGTAATCAAATTTGAATATACATTCAAATATTAATAGCTACGTTCCCAAGATGATTATCGATAACATATTATAATTCAAAATTAACACCTCTTCCTTAACTCTGATGGATAAACATTTATTAACCACCCAGCAGCGAGGCTTCTGTCCAATTTTATTAATTTGATTAAAATAGATTCACTGCTAACAAGCTTAAAAAAGTTGTCGTTATTTGTCAGCCTACACCTTATTTAATAGATGCCTATTTATCGTCTGTGGTAAGACATTAGTGACTAAAACATTTTCACTGCTCTGTACGCGCCAACGTATGTTTTCATTAGAAGATATTTTTTTATCTGAGACAGGTTTAAGCTTGACCATCGACACGCTTAACAGTAGAATCACGATCACGACTTTGCCGATCCATATATATATAATTTTTGTTATTTCGTGCGAATTGGAATAAATAAAAAAATAATTGCTATTTAATTATAAAGTTTACTGTTTGTTTGAAGTTTCACTAGATCTGTGAAGGCGATCCTTAAAATAGTTAGATACATGCTATCGCTGATTTTTTAGTGGATATATGAGACTAGCAATCGTCAGCGGCTCCACCCGCGTGGATATTTTAAAACTGTAATATAGTATTTTGATAACCATAAAAATGGTTCAAGTGCGCTAACCTTAAAAGCTAGACATAATATGTCTAGCTTTAAATAAAACTCTGTGAGAACATATTATGCTCTATTAATATGCTCTCACAGAATTTTATATAGATCTTTTAGAGGGGAACAATTTTTCAATACATGATTTTTGAATGACTTTCACTCGCATGCAAGGAGAGCTTTAAATTTTGCCCGGTTTCGTTATATTTTTTATTGCTACTTAACTCTTATTCATATTGGCGTGATGTGATAGCCTATAGTCTTCCTCAACTATATTATACTCAAAGAATTTTTCAAATCGGTCCATTAGTTTCTGAGATTAGCGCATTCAAACAAACACTTAATCACACGATATATTGGAAAATAACATAAACAGCACAAAAATCCGTGCAGTACAATTAATTTCTCTAATTAATTTAATGTATTTATCACATATAATATTTATTTAGAATTTATTGAGCATTATTTTGCCTACAACTTCGTTGGCGTTAATATAACTATTAAGATACCCTCCATTGTGTATTAAATTTGTTGTTGTACTAAATTTCATCAATATTGCTTCAGCTGATTATACTTGAAACTGTGACAGACAGACTTTCGCATTTATAATATTGGTATCGGGATATCGACGTGATTCATCCGACCCATGGCATCGATACAAACGCCATAATGATGGCGAGGAAATAAAAAAAAAAATTACTCAACCATCACACTTAATGTCAAGGCGGCGGATCCAGCGTTGGTATATATTGAACTGTGGATGACATACGTGACCTAGCATTACCTACTTCGAAACGTGCAGTTGTCTGAATTATAGACATTTGAATAAAATAAATGATTTTAATCGTTCGGTTTTTTCATATTTTGTTCCAGCAGATAGAATGAATTCTGAAGAAATTATTTTGTATTTTTATAGTCGCAATTTTAGAAAAGCAAGAAGCCATTTTCGAAAAGCTATATCTACCACTTACATTTATATTTATACCATTATGTAATATAAATTGTTTTCCAGTTTAAAAAAAAACCGGTAGTTCTTTTATTCTATGGTAGCCACTAGGCTACTATACCATAAACGTAGGATAATACATGTATATATATATAATAATTAAACATACCATAAACATAGGAGTAACAGGCGGACATAAAGGCATTGGCATTTATAATATTAATGTGAATAGGATAATTCCTTGAAGAATGCTTGTTATACCTGAATATCAATTTATTGGAAATTAGAGAGGAATAAACTCTAGATAGAATTTTAATTAAGTAATGCATATTGTGATCACATTTTTGAAGCATCACATTAATTTGATACTATAATAAAAAATGCTAATTTATGAACTCGATTCTAAAATAGAAAATTGGAATACTGCCATTCTATTTATTATATAATCACGAATTTTATCGTCATGTGACCCATATGATTATGATATGAAAACAAGTTATTCGTACGACTGCGTTCGCGTTAACTTTACAAGTGTTAAAATACTCTTAATTATGTATAACTAAATCTTTCCTCTTTTCCTTATAGCCAAAAAGAAAAGAGTATTTTATTTTATATTTCGGTTTCCATTAAACATGCGGTGTATAGAAATATAATAGAATAGACCACCCTCATTTCTTAACGAGGTGTAGTAAAAGGCGACTAAGGTAAGTCAACCCGCCGTGTGATATCCGGCTGAATAGAATAGACCACCCTCTTTCTTACCGAGGTATCGTAAAATACGACTAAGGTAAGTTGATGTCAGGCAGGCAGCCGGTCGTAAAGTTGTAGCCACATGCTCTGATAACATGTTTTAACATGTCGTATTGACCCCACTGAGAGTGGGCTAAAACAGAAGGATAAAAGGATGATGATGATATCCACTAAACCAAATGCGTCAATATTGGTGCATCCAATGTTAAAGCGTAACAGATAGAAAGAGAGAAGGACTTTCGAATAACCCTAACTAACCCTTTTTGCAGTCTTATAAAATTAACACTGATCAAACTTTCATATTTTATATGATGTTGCATACATAAACTAACATTTGGTAAAAGACAAAATTTTGTGTTTTCACAAATCATTATAGGACCCGACAAAGCGCTTTATACAAGACCGTAAGCTCAAACACTTGTTCACATTCGAATCAAATACTCGCGCAGGATGTTAAAACAAAAGACCCATAGCTACCTGACAAAAAGGTGCGTTAAATAAACAATAAGCATATGATATATCAACAAAAGCAATTACAGCGGTAGCCGCTGGCGACGGTGGATTTACCGCCGACACCGTCGTTATACGCTTTCTGAACGAAACATTATTTATACTGTGACTCCACTCAGTTAACGACCGGTGTCAATGGTTCTTTTATAATGGCTGCTCAATTGTTGGGTTACCATCTCTCCCGATATGATGGGACTGATAACGTTATTGAGCAGCAATTCGCATGTCTTGTTAATTTTTTTTTAACTCAAATTTTGCTGATTGCTTTTATACGAGTACGCTGTATAAGTCTTATAAGACTTTAAGTAGACAATTAAAACAGGCGATTGCGGATGCATTGTAGAAAGTACTCAATGTGGAAAATAGAACGCGAAAATTCTACTAAAGTCGGGGAATCAGAACTGATCATTCTTCTAACTAAGGGCAACAAGGATGACTGGTGACTAATGTTGACGTCATCTTGTTACAATCTCAATGGACTAATGAATAGTCAAAGCCATATCACCAGCCTTGAAGTCCTAAGTTCGAAGACCAAGATAAGTAGATGCTTCTTTAGGTTAACTTTGTTTCTCCGCTCACTAGTTGTGACTGGTGACGCTACATCCTACTGCATATTGTCAGTTCGAACAAAAAACCTACTTGATGAAAGAACTCTTTCGTTGCACGTGGAGGACTGTATTAAAATTGGCTAGATAGCAGTGAGAGTATCAATATTTTAAAGTTACCCAATGTTGTATATACGTCATTCTGTAGCGTCCCAATCTTAGCTGAATATGGTGACTCTACTAATTGGGCTTCTTAAAGATCGCTATAAACATCTTATGTGCGAAGATATTTATATAAATTACTCTATTTTATATGTTACAGATATTACAAAATACTTATTTATTTGTTTACTCTTTAATTGGCGATACAAACTATTTACTTCTCAAGACGTTAAACATTTAAAACGTGTGTTACTTATGGTGTTAAGTTGTAAAAACTATTTTTACAAGCGTTACACCTTCTTTTTCTCCTTCAAATTATGAACGTGTGTTGTTCAACACAAGTAATTTCTAAATTACGCGATCCTTCTCCGTTGTGACCTATCGGCATATTGAGTCATCTATCCACCTCGAAGAGGGACTAACCGTAATAGAGAACGCCATTCGGGTGGTCGTGCATAGAGTGGCGCGATGCCGAGGAGGTGAACGTGCGCGCTGTTGTCCGCTCGCGCGAACAGTCGGCGCGGAAGGCGATGAACGAACTCCTTCATGGTTGACATCTTGGTATCAGTGTGCACGACCGTTGCTGGACTTGAAGCCTTCGCCACTGGTACGCCGTACATAGCGCGTACCAGGTGGTTGCCGCGTACGTCAAGCGCGAGCGGACGTAGGCATCGTAGAATCGCAGTTTGGTGTTGATAGGTAAATGGGATGTAAACAACGTGTGGAGCTGAGACCTGGCAACAGCAGCTTGGCGCATGGCACGATGAACCATGGGAACCAACCATGCGCAGGCTTCGGTCCAACTCGCACCCCAAAAACCTTACTGTGGTCTTCCACTCTACGTCCTGGACCGATATTCTGACATCTCCGTGCAATGCATGACGAGCATGACAATAGATGGCGTTCCTTCTGGTTCCTTCGATCGTCCTCTACATATTTAGCGATTTCATTTTATGTAATAATTAATATAGCATAATGACTGTACTTATTATCGTACAGGTAGGGTGGTGGACTTATCCCATCGCGGAAGCCACCGCTCTTGACCTGGGTGAGTATGACCCACAGTGACGTGGGTCAAACTCACCCATAGACTTCATGGAATAAAGAATATATTGAATTTAAATTTTGAGTAGCACTTGAAATAATGAATCAATATTATTTTTTGAAGTCTTCGATGTGGCGATGTGAAAAATAATATAATATAATCGATTATTTTTTCATCAAAAATCGATTTTTTAAAATCCCTTTTAGGTATCCCTTTTTCATTTTTTTTTAAGATTAGATATTCATTGTTGGATGAAACCAGTTTTAGCCAAACTACACATTTTAATCCAATTTCACAAACAGCGCATCTGATATTATTTATTGGTTGATTGATTGATTTCTTGATTCTTATTTCTTGTCCACTTTAATTAGCCTTTATTGTGATTAATTATTAAAATTAAAAAAGAAAACTTTTGAAATTAAATATCGATTTTTTTTAAAGGGATAAAAATCGATTATTAATAATCGATTTTTTCTACTCTAGTCATATTCCTATTTAAAAGGGGAAAAAAATGATTATTTATCGATTTTTACTACTCCATGTCATATCCCCAATAACTACTTGTATATCCATATGTCATTACGGTAAATTGTCGATTTAAATATACTGACAATCATACCCCGCTTTAAGTGATAAATAGTGCCTTTTAGATTAATCTAAAGCCGGCAATCAAAAATATCTTTTATTGTTTATTATATAACAGTAAATAAATTTGCCTTATAAAGTATTATCAATAAGTTTTGTTCTGGTATATCAGTGTTTCAGAAACGAATGTCGATAGCGTGTAAAATTTTGGTACGGAGCCATCTATCGGTCGCTTTGGTATCAATTAATGTTATTGCCTTAATTTCGTGTATATAAATGAAAAATTAGGTAAGTTCTTATTACTAGTAATTATTTGGTACCGAGTTAATTATTTCTATCAATTATTATGTATTTAAATGTTCATGAGTAAAAATATTGCGTTAGGAAGGCTACTCGAAATAAAAATTAATGGTATTCTTGAAATACTATTTAAAATAAGATGCATTTCAGTTGGGAATATACTTAATAATAACTGTTGTTTATATCCTTTTAAATAAATCTAAATCTGGTTTTCAAAAAATATTTTGTGTGCATATAAAATGTGAACATAATGTACAGCGCCATCTATATTATCTCCGTGTATCAATAAATAATGTTGACGTAGTAATTAAATATAACGATATTGTGACACTTGGTGTATTATTACTTTTATAATTAGTATAAATTGATAATAACTAGAAATAGATTGTTAAAAAGAGCTAGTAAAAGATAAATATATGGCATCGTAATTTCTGTAGGTAAACATAAAAGAGGAACATAGGAAAATATAATCAAAATAAATATAGATATAAAAAAAATAATAATAAAAAGGGTTATTTAAATAAACTATTGCCGTAGTTTACTAGCACTGCAATAGTATCTTTGCGACTTACTTTACTAAGGTTAGAAAACCGTACCCAATCTATCGATTAAGGAAAGTTTCGTTGTAGCTTAGTCACTTCTGAATATAATATAGTAAATGATAAATTTAATGTAATGATAATAATAATGTAATAGCAATAATATTGACATCAAACTTACCCCATTATCCATGGATGACGAGAATTAGATGGTACCTGGGCCCATACTTCAGGCTAAAGATCGGGAAACTATCTGGAACGGAAAAGAGCTACACGGAAGGTTTTATAACGCACTGCAAGCTTTTGAGATTGATCTAAAGTTCTCCGTTAATTGGCTACGTTTTGGAAACTTGTTTGGAGAGACTGAAGGTTTTGTATTTGCGATACAAGACCAAGTTAATATTAAAGAACCACTATCGTAGATACATCTTGAAGGATAGCACTGAGGTTATTTATAGAGCGTGTGAATTCCATTGGTATCCAGGTGAAACCCTTCGACACGTAAAATCGGGCTGCTCAGCACTTGTCAATACAAAATACTCACACAGGCATACCAAAGTGGCAGATATCTTACATCAGGAACTTGCTATAAAATTTGGCCTTAAAGAAGTCAAAATGCTTTGGGTATGTTCCAGAACCAGTTTTAGAGAATAAGCGTGCAAAATTGTACTGGGATAGATCCATTAACACAGACAGAACTGTACCAGCTAATCAATCTGATATCATGTTAATGGATCGTAATCGATCGCGAGTGTTTCTTGTATATGCGATATAGCTATACTTCACGGTGACAACATTGCAAAGGCTGATGCTGACAAAAAATTAAAATACTGAGATCTAGCCTTTGAGGTGGGAGTGATGTTGGGAGTGGCATCTACAGAAATTATAATACAGAAATAAACATAAGGTTAATAGAAAAACTCATTGGTTCCTGCCTGGGACTAAAACCCGTGATCTCCTTGAAAGAGTTGCACGGTGTAACCGCCGAGTTATCACGAATTCCTTTACAACACATAACTTACAACATAACCTTATTTTAATATTATTATATTTTTTATATACATTTCATTTAAAAAAACGTTGTTTTGAATAAGTATATTAAAAAAACTGTTTACGAATATATTTCAGTTATTAATTTTTAATCCATACATATATATACTACAATACAAATAATAACATATATTAATACATACAAAAAAATATTCTAATGGTAACTCTAGGGTTAACGGAATTTAGAGTTTTGACGTTTCTACTAATTATAGTTATAATACAATTTGCCTCTTCATTAGTGATAAACATTGAAACTATACATGTTCGCAAGCTTTAACAAATACTAAAACATTCCAACAGGGACATTGGAGGCTCTATTATAAACCGAATAGGTAAAGAGCCAAACGTTAAATTAAGTAATCATCGTATATAGTGGGTTAATTAAACGTAGGTACTGTTCAGGAATTTAAATCAAAGGATTTTTTTCCTGCGCCAGAAACAGTTGAAATTTTTACTAACAAATATTGACAAATGCCTATATATTATTACATTACTAACATATCAAGTAAATAAATAAATAAATATATGGGACACTTACACACACAGTCGTCCGTCCCCAAAGTAAGTAACTTAATACTTGTGTTATGGGTGGCAAACAACTGGTGAATATATACTTATATAATTTTTAAATATATACTTAAATACAAATATACACTCAGGCTCCAAGACCAACAAATTCATTTATAGAAAATGTTGGCCCTCGACGGGAATCGAACCCGCGACCCGCGGAGCCGAAGGCAGGATCACTATCCAATGCACCAACGAGTCAGTCAATATTATTGAGAGCTTATATATTTTGTTAATAGAAGCTGTGATGGCCCAGGAAGCTGTGATGGCCCAGCGGTGCGACCGTGTGAATCTCTAGAGACGATCACGGGTTCGAACCGGGCAGACACCAATGAGTTTTTCTCTTAAAACTTATGTGTCTAATTGATAATTGCAATTTATCACACGCTTTTCGGTGAAGGAAAACATCGTGAGGAAACCTGCATATCTCTAGAGAATTCTGTGGAGGTATGTGTAACCTACCAATCCGCATTGGAGCAGCGTGGTAGGTCTTAGCTCCAATCCTTCTCTCCCAAAACGGAGAGAAGAGGCCTATTCTCAGCAGTGGGATAGTAACAGGCCGTTACTTACTACTTACTATATTAACAATACAACAATTGAAACAAAATTATGAACATATAAAATAGTTTAACCATAAAAACATAAGTATAGTCTTTAAGGTAGTAGATTTATTAGTATTTTTAACAACTATTTTTTTTAATAATTGGAGATTCCTTTTTTCCTAAGAGAAAAGACTAAATACTTTTTTTATATTTCTCTTTCTTTTCAACATGAGTCTCATCCATCGGAGATCAACCTGATATAGGTAATGTATCTATTTAGTTTAGGGCCAAACACGTTCTGTTTTTTTGACAAACCACACATTTGAATATCAAATTGAGTGAGAGAGTTTTATAGGATTTTTTATAGGATATACCTTGCGAAAGTGTTTGAAAATAAATATATGAAATTATGGTATTTATGGTATCCCTGAATCAAAAACACGCCTAAATGTTATGGTTTTGTGTATTCGAGAAACGTTGGGCTCATCTCTTGGGCTATAAGGTATACCTACCCCTCTACCTCTCACGCGATGTAGCGCCCACTCGGTCCAAATGCGCGGACCATGTCTTATGTAAATGGGGCATGTCGCCTCTGGTTTAATTAATCTCTAGTCGCATAAATAAACTCACCGTAATCGATTCAACCTGCATATTAAACAATGCGGCGCCTGCGCAATCATATTGGGCTTGTATGCGAATGTCGATCGGTTGTAGCCATCTAGGCGATTGGATCTCATAGTGATTATTCCAAAAGAAAATTGTTTCTGGTTAACGTGTACTATAAAGAATGCTTTATGTATTCAAGTTTGAGTCATGTAGAAGTATAGTATAGTAAATGTGAACGTTTGTATGCAGGTTGGTACTACTAGGACGTTCCAAAAGCTTAACGGATTTGTATGAAATATCGCTTACAGCTAACACATAGGTTATTTTTTCTGGAAAGACTTTTAGAGAAAACTCAAAATAACTCGCTTTTCGTCTTTTACTATATATCTAAAGTTTTTTTTTACATACAAGAAAGATCCCCTAATGGGTACCGCCACCCGACAGGGACAAGCTGTGGTTATGTTGGACTCGCACCGACTAAAACGATCTGTGTGCTCCACCACGCTGCCGATGTCAAGGACAGGGTATCGTTGTAAACATTGCCCCCATTCCCGCCTACAGCCGCTCTGATCCCAGAGACCACCTCCTCCAGGTGGGGACCCCGCAGAAGTCCTCATCCGCAAACAGTTGCATCGGGATTACTAGATGCACCAACCGCTTCGGAGACCTGTAAGCCAGCCGTTCGATATACTTCGTTCAAAACGGTCCCCTGTCAGCACATGGAGTCGCCAGCAGCAGATTGGATCCAGAACAAGAGTTCCCGGAACCGCGGCGCCGCCTCCTTCCGCAGAGCAGAAGGAGGCCATCGCTGCCCGCGATCGCTCCCTGCCCAGCGATTTATGATACGGTAGACAAGGAGAGACCGCACCTAGGTGAGACCCTAGCGCCTTGGTGGGTGTTTCCGCCCCCATCGGGTAATTTTTTTGCAAACCGAAGGTCTCCGTTCCCATTGCTAGGTTTCCAGATATTGCCGACGGTGGCCGAAAACCAGGTCCAGCCGGACTTAAAGCAAACCAGCAAGCTAAGAGACTACACCCGTAACCTCCCTGGAGTCCCCGGCCTATACAGATTGATCTCTGCTAATTATAGGGACATCTAGATTTGACACATCCTCAACCCCAGGGGTCCGTTTGCCAAGCCTAAGGATTATAAATTAGAGTATTCCAAAAGCCTTGCCAGGATGCGCTAGGGGGAGGCCGACCACTTTGGCATCCCATGAAACATAATTATTTGACTTAACCTCAAAGATAGCAAGTTTTGAACATTTTAGGTACAATGGCTTCGTGATGACTTGATAATCATTAATAGAAAAATATCACTTTCGACACATTTTTAAGAGGTCTATTGACACTCCTTATTTACGACAGCAATCTGGAACCCATTGACAAAATCACCCAAAAAGCCGCAGGCGCACTATAAATACCCCAACTGATTGCTTTACTCTCTCTGTTTAATACGACCTTTCTGGGCGACATGATTTAAATTATTTGTTTTAGAAACACCAGCAAGATTCATTGGAATATTATACGTTTATTCCAATTTACCCCATGGCACAGCCTGAGGCTTTACTACACAATACACACTAACAACGCAACTGACTGATAGCTTTATATACAGAGCGTAATTGCTTTTCCGTTATTGAGTTATTGGGGGCGCGCTTGCGTTTTTTTCTAAGATTGTTTTCTTACTTTATTCTGTGTTTATTTTAAAATAGTCAAATTGAATCAAATCAAAATAATCTTTATTGATCTTTATTGTTCTTTCAAGTACTAATGATTTGTTAAGGATCAATATGATGAATGAGGCTGCAACTGGTTCGGAATGTGGTCATACTTTCAAAACCTAGGCATGCACTGCAGGCACAATTCTTCAATACTTTTGTGTTTCATTCATATTTACAATTTATTACATGCTTTTCACCAATCTGTATCGGGGCAGCATGGTGGGTAAAACCTCCAAACCCGCACTCCAATAGGCGATAATAACAGACCGTCACATTTAACTTCCGGACTTTTTAATACCGTCCGTTTGAGGATGAAGTGTTCACTCTCCATCAAACGTGAACAAAGCAAGTCGATAAACTTTACACACTATAATAAGACTCTGCAAACAAATCAAAAGCTGAAAAATATTAGTTAACTTTAGGACACATAATAAAGTTAGACCACCCGAATGACCGCATGAATAGTCAACATCCACCATTTATCGCACCTACCAGACATCTTCATTATGCCAAGTGTTAAAACTTGTTCATCTGTCACCACGTTAATTACAATGCGAGGGCCGCCTTTAATTGATTCAGCCGGCGACAAAATGTTAATAAGGAATGATAACGGTAGCAGCAAAACAGCCCCCGGACTCCTCGCCCCGCGAAATGCAAATCGCGGTGAAACATCGCCGCGGATAAGGCAGGTACGTTGGGATCAATTAATATACCTGTTACACGCGACTCTGCACCCTAGCCGGTCAGTGTTAATGCACCTGATAGTTATTGGTTTTGGTCCTAACCAATGGATCTCTACTGCTGGACGTAATCTTTGTGAACGATATTCACTATAGATGGCTTCGTGTCGCTTGTGTCAGCAATTCCCGCGGTAACTTTGAGATTGTCTCTTCGGTGCTTAACATATCTGCTTTGGCCTTGCAACTCATGGGAATGTTATGGGTAACTACAGTTCATACGTGAATCTATGTGATTCAATCAACAATCTTGCATGCTCTGGTTTACCTATACCAATGAACTCAGTTCTTCAGGTTTTACAATGAGCTGATCCAAAGAATATAATATTAAAAGCCTACCAGAAAATAATATTAAAAGTTCTATCAAGAGCCAGTTAATAATAAGCTAAGTAGTTGCAAATCTACGCTACGAACTATTTACATGAAGGAAAGTTATTAACTACTGTATCTTCTGAAGAACAGCAAGTTCCTTAAGGGACTAAGTCTAGAAATTACTAGTTATGATACATCTAATGTATCATAACTAGATTTTAAGACTGGATGAATATATTTCATCACGATTCGTCTTGCCAAGACAATTCGGAGTACCAAGCAAACTGTTATAGCCAAAAGTTACTTAGCAAACCAAAAACAATTAATATATAAACATATTGACAGTCGTCACCACACCTTTATAATGTCTCCTATTATTATAAACATAGGAATCCATTTAAACTAGACATACAAACATTTTCTAAATAAGTGACACTTTATTACAGTACCTATTAATTATCTCCGCTCCGAATACTAAATATTACCTTAAGATTGGAACCGTGCAGATAAGGGCCTGATTATTCATCATCAATGATCCGGCAAAGTGGCTTCTGAAAAAGTAAGAACAAAAGTGATAATGGTCAAGTGCAAGTTGATGTAATAAACCGAGGGTCTTGTATACATTAATTTGCTTTTTCAACCTACACATTATTCTCACAAAGGCTTCCCCTCACACCTAGATCTCATTATTGCGGGAAATTCAGCTTTTATTGATGCCCATAGACAATTTAATACTTGTGCCTTTTCACATTCAACACACCCTTGGACCGCTATTACATGTTTTTTTATTGGAAAAGTCTAAAGCAATGTATTATTTCTGGAGGTTAATGTATTTACTGAAATACTATATTTATTGCTTAAATCAACTCAATAGTTTGACTTAATTTTAGTAGTTCTTTATTTACTTATTGCGTATTTCTAACCACAAATCGTAAGTTGTAAAATTCCTATACGACAGTTTTTTACTAGCTTGTTACAAGCGCGGATTATAGCAAAATAATTTTACTGTATCTTTTGTTTAATTGTAGTATTGCAATATATTTCACTTGGGTACTCTAAAATCATATACACTTACAACTTTCATAGAAGTCGTCATTCCTCAGGCGGACTTGTATGTTATACAATAACACATCACGTTGTAAAATATAGAAAAAATGTACGAAATTATAATGCATGACGCCCAAAATGGAATGGAAACGTCAAATTTCACGAATTCAGGAGTAGCGAATTTTGGGTATGACTCCCAGACTTCGCTGTTAATCTTTCGTGATGACTTAATTTTACAATGAATTGTGTTAATTTTGATTCAAAGACTGATAGCATTTAATAAATCTTTTAAACTGTGACTACAATTAAAGAAATTAATTGAATTATCGAATTTTGCGTACGAGAAACAATTTAAAAACTACAGCAGATCCTCGGAGTACGGAGCCCTAAAATGGTTGGTTAATAATAAAACACAAGACGCAAAAGGAAACAAAAACAAGAGTGTTTTAATGTTGCGGCTCGAATGATATGATACCGTGTTAATGGAGTGTTGGACCGTGCACGCGTATACTTAATTAATTAAATATTAAGGTTCGCGAAATGGTAATCGGACGGAGATAAAAAGGTACATTTGATGCCGATGCAAACAATTTATCGTCAATCTATCCGATTAGACTGAGATTTGATGGAATGTAAAGTATAGTTTCAGTAGCGTCCTATTTTTATTTAACTGTAGGGCAAAAATAGAAGGACTCTCTCAGGGCTTAGTTGCTGTATCAAGCGCAGGATAAAAAAGCCAATATTGCTTGAGACGGCACGTACTGTGAGGAGGTACCTCACTCTGTATTTCTAACTACCGACATCTTGGTCCTTTCTTTATCCGTGGATCCGGATTGTATTATATTTTTTAATGTTTTTTTTTTATATTTAAAATGTATAAGAATCTTTGAATAAATAAATGAGTGACATAATAATTATTATATCGTTTCGCTGCATTAAATTAGTACATAAAACATCGTGAGTAAACTTAAACTCTCTGAGGTATTTCTAGAATATGCGTAAATACACATTATAAACTCCAATCCTTTTCTCTTTAGGAGATAGGAGGCAAGATTAATCATTATCCGCCATTAGAGAACATATATTAATTATTTAAATGTAGAGTATACTATTATTCGTTTTCATAGTTTATACGTGATATTGTATTTTATATACTTATTTTCATTTATCTAATTCGTAATGGGGGTTTGTAGTGCATTGTGCACTACAAACCTCCACCACCACCTTCATACTAAACACTGAACAAATTCTTTACCCCAATCTCAATCGTTTCGCTCTGTATTCGAAGCATCATTTGACAGAATTGTAAAGCTTTGAAATTTATTCGTTTGTCACAAACATTGGTATCTAACTGGGATCCCCTGCCCAGAGCCCTACTGTACAATCATTCGACTATTACAGCTCTCATAATTACTGCCTATAACTGCTTAAACGATTGATACCGAAAAAAAATTATTTACTTTTTGGATAGTACGATTTGGATACTAATATATGCCGTGTGGTATCCGGCTGAATAGAATAGTACCACCCTCATTTCTTACCGAGGTGTCGCAAAAGGCGACTAAGGTAAGTCGACCCGCCGTGTGGTATCCGGCTGAGTAGAATAGACCAATCTCATTTCTTACCGAGGTGTCGTAAAAGGCGACTAAGGTAAGTTGACCCACCGTGTGGTATCCGGTTTAGTAGAATAGACCACCCTCTTTCTTACCGAGGTGTCGTAAAATACGACTGAGGTAAGTTGACGTCAGGCAGGCGGCCGGTCGTAAAAACGCAGCCAAATCATGTGACAGCATGTTTATAACATGTTGTGCCGATCCCACTTAGAGTGGGATAAGGGCAGGAGGATGATGATGATTTGGATACTAATATGTTTCTTCAATGTTATGTTTTAGACACATTTACTTAGCGCACATTATATTTATTCTTTTCATTATCTGTTTTTAATTTTTAATTGCTTTATTCATGACCTCATGCTGCGTAAATTATGACTGCTTAGCGAAAGTCACTAGAAATACTAGAATTGAGTGTGTATTTTAGCTTCTGCGAATAAACTACAATGTTTTATCAAAAACGAGCATCTGCTATAATATTAGGATTATTATAATAATTTTGTATTAAATGAATCTTTACAAATTGTTACCATTTCCGTGCTTGCATATCTAAATATTTATGCTAAATAGCCGGTTAGTGTAATTACGTCAATTTACGACTATTGACCTTTACTCTTCTGTAAATAATCAAATTTTATGGTTGTGACTATAAATTGTATTAAAGTGACCTAATTCAAAAAGTTGTTTTGTGGCAATTGTAATTAAGCGTTACACAGCGCCCATAAAATTTGTTAGTGCTAAAGAGACCAAGAAGAGCAAGATGGGCGAGCAAAAAATCACTAGCTGTTTCAATAGTTCGTACCGTGATTTCATAGATAGAATTGAAAAAAGGATTACTATGTATCTAACTCTAATAAACCTAATTTCGAATTCAGTTACTTTAATACTATAGCTTTTTCCATTATAGAGGTTTCTTAGAAGGAAATAGAAAAAGAAAGACTGAATAATGTTAAACTATAATGTTTTAACTGAAGCTTGTATCTAAAGTCAAATCTATAATTTATTTCTTGATCTTTGGTAAATTTATTTATTTGTTTCTTTATTACTTTGGCTTGATCTTCCGAATAGAGAATTAGTACATATAAAAAAACTAGTAACATTCCTAAATGCTCCTTACGGACTTACTCGAGATTATTTAGCTTTTAAGATGTTTCAAGGTAGGTGTGGAATGATTTACCAGTATCAATCCGCAATACTCTTTCCCTTTCGGTATTAAAGTTACAGATTATAAAATATTAGTTTTAAGTAATTTTATATTATTAGCATCTTTACATCTATTTATTTTAAAAAAATTAATTAATATATTAAATAGTTAATTTTATATAAACTTTTTTTTTTCTTTATACTACCCGTATTCTTTTTCTTCACTTCTTGTCCTTTTTCTTCTGTTACTCAAAAGTTGAATGGAAGAGATCCCTTTTAGGGATAAGTCCGCCTGTATACATGTGCTTTTTTTACTTTTTCTTTCTCTAATATGAAATAAATAAAAATAAGAACTCACAAAATCCATATTTTATGAATTCGCCAATTAAATGTATTGTGCGCAGGAGTTTCGGGGCGAAGTGTTCAAAGTGCTGCCGCGGCATCTCATCATCAGATTGGGTCCGCAAGGCGCGCGAACAAGTGTATCATCTCGCCTGTTTCGCGTGCGACGCTTGCGGTCGTCAGTTGTCGACTGGTGAACAGTTTGCTCTTCACGAGGACAGGGTGCTTTGCAAGCCCCACTATTTGGAAACTTTGGATGGAGGATCTATTTCTTCTGATGGTAATTTCTTCTTTCTATTTTTAAAAGCATTTTAGATATTAAAAATATTTTGAGTTCATATAATGAAAGGACTTTGGTAGTCCTATCGGTAATAAATAATACCAAAAATATCGAGTCTTACAAAATCTTTGCAAACATATTAGATAAACTTATTTTTTTTTCTAAGACCTATACAAATAATATGCAATAAATTAGTAATATTCTAATAGTAGTATTCAACTATATGATGGCGATTGCAAAGGTTACATGATGGAATTTATGACTACCATAAAGTAGGGTTACTATTGAGTAATAAATACGCTGATCGTTTTTTTAACAAATTGTTACTTTTTATTTTAGACGGTTGCGACTCAGAAGGATATCACAAGAGTAAGGCGAAACGTGTCCGAACAACATTCACAGAGGAACAACTTCAAGTTCTCCAAGCTAATTTCCAGTTGGACTCCAATCCTGACGGGCAAGATCTGGAAAGGATCGCACAGGTTACTGGATTAAGCAAGAGGGTGACTCAAGTATGGTTCCAGAATAGCCGAGCCCGACAAAAGAAGCATCAGCACACGGGCAAAGTAAAACAAAGCCAAGGTAAGCCTGGCAAAACAAAATATCAGTCGTTTTACCGACAGGTTTTATACAATGTTTTTCTACTCTTTATAATCGTCTTATTGGATATTTAAAGCTTGAAATCGTTATAAGAATGTAGTTAATATTAACCCACGTTAATATTAACTACATTCTTTGTGGTCTAATTTAAATGTCTCAAGGTTTTTGAAGTTTCCGAAAAAATCGTGAATGGTTTCATACCCAACCCACTATAAATTTCTTAGTATTTCATATTTATATATTCGTCTAACCCTAACAATAATGTTTATGTAACTATTGTCTATATATAAACTTTCTTATTATTCTAATCTAGTCCAGCTATATCCGTATTCTTGTCAAGAATATTTTAATAAATCGTTTTATTATTTACATGTTTTTCAAATATTAGCTACTGCGCTTTGCATCTGCGAATTCTTGACTATATGCGAATGTTTATACTTATTGTGACTATATTGTATACTTACTTGAAGTGCTATATTGTCCACAGCTATTACACGTGATCCGGACCCATTGGGGTTTGGTCGGCCTATCAACCTACACCTTACATATGCTTTCCAGAACAAAAACTCATTAGTCCCAATAGGTATGTATTATGTTATTTTTATATCTTGAAATGCAGTCTTACAGTTTTTTGAAATCTCTCTGGTGCTGCAAATGTTGCTTGTGTTTGTTACTGTAAAAGTATGTTTCAGTTTTAATCTATAATTCACATTCAAATTTTTTTTGCTAAAACAGCCTTATTCATAAAAAATAAGCTTCCCCTTTCATTTAATATATATTATTAGCTTACAATAGAAATTTTTATGTTCTTAATGTTTTTACAACGCAGCGTGTAATCCGCAAAATAAAAATACTCACTATTTGAAACTAGAAGTAAACCATTTATAAAAATAATTTTAAAATATGTAAATAATTTAACATTCAAACTTTTTGAGTGATTTCAATCATCAATTTTTTTGATTATTGATTTCTTGGATGAAAATCCTGACCTATTTATTCGAAGTTCCAGTCAAATAATTATTTGAAGAAGAAACATAACTTTTTTTTATACGTCATTAACTTTGTTTATTACGTACGATCGCATAGATCGTCAACATACTTACGAGTAAGTAATGGTTTTAAGACTTTTAAGCCCTTTTTGTATGAATAAGGTCATTGTAGCATTAGTACAGCTGATAGTGGTATTATCAGACGTTTGTATCAAAATTTTAATGCTATAAAAAGTTAAATGATTTGTTAATGCACCTTGTAGCTTGCATAAAAGTTACCGCTAATTTCGATTAAGATATAGAAAATAATCTTTTTTCAATTGAGTTTTACTAATACTTTTTAAGATAAATTATAAGGTTCTCTAGAAGGTTCTGTCTACAGAAAAGAAGCAGTGAGGACCCGATTGCTGTACTTTATAAAATGACCTTTATAATGTAATGATAATTGCATTTCAGTCATAACGATTTGGCTCGTAATTAGTTTCAATTAAAATTTAAAGTTTTAACTACCTTTTATAAGCTCTTTGCGTAATTCATTCTAAAATCTGCTGTTTTCAGAAGTAAATTGTAAACAATTATTGTGATAAATATAATATAAAATTAGATTTCGCCCTCAACATTATCTGCGTCGATTGCAGTACCAACAAAAAGGAGATCCATATTTTCACTTAATTTTATATTTTACTTATTTTAAGTTGATTTTAAGTTGTTGATGTAAATCTTTAATTGATAGAGATATATGTATATTGATTTTTGTTTTAGATAAGAACAGCGATGTCTTCAAAAGATTTTTATTATATGTCAAGAGTCGCGAGGAGGAGATTGAATATTATATTGTGTAAAAAGTTTTTTTTTTATAAAGTATTGTATAGTTTTATAGTTTTATAGTGTGTAACTATTTATTTAGGTGATATGTGTATTATTTAACGAGTCTACCTTATTTATGTATAATACTACGGCCTCGTCAAAGGATACCTAATTTACTAGAAAATTGGGAAATTTGGAAACGTGGTGTATCAAGTGATATATCTTGTTGATACCACTACTGATGATCCTAAGACTGGCATTAGTGCAACGTATAAGCCTCGCTGTTCGTGGAAGAAATGCTGCCCTTGGATACACTACCTGGTACCGAATTAATTTTGCATTCTAGGTGTTACATGTGCATCATTCACTGTATCCATTCATTTGACTAACTTTAATGTATATCTCAGATCAATAAAAAGCTAACTAAAATACAACATATGCAACATCTTTATAAGCTAGCTCTTACTATACAAATAACACACACATTAAGGTGCAAAACTACACTAACGCTAGAAACTGAATTAGATTCCGACTGTATTTTTCGATTTTACGAGTATATAATACTAGTCGTACCCACAACTTCATTTGTACCTCTTTGTATAAGTGTTTACATATTTACCCTCAATGAATGCTATCATTCATTGAGGGTAAATATATAAACTATTAGATATATGCTATTTCGGACTTTTCTGTATTAGAGAAATAATCCCAGCATATATTATGTTATTTGTAAAGGGAATTACGCAGCTTTTTTGACATCAGGCCAGGCAGCTCGACTTTTTCTTACATTTACAATTATTAACATATTTAAATATATCCATAATGAATTATATACTTTCTCAAGAAACATTCTTTGCATTAGAGAAAGACTGACAAATTCAGCGATGAACTTTATTCTTCAATATGTGTGATAATCATAAAATTATAGGAGTACTAATAAGTTTCAGCCGTTTATTGAGGAAAAAAATATTTTTATTGTGAAAGAACGGTAGTTTAAATTTAAACGAAGGATTTTCCATCACTAGCGACTACTTTTCCCCTTCTTTCAGGCAGCATTTGAATTCCATGGCTGATTTTTTTTAAAAATCTTTTAATGCTATCCACGTAACAGCCCATTTTTTTGGTATTTTCATATTATGTGAGCTGTTGCTCTCACAGAGTTTGTGCCATTGACAGGAACAGATGATTATCGGACGGCCCAATGTCTGGTAAACACTGCGGGTAGGGCATTATTTCCCAATCAAAGATTTTCGAATAGATTTTCACCAGAAACGCTACGTGTGGAAGAGCATTTCATATAGGTGAATAATTTCGGTGTGTCTTGAGTAACATTAAGGGCGTTTTTCCCTTGAGAGCTCGGTTCAATCTAATCAATTGTGTTCGGTAAAGAGTTATAGAAGTTATTTCGCTAGGATTAAGCAACTTGTAACCCAACTACACCCACCCGATCCTACCAAATATTAAGCATGAGCTTTTTTCTATGAATATCCAGTTTTGCTGTGGATTACCAGGTAGACCCATTATTTTCTCCTTTTTGGTCCTTCATTATGATAATCATAATGTATCATATTTTCATCAGCAGTATCAATTCGATGTAAAAAGCTTTTTTTATCTCTAGCTGGCAACATGCAACTCAAGCAAAATCGGCGTTCAACATCTCCCGACTTTTAATTCGTTTGAAACTTAGTTATGTTTCTTATGAATCATTCCTAACTATTGTAAGCGATATGGGATTGCTTGCTGAGTGATTTCTAAAGTAAATGCAAGTTTCTTTTGTGTTTGAACCGAATTTTCCCC
Organism: Morpho achilles; assembly: GCA_947086495.1. Classification (NCBI taxonomy): domain Eukaryota; kingdom Metazoa; phylum Arthropoda; class Insecta; order Lepidoptera; family Nymphalidae; genus Morpho; species Morpho achilles. The sequence continues at coordinate 8,351,152 of CAMTZB010000022.1, read as the reverse complement.
CAATAAATCCTCCAATGATGCACATTCCTTGTTCTAGTTCTCCACGTCAAAATCACTGTTTTTAAACTTGCAAAACCACTCATGGCATTTTTTCTTACTTCTAACAGACATATTAATGCTTTTATGAGCAATTTATGCGCCTCAGGTAAAGATTTTTTTTTAATTAAAGAAGTTCCCGCAAATGACGCTTTGTTGACTCGTATTAAGATTTTTTGTGAAATCAAAATACATGATGCTAATACGAAATTATTAATATGGTGGGGTTATGTTGTTCTGTAATAAGTAACCTAATTTTTAAGCCGGTTATCATCTGCGTATTCTATCTAACATAAACCTCTTGCAAGCCTCCTCTCGTGAAACGGCGGAAACTTATTTGTACGCCTATATAATTATACCTTATATTATGAGACATGTATTAACCTAAAAGCAAGAATTTATGAATGCATTACTCGATTTTTCACAAATCAACACAACCTTTTTTTTGATCTGAGATATTTATCTATAGATACTATATTTTTAAATAATATATTTGTACGCGATGTGTTAAATAACTACACTCAATTTTCATGTATGTATTCAACAAACTGTGAATAATCCACTTCTGTTACTTGCCAACCAAAGAAGTAATAAAAAAATGAGGAACAATTTAGGCACTTTGCAAATTTGAAATTTTGTAAATTTTTACTTCTTGTTACCAATGTGCATAAATTAACATGAAACTTTATTTATTACTACTTTAAAACAATAATTAGGCAAAATTTAGTTATATGTCTTTAAACGATAAAAAATATTTGTTTATACTAGGGATGTGACTTGGAATGGAAAAAATCAATTAACAAATAATCGATCGATAAGTAAAAAAATAAATATTCAAAATATAAATAACTATCAATATCAGCAAGAAACATAGATATCGCTGCTTGCAAAACTCGATAAAATTGTAGTTTGTCTCAAAAATCATTGTATCTTAAAAACAAGATAAAAAGAGAGAAAAGAAGGAGGAAAAAAGGGTAAATATTAAAATTGAAATTACATTTATTTATTTATTTATTACGCAAAAGTTTTTGGTTAGAAATTAATTTTTAAAAATTGATATTAAGAATAAAATTATAGAATTAATATAAAAATCCAACATTTTCACCTCCCTAGTTATCTTTCCAATATTTAACAATAATACAAACAAGGTCGTCCCTTAACCAAAATTTATTCAAAAGTGTTAAAAAATATATTTTATTTGGTACAATAAAAACTTAGTTTATCTTTTAAAGACTATAACTAAATTAAAACGCATGCATGGAGTATGTGTTTTTATGTGCAATTTGTAATTTATATAATTCGCCCGCCTCTACCCACAACTTCGCTTGGGAGGACTTCTGTACCGAAATAAAAACCGAATTCTGTTGGGAAAAAAGGAGAAACAAACTTAACTATTTATAAGATTAATATGGATGTATTTGTATTTATTTATTTATAATAAGTTATAAATTACTGAAATGTATAAACACGAACACTTCTTAAATGTGCTTAATGTGCGTATGTTATAAATGTGATAATTTATGAAGGAATATAATAATTAATACTGCACCTTAACTATTTTCAGATGGCACTTCTTTCACGGACTCTTCAATGGATGAGCTTTCAGAAGACTCCTCAATCCATTGCATGCAGAGTGAGGTGTGAGCTGATCAACTGGTGCTGGGTCCTAACCAATTATTGATATGCTGTAAATTATTCTCTCTTTGTGCGTATGTAGAGGTGATGTGCGGTGATGTAAGATGACAAATGTTTTCACTAACTTTGTCCTTATAATCTCTTGAAACTTGTAAGTAATAAAAGGTATATGTTAAATACTATAAATTTACATTTCTCTATTATCACCAAAAACAACAGCAATCTTTGTTCCATACTGAGATAATTTCCCCATATATTTATTTATTTATTTTATTTATTTAAATTCGGGTAGCATTTTTTTTTCGGTTTATATAAAATATTGTCGTTTTTGGTTAAAGTAATGATATTAAGATAATTCTGTTACTTCATATCTGATTCATTCAAATATTATACAATGGAAAATAGAGTACTGGGAACTAAATATTTTTTCAGATATCCGTCTAATACTGCTCATCATAAGGCCTCTCGTTAACATTTCCACACAAACTTCCATAGTCCTCCATGCAACGTTGATGACCGTCCTTTCGTACGTTAATTTTTCAAGTCGAAAAAACCATTGTATACAAGAGACTTAGGCGAAAAATTATTCAGTTTTAGCTTAATTTAAAAATATTTATATATAAGATACAAATTAAATCATTCTATTTTAAGCCTAGATTCCATCGTTCCTTCTTTTTCAACTGAAGTTACAATACTTATTGCCATGAAGATATATTGATAAAGCACTAATAATTATACTTAAATATAATTAAATAACTATTATCTTTGTTAATAATAATTGGTGATAGTCAATAATTAATAGTTCTTTCTGCAACCTGACCATGTCATAAATTTAAAAAGTTATCTATAAAAGTAAGAAATGTTTGTTTTTGAGTTCCATACATAGCTTATACTTGCTAACGCGCATGTAAATGAATATTTATATTTATATTATAAACAGATTAAGTACTGTCTTTATTGTAAAAAGTTATATTTATTTATTTATTTATATTTATTAGCTGTGATACGTTCAATTGTGTAAAGTTTTGGTCACGTCAGATCAGTCTTGCTGTAAATATGGCAACATTGGATTACTTCGCTATAGAAATTTATTATAGTGCCAAAATAATATATTAATAGATAACATGTAATGTTAAATTTTAATTTATATATAACGTTCCTAGAATTAAGCTGAGCACACATGTTGGATATTTTTTGAATAATTTAATTTATTTAGTATTTTGTGTTTTGAAAAATAAAATACAATGTACAATATGATTTACGTCTTTGTTGAAATGTGAGACAGTTGTAACTTTTTAGTGTTCTTTTGTGGAATTGCTTAGTGGGTGGTCTTCTAAACATGGATTTTTCTGTGTAGAATTATCATTTCTAAAAATTTTAACTCCAACACCTATTAAATTTTCTTGCTATATACCCGTCTTATCCAAACTAAAGCTTAAATAAGCTTGAGCTTGGCTAAGACGACGAGCTGAATAGATCTTTATGATTATTCTACTAACTTTCTTATTTAATAATGCAAAGAGCTGCCAAGCATAGCTTGCTCTATTACTCGAAATATAAGAAAGATCAAATAAAACTTTCTTATAAGTAATAAGGCCAAATAGTAAACAACCAACTTTAAGATTCCTACGATACTATCAATACGCATTAATCGGAAACTTAAATAAAACTAAATGTCTGTGCTCAACTTAATGTCTATAACATTTTTGAAATTAATGTATTGTCATTAAATAATAGTTTTTAGAAATTAAGTAAAAATTTTAAGGCGTCTAACTGTTACTTAATATAAGTGATAGAAACAGTATATTCGCCTGGCTTTTGTACAAATGCAATTTATAATATTAAGAAATATGCGGTATTTAATAAACCGAGTAATAACATCGCGAAAATAAACAACGAATAATGCTTCTTTAAAATAAGCTAATAACTTCTTAAGCACTTCTTAAGGAGAGCTTAAGCAAAATTTATCTGAGCGCAATTATTAAGCAATATTGTGAAATAAATGGTATTTTATTCTTCATTAATGCCAAGTTAATGTGAATCACTCAAGTGGTTTTTGTAAATATAGATGGTTTTTCAAAACAATAGAGATATACCATAACATACCCATAACATTGTTTAGTATACGGAATATGATCATTATTGTAACTAAAAGAAACAACTCAATACCAGGCGTGAATAACTTAACAAGTCCAAAACGCACACATTTCAGGGCAGCTATAAATAGGTTTACGTTTAATATATGTTTAAGAGAGTTATGTGTATATGAAAGACTTATCGACTTCATTGAAATATTCATCATATTATTTAGGCAATTCTAATGCCCATTATTATTAAACATGTAAAAGGACGTAAGTCGACTTGTTGACATATTCACGGCTGTTACGGAGTTTTGGTTGTCGCGTTATCTAGCCAGGCTGTTATTTGTTTTAAATTTACGAAGTGAACTGATTGATCATTCTCTTATTCTGGAAAAAAGAGAATTGTGAAAGGTACAATTTTGATTGAAACATCCATACATATTTTACTCGATAATAATCGAATAATTTTAACATTTAATAATATAAAATAATATTTTGCTCGGCACTACCCTAGTCTTAATTAGTTAATATGTTATTAATTTTAGATTTTAAGACGTTATTAGAAGAAATAAAAATATATTCGTACTATATAAATTAAATAATCTTTCCATTTTATATGCTTGTATATACATTGCATTGTATAAATTAGTGAACTTGTGTCAATTTTATCAGTGGTGTAACTAGAGAAGCGTTTTATTTACATATTTATTTATTCCTTCTTACCGAAGTCTAGACAGAAACTCAAGGGTATCTCTGTATAAAAGAAACTAGATTATTTTATTTAATAAAAATATACATAAGGCATAAACTATTATAGCTGAATGGCGGGACATTCTGACTGCGGAGGGGGCGTGAGTTCAAACCCCAGGTATGACCATGATTTTGTATAAAATCCTTGTGCTTATCCAAGCACAAGTTTTAAAGGTCGTTGATAAAGGAATATATAGTGGGTAATTTTTTTATCTCTAGAAAATTCTTGGTGTTTGACTAGCCTACTTAGATCAGTAGGCTAGTCATACACCAAGAATTTTATTTAATTTTAATTTATTTTAATTTTATTTTAATTTTACCCACACATTTATTATTTATTAATATTTATTCTGCTCCAATTCAGATGAATTGGAAGTCCGTTTCCGAAGTACTCGTAAGTAACTTAATACTTGTGTTATAGGTGATAGACAACTGGTAAATAAATATATACGTATATAATTTTAAATTTATACTTAAATACATATAAAAATCCAGACTCGAAGCACCACCAAAATTGTTGTTACAAAATGTTTGCCCTCGGCGGGAATCGAACCCACGACCCATGGAGCAGACGGCAGGGTTGCGCCAACGGGCCAGTCTAGAATGTTAAGTATGAAACCCTTTTTCCATAAAGCAAAGATCCCTTCTTTTCAAAAAGTGACGTAATATTGCGATAGAAACACGCCGCTAAATTTAGGTCTCAAATTCACTACAGTAAAATGCACTTGAATAAATAATTTATAGGCGCGTGATTGTCCTTTAAAATGCAACGGCATGGCCTTGATCTATTAACCGTCGTTGCCTTAAGCTGATACATTTGCACTTAAAAAATCATTCACTCAGCACTTTATTAAAACTATCACTTTAATATTTTTAACAAAAATTTTAATTATTTATCAGAGCGTACCAGAGCACTCAAGAGCTTGTAACCTTTGCAATATGAATATGTTATAGTGAGTTAACCATAAAAGCTAGACATATGCTGTCGCGGACTTTTATTTAGAACCTTTAGAGGGGAACAATTCTGTAATATACGATTTTTTAATCTATCACCGTTTACTCAGCGCACACAAGGAAAGCTTTAAATTTAGCCATTTTCGTAATATTTTTTATTGCTGCTTCCTTTCCATTCTTCTTATCGTGGTGTTATATAACCTATAGCCTTCCTCGATAAATGGACTATATTACACTAAAATAATTATTCAAATCAGTCCATTAGTTCCTGAGATTAGCGCATCCAAACAATCACACAGACAAACAAAAAAACTCTTCAGCTTTATATATTAGTATAGATTATTACAATCTCACTTACAGGCCTGCTTATGGCTCCCCTACTCTAATATAATAGCTCGATGTTTAAAATACCATTCAAAAGAACAGGTGAAGACCTTTCTTTCAGATTTTCCTGTGTGATAAGATGACATAATGGTCACATGCTAATCTGTCGATAATATATCAAGTCAATCTATCAATCAAAGTCAATATTCAACACAGAATCCATATTTCATTTCTAGTGAGAATGAGAAAAAATTAAACTTATACTTAAAAATCATTCTACGTATTAAAATAACCAGGGGATCCATACTAAGGGGCAGTAATCCATACTAATATTATAAATGACAAAGGTTGTCTGTCTGTTACGCATTTACGGCTAATTCGCTGGAGTAAGACCTATATATTCCCTTTTATTTTGCGAACCTTAAATAATAATATATTATCTACACGAAGGACTTTAATGCAGAGTTCAACGTAAACGATGTAGCGGGCACACCTTGTCGAAAACATCATTAAAATAGAATTTTTACCATTGAGTTTTCTAAATTACACGATGCTTTCGCGACTTCGTTCGTATCACATTTTCTGTTAAATTACCCTCGACTATGTTACGTGTGTTTTTTTCCTGTTCCCGAAGAGAAAAGGGTTTTTTATCCTATTTTAGCTGTGCCAATGTTTTGGCCTGGATGGCAATCAGTGTGTCCCTAAATTTTCACGCGTATGTCTAAGTAAAAAAAATATAATAAAACATGACTTAAATACCAGGAAAATAGCTAAATATATTGTCACTATTTAATTTAAATGTAAGATTATATTTATAAATTTATTTACTTATTATTTAAGTACCGTAATTTAAAATTAGAAAAACATTATACATACAAAAGTGTACAAAGGTCAATGTATCCTTAAATCTGAGAGAGATCCCTGCCAATTAATCTTGAAAGTGAGACATTTTATCTTCTCCAGTTTGTTCTAATAATATACCTTCGAATATATTTGTATAGATAATTAGAAAAACCATTTAAAAGTCTTATATATATGTTATCTCAAAATCAATATTTGTCTGTATGTCCTTGATGGACTCCAAAACGGCTGGACCGATTTATGTTTAAATTTTCAGACAATCTTTAGAACTTAGCGGATGATTAAGTTTAGTCGCATTCATCAGAGCATTTTTTAATCGTTGATTTCTGTTTCGAGGGTAAATCTATTTATTTAATATAACATAATAAATACGCATAGAATATGTACTGATTCTAGTTACGCCACTGAAATCAATTTAACTTAACCTCTTATATAACGTTAAAACTTATAGATGTTTTTGTAAATAATATTTAGTATTACTTGTAAATTTTAAATCTTATCTTACGGCCGATGCGGGCCAATTATCTTTGTCTTGTCATTTTATAGAAATAGTTATATTCGTACGAGTACTTGGCTTGTTCCGTACAAATTATTAATTATATTATGTTGGTTAAATGAGTGTTTTATTTTTTATATATCTTATATGACATTATAGAATCTAAAAGAATCAAGTAAATTAAAGTATTATACCCGTTTTTGCTATATAAGCTCTATCACAGCTTATATAGCAGCGGTAACACCCTGCGACTCTTTCGAGGAGGTCTAGGGTTCAAACCACGGGCAGGTACCCGTTAGTAAAACTTTTAATAAGTAGTAGTAGTACGTTTCTAGTAAAACTTGTGTCTAATTGATAATTGCAATTGATCACACGCTTTTCGGTGAAGAAAAACATCGTGAGGAAACCTGCATATCTCTAGAGAATTCTGGAGATTTGTGTAACCTGCCAATCCGCATTGGAGCGGCGTGGTAGGTCTTAGCTCCAATCTTTCTGTCCAAATACGGAGAGAAGAGGCCTATTCTCAGCAGTGAGAGGCCGCTACTTACTTTACCCTTTTTAGTGCCATATCCCTCCTTAGCATTTCTGAAATTCTTATTTATTAATTTTTATTTATTTATTTATTTTACAACAATGCACATGTACAATTATTGTGTCCCTGGCTTCCAAGCTAGTTTAAACTGTATTTTGGGAACCAGTGCCCACCTTAACTTGGTTCAACTTATATGTACAGGAGTAAAAAATATAAATTGCGATGACAAAAAAATTACAATTAATAAGTAAAATAGAAAAAAGGGATTTTAATTAAACCTATAAGAACAACATATTAAGGTTATTGATTGAAAGTAAAAAAAAAGTAAAAACGAAAAGAGAAAACTAAAACTAAAATTACAGTCGTGTGTGTGCATGTGGATGTGTGTAGTGAGAGTGTGTGTCATAAAATAAGTGATTAGCATGTAGGTATGAGTGAGTGTCGTATGTGTGTGTGTGTGATAGTGTGTATTTTTGATGAGTGTTTTAAATAAGCTTATGCTTCCTATGTAACTTTTAAAATTAACAAATTCAATTGTTCACTTAATAAATGTAAATTATAGGTTTTAGTAAGTAGGAAGAATTATTTCGTTAAATTTGACTACAAAATCTAGCATTATTTAAATGACCTGGAGCTTTACAATAAAATTACCGCTTAGGCGTGGGCCACACGTTGGAAAACACTAAACTAATAATTTAAATCTCGATCATGAGACAACTTCGAAGTGGAGTATTAGAATTTTGCTTGTTTTAAGGACGATGTTGCGAATTAATTAAAAGAGAAAAAAAAATTTTTGGCTACGAAGAAAAGTATTTTGACTTCTGATTGAGGAACATCCTCACTATATACATCGAGGCTTTTATAGATATTATTAATAAAAAAATTTGAATTGACGATATTAGCTCTAATGGATTTTACAGGATTACAAAATGCGACGGGAGTGCAAAAGCATAGTCAAAAGTGTGAAGCCAGAGAGTAGGACTCGGTTCTGCTAACTTCAGGTAAAATTACCTTAAGAGTACTATCTTGTTGGGATACTACATGACTTAGTGGCAAGTGTAATCATAGTCATGACACTAAATGTTCAAATTTCATAGCATTTTTTTCGGCACAAAGATCGGCACAAGATTCGGATTATTTTTTATTAAAGCTTTTATTCAAGTTGCTATGTATGTATGTGAAGGTGGAATGTTGCAAATTGAATTTAACCCACTTCCAGATTGAACTGAAATTTTACATACTGGTCTAGTTTCAATGACAATGAATCGTATCATATGCTGATGCTACTGCTAGGATTGGCTACAGAAGAGAAAACTGGTGAACGGCTTACAATAGGGACTTGAAGTTTTTTTTAATGAATGAATTCTTATCCTACTAATATTATAAATGCGAAAGTTTGTAAGTACAGATGTAAGTTTGTTACTCTTTCACGGCAAATCCATTGAACCAATATCGATTAAATTTGGCACAATTTTTCCTTACACACCGGAATAACATATTATAGGCTATAGAAATCCAGTTCATTGTACAAGACGTATCACATGACAACACTCCACGCGAACTAAGTCGCGGGTAAAATCAAGTTATCTATACTTAAATTATTATTGTACAAGAATAACTGCGGAGTTTCTTGCTTGTTCTTTAGTAAAAGTACCATCTCAAACCAGTGGTAGCTTCATTTTAATTTGACGATTTAAAAGTGATCGCAAAAACTTAATAATACTAATTACTAATTTAATAAAATAAAAAATCTTTAAATGAAAATTCTACAATTAGTGTATTTGTTACCAATGGCGTATCATTTTTTAATTACCTGAGACAACCATATTGTGCTTCTGTTATATAATATTATTAATTATTACTTATACAAATAGATAAGGAAGATAATTATTAAATATTATTATAATGAGATAATGATAGTATAAACAATATTATTATAATTGATTATAGTATCCAGATAACAAAATTATACAAAGTAACAATTACAAGTCATACTTTATAATAATTAATATTCTGATCACCTCATATAATTTATCGGCTAGACAGTAGCTTTAGAAATACTAGACTAGACTAGACTTTGAGAAAGTCAAAAGATGTACAATTTTAGATCGATCAATTCAAATTATCAACGTCATAATAGGTACAAGTATATTACCCAAAATTAAAAGCACATACATACATATTATTTGTCAACTTGGGAACTTAAGGTCGCTGTAAGGTGTGGTCTGGCTGGACAAGACGCACCCATTGGATTACGGTTACCAGTGCTAGTAGAACCCTGAGCTCTAATATTGATATTTCAACCTTATGAATCTAGCTTGTTTTCAAAAGTACAAATAAATATACACTACCCAGTTGACCAAGTTTGCTCGATATTTTTTTACGAAATAAAAAAAGAAAATTTAAAAAAATATATATTAGGGTAGGTATTCATTTCTCGCGACCACCCGTTCCCCGAATAAGCTATTGCAAGCGCTGCCTTGACATTTAATGGCAAAAATAATGTTTTGTATAAATAAAAATTTAAAAGTAAATTTTGGTATTTTTTGAATGGCCAAAAAAAGGGATAAAACGTTTTTTTTTAAATGAAACCTAGCTCGATCGATTTTCCTCCCCGTTTATAATAGCCGAAATATATATATATATATATATATATATATATATATATATATATATATATATATATATATATATATATATTCAAATTCAAATTCAAATTCAAAATATTCTTTATTCAAATAAACTTGTAAACAAGTGCTTTTGAATCGTTAACTCTACTGCTGGTTCGGAAAGCTGTTCCTACCGAGAAGAGCCAGCAAGAAACTCGGTGGTTGCTCTTTTAAAAATATAATTCTTAATACTAGTTAAATTATGTCGTTACTGTCTTGTACAGGTTCAAAGAGAGCTATATCCACACATTCTTATCCTCTAAATAGTCCTCAAGAGTATAGTAGGCTTTCTGTATCAGCCTTTTTTTAACAGTGTTTTTAAACTGCTATATATATATATATATAACAAGATTAATTCATTTAAATATTAAAGATAAACAGAAGCCTGATTAGTTGGTTTAGTAACGGATTTACAGGTTATTTACCAAATTAAATCAACTTATAAAAAATCGCGATTAAAATAAGATATCTTTAGACAATTCCTGGGATTTGTGAAACTATATTATTTTAGCAAATTTAAATAAAACGTAGACATAATACAAAACATCTTATTTACTTGCAATGTTTATATTAACTTTACAGTACGTTTGTTTACAATACTATTCTTGGGTGCAACTCTGTTGTATGAGATTATATACATAAAGCACAAAACAGAGCATCAGCCTAGTCTGTCTGCCTTTCTGTCAGTGTGTCTGGCTGGTTCATAGCTTATCTTCTAATCGAAGCTTATATACTGGACTCCCTTTTCCTTTTGAAAACGGGATAAACATATATTTCAGGGATTTTTAATACTCAAGTTTAATTGATATCTAACATCAATTACCAATTAAAAAAAAAACAATTATGCATTACAATTTGTTATACAATAATTAACAGGAAACAGAACATGATTGACTGTAATCCATCCATACTATTGTATCCATGTTATTGTACTGCTTCTATAAATCATTTCTTAAATGTAATCCTAAATGGCTTATGTTAATATTTTTATATTGAGAGTAATTTAGTCATAATAATAGCTGTGGATTTTTACAAATATTTAAATAAATAAGTTCGTTAATCGTTAGCACCTGGGTGACCAAGCCTTGCTCGGTAATTTAAAAAAGGATGAAAAAAAAAAAATAAAAAAAATTGAAAAGAAAAATTAAAAAATCATAACGCAGGTGTGGCTTGGTCCTAGGTATTTTCACCTCTCTAGACCGCCCCTTCCCCGAATGGACTACCATGATTTTACGTTTGACAGATAAACATTGTCTTTCTGTCTGTCGGTTTATTACGCTTTCACGGCTAATTCAATCAAATCCAATGCAATGGAGACTAATTAAAAATATTATAATAGAAAAAAAATATCATGACTACATAAAAAGTAATGAACTTTTTTATTTATTGACGCGCATTTAAGTCGCTAGTACAACTTCTTCTATATAATATATTAGCACTCATGCCTTATGCATGCAGAATAAGTACATCGCAAATACACTGACCTACTTATTATGTATCATTTGCAGGCATCTTACTGTAACCCATTTTCCAGACTCATTTTTCTAGTGAATAGTCAGTCTATATTCAATTTACAAGTCAGAAATGTAGAACATTATACAAGTATGACGTTCGGCTTATACATTTAAAAATTAAATTATTGTATTATAAGGACTTATAAAAGTGCGGATTTAGTATGTAATTTTTTTAATGTAAAGTAGTTAAGTAAAGGCCTGTTAATATTCAACTCCTGGGCCTCCTCTCTCAGTTCTTGGAGAGAAGGGTTGACGCTAAATTATACCACGGTGCTCCAATGATTGGTAGGTTACACATATCACCGTAATTGTCCAGAGATATGCAAGTTTCCTCACGATATTTCCCTTTGCCGAAAAGCGTGTGATAAATTGCAATAATCAATAAGGCACATAAGGTTTATTATTATAGAAAAACTCATTGGTTCCTATCTGGGGTCTGAGCTGATCCTCTCAGAAGAGTCGTATGGTCTCAGGGCCAGCCCTGAGACCATACGACTCTTCTCTCCTCCTCCTACTCTTGAATCGAGTTGCTACTACTTAAGAACTACTACTATTGAGGAAGTCGTATGCTCACTATTGAGCATCGTGATGGTCCCGTATCGGGGACATATCTGTTGGAAGAATAGTCGAAGTGATTTCCCCGTGGCCTTACGTGCTGTTTGGCTCGAAGGTTATTTAATTCCTCCAGATTCCCATAGCCTCACCTGACCCAGTCGGGGTACGGGTTATCACATCCACCACCTGAAAAAATCTTATGTGATCTAATTGCTAAACCATAATTTCCCGTGTGTGTTCAATTCACAGATAAACGTTACAAGTTCCAGTTTGCTACAAGTGTTCAAAGACAAAGTCAACTAAATGGTGGGGGGTTTAACTCGTTACTCTATAACTCTGCTTGCTTAGGTAATGCTTCGCTTTGCGATTTTGTCGTGGAGTCTATCTCCTGACAATGCTTCGGTTACGGGGTGAAACAATTGTTGAGATTGTGGTGGTAAATGTGTGCAGTGCTTGTGTATTGTTGTGTCATTGGTGTCGGGTAGTGCATGAGTTCTTACTAATTGTGAATGTATCAGGTATGAGAGCGAATCGTACACTCTACATTTAGCATTACATACCTATATTTTCATTTATCGCGGATTATAGCAAAATAATATTCTCATTACTTTTGTACTTGCTAAAGCTTATTCGAATAAAGATTAGTTTAGTTTGATTCTTTTTTCTTTAATACAGGTCATAAAGAAGAAAATTATCGTATGATTTAAATGATATCTTAGGAGGTATCGTAATAGAAAAACCAAAATTCAAGCTTGGTTCTCACTCTAGGCATAAAACGGTCTAAGATCCATGCGAAGCCAGAGATGGTGGCTAGTGGAAAATAAATCTTTATCTCCACCAACCAAAACAGCGCCACCTACTAGATCGGGGTATAACTAGGTCATAAAACAAGCACTAAGTATAGCGCCGTCTAAAATCAGGGTAGCTAGCGGAAGAGCGTTCTCTATCTAGGTATAATTTCCCCTGATTTCCGCAGACTGAAGCGCCTTAACCACTGAAAATATAGATCCACCAAAAATACACGAAATAAACCTGAAATAAACTAGCTGCGTGCTGCAGTACTTCCTGAGGTGAATAGGTAGTTAATAGGCACTGTAAATAAGGGTGTCACAATAAATAATGAGAGGGAAGATGAAACTCTTCGCTTGCGATGACGATATCCTCTTTTTCGGACGTCAGTTGGTCGTGACTTATCGGCGCACTCCTGAAGGCGTGCTGTTTAGTTACAGCCATACCATCAGCCCTCTATTAACGTCACCCTAAGCCTTAGTCTGGCTTCAAGTGACACATTTTTTGAGTGACATTCCCCAAGGCTAGTAGATAGTAGAGCTTTTGCTCTCTCCTCTCCGGATTCCGAAATTTCAACAATGTGTCAGCGCTTGCACGTCCTTACTGGTGAGGCTATAAGCATATTGTAAATTCGAAAATATATACAATAAATATATACAAAATATATACACATTTGAACACTAAAATTAAGCAACGTCGAGCATGTTCAAAGTTTTGCCCTTCAAGGTTAGAGCAACGCAATCGAAATCGCTTGTACAAGATAATCGTTCACAAAAAATTATACCCGTATGTTTCGAGTATATATTAACACTACTTCAACTTTCTTATCAATGTTAAAATTTTAACTAACTCTATACCACCATAAATCACGTTGATCAGCACTCGATTTTAAATTAAAATTAATGTTAAAGTACTTGTATAACTATAAATAAATTTAAAAACTGGTAGTGATGTAGTGCCAAATGTCATATTTAAAGTACACGTAGGTGTACATAAAACGGCGTCGTTGCATTCATTCATTCATTTTTTCTTTGCAAACTTGCAACAAAGTAACAATGAACATCAACGAAACGGTACTAGGAACACATAAATACAAGGAGTTATCTGTGCAATATGCAACAGAAAATTAGGTCAGGAGCTAGTTCACTACTTAGTGAATAACCGCTCCCGTATAATCTTTAATATTTAAATGAGTTAATCTTGTATGTACATATAATATATATCAATATATTTTCCGAATATCGGAAACGGCTCCAGAAATTCAGCATGTTTTGCTTAGCAGGTGTTTTGGGGGAGAAAAATCAATCTAGCTAGGTTATATAAAAAAAACAGGTTTTGTCCCTGTTTTTGGGCATTAAAATAGGGTATTAAGTAGATTTGAAAGCAAAGGATTTTTTTTAGCTGTCAAACGTTATGTTACGATAGCCGACGAGTAACGCGCGAACCGAAAATGTTTTAAACCCGGATTCAAATCCCACATGTCATCGGCGCCTTCTTTAAAAAAATTAGAAGCAAGGCGGCGAGCAAGGTTCGGTCACCCATTTACTATATATATATATATATATATATATATATATATATATATATATATATATATATATATATATATATATATATATATAATATATATATATATATATATATATAGTTCCATACCTCGCTTTGGTTTTTGTAACATATGGTTTTTTTGATAACCAACCAGCTAGCAATTCGCGTGATCTCTCATAGTAGAAGCCTAATAATTTGTTAGAAATATAATCCTTCAGGTTAATTAAAACCGTTAAATAATCGCTTTAGTTGATATATTTATTCGGTTAATTTTTGATGATTTATTTTCTTCTCTTTAACGGCGAGTCAACATTTTCATTGCAGATTCGATTCCAAAAAATATATCTCTATGGAGTGGTTTCCATAGTTCTCACATCTCTACTTTTGCTATCATTTTCAGCCAGATATTTCTAATAAATATGTCTTTATCAACCGATTTCAGCAATGCTGCTAATTAAAGAAGAAGAAGATATCACAATGATTTGTAGTCCACCAAGGCCTCATTTTATTATCCTTGCTTTCACCTTCGGTGATGATTGATTTCTACGCTCAAAAGATCAATGATTGTTTCTATGACGTAGAGATTAGCAGAGGATATACATATATCCCTCCAGAGTTCGTCACAACACTTCACAGGCATAAAAATTTGCATATCCATCAATTCATTGCTGCCAAAGCAGTGGATCGTAAGGTGCAGGTTTGATTGCTAATTTTATCACCAGACCTTAATCTTATGTCTTTAATTTTGGAGACATTATTTTAAAATCAACATTTTAGCATGTTGGATCTTCGTTTACTTGATAGATATGTCGTCAAATAAAATTACAATATTTATGGGTCCATAAATATAACTGCGTCTCTACACTTCCTACGAGACATGCCGATTGCGAGAATTTACCCGGTAGCTCTCGCATCCTCTCGGTATGCCTCGGAGTGGCTCGCCTGCTTTCGCTCGCGTGTCGGCTTTTGTGGTCGAGTCAAAGGGTCTCGTGCCGCCACGCACGATGTTGAGCGCGTCTCTTTTCACTCTCACATTTCCCAATTCCGCTCGCGCTGTCAGATATTGAGCACATGGCAAATTTTTTTAATTGTACATACATCGTAAAATAACGATAGTACATACTTCTAATATTAACAAATAATTGTTTTATATAAAATATTTATTTTATAAAATTAAATATTTTATGCTTTTATTATATGCAAGCAAAATAAAAAGCATTACATTTAATTTTCGATTTGAGATTCATCAAATAAAGTATGCAATTATGTTAGATTATTAATATATAAATAAACGGGTCACATGACGATAAAAATGCGATTAAATTACCAAATATTAGATTAAACAATGTAATGTAATATAAATCTTTTATAACGTCACTCTGTGACACTTTAGTATTTTAGTATACTAATGTTACGTTTTAGCAGTATGCTAATGTTACGTGTCGTAATCTGGCTACTAAAAGATCAATCATTTCACATTTCACCACAACCATTCCATCTTCTTCCATATTCTGCCTAAATAAATAAAAATCCAGCGCCTAAGTAAATGAACAGACTATATACTTCAAGATTATTAAATAATATAACTTAGGTCATAAGTAGTGGCACATAGCGCACATCAGCAGCAACTCATTTTTCGTCCTTTTTCCTTGGCTGAACAACTGAAATAATCCTACAGAGAATGTGAATGGTCATTCCGAGTCAACATGTCTCGGCCAAGGGGTCTCGGGCGAGACATAGTGAGTGCTCTCGGGCGAGAGTCTACAGCCGCCTTTGCAGACTGTTTTTATTATCACTTCCACAGCAAAAATTTCCATATCTTGTTGCAACAAAGTATGATTGGCCTTGAACTTCGTCGCGCCGATACTAGGAACATAAAACTTACAAGGAGTTATCTGTACAATACCCAATATAAAATTAGAGAGCTAGGTTACTAATTATTATATTAATATCCGTATAATTTTAAGTACCTGGATAACCGAACCTTGCTCGGTAAATTTTTTTAATAAATAAAAAAAATGCAAATTAAAATATGGAATAAAAAGTTTTTATCTGGGATCGATACTAGGATTCTGAATATGAGATCGCCCGTTACCCAATTGAACTATCAGGACTTTGCAATAGACTGCGTGACTATGATTTACCTTTTTTAAAAAAATATAGTAGTTTTTTCAATGCCCGAAAACAGGGATAAAACAATATATTGGGAATACATTTTGAAAATAGGATTATTTTTCTTCTATATTTCATATAATATTTTAAAAGTATACTGACCAAAGGATAATTTGTACCACCCTCATTTCTTACCGAGGTGTCGTAAAAGGCGACTAAGGTAAGTCGACCCGCCGTGTGGTATCCGGCTGAGTAGAATAGACCACCCTCATTTCTTACCGAGGTGTCGTAAAAGGCGACTAAGGTAAGTTGACCCACCGTGTGGTATCCGGTTGAGTAAAATAGACCACCTCTTTCTTACCGAGGAGTCGTAAAATACCACTAAGGTATGTTGACGTCAGGCAGGCGGCCGGTCGTAAAATACGTAGCCAAATCATATGACAACATGTTCGTAACATGTTGTGCCGACCCCACTTAGAGTGGGATAAGGGCAGGAGGATGATGACTGACCAAAGGATAATTTGAAATATTGAATATTCCCGGACCTATGGCATATAGTTTAGAGCGCGGTACAGCATGTGGCAGAGTCGGGGGCTCAACTCTTAGAGGCAGAGCAACCTTTGATTCACAATGCTTTCTTATTTACCTTTTATACCCAGGCACATGTTTCGAGGGATTATTAGAGACGACAGGTCACTTTTTATGTGAATGACATTCAAATGGAAACTATGGGGCGAAATGTTGCCCGTGCAAGGAGAGTTCATTTTATCTTGAAGTTTTGATTTGCCGTTGAATATTTTTCACAAAATGAAGACCCAAATCATGAACACTGCCCAACTGGATACTGAACTGGTGCAAATGGCAGAAAGCGATTACAAAGATATAAATAAAAATCCAAAGTTGGTTAATCTTCTATCGTTATTTGACGCTAGTATCAAAGCACCATATTTTAACAATTGATCAAGATTTATCCAGAGGTGATTTGTTAGAGAGATGCCTAGGTGGCCATATCCAAAATTCTAAAAATCCTTCAACTAGATGATTTGGCTATTGGTTCCATTACGTTTGCGGACTTAAAACTTAAATTCGGCCTTTAATGCTGCTAGGTTATTCAATGCTGAATTTACTTCGATTTCAAGGATTATATATGCATTGAACTTAATCGTTGGCATCAACTGCAGAGTTTTTGCCGAAAAGTCTGATGAGAGGAGGATTGTTCCATAGAACCGGGCGAGTCTTCCCAACACAAAAGAAGCTCGTATAGCTAGGAAACAACTAGTAATAACTGCCAGTAATCGAAAAAAAAAAAATATTTTTCAGTCCAAAAGAAAGAAGAAAGAATCTGTAGATTACATAGAGCAGCCATTTTGTTTGACATACATGAAAAATGTTTTTTTTCAAGTTCAAAGTTAAGTTAATAAACTCATATCAATATTCATTATCATCCGACTATTTTATCCTCTCAAAAAAAATTCAAGAAAAAAATTATTCTACTACTATTCTATTTTTCACGCTAGTAAATCATTTTTCACTTTAATAAAACCTAGCTAGATCAATTTTTCCCACCCAAAACGCTCTGCATGCTGAATTTCATAAAAATCGTTGGAGCCGTTTTAAAAATTCAGAAAAATATTTATAAGATTAACTTATTTCAATAATAAAGATTAATGATTATGTATGTGTGTATATGGTATGTAGTACATTTATATACTTGTGTACTAGGCGACCGTGCTGCGCACGAGTAGCAGAACATTATACAGAGCATTATACCCTAAGTGAGACCTTTGGGGCGTGTTAATTCTATTTTGCGATAACTCCCAAGACATTTTTTTTAAATATATAACGTAACTTATCTAAATCATGAAATTGTGATAAGTTATTTAAGTTGATAAAGATTAGTAGTGTATCCGTTTAAATGATCAAGATCACTTTCTTAGAAATTAGAATTTTCCTTAGACTTAAAAAAGAGGGATCATCTCATCGTATATCTTTACTTGTACAATCATATTTATAGCACCGAAATGTTTTGTAACTCAATTATATTTCTCTGAATAAACTTTTATTACTATTATTATTTAATTTTAAAAAAATTATTCTCAGCTTTTTAGGCTGGTTTAACCTCATTTACGGGCTATCGCGAAGTAAATGGAGTGTGGGGTTGTGTAGCTTTAAATTACGTTTTTTGTTGGGTTATCGATGTGTTTTCGCTGTCATTGATTTGCATTATATTGAGTTGTTATATTTTAAGGGGATCGGATAGCATTTTCAATGTAAATTCTTGGGCGGCTTGATTTATTTCGATGTAACAACCAACTTAGGCAAAACCTTTAGAAATTATTTAAATAAATTGTGTATAATGAACTATTATCAGAATATACCTATTTCTACTACTAGCTCAATAAACTCATCCTCAATGGATGCTCTCAATATATTGGATGGCAGGCAGATGGCATTGTTTCCGTTAAATTTGAACATGTTACCCCATACAATATTGTCAAAACTTTTAAGTCATTAAATATTAAAAAACAACAGATCTATGGGGAATGAGGTAGCGCAGCGGTAACACCGTGCGACTCTTTTGAGGAGGTCACGGGTTCAAACCCGGGCAGACACCAATGAGTTTTTCTGATAAAACTTATGTGTCTAATTGATAATTGCAATTTACCACACGCTTATCAGTGAAGGAAAACATCGTGAGGAAACCTGCATATCTCTATAGAGATTTCTGGGGATATGTGTAACCTACCAATCCGCATTGGAGCAGCGTGGTAGGTCTTAGCTCCAATCCTTCTCTCCAAAAACGGAGAGAAGAGCCCTATACCCAGCAGTGGGATAGTAACAGGTTGCTACTTGCTACTACTACTATGGGGAATGTTTGTAAAATTAATTAATAATATTATTGAAATTATAGTGCCAATTATGGCCAAGGTCTTTAACAAGTCTGTAGACACAGGGATATTTCTGAATTTAATGAAATATAGTAAATTGATTCCTCTCTTTAAATCTGGTGATAACAACGACCCTAACAACTACAGACCTAGAAATGGGACTATAGTTGTTAGGCCAACTAGTCCTGCCAACTCTTAGAAAGGTTTTTGAGAAAATAATTCTTGATCAAATGCTCAGGCATTTTAATTTAAATAACTTGCCCTCATCCTAAGCAGTATGGGTTTACTCAGTGTCGTTCTACAACGGATGCGGATGTGAGATTAGTGAAGCACATCTTTAATGCGTGAGAAAACTCACAGAATACCATAGGTGTATTTAGTGATTTGTCCAAGGAATTTGATTGTGTTTAATTCAATTCAAACTGTATTTTTGGGAGTGACCTTGAATTCACAACTCCAATGGAGCACACACATAACTACGCTCGCTGGGAAACTCAGTTCAGGGGCCTACGCTGTCCGAAAGACGGTTTGCAGACGCTGAAACAGCAAAAGTTGTTTATTTTGCTTAGTTCCATAGCATTTTGCCTTATGGAATATTTTTATGGAGTAAATGCGTGGACATTGAAAAAACTTTTCTATTACAAAAAAGAGCCATTTACAATTTAATCCCGCGTGATTCCCTACGAGAGAAGTTTAAGGAAATAGGTATTCTTACATTAGCTTCACCGTATATTTTTAGCAATTTAATTATTGTGCATAAGAATATGCTACATAATTATTAAAATGATTGGCGATATATATAATACACAAAGTAGGAACCGACATAAGCTTGCGGCTCCTGCTTTGCGCCTTGCAAAGGTACGAAATTCGTTTGTGGGTTTGGGTATAAGATTCTATAATAAAATTCTAAGCTGTTTAAAAACACTATTAAAGAGAGACTGACACAAAAAGCCTACTATACTGTTGAGGATTATTTGGACGATAAGAATGCGTGGATATAGCTTCTGTACGACCCTGTACAAGATAGCAATGACTTAATGTAACTAGTTATAAGTATTATGTTGAAAAAAGCAACCGCCGATTTTCTTGCTGGCTCTTCTCGGTAGGAACAGCTTCCGAACCAGCAGTGAAATTGACGATTCAAAAGTACCTGTTTACAAGTTTATTTCAATAAAGAAAATTTTGGATTGGAATTTGAATTTGAATCGAAATAATGATACGCGTTAAGTTATGTGTGTTATGTAGTGAGACAAATTTGGTGCAGTATTTTTGTGGTATGAGGAGGCTCGAGAAATCATTTATTAATTTACCCATTACAGTTATTCTATTTTTTATCCTACGTACCCATGTAGAGACAAGAAGAGACGCAATCTTTTTCCAATCTCTTAGCACGTGATCTAGTTCCTGCAGAAACCTATGGGTTTCAAAAAAATATAAGCTTACGAGTGAAGGAGGGAGAACTTTTAAGGCTGACTTTACGTTTACATCATTTCCGACTAGAAAATCCTTGTATTTGTCTTAGACATAAAGACTGTCTTTATTAACCAATGTTGGCGACGCTGCTGGCCATAGCTATTGATAAAGAGTAAGCGCGTGCTTTAATTAGTCTATAGTCTACACCTCACATAGTTATCCCTATTATCTACTTCTGACCGACCCCACTTAGAGTGGGATAAAGGCAGGAAGATGATAATTAATTTTAAAACCAAAATTTGCATCTTGTATCTCCGTTTACTGTGTTGATATGTCGTCAAAGCAAATTATAATATTTATATGACTCTGCATTACGAAATATTTTATCATCGGGGTAGAAGATTTCCATATCGTGTTGCAACAAAGTATGAGTGGCCTTGAACTTGTAGCCGATACTAGGAACATATAACTTGCAAGGAGTTATCTGTACAATACCTAATATAAAACTAGGTCAAGAGCCTAACAGCAACCGCTGGAGCCACGAGCAGGATCCTCCCAAATCTGGGAAGGCCTAATGCAAGCTGCCGGCGCCTATACGGCGGGGGTGGTTCCATGGGTGACTGCCATACCCTGCTACGCAGCGTGCAGAGGGTCATGGCGGTCAAACTTGTGTGGGGCTACCGGACCATCTCCAGCGAGGCGGTCTGCGCCTTGGCCGTGTCCCCGTCGGGCGGCGGTACACATAAGGGGTTTTACCTGTCTAAAAAAAAGTAAGGTCAAGAGCCTAAGCTTACTTTTTTAAACAATTACCGCTTTCACATAATTTATATTATGTATTTGTGAGGGCAATTTATTTTTTACGCATAAGAATATACATAATTATAAAAAAATGGCGATATATATGATACACAAAGTAGGAACCGACATAGGCTTGCGGATCCTGATTTACACCTTTTGATCTTTGCGTATAAGATTCAATATTAAGATTCCACAATAAATTTTAGCTTTGCCTTGACAACAGCCTAAAAACACTAGAAATAAAAGGCCAATACAGAAAGCCTATTATAATACACATAGCCTATACTAATTAAGGGTTGCTTGGATGATGGAAATGCGTGGAAGTAGCTTGTCTTCAACCTTGTACAAGGCAGTGCAACTAAGTACGGCTAGCAATAATAGTTATATCTTTTAAAAGAGCAACCATCGAGTTTTTTCGGGCTTTTCTCGGTAGGAGAAGCTTTCAGAACTTCAGCTTATCGAACCAGCAGTACAGTTATCAATTCAAAAGTACTTATTTACAAGTTTCTTTGAATAAAATAAAAAAAACTAACAATATAATCACTTATATAATATATTTTTACTGACCGACCCGGCTGCGCACGGGTAGCAGAGCATATTTTGCCCTATGTGCGTATGTATTTTATTTTACGATAACTCTTAAGACTTCTTAAAAACTAGATAATGTGAAGATAGGTGCTTCTTGATGATCTTTGTAATAATTCACTGTTAATATCGGAAATTATGTTGTAGTATGTGGTAAAATTATATATTTGCACTTGAAGAATGCTTTGTTTGGCACGCAAACTTCAATTCATTGCATTCAATGCAATGTCTTTATGGGGATTGTCGAAAATTCCTTATCTAACTTACCTATTATAGAACTAGTATCTACTTTTATAGATTATGTCCCCATGTTGGGACAAGAAAAGACACAATTTTACTCCAAGCCCATAACAATCCACGTAATCTCGCCCAAAAAAACCAATGGGTTTCATACAAATATAACCTATCGGGCCAAAGAGAACTATTACCTGATTGCTACCCAGTTTTACTGGAATAGCCAGAGGGTATTTTTCTTGCGAGTTCGATTTCAAAGCATACATCG
The DNA here is from genome assembly GCA_947086495.1 of Morpho achilles. Lineage (NCBI taxonomy): Eukaryota > Metazoa > Arthropoda > Insecta > Lepidoptera > Nymphalidae > Morpho > Morpho achilles. Next base: position 8,328,110 of record CAMTZB010000022.1, on the reverse strand, counting down.
GAATTTGGCTAGGATATCTACAATTGATGCTTATTTAACGCCTTTAGCATCACTGAATTTAAGGTTCCATTGCATTATTTTCACACTACGTTTGTTATCATTTCGGGACACAAACTTCCACTATTTGTCGAAGATAAGTCTTTATCGACCTATATCTAAGACACTGCTGGTAATAGTAATTGATAAAGACGTACCTTACGCCTTACCTTATAGCCTTACGTGCAGGTCTCCTCCTTAGTTTCACATTCAGTGAGATTTTTGGGCTATACATTACAGAGATTAGCGAAAGTTTCTCTGGGCTAGCAATCAGTTGATGTACATACTTTAATGTCCCACCAGTTGTTTCTAGAACAGAGTGCACCCTGGCATAAAATTTTGCAAACCTGACAATTTGTCAATTATCACAAGACCATAGGCCAGGGTTTTTAGTTAATTTATAAAGTTAGGCGTTACTTTGAGATCATCCAAGATTAGTTTTTTTGATCACAAAATTAGTTTGCTATAAGTAAATGGAAAATATATATAATGCTAAATGTAAAGTGCATTATCCGTTTTCATACATTCCGATACATGCAGGATTCGTAAAAATATATGCACAAACGTTGACCACCGTCAACACAATACACTACACATATTCACTACAACAAGTTGAACAATCGTTTCACCCTGCATCCCAAACATCATCAGGAGATAGACTCCACGACAAAATCGAAAAACGAACCATCACTCAAATAACCATAGTTATATAGTAATTGGTTTATCCCCACCATTTATTCTGCTTTACCCCCAAACACGTGTAAGCTTCAAATTAGAAATATTTATATGATCGTTAATGAGGGTGCTATTGTTTATGGTAGATTTTAAACTTTCGCGATTCATACTAATTAATATATAAATATATTATATATTAATATATATTAATTACATCTTAAGTTGTTCTAAAAGGTTAAATCGGAAACTCGTGTTGCAGGACAGGAAAGAATTTCGAAATAATAATGATCATTAGGAACTTTAATAACAAATTCTTGGCGAAATGGTAATTTTGTGTTCTATTTTTATTATTGCATAGTGTCTTTTATATACAGTCATTACTTTAAAACCTAATTTTATACAGCTGAAGTTCATCCTGAAAAATGTTCTAAAAAAGGTCTGACTAGCACTTATTATACTTATAATACGTACAAGTGTTATCCTAATTGTAACTTCTGTTTGTTTTTTAATATTTTTTGTACAAATTGCTCAGCATAGCCAATAGAATTGGTACCAGGTGTTTAGTTTTGTTGATATATTTTTAAACCCATCTTTTACATGTCGGATCTTCGTTTACTCTGAAGTCTGTCGACATATCAAATCGAATTAAAATATTTATGAGACCACCATATATTTATTTATTTTATTCATCTTGGGTCAATAATTTCCATATCTTGTTGCATGCAACAAAGTAAGATTGGCCTTGAACTTCATGAAACAGTACCAGGAACACATAACTATTATGGGTTATCTGTTAAATAATAAATATAATTTATAGGTCAATTGCTAGTTTACTATTTTAGACAATTACATCGTATAATTTAGATTGTGTATGTGTGTATGTAATAAATATTAATATTTTTAGGACTTCTATATGGTTAAAACAAATACGTGAGCTGTAATGGGAGATCGCGGAGTGAGCTCGTCGTTCGGGAGATATCTGAAGAATAATTTTTTTTCATCATATCTTCGGAACAGGAACACCAGCTACATGCATAAATATCTCCATCATCATTGTACCCTTTCTACTTCTAAGTGAGGTTTTCAACACATTTTTCTTTTTCACTCTGTCCTATCATTCATCAACTCTAGCTTTCCTCCGTTTATATGCATTTCCATATTTCACACAATCAAAACATCTCTTTTTCGGCCTCCCTCTCGTCACATATCCATCCTTCATCATTCATATCTATAACTTGTTGGGTCGCATAATTTTCATCCCTCTTCATTATATGTTCATACCGTGTTAATCATAATAGGTAAATATCTCCAAGAATGTTTTTTTTTAAATAGAACTGGCAACCAGCAGCTGCAATTAACTCAGAAGCAATTGTGTCATACACCCGATGGGATCAACAGGAAATATTTATGCATACCTATGTTTTATTTATTTAAACGGTTAACGATTAACCAACTAAGTTAACCACGGTTAACCAAGCGCATTGGTTTTGATTATGACATAATTACAGATAAATTTATTTAAATTAAATAAAATTCGGTTTCCAAAACTAAAGTGAACAATTCAACTTGTTCATTTGTAAGTAATGTATGTTACAATAGATGAGTAAAGCAATTTTGGCTAATGTGAAGCATGACACAAACAAACACTTGATTAGGGTGTTTGTTTTTTTCCGAAATTTACTATTTTTCATTTCCTTTACATTTCATACACAAGATCTTAACAAATTATGCGTTTAAACCTCTCTCATAAATTAATTTGGCTATTATATAATAAAAACTAACATAAAAATCAGTGGCTTTGAAGTTTATCGTAAACATTCATACAGGTAGATAGCGGACTATATTGTATGATATGAAGTGATATTAATTTCATTACATTCCATTCCATTGCATCACAAGAAGTCAAAACTCAACGCAAGCGAAATATAATCTTCTATTTAAGTCAGCATTTGCTGGATGCATTATACAATAACATTAGATGTGCTACTTTCGCCGTGTGTTATCCGGCTGAATAGAATAGTACCACCCTCATTTCTTACCGACGTGTCGTAAAAGGCGACTAAGGTAAATCGACCCACCGTGTGGTATCCGCCTGAATAGAATAGACCACCCTCATTTCCTACCGAGGTGTCGTAAAAGGAGACTTAGGTAAGTTGAACCACCGTGTGGTATCCGGTTAAGGAGAATAGACCACCCTCTTTCTTACCGAGGTGTCGTAAAATACGACAGAAGTAAGTTGATCTCAGGCAGGCGGCCGGTCGTAAAATACGTAGCCAAATCATGTGACAACATGTTTATAAAATGTTGTGCCGACCCCACTTAGAGTGGGATAAGGATAGGAAGATGATGATTAGATGTGCTACTTGTTTGTTTTATATTACATGCAAACGTAATTCCATATCGATATAATTATTGGTGTGAACATAGTTGGAACTATCCCCAAATATTAAAACTCTTGTAACAACGCCGCCTTGTCGTTACTGCAAGCAAGCAAGCAAGCAAGCTATGACGTCGAATCTTGCCACAGCCTCTCGCGCCATTGTGACGTGGAGATGTGACAGCCGCTGTCATTAGCAGCTAGCCCGCGGATAGCGAATGAGAGTTGGCTTTGATTTCATTTTACCATTTTTTATGAAAAGAATAAAACTGATTTAGAATACTTCTTTTATTAATATAAAGTGTTTAGTAATAATAAGTAAAAATGTATATGAATTTATATATTCCGAAGATAGCAGTGAATCTTTATGGTATAGGAAAAGGGGAATTGTTTTACTCGAAATTTAATGAGTGCGGGCTACGGGCAGTAATTAATAAAACAAAACTACAGGATAGATTTTAATTATTTTTTTCACTGAGTGACATAGGCTATATATTTTACACCCGTGCGAAGCCGGAGCGGGCCACTAGTTGTATATATTTGTATAAAATTTTAATTGTGAATACGCCTGTAAAAGAGTATGTGTTAAGCTTATATGCCCTTTATTTCGGCTATGTATTACATTATATGTTTCTTCGACTGGCCCATTGGCGCAGTTGCTAGTGACCCTGACTTCAACTCTTAGGGTCGTGGGTTGGAGTTCCACAGCGTGCCAACATTTTCTGAAAACAGTTTTCTGGTTCTGGTTGTATTTATGCATGTATTTAAAATTATATATGTATATATTTACCACTCATATGACACTTATAATGTTAATATTAAGTTACTCACTTTGGGGATACTCATGTCCCAAAATGAGGGAATGGCAAAGACCATCTTTATCCTTTCGGGGAGAAGGGTTGGAGTTTAGATTCACCACTCTACTCCAATGCGAAAGCGTATGTAACACATATCCCCGAATTATTTAAAAATATGCAAGTTTCCTGGCGATGTTTTGTTTTACCAAAATGCACGTAATGAAATATACATATGAGGCTCATAAGTGTTATCAAAAATATTCATTAAGGACTAATGAATATATCTCGGGCCTCATAAACAAGACAAGACTCCTAAGACAATCATTGTTTAAGTTGGTACGGGAGTAATTGATTGCCCAGAGTTATAACAAAAATTAACTTAAAAACATCATGTATACTACCAAGGCGATCAAAATATTCACCATTCGCGACAAGCTCGGAAAAAAATTACTTGGGCCACCTTGAACATAATACAAAATCGCTACAACTACTTAAAAAAATAAATATAGACATATTTAGGGATTTACACTTTTAGGCAAAATGTAACTAAATTCAAAGTCGATAATAAATAATATAACTGTAAGTATAAAATAATTTCGATTACCATATTGTTATAGTTTGGTATTATATATGTAAAGAATATAAATTATTTTTTAATACATGCTTCTCTCAAGTTTGAATTAAGAAGCACTGTTTGACTCTGTCAAAAAAAAAATATAAAAGCAAACATTTAACATGTTAACAGAATAAATATAATATAAGTATTCAACGATTATCAGGTATATTAGTTTTTATATAGTGTAAATATAGTGGTTATGTGACTGTGATTGTATAAAAATATAAAATAAAACTTTGATTTTCAGAGCAACACAATTTTTATTTGCCGCTCCAAAAAATTTTTTTTTGTGTTAAAATACTTTCTATATTAATTACTAGTTTTCTAGTGTTAAAGTACTCTCAATTATGTTTTATATTATTCTGGACAGAAAACAGGATTTTTATGATACATGTTAGTCCGGTTTATAAGTTCACCAAAATTAATTACATTTCATCGGACACACAGATTTGTGCATTTACACTATCAGTATGGATCTATCATCATGTAAAATAATCTAAATTATCTTAATATATAAAAAATAATCTTCGTCTTCATGTCCTTTATAGATTACGAAACGGCTTGGCCGATTTTAATGAAAATGTCTGATAATCGTTAGATTAAACCAGCGGATGTTACTTTTAAAGTTTGGTGGCGATCAGAGCATTTTTTTATACCATTGAGTTCTGTTTCTTTTGTGTCTTATTGATATTTGCTATTTATTACACGGTTTTCGGTGAAGGAAAAACACCGTGTAAAAACCTGCAAATATCTAGCGAATTCTGGGGATATGTGTAATCTTCCAATCCGAACTAGAGCAGTACCGCGGGTTTAAGTTACAACCCTTCACTCTATTAACGGTGGGACCTATGCCCTGACCTATACGCGACCGTTGCCCAGTATTGGGATATTAAGAAGCCGTTTCTTTATATAGTACGGAAATTCTCCAGAGATTTGGATTTAATTAAGATGCTTTCCTTTAATAGCATGAATTGTAAACATATTATAAACTAGTAACTGCCAGCGTATCCACCCGCGTGCAAATATAAAAACCGTAATATAGTCTTTTGATAACCATGAAAAGGGTTACAACCTAAAACTAGACATATGCTGTCGCGGACATTTATTTAGAACTTTTAAATGTGACAAATTTTGTGATACATGATTTTTGAATTACTATCACTGTTTACTTAGCGCACACAAGGAAGGCTTTAAATTTTGCTCCTCTCCTATTTATCTTAGCGTGATATTCAAATATTCAAATTGTTTCAGCGGTTCCTGAGATTAGCGCGTTTAAACAAACAAACTCTTTAGCTTTATATATTAGTATAGATGGGTAAATAAAACTTTTCTGTTTGACATTCAGTAACATATATGAAATTGTAAATAATAGTAGGTACTCTATGTCTATGTCTGAACTCTATGTCTATGTCTGAACTCTATGTCTTTAGACAAAATATTATGGTTTTGATCTTTCCACGCGGGCAATTGCTAGTTTAATGCTCTAAGTGAGGTACCGTTTGCTTATACATTTATAAGTACCTGGTTAACCGAGCTACGCTGACTTGACAATTTATGACAAAAAGTATATATTCAATGTAAATTTTAGTTTTTTTATATGCCTAAAAAAAGGAATAAAACGATTTCTTTAAATAAAACATCGATCGATTTTCTTCCCCAAAACCTCCTGCATGCTGAATTTCGGGAAAATCGTAGGAACCGTCTCCGAGATTCAAAAAATATAAATATATATACATACAAGATTAACTCATTTTACTATAAGTTGTGTAGCAGTAACATACATTTAAATGTGCACGAAATTTCATTATACCACTAGTTACGATAAATAAATAAACACAACAATAACACATATCCATAAGGTAAATAACTTAATACTTGAGTTATGGGTGGAAGACAATTGGTGCATTTTTAGATATATAATTTTAAATAAATACATATTGTACACCTAGGGTCGAAGAAGCAACAAAAGTTGTTTTTAGAAAATGTTGGCCCTCGACGGTAATCGAACCCATAACCCTCGAACTAATGCCAGGGATGTTATCCCCTACAACATTTATATACCACTTGTAATATTCAATAATTTGACAATGGCTCATTGCAGTGCCGAGAAGAGGCCATCAAATCCCGCTGTTGGGCAGAACTTTCCTTTCTCATTAAGAGACTGATATCAAAGCTTACTACTCGGATTGACAGACAGGGTTGTGTACATACATACAAGTGTATGTATGCCTGCATGGAACAATCATTTATTCCAGCGATACGAAAATACACGGGCATTAAAAAGAACTGAAGTAAAGTTCAATTTAATTGTATTTCCATACCAAGGCTTAATAATCTCTAAGAAAGTCACGAAATAAATGCAATTTAATAGAACTCTGCTTGTTTGCTGCTGACGTCAGTTGTTACATTGTATTGATCGTAAACTGTCTGCGTCGACCAGGAGTTCATAAATATAAAGATATCATCATTTCGAATGGTAAGTAGTATCGGAGAGTCTACAACCAATGGACAAGTGTGTGAAAAAAAATGGCGACAAGATTGCCCAACTTTATTTAATTATTATGCTTTAAAAAAAATTAATTTGATTTTATTTCAGGGGTAGTTTCTGCACTGGCTTCCAAAATACCATCCCTACTTTTCTAAAAAAAAAGAAAAAGGTGCTAAAATACAATTAAAATCAATTTTTTTTATTATATTTATTAATTTTCGATTGTATTAGTCTTTCGATGCCTCAATACAAGTGGACATAAATGCAAGAGAATACACAATAAATATAAGTTTAAATAAGGAAATTGGCAATATTTTAGTTCGGAACTCATTAATTTTTAAAAGCATAATCTACATACACTAAAAGACATCGTACTAATGCAATAATTATCATGTATGATCATTCTGATTTATTTATTTTAAAATTGTATGAAAATTTGTTAATTTTATTGTAGAATATGCTATTATTACATTACATTTGGAAATTTGGGAAAAATCCAAGAGATTAGGGGCATTTAATAATAAATATCTTCACTTCGAGCTAAAAGGAAACTATTCGAATGCCTCGACTCAGTTAAACCATTCTTATCCATTCTTCATTACTACTTAACCATCAGTAAATAATTTTTAGAATAAACTTGTTATTTATTTATTAGAAAGCAAATAATTTTTTACCTAATTATAATTATAAAATTATAAATATTCTAAAAAATCTTATCATAACAAAATCGAAAATTTATAATCGGCACTATTTGCCTCGGGATCTTCGAATACAATATAGCTTATAAATGCTAGAGACTGTGTTAAATATGTACCTAAATTAAATGAAAATCAGAGAATGTATTATATCTGGAGTATAAGAGACGGAGTTTATCTAAGTACGAGTATTTTCTGGTAATGTATTAGATACGACAAAAGAGGTCCAGAAAAAAGATGTAACAAACGTCCCATATTTTTTCAGTAAAACAGTACCTGGATGAACGAGCCTTGCTCGGTAAATTTTTCAAGGTATAAAAAAAATAATAAAGAAGGAAGACGCCGATGACTGGACCGGTGGACTGGATGATGGGCTTCGAATCCGTGTTTTGAACATTTCCTGTTCCTTACCCATCGACTATCGCAACATTACGTTGGACAACTAAAAAAATCCTTTCTAGACTTTACCATTTTTTTATGCCCTAAAAGAAATAAGTTTTTTTTTAAATAAAATCTAGCTAGATCGATATTTATCCCCCAGCACCCCTTACATGCTGAATTTCTTGGAAAATCGTTGGAGCCGTTTCCAAGATATATATACAAGATTGAGAAAATGAGTTCATTTAAATATTAAGGAAAAGGTAAAAGCACAGAAGCTTATTAGGCGTAGTTTAGAAACTTATTTAGATAAATTATTCAAAATAATAAGCCAAGAACTGGCTTTCTAAAATTGTTGAATATCTGTGTGAAAGTGAACCAGTCATGTCCGTCTAATTGATTAAATAAATAATAATAACTTTATTTATCATCCTAATGTACGAAGTGCATTGAAGCCGTACAAGAACTGTTGTTTCAGGAGCTAAGACCTTCCCTTATCAACTAAAACAGAAAAATTTGGCATTTCCAACGATAAAAAAATAAAATTAATGTAAGTATATAATAATGTAGAAAAAAAACATGCGAAATCATAATATGAAAAAGAACCATTTGCAAAAGTAATAATAAAATTATTTTGCTATAATCTGCGATGAAGAAAATGTAGAAGAAGAAGAAGAAGTAGAGTGGACAATTTATATATATCTATATATATATTGCCTTAGCCATTGCCATTACGTATTTAATGACTCGTCGAGAAGAAATGAGGGTAGTCTATATAAATAATAAAATTCAAAAAATTCAAAATATTCTATATTCAAATAAACTTGTAAACAAGTGCTTTTGAATCGTCAACTCTACTGCTGGTTCGGAAAGCTGTTCCTACCGAGAAGAGCCAGCAAGAAACTCGGCGGTTGCTCTTTTAAAAATATAATTCTTAATACTATTTACATTATGTCGTTACTGTCTTGTACAGGTTCAAAGAGAGCTATATCCACACATTCTTATCTTCCAAATAATCTTCAAGGGTATAGTAGGCTTTCTGTATCAGCCTCTTCTTAACAGTGTTTTTAAACTGATGTAATGGCAAAGCTGAAATTGATTGCGGAATTTTATTATAGAATCTTATACCAAAACCCACAAACGAATTACGTACTTTTGCAAGGCGCAAAGCAGGAGCCGCAAGCTTATGTCGGTTCCTGCTTTGTCTATTGTATACATCACCTATCGTTGTATAATTCTTTATATTTTTATGTACATAAATTAGATTGCTTAAAATATAAACATGAAGAACCTACTAAACTTGAACAACCTACAAATCGTTCTTTTTTTATGAAATGTTGGCCCTCTGAGGGACCCTAACGTGTGAACCTCAAAGCTGAGGGCAGAGTCACTGTCACCTGTCAGTTTTATATTTTATTAAAAAAATTATATATATTGGGTAAACATACTTCTTACTCCCATTATTATTGGTACTATTATAGATGTGGCAATCCAGAACGCACACACGGAATAACGTTTGAGGGAGTGTTGTGACAATAGATAACCCACACTAGCATAATGAATGTTTTCATAGTGTGTATCTGAATCAGTCTAGACACAATAATCAAGTCCAAGGATATATTACCAGGCATTCAGTATACCTGAAGAGTCTGATGTTACCTGAAAATTGATATGTTAATATATTTTAAGTTTAGCTCTGAATAATCTTAGGCTCTTCCATGCGTATTTTGAAGGTAACAGATATTAGCGGTGAAAAATCTGGGACACTACAAGTCCGATTAATATTTTAAAAAATTTCTAAACATCAATAATATTTACGCATTTCTGCGAAGATATTGCGCGATTTCCGAACATAATCATCATCGTCCTGCCCTTACCTACTCCAAGTGGGGTCGGCACAACATGTTATAAACATGCTTTCACATGATTTGGCTGTGTTTTACGACCGGCCGCCTGCCTGACGTCAACTTACCTCAATCGTAATTTTTGACACCACGGTAATAAAGAGGGTGGTCTATTCTACTAAACCGGATACCACACGGTAGGTCAACTTACCTTAGTCGCCTTTTACGACACCTCGTTAAGAAATGAGGTTTGGTCAATTCTACTCAGCTGGATACCACACGGCGGGTTGACTTACCTTAGTCGCCTTTTACGACACCTCAGTAAGAAATGAGGGTGGTACTATTCTATTCAGCCGGATTCCACACGGCGTGCGATTTCCGAACATAAATAACTGTTAATTCCTCTTTGAAGATTTGACTTAACTTAACGTTAAATATTTGATCTGAACTTGAGTTCAGTTGAGATGTCACATATCTAAACTACTACAAAAATAAATTCAATATTATTTTTATTGAAAAACGGCGGGTCCTCTTTTTTATAATATTGGATAAAGGTATCCAAATTAAAAGGTTTTAAAGAATTAACACAGTAAGTTATGGGAAAATGCTTTGCACTTCAACTTTTTCAAAGTTTTATTAAAATTATTCAAAGGTATGCTATTTATCTCTGCATTCACTTAAACAGTAACGGTTATCTTAGTTTATACTTAAAAATAACTTTGTATTGCAATTTTATGGGCTGTTAGCGATAGTACTAATTAATATTATAAGTCTTTCTACACATATGTACGTCCATTAAGTTTTATCTTCCGTCGGGAATAGGAAAAACGAGAAAGTACATAGTATGGATTTATTTAACATTGAAGTAGATGCAAATTTCAAATGCAAATACAATTAGCCCCTATATAAGTTTTAATTGTACCAAATTTCATTATCATCATCCTCCTGCCATTATCCCACTCTAAGTGGAGTCGGCACAACATGTTGTCACATGATTTGGCTACGTATTTTACGACCGGCCGCCTGCCTGACGTCAACTTATCAACGTATTTTACGGTACTTCGGTAAGAAATAGGGTGGTCTAGTTTACTTAACCGGATACCACAGTGAGTCAACTTACTGTAGTCGCCTTTTACGACACCTTTATAAGAAATGAGGGCGGTACTAAAATATGACAATTCAGACGAGGATTTGAACAAAATTAACTTTATATACAGGATATATAAAAAAATATATATAAATGATTGTAATCCCAATAAAAATAAACAACTTTAATATCTAATTTAAATAATTTATAGAATTAGGCGTTACTTTGCGGAGATCCATAGTACAAAAGTAATAATAAAATTATTTTGCTATAATCCGCGAAGAAGTAAAATAGAAAATATATATAATGCTAAATGTAAGTGGGCAATCGGGCAATCGGCAACCGATTGCCCACTTACATTTAGCATTATATATATTTTCTATTTTACTTCTTCGCGGATTATAGCAAAATAATTTTATTATTACTTTTGAACTTTAATATCCTTATACATTATCTCCTATTTTACCAGTTAGTAAGTACATACTCGTAGGGTACAGGTATAAGATAAAAACCTCTTGAAAAATCTTCGTTTTCTACGCACGTTCTTTTACGAGTATATTATTGCAAGTAGTCTACTAATCGGGCAGTGCCCAAATATAATGCATTTTTATGTCAATTAAATTTATTTAAGCCCTCTGACGTTTAGGTACAAGTAGCCAGGTGACCATAGTCTTGCTCGGTGATTTTTAAAATGATCATCATCCTCCTGCCCTTATCCCACTCTAAGTGGGGTCGGCACAACATGTTATAAACATGTTGTCATATGATTTGGCTGCGTTTTTACGACCGGCCGCCTGCCTGACATCAACTTACCTTAGTCGTATTTTACGACACCTCGGTAAGAGAGGGTGGTCTATTCTACTAAACCGGATACCACACGGTGGGTCAACTTACCTTAGTCGCCTTTTACGACACCTCGGTAAGAAATGAGGTTGGTCTATTCTACTCAGCCGGATACCACATATAGCCGGATAAAAATGATGAAAAAAAAAAAAAAATAGGGCTAATGGGGCTCGATCCTGGGTGTTTTTACCTACCTAAACCGCCCGTTCCCTAAATAAACCACCATGATATATATATATATATATATATATATATATATATGAAGTATGAATTTAGTATTATTTTAACTTACATAATCGATATTTTTAGATATTTCAGTAAACCTATAAACTTCATAAAAAATATTTATATATACAAATATAGCATATTTCTGTTTTATTATTTAAATTTAACTATTTAAAAAAATACAACACAAGCAATAATCTTAATAAATAAAAAATAACACCTACCTTTATTTAAAAAAACCTCGGCTATCGTCGTCGTTTAGTTTGAAAATTCCTCCCTCCGAATTTCCCCTCTTTATTTTTATCTTAGGATATGTGTTTCTTATAATTGTAGACAACAAATTTTTTCAGAGTGTTATCCATATCAAACCTTTAACAGATATTATTAAAAGTATTTATTTAAAGTATAATCATTTTAATCTGTCTCTAGGAGTTAATCTTAGAACAACCGTATTTATGGAGTCCCGACAAAAATAATAACTCCATTCTATATTTTTTTGCTCCTTACTCCTTTGTTACAACTTTATTTGTTAAAAAGGGACAAACATATTATAATCAGATTATTGTCTAGACTTTGTGCCAGGATATGCTATAGAATTCTGTTAGGAACACTATATATTCATGAAATCATGAATTTCATGAATATACAGTGAATCAGTGTTCATGGTCTTAGCTTCTTACTCCCCTTTTAAAAAGTTATGCGCCAGAAAGAGATAAATATATTTAGTGCTGCCCAATACTGTATATTTATTTGACTACCTATGTATTTATCATAAAAGTTTTCTCTAGTGAAGGGATATTCTTTAATAGAATTAGGTTTTATCGGTAAAATAAAAAAATCTGAAAAAATATTACGAAATAAATAGGTAGGTGTAACGTAAATTTCCAATAAATTTAATTTAGTTTTTCAATGAGTTTTCCATATAATCCAGATCCAATTAAAATTATCAAAAAATGATAACTTGTATATTAAAATAAAAATACTTTAAAGTTTATATAGTTTTATTTGCGAAATACATTGTGACAGAATGATAGCTTCTATAGCAGTTGAAATTCGCGGATTTTAAATCAAACTCTACTTTAACATAAAACTAAGTAGTAAAGTACTTGCAAACGGTTTAATTGTTATTTTAAATATAAGTTCAAAGCCTGGAGAGACACCAATGAATAAAACCATAAAACTGATATTTGCTATTTTCGGTGAAGGAAAACTTCGTGCAGAAACCTTAGCCCTAAAAAATTCTGGAGATATGCGTTCCAGCACAAAGGCTGAAGGCTAGATCCACCACGCTACTACAAAAAAGGAGAGAAGACCTGTGCTTAGCAGAGTTATTATAGTATCCTATAGGGCCTTACTGTATGTCTTTTTTTTTAAATATACATATATTATTTAGTGCGATAGTAGAAATTTGCTAATATTTTGTATGAAATTGAGAGCGTTTCAGTTGCGTACATTACTTGAAAAATCGAAAACACAGAAGGAGATAGAGTCACAAACAAAGAAACATTATCAACAAATTAAATTACCACAAAGTATTAAACACTCATAACAAACAAATAAAACTTAACCGGAATATATGGATTAGAGTAGCATAATCGAAAAAAAAATACTTCATCGCGGATTATAGCAAAATAATTTTATTATTACTTTTGTATTATGGATCTCCGCACAGTAAAGCCTACTTTTATAAATTAGCATGAGCGACTTAAGATCTAGTCCATCTCTTCTTTACATGGAGAAATAAGTTTGTGGGCCACATAACTATCGCTCCTAAATATTTAACTAAACATCTTATTAATAGAATTAAATACTTTTATAGATATGTTGACACAGTAGTAACTCGACTGTTAGTACTAACAGTCGAGTTACAACGAGTACTCGTTAGACTGGTCAATCTACTTAAAATTTCTATTTTATTAAAAAAAATATATATAACGAAGTAAAATAATAGGAACTCCTTGTTCCACTAATTTTATATTTCTCTTACTATTTCTTCACTCGTTTCAACTCATAAATCATCGAAATTAAACGAATAATTTTAGGCGGTTTGCAACGGCATGGGACATCACTAAAGCATTATTTTAGTGTTAGATTTTGATAAAATACTAATAAATGTTCATCAAATAGGACTCTATTAACTTCGTAACTTAATAACACTTCCGATAAAATCTTAGGAGCTGATATTAATTTGCGTTATGAAAAATATTAATTGGTTACGAAGTATTTTCATTTATTTAGTTAGTACTACTATGAATTATAATAATACTTAGAATTTTTATTCGTAAAATTATACTGAATAGTTCCTATTTGGGGTTAAATTCTTTAGTTATAAAAAATAAGACCTAGGATTTCAAAGAAATACCTAACTGAAATCTAGGACATAGTACTAGGAATACATAATATAGGTGGAGTATGGCACAGTGCTGAAAATTACTATTGGTTCTCGACATCAAACCTTTTTTCGATCGAGTTATTTCTAAATTATTTTTTCGACTAAGGAAAAGTGATTTTTCATTAGTCATTCATCTAATGATTGAGTAATAGCAAAATTATTTTATTTTGTATTTTTAATAATCCCTGTGATAACTTTGTTAAGCAACTTTGCTATTGACAATTGGACATTCAATCTGAATTGATTAGTAGTGCTCTATAAATTCATAACTCAATAAATGTCTGAATTAGTGAATTGAAATCGTGCAATATTTATTTATTGCACGATAAATACCATACAATTACAATTTATTTTCTATAGGATTTTCTTCTTTGGGTGGTATATGTATATCTGAATTTTATTAACTATGCACTTGCAACAGAAAACTTAGAAAATGTGTATATAATATAGTTGCGAATAGTTAAACGCACGCACAGCATCGTAATCGAAAACGTAGATCTGTACTTTTTCAGTAACAAAGTAACATTATAATAAATCTACGCATTGGCAAAGATTCTTTGATGCGAGAATGATGCTTCTAGGGTGAAGGTTTAAAGGTTGCTCAACATAGGATAGATAATTAAATACAAGCAGCTCTCAGCAAAATTAACTTATAGCCGTTTGGTATCCCGCTGCGTAGAATAAACCACCCTCACTCTTACCGTGGTGTCGCTAAAGGCGACTAAGGTAAATTGGCCCACCATGTGGTATCCGGTTGAGTAAAATAGACTACCCTCTTTCTTACCGAGGTGTCGTAAAGTACGACGTAGGTAAGTTGAGGCAGGCAGGCGGCCGGTCGTATAATACATAGCCAAATCATGTGACACCATGTTTATGACATGTTGTGCCAACCCCACGTAGTGTGGGATAACGGCAGGATGATCGCCAAAGAGATGGTTTTTTGAAAATAGCCTACTACGAACAAAATAGGGCGAGTTTTTGATCCCAATGATAGTCTTTCCAACCACATCATTTATAGGCCAAGTAACCCTAAATCATCATAAGTAGATAAGCACAATCTCATCAGTTACTCGACAGACTACGGGTGACTGGAATAGCATTTAGAGTGGTCTTATTTATTCTAACAATAAATTCCGAAAAATACAACAGTAATTATAGGGGTAAGTTAACCTTTGGACACTTTTTTAATAATGTTTTTCTATCGTTTTTATGGCACATAAAAAAATATTAATTTAGCGTGCTTTGGATCGGAGATTAGATCTAGCCGTAGATTAGATCTAATCGCTGCAAAATAAAACTTACTTTTAATCATTATTCGTACGCAAACAAGTAGGTTTGGGCATTTAAGACGGGGTGTTAAAAATAGAATTGTTCGCAACTTTTTGCGAATTAGCAATGCAAATGTTGAGCTAGTTGCGCGTTCTATATTTTTCAGTTTTTAGGAAACCAAAAACAATTTACCTTTATGGTTGTAGGTTTTAACTCAAAAAGGTTCTCACTCTGAAATTAATTATTGCAAATGAACTTCCCAAGAGGAATTTACTCTGTCGTAAATAATTACATTTTTTTCCGCTTACATTACAAACGCAGGCTAAACCTTACGAGATTTATCAAAATGGTGTACTAAGTATTTGTACACCTTGAAAAGTTCTACAGAAAAGTCCGCAATGGTATATGTCTATCTCTTATGGATAACCCACAATAGCATTTTTTATCATTTAATTTTTACGAAAAATAATGCCTTATTTTTGAAGCAATTTCAATATAATACAGCATTAATCCTTATCCAATTAAATACCTTAAATACATTGATGATTTTATATAGATCAATATGGCCGTTTACAGCATGTAATTTAAATGAACATTTTCGGAGATATCACAGATTTAAAATCCTGCGAGGAGGCCGCGCTTCGCCCTAAAGCACTTGGAATTTAGCAGTGATCGGACGCGCAACTGTCGCTCTTTCAAGAGTAACCTCTAAAGAAAGGTATAAATGTTATATATAAAGACATTCTGTAATTAATTTTAAAAATAAAATACATACGGAAAAATGTATAAATAAATATGTAGATAGTATATGAATATCAAATATAGCAGGAAATCTTCATGTCATAGGGAATTGTTTTTTTCCAAATTTATCGCTTGCCGGCCACGGGCATTAATGAATAAATCAAAACTACTGGATCGATTTTAATAATTTTTTTCACTGAGTGACACAGGCTTTATACTTTATATAGCCCGTGCGAAGCAGGGGCAGGCCGCCAGTACGGTATATAATGCAAGTAGTAGTAACTCTAATCCATACCCCTTCTCCAACTAAGCATCGAAAACGCATTATTTATTATTAAATAAATAAATAGTATTTGATATTCATCCCCACTGTGACCCATTTCTGAGGGTGCATAGTACCAGAAACTCATAAACGGATGGAGGTAAAAACACACACTGCAAAATTAAGTCAATAGTTCCAGAATACCTACTCGATATCGACCAATAGACGTGTCTCGTTGTCGATATCAATACAGACCATAGACTGTGAAAAAATAGAATCGAAAAATGCTTAACACCCTAACTAAAACAAATTTATTACCAGTGCCATTCTATGATAAGAGTTTCCAATTCTCTTAATAAAATATGTGTATAGCCGCAAAACAAAAAAAAATAAAAATGACTATAGCTATATAAGTATATGTCAATAAATAAAAACACATAGTGTATAGTTTTATATTATATTATATATATACTAGTGGCCCGCTCCGGCTTCGCACGGGTATAAAATATATAGCCTATGTCACTCAGTGAAAAAATGATTAAAATCGATCCAGTACTTTGATTTATTCATTACTGCCCGTGGCCCGCACGTGTTTGGAGAAATTTGGAGAAAAACAATTCCCCTTTCCCTATACCATTACGATTCCCTGCTATCTTTGGAATATCTAAATTCATATACTACATTTTTATTTATTTACTTTTACATTTTCCCTAAGTATTTTATTTTTACAATTAATTACAGAATGTCTTTATATACAACATTCACAGCTTTCTTGTCATTACACAATACAAACATGTTTTCTTTAGAGGTTACTCTTGATAAAGCGACATATAGTTGGCCATGTGAAAAAGAAACCCGTCTAATCGCAGCTAAATTCGAAGTGCTATAGGGTAAAGCGCGCAATCGCTATGCCCTGCATTTTAAATCTGTGATATCTTCGAAAATGTTCATTTAAATTACATACTGTAAACGGCCAATTGCCAATATTAAATGAATAATGCATTTAAGTGCTTAATTGGATAAGGATTAATGCTGTATTGTTTCAAACTGCTTCGAAAGTAAGGTAATATTTTTCGTAAAAAGAAAATGACAAAAAGATGCTATTGTGGGTTATCCATAAGAGATAGACATATACCATCGCGTAGTTTTCTGTAGGCCTTTTCAAGGTGTACAAATACTTAATATATTATTTTGATAAATCTTGTAGGGTTCAGCCGGCGTTTGCAATGTAAGCGGAAAAAAATGTAATTATTTACGACAGAGTAAATTCCTCTTGGGAAGTTCATTTGCAATAATTAATTTCAGAGTGAGAACCTTTTTGAGTTAAAACCTACAACCATAAAGGTAAATTGTTTTTGGTTTCCTAAAAACTGAAAAATATAGAACGCGCAACTAGCTCAACATTTGCATTGCTAATTCGCAAAAAGTTGCGAACAATTCTATTATATAAAATATATAGCCTATGTCACTCAGTGAAAAAATGATTAAAATCGATCCAGTACTTTGATTTATTCATTACTGCCCGTGGCCCGCACGTGTTTGGAGAAATTTGGAGAAAAACAATTCCCCTTTCCCTATACCATTACGATTCCCTGCTATCTTTGGAATATCTAAATTCATATACTACATTTTTATTTATTTACTTTTACATTTTCCCTAAGTATTTTATTTTTACAATTAATTACAGAATGTCTTTATATACAACATTCACAGCTTTCTTGTCATTACACAATACAAACATGTTTTCTTTAGAGGTTACTCTTGATAAAGCGACATATAGTTGGCCATGTGAAAAAGAAACCCGTCTAATCGCAGCTAAATTCGAAGTGCTATAGGGTAAAGCGCGCAATCGCTATGCCCTGCATTTTAAATCTGTGATATCTTCGAAAATGTTCATTTAAATTACATACTGTAAACGGCCAATTGCCAATATTAAATGAATAATGCATTTAAGTGCTTAATTGGATAAGGATTAATGCTGTATTGTTTCAAACTGCTTCGAAAGTAAGGTAATATTTTTCGTAAAAAGAAAATGACAAAAAGATGCTATTGTGGGTTATCCATAAGAGATAGACATATACCATCGCGTAGTTTTCTGTAGGCCTTTTCAAGGTGTACAAATACTTAATATATTATTTTGATAAATCTTGTAGGGTTCAGCCGGCGTTTGCAATGTAAGCGGAAAAAAATGTAGTTATTTACGACATCACATTAAAAACCTCAAAAATTACTGTATTTCTATACTCCATATTGAATATTATTGTACATATAAATCTTTCACTTCAATCACTCTATCTATTAAAAAAACCGCAACCGCAAATCTGTTGCTTAGTTTTAAAGATTTAAGCATATATAGGGATATAGGGGCATAAGGACAGACAGAGAAAGCGACTTTGTATTATACTATGTAGTGACGTTTAGCTATTATTTTGATAATTGTCAAATTTTTTGCCCTACTTCAACAAAGACAAACTTACATTTAGCTGTCATTTATGTTTTGTATTCCACTGACATTTCCGTTTTGTTATTTAAATGTCATAGTCATTTTTGTTATACCACGTTTTATAGTGATTTGACGGGATAAAATAAATGCGGTCGAACGGGACAAAAAGTATCCTATCATCCTATGTCCATCTCCTGGTCCTAAGCAACCTCTCCACCAATTTTCAGCCAAATTGGTTCTGGAGTTATAAATAGTGTAACTAAGAGCAACTTTCTTTTATATATATAAAGATAAAAGATATATATATATATATATATATATATATATATATATATATATATATATATATATATATATATATATATATATATATATATATATATATATATTCACATAATTTCCATATTTTGGAATGACAACTCCACACCGTTCGATCGATTGTTTTCAGTCATTCACAAAACCTCGCAAAGGTCTCTGTTTAAATTGTAAAACTATCTACTATATAATGACCAACTTCTAGCAAAGGTCTTTTCTGCCCTGGAATAACAATTTACGAAGCTTACATTAAAGTTTTAATACGAATCGACAGGTTATACTTATCTTATAAAAATTTTAATTTACACATTTTTTACAGGAAAATCCTTAAATGAGAGATTTTTTTGCAATAATAGGCATATAGGTAAGCATATATATACAACATAAAACCTTTGTAGTGCGAGATAAATTTAAATCAATTTAATTTACATACGAATAAAAAAATAGGTTAGCTTTTTTTTGTATGGACCATCATTTTGTCTATTATGTCTATAGTATATCCAAATTATATAGCTTATAAAGGCCCAAAAGTGAAAAATATGAAAACTCTATAGGTACACAAATATGGATTCTATCTCTATCTCTTATTGGTATACAGGCATTCGCTATCTTTATCGCAATTGCATTTTTTTAGTATGTCAAGTCTATCAATTCACTAGTCTATAAAATCAGACACATTTTTTTTATCAGGTTCACATGTGCGAGAGAGACATCATGATATGTTATTATTATAAATCATCAGCCTTCTCATTCAGCAAATGTTTCTTAATACAAATGAGTGTACCTATCTCACACGCTAACATTTCTAAAGGTCAAATTGTTTTTTTAAATCCTGGGGTGTAATATTTTTATGCAAACTAGACAGACGTGCATCAAAAAATGTTGCATTTTACCCCAACAACCCCAAACTTTCGGGGTATTTGTACTAGGCAATCATAAATGCTAAGAAGTTAAATTGAATCCGTCGTCTTTAGGATACCTACGATACGACCTAGATGCGAGACTCGTCACGATATCGACTCGAAACCAATGACACATTTCTCGTTATGTAAAATATCGTTGAAGGACATATGCTATTTTAAAATTCAAATTCATATACATTCTGGTGAATAATGTTGTTAAATTCTTTTAAATCGTCAACATCACTTCTTGTTCGGAAAATTGTTCCTATTGAGAAGAAAAGAAGTAGAGTGCCGGCAAGAAAGTAAGACGCCGCTCTTTCCAAAATTTTATAATTATGATTAAATATTATTGATCATTGCTATTTTCGAGTCCGAACAATTAATAAACCGGAGAAAATATTTAATAAAAAGGAGACCGCCAGAATTACATACATCTTTTGGTCCAGACCTTGTAAGGTTATTACTGTAGTAATAATTTTTGTGTTGTTAAATAGAAAAATATTTGTTATCTTAGTATGCATTATTATTTTATTTAACTTCTATGGGGAAACTATAAAAGAAGAATTATAGTTTGAGGCTATGTACAAGTACAATTAATAGCTAAATATCATAATAATACATTAAAAACGATAGGATTTGTCATGAAAATATACCTAAGCTAAGCTAAGTACGGATTATTTACATGGGTTATTTACAGGTTATTAAAATTATCAAATTATGCTTTTGATAAAACGATAAATCCCACTTATTCTTCCCGGTTCGATCTCAATTTTGTGATAGAGATATTTGCAGGGTTGGAGAGTGACAAAAGCTACTCTGAATTTCAAGACTACGCTTAATTAACTTAATTTCTAGTCCACGCGAACGAAATTGCGCGGGTAAAAGCTAGTAATAAAATATATTTGAAATAAGTGCAATTTAGTGCACTGCGACCAGACCATATTAAAGCAAATCTTAAATTCGGTAATCATTTATTGTCTTAATTTCATCTTGTTGACAAATTTGAATAATATCATAGAGTCATTAAACTAGAATAGCCAGCCTAAAATGAACTCTATTAAGATAAAGAGAAATCAAATGGGAGTGTATCTATTTGTCTCTCTTTTTTATGTGTAAATAAGTGTATAATAACCGATTGTCCACTTTACATTTAGCATTATATATATTTTCTATTTTACTTCATCGCGGATTATAGCAAAATAATTTTATAAGTACTTTTGTATTAGCAATGTTGCTAATATTGTTCTATTATACTGTAAGGTATGTTATTATGTATATATTGTTCTATTGTATACAGTATATTGTATAGTGCTTGTGTATTGTGGTGGCGGTGGTGGAGGTTTCTTGTTTGTGCGTGTTCAGGATTCGTAAAAACACGTGTTTTTACGAATCCTGCATGTATCGGGTATAAAAACGGATTGTCCACTCTACATTTAGCTCTATATATATTTTCTATTTTACTTCATCGCAGATTATAGTAAAATAATTTTATGATTACTTTTATATTTTGTAGTCATAGTATTTACCGGGAGGTGCGGTTTCGATTCCCGGAATAGTCAACGATATGAAAAAAATTGCCGAATTCGCAGTTACTAAACCAGTTATTTCACTGTATTAAATAAAACATTTTATTATATTTTTCCGAAAATATTAAATCTTGCAAATAAACATGAAACTAGTATTTAGTTTAACGTACTTAAATTTTATTATGAATAAATATAAACAAGATATAAAGAGGATTTTTTTATAATACGATATTTTTTTTGTCTACCTACAAACTAATAAACCTGGTCGAAATATAACAATAACGGCGAATAATGGAATTAGGCAATCGGATACAGGATTGCTACGTTGAATGAATTCAAATTCAAATTCAAAATTTTCTTCATTCAAATAAACTTGTTAATAAGTGCTATTGACTCGTCAATTCTACTGCTGGTTCGGAAAGCTGTCCCTACCGAGAAGAGCCAACAAGAAATTCGGCGGTTGCTCTATTGAACATAATACTGATAACTAGTTATATTAAGTACTATATTGTACAGGGTTGGACAGTAGCTATTTCCACGCATTCTTATCGTCTAAATAATCCTATATAATAGTATAGCAGGCTTTTTGTATCAGCCTGTCGTTAATAGTGTTTTTAAACTGCTGTAATGGCAAAGCTAACATTGATTGCGGAATTTTATTATAGAATCATATACCCAAACCCACAAACGACTTTCGTACCTTTGCAAGGCGCAAAGTAGGAGCCGCAAGCTTATGTCGGTTCCTACTTTGCCTATTATATACATCACCTATTGTTGTATAACTCTTTATATTTTTATATACAAAAATTAAATTAAATAATCGTATATATAGTTCCTCGGTAACCGAACCTTGCTCGGTTATTTTTTAAAAGATATAAAAAATTCAATTAAAAAAATAATAAAGAGAGAAACGGCAGGGGCATTAGTTAAGTAAAAAAAAATCGTATATATAACAACAATTACTTGAAAGCTCTTATAGAAATTAATGCAAATTATTTTCACAAAACGTACAATGGTCCTAAAATGTTTAAACATATTAATTAAATATTACACAAACACAATTAAAATTAAACAGAGGCGTTAATTGTTTAAATTACTAAACTAAATCTTGATCTTATTAGGTATTGTAGAGAAAACTCCTTAGAGTTATGTGTTCCTAGTATCAGTCCATCGATTCAAGGCCACTCTTTGTTTACAACAAGATAAATATGGAAATTTTTCCCGAGATCGGGGTGGGTCGCCTGTCAACAAACAGAATATGATAAATAAATAATACGTTTATGTATAATAATGTATTGGTTAAATTATAAAAACTTTAAAAAATATATTAATATTATAAATCAAAATATAATAATGTCTTTGTGCTATGACGTCAACGGCTAATCTACGATACAGGATATTAATTAGTATTTCCTTCGGAAAATGACTTAACTCCCTACCTAACATTTGAGTTTTTACAACCGAAGTCACTAGTTTGCGATGTTTTAAATAACTATTATTAATTATTAAATTAATTATTTACTACTGATGTGTTTACTTACATATTTTTTATAATAAATACTGTACAAGATTTTACGTTAAGAGCTAGGCGTTCTCAAACAACAGGCGTAAGTCCAACGGCAGCGATTGTGGCAATAGACAGCCCAAGGGAGCCGAGCAGCATATTCTGCGTCATGCGGCTGGTAAAAAAGATAACAAACATCTTGTTACCATCTAACTGATATGCATACCCCCTATTCTCTCCATTAAGCGAGAAGGGAAGAGCTTAGACCAACCAAGCTTCTTAAATATGCAGGTTAATTCATCGTAAAGTGTGTGATAAATTGAAAATATCGATAAGGTACAATATAAGTTCATTGATGTCTGCCCGTGTTTTGAACCCCTGACTCCCTGGTAAGTCACAACGTTCAGCTATCACAGCTCTGTACATAAATCAATTTATTTAATAAAATAAATATGCCACATGCCAAAGAATATTCTTTAATCAAAATAATATTCTTTATTCAAATTGACCATTTCGACGATTTTTAAATGTTGATAGTCATTAAAGAAGCTACTTTTTTAATATTTGGAGGGTTTGCTTCTACCGAGAACGTGTAAGAAACTCGGCGGATACTCTCTTCAAAAATAATGATACAATTTTAAATGATTACATGTTACTCTGAGATTACAATTTTATATGGTTACACGGTACTCTGTAATCTGTAGGTCTAATATATTTTAAAATGTTATCACATCGACTTTAATTTTGCTATGCAGATTTTTTGCTGAATTTAATCAATTTAAGAGAGGGTAACTCTAAAACACAGTAACGTCTGGCCGGGTCTGATAGTATTAAATATGCTATGAGACAACGACCTTATGTTATATTACTTAGGTACGTTATAGAACTAGTAAGGTTCTAGCAGCTCCGCGGGACACTTTTTAAGGTTGTCTACCTCTTAGGCCGTCTGCCAATATTTTGTTTTTCGATGCGCGATCGTTACCCAGAAACTACTTTGTCTATAGTTTCTTAGTACTTTGTGCGCCAGTTTAATATATATACGCAACAGTACTAATATACATACTTGTACAGTATACAATAGAACAATATATACATAATTACATAGCTTACAGTATATTAGAACAATATTAGCAACATTGCTAATATTGTTTTTTCTACGTTTGCCGACTTACCTGATTTAATCACGCAGAGAACTCGCCTCTTCGTCCACTGTGCCTTATGTATTATTGATTTTAACAAATAACATATTCAGATTTTAGCTCCAATTCTTCCCTTTTAGCCCGGGTGTGGTATAATTAAAGACGATATATCGTATTATCATCGCATCTCGTATTAATTGTAATGCTGCAAAAATCATCTTAAAGGAGCGTCTCAAAATACTACCTACTCTTATGTTATTCCTAATTTGTTCTTATGTTATCTCTCATGTTATTCCAGGATTTTGATTTTTTATGTACAATATGATACTACTTCCATTAGCTTCGTATAGATTTGATTTCAGTTTTGTATAGGCAAAATAGTAATGGGTAGATGATTAAAAAACTTTGATTTTAAATAAATAATACAAGTTGGGCAAGTCATTTCTATATTATATGCAAATTATGCAAACGTGTAAAAGTGCGCAAGTTGGTTATGTTTCTTTCTGTATCTATTTTTTTTTTTTGGTGTTTCTATTAAATTGATGGCTCTCTTAAAAAAAGGAGTCAGCTCTCATGTCACCTGAAAATTACCGTTGTGTTAGAACGGATAATATCATTTTGCTTTTTGACTCTATGGCCCTAGAGTATCTTAAATTTAAACTGCACAGATATGTAACTCCCAATGGTCCAATCCTATACAAACTATTAAATACTTTTGAGTCCTCAGAAAAATATTGTCAAATCTAAAAAAAACATTTTAAAAAAAGATATATTTTCATTTCCAATTCTCACATTTTACTTGAAACCTTTTCAATTAATATTTTTCATTTGTTTATATTATTAACAATTTCTTATTTTGAACTTTAACCAATTAAGAAATAAAAAGATTTAAAGTACAAAAAACAAACCATATTATTTTTCTCTGGTGTAGCAAGGTAGGTTAGGTAGAGATAGACAACAAAGTATGTGTATGACGTAAAGTCTCGATAAATTGTACTAGGCGAACATAAGCGCGAGGAGCTGTTCCCACAATATGCAATACAAAATGATGTCATTGCTTCCAGTTTGTTATTATCATAATTGTATGGGAATCGACATAATAGTAATATTGTCGACTTTTTTTATAAATCAGGAGTTTGGGCTTTAGAAAATATTTATTAACATTTTGAAAATTAAGCTAAACGTTAATTTCATCACCATCATCACACAACATTAGTCATGTGTTGTAGAAATTATTAGGGACTATTTGACCCGCGTCTTCGTTTAATTTCCCGTAATAATGCAATATGTGTTTTTCTCGATTTCCGATGGTCAAATATAGAATAGAATAGAATACTCTTTGTTGTACACCACAAAATTTACAATAGTACTAAAAAACCAATAATCGCTAACAAGCGATCTCTTCCAGGCAACCTTTGGGCTAGAGAACTTCACAACTCAAGGAAAGAAGATAGGGTGGTGCAAGACGTATACATACAAATATTACATATTCAAAATAAATATATACAAATATAAAATTATATATATTCATATATAAAGCATTAAACACATACTGTAATAAATACAAATATATATTTGTATATCAGATACATATAAATATAAATAAATACATGTATGCATCAGGATTAAGCAAGGTCGTCCTAAGTACATACTGAGAGATAGTAGTTTATAAGCATTCTTTTAAAACTGAATAAAGATTTAGCTTCCCTTATAGCTAGTGGTAAAGAGTTCCACACTTGGACCGCTCTGACATTAAGGAGCGTCTAAAAACGGATGTCTTGTGGGAAGGCATTATGAGGTTTAGTCTAGAGCGGATCTTATTGTATTAACTCGAGGTCTAAAAAAATCGAATTTATATTTAAGGTAGAGAGTAGCTGTTGGGTGGAATAACACACATTACAGAAGAGAAAGTGTTTGCAAGTTCCGGACGAAAGCGGCAGCAGGGTCTTCTCGTTTACTCCCCGGGTGGGGGTAAACGGGGTGCGGTTCTCGAGGAATTCCTCTCTACCCGGGCATCTCCTCGCGGGCATTTAAGCCCGATATGTGTTCCGGCCGTAGGCCGAGGTCACCTAGGTGACCCAAAGGTGTCGGTATTCGGGCCGTAAGCCCAGGTCACCTAGGTGACCTAATGGATGTCTTGTTCGGTGGAGAGGTCTGGGAATGGTAGCTCCCAGACCTCGGGGACAATTTCAGTGGTGTCTCGTCCGGTGGTGTCTTGATCGGGTAGGTGTGTCATGTCCGGTGTATTCGCCCTTTCGCCCGTCGCGTCGTCCTTTTCGTCGCCGTCGTCATCCGCATCGGGTGGTCGCGCATGGAGTGGCGCGATGCCATGGAGGTGTACGTGCGCGCTATTGTCCGCACGCGCTAACATCCGGCGCGCAAGGCGACGGACATTCTCCTCCACGGTCGGCGTTCTTGTATCCCGATGCACGACATCGTTCCGCACATACCTCGGGGCTCCTACGATCAGTCGCAGGCAGCGGTTCTGCTGGACTTGAAGTCTTCGCCTCTGGTACGCCGAACATAGCGCGTACCAGGCGGGTGCCGCATACGTCAAGCGCGAGCGGACGTAGGCACCGTAGACTCGCAGTTTGGTGTTGACAGGTAAATGGGATGTGAACAGCGTGTGGAGCTAGGACCTGGCAGCAGCAGCTTGGCCCACTGCACGATTGACCATGGGGGCCATGCGCAGGCTGCGGTCCAACTCACACCCCAAAAACCTCACTGTGGTCTTCCACTCTACATCCTGGCCTCGAAAGTCAGCTGACGTAGCGGCTTGGAGTGGCTGGTGAGCAGAGCGGCCGTTTTCCCGACGTTGACGGCCATCCTCCACTTGTCCAGCCATTCCGGCAACAAGTCCAGCATACGCTGCATGCGGTTGGTGGCGACGATCTGGTGGTAGGGCGACGCGAAATACGCGCTGTCGTCAGCGAAGAGCGACAACAGCACGTCCTCCTCCCCTTCGCGCAGATGGTGGCGCAGGGTGGGGATGTCATCCGTATACGCCGCGTATAAACGCGGCGATACACAACTGCCCTGGGGTACTCCGGCTTGGATGGTGCGTGGCTGGGATTCGGCACCATCCACTGCCACGTAAAAGCTACGGCCGTGTAGAAATGATGCCAGCACTCGCACATAAGCAGGCGGCATGGTGGTGTCCAAGATCTTGACCAGGAGCCCGGCGTGCCACACACGATCGAAGGCCTTCTCGATGTCGAGAAAGACCCCCACGGTGTAGCGCCCGTTGTTCCGCTCACTGGTCAGGTGGTTTATTACCCTCGCCAGCTGGAGCGTCGTCGAGTGGCCGCTGCGGAATCCAAACTGCTCCTCGCGCAGGGGCAGATGGGGCGTGACTCGACGCAGCAGCAGACGCTCGAACAGCTTGGCTATGTGCGAGAGCAGGGTGATCGGCCGGTAGCTTCCAGGCAGGCGGCGGTCCTTCCCCGGCTTGGGAAGAACGATGATCTTCCCGGCCTTCCACGCCTCTGGGAAGTGGCCGGTGCGGAGTACTCCGTTGAACAGTCTCGTGAGCGCTACGAGATCTGTTCGGGGCAGCAGCATCAACGCGGCGTTGGTGATTCCGTCGGGGCCTGGCGCTTTTCGCTTATCAAGTCGAGCAGCGACTGACCGCAGCTCTGACAGGGAGATGAAGTCCTCTCCCCAGAGCGGCGGTGTAGGGGCTGACAGGAACATCTCCAGTTTGTCCTGGACAGCCGCGTGATGACGGATGATATGGAGGTTGGAGGTGTTGGGGGCGTTGGGCGTGAATGTCTTCTCCAGGTGGGCTGCCAGAATCTCAGCACGATCCTTGGCGGCATATGTGCGTTTACCCGCGGCATCAAAGAGCGGGTAAACGGGGGTGTCATGTCCGGTAAGCTTCTTGCAGAGAGAGTACAGCGCTGTGTCGTGTTCGGTCGCTCGATCCACGGTATCCTCCCATCGCGCCTCGTCGAGAGCGACTACGGCACGCGCGATCTTCTCTGCAAGCCGGTTCAGGTCAGCCTTCACCCTGGGGCAGCGAGTGCGGGCCCATAGGTGGAGTAGGGTGCGCTTCCGCTTGAGCATATAGCGGAGCGAGCTCGGCAGGTCCTTCCTTCGGTTGGTAGTGTCCGGTGAAGTCGACGTGGTGGTGGTGGCTGCTGCTTTGGCGGCGATGATCGCCGCCGCGACGTTTGCAGCAGCATCGTCGACTTCCGAAGGTGTGGTGATCGGGCCTGCTAGCTCAAGCCCGGCAAGCTCGGTGGTGTAGCGCTCCCAGTTCGTCCGCATCCACGGCGGGCGAGGCACTAAAAAGCCTCCCTGGGTGGCTAGGGTGACCAGAACCGGTAGGTGTTGGGTGTCAAGGTCATAGTCATAGTCATAGGCGAAAGCGGATGGGCAACCACTTGAGCTTGGCACGAAATTCAGAAACATGGTCATATTTGCGTAAGCCAAATATGATCCGTATAGCGCGATTTTGTAAACGCTCAAGTTTGTTTAACTGGTCCTCGGTCAAATCAGGATAGCTTATGCTTGCGTAATTAAGAATTGGTAATAGTAATGATTGTACTAGCATAATTTTGGTACGAATTAGAAGGTAAGCGCCTAAGAGAACCGATTGCTCCAAATTTTTTCCTGCCAATTTCTTTCACCTGCTGCGACCAAGATAGAGTTCTATCAATATGTATGCCAGGGTTTTTAACTGTCAAGCTGTATGAAATTGTTATTACATTTAATTTAATCGATGGTACATTAGGCAATTCAAGCCTCGAAATCAAACTCCTACTGCCAATAATAATAGCCTGTGACTTTCATACATTTCATAGATAGAATTATTTGGCAATAAACCGTCTTTAAAAAAAATAGTTCTATAATAACTTTAATGCGTGATATTCGGCTGAGTAGAATAGACCATCCTCATTTCTTACAGAGGTGTCGTAAAAGGCGACTAAGGTAAGTTGACCCACCGTGTGGTATCCGGTTAAATAGAATAGACCATTCACTTTCTTACCGAGGTGTCATAACATGTCAAGGCTGGATAGTATTTTTTTGGTTTCTTTAATAGTATGTACTTAATTAATATTCAAATTCATTATGTGTATTATGGTAAAGAAAAGCTGTGGAATGTGATACCACACGGATGCTTTAATTACCTTAGTCGCCTTTGACGACACCTCGGTAAGAAAGAGGGTAGTCTATTTTACTCAACCGGATAGCATACGGTGGGTTTACTTACCTTAGTCACCTTTAGCAACACCTCGGTAAGAAGTGAGGGTGGTTTATTCTACGCAACGGGATACCACACGCCTATAAGTTAATTTTGCTTAGAGCTGCTTGTATTCAATTTTTTTTATTTATTTATTTATTTTATTTATTTATATATACATATGCTACATTTGCAATTATCAATCTTATGTTGAGCAACTTTTGAACCTTCACCCTAGAAGCATCATTCTCGCATCAAAGGATCTGTGCCAATACGTAGATTTATTATAGTGTTACTTTCTAACTGAAAAAGTGCAGATCTACGTTTGTTTAGGGTGTTAAGCATTTTTCAATTCTATTTTTTCACATTTATATTATCATATTTTTTCTATGGTCTGTATTGATATCGACATAAGGGTTGCCACACGTACTATATTATAAAGTATCGTAATATATTTTAGTCAGTTGTACTATATATTATAGAAAAAGAATATAGGACGAAAAATACTATATTTTTATCGATAATTCAATTGTCGCACTTTTTTAATTAACTATAAATGAAACGCACCCGCCGAATAGGGAATTTTTGAACGAGACTCATTCATGTACCTACGGGTGTTTTCCTTTCCTTTCTTTTCTCCGTTCCTGCAGCTACCGCTTTTACAGAAAGAGTTTTCCGTCACGAAAAAAAATGGAGAGAAGAAAGGAATAAAGCATCTATTAATTTAATCAAAAATGAGTTGTTAACTTACTTTAATAGACCTAAATTGCTGAAAAGCATATCATTATTTTAAAAATAATAGAACCTTGATGGCCAAAGCGAGAAGTAATAATAATTACTCATGGAAAAATAAATGATTGAAAATAGATGTGTACTTTTTTTTCCTGAACTTCCCAAAAGTACTATATTTTTTGATTTAAAAAAAAATACTATTTTTCTTAAAAAAAGGTAGCAACCCTAATAGACAACAAGACTATTGGTCGATATCGAGTATGTATTCTGAAACTATTGACTTAATTTTGCAGTGTGAGTTTTTACCTCCATCCGTTTATGAGCTTCTGGTACTATGCACCCTCAGAAATGTGTCACAGTGGGGATGAATATCAAAATATTATTTAATAATAAATGCGTTTTCGATTCACAGTGGAGAAGGGGTACGGATTAGAGTTGTTACTACTACTTGCTTTATATACCGTATACAACAAATAAAATAATTTCATGGTACTCCTTGAACTGTCATACTAAACAGAGTAAATACCTCTTGGGAAGTTCATTTGCAATAATTAATTTCAGAGTGAGAACCTTTTTGAGTTTAAACCTACAACCATAAAGGTAAATTGTTTTTGGTTTCCTAAAAACTGAAAAATACAGAACGCGCAACTAGCTCAACATTTCCAATGCTAATTCGCAAAAAATCCCTTCTTAAATGCCCAAACCTACTCGTTTGCGTACGAATAATGATTAAAAGTAAGTTTTATTTTGCAGCGATTAGATCCAATCTACGGCTAGATCTTATCTCCAATCCAAAGAACGCTAATATAATATTTCTTTATGTACCATAAAAACGATAGAAAAACATTATTAAAAAAGTGTCCAAAGGTTAACTTAACTCTATAATTACTATTATATTGTTTGGAATTTATTGTTAGAGTAAATAAGTCCACTCTATATGATATTCCAGTCACCCGTAGGCTGTCGAGTAACTGATAGGATTGTGTTTATCTACCTATGATGATTAAGGGTTTCTTGGCCTATAAATGCTGTGGTTGGAAAGACTATCACTTCATTGGGATTAACAACTCGCCCTATTTTATTAGTAGTAGGCTATTTTCAAAAAACCATCGCTTTGGCGATCTTATCATCCTGCCCTTATCCTACACTACGTGGGGTTGGCACAACATGTCATAAACATGTTGTCACATGATTTGGCTACGTATTTTACGACCGGCCGCCTGCCTGTATTTAGTTATCTATCTTATGTTGAGCAACCTTTAAACCTTCACCCTAGAAGCATCATTCTCGCATCAAAGAATCTTTGCCAATGCGTAGATTTATTATAATGTTACTTTCTTACTGAAAAAGATCGACGTTTTCGATTACGATGCTGTGCGTGCGTTTAACTATTCGCAACTATATTATATACACATTTTCTAAGTTTTCTGTTGCAAGTGCATAGTTAATAAAATTCAGATATACATATACCACCCAAAGAAGAAAATCCTTTAGAAAATATATTGTAATTGTATTTATCGTGCAATAAATAAATATTGAACGATTGCAATTCACTAATTCAGACATTTATTGAGTTATGAATTTATAGAGCACTACTAATCAATTCAGATTGAACGTCCAATTGTCAATAGCAAAGTTGCTTAACAAAGTTATCACAGGGATTATTACAAATACAAAATAAAATATTTTGCTATTACTCATGTAATCATTAGTCTGAATGACTAATGAAAAATCACTTTTCCTCAGTCGAAAAAATAATTTAGAAATAACTCGAAGGAAAAAAGGTTTGATGTCGACAACTAATAGTAATTTTCAGCACTATGCCAGACTCCACCTATATTATGTAATCCTAGTACTATGTCCTAGAGTTCAGTTAGGTATTTCTTAGAAATCCTAGGTCTTATTTTTTATAACTAAGAAAGAGATATTTGACCCCAAATAGGAACAAAGTTTTTTTCAGTATAATAATTACGGTTAAAAAAATCTGAGTATGATTACAATTCATAGTTGTACTCTAACTAAATAAATGAAAAAATACTTCGTAACCAATTAATGTTTTTCATAACGTAAATTAATAAGATCCTAAGATTTTATCGGAAGTGTTATTAAGTATACGAAGTTAATAGAGTCCTATTTGATGAACATTTATTAGTATTTTGTCAAAAATCTAACACTAAAATAATACTTTAGTGATGTCCCATCCCGTGGAAAACCGACTAAAATTATTCCTTTAATTTTTCGATGATTTATGAGTTGAAAGAGAGAGAAAGAGTAAGAGAAATATAAAATAAGTGATTATTATATATTTTTTTAATAATTGTCTATTGTCTATTCTACTCAGCTGTATAACACACGGCGCAGCGGTGTGATATGCGCTAACAACAATTATGTTCGTCTTATTCCAAGGGGAGAGAAATTCTTTCTCCACTAAAAGGGTAGTAACAGGTCGTTAACTAACTTAGGATTTCACGCAGAACTAGCAGAACCCTTCACGGCCTACATTTATATCTGACAATATAAATAAAATAATTATTTTCATCATTACTGTGCTATTTGCACTTTTTTATCATTTGTATATTTGAATTGAATAGGAATTCAATTACCTCCTTTCTATTGAATTCCGCAAAATAACGCATACTATGCGTTATTTATATATTATTCTTGTATCTGACATTATCAGACTGACTAACTCTCAGTGACTAGGAATCTTTGTTTTATATATAAATTTGGAATAAAAATTCTACGTTTACAAAATACAAAATATTTATTTCATTTCCATAATTCATTACAAGAAATACAGATTCAGACCTTCTAGTAAGTATTGGAATTGGAATACTTGTGGCAGAAGGTTTCGCTCTTCCATAACAAGTGTAGGTAAGTTATTTCATTATTAAAAAGGTAAGTTTAGTATTTATTGAGTTATTTAATTATAGCGTATGTGTATGTCGTGCGTGTATGTGTGTGTTTGCTGTGTGTGTTTGCTGTGTGTGTTGTGCGTGTTTGTGAGAGTGTTTGTGTGGGTGTGACTGTTGTTGTCCACATGTAGAGAGTAGAAATAAACTTTTACCTCCTTTTTGTGGTATGCTCTAAAATTGATAAACCCATACTAATATTATAAACTATCTGTGCCTGCGGCTTTATCCGCGTATCAGTGCATTGAATCAAAGTTTGGACATAAAAGTAGTTATTGTAAGTTAACCATAAGCGATAGAGACATGCTGTGGAAGACTTTCTTTATTGTAATGTAATAAATTTGGAGTATTGTTCTCTGTTGTTTTGCGCGGCGCACGCGACTTAAGCTCCTAGTAGACTATTTTTTTTAACAATTGCGCCACCTCTACAAAGCAATTTACATAAAACCGTGATGTGCTATATACTTAAACCTTACTAAAAAATTGCACTTTTAGTAAAAACCGTACAAAAATCTGTTTAGTAGATTTTGAGAAAAACTCTCTCATAGTGGCCACGTCCAACTAAAAGTGAAATAATTGCGCAAACAATCTTCATAGCACCCTTAAGCCTCATTAAGATCATTTAGCTTTCAAGATGTTAAGCTGTGGCATGATTTACTAGTATCAATCCGCATATCTCTTTCCCTGTCCTTATTTGAGTTACAAGCTAGAAAATATATATCTTAAATATTTATCTTAAGTAATTATATATTAGTAGCATCTTTTCATCTATTTAATAGATTAAATAGTTAAATTTATATAAACTTTTTCTTTTTCTCTATATGACCCGTACTCTTTTTCTTCTTTTATTCTTGTCCTTTTCCTTCTAATTTAAAGGTTGACTGAAAGGGATCCCTTTTAGGGATATGTCCGCCTTTATAAATGTGGTTTTTTTAACTTTTTCTAAAAGAAAAAAAATAATAAGCCTCCGAGACGTTCAGCCACACCCACTGTATGCTGCAGTTCGGTCTTACAGAAGGCAACCTTAAGGCGACGCTCCTAGAAGCTGCTAGCCTTATAGTGCTAGCTCTTCCAACTTTTTGTCCGCCGAAGCTTCTGCGCTCGCCCCGTCTCTCCGATGACGTTGTAAAAGCCGTTAGGGTTAACAGCATTAGAGAATTCAAAAAAAGAAGCGTAGTTTCCATGAATATATCAGTTCTTCTTCTTCATCAAGTTAATCCATGTTTAAGACTAATGATTGAGTTTAATTGCAAATTCATAATCAGACGAACTACTTTAATCACCAAATAACTAAGTCATACTTTTTTTAATTCTATCACAATTATTAAAATACAAAGGGATATGGAAAATGTGTTTTACAATAAAACACTACTTTTGAGAATTCTCAACTAACTTTATTTAATCAATAAAATTACATTTAAATAACACCTTTAATTATAAGTAAAATGATTACGACTACATGATTCTACATTATTTTAAATGTAATCCTTATTAATTATCCTTATACATAAAAGAGAAAATATGAAATCTTATAGTAGTCTTATGATATATCAACTAAAGTACGAAACAAAATAAAGTTTATAATCTGAAAAGAGTGGGATAAGGACAGGATGATATGATATATAATCTGAAAAATGTACGTTTTGTAGATATATATATATATATATATATATATATATATATATATATATATATATATATATATATATATATATATATATATATATATATATATATATATATATATATATATATATATATATTAGTTCAACTTTGCCAAATAGGTTTACCGGTTTGTTTTACTTTTACAAGGTAATTGTTGTTTCATATGCATTTTGTGTTTTATATGTTTCTGACATAAATAGTATAGTAGTTGGGCTTTTTACACTACGTTAATCAGTTCTAAAACCATGTTTTTGTACTTTATTTCATGTTTTCAGTACTATGGTTGGTTGCCATTTTGGCTGAGATCGTTTTTAGTGATGAAGCTGTCAATGCACTACATACATGTACATTTAGTCACGACGATGATGTGGCCTTGTAGTGACAGTTAGTGTTAGTTTATGTTGTTTCAACTTCGTATATTAGATGATTACAATGTTTAAACATCGAAT
Organism: Morpho achilles; assembly: GCA_947086495.1. NCBI lineage: Eukaryota > Metazoa > Arthropoda > Insecta > Lepidoptera > Nymphalidae > Morpho > Morpho achilles. The sequence goes on along the minus strand of CAMTZB010000022.1, from coordinate 8,292,613 downwards.
AATAAACAATTGCGTTGTTTTAATAGTGATTATTAGACAATTATGTTGTTTCCACAGCATATGTTTAAGCAACGAATATAAGCACAGCATATGGTTAAACAACGCTAAAGTCTGATAACGTTGTTTCAACAGCGAATATAAGATGGTTATATTATTTAAACACCGAATATTACACATTTCAACAGTGAATGTTAGATGATTAAAATGTTTAAGCAGCGATTGTTAGACACTTGCGTTGTTTAATAGCGAATATTAGATGCTTACAATGTGTAAACTGTGAATATTAGACCATTGCGTTCTTTCCACAGCAAATGTTTAAACGACGAATATTAGTCGAAAGCGTTTTTTCAACAGGGAATATAAGATGATTATATTTGTTAAACACCAAATATTACATATTTCAACAGTGAATATTAGATGATTAAAATGTTTAAGCAGCGGTTATTAGACAATTGCGTTGTTTAATAGCGCATATTAGATGCTTACAATGTTTAAACTGTGAATATTAGATCATTGCGTTATTTCAACAGTGAATATTATACAATTGTGTGGTTTCAACAGCTAATGTTAGATGATTAGAATGTTTAAACAATATAAGACGACGCCGATGTTTCAACAGCGAATGTTAGACTATAACAAAGAATGTTAAACGATTGCAATTCAAAGTTGATTGAAAAATGATGTCATGTTACAAGCCAAGTAGTGAATACTTGGGAGGCCTATTTTATAACTTTTGTTAATCACGTCGTAAGTAGTATGAGTTTTTACCTTATAATATTCGCCAAATTTGCGTATTATAACTAGCCGTGCCACTCTTATGCACCTAACAACTCACGCAAATGGGGTGGTTGTAGGTTCATATAAAAACCAATAGTGTGGCACTTATAGGTTACAATAAGCAGACTCTGAGTACTATATAATATATGAAAATATATAAAATAATATTTCACTTACAATATACTTATATTAAAAGTGAAATCAAATTATTTTTTATATTTTATACTAGTTTAATTAATTGTTAAAGCGTATCTGAGCTATTTTAAATATAATGTTATATTAGTCGCCGTTGTACATGCGTTTGTGCGTTCGGTCTAAAAGGCCACTGATAACCGATGTGGATACTATAGTCTAATTACAGCTAAGTGATCGTAATTCTTGATTTCACATCACTGTACATATTGTAGTTAACCTTTTACTATTACTTTGATTAATAATAAATGGTCGCTACCAAGAAAAAAAGAAAGGCAGAGATGAACCGAAAATTGAGTGAAGCATTTTAAAGTACTTTCTATAAAATATGTGTGTGCGTGTAGAGTGTAGTGTCGGATATGATGTCCTTTATGAAATGTATGCAATAGAGCTTAACCATAGTCAGCTTAATATTGCGTGTGTTTTGTGTATTAGATAGCCGGCTTAGTATTTGACAAATAAAATGCTTCATCCTTTAGTTCCATACACCATCTTCCTTTTTTTGAGCTAAAAGTAGATATGTAAGGACACTATATGTGTAGTGTGATGTGAAAACAAAATGAATAATTCTATTCTAATCTACGTACGTTATGTTTAAAAAAGATTTGATGATATACATATGTAAAGAATCTTATAATATAAATGTAACTATGGTAGATGTTAAGAATGTTTAATATTTTTTGTTTATTTTATATTTTTTTTTGTTTTTTTATAAAACTATTAACTATGTAGAAATATATATTACAGAACTTAAGTTATGGGCTAGTTCCAGTTACAGCATCATAAATTGAATAATTGATATGATTCTGTAACTGCAATTGGATACCTTACTGGCTAACATTTTTACCTATATATGTACATTACACAATAAGATCTGATGAAAACCATTTATTCTCGATAAAAACGCTATCCGTGCCATTAGAAAACCGCCTTATAGTTGTATGTGAAAACTGTTAATGAGTTAAATTTAACGGATGCCTCCGGGTGTTCCGGGGATGGGGTGCCACTTTAAGTAGATCCCCGAGGCGATGTATTTCTCAGCGCAGCCAAGGGCTTCTGCTTAGAGTGGCCCCAGCCCGGAAGTGGAGCGGTTTGCTCTTGCTAGCGGGGATTAACGAATGCGTAGGGTCGCTATCCCCCGCTACCAACAGCGTAGTAGTACACCGTCAACTTTTTACTCTGAAGTATCCACAAAAAGATATAAAAATCTAAAATCTACACATACACATATCGCCCTATCCGGAGAATTAAGTCACATTTCCTATACCTATACATAGGACATGTAACTTTATTCTTCGGATAGGGTGATATAATAAGTATTATCTAGGAATTATAATATACATGCCAATATATCTTTATATCATATATATAAGGATGTTATCTATATTATTAGTAGATAATAAAGATAATATCCTTGGCAGATATTGGCAGTTTATAGATGGTGTTTGTCTGATATTATACATTTTAAACAGTTAATTTAAACTAAATTCTATCTATGAAATTACTAAATAACCTTAAACTAACTAAAAACTAACATGCAAAATAAGCGATTATGTTTCCGTGGTACAAACATAAATGTATTCATGTTCACACACTGCAAAAAATAAGCGAGATATATCACTATGTACTAAACTAGAAAATCCTTTTCAATCGACTGGTTGAGAAGAATTTTTTTATATAAAATTAATATAACATGAGACATACAATTAATATACCTAAAATATATTTTTTTTATATAACAATAAAACAATAACTATAAAATAAAACGATAGCATTATATTATAATGTGTATAGAAGTAAAAATTGTAATCTGCATTTGTAGATATGTTACGAAGTCTGATTGTTAAAAGAAAAAATAAAAATGAGTTTACATTTTGTCCATTATACCAAGCAGCAGTTCCATTTCCTGGTGGATCTGCTTAAGAAGGTCTGTCATTTGGCGCGGAGAGTCGAGGATATCAATGCTCTGGGTATAAGGGTTATACCGGACACCGAATTCACGAGGAATAGTCTGGGCGAATTTTCTGAAAGGACACATACATTTTTGTCAGTTGCAATGACTCTAGTAATGTCTAATTTATTCCAATCAAATATCTGAATTATTAAAGTTAATTTTTGTAAACATTTGCTTTTGTAAATTAGAAAATAGGAAAAAACATTTTACTGTGAGATAAGGAATCCCGAATATCTCTTAAGAATTACTGAATGTATAACCAACTTATCCGCATCGAAACAGCGTGGTCCTAACCTTCTCCCCTAAAGGGAATAGTTGGCCTTAACCCAGCAGTAACAATCCGTTATTAGGTAAATGTAAACTTACATCATTTTCTCTTTGGCGTTTTCAAAGCTGTTAGCCACGAAATATATCGGCTGGTACTCAGTTATCGGGTACTTCTGTTCGCCAGTCACAGTCGGTTCAAAGTCCCTGAGCTCTGGCTTATCAGACAGACAGTATTGGAGTTCACCGAATGACGAGAGAAGACCAGCTCCGTAGGCTTTCAATTGGCCGTCTTGACGACATAGACCAAACTCCACAGTAAACCAGAAGCACTAAAACAAATCACTTATTCATTTCTTATAGATGTAACATTTTATTTTTCAATTCCTATAATACCACAGATCACTTTATATCGACTACTGGTTACTTCATATACATATATACTCCTATCATTAATGTAAAAATCCATAAGTCATTTAACATCATCAATCATACTACCATGTAGAATAAACTTAATAAATAAATAATAGTTTCTCAAACAGGAAAAAAACTCAAAACCTAATCAAGGGTATGTTAGCATTTAAGTTAACCCGAGTGAAGTTGTAGGTACATTTTGGTAAATATAAATATAAACAAAATATAGGGATGTTGATTTATCTTAACATCGCCCAACACAACATATTATATAGACACATACGCAAAAAAAAACACGTAAATCCTTTCATTATTTCATAACGTTTTAGTTTAGACGGCAGAGTCTCCTGGTAATAATGTTAGACTTTTATAAAAGTCCCAATCTTGATTTTGTTAGCTTATATAATATATATAAACAAACGGAACCAAAAATATAATTCCTCCTTCGTCGGCCTATTTTTCGCTGGGTTATATCGATAACTCCGGTTCTCCTACGGATCTCCTCATTCCTGATTTGATCGCGCAGTGACGCTCCGAGTATCTATTTTCATCGTCCGTTCATTTCAATATTACTAATAACAAAAACATTTTAATATATACATAGGATATAATTTTTAATATGGCCATAACTTACAAAGGTTTAAATTCCCCAGTAATGTATATAATAATAATGTATAAAATATAATTTTTGTTCTTAAAAGAAAAATCTGTATTGAACACAAGTATATAAATCACACAAGTAAAGATACATAAAGTACTACTATATTTACTTATAGAAAACTCACTTAACACCAACAAAGGAGCACTTAACATCCCAAATTTTCTCACAACGTTTCAATTTGATGCGTAAAAATTGGCATACCACCAGCCCTCCATTATAAGTCACAATAAATCATGATATAATCTCACAAAAGTGCGCCTCGACTCTATGGTCTATATATATACAATTGGGAAAAACATCTGCTCCTAAGATATACAAATAAACTTTCCCTTGCCTCAACACCATGCATATCTTGAACGTATTCCAGATATGCCCGCTATTTCATTACGCAAATTCCGAACGATATAATAATTTTAGCGCAATATTCATATCGGTGCTATGTTACAAATTCGAAACTCTGCCTGTCTGATACTCAAGCACGAGTCTGCTAACAAAATGTAGCTATAATTAAAGGTTTAAGAACTTGCTAACATAAAAAAAAACTTCCCGTATATCCTTCAAGAATAGAAAGAACTATTTATTACTTTACTTTTTTATCACTAAGGATAGCAAATAGTAAAGGGAACGAGTTTGTAGATACAACAAGTATTACCTTTTAATATGTAATAATTGAACATAATTTTTGTTACGTGGTCAGCTGGAAAAGATTCTTTAACCGGAATATTCCAAGTGTACCTATTGTGAGTTATTTTAAATATGCATATTATGTATACAATAAAGAGATTTACTAGTATTATCACATAAAATTGTGGCAGGCGTCTTACATCCTACTAGAAAAGATCGATACCTAATGGTAATATCGCCTTATCCTATCTAAAATAAAATATAATTTATCTTCCAATTATTTTCAAACAGTTCTTAATGTGGTATACAATAAAGGAATTGTCATTAATTGGCTACTTTTATAAATAAACAATAAAGATAAATAAATATTTTTCAAATGACATTAAAAATTAAATTAATTCGATTAATATCATCATAAAAATTTATTACAATTATTCAATTTTTTCCTAACGTTATTTAATCCTTTTTTAATCGTAATGTAATTTTTTATATACATTTTTTCATTTATTCCAATTCTAATTCTAGTTAGTAGTAGAAGAGATCATTAGCATTGGGAGTATTTGTACCGTTTGCAGATCAGGCGTTTGTTCTAACACTCTAAAACATGATTAATTATTTGGTTAGATGAAAAGGGCTGACTCGTTTCAAACATATAGAATCAGTTTAGTGATTTGGCGCAAAAAAAACGCAAAAACCACGAGGGCATATTTGGCATTGTATAGTAAAAGCGTATAAGTAACTAGGACATACATGATTGGTATGACTTGTATATTGAAACTTTCATCAACTCTAAATTATATAGTGTATATAAGGAATGTATTCAAATCAATACGGTACAGATAACTATGTGTATTACAAATTAAAATTACAAAAATTCCGCAATCCATACTAGACCAGTCTACAGAGAGTTTTAAATTAAGTATAAGAAATATGCTAATACGTAAAGCATATTACAAAATTAAACATTATTTGGATAATAAAAAAGCCTGGATTTGAAAATCCTTTCAGCTTCACACAAAACTACGGCTTAATATTGTGAAATTGAAAATGTTTAATAGATTGTCCGCCGAGTTTCGTTCTGGTTCTTCTCGGTAAGAGAAACCATCATATTGAAGAAACCATCTAGACGATAAAAAAGAGCTTGAAAGAACTTGTTTGAAAAACAAAGAAATTTGACCCTGCCTTCAGCGCCGCGGGTCGCAGTTTCGAATCCCGCCGAGGGCAACATTTTCTAAAAAGGAATTTGTTGGTCTTCGAGTTTGGATGTACATGTGTATTTAAGTATGTCAAAATATATAAGTATATATTCACCAGTTATCTGTCTACCATAACACAAGTATTAAGTTACTTTAGGGACGGACGACCGTGTGTGTAAGTGTACTATAAATTAATTATAAATATTATTGTACAATAGACAAAGCAGGAACCGACATAAGCTTGCGGTTCCTGCTTTGCGCCCTGCAAAAGTGCGTAACTCGTTTGTGGGTTTTGGTATAAGATTCTATAATAAAATTCCGCAATCAATTTCAGCACTGCCATTACAGCAGTTTAAAAACACTGTTAAAAAGAGGCTGATACAGAAAGCCTACTATACTCTTGAAGATTTTTTAGAAGATAAGAATGTGTGGATATAGCTCTCTTTGAACCTGTACAAGACAGTAACGACTTAATGTAAATAATATTAAGAATTATATTTTTAAAAGAGCAACCGCCGAGTTTCTTGCTGGCTCTTCTCGGTAGGAACAGCTTTCCGAACCAGCAGTAGAGTTGACGATTCAAAAGCACTTGTTTACAAGTTTATTTGAATAAAGAATATTTGAATTTATTAAATAAACTGCATCTCAGGTGAAACCTGGTAAAAATAAGTATTTACGGGTTTACATACCAAGTAAATACTTAGGTTTGGTTGGTGTTAGTAAAATAACATACAGGTATTTAATATGGCAGCTTTTTGTAATGTCATTAATGTATTTTTAGGGAGTTGTAACACACAATATTACTATTACACGAATATTATTATTATTATAAAGTATACTATATAATTCAAATTGCGATTCGTACCTCATTATCATTTCAATACAGTACTTACCGTAGCTAGTTTCTCAATATACTCATCAGGTGCCCCCAAAGAAGCCAGTCCGATCTCCTGAGAGAACTGAGCGAACGCTGGGTCGGCGAAAAGCGGGGCGTGACCGAGTAGTTCATGGCACACGTCGGGCTCTGGAGTGTAGAGCGGGCGAGAGTGGTGCCTGATGTACTGAGTGCTGTGGAACACGCGGAACGCCAACCCAGCGAGGAAGTCACGCGACGAAAGCAAACCGGCTACCGGGCGAAGGGTGAAGCCAGTGCAATCTATAAACATACATGTTCTATATTGACCAGTAACTATCCAACTGCTGGTCATTTTTATCCCACTAGTAGGCAATGACCTCCTGTCTCCTTTTTCAAAAGAAGGTTACTTATTTTAAAGACACATTTCATCCCACGGCGGAGCATAAACGTCCTCTCTTCATCTTTTTTCAAGATTACACTGTTCTAACAATTCTCTTAGACTATGTAAATTCCCACACGGATTTCCTTCGCCGAAAGGCGCGCGATAAATTTAAGAAATACCAGCACCTACAGGTTCAACCCCTGATTCTAATATAGGTAAAAAACAGCTCAATTATTTATATTAACTTTATCTTTATATACTACCATCTAATGATGAAAATCACTTTATTATCTGATAATTTATCATCAACTTGAGTTAGGTTTAGTTTTAACCATACAAATAAGTATGATTAATTTCAATTTATACTCGAAATATTTAAACGCAAATATATTTATATGACAAGATAGCCAACTTGTTGGAACATACAATAATCACTTTAGCTTGTGAAACGCGAAAACGCAGCCGAATTCTTGTCACTTACCTATTTATGCGGCATAAATAGTAACAGATATCATTAAAAATAAAACCAACACTACACTCTTAAACTAATACAATAATTTCAAGATCATCTAAATCACAAATAACTAATAAAATTATTCACAACACTACTTAAGATACATCTGATCATGTTATTTGTAATTGCACTTAAATCACTAATAACATTATTTGCAACACGATCACCAATTCACCAATCACTTTAAAAAATAATAATATCACCAAATAAATCACCAATAACTAATAAAAAATTTGTAGAACCACCTAAGACACTAATCATTATTAAAATTATTAGAAGGCTTATTCAGTCCTCTTTCGTTCGAAGCGAAGGATCTAAGTCATTAACCATTTATAAAATTGTTTATAAAACCACCAATTATTTATGACATCACTTGAGTTATTCAATATTTATCCCTCTCTCTCTGGCTATGTATCCCACATGGTGGTGGGGTCAGCCTTCCTTATTAATCTCCTCCACTTCGCTCGGTGATGGACATCGTCGTCGGCAACTTTGCATGCACTCTTATGTTTTAGCACTACTTCTTTCCACCTTGTCTTGGGGCTTGGTAAGTTATTCAATATATATATATATATTTTTTATTTCATAACTTAAGAAATTATTAATTTAATCTCCACCTTTGTCGTTTCAAGTTACTTTTAAAATATACTCAACTACGTATGTATTATATTTTTGCTGTACTAAACCTTATTAGCGGGAAAGACGAAGGGATGGTAGTATAAGATATCCGATCTTCCGAAGAAAGCCAATAGCTTACTGACCTGGTAGAAGCTTATGAGGAGAATTGGAGCGGGACATAATGATTCTTAGCAGTGAGAGAAGAGGAGGAAACTGTAATCCAAAGTAATAGATCTTTAACTTAACATATAAATTTAATATGGAATAAACAAAGAAAAACGATTATTTATGCAGTTTTGGTCTACATTTAAAAACGCATCATGAATATTGATCAAGAGTCCAATGTGCTTTTACAAAAAAAAAATCTTCGCAAAACCCTTTAAATTTACAAACCTTTAAGGAAGTTGGAGACATCCTCTAGCTGTGGTATATTGTCCTCACGGTACCCACAATTTTCAATAAGCAATGGGAAAACATGGTTATGCTCTTTGCAAGCATGAGTTGGGTACAGCTCGATCAGTTTCCTGAACACAGCGCCCCATGTTGCTATCTCTTCTTTAGTATAATCAACATGGGGCAAAGGTTGGCCGTGCTTGTAGTTATAGGCAATATCGGCGAAATATTTCCTCCTTGCACGGTAAGCCGGATCAGTAAAACCGGGATGGTCAGAGTCGAGCTCCGCGCCGTAAGACAGAATTTGATTAGCAAATCTGTCTAAATCCCGAATACGTCGCGGAAACCATGGAACGGTTGCTGAAATGATATAAACAAAGTTGTCTAAATAATAATAATTAATAGAATTAAGCGTTATTTTGCGGAGGTCCATAATACAAAAGTAACGAAAATATTATTTTGCTGTAATTCGCGATAACAGAAAGAGTATGTAATGCTAAATGTATAGTGTAACTATTCGTTCTAATACCTGATACTTGCAGAATTTGTAAAAACTCACTCACTCACCGCCACCGATAACACAACAATACACAAGCACTCCACACATTCACCACCAGAATCTCAACAATTGTTCAAAAACTCGACAAAGCTTTGCAGCTTTCTAGCTTGCTTAAGCTTTCTATCTCCTAACGATGCTTCGGTTACGGTGCAAGACAATTGTTGAGATTTTGGTGGTGAATGTATGAAGTGCTTGTGTATTGTTGTCTTATGCGTAGCGGGTAGTGCATGTGTTTTTACAAATTCTGCATGTATCAGGTATGAGAACGAATTGTACATTCTACATTTAGCATTACATAGGTATATTTTTTTATTATAATTTATATTATAGCAAAATAATATTTTCAGCAGTTTTATATATTACGAGTAATAAATATCCTGCAGTTAGACCCGCGTAGAATTTTATTTTTTTACACCTTATTACATTTTTAATACAGATCCCTATTTTTTTTGAAAATGAAATGTAGCCTATGTTGCTCAGTAAAGATGCAGCTTTCTAATAGTGAAAGAATTTTTGAAATCGTTCCAGTAGTAGTTTTTATGTGAAAACATTACAAACTTACATACACATTTTTCCTCTTTATAATATTAGTATAGATATAGCTAATGGTTAACTTCACAATCCAAAAGAAAGCTAGACGTTTACAAATATGTTTAGTTGTTATTTTTTAATACGTACATATGTTGTCCTTGTAGTTACTAGATATGACATTCAAATAACCGGCTAGCGGTTTTAGTTCTTCCAACGCTGCACCAAAGTCGCCAGCACCATGTTCACACTCCACCATGAACTCATAACCGGGTCTTCTGGCAGAGGAGCGAGATTCGATGTGGATGAGGTTGACGCCATGAGAAGAAAATATACTCAGGAATCTCGCTAAGGAACCGGCTTCATCACGACTTGCTGGCGAGAACAGGAGCCATGTGGACTTGCTGCAGTCGAGGCGTTCATCGACACATTGGCCTCCATGGAGTTTGGCCTAGAAGTAAAATTTCATCTTTGAATACAAAACAGAAATCATTAGTGTAGTGTTTTTAAAGTAATGTTAAAGTAATTTCGTATATGTGTCTTGTATATAAATGTACAAAGTACGTAAAGTACAAAGTACACACTTCTCAACCCCCATACACTACAATTAGTAAGGTAATTCTAATTCATAATGTTTGATATTTTACCAACTTTTAGCGTACCAACATTTTCTTAACTATAAATCGTCTCACTTCGTTCACAGGTTAGCTGGCAGAGATCTGTCTTAGGGATAAGTTGACCTTTGTACACTTTGTTTACCAATAATGTTTATTCCAACATTTTTATAGTACATAAATAAATAAATAAATAAACAGGCCTTTTGCTACTATTTGTTTATCCATGATTTTGACCAATAATAAATAATAATAATATATAAGGTACACTAATGTAGTGGTATGGAGATCCCATGAAGAGATCTATATCCAGCAGTGGACGCCCATCGGTTGACAAAGAAGAAGAAGAAGATGGTACACTTACACAGACGTTCGTCCGTCCCCAAAGTAACTTAATACTTGTGTTATGGTAGACAGACAGCTGGTGAATATATACTTATATATTTTTTAAATACATACTTAAATACAAATATACACCCAAACTCGAAGACAAACAAATTCATTTATAGAAAACGATGGCTCTCGGTGGGAATCGAACCTGCGATCCGCGGAGCTGAAGGCAGGGTCACTACCCACTGCGCCAACGGGCCGGACAATAACTACAGTGTACATTGACGGAGGTTTTACAAAGACTTATTTAGTTTATTTTGTAGCATTTGTTAAAAAAGCACAAAACTGTTTTCGAAAAAGCAGTATTTTATTATAAACTTAAAATAAAATGGGGATTCCTTTATATCTACACACACGGAAAAGTTGGAAATCTTCCGTAGGTGATCACGTCGTTAAGTCATCCAATTAATTCAAATAGAACGGTTATGCAAATTTGCTACAGTAATATACACTAAATCAGTCACTCAGGACTTCAGATAATAAAAAGAAAGTCAATAGTCAATTGACATAAAAATGAAGATGTCTCTATATACGAGTAGATACTAAAAAACGGTGACATTGACGCGCAATTTAAGGCAGCCGCCATCTTAAAAATCAGCATTCAATCGTAATGTCCGACTTTATTTTATAAATTTAATAGCAGACACAGACGCTTTGTTGTAGATCAATCTGTTCTGGAGTTTCTCTTTCCTCATATAATGACTTTATTTTAATTTTGCGATATCTTCTTAGATATTGATTGTAATTATATCTTGTAAGGGATCATAATATTGAGCATGAAATGCTTAAGATAACTAACATAAGATAACTAACATAAATTGATAAGGATTAATAATGTATCCATCTAAATAGGTTTTCTAAATACAGAATTGTCAGTGATCATTTTTCAAAAGTTAGAATGGGAATAAGATAACTTTCCTTAAAAGATTATTAGATAAAGATAGATATATTCTGGATATTTTTAGCCCTATAAATAAGAAATATGCCCATAATACATTTTTTTTATATCTTAAACGGACTCACACGTTTTCGACGAAGCTCTCAGCTTTTATTAATCAATTAATGGTGGTTTTATTTTTTTTAGAAATTTTAACAACTTTTTACTTTACTTAGTATTCGGTGTACTTTGTTTTAAATTATGTAACGACAAAGCAAAAATCATTAAAACTCCAACTCGATTGTTAGGTAGGATTCCATCATTAATTATCTCTCTGTCTCAGCCCAAGACATATTATGTCGTGGTAGGTATAGGAGAGGGGTGCCAAAGTGGTCGGCCTCCTCGTGGCGCACCCTGGGCAAGCTTTGTCTTGGCGAACGGACCACTGAGGGGTGGCCAATCCAGTTGTCCCTCTGATTAGCAGAGGGCAATCTGGACGGGCCGGGGACTTCGGGGGGGTTGGGGTGAAGTCCCTAATGAGCGACGGGTCCAGTTGGGCTTACTCTAAGTCTGGCTGGACATGGTTACGGCCACCGTCGGCGAAACCCGGAAGCCCAGCAATGGGAACGGGGACCTTCGGGTTGCGAGGAAGAAAACCTCTATAAAAAATTACCCGGTGGGGGCGGAAACGCCCACCAAGGCGTTGGGGCCCCTACTTGGGGCGCGATCTCTCCCTGTCGACCGTGGCATAGCAAACACGGTGGGCAGGGAGCGATCGTGGGCAGCGATGGCCTCCTTTAGCTCTGCGGAGGGAGGCGGAGGGAGGCGGCGGAGCGGTTCCACGAACTGTTGTTCTGGATCCAATCTGCTGCTGGTGAGTCCAGGTGTTAGTGACTCGCCCAAGCCCATCGTCTGCCGCCCTAACTGGGGACCTTCGGGTGTTCCGAACGGGGTACATCGGACACCTGGCTTACAGGTCCCCGAGGCGGTCGGTGCATCTGGTGCTCCCGATGCACCGGTTAGCGGAGGGGGGTTTCTCTTTCGAGGGGCCCCTACCTGGAGGTGTTTATTCTCTAGGATCAGAGCTGTCGGCGGGATGGGGGCAAAATGTACAATGATACCCTGTCCTTGCCACCGGCAGCGTGGTGGAGCACACAGGTCGTTTTAGTCGGTGCGAGTCCGACATAACCGCCGCCTGTCCCCGTCGGGCGGCGGTACCCATAAGGGGTTTTTTCCTGTATAATAAAAAAAAAAAAAAAGGTATAGGAGAAGTGTAGTGTTATATCCACAACGTAATAATTGACTTAACTCAGAAGATATTATATGAATAGTAATTTAAAAGGTTAAAGAGTATTTCGTTTGGTAATAAAGCAGATAACGTATCAAATAAATTTAGGTTATGTTTTGAATTACCGATAACCCCCGATGCCGTCGTACCATCGTATAACTGCCATCTTGAAAAACAATGACGCCATTTATTCTATCATTGACCATTTTCTGTTAAGTTTGTTCTTCTCAAGCATCACTCTCTTGCCCTTAACCTACTCTAAATGGGGGCGGACAAAATATTTTTCGCTTGCATTTTTTTTCCTATCATCTGCCAATTCTGGCGCTACTCCTTTTATATGCACGTCACACGTCCTACAATCCACCCCTCTCCTTTTCACCCTCAAGTCAAATACATCCATATTGATTCATTTAGGGAATATCCATCAGAAAGCTTATGCCGACTTTATCCAGCAACTAGAACGTGTTCTTTTTATCTGGCAGTCCCCAAAATCTATTGTCAGTTTTATAAGCGTCACCAAGTGATACAAGTACGATTCTTTCCTCTTCCCCTTATCCCAACAATGGGATCGATACAACATGTTATAAACATGCTGTCACATGATTTGGTTTCGTATTTTACGACCGGACGCCTGTCTGACGTTAATTTACCTTAGTCATATTTTACGATACCGCGGTAAGAAAAAGGGTGGTCTATTCTATCAAGTATGATCCTTTAAATCGGAAAACCAATGGGTTCCGTATAAACGTGCTACAACTCTGTTTAATTTTCACCCCGTAGGGTCTGAAGCAACTAGCCAACATCGATCAACATTAGAAAACTGGGAACTACAACCTGTTCAGATCTATCTGTATATTAGATGTCTTCCTTGCAGGGTACCAATATCTTAGAAGGAACATCGGCCCATTCATTATTAGGTCCATTGCTGAATTTTGCAATATAAAGAAGAATCTATAGGTTTAGATTTATTTATTCCTTCTTTTAACATAAGGAAAAATTATTGAAAACAAATGTGTCATTTCCGATACAAGCCTGGGATTTAATTCTTAAATACGATATATTTGACTATGGAATAAAAAAGGGGAAATAAACTTTAACACTGTCGTACTTACTTATAAAGTCTGACAATGAAACATAACCTAATTTTCATTTAAAATATAGTTATTTCCTAACCTAACTATGCATGGAAGATTTGTGTTTGAGAACGTTTGTGTTTGAAGCTTTCTATCTCACTTTTCCTTATATGGTATAGGGTGATGCTGATAGGGATAAAATATAACGTTTTTTTAATAGAAATGCTATAAAAAAGCGTAACGCATAACAAATTTTTAACAAATACATTTGTAGAAATGTCATTTATATAAATCCAAAGAAGGCAAAACAGTATAAAAATACATTGTATCAGTAGTTTTGAGTTAATCAAGAACAGACAGACAATTGTGTTAAACGTTGTAGAGGTTTGCTGTAGTAACGATATAAGTTAATTAACGCAGACTTCGTATGACAGACAAGATTCAAGGAAACGCTCCATATAAAATGAGTGTGGAATTGCCTTAATTGATACGATATATCTAGAATAACGCGGAAAGTGTAACTTAAGAATCGTGGAATGCAAATTGCTAAAGTCTACTCATACTACGTTGTATGGCATTCACAATAGGTATATTATTTTATTACACATTCCATACTGTTTTATGCCTGTAACGCACATGTGTCGAACTCTCCTAGCACAAAAAATAATTAAGGCTTCTACGTTACACGTTTATGTAAAGACTATCTTCACTTAATGTGAGATAAGTCAAGCGCAAACTTATCCATACCAATATTATTACTGCGAAGTCTGTCTATGCCGTTATATGCTAAATTAACATACAGGGTATCAAATTCCCGTTTTTCCATTCGGAACAGAAACATACATATAGAACATATTATAAATGCGAATGTCTTCCTATCCGTCTATATCGGGTTTTTAGGTATACTGTTGAATACCGGTGTAGCAAATAGGGTAATAAAAATACATAATACATTTTTCAGGGTAGGTATTTTAACATTTAAGTTGACGTAATGGTGTGGTAGTAACATTGTTTTAATATCAAATTTTCAAAACTGCGCCAAACAATTTAGCTAGTAGTTTGCAAGGTCAAGCGATAAAAAGTAGAAAAAAAAACTTGTTTTTCTCGCGCTAATGTACAACCTTTTAGAGGCCCCCCATGGCCTTGGGTATGGGTCCCGTATACGCTGGTGCAACGGCACTCTTCTCTATTATACGGTCTGATCTGTACTATTGCACAGTATTTGTTGAAGCTAAAGGAAATATATTGTCTCAGCTAGACCATAAAATCCTAATTATTTCAAAAATACGACCATAAATAATCAATAACAAAGAAAATGCAATTATCTTCGAAATTTTAAGAGAATAGTTTATCGGCAAATAATAATTGTTTATTTTCTTGATGTTGATATTTTATAAGATTTTTAATTACTAGCTAGTTCTATGAGTGACAAATTACCATCTGCTACATTTTATACAAATGTAAAATAGTAAAAAAATCTAATTTTCAATTTATCATACTAGTAGCTAATTTTTGGACCCAATGTAATATTTTCACAAAAAAATGAACCTATATATTTTAAACATTTTTGAACTTGCTTGATATTTTACATAGGTAAATAATTTGCGATGTCTGATTGTTCAAAAGACCACGTGAACGTTGGGTCTTTATACATCGGAGACTAAAAAAATAAGTCAATGGACTAGCTCTTAGACATCTATTTTATAAATTGAGGTTACATTAAAATTACGCATTAGGCTTTTACGGGGGCACATTTCTATAATAAAAAATACAAAACTACGGAAAATAAATATAGAAAATAAATAATATACCATAAAATAAATATATTGAGTTTTGGGCACTTAAATAAAATGATGTTTAAATATACCTAAAAAGCAATACAATTTTATATCCCACATATGTTATATATATAAATAGAAAAGCACAAAGAAAGCATTCGCCAGGCATAAATAGAAATAAATCTCAATTACCTTACTGAACAATGTCTCCTGCCTCTTTGGTGACAGCGTCTCCATTTTAACTTCAATCAAGTCATCGAGAAAATCGTGTACGAAGTTTTTTAATTAGACAACTCAATTTGCCTCCTAGTGCGGCTTACGGCGCACCAGAGGCAAGGAGAGTCGACTAAGAACGAACAAAACCAGCCCGCGATCGCCGCTTATATGCTGTAGATATGACGGTGCCACGTTTTGCCAGCGATAGCCGTTCCGACTGAGATACAAGATTGTTTACAATCACGCGTTAATATAAATCACAACTGATTCATGGCAATAAAATTGTTACTGGCTAATTAATTCTATAACTAGTTATTAAGTTCTAGAGTTATCCTGCGAATCAGAACGGAGAATATGGAGTAACGTAGCGTACTAGTAATTTTGGATCCTTACGATTTGATAAGTAACTCTTAATATCCCACTGCCGGCTATAAGTTTCCTTTTAACTTTCCATGGTTGAAATTTAGACACACCGTGCTACTCCAACGTTGATTGAGAACACATATCTCTTCCAACGCATTTACGCGTCACAATTAAATTTTATTTAATATTTAATCATCATATCATTATCAAATTTAGGCACACCGTGCTATTTCAACGTTGGTTGGGAACACATATCTCATCCAACGCATTTACGCGTCACAATTAAATTTTATTTAATATTTAATCATCATATCATTATCAAATTTAGACACACCGTGCTATTTCAACGTTGGTTGGGAACACATATCTCATCCAATGCATTTACGCGTCACAATTAAATTTTATTTAATATTTAATCATCATATCATTATCAAATTTAGACACACCGTGCTACTCCAACGTTGGTTGGGAACACATATCTCATCCAACGCATTTACGCGTCACAATTAAATTTTATTTAATATTTAATCATCATATCATTATCAAATTTAGACACACCGTGCTACTCCAACGTTGGTTGGGAACACGTTTCTCATCCAAAGCATTTACGCGTCACAATTCAATTTTATTTACTATTTAATCATCATATTATCGTCATGAAATTTAGACACATCTGTTACTCCAACGTTGGTTGAGAACACATATATCATCCAATGCATTTACACGTCACAATTAAATTTTATTAACTATTTAATCATCATATCATCATGAAATTTAGACACACCGTGTTACTCCACGTTGGTTGAGAACAGATATCTCATCCAACGCATTTGCGCGTCACAATTAAATTTTTATTTAATATTTAATCATCATTATCAATTTTATTTAATATTTATTTAGATCATCTAATTAAAAAAAATGAGTAGAAGTAATTAAAAAGTTGATTTGCTTTCAACAACCAAAACTGCAAAAATTGTTACGCCATACTACGTCACGTTAAGGTATATTCTGATATATACTCGTAGTTAGATTTTATTATGTACATTTATTCATTTATTTTCCCCACATTAACGTTAATATCTGGGTGACCGAGCTTCGCTCGGTAATTTTTTTACAAGAAAAAAAACTTAAAAAAAAAACAATTATTTAGTTGGGGATCGATCCTTGGCATTCGCATTTCTCAATTCTGCCCGTCACCTGAATAAGCTACGTCGACTTGACATTTAATGGCGAAAATTCACTTCAATATAAATGTTAGTGTTTTTTAATGCCCAAAAACAGGGATAAAACAAATTTTTTTTTACATAAAACCTAGCAAGATCAATTTTTCTCCCCCAAAACCTCCTACATGTTAAATTTCAGGAAAATTGTTGGAGCCGTTTCCGAGATTCGGAAAATATATATATATACAAGATTAACTCATTTAAATATAAAGATATAAATTTGTCATAACGCATATATTTCAGAAACAATCTAAATAACTAGGTCAATACTTAAATATTCTTCTTTGTTATACAGTTTTTTTGTTGGATTTGGATAATTAATAAATAATGTAATATTATTTTAGGTAGAACCTTATAATTGTGATTTGGGCAGGGCAAGCTGCAGGTGTCTTTTGGTACAGCTAAAAAAAACAAAATTTATCATATCATCCAGGCTTCCTCGCAGGAGTAAATTCAGGCACCTCATTCTTCTTTAACAGTATTAAAATCTGTTGATGTAATACAAGTACGAAGTTGCATTGGAGACTTTTTCCACGTTCTGTCACAAGGTCAATATATATTTTTTCGATTTAAGTTTTTTACGGTGCATAGGTAAATAAATTGATTTGAACTAGGAAATTATATAATATGAGTGTCTTAAGTTTTATTATATTTCACTTTGCATCATATATAATGAGAATTTTATTTAAGGTAGGGGCAGTAGTAATTGACAATGTACTGGTAGTTAACAGTTTTGTATGACATTTTAAATAATAATAGATTTGTTTGTTGAAGCTAATAAAAAATAATTTTGTAATTGCCATCTATTATCAACTGCCCAAAGCCTTAGATCTGCAGCCCATTATTTAATATTATTCATTAGCTACAACAACAAAACGCTTGTTATTTCAAAATTTCATACAAAACCTTAAGTGCCTTACCTTAATTCTGTTTTAAAATATTTATATCACACAAATCTATATATGATATACCCTGTACATAATACGCATAATATTATGAATGTCGAAATGTGTTGTTTGTTTTTTTGTTACGGACTGAGCTACATGTCGATGTGGTTTTTGGTGTTAAGATAGATTAAAATCTGGAAAGTGACAAATAATGCTATTTAAGTCGAAGATGTCGTGCGCAGCCGAAGAACACGAGTACAAGTATGTGCAAAAAGTACACTCAAAAAAAGTGTATATAAAAACGTAAATAGCGTCCGAGGTGACATAAGGCTAATTTACATTTTCCCCCCATGCTTGTTATTTCGGTAGGAGTTCACTAGATCTCAATGTTTTTGTTTCTGTAGTCGTTACAATGTAACATCTTAGGTATAATCCATAATGGATGTCGATATGTTGATATTATTGAAAACTTGGTAAATGCGCAAATAACACGATAATTTTGGATGTTGATCGAAACATGATATCTTTGTTTAATTTTCAACGTCAGTAGAGGTCATATCAGTTGATACATTCAACAAAGTAAACGAGTTAAATTAGAAGGCATAACTGCACGTGCTGATTCGACACATCTACGAGTATATCTGCAGTTTACATAATAAAATACAGTACACTAAATATTGTACTAAATTATAACAAAATATGAACTTGTCTATTACTCTGTATTTACTAAATGTTTTACATGTGTTGTATATATGTAGAAATATAAAATTATTTCATCATCCTCCTGCCCTTATCCCACTCTAAGTGGGGTCGGCACAACATGTTATAAACATGTTGTCATATGATTTGGCTGCGTTTTTACGACCGGCCGCCTGCCTGACATCAACTTACCTTAGTCGTATTTTACGACACCTCGGTAAGAGAGGGTGGTCTATTCTACTAAACCGGATACCACACGGTGGGTCAATTTACCTTAGTCGCTTTTTACGACACCTCGGTAAGAAATGAGGTTGGTCTATTCTACTCAGCCGGATACCACACGGCGGGTCGTCTTACCTTAGTCGCCTTTTACGACACCTCTGTAAGATAAGAGGGTGGTACTATTCTATTCAGCCGGATACCACACGGCGTGTAGAAATATAAAATTATTTATTTTTCATATTATCGTTATACTATACTACATTTTACCCGCGACTTTGCTCTAGAGGACTATTGTCGTGTGATAGGTCGATAATAGATGGCGCTTTTCAATGTCATCCTATTTCTGTAGAATTAACAAGATTTCTATAGTCTGTTTTTCCGGTGTGTAAGGCATTCCTTATACACCGGAATAACATATCGTGCCAAGTTTCATCAATATTGGTTGCGTGGATTTGCCGTGAAAGAGCAACGAACATACATCCATACTCACAAACTTTCGCATTTACAATATTATATTGAGTACGATATTGGATAGTTACTCGTATATCTATTTCAATCTCACTTGGAGCAGCCCACTTTTTTAAGGTCCTTCCTGCAATGATTGCTTTAAGCGATAGGGCCACCCTTTGTTTTTCATTTATTGTCTGTATATTTGTATCTACAATAAAGTTTTCTTATATATAATATTCTCCTGTCACAATATTAGTTACCATACTCCTCAGAAACGGCTTATCCTATTTTTATGAAATTTTATATGCATACTTCTAAGTGACAAGGGTTGTCCACCTTTTGACATTGTTTTTTTAATTTTCCTGACAAATTTTTTTATAATCTACTCTATGAATACCCTACAAATAATTTATGTAGTAAAACAACGTTTGCCGGGTCAGCGAGTAAATTAATAAAAATAAAATACAGTAATACATAATTAAAAAGTACGCAATAGCAATTTACGTCATATGTATTTCAGCACCGCGTTTTAGCTTGAGTCAGAATGGTTATATAATTTCCAAACAATGTAGGCTTAAAATACATTATAATTATCTTATAAGGTATTTTTCTGTTTCCGTAGAAATATCGGTTTTTTATCCTTTACAACCCGGTATATAAGTTTCAATTGTACCAAATATCATGAGTTACCACAGTGGTTTACCCGTGAGTTTAACAGACAGACAGACAGATAAACAGACGTGACGATTTCTGCCTTCCGTAATTGACCTTTGGTCGAACAATTAAGCGGAAACCACTTGAGATATTGGTCGAGACTCTTCAATCTGGAAACATTTACCGAACCAACAATAGGAACAATTATTATTATAACTATCGACAAGGTTATAACAAATATTGTATGAAATAATAATGTGTAAGTAATTTTAGTATAGATATAACTTGTACATTTCTATAATCAATAATATTCAGTGTTATAATTATGCATAGTTTGTAATATGTAGTGAAAAATGTTATTTATTTATTGTATAAAATATTTTTAACAAAATAACATGCATATCACATATTCGATTTTTATCTAATACTATTTTTCTAAAAGACTGTGGTTTTTTTTAAGGCATATATATAAACTGGCATACACCGTGTGGCATCCGGCTAAATAGAATAGTACCACCCTCATTTTTTACCGAGGTGTCGTAAAAAGCGACTACGGTAAGATGACCCGCCGTGTGGTATCCGGCTGAGTAGAATAGACCAGTATCTTTCTTTACTGAGGTGTCGTAAAGGCGACTAAGGTAGGTTGACCCGCCGTGTGGTATCCGGTTAAGTGAAATAGACCACCCTCTTCTTACCGATGTGTCGCAAAATACTACTAAGGTAAGTTGACGTCAGGCAGGCGGCCGGTCGTAAAATACGTAGCCAAATCATGTGACAACATGTTTGTAGCATTTTGTGCCGACCCCACTTAGATTGGGATGAGGGCAGGTGGTTGATGATTGTAGTGTTTGCGGGTTGAGACGTGTTTAACGTACTTTGTACATTTATATACAAAACACATATCTATATGTAATACATACATGAACATAATCACACTAACCCACACAAGTAGAAAGGTACATGCACGGTCTCATGATGCACCACGACAGTAACACGAGAGCCCTTGGTGAGGGTGGTCGTGAAGAGACATGTTGTTACTGGTTAGTGCGTATTTGAGCCTGTGCTATATTCATAAAACATCCTTACTATCCTTATCCTTACTAATCCTTACTTCCTTACTAATATTATAAATGCAATAGTCTGTCTGTCTTTCTGTCTGACTGTCTGTCTGTCTGTCGTTTCCGTTTTCACGGTCAATCCGCTGAACCAATATCGATGAAATTTGGCACAAACAATCCTTATACAGCGGGGTAACATATAGGCTATATAAATCCTGTTAATTCAACAGGAATTAAATTCAGGAGGAATTAAATAGGATGACATTCAAAACACCATCTATAATAAACCTATGGAACTTATTTTTATTTACGATGTGTCAAAATCAAGTCAAATCTGTAATTACAGAAGTATTTAGATTCCAAGTTTTTCGGCTTACGTCAAAAGAGTTTGCTTTAGAGAGTATTTATATTTATTATATTTTTATTCGTTTACTGGACTTTACTTTTATTAATTTACATATTTTGGACGTTACTTTTATTTATTTTTATTTTCGTGTTTTAAGTGAGTTATTACAATGGATAATTAATATAAGTAATACGGGTTATTTACTAACATAAATAAGCTAAAAATATTATAAATGCGAAAGTCTTTCTGTTACGTTTTAATGACCAATTCGGTGAACCATTATAAATAAAATTTGGCACAATTAATGTTTATATACCAGGGTAACATATAAAAATATTAGAAAAAGTTATTTTTATTAATTATAAGTAAAATAAATATATGGGACACTTATTTAAATATTTCGGTACTTGTTTATTTAATAAAGGAGACCGCCAGAATTTCATATATCTTTTGGCCCAGACCTTACGGAGGAACTATAAAAAAAGAATTATAGTTTGAGGTTATGTACAAGTACGATTACTAGCTAAATACCATAATAACACATTAAAAACGATAGGATTTGTGATGAAAATATTACAAAAAGGTATAATCATTTAAGCTCAAGTTAAATTTAGTCATATACAGTTTTTGTTGTCAAAAAAACAGACGTTTCAAGAAAACATATTCTTAAACGGAGCAAGTCTTTAGTAAGTAGTCTGTGGCCACAAGTAAGAAATAAATGATTAACAATTGATATGTATTGGAAAGTTTTATTTAATTTAAGCCCATAGAAATTAGGCCATACGGCTAATGGAAAAAAGATTTTATTTCTAAACACCATTTTTAATATTTGAAAAGTCATTACAGTTACATAACAAAGTGAAGGTAATATATTTTCAGATACCTATTTTAAAATATTATGTTAATAAAAACAATTTAAATTTAATTTTTCGTATTTATTCTAAAAACCCTAGAATCCAGCGCCGTACGTATAGGTAATTAAAAAAAAAACAAGTTGACAATTGATGACGGATGACATTACGTATAAATGTTTTTTTTTAAATAAGTTTTCTAACACGTTACCATTAAAAGTTTATAATATTTATAGAGATACTAGCGGCCTGCCCCTGCTTCGCACGGGTAAAAATATATATCCCATGTCAGTCAGTGTAACAAAAATGATTAAAATCGATCGAGTAGTTTTGATCTATTCATTACTGCCCGTGGCCCGCACGCGTTAAATTTGGAGAAAAACAATTTCCTTTCGCTATACCAAGAAGATTTCCTGCTATCTTTGGAATATCTAAATTCATATAGTACATTTTTACTTATTTACTTTTACATTTTCCCTATGTATTTTATTTTTACAATTAATTACAGAATGTCTTTAAACAGACTCTTGAAAGAGGGACATAGCTGCTAAAGTCGAAGTGTTATAGGGCGAAGCGCGGCGTCCTCACGGCATTTTAAATCTGTAATATCTCCGAAAATGTTCACTTAAATTACATGCTGTAAAGGGCCATATTGATCTATATTAAATCAACTATTTATTTAAGGTACTTCATTGGATAAGGATTAATGCTGTATTGTATAAAAATTGCTTCAAAAATATGGCATTATTTTTCTTAAAAAGTAAATGACAAATAATGCTATAGTGGGTTATCCATAAGAGATAGACATATACCATCGCGGACTTTTCTGTAGACCTTTTCAAGATGTGCAAATACTTAGTACATTATTTTGATAAATCTCGTAGGGAATGTAAGCGCCTGCGTTTGCAATGTAAGCGGAAAAGGATGTAATTATTTACAGAAACCTCAAAAATTACAGTATTTCATTACTCCGTATTGAATGTTATTATACGTACAAACCTTCCTCTGGAATCACTCTATCTATTAAAAAAATCGCATCAAAATCTGTTGCGTAGTTTTAAAGTTTTATGCGTACATAGGGATATAGGGACTTTGTTTTATAATATGTAGTGATTTAATATCAGAAAAACATAATGAATTTTTTGATATATGATGTTTTTGCACTTCTTTTACTGAGCTATTTTAATATATATTTCATGTAAGTACGGTTTATTAATTAAAATTATCAAATTATGCTCTTGGTAAAACGGTAAATCCCCCTGATTCTTCCCGGATCGATCTGATTTTTGTGATAGAGATACACATTTACAGGGTTAACAACCTATCAGTCTACGCGAACGAAGTTGCGTGTAAAAGCTAGTTAGCTTATAAATACTACAATGATGATGATATATAAACTGGTATATAATACTGGCACATTGAATCTAAAAAATCTATACCGTCAAAAGTTTGATGCCTGTCACAATCAACATAATATCGAATGTTTTGCATACACGTAGATACAAGGCATTAAAGAATAATATAATAATAAAATATTATATAAGTGTAATAAAATAAAAATGGTGCAGTTAAAACAAGTTGCACTTCGCCTTAAGTCAGTGAAAAATATACAAAAGATCACGAAAACTATGAAAATGGTTTCTGCAAGCAAGTAAATAACTCATTGTTTTTTGTACATATTAATTTTATCCAGTTATTACTTACAAACAAGTACCTTAGATTTCTTTGCGTTAACTTAAGTATTCAAACACCATTAGATATGAACTATGCGTTTTTCCTATTCCCGAGGAAAAACGAGTGTTTATCCTATATGTTGTTATCCTATATAATATAGGAAAACAATAATTATCATAAACTTTAACTGTTAAGGTATCAAAACTTTATAGGTAAAATATTTGTGTGATCCAGATTCACCAAAGCAGAACGCGAGTTGATGTCAGCGCGTCCATTCGGGTATGGACCTCAAAAATTCTACGAGTCCAGTCATTTAGTGAAGTTAGAGAAAAAAGGCGCAGAAAAAACAGACGCTGAGAAAACTCCTGAACTTGTAGTAGAAAAATCTGAAGAAGGCAAGGATCCGAAGAAAACGAAGAGGCTCTACGTGGCTGTAACCTCCGATAGAGGTAAAGTATAACAAGCAAATAAAAAATAGAATTTATTGTTTTTAAGGTGCTTAGCTAGCAGATACATATTCAGCGCTCAAACATATCTCAGAAATATTACAATAATAACTTTGAACAAAAAGATAGCAGATCTTTTAACTGGTAACTACCATACCACCTTTAAGCAGCATGAGTGGCTTTTACTACATATTCCTTCACTACAGACCATTGCACGATCTCTAGAAAGTCCTAAAATAATTTGTGGGTCTCAGTACATTGTTTTGTATACTAAAATTCCTCAATAATAGATAACTACGCAAAACGAGAAACACTTCGCTACTATCTAAAGCTACTACAATAGCATTGATGATTATTTGAGTGATAATATGGGATTATATGCATTTTAGCTGCAGTCAGATATTCACTAGACTGCAACAATTATTAAATTAATCATATCCAATTGTAGCATGACTTTTAGAAAACAGCTTCCACCAAGTTTTTAGACAAATCAAGCACATCTCGTTAGTAGCAACTTTCGGATTAGTAGTAGCTTCTTCAATAAAACTTTGTTTTTAAAGTACTACAGTCTTCTCGATTAAAGAGAATTTTGAATCTAATTGAATTGAATATTATAATTTCATCAGAACTTTTCATTACGAGATAGAAGTAAAGCATGTTAATTTACCACAATTGGGTTATCCTTTCCTTAGAAAGGGATATGGACCATGTAACGATTTGCCCCTCACTCAAATCTACACTTCTCAAATTTTAAAATATTTAAATAAATTAAATATTTACAATGGGGCTAGAGCGCCCGCGCTCCACCACCAAACCACACAAAACCAGCGCAAGAGCGCTAGCACTCCAAAATATAATTGGGACGTGGTTCTTCTTGGTTGGCTTCTGAGTTGGCTAGGACCCATCCATCGTTGTGTATGTAATAACTCAAATTCTTTTATAGCGTCACAGACTACAGATTCATCAGATTAAAGGCGCAAAGCAAGCACAAATTAACATAATTTATTGAATATAAGTGTACGATACATGAACAGGTTATATATTCAATACATATGTTTATTCGATGGACAGATTTCTATATGTCCAATACAATATTCGTACAATTACAATATTCGTTACACGAACATGTCCCAATATGGCCAACACACGAACGGGTTACTAAAAAATATAATAATAAAAAAATGCGAGACATTTAGAAGGTTGAATGTCTCTTATGTTATAACTTCATAGATATAGCCATCAGAAAGGGTTTTAGTCTATATATATCATATTTAACTATAACATTTGTTTGCCATTAATATGGGAAGTAAAGTATGTCAATATCAACGGAATAAGACATTTCTAAGCCAGCAAAAGGATCCCTTGATCGTCTGATCGTACTTTAAACCATCCCGATGGGAAGTTGTAAGATATTAATATCTACATAGGATATGTTATAGCCAACAGAAAGAGCATTCACTTGATCTTAATACAACTCCGTAGAGAAGTTTAAGCAATGTGGTATCTCTCTCTCATCTATTATATTCTTCCGATTTGGAAAAATATAAAGGAAGAAGGATAGTCAGTAGCTCCTCACCCGCTACCAACGGTGAGCTCCGTCCATAGGAATGAGCCCCCCCCCTTAGGGTTAGGTTATGCAATTTATAGTGCGCCTGCGCCCTCGAGCCAAGTTATTTATATTATGTTTTATAAACACCCGTAAATGCTCTTAAAAAGATTTAGGGTAATTAAATAAGGACCGTACTCTAAGATTAGGACCGTAGTCCATGATAAGGCACAAGTGCCCGGATGTAGCACTAGGACCTAAATCCAAATATCATTTCAGCCGTAGCTGTGAGTCGGCGTTAGCCATAATTGTGTCGATAAGGCATGAATCCTGGTTTTGTAGATATAAAAATCCAATTCTTATAATAAGACAGTGCATCTTGCCAATAGCAAGCATTTCAAGCGGTGCGTGCCACAGTTGTTGTTTGTAACCACGTATAGTGGAAAATATAATACCATAAAGCTAATACTGTACATGACTCCGTAGAGATCACAAAATAGTAAAGGTTTGTAGTTCGTTGCTACCACACTTAGTGGCAGATATTGTAGGTTTGTATATGACTCCGTAGAGATCACAAAATAGTAAAGGTTTGTAGTTCGTTGCTACCACACTTAGTGGCAGATATTGTAGGTTTGTATATGACTCCGTAGAGATCACAAAATAGTAAAGGTTTGTAGTTCGTTGCTACCACACGTAGTAGCAGATATTGTAGGTTTGTATATGACTCCGTAGAGATCACAAAATAGTAAAGGTTTGTAGTTCGTTGCTACCACACGTAGTGGCAGATATTGTAGGTTTGTATATGACTCCGTAGAGATCACAAAATAGTAAAGGTTTGTAGTTCGTTGCTACCACACGTAGTGGCAGATATTGTAGGTTTGTATATGACTCCGTAGAGATCACAAAATAGTAAAGGTTTGTAGTTCGTTGCTACCACACGTAGTGGCAGATATTGTAGGTTTGTATATGACTCCGTAGAGATCACAAAATAGTAAAGGTTTGTAGTTCGTTGCTACCACACGTAGTAGCAGATATTGTAGGTTTGTATATGACTCCGTAGAGATCACAAAATAGTAAAGGTTTGTAGTTCGTTGCTACCACACGTAGTGGCAGATATTGTAGGTTTGTATATGACTCCGTAGAGATCACAAAATAGTAAAGGTTTGTAGTTCGTTGCTACCACACGTAGTGGCAGATATTGTAGGTTTGTATATTACTCCGTAGAGATCACATAATAGTAAACGTTTGTAGTTCGTTGCTACCACACGTAGTGGCAGATATTGTAGGTTTGTAAATGACTCCGTAGAGATCACATAATTGTAGGTTTGGCGTTGTTTCATACCACGCGTAGTGGCAAATATTGTATCACTCCGTAGAGTTAAGACCGCAAAGCGCTCACACTATATGTTGATAATTAAATAATTTATGTTTATAGTGCTAGCACTATTGAGCTAAATATTTAGGTTTCTAACGTGATGTTTCCATCACAAACGCACGCCTTCAATGCGTCCTTTTGGCTGATTGCACGATCGGCATGTAAGAATCAGTTATTTATTTATTTGTATAAGAATTAGTTATTTATTTGTGATACAGTTATGGGCACGCAACACTTTCTAAAACTAGGCCGTAATCTTGTTAATTATGACCCGACCAGCGGCCCTAAGACATGCTATAATGTCGTAAACATTCGTGATATCACTGACACTAAGCTAAGGGGGATGTCACATGCAGGTTTTACCCCGCACGCTCCTACGAAACTATGAACAAAGTCCACAGTTTTGTTCCATCACTGCTGACACATCGCTTCGGCTAGTAAACAAGACTCTACAACATCTAGCAACATTCGATCGTGATTCCGGCACTACTGAAAGACAACAGACATCGTTTCCAACGCCAAATCATAGATCAGTAACATTTAAGGAACCACGGTACCAGCACTACTCTTGGAGTCTTAGGCGTCCGAAGATCAAACAAGGCTACACAGTAAAGATCGTAGATCAATACCGGCCTAAAATTCAATCCGTATCACCCAAAACCCTTCAAGTAGCTATGGTTGCTCTTTAACAAGACAGAAAACCATCTTGATATCTACAGCCTGGAGCAGACCGCGGCAAGGCTACACTACAACAACCGAAATCATTGCAGGCCTAAAACCAACGATCCGACACCAGTACACACCAGAGACTAATTCGGTACAGCGCTCAGCTCTACTCAGCGAAGTCACCCTCACCAAGTTATATTCAGGCACTATAAAGCGTTCGAGAATAATAAATAATTTGTCACATGTAATAAAATTACATTTTATTTGTTTATTGAGCTAGGAGACCGAGGCCTCTCAACAACCGTTAAGGCAAGCCGAAGCTTTAAACATGGTTTAGGTATCATAGCGCTAGCATGTATCGCCCCGAGTACATGTAGACGTAAGCCTTCGGCTTGCGGCACAAGGCCGCGTGCTCTATTGGCATCGTCCGCCAGACTCCCGCCACCATCTATGCGGACGTCTGGTGTGACGTTGGGCACTAATTAAACTTTGTTAGGGAAAATTTGATAAAAATATTTTTATGAAAAATATACATATGTATATGTAACGAGTATCAAATACTCATTTCGAAAAACCATATTACATGACAAACAAATATTTTAATTTATATACCTTTCCTTTACATACTATCTCTTCAGTACGTAACTCTACCAATATGCACGTGAGGTCGAAACCGTCACAACCATAAACATATAAGCTACTCCATGGCTGATTGACAAGTTGCTCACATCCCAGAAGTTAGGTGTGTGTGGTATCCGGCTGAATAGAATAGTACCACCCTCTTTTCTTACCGAGGTGTCGTAAAAGGCGACTAAGGTAAGTCGACCCGCCGTTTGGTATCGGGCTGAGTAGAATAGACCAACCTCATTTCTTACCGAGGTGTCGTAAAAGGCGACTAAGGTAAGTTGACCCACCGTGTGGTATCCGGTTTAGTAGAATAGACCACCCTCATTCTTACCGAGGTGTCGTAAAATACGACAGAGGTAAGTTGACGTCAGGCAGGCGGCCGGTCGTAAAAACGCAGCCAAATCATGTAACAGCGTGTTTATAACATGTTGTGCCGACCCCACTTAGAGTGGGATAAGGGCAGGAGGATGATGACTATCTCTTCAGTACGTAGCTCTACCAATATGCACGTAAGGTCGAAAACGTCACAACCATAAACATATAAGCTACTCCATGGCTGATTGACAAGTTGCTCACATCCCAGAAATTAGTCCATGATGATAACCTTCACCAATAACTGTGAATATCCATGAAAACATAAGTTTGTAAAAGAAAGCTCAGCTATGCAGATCCTATGGCTCGAATGTGCGAATTTATACTAAGAATAACTTGCTCTAATAATTAAGTCATCGCGGAACACACACTACCTACAAATACACGCATCATTAGAAACGCATTGAATATTATATTTTTTCATAAATATTGATATAGAATTTAGTCCCATAAGATCTCTGATCGATGCAATTACACTATTCAGCAAAATATCATTAATTTTGTAGTATGGAAATTTTCTTATCTAAAACATTGTTAAAACTGTTTATATAATCTCTTCGGTTGTTTTCTGTTACAGCAATTATTTGTTTTGAGTACTGATTGCACAAAAGTTTATTAATAATGTTCCACGTGAGTGTTTTTATTATCTTATTATCATACCATAGCAAAGTACAACAAAGTAAGCGATATCAGCAGTATATGATTGTTAACCCCAAAGGGGGTTATCGTTTGCATTGGTAACATGCGTGTGAGGTAGATATTGTAGGCAATTACAAAAGGTACTATATCAAAAAGTCGAAATTGTTTCATAATACACATTGAAATTTAACATTGACATTGAAAATTTTAAATAAATAAGGAGCGGTAAATTCCTATCCCACTGTACCCCTACAACTAAAAATTGTAGACTTAAAAAGGGGTAACACTTGTTAAATGCCAAATTATATATATAAAATAAAATATTAAATGTTAACGCTTGTCCGTCTATGTTAAACACGAAATAGTATTTTGTTTTTATCTGACAAACTCATCAAATATAATGCAATCAGTTTAGAATAGAATTAAATTTAAAAAGATATAATAGTACACAAAATTATGATGATAAATTATAATTGAATTATACATGTAGTACTAGCCTCGCCAGCGTCTTCGCCTGCGAGAAATCAGTGTGTCACAACGTTTTTCCTTTATTCTAATTTACAAAAACCCTGATGTACTAATCTAAATCTTTCTCATGAATTGCTCTATCATTAAAAAAAAAGGTACAAAAATCTGTTGAGTAGACTTTGAGGAAATCGATCACATACAGAAAGCTTTTGAGACAGAAATCAAACAACATATTATAAAACTTTGTTTTATAATATGTTGTTTTATAATATGTTTATTTTATAGTATATAAAACAATAATAAGAATTTTAGTATAGTGACATTATAGATACTCTTGGTTGAATGCACTTCATTTCATATTTGGTAAAGGAATTCACTCCATATTCAATCATTTTATGATTACCGACCATAATAAAACGATCACTAACTATGTAGTTATAATATTTTTTATACACTGTATTTTTCTCTTCTTCGTACGTGTCGGACTTGAATTTGAGTAGACAGACAGATGTGACGACGGACTTTTGTAAAGTATATTGAATATAGTATAGTAAAGTATAGTATAGTATAGTATAAAACAGTATAGTATACTCTCTATATATAATCTCTGTGTATAATATACTCGTAGTATAGTAGAAGATATACTAATTAGGATAATTGCAAGGAAATAACTAGATCTAATAAAATGATTTAGCTGTGAGCTGGAATTTCCATTCTCGTAACTAGAACCTTGCAATAAGAACCGTAAGTTTCGTCATTTATCACTATTACAAAGAAATTGTGTTTTATTTTTTCTTTAATTGAAATTTCTATAGATAGTATAGAATAAAACATTATTATGCAAACATTTCACCTGACTATACGTTCGGAATAAGTAATAGTAAAGTAAGTAATAGTGAATACAAAAGTATTATTGGTAATACTTTTAAGTTATTGGTTAATTTGGGTTATACCTGCGACTTCATTTACGTCGATTGAAATGTTAAAATACACTCATAGCGTATTAGGGTATGGCCATAAAACTCTATATCATGTTTCTTTTTTTAAAAAAACGTAAAATAATTCCTGTGTCTCAAATACTTCACTGAATTGACGGATTTTTTATGCAGTATTTTTTATGTATTATGTGGTGAAGTGTGGTAGGTACGTTAAAGTAACCACATTTTATATGGTCAGTACGTAACCTTATATATTTGTAATATGCTGATCTCATGAATTTATTTGATCTACTTTTAGTGATCTTGCCAAGTTTACACCTCTGAAGGATATCCTAAGGTATTATTATGACATTTTTCTTGCTTGTTTAACGACTATTTATTTTATGGAAGTTAGTTAATTTATTTTAATTTCTCCACTCAAAGAACATGTAGACAATATGTAACGCTTTAGCGAGTATTTATAATCGATTACTTGGTGGTATCACTTTAATTAATTTTCCCTTTTTTCCTCTTAAACAATAAACGCAAGTCAGGTGAAGTTTTTGATTTAAACTATGGTAAGTGGTATTGATAGTTAATGTATAGAAACCGGTTATACTCACGTCCTATTATATCGGGTGAGCCCGACTAGTTTCAAGCCCATATGTAGTCCTTATTCATGAGCTCGTTCAACGGCGTTCCCGACTTAGCCTTGAAACTACTTGGGCTCATCCTTTTAATAAAAAATGAGTTTAACCGTTTCTATACATTCACAATGAGGTGAGATTGTTGTACAAATTTATTCTATTAATTATGTAATCTTCTACCTTGTAATTTTTCTTTAGCAATTATTACCTATAGTCATCACAACAAGGATTCATTGTATCCCCGCTCCTGTTTAATGTATGCACCGAGCTGATAATGCGCATTGTTCTGGAGGATTGGACTGATGGGGTTACGATTGGTGGGTATGGAATTGCGAATTTGCGTTATGCAGATGATACCACACTTTTTGCGACGAGTAAACGCCATATGGAGGAACTCCTTATTTAGATGGAACGTGTCAGCCTCGAATTCAGATTAAAGATTAATCGCAGCAAAACCAAGGTAATGATTGTAGATCGCGCTAACTATAATTCGCCAGAAATCACTGAAATTGCGAACTGTCAAGTAGTCCAATCCTACGTATACCTTGGAGCTTTAATTTCGAACAATGGCGCCTGCATAGATGAGATAAAAAGGCGTATGGCAATTACTAGGAATGCAATGGACAAAATGAAGAAAATATGGAGGAACAGAAATATTACCAAAGCCACGAAGACCCGGCTCGTGCGAACTTTAATACTACCCATATTTCTATACCCTGCAGAAACGTGGACAGTGCGGGAAATTGAGAGGAAAAAGATAGATGCTCTAGAAATGTGGTGCTGGCGAAGAATGCATGGGGTAAGATGGACGTAGAAAAGAACAAATGTTTCGATACTCCATGAGCTTGGCATCACGCAGCGTCTATTTTCTACAGTACAATCCCGAATACTCTCATTTTTCGGACACGTTTCAAGACGGGGCAGCCAGTCCATAGAACGTCTCGTTGTCCAGGGAAAGGTAGAAGGCACAAGGCCTCGTGGAAGGTCACCCATGCGATGGACCGACCAGATCAAATCTGCTGTGGGCGGTCCGGTGCATGAGTGTACCAGAATGACCGAAAATCGCAAAAAATGGCGAGAAATTGTGAAGCGCATAACAACCGCCGCTACCAAAGCCGCAACTTGAAGGCGATCACGACCACACTCTGTCAAGAGCGAAACGATTGAGAAGAAGAAGAAATAGCATGGCATAGAAGTTTCTATTGTGCCTAATTTCATCAATATTACTCGAGCAAACAAACAGGCATTAGTCCTGTATTGATATTAGCACTAGTGTTACTCGCGACTTTGTTCGCGTCCACTTAAGAGCCAAGTTTCTACAATTACAAGCGATATTGCTTTTTCCCGTTCAAGAAGGATTTTTTTTTTATTTTATATAACTAACCAGCTATTTTATATAGTTAGCTCGATATATAACAAACAGACGGACTATCTCATTTGTAATAGATTGGATGCATCCAATTGTTTTCATCGTTGTTTTGAATATGTTCTGTTAGCTATTAATTTCATATTGTAGAATAGTCTATGTATATTATTTATTCTCGATAAGGTCGGCCGGGTTCAATGATGATTTGCAAATGCGCCACATTATTATTGTTTTGAAAACTATTACTACAACTGCATGTACTATTCCACTCTAAATTATTTAGAATATATTCAGAGTTACTTCTGTACTCTTGATTCTATAATAAGCTTGCCAATGATTATACCAAAGATTCGATTATTCTTAATTTAAATTGGCATTTGTTTTTAATTGCAAGCACATCCGAATCATCAAATCCTTACTAATATTATAAATTTGAAATTCTGTCTGTCTGTCTGTCGGTTCCGTTTTCACGGCCAATCCGCTGAACCAATATCGATGAAATTTGGCATAAATATTTCTTATATACCGGGGTAACATATAGGCTATATAAATCCTGTTAATTCAACAGGAATTAAATTCCGGAGGAATTAAATACGATGACATTCAAAACGCCATCTATAATAAACCTATGGAATTAATTTTGATTACGATGTGTCAAAATCAAGTCAAATTTGTATTTACGAAGTATTTAGACTCCAAGTTTTTCGGCTTACGTCAAAAGAGTTATCTTTTAAGAGTATTTATATTGTATTTTATTTTATTCGTTTACTGGACAAATTTAACATTGTAATAACAATGGATTATTAATATAAGTAATACGGGTTATTTTGTAAAATAAATAAACTAATCCTTACTAATATTATAAGTGTGAAAGTCTGTTTGTAACGTTTTCATGGCCAATTCGCTGAACCAATATAGATAAAATTTGGCAAAATTAATGTTTATATACCGGGGTAACGTATAAAAATCTTCAAAAAAGTTATTATTATTCATTTTTTTAAATACATATTACAGTTTTTGTATATTTAATAAACCGGAGAAAAATATTTAATAAAGAGGAGACCGACAGAATTTCATACATATCTTAGTATCAATTATTATTTTATCTAATATTTATTTACTATAGTTTGAGTTATATACAAGTACAATTACTAGCTACCATAATAACACATTAAAACGATAGGATTTGTGGTGAAAATATAACAATAAAGTATGATCATTTAAGTTCAAGTAAAATTTAATCATATATAATTTTTGTTGTCAATAAAACAGACGTTTCAAGAAAACGCATTCTTAAACGGTCTATAGTTAGTAGTCTATGGCAACAAGTACAAAATAAATGACTATTAATTGACATGTATTGGGAAGTTCTTTTAAATTTAATCCCATAGAAATTAAGCCATACGGCTAATGAAAAAATATTTTATTTCGAAACACCATTTTTAATATTTGAAAAGTCATTACAGTTAATAAAATGAAGCTGTTATATTTTGCAACACCTATTTTAAAATTCATGTTGAAGAAAACATAATTTAAATTTAATTTTTCGTATTTATACTAAAATCGTTGGAATTCAGCGCCGTACGTATAGATAATTAAAAAAAAACAATTTGACATCTGATTCGTTACGTATAAGTGTTATTATTAAAGATAACAATGTACATTATGGAAGTTATAATTGAATAAGTTTTCTAACACAAAGTTTCCAAAGTTTATAATATTTATAGAGATATTTATTACCAGAAAAATATTATGAATTTTTCACGTATATGAAGTTTTTGTATTCCTTTTACTGCGCTATTTTAATATATATTTCATGTAAATACGGGTTATTTACTAAAATTATCATATTAAGCTCTTGATCAAACGATAAATCCCTCTGATTCTTCCCGGATCGATCTGATTTTTGTGACGGAGCTATTTGAAGTTTTGGATGGTGACAAAAGCTACTCCTAATATTAAAACTACAGTCGACGCGAACGAAGTTGCGCGGGTAAAAGCCATTTTTAGATTTTTTTCTTTTGCGTACAAACAGATTTAGTACTACTACGTCTGTTAGTTCTACTAATGCTAATACTAGTAAAAAAATTCATTCCTTATTTGCCAAAATATTTGTATATAATATTTTTTGAACAATACTGTAAATGTACAGGATTGTTTATAATAAAATCTTTTCTTCGCTATTATTATAATATAATAATACGCCGTGTGGTATCCGGCTAAATAGAATACCAGTTACTTTTTTTTTGTAATTGACTATATGCTGTTAGCCCTAACGGCTTTTAAACCGTCAACGGGCGGGGAGAATACCAGTACCACCCTCATTTCTCACCAAGGTGTCGTAAAAGGCGACTAAGGTAAGTCGACCCGCAGTGTGGTATCCGGCTGAGTAGAATAGACCACCCTCTTTCTTACCGAGGTGCCGTAAAATACGACTAAGGTAAGTCGATGTCAGGCATGTTGTGCCGACCTCACGAGTGGAATAAGGGCAGGAGGATGAAGTTAGGTCGACCTTCATAAGCCGTGGTCCGGCCTCACGGGAGGCACCCTTAGGACGACGATTCCCGACGTTTTTTGTGCTCGTTTTTCCGCATTTCGCAACTTAGACGATGCTTCTGCGCTCCGTCCCACCCAGTGACGGTGTAAAAGCCGTTAGGGCTAACAGTATAATTATAGCCAATTCGAAAAAAAAGGATGATTGAATAATAAAATATAATAATAATATATTATACTGATTCTAGTAGCAGTGAAAACGAAAAAAAAAAACTATTGAGTTATGTACTTATCTGATTAAATTAAATATACGTACATTGTGCGTTGCTCATTTAAATAATAGACAACTATATAGAAGACATTACAGTAATATTAAACGAACATAATAATTTTATCAAAATTAAAAATACATAAATTTTGGGAAATTTCCATATATTTCGCAAAGAAAAACTTCGATTTGTTTGTAACGTGCGACTGAACCGCAATAAAGAGTGAAGAATGCCGTACAATAAAAATAATACCTTCAATCAAAATAATTACTAATTGTCGTGTTATGAGATCACCCGGGGCGAAACTCTGCGGTATTAGAGGTGGATTGGCGTAGAGCAGCTCAGGTGGAGCTCCTCCGCCAATGGAGGCGGCGACTGGAATAACCCAGTGCAGGGTTCTGAACGATTTCGGCCATCCAGCCCATTCTCCAGGGCTGGGTCACCAGGAGGCATGGGATCCTCACCTTCCGCCTGAAACAAACGCTTTCCGGATATGGCTATTTCGGGAGTTATCTGTAGAAAGTCGCCCAGCGTGTTGCGTCCAGTGAGTGCCACGAGTGCGGTGCCGATTAGATACGGCGCTGCACACGCTCGCGGACTGCCCAGCTTGGGCGGTTCAGCGAGCGGAGCTCGTGGCAGCGGTGGGGCATGATCTCTCCCTGCCCACCGTGGTTCGTGCCATGGTGGCGGGATCGTGGGCTGTGACGGCCTCTTTTTTCGAAGGATGTTATCTCGCGGAAGGAGGCGGCGGGGCGGTTCCGGGAAGTCGATTCTTTGGATCCACCGTAGGCGAGCGGGGGCAGACGACTCGCAGAAGCCCGTCGTTTGCCGCCCTAAAGGGGACCTCCGGGCGTTCCGAACGGGGTTAATCAGACGCCCATCGGAAAAGGTCCCCGAGGCGGTCGATGCATCTGGTGCTCCCGATGCATTAATTAGCGCATGGAGGGGCCACTCTGACCCAGAGGTGACACACTCTGGGGTTCAGAGTTGCTGCTGGCGGGGATGGGGGCAATGTATATAGTCGGTGCGAGTCCAACATACCGTCGCTCGTCCCCGTTGGGCGGTGATGACCGATAATGGGTTTTCCTGACAAAAAAATAAAAAAAATGAGATAACGCCTGTATCAGTAGTTGTAGTCAAAAATAAAATTACTGAAGCTTACTACGTACTAGAAGAATATATGCGTAAAATATACGTAATCACCCTAAATTGATTGAGGGTACAACTCTTAATATAATATAATGTAAGTGATATAAGCAGGCGACTAAGGTAATTCGACCCGCTGTTTGGTATCCGGCTGAGTGGAATGGACCACCCTAACTTCTTACCGAGATATCGTTAAAGTCGATTAAGGTAAGTTGACCCATGACTGAAGTTGAACATGGACTTATCTGAAAACCAATACGGATTTAGAGAAGGAAAATCCACGATTGACGCAATAAAGAAAGTAGTAGATATTGCAGATAATGAGAAAAAGAAAACTTTTAAAATTCTGTACTTTAATTACCATAGATATTAAGAATGCTTTAACTCCGCGTCATGGAATTTAATAATGCAGGAACTGAAAAACAGAAAGATTTCCTCTTACATAGTAACAATAATTGAGAGTTATTTCGCTGAAAGGTACCTCATCGAGGAAAATGGGCAAATGACACCTATTACATGTGGAGTCCCGCAAGGGTCTGTTCTGGGGCCACTTTTATGGAATATTCTGTATGACGGTATCTTAAGACTGCCTATGCCTAATGAAGTTACTTTGGTTGCGTAGGCAGACGACCTGGCCGTGGTTGTTAAAGGAAAAACGGAAGAAACGTTAATGACTAAGGCCAATACCGCATTAGAGAAGATTTCCAACTGGATTAGGGAAAAGGACTTAGAACTTTGCAGCCCATAAAACTGAATCTGCATTACTAATAGGTAGAAAGAGAGTCCGAACCGAAATTAAATTTAGAGTTCAAGGAGTTATAGTACATCCACAGAAAACAATCAAATATCTAGGCGTAGTTATTGATAAAAACTTGACGTTTGGAGAACACATAAAATGGGTCGCAAACAAAGCAGCTAAAGCAACAAGCGCATTAATAAAAATAATGCCGAGAACACGAGGCGCGGGAGAAAACAAAAGAAGACTTTTGGCTCTTGTGGCAAATAACATAATGCTATATGCAGTTGAAATTTGGATAAGAGGTCTCTCTCTCTCTCTATTGCAAATACGAGAACATTCTAAAATCAGTTCCGAGAAGAGTCTCAATCAGGATTTGCAGAGGTTACAGAACGATTTCGGGTGTTAAAAGCATGGTTCTTGCTCGGAAAGTGCCTATAACGCTACTGGCAAAAGAAAGAGTTAGCATAAAAGGCAAAAAAATAAAAGACTGGCGAGAGATACATAATGAAACTCTTGTCCAATGGCAAAGGCAATGGGAGTCTGACAAAGACAGCTGAATGAAACTACTGGTACCTGATATTAGAGTAAGGGTACTACGTAATTTTGGTGAAATAAGCTACCATTTGACACAGGTGATGACAGGGCATGGGTGTTTTCAGGTATATCTGTGCAGAATCAAAAAACTCAGCACCGATATATGTGTCTATTGTGAAGCAAAAGATACACCTAGACACACTATCTTTGAATACCCAAGGTGGGATAAAAAACGTCAAATGGTAGTCAATAAAACAGAGGCGACATTTTCACCCGAAACTTTTATACCTTTTATGCTCCGTGACAGAGATAGCTGGAACTTGATGCTTAACTTTGTCACAGACATAATGGGAGAAAAAGAAACTGAGGAACGGGCTAGAAAGGCCAAGCAATAGACACCGACTATGGTGAAGCAATGCCGAAAGGTGGTCCTGCCGTAGAAGAAAGAGGAAACGAGGAGGGGTTTTAGTCCGTGAGAGTCGGACACTCCCCTGTGAGACAGTCCGCAGGAAGTCCATAATGGATTTCCCCTCCTCTAGGAAAAAAAAAGGTAAGTTGACCCACCGTGTGGTATCCAGTTGAGTAGAATAAACCACCCTCTTTCTTACCGAAGTACCATAAAATAAAACTAAGGTAAGTTTACGTCAGGCAGGTGACCAGCCGTAATAATACGATGCCAAATCATGAAACAACAGGAGGATTGTGTAAGTGATATAAACCATACAACTTGAAAAAAATTGTGTTACAGTATTTAAAATGAACTAGAGAATCTATACCTACTCTTTAATACATCGAAATCATGGAAGTTTCTCGAAGAAAATATATCAGTCGATAAACAAACATACAAAAAGTAAAAATTCAAATATCTGGCTATCGAACAAAAGGTCAAGCCACGTGTATCCAAAAAATACGATATGAATTATTATTAATATTTATATCAGCGTCCGATAGCGGTATCGATGTTTTTACTTCTTTTTGTCAATTCAAGGTGACTTATAAAAGTTTGTTTAAAACTATTTTCTTATATATGTGCATAGAAACTGGTTATCTTGACGTAATTTTAATGTTTATTGCGACCCAGTCTTGTTAATTTATTTTTTAACAAAGCATTTAAGTTAATTTACATTTACATAATGCTTTTTCTATTCTAGTGCTATTTCTATAAAACGCTTTCGAGGAAAGTTCAGTTTTACTTTATTTGTAAGATGGAATAAGTTAGAATATTAGAAGTTTTGGGCATAGTTCAAGAAATTGTTATCTTCTTTTTAATTAATGAACTTCCACTAATAAAAGCAAATGGTGAAATGTCTTGCTTTAATCCACTATAAGAAAAATCTATACAATGCTAAAATTACATGTCAGATTTTGTCAGTTGTTCGTGGAAGCGAATTTCTACAAATTCAAATTCAAATTCAAAATATTCTTTATTCAAATAAACTTGTAAACAAGTGCTTTTGAATCATCAACTCTACTGCTGGTTCGGAAAGCTGTTCCTACCGAGACGAGCCAGCAAGAAACTCGGCGGTTGCTCTTTTAAAAATATAATTCTTAATATTATTTACATTAAGTTGTTACTGTCTTGTACAGGTTCAAAGAGACCTATATCCACACATTCTTATCTTCTAAACAATCTTCAAGAGTTTCTGTATCAGCCTCTTTTTAACAGTGTTTTTAAACTGCTGTAATGGCAGTGCTGAAATTGATTGCGGAATTTTATTATAGAATCTTATACCAAAACCCACAAACGAGTTACGCACTTTTGCAAGGCGCAAAGCAGGAGTCGGAAGCTTATGTCAGTTCCTGCTTTGTCTATTGTATACATCACAGTCTTAGTTCGATATGGTGGTGGTGGTGTTGTCTATTTTAGTTCATGTGCTAAACGTATAAGGTATAAGGGTCGCTAGTGTCGGTCGGCCTTAGGATAGAGCAGACTACATTCCTTGGGAAGATTTGACAATGCGATTTCTGGTGCGGCATACGTCATGAACGCCTATCTATTTGATTTTACTTACAACCTGTACATGATTTTTATTTTATTTCGAGGTCTATGTGGAGGTGTACATTCAGGTGTGTCACGTCGGATCCGACGC
Source organism: Morpho achilles (assembly GCA_947086495.1). Classification (NCBI taxonomy): domain Eukaryota; kingdom Metazoa; phylum Arthropoda; class Insecta; order Lepidoptera; family Nymphalidae; genus Morpho; species Morpho achilles. The sequence goes on along the minus strand of CAMTZB010000022.1, from coordinate 8,251,678 downwards.
ACTCTGACGGAGCGTGGCGCAGTTGCATCCTCTCACAAGTTAGTATGCATCGGGGAGAAATCTCGGGGGATGCTGAGACGCTTTTACGCTGAGAACATGCTTGTCACTGTGAAAGATGTAATTTTTTTCTATAATTACATTTTCATAATTTTTTTTTATTTTAAGTTTTCCTTTATAACAAAACATCCTGAAGGTTTTCCACTGTCATGCAAAGGGACTCCCCATCTTTAGAGAGAGGGATTGAAACTCTCCTATAATAGAAATTGGTGTTCATATGTCACATGTACCTATATGTGGGCAAATTTCCTGAGATGTCCTGATTTCCACACGATGTTACCTTACAACATATAGTTCATTGTAAATAATAATTGAAGACATGTTTTTTATGGAAAACTGAGATGAGCTTAGCGAGGGTGTTAATAATAAAAATAGTATTTGACGGCTTAACGAAATCTGCGAGTGGCAAAACCGTCAAAATCGATAATTATCATACTATGATATACTGGAGTATTTTAGTTACCAAAAAGTAGTATAAATACTTGACTTTGCACTTGAGTTGCTGACGAAGTTCAAGACAAAACAGAATAGAACAAAAATTAAACATAAAGGTTAGAATTTGAATTCTTATTACCTATTTTATCCTAAAAATAAAATAGGTGTATAAAATTATTATAACATTTAAAATTATTTAATTCATTACTCGAAAATCAAGGATCAAATTTAGGAATCGTAATAAGACGTAAATCGGTCTTGTAATATTTAATTACATCAAAGATCAGCTATCCACCTACTGCTGAAGTGATTAAAATTTTTCTAACATCACTTAGATTGGACGTACAGCGCCGGTTTTTGCGGATGCCTCGGCAATAGCGGCTGCAATAATGCACGCCGGCTACACTTACGATATCGGCGAGATCTTTTTCAATAAATACTTCAGCGCTGTAAAATACGAGTTGACTGTGTTCCCATTCTTCAGCAAGTTTATAATTGAGGTTAGTAGATTTTATTCAAGTAATTATCTGTCAGTCTACCTTTTAGCCTGCCTGCTATGCTTTCACAGCAATTCCGATTTAGGAATATTTATAGAAGGCAGGACAATTGAAACTTGGTACCAGGCCATATTAAATAAGTGAGAGTATTTTGACACTTAAGTTGAAGTGAATGGATTGTATTAAAGTAGCTGCATTTTCTTTTGCCTACAATTACTATAGTATTTCCCATTATTTCAAAAAGTTACGAAAAGTCCGTTAAACAGTCATCTTACATGTAAATGCATGGGTAACTTTTAAGCTCATCTTCAACAAAGACTAGCTAAGTTCTACGGTTAATTCAACTTTTTAGTTATCGTCCCGCTATTGGCCGTATATAGTAGGCTTGCACTGCTGACCAAAAAAGGTATTTCCTTTTGGAGACAAAAGCTTGGAGCTTAAACCGATAACGTAGCTCCATTGCGAATGGGAAGGTCGCGGATATCCCAAGAATATGCTTCGGGTTTTCGAATGAAGTTAAGCTTAACGAGATGTGCGTGATAAGGTGAAAATATAAGTCCATTACATTTTTTGCAACTAGGCCAATCCTAAACCTCGAGAGGAAACGGAGCTTGTTACGGACACAAGCTCCGTACTATATTTTGTAGAGCACGATGTGCACGGCACTAGAGAGACCTCGGTGCAGTTCTTCAGAGATCCCGGGCCTCTCTGCTAGTGCGGAGGCTGTCCATCGAGGGGGTTTTAGTGGGTAGAAAGCCCACATAACCAAATCTCACCCCTAAGAGTTCCGGTATCTTTTTGAAGATTTGCCCCCGTTAAAAAAAAAGGCCAATCCTAAGCAAAGGCTTTCTCTATCCTTTTTGGAGTGAAGATTTTAGATATCCTAAAAATACACTTTTTTACTATTTCACTCCTTAGGAGGGAAAGATGAAGGGAAGATAATAAATCCCGAAGACCGATTTTTTTTTGTAAAGAACCGGCCGATCCCAAAAACACATGTTTTGATAGTCAAAACACGCGTTTATGGGATCGGCCGGTTCTTCCCCAATATCCCCCTCTTAAGCAAAAGCCTCTCTAAAAAAAGGGATAAGGAGTGCCTTAGAAAATACCTCTCTCCATTTTGGAATAAAGGTTATACATATCCCAAGTATTATCTTAATAAATGCCGGTTTCCTTCGATATTTTCCTTCGCCGAAAGCGCGAAATTATTGTTAATATCAATCGCTGGAAATAGCAATGATTAAATAATGCGCAGCATACGATATTAATACAGTAGGGTCAGCTACGCGCACATCTTTATATCTCTTTTTTTATCTCTTGACCTTATTCGGTGATACTTAATATGCGCAGATTGTGTCTTAGTGCATGTGTATGTGTTTTTTTTATTCTTACTGATTATAGTTATCTTAATGTTGTATATCAAGTGACCGTGTTTGTCAAACAACCTTGACCTAAGGCTAAAACTGATGTGACATTGAGCGTACAAAATATTAGGTATGTTGGAGTCGTTAATTTAACTTTTGCGTGATATGTATTTATAAATACCTACTGATATTCGCGAATTCGTTTTCTTTGATTTCAGTGTTATAATACTCTTAGTTATCTACTATATTACTATATATATGGGTTTTATTATATCTTTTATTGTTCTGTATGTAGGTTTTTAATTCTACCGAATTTCATAAATACTATTCTACTGGATTAGCTATGCTTAACAGTCAGACATGTAGACAGACTTTAGCATTTATATTAGTATGGTTATATTGTACAGATTTTTAAAGTGAAAAATGATTAAATCCATGTAATTTGATTTCTTCTTCAATCATGTCACTAGTAAACTCTTTAGTCACTAGTAAAGTAACGTCTTGTTATCAACCCACAGCTGGGCATTTTCATTGTTTTGGAGGAATGTGTTAGAGCTATCCCACAACGCTACATTACATATATCTCCAGAATACTCTAGAGACATGCAGGTATCTTAACCATGTTTTCCTTCACCGAAAAGTATGTGATAAATTGCAATTATCAATTGGTGCCTGCCCGGGATATGACTCGAGAGAGTTGCATGATCTCACCATTGGGCTATCATGTGCATGAGGATAATTTAACCATCGTGAGTTTAGTACTGCAAGAGAGAATCAAAGAGACCCATGAGACGGATCTAATTACGTGCTACAACGGAAGTGCTCTTATATGTGGGCACCAGATAAGCAACGGACGTAAAATAGTGGTGATAGCCACTTATCTGACAACCACGACTACTAGGTCAGAACTCAGTAGCGATGTGAAAAATTAATCGATTTTTTAAACAATCGATTATTTTACATCAAAAATCGATTATTTTAAATATTCTCTTTTTCTTTTATATCCTTTTTCTTGTTTTTTAAATGAATTTAGCCTAGACTAGACTGCACATTTTAATCGCATTTCACAAACAACGCATCTGTTATTATTTCGGTAGTAGTCCACTTTAATTGATCTTTATTGTAATTAATTATTAATATTTAAAAAGACAACTTTTCAAATAACCAGAGAAAACCGATAATTTGGTATCAAAATAATCGATTTTTTTTAAATAGATTTATTTTTAAGCGGAAACTCGATTATTTATTACTCGATTTTTTCCACTACATGTCACATCCGTAAAACTGAGTGCCACGCATATGAAATCCCAATCTAGAAATCTTATTATGTGTGCCAGCTTCCATTCGAAAACTCGATGTCTGGTCCAATTGATATGTATGCACAACGTGGCGATTTATATCATTAGCAGACAGGGCCACATACGGCTGAATCTGTTTGACTTTCACTCTTCTAATATTTTTTACGTATAATTTTTACCTAGCTGTGCTCGCTGATTTGCCTAAATGAAAATTAGTGAGTCAATTTAATACTGCGTGGTATATAATCATGTAAGTAAAAGAATAGATCGCGGACATTTTTATAGCCCTATAAAAGAAAAATATTCCCATCATACATTATCTACCTTTTAAAGATATCTCATTACACTTATTCTGTTATATAATGACGCTTTTTTAATCCTTAACTAATTAAATACGTTAATTAATTACATTTCATGTTTAACATTATTATCTTCTACATAGTATTACTATACACATTCTAACTTCTATAAGGAAACGATCACGTACATTACAGTAATTGTTTTGAGTCCAGTGTTCTTAGTGCGAGTTTTTTAACCTATTCGCCTAGCGTTAGCGTAACGTCAATTTCGACGGCGCTGGAATAGCGGTCACTAGATGTCGCTGTTGCAGCCTCATACTAAATGGCGTGACGCTAACGCGATCGAGCACGTTAAACAGACTCGCAATACGCACACAGTTGAAATTTCCAATCAATTTTGTATAATCTAATGTCAACAGAAAGCACCGAACATAAACGCCTTCGATGATGTAGACGAAGATGAACTTGAGAGTTATACCGAATGGACATTGGCGGCGCTATTGTACTACACCTTGAAGGAATCTGCAGCATCAGAACAGTCCGCCCGAATGGCTGCCATGGATAACGCTACGAAAAACGCAGAAGATATGATAAGGAAATTGACGCTCCTATTCAACAGAACTCGCCAAGCTGTTATAACTAGAGAGCTTATTGAAATTATATCAGGCGCTGCGGCATTATAATTTCACTTTCGCTTTGTAATCCCCTCCCCACTATTACCAAAAAGTGCAGAATATTTTTTTTAAGGTGTAGTTTGTGGTATGTTTTATGCGAAAAAAAGTGATATTACGCGCGTTTTGCAATAGGAGCTTAGCTGTGTATCTACACAATGAGAACAGAGAGTACGGGCTCCATTCATTAAGGGTGTTTAAAAATAAATATAATATTAGTTTGCTATGGATCTGCGATAAGAACAATATTATTATTTTATAATACTATTATCATTACTCTTGTACTATAGAATTCCGCAAAGAACGCTAACTGTAGAAGTTATCAATTGTTTTCATATTTAACTCATTATTTCTAGTTAATAATACTTAATAATATAACAATGAATAATAATAATATAGCAAGTGATAAAGCAATGTTTCATTTATTCAAACAAAATAAATTCAAGATTCAACGATATTTATTAATACAACGAAAGATAGATGGCGCTGCACCTTATATACCCATTAGCCAGAGCTAAAAGTTATCGTTACACAATGACATGCCACATTGAATTTTTGCATGCCTGTGTAGCTGCCTGACGGAGCTACAAATACGTTACCTTTGTTTACCTATTAAAGCAAATACCATATACCTTGTACCTGAAATACCATTACCAGGAAATAGGAGAAGGAGTAAATGAAACGACATACCAATGCTTATTATCTATAATCAGAGAAGTTTGGTATAGCGACAGATATATATTCTACGGGAGAATAAAACATCACACCAAGGCTATAGTTTATTATGATGCATCTGAGAAGGCTTGCAACTTGCTGGTTTTATTCACATACTCTTAAAGCATCCCTCCGATAGTCTCCGCAGAACCCCAGCCCACTAAAACTGGTGACCCCGACGTGATGTTTCTGTTGCTGATGGTGGCTTCTGTAGTACATAGGTTAGCGGCTTGTGGTCGGTGAAAACAATTAGGTTTTTTCCCTCGAATGTTTTTCTGAAGTGTTTGATAGCCATGTAGATAGCGAGTAGTTCTCTGTCGTATGTACTGTAGTTGCGTTGCGCGTCTGAGAATTTCTTCGAAAAATAACCAAGCGGTTGCCATCTTCCGCGGGCGTACTGTTGTAAGACTGCTCCCGCTGAGAGGTCTGATGCGTCGGTGCAGATTGCGAGAGTAGCTTCATGTATAGGGTGAGCAAGTAAAGTAGCGTTTAGGATAGCAGCTTTACATGCTTCAAATGACTTTGTTGCTTCGTCTGTCCAGTCGATTGGCGTTTTATCTTTCTTCTTAGAATTGTGAAGATAAGCGTGAAGTGGTGCTTGAATGTCTGCGGCCTTCGGAATATGTTCTCTTTAGAAATTTATCATTCCGAGAAAACGTCTGAGCTCTTCGATCGTTTTCGGTTTGGGGTAATCACGTATTGCTGTGACTTTTTCGACAGGCGGTTTTATGCCTTCTTGACTGACTGTGAAACCGAGGAATTTTACTTCTTGCTTTCCAAAATTACATTTAGCTGGGTTAATTGTTATGCCGTTGTCTTCTAATCTTTGTAGTACAGTTCATAAATGTTTTTCGTGCGTTTTCTGTTCTTGATATCGACGATGAAAGCGAAAGCGTACCATCCCTCCGATAGTCTCCGCAGAATCCCAGCCCACTAAACCTGCTTTAGATTTATCTAAAGAGCACTATATTATGTGGAGTTGGGAACTAGCAGCGACGGATTGGCCAACCTCGGCAACATGCCCAGGCCAGTTTTGTTGTTTTTCTTTTTGATAACTTCCCCTCCAATATATTTGTTAGTGTAGTATGGTTTCTTTTCGTTACTGCTTTTTCTTTCTTTAGCTTATTTTATTATACATGCTTAAGTGTATATAATGGGAAACTACACAATAATATAAATAATATTAATTAAACTAATGTATCACCTTAGCTAACAAATGAATAAATAAAAACACTGCTGCAAACAGCCCTGTGGTATCCGGTTGAGGAGAAAGGATCAACCTCTTTCTTACCGAGGTGTCATAAAATACGACTAAGGTAAGTTGACGTCAGGCAGGCAGCCGGTCGTAAAATAAAACGCCAATCATGACCCCATAAAGAATGTTGTTAAAAAATAATCGATTATTTTATTTATGACTAGAAAATCGATTATAACCGTTTTCGTTTTCCGAAGTTCGATAATTCGTCTCTCTTTACTCTTTTTTTACTAATCGATTTCGATTTTTAATCATCGAATATTTCGTCACGAAAATCGTTTTTTTTTTCAATCGATTATTTTAATTACTCTCTTTTTCTTTTTTACTCTGTTTATTGTATTAAATACGATATTTTCATTATTTTTTACGATAGAAATAAGAAGCGTTTTTTCATTTGTCAAAATCAATTTAATTTCTTTCTCTTTTTTTGACAACATAAAACCTCTGCGCTATTAACATTTATTTAAAAATGTAATAGCGCCTCTCCGCACCTCTCCGCTCGGCTCCGCACCTCTCCGCACCGCTCCCCACCTCACCTCACCTCTCCACACCACTCCCATCTTGTCCCCATTATTACTTCCGTTACAGTCGGCCATCCTGTAACAATTGCGCCGCAATTGGCACAAAGAAAGGTATTAGCTTTCTATAAAGTCAATCAAGTCATATCTTTTGATCACATTATCACCATCGCTACTATTTAAGCTACAGACAGTGCACTAAGATAAGATCTCTGCTGCCCAGGAGTGTGCTGCAACGACCTCAGTTAAACTTTTTTATCCTTGTTGCAACAAAACCTATACGTCCTATGTCATCGTATAATTAATACTAGAGATTACACCTCGTTAATACCGGAACGTCAAATTTATCTCGCCTCAGGATTTTCCGATAAAGCAGCCCCTTGTGTTCTCTATTATTATTAAATATTACGAGCATGGCACTTGTTCTCTTATCTATACCCAAATATAAAGCTGAAGAGTTTGTTTCTTTGATTGTTTGAACGCGCTAATCTCAAGAACTACTGGACCGATTTGAAAAATTCTTTGACTTTAAGATAGTCCATTTATCGACAAAGGCTATAAACTCTATAAAATCACGCTTATATTAATAAGAGAAAAGCAGCAATAAAAAGTATTACAAAAACATCAAAATTTTAGGCTTCCCTTTGTGCGCTAAGTAATGTTGAAAGGTATTAAAAAATCAAGTATTTCAAAATGATTCCCCTCTAAAAGTTCTAAATAAAAGTCCGCAACAGCATATGTCTAGCTTTTAAGGTTAACACACGTTATCATTTTTTTGGTTATCAAAATACTATACCTATTAAGATTTTAATCTTTCCACACGAGCGGAGTCGCTGGCGATTGCTAGTAGAAAATTCTCCATCCTTCATTTCTAATGTAACAATCGGAATCGAATGTCTAACAATCGGAAGTAACACTTCTGTCAACAGCTCTGTTACTTTTACTTTTGATATCCTGACTTATCAAATAAGTAATGTTAACCGCATTGCTAATAAATGTATCGCCATTAATTGGCCAGATTCTCAATAGTGGCTCTTCTCAGAAATAATAATAAACATGCATTCTGCAATGTAATAACTAAAATAGTGAGTGCACACGGATCTACCTAGCCAGTACAATAAAACATCACAACTCTAACAAAACAAGAGCAACCTAAAACCATCATGTACATAAGGAACGTCAACCCCCTTAGACCCTTAAAACATAACGGCCATGACGCTCTTTACATAAATTTCCATTATAACTCCACACCGACACAAAATCATAAACAAAACATACGTCATAAAATAAAACATTTATCTAGGCCTTCGCCTTCGCCATTCTTCAATGCCGATCCGAAAAGGGCTAACACGACCATTCTACTACCCCATTGCAAATTATAACACCACTCAGCAACATATAACGATATCACTATCGTCCATGATTCCAGCGTCGTTCATACTAAACGTCATATCTCTTATAATTTACTTTCCAAAATGTTCTCTATCTTCCGTCTCCTCATTACAACTCCTTTTGCCCACTCACCTTAAGACTTGTCCACACCGCCCTGCTCCGGTGACATTCTTGCCCCTCCAAAATACCTCCATCACGGTGCACAATGATCTGGCCATCACTGGCGCTGTACACATACCGTTAAGCCTCACGCTTGAAATTACAATCATCTGCGACCTGCACTTATCCGCAATATGCTCCCTTTCTTTGAATTTATTACATTATTATCGTTAATCTTTTCAATAATGATTTGTAGTTTTTCCATAGCAACCGCACATTGCAACCATCTCTTCATAAGTATCAATTGAATTAATACAATCTCGACTCACCATACGCAATGTGGCGCTTTTCTTAGAAATGCCATCATCACATTATCTATATTTATTATAAAACAAAGTCTCCAAAAGCTGTCTGTCCGCATGTAATCATCATACAAATCGGTGACTTACGCTTGATGTGCTGGCTGTACATGATCCATTATACGATTTGACCATCCGTACATGAATCATGAAGGTCTCAATTGGTACGTATCAAAAGCGGATAAAAACCCTTCGTATAAGTCACCTGGACTCGTGCGTGCGTTAGCCTGCAATTCCACTGGTAATCCATGAATAATGCAAGAAATAGCACCTTGGTCATTTAATTTGCATCTACAGTACATAGCTACATTTTCTTGAAAATATTTCGTCATAGTTTCACCCGAAACTTTCTGTCTCCTCATAATTTCATTTAAGAGATTAGCATAATCATAATATCGGTAAACCGCCTTAATCAGCGAGCCTTCCATTCTCCCACGAATAATTATAAGAATCTACAGGGTGAACGATATGAAGTGTTACCTTTTCAAAAGACTACGATTTTTTAGTTATAACAAATCTTTTATTACTCCAAGGGAAAACATGCGAGAAAATAAGCAAAATTTTCAAATCAATTAACTTTAATTCGATATGACCACCTTTTGCCTTGACTATAGCCTTAAGTCGGTCAAAAAATGAGTTACTCGCTGCACGAACGTGATCCTGAGATATCTTATGCCATTCACTTTCGATTGCTTTCTTTAGCGCATCCATACTGGCATATTTTTTAGTTCTCACTTTGCTCTCTAAAATGGAGCATATGGAAAAGTTCATCGGATTCGGGTCTGGGGAATTCGAAAGCCATTGTATGGACGAAATGAAATGTCGAACATGATTTTCCAGCCATTCTTGCTTCACGCGAGCTTTGTGAGCCGGGGCCGAGTCTTGTTGAAATGTCCACGGCCTAATACCGAAGTGTTTGCGTGCCCACAGGTCCAATACAGCTTCTTAAACATTTTCTCGACAATAAGCAGCATTTAATTTGACACCAGGCTGAATGAAAACGACCGAAAAGCATCCATCAGCGGTCACTGCAGCCCACACCATTACTTGTGATGGGAAATTACTTCAGGTGGCCATTCGATGGCTTAAATACTCGTTTGTACGTTTGGTCAAGTAAACACGATCGTTTTAAGTGTTGATAAATCGCTCAATTGGAAAAAGTTCTCATCAGAAAACACGATGTTTGAAAATTGACACTCCTCGTGCAAGCCCAACAACTGTTTTGCTTCTTCTAGGCTAACTTTTTTTTGCTTCTGCGTAAGATCTTGTGCTTTCTGGAACTTGTAAGACTTGGCTTTTAGCTCATTTTTTAGTATACGGCGAATGCTATATTGAATATTTTCAATTCTTTAGCCATTTGCCGTCCACTCCGACGCGGATTCCGCCGGAGCCGCATCTTCACTTTCCGAACCATTGCACGTGACGTTGCTGTCTTTTTTGGTCCACTACCATAGTGTTTGGCAATGCTGCCAGTATCATTATAACGTTTTATGGTTCGATATACAAACATTCTATTCACTTTTAGGTGACTAAGCTCACGCACAATAGCAGGTTGTGATTTTCCAAACAAATATAACGCAATCACACTTTTACGTTTGAATTCCATGTCAGATATTTGTCGTTCGACTGACAAGGGATGCAAATGCTTTCGGCAGCTTGTGAACAAGACAATGAATTATTAAAAAAAGCAAGTGTGACGTTGCTGCGATCAAAAGTTTGAAAGATATGACTTGTGTGAAATTGGTAACACTTCATATCGTTCACCCTGTATAATAAATTTCACCTAGATCTTCAATTTTCCAGATCCAACTTCTTACAAACAAATCTATAGATCTTTAAATCTTTCTATTGAGTGCCGTTCTTATAAATTCAATTTTAAATCACTTCCTGCATCCCATCAACATCTCCCAGCGTTTGGTTACTACTAATCTTCCTCACTTACTTGGCCTATTTTTGCCCGCCTCTTTTCTTCGAACTTTCACCAACTCTAAATAACTTTTTTTGTTCTTTTCATTTTGTGAGGTGAGTATATCCCACTTCTGAATATTAAATACGATATTTTTATTATTTTTTACGATAGAAATAAGAAGCGTTTTTTCATTTGTCAAAATCAATTTAATTTCTTTCTCTTTTTTTGACAACATAAAACCTCCGCGCTATTAACATTTATTTAAAAATGTAATAGCGCCTCTCCGCACTTCTCCGCTCCGCTCCGCACCTCTCCGCACCGCTCCGCACCTCACCTCACCTCTCCGCACCACTCCCATCTTGTCCCCATTATTACTTCCGTTACAATTGTTTTTAAAGATTACATATGCATTGTTGGATAAAACCAATGTTATCAAATTACACATTTTAATTGAATTTCATAAACAGCGTATCTGTTATTATTTCATCGTAGTTGTCCACTTTTATTAGCCTTTATTGTAATTAATTATTAATAAGAAAAAAGTAACCTTTTAAATAGTCGAAAAATAACAATTTAAACAAAAATTGATTGTTGCTTCGTCTCAAAATAAGCGATTTTTATAAAATGGATTTATTTTAAGGGAAAAGAATCGATTAATTAGTATTCGATTTTTTCTATTCCATGTCTGAAAAATTAATCGATTTTACAAATAATCGTTTTTTTTAAATAATCGATTATTTTAATTATCCTCTTTTTTTGTCTATAAAGATTAGATATGCATTATTGGATGAAACCAATATAGCCAAACTAAACATTTTAACCAAATTTATTAAACAGAGCATCAGTTATTATTTCTTGGCAGTTGTCCACTTTAATTATACTTTATTTTAATTAATTATTAATCATTAAAAGGCCTCTTTTCAAATAGAAAAAATTTAGATTGTTACAAAATCCATTATTTCGTTTCAAAATAATCTATTTTTATACGGACTAATCGATTATTTATCAATCTATTTTTAGTACTTTATGTCACATCCCTAATAGCGATGTGAAATATAATCGATTTTTAAAATAATTGGTTATTTTTTCAAAATAATTGATATTTAATAATCTATTTTTTCACCAAAAATCGATTTAAAAAAATCGATTATTTTAGGTATCCCTTTTTAATTTTGAGTTCGATTTAGTCAAACTACACATTTTAATCCAATTTTATAAACAGCGCAGCTGATAATATTTCTTGGTAGCTGTCCACTTTAATAAGCCTTTATTGTTATTATAATTAATTACATATAATATTAAAAAAGACAACTTTTGAGTTACTCAGAAAAAATCGATTATTTTAAAGGGATAAAAATAGATTATTCATTAATCGATTTTGTCTACTCCAAGTCAATTCCTAATGTTACATAAAATAGTGACGTTTAGATATATCTAAATCAGGCATGCAAAAATTCTATGAGCTTTGTATGTTGATACTTAACGATAATATTTGGCTCTAGATATAATTATATTGAATCAAGAAGGAAAGTCGACAGCGGGCAAAAACATGTGCAGCGCCATTTTTTACTCTTGTGTCACTAAATATTGTATACTTGCTTTTTTTTAACACATTTTACGTAAATTGCATACGAGTTAGTCGCTGAGTTCGCGTTCCTGCTTTCGCGCAGGGATGTGACTTAGAGTATAAAAATCGATAACTAAATAATCAATTCTTTTCCCTATAAAAATAATCGATTTTTCTTATCAAAATAATCGATTATTAACAATCGATTTATTTCTTTTTAATATAAATAATTAATTGAAGTAAAAAGGCTTATTAAAGTGGGCAACTGCCAATAAATAATAACAGATGAGCTTTTTGTGAAATTCCATTGAAATGCGTAAGTTTGGCTTTATAGGTATCATCCGACAGTGCATATATAATATGTAAATATTAAAAAACAAGAAAAAAGAGTGTAACGAGAAAGAGTATGATTAAAATAATCGATTTTAAAAAATCTAATTTTTATGAAAAATTCGGTTATTAAAAATCGATTATATTGAAAAAATAATAATAGATTATTATTAAAATCGATTATTTTTGCACATCTCTACTTTTACGGACTCCAAAGCATAGATTACTAACTATAAACTCCAAAGTCCAAACGTGCAGAAGTTAATGATGTCCCAGCCTAATAAAATGAATTCCAAATGAAAATAAAGCCGATGCGGCATTACATCTACCGAAGAAATCTTATTGGTTAAAAAAGATAATCCATCATTATTAGATTTAGTTTCAACTGTGTAGATAGTTTTAGTAGGTGTAGTTTAGTTGTAATTTTAATTTAAAATAAATTATTTCTTAAAACTATTTTTCTTCAAACCTCTCGCTGCTGCTGACGACATTAAAAATTTGATTTATTATTTGTAGGTAGCTGTCCGGCAACGCGCTGCTGTGGCTCAATCTGGTTCCGAATTCCCCTCGAAACAGAACTCAACAGTCAAAAAAATTTTCAATAGTCACCAAACTTTATAGGAACATCCGCTGGATCAATTTTATACTTATTTGAAAATTACATTAAAACCGGCCATTAAGGAGTGTATAAGGGACGTCTAATTTACGAAAATCAGACGTTCAAGACCGGACAAAGTGGAGGAAAATGAGTCGGAAAGCGGACCCCGGTCTTCGGGCAGTGTTTCCACGCTGAATGGCTAAGTTGATTCTGTGCGAAAATGGAGCCAGCTCTCTTATTACCTGAAGATTCAATTAACCGAGGTGTTGAAATGGATAAAAAAAATTGCACTTTGACTCCATGGCCCTAGCTAGGGTCTCAACTGCAAACAGCACAAATATATACGCATACTGCCGCCGTTTGTCGGATTCGGTCATTTCCGCCGCAGCTCCAGGTCTTAACGTTGTGTCCCTGATATGTATGTATATGATAAAATAATTTTGAAATCAATTACAGAAACACCAAAGTAGTCTCTTTTGGAGTAGGAATAATATGCTAAGACAATTAAATACACTTCCTCACTTATTAAGGCTTTATTATATCCTTTTGTCTTTTATTCATATTTATTTTAAATTAAAAATGCCTATTGTGTTTTATATTATATTTCACTTCTTGGCTACAGGTGCTTGTTCATCAATAGGATCTAGCTAGGAAATAATGTCCACACCTGCTCCACCACCAAATTGATGTTCAAGCTTTTCCAATACAGTTTTTAAGTCTTCTTCAATTACCAGACATGGTTCTACTAACTTGCCGCCTCTGTAATATAAGAACTGTAAAGAATATGTGTATAGTAGCATACATTTTGTCATATTAATAGTTATTCTGGATTATATTAAACATATAGATTTTTTTAAAACATGTGTCTTTTATTCCATAGAGTAAACAATCTGTATGAACCTATTAAATCTACTTAAACTGGAAAAAGCTGAACTGAAACTGAAAAAAAAAAATGGATTCTTTTCCCTATTAAAATAATCGATTTTTCTTATTAAAATAATCGATTATTAACAATCGATTTATTTATTTTTAATATAAATAATTAAATGAAGTAAAAAGGCTTATTAAAGTGGGCAACTACCAATAAATAATAACAGATGAGCTTTTTGTGAAATTCTAATGAAATGCGTAAGTTTGGCTACATAGGTTCATCCGACAGTGCATATGTAATATGTAAATATTAAAAAACAAGAAAAAAGAGTGTTACGAGAAAGAGTATGATTAAAATAATCGATTTTAAGAAATCAAATATTATCTAATAGTAATAGGTTGCTACTAAATATTGAAACGACTAGTGTCTTGGTATAGTATGATATCTACCATCTTAACTACTTAGACTTGCCTGCTTGGAGTAGGAATTCATGAATCTTGGAAGTACTAAAGGAACACTTTATTTTAAATATATATTATATAATTTTTTTAAAATTAATATCTAATGTTCTTTTAATAATTTAGACTGTAAGGATGGCATATGCACACAGTTTTATACTGTCGCAATGCCATCCTTGCAAATGTAGCATATATGTATATTTAAATAAATAAATAAATAAAATAAACTTTCAAAACCTGTCACAGCTAGAGCATTATTATATATAAATATGATTCTTTTGTAGATAATAAGTTAAAGTTTTAACTATTTTGATTATATTGTTAATTTTATTTCATTCCACAATCTTATATATTTTATACTATTTTAGTTAGATCATTTGGTGCATTATCTTCGAGGCAAATTGAGGCAAGATAATAATAATAATAATATGATTCTATTCTTTATTTATTGGTACTCACGCTCTTCTTTGTTTGTATTTTCTTATTTTATCGAGGAACAGTTGTTGCCTTTTGTGTCGCTGCTAAGTTTCTCGTTACCACAAATGATGTGCGAGCTGCTCGTATTGATAAAGAATGCATCTGAAAATCAATATCACAACTTTAAAAATTAGTTACATAACTACAATTTTTTCTGTAATAACAATTTATGTGTTATGTACACAAATATTCCAGGTAAGGATAAGAAACAGAATATAAAATATAAATCGACCAAATGTCATTTATGACCATAAACTAATCTTTCAGCACAAACATAGACCTAAGTAAACTTTTATTTGAAGTCTACCCAATTTGTTTATTTTGTCATCGAGATATTTATCATACACTACCATTTATATATATTTAAAACATATTTACTAATAATTTTTACTGTTATATAAGGAATAGAATGGTAGTCATATTTTAATACCCTGTCTATAAAATTGTCACAATCGACAGTTTATACAAGAACTTTACCGTCAGAATGTCATAAAATCTTTGCTTGTAAATATTTTTTTCTTATAAATATCGTTCCCGCCATTTTTTGGCGCTATTTTTATAGAAGTTGCGTCATTTGAAAAAAGCGTCCCTGTAGGATTTTTTGAGAAGTTTAAAATTAAAGAAGAATAATAATAAGAGAAGAATAAAAATTCAAAATCGTTTAACCGAGCTTTAAATTGTTAATAAAAACGAGTTGAAAATTTTTATGGGATAAAAATGGACATTAAAGATTTAGAGAAACTTGCAAATCGCAAACGCCTTCTTGATGAAATTGGGAAGGTTGGAGGAAAAGTGTCAAAAGCAAATGCAAAGCTTATTAAACTACAGGTAAATGAGATAAGGTCACTTGTTATAGTAAAAGTAAAGTAAGTAAGTAAGTAGTGGCCTGTTACTCTCCCACTGCTGGGAATAGGCCACTTCTCTCCGTTTTTGGAGAGAAGGATCGGAGCTAAGACCTACCACGCTGCTCCAATGCGGATTGGTAGGTTATACATATCTCCATAATTCTCTAGAGTTATGCAGGTTTCTCACGATGTTTTCCATTGCGACCCATGGAGCCGAAGAGGCTGATCCAGAAAGCCTACTATACTGTTGAGGATTACTTGGAAGATAAGTATGTGGGATATAGCTCGCTTAGACTTGTACAAGACAGTAATGACTAAATGTAACTAGTTATAAGTTTTATGATGAAAAGAGCAACCGTCGAGTTTCTTGCTGGCTCTTCTCGGTAGAGACAGCTTTCCGAACCAGCAGTAAAATTGACGGATCAAAAGTACTTGTTTACAAGTTTATTTGAATAAAGAATATTTTGAATTTGAATTTGAATTTGAAGGCAGGGCCACCTGCGCCAACGAGCTACTCAAGTTAATTCTATTATTTTTCCATTATTTGTTTGAAAGCGTGATTTTCAGTTGTTTCAACTTTAAGAGTAATGCATGTATCGGATAAAAATGCATAGTCGACATATAGGGTTGCCACCCGTACTATATTATATAGTATCGTACTATATTTTAGTCAGTTGTACTATATATTATAGAAAAATAATATAGGACGAAAAATACTATAATTTTATCGCTAATTCAAGTCCGCACTTTTTCAAATTAACTGTGAATGGAACACACCCGCACCGCTGCATAGCGAATTTTTGAACGATTTTCATTCATGTACGTATGGGGCTTAGTTAGTTGGTATCACTTACTAACTCTTTTGTCATTGTCACATTTTAACGTCAACGTCACTTTTTCAATTAATGCTACCTTAACGAATATTGGGGTAATTTTTGACTATTTCTTCTTCTTCTTCTTCTTCAACCGACGGACGTCCACTGCTGGACATAGGTCTCCTCATGGGATCTCCAGAACACACGATTTTGTGCCGCTTGTATGCAGCGGCTCCCCGCGACCCTTTTGAGGTCGTCTGTCCATCTAGCAGGGGGTCTTTGACTATTTATTATCGGATTAAAATTACAACAAAAACATGGAGAGTGGTGATGTTTCTTGTACGCCTCCCAAGAAGAAATAAAGGAAAAAAGGCTTCAAAAAAAGTTAAATGGATTGAATATAGATGTGTACTATTTTTTTCATGAATTACTCAAAAGTACTATACTTTTTTGATTTAACAAAAAAAGTACTATGTTCTTAAAAAAAAAGGTGGCAACCCTAAGTCCACTGTACATATTTTATCATTACACATATTTTCTATTTACTTTAGAAATATATATACTTTATAATATATACTTTAGAAATTTTTAGAAGAAGAATTTTTAGAGAAGAGTAGAATAGACCAACCTCATTTCTTACCGAGGTGTCGTAAAAGGCGACTAAGGTAAGTTGACCCGCCGTGTGGTATCCGGTTTAGTAGAATAGACCACCCTCTTTCTTACCGAGGTGTCGTAAAACACGACAGAGGTAAGTTGACGTGAGGCAGGCGGCCGGTCGTAAGAACGCAGTCAAATCATGTGACAGCATGTTTATAACATGTTGTGTCGATCCCACTTAAAGTGGGATAAGGGCAGGAAGATGAAAATATTTATGATGAAAATATAGATATTTTTATATAGCAAAATAATTTTGTTTTTACTTCTGTATTTTGGATCTGCGCAAAGTAACGCCTAATTCTACAGGTTATTTTAACCCATTTTAGAACTAAAAAAGATGTATACGTTTATTTTACAGGTAGCTCACGATACCGCGTTCTGGGAATTGAAAGAGAAGGTCGGTCAGAAAGAGAGCGAGAATGAGACATTGCAGCAAAACATGGTCACCCTCCAAATGGAGTACGAGACCTTGTCCACGAAGAATCAAGAGGAGTTGCAACGTAGGCCAGAAGTCTTAAATAAGTATGTTTATTAATGGAGTTATGCTATGCCGTGTGGTCTCCGGCTGAGTAGAATAGACCACCCACATTTCTTACCGAGGTGCCATAAAAGGCGACTAAGTTAAGTCGACCCTCCGTGCGGTATCCGGTAAAGGCAGGAAGATGATGAAGCTTCAATAGAATAACGGTTTTACCGCTGGACTATCACAGTTATCTTAGGTATCACTTTAATATTAAATTAAGTTAATCTTGTATGTATGTAGGTTTCATTTCCGAGATTCCGAAAAAAAAAGAAAATATATATATATATATATATTTTCTTTTTTTTTCGGAATCTCGGAGTCGGCTCCAACGATTTTACTGAAATTCAGCATGTAGAGGGGTTTTGGGGGAGAAAAATCGATCTAGATAAGTTTTATTTAAAAAAAATGTATTTTTTGAAATTTACGTTGACTACAATCACAATTTTCCGTCATTCTGTCAAACGTAAAGTCATTGTGGTTCATTTGGGGAACGGGCGGTCTAGAGATTTGAAAATACCTAGGATCGATCCCCACCTGCCCTATTATTTTTTCATTTTTCTTTTCATTTTTTTTTAATTTTTATTTTTTTTACATCATTTTAAAAATTACCGACTCGGTCAGGTACTATTTATTAATTATTATTGCTCCATCCCCCAACACAACTGTCCAAGGGTTTGAAGCCGCGACCTCCTGGTATAGGGTATCGCTTACTGGGCTATCACGTCTTATCTCTTAGGATTGCTGCTAACCAAACGATGTCCAAAGTACTACAAGGGCACCGGGAACGGGTGATGGAGGCAACATCCAAGACCATAGCGGTCAAGGCGGTGTTGTGCGACGCTTATATGAAGGCGGACAATGTCGTACGCGATCTGAAGGAAACACACATTAAAGAGATGGAGAAGGCGAAACACAAAATAGAGTTGCTCGAACGGACAAGTACGTTTAAGAATATATATGTAATTTATAGAATTAGGCGTTACTTTGCGGAGGTCCATAATACAAAAGTAATGAGAATATTATTTTGCTATAATCCGCGATAAAAGAAAATATGTGTAATGCTCAATGTAGAATGTACTATTCGTTCTCATACCTGATACATGCAGAATTTGTAAGAAAGACGCACTACCCGACACCGATGGCACAACAATACACAAGCACTGCACACATTCACCACCACAATCTCAACAATTGTTTCGCCCCGTAACCGAAGCATCGTCAGGAGATAGACTCCACGACAAAATCGTAAAGCGAAACATTGCTTGCTTAGGTAAAAAATAAATAGTAAATTCTTTTATCGCGGATTATAGCAAAATAATATTCTCATTACTTTTGAATATATATGATTAAACAAGTATTATTCGGCGGTTTCACCCGTGTAATTTTTATTTTTACACCTTATTATATTTTCATAACGGATTCCTATTTAAAAAAAATGTAATATAGCCTGTTGCTCAGTAAAGATGCAGCTTTCGAATGGTGAAAGAATTTTTTAAATCGGTCCATTAGTTTCTGTGTGAAAACATTACAAAGATACATACATTTTTTTCCTCTTTATAATATTAGTATACATATATGGGACACTTACACATAGCCGAGTGGTATCCGGCTAAGTAGAATAGTACCACTCTCATTTCTTACTGAGGTGTCGTAAAAGGCGACTAAGGTAAGTCGACCCGCCGTGTAAAATCCGGCCGAGTAGAATAGAACAACCTGATTTTTTACCGAGGTGTCGTAAAAGGCGACTAAGGTAAGTTGACCAAGCGTGTGTTATCCGGTTTAGTAGAATAGACCACCCTTTTTCTTACCGAGATGTCATAAAATACGACAGAGGTAAGTTGACGTGAGGCAGGCGGCCGGTCTTAAAAACGTAGCCAAATCATGTGATGTTTATAACATGTTGTGCCGACTCCACTTAGAGTGGGATAAGGGCATCAAGATGATGATGACAGCTCATTACATTTTTATAACGGATCCCTATTTTTTTTTAAATGTACTATAGCCTGTTGCTCAGTAAAGATGCAGCTTTCCAATGGCGAAAGAATTTTTGAAATCGGTCCAGTAGTTTCTGTGTGAAAACATTACAAACATACATACAAATTTTTCCTCTTTATAATATTAGTATAGATTATATGGGACACTTACACACTCGGTCGTCCGTCCCCAAAGTAATTTAATACTGGTGTTATGGGTGACCGACAACTGGTGATTATATAAGTGACCTGTGTGACTCAGTCACTTATATATTAAGTGGCCTTGCTCATAATTTTTTTTTTCAAAGATATTCCTTTCTTTGCGTGTGCTGAGTAAACATTAATAGTTATTCAAAAACCATGTACTTCAAAATTGTTCCCCTCTAAGAGTTCTAAATAAAAGTCCGCGACAGCATATGTCTAGCTTTTAAAGTTAACTCACTTTAACCATTTTTATGGTTATCAAAATAGTATATTGCGGTTTTAATCTAATTGCTAGTACTAATATATAAAGCTAAAGAGTTTGTTCGTTCGATTGTTTGAACGCGCTAACCTTAGAAACTACTGGACCCATTTGAAAAAATGGGTGAGTTGAAATTTTGGAAAGTGAAATGTTGAGTGTTAGATAGTCCATTTGTCGAGGAAGGCTAAAGACGGCTATAGGCTATAGATACATAACATCACGGATTGGCAATAAGAAATTAAAGCTTACCTTGCGTTCGCTAAGTAAACGGTGAAAGTTTTTCAAAAACCTCTTATAATTGTTAGCCTCACACACTTTAATAACACAATACTTAACTTTTAGGACGTATTAACTCCTCGATGGTTAGTATTGGAATGCATAAAGCTGTTGAATGTCGTTACATAACAAGACTCGTATCACAATCTTTTACATTCATTCGTTCGGTCCCACCGAATGACAGACAACATATTATGGTAGACAAAATATTTCCTCATTATCATTCTATTCCTAATAACGTATCTATTTATATTTTATAATTTATATCTGATTATTATAAGTATGTCTAACAATTATAAAAATTATATCGAGTATTAGTACGCATATCTAACAGAAGCTAACATAATTATCTCACGATAACGATTTTTATATGTTCAAAATTTCAATACCTATGGGAAAAAAATATTTTATACTGATTTTCATGCGGGCGAAGCTGCTGCCACAGCTAGTCTATACTAATATTATAAATATATTATACTGTAGACAGCAGCATTTTAAATCAGTGTTAATTTGTTGCTGCTAGTAACACTTCATAATTCCCCTCATCCAGGAGTATAAAAGTGGTCAGGTCAAGATCAGAGGTCTCTTTTAACGAGCGGTACTCGCGTGGGAAAACTCTGTTAGTTGATCTGTTCACGTCAGCCATTTTGTTTTTATTTGTTTGGTTTACAAATGTATTAATTTTGTTCTCTTTTTATAAATCCTACTTTGGATCATGACAATACTATATAATATTAAAATATAATATTAAAATATTATAAAGAGGAATTTGTATGTATGTTTGTAATGTTTTCACACAAAAACTACTGGACCGATTTCAAAAATTCTTTCACTATTGAAAAGCTGCATCTTTACTGAGCAACATAGACTATATTCGAAAAAATAGCGATCCTTTATAAAAATGTAATAAGGTGTAAATAATATGTCATACAAATTTGTCATCGCATGCGCTGCGAAAACTATTGATATATTTATCAAATCAAATCAAAATATCTTTAGTAAAATAAGCTCTTTCAAGCACTTTTGAATCGTCATGGATCAATATCATTAATGAAGCTACAACTGGTTCGGAATGTTGCTCTTACCGAGAAGAACCAGAAAGAAACTCGGCGGTCAATCTTTTAAATATTTTAAATTTTACATTATTAAACAGCAGTCTTGTATGAAGCTGAAAGGGTTTTCAAATCCAGGCTTTTTTATCATCCTAATAATCTTCAATTTTGTAATATGCTTTACGCATATCTCATATACTTAATTTAAACCTTTCTGTAGACTGATCTAGTAGTGACTGCGGAATTTTATTGTAAAAGCGATTACCGAGACCATCGAATGAGTTGCTAACTCTGCTGAGTTGCGACACAGGTATCACAAGCTTTTTGTGACCTCTCGTATGTCTATGATATACATCTAACAAACATACATTTAACAAAAATAAATCTATAGTCCGACTTAGTAGACTTTCCACTGAGATCGGTATGTACGCGGGTGAAACCGTGGGATATTACTAGTTAAAAATAAATGAGGTTTCTCCAGTTACTATGTCAAACGAGCACCAGGCCCAGCTGGCCGAGGCGTTCTCAGCCTGCAAGCAGAAGGCGGATGAGGATCTGAACGAGCTAAAGAACAAACTAGAAGAGGTAGGAAGGACAAACTATCTTAAACTGTTAGCGACTTTAACAAACAGCTTGATATGTCCAAAGTTGATATTGAAAAGTTCTGTGACAATTTACTTAGTAATAAAAACCATGGACAGACATTAACCGATACAACATTAATATGAACAATAATAGTAGAATCAATATTCTACATGGCGGCTATCACAAACGATATATAAGATCATCATTATCTATATATATATATATATATATATATATATATATATATATATATATATATATATATATATATATATATATATATATATATATATATATATATATATATATATATATATATATATATACGACCGGACGTCTGACGTCAACTTACCTTAGCCGGATTTTACGACACCTCCATAAGAAACAGGGTGATCATTATTACTCAGCCTGATACCACACAGTGGGTCTACTTACCTTAGTCGCCTTTTACGACACCTCGGTAAGAAATGAGTGTGGTCTATACTACTCAGCCGGATACCACACGGCGAGTCGACTTATTTTAGTCGCCTTTTACGTATACCTCAGTAAGAAATGAGGTTGTTCTATTCTACTCAGCCGGATACCACACGGCGGGTCGATTTACTTTTTATTCGCTACAGCAAACAAAACGCTTACTATTTTAAATTTCATACAAAACGGTCAACTACTAGTGCATGGTCAATTACTAGTGCACTTACCTTACTTTTATGTTCAAAATTAAATACACTGACTTTCACGCTTGTAAAGTAGCAAGCACAGCTAGATGTATATGATAATAACGTGTAAGAGACGAAATCGTACGTTTTCAGAAAGACGAAAGAATATCAACCCTCCAAAGGGATATAAAGGTAATGACCAACATTCAGAACGCTCAGTTAGCGGAGATGAGAGAAGCTATGGTCAATAAGGAAACGGAGTGAGTACATAGAGCTTTGCGTGTGCTTAATCTTTTTTCTGTATGCCGTTAACCCTAACGGCTAACGTATGCTGAACATTTAGCTCAGCTCATTTATGATTCACGAATCACTAAGTACCTAGCACTAAACATTCAGCACCCTGAATGTTTAGTGCTAGGTACTTAGTGCCGAAATTCGATAGCGTAGTTCTTAGTACTGGCTGCTTAGCGCTAGGTGCATAGTCATGGTTGTTCCGCGTACTTGGTGCTGGATTTGTAGTGCTAGGTGCTTACTGCCGAATGTGGTTGTTGAGTGATTACTAGGTATTCAGTGCTGTGTACTGGAGTGCTAATTGCTTATTGCTGAGTGCTATGGACGCCGAGTAATCCTAAAAAAAGATACAACTTTCATATCCCAAAAATAAGTTTGTAAATTTAGGTAACCTTAATTAAACCTATTGAAGTTTAAGTTTCTTGAACTGAATGAAATTATTTATTTTCTTTGGTTATCGCATCACGCGTAAACGAAACTAATAATTTCGCTAATGCTTTTTCGTTATCTCAATTATTGCCAGGAGACGGTTCTTATGAAAGAATAGATTTTTTAGCTTACCGGATTAAAACATTATATATGTTAATTTTAAAAATTTTATTTTCGTCTATAAATATATAAAACTAAGTGTGCCAGCAGCTTCGGCTGCATGGAAATCAGTCACTGAACATTAAAGTAGTTAGAGTGAGTTCATTATAAGAGATTTTTTAATAACCTTCACCGTTTTCTTAGCACACGCTAAGAATGCTTTAAATTTTGTATTTGTGTACGTCTTCGCAATATTGTATTTCGCAATATATTTATGTTCTATGGCCTATAGCCTTCGTCAATAAATGAAGCGAAAATCTTACACTTAAAGAATTTTTCAAATCATTTCAGTAGTCCCTGAGAGCGTTCAAACAATAAAAAAACACAAATAACTCTTTAGCCTTATACATTAGGATATATACATATTCGCCGCGGCTGGTACGTAGGGCGTAGCTAATACTATAGGGCAGGGCTTCTTAAGCTGTGGGTCGCGACCCCCCTGGGCGTTTACAGTTTCAAGGGCTTACAGGCAAAAGGCGTCATAAAGATACTTTTCAATCATTATTGATACAACTACATAGCTGCAGCTGTCCTTTAAAGAACTTTTCTAACAAAGATTTATTGATATTTCTCCTCCTAAGTTCCTTCATTACCCCTTTTAATTAAATTTAATTAAATAGATTTTATTAAATTTATGATTGGTTAGTTTACAACAATTATAAATAAAAATTTTAAATTAGTATACACACTACGTACAAATATAAAAACAAATAAAAATCATACAAAATACTATTGTAGTTTTATTATAACTATTTTTTGAAAAAAGTGGCAATGCAAAACTGTTATTTACATTGTAAAATAATGCAATATTACATCGATATTATGGTTAATATATATTTCATTATATGGAGGAGGGGGTCGTTTAAAATTTCCTGAGCTTGAAGGGGGTCGCCTATATAAAAAGTTTAAGAAGCCTTGCTATAGGGCACAGTGCAAGTATAAAATCGGTGCACGTTTAGGTTGAAAAGCTACGACGACGAGACAGAGCTGCTGAAAGGAGCGCTCGCCAACAAGGAGTCGTTAGCCAAAGAGGCGCGTGACCAGAACAGCAGTTCGAAGGAGAGAATGGCAGAGCTCAAGGAGAAATACCAGAGAAAGGTGGCGGTTAAGTTTTAAATTTTTAAAATCGATTGCAGGTATAAAGGAATGTAAGATTGCAAATTATTATATAACAAATACATTAAACTATCCTTAAACGCCGTGTGGTATCCGGCGGAATAGAATAGTACCAACCTCATTTCTTACCGAGGTGTCGTAAAAGGCGACTAAGGTAAGTCGACCTGCCGTGTGGTATCCGGCTGAGTAGAATAGTACCACCCTCATTTCTTACCGAGGTGTCGTAAAAGGCGACTAAGGTAAGTTGACCCACCGTGTGGTATCCGGTTTAGTAAAATAGACCACCCTCTTTCTTAATGAGGTGTCGTAAAATACAACTGAGGTAAGTTGACGTCAGGCAGGCGGCCGGTCGTAAAATACATAGCCAAATCATGTGACAACATGTTTATAACATGTTGTGCCGACCCCACTTAGAGTGGGATAAGGGCAGGAAGATGATGATGATTAAACTATCCTTAAATATTATAAAACACTGTGACCTGTTTGTTCTCAAACTCAATATCTAAATGGATCTTCGACAGCACAGTGTTAACAGAGTTAATCTAAACTAAATATATTAAAATTTACTAATTTAGATAACAAATAGCAATTTAGCATGTACAAATAAAACAATGTAACAAAAATTATGTCTAGGTTATAAGCTCGCACGAAACTGACTTAGAAAAGCTCAAAGAGCATGTTACTGCAAAAATTAAACAAATTAAAGAACTATCAGAAGGTTTTAACAATGCACTAAAAGAGTCCAGAAAGAAAAGTGAACATGTCAAATTACTGGCAAAAAAGCAAGAGATTTTGAAGCAAATCAGTGCCGTCAAAAATGTCGCACTTCAATATTACAGGTAAATTGCTTAACTCTTTTAAAAAAATGATAAGGATAATGTAGTCGTCACAAGTATGTAAAAGTAAGTAAGCAAGTAGCGGCCTGTTACTATCCCACTGCTGAGAATAGGCCTCTTCTCTCCGTTTTTTTTTGGAGAGAAGGATTGGAGCTAAGACCTACCACGCTGCTCCAATGCCGATTGGTAGGTTACACATATCTCCAGAATTCTAGAGATATGCAGGTTTCCTCACGATGTTTTCCTTCACCGTAAAGCGTGTGATAAATTGCAATTGTCAATTAGACACATAAGTTTTAATAGAAAAACTCATTGGTGTCTGCCCGGGTTTGAACCCATGATCGTCTCTAGAGATTCACACGGTCGCACCGCTGGGCCATCACAGCCTCAAAGCCACAAGTATGTATTAGAATTATATTGCCTGGAAATCCGCTCAGGTTACCCCATTGCCTAAAAAAGTCAATTCCTATGAATACAAGGATTTCCGTCCTATTTCCATATTGCCTTTCCTTTCTAAAGTCCTAGAAAAATTAGTTCATCATCAATTAAGTCTTTTCCTTAATACTGACAGCGTCCTTAACTCCCTTCAATCTGGTTTCCGTCCTGGCCATAGTACTGCTACGGCGTTGATCAAGGTAACAGACGATATTCGATGGGGCATGGACAATAAACAGCTCACAATTCTTACTTTACTGGATTTTAGCAACGCCTTTAATACGGTAGATTTTGACATATTGCTGAGCCTACTACGTTCTCTAAGCATGTCTCCGTTAGTGATTGGGTGGTTTCAGAGTTACCTTAAGGGGCGCCGACAGCGAGTTCGCATCGACGATACATTATCGTCGTGGTGTGATGTGCAAGCGGGAGTTTCTCAAGGAGGCGTGTTGTCACCACTTCTTTTTGCCATCTTCATCAATAAAATATCTCAAAGAATCACTTCTCTCTACCACATGTATGCAGATGATATCCAAATTTATACCCAGTCAAAACTTGAAAATCTCTCCATGGCTGTTTCTGCCATTAACAATGAGCTTGCCTCTATTTCTGACTGGAGCAAATCCTTTGGCCTGAAAGTTAATCCAGACAAGTCGCAGGCTATTGTTATTGGCAGTCGAAGCATGATATCAAGGCTTGACAGGGTATACATACCACCTGTTGTATTTAATGGTGTTGTTTTGCCATACTGCTCAACTGTAAAAAATCTTGGAGTCCATTTTGATTCATCTTTATCCTGGACAAAACATATGAAAGAGTTGAGCAGAAAAACTTTTGCGTCAATGAGTTCTTTACGGCGTTTACGATCATTTCTACCAATACCTACCAAAATTATGTGAGCACAATCTCTACTTCTTACTATTCTCGACTACGCCGATGTAAGCTTTCCCAATTTAACCAAAGGCCAGTTGAACAAGCTTGAGCGACTCCAAAATCTCTGTATTCGGTTCATATTTGGACTACGCAAATATGACCACGTTTCTGAATTTCGTGCAAAGCTCAGGTGGCTACCTATACGTTTTCGCCAGAATATGCATATACTTTGCCTTCTGTACTATGTGTTATTTAATCCTATGGCTCCTTCTTACTTGAAGGAAAAGTTTAAGTTTCGTGGTTCACTAGATCGCATTATGAGGACTACTGAATATTTAAAATTGAAAATGCCTTCTCATAATACAGTTTTTTATGGTATCATTTACTGTTATAGCTATCAAACTTTGGAGTTCACTGCCTCCGACTATAAGAGAGGCTAAATCGTTAAACATCTTTAAAAGATTGGTGAAGAAACATTATCTTGCACTATCTGCTTAGACTGACGATGACTTTATCTATGAATATGTATGCGCTTGCGTTAAGCCTTTATAGGAGGCTTTGTTTGGTAAAATTAAAACACTGGACAATACTGTGAACTTATTATAATTGATTGAAAGTTAGAAGGAGTACAATGATAGCGTTACAAAATTTGAATGTGAGTAATGACAATTGACAATTGGTTTGAATACATAACGTCGTATGTGACGTATGCGTGCAGCAAAGACGTATCACCCACACGTCCATGATTGGCCCATATCGTCCGTATGGCCACAGATGATTATAGGCCGCAACATGCCCCCGGACTTGGAAACTTCGGCTTCCAAAAGTTTATGCTTCCCTGGATTTCCTGACATCTGGGTAACCAAAATACAGATTGTTGGTATGCGCGCTGTATGACTCCAGGTGCAAATCGGATTTCAAGTACTAGTGCGATCCCGTCCGTTCCTGGAATATTCCTGAAAATGCGTCCACGATGCCATTTAAATGGACGAAAGGTATCTTCCTTAATGACAACAAGTATATTCGGTGCGAGTCCAGGTATATTTTCCTCCACTTCTTTCGCGTCTGTAGCGCGGAGAAGTATTCGTAAGTAGTAAGTAAGCCCATCGAGTCCAAAAGTGTAGTCGATTTATTCGATGTGCTGAAATGTCGATCAAATCGTCGCTTGCAGGCGCTGTAAACGTACGGCCAACTAGGAAATGAGCGGGATTTAGCGGAAGGTAATTTGGATCAGGTAACATAGGAGTGATTTGAAAGGAGTTCAGGACGGCTTTAATTTGTGTCAATA
Organism: Morpho achilles; assembly: GCA_947086495.1. Classification (NCBI taxonomy): domain Eukaryota; kingdom Metazoa; phylum Arthropoda; class Insecta; order Lepidoptera; family Nymphalidae; genus Morpho; species Morpho achilles. The sequence continues at coordinate 8,223,238 of CAMTZB010000022.1, read as the reverse complement.
CCGTAATGAACTCTCCGTGAGTGAGCTGCGTGTTACCCACCACGTGCCGTAATTGGTACGAAACAATAAATTTAAATATTAAATGTTTAATTTTAACGTATTTAATATCATCAGAACTACAACGAGATAAAAATTTTGCGAAATCGTTCATCAGATCTACAAAATTATTGCCATTGTATGAGAAAATCTCAGCAAGTTTGCCGCGACCTAAGATAATGCGCTTAGGGGCAAGTAAGTATGCATCTGTAGACAGATCACCTACCAACTCTAAGTGCACGACACGCATAAAACAAATAAATAGGCAGATGTATAATTCAATGGTTCTACCACCCCTACCTTCTCTGTCTAATATGAACACTGGTCCGGTAAAGTCGAAACCCCAACGCATAAAAGGCAAAGCAGGCGTGATCCTCTCTTTAGGACGACTTCCTATAAGAGGCGTAAGAGTGCGATCTCTTTTAGAACAAAGTAAACAAACGGTTACGCAGCGATTATGACTATTAATTAGGCGAATATAAACACAGGCGCCGAATGCAGTTTGCGAGGTATCGATAAAAATATGCATCTCTTTATGTATATAGTCAGCATCCATAATACAGCGAGACAAACGAGTAGATTGCAAGATTGACAAAGAAGCAAGAAACCGGTTCCATAAGCGCGCGTCAATCGGCACCGTGACATCCCAATCTAATTTTTCTAGACGCTGTAATAAAAATTTTGCTTTAATTATGAATGGACTTTGAATACTCAAAGAGTCTAAAGTTTGAAATGCGTATGATAGAATTATGAGTTTAATAATAGTCTTATCACAGTCAGGTTTTATTTCCGTATTAAAATAAAAGCCTAGCGTTTTGTGACTGCTATTCTCGCGTAAAGATATTTGTTTGCCAACGCAGAACGAATTATTCACAGGTGACTCGGATGACTCATCGCATGTGAAGTTAAATATCGACTTACGAAGTTGGAAACAACCCGAAAGCAAAGTAATTGCGGTTTCTTCGCATAATTTAATTAATTGTTGTTTATTATTTGAACCCGTAATAATATCGTTGACGTAAAAATCTTCATTTATTGTTATGCGGACGTTAGAATTGTTACAATCGGTTGCGAGTTGTTTTAAACATCGTACACTAAGAAAGGCTGCGGACGCGGTTCCGTAAGTTACGGTGTTTAAACGGTAAACACTAAGCGGTTGCGATGGATCGTCACGCCAAAGAATGAGCTGTAAGTCACGCTGCTGTTCGATTACTGCGCATTGCCGATACATCTTTTCGATGTCCGCACATGCTACGTAAGCATGCTGTCTGAAGCGCAAAAGAATAGAAATTAAATCGCCTTGTATAGGCGGGCCGACCAGCTGTAGGTCATTGAATGAGACCCCTGAGCTGGAGGCAGCACTAGCATCAAACACTACACGTAACTTAGTGGTAGTGCTGTGCTCCCGAAATACGCCGTGATGCGGCATAAAGTAATGCGGTGTACCGTACGACGAAACACGAGTCATATGACCCAAACTTTCATACTCGTGTATGAAATCGACGTATAATTTTTTGTATGAAGGCGATCGCTGTAATCGCTTTTCTAGCGCTAAAAACCGTTTTTCAGCTTGAGAGTACGATTCGCCTAAGAGCTCGGGTGATGATTTTAACGGAATACTAACGATGAACCTTTCCTCACTATTGCGCGTAGTAGTATGAGAAAAAAGGTCTTCGCAAGCACGTTCCTCATCTGTGCGCGTATCCCGATCCCTGGGTAGCTCTTCGAGCTCCCAAAACTGTCGTAATTGCGTATCTATAGATTGCGTAAAATTACACTGGATACGGCTATCTTTTCGCGTAATAAAATCGATAGAACCTGATATTATCCAGCCTAAATGCGTGTTCTGCAGATAAGGCCCGTTAGGTAACCTTATATTGCCATCGTTTAATAATTCCCAAAATTTATCTGCGCCTATTAAAATATCGATGTTTAGGGAATCGAGAAACTGCGTATCTGCGAGCTGTACATACTCCGGAATATTGAACTTAGCGCGTTCGTATTGTACAGCGGGCAACGTAGATGAAATCTGCGGTAATAAAAAACATTGAAGTTTAGTAGTGTAAGTGGTAATGCGCGATCTAATTTCAATAACACAAGTTTGTGTGCATTGCGTTACTGAGTCACCTACACCCTTAATTTCGTGAGTGGACTGTATTAAATCGACTCCTAATAACTTACAGAAGGATTCTGTTATAAAACATCGCTGACTACCGTTATCTAGGAGTGCGCGCGCAAGGTGATAGATATTATATTTATCCCGTACTTCTATTAACGCGGTTGACAATAAGACCGGCTGTAAAGTGTAAACACGATTTTTTTATGCAGTGTGAATGCAAGTGCGCTTTGTTCACACCAATCGCGGCGATCTGGTCATCGGTGTCCGCGGGGCGAGGGAGTGCAGCGGGGGTCGATGCAGAGCCTGCGCGGGCGCTGCTCATTAGTAGATTGTTATCGTATGACGAGTGCATAGTAAGGGAATAGATAGGTGTAGTTATGTTATTAGAATCATCCCTATGAATAAGCGAATTATGTTTTTGGTTACACAGCCTACAAGAACCGAACTTACAAGCGTGAATAGGATGACCTGCGCGTAAACAGTTTTCGCATAGCTTATTATCGCGAATAAATTGTAACTTCGATTCCAAGTCAGTGTTTATAAATTTTATACAAGCGTATAGTTGATGATCGCCGTTACACATAACATAACATAACTTCTTAACTCGCGAGTGACGTTCGGGTGGATTAGTAGTGGAAACATTGCACTTGTGATTATAACTAGTGGATGGTTTCGCGATATTAACCTTCGTGGCGTTACTATTGTGTGTGACTTGCAATGTTTCCAACATGTCGGCTCGATTTTTTAAGAAGTTAAGCAGATCATCGACCTTTAAAATTAATTTAGAATTATTATTGTTCGTTAACAAAGTTCCCTTATGTTGCTCCCATTCGCGTTCTGTCGTTTTATCTAACTTCGAGACAATAATAAAAATAATTAAAGTATCCAAGGAGTCCGTTGGCTCACCGAGAATGTTTAAAGCGCGTAAATTTTTTAAAACAGTGTCAATAAGTTTTCGAATTAACGAAGGAGACTCTTTACTCAACGTCTGTAAATTGAATAACGTTTTGACGTGATTATGTATTAATAATCTGCTATTATTATAACGATTAAGTAAAAGATCCCAAGCAACTGCGTAATTGTCGGATGTAAATTCTAATGCATCAATTACTAACTGTGCGGTGCCCTTTAGCGATGATTTTAGGTAGTGAATTTTTTGAATATTGGTTATTTCGACTGAATTATGGATTAATGATAGAAAGGTATCTCGGAACTCCAGCCAGTGCTCATATGATCCATCAAAGGTAGGCAGTGAAATCGTAGGTAATCTAACGGATTGTAATTGATTATTAAAACCTGTAGGACATGATGTGATCTCACTATTAGTGCCACTACTGCTACTTAAAAATAATTCAGCCTGAGAAAGCGTGCTGTAATAAGTATCTTCAAACTGTTCTCGTTGTAATAACTGATCTTCGAGATCATCATCGAGTACACTTTCTTCGATTTTAGTTTCAATACTATTAAATTCGTTAAATAGGCTCGTTGCACCCTGAATGCGTAATTTATAGCAGCAGTATATCTGGTTATAGCAGCCTTAGTATTGAAACTATTAAGGAAATTAATGAATTTCGTTAATCTACCTTTAAGAATAGCACGTTTTTTAGTCAATTCGCGTATTAATAATAATTGAGTATCAACATTGAGTAAAGGGGAGACTTATCACGAGATGTCATTTTTGAGGATTATAAATATTTAAAGTACTTACATAAACTGCTGAACAAACCTCAATATGTTGCGAAGGTTTTACAGTATAGTAAATATAACGGAAATCTGAAATTGATTGACACAGTCTTGCACAGGGAAATTAGGGCAGGATAGGTTCGTGGATGATTGGTTGACCGTATCGAAAATGCGCGTATTAATCGATTTATAGTGTCTTCCAGTTCCAGAAAAATGTCTTGACCCTTGTTGGCGGTTGCGTTTATCAAACTCCAAGGCGTGGAATTTTAGTGAATATTTCCAAATTTGGCTATGAAGGTCTAGAATATGTATGCGCTTGCGTTAAGCCTTTATAGGAGGCTTTGTTTGGTAAAATTAAAACACTGGACAATACTGTGAACTTATTATAATTGATTGAAAGTTAGAAGGAGTACAATGATAGCGTTACAAAATTTGAATGTGAGTAATGACAATTGACAATTGGTTTGAATACATAACGTCGTATGTGACGTATGCGTGCAGCAAAGACGTATCACCCACACGTCCATGATTGGCCCATATCGTCCGTATGGCCACAGATGATTATAGGCCGCAACAGTATTTATATATACATTTTAATATTTACATATATATATTTATATATAAGCATATATATTACATATACATATATATAGGTGTATATATATTTGTTGTTTATGTATTCGTGTATATTTAATGTAAGTTTATTGTATATAGAGAAATATAATTTATATACTCCGTGGTACACTATCCTACCAGTTATTTTGTTCAGCTCCATAATGTTTATGGTTGCCTGGAAGAAATCGCTGGTTAGCGATAAGGCCGCCTTATTGTACCTGTGTTTGTGTATAAATGTCTGTAATATTTCTGTTCTGTGTACAATAAAGAGTATTCTTTCTTTCTTTCTTTCTTTCTAGATATAAATTTTGCTGTTCCAAAAGAAATGACAGAGTCTTTCCAATATCACAAGGAATATAGTGGTAGATAGAGCTTTCTCTCTATGCGCGGCCAGGCCCTCGTGGGTTAAAATAAAAACTAAAGTACCTGATTGTTATTGTGCTGGCCTTTGCCTCACCACTCCTTTTTGGAGAGAATTGTTAAAGAATAGACGCGCCACGCAGCTCCAATGCGGTTTAGTAAATTATACATATCTCCAGAACTCCCAAGAGCTTCTCTAGGTTTTCTCACCATGCTTTCCTTTACAGAAAAGCATGTGACAAATTGCAAATATCAATTAGACAATTTTTAACTGAAAATTCATTGGATCTTGCCTTTAGTTTGAACCTGTGATCACCTTAAACAAGTCGTAAGTTCCCGTCGCTCGGCCTTAAATCGGACTTAAATGGCTTAATTTAGGCAAAGCTGCTAGCGCCTAGCCTGCGGTTTAGACCTTGGTCTTAAATTCAAATTCAAATTCAAATTCAAAATATTCTTTATTCAAGTGGACTGTTTACAGTACTTTTGAATCGTCAAATGTTTTAAAGAAGCTACCACTGATTCGGAAGTTTGCTCCTACCTAGAAGAATTTTTTCGTGGGTAGGCGCTTAAAAACATCATACGTTTTTTTAAACACCTCTTGCTATTTTTATTGAATATAAATTTAAATACTAAATTTTAATACATGTATTAAGTGTTTTCTTACCTGCCAACTCAAGATCCATTCAAATATCCACATTGGGATTAGCACTTTGGAAAATACTGTGAGTGATAAACTTCCAATACTAACAACATGCAGTCCATTGAAAACTCTATACAGACTTTGTCTGAGCACTTTAATTCACGGATGGCTGAGTTCCAGAAAAATCTACAGAGCTCCATACCAGCTACAAGCCCTACTTCTAACATAGCCGCTCAGTTCAGTACGTTTCGAGCGTTTGTTATATCTGCAATGGAGGATATACAATTGCAAGTAAAACTGCTCTCTCGACAAGTGGATCAAATTGAGATGCGAAGTAGAAGGAAGATGTTACTTGTGCATGGGATCCCAGAAGAACACAGGGAGAATACCTCTTACGTGGCTGGTGACATCTTGGCTAGTCATCTTAAGCTGCCAGTTCTTAAAGAAGAGTTTTTCAGTCGCTCACTGCGTATAGGTGAATCTAAGAACAACAGACCCCGGGCCATCCTTTTGAAGTTTAACGATGTCGCATTGAGAAATCAAGTCTGGTATGCTAAAACGTCACTCAAGGGTACAGGTGTAACACTCTCCGAGTTTCTAACAAAGGATCGCCATGATGCGTTCATGGCTGCACGACAGAAGTTTGGAATAGGTAAATGCTGGACAAAGGACGGTGTTATTATAGTCATAGGTCCTCTGTAGGTTACTCTGGCCGAGGTTAACTCAATAAGTCTTTCAAGTGATATAGTTGATAAGCCACCAACCACTGTGGTCGTGACTGGGCCTAGTGCTAGTACTAGTACTGGCGCCATTCCAAAAGTTAGTAACCAAGCACACATATCACGTTCAAAACGCTTCGCGAGGAATAATTTTATATCTTAATAAATAAAAATATAATTTAACTTCAGTTCATTGCTATATTAGTGTCTTAACATATAGTTTCTCTAAAAGTTAGTTGATGACTGATAAGCGAAAAGTCGTATTTATCTTTTATACTGACATCTGTGCTTATTGCTAATTACCATTGTACTGGCTCATACTACACATCACTGGTACTTCATGTTTATTTCGCAAACACCCACAATCTTTTTAAATTCTAGTATTGTTTATCTACCTTAATATGTCGAATAACTTTTATCTGATATAACCTTTTAATTTATTGTTATGACACAATAATACAAACCAGTTGTCATATCTATGTAGACAGTTGACAGTTATGCCACGGACTAAGAATCCTACTTTGAGTAACTTGGTATTATAGCAAGTTCGCATTAATGCTGTGTTGTAACAGAATATATTCTTTTTCTTTTTTTGTTCTCCTGCTATTTGTGTGTGTCTTCCTTACTTTGCAATTTTTGTACCTTGTAATATTTCATTTTTTCTTGACCATTTGTTTTGTTATGTGCATGTGCTAAGCGATCTCTCACTTACGGCTGGCCGGTGTTAAGAAAACATTTATTTTTTTGACATATTATTTTTGTTTTAATTTGTCTTTTATTTATTAGCATTATTATTATTATTATTATTGTTTTGTAAATATATATTGTTATATAAATTTATATTATTATACAGACACAATTTATTTATATATTATTAATTATGTTTTCAAACGATTTTTGCGCAAACGAGTTGAATATTGTGGACTTTTGCACTGATACGTCATCGAGTGATAGTCTGCATAGCCCTACATTACCACTTTGCTCACTTTTAGAATCTCAGTTTTCTCCCTTTCCTAAAAACTTTAATGTACTGCACATAAACGCACAAAGTATACCTTCCCATTTTTCCGATTTCTTATCTTCATTCGATAATAAAAATATCCATGCAGTTTTGGTGTCTGAAACGTTTCTCAAACCGTCCTTACCATCTACCTCCTATTGCTTACCTGGGTTTCACTTAATACGCAACGATCGGATTGGCAAGGGGGGTGGAGGGGTAGCAATCTATCTTCGTAGCCATATTCCTTTCACTGTGCTAAGCAAATCCCCATCAGAGTACTCGGAATCCTCGGAACACCTTTTTATTGAGATACATTTCGGACACCAAAATTTGCTATTTGGTGTTTTCTATAGTCCATCTCTTAGAATTGACTATTTTGAAAATCTCGAAAATTTGCTTGAGAAATTTTCTCCTCCTGTAAATCACACCATTATTATGCGAGATTTTAACACCTGCCTCATTAAAAATGATCAGCGAGCTTTGCGCCTTAAGAACATTGTTAATAGCGCTAATCTTAATATACTACCTACAAATGCTACGCATTACTTTCCAAGCTGTGTGCCTTCCTTGCTCGACTTGATGTTGGTATCTTCTCTTAATCATGTTGAAGTTCACGGTCAGTTGCCGGCAGAAGCTTTCTCTTACCACGACTTGGTCTATACATCGTATAAAATCCGACCACCGAAGGCTAAACCGACAATTGTAATGCGACGTAACTTCAAAAGCTTAGATAACACTTTGTTTTTGAATGATCTCTATAATGTTGACTGGTCAGTGATGTGTACTGCAGAATCCATGGATGAAAAGCTTACCATTTTCAATTCTATAGTCACTGATCTCTTCGATATACATGCACCATTAAGACCTGTTAAACTTAAACATCTACCAGCACCTTGGTTAACGCCCAATATTAAAAAGCTGATGTCTAAGCGCAATGTGGCCAAGGGAAGATACAAATTATGTCCAACAGATGTAAATCTTATCAAATATAAGAGACTCCGTAACCGCTGTAGTATTTTATGCAGAGATGCGCAACGTACTTTTATTTACAATTCCGTAACAAATAGCAGCCCTACTAAAGTTTGGTCGTTCCTAAGCACACTAGGGATAGGGCGTCAACGTAACATATTGCGGAACATTCCTGACCTTGACACACTTAATCGTTACTTCACGGCAACACCATTGCTTGACAATAAATTAAAGCAAGAAACTCTCTTTCGGTTGCGTTCATTACCTGTTCCTAACTACCCTTCCTTTTATTTTTCACAAATTACTGCAGATGATATAAAAAAACAAATGTTATCAATAAAGTCTGACGCCGTTGGCTGCGATGGTATTAGCCGCAGAATGATTATAATGGTTCTTGATAACATTTTGCCAATCTTAGCTCACCTATTTAATTACTCTTTTTCTTCATGTTACTTTCCAGAAGCTTGGCGCAAATCCTTTGTTATCCCTATACCTAAAATTCAAAATCCCTTACTACCTTCTCACTTCCGGCCTATTTCTATACTCCCTTTTTTATCCAAGGTATTAGAACGCTTTGCTTATAATCAACTTAGTTTATTCCTTACCAGAAATAAAATTTTATCTCCTTTTCAATCTGGCTTCAGACCAGGCCATAGTACGGTCACGACGCTTGTAAAGGTATGTGATGATATACGCTATGGTCTGGATAATAAGTTAGCTACCGTTTTAGTACTTCTTGATTTTAGCAATGCGTTTAATACCGTGGACTTTGATTTGCTCCTTGCTACATTAAGAACTTTAAATATCTCTCCTGAAGCTCTTGACTGGTTTCGATCATATACGTGCAATCGGCAACAGTGCGTTAGGTTTGATAATACGTATTCCACCTTTTCTTATCTCTCCAATGGAGTACCTCAGGGTGGTGTCCTATCTCCACTCCTTTTCTCCATCTACATAAATTCTATTTCGTCTCTTATTTCCTCTTCCTTCCATTTTTACGCCGACGACTTACAGATTTATACATCAGCTTCGGTAGAAGATATAGTAACCGCCATTGAAATGCTCAATTCGGATCTGTCCAAAATCTCCGGTTGGTGTAAGTCGTTTGGACTTCAAGTTAACCCACAAAAATCGCAAGCAATTATTATAGGCAGCCCTTATACACTATCGAAGCTGAATGCCATTAATCTTCCCGTAGTCTGTTTAGACGGTACTGCTCTGCCCTTTAAGAACTCTGTCAAAAATTTGGGTCTCCATATAGACAGAACATTCACTTGGACTACACAGGTTGGGGAAGTCAGTCGTAAAATTTTTGCAACTATGGGCTCCTTGAGGCGTTGGAAAAACCTTTTACCTATTAAAACCAAAATATCTTTAGCAAATTCTCTTCTACTACCAATTTTGGACTACGCTGATTCGTGCTATTTGGACTTAACCCAGGAGCTAGTTAATAAATTGGAGCGATTACAGAATCTCTGTATTCGTTTCATATTCGGGCTTAGAAAATATGATCACGTTTCTCAGTACCGCTCGCAATTAAAATGGCTGACTGTTGATCATCGAAGGAACGTGCATGGGCTCTCACTTCTTTACGGGGTTCTTTACCATCCACACACTCCCGTGTACCTTAAGGAGCGTTTTAGCTTTCTTGGGGATGTAAATCCTTTTGATCTGCGTTCCAAGAATGATAACAAGATCAAAACGCCGCATAGTCGTACTCAATGGTACGGTAACTCGTTCACAGTTAAGTGTGTCAGGCTTTGGAATTCCCTTCCTGCGGATATTCGTCACTCACCTTCGGTGCATACTTTTAAAAGTCGTTTGAAACGCTATTATTTATCATTATGCTAATATAAGTATGTAGAATGTATTTATGTATATTTATTTTTATATACTATAAATATATGTAATATGTGTATATGTATGATATTAAATATATATTTAATTTTAGTATTTAAAATATAGACGTCAAGATAAATTTATTTTTATTATGAAGTGTTGTTCTTTGTAGTAATTAACTGTTGCGCACCCGTAATTTAACCATGATCCTTACATCAAAGGTTGTCTGGGAGAGATCGCTCCAAGCGATAAGACCGCCTTTGCACGCTACTGTGTGTTCATATGCTATGTAAATGTAATTCTTCTTGGGTGTAATAAAGAATAAATAAATAAATAAATAAGAATAAGCAAGAAACTCGGCGGCTAATCTTTTAAAAAATTATTACAATTTGATGGTTACAAGATAATCGTTGCAGCTGGATGCGTAGCTGACTGCAGTTAAGATAGGTATTTATTTAGGTATTTAAATAAATAGGTATTTTACGGTCTTAATGGCTTTATTTAGGTAATAAGCCTAGCCTGCTGTTTAAACTTTGGTAGGGTAGGGCAGATTTGGGTAGGATGTTTGTGAAGGTTCTAGGTATATTCTATTTTGTCTCGGTTATACGAGAACTTGTCGGTACAGGATGGTTGGTCACCTCCTGTGACGGACTATTACATTCATTTCCCCATATTGGAATATGGGTTACATTGCTGTCCTCACAGTGTCAACTGCTTTAACCTACCAGTCACTTTAAAAATTCTGATATCCCTAAAGGGGATATTTGTTAGGTCCTCAACTTCAACTTCGTCCTTACCTAGTATCTCCCAACATATCAGCGAGTACACGGGGCACGCAGCCATAATATGACTGCTCGTTTTTTCCTCACCACACTTTGGGTCCGCTCATGGGTCATCTTTCTTTATTCTCAATATTGTTAGGTGTTTAATTGGTTTAGATTTTGTAACTCCCAGCTTGATGCGTCATGTTGGAATGTGGTGTCTGCTTGAGGAAACAACTAAAATAGTCTCCTATAATGAATTAATATTACTGTTAATCGTTGAGCTGTAATAGCCTAATTGTGTAACCCTGTCACTCTTTCAACGGAGTCACGGGTTCAAACCCCGGGAAGGCATCAATGAGTTTTTCTGTTTAAACTTATGTGTCTAATTGATAATTACGGTAATTTGTCGCACGCTTTTCTGTGAAGGAAATCATCGTTAGGAAACTTGCAAATCTCTAAAGAATCCTGGAGATATGTGTAACCTACCAATCCCCATTAACACAGCGTGGTAGGTCGTATCTCCTACACTCTCCAAAAACGGAGAGGAAACCTATGCCAGCAGTGAGATAGTAACAGGCCGTTCCTTTTTTTAATCGTTTTGATTTTAAAAGAGTCTGATATTATAGAGTGGCGTCCGAAGTTGAAAGTAAGAAACGAGAAGCGACGATTGAAAAAATTGATAAAAAGATAGATGCCATCGATGGCATTTTGTCTATGACTACCATGAACCTCCAGAAAGGCATTGAGCACAGGAAAAGTCTCGAGAAGGAACTGAAGAATGCTAAAAGAGAGAGGGAACTTGAAATGTCAAGTTCCGCAGAGAGACAGACTGCATTAAACACTCAGCTAGCTCAACTGGAAGCGACGATTAAGGTAACCCACATTCTGTATATACTAACACTCGTATGTTATACAGAGTCATAATAATTTTAATGCAACACCATTAACTTTTGCATTCATAACAATTTAGTGTTCATCATCATCCTCCTGCCCTTATCCCACTCTAAGTGGGGTCGGCACAACATGTTATAAACACGCTGTTACATGATTTGGCTGCGTTTTTACGACCGGCCGCCTGCCTGACGTCAACTTACCTCTGTCGTATTTTACGACACCTCGGTAAGAATGAGGGTGGTCTATTCTACTAAACCGGATACCACACGGTGGGTCAACTTACCTTAGTCGCCTTTTACGACACCTCGGTAAGAAATGAGGTTGGTCTATTCTACTCAGCCGGATACCACACGGCGGGTCGACTTACCTTAGTCGCCTTTTACGACACCTCGGTAAGAAAAGAGGGTGGTACTATTCTATTCAGCCGGATACCACACGGCGTACATAACAATTTAGTGTTATCAGTTAATATTATGTATTTTACACTCTATGTGTACTTATTATAAACCAAAATCCTCAAAAGCTGTCGTTCTGTATGTGACGTTTTTTTTTTGAAAATGTACTGAATGTTTTAGACAGTTTTCACTTAAAGATAGCGTAATTCTTGCGAAAAATTTAGTTTAATCGAACATTATGGTTTTACGTAAATTGTGTTGAAGACAACGCGCAGTTGAAAAAAAAACTCGCCAGCTGGGAGTATTAGACGCGTATGTAATCCAACAGAGATAAAATAAAGTAAAAACACTACAAAAAAGTCTGCGACAGCATGTCTCTGTCGCTTAAAATTAACTCACAATAACTTCTTGTACGTTCGAATTAAAATATTGTTTATTTTCCGGTCTGTTTTCTTCTATTCAGTATCAATCCTTATCAGTAAATGCTTTTGATACTTTTGTCATTTAATATAGATCAGAATTGTACTTTACATGCGTATCAAATTAAAAAAAATCGGGATTATATTATACACAAAAAAATTTTACCTCCTCGAGCCAGCGCTCTTGCATGACTTTGGTAGCGAGTGGACGTATTACGCTCATCGACTCCCTGAATACTGATTGTTCTATGTTATGTATAAAATAAATAAAATATAAATATATGGGACACTTACACACACGGTCGTCCGTCCCCAAAGTAAGTAACTTAATACTTGTGTTATGGCAGACAGACAACTGGTGAATATATACTTATATATTTTTTAAATACATACTTAAATACAAATATACACCCAGACTCAAAGACCAACAAATTTATATATAGAAAATGTTGGCCCTCGGCGGGAATCGAACCCGCGACCCGCGGAGCTGAAGGCAGGGTCACTACCCACTGCTCCAACGGGCCAGTCATATATGTAGTGTATGATATGAATGTTGTATTTTTTTGTCTAGTTATTTTCCTTTCATTTATTCAATTTTGGTTTATTTTATATTTTTAACTCATCATCAATCAATACATATAATAAAATCGTAGAGGTGTTAAAATCTGTACATTTGATATTTTGAAGAAAAAATTAGTGTTGCCGTCTCAAAACACGCTTCTAAACATGAAACAATAGTTATTAAAATTTTTGTCTGTTTCTCTGTTTGTCTGTATGTCTGTGCGTTTGTTCCCGCTAATCTCAGAAACCGCTGATCCGATTTGGACGCGGTTTTCACTAATATGTAGTAGAAAGCCTCACTTAACATAATATAGGCTATGTTTTATTTCAATCGGTCAACAAATAAAAAAGATATGTCAATTTTAAGTTGAAAGACCGTATACTATGATACTGGTACTTGAATTTTTTTCCGTTTTTGCTGATACTGAAACGATATTACTTACTGGATCGTATATATTACCATGTCTAAGAGAAGCACAAATATTTTTATGAGAACTAGGCCGGTTTGAAGCCGATTTTTTTTTGAAGAATTTCACATTTTTTATTCCAGTTTTTTAGGCATTCTGCTTTTATTCCCGCTAATCTCAGAAACCGCTGATCCGATTCAGACACTGTTTTCATTAAAATATAGTAGAAAACCTCACTAAACATATAGGGTATGTTTTACTTCAATCGGTCAACAAATAAAAAAGATATGTCAATTTATGTTGAAAGGCCGTATACCATGATACTGGTATTTGGATTTTTTTCCGTTTTTGCCGATCCAGAACCGATTTTACTTACTGGATTGCATATATTAGCAAATCTAAGAGAAGCACAAATATTTTTATGAGAACTAGGCCGGTCTGAAGCCGACTTTTTTTTGAAGAATTCCACATTTTTTAGTCCAGTTTTTTATTTGCCTTCTAAAGGCATTGTGCCTTTTTTCCCGCTAATCTCAGAAACTGCTTATCCGATTTAGATGCTGTTTTCAATAAAACGTAGTAGAAAACCTCACTCAACATATAGGGTATGTTTTACTTCAATCGGTCAGCAAATACTGGTACTTACATTTTTTCCATTTTTCGCCGTTCCTGAAGTTTTCTAACTTACTGAATTACATATATTACTAAGAGAAGCTCCAAAATATTTTTATGATGAAGGCGGGTCTGAAGCTGATTTTTTTAAGAATTCCCATTTTTATTCGAGTTTCTTAGGCATAACAAAAGGGTAACATACACTTATCGATAGCATTATAATGCACGGGCTAAACTGAGCAGTGAGTCACACTTACAGGTAAGATTTAAAAGTAAGGATTTCGTCTTACCAAATTATAATATGGTTAATTATCATTGTTAATGAAGGGTGTATTTTGTTTCAAACTTTTTATTCATTTCAAACTTGTATAAACATTAATTGTGCTTAATTTCATGAATATTGATTGGTTCAGAGGATTGCCCATGTAAACGTAGCAGACAGACTTTCGCTATAATAGCTCAGTTAAATGTATTCAGTAAACAGAATCCAAAATATATAAAAACTTTCTTTGAATAACTCTTTCGACGTAAGCCAAACAATGTGATATACGAGTAGAACCATTTTATCACTTGACTTTGACAAATTAACAATTATTTAATTCCTGTTGAATTAACAGGATTTCTATAGCCTATATATTATTCCGGTGTATAAGAAATAATTGTGCTAAATTTCATCGATATTGGTTCAGCGAATTCGCCGTGAAAGAGTAACAAACATACATCCATACTTCGCATTTGATATATTAGTGTGATTACTCATATTAAAAATCCTACTGTTCAAATACACTCAAAGAATTTTTCAAATCGGTCAAGTAGTTCCTAAGATTAGCGCGTTCAAACAAACAACAAAACAAAGAAACTCTTCAGCTTTATATATTAGTATAGATTTTTTCTATTGAATGAAGCCCGTAAATTAGCTGTTAAGTTTATTGTAAGCAGACAGATAGTTGCGGGGACATTGTTCTTTCATAATATAGAGTGGTTCTAAATTGTTTATCTGTAATAATTGTTAATAACGAGACGTTAATATATTTTCAGATACTTATTGTAAAAATTTATGTTCACAAAAACATAATTTAAAAATGTTCTAATAATATATTTTTTCGATTTTATACTAAAAACTTAGAATCCAGCGCTAAACCTATATAGGTAATATAAAAAAAACAGGTTGACAATTCATGTCATTATTAAAGTTTTCTTGCACGTTATTAGTTTATAATATTTATAGTGATATTTAATACCAGAAAAAATTAAGAATTTTTTGGTGTACATGTATGGATTTTATTGTAGCAGATAAGCCCAATCTAGGAAGTTTTCTTTTAATATATGTTTCATGTTATTTACTAAAGGGGTTAATTACTAAAATAATAAAATTAGGCTCTTGATAAAACTATAAATCTCTGTGACTATTCTGATTATTCTATAGAGATATTTGCAGTTGGAGAGTGACAGAAGCTACTGGTAATTCCAAAACTACAGTCCCCGCGAACGAAGTTGCGGGTAAAAGCTAGTAATTAAATAAAGATAATTTCGGGAAAAACTTTGTAACATTGATTCCTATGCGAGAACGGCTAGTAATGTATAACACTGCGAAACATAAGGGTGCGTAGAGACATCGCGAGGCATGCTAATGTGTAATGGAATGTATTCCCATAATGTAATCGGTTCATAAAAAATATTTTTGTGCACCAGCATCATTTCTTTTTTTAAATATTTTATGAATTAATATATATACCGCAGCTGCAATTTGCACGTATCGTCTTGTTAAAGCAATTTTTCTTATGACGTGTACCATGCTTGGTTGTTTATGTGCTCAGCTTCAGCATTTTAGTAAAGTAAGTAGCGGCCCGATACTATCCCATCGCTGGGAATAGACCTCTTCTCTCCGTTTTTAGAGAAAGGTTTGGAGCTTAGACCTACCACGCTGCTCCAATGCGGGTTGGTAGGTTTCACATATCCCTAGAATTCACTATGCAGGTTGCATATGCAGGTTTCCTCACGATGTTTTCCTTCATCGTAAAACGTGTGATAAATTGCAATTATCAATTAGACACATACGTTTTAACAAAAAAACTCATTAGTGTCTGCCCGGGTTTGAACTTCTGACCTCGAAAGAGTCGCACGGTGCCACCACTGGGCTACCACAGCTATCTTTTGTTTAGCATGTATCATGTAACAGCTTTCTTTAGTATGTATCATTCGAGAACATATGTATATATGTTCTATTTATTGTTATATATAATTATTGAATGAACATGTTATAAGAAATATATATATATATATATATATATATATATATATATATATATATATATATATATATATATATATATATATATATATATATAATATCTGGGTGACCGAGCTTCGCTCGGTAATTTTTTACAAAAAAAACTTTAAAAAAAGAAAAAAACAATTATTCAGTTAGGATCGATCGCTAACCGAATAAGCTACGTCGACTTGACAGTTAGTGGCGAAAATTCAATTCAATATAAATGGTAGTGTTTTTTAATGCCCAAGAATAGGGATAAAACAAAATTTCTTTACATAAAACCTAGCTAGATCAATTTTCTCCCCCAAAACCTCCTACATGCTGAATTTCAGGAAAATCGTTGAAGCCGTTTCTGAGATTCGGAATATATATAAATATATATATATATATATATATATATATATATATATATATATATATATATATATATGGAGAAGTAATTGGAGCAGAGTAGTAGTTCTTAGAGACTATGCCCAACTGTCCCAATCCCAATGTGGGATAGTAACAAGCGGTTACTTAAAGCGGTAAAAACACAACCACTTACGGATGAAGTTAGACAATATATGGAAGGAGACCACGTGAACGGCGATTCTTTATGAACCCGGAACAAGGGGTGAGAATTTATTGTAGCGGTACATAGCCATCGACTGGCCCGTTGGCGCAGTGGGTAGTGACCCTCTCTTCAGCTCCGCGGGTCGCGGGTTTGATTCTCGCCGAGGGCCAACATTTTCTATAAATGAATTTGTTGGCATTTGAGCCTGGGTGTATATTTATATTTAATTATATATTTAAAAAATATATATGTATATATTCACCAGTTGTCTGTCTACCATAACAAGTATTAAGTTACTTACTTTGGGGACAGATGACCGTGTGTGTAAGTGTCCCATATATTATATTATTTATTTATTTAATAGCTAGATGTAGAGAGGAATAGTATGTCTAGAACCTCGACCTTCCCACCATTGCTAATCTCTTTAAACGCTTCTCAAAGTCTTACTTTGAGAAAGCCGAGCTTCACCAGAACCCACTTATAACAGTGGCTTCCACTTTCATTAGTCACGACTCACCGAAAATATAGGCGTCCAAAAAGCGTCCTGTATGACCCTGACAATCAAATAACGATTGCAAACACAGACACATATAATACGCGCAAACAACGTCTTCGCGGTCCTAGTTTTTTGACGTCGGTCGGCTGTGGCTTCTCGCCATACTCCCGAGGCCATAATGACTAATCGTCATACTATTAGCCCTCCACTACACCGCCTAAGCCGTGGTCCGGCCTCACAGGAGGCACCCTTAGGACGACGTTCCCCGACGCTAGTAGAGCTTCTGCGCTCTACTCTCCGCCATTTCACAACATCGACGATGCTTCTGCGCTCCTGCCCGGTGACGCTGTAAAAGCCGTTAGGGCTAACAGCATATAGTCAATTCGAAAAAAAAAAGTATGTGTAGAATAAAGTAGAATACTTAAAAAAAATTGAGAAGAATGTTAAGAAATAATAGATAAAAAATAAAGTAATAATTGGGTAGGTGCGGCAGGATCCTAGGTATTTTTATTACTCGCGACCACCCGTTCCCCGAATAAGCAACGCTGACTTGGCAACTTTCGGTAAAAATAGTGTTTGAAATATTTAATTGTATTTTTTGATGCCCAAAAACAGGGATTCATTCCCAACCCACAACACACAACAACATTCCCCCCTCTCCCCCCCAAAACCTCGTGCTCGCTGAATTTCAGGTAAATCAAGAATCAAATACAAGATTAATTCATTTTAATACTGAAGATATGGGACAATTACACACACTCTGCCTCCCAAAGTAACTTAATACCTGTGTTATGGGTAACAGACAACTGCTAAATATATACATACTAGCTTTTATCCGCAAATTCGTTTGCGTGGAGTGTTGTCACGTAATAAATTGATAATACATGGCGCTTTTCAATGTCATGCTATTCCTGTAAATTAACAGAATTTCTATAGCTATATTATAAGGAATATAGGTGCCAAATTTCATCGAAATTGGTTCAGCGGATTCGCCGTGAAAGAGTAACAAACATACATCCGTACTCACAAACTACTGACCGACATAAGTACTGGTACACTCTCTCGAGCCGACCGACATAAGTACTGGTACACTCTCTCGAGCCGACGTAAGTACTGGAACACTCTCTCGAGCCGACGTAAGTACTGGAACACTCTCTCGAGCTGACGTAAGTACTGGAACACTCTCTCGAGCCGACGTAAGTACTGGAACACTCTCTCGAGCCGATCTAAGTACTGGAACACTCTCTCGAGCCGACGTAAGTACTGGAACACTCTCTCGAGCCGACCTAAGTACTGGTACACTCTCTCGAGCCGACCTAAGTACTGAAACACTCTCTCGAGCCGACGTAAGTTGTGGCACACTCTCTCGAGCCAACCTAATTACTGGGACACTCTCTCAAGCCGACCTAAGTACTGGTACACTCTCTCGAGCCGACGAAAGTACTGGTACACTCTCTCGAGCCAACGAAAGTACTGGAACACTCTCTCGAGCCGACGTTAGTACTGGAACACTCTCTCGAGCCGGTCTAAGTACTGGTACACTCTCTCGAGCCGACCTAAGTACTGGAACACTCTCTCAAGCCGACCTAAGTACTGGAACACTCTCTCGAGCCGACCTAAGTACTGGTACACTCTTTCGAGCCGACGTAAGTTGTGGCACACTCTCGAGCCGACGTAAGTACTGGAACACTCTCTCGAGCCAACGTAAGTACTGGAATACTCTCTCGAGCCGACCTAAGTACTGGAACACTCTCTCAAGCCGACGTAAGTACTGGAACACTCTCTCGAGCCGACTTAAGTACTGGTACACTCTCTCGAGCCGACCTAAGTACTGGAACACTCTCTCGAGCTGACGTAAGTTGTGGAACACTCTCTCGAGCTGACCTAAGTACTGGTACACTCTCTCGAGCCGACCTAAGTACTGGAACACTCTCTCAAGCCCACTCTCTCGAAAAATTGAAACTCTAGCTAGGTTTAATTTTATTGTTTATTGTATTCGAGAAAATGAAGAGAGAATTTACGTTGAATTTCAAAGACATTTTCGCTGTCTTACGTAAAGTCATGCTAGCTCATTTGGGGAACGGGTGGTCTAGGGAGATGAAAATACCTAGGTTCGAGCCCCACCTGCCCAACTATTTTTAATTTTTTTTTATATCTTTCAAAAAAATATCAAGCAAGGCTCAGTCACCCAGGTACTACAATTATTAACGCTTACACGTTTAGGTCGTGTTCCGACTTGCCTTGGATAGACAAGCAAATTTTATTTTGTTGGGTCGTTAATGAACCAACTTGTATCGTTAGTTGCTGTTGTTTTAATTTAGGTTTGGTAGAAACGCTCCTAAGTAATAATAAGTGTTCCTTGTTATTAGAATCTACTCCCTACTCGTATAATTGCTATAGACACACTGAACATTTTATGTGAGTAGATTCGTACATACCCAAATTAAATGTTCTGTGTTATTAAAATCTAACCTCAAATAATAAATTTTTTTTAATAATATATCAAGCTGAAAAGTTTGGTTGTTCGTTAGTTTGATTGTTTGAACGCTCTAATCTCAGAAACTACTGGGCCGATTTAAAAAATTAATTTAGTATAAGATAGTCCATTCATCGAGGAAGGCTATCGTACTAATATTATAAATCCGAAAGTTTGTGAGTAAACGGCAAATCTGCTAAACCAATATCGATGAAATTTGGCACAATTATTCCTTATACACCGGAATAACATATAGAAATCATGTTAATTCTACAGGAATAGGATGATACCAAAAAGCGCCATCTATTATCAACCCGCGACAGTCCACGCAAACGAAGTTGCGAGTAAAAGCTAGTAATAAAAAAATGTACGTGGATTGCTATTTTAATGGATTTAACATTAATTTACTTCAATACGTTAGTGCTCTTGTTATTTAGTTACTTAATGCGCGACTGAATATTATTAGGAGCGGGAACGGTGGGATCATCAACACGAGGTTGGGTACTAGTATCTTTATGTGGGTCAAATTAATTGTAAACAAAACTCACAAAATAAAAAAATTATCAACCTATCACGCGACAACAGTTCACGCAAACGAAGTCGCGGGTAAGAGCTAGTATTAACAAGTCTGTTAAACCCAGCCGCAAGAAATAAATCGCCGGTTCGATGCGCTCTTCCGCAGCCAACCGCTGCCGGCCGTACCGCCAGCGATGATCAAGCGTCGTCGCGAGGACAGGCACTTCGCGTCACTGGCGACGCCGCAACCGCAACCACTGCGGTCGGAGCCGCGGCTGCAACCGCAGCGATCGCAGCCGCAGCCGCAGCTACAGCCGCAGAGCCAATTGATCAATTGAGCAGCGAAGTAAATTAAATTTATTGAATATTTGTTGACGATTTCTTTTAAGCTTAGTAAAACTTATGTTAGAGCTTACACTTGCATATCATATCCGAGGTAATATCGTTACGAATCAATGATATGGTAGACTGTTACTTAAACATGTTGTTTAGTAATTTTAATGAAAAAAGGAAAACAAATAATAATATTGCCAATAATTGTTTTTCATCTATATGAACCATTAGTTATTTTATGATAAAGGAACATATTGGAACAACGCTGTATTAGAGATGCGAACAAAATAATCGAATATTTTATTAGTATAATCGATTTTTAATAATCAATTATCTGACCATTATTAATAAAAAAAAAATTAAATCGAGCATACTGATAACCCTCTTTTTCTTTTTTGTTTTTACTCACCTTTTCTTGATTTTTAAGACAACATATGAGTTGTTGTATTAAAACCAGTGTAACCGAATTTCGCAAACAGCGCATCTATGTAATTTTTATTCGTACTACTCTTTAATTAGTATTTATTGTAATTAATTATTAATATAAAAAAGACAAGTCTTTTTCAGGAAAAAATCCATCGACATTTATAATCGATTTTCGATTCGAGTAAATCAATTTATTTTGAAGAGACAAATCGATTATTAAATTATAGTCGATAATTATTTTTCTCGCCTAAATAAAATTCATTGACACAGTATAACACAATGTGACACAGAACAGTAGGTGCGCCTAAAAGTATCCACAGAAAAAAAACAAATGATCTATTTGTCTCTCTTTTTTATTTCATCTTCCTTTGTCCTTATCCCACTCTAAGTGGGATATATATATATATATATATATATATATATATATATATATATATATATATATATATATATATATATATCTCTCTCTCTCTTTACGCCGTGTGGTATCCGGCTGAATAGAATAGTACCACCCTCATTTCTTACCGACGTGTCGTAAAAGGCGATAAGATAAGTCGACCCGCCGTGTGGTATGCGGCTGAATAGAATAGTACTACCCTAATTTTTACCGACGTGTCGTAAAAGGCGACTAAGATAAGTCCACCTGCCGTGTGGTATCCGGTTTAGTAGAATAGACCACACTCTTTCTTACCGAGGTATCGTAAAATACGACAGAGGTAAGTTAATAATAATACGATACGACAGAGGTAAGTTGACGTCAGGCTGGCGGCCGGTCGTAAAAACGCAGCCAAATCATGTGACAGCATGTTTATAATATTGTGCCGACCCCACTTAGAGTGGACTAAGGGCAGGAAGATGATGTTGTTGCCATCTTTAATTAATATAGCATTTAGTTTATATTTTTAATGTATCATGTATCTTTTGAACACGTATGTAATGTATATATTGTTGATGGCCTAATAAAATATTATAAATAAATAAACAAAAATAAGTATGGGCCTCTCATCTTCCCTCTCTTATTATTTATCGGACACTCGCACTCCTGCCTGCATTTGGCTCCCCTACTCTATGTGCTCAATCTTCGTTGACAATTTTATTTCGTTCCAGAACGTATTCACCGCACCCCAACAGAACGTTAGAGAGCGTCGCTTCTTTAAGTGCGGAAAAAAAACTGATAACTTTAAAAAATAAAACAAATTCATATCATTCTTATTATGATTTTTCTAAATGTCTAATTGCTTAAGTTTAATTCAACAATTTTATTATAAACAGTTTTTAATATCCTTCTTTATTCATGTTAAATTAAAGCAATTCATAATTAATATGCCTAATTATATTCATAATTAATTGATTCATAGATTAAATAATAGTTTAGACATATAAAATTGAAATGAGAATTTTTAGTTTGTATAATTAAAATAATAATAATTATTATGATTTTTCTAAATGTGTAAATTACTTAAGTTTTATTCAACAATTTAATTATAAACAGTTCTTAATTTCCTTGTTTATTCATGTTAAATTAAAGCAATTCATAATTAATTGATTCATAAATTAATTGCCTAGACATTTAAAATTGAAATGAGAATTTTAAAATTATTAGTTTTTAATTTTAGTTTTATTGTTTAATTAATAAAAAATTATCAATTATTTTTTTTATTTTCCCTTCCCTCACTCTAGCCGTGAGTGTAATATATATCAGCAAAATAAAAGTAAAGTAAAATAGCGGCCTATTACTCTCCCACTGCTGGGAATAGGCCTCTTCTCGACGTTTTTGGAGAGACGGTTTAGAGCTAAGACCTACCACG
The DNA here is from genome assembly GCA_947086495.1 of Morpho achilles. Lineage (NCBI taxonomy): Eukaryota > Metazoa > Arthropoda > Insecta > Lepidoptera > Nymphalidae > Morpho > Morpho achilles. The sequence continues at coordinate 8,200,329 of CAMTZB010000022.1, read as the reverse complement.
CTGCTCCAATGCGGATTCACAGGTTACACATATCCCTAGAATTCTCTAGAGATATGCAGGTTTCCTCACAATGTTTTTCTTCACCGAGAAGTGTGTGATAAATTGCAATTATCAATTAGACACATAAGTTTTAACAGAAAAACTCATTGGTGTCTGCCCGGGTTCGAACCCGTGACCTCCTCGAAAGAGTCACACGGTGTTAGCGCTGGGCTATCACAGCTCAGAAAAATAATCATCGTGACTATGACGATTACAATACCTGAAGTGCTCAAATAACTTAATTAAAATGCTTACAAAAGGAAAGTATTCGTTATTAAAATTTTATTACTAACTGTTAAAAAAGACGGGATGTTGGTCATCTTTAATATGTGTGTCACCTTAATATTATACCTTATACCTTTAGCTATCATGATGACATTGGAGATAATGTAACCTACCAAATTAAATTCAAATTCAATTTTTTTTATTGAAATAAACTTGTAAACAATTGCATCTGAATCGTCAATTCTACTGCTGGTTCTGAAAGCTGTTCCTACCGAGAAGAGCCAGCAAGAAACTCGGCGGTTGCTCTTTTAACATAATATTTATAACATTAAGTCATTACTATCTTGTACAGGGTCGGACAGTAGCTATACCCACGCATTCTTATCATCTAAATAATCCTCAACAGTATAGAAGGCTTTTTTATCAGCCACTCTTAGCAAAGCTAAAATTCATTGCGGAATTTTATTAGAGAATCTTATACCCAAACCCACAAACGAATTTTGTACCTTTGCAAGGCGCAAAGCAGGAGCCGCAAGCTTATGTCGGTTCCTGCTTTGTCTATTGTATACATCACCTATCGTTCTATAACTCTTTATATTTTTATGTACAAAAATTAAATTACTTAAAATGTACTGTGAAGCAAATGTACGAATACCTATTTCCTTAAACTTCTCTCGCAGGGAATCACGCGGACTTAAATTGCAAATGCCACGTATGGCTCTTTTTTGTATAACAATTTTTTTTTTCATTATCCGCGCATGTACCCCATAGCAATATTCTATAAAACATAATGCTATGGCAGTAAGCAAAATAAAAGTAAGTAAGTAAAATGATCTCAAAATATACCAAACATGGTAAAAGCGCAAAGTTGTTGCTACTAAAGTCTGCCGTCATATACTACCGCATACAATATACATAAGAAAAATGGCTTAAGCTGTTACATAAAGAGAAACATGAATAACGTCGGGGAGCGTACATGAAGCGTATGGGGGCGTACTTTGTGCTTATGTTATGTATAAAATTATTTGAAATTTTAACATATATACATATTATATACAAACAACTAATTTACCTTGTAAAGGTCATAAATAAAATATAAATAAAATAATATACAGAAATAAAATATAAATAAAATAATACATCTCTTTTGAAGGAATTTCCAAATTTCAGCTTGGACTGAACTTTGTCTTCATAAAACTATAAAAATACCTATTTAACTTTATGTGTGTAAATCGTATTTCTTTCTTTTCAATAACAGCTTAAACATATGATAGGCACTTATAAATAAAGTAAAAATTTAGTAGCAATATGTACTTTTATTTCTATAGCTATTTCGTATACGGCACTATCTTAAGCAAGTTTGTAAACATGTCATTATGTCAAACGGTAACTTCAATAACTTGTTACTTGTTGTCAAAGTCAAAATAAACAAATAGGTAGGAATATGTAGGCTATTATAGGTAATTTGTGATATTTTCAAAATATAATCTTCTGTCTATGCTAATATATAAAGCTGAAGAGTTTGTTTGTTTTGTGTTTGTTTGATTAATTGATTTTTTAAACGCGCTCATCTCAAGAACTGCTTGATCGATTTAAAAAATTATGTATGTAAGATATAATGTAAGATAGTCCATTTATCGACGATAGCTATAGGCTATACAATATTGCGTTAAGACGAATAGGAGAGGAGCAGCAATAAAAAATAGTACAAAAACGGCAAAATTTAAAGATTTCCTTGCGTGCGCTGTGTAAACGGTAATAGTTATTTAAAATCATGTATTACAAAATTATTACATACGAGTTAAATACATACTAAATACATACGAGTCAGTCGCTGAGTTCGCGTTCCTGCTTTCGCGCAGGGATGTGACTTAGAGTATAAAAATCGATTAATAAATAATCAATTCTTTTCCCTATAAAAATAATCGATTTTTCTTATCAAAATAATCGATTATTAACAATCGATTTATTTCTTTTTAATATAAATAATTAATTGAAGTAAAAAGGCTTATTAAAGTGGGCAACTGCCAATAAATAATAACAGATGAGCTTTTTGTGAAATTCCATTGAAATGCGTAAGTTTGGCTTTATAGGTATCATCCGACAGTGCATATGTAATATGTAAATATTAAAAAACAAGAAAAAAGAGTGTAACGAGAAAGAGTATGATTAAAATAATCGATTTTAAAAAATCTAATTTTTATGAAAAATTTGGTTATTAAAAATCGATTATATTGAAAAAATAATAATAGATTATTATTAAAATCGATTATTTTTGCACATCTTTTACGGACTCCAAAGTCCAAACGTGCGGAAGTTAATGATGTCCCAGCCTAATGAAATGAATTCCAAATGAAAATAAAGCTGATGCGGCATTACATCTACCGAAGAAATCTTATTGGTTAAAAAAGATAATCCATCATTATTAGATTTAGTTTCAACTGTGTAGATAGTTTTAGTAGGTGTAGTTTAGTTGTAATTTTAATTTAAAATAAATTATTTCTTAAAACTATTTTTCTTCAAACCTCTCGCTGCTGCTGACGACATTAAAAATTTGATTTATTATTTGTAGGTAGCTGTCCGGCAACGCGCTGCTGTGGCTCAATCTGGTTCCGAATTCCCCTCGAAACAGAACTCAACAGTCAAAAAAATTTTCAATAGTCACCAATCTTTATAGGAACATCCGCTGGATCAATTTTATACTTATTTGAAAATTACATTAAAACCAGCCATTTAGGAGTGTATAAGGGACGTCTAATTTACGAAAATCAGACGTTCAAGACCGGACAAAGTGGAGGAAAATGAGTAGGAAAGCGGACCCCGGTCTTCGGGCAGTGTTTCCACGCTGAATGGCTAAGTTGATTCTGTGCGAAAATGGAGCCAGCTCTCTTTTTACCTGAAGATTCAATTAACCGAGGTGTTGAAATGGATAAAAAAATTGCACTTTGACTCCATGGCCCTAGCTAGGGTCTCAACTGCAAACAGCACAAATATATACGCATACTGCCGCCGTTTGTCGGATTCGGTCATTTCCGCCGCAGCTCCAGGTCTTAACGTTGTGTCCCTGATATGTATGTATATGATAAAATAATTTTGAAATCAATTACAGAAACACCAAAGTAGTCTCTTTTGGAGTAGGAGTAATATGCTAAGACAATTAAATACACTTCCTCACTTATTAAGGCTTTATTATATCCTTTTGTCTTTTATTCATATTTATTTTAAATTAAAAATGCCTATTGTGTTTTATATTATATTTCACTTCTTGGCTACAGGTGCTTGTTCATCAATAGGATCTAGCTAGGAAATAATGTCCACACCTGCTCCACCACCAAATTGATGTTCAAGCTTTTCCAATACAGTTTTTAAGTCTTTTTCAATTACCAGACATGGTTCTACTAACTTGCCGCCTCTGTAATATAAGAACTGTAAAGAATATGTGTCTAGTAGCATACATTTTGTCATATTAATAGTTATTCTGGATTATATTAATCATATAGATTTTTTTAAAACATGTGTCTTTTATTCCATAGAGTAAACAATCTGTATGAACCTATTAAATCTACTTAAACTGGAAAAAGCTGAACTGAAACTGAAAAAAAAAATGGATTCTTTTCCCTATTAAAATAATCGATTTTTCTTATTAAAATAATCGATTATTAACAATCGATTTATTTCTTTTTAATATAAATAATTAATTGAAGTAAAAAGGCTTATTAAAGTGGGCAACTACCAATAAATAATAACAGATGAGCTTTTTGTGAAATTCTAATGAAATGCGTAAGTTTGGCTACATAGGTTCATCCGACAGTGCATATGTAATATGTAAATATTAAAAAACAAGAAAAAAGAGTGTTACGAGAAAGAGTATGATTAAAATAATCGATTTTAAGAAATCAAATATTATCTAATAGTAATAGGTTGCTACTAAATATTGAAACGACTAGTGTCTTGGTATAGTATGATATCTACCATCTTAACTACTTAGACTTGCCTGCTTGGAGTAGGAATTCATGAATCTTGGAAGTACTAAAGGAACACTTTATTTTAAATATATATTATATAATTTTTTTAAAATTAATATCTAATGTTCTTTTAATAATTTAGACTGTAAGGATGGCATATGCACACAGTTTTATACTGTCGCAATGCCATCCTTGCAAATGTAGCATATATGTATATTTAAATAAATAAATAAATAAAATAAACTTTCAAAACCTGTCACAGCTAGAGCATTATTATATATAAATATGATTCTTTTGTAGATAATAAGTTAAAGTTTTAACTATTTTGATTATATTGTTAATTTTATTTCATTCCACAATCTTATATATTTTATACTATTTTAGTTAGATCATTTGGTGCATTATCTTCGAGGCAAATTGAGGCAAGATAATAATAATAATAATATGATTCTATTCTTTATTTATTGGTACTCACGCTCTTCTTTGTTTGTATTTTCTTATTTTATCGAGGAACAGTTGTTGCCTTTTGTGTCGCTGCTAAGTTTCTCGTTACCACAAATGATGTGCGAGCTGCTCGTATTGATAAAGAATGCATCTGAAAATCAATATCACAACTTTAAAAATTAGTTACATAACTACAATTTTTTCTGTAATAACAATTTATGTGTTATGTACACAAATATTCCAGGTAAGGATAAGAAACAGAATATAAAATATAAATCGACCAAATGTCATTTATGACCATAAACTAATCTTTCAGCACACACATAGACCTAAGTAAACTTTTATTTGAAGTCTACCCAATTTGTTTATTTTGTCATCGAGATATTTATCATACACTACCATTTATATATATTTAAAACATATTTACTAATAATTTTTACTGTTATATAAGGAATAGAATGGTAGTCATATTTTAATACCCTGTCTATAAAATTGTCACAATCGACAGTTTATACAAGAACTTTACCGTCAGAATGTCATAAAATCTTTGCTTGTAAATATTTTTTTCTTATAAATATCGTTCCCGCCATTTTTTGGCGCTATTTTTATAGAAGTTGCGTCATTTGAAAAAAGCGTCCCTGTAGGATTTTTTGAGAAGTTTAAAATTAAAGAAGAATAATAATAAGAGAAGAATAAAAATTCAAAATCGTTTAACCGAGCTTTAAATTGTTAATAAAAACGAGTTGAAAATTTTTATGGGATAAAAATGGACATTAAAGATTTAGAGAAACTTGCAAATCGCAAACGCCTTCTTGATGAAATTGGGAAGGTTGGAGGAAAAGTGTCAAAAGCAAATGCAAAGCTTATTAAACTACAGGTAAATGAGATAAGGTCACTTGTTATAGTAAAAGTAAAGTAAGTAAGTAAGTAGTGGCCTGTTACTCTCCCACTGCTGGGAATAGGCCACTTCTCTCCGTTTTTGGAGAGAAGGATCGGAGCTAAGACCTACCACGCTGCTCCAATGCGGATTGGTAGGTTATACATATCTCCATAATTCTCTAGAGTTATGCAGGTTTCCTCACGATGTTTTCCATTGCGACCCATGGAGCCGAAGAGGCTGATCCAGAAAGCCTACTATACTGTTGAGGATTACTTGGAAGATAAGTATGTGGGATATAGCTCGCTTAGACTTGTACAAGACAGTAATGACTAAATGTAACTAGTTATAAGTTTTATGATGAAAAGAGCAACCGTCGAGTTTCTTGCTGGCTCTTCTCGGTAGAGACAGCTTTCCGAACCAGCAGTAAAATTGACGGATCAAAAGTACTTGTTTACAAGTTTATTTGAATAAAGAATATTTTGAATTTGAATTTGAATTTGAAGGCAGGGCCACCTGCGCCAACGAGCCACTCAAGTTAATTCTATTATTTTTCCATTATTTGTTTGAAAGCGTGATTTTCAGTTGTTTCAACTTTAAGAGTAATGCATGTATCGGATAAAAATGCATAGTCGACATATAGGGTTGCCACCCGTACTATATTATATAGTATCGTACTATATTTTAGTCAGTTGTACTATATATTATAGAAAAATAATATAGGACGAAAAATACTATAATTTTATCGCTAATTCAAGTCCGCACTTTTTCAAATTAACTGTGAATGGAACACACCCGCACCGCTGCATAGCGAATTTTTGAACGATTTTCATTCATGTACGTATGGGGCTTAGTTAGTTGGTATCACTCACTAACTCTTTTGTCATTGTCACATTTTAACGTCAACGTCACTTTTTCAATTAATGCTACCTTAACGAATATTGGGGTAATTTTTGACTATTTCTTCTTCTTTTTCTTCTTCAACCGATGGACGTCCACTGCTGGACATAGGTCTCCTCATGGGATCTCCAGAACACACGATTTTGTGCCGCTTGTATGCAGCGGCTCCCCGCGACCCTTTTGAGGTCGTCTGTCCATCTAGCAGGGGGTCTTTGACTATTTATTATCGGATTAAAATTACAACAAAAACATGGAGAGTGGTGATGTTTCTTGTACGCCTCCCAAGAAGAAATAAAGGAAAAAAGGCTTCAAAAACAGTTAAATGGATTTAATATAGATGTGTACTATTTTTTTCATGAATTTCTCAAAAGTACTATACTTTTTTGATTTAACAAAAAAAGTACTATGTTCTTAAAAAAAAGGTGGCAACCCTAAGTCCACTGTACATATTTTATCATTACACATATTTTCTATTTACTTTAGAAATATATATACTTTATAATATATACTTTAGAAATTTTTAGAAGAAGAATTTTTAGAGAAGAGTAGAATAGACCAACCTCATTTCTTACCGAGGTGTCGTAAAAGGCGACTAAGGTAAGTTGACCCGCCGTGTGGTATCCGGTTTAGTAGAATAGACCACCCTCTTTCTTACTGAGGTGTCGTAAAACACGACAGAGGTAAGTTGACGTGAGGCAGGCGGCCGGTCGTAAGAACGCAGTCAAATCATGTGACAGCATGTTTATAACATGTTGTGTCGATCCCACTTAAAGTGGGATAAGGGCAGGAAGATGAAAATATTTATGATGAAAATATAGATATTTTTATATAGCAAAATAATTTTGTTTTTACTTCTGTATTTTGGATCTGCGCAAAGTAACGCCTAATTCTACAGGTTATTTTAACCCATTTTAGAACTAAAAAAGATGTATACGTTTATTTTACAGGTAGCTCACGATACCGCGTTCTGGGAATTGAAAGAGAGGTCGGTCAGAAAGAGAGCGAGAATGAGACATTGCAGCAAAACATGGTCACCCTCCAAATGGAGTACGAGACCTTGTCCACGAAGAATCAAGAGGAGTTGCAACGTAGGCCAGAAGTCTTAAATAAGTATGTTTATTAATGGAGTTATGCTATGCCGTGTGGTCTCCGGCTGAGTAGAATAGACCACCCACATTTCTTACCGAGGTGCCATAAAAGGCGACTAAGTTAAGTCGACCCTCCGTGCGGTATCCGGTAAAGGCAGGAAGATGATGAAGCTTCAATAGAATAACGGTTTTACCGCTGGACTATCACAGTTATCTTAGGTATCACTTTAATATTAAATTAAGTTAATCTTGTATGTATGTAGGTTTCATTTCCGAGATTCCGAAAAAAAAAGAAAATATATATATATATATATATATTTTCTTTTTTTTTCGGAATCTCGGAGTCGGCTCCAACGATTTTACTGAAATTCAGCATGTAGAGGGGTTTTGGGGGAGAAAAATCGATCTAGATAAGTTTTATTTAAAAAAAATGTATTTTTTGAAATTTACGTTGACTACAATCACAATTTTCCGTCATTCTGTCAAACGTAAAGTCATTGTGGTTCATTTGGGGAACGGGCGGTCTAGAGATTTGAAAATACCTAGGATCGATCCCCACCTGCCCTATTATTTTTTCATTTTTCTTTTTATTTATTTTTTAATTTTTATTTTTTTTACATCATTTTAAAAATTACCGACTCGGTCAGGTACTATTTATTAATTATTATTGCTCCATCCCCCAACACAACTGTCCAAGGGTTTGAAGCCGCGACCTCCTGGTATAGGGTATCGCTTACTGTTGGGCTATCACGTCTTATCTCTTAGGATTGCTGCTAACCAAACGATGTCCAAAGTACTACAAGGGCACCGGGAACGGGTGATGGAGTCAATAGTCAAGATCGAAGCGGTCAAGGCGGTGTTGTGCGACGCTTATATGAAGGCGGACAATGTCGTACGCGATCTGAAGGAAACACACATTAAAGAGATGGAGAAGGCGAAACACAAAATAGAGTTGCTCGAACGGACAAGTACGTTTAAGAATATATATGTAATTTATAGAATTAGGCGTTACTTTGCGGAGGTCCATAATACAAAAGTTTTGAGAATATTATTTTGCTATAATCCGCGATAAAAGAAAATATGTGTAATGCTCAATGTAGAATGTACTATTCGTTCTCATACCTGATACATGCAGAATTTGTAAGAAAGACGCACTACCCGACACCGATGGCACAACAATACACAAGCACTGCACACATTCACCACCACAATCTCAACAATTGTTTCGCCCCGTAACCGAAGCATCGTCAGGAGATAGACTCCACGACAAAATCGTAAAGCGAAACATTGCTTGCTTAGGTAAAAAATAAATAGTAAATTCTTTTATCGCGGATTATAGCAAAATAATATTCTCATTACTTTTGAATATATATGATTAAACAAGTATTATTCGGCGGTTTCACCCGCGTAATTTTTATTTTTACACCTTATTATATTTTCATAACGGATTCCTATTTAAAAAAAAATGTAATATAGCCTGTTGCTCAGTAAAGATGCAGCTTTCGAATGGTGAAAGAATTTTTTAAATCGGTCCATTAGTTTCTGTGTGAAAACATTACAAAGATACATACATTTTTTTCCTCTTTATAATATTATGTATACTAAATACATATATGGGACACTTACACATAGCCGAGTGGTATCCGGCTAAGTAGAATAGTACCACTCTCATTTCTTACTGAGGTGTCGTAAAAGGCGACTAAGGTAAGTCGACCCGCCGTGTAAAATCCGGCCGAGTAGAATAGAACAACCTGATTTTTTACCGAGGTGTCGTAAAAGGCGACTAAGGTAAGTTGACCAACCGTGTGTTATCCGGTTTAGTAGAATAGACCACCCTTTTTCTTACCGAGATGTCTTAAAATACGACAGAGGTAAGTTGACGTGAGGCAGGCGGCCGGTTTTAAAAACGTAGCCAAATCATGTGATGTTTATAACATGTTGTGCCGACTCCACTTAGAGTGGGATAAGGGCATCAAGATGATGATGACAGCTCATTACATTTTTATAACGGATCCCTATTTTTTTTTAAATGTACTATAGCCTGTTGCTCAGTAAAGATGCAGCTTTCCAATGGCGAAAGAATTTTTGAAATCGGTCCAGTAGTTTCTGTGTGAAAACATTACAAACATACATACAAATTTTTCCTCTTTATAATATTAGTATAGATTATATGGGACACTCACACACTCGGTCGTCCGTCCCCAAAGTAATTTAATACTGGTGTTATGGGTGACCGACAACTGGTGAATATATAAGTGACCTGTGTGACTCAGTCACTTATATATTAAGTGGCCTTGCTCATAATTTTTTTTTTCAAAGATATTCCTTTCCTTGCGTGTGCTGAGTAAACATTAATAGTTATTCGAAAACCATGTACTTCAAAATTGTTCCCCTCTAAGAGTTCTAAATAAAAGTCCGCGACAGCATATGTCTAGCTTTTAAAGTTAACTCACTTTAACCATTTTTATGGTTATCAAAATAGTATATTGCGGTTTTAATCTAATTGCTAGCACTAATATATAAAGCTAAAGAGTTTGTTCGTTCGATTGTTTGAACGCGCTAACCTTAGAAACTACTGGACCCATTTGAAAAAATGGGTGAGTTGAAATTTTGGAAAGTGAAATGTTGAGTGTTAGATAGTCCATTTGTCGAGGAAGGCTAAAGACGGCTATAGGCTATAGATACATAACATCACGGATTGGCAATAAGAAATTAAAGCTTACCTTGCGTTCGCTAAGTAAACGGTGAAAGTTTTTCAAAAACCTCTTATAATTGTTAGCCTCACACACTTTAATAACACAATACTTTACTTTTAGGACGTATTAACTCCTCGATGGTTAGTATTGGAATGCATAAAGCTGTTGAATGTCGTTACAGAACAAGACTCGTTTCACAATCTTTTACATTCATTCGTTCGGTCCCACCGAATGACAGACAACATATTATGGTAGACAAAATATTTCCTCATTATCATTCTATTGCTAATAACGTATCTATTTATATTTTATAATTTATATCTGATTATTATAAGTATGTCTAACAATTATAAAAATTATATCGAGTATTAGTACGCATATCTAACAGAAGCTAACATAATTATCTCACGATAACGATTTTTATATGTTCAAAATTTCAATACCTATGGGAAAAAAATATTTTATACTGATTTTCATGCGGGCGAAGCTGCTGCCACAGCTAGTCTATACTAATATTATAAATATATTATACTGTAGACAGCAGCATTTTAAATCAGTGTTAATTTGTTGCTGCTAGTAACACTTCATAATTCCCCTCATCCAGGAGTATAAAAGTGGTCAGGTCAAGATCAGAGGTCTCTTTTAACGATCGGTACTCGCGTGGGAAAACTCTGTTAGTTGATCTGTTCACGTCAGCCATTTTGTTTTTATTTGTTTGGTTTACAAATGTATTAATTTTGTTCTCTTTTTATAAATCCTACTTTGGATCCTGACAATACTATATAATATTAAAATATAATATTAAAATATTATAAAGAGGAATTTGTATGTATGTTTGTAATGTTTTCACACAAAAACTACTGGACCGATTTCAAAAATTCTTTCACTATTGAAAAGCTGCATCTTTACTGAGCAACATAGACTATATTCGAAAAAATAGCGATCCTTTATAAAAATGTAATAAGGTGTAAATAATATGTCATACAAATTTGTCATCGCATGCGCTGCGAAAACTATTGATATATTTATCAAATCAAATCAAAATATCTTTAGTAAAATAAGCTCTTTCAAGCACTTTTGAATCGTCATGGATCAATATCATTAATGAAGCTACAACTGGTTCGGAATGTTGCTCTTACCGAGAAGAACCGGAAAGAAACTCGGCGGTCAATCTTTTAAATATTTTAAATTTTACATTATTAAACAGCAGTCTTGTATGAAGCTGAAAGGGTTTTCAAATCCAGGCTTTTTTATCATCCTAATAATCTTCAATTTTGTAATATGCTTTACGCATATCTCATATACTTAATTTAAACCTTTCTGTAGACTGATCTAGTAGTGACTGCGGAATTTTATTGTAAAAGCGATTACCGAGACCATCGAATGAGTTGCTAACTCTGCTGAGTTGCGACACAGGTATCACAAGCTTTTTGTGACCTCTCGTATGTCTATGATATACATCTAACAAACATACATTTAACAAAAATAAATCTATAGTCCGACTTAGTAGACTTTCCACTGAGATCGGTATGTACGCGGGTGAAACCGTGGGATATTACTAGTTAAAAATAAATGAGGTTTCTCCAGTTACTATGTCAAACGAGCACCAGGCCCAGCTGGCCGAGGCGTTCTCAGCCTGCAAGCAGAAGGCGGATGAGGATCTGAACGAGCTAAAGAACAAACTAGAAGAGGTAGGAAGGACAAACTATCTTAAACTGTTAGCGACTTTAACAAACAGCTTGATATGTCCAAAGTTGATATTGAAAAGTTCTGTGACAATTTACTTAGTAATAAAAACCATGGACAGACATTAACCGATACAACATTAATATGAACAATAATAGTAGAATCAATATTCTACATGGCGGCTATCACAAACGATATATAAGATCATCATTATCATTCTCCTGACAATATATATATATATCTATATATATATATATATATATAGATATATATACGACCGGACGTCTGACGTCAACTTACCTTAGCCGGATTTTACGACACCTCCATAAGAAACAGGGTGGTCATTATTACTCAGCCTGATACCACACAGTGGGTCTACTTACCTTAGTCGCCTTTTACGACACCTCGGTAAGAAATGAGTGTAGTCTATACTACTCAGCCGGATACCACACGGCGAGTCGACTTATTTTAGTCGCCTTGCATGGTGTCAGAATTAAGTTTTACATTTTTAAAATCGATTGCAGGTATAAAGGAATGTAAGATTGCAAATTATTATATAACAAATACATTAAACTATCCTTAAATATTATAAAACACTGTGACCCGTTTGTTCTCAAACTCAAAATCTACTAAATGGATCTTTGACAGCACAGTGTTAACAGAGTTAATCTAAACTAAATATATTAAAATTTACTAATTTAGATAACAAATAGCAATTTAGCATGTACAAATAAAACAATGTAACAAAAATTATGTCTAGGTTATAAGCTCGCACGAAACTGACTTAGAAAAGCTCAAAGAGCATGTTACTGCAAAAACTAAACAAATTAAAGAACTATCAGAAGGTCTTAACAATGCAATAGAAGAGTCCAGAACGAAAAGTGAACATGTTAAATTACTGGCAAAAAAGGAAGAGATTTTGAAGCAAATCATTGCCGAGAAAGTTGTCGCACTTCACTGTTACAGGTAAATTGCTTAACTCTTTTAAAAAAATGATAAGGATAATGTAGTCGTCACAAGTATGTAAAAGCAAGTAAGTAAGTAGCGGCCTGTTACTATCCCACTGCTGAGAATAGGCCTCTTCTCTCCGTTTTTTTTTGGAGAGAAGGATTGGAGCTAAGACCTACCACGCTGCTCCAATGCGGATTGGTAGGTTACACATATCTCCAGAATTCTAGAGATATGCAGGTTTCCTCACGATGTTTTCCTTCACCGTAAAGCGTGTGATAAATTGCAATTATCAATTAGACACATAAGTTTTAATAGAAAAACTCATTGGTGTCTGCCCGGGTTTGAACCCATGATCGTCTCTAGAGATTCACACGGTCGCACCGCTGGGCCATCACAGCCTCAAAGCCACAAGTATGTATTAGAATTATATTGCCTGGAAATCCGCTCAGGTTACCCTATTGCCTATTGCCCCATTGCCTAAAAAAGTAAATTCCTATGAATACAAGGATTTCCGTCCTATTTCCATATTGCCTTTCCTTTCTAAAGTCCTAGAAAAATTAGTTCATCATCAATTAAGTCTTTTCCTTAATACTGACAGCGTCCTTAACTCCCTTCAATCTGGTTTCCGTCCTGGCCATAGTACTGCTACGGCGTTGATCAAGGTAACAGACGATATTCGATGGGGCATGGACAATAAACAGCTCAAAATTCTTACTTTACTGGATTTTAGCAACGCCTTTAATACGGTAGATTTTGACATATTGCTGAGCCTACTACGTTCTCTAAGCATGTCTCCGTTAGTGATTGGGTGGTTTCAGAGTTACCTTAAGGGGCGCCGACAGCGAGTTCGCATCGACGATACATTATCGTCGTGGTGTGATGTGCAAGCGGGAGTTCCTCAAGGAGGCGTGTTGTCACCACTTCTTTTTGCCATCTTCATCAATAAAATATCTCAAAGAATCACTTCTCTCTACCACATGTATGCAGATGATATCCAAATTTATACCCAGTCAAAACTTGAAAATCTCTCCATGGCTGTTTCTGCCATTAACAATGAGCTTGCCTCTATTTCTGACTGGAGCAAATCCTTTGGCCTGAAAGTTAATCCAGACAAGTCGCAGGCTATTGTTATTGGCAGTCGAAGCATGATATCAAGGCTTGACAGGGTATACATACCACCTGTTGTATTTAATGGTGTTGTTTTGCCATACTGCTCAACTGTAAAAAATCTTGGAGTCCATTTTGATTCATCTTTATCCTGGACAAAACATATGAAAGAGTTGAGCAGAAAAACTTTTGCGTCAATGAGTTCTTTACGGCGTTTACGATCATTTCTACCAATACCTACCAAAATTATGTGAGCACAATCTCTACTTCTTACTATTCTCGACTACGCCGATGTAAGCTTTCCCAATTTAACCAAAGGCCAGTTGAACAAGCTTGAGCGACTCCAAAATCTCTGTATTCGGTTCATATTTGGACTACGCAAATATGACCACGTTTCTGAATTTCGTGCAAAGCTCAGATGGCTACCTATACGTTTTCGCCAGAATATGCATATACTTTGCCTTCTGTACTATGTGTTATTTAATCCTATGGCTCCTTCTTACTTGAAGGAAAAGTTTAAGTTTCGTGGTGCACTAGATCGCATTATGAGGACTACTGAATATTTAAAATTGAAAATGCCTTCTCATAATACAGTTTTTTATGGTATCTCATTTACTGTTATAGCTATCAAACTTTGGAGTTCACTGCCTCCGACTATAAGACAGGCTAAATCGTTGAACATCTTTAAAAGATTGGTGAAGAAACATTATCTTGCACTATCTGCTTAGACTGACGACGACTTTATCTATGTATTTATATATACATTTTAATATTTACATATATATATTTATATATAAGCATATATATTACATATACATATATATAGGTGTATATATATTTGTTGTTTATGTATTCGTGTATATTTAATGTAAGTTTATTGTATATAGAGAAATATAATTTATAAACTCCGTGGTACACTATCCTACCAGTTATTTTGTTCAGCTCCATAATGTTTAAGGTTGCCTGGAAGAAATCGCTGGTTAGCGATAAGGCCGCCTTATTGTACCTGTGTTTGTGTATAAATGTCTGTAATATTTCTGTTCTGTGTACAATAAAGAGTATTCTTTCTTTCTTTCTTTCTAGATATAAATTTTGCTGTTCCGAAAGAAATGACAGAGTCTTTCCAATATCACAAGGAATATAGTGGTAGATAGAGCTTTCTCTCTATGCGCGGCCAGGCCCTCGTGGGTTTAAATAAAAACTAAAGTACCTGATTGTTATTGTGCTGGCCTTTGCCTCACCACTCCTTTTTGGAGAGAATTGTTAAAGAATAGACGCGCCACGCAGCTCCAATGCGGTTTAGTAAATTATACATATCTCCAGAACTCCCAAGAGCTTCTCTAGGTTTTCTCACCATGTTTTCCTTTACAGAAAAGCATGTGACAAATTGCAAATATCAATTAGACAATTTTTAACTGAAAATTCATTGGATCTTGCCTTTAGTTTGAACCTGTGATCACCTTAAACAAGTCGTAAGTTCCCGTCCCTTGTTCCCCGTTCCCTTAAATCGTACTTAAATGGCTTAATTTAGGCAAAGCTGCTAGCGCCTAGCCTGCGGTTTAGACCTTGGTCTTAAATTCAAATTCAAATTCAAATTCAAAATATTCTTTATTCAAGTGGACTGTTTACAGTACTTTTGAATCGTCAAATGTTTTAAAGAAGCTACCACTGATTCGGAAGTTTGCTCCTACCTAGAAGAATAAGCAAGAAACTCGGCGGCTAATCTTTTAAAAAATTATTACAATTTGATGGTTACATGATAATCGTTGCAGCTGGATGCGTAGCTGACTGCAGTTAAGATAGGTATTTATTTAGGTATTTAAATAAATAGGTATTTTACGGTCTTAATGGCTTTATTTAGGTAATAAGCCTAGCCTGCTGTTTAAACTTTGGTAGGGTAGGGCAGATTTGGGTAGGATGTTTGTGAAGGTTCTAGGTATATTCTATTTTGTCTCGGTTATACGAGAACTTGTCGGTACAGGATGGTTGGTCACCTCCTGTGACGGACTATTACATTCATTTCCCCATTTTGGAATATGGGTTACATTGCTGTCCTGACAGTGTGAACTGCTTTAACCTACCAGTCACTTTAAAAATTCTGATATCCCTAAAGGGGATATTTGTTAGGTCCTCAACTTCAACTTCGTCCTTACCTAGTATCTCCCAACATATCAGCGAGTACACGGGGCACGCAGCCATAATATGACTGCTCGTTTTTTCCTCACCACACTTTGGGTCCGCTCATGGGTCATCTTTCTTTATTCTCAATATTGTTAGGTGTTTAATTGGTTTAGATTTTGTAACTCCCAGCTTGATGCGTCATGTTGGAATGTGGTGTCTGCTTGAGGAAACAACTAAAATAGTCTCCTATGATGAATTAATATTACTGTTAATCGTTGAGCTGTAATAGCCTAATTGTGTAACCCTGTCACTCTTTCAACGGAGTCACGGGTTCAAACCCCGGGAAGGCATCAATGAGTTTTTCTGTTTAAACTTATGTGTCTAATTGATAATTACAGTAATTTGTCGCACGCTTTTCTGTGAAGGAAATCATCGTTAGGAAACTTGCAAATCTCTAAAGAATCCTGGAGATATGTGTAACCTACCAATCCCCATTAACACAGCGTGGTAGGTCGTATCTCCTACACTCTCCAAAAACGGAGAGGAAACCTATGCCAGCAGTGAGATAGTAACAGGCCGTTCCTTTTTTTAATCGTTTTGATTTTAAAAGAGTCTGATATTATAGAGTGGCCTCCGAAGTTGAAAGTAAGGAACGAGAAGCGACGATTGAAAAAATTGATAAAAAGATAGATGCCATCGATGGCATTTTGTCTATGACTACCATGAACCTCCAGAAAGGCATTGAGCACAGGAAAAGTCTCGAGAAGGAACTGAAGAATGCTAAAAGAGAGAGGGAACTTGAAATGTCAAGTTCCGTAGAGAGACAGACTGCATTAAACACTCAGCTAGCTCAACTGGAACCGACGATTAAGGTAACCCACATTCTGTATATACTAACACTCGTATGTTATACAGAGTCATAACATTTTTAATGCAACACCATTAACTTTTGCATTCATAACAATTTAGTGTTATCAGTTAATATTATGTATTTTACACTCTATGTGTACTTATTATAAACCAAAATCCTCAAAAGCTGTCGTTCTGTATGTGACGTTTTTTTTTTTAAAATGTACTGAATGTTTTAGACAGTTTTCACTTAAAGATAGCGTAATTCTTGCGAAAAATTTAGTTTAATCGAACATTATGGTTTTACGTAAATTGTGTTGAAGACAACGCGCAGTTGAAAAAAAAACGCGCCAGCTGGGAGTATTAGACGCGTATGTAATCCAACAGAGATAAAATAAAGTAAAAACACTACAAAAAAGTCTGCGACAGCATGTCTCTGTCGCTTAAAATTAACTCACAATAACTTCTTGTACGTTCGAATTAAAATATTGTTTATTTTCCGGTCTGTTTTCTTCTATTCAGTATCAATCCTTATCAGTAAATGCTTTTGATACTTTTGTCATTTAATATAGATCAGAATTGTACTTTACATGCGTATCAAATTAAAAAAAATCGGGATTATATTATACACAAAAAAATTTTACCTCCTCGAGCCAGCGCTCTTGCATGACTTTGGTAGCGAGTGGACGTATTACGCTCATCGACTCCCTGAATACTGATTGTTCTATGTTATGTATGATATGAATGTTGTATTTTTTTGTCTAGTTATTTTCCTTTCATTTATTCAATTTTGGTTTATTTTATATTTTTAACTCATAATTAAATAAAGATAATTTCGGGAAAAACTTTGTAACATTGATTCCTATGCGAGAACGGCTAGTAATGTATAACACTGCGAAACATAAGGGTGCGTAGAGACATCGCGTGGCATGCTAATGTGTAATGGAATGTATTCCCATAATGTAATCGGTTCATAAAAAATATTTTTGTGCACCAGCATCATTTCTTTTTTTAAATATTTTATGAATTAATGTATATACCGCAGCTGCAATTTGCACGTATCGTCTTGTTAAAGCAATTTTCTTATGACGTGTACCATGCTTGGTTGTTTGTGTGCTCAGCTTCAGCATTTTAGTAAAGTAAGTAGCGGCCTGATACTATCCCACCGCTGAGAATAGGCCTCTTCTCTCCGTTTTTAGAGAGAGGTTTGGAGCTTAGACCTACCATGCTGCTCTAATGCGGGTTGGTAGGTTTCACATATCCCTAGAATTCACTATGCAGGTTGCATATGCAGGTTTCCTCACGATGTTTTCCTTCATCGAAAAGCGTGTGATAAATTGCAATTATCAATTAGACACATACGTTTTAACAAAAAAAACTCATTAGTGTCTGCCCGGGTTTGAACTTCTAACCGCGAAAGAGTCGCACGGTGCCACCACTGGGCTACCACAGCTATCTTTTGTTTAGCATGTATCATGTAACAGCTTTCTTTAGTATGTATCATTCGAGAACATATGTATATATGTTCCGTCGTATGCCTACGCCGTGTGGTATCCGGCTGAATAGAATAGTACCACCCTCATTTCTTACCGAGGTGTCGTAAAAAGTGACTAAGGTAAGTCGACCCGTCGTGTGTGGTATCCGGTGTAGTAGAATAGACCAACCTTATTTCTTACCCAGGTGTCGTAAAAGGCGACTAGGGTAAGTTGACCCTCCGTGTGGTATCCGGTTTAGTAGAATAGACCACCCACTTTCTAACCGAGGTGTCGTAAAATACGACAGAAGTAAGTTGACGTCAGGCAGGCGGCCGGTCGTAAAAACGCAGCCAAAACATGTGACAGCATGTTTATAACATGTTGTGCCGACCCCCCTTAGAGTGGAGTAAGGGCAGAAAGATGATGTTCTGTCGTATGCCTCAGGTTGAGGTATGCGTGATGTACTACTCGCGACGCACGCCTCGCGATATCTGTGCGCGGCCTAACATTTCATTCGGTCCCTGCTTCCTAACACGTAATACGATGTAAGTTAATTGATATTTTGCTACACGTTTAGAGCGAAGGAGAGGAGCTTTCACGGAGAATAAACAGTTTCTTGAGGATGAGGAAAGAGTCGGTATGTAACAAACATATAAAACATACTTATTATATGTATCTCTTTATTGTCTTAAATTCAAAAGAAATTAAAGCAATCAAAATTATTAAATTTGCTATGGTCATAGATATATATATTATATATGTGCGTTTTAGGGTAAGCAATGACTTAAAATTCTTGTGACGTGGGTTGTATACGCACGCGCAGAAAGTGAAAAAACATCTAGAAACTAAATTGCAAATCTACTAAGTTGAAATTAATATAATAAATCATCACTCTCCTGCCCCTTATTCTTCTTTAAGTGGGGTCGGCAACAATATTATAACCATGTCACATGATTTGGCTACGTATTTTAGAACCGACCACCTGCCTGATATCAACATACTTTAGTCGCCTTTTACGACACCTCGGTAAGAATTGGGATTGGTCTATTCTACTCAGCCGGAAATCACACGGCGGTTTAACGTACCTTAGTCGCCTTTTACGACACCTCGGTAAGAAATGGTGGTGGTCTATTCTACTAAACCGGATACCACACGGTGGATCAACTTACCTTAGTCGCTTTTACAACATTTCGGAAAGAAATGATATCGTGTGTGTATGTGTATGTGTGTGTGTTGAGTGTTTGCATGTTTATAAGTGTGCGTGTATTAACTATACAAGCTCACTTAATTTTTGAAATTTATATATAATTATTGAATGAACATGTTATAAGAAATATATATATATATATATATATATATATATATATATATATATAATATCTGGGTGACCGAGCTTCGCTCGGTAATTTTTTACAAAAAAAACTTTAAAAAAAGAAAAAAACAATTATTCAGTTAGGATCGATCGCTAACCGAATAAGCTACGTCGACTTGACAGTTAGTGGCGAAAATTCAATTCAATATAAATGGTAGTGTTTTTTAATGCCCAAGAATAGGGATAAAACAAAATTTCTTTACATAAAACCTAGCTAGATCAATTTTCTCCCCCAAAACCTCCTACATGCTGAATTTCAGGAAAATCGTTGAAGCCGTTTCTGAGATTCGGAATATATATATATATATATATATATATGGAGAAGTAATTGGAGCAGAGTAGTAGTTCTTAGAGAATATGCCCAACTGTCCCAATCCCAATGTGGGATAGTAACAAGCGGTTACTTAAAGCGGTAAAAACACAACCACTTACGGATGAAGTTAGACAATATATGGAAGGAGACCACGTGAACGGCGATTCTTTATGAACCCGGAACAAGGGGTGAGAATTTATTGTAGCGGTACATAGCCATCGACTGGCCCGTTCGCGCAGTGGGTAGTGACCCTCTCTTCAGCTCCGCGGGTCGCGGGTTTGATTCTCGCCGAGGGCCAACATTTTCTATAAATGAATTTGTTGGCATTTGAGCCTGGGTGTATATTTATATTTAATTATATATTTAAAAAATATATATGTATATATTCACCAGTTGTCTGTCTACCATAACAAGTATTAAGTTACTTACTTTGGGGACAGATGACCGTGTGTGTAAGTGTCCCATATATTATATTATTTATTTATTTAATAGCTAGATGTAGAGAGGAATAGTATGTCTAGAACCTCGACCTTCCCACCATTGCTAATCTCTTTAAACGCTTCTCAAAGTCTTACTTTGAGAAAGCCGAGCTTCACCAGAACCCACTTATAACAGTGGCTTCCACTTTCATTAGTCACGACTCACCGAAAATATAGGCGTCCAAAAAGCGTCCTGTATGACCCTGACAATCAAATAACGATTGCAAACACAGACACATATAATACGCGCAAACAACGTCTTCGCGGTCCTAGTTTTTTGACGTCGGTCGGCTGTGGCTTCTCGCCATACTCCCGAGGCCATAATGACTAATCGTCATACTATTAGCCCTCCACTACACCGCCTAAGCCGTGGTCCGGCCTCACAGGAGGCACCCTTAGGACGACGTTCCCCGACGCTAGTAGAGCTTCTGCGCTCTACTCTCCGCCATTTCACAACATCGACGATGCTTCTGCGCTCCTGCCCGGTGACGCTGTAAAAGCCGTTAGGGCTAACAGCATATAGTCAATTCGAAAAAAAAAAGTATGTGTAGAATAAAGTAGAATACTTAAAAAAAATTGAGAAGAATGTTAAGAAATAATAGATAAAAAATAAAGTAATAATTGGGTAGGTGCGGCAGGATCCTAGGTATTTTTATTACTCGCGACCACCCGTTCCCCGAATAAGCAACGCTGACTTGGCAACTTTCGGTAAAAATAGTGTTTGAAATATTTAATTGTATTTTTTGATGCCCAAAAACAGGGATTCATTCCCAACCCACAACACACAACAACATTCCCCCCTCTCCCCCCCAAAACCTCGTGCTCGCTGAATTTCAGGTAAATCAAGAATCAAATACAAGATTAATTCATTTTAATACTGAAGATATGGGACAATTACACACACTCTGCCTCCCAAAGTAACTTAATACCTGTGTTATGGGTAACAGACAACTGCTAAATATATACATACTAGCTTTTATCCGCAAATTCGTTTGCGTGGAGTGTTGTCACGTAATAAATTGATAATACATGGCGCTTTTCAATGTCATGCTATTCCTGTAAATTAACAGAATTTCTATAGCTATATTATAAGGAATATAGGTGCCAAATTTCATCGAAATTGGTTCAGCGGATTCGCCGTGAAAGAGTAACAAACATACATCCGTACTCAACAACTACAACTACTGACCGACATAAGTACTGGTACACTCTCTCGAGCCGACCTAAGTACTGGAACACTCTCTTGAGCCGACGTAAGTACTGGAACACTCTCTCGAGCCGACGTAAGTACTGGAACACTCTCTCGAGCTGACGTAAGTACTGGAACACTCTCTCGAGCCGACGTAAGTACTGGAACACTCTCTCGAGCCGATCTAAGTACTGGAACACTCTCTCGAGCCGACGTAAGTACTGGAACACTCTCTCGAGCCGACGTAAGTACTGGAACACTCTCTCGAGCCTACGTAAGTACTGGAACACTCTCTCGAGCCGACCTAAGTACTGGAACACTCTCAAGCCGACGTAAGTACTGGAACACTCTCTCGAGCCGACCTAAGTACTGGAACGCTCTTTCGAGCCGACGTAAGTACTGGAACACTCTCTCGAGCCGACGTAAGTACTGGAACACTCTCTCAAGCCGACGTAAGTAATGAAACACTCTCTCGAGCCGACCTAAGTACTGGTACACTCTTTCGAGCCGACGTAAGTTGTGGCACACTCTCGAGCCGACGTAAGTACTGGAACACTCTCTCGAGCCAACGTAAGTACTGGAATACTCTCTCGAGCCGACCTAAGTACTGGAACACTCTCTCAAGCCGACTTAAGTACTGGAACACTCTCTCGAGCCGACTTAAGTACTGGTACACTCTCTCGAGCCGACCTAAGTACTGGAACACTCTCTCGAGCCGACGTAAGTTGTGGAACACTCTCTCGAGCCGACCTAAGTACTGGTACACTCTCTCGAGCCGACCTAAGTACTGGAACACTCTCTCGAGCCGACGTAAGTTGTGGAACACTCTCTCGAGCCGACCTAAGTACTGGTACACTCTCTCGAGCCGACCTAAGTACTGGAACACTCTCTCAAGCTCACTCTCTCGAAAAATTGAAACTCTAGCTAGGTTTAATTTTATTGTTTATTGTATTCGAGAAAATGAAGAGAGAATTTACGTTGAATTTCAAAGACATTTTCGCTGTCTTACGTAAAGTCATGCTAGCTCATTTGGGGAACGGGTGGTCTAGGGAGATGAAAATACCTAGGTTCGAGCCCCACCTGCCCAACTATTTTTAATTTTTTTTTATATCTTTCAAAAAAATATCAAGCAAGGCTCAGTCACCCAGGTGCTACAATTATTAACGCTTACACGTTTAGGTCGTGTTCCGACTTGCCTTGGATAGACAAGCAAATTTTATTTTGTTGGGTCGTTAATGAACCAACTTGTATCGTTAGTTGCTGTTGTTTTAATTTAGGTTTGGTAGAAACGCTCCTAAGTAATAATAAGTGTTCCTTGTTATTAGAATCTACTCCCTACTCGTATAATTGCTATAGACACACTGAACATTTTATGTGAGTAGATTCGTACATACCCAAATTAAATGTTCTGTGTTATTAGAATCTAACCTCAAATAATAAATTTTTTTTAATAATATATCAAGCTGAAAAGTTTGGTTGTTCGTTAGTTTGATTGTTTGAACGCTCTAATCTCAGAAACTACTGGGCCGATTTAAAAAATTAATTTAGTATAAGATAGTCCATTCATCGAGGAAGGCTATCGTACTAATATTATAAATGCGAAAGTTTGTGAGTAAACGGCAAATCTGCTAAACCAATATCGATGAAATTTGGCACAATTATTCCTTATACACCGGAATAACATATAGAAATCATGTTAATTCTACAGGAATAGGATGATACCAAAAAGCGCCATCTATTATCAACCCGCGACAGTCCACGCAAACGAAGTTGCGAGTAAAAGCTAGTAATAAAAAAATGTACGTGGATTGCTATTTTAATGGATTTAACATTAATTTACTTCAATACGTTAGTGCTCTTGTTATTTAGTTACTTAATGCGCGACTGAATATTATTAGGAGCGGGAACGGTGGGATCATCAACACGAGGTTGGGTACTAGTATCTTTATGTGGGTCAAATTAATTGTAAACAAAACTCACAAAATAAAAAAATTATCAACCTATCACGCGACAACAGTTCACGCAAACGAAGTCGCGGGTAAGAGCTAGTATTAACAAGTCTGTTAAACCCAGCCGCAAGAAATAAATCGCCGGTTCGATGCGCTCTTCCGCAGCCAACCGCTGCCGGCCGTACCGCCAGCGATGATCAAGCGTCGTCGCGAGGACAGGCACTTCGCGTCACTGGCGACGCCGCAACCGCAACCACTGCGGTCGGAGCCGCGGCTGCAACCGCAGCGATCGCAGCCGCAGCCGCAGCTACAGCCGCAGAGCCAATTGATCAATTGAGCAGCGAAGTAAATTAAATTTATTGAATATTTGTTGACGATTTCTTTTAAGCTTAGTAAAACTTATGTTAGAGCTTACACTTGCATATCATATCCGAGGTAATATCGTTACTACGTAATATCAATGATATGGTAGACTGTTACTTAAACATGTTGTTTAGTAATTTTAATGAAAAAAGGAAAACAAATAATAATATTGCCAATAATTGTTTTTCATCTATATGAACCATTAGTTATTTTATGATAAAGGAACATATTGGAACAACGCTGTATTAGAGATGCGAACAAAATAATCGATTATTTTATTAGTATAATCGATTTTTAATAATCAATTATCTGACCATTATTAATAAAAAAAAAATTAAATCGAGCATACTGATAGCCCTCTTTTTCTTTTTTGTTTTTACTCACCTTTTCTTGATTTTTAAGACAACATATGAGTTGTTGTATTAAAACCAGTGTAACCGAATTTCGCAAACAGCGCATCTATGTAATTTTTATTCGTACTACTCTTTAATTAGTATTTATTGTAATTAATTATTAATATAAAAAAGACAAGTCTTTTTCAGGAAAAAATCGATCGACATTTATAATCGATTTTCGATTCGAGTAAATCAATTTATTTTGGAGAGACAAATCGATTATTAAATTATAGTCGATAATTATTTTCCTCGCCTAAATAAAATTCATTGACACAGTATAACACAATGTGACACAGAACAGTAGGTGCGCCTAAAAGTATCCACAGAAAAAAAACAAATGATCTATTTGTCTCTCTTTTTTATTTCATCTTCCTTTGTCCTTATCCCACTCTAAGTGGGATATATATATATATATATATATATATATATATATATATAATAATTGTATATATATATATATATATATATATATATGTATATATATATATATATATATATATATATATATATATATATATATATATATATCTTTACGCCGTGTGGTATCCGGCTGAATAGAATAGTACCACCCTCATTTCTTACCGACGTGTCGTAAAAGGCGATAAGATAAGTCGACCCGCCGTGTGGTATGCGGCTGAATAGAATAGTACTACCCTAATTTTTACCGACGTGTCGTAAAAGGCGACTAAGATAAGTCCACCTGCCGTGTGGTATCCGGTTTAGTAGAATAGACCACACTCTTTCTTACCGAGGTATCGTAAAATACGACAGAGGTAAGTTAATAATAATACGATACGACAGAGGTAAGTTGACGTCAGGCAGGCGGCCGGTCGTAAAAACGCAGCCAAATCATGTGACAGCATGTTTATAATATTGTGCCGACCCCACTTAGAGTGGACTAAGGGCAGGAAGATGATGTTGTTGCCATCTTTAATTAATATAGCATTTAGTTTATATTTTTAATGTATCATGTATCTTTTGAACACGTATGTAATGTATATATTGTTGATGGCCTAATAAAATATTATAAATAAATAAACAAAAATAAGTATGGGCCTCTCATCTTCCCTCTCTTATTATTTATCGGACACTCGCACTCCTGCCTGCATTTGGCTCCCCTACTCTATGTGCTCAATCTTCGTTGACAATTTTATTTCGTTCCAGAACGTATTCACCGCACCCCAACAGAACGTTAGAGAGCGTCGCTTCTTTAAGTGCGGAAAAAAAACTGATAACTTTAAAAAATAAAACAAATTCATATCATTCTTATTATGATTTTTCTAAATGTCTAATTGCTTAAGTTTAATTCAACAATTTTATTATAAACAGTTTTTAATATCCTTCTTTATTCATGTTAAATTAAAGCAATTCATAATTAATATGCCTAATTATATTCATAATTAATTGATTCATAGATTAAATAATTGTTTAGACATATAAAATTGAAATGAGAATTTTTAGTTTGTATAATTAAAATAATAATAATTATTATGATTTTTCTAAATGTGTAAATTACTTAAGTTTTATTCAACAATTTAATTATAAACAGTTCTTAATTTCCTTGTTTATTCATGTTAAATTAAAGCAATTCATAATTAATTGATTCATAAATTAATTGCCTAGACATTTAAAATTGAAATGAGAATTTTAAAATTATTAGTTTTTAATTTTAGTTTTATTGTTTAATTAATAAAAAATTATCAATTATTTTTTTTATTTTCCCTTCCCTCACTCTAGCCGTGAGTGTAATATATATCAGCAAAATAAAAGTAAAGTAAAATAGCGGCCTATTACTCTCCCACTGCTGGGAATAGGCCTCTTCTCGACGTTTTTGGAGAGACGGTTTAGAGCTAAGACCTACCACGCTGCTCCAATGCGGATTCACAGGTTACACATATCCCTAGAATTCTCTAGAGATATGCAGGTTTCCTCACAATGTTTTTCTTCACCGAGAAGTGTGTGATAAATTGCAATTATCAATTAGACACATAAGTTTTAACAGAAAAACTCATTGGTGTCTGCCCGGGTTCGAACCCGTGACCTCCTCGAAAGAGTCACACGGTGTTAGCGCTGGGCTATCACAGCTCAGAAAAATAATCATCGTGACTATAATGACACAAATAGGTAGGAATATGTAGGCTATTATAGGTAATTTGTGATATTTTCAAAATATAATCTTCTGTCTATGCTAATATATAAAGCTGAAGAGTTTGTTTGTTTTGTGTTTGTTTGATTAATTGATTTTTTAAACGCGCTCATCTCAAGAACTGCTTGATCGATTTAAAAAATTATGTATGTAAGATATAATGTAAGATAGTCCATTTATCGACGATAGCTATAGGCTATACAATATTGCGTTAAGACGAATAGGAGAGGAGCAGCAATAAAAAATAGTACAAAAACGGCAAAATTTAAAGATTTCCTTGCGTGTGCTGTGTAAACGGTAATAGTTATTTAAAATCATGTATTACAAAATTATTCCCCTCTAAAAGTTCTAAATAAAAGTTCGCAACAGCATATGTCTAGCTTTTAAGGTTGAGCCACTATAACCATTTTTATGGTAATCAAAAAAAAGGATTTAACCTTCCACGCGGGCGGAGCCGCTGGCGATAGCTAGTTCTATCTATCTATCTATCTAATTTCGGGGACGCCCGTCGGTGCAGGGCGGGTGATCAGCTCCTGTTCCGGACTATTCCACCCATTTCCCTATGAAATATAAATGGCGATATAAAAGTAAAATATAATACGCAATGACCTGAACATTGGCACATAACAAACTCTGAATAAATTGAAGTTACAATGGAACGGGGTAAATCGGCGGCAAGAGCAAAGCCCCACAGCATCCGCAGGATACCTTCGCTTTGGGCGGTATGTCCACTGTTGTGGTATCTCGGGACTAATAAAAGAAACGCAAGCCATCTAGTGGTAAGTATTATATTAATAACGACGTAAGTATTATATTAATGACGACTGGCCCGTTTGCACAGTGGGTAGTGATCCTGCCTTCAGCTCCACGGGTCGCGGGTTCGCTTCCCTCCGAGGGCCAACATTTTCTATAAACAATTTGTTGGTTCTTCAAGCCTGGGTGTATTTTTGTATTTAAGACACATAAGATTTATCAGAAACACTCATTGGTGTCTGGCCGGTTTTGAACCCGTAAAATCGTCGAAAGGGTCGCACGGTGTTACCGCTGGGCTACCACGTGCTACCAGGTGCTGCTTTGGGTACACATAATTCTGATAAACTAGTTTTCGAGAGTCATAACGAATCGTCTCGTTGGTAGGTTTGACGACTTCCAGCCTCCCGAACAAGCTGGATTCCGAAAAGGCTACAGTACCATAGACCACATATTCACGCTGCGGCAGGCTATACAGAAGACCGAGGAGTATAACCAGCCACTTTGCTTGGCGTTTGTGGACTATGAGAAGGGCTTTGATTCGATTGAAACATGGGCTGTGTTGAGGTCACTTCAAAGATGCCAAATCGACTACCGGTACATCCAGGTGTTAAAGTATTTGTATGTAAACGCCACTATGTCTATCCGTCTCCACGAAAAAACTACGAGACCAATCCAGCTGCGGCGAGGAGTGCGCCAGGGGGATGTTATCTCCCCTAAGCTATTTACCGTTGCACTGGAGGATATCTTTAAGCTTTTGGACTGGAGCGGATACGGCATCAACATCAACGGCGAGTACATCACTCACCTTAGGTTTGCCGACGATATAGTCATTATGGCAGAATCTTTGGAAGACCTTTAACACAATGCTCGATGACCTCCGCAGAGTATCTCAACAGGTGGGCCTTAAAATGAACATGGGTAAGACGAAAATCATGTCTAACTCACATGTTCCGCTCCATCCGATCATCGTTGAGAACTCTGTACTCGAAATTGTAGACGAGTATATATACCTGGGACATACGGTCCGGTTAGGTAGGTCCAATTTCGAGAAAGAGGTCAATCGTCGAATCCAACTCGGATGGGCAGCGTTCGGGAAGTTACGCGAAATCTTTTCGTCCAATATTCCTCAGTGTCTGAAGACTAAAGTCTTCGAACAGTGCGTGTTGCCAGTGATGACCTATGGCTCTGAAACTTGGTCGCTGACTATGGGCCTCATAAGAAAGCTCAGAGTCGCTCAGCGGGCGATGGAGCGAGCTATGCTCGGAGTATCTCTACGTGATCAAATCAGAAATGAGGAGATCCTTAGAAGAACCAAAGTGACGGACATAGCTCAACGGGTCGCGAAGCTGAAGTGGCAATGGGCGGGGCACATAGTTCGAAGAACCGATGGACGTTGGGGTCTCAAGTTGCTAGACTGGCGACTCCGCACCGGAAAACGCAGTGTAGGCAGACCCCCCACCAGATGGACAGACGACCTCAAAAAGGTCGCGGGGAGCCGCTGGATCCAGGCGGCATAAGATCGTGTGGCGTGGAAGTCCATGACAGAGACCTATGTCTAACAGTGGACGGCTATTGGTTGAAGAGAGAAAGAGAGGGTTTGAGAATGTATTTTCTTGAGAAATAGTATAACTGGGCATAAGCCTTCTGTCTTTGTTTTTGAAGAGAAGGGGATTGGAGCTACCACACTGCTTCAATGCGCATTGGTAAGTTACACATATCCCCATAATTCTCTGGAGATATCCACGTTGTCACGGGAGCTGTCCACGTTTTGTTTATAATTTACATCAGTTTGTATAATATTTTTTGTCTGTTGAAAAAAATCACAATTTGACCTAAAGCCGCGATGGGCTTGACCTTTACATGGCCTTACACCACCAAAACATCCCCGTTTGCAATGTGCCAGTCGCTAATTCAAACCCCTACCAGCATCGAAGAGTTTTATATCAATGCTTAATTTATATTTATGATGCTATTCGTTTAAATTACAGCAGATGCAGTGACTTAGTAGCAAATGTTTTAGGACTAAATTAAAGTCGAATAATTAGGGCAGTAATTTTATTTATTGCAACTAAATACGCTTAATCATTACTATAAAAACATTTATAAAATAAAACGAATCAAAACCAAATAAATCAGCAAACGAGTACATACTTATATCAAATTGACTGCCGACTAAATTATTAAAAGCAAATTTTTTTGTAAAGAATTTTCAAATTAGAAAATTCTTTTTAATAAAAAAAGTAATAATTAAAAAAGACCGTATCGATTCACTGATATAATTTTTAAAATAAAATCAAATCAATCCAAATTCGAATGCGATCGAATATCAAAGATTTAGATTAATAAGAGATCTACAGACATTATTTTACTGCGCAGTTTATTTTCAATCTGTGCTAGTTAAGAAAACCAGACATTTTAGCTGTGCTTCAGTGTGCTAATTTTGATTTTGTTTATAAGGTGCATACAATTTACGGGTGGTCCTTTGAATTTTAAGAACAACGTATTTTCCATCCTATTTTCTTCAACAAGCACATGACTATTTAAGTAAGATAAAGTCTGTATATCCACTAATAGTTATAAAATAACTTTATTATCATTAGATTATATTCATATTTCAAAAATAAACTATTGTAGAAATATATAAAATGTTAAAAATTAATCCTCACATCAATAATCAATCGTATTATAATTTATTAAAAAAAATTTTTGGAATTATGGATGGTTTATTTTCAAAATAACTTTCATTTCTTATAAATCAATGTACCTCTGTATAGTGCAATAAGAATAAATAAATACAATTAACAACAAATTCTAAACGTCTTTACTGTATATCTTTAAGAGTATATTACGATATTTAAAAAAAATAAAAGAAACAGTTATATAATTTGCCATTTTTTCTTGCAGTATAAGCGCTATATTAGTGTGATAGACTTTAGTCTATTACAGATAGCAAGGTAATACCATAGATGTACTGAATATGGCGCTGATTGCACTGTAGGTGGCCGCTACTCCGGCAACCACGCCAATTATGATAATCTCCCAACACAAAAGCTTCACCCAGCCGGCTACTTCACTGGAAAGGATAGAAAAAACCTATTTAAAACTATTGATATTAAAAAGACGTGAAATAGACATCTGTTACTGAACATTTATTGAGTAAAGGCCCCCTCCCCTTGATAAGGATTGGTGTTTAGACCCACCACGCCGCTCAATTGCGTATATAAGGTTACGCGAACTCCTGGGAAATGTCTCTGAATCTACAAAATTCCTGGGTAATCCCAGGAATTCTACAGAGACGTGAAATTTTGTTACGATGAGAGATATGCATGTTTCTTCACGATGTTTCCCTTCATCGATAAGCGTGTGATAAATTGCAAATATCAATAAGGTATATATAACGAAAGCATATATTTTTAAATAGAAAATTCATTGAATTGAGTTTGAATCCATGACATCATACCTCGGAAGAGGCACACCGTTTTGCCATTCGGCTATCATAGCTTCACCTAGCTGTTAGCGATATTAGATTAGGTAGGTGTACTTCTATACTAATATATAAAGCTAAAGAATTTGTTGATTGTTTGAACGCGCTAATCTCAGGAATTATTGGACCAATTTGAAAAAATATTTTAGTTTAAGACAGTCAATTTATTGAGGAAAGCTATAGGCTATATAACATCACGCTAAGATGTAAAAGGAGAAGAACAATAAAAATAGTAC
This sequence comes from Morpho achilles, assembly GCA_947086495.1. NCBI lineage: Eukaryota > Metazoa > Arthropoda > Insecta > Lepidoptera > Nymphalidae > Morpho > Morpho achilles. The sequence continues at coordinate 8,169,227 of CAMTZB010000022.1, read as the reverse complement.
GAAAACGGCTATATTTAAAGCTTTCCTTGCGTGCGCTGAGTAAACGGTGATAGTTATTTAAAAATCATGTATTACAAAATTGTTTCCCTCTAAAAGTTCTAAATAAAAGTCCGCGACAGCATATGGCTTTTAAGGTTAACCCACTTTAACCATTTTTATGGTATGACTATATTACGGTTTTAATTTTTTCACGCGGGCGGAGCCGCTAGTGATGGTATTTTATAAAGAGGGACCTTAAAAAAATTAACTTACGTTGGCTCTTCACCTTCCCTAGGTGGTTGGTTGACGAGATTCAAGTAGCAGTAAGAGGGTAGCACAAACGTGAGGAGAGCAACTGTAGTAGCACCCAACAAGGCCAGGATCGTGTAGAAACGAGGAATACTCTCCCCAATGAAGAGAATACACACCATGATGCCGAAGCGAGCAAGAGCGCGGTACCCGATGGAATCTGCGAAATATAAAATTGATATTTTAAATCTCCTTTATTCGATCTGTGAAATAAACTTTGTATTTTTGGTCTATTACATTTTCCTTCTAAATCTATATATTATGTACTCGTAAGTAAGTAGAAGCCAGTTACTCTCCCTCTGCTGAGAATAGGCCTCTTCTCTTCGTTTTTGGAACGAAGGATTGTAGCTAATACCACGCTGCTCCAATGCGGATTGGTAGGTTACTCATATCCTATGAATTCTCTAGAGATATGCAGGTTTCCTCACAATGTTTTCCTTCACCGAAAAGCGTGTGATAAATTGCAATTATCAATTAGACACATAAATTTAACCAGAAAAACTTATTGGTGTCGAACCCGTGACCTACTCGAAAGAGTCGCACGGTGTTACCGCTGGGCTATATAGTCGTAGTTTATAGTAAAGAATAGAATAGAATACACTTTATTGCACACCATAACAGTACATGAAATTAACAAAAAAAAAAGTATGTGTACACTAGGCGGCCTTATCGCTAAAAAGCGATATCTTCCAGGCAACCTTAACCTTAGTAAATTTGAAAATGTAAATTTTTCTTGATAAATCGATCTAGTTACTAGGTTTCATTTAGAAAAAATGCCTATTTTCAGGCGCTAAAAATTGTTATTATATTATTTGAAAACGTAGGCTTGTAAGTTGTAATAGCTCAATGGGATAATAGGGCGGTTCGAATAAATAGAATAATCCAGTTGCATCTTTATTAGATCTTTTAAAAAGAATAACGAGCAAATTCGGTCACCCAGGTACTAAATTAATAAACACTAGCTATAGGAGTTTGTTCGCTTCCAATTAAATGTTTAAATAGCCTCGTTTATGAACTGTAATTTATCTTGGCCCAAATAAATAGAGTTATTTAATCATACATGTTAGATCGGGACGAACGTGAAATATAATAAAACAACATACATTGAATTTAGTAAAAATGAAGCCTATATAACAATCGTTGGTATATAGGATTTTTTGTACTATATTTCATCAATATTGGCCCAGCGGTTTTGCTGTGAAAGCTTAGAAGACAGACTGATAGGTATTCGCATTTATAGTATTAGGGACATTGGATTATTTTAGAGGCTCACTGAAATATTTTCACTCCTTACTTACCTCTAGGTATGCTGTAGAGCTCTTCCAACTCCTGACAAACAGGGTTAATAAGGATAATAAAGGCGCAGAACAAGTGGATGGCCATTATGACGTTTCCAGCGAGTGCAAGAGGCGTGGGCGACAGAGATGTTACGAAGTTTGCTCCAACAGACTCCCCGTAGACGGCATAACCAGCCGTAGCAATGGGAAGGTAGAGGGCCAGGATCGCTGTGATAAAATTATTTCATTATTCAACGTATAACTTAAAGAAATTGGCATTACGGTGCTGAGATCCATAATAGAAAAGTAATAATAATATTATATTGCTAGGAATCCAGATTTTTAAGCTGTCACGGCCTACATAAAGCAACGGCTGACGTCCTTCGTTCTGACCACGGCACCGTGGACTGCCCCCGCCCGCCTCAAAAGGAGGAGCCGCCGAGCTGCATCCTGTGCGGCCAGCAGGGTCACCCAGCGAGCTATCGCGGGTGCCCCAAAGTGCCCCTCAGGGCAAAGCGGGGTGGCCTCGCGGCCGCCCGCGCCGCCCAAAAGGCGACCCCCCCGGCCCCCCCCCAAAGAGCGTTTCATACCCGCCCCCCTGCCTTCGGTTAATGTGTGGCAGCAGAGGCAGGCGGCTAAACTGGGTGCCCCCCTCTCACCCCCCTCGCCCCCGCTGGCCCAAGTGACGATCCCCGTCGTCGCGAAGGCCGTTAGCGCCCCCCGCCCCTCAGGCAGCCCCCCCAAGTCCCAAACGGTTCCCCCTCAGCGCGTGAGCAGCTTCATGGATGACATGAGGCTGATTAGCGAGGTGATTGCCGGCATTGACACCTCAGAGTTGTCAGTGCTAGCGTCCAAGCTGAGGGCGAGCCCCCAGAATAGGCTGATGGCCCTGGTGGAGCATTCGGAGCTCGTGCAGGCCATCGCGAAATTATCTAAATAAAATAATGGGTAGTACGCCTCAAAGGAGGAAACCTCACGGGCTCAGGGTCGTCACGTTCAACGCCGACGGCCTCATCAAACAAATCCACGAAGTCCGCGAATTCGTGGTTACTCATAGTGTCCACATACTGTTTGTGCAGGAGTCCTTCCTGAAACCTTGTAAGCGCAATCCCAAGATCGCGGGGTGCCAAAGTGGTCGGCCTCCTCGTGGCGCACCCTGGGCAAGCTTAGTCTTGGCGAACGGACCACTGAGGGGTGGCCAATCCAGTTGTCCCTCTGATTAGCAGAGGGCAATCTGGACGGGCCGGGGACTTCGGGGGGGTTGGGGTGAAGTCCCTAATGAGCGACGGGTCCAGTTGGGCTTACTCTAAGTCTGGCTGGACATGGTTACGGCCACCGTCGGCGAAACCCGGAAGCCCAGCAATGGGAACGGGGACCTTCGGGTTGCGAGGAAGAAAACCTCTATAAAAAATTACCCGGTGGGGGCGGAAACGCCCACCAAGGCGTTGGGGCCCCTACTTGGGGCGCGATCTCTCCCTGTCGACCGTGACATAGCAAACACGGTGGGCAGGGAGTGATCGTGGGCAGCGATGGCCTCCTTTAGCTCTGCGGAGGGGGGCGGAGGGAGGCGGCGGAGCGGTTCCACGAACTGTTGTTCTGGATCCAATCTGCTGCTGGTGAGTCCAGGTGTTAGTGACTCGCCCAAGCCCATCGTCTGCCGCCCTAACTGGGGACCTTCGGGTGTTCCGAACGGGGTACATCGGACACCTGGCTTACAGGTCCCCGAGGCGGTCGGTGCATCTGGTGCTCCCGATGCACCGGTTAGCGGAGGGGGGTTTCTCTTTCGAGGGGCCCCTACCTGGAGGTGTTTATTCTCTGGGATCAGAGCTGTCGGCGGGATGGGGGCAAAATGTACAATGATACCCTGTCCTTGCCATTGGCAGCGTGGTGGAGCACACAGGTCGTTTTAGTCGGTGCGAGTCCGACATAACCGCCGCCTGTCCCCGTCGGGCGGCGGTACCCATAAGGGGTTTTTTCCTGTATAATAAAAAAAAAAAAAAAAAATCCCAAGATCGCAAACTATAATATTATTAGACACGACCGTACCAATAATAGATTGGGCGGTACCGTAATTTACTATAAAAGATCGCTCCATGTGTCCCCTGTAGACCCCCCTGAGTTAGAAAACATGGAGGTCTCAGTCTGTCAGGTGGGTATGACGGGTCATCAATCCGTCATACTAGCATCAGTTTACTTAAGCCCTTCCAAGACAGTGCTAAGAGACGACCTCCTTGCTCTCCTAGCACTTGGTAATTCTGTCATCTTGGCCGGAGACTTCAACTCGAAGCACGGCCATTGGAATTCGATTAACAATAACCCCAACGGGCGCACGCTCCACAATCTCAGTGGACTCGCCCACCTCAACTTTGACGTCATAGCCCCCGATGAGCCGACGCACTACCCTTCCAACAGTGCGCACTCACCGGACGTTTTAGATATTGTCGTGCTCAAGAACGTAGCCCTCCAGCTACGTTCCATTGAGGTCATCCACGACTTAAACTCTGACCATAGACCGGTACTGTTTCAGCTGGGTAGGCCCGCCTCCGCGGCACCCAGCACTAGAACCATCACCAACTGGAGGAAGTTCTCAGAGCAACTTCAGTCTATCGACTCTGTCCACTTGGACCAAATTCCTGACAGGATAGATTCCGAGGAGGTCGCTAAGGTGGCGTCCTCGCATCTCACCGCTCACTTGAGCGAAACCATCAAAGCGTGCTCCAGGGAGGTACCTGACAATCTAGGTCGCCAAAGACTCCCTGACGACATCAGAGCTCTGCTCACCAGAAAGCGCGCAGCCGCTAGGGCTTGTGCCGCGTACCCCACCCCCGAAAATCGGAGTAGACTCCGCAGACTACAGAGAGAGGCAAAAGAGAAAATTGCCATCTTTAACAGCGATTCTTGGGACGCTAAACTCTCAGAGATCTCGCCCAGCCATCTAGCCTTCTGGCGGATGTCCAAATCCCTGAGAGGCGAACAGTATGCGTCCACACCGCCATTGTTGCGAGATAACCTTCCGCCCGCGTTTGAAGATTTTGATAAGGCCGAATGCTTGGCGGACAGCTTTGAAGCCCAATGCACACCTAACTCCAATTCCGCGTATGCTGAGTTCCACGCCGGGGTGGAATCCACCATCGCCAACATATCAGGGTTGGATCCCGAAAGGGACCCACTCCCCCCCACTTCCGGAGACGAGATAAGAGCTATCCTTGAAAAGCTCAAACCCAGAAAATCCCCTGGCCCCGATAGCATATCGAACAAGGCACTTAAGCGTCTTCCCGACCGCCTCGTTCGCCTCCTGGTGTTGATCTTCAATGCCCTCTTGTCGTGTTGCTCTTTTCCAGACGAATGGAAAGAAGCAACAATTATAGGTATCCACAAACCGGGCAGACCCCGGAACCGCCCCGACAGCTATCGCCCCATCAGCTTCCTCAACGGCTTGGGGAAGGTCTACGAGAGAGTGATCCTCTCGAGACTTAAAACTTTCATAGACGCCAGGAACCTGCTACCGGACGAACAGTTCGGGTTCAGGTCCGAACACACGGCCGTCCATCAGGCTCATCGCCTGGTGGAACACGTCCTCCAACGACTCTCCAGATACGGAGAGCAGACAGGTGCCGCCTTCTTTGATGTGTCAAAGGCCTTTGACAAGGTCTGGCACGCAGGCTTGCTTTACAAGCTCATACTCCTCGACCTCCCGGATAGTCTCGTAATCTTCATACGAAACCATACCACTTGGACGGTACGCTCTCATCCAGACGTCCGATACGTGCTGGAGTCCCCCAAGGTTCGGTGTTAGCACCGTACCTCTACTCGCTCTACACGAGTGACATCCCCCGCAGCAGGGGGGGGCTCGTCGTTAGCTCTATACGCTGACGACACCGCCATTTTCGCGTCCTCTCGTAAAAGAGAGAACATTATTCATCGTCTACAATACGAGGTAGAAAAGTTAGAATTGTGGTTCGCCAAATGGAGAATCGCAATCAACCCCGATAAGAGTGCGGCCATGTATTTCACTAGGCCAGGCGCTACAGTCTACTTCCCTCCGGAGTGTATATCCATACACGACCGGGATATACCATGGCAGCAGGAGGTCAAATACCTGGGGGTTACTCTCCAACCCTCTCTCTCTTTCTTCAGACACATACGCACTGTCCGGAATAGGGCAGCGTATGCACTGGGTCGTCTCTATCCGATGATATGCAAGAAGAGTAAAATGTCACTTCGTAACAAAGTGACACTTTACAAAACTTGCATAAGACCTATAATGTCATATGCGAGCGTCGCGTTCGCACATGTCCATCCGACCAGACTTAATGTTTTGCAGCGATTGCAAAACAAGTTCATGAGACAAGCCACCGGCTGTCCCTGGTTCGTGCGCAACGTCGACCTACATAGAGACTTACGTCTGCCCTCAATAGCTCAGTTATTCAAATGTCTCTCCAAGAGATACTTTGAAAAGGCCGAGGTGCATCCAAACCCGCTCATCGCGGGGATGGTCAAATACACCTGCTTCGACAGGACGTTCAAGTCCAAGACCCATAGACGCCCTAAGAGCGTGCTTTATGACCTTGACGATCATATCACGATCGCCAACGCCCGATACACACACGCACACGCACACACACAGCGTCTTCGCCGGCGAAGACGAGGTCCCCGCTTCCTTACGTCTAGCGGCCGGGGTGTCCAGTCCCGCCCGTTATGACATTAGGACTTTTCCACAAGTCCGATACAGTCCTCCACAACGCGTCGTTTTAAGCCGAGGTCCGGCCTCACAGGAGGCACCCTTAAGGCGACGCTCCCAGGATGTTGCGGGCCTCTCTCAAGACCCGCTCTCCCAGCACCTCAACCCCCGGCGATGCTTCCGCGCTCGCCCACTCTCTCGGTGACGCTGTCAAAGCCTTCACGGCTAACAGCCTTAGTTAGTGTCCGAAAAAAAAAAATCCTTCGTTCTCTTTTGGTTTGCAGTCGTAGGAGGTAGACGTGTTTGGGAGATCTCCTTTGTATTATGAGAATCTAACCTCAAATAATCGCTATTCGTTATAAGGCCGACCACTGAGTTTCTTGCCAGTTTAGACGACGAATTTATTTCATGATATATATAACTATAATAATAATAATAATAATCTTTATTGGTGCATAAAAACAAAGTGAACACAATATATTGGAACCCTGGCCCCTAAACTAGAAAAAACTGTATTTCAGGAGCCAGTGCCCTCCCTTAATAATAGATCAATTTACAGTATTGTTAGTTAATTTAGTGACAGTAATTTTAAAATAGGTGAGTATCTGTTAATTTTTTATTTTTATTTTAGGTACATTATTGTATATATCTATTTGTGTGTGTATTGTGTGTGTGTGTATGTGTGTGCGTGCCTGCGTGCGTGCGTGCGTGCGTGCGTGCGTGCGTGTGTGTGTGTGTGTGTGAACGAGTGCGAGTGTAAGTATGTCTCCATAATGAGGTGATGCTTATGGTAGGAATCAACTTAGTTAAAGAGATTTTCTGTCGAGTCGTAGTCATGGTTATTTAACCACTCCAGAACTATATTCTTTTGCTTGAAATTATTGAATTGTATAATTTCGGAATTATGAAACTTTTTCAGCATTATATTATACAACTTGGGAGCTTGATACTTAAAGTCCTTCCTGGCAAACGTGCTGTGTACCTTTGATACGGGTACAGTTAATCTTCGCTTCTCAGAACATAATAGGGGGAGAGAATTCTTGTGAAATCTGCAAATACATTTCATGATATCCAATTTTCTAACACTGAGTACGTCAGCTTTGTGGTAGAGTTCATTTGTAGGAAACCTAATGGGAAGATAGAGTAAAACTTTTAGTATCGCACGTTGAGCACGCTCTAAACTAATCAATTGTGTTTTATTTGCAGCTCCCCACGCAGTTATACAATAAGTGAAGATACACTGACATACCGCTTTATATTTTTGAATAAGGAGCTTCTTATTAGCTACCGTGCGCAGATTTTTAAAGGCATAGATTAGTTTTCTTGTCCTTTTTGTTATAGAAATAATGTGTTTATCCCATTTAAGGTATCTGTCAATATCGACACCCAGTATTGCTTTCGTCAATTTTAACACATGAGCAACTGGCGTTATTGTATTATTTTTGTCGATTACATGGATATGTGTGAATAATTAAGCTGAGTTTAGAGGGAGGCTTGCTGGTACTGTTCATACTGAAGCATATAAAGTTTGTCTTTGTAGTGTTTAACGTCAATAGATTGTCTTCCATCCAAGTAGTGATTTTTACAAGTCCCATTTCTGCAATACTGAGAACATGTTCCCATGAATCCCCATGAAATAAAACAACTGTATCATCGGCAAACATACAAATGGAACTGATATTTGGCAAAGACTATTTATATATACTAGGAATAGCTTGGGGCCTAAAATGCTTCCTTGGGAATTCCATACATGCTATTAAAACTATCACTGTAGTGGTCTCCGATACGTACGATCTGTGATCTATTATTCAGGTAGCTAGAGAACCATAACAACGATATGCCTCTAATACCCAAGTTTTGTAGTCGCGTTTCTAATATTGGAATCGACACGGTGTCGAACGCTTTTTGGAGGTCCAAAAATAGTCCAATAACACGTTGACTATTGTCCAAATGTGAATTGACTATTGAAGTCAGATATAAGACGGCATCCTCAGTTGAGAGACCGCTTCTAAAACCAAATTGATTATTCGCTATACTATTGTGCTTATTTAGTAATTTTACTAATCTTTTATCAACAATTTTTTCAATAATTTTGGAAATAATACATAATAGTGCTATAGGTCTATAATTCGCTGGTAGTTTGGAATCACCGGTTTTAAAGATGGGACAAATTATTTTGGTTTTAAATATTTTAGGAAACGCACCAGTTTCAAAGCTAAGGTTACATAAATAGGTTATAGGCAATAAGAAATGACTTTTTAAATTTTTTGATGATTTTTTTTGAAATATTATCAGTTCCTTGAGTTTTTCTTTACATATATTTTATTATTTTGTGACAGATGTTACGATAGTTGATATAAAATGCCTTTAATTCCTCATTATTTCCACTTTTCTTTAATTTTTGATGTAACTTATCACGTTTCCTGATGGATTTTAAAATGCCAGAAGTAATCCACGGTTTTAAGGGTCTCTTCCTCCTTGAAATTTTATTTAGCTTAGTGTTTTTATTTAAGGGTTTAGACATTTTAAAGTTAACAAAAACCAATTATTAAAATGAAACACACAGTACTTTATAACGTACATAAAATTACGGTAAATGCAAACAAAATATCTTAAAATAAAAAATGTTAAGATCAAAAGTCATTTATCCTGACTAAGTTTAGCAAGATCCTCCTCACTTTTAATCATGACTGCTAGTAGGCCTTCGTTTTTTCGTATATAAATATTACCGAAGCTAGTCCAATAATATCTATACTTATTATTGCGACAGAAATCTCTCGCTAGGTAGAATAATCGTTTTAGTTTGGTAGTCAGACATTCAGAAATGTAGATAGGAGTAGCAGGGCCGGGTAAACCAAGACACTCTGTACTAAGTGCCTGTCTTTTTTTCCTGTAGCTTTTAGTGGCTTTTACGATTTCTTCTCTTCTAGTAACTGAAGATAATTCCACAATAATAGGACTCGGCTGAGACTTAATAGATTTTGGTTTAATTCTAAATATATCTCTTATTTCGTTCAAGTTAAGGTCGACATTTAGAGCGGAATTAAGTTTCATAGTGAGTTGCTTCAAGTCCTCTTTACTTTCTGACGATTTTTGAGGAATATTTCGCATTTCGATGCATGTAGTTCGAGCATTCCGTTCTAAGATGTCAATTCTATCTTCAAGTAGACATATATATTTGTTGCTACTTTGCCGGTCGTTTTCAAGAAAAATGACTTTGTCTTTTATTTCTTCGTATTTACTAGACATAAACTCAAGGGATTTACACATATCTTGGTTTTGTTCTTTAATTTGATTCATAGTTTTTTCTAGGGAGAGAAGTTTGATTTTTTACTGAGCAAAATTTTCCGAAATCATTTCTTTTAGAGAGGTTTCTATTGAATTTAATTTTGATTCCTGTTGAAGCATGTTTGACGTAAGCATACTTTTCATCTCCTCCATAAATATATTAATATCATCGTCACGTTTACGCTTCGTACGACCGATAGTCGATATTTCCGGATCTGAATCGCAACTAGTTATTTGAATTGGCGTACGTTTTGGCGGCATTATGCCGGTCCGTGTCGAATAATATTACCAGGAGGACAGATAAATCGAGGAGTAAGTTCCTCTCAAGTGGATTAGTGTTCTGAACTGGTGGTAGAATCATTGGATTTTGTACTGAATAGTGGTGCTGCACAGTAAGGTTCCCGGCGTGATTGCCTTAACGCATTCCTTTATTTTTATTATTCATATTAAATTGATTTTAGACTTAATTTCTAACAATACCGTTATTCTCCGCTATAAAGAAAATAGCAAATACGAGTATATGTAATGCTCACTGTAGAAGCGTTTTATCCCGTTTTTATGAGGCATGCGGAATTCATTCTGACCAAACAAAAGTTAAATATGAATGTGGAATGATATGTGACTAAAGGGACACCGAAAAAGAGATGGTTGAATTGTGAAGTTATGACATGCATATAAAAAAAGTAGTGCTAGAGTTGACGAATAATAGGAGTGAATGAAACTGAGAAACATATTGCGCCAACTGTGTACTTAGTGATACAAGAACAGGAAAATATTGAAAAAAAAACATGCAGTATTCGTGAAAATTCATATTAAAAGTCACCGACATCAAGTAAAGATTTATATATAATGGCACTGCCAGCTTCTTAGAGCCTCGTTAAAATTATCACCGAGCACAAAAATTATATACAAAAATGTTTTTGAGTTCGAAAAAGAAGGGGAAATTTTATAATGGAGTTATATTACTCACCTGTAAATCCATATTGCAAGCTCCTATTGAATTGAGTTTTGTCCGACATGTCGTTCTGGATGGTGGGGAACGTAGAGGCACCTCCGAAGGCAAACATGATGATACCAATAGCGAGGAAGAAATCGGCGAAACCGTGGATACCCCAACGGAATACGAACGGTCTTACGTCATTCATCATCTGGATGAAGTATAGGATGCAGGCCAACACCGTCGAGACGAATGCGATCACACCCAAATACCTATATACATAAGAGTATCAAATGTAACCTTTAAATATTTGTAGATATTTAAATAAATAAGGTAAGGCCATAAGTATAAGTAATTGACCATGCACTAGTAGTTGACCGTTTTGTATGAAATTTTAAATAATAAGCGTTTTGTTTGTTGTAGCTAATAAAAAATATAATCAATAATATTAAATTTGAAATATTAAACAATGGGCTACAGTTCTGAGGTTTTGGGCAGTTGTTAATAGATGGCAACAGGTAATTATTTTTTACCTGTACCAATTATTTTTTTATTAGCTACAACTATGAATACTATCTATGGATGTAACTCACGAGAAATCCTTGGGCGTGCCGAAGAGCATGAGGGGAGTCATGGCTCCCACAACCACCAGATACCAGATGCAAATAGTGACGGTCGGTGCGAGGCTCATGAACACCTGTTCGATGATCTGTGCTGCCAGCATCAGATATACCACGGCCATGCCAAACTGAGTCACCATCATAGCCAATGATACCACCACGCTGAAAAAAAAAGTAAGGAAATTAAGTAACGGTCTGTTGCTATCCCACTGCTAAGCATAGGCCTCTTCTCTCCGTTTTTGTGGAGAAGGATTGGAGCTAAAACCTACCACGCTGCTCCAATGCGGATTGGTAGGTTTCACATATCCCTAGTATTCTCTAGAGATATGCAGGTTTCTTCACGATGTTTTCCTTCACCGAAAAGCGTGTGATAAATTACAATTATCAATTACACACATAAGTTTTAATAGAAAATCTCATTGGTGTCTGCCCGGGTTTGAACCCATGATTGTCTCTAGAGATTCGCACGGTCGCACCGCTGGGCCATCACAGCACATAGAAAAAAATATTCTAAACATAAAATAACCCTGGTGTTGAACACGGCGAGTCCTGCATGATGCATTATCTTTTATTATTAAATTTTTGCACGCGTTAGTTTTTATTTCGCGATAACTCATATCTGAAATACTTCCCGTAAGTACCTTATTTAGGTGGATTATAATTCAAAAGTAATAATAAAATTATTTTGCCTTAATCCGCGATGAAATAAAATAAAAAATATATGTAATGCTAAATGTAGATGGGACAATCCGTTTTCATGCCTGATACACGCAGGATTCGTAAAAACACTGACAAATAGTCACCACCGCCACCACAATATACAAGTACTCAAAATCGCAAAATCGCTTTGTGATTGTGTCGTGGAGTCCATCTCCTGATGATGTTTCCGTTGCGGGGCGAAACGATTGTTGAGTTTGTGATAGTGAACGTGTGTAGTATTGTGTATTGTGGTGGCGGTGATGATTATTACGTTTGTATCATGGATCTCCGCAAAGTAACGACTAATTCTATAAATTATTTTGATTAAGATTAATACAGCATTAAACGTGACTATTTTCTAATGTAACGAGAAATTCTCCATTCTTTTTAAATCTACTGTACATTGTTTTGTTATATCTCAAAGGGATTACACAGCTTTTTCTATAAAGTCGCAGATGGTTTAACTTTTCAGATACATTCTAAAATTAGGTATTGTTAAATTTAATTCAACCAATAGACCCAAAACATGATACACCAAACCTTACATAAGCTTAGTTGATAAAACAAAATTTGTATACTAAATATTTGTCTTGTATAAACAAATCAGAAATTGCTGCCTATATCTTTCTTACAATGTAGCCATAACACACTTATCGGGATCAACCATGTTTAATATAGCCACTATAAAGCCTATAAGCAAGCAACTATAAGGAATGTTTTACTTTAATAACAAAATAAACCAAAGTTTATATTAATACACTACACTACTACTACACTATAACGGAAATTTCGGTAAAAACAAGTGTATGATTTGGCTACATTTCATACGTGCTTGACAATAACTTTAATCTAGTCTAATATAGTCTGACTCTTATTTAGTAGAACTATTTTACTGGTCGTACATATAGCAAAATTTTCCAAACAATTATTATCCATTCCGTAAGTTAATGTAACTGGTAATGTGATTACACTGATGGAGTTACCATTGCTTGAACAAATCTAATATTTCTGACCATATTTAGTTTAAAGTGTAGCCATAATGATTTTATGAGTTTAAACAATATATTATATAGCCCCTGCCTAAAGAATTTCTTACTTCAATAACACAAACTAAAGTTCATGTAATCCGAACGCTAGGCATGTTGACCTTTTTAAAATTCTATTTCATTTAACGATGTGATATAAAAGCAGTTATCATGCTAATCGGATGAAGGCTATACATTAAGATACAGTATTTGTGAGACCAAAACCTGCCCGGCGACCAGTTTGGGTATTATATGCAAAAATTTTATTGGCTCGTGGGAAGTTTACCTCCAGTTCTTTCCCAGTGATTTCTCGGCAATGATAGAGTAGGGGTTCCGTTTCCTAGTCCTCATCTCAGCATCTCTTCCCTCGATGATCGTCCAGCAGTCACCCAGTCTCTTGCCACTGAATGCAGCCATGAGGCCCACTAAAATTAATATGGGAATACCCGTCCAACCTAGAAAGATCAACAAATATCATCAATTATCTTTTATTGTACCGTTATTTCTATAAAATACTTTATGTCACCAAACTTATAACCTCCTTTTCTCTCTCTTATTAAGATTCTCTCCCTGACTCATTTTAATCCGGAATCCGGCTTACACTACATCGGAAAAGTCAGCATCAGTATACCCTCAACGAGATGGAATACAAAAAAGTCGCGGGCAGCCGCTGGATCAAACTACGCAAGATCGTTTGGTGTGGAAATCCCTTAACGATATCTTCATCTAGCAGAGGGCATCCATCGGTCGAAAAAGAAAAAAACTAAATATTTATCTGAATTTCACGAACTGATTTGATTTATTTATTTCTTTTTATACATATAGTTAGAGAAAAGAAAAAGTAGAAAAGCACATGTATAAAGGCGGACTTATCTCTAAAAGGGATCACTTCCAGTAAACCTTTGAGAAACAGAAAGAAAAGGACAAGAATTGAATAAGAAAGAGAATACGGGTAATATAGAGAAAAAGAAAAAGATTATATAAATTTAACTATTTAATCTATTAAATAATTTTGTTTACCAAAATAAATGGATGAAAAGATGTTACTAATATATAATAACTTAAGATAAATATTTTCTAGTCTGTAACTTAAATACCGAAAGGGAAAGAGATTTGCGGATTGATACTGGTAAAACATTCCACAGCTTAACACCTTGAAAGCTTAATGATCTCGAATAAGTCACTGAGGAGCATTTAGGGAAGGCAAGATCTATGGTATTTATAGATCTTAGCCGGCCACATTCTACATCCGACAAGAAGTTCAATCGCTTGATTTGTTAATTTCCTGTCATTTCTTTGAGCAAAATTACTTTGAATCCTTATAGAGCTTCCTTCATCAAAAATTTTAATATCTAGCGGATTAATGTTAAGGCGATTACTTTAACGAGACCCTTCGACAGGATCCATTGTCTATTCTACTCTATCGTCAGCTAAGTGAAAGTGATAGATTAATATTGATTTTATCTGATATAAAATATCAGCGCATTGTTCAGACTTTTCAATTGATGCTTCAAAGCATTTAATACTGTTTCGAAATATTAATACGAAAACGAAATTCGAAGATTTAGATTCGGAAAATGATATCTCAGTTTTAAATCAACAATATACATAGTATATAATAATACTATACAACGTGAAGCGAAAATTTCTAAGGATGAAAAAATAAATCGCAAATTAGCATAACGACGTCCAAATAATGGGCTCGCATTCTATAATACACTAAAGAATCTATTAGAACAAAAATATCTTGTCTATATTTAAATTAGAAAATCTTAATATTATTCTTCCTATTGGAAGAATAAAGTCATAATTTCCTATGCTTGTACATGGAACATGTGACTTTATTCTTCTGATAGGGCGATATATTTCATTCATTCAACTTTCAGGTTGCAAAATTAACTATTGAACTCGAATTTTATTTAACGATCACTATGTCATATACCAGTAGAAACTTTATTGCGGTCTCAAAGAAAATACCGAAAATAGTTGAACATATTATGCAATACGAAAACACTAAATTGATTAAATTTTCCGTGCGTTAGTATTCATTTTGGGAAAACTCCTAAAATGTTATTTTAAATTATATGGGGTAGGAAAATAATGTTAAGTAATAAATTCTTAAGATTAATAAGTATTAATATTGTAACCGTCTATATACTCGTAGTTTTCCAATCACTGCATTGTACGAGACTATTTTCTTAGAAGTTAGAATAGTATGCGATAAAAAAAGGACCAGTCAAAATGTTCATGTTATCCTACAAATATTATAATCGTAAATGCCTCATTTTGTGAGTATGGATGTATGTTTGTTAATCTTTCACGGCAAAACCGCTGAACCAATATCGATGAAATTTGGCACAATTATTCCTTATACACCGGGGTAACTTATAGGCTATAGAAATTCTGTTCATTGTACAGGAATAGGATGACATTGAAAAGCACTACATATTACCACGCGACAACGTTACGACGAAGTTGCGGCTTTTTACCCGCAACTTCGTCGTAACGTTGTCGCGTGGTAATAGGTAGTGCTTTTTATTCAAAAATGCTTACTCCCTTAGGCCTTGCTGTAGTTAAATAAAAAACAAATACTTTGTTAGATTTTTTACGTCTCAAACAATAGGGGCCAACAATCTTAATATGTCAACAGTTAAGTGTTTTTTAATCTACGCATCTATTAAAAAATTCTACATATTCTCATATATGATGAGTATTTACGAAATTTAGGAAATTTTAAAAAAGGGACTGGTTTTTTCTTAATATCAATTGTGTCAATTTTTTATTGATTTATTTATTTTATTTATTTTAATTTATTTATTTATATTAGGTAGGTATAATTAGGTCGTATATATATTTTTATGAATCAACTTCAGTCAGTTTCACAAATATTTGTGTCGTTGAGTAGACGATATAAAGTATTAACAGAAACCAAATTTAAAATAATAAACATTTTTCTAAGAAATGAGTGTGTATATGCATGTGTATGTGCATATGATTGAGAATATGTACGTGTGAGTGTGTGCTTGCGTAAGCTGTGTATTTTTATATATTAACATTATAAATGCGAAAGCTTGTCGGTACGTTTATCTCGGTCATTTTGTTACACTATCACGCAATTAACACATCGTAGTACATTCCTGATCTGAACATTTAATCTAACGCGAAAAAGTTGCGGCTACAGCTTGTAATAAATAAACTTAGTAGAACAAAAATTCGCTTATCAAATAAATATCAACAACTTAATAATGACATTTGCAGCCAAATTAAAATTTATTTTTAAGCATCGAACATTAATGCAATTTTTTATCAACTAGGTGCGCTCCACGGTATCCGCTATCGTGCAATGATTGCACTCATTTTTGCAATAGTTGTAAACGAAAAACTATTGTCTATTCGTTTCCATAAGAACAATTGATTTTCTTGAAATAAAAACTATCTTGTAACGTAAAAATCTATTAAAACAATGGATCGTTAAGGAGGGGGGGGGGGTCAAACACATACACACACATCTATTACCTAAATGTAAGCATTACCCTTTGTTAATTCTAAATATTAGTAGAGTTAATATAAAAAGAACAAATGGTTCGATGATGTATCTGCACTTATTATATTGATTTAAAGCATAGCCTACCAGCGGTTTTCATTTAACAGGGTTTCGGGCAGACACCAATGAGTTACTCTATTAAAAATTTATGTGTCTTATTGATAATTGCAATTTAACACACGTTTTTCGGTGAAGGAAAACATCGTGAGGAAACCTGATATCTCTAGAGAATCCTAGAGATATGTGAACCCTACCAATCCGCATTGGAGCAGCGTGGTAGGTCTTGGCTCCAATCCTTCTCTCCAGAAACGGAGAGAGGAGGCCTATGCCCAGCAGTGGGATAGTAACAGGCCGGTACTTATGTATTTAAAAATTATATAAGTATATATTGACCAGTTGTCTGTCCACCTTAACACAAGTATTAAGAACTTACTTTGGGGACGGGCGACCGTGTGTGTAAGTGTCCCATATATTTATTTAATACCTATATTTATTTTATTATAAAACAAATTTTAATTACGCTGTTAGTTGCAAAGTTATAATAACTCAGTTGGGATCGGGCAGACTAACGAAGTTGATATCTGGATCAACAGCCCTTTTTTATATTATAAAGAAATACCAAGCCAAGGTCTATTATCCATTATTTAAGCATGTTAAGGGTTTAAGTCCGTGCCGATCGCATTAGTATATAAGTATAGGTATTTTGCTCAATACTTCACCCTCCTATTAACAATTCAAATCTATTCCATCGATGCCATACAAGGTACTACGGAATCTTACGAAAAGATTTTCCGGTCAAACGTATAATTAATATATTTCAATAACTTGTCTTCTGAGAGGCCCCTTTTTATACATCATCGGTATTTATAATTAGACTAGCGATTTTTTCATTGCTATGCGCAAGGGTAAGGGCAATGGATTTTGGAGATTGATTACGTTACTTTTAATTTTGCTTTAACTACCAAGATATCCATTTAAATTATAGTATATGCTTTAAGGGTCATAATGTTAAGAATGAAATACCTAAGGTAACTATCGTGTTTTGTTAATAGGTTTTTAAATTGTACCCATCTTAAATGCTTTTCGATTACCGGATTGTAAGTCAAAATTAATTTGGGCTCAGTAAGCCCTCCTTCAAATATACCTATAAAATATTTATATAGGATAAATGGATAGACTTTTCTGTAGATCATTAAACTTGAAACAGCACACGTAGTTGTTTTATATCGAAAACACTGGATTTATCATTAGAGGAGTATTGCAATGGTTTCGATGTAAACTTGGCGTCACTTTTAACGATGTTTTTTCAGCAAAAAATTATGTTCTTATACTTATTTTATGAATCAATCTATTTTAGTCTATTAGAGAAAACCATATAAAAATCCGATCAGTAGCTTTAAGTTTATCGCTAATTAACTTAACACATATTGCAAAATAAAGTTGTGAGGGACTTTGTTTCTATCACCATTTGTCTTAAAGATAAAATCAATAATAACCAAACAGATTTTCATATGGTTTTAACTAACAGAAAGAAGATTTTCCGAGAAATTTTCAGATAAATAATAGGATCTGTGTAGGTTGGTTAAAACGTGAAGATTGTTGTTATTAGTGGCCTAAGAGCTAATATTGTTTTATAGAATTAGGCGTTACTTTGCGGAGATCCATAATACAAAAGTAATAATAAAATTATTTTGCTATAATCCGCGAAGAATTCTTCGCGGATTATAGCAAAATAATTTTATTATTACTTTTGTAGTTAATATTGTGTTTCGATGTTTGCTCTTTTGTATGGCTTGGTAAATGTCCTTGCTCCCTTTACTTCGGTGCAATACAGATTTTTATTGATCCAAAGTTTGATGCATTTATTAATTACTATTATTATTTTCACATTTTTTATTATTTTCTAAAATAAACAAAAAAAAGTTTAAAAATATAAAAAAATTACATCCACGGAGAGCGGAGCAAGGACCCAAGCTAACGGCGGTTAGGATTACAGAGTGAAGACCCTCCTCACAATACTTGTCATCTTAAGAAACAAAGTCTGTATCATTCCCCTAATCCAACAACTAAGTGCGAGCCTCTTAAGATGTTATTATTATTATAGCTGATGCTAAATTCGTACTAAAATTAAATTGTAAATATTAAACACGTGTTAAAATTACAAAACATTAAGCACGTGTCCAAATCGTAAACATCAAACACTTGTTCAAGTTTCGCAGCGGCAGGGAATCGAAAGTTTTCCTTTTGGATCGACGCAACGGCTTCTCTCATTTCAAAACATTACTTCGAAGTTTAAATTATGAAACCAAATAAAATCAACGTTGCATTATGATATTGTTACAACACTACTGAAGTCTGAAACATGAAAATACCCATCGGAAATTCCCCAAGTAGAAACTACTGCTCAGTCGTGAAAAAGAAAAAGCTTATTTACTAATCATTCGCGAAAGCCTTAAATTAAATGTGCGTAATAAATGTGCACGTCGCAACGCTTATTCATGATTACAGAAATATTACAGTATAATGCAAGCAAATTAACACGCTCGAAAACAAAAGTATACACATTTCACGCTATCCGAAGAATAAAGTCACATTTCCTATGCTAATACATAGGAGAGAAGAGGTGGTCTTCGGATAAGGCGATTTATAGAAATTTTAAGTCAAACTTATTAAAACTAGTCATAAAATGATGTCAGACCATAAAATATCTATTATATGTTTTCGACGAATAGCAATTTCTGTTTTTTTTAAACATGCAAATTAAAATATATACTTTAAATAGATTATGATCGGTTTCGATATATGAGGCTCCGACCGATGCTTGAATCGAAAAAGAGGATGTTGAACTTTTTTACTGTAACTACATTATTATTAATTAATTATTTTTAAATTGCTAGATTCGGTTTCGAACATAATTTAAATCTTTCCGTTATCCAAAGAAGTTTAAAATTTATATATATATGTGGGTAAATATATGAATAGGTTTTTGTCAAATCCATCTTTAATTAAGTTAAAATAGCATGGCATTATTTAAATTTTTAAATAAAAATTATTGTACTTTTTCAATTGAAATTTCTACGTAATTTACTAATATGCAAAGCACCGTTTTTCAAAGATTAGCTTATATTGATAGTAAACACATCATATGAATCATCAACATTTCGTGAATATTTCCAACTTACCAGTTTTGACGATAGCTCGAGGTAGCGCCAGGACTCCGCTTCCCACAATCTCCCCCGCCACCAGGAAAGCTGTCTGGTTGACAGACAAGCCCCTGCTACCGGGTTTTCTTGATCCGTCATCTTCTGAACCCTATAAAATTAACACCATTATAATACATTGGTAGTACCCGCTTTGTTCGCACCAACTTTAGCGTTTAATTAGCCTAATTAAGTATTAAGTTAATTACTAATGAACTAAGTTTTTTCTCCGTTCCCGAAAGAAAAACTTGAATCTATGTTATAAGTCTCTATAGTTTTTATTATGTCAAATTTCCGTTACATTGTTTTGTATTTATAATTACTAATAATTACTAATTATTAACAGTTTTTTAATACGCTGAAGCTATAGAAATTAATTTACAATTTACTTTTTAATCATCGAAACAAATTTCTTTCAATAGCTCTTTAAATAGTGAAAAGTTTTATAAATTGTCACTTATGGCTCTTAAAAGGTCCATCCCTCCGATCCATGGTCTACAGCAGTGTTTCCCAACGTGGGGCCCACGACCCACAAGGATGCCAATTTGATGGTTAAGGGGGGAGGGGGGGATTGTAACTTGACACCAGTTTAAGCTTTCGCTCTGGGCCATTTATGTGCAATGTATTTCGGTACCAAATTTAGCAAAAAAAAAGCAAATTTTTCTTCCTTAAGCCTATTATTTATGTTCTTTAAGTGCACAATTCAATTTTTAATGTAAAATTTATGTATGTTATTAGAGGGGCAAAATAATTTTTACCATGGGGTAAGGACTAAAACAGGTCGGGAAACACTGGTCTACACTGAAATATTATCTTACAATTTGCTAAAATTCTATTCGTTATAAATACGTTCCATTATGAATATGTTACAATAACTCAGTGGCGCCGAGTGTTTTAAAAAATTAACAAACTATAATATATTACTTGAATAATTATAAGCACTCGTTCATCGGATGAATAGATTTATTTTGTTCATTCGTCGAAACTTATCTTTTTTATACCTAAAAACTACTAAAGACTCTCTTGTTAATTTATCAGCTGAAAATTCTATGCTGCTTATTATAATATGTTGATTAGAAAAAGCATATATTTCAATTCCGTACACAATGTAATATTGACTCAGACATGATTTTGTCTAATGTTTTTTTAATTTCCATATTAAATACGTCATACGTAAAAAGTATTCCGATTATTTTTTTAAATTATTAATTAATTCGTTTTCTTCTAATAATTATGCTAAATCAAGGTATGCTAAATAAATTTAAAAAAATTAGCCGCGTGGTATACAGCTGAGTAGAATAGACCACCCTCATTTCTTACCGAAGTGTCGAAAATGCGACTACAGTAAGTTGACGTCAGGCAGGCGGCCAGTCGTAAAATATGTAGCCAAATTATGTGACATGTTTACTATATGTTGTGCCGACCCTACTTAGAGTGGAATAAGGGCAGGGGTGAGTGATCAATTATGCTAAATCTTACGTTCCTCTGTACGCGGAATGTGTGTTTCTCTAAAATTTTAAATATTCTTCCTGACTGTTTATTCACAATACTAAATGTGTGGAAAAATATTCGTCCTTTAGTTTAAATTGTGATATACATACATGACAGACGGACTAGAAACCAACATAAACTTATATTGCCTATCTTAGGTCTCCAGAAAGTAGGAAAAACTTTTGTGGGTATACGTTTCAATACCACAATTATTTTTTTTAAATATAGGGGACACTTACACACACGTTCGTCCCCCCAAAAGTAAGTAACTGAATACTTGTGTTATGGTAGACAGAAAACTGGTGAATATATACTTATATATTTTTAAATACATACTTAAAATACAAATATACACCCAGGCTCGAAGGCCAACAAATTCATTTATAGAAAATGTTGGCTCTCGGCGGGAATCGAACCCGCGACCCGCGGAGCTGAAGGCAGGATTACTACTCACTGTGCCAACGAGCCAGTCAACTCCTGAAGAATATTACTATCTAGAACATTTTACCTTTAGACAAGTTTAGAAAATATCTTAATTCTATAAAACTAATTTCTTTGAAAACATTAGACAATCAAAAGTACTCGAAGGAGCGAGTCTGTTTGAATAAAGAACATTTGAAATATGGATTTATTATATAGATTTAAGTTTCACATCTGATCCAAATGTTCTAGATAAATGTTATGGTATAGTTTGATTTAGAGTAAAGCAACATTGCAACGATAACGTTAATTATATTCTTATCATCATATCATTTATGCAAATTTAAAATGCAAATATATTAAAATACATATTTATGTTTTGGCTGACTGTTTACGTCATCTCGGTAAAGGTAAAATGTGAAGGCAACGATATTCTTAGCTGAATGAAATGAAGCAGCCAAAAATACATCACTTTAGAAACTGTTTGTCAAAATAGTAAATGTACAACCACTAGTAAAACTGTTTGTCTTTAATAGTGAATGTACAACTACTAGTAAAACTGTTATCTTTAATAGTAAATGTACAACTACTAGTAAAACTGCTTGTCTTTAATAGTGAATCTACAACTACTAGTAAAACTGTTTGTCTTTAATAGTAAATGTACAACTACTAGTAAAACTGTTATCTTTAATAGTAAATGTACAACTACTAGTAAAACTGTTATCTTTAATAGTAAATGTACAACTACTAGTAAAACTGCTTGTCTTTAATAGTGAATCTACAACTACTAGTAAAACTGTTTGTCTTTAATAGTGAATGCACAACTACTAGTAAAACTGTTTGTCTTTAATAGTGAATGTACAACTACTAGTAAAACTTCTAGTCTTTAATAGTGAATGTACAACTACTAGTAAAACTGCTAAAAATAATTGTACCTATTGTTGTGTTGGTTAACGGTCTGATTGAAAAAGTTAGGTTTAAGATAAATGTATAATAAAAATAATAAGGGATTGAATCTGGACACATGATGTTTTGAGTGACTTGGAGTAGAAAAATAGATTAATAAATAATTGATTTTTATCCCTTTAAAAATAATCTATTAAAAAAAACGATTATTTTGTTACCGAATAATCGATTTTTTTCTGACTATTTCAAAAGTTGTCTTTTTTAAACGGTTTTTTTTATAATAATAATTAATTACAATAAAGGCTAATTAAATTGGACAACTACCAAGAAATAATATCAGATGCGCTGTTTGGGAAATTGGATTAAAATGTGTAGTTTGGTTAAATTTATTTCATCCATCATTGCATATCTAATCTTAAAAAACAAGAAATTGAGTAAAAAAGAAAAAGGGATACCTAAAATAATCGAATTTTAAAAAATCGATTATTTTT
Organism: Morpho achilles; assembly: GCA_947086495.1. Lineage (NCBI taxonomy): Eukaryota > Metazoa > Arthropoda > Insecta > Lepidoptera > Nymphalidae > Morpho > Morpho achilles. The sequence continues at coordinate 8,146,360 of CAMTZB010000022.1, read as the reverse complement.
TCACATCGCTGGTTTTGAGATCTTCTTGTAAGTTTAAAAAAAACCCGTAATAACAGATCGCACTTCACCATTACTATTTTTTTATACTTTAACATACCTACAGTAATGTATTCTATTACTGTTTGTTAAAATATGAGAATAAAGTTGCAATTGCATTACAGATAAAATAAATTAAAATATTGTATATCCTACTTTGGACCACTTTTTACGTCTCACTTTACTTTACGTCTTTGTTTCTTGTTTCCCGTTTTTTGTTTCTATTGGAAAAATGACGAGTTAGGGGGTTTGCTCTAATGGAAAACGGTAGGTTACACATATCCCCATTCTCTAGAGATATTTAGGTTTTTCTCAACATGTTTTCCTTTACCAAAAAAAGTGTGATTGCAAATATAAATTAGTCACATGAGTTTAAAAGAAAAACTCTTTGAAGCCTGCCCGGCTTTTGTGCTTGTGACCCATTTTTAGAGAACTTTTATCATCATCTTCCTGCCCTATCCTGGGATCCTATTCCTGGGGTCGGCACAACATGTTATAAACATGCTGTCACATGATTTGGCTGCGTTTTTACGACCGGCCGCCTGCCTGACGTCAACTTACCTCTGTCGTATTTTACGACACCTCGGTAAGAAAGAGGGTGGTCTATTTTACTAAACCGGATACCACACGGTGGATCAATTTACCTTAGTCGCCTTTTACGACACCTTGGTAAGAAATGACGTTGGTCTATTCTACTCAGCCGGATACCACACGGCGGGTCGACTTACCTTAGTCGCCTTTTGCGACACCTCGGTAAGAAAAGAGGGTGGTACTATTCTATCAAGCCGGATACCACACGGCGTTTTTAGAGAACTTTTATATAGATATAAAAATAAATTTATCATTGTAATCCGTAATAATATGAAAGACTGTTAGTTTGTATTTCTGTATGTTTTCGCTGGAGCAGTATAGTTAAAAATGTGGTGCAATTGTCGGTAACACATCAGATAAATAACCCCGATTTCCTTCGATAATAGAAAGAAAACTTAGAATACATGACTTGAAACGCTTCAATGGGCCCTAATGAATACCTACTTGTATTATATTAATCTGCATAGTAATTATATTGATTCTTGTCCATGAACTGACCGTACGACCGCTAAAACCAAGAATGATCAAATTACATTCCGTAAGCGGCGTCCCTTTCAAAATATTATGTAACATTTTTATTCTATCAATAGGTGCGACGGAGTGGTTTTTTAAAACAGAAAAATAATTAAAACTTATTAAAGAATAGTAATTTAAATATTTTATTGCTATATTCCGCGATAAAAAAATATTTTCATTACTTTTGTGTTTTGGACCTCCACAAAGTAACGCCTTATTCTATAAACATCCTATAGGTTAAATTACGTTGACAACAAGCCTTAAAATATATGTGATAGCCCAGCGGTGCGACCGTGTGTATCTCTAAAGACGATCATGGGTTCAAACCCGGGCAGACACCAATGAGTTTTTCTATTAAGAAACTTATGTGCCTAATTGATAATTGCAGTTTATCACACGCTTTTCGCTGTTCATGACACTTGTTTAGGACTCGGCAGGTGGCGTAAGCGGTAGCCTGCAACGACGGGTGCGCGACCGTCCTGTCCTTCGCGCAACCATGTCTCGTTAATACTTAATATGTCAGGCGACTGAGTTTCAATAGAAACAATAAATTCATCATGTTTAGTACATAAGGAACCAGCATTAAAATGTCCAATTTTAAACTGTTTATTTCTATTCATTACTGAATTCAATAGATAAGATAAATATTGAAAGGAAAAAATGGAAAGAAGTAAGCTGGATTAAATAACAAAGTAAGATTGCATATTTTATTTAAAAATATATAGAAGTGAGACGTATTACATTCTTTCATAGCGTATTTTATTCTTAGGCATAAAATTTTTACATAGAGAAATGTTAATAGAATACAGTACTTCTTAAAATAGAAACTGTAAAATTGCAAGATGTACGAGTAAGTTAAATAAGAAAATGATTTGGTATTGGATTGGTGGAATGATAGTTTAATTTAGTGATTAGGTTTTGTCGCATACGTGGATACAGAGATAAATGGAGCAGCTTACATTTGTTAATAAGAATATTTTTTATAAAGCGTTTTAAATTTATATTATATTTTTAAGTTATCACAGAAAAAGTTAGAAAATAGTGAAGTACAAAGTTAAAAACACGATAAATAATTTCTGCTGACATTATTATTATGTTTGACCCGTTAAGAGAACACAATATAATAATTTGATTATAAGGCTTATTAAAATTTTTGAAACAAATAGTAAATAACAACAAAATATATATTATAACTATATTAAACCTGACTTTAAACGTTTTATGGTAATATATACGTATCGAATACCTTTCTACAAAATGAAACCCATTCTTATGATTTATTATTCGGTATGTTGTGTACACCAAAAACAAGTTCTAAGTCCGCTTCCGTTTTTAAAAGATGAACGGGACTCGATTCGTCTTTACGCACAAACACTTTGCCGTCCCGGGTCCAAACAAATTTCCAACGTAAATTTCTTCCAACTTCCCGGGATATCCCAAACAAGATTCGATTGTGCTTTGTGAGTCTTTCGTTGACATAGATCAATCGGGGCTCGTGTGCGGGCAACCCCATATCAGCCGTTGTAATGCGACGTCTCACTCGGGCATTCTTCAGCAATTCATCCCGTGATGACCTCCTCGCTAATTTCACTACAATTGGCCTAGGTCGGGAATGTGAGCCTCCAAGAGGGGTGTTCAATTGAATTGATACGCTTCGGGCCAGCTCGTTTGACCTTGACCATGTCCCGCTCTTCTAAATTTATTCCAAGCTTAGTCGCAGCCACGGTAACCATATGTCAAACGGACTCCCCTGCCGTCTCTGGTATTCCAGAAAACTCCACGTCGTTTAATAATGCTTCTCTGTCCCTGTCGTTAAGCTGAAGCTGATCAATCTCATTCAGAAGAGAAGATTCCGATCCATCTGTCGAACTATGCTTGTCCTCCAAATATTTAATCCTCGCTTCAAGGTCTTTGATACTATTTTGGCACTCGGCCATAAAAGATCTTATTTCTGCCACGTCACGTTTGGACTGAACTTTGAGGTCATGAATCCATTCTTGCATTTTAGAACGAAAACTTTTGAGTTCAAGGGTCCAGTTGATACCATCAGAAGGGGCGCGGTCCGCCTCCGAGCTTTGTACAATATAGCTTGCGGACAGCCCTTTGACTGGTGTAGCTGCATTATCACTCCGGGGTATTTTGGACTTACAGACGGGACAAAGCCAGTCCTTAGCAGCTGTAGCACCTTCTGGGATGTTTACACAGTTACCGTGATAAGCGCCCGAACATTTCGTACAAGAAATGTTATCTGTTTTCGACACAAATTTACCACAGGCAGCGCACTTAATTATGTCTAGCTACATAAAGTGTATTGAGCGTGGAAAAAAGATATGTAAATTCCGCGTGCGCGAACGAGATGAGTAGACGTTCACAGTTCAGCGATAATTATTCAATATGTAGGTAGTCGGAAGTAAACAACAACTCCAATTTAATTCACTTGAATTCTAATTAAATACGTAATACTATTTGAAAATAACATTATATATCCTTTATCACAATGTAACTATAAATTTTAGAGAGTTACTAGTTTAACATATACGAGTACACGGGTCTAATTAAATCACGTTCACAACGACAAGCTGATGTCAAAACAATTGTTTGCTCGTTGAAGCTCGCGACCTCACTCCTCCTATCCTAGTATCCTCTCTCCTTGGGAGATATCTTTATCTATCTTATATCCTTAAGCTAAGAATAGTAGTTTACAGATGTCCGGGAATTCTTTGAGTACAATTAATATATGCAGGTTTTCAAAAATAATTTTCTTTGACCCCCAAATTGTATAATGGGATAATACACCGAAACATAGAAATATTCTTTAAAAATTGATTAATTTGTTCGTATTTATAGAAATATAATAACATTTAGAAATAAACACATAGCTCAAAATTATTTATATCTGCATGATAATTATTAGTTGCAAGTAATTCTAGAAAAAAAATATGCTGAACGTGTAACCCTGTTGTACCCTTTCGCAAAATAAAAACAAAATCGCGCACAATGAATTTTAGCATGGTTTTCACACCAGTGTGCTTAGTGCGAGTTTTTTAACCTACTCCATCGCGTTAGAGTAACGCAATTTGTATAGTGCTGGAACAGTGGTCACTAGAGGTCGCTGTTGCAGCGTCATACAAATTGGACACTTCGCCGGTCGTGTGGACTTGTACGATGATCGTGCCGATCAAAGATGATCAAACGCTTAATAATCCCCGATTGTGAAGGACAGGCATTACATTGTAAAATTAAATAAGGCAGCACACCAAGCATTGCGCAACGTCAAAACCACAAGAACCACAAGCGAACTGAAAGCAATGATCTATTAAACACTAGCTGTAGCCGCAACTACGTATGCGTCAATATAATTGTCAAAATACTCCTAATTATGTTTTCGATAGAAAACGCGATATTTTAATCCGTTATTTTTTTAATTTGATCTTAGAGCAACAATCTAATTTAATCCTCAAGATATCATTAATTTTATTTAATATTATTCATATATTTATATTTTAAGTAGACATCTAAAAAAATAACGACATCGCCAACTTTAATATGTTTATTTGGCATTTGCAAAAGCTGTGCAAGATACTGACCACAGATTAACAAGTATTTAAAATCGGAGAGTTGTCCATAAAAATAAATATTATTGAAATAAAATGTTTATTTTCTTTTTTAATATATATAAGACAATTAAATTATTCTTATAAAACGACATTGAAAGTTTATATTTTAATTGCCGTTGCCCTTTATAGATTTATATATCAATCTTGTTAATATGTTAAAATCGTTTTAGCATTTCAAACCATTTTTCTTCTAACAGAGTCAAACAGTGCTCTGTTCTTAATTTAAACTTTTGATAAAGAAAAAGTATTTATGTATATTCTTAGCATGTATATAAAAAACTTTTGCCTGTAGCCACATCTAGTAACAAAACAGTACCGAAGTAAAAAATATTGATTCGGAATCAGGCCCGTAGCTAGCCTGTTTATCGACAGACAACCTTGAAAACGTAGTAGGTAGCTATTGCATTAAAGCAACACACGATTGTGAATATATGTCCAGCAGTGGACATCTATCGGTTAGAAATAAAAGATTCATTATATGTAATGGATGTATTATTTTACTTTTTTTTCCAAACTGATAATAGGCTTAAATAACTTGTATACCGTCACAGGGCGAGTACTTTACACAACGTATGAAACCTTATAACTCGCCCCTAATTAAACACTAGATTACGAAGGACCTACTGTGCCTTTTATTTTAGACAAGTGGTACCAACTTAAGTTGAAGAACGTTACATGTCAGTAAGTTTAATTCCCTCTTCTTGAAAGAAAGACGAGAAGTGTTTTTTTTATTTTAAGGCCTTTTTCATATTAGGAAAACCATTACGGGTCGTCACCGCCCGACGGGGGTATGTCGGCCTCTCACCGACTAAAAACCTGACAATGCTTTACCACGCTTCTGTTGGCGAGGATAGGGTACCATAGAACACCCCTAGCTAGCCTCCTACAAGCTGTTAAAATACCTCTTTATTTTTCCTATTTTATTTATTTATTTATTTAATAATTCCTATTCTAGACAAATAAGAGGTTTTATTTAATTTTACATGTAAGGTCGGTATAAAAGCTTCAACTGTTCAAAATTTTAACAATATTGCTCTAGTGTATTAGCCGTGACAAACAGACAGACAAACCTTCACATTTATACTTCATTACGAGGCTATACCTTATGTCCTCTTCTTAGCCTTTAAGCTACGAGTATATCCATATTAAAACATACATTGCTCCGTTGCACCTTTCGGAGCTGAAAGAATTAAAAACAAAACCACATTCACATTATAATACAACCTCCCGTCAGCAACCTCACCTGCGTTGACTGTGTTACCCTGGTAAAATGAAGCCTATCTCAATCAGACCCATTTCAACTACTTCAATTTTGACTTCGCATCAACTTTGTAAGAACATCAGTTTCAGGAAACTGATTTCTAATTCGTTCTCAAGACAAGTTTTATATTTTTTATATTTAAGTTATACATTTTATCATACCAAGTTATACATTTTATCATTAACGGTACCATAAATCTCTTTGGGCCTGTTTCACATTACCAATAAACTGTCATTTAGCCTATTCGGAACATATCTGACACATCTCGGAATTTTGCGTTTCTCGGGTTTCTGATAGGTTATTCAGCACTTCAAGTCCCTAATAAGTAAACAGGTACTTCACGTGACTGTTATTTTGTTTGACTGCTGGATAGCAAATACCTATATCAAAATGGCCGCGATTTTTCTTTATTTTTCACTTTTTAGAGTCTCTTTTTAGAGACATTTATCTGCTAGTTAGTTTATTTGTCGGTTAACTATCCGACACTTTATTAGTAACTTGTGAAACAGGCCGTTAGTATTAAAAACTCAGATGAAGTAAACGGAAGGTGTACGGAACAAAAAATTCATCATTTTATTAGCCTGGTTGTGATTTAAGTCGGCCTATATATCTACATACACTGTTATTTTATTGGCGTATTGTATACTATAATAATAAATATATAAACGCGCATATAAAGCGCAATAATAAACTGATTATAAGTGAATGATCATTTCTATATTATTATGTCCTATAGTATTGACAATAGAATAATACTTATTACTGTAACAATATATTTTAATAGAATTTCGATAATACCTAAATATTATTATATTATTTACATTAATGTTTTACCGTATTGTAGTAATGAATTTTTTCCCAGAACCTACTCGTCAAGACAATCTAGAAATATATTAATGAGTCTGATACTATTGTCAAAATTGCGTCGTAGACGGAACGGTATTAGTTAATTGTCGATTTTTTATATATTTTAGATAATTACAGTCAGTTACTTACTTTGCTTTGACTTATTATAATGTATCATTAAACTTTAATGTTTTTTTAACTTCTTTAAATAAGGCTCATTTATTTTTTGTTATTTTTAATATCACGATAAGCTAATGGAAAGCGAACGATTCTGTCTTAACTGGCCTAAATTAGCTCATTATTTTTTTCATTAATCATTTCAGATTTATACTAATTTATAATGCGAAAATCTGTTTGTCTGTTTCACAGGTAATCTGCTGAAGCCAATATAAATGAATGGGTTACATATAAGATAAGGAAACCTTGGTTATAGCTTGTGTACCAAATAAAAATCGAAAAAAAATACGTAATTGTGGATATCTTTGTCGCGAACGAAGTCGAAGGAATAGTGTAATACTTATGAAGCCTTCTTTGACATTTCAATGTAAATTATTTAAATTATTAAGTAAGTTTCATTAGTAAATAATAAACTTATCTGATCATTTTGTTTCTAAATCGTTAAACTAGTTTTTTGTTGGAAAACAAGATTACATTCCACTAATCCAATACTGGTGTGGACCGAAATGGAAGATAATAGACACATATATCTAAAATATATGCATATCAAAACAGAAACATTAAAAACTCATATATTGAATCACTGTTAATATTATGAGGATGAGTTATTTATTTGTATATCCTTGGATTTGAGCTAAGGATCTAGAAAATTCTAAATTGATATTAACTCCAAACAGACGAAAGGCAAAATATAAGTAAGTATATTTTCGTTAACAAAGCAAGAATTTCCCCCTTCTGTTCGCAGTATGAACAATGTAAAATCTCTTCTATATAACTTTTTATAGAACAAAATAAAAACGTGGCCATGTTCACTAGATCTTCTAGTTCCTTGGTAAGAAATGGGGGTGGTCTATTCTACTCAGCCGGATACCACCAAACGGCGGGTCGACAAAAAAAACGGGATATGAACGTAATAATTAAGCATTTTATGAACACAAAATACTTATGAACCCTTCGTCACGCACACACATATAAAAGTATTTAAAATCTCTTTACCCGATTATCCGATACGATTTTTTTATAGACCTGTCGCATACCCAAAACCAGTTATCACTATAAATCGTCTGTGTTTATTAGAAGATTAAAATTTTGGTGTGCATGATTAATTAAGGTATTAGCTTTTTGTACTTATTTTAAAACTGGTTTCGTTAAGTAATACAAGTTCAAATAACATCTAGCGAATATTATAGGAGTCCAGTTTTTGTAGCGTATAATGGAATTTTTTATAGATTAATGTTATATGTAAGAACCCACAAAGATTCCAGAGTAAAAATGGTGAAATTGTTATATGGGAATATGTTCTGTAATTTGCTTTTTTAAGGTACAAAAATACATATCTTTGTAAAATTTTACATATATATTTTTAAAAAAGAACTATATGCTTATAGGAAAGCTTATACAGCTGTACCGGTTGAGATGCCTGAGCGCAGAAGTATTGTCAAGGGTAAGCGGAGATAGAAAAGAGAACCCTTACTAGCATTTGTGAATATAGCATGCTGCTGGTGGTATCGCTGTATGACGCCTTAATAATAGTACTTGGGTGACAAAGGCTCAGTCACCTTGGTCACCCAGCTTCGTAATTTTAATAGATAAAAAAGAAATAATTATAAAATTAAAAAGAGAAAGAAGGCGCCGATGATATGTAGAATTCGAACCCGGGCTGTGGACATTTTCGGTCCGCGCGTTACCCATCGACTATAGCAACATTGACAGCTAAAAAAATCCTTTGCTTTCAATTCTATATTTTAAAATTTTTTAATGCCCAAAAAGAGGGATAAAATTATATTTTTTTTAAATAAAACCTAGCTAGATCGATTTTAGCCCCCCCAAAACACCCTATGCTGAATTTCTGGAAAATCGTTGGATCCGTTTCCGAGATGCAGAAAATATATTTATATATATAAATACAAGATTACCTCATTTAAATATTAAAGATTAACAAACTCACTCACCACTTTGGGAACAAGAGGCGTGGTTTCGGTTGACTCCACCACCTTGGTTGACACCGTCGCCGATTCTAATCCGTTCTTCTTAGACATTTTTTTCTCTCTGTTAACAAAAATTTAACTGGAATTATTCACATCCATACTTAGTATACATCGGAATGTCTGTCAGCCTGTAACGTTTTTATGGCTAATCCGCTGAACGAATATTGATGAAATTTATTACATTTGAAGGTTAATTACCAGACGAATTAAAAAAATCCCGTTTCTCCTTTTAGAATAAGAAAAAACAATTGGATGCGTAATTGGCGATATTTTAACACTAAAGTTGTCGCGCATTCGCGTCATCTTTAGTGTAGCGAAAGTAATGTTTGGTGAAAAAAATCATATATGCATATGCAATTTTTTTTTAATGCGGCACTCGTATGTAAGACTCCACTGCATCCATTTTGTGTTTTATCTGCTCATTGGAGATTTCTAATTTGATAGAAGTTTTGAGATGAAATCTATTTATTCAAATTTTCGTGTTTAGACCGCTTAAACCTTTACTACAATAGCGGTAAAACCAGTTACAACACTACCGGCAAAGCTATACATTTACATTGTACATTTAGTTGCAACACTACCGGCAACTCTTTCCAGATTAGCGCGTTTCTATCCTAAACTATAACTTCACTTACCATGTATGAATAGAATAAGAATGAAACTTTTTAATAACTTTATCTTTAAAATACTTTTACTATACAATTAAAAAACTTAAGCCAGCGCCATTATGAGTGAATTTAATTCGGATGTATTGTTGATTTTATTTCAAATATAAATATTTGAATAAATTAAATTTTATATTTTCATTTGTACATTGATCTGAACCTTATATGAGGTAGTAGTAATGGATAAACTTAAAAAAAATAGCATTAAACATGCAGTACGACACAAATAATAGAACATAAAAGATATTTTCTTAATTTATAGACTTATCCGGATTAAGAATATAACAGAACAAAAGGTACCACGCCTTCAGTCTCGTATCTATTACACTAAAAACATTATTGAAGTTACAGAAATATCAGTTTATATATATAAACTTCAAAACAATAACCAGAATGATGCTTCGTAACCGTAATTCTTATAATAAGTACACTTTCTTGTATATTTTTCTATTTATTTTACTTAAACTTTAATAATGAAATTACAATGGAGTTTTATTTTAAGTCCATAAATGTTTAACGTTTTTAATAAAAGTATTATAAGTTCAATACCGGTGTCGCAAATTTATATCGATTTCTACTCAGTCCGGTACAGTTTTTTTTTTAACATGACGGTAAATTCAATCCATGTCTATTAACTCCGTCTGAAATTAGTAAAGTTATATGGCAAAATAACAACAACTAAGTAAATACTATAAAAAAAAGCTTTATAAAACTGAGCCTGAAAATACTACGCCATAGTTAATTTGCATAGTTAAGTGTACATAGTAATCTAAATATAAAATGATACAATGTAATTCAAAATGGCGTCAACTCAGGCGGTATAGTTTTTTTCGTAAAACATTTTTAAGGCAGGATATCAAAAATTGATACGAATTAAATCGATCGGTCTTATCAACTTTACATAGCAAATAACGAAATCAAATAAGCTCCGAGCGCTATCTAGTCCAAACTAAGAGTCCAACCAAATGTGAACTTAACATCATAAACAAGTACGTGATGTCAAATGTGAATAATATACTGAACAACTTACCGGTTAGGCGGATAAAAAGGCAAATTACTGACACAACCGTACACCGCTAGGCTTCTCACCTCACTGATGTATAGGACGATCGTTTTATTAAAATATATTTAGTCTACGAATGGTTTTGTCACAAACACCGTGTCACCATGTGCATAATACGCTCATTATGCAGAGTTCAAGCTAAAATAGTCTTATATAAAAAACGTATACATGAATTTACTGGCTTGTATTCGACATTGAACGTTTAGAATCTGTAATTTTCATACGATTTTTTGCCGGGATCGATATCATTTTAACCTTCAAAACATCCATACAAAGTTTCATGCTCAATTTTACACCTTCAGAAGGTGAATCCTAAAATAAAACTATTCTAATCTCATGCGCCATACTTACGGTCTGTCTGTTGAATATAAAAATCTTCTTATATTTTAGAGTAACTTGGTAATATATTATTTTTTATAAGATGTTTATGAAAGATGTATTTTAATATAGACAATTATAAGTTTGACTTTTACTGTTTAAGTGTTCGATTGAGCTGATCTACACTAATTTTAGTGTAGATCAGCTCGATCGATTTATATATATATATATATAGCTGAAGAGTTTGTTTGTTTGATTGTTTAAACGCGCTAATTTCAAGAACTACAGACCTATTTGAAAATAATTCTTTGAGTGTAAAATAGACCATGTATCTAGGAAGGCTATATAACATCACGCTAAGATGAATAGGAGGCGAGCAGCAATAAAAAATATTGCTAAAAATTTACAACTTTCCTTGCGTGCAGTAAAAAAACCGTGAAAGTTATTCAAAAATCTCTTCTAATTAACTCACGATAACTACTTTTACGTTCGAAATTATAATTCGGGAAAAAAATTGTGACACACCGATTTTAATGCGGGTAAAGCTGCTGGCTTGGCTAGTTCGATATACATATGTGTACATACATATATGGTCATATATGTAATAATTATAAAAAATAAGCCATTAATAAGCAAACTTGTATGTAACTTGCATACAAAGTAATATTACTGTAAATATTTTGATAGTCAAAAGTTTGCTCCTTAATCATACAATGAAAATATAGGCGCACCAATATCGTCCTATACGTCCCTGACGATTAAATAACAGTTAAGTAAACATTTTTTTTAGAACTGACAATATAGGCGGATGCTCTACTAACGTCGGAAAACTTCGTCATAAGGGTGCGGCGTTCTGTGAGACTGGACCACGGCTCAGGGCGACATGTATTAGAAGGCTGATGATGGTGTGATAGTAATGAGTCATCACGCCGTCGATGTAACCTAAGACGTGCCACCGCCGTTAATCTTCGCCGGCAAAAACCCTCTATGTGTGTATAATGATTCTGTGTTTGCGACTATTTGATCGTCAGGGATGGTTGCTGGACAAAGGAACCTGTTTCGGAATTTCCAATACAAACATACGGCCAGACCCGCGTTCAACTGACGGTTGTGCTTCCATATTACAATCATGAAATTGCTGCTTCACATGTCTTTGAAAGCACGAAAACGAAATTTCTCGATCTCTGCTTACCGCATTTGGCATTTATCGCATTTGCTCCTACGCACGCTTTAAATGAGTATAGGCAGTGGTTTGTTACTCTCTCATACCTGTATAAAATCCTTTTCTGTTCTTGAAGAGGAATACGAACTACGATGCTCCAATGTGGATTGGTAGGTTTTAAATATTACAGGAATTCTTTAGGGATAATAAAGCATAATGAATCATGACGGGCCCGTTGGCACAGTTAGCATTGACCCAGTCTTCAGCGTCGCGGACGCTTGGTCGATTCCCGCGGAGGGTCAACATTTTCTAATTACAATTTATTGGTTCTTCGAATCTGGCTGTATATTTTTATTTAAGTATGTATTTAAAATTAATTATGTATAGATTCATCACTTGTCTGTCACCCGTCTGTCCCACAAGTTACTTACGGTTAGGACGGACAAAATATTCCAAAAAAAAAAAAGCACGAAATAATGCAGTTTACTATTTTTAGAAAAAGTTGTTCCAGCCAGTGATCCGAAGACTTACAAGGTTCGTGGATTTGAAGTAAAAGATCTAGTGACTGGTTCAGAAACTTTATTTCAGCTTTTCACCACTAATTTTAATACTTATAATAGCAGCGTTTTGCGTAGTTCACTAACATATCCAAGCTTACTATTGTATCACTTATTTCACTTCCGAGTACTTTTCTGATCGGCATTTGAATGCTGAATTTCGGTAGCGTCAGATACAGCTTGTATATTAATCTAGTCGAACTGTAAGTTCTATTTCTAGTTATTTCCGAATCGTAATTACAGTGGAAGGGATACAGAACACTATTTTTAAACATACGAAATCCTGATAAATGACTATACCCGAATGTAAATCTCTTAATGCGTACTTAGTACCAATAAAATTAAACATATACATCACATATATACATGTTTGTGAAAACATTTGTCACAAATCAATTTTAATTTTGAACCAAGGCAGTAAACTTTTCATTGCAACATTAGTGAGTTTTAATTATACATTTTCAAATATATTAACGGATAATGAGTTAATTTTAAGATATAATCAATCGAAAGTTTTAAAACAAATAAACCTATAAAAACATCACCTTGAGTTTTTAAAAGCCTAAGAGCGATTTTGATCCCCATCAATAACGCGAATGTAGCCAAGAACAGATTGGACAATGGTCTTTTAAGGACATAAGGGATAGAAATAGACTCGTTTAAGAATTTACGACACCCCACGACAGTTTTCCGCATCCATGTTTTCCTCCTTACTCATACATCTCACTCTCTTCATTCTCTTTTACGCCCGATATAGTTCGAAACATATTCCCGCCGTGTGATATCCGGTTGAGTAGAATAGATCAACCTCATTTCTTACCGAGGTGTCGTAAAAGGCGACTAAGTTAAGTTGACCCACCGTGTGGTATCCGGTTTAGTAGAATAGACCACCCTCTTTCTTACCGAGGTTTCGTAAAATACGACTGAGGTAAGTTGACGTCAGACGGGCGGCTGGTCGTAAAAACGCAGCCAAATCATGTGACAGCATGTTTATAACATGCTGTGCCGACCCCACTTAGAGTGGGATAAGGGCAGGAAGATGATGATAGTTCGGAACATATTCGTTAATAACTTTACGATTTTTTTTTCTTTTGCTTCACGTCTCAGTTCCCAAAATCTTAATAAGTTTTTATGATGCTTGCCCGGATATCGAAAAACCATTCTCCCTTAAGCCCCCGAAAATTCAATACAAAAACACTATGTTTATAAATAGAGCTGATGAAATGAAGTCTTTTTTCCAAAACTCCTTTTCGAAAAGGAGACTTTTCCCAATAGTGGAACAGTAAAATTCTGCTACCTTACTTTATGTTTTAGTTTACTTTTGGACAATACAACTTATAAGCCTGGTGTTGTAAGTGAACTTCAAATTAGTACGCATTTTTCTTGTGGTTCAGCAAATCTTTTTATAATAAATTAACTTTAGTGCCGCCTCATACGTGTACCAATCTTAAATATTAGCATCCACCATTATCAATAAAAAAAAAACGAAAAAAATTACATTCCAAAAACATTTATTTATTAACTTTTTTAATCTACGTTGACAAATTTAGCTAGTTGTTAACAATAAAAACGAATACAAGCCAAAATAAATTTTCAGTGTTAAATTAATTAAAAGTATTTAACAAAACCATCACATTAAGTTTAGATATAAAAGTAAACGCGCCTCCACGGAGTCGCTTAACGTTAAATATTCGAAATGCTTTTAACGAATCAAAGGTATTCTAGATCTAAACAACTCTGTAGCGTTTACCTTATACTTTACTGAACACATGTGGTATCTCTTATTTTAAGTTTTGTATATAAAGTTTAAAATTTGAAAGCACAAGTAGCTGCAAAGTTGGTTGGTGAGCAATACTAGAAGACCTTTACAGCGATAATAAAAAAGCTAAATCGAAATTGATTCGCCGCGAAATATTCACTTTTTAGATGTCTCATCCGAGAGCGCCGTTTCAATATCCCGCAATAATTTACAACATATAAATAGTTGGGGAATTGCGATAATTATAATGCTCTATATAAAAAAATTTAAACTTTTTAAATAATCTTAGTTAGTTGAAAAAATATTATCTTAGAGTTAAAATATATTAAGAACTTACTTTATATTTATGCGAACTATATAATAATGTTAATGCAAATTCTGGTCTGAACAACGAATTCGGTAACTTAAAACTATGTTAATAAGAAAAAAAATTGAGCAAAAGAATTAACTATCATTAAAAATTATTTAACCTTAAATAATAATAATAAAATTTACGTTACACACAGTACCTTTACAGTATTTATCTAATCCATTTCGAGGTAGTAGCGGCGGAAAGTATATAAACCACGTGTTAGATAAATGTTAGTCAAAATTAATACTAACTAAACAATTAGCTACCCTATAGATGCAGCAGTTCTAAGTTATTATTTTAAAATATATAAAAATAAATATTGCATTTTTTATATATTTTAAAATTCTAGAAAGTAATACAAAAATACATAAATCTAGCTTTCGTGAAAATAAGCAGCGCAAACTATTAGTATATTAAAATTAAAAAGAAATTAGAAGGAAGAAAGAAAATAGATTGACTATTAGCCTAATTTAACTATACTTAAAATACCTTAATGTTTCTAAAATTTTCTAACTATGGAAGACATGAGTGAAATGGTTCTAAAATTCTAGGAACTATGGAAGGATGAGGGTAAGGTCTTATTTAACTAATTCTTAACCTTAATTCAGATTACTTCTATTACTGTCGATGGTCCAGCAGCCGATGGGAAGAACTTTTTTGTGATGTGTGCAGTAATTAAATTAACATTATTAGATACCGGGGTTCAGACGAAACATTTATAATTTAACAAATTTTGCGTGTTGTGTGAGCGTGGTCTGGATACATCTGAAAATAATTCGATAACACGTTATTAAAAATCAAAAATCATGTTTTTAAACATTTCCAACTTACACAGCAGATTATACGCAGTTTACTCCAGAATTCATTTACAGGGAGAAATACGTTAATCAGTTATGGGTTTTGATGAAGCTACAATAATGTTAAAAATACGGAAAGAAAAAACTTAAACTTTTTGATCCTTATGTTAGTTTGGTATATAAGCTTCAATCTTAGTAAATATCATCAATAATGCTCTAAAGCATTAACGTGACAAAGTAACAGAGTCAGAAAATAGACAGAACGACAGAAGTTCGCGTATATAATACGTGCCTATGGATTGTATGAATAAATTGATTAATTTTTATGAAATAAAAATTCAGAAGATTCTTTATTAATTGAACATTTTTAAAATAAAGTTTGAAAAGAAAGTGTTATTGATTACATGTTAATATTATCTCTTAAAAAGAAAAACGGGCTTTTTTATGTTATATGTTACCCTGTTCTGTTGTGCTAAATTTTATCTATATTAGTAAAGCGAATTAGCTGTTAAAGCTTAACAGACTTATAATATTTGTATGGATATGTATATACTTCCATATATATATTACGGTGTGAAGACTTACATATTTACTAGGAAGCTTATTTTCAGTCTTTTCCCCTCCTGGGAGCAAGCGAGCCAGTCGACAGCGTTGGGGCTCAGCAATGCTGGCGACTGGGGCATTAGGCCAACGGGTCGGCTGGTGGGGGCGGAGCAGGCCCTGTATCATCAGATCAAGATAACGCTCAATTTATTGATAATAGTCAATGTCTTTACGGTACCACCTAACAGCTAACTTGGCCTTTAATTGTATGAGGGTACTGCATCTTATATCGGACGCCTGGCTTACAGAGGCTTCTCTTTTGAAATATTCCTACCCGGAGGAAGTGTCTCTGGGATCAGAGCGGCTTTCGGGGGACGAAGTTAATGTGTACAACGATATCCTATCCTTGCCATTAGCAGCGTGGTGAAGCAAATAGATAATTTTAGTTGGATCGAATCCTACATAACCACCGCCTGTTCTAATCAGGCGGCGTACCCATAAGGGATTTTAAAAAATGGATACTACAATCTACGGGGAGCAGTATTACAGTTATGCCGGACTCTTACCTACCTAAACCTTATAGTATTCCTAACCTGATGACGAGGGCACAGCTATACTAAATACATCATGTCTGCTCCCTTATCAGAAGTAGCCATTCAGCTAATCTATAACTAATTCTACTGCTACTAAAATATTAAAAATTTATAAATGGCTTTGATTGTACTTACAGCAATTTCATACATTCTTAGGTGTTAAAATACATTCCAATATAAACTACTAGCTTTAACCCGAAACTTCGTTTGCGTACTGTTGTCGCGTGATAGGTTGATAATAGATTGCAATGTCATCCTATTCCTGTAGAATTAACAGGATTTCTATAGCCTATATGTTAACCTGGTGTATAAGGAATAATTGTGAAAATGAAAGAGTAACAAACGTCCATCCCTACTCACAAAATTTCGAATATATAATATTAGTAGGAAGTAGTATATGTATGATATTTATTCTTCCTATCTTCCTATTCCCGAAGGAAGCAGAATTTTTATCCTGTATGTAAGCCCGATATATGTATATGCTTTTATTGTGCCAAATTTCATTTATGTTGCTCCAGTGGATTACTTAGATAGCGTAGCAGACTGATAAACAGAATGACCGACTTTTCATTTATATTATTAGTAAGAATTATATTTGCACATATAACATTTTTTATTGATACGCGTGGAAATGAAATGATTCACGCGATCGATGAACTTAATACTATACGAAACAAATTATGTAGTACTTTGATTACGACATTATATTTTATATTAGAATATTTTATTTCCGATCAACGTTATGAATATTTGTTATTCGTGTAAAATTTATTTGAATGACAGAATCCATTAAAAAATTATATTACTAGTATATACTAATGCACTTATAAGTACAAAAATACTGCAACAAAAATGGTCTCCGAAGAAATCGAATATGGCTGAATTAAAGTTTTATAGTAAACAGACACAAAGATATACTGCAACGTATCCAATACGTGGTCAGTAAACTGTAAATTATTAATAAAAACAGGGAAAATATCGTTGTCCTGCTGGATCGAGGAGAAATCGATAAATGAATTTTAACTACGTGGTCGTAAACACTTGGACGTGGAAATTTTCATAATACTCGTAAGTTAAAATTAACGCTTGCACTTTAAAACAATTAACTCACCCCAATAGCAGAGCACGTGCAGCGAGCATCCTTGCTCCCGCTAAAAAAATAAAAGAAAAGCTTAATCAACTATTATAAATCAATAATTACATCAAAAGTAATATATTAATTATTCAGAACTATAAAGATTAATTCAAAACCAGAAATTTAATGACACCGTTATGACACCGTTGTATGTATCGCCGTT
The DNA here is from genome assembly GCA_947086495.1 of Morpho achilles. Lineage (NCBI taxonomy): Eukaryota > Metazoa > Arthropoda > Insecta > Lepidoptera > Nymphalidae > Morpho > Morpho achilles. The sequence continues at coordinate 8,128,221 of CAMTZB010000022.1, read as the reverse complement.
TTCGGATCAAATTTCAATTGAAAATCGTGGAAATGTATAATGTGTTGTCAGGAATTCGTGAACATAATTTCATAAAATGGTATAACTAAAACTCAAAATATTACATTATAATGTTTTATAGTTGTTAATATAATTAAAATAAACATAAAAGACTATCTAGAATACTATAGAATAGATAGAATCTAGGTGGATTGAGGATGATTGCGAAGCGATTCTTACATAAAATTCAATAAATTAATGTAACACAATTAATAAATATTCAGAAAATTCTGGAGTCAGAGTAACGAAGTAAATAAAAACACTTACTATGCTCGCTGCAGACGTTCAAATGCGTGGTTCATAACTGCGGAGTCCCTTTTATACCGGAGCTTCCTTAAAGATTCGAGGTTCAACTGGAATAATTGCGTAAATGAATTTTATTTGTAGAATCATAATAATTTATTTAGCACATTATCAGTTTTAACGGGCTTCTGTGATATATTTTAAACAAAAACTACTAAACTTCGGGCTACAAAACTATCTCAGACTGATAGTAATACATCATTTTTTATTTTGGATATAATAAAACGGATGTAAATTGGATATAAATGAATTTTATTTGTAGAATCATAATAATTTATTTAGCACATTATCAGTTTTAACGGGCTTCTGTGATATATTTTAAACAAAAACTACTAAACTTCGGGTTACAAAACTAACTAAGACTGATCGTAATACATCATTTTTTTATTTTGAATATAATACAACGACCAGATATAAAAGTACAGGTGAAAAAGAATCAGGATTATGATAACCAACCAGTCTGCCAAGCTCCGTGATTATTAGCAATAGCTCCCTCAAGATAACGATACGTTTATCCAGCATTGCACTTCCATGACCTTGAGACGGCAACGCTGTCATATTAGATAAAATGTTATTATGTCACTTATGAGTGTTTAGTAAGTAAATTTATATTATATGTATATTATATTATCATATGTAAATGTATATTATATTTAGTTAACTATCCAAAATTATTAAAATAAAAAAATAGCTCCTAGGTTGAATTAAATTGAAATTTTTAACTATTTACTTAATCGCGCATTATTCAAATATATATATATATATATATATATATATATATATATATATATATATATATATATATATATATATATATATATATATATGCCTTATATAAACGTATATTTTACAATTTGTGACTTCCGACCTTATGCTCGTTGTTTCATTTAAATAGTCCAATAATCCAAAGTAAAACATTGTTTGTTCTGATAAGTAATTCTGTTCAATCACTAAGTACAAACAATTTATAGGCAAATATTCGATATGTAGATATGTATCTTGTATATAATAATAAATGGTTGTTTGTATGTCCTTTAGACTCCAAAACGGCTGGACCAATAGTAACGACATTTTAGATAATCTTTAGAACGACCCATCGGATGATCCTGTGAAGTTTTGGTGATGATGATTTTTTATGATTGTAAATAATATATATTTAAATAAGGGGCGGCGAAGCAGGCTGGACATGCTACTCTTTATATTTAAATACTCGAAGCATTACTTATAAGTCAACTTAAATGTAACAGATACTAAATATAGAAAGGCATTAGGCTTTATCTTCTATTACCATTAAGCAAACAATCGCATGTTAACGTAGAATCTATCTAGAGATAAAATGTTGTAGAAGCATAAAAGCTTCGCTATTTTAGTTATGAGAAAATCAATGGCATAAATATTGATTTTGTCATTTACACTTCGATGTAAATCAGAAAATAGCACATACGACCTTATGCAACTCTGTATCTTCATAAATAATCTAGATAGAAACATGATTCTAAGACGGTTAGAAAGAGCTCAATAAGCTTAAGGCTGGCTATGTAAAACAATGAATTTGGTATCTTGTCGACATTCAACTATATGAGTCTTCTTCTAGAATTATCCAACAGCGCTTAGAAAAGTTCTTTCAATGTTCTTTAAATAATACTTAATATACTGATACACAAAAACAATAGAATTCTCTTAAGGTGCTAAGCAATAATAATACTTGAGAAAATAATTTAAAAATATCAGATACATCTTTACAGATGCAATCCGATTGTTCACCTAACGATAGAAAAAGGTGCGGCAAAATATATTTCTACCAACATTCTGAAGGACTATAAGAAAACGATATTAAAATAAAGTAATCGAGTGCTACTTACCCTCGTATATTTCAACAAACATCGTCTGTTCTGTTTTCGATTGTATCAGTTCAATATCTACTAATAAAATATTTTTTTTATATTTGGAAGGTATTGCACGCAATTCAAATAATAAATTTCTTTTTTAAACTTTATAACCATTCTGCAAAACATTTATCGTCCTATCTTAGCGTGTATCATTTAAAATTTGTAAGAATCTGACATTAGAGTTTTGGGTATAGGCAGTATGTTAAAGTATGTGTATATAAAATTATTTAAATATATAAATTTTTAATTTATTACGAAACAAATTTTGGTTACAATTAATTTGATCCATATAAAGATACTAGCAGACCAGACCTCGTGTTGCTGTTTCCACCGTTCACTCTCCTAATAATATTTAGGCGCCCGGTAGGTAACTAACTAACAAGACCACTAACGTATTGAAGTAAATTAATATTAAATCCATTAAAATAGCAATCCGCGTACATTTTTTATTACTAGCTTTTACCCGCAACTTAATTTGCATGGACCGTTGTCGCGTGATAGGTTGATAATAGATGGCGCTTTTCAATGTCATCCTATTCCCGTAGAATTAACATGATTTCTATAGCCTATATGTTACACCGATATTGGTTCAGGGGATTCGCCGTAAAAGAGTAACATGCATACATCCATACTCACAAACTTTCGCATTTATAATATTAGTTAGGATGCTTTGATTATTCACTCTGTCCTTGTAAAAACTGTATATTACTAGTTTAGCCAGGTTTAGTTTAGTTTAGTTAGCTTTCTAAAATGATTTTTAATGCTTAAATACTTTTTATATGCGGGGCTATTTTTTTTATTACTTTAATCTATCGTAAAAATTCATCAAAATTTTAATGTTTAAGTCAAATCTTTTTTTTTTCATAATCCTAAGCTGCGTTTTGTTACAGATGTTTGAGATCAAGTAAAAAAACAAGTTTTCAAATACACCGCATTTAATCTGAATGTAAATACTGGGGAAAAATCGTATTTTAATGTGTCATTAATTTAAAAAAAATGGATATAATATTAATTCAGACATTATGAATCTGTTCTTGGTTGTCTAAGATCAACTAATTCGGAAAAGTATTTATCCGATCATTATTGTTAGTAAAAGGTTACATACTTAAAAAGCGTTACATTGCGGAAAACTATAATACACTAGTAATGAAAATAATTTATAGAATTAGGCGTGACTTTGCTGAGATCCATAATACAAGAGTAGTAATATAATTATTTTCGATTATAATCCGCGTTGAAGTAAAATAGAAAATAGCTTTGTGATTGTGTCGTGGAGTCTATATCCTGATGATGTTTATGTTGCTGGGCGAAACGATTGTTGAGTTTGTGATAATGAACGTATGGAGTGCTTGTGTATTGTGGTGGCGGTGGTGGAGTTTTGTGCAAGTGTTTTTACGAATCCTGCATATATCAGGTATGAAAATGGATTGTTCACTCTACATTTAGCATTATATTTCTATTTTACTTCATCGCGGATTATAGCAAAATAATTTTATTATTACTTTTGTAGTATATAAAGAAAATAGTTATACACAAATCAGTAGAAATAATTGTTTAATAAGAACTTACTTTTTCTTTTCATTTAATATGTATCCGTTTTTAATTGTTTTTTACATCATTTTGCTTTTGTCCTAGATATGTACATTGTTGAAGTTTCATATTTATGTTTGAATACAGAGAATTTAGTTTTGTTATGCGGATGTTTTGCACCTACTCAGCGTTGTTGCAAACAATTTCATAATAAACATATTAAATTACTGCATTTAAGCAGAAATATATTTCCAAGCTTCACCATAAACATCAAATAAGTAATATATACACTTTTGAACTATTATATACACTTGAGTCATTTCGTAAATACATACTAACTCCCAATGTTTCCACGTCGTTTATCTATATATTATAAGGAGTAGGTCCTTCAGGAACTTAATTGCATCCAGCAATCGATGGACATTGGTCTATTAGTGGACTTTACTTATATTTCATCGCCCTTAGTAGTTGGGTTTCATTAAGTCTATAATGAAACCCAAATGCTAATCTTTGGATCCGATCCATCCAAATCCGCAGGCAACTCGGTCAAGACAATCGCTTGCTGCTTTGACGTCCCCGTCAGAACCTTCGGGCGTTCCGAACGGGGTTCTTCAGACGCCTACCTGAAAAGATCCCCGAGGTGGTCGATGAATCTGGTGCTCCCGATGCATCGATTAGCGGAGGTAAGGGCCACTTTAAAATAGGCCCCGACCCAGAGGTGGCGCACTCTGGGGTTCAGAGTTGCTGCTGGTGGGGATGGGGGCAATATGTCTAACGGTACCCTGTCCCGCCACCAGCGGCATGTTGTTTTAGTAGGCGCGAATCCGACATACCACCATAAGGGGTTATTTCCTGATTATAAAAAAGAATAAAAGTCATGGTAAGGGTACTAGGCAGTAGGATAATAAATTGGTAAATATTGCCGTTACAAAAATATTTTTTATTGTTCTATAAGATTTTGATTAACAACTGTATACTACAATAATTACAAGTACCTATAAAAATGTTTTCATTTGCCACCAGTCAACATATGGCAGTTGTTGTAAAATAGCGGCCTTTTTCTATCCCACACCTGGGCAAAAGCCTCCTCTCTCCTATGAAGCATACAGCTTTGACAGTGCTATACAATAAGTTGTAAATGTTCCAGAAAATTTTCTAAGAGATGCAGGTTTACTTCAGTATTTTCTTGAAAGTGCCACAGAAAAGCGCTTGATAAACTGTAAATATTAATTAGGCACATAAGTTTTTTATATAATAACTCATTCTTTGGCCTGCCAGAGACTTACCTGTAAGGGTTACTGTTCCTATATTATAAAAGGTTACACCCCATGTCTACCCATTTTAATCCTTAATTTATAGACATCAAGCTGCACACAGGATTTTACAAAATATATCTAACCGGCTGGGAACTTTGAAAACGTTGCCTAACCCCTTTGTAGTATTATTACAAAACAATTTACGGTGGGAATGATTACTCTTTTATGAAATATAGAATAATCCGTGATGGCATACATCTGTCATTGAAACATAGCTAACTATATTTTTTCATCACTACATCACTACATATTATAAAACAAAGTCGCATTCTTTCCAAATTTCCCTATGTACGCATAAAACTTTAAAACTACGCAACAGATTTTGATGCGGTTTTTTTAAATAGATAGAGTGATTCTAGAGGAAGGTTTGTACGTATAATAACATTCAATACGGGGTAGAGAAATACTGTAATTTTTGAGGTTTCTGTAAATAATTACATTTTTTTCCGCTTACATTGCAAACGCAGGCTAAACCCTACGAGATTTATCAAAATGATGTACTAAGTATTTGTACACCTTGAAAATGTCTACAGAAAAGCCCGCGATGGTGTATGTCTATATCTTATGGATAACCCACAATTTTTGTCATTTACTTTTTACGAAAAATAATGCCTTATTTTTGAAGCAATTTTTATACAATACAGCATCAATCCTTATCCAATTAAGTACCTTAAATAAATAGTTGATTTAATATAGATCATTATGGCCGTTTACAGCATGTAATTTAAGTGAACATTTTCGGAGATATTACAGATTTTAAATGCCGTGAGGACGCCGCGCTTCGCCCTATAACACTTCGACTTTAGCAGCGATGTCGCTCTTTCAAGAGTTTGTTTAAAGACATTCTGTAATTAATTGTAAAAATAAAATATATAGGGAAAAATGTTAAAATAAATACGCAAATATGTACTATTTGAATTTAGATATCCAAAGATATCAGGAAATCTTCTTGGAATAGGGAGAGGGAAATTGTTTTTCTCCAAATTTAACTCTTGCGGGCCACGGGCAGTATGGGCAGTTGAATAAATAAAAACTACTGGATCGAAATTAAAATTTTTTTTTTCACTGAGTGACATGGGCTATATATTTTATACCCGTGCGAAGCAGGGGCAGGCCGCTAGTGCTAATATAAAATGGTCACATACAATGCGGTGACATAAGCGTATATAGTATTAATCCTTATCAATTTAAGTAAATACGTTAAGTACCAAAAATTTCATGTTCAATGATCCTTTAGGCCATGTAATTAAAATAAGTTCTAGAGTTATCCCAAATATAAAGTAAGTCCCGCTAAAACCATGCAAACATGCTTTATAACCGTGTGAAGCTGGGACAGGAAGCTTGTATTATACTATAAGTTTTTTAATCAATATCAGTGCAAACCTTAATTTTTATGACTTTATGCGCCGTTTTCTTTTTCATAAGCTTACCCTATTCACAGAAACAGACATACTACGTCATCTACCAACGTAAGTAGACGCTCAATTTCATAGAATTTTGGGAAACTTAAATGACATTTATAAGTTCATAATAAAAACATTTTTTTTATTTCCATTTATTTTGTACGAATGGCTGTAGAAAGTAAAAACCGTAGAAAAGTAAAATCTTAAAACTGCAGAGCAATTTTGTCGTAAGAGGCTACAATTACCTATTACAAGGAGGTCGACAATCCAAAAATCTACCTATATGACCCTGAAATTCAAATAACGATCTCTGACACAATTTACACAGTATCACCAGCGAAGACGAAGTGACACTCTGATATCGGTGAATCATATCTTCTCGCCTCACTTCCGAAGACGTGGTGACTTTTCACTAATAGCATCAGTGCTTCAACGTTAACCCTAAGCCGTAGTCCGGCCTTACAAGTAGCACCCTGAAGAAGATATTTCCCAACGCTAGTATCCTGCATTCTGCTCTCCGCACACAACATCGAAGATCTTCCGCACGCGCCCTTCCCCCCGGACGTTGCTGTGTAAGCCGTGGTGTTGTGTTAATGTGTAATTCAAGACTTGACTACACGTAAAAATCAGTGTATTTAATTGAAATTTTTAACATAAAATAGTTAGTGTAAGTTAAATAAAAACATGCTATCGCAGAATTTTTTATAGTATTTTTGTAGATCTACAATTCTTTGGAACATTACTTTGATGTATCTTTTTGGTTTACGCGGCGCACGTGACTAAAGCTCGTAGGTTTTTTACGCGCGACGTCTTCTTTACATTATACATAAAACCGTAATTTACTATTCTAAACTCTTTTAGTGAAAACCGTACAAAATTCCGCTCAGTAGATTTTGAGAAAACCGATCATAGACTGACAGTTTTTAGGGTCTTTGTTTAATCTCTTATAATGTGAATGTGAATTAAAAAGTGTTATACATTTGATGATAGGCTGGGATAAATCAGATTCATCAGGCTAAATGACAGTTGACATTTACGAAAATAAAATAACTAAGCTAAATGGTTTATTTGTGCGAAAAAATAAACATAACAATTGGTAATAATTTTTCATTTCAAATAAATGTAATGATTTATCTGTACAATAATTATTTGTAACAATTTTTTATTTAAGTAACTTATAAAAAGTTCATATGTCGAGCTAAGATTCCTTAGTGCTTGAAGACCGAAGTTTTCGTTCCGTTCCTGTAATAATACGGATCTGGAACTTGGTCACAGGCTATAGTCCTTATATAATAAAAAAATTGACCTCCGAGTTCTTTCTGGTTCTTCTCAGTAAGAGCAACATTCCGAAGATTATGTTGATTTGATTTATTTATTTTGCATCCTTGAAAACATCCTTCTTCATTATGACACCAAGGAAAAATCTGGAACGCAGAAAGTTTTATAATTATTCGAAATTGTGCAAGGCGATTAAGATATAATGCAGCTAAAAAACTTGCAAAAGAACAATAATTTCCTAGCTCGAATGGAAAATATCATAGCATTTACGTACATCTTAATTAAATTGTAACTGTCGATCCTTTTGAAGACCAGTATTTATTGTACCAGTACTTTTAACTCTTTTAAAAGTCAAGTTTTCTTCAGGTATTTCTAGCCGTTTTTTTAATGTATGTAACATGCAGCTCTGATAAATACTATATTATATTATATTAATTTCGTGAATTGGTAACCTTTTGCCTATTTGAGAAATTATCACAGATATTTAATTAAAAAAAAAAAAACTGTCATATAAAATTGTTTCGTTTTGTCGTTACGACTTTCGCCTCATAACATGATTCAGTAAGGCATAACACTATGGAAATCAATAACTTACATCTTTAACTCAGCTAATAATACTACAAACATGATGTTTTTACAGTATGTCGACTCACTTTAAGATAATACCAAAACCTTCACATGTAGTGTAAAGTAAAATAAAATATATAAATTTAATTAACATAGGTAAAATTATACAATATTAATCGAAGCAGACAGAATAATAATCACAAAAAGTTAACAAGTTTATTTGAATATATAATATTTGAATTTGAATAAAGACAAATTAAACTAATATGGCGGATTAGCCGAGCAACATAGCAAGCAGACAGACACTTTTGCATTAATCATATTAGACATTCGCATTAGTAAGTAACAATCAATCAGTAGCGGCCTATTACTATCCCACTGCTGGCAATAGGCCTCTTCTCTCCGTTTTGTGAGAGAAGGATTGGAACTAAGACCTACCACGCTGCTCCAATGCGGATTGGTAGGTGACACATATCTACATAATTCTCTAGAGATATGCAGGTTTCCTCACGATGTTTCCCTTTACCGAAAAGCGTGTCATAAATTGCAATTATCAATTAGACACAAAATTTCTTTTAAACAGAAAAACTTATTGGTGTCTGCCTCGGTTTGAACCCGTGACCTCCTCGAAAGAGTCAAACGGTGTTACCGCTGGGCTACCACAGCTTTCGCATTTATTCACATTAATTTATATTATGAGTACCTATGGATTAAATCAAACAAAAAATAATAATGAGTAAACACATAACGCTTTGTTTTAAGCAAACTCGGTCGATATCACTTAGACATAACCAACCTCATCGCATAAACCATACTCGTATAATGCACAAGTTATTCAAATTCTAAATATTTCTTGTCCAAGTAAACTTGTAAACCTGTGCATTGGTATCGTCAACTACTGGTTCGGAAAATTTGCTTCTACCAAGATGAATGAGCAAGAAAGTCGGTGGTTCTTATATAAAAAATATAACTCTTATAACTAGCCACATATTTTTCTAAAACGTGAAAGATCGAAGATTAGCTGAATCCACGCATTTGCGTCATTTATGTGATCCTCAATAGTAAAGTAGGCTTTCAGTATCAGCGTTTATTAATTACATATTTTGAGCTACTGTAATAGGCGAAATAATACATATTGCATTGCTACTACGCATAAGTATCACGCTCAGTAGAGCGTGATTACACAATAATTAATGATATACACTGATCCATTCGCACAGCAAAAGACACAGCCCAACGTTGTTTATAAAAAAAACCATAGCACCAAAAAATCGGCTTATTTTAAAAGTACCGTGCTGCGAAAGCTTAAAAAACAGACAAATAATACATCGCAAACTTTTACTTTATTAAAGATTATCTTCGATTAACTCTTTCCTCACAGCATCGACAGTTAATAGTCTACTATGGAATACGCCAAAGAACATCACTACTTTATCGCTAGTATGCATGCAGTATGATATACTTTCGCGTTGACATAATAAAGTAGCTTCTGCCCTCAACTCAGGCTGAATGGACTTCAAAACCGGGATATAATGTACAACTCTTTCCCAATTACTTTCCAACCTCTCAACTGTTTCTATAACAAAAAAGATGTCATCAATCTGTTGCTTCGTACCAAAGTGAAAAACAGAAAAGAAAAAGAAACATACTTCGTATTTAAATTAAAATAAAAAAATATATATTTACTCATTTCAAAATCATTATTGAATACGATTTAAAAAATATATTGAAAGAAAGTGTTTCGCCGTGTGGTATCCGGCTGAGTAGAATAGACCACCTTCATTTCTTACCGAGGTGTCTGAAAATGTGACTAAGGCAAGTAGACCCACCATGTGGTATCCGGCTGAGTAGAGAAGACCCCCTTATTTCTTACCGAGTTGTCGTAAAAAGGCGACTAAGGTAAGCTGATCCACCCTCGAGTCGATTGAGTAGAATAGACCACCCACTTTCTTGCCGACGTGTCGTAAAATACGACTAATGTAAGCTGACTTCAGGCAGGCGGCCGGTCGTAAAATATAGCGCCAAATCATGTGACAACATGTTTATAACATGTTGTGCCGACCCACCACCGACCACTTAGAGTGGGATAAGGATAAGTGTTATTCTCCTTATTATCATGGACAATTGACAAGGCAGTACGATTAACAAATTTAGCCTGCTGGTTAAAAAACGAATGAAAATGGAAAAAGTTACATGCATTGCTAATTTCGCTGATATTATTTAATTTTTAAATAAATAGAACTTATAGTAAGTGCAATTAAATATAATTAGTTATTTTTTGCATCGTAAAGTATTACACATTCAAATGGTATATTTACGAACAGTCTCGCATTGCAGGGAAATATATTATAATACTTTTTTATGAAAGGTTAGGAAGATACAGTTAATATCTACTTACGTCGCCATGCAGATCAAAAATTTTAGGATTGCCAGGAATAAGATACATTTATCTTATATTAGGACAATGAAGATTTAAGCATAATAAACATTATCAACCTCCTGTCCTTATCCCACTTCAAGTGGCGTCGGCACATGTTACAAACATGTTGTCATATGATTTGGCAACATATTTTACGACCGGCCGCCTGCCTGACGTCAACTTACCTTAGTCGTATTTTACGACTCTTCGGTAAGAAAGAGAGTAGTCTATTTTACTCAACCAGATACCACACGGTGGGTCAGCTTACCTTGGTCGCTTTTTACTACACCTCGATAAGCAATGAAGTTGGTCTATTCTACTCGACCGGATACCACACGGCGGGTCGACTTACCTTAGTCACCTTTAACGACACCTCGGTAAGAAATGAGGGTGGTACTATTCTATCCAGCCAAATACCACATGACTTTAATGCAACACTATCTTTGGAATTAAAAATACGGCATCTTGTTTGCTATCCCAAAGCTATATTCCTCTTCTTTATTATAGAAAGGTTTAATTTGAAAACCAACGCGCTGCTCTTTGCCTACAGATTGATAGGTATATTATATTCCAGAAAAATACAGCTCTACTCATGTTTTCATTCAACATAAATTTAAATATAAATATATGTGACACTACACCTACACACACAGTCGTCCATCCCTAAAGTAAGTAACTTAATACTTGTGTTATGGGTGACAGACAACTGGTGAATATATACATATATGAATTTTTAAATATATACTTAAATACAAATATACAGCCAGGCTCGAAATGATGACAATTATATAAATTTTGTAACAAGTCACAATTGCAACGTGCTCAACTATTGCAGCAATTATCATATATATTTTAAGCAGTGTGGTATCCAGTTGAGTAAAATAAACCACCCTCATTTCTTACCAAGGTGTCGTAAGAGGCGACTACGGTAAGTTGACCCGACGTGTGGTCTCCAGCTGAGTAGAATAGACCACCCTCATATCTTACCGAGGCGTCGTAAACGGTGACTAAGGTTAGTTGACCCACCGTGTGGTATCCGGTTGAGTAGAATAGACCACCCTCATTTCTAACCAAGATGTCATAAGGGGCAACTAAGGTAAGTTGACCTGATGTGTGGTCTCCAGCTGAGTAGAATAGATCACCCTCATTTCTTACTGAGGTGTCGTAAACGGTGACTAAAGTAAGTTGACGTTAGGCAGGCAGCCGGTCGTAAAACGCCTAGCCAAATTATGTGACACCATGTTTATAACATGTTGTGCTGACCCCACTTAGAGTGGGATAAGGGTAGGAGAATGATGATCGTATATTTTTTTAAAATTGTAATCTTTTCTTTGAACAGCATTTATGATAAGCATGTTCTATGAATAGCAAACAGTAATTAATTATTCAATTTTATGAAAGGCAGCCCTTCCAAAAAGGTCAAGCATTGCACGATAAAAACATAAACATTTAACATCATTTAAACATATTCACTGAAACCAACATAACGCTAAGCGAAATAAACAGGAAGTAACGACTTGTATAAATTCTATTATCAGTCACATACAAATTATTCAGTTATAGTAGAAAATCCAAAACATTTACTATTGAGTTTAAAATGCATGTTCAATTCGCATTATGGCTTTACTTAACATACTTCAGTAGGACCCAACTTTCCAATCAGTGATAATTTCTTTAACAACATTTAACAATTCAAATGTACCTATAATCCAACTTAAATAAACTACATTTGTTATTTGAATTTCAATTAAGTTGATGTGAGATTGCAACTTGTTATTCAGAAGTCATAAATGTAGAAATACAGCTGATATTCTCTTTTAAGATAAAAAATATTATATCTCTATTTTTTTATTAAGGATGTTAAATATTTCTCATGATGACTGCAAAATTAATTACATATAAAAAAGGCCAAGTGCTTTTACAACCCAGCAGTATTTTATTAGGTTTACCAAATTTAGATTAGCATAAAGAAATTTACATGTAAAATATGTTTTTATAGAAATTATAGACATTCACTATTACAAAATATTTGTATATAGAAAGTAGCATAAGCAATATAAAATTTTTATTTCATAGTATTTTTATAAACAAATAATTTCAGTCAAATTCAAAATAGCATTAAATTGAAATATACCATTAGCCAAAAAGTTTTTGAAATGTATTTAGTAATCTAACAGTGTTTATACAAGGCATGGCTATATATACATATATATATAGCCATATATATATATATATATATATATATATATATATATATATATATATATATATATATATATATATATATATAAAATAATCCATTTGATATTAACAGTATTCACAGAATTAAGGCAATTTTTCAAAACTTAAATGTGTGTGTGTGTTGTGTCATGTCATAGCATGTCAATAATATTTAGCTATAAAATAATTGCTCAAATTAGGCATGCACATATACAATAAATTTTGACAAATTCTTTGCTTTATTTTATCGTGTATATCATATCTTATTTGCTACAAGTAAAAAGAAAAATTTGGGTATGCTGGAGTGCTATACAAAGCCAGATATTTTTTAAGTATATCTTTGTTAATGATGTGTCCATCAATTATTGCATTGCAACTTACTTCTCATTTGTTCATTTGTAATGCTTCTTAAATTTAATTTTACATAAATATAAATTGTTATTAACATTATAATTGTACACTTAAGTAAGCCAAGAAAGTAACAATTTTTTAATTTTTAATTAATTCTAATTTAACTGTGCAATTTTGCTCAAAATATAATGCTACAACAAAAAAGTAGACACAATGGAGCAACTTACTTTATATGATTTGTCCGCCATATCTCTGACTAGACATTTCAACTTGGATGAATCTATCTTCAAGATTTGATTTCAGAATCAAGCCAAAATACAGACAACTTCACAATTTGAAACTTTCAAAACACATCATTTGATTTTTTTCATCATTTGAGAGAAATAAAGCCATAGAGGCATTATTTACTTAGCTTGTAACAAAACTACAAAATGCTGGTTACTCATGTTTTCTCAGGAGATTAAAGAGTGATGTGCAATTTGTTGTAGATAAGATGCCATCTTACATTCCTGAAATTTCAATTTTTATTCTTAACTACTATAATTATTTTATACAAGCAGGCGTGACTTTGCGGAATTCCATAAACAAACGCGGATTACAGCAAAATAATAATTGTTACTTCTGTACTATAATTCTGTAAATAATAAGAACATGAGGCGAACTCTGCGATGAACTATGAGGCGTCCTGTTTAAAAATAATTGTTAAGAAATACAAGAACCTAATGATGGTTATTTCGTATACATCATAATGAGACAAACCGAATTATTTCGTGTTAATAACTTAACTAACTTAATCACTTCTTGTCATCGAGTCTTACAAACTTACAATTAATTCAACAATAAAAGAAAATATACCCAAAAACAAGTTTCAGCTTTCAATAACTAATTTCGTTGTGTTGTTAAGAAAGTTTCTTACGTAGCTGTTACTTCAGAAGCTGACTTTATTTATTATAGTATTAATCAGTGTCATTATATCCCTTAAATTGATATTTTATATTTGCTCCCCAACATAAAATTACAAACACACAAAAAACTGTAACAACTCAAACACAAGTTATATTAGATAGGGATGTAAAATAATCCATTTTTTTATTAAATTTTTTTTTTTTTTTATTGATCGATTTTTTCAACATACATCGATCTTTAAGAAATCGATTATATTTAGTACCCTCATTTTCTTCTTTGTTCTATATACTCTCTCTTATCTTGTTTTTTTTTATTCGTACTTGTCCATTTAATAAGTCTTTATTCCTTATTATACAGATTAACAAATGCAAGTTTGAAAATAGTCAGAAAAATGATTAATAATCAATTTTTTCGATTCGAGTTAATCGATTTTTTTCAAATCGATATATCGTTGCTTGCTTATTCTTTCCAGTAGGAATAGCTTTCAGAACAAGAAGTATAGAGTTAATGATTCAAAAGCACTTGTTTTATTTACAAGTTTACTTGGATAAAGAAAATCTTGAATTTTATTTTTTTACAACTCGAGTCTTTTCATTATTCTCTTTTTCTTTTTCCTTATGTTTATAATCTTACGAAATAAATCGATTATTATAATACGAACTAATCTAATTTATAAAAATAGTTTTATTTTCAACAAAAGAAACGAATATTAATTTATCGATTCGATGAAAAGTTGCCGTTTTAAGATTAATATTAATTATTTAAAGTGGACAACTACCAATAAATAATAATATATGCAGTATTTGTGAGATTGGATTAAAATATGTAACATTTGTTTCATACAACAATTTATATCTTATATTTAAAAACAAAAAAGAAGAAAAAAGAGTAAAAACAATAAGTTGAAGAAGATAGTGAAAATAATCGATTAAAAAAAATCGATCTATAATTTATAAAAACGATTATTTCAGTAGGTTGAAGTTACGTGTGATAATTGATAAATCATAAAATGTTTATGATGATTGTCAGTACAGTACACTACAGTCAAATTGGGTAACTTTGAATTTTCGGGTAACATTGAATAAAACGACTAAACTAATTCTTATTATTTTTTTAAATATTTGTAACCTGATTTTAAACTGATAACTGAGTGAAATGGAAATACAAACTATTCTAGTTGTCCAATGTCATTTAAAATTTATAGTTTTTAAACAAATTTTGACACTTTTTCAAAATTTTCTGTTCGCGTCTTTTAGCAGTGAAAACCATGTGAGTTACATTTCCGATTTTATTACGGAAAAGGTGTGTGAAACACATAATTTTCGGTTTCTAATGATCAATTGTACATTGAAATGATTCTTTTTCATATAATTTCCTGATTATGCATCGTTTTATATCCATGGACCGGTGAATTTGTGGACCACCCCTACTTTTACTTAAATATGTTTCTATTTAAAAAAAGCATCAAATGACAAAAAAATGATAAAATATACATTGAAGATGACATCTTGTTCATGGAATGGGGTGAATAATTTTTAAATTCTCTTGCCAACCATTAATGTTTTGATCTCATTTGAATGGTAATTGATTATAGAATTTATTGTTTAGGTTTGATTTTTAATAAATATTTACTATTACAAATAAATATGTATTCCTTACAAAAAAAAATTCTACCCAATATTGCTAATATTTAGTAAATGGATATTTTAAGTAAATGGTAGGCTGTTAACTATGACAAGTTGACTTTATTTGACAGATCTATCTTTCATTCATTCAGAACATAAGTATTATCTTACCCATGTTAGGAAAATCTTCTAAATTCAAGGATTTTTAGTTTCCGAAATAATTCGGTTCAAACTTACCCAAAACTCAAGGTAACTTTGAACACGCACAAAAACATATTTTTTTTCCATTTCCTTTTTAATTTCTTAGTAATACAGTAAGTTATTCTAAAGCTCGCTATAAAAGAACACTCATTATTGATCAAAACCTTAAGGTCATCCAATTTTTTTATATTCTGAAAAAACTGAAAAAGTCATTCATAGTTACCCAATTTGACTGTACATATGAACATAAATTCAATGAATTGTTTTATGTTTTTCAGAATTATGATCGCGATTCTCCTTTTTGCGGAAGTTATATTTCGAAAAGATGACCCGCATCCTTATCGTTTCTTGTGCTATGGTAAGAGTATATTGTTTCGTACTTTAAAACAGGAATTTAAATAATAGCATTGAAAATATTACAAAAGGGTTATTCCAAATATCTGTTGAGGAAAAAGTGCAAATAGTAAATAAAGACAAAATTTCATAATGGGGCTTGGTACCAGACAAAAGTTTCTAAAAAATGGTCAAAATTTTATTATTTTAACGCAGCACAAATGTGCCTGGAATAGATTGAATTACTGTATTTACATAAAATTTTGTCAATTTTTAATCAGTGATTAAATTCTTTATTTATTTTTCATTAAATTCATCATTAATTTTCTCTTCTAATATAATCATTATAATAATTCTTTTTTTTTAATTTCAGACATTGCAAACAATATGGTTAATAAAACAACATCAAAAGCCACCAATGACTAGTGCAGGACATGAAACGTGTACTAACATGCAAACAAATGTGAATAGGCTGACTGACAATTTAGATACAGTGTCTATGCAAAGTAAAGGCAAGTGTTTTAAATGGTTTTAGTTGGCTTGGTATTATATATATATAGCTTTGTATCAAATCCATTTGTCCATCAACCACCAACCACTTTATGGGGAAAATTATTAAACTCAATTTTAGTTTAATTATTCCTAAGAATAATAATGTATTCAAATATAGTTTTGGATTTCAAACATAGTATGCATTTTCCACCATATAGGGTACATGCAAAAATACTAACCAGTCACCCTTTACTATGCTATTGTTTTATTACACTACTTATTTTAAAAATGTAATTGAAAATACTTTGAGTTCATAGTTAAATATCCTAATAAAGAATGAAGATTAATACAGGTATAAAATCAAAGATACTTAATTTTTTTGGTGTCTTAGTTATGACAGTTTACAGTACTTATTGTTTGTCATATGAAGAGGGAGCCAATTTCTTTAAACAAGAATTAAATGTTTAATTTTATAGGTAAAAAAGTAATAATAAAATTATTTTGCTATAATCTGCGAAGAAGTAAAATAGAAAATATATATAATGCTAAATGTAAGTGGACAATCGGTTATCATACCTGATACATGCAGGATTCATAAAAACACGTGTTTTTGTGTGTTTTTACGAACGTGTGAACGCGGATTATAGCAAAATAATTTTATTATTACTTTTGTATTATGGATCTCCGCAAAGTAAAGCCTAATTCTATAAATTATTTATAGGTAATTTGAGGTACAAAAGCTGTGATGGCCTAGCGGTGCGACCATGTGAATCTCTAAAGACGATCATGGGTTCAAACCCGGGCAGATACCAATGAGTTTTTCTATTAAAACTTATGTGTCTAATTGATAATTGCAATTTATCACACGCTTTTCGGTGAAGGAAAACATCGTGAGGAAACCTGCATATCTCTAGAGAATCCTAGGGATATGTGTAACCTACCAATCCGCATTGGAGCAGAGTGGTAGGTCTTAGCTCCAACCCTTCTCTCCAAAAATGGAGAGAGGAGGCCTATGCCCAGCAGTGGGATAGTAACAGGCCGTTACTTAATTTGAGGTACAATTTTCTGTTTATTTTTCTTTTTTATTTCTGAACGTATGAATTGCCAATTTTCATTGATTTATAACATAAATGCATAAGCATCATTTTTTACATAGTATAGATCTAGGCTACAGTCTGCTCTTGGCATGCTGTCTTATAGAAATTGTGATATTTATTTACCAATATATTGCTACATGTTTCTAATACAACCTTCTTCATAGAGTTTGTCATTAATTTGAAAAAGCATTGTGGGTGTCATATATTTATGTCATTGAGTTGTTGAAAGAGATTAAATGGGTTGACTGTGGGAAAATGTTTTTTATTATTGCATAAGAATAAAGGAGAAATATCGTTGTTTGTTATAATATATAATATTTATTCACCAATCTTAACAAAAAGGTACTAAAAGGTAATAAAAATATCATGATTCTCTTACCCTTATGCCATTCTAAGTGGGGTCTGCACAGTATGTCTTCTTCTTCCATTCTCCTCTATCATTCCTCACCTCTGGTGCCACTGCTTTAACATGCATATCATTTTTCACATAATCCATCCATCTTTATTTTCGGCCTGCCCCTAGCCATACATGCATCCACATTCATATTTAAAACTCTTTTGGTCACATGATTTTCATCCCTTCTCATTACATGACCATACCAACTTAGTCTCGCACTTCTCTTTTCTGTAATGAGCGCAACTTTCAGACTTCCTCTAAAGGTAATAAAAATAAATGAAAAAAATTCTATAATGATAATTCTAGATAACACTATAATATTGATAATTGTGTTTTTTTGATCATAATAACTCATTGAGTAATAACTTTAGGCAATTTTAGTGCAACAATACAATGTATATTTTATTTATTTGTCATGATTAAGTTAAAAAAGTTAAAAATAATTCCAGGTCAAGTATGCTGCCCTGAGGATGTAGATGAAGATATGTGACGACTGACAGTTACTTTAATTATTGTTTACAATTTACCTGTAAAGATGTGATGGCATTATAGTTAGAGTACACTATCTTTACCATGAGTTCTCAAGCTCAAATCTAAAATAAGGGCCTTTGAGGTATAAAAATATCGTGCTTAAATACATTCTGTTATGCGCTTTTCGGTGAAAGAAACCTGCACAAAGTTATGCATTCCAGACTATGTGCATCTTGGAAATGGAGGAGCATGGTGTGTCTAAATTTTCTCACCTATATCTGTCACCAATAAGATAAGAAGCTTTAGCACTTTAGCACATAATAACAGGCTGTTAAGCTTTTCCATTATATCCAACTTTATAACTAGGTCGCAGAACAAGAAAAATATTTTATAAAACGCTTTTTTGTACTTGATGATATGTTACATTTACTGTAATCTTTAAAACCCTGTTTTAATGTATTTTGGTTTTTATTGCATTATGAAATTTAAGTGAAATATACCAAAAGTACATATTATAATACTTTTGTGTTTTCTTCAATACTAACTTTCTGAAGAATAGCTAGCTTAGAATTAGCTTTGCGATTTTGGTCGTGGAGTCTATCTCCTGACGATGCTTCGGTTGCGGGGCGAAACGATTGTTGAGTTTGTGATAGTGAACGTATATAGTGCTTGTGTATCACGGTGGCGGTGGTGGCGGTTTGTGCATGTGTTTTTTACGACTCCTGCATGTATCAGGTATAACCGATTGTCCATTCTACATTTAGCATTATATATATTTTCTATTTTACTTCATCGCGGATTGTAGCAAAATAATTTTATTATTACTTTTGTGTTCTGAAGAATACTTAATATCAAAATATTTATATTACTATATTCAGACTAGACACCTAAAATATTGTACCATAGTTTTCTTGATCTGTGACTTTAATGTTAAGGCTTTTTTACTACTGAAATACTTTTTTGCATAGTATAGTAAGCCTTAACCACTTCTGTAAACCTTTAGTCTTTAAAAGTTTTCAAAAGTAAAAATGTTAAAAGAACTACTGTTCTTGCTATTTGATGGCACTAATTCCAAAGCATGCAAACCAAAGCATTTACATTTGAAAACTAGCAGTCTTCAAAATTTTCATAAGCTTGCTTGTGTTATTTAATTCACTTAATATAGTTTTATTGAGATATAATATTAATTCATTATGTTCCCATTTGTATTTTAGATTTAACTATGAACATTCATTTATCATCTTTATTTAACCAATCTCCTGTCCCGATATTTCCTTAATCTTAAGTAGGCGTCAAGTATCTTGCATTTTAGCCTCATTACTTAAATGTTCAGTAATTCTAAAAACAAATATATTTAATTTCAATTATATCTATAATTGAATTGGTTTTTTTTACACAGTGATACGATAGAGAAAGTGATACTCAATTTTATTAAATCGCCAGGTTGCAATCCAGAAGTGCCGTCAGAAGTGTAAACTTGAATATTTACGTTTTGCATTTTTAATATTTTGAATGGTTAGGAAATAATTTTGTACGAATTACTTTTACTATTGCTATAAAAGTACTAACATTTATGTGGTAAAATACAATATTCATTTATCGCTCTGTCGTAAAATGACAATATCTCAGTATATTACTCATATTCTTGCAAATAAATGATTATTATTATTATTAAACATGTAGGCACCGTCAAGTGGTGCCATCTAGCAACGATTAGCAGCTAGCGACCGACATACATAAACATGACAATTTATTTCACACAAGAGCCCTGCGCCGTCTATGCGAAACAGGATGTGCAAGAATATATTTTTGCCGCGACTCCGGCGGTCAACTCTCCTTCCGTCTTACGAATTTTCGATGAGGTCTCGTGTCCTGAGGAGAGCTTAACATTTATTACCCATCCCAAAAAGTTCACAGCGCCGCTAAACAAGTTTTGTCTTCAAAAATAAAATATTAGTAAAATAAAAAGGCTGTAAATTTAAGTAGACAAAAATATTGAGTGCTTATCTACATACATTTATGAATATAAAAAAAGAGCCGCTAATACATTTTAAGAGATGATAACTAAATATGAATTTTTTATCAAAGTTTATATAAAATTTAGAATACCGATAATTATTCTTAAAGGATTGCAAGGAAATCAGTTACTAAGCGAACTAAAATATAAATAATTAAAATAAATGAAACAAAAGTACCATATTATTTTATATTACGAACACCATATCTCTATTCTAAAAATTGTTGATTTTTTATTCCATTTTAGAAAGTAAAAATATTATGTATTTGAAGCTTATAATTATTATAGGTAATATATATAGGCATTAGGGAAGCCGGATTTAAAGATGCCGTATACGTTAAAAAGAAAGCAACCTAGGGTGATCTGTCTGTATCTCTTTTACTTGGATAAAGAATACACTGGATGCCACCTTAGCTATTTTTGTGTGTCCGTTTTATGCTTGTGTGAAATTTTAGAACTGCATTAGTGTGCGTGATTAGGGAAGTACTTAGCTTATCGATAAGCTAAACTAGGCGTCGATAATTATCGAAGCCTAGCTCAGGTACTGTAAAGTTAATATACATTTGTAACCAACCTAGTTGGTTTACTGTTCAGAATAGATTTAAATATTTGAATAGATTGACATAATTTCCTGAGTGTACAGTCTGCAGTATAATGTCATGAATTATCCGATGCACATCTTTACTGCATATCTTACTATGATGGGTGGTTCTCAAAAATGGTATCAGTCAATTGACTGAGAGCCTAGATTTACCAAAGAATCCTTTGAAGCGTAAAAATAAAGTCGAAGGTGCAGCCCATACTCGGTGCTTTATGTATAGATGAAATGTTAACATAAATGTTAGTGCTTCAGTGGCCAATTGAACTATATCATGATCCACATTATTCCCAACATTTACATATCCGTGAGACCGGTGACAGCTTTTATCCACTGTTCTCTTATATGTGGGCATTTAGGAAACCTAAGAAAATAATCTAAAATTAGAGAATTCGCATTAACTTGGCTAGTAAATATAACTTGGACTGATATTTATCGATACATAATAATTCGTTAGTGTGTACATCACTACGTAGGTAACACAATTCAATCGAATATTTAATGATTAATTTCTATGTTTTATCAGTATCCCACACTCGTGCCGGCTAGAGAATATCAAACTGTACTGATACATTATAATCTGAAACGCTTTAACTGAATAAAACGCTTTAATTTAGCACGCAAATGAGAGTCAAAGATTTACTTATGAAATGGTAATTCCGTGTTTTTAACTCCTCCTTTCGTTGTTCTTGATAGACACGTTAAGGCAGCACACGACATATTCCACCTTTTTTGAAAAAATATATCAGTAACACTCGTATTTGCTTTAGATTTCAAGAAATAATCTTCAACAAACTCAATGTTATGGCCTCATTTGGTGTCACCAACTGGACACATTTTTAGTGACGTTGCCAAACTTCATCACAATCTCTTTCACTCTTATGTATAGTTCGCGATAAGAACAGAGACAAACGATAAATCGCTTACACACAGACGCAAGATCGGCAACGTCTTTTGGCGCCGTCCAGTATATACTACGTCCATGCTCTTTTATGTGTGGTTAGACAAAGATAGACTATACGAGTTTCATCTTCCCTCTCATTGCCATTGTCACTTAAACCACTTCCACACGGTAAGAATAATCTTCTACTAGAGGGAGCCATTGGCAAGCCTGTTATGGCTGTTCCACACGGTAAGGATAAGTTTCTTCTAACCAAGTGGCCTTGATCGCGAAGATCAATTTTTATATTCGATCTATACGGGAGGATATTACATTCAAGACGTACTGGGCAATTTATTGTTAACACAAAGAAATGTAATCCTTATGTGATACACAATACGGATGATATTTCTGGGTTACAATTTCACTTTGAATAGTGTAAGTAAAATAACGACCGTATAACATACGATATAACGAATGCCTTTCTTTGTATTAGCAATAGCAATAGCATTAGCATTAGTTTGACTGGCTCGTTGGCGCAGTTGGCAGAGACCGTGCCTTCAGCACGGTTCACGGTTCGATCTCCGCAGCGGATGAACATTTTCTAAAAATAATTTGTTGGTTCTTTCATTCTGGGTTTATATTTGTATTTAAGTATGTATTTAAAATTATAAGTGTTTTTTAAGCGGTTGTCTGTCATCCATAACACAAGTAAGAGGTTACTTACTTTGGGGGCTGACGACCTAAAAATATTAACATTTTTGTATATAAGGATTACATTTCTATGTATTAATAATTTTGTCCAGTACGTCTTGAAAGTAAGCCATGTAGTATGAATACAAAAAAATTTTTTTTTCTTGACTTGATCAGAAAAATTTATCCTTACCGTGTAGAACAGCCATAACACGCTTGCATATGGCTCCTTCTATGATGGCTCCACCACTCTAAATTTAATAAATCTATGGCTGATCTTAATTTGATCTTACATTTCGTCTTTGAAACTCGCTGTAATTGGATGTAACATTTTTAATCCGAAGATTTTCTTGTTATTAGTCTGTGCCGTACACTTTAATAAAGCGCGGGTTTGATTTTTTTCCAATAGAACCTATTTGCTTTTGCACGGAAAAAAAGTCGTACAAATAATTTAAAAAGTTTTTCTACTTGAGTCCACGATGAGGTAAGACGCAGTAATAAGTTTATCATATTTCAAACAATAAATAGACACTTGTTTTTAAGTAGTGATCAATATTTTTTTGTTGTGTGGGTACGTTTATTATAAGATCTAATAAATAATTTCATTTAATTAAGCTTGTGATATGTCGTAAATCAATTATCAGGATCAAATAACTGTGTACTACACATTATATTCTTATATTTTAGAAATTATTTTATATAGTTTAATAATATCCCTACCCTCACATCGTTTGTATTGAAAAATTCTAACAATAAAAAACTTGCCAAAAACTTTTTCCGTTAACAGTAGCATCTTTTGTTAAATCTCTTTATGTGAGACTACATTGGGTCTCCTGATTTATTAAGAAAACATAAGCAAGAAGATTTCAAAACCCGCATATCGGTATTTTATGATCACGGACTGTTATAAGCCTCGATTTACGATGTCTTACCGTTTTTAAGGATTTAAAATGACAACAACTATATTCACGTAATTGCTCTTTATATTAAGTGAACGTCTCCAATTTTTTGGGAAGATTCGGGGATGACAAATATATACGAAGATCGTTTTCTCGAGATCACAGTTTGTTGTTTTTGTAAATGCCCCGTATTACTTACATTTAATTTACATTGTAATAGCTAAAGTTAATTTATCAAGTAAACAGAAACCTCCTTTTAAATTACGGATTTGACATATTGTGAATAAGAAAATATTTATAAAAGATTGTGTTTCACAATATCATCATATTCCTGTTGAATTTACAGAATTTCCGTAGCATATGTGATAGCCCAGTGTATAAGCAGTAATTGTGCCAAATTTCATCAATAATGGTTCAGTGGATTTTCTGTAAAACTTTCGCATTTATAATATTAGTAAGGAGTATGGATAAAGTTGATTTATACAAGTGCATTTGCAATCATTTGTAGCTTGTTCTGGAAACTTGTTGCAGGCCACGTGGTAGAAAGAAGATGTCTCTAGAAGAAAGAGTAATTTACATATGGCAAAGACTTTTCCCAGAATCATATCCTTATCGAGTTACAAGGAGTATGACTAAAGCGTTCAATAGCGCCCCAAAAGTAGCTGTCATAGAGGTATACAGATGTATGCCTCTAATTGGTGGGGAGGAAGAAGTACCTAATTGGAACGTCCATGTTGCTAAATATGAGGTTAAGTTCATTTAATTGTAAGTCTATATTGCAATTTATTTTTACCTAGGTAACAGGTTTTACTTAGGTAATTATAATTTCAATAAGTATAAAAAAAGATTTTATTATTTTTCTGTTCTACTCATTCTAGCATAGTACTATAGGATGTCTTTTGTTTATAATTGATTTGATCAGGCTCCTATAAAGATCATAATCATAGTAACAGTTATAAGTGGTGACCTATGTAGGAAGTGAATATTGAATATAATTTTTGTATCTAATAATTCAGCTTCAACGTAAAATGTTTGTACTTTATATGTGATTCAAAAATTTAGGATGTATAAATAACACATAAATTTACATCTATATGAAAGTCATAAAAGTGCATAACATAATATCATTTTCAATTTGAACATAACAGGGTATGTACATGACAGGGTAAAATGCTTTTTAAAAATATTCAACAAACATTTGTTGAATATTTTAAGCCAATAAGCCAATCTTAATTTTAAATTTTTGGGACTGAAATAGCATAGTACTAACTTTGACAATCTTATAAGTATTTAAAAAGATTGAGTCATATACCTGAATTATTTCAACTATACAATTAAAACGACTTTATGTAAATTATAGTATATATGTGGTCATTATGCACTTTGATATTCATTGATAATTTAATTAGGCTGTGATGGGGGACCCCCAATATTGGGGTGTGTAAAGCTAACTGACAACTTGTAACCCAGTGTCTTCGATAATTAATATTTATAATTAATGTATTTCCATTCCATCTAATAATTATTTGCTTTCATCAAATTATGATATAAGTGAAGTGTATGCCACATATATGCAACCTGTCAATCGATATTAAACAAAGATGGTGAATCTAAACTATACTTCTTCGGAGGGCTAGTTCTTTGTTCCATACTGGGGCCACCACTAAAGATATATTATATTAAAGCATATTATTTTTTCTAGTTTATACCTATTAGTGTTTCCTTATATTTTTTAATCCTTTCATTGTGTTAAAAATATGTTCATGATACTTTATGTTAAACATTGTTAACATGTTAAACCCAATTGGTTTAACACTTTACTGTATTTAATAAATAATAAGTAATATAAATAATAATAATAAGTATAAGAAGAGAAATTATTTTTTTGTTATTTTTTTTGTATACAGTAATATATGCAGTGTTGGATATATTTAACATTGGTTACAATATGTTGATATTTTTAGACATAAAATGTTACTTTAAAGGATTTTAATAGCTTACAATCTTTTGAGGTGTTTTCTCACCATATTTAGTATTTTTTGTAGGCCACCTTCTCCCACTTGTAGGGTTGTATACTCAAACACTGCATTTATTAGTGACACTTTGTTTATCTTTATTTCACTGATTTAAAAATGTTTAGATGCTAAGAGTTACAAAAATTATGTAACTAACTGAGATTATTGAGCTTTTCTCATGTTATTGATTAAAGTGAAGTTTACTTATACTTAGTTATAAATTTGGCAAATATATATATATTTCATATTTAAGTTTGGACTGTTTTTTAATTCAATTGCCTTTAATTTTAAGTAGTTAAACTACAAGTTACTCAGAAAACTCGTCTTCGTTTTGTTTCGCCTGCTTACTCTTAGTCACTCAGTATCTATTAGTACTATTTAATTAATTAAGTCAATGACGAGTTACAATTTACGGTAATCAACAAATTAATATCAATACATATAATAAAATCGTAGAGATGACAAATCTGTACATTTAATTTTTTGAGATAAATGTGTTGTCTCAGAACAGGATTCTATACAAGACACAATAGTTTTTAAATTTTTCGTCTGTTTATCTGTTTGCCTGAGGGTTTGTTCTCTCTATATTTAGAAACTGCTGATCCGATTCTTTTATCCGGTTTTTTTATTAACATGTAGCTTCACTTAACATAAAGGGTACAAATGCAATACATAATATTTTTTTTTCTATAATCTGAAAATAGTTAAAATATAGGTAACTTTTGAATTATGGGTCCATGCAAAGTAACGCCTAATTCTATAAATTATGTAAAGGGTGTGTTTTACTTCAATTGGTCAGCAAGTAAAAAAGGTATATCAATTTTCAGTTTAAATGTCGTATACTATGATACTGGGACATGCATTTTTCGCCGTTCTTGAAGTGATCTCACTTACTGGATTACATATATGTTTCAGCGTTTTTGAGACATTTTGTTGATAGTATCTAACCGGCCCCCAAGGATTTACAATGTTGCAAATTCTGCGTGATTTAATCATGAGTATCAGCTACCTAAAAGTGTTTATGATGTGCCAGCTCTAGAGATACTGGCGTGCTGTTTCACCACAGTGACAACAACAGAGTGCAAACAGTTAATTTTAATTTTGACACTTTATGACCATTTCAAAAAAGTTAGAATGAGATTAGTAAGTTATTCTTAAAAGATTGATATATGCCATTACTGATTTTTTTTAAAGGAAAGAGTAATATCTTCATAAGTAAGCGATGGATATCCACAGAAGGACATAGGTGTCTTCATGGGAACTCCAAACCACACTATCTTGTGCCGCTTGGGTCCGGCAAAGCCCCGCAACCTTTTTAGGTCCTCAGTTCACCTCATAGGGGGACTATCGACCCTACGTTTTCTGGTGTGGAGTTGAGATTCCAACACGAATCGATACTAGACCTTTCTTTGATAGATTACAATGTGAATTAATTATTATTCTTTGATTATGTCTATGCCTCTTTGGGATAAAAGATAAGAAAATAGCTAAATTATGGGATTTACTGACTTTTTGGGGATTTTATGATATGTGTGGTAACTAATCCTTTTTTTTTTTTTTTTTTTTTTTATGTCAGGAAAACCCATTATGGGTCGTCACCGCCCGACGGGGACGAGCGGCGGGTATGTCGGACTCTCACCGACTAAAAACCTGACAGTGCTCCACCACGCTGCTGGTGGCGGGGACAGGGTACCGTTGTACACATTACCCCCATCCCCGCCAGCAGCAACTCTGAACCTCAGAGTGCGCCACCTCTGGGTCGGGGCCTCTCTATACTAGGCCCTCACTCCGCTAGACGATGCATCGGAAGCACCAGATGCATCGACCGCCTCGGGGAACTAACTCAAGCGAGCGTCCGATGAACCCCGTTCGGACCGCTCGCAAGTCCCCGTTAGGGCGGCATGCGACGGACTTCGGCGAGTCGCCTGTGCCCCACTCGCCTGCGACGGATTGGATCCAAGGACTCGACTTCCCGGATCCGCTCCGCCGCCTCCTTCCGCGACATACCGTCCTCGCAGAAGGAGGCCATCGCTGCCCACGATTCCTCCCTGTCCACCATGGCACGAACCACGGTGGGCAGGGAGAGATCGTGCCCCACCTGAGCCACAAGTTCCGCTCGCTGAACTACCCAAGCTGGGCAGTCTGCGAGCGTATGCAGCGCCGTATCAAACTCGGCGCCGCACTCGTGGCACTCACCGGTCGCTTCGCGCCGGGCCACCCTCCACAGATACCTCCCGAAACAGCCATGTCCGGAAAGGATCTGAGTCAGGCGGTAGGTGAGGACCCCATGCCTCCTGGCGACCCAGCCCTGGAGAATAGGCTGGATGGCTGAAATCGTCCAGAATCCCGCACTGGGCGATTCCAACCGCCGCCTCCATTGGCGGAGGAGCTCTACCTGAGCTGCTCTCCGCCAATCCACATCTACCGCCGCAGAGTTTGCCCCCGATGAACGGGTTTCAACTCTGCGGCGGTAGGCCTGAGCAAGCACCTTGGCCTCTAGATCCCATGGAAGGGACCCAGCCAAGGCGCAGGCCGCCTCGCCGGAGATAGTATGCGGGGATAGTATGCATGCGGGGTGTACCACCAGTACACCCCGCATGCCGGTCCTGTACTACGCACCCTCGGCATGCTGGCATCGCAGACGAGCAACATCCGTCGCTGCAGGTCTTCTACCTCTGCGGCGACACCCCCATCCGTGGGGCCTGCCACCCACGCCTGGACGGTTGCGGCCTCGACCAGGACCTCGGGATCCATCTTTTTGACGGACCAACGAGGGCCACCACCTCTTCTAGACCGGGGGGAAATGGGAGTAGGGCATGTGGAGACCTCGAACCATATGTAGCGATGGTCCGAGAGTGACTCCACACCCACAATCACTTCCCAATTGCTAACACAGCGTGACATGGCGGCGTCGACAAAGGTAACGTCGACTTTGGAGCCGCCATTCCATCGCACGCATGTGTCAGCCGTCCCCCGGTTCATGACGACCATCCCGGTCGAGGCCAACCAACCGTCCATATAGCTCCCCCTCACGTCCGTGACTGGAGACCCCCACGCAGCGGATTTTGCGTTCAGGTCTCCAGCCAGGAGCACCTTGCCGGGGCGTAACCTACTCACCAAATCGCCGACTTCAGCCATAAAAAGCTCGAAGTCAGAGAACGGTTTGTTTGGTGAGTAGTACACCCCGATTACGGATACATCCCCAATCTTAACGGAGACGTATCCGTGTCCCCTCTCCACGCGCTCCAGGGCTGGGGAGCCGACTGCCGCCCTGGATGTGATGGCCACCATCCCATCATGGTCACCGACCCATTCTTCGCCCGACGGAACGAAGTATGGTTCGGAGACCACAGCTACGTGTATGTGGGCGCTATCAAATAGCGCCATCTAGCAGCGACTCTAAGCATCAAATTGTAAAACTCAGCTGCGCCATCTATTGAATATCGCAGTTACTAATCCGATGAATTTAGAGATTTTTATTAGTTTTTAAATATTTAAGACTAATTGTAATGTAAAGAATTATTAAATTTCAATTGTTTAATTATTTTAGGATTAATTAAGTAATTATAATCTTTATATATGCTTTTATTAATTTAACAGGTCCTTATTTGTATTTTAATTTTGGTCATTATAGTTCTTATATATAAAATTAGATTGTTTTCAATAATTCTTATATATAGGCAAATACTATAAATAATAATTAAATAAATTATCAGTTATTTGATTTGTAAATACTAATTTTATTTAAAATGAACATTGTTTTGATTAATGATTGTTTTGATGTGTTAAATATTAATAACTATCTTTCATTAAGTAAAATTATTGATTGTATTACATAAATTCATTTAAAAATAATATCTCTATATATTAAAACTATTTAAGACTGTACTTTACATTTTCTTGAATTCTGGAATAAATAATTTAACAATTGACTACACATTTCCTGTCATTGTTAAGTTTTATATTAAATAAAATATTTAAATATCATTAACTATGTGATAAAATTATGTTATAAAAGAAAGGGTGTTTAAATTGGAAGAGTGACTATATTTGTAATTTAAAACTGTTCAAAATAAATATAGGTACCGAGAAAATGGTAACGAAATCGATTGTAACTAGAATGGCGCCATTCTTAAAAAAAGGGCGGGTAGCATTAAGGCGGCATTCAATGATTCATGTGTGGTTCAAGTTGTAAAATAGAATAAAAGTGTTTTCTCTCCGAGTTTTTAATTCTTTGTGAGTTTCCTCTCGTTTTTATTGGCTTCTTCACGGAGAGGCAATGGACGCAGGCAGGCAGCCTGGCCACGCGCCGACAGCAGCGGTGGGATCACCAACCGGTGATCCGGTACCACACCCTCCAGATCCTACGTTCACCATGGAACAGGTTATGAGCCTCGTTAATAATATTACTAAGCAAGCAACGGTTAGTGCTGTCACTGCCGCTTTTTCTTCTGTGGAATTACCATCTCGATATCGTCACGACTTTTATTTGCCCCCCTTTGATCCAGATGAACGATCTCATGATATAAGGTGTTGGTGTGCTCATGTCGATGAGATTATTTCGAAATACAATATTCCATTGCATGAAGCCCGTACGAGGGCGATATTACAGTTAAAAGGAAGAGCAAGAAAATGGGCCGATACGTGGTCTCTTAGTTCTACCACGTGGGATCAAATTAAAAGCGAACTAATACAAACTTTTGCCAGGGAATTCCGATATGCTGATGATGTCCAAAAATGGAGGGCATATACTTCAGAAAAAGCGACTACTTATGCTGAGTATGCCACTACAGCGTGGACTCTGTTCAAAAGGGTCAGGCCAGAGGCTTCGGATGCAGAAATGGTAGACGCTTTAATCACAGGTATTTATCCTGAGTTTGTACGATCTGAGTTATTACGAAATACGCCTGATTCTTTCCCCAAATTAATATCAGTTTTAAAAACTTTTCGCAAACGAAAAATAGAAGCCCCTAAAATGGAAAGATTGGATAATAAAAAAAATTGCTTCATCGAACCCGGTCCTTCTAGGAGGGAGGCAATTACTTGTTTTACTTGTAATAAGCCTGGACATCGTTCTCGTGATTGTAAATATGAGTTGAATTCTGGTACTTTAGTTTCTTACATTCATGAACCAAATACAAAAAATTCAAATAGTGAGGGAGTAATAAAATGTGATTATTGTCACCTGAAGGGTCATCTTGAAAAAGATTGCTTTCGGCGTCAAAATAATGAACGTTTGATGGCGCAAAATAAAAACGTCAATTATCAGCCCTCCAATTCAGATCGCAATATGATAAAGGGGAAAAAGTAGGTAATTTTATTATCTACTAGAAATTGCCAGCAGCTCCGCTCGTGTGGAAACATTGAAACCGTCATATAGTATTTTGATAACCATAAAAATGTTTAAAGTGGGATAACCTTAAAAGCTAGACATATGATGTCGCGGACTTGTATTTAAAACTTTTAGGGGGGAACAATTTTGTGATACAGGATTTTTGAATAACTTTTACCTCAGCGCACGCAAGGAAAGCTTTAAGTTTTGTTTTCGTTATATTTTGTAATTGCTACTCCTCTCCTATTCATCTTAGTGTGATGTTATATAGCCTATAGCCTTCCTCGATCGATTCCTCGATGGACTGTCTGACACTGTAAGAATTTTTTTTAAATTGGTCCAGTGGTTCCTGAGATTAGCGCGTTCAAACAAACAGACAAACAAAACCTCTTCAGCTTTATATATTAGTATAGATTTAACACTGGGGCGGATTGCTCATTAACAAAGGTGGTTTCTATCTATTTAAGAATTAGGGGTAACCTATCATTTTGAATCTGAATATAGCCAATTTAGTAACAACAACTATACTCCCATTGAATATAATTTTAATATGTTAGATTCATAAATAAGACTTAACTTACTAGTTGGTTTCGACGTATTGAAAGGACTTGGCGTTAGCATTAATAAAAAATTAAATGAGATTTGTTTTTATGTACTAGTGAAGTCATTTCACTGTAATCACTGTAATTAACGATACGAATTTTAATCGATATCGATATTAGTATCCAGAGCAACTTTATTACCGGTAATGGCGTTTCTTCAAGTAGCTATTCGTTAAAAAAAGTGCAGTTACATAATAAACATTAAATTTATTATTAAATTATAAATTTTCTCCAGTTCGAACTATTTTTTTTTTACTCCCAGTTAAATATTTAAATATCACAAACCTTAACGCTCTGATATTTACAAACAGGCAAAAGTCCTATGAAAATTTTATTTGAAAAAAAAAAACAAATGTTTAATACCGACTCAAAACTTATACAAATTAACAGTCATGAATTATTTCATGATCTCCAGTCTTTTCTTTGAATTATAAAAAAAGAGGATGGACGAGCGATTTCTTAAAAATAAAGTTTTTTTTTTATTTTTGCATGCTTTTTTTTTTTCTTAAAAATTTGGTGATTTCGTGTTATTCCCGCGCCGTCATGTAGACTGTTTTGACAATAATTTGAGCGATGGATTGGCCGTGTGGGCATAGTAATAACTCGGACCTACCTTCTTCTGGTTTGCCTGTTTTAAACGCTTCTAATTAATAAAAAAAATGTGTTTTTTATTTATCTCACCTTACCTTATCCAACTATCCTTCCTTGTAACGCCGTCTGGCCAACGCGCGTTTCCTTTTACCGGTCTTGGAGGCTATATCCCAGTATGGGTGCGCCTTGTGTGATGGCTAGATCCCAGTATGGGTGCGCCGTGTGATGGTTAGATCCCAGTGTGGGTGCGCCATGTGAAGGCTAGATCCCAGTTAAGGGTGCGCCTTGTATGATGGCTAGATCCCAGTATGGGTGCGCCGTGTGATGGTTAGATCCCAGTGTGGGTGCGCCATGTGAAGGCTAGATCCCAGTAAGGGTGCGCCTTGTGTGAGGGCTAGATCCCGTATGGGTGATGCCTTGTGATTTGGCTAGATCCCGTAGGGGTGATGCCTTGTGCGCTCATCCCAGGGTGATGCCATTTGCATTTGTGGGCTAATAAAATTATTTTTGGTTTTTATGTTGTTTGATAATTCTGATGTTAAATGATTTTTATTAGCATGTTTAGTTAAATGTTAAATGTTTTGATGTAAAACATTTTTGTTGATGTCGCTAAATGATGATGATAACTGATGTTGTTAATAAAATAATCAAATACGACGTTTTAAGCGATTTTGATGTTGATGTATAACGATTTGGTTGTAATAAAAAAAAAAAAAAATTCAAATGATTGTAATTTTCTTAGTTTTGTTAAATTTTGGTTCGGTAAGTTTCCTGATATTTATTGTAAAAATTAATATATAAGGATAATATTTAACAAAGGTAAATTGTATTTCTGTATTTATTGGTGATACGTTATTAAAAAAAAAATTAACAGCTAAGGTACGCGCAGAGAGCGCGCTTGAGTCAGTATGGCCGTGTGGGCGCTATCAAATAGCGCCATCTAGCAGCGACTCTAAGCATCAAATTGTAAAACTCAGCTGCGCCATCTATTGAATATCGCAGTTACTAATCCGATGAATTTAGAGATTTTTATTAGTTTTTAAATATTTAAGACTAATTGTAATGTATAGAATTATTAAATTTCAATTGTTTAATTATTTTAGGATTAATTAAGTAATTATAATCTTTATATATGCTTTTATTAATTTAACAGGTCCTTATTTGTATTTTAATTTTGGTCATTATAGTTCTTATATATAAAATTAGATTGTTTTCAATAATTCTTATATATAGGCAAATACTATAAATAATAATTAAATAAATTATCAGTTATTTGATTTGTAAATACTAATTTTATTTAAAATGAACATTGTTTTGATTAATGATTGTTTTGATGTGTTAAATATTAATAACTATCTTTCATTAAGTAAAATTATTGATTGTATTACATAAATTCATTTAAAAATAATATCTCTATATATTAAAACTATTTAAGACTGTACTTTACATTTTCTTGAATTCTGGAATAAATAATTTAACAATTGACTACACATTTCCTGTCATTGTTAAGTTTTATATTAAATAAAATATTTAAATATCATTAACTATGTGATAAAATTATGTTATAAAAGAAAGGGTGTTTAAATTGGAAGAGTGACTATATTTGTAATTTAAAACTGTTCAAAATAAATATAGGTACCGAGAAAATGGTAACGAAATCGATTGTAACTAGAATGGCGCCATTCTTAAAAAAAGGGCGGGTAGCATTAAGGCGGCATTCAATGATTCATGTGTGGTTCAAGTTGTAAAATAGAATAAAAGTGTTTTCTCTCCGAGTTTTTAATTCTTTGTGAGTTTCCTCTCGTTTTTATTGGCTTCTTCACGGAGAGGCAATGGACGCAGGCAGGCAGCCTGGCCACGCGCCGACATGCACCAACCGCTCCGCCAAGGCTTGGAAAAGTAAATCCTGAGCCGTGGCACAGTGGTTGATGTTCGCCTGGAGGAATCTCATAGAGGTCATTATTTGGTTACCTCCATAGGTTCCTCCATCGCCCGGCTTATAGTAGCCGAGCTGGCGGTGGGTGGCGAGGGGACCCTCGGGCCATCACTCCCCCTACCCCTCCTCCTAGGAACGGGCGGTGCTTTACACTGCCCGCTCCCCGCCCGATGATCAGCCCTGAGACCTGCTCTTTGGCAGCTCCCACAATGCGGAGCCGCCGAGCAAGACTGGGCCTTGTGGCCGTTTTGACCACAGCGATAGCACTCATCGCTGCGGTCAATTAGCGAACCACACTCCGCCCGTAGGTGCCCCGTCTCCAGGCACCTAAAGCAACGGCGTGGGCGAGCCTCAAGCAGGTGGACTCGGGCCGAAACCCAACCTACCAAGACTCTTTCCACCGCCATCACCTTCTTGGCCGCCGCCACAGGGACTTTAAGCCAGAGGGAGCCTAGACCTCCTTCTACCCTGCGAATCGACCCGGTTTGAATATCCTGATAAGGACATTCCCCGATCCGGGCGACGGCGACAGTCACATCACCCTCATCGGCGGTGTCATCAAGGCCCATGATGCGCACTTCGTGGGCGTAGTAACACGCACCGCTGGCTCCTCCTTAAAAAGTTCGCGGAGCCGGCTAGCGAGGGCACCCGCCTTCTGCTCCTTGGTGGGGCCGGAGATTTCAAACATCCGGGCCCCGGTGGCAGCTACTTTCATCCGCATACCACCCTCCAGACCCAGGTCGTCCACTTAACGCACCGACGAGCCCGGGTCAGTACATCCATGTAAGAGAGGCCTTTCTCAATGGCCTCTCTATCTAGGGTCACCACGACCGCAGCCGAACGTGGGGTCTTAAGCTTACCCCTCCGTTTCGGCTGCGCTTTAGCTGTGGCAACCACAGGCCCTTCTTTGGTGGTAGGCACCGGCATCGCCTTCTTCAAGCCCCTCCGAGCCACCACATTCCAGCCTTCGCTCATAGAAGCAGGGGCTGGTGGCAGCAGTCGAGGCTCTGGCTGTTTTTCGGGCTGCACCCCTTCCTTCTTCTTGCCAGCCTTCCTTTTCCCCTTCTTCGTGCCCCTCTTGTTATGGCTTGCTGACCCTGTTGTTACAGGATCAACAACCCGTATTTCAGGCCGCAGATCCCGAGCTGTCTGAGCCTCCCCCCTTCCTTTTCGCTTGACAACTGCTTGAGCCTCCTCTCTTTCCTTTTCTTTGGCCGCTGCCGCTCGTCTTTTATCAGCAGCAAGTAGCGGTCGTATTCTTTCCTCGGGAGGCAGGTGAGTCTCTAAGCTGTCCAGTCGCGCCGTGAACATGTTTTGGAGCCTAACCAATTCTTCCTCTATGGTTAGGCCCTTCACGGCCTGCGAACTGTCAGCGGGAATCCCTTTCCCGGTTTCCCTGTTGGCACAGGTGATCATCTCTTTTAGAGTCATAATTTCTACTGAGAGATTGTTGACCACCTGTGTCAATCGGGCGTTGTTCTCTTTTAAGAGCCGGATTTCCTCCGACTCTGTCCTCTCGGCGAGAGCCCTTGCAGCATCCTCCATACTTTGAGCGACCATATTCAAAGTCCCTCTGCACTTTCCATTGAGGTTCTTCGACTTTCCTACAGTCGCCTTCATTGTCTCCGCGTTCTTAATTAAGGCGTCACAGACCCTCGAGGTGTCTAGATCCCTCATGTTCAGGACCGGCCGATCAACAGACTTTGTCGATGATGACTTCATCGTCCGGCCACTTGCCTCACCACATGTCGCGTCCGGTAAGGAATCTTCGAGGAGGCCACCACGCTTCACAGCGTTGCGAGCCTCCCGTAGACCCATTTTGGAACCCCGCAGATAGGGCCTGATATCTGGCTTTTTTGCGCCAAGGTCCTCATCCGACTCCGCAGAGTTCTCAATCTCCTCCCTCGTTCTCTTCTTAGAGCGCGCACGTGTATGCACGCCGTCCACACTCTCCAAGGACACACTTCTGGATATATCCATCCCGGAGTTCTCGCTCATCTTCCTATCTGAGCCGGAACTAGCACTCCGAGTGTCCTTCTCGTCCCTACGTCCACGCGCAGTCTTGCGCCGCGATCCACTTCTCGCACTAGCAGAAATACCAGCCATGCCGGTTTCAATTCCGCTAGCACCCACTATCTCCGAAGCATGTGTTGCCCCCCCAGATACGTCGGGGCGACCACGACCGGAATCACCAGTCATGGTGAGGGATTCCCCGGTAGAACCGGGACCCTCCTGGGTAGTTTTTTCTACGTTCGTTTTACCCATGCTTTTGTTTTGTTTGTTTGAAGCCCTAGCGACCGGATCCCCCCCGGCCATTCATCCTCTCGGCGGGCTTTGACCTTAGGATTGGGGTAATTTTTTATAGAGGTTTTCTTCCTCGCAACCCGAAGGTCCCCGTTCCCATTGCTAGGCTTCCGGGCTTGGCCGACGGTGGCCGAAACCATATCCAGCCAGGCTTAAATTAAGCCCAACCGAACCCGTCACCTAATGGAAACTCCACCCCCCGGAGTCCCCGGCCCATCCAGATTGCCATCTGCTAATCAGAGGGACAACTGGATTGGACACCCCCCACGGTGGTCCGTTCGCCAAGACTAAGGAATTTAGAAATTCCGAAGACTTGCCCAGGGTGCGCCACGAGGAGGCCGACCACTTTGGCACCCCGTGTGGTAACTAATCCTGCATGTATAAGGTATGAGATCTGTTTTGCTTTGTCCTCTTCTTCTAGGAGTAGTGGCTCTGCAGGGCCTGATGGCCCAGTATCACTTTGGCCATTACTGATCTATTGTGAGCAAACTACTTCCTACACTTAGAATTACATAGGTTCTTTTAACAAATGTGGATTATAGAAAAATAATTCTATCATATCTTTTGTACTCTGGAATTCCGCAAAGTAAAGCCTACTTCTATAAATTATTTTTTTTTCATCATAGCTATCTGTGCAATGGCAGCTTACATATAAGACCAACTTTTTGTACCATTTATATAGTACTAGCTTTTACTCGCGATTTCGTTCGCGTGAACTGTTGTTGTGTGATAGGTCGATAATAGATTGCGCTATCCAATTTCATCCTATTCCTGTAGAGTTAGCAGGATTTCTATAGCCTATATGTTATTCCGGTGTAGAAGGATGAATTGTGCAAAATGTCATCTATATTGGTTCGGGGGATTCACAGTGAAAGAGTAACAAACATACATCCATACTCACAAACTTTCGCATTTATAATATTAGTAGAATTAGTAGGAAGTAGGATATTAATAGTATAAATGGACTTTTTATAAGCATTGTTTCTGTAGTTAAATATAAGCTAGTGTTTCTCAATTTATATACATATTTATTACTTTACGTTTGTATATCTCAACCTATTGTCTATTTAATATGTTTACAAGGTATAAAGCAGGGACCTCGAAGCATAATCTGGGCTCTTATTTGTTTATTATAGTATATCTTTAGTGTTTTTATTGAACTGTAATAATATTGGAAAGTTTTTTTTTTTAATTTAAAATATAATAAAAAGTAAAACTTTTCCTTCTATAGTAATATTTATTGTATATGCTTTATTGAAGTGTTGTATATCATATGTTATATTCTATGTTTTAAGTGGTTATTTCTGAATAGTTTTTTATTCTTTCTGCGACAGACAATATGGATTATAGACATACTTTAATTATTTAACAGAAAGTTATTTCTTCAAGATACTTTAAATATTATTATAAATAAATAAATCAGTTAAAATGTTTCAAATATAAATCATTTTTGTTTGTAAACACACGGCATGTGTTTAAAGTAACCTGTTACCCACCCCAGCAGTAGGAACCATAAGCTTCCTCTATCCGTTTTTTGGAAGGAAGTATTGTAGCAAAGACCTACTATCGCGTTGCTCCAATGCGGATTGCTAGGTTACGCATATCCCTAGACTTCGCTAGAAGTATGCGCATTTCCTCACGATATTTTCCTTCACCGAAAAGCGTGTCATAAATTGCAATTGTCAATTAGTCATGTGCCTGCGCGGGGTTTAAACCCATGATCGTCTTTACAGAGTCGCACGGCCTCTAGTTGTGCACACAGCATTTTCCATATTTATTAAAATGTTTTTGCAATAATTTTCAGATGAACCTGGTCATTGCTAAAGAGAGTACTTATTGGGATGACGTCTAAGGGCTATATGCTGTTGATGCTTTATGGAATAAGCACATGATTAGGTCAATTGATTTGACTGGGTGAAGGCAAGTAAATATTTGATGAAAAGTATGTCAGTCTGTCCATTTCACTTTCAATTAAAACTGAAGCTTATATGTATAGTGGGCTAGCTGCCTAATCCGTTTGAGATATAACAACAAAAGTTTGGTACAATTGTTCCTCTATTATAGTGATGCAAAAAAGTGTGTAATATAAGAATAGCTTAAAAGACATATTAGTGATGATCATTGGAACTTTGTCCCATACGCTTCTTAATTGTCACATACAATACAGTATTTGGAAAGCATAATATTTTTAGCCTGGTACTGCTAACAGTACAAAATCAAAGATATTTAACATAACACAAATATTGTCACAGATACCCATTATATTTTATTATTTTAAAAAAATACTATTTATAGTTATAGTCTCTATTTATACTTAAAATATAACTGTAGACAAAGTTATAGACACATGTAAAAAATATTTTCCAGACACTATTTAAGACCAGTGGAAGCTAAAAATTATTATATAGTTTTATATATAGTTATTTGTCAATGCATCATTCTCCTACCCTTATCCCACTCTAAGTGGGGTAGGTACAACATGTTTTAAACATGTTATCACATGATTTGGTATCTTACGACCGACCGCCTGCCCGACGTCAACTTACCTTAGATAATCGGTTTTCGCGACACCTCGATAAGAAATGAGGGTTTCTACTCAGGGGATATCAATGCCAAGATTGTCTGTAAGACTACCTTTGCAAACTAATGTTCTATCTATACATTATTTAAGAATTACTTATTTATTACAGGTTAAATATGCTGCGAACTCTTCCGCCGGGAAGTGTCCATGAGCCCGATGATGCAGATGAACATATATGAAGAGCTTCAGTCGAATCATAATTATTTAGCCTCATTTATTGACGTTAGTAATAACATTTTCACAGCGCGAATGCTTTTAATCACTAACAATTTCTTTTGCCGCCTGAACCATTCGGAATTTTGGAATAAGGCTGTAAAAGTCCGCTTCAATGCTAGAGACTCAAGAGAAGGTTGTGTCTGCAAAATGGTATTCATATTAGTATAATTGACAATCATTATGAAGTTTCAAACTTCTTAACTAGGACCCAATGGATTTTTCTCAAATCCGTGGATAAGGGGGCTCTAGCACACTAGAACGGATCATAATTTGGTTTCATTGTTTAAAACATTATCGGTTAATATTATTGTTTGATAGTTATAGTACCGTGTATTCCATCAGAAATATTTTCCAGACCCAAGCCATATCATATTACCGGTGCAGTATATAGATGTATCGGTCATGTGCAGCAATAGCGGTACAACTCAAAGACTCATATTTTGAGATGAATGGGTTTAAAATTTTCTTTACTAAGGAAAATGAATAACAATTGCTTAGTTGCTAGTTTAGTTTGTTTCAACGACGGGCTTATAATGAATTATGAGTTCTGCCTGTATTGCTGCTAAAAATTATGTATTATAACATTAACACACAACACACCTTTATTCCTAACCAAAACACGTGTTTTACTAGTGTAGCACAACTATAAACCTGTGCAATCCCTTGAGTGAATTCGCTATTGTCTAATAAAACTGAAAGATTTGATTACAGTTCTATAATACAACATAGTCAATATGATGCAGATGAAAAATTATAATATCCATCAAAAAACTTATATATTTGGAATGACATTATATGGCATGTAAAGTGTTAATAAGTCAACAATGTATATAGTCAACTTAAAAATCTATAATTCTTGGTTCACTTCCGTTAATCATAAATATGATTTCTTAAAAGTTCTTTGCATATTCGTTATCATAATGCGAGTTAGACAATGGTGTATTAATGTTAAGGAGAATTCACAGTACTACAGATACTTGAAAAACGATAATGGAAATGGAAAATTTTATCGCAAGTAAAGTTATAGGACTATGATACATGAGGCAAAAGTTTAAAAAGTGATAGTTTTCATATTTAACAATTTTATTATTTTACTATACATACTCCATAAGTATAGAAACATAACAAGATGTAAACAAACAAAACCATGTGATTCAGGAGTGACAAATATGTCATTACAATAATATCATTAACAAATGAAGAAATTGGAATTCAACTGCAGTTGTCCAAAGAATATCTCCAATATTTCTAAAAGTAATTTTCTTAAATTGATTGTTATTTTCTAAAATTAAATATTTATATCTTTAGTATAGCAAAACAGCAATATATAATTTAATGAAATTCAGCACATACAAATTAGCCAAGTAAACTACCTAAAATAGTAATTGCATTAGATTAACTGACGTAACATAATATCAATATTCTATGAGTTTCACTCTGTGATACTTAAAAGTGTAGTATTTTAGTGTATTTAATATTGTCCATCGTTTTCTTTAAAAAATTTATAATACCTTTATGTTTGGGTTCTTAAAAGTGGGTATTAAATAATATTCTTATTTATTTGTTTCAAAGTTTGTAAAATTATTGATACCAATCATACCATATTTAACCTTATTAAGTGGTGCGAATACTATCAATTTTAAATTCTTTGAAAGAAATATAAATAACATTTAATATTAGTATCATGTGTTGTAATAAAAAGATACTTTATAGTAGGCAGATAATGCCTACTATAAAGTACCTGTTTTGACATGTTTACATTTAGTTAAATATTTAACCCATGGAGTATAGTTCCTCATGATGTTTTCTTTCATCGAAAAGCTTGGTATCAATTGGCACATTAAATATGGCAAACTTTCACAATTTAATTCTTACTTTATATGTATACATCCGAAGTGTAAACTGATATGATGGAAAATATTATACTTAAAGATAATAACCACTAATATTCTATAAAACTACTAGGTACTACTATATCTAAAAAAGACTTAAATATAAACGAAATATTTTTAATTTTCCATTAAGTACATTCCTTTTAAGTATAATGTTTTTTCCTAAATACTTAAACGGCAAAAACGAAAGCACCTATTGTTTCAAATACTAATCTTGTACATTTGTTTTCGTGTGAATATTTAAAATTAATTTTGTTTAATAATAATATATAATAATTTAAATTACAATTCCTACATTTTCAAGATAGTTTGAGGCCTGTGAAAGCTCTGATTGGATAACTTTTAGTCAGCTTGCTGTTCCTGTTTCCTATTTAAAAATAGTAATAATTTTTGAAGTTGTACTTTTAGCGTGTTTAGGAAAAAACGTTTTTTTTTTAAGAAGCATGCACTTAGAAATGTAAAACGGTTGTTGTATATATCTTTAATATTTAAATGAGTTAATCTTGTATATATATATATTTTCCGAATCTCGGAAACGGCTCCAACGATTTTCCTGAAATTCAGCATGTAGGAGGTTTTCGGGGAGAAAAATTGATCTAGCTAGGTTTTATGTAAAAAAAATATTGTTTTATCCCTATTTTTGGGCATTAAAAAAAACTAACATTTATATTGAATTGATTTTTCGCCATTAACTGTCAAGTCGACGTAGCTTATTCGGGTAACGGGCAGCCTCGAGAAATGTGAAAGCCAAGGATCGATCCCAACTAAATAATTGTTTTTTCTTTTTTTTAAGTTTTTTTTTGTAAAAAATTACCGAGCGAAGCTCGGTCACCCAGATATTATTTTTTTATTACAGTAAAAGTCTTAATAAAGAAGTTCCTTAAATATTTTGTTTTATTAATATTTAAAAATCCTTATTAATATGTAACAGGAAAACCGGTTATCCAAAAAATCGGTAAGAACGGTGTGCGAATCGATAAAACTTTGACATCACTAATTACGGTTTAAGCGCACCAAGTACATCACTAATTTTACTACGATTTTACGTCATACGTTATATATATATTACTACTCTATATGTTAGAAAGAGTCAGAGCTGAGACTAAATCCGTTTTTAGGAATGAAACGGGTGAGAGGCAGATAGTTTTTAATGAATGAGAATGTAAGTAGCTATAGTGATACTCTGCACCCCCCCATACCACCGAAAATAGGCTCGCGCCAATGTGTGAATCTCAACCATCTATTTTATAGTTAGTAATCTATGGTGTACATAATGAAATAGATGGGTAACTTGCAGTCGTTTTTTGTGATCCGTAATAGCGCCATCTAGAAATCAATTTCTGTACTAAAAAGGTCAAAAGGTCAAATATATCTATATATACTATATATATATAATATTTTTGCAGTAGGGCGGGATATAAATACAAAAGAAATGAAAAAACAAAATTATTGACAATTTATCTATTTTGTATAAATAATACAGTCGTTTTAACAATAAATTACTTATGATTTGAATATAACGAAAATTACAATTACTTTAGTATTTGCAGGCTTATAAATATATATGCGAAAAGCTTAAATTTATAATATAAAGCTCATTATATTATTTATGTACAAAATAAACAAGTAATATCTACAAATTTTAAATTTAAGTTATAAATACAAATCAACCCATTATAAATATAAATAAATGTATGGGACACTTAGACACACAGTCGTCCGTCCCCAATGTAAGTAAACTTAATTTTAATACTTGTGTTATGGTAGACAGACAACTGGTGAATATATACTTATATAATTCTAAATACAAATATACACCCAGGCTCAAATACCAACAAATTCATTTATAGAAAATGTTTGCCCTCGGCGAGAATCGAACCTGCGACCCACGGAGCCAACGGGCCAGCCCAGTTAATAATAAAGTATGTGCTTTAAACATTAACAAAAGAATGTCATACGTTAATTATCTGATATTATATTGTTTATTACACCTAGAAGCAATGATGCATATAGAAAAGTCTTGGCTTTACTACTTGCCTTGTGTATTAAATAACTCACCAAAACAACATTAACAAATCGAACAAATTAAAATGAAATGGAAAATTTTTAGGGAAATTAAAACGGATATATGTAAACATGTTTGCACCAAAACACGTCGCTTTCTGAACACGTAATCTGCTTCCAAATTATTATATTTAGCGGACCTCCAATCCTCCGTACCCAAGTTTGGAATAAATCCATGTTCTTAGAGGATTTGGAACATGGAATATCTGAAACAATTATTTTAAGCAGATATAAATTATATAATACTATTCGATAATCTAAGTATAAACGTCATTGTCATAGACGCGGCAGGAGTTTTTCTTAATTTAATAATAAGCACTCACCTTCACCAAAGAGTCCAAAGACTGTTGGACAAAAAACATTTTGCGACATTTTTTTCTACGTAACATACAAAAACTAATAATATTCAAATCAAAGTCCATATATAACATATATTCATCGTAATTTTTCAAATTTAACAGATATCTGTCAAACACTCATTATAGTGTATTGTCTATGGTCAAAGACAAGTTTAGCTATAGTTTTTTATGTAGAAAAATAATTATACAAAATATTACTTATTCTTGTTAAATTATTTAATTAAAACAACAGAACATTTAAAAAAATATTTACAAATATAAAATTTATAAATTTTTGTTTTTTTATATGTTAACATTACACTCTTTAATTAAAAATATGTAAACACTGTTGCATATTTTCAAAAACTGAATTCTGGATGTCGCTTAAAACCGAATCAGGACCTTTAGTTCTAAAATAACATACCATGCCGCTAACCTTAGAAACTGTTGATCCGATTTATAACTATAATCGATTTCTAGTCTCTTGTTTAACTGATATGTATATTTTTATTTTGTCCATATCCTTTACGAAACTTGTGTGTAAGGAATAATTATGCAAAATTTCATCGATATTGGTTCATCGGGTTCGCCGTGAAAGAGTAACAAACATACATCCATACTCACAAATATCACATTTATAATATTAGTAGGATGTCGTGCCTGTTAACTTAAAAAGCTACAGTATAACATTTATTTCAGCACTGATGTCCACGCATACGAAATTGTGGGCAGAAGCTAGTTTATAAGTAATTATTTTAGTAACAGTATAAAGCTGGATTCCAAAGCCGGCCAATGTTTACATCGTTTATTTTTCAGTGTCTAACATCAGCGAGCTAGCATAATAATCTAAAGTTTTGCGTGTAGTTGGCTGGGTAAGAACATTTTC
Organism: Morpho achilles; assembly: GCA_947086495.1. Classification (NCBI taxonomy): domain Eukaryota; kingdom Metazoa; phylum Arthropoda; class Insecta; order Lepidoptera; family Nymphalidae; genus Morpho; species Morpho achilles. Next base: position 8,083,540 of record CAMTZB010000022.1, on the reverse strand, counting down.
TGACAAGAATTTAAGGTATTTTCGCTTTAATAATGAAAATTTTGGCTAAGAAATACCAGAGAATGTGAAATCAACTAAAAACATAAATGGCAACGATATTACATCCCATTGAATTTAATAACAGGTCAATTTTGAAATTAGATTGTTTTCTTAAAATTTGCAATAAACGTCAAGAACTAAAATTGTCTTACGTGGATTGTGGGGATTTTGGAGCAAATTTTTGACGTGTGACGAAAATTGTTAACGATAATAGTAGTAAAAATTTAACACGTTAATCGAGGTCAAGCAGAGCGCTGTTCTAAAAATTAACTAATGGTTTTTTAAACTGAACTGATTAAATTCAGCTTTTTAAACTGATAATTGTTTGGTGTTCCCATCCTTTTTAGCAAATTACACGCAAGGAGGATAGTGAAATTTAGCACAATTCAAGTTCATGATCATACCAATAGCTTGTGATCGCTATCCCTCCATGACCCCCCCTCGAAATAGAAATAAGAACAATATCTTAGGTGTAACAATAATAGTGGAAATGTCATAAAAAAACTGGTCAATTTATTTTCACTACTATGACATGACAAGAATAATGACAAGATAAAATTTAAGTTTAAATTCAAATTACTGTTTTTTTCAAGTAAACTTGTAAACAAGTGCTTTCAAATCGTCAACTCTACTCTCTCTGAGGAATTTAAATATGGAATATTCATACTTTTTTTTTAAACTGAAATATAATGAAGCATTTGTAAAATATAAAATAATAAAAACCAATACAAAATATGTTGAGTCAAAACAACCCGAATCTACTGCAATGAGGTAAGGTTTCAGTTAGCTACGACTTTTCCGTTTCGCACGCTTGAGTTTCAGCCTGTCAGAACTTGATAACTACATAAGTACGCTGATATAGCAAAAAGCGTGCGAGTCTCTGCAACTCTGCAACCGATAAATTATAATATCAAAAACTAGCTTATGCCTGCGACTTCATGCGTGTAGATTTCCGTCCCGGAATAAAAAGTACCCTCTGTCACCCCTGCAAATATCTTCATCACAAAATCATATCGCTTCTAGAAGGTAATTTGAATAATGCCTAATTTTATAAAAAAAAACAACCATATATGACCGAAACGTCGTTAAAAATTAATAACGATAGGTTCACAATAGATAGTTCCTTACTTTTCATCAAACTTTTACCTTTATTATTTAACAACTTTTACATTATATAAGAAAGTGCCCCAACCTGGCTCTGAGTTTACGATAAAATTGAAAACTAGTCAACGGATTTTCATGCAGTGTTCTCCAATCCGTAGAATAATTGCGAAGGAAGCTTAAAGTGTATAATTTGTGTATTTATATGCAAAATATGAATGAAATGACGGAAAAAAGTCAAGTCGCCTGGGAGCGTAAATCGAAAACATTGCATAATTCCTTTGAGACATAAAGAAACAGTGCATGGTGCGGTTAGTGGTAATTATAAATGCGATAGCGATTTCGTGAGTTGAGTTATAACTTTTTATGTTATAGAATTAGGCATTACTTTGCGGAGGTCCATAATATTAATTATTTGAAGACTTATTAAAAAATAAACTTATTGAAAATAAGAAGGTTTAATAAAAAAAATCTTTTACAAGTTTATTTTATCGCACACTGCCCAAATAAGTAGGATTCGATGAATAAATTTTTAGCAAAATTTAACCTCTAAGGTGGCAATTCGAATTCTTGGGTGATTGCAATAAAATTTAAGAGATTAAAAGCTTTAAACATTCTTATCGTAAACCAGTGAAGAAACATGAGGTTCTGTTTTAATACAAGCTTAATAAGTCAGCAATTAAAAGCTCAGTAAAAAAGCTTCTTAACATATAAGTGAAGTAAATAACGAGCTATTAAATATTCGTGATCTTGTTTTTCTGAGTTTCATAAAATCCATTTCACACCTATACCTAAGTTTAAGCGAATATTGTTTCATGATGATCGTACAGCAAGTAAGCATTATTTGATATAGCAAATACTGATTGCATTAATTTCTTCGCATCAAATTTGCAGAGTCTATTTACAATGAAAACTAAACCTTATATTATATTTCACATGCTGTTACGTCGCTGTTTCTACGAATATGATAGTTGTTACTGACACCGTGCTGAATAAAGGGAAATACACTGTCTGTTTCCCTGTATTCTGGGAATACACTGCCTTTTGTACATATGTTATTCGGCATTAAAAACTACGGTTGATTTGCCGCCCGTATGTATGGTCGTAAATATTTGATTCAAATTCAAATAATATATTTTTTCGAGTTGGTTTTTAATAGCACTTTCAAATCGTCAAATTATAATGAAACTTAATACTGGTTTGGAAAGATGCTTTTACCGAGAAAACTCGACAGTCTTATAATCCTCCTGCCCTTGTCCCACGCTAAGTGGGATTAATAAATAATATATTTTTAATTAAATTTCACAAGTCAGATACCAAATAAACGACTCCACTTTCGGAGTATCCAGAGCTATATAATACTCCCTAAGCATCTTTATTTGCAGAAACCAAGTGTCCATCTTTGATGACATCATCAAATACCATCAGGTGTGATTTACCAGTAGGATCAAACATTTGTTATGGTTAATGTAAGATGTCTGTAAATTTAATGGTACATTTTATCGAATACTGACTGAGAATGTCCGTGACTTAATATCAATAAATAACACATTTTCAGACGCAGGTGTTCGCAACTAACTCAGCACTTTAGCCTTAACAGGCTTCTACATTACCTACGAGTATTGGGCGTGAAAGCCAAAATCTACTGCGCTGTTTATGTCTGAGACACGAATTTTTGGTACAGAATACTTGCATTACTTACTACTTGCATTAAATTATCTTTTAAATTTAAATCAGTTAATCTTGTATATATGTATACATATATTTTCTGAATCTTGGAAACGGCGCCAACGATTTTCATGAAATTCAGTGTGTACGAGTAGGTTCGGAGGAAGAATCGATCTAGCTAGGTTTCATTTAAAAAAAAATTGTCGTTTAACCCTGTTTTCAGGCACTAAAGAAACTAATATTTATTTTATAAGATAGCAAATAAATAAATAACTACGCTGTCAATTTCAATGTCACGATAGCTTATTTGCGTAACAGGCGGTCTCGAATTCTGAATTATCACGATCAATCCCAGAATTTTTTTTAATTGATTTTTTTTATATACTAAATAAATTACCGAGCAAGGCTCGGTCATCCAGGAAATAAGATTATATGCTCAAATATTTCGTATTTACAACCATTTACTTAACTTTTGACATATACACGCTTATGAAGTTCCGTAATTATTACATTACAAATCACAATAAAAATTGCTATGCTTTATGGACACTTTTTTGTTTTAAAAGTAGTGACGTGACGTACTAATTATCACCGATATTTATTTTACCCGTAGATTACAAGTAAAATTGTAGATTGTTTTGAATTTGGATCTTATAATCAAATATAATAACAAAAATGGTTAAATATTGTTTTTTTTTAACTGCCCAATTCGTTTAATTCGTTGAAAATGCTATTAAATGGATATTACTGAGCCATTACTTTACTTTTACGTTGCTTATGCATCAGGCGGGCATATACGATCGAAAGTTTCCAAAAACTTACTGTTCAAACAATATAAGTCTGCTGTTGGGGATGGGATTGTTAAAGGTCTTCTATAACACAAGGTGCCGTCTGTGACCACCATAATCCTTGGGTGTAAGCGACAAGCTCATCCCAATTAATTTCCTCAATTGACAACCTCACCTGCTCGTGATGCAACCTGCATATAAGCTGACGAAGCTATGGAGACAGACATATAACCATTCTATTCGTGGCTTCTCGCCATACTCCCGACGCCATAATGACTAATCGTCATACTATTACCCATCCACTACACGCTTAGGATGACATTCCCCGACGCTCGTAGAGCTTCTGCGTTCTACTCTCCGCCTTTCGCAACTTCGACGATGCTTCTGCGCTCGCCCGTCCGGCACGGTGACGCTGTGAAAGCCGTTAGGGCTAACAGCATATAGTCAATTCGAAAAAAAAACATTCTATAGCTGACCCCAATCTTAAATACCGATAGTTTTCAGGAGAATTAGGGGTCAGCACTACAATCTCCAACCCACATGCTAAGCATAGTGATTACTGGTCACGCATTTAAATCATATATTATTAAATATATGTTAATTAAAACACATTTTAATTATCCATCAATTGAATGATAATATAAATTACACTAAAGTGATCTATTAAATGGGTGAAGGATGTGTTTCTAGTGCCCTCTCAAACTCTCTTAAGTACAAATTGATAAGGCAATGACTCTTCACAGAAATCTTCTTATTTCAAGTAGTATTTACGCTGAAAGGTCGTATGTAAATAATATAAAATAAATAATTAATAATAATCTTAATATCATCATCATCTTCCTGCCCTTATCCCACTCTAAGCGGGGTCAGCACAACATGTTATAAACATGTTGTCACATGATTTGGTTGCGTTTTTACGACTGGCCGCCAGCCTGACGTCAACTTAGCTCAGTCGTATTTTACGACACCTCGCTAAGAAAGAGGGCTGTCTATTCTACAAAACCGGATACCACACGGTGGGTCGACTTACCTTAGTCGCCTTTTACGACACCTCGGTAAAAAATTAGGGTGGTACTATTCTATTCAGCCGGATATCACACGGCGTTAATAATAGTCTTAATATAAAATAAATAATTAAACAATGAAACTACTTAGTTTGTTATTCGTCGATGTGCCATGAAAAAGACGACGTATTGGCAAGAAAAGGGGCGAGCTAAACATAACTCTTTCTCCCAATTGCATTTATAATTATAAAGCGTGTTACAGGAAAAATAACAGAACCAGAATCGACCAAAAGATGGAGGTATTCAATGTTCAAATAATTAAAACTGCTCCTCAAATCTTTGGATACAAAGAAAACTTAACAGTTTATACCATAGCAGGGAAAATTTGGCAATTATAAAAGCTACTACAGAGCACTACCTGTTAAATAGATGCCTGTGAATATTGAGAATTAAGTATGATTCAGTGTACACAAAGTGTGGAGAGGAAAAAACGAGTCTTACCTTCTTCACCTTATGGGTGAGTGCCCCATGTACTTGCTAGTAGGATGAGAAATATTAGGTGGGAATGAAATTGAAGTTGAAGACTTAAAAAATATCCCCTTTAGGTATATTATGAGGTTTGTTAAAGAGACTGGTGCGAGTTTTTTAAAACTAATCGTTAACTAGCGATCTCGTTTGTGTATTTTTGTGTTATTGGTGGCGAGTAGTGCATGAGTTTTTACGTATTCTACATGCATCAGGTCTGAGAACGGATAGTACACTCTACATTTAGTATTACATATATTTTCTTTTATCGCAGATTACAGGAAAATAATATTTCCATTTTTTTTTGTATTACGAAACTGCAAAGTCACGCATAATTCTATACACTAGGTATTTTAACGGTTAAACTGACGAGAACAAAGTTGCGGGTATAACATATAAATATAAAACAAACTCCTCGGTACGTTCATCTGTCTCTTCGTTATAAACTCAAAAACTACTCACCAGATTTTCATGTGGTTGTCTTCAATATACAAAGTGATTGATAAATAATGTTTGAGTGACATTAGTTAAAATAGGACAGGTCTTTTTGTCAATAATATAATCAAGATTTCTATAGGCGATTCCTATTTAGCGTTTATGATTTTAGCACGCTATAGAATGCATGTACATTTGTTCCTGCATAACTTCTACAATATCTATCATAATTTAACAAATGAGGTATAATTAAAAGCACCTTCATTATCTACTAATTATGACGTAACACTATATTTACTATGGCGCCTAGATGTAATTGTTTTGTACATTTTGAAGTCCAATTTCTTCCTTAGTAGTCCAATTTGTTAACCGAGTTTTCAAACTTGTTCAGCTATGACGTCATCACATTTGGTGGTTATGTTATATTTAAATAAGGTTAAGGAAACGTTATTTTTATAAGATTTTATAAGAAGATTTTTAGAAGATAAGATTCACTATGTTGTTTCATTATGAATTGATAGGTTACTCTGTAGCCTGCATTTTGCACCCTATGTGCGAATTATAAGCGTCCTTAATTACACCCTAACGTTGTTTTTAAAACAAACTTTGATTGCCAAATTGTTAGAAAACTCGAATCGTATCGAAGGTTCGAACCCGGGGTAAACTTTAAAGGTATTGTAAGTATTAAGGAAAACTTATTTATTTGGTTCATATTTAAAGTAAGGGAAGTATTAATTGACATGTAGTAGTTGACCGTTTTGTATAAGATTTTAAATAATAAGCGTTTTGTTAGTTGTAGCTATTTAAAAAATTATTTAATAATATTAAATTTTAAATATCTAACAATGGGCTACTTCTACTAGTTCTGAGGTTTTAGGCAGTTTTTAATAGATGGCAACAGGTAATTACAAATTTATTTTTTATTAGCTACAACAAACAAAACGCTTATTATTTAAAATTTCATACAATACGGTCAACTACTAGCATATGGTCAATTACTAGTGCTCTTACCTTAAATATGACCCAAATAAATAAGTTTTCCTTAATTAATATTTACAATACCTTTACAGCTACCGCGTTAACAACGTTATGGTGGTATTAGGGTATAATTAAGTACGCTTATAGTTCGCACATAGGGTACAAAATGCAGGCTAGTGCGGTGACGTCATTAGCACAAGCATTATAAGTGCTCACGCGCAGGTCCACGCTCATTCGCTAGTTTGCACGCCCGCCGCGCATTGTGTTTACCGCCGCTGTTATTGCGCTCGCGAATTTAAAGTGCCTTTTTGTGCTCCAACATGCCGAAGAATATCTTAGCCGAGATGGGTTCCCGAGTGGGGCTCACACCCGCCCGTCAGAACAAAAAGGTACATTTTTATTTCATACATTTACGGTTTTTATTTCAGCGGGGGAAAGTTTTAACAACTTTTTGCGATGTATTCGTAAGTTTTATTTGTGTAGCGTCAATTTTTTTAATCAAGGAATAAATTGCGAATTATTTTTTACTTTAGGATAAAGAGCCCACTGTGGTTCTGGTGATGGCATTTTCAGCTAGGCTGCTACAATCAACGAGTGAATGGATAGTCTCATGGTCGTACGTAAATAAACCATGCGGACAGACAGAAATCCAATGTCAATACCGCATTTACAAAACACCGCTACAGGTTTTATAAAAGCGATCTTATTTACGATTAACGTTGTAAAAATTTAATACTATGAATGAAAATAATTAATAAAATATTTTCTTGTTTCATTGAATTATTTTGGAATGCGATAAGACTTTATGTTTTGAATATTAGATTTGCTTAAGAAATAAAAATAATTTTACTGTTAAATGCTTATTACATAATTGATGGTTTAATAGTAGGAACAAATAGACTCCAGTTGTAACCAGTTATACAAGGACGTTATTTAACCACAATTGTAACTAATAAATCATGAAAAGAGCAACGACAAAATCTCTCAATAAGAACAATGTTACAAATCAGGAATAGATTCATTATAAACAAACAAATATTTGATCATAAATAGATATAACATATGTTTCAATGTTACCATTTATTTGGGAATATAAGCTTTTTGCAAAATAGTTGAAGCGGTAACGTAGAAGCGGTAAACAGCTACAAATTCACACACACAAAGCCATATATATGCACACACAAACATACACACCTTTATAGAACGTCAGTTATATCTTGATATAATGGGCATAAATAATTGAAGTATTGTTAATTGCCTTTTAATGGACTTCTTAATGAGAGTTGAGCAACTTCTAATTTAAGAGGTTACTCTTTCTTTTTCAATCGATGGACAACCACTGCTGCAAAGCCAGACGTGTGCTGTCGCGGACTTTTATTAAGAACATAGTATAGATTATTATAGATTAGGATTTAGAAATATCTCTCTAATGATAATTGGTAGCACATAACCTAGAAGTTGTACAGACACACGAAGTGCTCCTCACACTGCTTTCCTTCACCGAACAGCGTGCGACAAATTTTAAATACAGTCTGCAAATGCCGCCGTAAAAAAATTAAGAAACTTTTTAACGGTTTAATAATTGTGATATATAGTTAAAAATTATTATCCCAGTAAAAAATCCGCCTGACATAATTCGTAAGGATCAATATCATGCAATAACTACCGGACACGACGTTTTTATACCTACATATGTTCACGTAATTTTCTCATTCCACATAATTTAATACGCAAACCCGCGTCTGGACGGAGGCCAAGTAATTTTTTTAAAACCCGTATAACATTTCGTTGATACCTCACATAAACAAAAACAGAAAGATGGAACCATTCCGAGCAATCAAGTGAAGCTGTTTTAAGTATTTAGCTTTAAATGTCTGCGTGCGTCGCAATGTTACTGCTAATAAGCTTTGTATACAGCTGTATATAAAGTACTTTGATGAGCGAGCTTTGGTCGTAAATTGTTTTAATGATAAACAATGCAATAAAAAAAGAAAAAAGGGCAGGCGATATCTAGGACTCGATTATAGAGTGTTTTCACTTCTTTAGTACGGTCGTTTCCCACTGAGCTATTAAAAGTTTGCAAATGACTGAAAATATATATTTTTTAAATTTATATTTTATCAATTTTCAGTGCTCAAAAACAGGGATAGATCAACATGTTTTTTTAAAATAAAACCTATCTAGATCGGTTTATCGCCTCCGAAACCCTCTACATACGTAAGTTTCATGAGATTCGTTGGAGCCGTTTCTGAAATTAAGAATATAAGGTCGCTCAATACGTCCAATTGCTTCGCTTATAATGACAATCGGCTTAGGTTTTCGTATACGTAGGAAGAAATGTGGTTGAGTAAAAATTAAGATCTGGAACATAATGCATTTTTGGGTGAAAGAAATCGTAAAGAAACCTGTTTTTTTGGGAGAATATCAGTAAAAGTCAAAGGCAATTGCGCGGCTTTAGGACAGTAACAAGCTGCTACTTTCGAAGTATGATCAATGTTATATATATTATATTAATGTATGTGCAGCCTAATATATTTAATATAACAATAATTTTACGTCACTATGTAGTATACACACCCACAGAATACTAATATGACTATTTGTACTAACAAAAATTTGTACAGGTAAATATTAAGGAAAAATATTTATTTGTACGTTTTCCTACTGCTTGCAACGCTATTTATTTTAAAGGAAAAGTAAACTTAGCAAGGTTTATTTTAAATATATCAAATTGCGATACAGGAATGAAAATGTAATACTGTAAAAATCGTTAATTCTACTAATCACCATGTTTGACAAGCGGGTTGGTGAGTGTTGTGTGTTCCCGTCTTTAATTAGATGACACGCCTACTATTAAATCAGGGCTCAGATTCAGTGTAGTGAAGTACCCGACTAACCGCAAATTGTCATTTTGAGACATTAAAACATTATAAAGATCTACTGTAATCGGTCCAATTGATGACAAATTTCAAGAAAATTTACTTGTTCCCGCGGCGAAACGTGTCACGTCAATTTGCTGACAGTGTTGCGTATACTCTACTAATTCTGACTTTATCCTAGTCATTTCCTAACCTGTGGATTTCCCTGTCGATATAATACGTCACATAATAATTATTCACGCGCGTCACGTGTTGATGATAGAATAATTCAATTATTTTCAAATGATTAATTGTTTATTCGTTAATTAAAGTAAATAATAGATTTTTATAGCTTCATCCATCTTTACTAATTTAAAAGTTGCTTTTATACAAATACTGTATTCATACCATTTAATAAAGTAAATAATAGATTTTTATTGCATCATCCATTTTTACTAATTTAAAAGTTGCTTTTACACAAATACTGTATTCATACCATTTAATAAAGTAAATAATAGATTTTTATTTAATCCATTTTTACTAATTTAAAAGTTGCTTGTACACAAATACTGTATTCATACCATTTAATAAAGTAAATAATAGATTTTTATTGCATCATCCATTTTTACTAATATAAAAGTTGCTTCTATACAAATACTGTATTCATACCATTTAATAAAGTAAATAATAGATTTTTATCGCTTCATCCATTTTTACTAATTTTAAAGTTGATATTTTAAATATATACATTCCGATGATTAAATAAACATACGGGTCACATCGCGTTATAAGAGTTCCATCCACCGTGGTCACGAACTGACCACGGTGGATGCAACTCTGCCAAAACGTAGAACCTCATACAAAGGTAATCGATTATAACGCGATGTGACCCGTATGTTTATTTAATAATCAGTATGAAACGCGAAAGTTTAAAATCTACTATATACATTCCATTTAAAAGTCCTTTATTTACATTGTCAGTTCAAATTACCAACCTAAAACTATTTATTAATTTTCAGCTGAGTTAGAGCTTCACAGATTAAAATTAATAAGTAATAGAACTACGCTTTACTTTCTGGAGATCTATAATACGAAAATATCAGCAAATTTTGCTATCCGCTATAATCCGCAACAGAGAAAATATATGTTATGATAAGTGTGCTCATTTTCATACCTGATACATGCAGGATTCATAAAAATGCCTGCACTAAAAACCTCCACCATAGACCACAATATACAAGCACTGAACACATTCATTATCATAAACTCGCCATTTTAGCCGTGAAAGTGTAAAAGACAGACAGATAGACTTTTGAATTTACAATATGGATAATTATTCAATCAGGTGTATATAAAATGAAATTGTTCTAAACGTGGAACAATTTCATAAGTAGATAAACATATATTTAAAGGTAGTTTAAACTGTAAAATCAAAGAACTAGTCAAAATAATCAACATTTATAATATACTTTGCCTTGACCAACATATCTTACTGTTTAAAGAGCCTAATCGTTTTGGGTATTACGCCTTACTGACGCCGTATCATACATCTTTAAGTACATTTAATATTAATACAAACGAAATAAACTGATTCTGAACTTAAGAGGCACAAGGCCTATTATTATTATTCAACATGATTCTATAAGAGTCAAAAACGATCAATTTTTTACATCGCATTTTAATTTTTTTGCAAAAACTTACACGGCTATTCCGTTGGCCTAATATTAATAGAATAAGGCACAAATAAAGCTTATATACCGCGGTAACATATTATAGGATAACATTCCCATTATTGGGGGTACTTAAAACCTTAAGATGACAGAACAAAAGCATGCGTACTACAAGTATTTAATAAAATTTGTGCACTTAGTTGAAGATCTTGCCGATAGACCGAAGACCTGTTATTTATGGTTCATGTATGTATGTCATGTATGGTTCTTCAGCTTATATACGTTGCAATTTTTTTTTGGAAATACGAAAATTTGTAATTACGGATTTTATTATAGCCATAAAAAGAGGAATATTGTCTTGTTCAATCGCAAAGGGCACAGTTATTGAAAAAACCTTAAAGTCGGCTTGAGTTTACCGAAATTATACACTAGAACTTTCATACTAAATCATTTTGTCTATTGGTCAGAACTGAGTGAAAATGACTACACTAGTTTTTGAGCTTATCGCTGACAGACAGATCGACAGACGCGGTGAAGGCACTATTTTATAATATGTATTGATTGACGGCATGTAGATTTTTTTCTTCGTTCACCAATGACGTTATAGGCTCCGCTAGAGATAAAGTATTCCATCAAACATATTTTTATGTTATTCGTTAGGAAGCCAACGTGATATCCATTTTTTTTTAATTTAATACAAATGTTTAAATTACAGTTTTCTATTATATATCCCACTTAAAGGCTAACTCAACATGTATAATAAAAAAGCTAAATAACGTTGTGTGAGCATATATCAAAAACAAAAAATAATAATTAAAGATAACTTAGTTTTTTATTTATTGTAATAACTCTTGTTATTACTTTAGCAATTAAAATGTGGGGGTAATAATCAAAAATAAAAAAGTAATATTAAAAATCAACATTAAACATGGTAATATATGCTGTCTTTTTATGAAATATGTATTAGTGCCTGTGTTAAATTTATTGCTAATTATTTCTTTATTTCTTTTGCCATACTTGAATTTGTTTGTTTAGTTTCCACACTAAATAAGTTACAATAAAACGACATCGCTTCGTTCTTCGTTGCGACAGCAATTTTATTTAGAGTTATGATTGATGCTATCGTTACAAACACCAAAGGCACGCATGCGCGGTGCACTAAGTATTGGAAAGCTATTTTTACCCAGAATCTAAACTACGCCACTGCCAAAAACAAGCTAAGGGCGATCACTAAAATATCTTCGTCTCGTTACAAATGAGATAATGGACAGGCGACAATTGCATGTATCTTTCCGTTTATTGTATCCATTGATTTGGCAACTTTTTATATTAAGAACTATATCTCCGGCCACTCGTTGATGTAGCTCAGTGTCTGGTATCGAATCTCCGTCGGAACAGGACTCAACAGTTTAAATAAAACTGTTCCATTCACCACAAACTTTTCAGGATCATCCGCAGGGTTATTCTAAAAAACGTCTGGAATTTTCATTAATATCTAATCTATATAGGACATGAAGACAAACATTCATTTTAATATATATAATAATAATTAAAAATTTGTAATATCGATTACATGGTAACATGGTAGCTACGGAAGCTAATAAAAGTTATTATAATCCTTACTAATCTTTATCCTTACTTCCTTACTAATATTATAAATGTGAAAGTCTGTCTGTCTGTCTGTTTGTCTGTCGGTCGGTTCCGTTTTCACGGCAAATCCGCTGAACCAATATCGATGAACTTTGGCATAAATATTCCTTACCGGGGTAACATATAGGCTATATAAATCCTGTAAATTCTACAGGAATTAAATACGACGACATTCAAAACGCCATCTATAATAAACCAATTGAACTAATTTTTATTTACGATGTGTCAAAATCAAGTCGAATCTGTATCTACGAAGTATTTAGATTCCAAGTTTTTCGGCTTCAAAAGAGTTATCTTTAAAGAGTATTTATATTTTATTTTATTCGTTTACTGGACAAATTTGACTAAGAAAATTTAACATTGTAATAACAATGGATTATTAATATAAGTAATACGGGTTATTTAGTAAAATAAATAAACTAATAATATTATACATGCGAAAGTCTGTTTGTAACGTTTTCATGGTCAATCAAAATTAATGTTTATATACCGGGGTAACGTATAAAAAATTTTTAAAAATTTATTATTATTATTTTATTTAAATATTTCAGTTTTTGTTTATTTCATAGACCGGAGAAAAATATTTAATAAAAAAAAGTTTGAGGTTATGTATTACAATTACTAGCTGAATACCATAATAACACATTAAAAAGATAGGATTTGTGGTGAAAATATAACAATAAGCTATAATCATTTAAGTTCAAGTAAAATTTAATCATATATAATTTTTGTTGTCAAAAAAACAGACGTTTCAAGAAAACGCATTCTTAAACGGTCTTTAGTTAGTAGTCTATGGCAACAGGTACGAAATAAATGACTAATAATTGACATGCATTGGAAAGTTTTATTTTATTTAATCCCATAGAAATTAAGCCATACTGCTAATGAAAAAATATTTTATTTCTAAACACCATTTTTAATATTTGAGAAGTCATTACAGTCAATAAAGGCAAGTTTAATATATTTTCCGATACCTATTTTAAAATATTATGTTATCAAAAACATAATTTAAATTTAATTTTTCGTATTTATACTAAAAACGTTGGAATCCAGCGCCGTACGTATAGGTAATTAAAAAAAACAATTTGACAGTTGATTCGTTACGTATAAATGTTATTATTAAATAAGTTTTCTAACACGTTTCCAAAGCTTATAATATTTATAGATATTTATAGTTTTTGCACTCCTTTTACTGCGCTATTTTAATATATATTTCATGTAAGTACGGGTTATTTACTAAAATTATCATTTTAAGCTCTTGATCAAACGATTCATCCCGGATCGATCTAATTTTTGTGATGGAGATATTTGAAGGTTTGGATGGTGACAGAAGCCACTCCTAATTTCAAGACTACAGTCCACGCGAACGAAGTTGCGCGGGTAAAAGCTAGTATATTATATAGCCCGTAACATAGTTGGTAACATAGTATTAAAATCCCCAATAACTAATACTTAATTGTGTACTATTTTTTTTCTTTTCCTGAAGGCTTTTCCTGAAACTATATTGCGTCATGTAAAAAAATCATGTAAAAAAATCTTTTGTGTTATCTCGAGTGCATCATATTCATCTAGTTACTACATAGTTTTCAATTTTTTTTCTTTCTGTATTAACCATATTTTACTTCTTGTGTTTTTCCTTCTGTTATTCAAAGATCGACTGGAAGTGATGTCTTTTAGGGATAAGTCCGCCTTTAAAAATCCGCCTTTAAAAAAAAGCACATATACGTGCTATTTTTTTTTACTTTTTTCTAACAATAAGTATGGACAGTAATAGAGATAAATAACGAAAAAACGAATAATCCGAATCAGTCGTGACCGCGTAACAGACTGACATATAGACAGACAGAATTCGGTTTATTATATTAGTATGGATGTTTTGTGGCGATTAGGGTGATTTCCTCAATAGGAATGTTCTACTTTTATTAGTCGATGACGACTATTTTTTTTTGTTTACTATAATTAAATACAGTAAGGAACCGGTTAGTATATTTATATGCTCTTTAAGTCACCGATAGTTAAAACATGTTTTATCTAACAATGGCTCACATAAAACATATTTTTTTATGTGAGCCATTGTCAATAAACTGCGGTATATATACTAATTAGAGACGTTTAATTATGTTAATAGACGTTTAATTATATTAGGGGAAGTCTGAAAGTTGCGCCCATTACAGAAAAGAGGAGAAGTGCGAGACTAAGTTAGTATGTTCATGTAATTAGGAGGGATGAAAATCATGTGACCGAAAGAGTTTTAAATATGAATGTGGATGGATGTATGACTAGGTTGAGGTCGGAAAAAGATGGAAGGATTGTGTGAAAAATGATATGCATGTAAAGGAGTGGCACCAGAGTTTACCAATGATAGAGGAGAATGGAAGAAGAAGACATATTGTGCCGACCTCACTTAGAGTGGGATAAGGGTAAGAGAATGATGAAGAGACGTTAATGTCTATGAATATAAGATAGAAGTAGTCTTGCTAAGACTATCGCGCACGGGAACTAACCTTGAGAGCTATACGGTGGGACCGCTCGACCTTTCCACAGGCTTAGTCTGATTTTATTTCCAAGATAAAGATAACTTTGTGATGAAACTTGCATGCTCTGGAGATTTCCTCTAATATGTCCACTCTCTTCGGAACAGTATAGTGCACGTTTCTAAAGGAACGAAAAGGCCTCATCCACCAATGGGATACCAGCAGGCCATTCATTACTATATACAGTAACAGTCATTAGTAATTTTATTTATTTATTTTTGTATGTCGTAAAAGGCGGCTAAGGTAAGTTGACCCACCTTATGGTATCCGGTCGAGTAGAATAGATCACCCTCTTTCTTACCAATGTGTCGTAACTTGTTGTAAAATAAAAGGCGGCCGGTCGTAAAATACATAATCAACTCATGTGACAATCTGTTTATAATATGTTATGGATAAGGGTAGTGGGATGATGATTTATTTTTGTAAGACCATCAACGACAAATACATAAAATATAAAAACATTATTAACAAACCAGTTTTTAGCTAAATGTATCGTCAATTACGAATGGTGACGACATGAGCATTCCGTTGACAAAGCATAAAAGCATAATGTAATTGATAGATATTAAATTACTTGAGTTAGGTAGGTAGGTATAGTAGGTTCTAGAAAAAAATATTTTATCATTACTTTCTGAGACCTTGCTCTTAGCCGTGTCGTATCCGGCTGAGTAGAATAGATAACCCTCATTTCTTACCGAGGTGTTGTATAAAGCGACTAAGGTAAGTTGACCCACCGTGTGGTATCCGGCTGAGTAGAATAGACCATACTCATTTCTTACCGAGGTATTGTAAAAGGCGACTAAGGTAAGTTGACTGACCGTGTGGTATCCGGTTTAGTAGACTAGAATACCCTCTTTCTTGCTGACGTATCGTAAAGTACGACTAATGTAAGTTGACATCAGGCAGGCGACCGGTCGTAAAAACGCAGCCAAATTATGTGATAGCATGGTTATAACATCTTGTGCCGACCCCACTTAGAGTAGGATAATGGCAGGAGGATGATGATTTCTGAGACGTTGCTCCGTCACTCACTCGTCGCTGTGACTCAAAAGGATCACGGGTTCAAACCACTGGCAAGCACCAACAAGCTTTTGTTGAAATTTATTTGTTTCATTGATAATATCTATGTGACCGATCCTTACTCGGTAATTTTTTTCAAAAAAAAAAACTTAAGAAAAAGAAAAAATAATAATTTCGTTGGGAATCGTTCCTAGGTATTTACGTTTCTCCAGGTGGCCCGTTCCTATTGACTAAAATGCTATTGGCTTGTCATAATAAATAAAAAATAAAATCCAAATTTCATAAATAAGTATTGCTTTATTGTATAAAGTGTGAAAGCTTTATAATATTAGTAGAGATCAATGTTTGTAATTCACTTCAAATTCAAATTCAAAATATTCTTTATTCAAATAAACTTGTAAACAAGTGCTTTTAAATCGTCAACTTTACTGCTGGTTCGGAAAGCTGTTCCTACCGAGAAGAGCCAGCAAGAAACTCGGCGGTTGCTCTTTTAAAAATATAATTCTTAATACTATTTACATTATGTCGTTACTGTCTTGTACAGGTTCAAAGAGAGCTATATCCACACATTCTTATCTTCTAAAAAATCTTCAAGAGTATAGTAGGCTTTCTGTATCAGCCTCTTTTTAACAGTGTTTTTAAACTGCTGTAATGGCAGTGCTGAAATTGATTGCGGAATTTTATTATAAAATCTTATACCAAAACCCACAAACGAGTTACGCACTTTTGCAAGGCGCAAAGCAGGAGCCGCAAGCTTATGTCGGTTCCTGCTTTGTCTATTGTACACATCACCTATCGTTTTATAATTCTTTATATTTTTATGTACATAAATTAAATTGAATTGCATACGAATCATACATACGAGTCTGAAATATTATACTTTAGGTATATGAGTGTTAGGAGGTGTCACACTACAACTAGATACTAATTTGTAAGCATTTTTATATTAAGGTTTGTAAGCATTTATTATTACTAACCTTTTACTCATCGTGGTAAAGTAGTAAATTTACCAAAATATGTTTTATAAAACGTGTGTTTACTGTTTATATAAATTAAAGGTTGTATGTGTGTATGTGTGTGTGGTTAAATGGCTTAGCTAATTTGTAGAAAAAATTGCGTATACCAGTCTGCTAGTTTTTTCATCGAAATCTGGAATAACTTTTAGGTTATTTTTTTTAATTTTCATGATCTAAAAAAGTTGTAGCAAAAAAATAGAAACCAGTAAAAAAAACTCGCATAGCACAATATTGTATCCTTTGATTTTAATATTTTTTCTATATCTCTTTATTAAGAATCTGTCCGAATTAAATGCTGCATCTGCTCTTTCTACCCACGTAGCTCTCTTTCTAAAAACCTTAAGCCCTTCATCACTTCAATTATTCCTATTTTTTCGCATTAAAATCCTTTATATTCTATTCCATACTTCATTTCCAAAAAACCCATATCAATACTTGCTTGCTTACATACTCTTTTTGTAGCAAACCTTAAAATAAACGGTATATATTCATTTAGTCTTTTACATAAATAGGACACGGTAAAACCATGCCGCACGAAACTTTAATTATAATAAATACATAGATATTGTTATTAAAAATCCTCATGGGCAGTTCAAATTTTAAGTTTATATCCATTTTTTGAATTTAATTTATCATAATCAAATGTAAAGTACAACTTTCAGTTTCTATAATACAAAAAATGGAAAATTGCGTTAGCATAGCGGCGAACACAATCTATAAATACTTAAATAGGTAATAATAACTATCCTAGGTCTTATTAGTTAGTTGCACTTAGATTATTGTCATTTATAAGTCCGTACACGCGATGTTGTATGACAGTTCTCGGGTCGAGGACAGTATATGTAATATATCACGCAGTTAATCACCATCTTATCCAATGATGTCTAGTTGACATAAACCCCTTAATAAATTAATATATTGGTGACCGAGCCTTGCTCGGTAATTTTTTTCAAAAGTTTGAGCCCCATCTACCCTTTTTTTTTTTGTAATTTTGTAAGAAATTAAATTAAACTCCACGTAAGGTAAATTCCATGCGTTAATAATTTTATAGCGGACTGTGCGTGTTTAGCTAATTATCATTAAAATAGTTGAAATAAATGACTCGATTGTATGGTACACTGTCTAAATAGGTACAATGGCGTGATAAGTCAGCTCGTTGCCAGTTAGCACCTCTTATCACAAGTACTAGCAGGTTAATTAACAACACACGTAATACATGGCGACGGTGTGAATAGTTATTGTTTTGATGGTATTATAAATAGAACCACATTTTCTTTCACAAAGCATCTACGTATAACGACTTATCCCAATTTAAATTAGTTTAAGGTAAAGTAACTGTTTGTCACTCTCCCACTGCTGGACATAGGCCTGTTCTTCATTTCGTTTTTAACTATGGAGCTAGGACCACGCTGCTCCAATGCTGATGGATAGGTTACACATATCCCCAGATTTTTTTAAAGATATGCAGGTTTTCTCTCGATGTTTTCCTTCACCGAAAAACGTGTGATAACTTGCAAATATCAATTAGACACAAAGGTTGGACCAGATAAACTCATTGGGGTCTACCCGGCTTTGAACCTGTGACCCCCTCGAAAGAGTCGCGCGGTCTCACTGTTAGGCTGTTACAGCTATGTTAGTTTAAAGTAAAAATAGGGTAAAGTAAAGTAACGGCCTGCTACAATCCCACTGCTTCGCATAGGTCTCCTCCTCCGTTCCTGGAGAGAAGGATTGGAGCTACGACCTACCACGCTGCTCCAATGCGGATTGGAAGGTTATTCATATCCTCAGAATTTTCTCAAGGTATGCAGGTTTCCTCACAAGTTTATCCTTCACCGAAAATCGTTTGATAACTTGCAAATATCAAATAGACACATAGGTATTACCAGATAAACTCATTAGGGTCTGTCCAGATTTGAACCTGTGTCCCCCTCGAAAGAGTCGCACGGTCTCACCGTTGGGCTATTACAGCTATGTTATTTTACCCCGAGTTAATTGCCAGGTGACAAGAGGGTGGCTTTTTGCACAAAGAATCAGCGATTTAACGCGGGAATGATTAAGGCATGATTTGTATAGTACTAGCGAATATCTGTCTTAAATTACAATTCAGGAAAAATATAATTTTGTTGTTTTTGTTGTAAATAAATATTTAAATAGTTTAGTTTATCTGTTATTATAAATTTCAATGTTCAGTTTAGTTTAGTTGAAGTTTTTTGTAACGCTTTCAAGCCTCAGGAATTGTAAAAAAGAAACACAGTGCTACAGTGAGAGTTGCCCTTGCGTTCATTTCATATCCGGCTATGGTATGTCCAATTTTTTGTCAGCCTACGCGATTTAGATCACAATAGAAAAAAAATATATTTACGATGGGAACTCTGATGTTTTGTAATATGAATTTTTTCAAGAAGGATATAAAATTTAAAAAAAAATTAGGCAGTTTCTACAATAAGCGAATTGTGTTTATGAATTGTTTGATATGAATAAAATATTTAACAAAATAAGTTTACCAATATTAGAAACAGCGCAATATGTATTTTTAGAACTACTGAATTACAAGTGAAGATGTTTGTATTAAAAAAACTACACTCGCACACGCGGATTCCTATAGGAACACAAATTTATATTAAAAACCTCAGACGTAGGTTGCTCGTGGCTTTTAGCCACACATTAGTTCTAGCCATAGTTTAAGACTACCACCACTACACGTCGCTGTGGTTACTTCTAATGAAGCACGATGATAATACTCTCGCTCGTAGCTTTGTAGTATTATCCTTTGCCTATCCCACTGTTGGGAAATGATCTTAGCTCTCTTTAGTGACAGGGGTTAGAACTTGAATGAATCCCACTGTTGCATAATAAAAGCCTTCTCTCTTTGTTCTGAAAAGATGGGACGCAACTCAGACTTACCACGCTGCTCTTATACGGAGTAGTTGGTTACACATAACCCAGTATTCTTTACATAAAACATACTTTTTATATGTTTGTCATAAATATTGAAAGATACAGATGCTGTCGACCATGACACGCTGATTTGCAAAGACTACGGCAGGTATGTAACTGGTTATGTTAAGCGATATATTTATAAATTTATTTTGCTAAGATAAAAGGAAAAGTTTGAGGTTATAACTGTTCGGAATTGTATATCTTCCCTTGTATCGGTAGACTTGTGTTAAGAAAAGTATTACCGCCTCTTTATTCGTTTAATCTTTGAAACAAATGTTGCCTTTGTTTTACAAATAAAAAATTTCATCTCTGTCCTATCTATTCTTTATCTTACCATTAAATAATGTGTTATTTGCAAAAAAAAATGGTTTTGTATTTATTGTATCTATTTTTAAATATGTGCGTGTTTTTAGACATAATTTATCTATTCTTACGTTATCCCACTCTAAGTGAGTTTGAAACAATATGTCTTTATCTTCCATTGTCTTCTATCTATTGTCAACTCTACTCCTAGAACTGCTCCTTCGTATCCTGCTTGGTAGTGTTAAGCATAAAACTTTTTAAAGCCATTCTAATATTACAATCTGTCTGTCCGCTATGAAAAGCCAATACACGTGAGCAATATTGACGACAATAAAAAAATTTATGCTTTTATAATGCACCAACATTTAGTACCAAATTCCAGCCTTTTCTCCGGTAACAGGAAAAAACAGACTAAATTGAGGGTAACATGGTTAATAAAGGTTAACACTTATCTTGACGTGAATAAAGTCGCGAGTACAATTTGTAGTATAAAATTGTTACATAAATCAAAATTCATTGAACAGAATAGTTACAAAAAAAATAAATCTTTTTTTCACAATAATTACAATTTCTGATACAGTTAAGTAAATTGAGATAGACATACCTTGTTTATAAGCGTGAAAATAATTTAAGATAGACAGCACATTTAAATTTTTGTTGTAAATACATAAGTACGTAATATTTGTATTTAAGTTTGCGCTAACGAAGTCACGTGTATATATTCTTGTATCATATTATTATAGTGTGCGTATGCAGCTTGCAGATTCTTAGCTCTTATAGCTGACTTAGATCTTATAATTTAGCAGACTTAGAGTTCACTTCATTCATATATAGTTTAAAAAATTTCAAGCTAATCAATTTAGTACTATTTGATAAGCTATCAATGAGTGTGTTGTGATATCTCAGTTTACGCGTGAAACACTAATACAGAGGAATTTCGAGTAGGCAATTGAAAAGACATCGGCCCTGCGTTTAATTAGGTAAAGAGTTAAATCCTAAGTTAAATAAAACGTGATACATACGTCTTGTAAAGGCGAAAGATTGTGTTGGCCTGTTTGATTTCTGGAATAAGCTTATAGTTAATCAGAAGGCGATAAAGTTATCTTGGAGTAATTAGAGTATTAAATCAAAAGCAAGGGGATCCGTAAAAGGACCAAAATTTAATATAATAGAGCATAACTATTATCGCGGAATGAATATGGCAATAGTACGAAGTACCTATGGGCTAAATCTAGATATAAATATGACTAAATGTAGAGTGTACTATCCGTTCTTATACCTGATACATGCAGTATTTGTAAAAAAATCATGCACTACCCGCCACCTATAATAGAACAATACACAAGCACTGCACACGTTCACCACCATTAATTCAACAATCGCTTAGTAACCGAAGCATTGTCAGGAAATAGACTCTACGACAAAATTTTGATTTTTACAGGATTACGTAAATTTGCGATTGCGTCAGTTGAAAGATTTTACAACAAAACGCTTTGCGATTTTATCAGGATTGCGTCAATTTGTGCTTACGTAACGAGATAGATTCTAGCGACAAAACGCTTTCCCAGTCTATCTCCTGACGATGCTTCGGTTACGGATTGTTACGGTTACGGTTGTTGAGATTGTGGTGGTGAATGTGTGCAATGCTTGTGTATTGTTTCGTTATTGGTTTCCGGTGGTGCATGAGTTTTTACAAATTCTGCATGTATTGGATAGTACAGTCTTCATTTAGCATTACATATAATTTATTTTATCGTAGATTATAGAAAAATAATATTTTCATTAGTTTTTGTCTAAATTCTCAAGCATTAGGGACCGTTTAAGTATTATGTGAGCACTATGGGGGGACGGGGGGTGTTTGCTTTACTTATTTTGGATGACATGAGGGTAGGGGAGTCTAGATGATGATTACGTCATCGGTAGTTATTTACTGTTAAAAATCTTTCTCTTATTTTTCAAATTATAATAACAATATTTAAAAGAAACAGTAGGTACAGTAATCGACAAATTTTTACGTAAGCATGGGGGGAGGCGGTAAGAGCTTTGCTTACTGTTGCTGATAAGGGAGATGGGGGGTAAATATATCTGTTTACGTAATACTTGAACGGCCCCTTACAAAAACTTCAGGCCGCAGATGAAAAAGGCTTTAGGCTTCTACGTAGCTCAGTCATTAATCATTAACACTTGGAATGCTGCATTCCGTTTTCCGTGAGAACTTCAGAACAATACTTATATAAAACATACATAGTAATGTGACGTTGTGTAAAAAATGCAAGATAAATAATAAATTCGCTGTTGGAAATATACTTTATATACCCGTAGCTGCGACTTTATGTATGTAGATATTAAACTTCGATTTATACTTAACTACATAGTATAAATTATAAAACAAAGTTGCTTTCCCTGTCTGTCCCTATATCCCTATGTATGGTTAAATCTTTAAAACTACGCAACAGATTTTGATGCAGTTTTTTTAATCTATAGAGTGATTGAAGGGAAAGGTTTATATGTATAATAACATCAATATGGAGTAGAGAAAAACTGTAATTTTTGAGGTTTCTAATGTGATGTAAATAATTAAATTTTTTCCCCGCTTACATTGTAAACGCAGGCTGAACCCTAGGAGATCTATCAAAATAATTTACTAAGTATTTACATTTTTATAGATATTACAGATTTAAAATGCCGTGAGGAGGCCACGCTTCACTCTATATATAACACTTCAAATTTAGCAGCTCTCCAAAACCGCTATACCCCTGCATTTTTAATATCTTCTAAAATATTCATTTAAATTACATGCTGTAAACGGCCATATTGGTCTATATTAAATTAACAATATATTTAAGGTACTTAATTGAATAATGATTAATGCTGTATTGTTTAAAATGCTTCTAAAATAAGGAATTATTTTAGTTATTTTAATTTACTTTATTTAAAAAGAAATGACTAAAATGCTATTGTGGGTTACCCATAAGAGATAGACATAAACTATCGCGGAGTTTTCTGTAGTCCTTTTTAAGGTTTACAAATACTTATTTTTATTATAATTATCAAAATAATATATACTTATAATTATTTTGATAAATCTCGTAGGGTTCAGCTTGCGTTTGCACTGTAAACGGAAAAAAATGTAATTATTTACGACATCACATAAGAAACCTCAAAAATTACTGTATTTCTCTACTCCATATTGAATGTTATTATACACATTGTAGGGTAAGCTAACCTATTCTTGACACCTATCCAATTAATTGACACCCTAGCAATTTTCTTCCAAAAATAAGAAAATAACAACCTTAAATGGTTCCATTTGTACCAATTTTATTTGATAATATCATAATTTCTTACTTTGGCAACACTAAGTTGCATTAAAAATAATATTGCGACTAAACAGCTGAATGAAAAAGTGCACATGATTAATTAAGTAATAATTTATCGTTTTCTTAAAAATTTGACAAGGTAAGTATCTTACAATTATTTTTAAAACATTCTGTATTGAGTCTGAAATACATCGCTTATAGTGTTATTGTGGTGTTCATAGTCCAAGTTAACTAATCGATAAGATTTATTTCAAAATTTTGATGTAATTGAGTTTTTTTTTATGGTGTCAACATATGGTTCACTGATAGTACATGAATACCAATATATTGACATCCATGTCAATAATTGGGATTTTGTAAAACTAATTTTACAGAATGGTTAAAGTTTTGAATTGCTATTTCTAAGACTTGTAAACACATGCAACTACTGATATAACTTGTATAGAACTTCGTTCCAAATTTTGACACTGGTGTCAAGTTGGAATTACCAGTTATGGACATTAGTGTCGATAATTGGGTATCGCCAGGTCAATAAATGGTCAGCTTAAATGGGTCACTAAAATTAATTTAGTTAAGATTATTTTATGTTGCAGAATTGAATTAAAATATGAAACCTAGAAACCCATCTAGAAATCTTTGATAGATAATATAAGTAAAGCCCTAGATGCAATACACAATGTATGAGTCGAAAGCTAGCAGCAAAAACTTTTCAAGTACCCCGTACAAAAATTAATTTACAGACTACAAAACCCTCAGCATAATTTACGTCCAGGACCCTCTGCAGTACTCACCGAGGATGAAGAAAGACATTTTGATGGGACTGGATTAATAATTAATAGTAGTCACCCAGGCGAGTTGTCTTTTATTTGCGGATGATGATGGTAAAGAAAAGCTTTACTTTTCTTTACCATCCAAAGTTTTTCTGAAGCCAGGATTTTACAGGCTGATATTGATAATGTCATACAATGGTGTCGCCACAATAAGTTGTTTTTCAATGATCGGAAATTCTCAGTCATAACATATACTCGGAAAAAAACACCTATCTTAATGGACTATAAAATTAATAGAGCAGCGATATCACGTATAACAGCAATTAAAGACATGGGAACAGAAATGCCTTCAGATGTGACATTTCGCGCTCATATAAATAATATGTGTGTTAAAGCATACAAAACATTAGGTTTCGTATTGCGACAAGCGCAAACTTTTGATTTGGTCATAGCTATAAAGTTCCTTTACAACGCTTTTGTGCGAAGTAAATTAGAGACTAATGCACCCATATGAGTCAAAATATATAGATATGGTCGAAAAATTCAAAAGAAATTTATACGTTGGCTATACAGGAAACAGTACGGATACTTTGTCGGATATCCTACAATACATCCTAGTCGATTCTTGCTGGGTATGACAGGATATGACACGCTTGAATTTAGGCGTACTATAGCATTGCTGTTATACGTGTTAAGCGTCGTTCAGGGCAGAAGATCTAATTCTGCAGTATTAGTATATATAAATCTGCACGTGCCAGACGGGTATGTAGCTGCACGTCGCCGTGCTCTGTTCGCGTTACCGCAGTGCACGACAATGCTAGGCAAGCATGCTCCGCTTGTTCGTGCGCTGCGCTTGCTCAACGATTTGGTTAGGGAGAACTCGGCCTTGGATGTGTTTCATACTCCACCGCTTCAGCTGATTAAATTAATCACATTTAATTTACAGAATAAGTAAACTTAATATTATGTTTTTATGTTTATTTTCTGGATATCTATGCATGTTTTGTTGTGATTTTTGTACAATGTAGCCCCACAAAATGAATTGGGTAACTGTAATGTCTTGTGGGTTAAGTATTTGATAAATTAATAAATAAATAAATAAATAATGTATGCTGCAAAAAAGGTTTTCCGAAACGGAAAGATGATGTTATAAGCAGAGTTAGTGTCAACGTAATCGTTTCTTTTAATACATAAAAACATAAATAAGGTACCTATTCTACGTGCTTTACTTAATTTTCATCAGTATTTTTGAATACTGATGAAAACTGAAGGGTGTCAATAAACTGGCATTTAAAATGTCGATAATAGGGAATTCTGTGTCAATATTTGGGTAAACCATTGCAATTCGATAAATATCATAAATTCAATAACAAATAATATCCTAGTTAGAATTTGATTTTACTGGCAACATCTTAAAATAGTTGTCTATATTTACCTAAATTTATCGTTATTTGGAAACACTGTGGAACGCTTATATTTATTTATTTTTATACGGTCGTTCTTAAAGTGTCAATGATTGGGCACTTTACCCTATATACAAACCTTCCTCTTTAATCACTCTATCTATTAAAAAACCCGCATCAAAATCTGTTGCGTAGTTTTAAAGATTTAAGCATACATAGGGATATAGGGACAGACAGGGAATGCGACTTTGTTTTATACTATGTAGTGATAAACAGACACGTTGGCGCACTTCTTCATATTATGTAATGTAAATAATAATAAATGTGAAAGTTTGTATGTTTAATATTTTTTATAATTACGTATTGACGCTTCGCCCGCCGTTTTATATCCGGATGAGTATAATAGACCACCCTCATTTCTTACCGAGGTGTCGTAAAATGCGACTAAGGTAAGCCGGTCGTAAAATACACATGTTTAAAGCTTGTTGTGCCGACCCCACTTAGAGTGGGATAATGTCCACGGCCAGCAGTGAGATGGTAACGGGCCAATACTTTGACAAGGCATTTAGATAATTATATAATTTCTCTGCCATTTAGATTATAAATCTAAACCGACAATCCAAAAATACTTTTGAAAATGCTGCACACATTTTCCACAGTTAAGTCTGAGAAGTCGCTTCCCTTGCTATGTCAATGTTTCGAGCGGGCGTAACGATAGTGCGGACGAAATGTACACTAGCGCCATCTGGTTCTGCGCGGACATATAAAAAGGTCTGCGTGGGAAATTAAAATTAATAAAACTTTAAAGAATCGATAAGTTACATTCTTAAGTTTTTTTAAACATGCACGTTATATTTAATTATGTCAATAATAATAGAAATTGTCCGATAATATTTATGTGTTGCTAAGCGAATATTTATAAGATTGCGTAGCGACTATTGCCTTGCGAATATCTCAGCTTTTGATTGTACAAAAATTAAAACCGTACATGTCACATGACAATATGTTTGTTCCCCTAAACCGCCTATGTGATTTTATGCATGGCCGATTCCAGTTTAAGAGATAAACTACTTTCGATTCTGATAAGTGGCGTTGGTGCCGAAATCTCAAAATTTTTCTTTTCAATTTAAATGGATTTCAATTGCAATGCATTATTTAAATTCAAAAGTATATATATATATATATATATATATATATATATATATATATATATATATATATATATATATATATATATATATATATATACGTCAAATCAAATCAAAATAATTTTTATTCAAATAAGCTCTTACAAGCACTTTTGAATCGTCATGATTAATGAAGCTGCAACTGGTTCGGAATGTTGCTCTTACCGAGAAGAACCAGAAAAAACTCGGCGGTCAATCTTTTAAACATTAAATTTTACATAATGAAACCGCAGAAGATGAAGAAGCTGAAAAGATTTTCAGATCCAGGCTTTTTTATCATCCAAATAATCTTCAATTTTGTAATATACTTTATGCATAAGTACATCTGTTATACTTAACTTACATACAAAAGTTACTCATTTAAAATATTAAAGATATAATGTTGATAAATGATTCTGATGTTTTTTTATGAATAATATCGCACAAATGACGTGTTACAATTATTGCGTCGTTGAGAACTCTAAATCACGAAAAGCTGGTATATTATAAGAATACGATCAGCGTTTCAATTTATTAATATGTCATTAAATTAGCCAACAAACAATAACAGTTCAATTAAGTGAATGCAAGTAGGTACTATTGTTTATGACGCCAGCTTCCGACCTTGCTCTTGATTCCTATACAGCGAACAACGTTTCAGCATTCCATCTTATTAGTGCAATATGACGTGGATCTTCAGATTGAATGTACATTATTAACATCGTATAACTCGCACGCTATCATTTGGGTACGCGCTGTTACAACCCTAAGTCATAGGCATATATTGCTGAGCTACCATTTTCGAATTGACGTCAATTACAAATTGCCGATCAGCAATATAGGCCTATAAAACCCATACATTTTCCCAAATTCGTTCAGTTCTTGTGAACTAGTCGACTTGCTGTCCAGCTACGGACCCGGTTTAGGCCTGCCGGCTGGCTTCAGCAATAGACTCCGGCTCGACCAACCCTTCTCTGGGGTTCCGCGCGTGTTGAACTTAGTCCGAGTAACTTACAAGGGTGTATCCAGTGTAATAATTAGTGGAAACTTATAAATTGATTTAATTTAATTTTGAATTAAAGTGCTTAAAGGTAAATAGTTTTTTTTTAATTAAACTGAACCGGACAGCCTAACAGCGCGTAGACCGTTTCTCTCCATTACACCGTAGAACTCTAGAGAATTAAGTACAAAAATAAATATAGAATTCATCATTATCCCACAATCTAAAAGGGGTCGGCATGCCATGTTTTCAACATGTTGTCACATGATTTGGCAGGTTGCTCGTATTTTAAGACCGGCCGCCAGCCTGACTTCAACTTACCTTAGTCGCCTATTTAGAAAAAAAAAATATAGAATTATTTTGCGGTAATTCACATGTTTTAAAATGTAATGCTAAGTGAAGGAAGCACAAACAGTTCTCATATCTAATACATCAAGGATTAGTAATTGCACATACATCAAACCATCACCACTTTACACAAGTATTGCACTCATTCAATACGACAATCTCAAAGATCGTTTCATCCCTCAGCCAAAGCATCATTAAGTGTAGCCTGGCTTCTGAACTAGGGCTACTATATTAAAATAATTTACAATTATAATTTTTTTTTATATAAGCTTTGTACAGTATGATCATCATCCAAAACGAAAAAGCATGTGTTTCGTAAATGTCTGTGCATTTGTACAAAGTAAGTGTAGTTCTGAAAATACGTGTGTGTGCTTAGCCTCCGGGCTTATATATAGGTATTACAAAAAAATATCACATATTACAAATATCAATATTTATATTCATAATATCAATTTTATGTAAAAATAATTATTTTCGCGATATCTTGTAATATTTTTAATAATTGTACAATTTAGCATAAGCTTTGCATGCCAGAGTTTTGGTGGAGCATGAGACCACTTTTGTTTTTTAAATTTGTCATCCTCATAACCATGTTCCCAGCAACTTTAAATATATAAAAATAATACTGTAATACATAATATAATACATGCATACCTCAAACTCACACATACCACACAATCGCACATCAACACACATCACATTGACACACATGCACACTCTGTTTTTGTTCATATTTTAGTTTGTAATTTTTTGTCATTTATATTTCTTTCAAGCTGTGGTAGCCCACCGGTAACACCGTGCGACTCTTTCGAGAAGGTCACAGGTTCAAACCCGGGCAGACACCAATAAGTTTTTCTGTTAAAACTTATGTGTCTAATTGATAATTGCAATTTATCACACGCTTTTCGGTAAAGGAAAACATCGTGAGGAAAACTGCATATCTCTAGAGTTCTGGAGATATGTGTTAACTACCAATCCGCATTGGAGCAGCTTTGTAGGTCTCCAATACTACTCTTCAAAAACGGAGAGAAGAGGCCTATTCTCAGCAGTGGGATAGTAACAGGCCGCTACTTTTCTTATATTTCTTTCTCCTAGCTCCTTACATTTCTAAATAATTTTAATTATAAAAACTAAATAATAAAAAAAATATTAAAAATCGTCGTTCGTCAGAAGCCAAAGAAGTGATTCAGGAACTTTCTCACAATGCGCGCCGTTATAAGCAATACTGCCTTATGCATCCAATTCTTGATCCAACTATTAAGCGCAAGCCTCTGAAGATGTTGGTCGACGCTCTTCTTAATCTTATTATTATTTTTTTTTTTTAAACTGTCGGGATGGCATATACACAGTTATATTGCAATACCATCTTCGCAAAATGATGGTATCTTGTTTAATTTCAAATTGTTGTAAATTCCTTCGGGAACATAAAACATTGAGCGTATTCTAAAACTAAATTTGACGTTAACGAAATCACCGCGAACAACTAATGCTCTCAATAATTAAATCTTAAACATCTAAATTCTTTTTGTTTGTATAAAACGAACACGATCTCGGAATATAAATTTTGCGTGTTAATTCAGATTCGGTGCGGATAAATATAGCTTTGTTAGGATTTCATTCATTCGCAGAAGCTGACCTTCGGCCATTTCTGAATTTTGCAACAAGCTTCGATCAAACGCATACGTTAAAACTACATAAGCGAATCTAAAGTTATTAATACTTTAATTATAAACCGTACGAAACTGTTTTATTCATTGCTGGTATGCACTGCTTTCGCATCAGTACTAATCAATACTAATTAATGCAAAAGTCTATCTGTCTCTGTCTTACTGTCCGTTACGATTTTACAACAAATCCGCTGGATCAATATTATTTGTACTTTGCCTATCTCCTGATGATGCTTCGTTGACGGAGCGAAACCTTTGTTGGTTTTGTCGTAGTGAATTTGTGCAGTGCTCGTTTATGTGCATGCACGTGCGTATGTGCTCGTTGTGCATACGGTTTATGAACCCTACATGTATAAGGTGTGAGGACGGATGTTACACTTTACTTTTAGCATTACGTATATTTTGTCTACTAAATATAAATATGAAATAATTTAATATATATAAATATGAAATAATGTTATCATCGCTCTTTTATTATGAACTTTTGCAAAGTGACGCTAAATTCTCTAAATTATTTGCGAAATATTGATGAAATTTATAAGAAGCTAATAAAGTTTTTAAAATCCCGTTTTCTATCCGGTTAAACGTATTGTACATAACTTTGGGTATTTTTAACAAAGTATAGGTGGACGAAATCGCTGGTACTTGTATCATATATGCGAAAGTTTGCCAACTTGTTTTGTTCTATGGTATAGGATGACAAACGAGCATGCGGTTTACACTAAGTAATCAGCGCCGCCCCAGACCTCTCGAGCGCGTTGCCGTCCTTTAAAAAGATGGAAAATACGTTTTTTGAAGGTACTTATGTCGTACCGATCCGGAAACACTGCCAAAGGGAGATCGTTCCATTAAATGATGGTGCGCGGAATGAAATTATTTGAAAACCGCACTGTAGTGGATCGTCACGCATATAGATACTTCATGACCTTGTTCCACCATCGCCTTTTTATTATCGAACCGCTAGGCGCCGGGAGAAGAGCCACCCTTACGTTATTGACATCCCTCGAAGGCGCACAGAGCGCTTCGCTTCGTCATTTCTTATGCGCACAGCACGGGTATGGAATTCTCTCCCGGCATCTATCTTCCCCAACACCTATAATATGGGTACTTTCAAAGCCAGGGTGAATAGGCATCTTATAGGCATGCGCGTTCCACCTTAGACTGTATCATCGCTTACCATCAGGCATGATTGCAGTCAAGCGCTCGCCTATTAATCAATAAAAAAAAAAGATGGTGAGGATTATATTTTAACCTGTGACGTACAGTGCGGTTAAGGAATTTAGCAGCAAGAATCAGGTCATATAGTTCAACGGAACATTCTCCGTGAAAGAAGTAGAAAATGCACAGTTATGATACGTTTCCACGCATCGCCAAAGAGTCCAGCTGTGTGCTAATCACCTGTTCAGCTTTCACGACAAATCCACTAAGTAATATTTATTAAATTTAGTACAATTGATGCTTATATATGATAACATATAGAATAATAAATTTCAAGATTATATTACGAATAGAAATATCTATACATAATTGAGACTATTTAAACATTTATTGTCGTGAACGAAGTTACGGGTACATTATGTGATTAAGTAAGAGACCATTTTTTGAATTCGTTCAATTAAGCACGAGGATTCGTTACGTCAAAGGTGACGTGATGAATCTGCTTTTTGGTTCTCTCCCCCAACGATAGATAATGAAGTTCGCTTGAGGAAATACAAAAATAAACATTACTGCCGTTACTGGATCTTTCTATCATTTTTATAATTATCCGTTCGTCGTTTCGTTTTTAATTTATCACTTTGTATAATTTTGGAAAAAAAAAATGGACAGGTGGGTCTCGATCCGGGATATTATCATTTTTTTAATGTTGGATACATTATAACAACTTTACAAATGACAGCTAAAATATCACTTGCATTTTATTCTACATTTTAGCATTTTTTTAAGTCCCTGAAAAGACTTTTTTTTTAAATGAAACCTATTAATAATATAATATAGTAATAGCTAGATAGAGCTGTAATATAGAATAAAATCCGCACGCTCGCAAACTCTTAACAAGATTTTTCTCCGACATATCAATTTGTCTAGCTGGCTAGCTTTAATAATTATTTTTCGCATTTTACATCCTTGACTATATTATTGCGTTTTAATTTCGTCCTGATAAAATACAATAATGAAACAAATTATAATATTTAAATACAAATTTAAAAATTAACATTTATTATCAATAAATTAACTTATTGTTTACATTAAAGCGTCGTCACGGAAAATTATATTAATTAACTATTCTTGACACAAATAGTATTATTGTAACTTAGCTTCTGCTCGGCTTATTTAAGCTCTCCTTCTATTAATATGTTATTAACTGTTTGTGTGTATTTAACTGCAGCCTTTAGGTTCTTTCGCGTCAGACGAAATGTTCGAATGCCCTTAATTATGTAATATTTCTCCAAATTGTATGCTCGCTTCTGGTCGGTGGCAAGATGGGAATTTTCTTATCTATCTAACTAGCTATATGAGCTTCAATTGTGCCAAATTTTATCATTATTGTTCCAACACATTAACTGTGAAATTGTAGTAGACTATCCTGTCCTTATGGGAGTTCTAAAACAAAAAGTAGCCCGGCTGACATACACATGTATTGTAAAAGCCCTTTTATTACAGAATAAAAAAGTAGCCCATATGTCACTTCACAACCTCCTCTATCTTCCAACAAAAACCCTATCAAAATCGGATGAGAATGTACCAACCAAAAACCGTAAAAAAGTCCGTTCACTGGATTTTGCAAAATCAATCACATATTGACAAACAAATTTCAGTGGATTTTATTTAATTATAAATATGGAAGTATTGAAGCTGTGATAGCCCAGCAATAACCGTGCGACTCTTTCGAGGCGGTCACAGGTTCAAACCCGGGCAGAGTATTTCTGTTAAAACTTATGTGTCTAATTGATGATTCTAATTTATCACACGCTTTTCGATGGAGGAAAACATCGTGAGGAAACCTGCATATCACTGGAATTCTGGAGATATGTATAACCTGCCAATCTGCATTGGAGCAGCGTAGTAGGTCTTAGCTCTTCAAAAACGGAGAGAAGAGGTCTATTCCCAGCAGTGGGAGAGTAGTGGCTGCTACTTTACTTTTTTTCTAGAAGTTTTCACTCTAGACATTACATAGTTCTTCTTGAATGGCGGATTACAGCAAATCTTTTATTATTGTCTACTATCGAATTCTGAGAAGTTCCGCCTTCTTTTAAAATGATATTGACTAAATAAAATAATAGTCATAATCTTCAACAGAAGGAAAACGAGTCTATTTCCGCATCACATTTGTCTGTCACACACAAACACACGGTTCACATCTTATTAAAGTATGATACAGTGGTATCGCCATTGATAATTACTAAATGTTTATTTAATTGTAAGCAATTAACCTAGTGATGAATATGATTATGAGTACTCGCAAAATAAATTTATACCTCAACAAAAAATCACTCAAGAAAAAAAAAATTTAGAACAATCAAGCGTTTAAAACCGTACAGTATCTGGCTGAATAGAATAGTACCACCCTCAATTCTTACCGAGGTGTCGTAAAAGAGCGACTAAGGTGAGTCGACCCGCCGTGTGGTATCCGGCTGAGTAGAATAGACCACCTTTATTTCGTACCAAGGTGTCGTAAAAGGCGACTAAGGTGAGTCGACCCGCCGTGTGGTATCCGGTTGAGTAAAATAGACCTCCCACTTTCTTATCGAGGTGTCGTAAAATACGACTAAGGTAAGTTGACTCATGAAGTTGAATCATATCACAACATGTTGTGTTGACCCCACTTAAAGTGGGATAAGGGCAGGAGGATGATGAGAACAAACAAGCATTTCTGAGTACTAACAGGTGCGTGCGTTTTAGGTCCCTTTTTCAATGCTATGTTTTTCCACATGTCTTTTTATAAAAATTTGTAAAAATTAAAGTACATATGTTATTAGTAATAATTACTATCCCATTTTAAGTTAACTGTTTTATGAAAAAATTATTAAAAAAGTCCCCAAAAGCTGTGTGTCTGTTTGTAATCAATTTTGTCACACCTACTAAACAGATTTTAATACAGTTTTCACTGAAAGATAGTGGAACTCTTCCAGAGGGTTGTTTTTTTTTGAAGACACACACACGGTCGTCCTCAAAGTAAGTACCTTAATACTTGTTTTATGGGAAAGAGACAACTGAGGGATATATACATATATAATTTTAAATACATACTTAAATACAAATATACACCGAGGCCCGAAGAACCAACAATTTCTTTACAGAATATGTTTGCCTTCGGCGGGAATCGAACCCGCGACCCGGGTTATACGATATAAAATATTACAATTTACTTTTAATTAATCTTTAAATTTAAATGATTTAATCTCGTATTTGTTTATATATATATATATATATATATATATATATATATATATATATATATATATATATATATATATATATATATATATATTCGGAATCTAGAAAACGGCTCCAACGATTTTTCTGAAATTCAGCATGTGGGGGTTTTGGAGAAAAAAAAATCGATCTAGATGAGTTTTATTTTTTTATTTAAAAAAAATGTCATATTATTCCAGTCAAAAATTTTTTCTGTCAAACGTAAAGTCATGGTAGTTCATTTGGGGAATGGGTGGTCTAGAGAGGTGAAAATACCTAGGGTCGAGCCCCATCCTATTATTTTTTTTATTTTGCTTTTCAATTTTTTTTTACGTCGTTTTAAAACCCGGTTTGGTCACCCGGGTACTTGAATATATAAAACGCTATTACTGCCGTTACATGTCAAGTCAGCGTAGCTTATTCAGGGAACGGTTGGTCGCGAGAAATGAAAAGACCTAAGATCGAGCCCCTATTGTTTTTTGAAGTTTCTTTTTCTTGTAATAAATTACCGAGCAAGGCTCGGTCAACCAGGCACTAAATATAAAATGAATCTGATTCGAACTGGCTTCAAAAAGACGTCGCCAGTTAATAGTTGTATCAAGTGACAATAATTTCGATTGTTATCAAATTGACTTCAATTGCTGCTAGCCGTCCGCGAGCAAGTGTCAAAGAGAGTTGCGATGTCCTGTGATTGAAATTAATTGAATCTGCTATTTTTGTAGCTTACTTTTCAATTGCATTTTTATTTTATAAATAAAAATAGACCGCTATAATGTTTAAAAGAAAACATATAGTTAAAGTAAAGTAAGCAAAATTTTACGGAGTTTAAGATATAAAACTAATAATAAAATTTATTTTGCTATAATCCGCGATGAAGTAAAATACAAATTATATATAACACTAAATGTGGAGTGGATAATCCATTTTCAAACCTGATACATGCAGGATTCGTAAAAACACATGCACAAACCTCCAACCACCGCCACCACAATACACAACCACTACATACGTTCACTATCACAAACTCAACAATCATTTCGCCCCGCAACCAGAGTTCAAGACATTTAAAAGGTCAACAAATTACTTGCCAGCATTTTTATTGCAGCGCTTGTTCACACAATACAGTAAATAATTTAACAAAGTACTGCTATGTCAATCGCTGTAAAATATACCTTGTCGTAAGAAAAAATCTTGGTTATGGAACCTTTTTTTTATAAATAAATATATGGGACACATGGTCGTCAGTCCCCAAAGTAAGTAACTTAATACTTGTGTTATGGTAGACAGACAACTGGTGAATATTTACTTATATAATTTTCAAATACATACTTAAATACAAATGTACACCCAGACCCAGAAGATCAACAAATTGAATTATAAGAAATGTTGGCCCTCGGCGGGATTCGAACCCGTGATCCGCGGAGCTGATGGCAGGATTACTACCCACTGCGCCAACGAGCTAGTCAAAAACGAAGTTTTATATGCAGAGCTGACTGTCAACCTTCAGTATTTGCATAGGTACTTAAATAAGAAGAGGAAAATTAGTCCGTATTTTTTTCGCAACGTGTAATACTATGTTATTTAGGTAATATACACGATACTATACGGTTATTAAGGTAATATAACAATGACATCTAACTTTTGTACATTAGCTGTAATTAGCGAAATCTAGAAAAAACCTTTTTGTACGGTTATTTCCCTATTTCCCTCTTGCGAATTATACAGAGTGGCCTTTTATTCGTCATTAAATTAAATGCAGGTTCAACCTTCATTTCCCAACATTAAAATAAGATATTGGTTACAATAAAATTATTTTGCTGTAATCCGCATTTTTTTAAGAGAGTACGTGCTTTGCTAAGTGTATGAAACAGGCAACAATCACATAGCACATACATGCAGGGGAAACCACCACAAGTAACACAAGACGCAGACACACTCACTACCACAACGTCTACAATAGTTTCGCCCCGAAACCGAAGCATCATCAGGAGGATAGACTCCACGAACAAAATCGTAATGCGTAATGGCATTTGACGGTTTCAGGGCCATTAGCCAACAAAACGCTCATTATTTAAAATTTCTTACAAAACGGTCAACCACTACTACAAGGTCAATTACTAGTGCCCTTACCTTAATTCTTATTATAATACATATTTTTCCCCCTCCTATGTTTTAAGGCTTTAGGCATTTATATTGGGGTCACGTTAATAATATTGTGTTGGTCAGGGCTGTTTAGCTATACCCTTGAAATTTTCTTAATTGTTATATCCTAATCTTATAATCGTTTGCAATAGTTTATGTCCGTCTTTCGAACTTATGACCTAGTGACCTGTGTCTAGATACGAGTACAAAGAGTTGTTTAGTGCTCGCTTCCTCAAGTCTGGGAAATAAATGGACGGTCTCGTGTACAGTTACGTACTGAGATCATTGATATTATTATTTTAGACACGCAGTCAGGGTCGGCTTTTTACGCAGATCATATGCATTTTATAGAATAAGACGCTACTTTGGGGAGGTATAAAAAAGTAATCACAATATTATTTTGCTATAATCTGCGATTAGAGAAAATCTATGTCATTCCTCAAAGTATGTTAGAGTGCCCGTGTTCATATCTTATAGATGCAAGATGCCATATGCATTCAAACGAAAAACTTATAGATATCTTTCAATATAGCTGTAAATAGCTTCAAGTAGATGACATCATCCTGATGCACTCCTAGTTGTAGCTGGGTAGCTCACAGCTTTCTTAAAACAAATATAAGCAACAAACACATAAAAAATCACCTGATTAAATTACGAGTATATGCAAGTTCGAAGATGAATTTGGTCGCGCAAATAATTAGTTCAAAGCGTGCTGTCTACGCCATTACCTACTCGTTATCTGATACCTCAGGAAAAACCGGTTCCATGCGTATGTCGGCGAGTGCCACATTTCCTCACAATTACCTCATGCTCACGCTCACCGACTCACGACCTCCAAACTTTTAAGACAATTTAAAGTACAAGTTAAAATCTAATGCGTGGGGTCTACGGCGTTTAACTAATTTAAAGGACCATAGAATAGAAACTCTTTTGATTATTAAATACTAGATTTAACCCACAACTTCGTTCGCTAGAACTGAAGTCGCGTGATAGGTTAATAATATATTTCTTATGTCTCTTTAGTACATAATGTATTATGTCTCTTTAGTACATAATGTATTATTATTAACTTTTTTTTGTTGTTGTACAATAAAGAATATTTGATTTGATTTGATTTGATTTCTTCAATGTCACTCTGTTCCTGTAGAATTAACAGGATTTCTATATGTGTATAGTGCCTATATGTGACCCCGGTGTATAAGGGTTGTGCTAAATTTAATCTATATCGGTTCAGTCGAGTCGCCGTGAAAGAGTTACAAACATAAATCCATACTCACAAATTTTCGCATTTATAATATTAAGTAAGTCGTTAGTGAAAGCTGATAAGATTTAGTATTAGTTCGTTTCGTTATCTGAAAACTGCAGGGCAAGTGAAAATGGAAAACGCACATAGACTCTGCCATCTAGCATACAATAATACCCAAAATTAAATTGTCGCAATAGTTTCTTAAATATAAGTACCTAAGTGACCGAGCCATGCTCGTAATTTTTTTTTATGTTAAAAAAATAAAAAAAATGTTTGTAATAACGGGAGCTC
This sequence comes from Morpho achilles, assembly GCA_947086495.1. Classification (NCBI taxonomy): domain Eukaryota; kingdom Metazoa; phylum Arthropoda; class Insecta; order Lepidoptera; family Nymphalidae; genus Morpho; species Morpho achilles. The sequence continues at coordinate 8,045,245 of CAMTZB010000022.1, read as the reverse complement.
GATCTTGAGTGTATTCATTTCATTAGTCCATTCGCCACTGAGCTATCAAACTTTACAAATGACAGTTAAAATATAATTTACATTCTATTCTACATTTTAGCATTTTGTCACTGCCCAAAAACAGGGATATAACAAATTTTTTATAGGTTTTTTAGGTTAATTCAAGAACAAATGCTGTTAGAGGATAAATTTTATTATGTACGCATTGACTCTATATTGTCATTCATCATAGACTAATCTAAGGCATCATAGAGCATCACTAAGGCAGTAGGTTGTGATGTCTTTTTAAAGGTTTTTATCTGTATTCAGTGGCAAGGAGACAACCTAAAAAAGAATCTTAATCTTTGGGATTGTCCATATTAAATTTTTAACTAATTAAGAATTTAAAAAGAAATTGAATTTTATCTGACACGATTGTGTTTTTGTTTACTTGGCCCGATTTGTACAACTTTTATTTCAAATATGACTCAGTATTAGTATAAATTAATAAAAAGAATTGAGTTACTTTTTACCGTTAAATTTTTCACAGACCAATTCGCGTAGCAAATTTTAAATTCAATGATAGGTCACGTCATGATGGCGTGGGAGGTTTATTTTCAAAACAAAAAAGTTAACAGTTTGTTCTTTAAACAAATATTTAAAATATCAGAGAAACCAATTACAGAGTTACTAATATTTATGTTGCGGTGTTCTCATAAACATATCTAGACTCGATTAATCTTAATGAAAATAAGTTGCATCTATCGATCCACAACTAGGGATGCGTTGTAACGCAATTGTTGATATAAATCATCTTCCTGTCCTTATCCCACTCTAAGTGTGGTCGGCACAACATGTTATAAACATGCTGTCACATGATTTGGCTGCGTTTTTACGACCGGCCGCCTGCCTGACGTCAACTTACCTCAGTCGTATTTTACGACACCTCGGTAAGAAAGAGGGTGGTCTATTCTACTAAACCGGATACCACACGGTGAGTCGACTTACCTTAGTCGCCTTTTACGACACCTCGGTAAGAAATGAGGGTGGTCTATTCTACTCAGCCGGATACCACACGGCGGGTCGACTTACCGTAGTCGCCTTTTACGACACCTCGGTTAGAAATGAGGGTGGTACTATTCTATTCAGCTGGATACCACACGGCGTGCAATTAATGATATGAATGATACCACAATTCTAGGATTGTTGATTGTCACAGGCTATATAATCAGTTTTTTTTTTAAACTAGCAATCGCCAGTGGCTCCGCCCGCGTTTAAAGATTAAAACCGTAATGTATTTTATTTTGATAACCATAAAAATGGTTAAAGTGGGTTAACCTTAAAAGATACACATATGCCATCGCGGACCTTTATTAAGAACTTTTAGAAGAGAACAATTTTGTAATACATGATTTTTGAATAACTCTCACAGTAGCCCGGCTGTCACACGTGATTTAAAATTTGTAAAAAGCAAAATGGCTACCTCTACGTACTCGTTAGGAGACTGTTTTCATTTCTTCCACATCTCCATGCAAACGCATCACTAATAATAATTTAAGATATTCAAATTTTATCTACTTGAGATAAATACTTGATAAGACTAAGGAGGAAAAATTCAAATAATTCATTGAAATTTATCTAGTATTTTTCCCTTGATGTGCATATTTGTGACAAAATGACGCAAAATAACGTCGACCTTTCAAAAATTTATATTATGATTGCATATTTTGAATAACTTTATTTGTGTACATTTGTTTATCAATTCATAATGTTTTCAATTTTATTGTTCTAAGCGTTGAGCAGCGATTAATCTTATACTTCCATACTAATATATAAAGCTGAAGAGTTTGTTAGTTTGTTTGATTGTTTGAACGGGGAACGTTCCTGGGATTACCCAGGAACTACCGAACTGATTTGAAAATCCTTTCAGTGTACAATAGTCCATTAATCGAACAAGGCTATAGGCTATATAACATCACGCTAAGATAAATAGGAGAGGAGCAGCAATAAAAAATAGTACGAAAACGGCAATATTAAAAGCTTTCCTTGCGTGCGCTGAGTAAACGGTGATAATAATTCAAAAATCATGTATTTCATTTTGTACCCCTCTACAAATTCTAAATAAAAATCGGCGACAGCATATGTCTAGCTTTTGAGAATAACCCACTTTAATCATTTTTATGGTAATGAAAAGTCTATATTACTGTTTTAATCTTTCAACGCGGACGGTGCCGCTGGCGATTGCTAGTCAATTATAATTGTGAAATAGGTAATAAATTAAACTTACGCTAAGCTATAACTTTCGCCGAGACTGTACCATTCAGCGCAGAAGAACTGGTGACTTTAGTCTTGTGCAATCGATTCATTCGCTATGCAACAGAATCTGATTTCAGTCAATCAGCCCGCAATCCTTGAGCGTCGCCGAACCAGTTTATTCCGGATTCAACCAGTTACCATTTTACCTGATCGTTGCGGTACTGTAATGTGTTTTTAAGCTGCCCCTTAATGTTTACGTATGTTCAATACACCGGTATAGTATTATGAATATTCAAATTACCTATACATATTGAGTTGAAAATGTAGATTAAATAAAAATAAATCATTATTTAATTATATAATCAATTTTAGCTTTGCCATTACAGCACTTAAAACTATAAAAAGGAAGCTGATATAGAAAGCCTACTAAACTTTGAAGATTAAGGTAAGGGCACCAGTACTACAGTAGTTGACCGTTTTGTTTGAAATTTAAAAAAACAAGCGTTCTGTTTTTTGTAGCTAATTAATAATATTAAATTTAAATATTCAACATTGGGCTAAAGTTGTGAGGTTTTGGGCAGTTGTTAATAGACGGCAATAGGCAATTACAAATTTATTTTTATTAGCTACAACAAACAAATCGCTTATTATTTAAAATTTTATACAAAACGGACGACAACTAGTACATGGTAAATTACTAGTGCAATTACCTCATATAGGTTACAAGGATGCGTGGATATACTCTTTGACCTTATGCGAAATAGGTATGAAAAAATGTAACTTATTATAAGAAGCTCCGCCTAGTTGCTTACTGACTCTTACAGTAAGTAGGACATCCTTCAGAAACAGCAGTAGAGTTGACCATTCGAAAGCACTTGTTTACAAATTTACTTGCACAAAGAGTATTTTGAATTTGAATAAAAATAGAATGCGTGGGACAAAAAAAATTGAAACAAATCTTCGGCTTCAGCTTTCTTAAATTTCTCATTCGACGCACGTTCACTTATGGAAAATGGTCTATTTCATATATGCTCGAGATTTGAACCCGTGACCCCCATAGCAATAGCTCGTGGAATATAGTCGCGCATAATATTTGGCTGCATGTTTAAATTTCGTCAGTCAAACTTGATATGAGAATTTCATATTTACCTTTAAAAGAGGGTTATCGACGAAACAAAAAATGTGCCCGCAGAAATTTTCATTTCTTGTAAGAACTATTACAGATAATCTATAGTAATATATAAAGCTGAAGAGTTTGTTTGTTTGATTGTTTATTTGTTTGTTTGTTTGTTTGTTTTTTGTTTGTTTGTTTGAAAGTGCTAATCTCAGGAAAACTCACATCAAACTCACACAAAAACAAAATTCACATTCATAACTAACACTTGTTTTGTCACATGATTTTCATCCCTCCTCATAATATGTCCATAAGATCTTAATCATGCACTTTTCGTCTTTTCTATAATGGGCTCAACTTTTAGACTTGTACTTATATACTCATTTCATATTTTCTTCAGTCTTGGGTCACGACTTCAGTCCAATCCGATTTACATGCACTCTTGTTTGATCCGTATTTTTCATCGTCCAACATTCTGATCCATACAATACGACAGATCTTATGACCGTTTTATAAAATAATAATAAAAATAATTTATATACGTCTTACATATATTATGTAATATGTAGAAAACCGTCATATTTTTGGCAATAAATTCAGTAATATATCGATGACGAAGCGTAATGATATAATATTGAAAACAATGTAACAAATGTTTAAAGATAAATTATACTAAGTAAATATATGGTAAATGTACATTATGTAACCGTCCAACAGTTTGTATGTGAAACACGTTTTGTTAAGGATAAGCTACGCATATATTGTATTTAGCAAATAACATTTCTGAGAACGATCTAGAAGTTACTCATATTGTTGAAGATATACAAGATTACACATTAATGTGATAAAGGTACTTAAATCAATTAGAGATTATACAATAATTTTATATATCAATAATTTTTTAATGAAACTAGTAGTAGTGAGACGACCATGCGTTGCCGTGTCTCTTTTCGCGTCCTCTAATATTTTGGCACGCATTAGTTTTAATTTTGCGACAACTTCTAAAATATTCGTTGATCAAATGCGTAGATGCTAACGTATTATATATAGTTGATGAGGGTTAATACTCTAAAAAACCTTTCAAATACCGCATTGTACGTGATATCGGAAGTTGTTTCTACAGGATATTAAAGGATTTTATGATATTATAGTTCCTATAGGTATAAATCATCCCTGACTTTTTTGTAGCCTTATAAAAAAGGAACGTCTACCATGCATTATAAAAGCTCAGAAGCGGGTTAAGTTTTTTCTATAAAATTCAGCAGTTATCAATATATATCTACAAATTTACATAAAACCTTAGCTAATTATACTTTTTAAGCTTATCGCGAAGACGTGGGAAGACTTGACTGGCAATTATAGTATGTAAAACAGATAAGACCTCTTCCATCTATAAAATACAAATAACAAACTTCCAATAAAAGATAATCATTGTAGTAAATAGGCTCGATCTAAGTATTTCAACGCAACACAATATCCTCAGATATTCTTATAATAGTTATCTTAAACTCCAGTTATCGCAAAATGTATATTTATAATGTAAATCCAAAAGTACGAAGCATATGTAAGAGCAGCTTCTTCCTTAAATTTTTCTCCCGGGGAAATCACGTGAACTTAAATTGTAAATGGCACGTGTGGCGATATATTTTTTATGTATCCAAGCATATCCCACAACATTCCGTAAGAAGCAAGTGAAGTAAGCAAAATCTACAAGTTATGTTTGTTACACGTCAGTGAACTGTCACATTGTTCAGTACAAGCGTACTAAAAAATGTGACGGTCTAAGCAGACCTCTGAACTGGGTTTTCCTGGGAGAGTTTATGACGTGTGTGCTTCATTGGCGTTATATATCTAAGTTTGGGAGTGCCCAAAACACAATTACGTCAGGACTAAAAGAATTGTGCTTTATAAAAATCACTTTTGCTGATGATGGCGTTAAATCGGGACAGGTAAATGTTAGTCATACTCGTCGTTGCTCACCACGTGTTGTACTATAGAAACGGCGTAGACCGGTTGGCGCGCAGGACCGGTCTCGGGTGGAAAATTTTTGCTTTCTTCCTCCCTGTATGGGACACTATCACACTGCCATGGGAACCGGTGAAAGGCCGCCATACACCTTGTGTTCGGATGCCTACCAGCCTAATTGTTAATTCCCAGTCTGGGCACCTTTACAAGTCATATACAACATAAAGCTTATATGTTAATCAGCAGCTTTTCCACATTCAATATATAAGTAATGAAAATATTATTTTGCTACCATCCGCGTTAAAATAAATAAAATCCACGATTTATCGCGAGTTGTAGCAAAATAATATTTTTATTACGTTTGTATTCTGGACGTCCGCAAAGTAACGCCTCATTCCAAAAAAAAATACAATACATGTTATAAAATAAAGATACTGTTCGCGATTAAAACAATAGCTACTGAATAGATTTTCATGTAATTTTCACCAATAGACAAAACGATTCACAGGAAAGGTTTAAATATTAATTTCTTGAATTCTTTGTACAATTTAGTTGAAATATAACATGTATGATAGGTTTATTCCTCTTTTAAAGGTCTTCAGAAAATTCTGCGATGGCATATGTATATATATATATATATATATATTGAGGATAGCTCTAAAAAAATGGTGGCACTAATAGGAAACCTACTGTGACGGATATAATATTCACAATTAACAAAATTAATAATAATAGACCCGGCCAGGCGTTACTGTAGCTTTGTCTGTTTTGGACTTCCCTCTTAATATTTAGAAGCATTTTTATTCTAATTTTGCAATATTTTTCCAAGATTCATTTAAATAATGCGGTGTGAGGATAAACAATTTTAAGCGTGAAATGTTTGAGGTAAATAACGTATTTAAGTTGATAAGGATAAGTATTGTATTAATTTTATTAGATTTCTGAATAATGCATTCTACATGACGATTTTTAATTAATTAAAGCTCCCTGGATACTTTTTCTGAAATTTTTTAATTATTATTTCCTCTAATTTACACAAAAAATTAGAAATCTATTCATAATACTTTCCCTGTAAATAACTCTGTGTATTGGTGAATCACAATAAAATCCGTCCAGTTTTTACTTTATTGCGAATAGATGTAGCGAGGGTTAGTGGTTTATAATATATACTCTTTAATGACTATAATTACTTTATAAGATAATTTATAAATATTTTTTGTAACCTAAGATAGAATTTTCTCATCTAATAACTTCAACGTCTCGTGATAGAAAAATATATTTATGAAAACATTGCAAATAGGTATGTTATATTTTATTGGCAGTATGCCTGAGACTAACGTGACTTTAACAGCTGTGTCTATCGCTTTATGCACCTATGCACATTTTATTAAATGACATGTATATAAATGGGAAGAGCACGTGGTGCCAGCGTGAGGAAATAATTATTCATATATTTTTCTAGGAAAATAACTAAACCGGACGATGGGCACTTATATTTTATGTATATTAGTGATAGTTGTCTATTTTAATGTTAGCGTAAAATGATATTCTATTACTATTACGAAGTTATACTACTTAATAGTATAAATGCGAAAGTTTGTGAGTATGGATGTGTGTTTGTTACTCTTTCACGGCGAACCCGCTGAACCAATATCGGTAAAATTTGGTATAACTATTCCTTATTCACCATATTATTCATCAGGCTATAGAAATCCTGTTTATTCTACAGGAAAAGGATGACATTCAAAAGCGCGATCTATTATTAACCTATCATGCGACAACAGTCCACACGAACAAAGCTCCGGGTAAAAGCTAGTTATACATAAAATAATAATAATAATAATAATAATAAATATATGGGACACTTACACACACGGTCGTCCGTCCCCAAAGTAAGTAACTTAATACTTGTGTTATTATATTTTATTGTATATTTACTTGTGTTATTTTATTTTAGTTATTGTAGACAGACAGCTGGTGAATATATACTTATATATTTTTTTTAAATACATACTTAAATACAAATATACATCCAGGCTCAAAGACCAACAAATTCATTTATAGAAAATGTTGGCCCTCGGCGGGAATCGAACCCGCGACCCGCGGAGCTGAAGGTAGGGTCACTACCCACTGCTCCAACGGGCCAGTCAAATAGGGAAGCTATGATAAAAATGGGAAGATGAGTGGCCCATGCTTATAATTGTCTAATCACACGTAAAAAAGAGGAACAAATAATATCTCATCGTTTTCTTTCCTTTATTTTATTCCCTATTCTTTTTTTATTTTAATAGGCCACAATTTAAAGGAACTTCTCTACTCTAGTATAACTCTATTTGTAAGCGAGAACGTTGCAATAAATAATGAGAGGGAAGATGAAATCTCATAACATTATCTATTATGCCAGTCTTTCTCATTTATAATATTAGTAGAGATATTCTGTGGGGATGGCATATAGTGCGTTTTGTACACTCGTCGACATCATTAACATTATAAAAACGGGTCCGGCGACTAAATTTATCGCTGGGTATAATTTTGTGATGGGAAAGTCAATGATTACTAAACTGCAAGTGCAATCACCTTTGGGTCGACCCAAACTTTCCGGAGGAGTAATACAAAAAAAATGTTTTACGGTATATATGAATACTGAGTTAAGCCAACTCCAATTTGTGTATTACAAATTGAGAGTTGGGCGATTGTAGAATCAATTCATGCGATCCACCCTATATAGAAAGAGAGGCTTTAAAAACGGAAAGATTAAAAAAGAACTAATGATGCCTTTGGAACGTTCCAGAAAGCTCTAAAAACGGTTGCCAGAATACGTTGTTACGATGAAACTTCGCAATTACTTTTGGATTCCCCTTCACACTTGAAGCGGCAGTAGCGGACTTGCGTTAGAGAGATCGTGGGTTCCATTCCCAAACATTATAATACTGATGTGAAACCACTTCTAACTCAAGCATTTAGCTTAGCTGGAGGGGTTAAGGGGGGGGGGGGCTGGAGGGGTATGTGAACTAATTTTTATGTATCAACGGGAACACAATACTGTTACAAAATAATTAGCAAACCTATATTAATATAATAGAATATAATATACTCTTATGTTACTGTACAAGTTTTTAATAAATGAAGCAATTGCAAACACTAGGAAATGAAATAAGGTACAGACACACATGCTTTTTATAGACCTTGATCGAAACAAGCATGCCCTGCAGTTTTACATATTGCTATAAATATGCGTCGTTGAATTAACCATTTTACAAAATAAGACAAATAAAACAATCCACATGTGCTATTTCAACGTGAGCTACAACACTCAATATACACAGCATTCAATATTATAAACAGTAGAATAATATGTTTATACTTGACTTTTGAAATAATATATATTCAATATTAAATTATTAACCTACATTCTATTTGCACACAGTAGTTTACAAATGCAATTACCGAAGGAGTCCTAATGCAGTTTAATCAAATAACATATTCAAATAACATTTTTACAAAATAACAAGTTTACTAGTTATTTGTAACCCAAATGCTTTTAATTTTTTTGGTTGCCATAATGCGTTGTTACGATTAAACTTTGCCATCACTTTTGGATTCCCTTTCAAACCAGTTTAGAAAATCAACCACACTTGACTAAATAATATAATAATAATAATATTTATTTCAGAATATGATCCATATGTTGTGTTAGTAGCAATTATTTCTTACTCGGTATATCAGTTGGTATCCAGTGCCTCAATATGGGACAATCCGGTTTATCACTGATGACCCTCAGCATGATGCATAATTAATTTTGAAAAACAACTGAATTCTTTGGTGGTTCTTCTCAGTAAGAGTTCTTTCTAATTTCTACCATCTATTTCAAATTTCATAGTTGAGGGACATTTGCGTTACCAGTGTTTTTTTACAATTTCACGTTGTTTGTTGTTATGCAAATATAATTATGGGTGATGAGAAACACGTGAGGTTGGCAAGCAGCGCCGGCGCCGACACGCCGTGGAGTGTTGCCAAACAAACTTTTACGTCATTGGCGTCGTTAATTTTGACGTCGCCTGGCTTTACCTCCAGAGCTTTTGACCCTTCATTCAGCCTTATAATTACGTCACACAAAACTTGACAGCCTTGACTTGACAGATTAACGATAATATTGCTCTAAATTTCTTAGGAAATTAACATTTATAATTTCTGCCCTAATAACAATGTAAAAACTATAGAAAACACACGAGCGATGTATCCGTTATCCTGCGAAGAAGAGGGGCGAATATGTCAGACTCACACCCGATAGTGTTTCACTACGTTACTTTGACGGGGACAGAGTAATGTTGTGCTCTTTCCCCTCATATTTCAGCTTTGCAGATAGACCCTAAATTAATCCTCATCATTTAAATAACGATCAGCTCTCTGTTTAATTCGATATAAAATTATCTATCTCCTTCCTTCTGGTTACCTATTTTTTGGCCGGACTTTTGCTACTTGTACTATCTATTCGTCATAAAATTCAAAATTCTTAATTTTCTTTATTCAAATAAACTTGTAAACAAGTAATTCTGAATCGTCAATTTTACTGCTGGTTCGGAAAGCTGTTCCTTCCGAGAAGAGCCAGCAAGAAACTCGGCGGCTGCTCTTTTCAACTAGTTCCATTTAGTCATTACTATCTTGTACAGGGTCGGACAGTAGCTATATCGACACATTCTTTTCGTCCAAATAATGCTCAACAGTATAGTAGGCTTTTTTTATCAGCCTCTCTTTAATGGTGTTTTTAAACTGTTGTAATGGCAAAGCTTAAATTGATTGCGGAATTTTATTATAGAATCTTAAAGCCAAACCCACAAACGAACATCGTACCTTTGCAAGGCGCAAAGCAGGAGCCACTAGCTTATTTCGGTTCCTACTTTGTCTATTATCATGATATATGAATCATTCATGAAAATCACATAAATAAAAATACTTTTTGTATTACTTCACAAGGTGACGGCGTAGCGTTATTTGATCAATTCAACACTCATTTTCTTTTTGCCATGCTGTCTTGATCCGTACAATTTGCATAAGGTCAAATCGCGCTGATATGATCTGTACGCAACGTAGCCTGATATTGAAGTGTACCTAATTAATTTTTTCTCTTGCTTCGATGAATAATTTTACTTTTTTTGGTCATTATTTCGACATAGTATCGCTAAACGAGCTGTAATAGCATAATGGTGAGACCATGTGACAAGCACGAATAAGCTTTTTGTCTATTTGTAAAAATGTTAAAATATTCAAGTAAATTAATTAATAATTAACTATTAAGTTTTGTAAGTGTGATCTAGACAAATTAATCAGGGGATAACGGGATCAAAGCCCTACCAATCGTCCCTTATGGAGAAGTCCTTGAATTTGTATAGCCTACCATTCCGTATTCAAAAATCAGACAAGTTCTAGTTCAAAAATGAGAGAAAATTTTGCCCAACACTTAGTTAACTAAACGCCACTTTACTTTTATATTTTACGCCAGACGCAAAATGTAGTTTTAGGTGAAGTATTCGACGAACAAATATTGAAGCTTGTATATTAAATATTGTAAATATTGCAATCTTCTTAAGAAGTAAGATCGCTAAAATATTTCTCATAGATATTAGAACTCAAATGATACTATATTCAGCATAGTTAAAAAACAGGTCTGTTTTTGTCCCATTCTTGCCAACACCTGCGAGATTCATTTTTTGTAATAATATTTAAATAGTTTTTTTATCTACTTTGTTATATAATTTCCTAGTTGTCTTATAGTATTGAGAGAAGAAATTCTTCAAGGCTAAACTTAATTTATTTGTTTGGCACGGTATGACATAATACCTAGGAATTTTGATACCCATACTGTACTATAAATGGGAAAATCTGTCTGTCTGTAACACTTTCAGAGCTAATTCGATAACGCAATATTATGCTGGAAGATTTTATATAATAGACTAGCTGTGCCGTGAAAACAGTGCGTCACAATTTTTTTTCCCGTGTAAATTTCTTCATTTTGTCCTATTATTGAAAAATTTGAACATAAAAGTTGTTATTATGAATAAGTCTTAACAGATAAAACATTTTGCCGTGGATTTTTACATAGTATTTTTGTACATCTAAAATTCTCTAGTAAATGTACTAAAAAAATTTACATGTACAAAAACACTACAAAAAAGTCAAAGTAAAGTAAACCACGTAAAGTCTTAATATACTAAAGTCATTACTTTATCGCGTCCCTGTGTTTGCCCGCGACTAATGCTCCAAGCTAGCGAGGTTTTTTACAACTGCACGACTTCTTCAACAAAATTAATGTAAAGTCTAATGTACTATTAACCTAAATCTTCTGGAAGAAATACACTATCTTTTAGTAAAAACTGTACTAAAATCCGTTCAGCAGATTTTGAGAAAATCGACCCCATACAGTGAGACAACTTTTGGGGACTTTGTTTTATAGTAAGTGTAGATATAGATTACTCGATTATTTAATTTTTCTTAAAAAAAGCTAATAATGAAAATATTATTTTGCTATAATCCGCGATAAAAGATAATAAATGTAATGCTAAATGTAGAGTGTACTATTCCTTCTTAGACCTGATACATGCAGAATTTGTAAAAAAACATGCACTACCCGCCATCGATCGTACACAAACACTGCAAACATTCATTGCACTGCACATGTATTGTTTTGTATTATCATTTTTCTTATTTGATTCGGCGAATTCGTTCTAGTGAACTTAAATTTTAAAAACCTCTCAGCTGTGTTTTTCCTATGTAAAAAATAAATATGGGAATATATTAGCCTATTACATAAGTTTCTATCGTATCAAATTTCATAAATATCAATACCACAGCTTCCATATAATATCAGTAAATATCTTAAGATTAATTACATTTTCTTTTATGCAATTAGTTATTTAACCATTGATACTGACCTGCGTCAAACGATTGAGACGTTTTCAAAACCCGTTTATTCCCTAGAGGTGTAGACAAAACAAGATGACGAAACTAGAAATGTAAACAAAACTGACTTTTGCGGAATGCCAAGCTATGTGCTGAGCCACAATCTTTTAAATCGCGTACCAGATGAAACTGGTCTCGCTCTCGTAAACAACTCTTTTTAAATTTCGTAATTCCCAAACATTTTGCCGGCATTGACAAAACTTTATCAACTTTATTGGTTTCGTAATGATATTTTTCTTAACAAGGACTCGTTTCAACAACTTCAATACATCTGTAACTTGATTGAGTTGAATAATCATTCGTGGATTTAAACCCTGAGCATGACGCTCATTTGTAATTGTATTTGATTTATCAAATCATTTGTTTTAAACATATATATTATTTATTATATATATTTTTGATTTTCTGAAATTCAACATGTAGGAGGATTTTGGGGTAAAAATCGATCTCGAATATAAAACACTATTTTCAAGTCATACACCATCAACTGTTTAGTCAACGTAGATTAATCGGGGAACGGGTGGTCTTGAGAAATAAAAGTACCTAGGATCGAGCCCCACCTACCCAATTTTTATTTTCTTTTTTTTATGTTTATTTTTTTATTTATAATAAATTACCGAGCAAGGCTCGATCAACCTGGTACTATAAGTTTTAATAGAAAAAATCGTTGGTACCTGTTGTTTGGGTTGTAACCCGCGAGCGTAAGGGTGAGGGTCGTCTCTACAATCGGCTATAGACTTACCCGAAGTTAAATGGTTTATAAAATATTATCTTTGACACACCATTTTGGCCCGTGGGCGGTTTTTTTTCTATAGTAACAAAGTTGTCACGTAAAAATAAACACCGTAACACAAAGATCGCATACCAGCCGTCTAATGACATTGACACGACGGAAATTTCCAATAAAAACGGATACTTAGTAATGTATTGGTACGCACAGATTGAATGACTTATGTGACGCAGTTATTATTATATTTTGTATTATACTAGCTATTCGGCCACGCGTTGCTGCGGCTTTGATTTCGAGTTCCTCTCGATCAGAACTCCACAGTTAAAAAATACTCCGAACGCCACCAAATTCTACAGGTACATCCGCTAGGTTTAAAGGTCTGAAATTTTTTTATTAAAATCGATCCAGCCGTTTCGGAGTCTATAAAAGACATACAGACATTCAGTTTTATATATAAGACAACATCAGATCAAACAAAAAAAGATACCACGAGTTCAATCTCTGGGCGTATATCGGACGTCTGGCTTACAGGTCGCCGAGGCGGTCTTTCGTGGGGCCCCTGCCCGGAGTTGGTGTTTGTTCTCTGGGATCAGAGCTGTCGGCGGGGATGGGGGCAATATGTTCAATGATACCCTGTCCTTGCAATCGGCAGCGTGGTGGAGCACACAGGTCGTTTTAGTCGGTGTGAGTCCGTCATAACCGCCGCCTGTCCCCGTTGAGCGGCGGTACCAATAAGGGGTTTTTCTCCTGTATTAAAAAAAGGGTTCAATCTCCGGGAAGACACCAATGAGATTTTCTATGAAACTTATATTCATGTTGACAGTTCATCACGTGCCTTTCGGTAAAGGAAAACATTTTTAGGAATCTGGAGAACCCCAGGAATATACCAGTACTTACTAAAGCAGCATAGTGTGTCAAAGCTCTGTCAAAATAAAAAAAAGTCTTACTCCAAAAGTTAAATTCTAATTCTTTTGTTTATATAAGGTTACTAGCAATTTGGGTTACAAATTACTCGTTAACTTCCAACTAAGCAAGGCTTGTGTTAGGAGTGGTTTCATGGCGATAGTGTACTGGCCGGGAGTGGAACCCAAGACCTCTCGATCGCAAGTCCGTTAACCATTGCGCTACTGCCGCTTCGAAATATTCTTTACTTAAAAAAATTGTAATAGTTTCGTGAAATTGCTGTCTCCGAAAAGACCATCAAGAAACTCTGTTTGGTATTTTCGAAATATAATCGTTCTCACCAGTACATTTTGTCATTCTAACTTGAAGAGAAGCGAAATCCACAATTTCTTTTTATTTGTTTCGTGTGATGTGATTTATGTGATTTTCTTAGGAGAGTAGTCGGTTTATTCGGTTTAGTCGGTTTATTTATGTTTATCAGCTGTGATAGCTCAGCGGTAACGCCGTGCGACTCTTTCGAGGAGGTCACGGGTTCAAAACCGGGCAGACACCAATGAATTTTTCTGTGAAAACTTATGTGTCTAATTGATATTTGCAATTAATCACACGCTTTTCGGTGAAGGAAAACATCATGAGGAAACCTGCATATCTATAGAATTCTAGAGATATGTGTTACCTTTCAAACCGCATTGGAGCAGCGTGGTAGGTCTTAGCTCCAAACCTTCTCTCCAAAAACGGAGAGAGGAGGCCTTTGCCTAACAGTGGGATAGTAACAGGCCGTTACTTTAGTTTCTCCTGTGTATTCTTAAAGAAGTTATACTCAAATTGCACTAAAATATTATGTACCTATGTGACATTAATGTTTCTTCATGTATCCATGAATCTTTGGAATTATTCCAAACTAATTTCTCAAACTATTTTGGATGCTACAAATATTGAACATTGTCATTATTGAACTGTGTGTCAGTTACTTGTAATACACAAAGTATTATGAATAAGTGTCACGACAAATCTGAGATCAAATTCTTCCATGAAGAATGTTTAACGCTACGTTAAAAATAGTTATGATTCATATCATTCAGCATCAATAATGAAATATATTTAGAATACTGTTTATAAAATTTTGTACCACCTACAATTTTCGGTAATACAGACGTATAGGGTCGTCAGTTTTGCTAATGGCAAGCTTCTGGCACTTTCTTGGCTCTGACTTTAATTCACTCCGGCTCCAGTAGATATAATAACAATTAGTAAGTACATAGTGATGTGAACTTGAATTCCGTCGGTAATTTTCCACTCGTCGGCGCCTAGTGCAGTGCTTGCCACCGGGGCCGACATCTCGAGTGTTTATACTAGGTTCAACACAAACACTCGTTTCTGTTTGACCGTTTCACGTTAAAATTGTTATCGTGAATGACACGCGGGCGTATATTTGTCTTTTTGTGATTTAACAATATTTATTCGCGAGATATTTTTTCTCGCAAATATTGTTTACTTGTCTTATGGACATCTGGCTGAGCCTCAATTCACACTTTACATGCGTCGTACTCGAATACTTGAGGCATTTAAAGCATATTCACTAAACTCTATCATCGATAATATGAGCTAGAACCTACATTTTACTCTCTATTCTCCAATATTTTATTATCGACAATATTTCAGTGCGGTATGAAACACAGTATTAATTAAATAAAATAGCTGCCTGTTATTATATTAAATAGACCTTGTCTGATGTTTCGTACATTTGTTTAAAGACAATTTGTAAAAGTTGACGTAAAAAATATTTACACTTGTGTAAATTTAACTTTATGAATTCTTTTAATAAAAAAACAAATTACGTATTTAATATCGACGATTAAAGATATTAAGTTATATAACTTTCTACAAACATTATAAATGCCGTTATAACACCGTAATAATCAAGGATAAGGATATCAAGACGCTTGAAGTAGTCAGAGTTTGTATCCCAATGCTGGGAAAAGAGAAGACTCTTTGAAAAGGAGGGGTTGAGGTCAGATCGCTACACTGTTCTAATGCAAAGTTGCAGTTTATCTCATATACCAGGAATTTGCCTAAGATTTCTTCCTTCCTCCGCTGAAAGGCACGATGAATCATAAATATCAAACCGCGTACGTTTAATTTAGAAAAGTGCTGTCCCTTTTTCAGCCGAGTTCAGTATGCGTCGTAATTTTTGAATAGAGTTTATTTAGATCTAAATATGCTTCTAAATGTCAATGACCATTTCCGTATAAGTTTGAGACCATTTTTTAAAGCTATGCGTATAATTTATATTAACAATTCGTTATGTGATCATGGTGAAGGAAGGAAAACCTATAATATAACCTTCATATTTATGACAATTAGTATTGATGATGATTCTCATCTTCATGTTCCTCTTTAAGACTATAGAAGGTCTATGTCTATGAAGGTATGACTATAGAAGCTAGGTCTGGCAGTGCTATTTATTAATACTTTGAATTTCCTTAATAATAGAAAATGGTTACGTAATGTTTAGCATATTTAGCAGTAAAACAGAAATGGATCATATCTTAAAATTTTAGAATTATTACTGGGCAGAATTATTATTCACAAACACACACACACTCATGCACGCAGACACACAATACACAAACATGCATATCACGTCGTTATTGCAGCTTCAACTAAAATCTGTTAAACAATATTTATTTTATTAATAATTAATTAATAGATTAAGTTTTTTAAATATATATTTTATGTAAATAACTGTAGATTATATAAAATAAAATTCCTAATAGTAACATATTAATAGAAACGTATTGTGTGTAATGTGATGTTAAACTCCAAGTGGTGATGAAGCAAGTTAAGCTTGGAATGTCTCTAGGTGATCAAAGCACAAATGAGATTCGGAGAACACAAAAATTAGCGATATAGCTAGGGTTGCCACCTTTTTTTTGGAGAAATATAGTATTTTTCTTTTTAAATGAAAAACATATAGTACTTTTAGGAAATTATGGAAAAAAAAATAGTATACATCTAGCAAGTTAGGTCTATATTAAAGTAAATTAACAACCTATTTTTGATTAAATTAATAGATGCTCTATTCCTTTCTTCTTTCTATTTCACATTCATGACGGAAAAAATTCTTTCCGTAAAAGCGGAAGTTGCAGGAATGGAGAGAAGAAAGAAATTATTTTAAAAATATTTTTGTTCAAATTTCATCTGAACTTTTGAAAGGCATTTGCCATTTTTCAGCAGTCATTTTCAATACAGAGACATTTCGATATTCAAAAATAACCTCAAAGTTTATTCGCATAGCATTAATTGAGAAATTGACGTTGACATTTGACATTCACAAAGGAGTTAGACAGTTACTAACTAACTAAGCCCCGTACATACATAAATGGTATTCGTTCAAACATTCCCTATGCAGCGCTGCGGGTGTGTTCCATTCACAGTTGATTTAAAAAAAAGTGCGACAATTGAATTAGCGATAAAAATATAGTATTTTTCGTACTATATTGTTTTTTTATAATATATAGTACAATTGACTAAAATATAGTACGATACTATATAATATAGTACGGGTGGCAACCCCAGATATAGCTTATTGCGAAGCTAACGTCAAAGGTAATGGGCAGAAAACATAAACGAAGAAAATAGTCGTTGCGGTTTTATGATGCTAAAATCGGGAATAGCCACTGGAAAACGCAGCGTAGATCCCCTAGGAAGAGGACGTCAAAAAACTCTAGCCGCTGAATTCAAGCAACACGAGATCATTGTGTGGCGATCCCTTTAATAGTACATGTACCATTTACATAACAGTACAATCGAGAAGAGTTTACAAAGTTTCGCTAAATCCTTCAATCAATTCTTGAGTTAGGATGTATAGGAATTTTAAAAAGACTATATGAGTGAAGGAAATTTTAAACAAAAAAGTCAGTATATTTTTACTCCATTCGAATGCATACATTTTTGTATATTATTATGGAAATAAAGTGATAATTGCGAGCTATCTACTGTTCATAATCATTTTTATTACTGATGTTAATATAATGTGGTAACATTTTTTAAAGTTTCCTGACATTCGAATAAGTTAAAATTATGCAAGTAATTTAAATATTAATTATATTAAAAACGGCAACAATATTGATATTGTTTGTAATTAAATTTTAGCGCAAGGTAATTTGCGATGACGTCACCAACATGAATATAAATAAATATAAACCACACCCACTACACACAACATATAACCGGTTACCTAATTAACGCAAGTAAATCCAGATTTGCGGAAAATAAAATAAACATAACCAAGTATCTAGTACAAATCATAAATCATTTTGTTTTCAAAAGTAGTTATAAAATTATTTTGCTATAATCCGCGATGAAGTAAAATAGAAAATATATACAATTCTAAATGTAGAGTGGACAATCGGTTATCATACCTTATACATGCAGGATTCGTAAAAAAAAACACATGCACAAACCTCTACCACCGCCACCACAATAAACAAGCACTACATACGTTCACTATCACAAACTCAACAATCGTTTCGACCCGCAACCGAAGCATCATCAGGAGATAGACTCCACGACCAAAATCGCAAAGCAAAATAAATCATTTTGTCTTCATTTACTGTTTTTCATAACATTCGTTAAGGATATGATCCAACTTCGCTTAAGAATCAACATTTGATTTAAATAAGAAGCTGAGTTTCTAAGTCCGTGTATTCGAAATGCTAGGTTTTATATGTTAGTACTAATCGTCTATATAAACTTTTTCCGATTTTGAAGTAAAGGATTGGAGAGTATAAAAAGATAATAAAAGAAAAGAAATATAATTCACGAAATTTACTAAGGTTATATGGTTTCCTAAGTATGTTTTTGTACAGATTAAAAAAATATTTTTTTAATATAAAACTAATATGTGGTAATCAACGATTAGAACATCATAAATGCAATTCAAAATAAACGCCGACATAATAATTTAAATCATCATCATTCTCCTGCTTATCCCACTCAAAGTGTGGTCGGCTCAACATGTTGTAACATGATTTGGCTAAGTATTTTACGGCCGGCCGCCTACCTGGCGCCAACTTACCTTAGTCGCCTTTAGACAAACCTAGATTCCACACGGATACCACGCAGCGAGACAATAATAATTTCAATAATAAAGAAACATAGTATAAAACAAAGTCACAATCTTTGTTTGTCCATATATCCCTATATAATCTTAAATCTTTAAAACTACGCAATAGATTTTGATGCGGTTTTTTTAATAGATAGAGTGATTCAAAAGGAAGGTTTGTATGTATAAAAACATTCAATACCAAGTAGAGAAATACTGTAATTTTTGAGGTTTCTAATGTGATGTCGTAAATAATTATATTTTTTCCGCTTACATTGTAAACGCAGGCTAAACTCTAAGAGATTTATGAAAATGATGTACTAACTATTTGTACACCTTGAAAAGGTCTACAGAAAAGTCCGCGATGGTATATGTCTATCTCTTATCGATAACCCACAATAGCATTTTTGTCATTTACTTTTTACGAAAAATAATGCCTTATTTTTGAAGCAATTTTTTATTCAATACAACATTAATCCTTCTCCAATTAAATACCTTAAACACATTGTTGATTTAATATAGATCAATATGGCCTTTTACAACATGTAATTTAAAGGAACATTTTCGGAGATATCACAGATTTAAAATCCCGCGAGGAGTCGGCTTCGCGCTAGAGCACTTCGAATTTAGCAGCGATCGGACGCGCAACTGTCGCTCTTTCAAGAGTAGCCTCTAAAGAAAACATGTTTGTATTGTCTACTAATGATAAAAAAGCCATGAATGCTGTATATAAAGACGTTCTGTAATTAATTTTAAAAATAAAATACATAGGGAAAAATGTAAAAATAAATGTGTAGTATATGAATTTAGATATTAGATATAGCAGGAAATCTTCTTGGTATTTCTTCAAATTTAACGACGCGTGCGGGCCACGGGCAGTAATGAATAAATCAACACTACTGGATCGATTTTAATAATTTTTTTCACTTAATGACAAACGATATCACTACATATTATAAAACAAAGTCGCATATATCCTATGTACGCATAAAACTTTAAAACTACGCGACAGATTTTGATGCGGTTTTTTTTAATAGATAGAGTGATTCCAGAGGAAGGTTTGTACGTATAATAACATTCAATACGGAGTAGAGAAATACTGTAATTTTTGAGGTTTCTGTAAATAATTACATTTTTTTCCGCTTACATTGCAAACGCAGGCTAAACCCTACGAGATTTATCAAAATAATGTACTAAGTATTTGTACACATTGAAAAGGTCTACAGAAAAGTCCGCGATGGTATATGTCTATCGCTTATGGATAACCCACTATAGCATTTTTTGTCGTTTACTTTTTACGAAAAATAATGCCTTATTTTTGAAGCAATTCTTATACAATATAGCATTAATCCTTATCCAATTAAGTACCTTAAATAAATAGTTGATTTAATATAGATCAATATGGCCGTTTACAGCATGTAATTTAAGTGAACATTTTCGGAGATATTACAGATTTAAAATGCCGTGAGGAGGCCGCGCTTCCCCCTATAACACTTCGACTTTAGCAGCGATGTCGCTCTCTCAAGAGTTTTTTTAAATACATTCTGTAATTAATTGTAAAAATAAAATACATAGGGAAAATATAAAAGTAAATAAGTAATAATGTACTATATGAATTTAGATATTCCAAAGATAGCAGGAAATCTTCTTGGTATAGGGAAAGGAAATTGTTTTTCTCCAAATTTAACGCTACGGCCACGGGCAGTAATGAATAAATCAAAAAAACTGGATCAATTTTAATCATTTTTTTTACACTGATATGGGATATATATTTTATACCCGTGCGAAGCAGGGGCAGGCCGCTAGTATTTTATATAGCCCGTGCGAAGCAGGGGCAGGCCGCTAGTTATTTATAAATAAAATACATGGGCATGATTTGTATAGTCCTTGCGTATAAGTAATTTAAGATAGACATATTTAACTTGTACATTTTTTTGTTGTAAATAAAAAATATGTACTTTTTAAAATCTTAATTTAAAAAAAATAAAAAAGTCGAATTCTGAACAGAAAGTTCAAATTACATTTTATGTTCGATAAAATTAAGTGGTTTTTCTAATTAGCCTCAAGGACTACTCGTAGATTGAAGTCTTTGATACACTTAAGGTTAGATAATAACTCGTATTGATGACTAAGATAGCCCCATCCATGTCTGTAAACAAAATCATCATCCTCCTGCCCTTATCCCACTCTAAGTGGGGTCGGCACAACATGTTATAAACACGCTGTTACATGATTTGGCTGCGTTTTTACGACCGGCCGCCTGCCTGACGTCAACTTACCTCTGTCGTATTTTACGACACCTCGGTAAGAATGAGGGTGGTCTATTGTACTAAACCGGATACCACACGGTGGGTCAACTTACCTTAGTCGCCTTTTACGACACCTCGGTAAGAAATGAGGTTGGTCTATTCTACTCAGCCGGATACCACACGGCGGGTCGACTTACCTTAGTCGCCTTTTACGACACCTCGGTAAGAAATGAGGGTGGTACTATTCTATTCAGCCGGATACCACACGGCGTATGTCTGTAAACAAAATGCGGACAGGTAAAGAAATGTTGCCAATTTTTACCTGACTAAATTAAAAGTATGAGAACGTGTTTTCATTTCACTTTTATAATTTGTAAAAGTTAAGATGGCTATCCGTAAAATAACTGACAAAAATATGTAAGAACATGTTTAAAACATGTTTTGTCGACTCCTTTAAAGGTGAGTCCCACTCAAGGTACTATTATATATTCTACTACCCGTTCGAATCTAAGAACGGTCGTGGGTGATATATAATTCGGACGATTAGCTAATTGCTGCTAAGCTTGATTACCACATTCGCATTTATCATCACCGCGGTAATCAATGATTAAACATTGGAAGCCTCGTTAAAAGTGGTATCATTGCGAAAGTTGCCAATTTCGCTTTCTTCGTAGGTGCCACAAACAATTGACTTTATTCAAATATACTCCACTACTCGCTAAAGATGCATCTAACAATGATATTATAGCTGGTTCAAAACACAACCCCTATCGGAAAGAGAAGGTAAACAAAACGGTGGTCGCTTTTTTCATTTTAAAATTTTTGTCGACATGGCTAGATAACTATAAATCCACACGTGTATCTTTAAATGAGTTAATCTTGTATATATAGGGTATATAGGGTAAAGTACCCAATTATTGACACTTTTAGAACGAGCGTATAAAAAGAAATAAATATAAGCGTTCCACAGTGTTTCCAAATAACGATAAATGTTGGTAAATATAGACAACTATTTTAAGATGTTGCCAGTATTTATGAAAACCAAGTAAAGCACGCAGATAGGTACCTTATTTATGTTTTTATGTATTAAACGAATCAAATCAAAATATCTTTATTCAAATAAGCTCTTACAAGCACTTTTGAATCGTCAAGAAACAATATGATTAATGAAGCTACAACTTCGGAATGTTGCTCTTACCGAAAAGAACCAGAAAGAAACTCGGCGGTCAATCTTTCAAACATTTTCAATTTTACATTATTCAACCGCAGTCTTGAATGAAGCTGAAAGGATTTTTAACAAGAAAATTGATCAAAAGAAATGATACATATTCTGTGACCTTAGTTTTACAAAATCCTAATTATTAACATGGATGTCAATGCATTGGTATTCTGGTACTTTCAGTGGACCATATGTTGACACCTTAAAACAAAGTCAATTACAACAAAAATTTTGAAATAAATCTTATCGATTAGTTAACTTGTACTATAAACACCACAATAACACTATAATCGACGTATTTCAGACTGAAAACAGAATGTTTTAACAATATTCGTAAGATACTTACCTTGTCAAATTTTTAAGAAAACGATAAATTATTACTTAATTTATTATGTGCTCTTTTTCATTCAGCTGATTAGTCGCCATATTATTTTTATTGCAACATTTTGTTGCTAAAATAAGAAATTATTATATTATCTAATAAAATTGGTACAAATAGAACTATTTAGGGTTGTTATTTTTTTATTTTTGGAAGAAAATTGCTAGGGTGTCAATTAATTAGATAGGTGTCGAGAATAGGTTAGATTACGCTATATAAATATATTTTCTGAATCTCTGAATCTGCTCCAACGATTTTCTCGAGATTCAGCATGTAGGGTGTTTAGAGGAAGAAAACTAAACTGTTAAATTAAAAATGAAAGCAAGTGATAAGCGGACCGAAATAGTTTAAAACCCCGAGTTCGAGACCCACGTGCCAGCGGCGGTTTCTTATTTTTTTTAATTACCTTTTTTTCTTTCTTTTTATTGCATTTTTTTATCTTTGAAAAAGTTACCGAGCAAGGCTCCCAGGTACTATCACTTATGTATTCAATTGACAGCGTGATAGTTATGTTTAAGCTTATTTTAAACCGAATATTATTCAAAGTACTTGAATATATAATGCGATAATCTGTCTGCTACGCTAACAGGAATAAAAAATCCCGTCATTCCTTCAGGAACAAAAAACAGCTCATAGAGGGTATTTAACAACTGGAGTCACCAGTACATCTAGTGGCAAAATGAGCATTTATATTAAAATTTTAAATAATTTATAGAATTAGGCGTTACTTTGCGGAGATCCATAATACAAAAGTAATAATAAAATTATTTTGCTTCATCGCGGATTATAGCAAAATAATTTTATTATTACTTTTGTATTACAATTTTAATTTAAAACTGTTTACCATAAATACCTTTTGAAAGTTGTAAAGCATAGATACATTTATTTAAATACTTATATATTTTTGCATTAAGCTGTGATAGCCCAGCGGTAACACCGTGCGGTTCTTTCGAGGAGGTCACGGTATCAAACCCGGGCAGACACCATTGAGTTTTCTCTTAAAACTTATGTGTCTAATTGATAATTGTAATTTATCACACGCTTTTCGGTGACTGAAAACATCGTGAGGAAACCTGCATTTCTAGAGAGTTCTGAAAATATGTGTAACCTACCAATCCGCATTGGAGCAGCGTGGTAGGTCTTAGCTCCAACCCTTCTCTCCAAAAACGGAGAGAGGCCTATTCTCAGAAGTGGGATAGTAACAGCCCGCTACTTACTTTTTTTATATTTCTGCAAGATGTACCTTATTACAAAAGGAAGGTAATAACTAATTTCACAAAATACAATTAAAATATATATTTTGTTCCAAATTCTATTGAGGTCGTGATGCATTATGATCGAACGATTTGATATTGATTTTCCTGTTTCGCTATAATCTGTCCACGTTATTACTGACATCGAGCTTACCACGGATGTACCTGTTCATATCCGTATCATTGTATGCATCGCAGCATCCTCATTTAGATCGCATAATATTTCCGTGCACGTCTTCTAAGCGCCAGATTTCAATGTCATAAAACAGAACACAAGGAATAATGCTTTTGTATGTATAGAATTCTTTGTTTTCGAAGAGGATTTTCGGGTTCGTTCGCTCGCCACATACACCTGAATCTAGGTAGAGCATATGTTTCATTTATGAAACACACATTTCAGAAAAATGTTATTTTTTTTTTTTAATAAATGGATAACAATTTAATTTACTATATGTTGTTGTTATGTATATTAGTTTGACATTTTTGAAGGCAGTATAGGCAGATTAATTTCCGTCAATCAAAAGAGAAGTTCCAACGATCAAAGGAAATCGATTAACAATTGCGTCTCGAACAATCGTTCGCAACAATAATCACTGCGCGGATACGTAGTTGAATTGATTGCCAGATTGGTCTGACAATATCCGATAGTCTAATTGAGACATTTTGCATAGCGAGGGCAGGATGTTAGTCGTTATTCGGCCGGAAAATGGAACTTAAAGGGGCTCCTAGGCTATGAATATCCTGACCTTTCTTATTCTATTTTTGTTGGCGAATCTAAACCAACGTATTAGCTTAGTCGCAATAAGTGTTGTTGCAAGGTTGAGGCACTTTCGATGTCGGTTAATCGGTAAAAGGGCGGGAGTCATGGTTATGAGAGATTACTATCTAATTCGTCACGAATTCGTATATCCTACATAGCCGAGGCCGACAATTAATACAAGCTATACCTACGACTTCGTTTGTATCAACTTAAATATTAAAACATCTTGCTTTTGACAAGTACTTTATTAAATTTTCAAATTATAATGATGCTACCACTAGTTTTGAAAAGTGCTCTTACCGAGAAAAACCAGGAAGAAATTACGCGGTTACTCTTTTCAAAAATAATAATCTATACATAGTCGTATTATAAAACAGAGAGATTAATTTTGTAAAAATCTACTGAATGGATTTTAATACGGCTTTTACCAAAAGATAGTAGTAGTATAAAGATAGTTAATGAGAAATGTTTAGGTATAATACATTACTGATACTGTAAGTTGACTGAAGCTCATATTCGTAACACACTGATTTCCACGCGGGCTAATCTGAAGGCACAGCTACTTGATATATTATAATGCAAATGTACTTTTCCATATTCCCGAAGAGAATGATTTAATGGTCCAATTTTCGTCACTATTGGTCAAGCGAATACGAATCTTTAAAACGTAACATACAGACAGAAAGATAGACAGACAGCCTTTCGCCTTTATAATATTAGTATGGATTATTTAATTATAATGAAAAGGATTTGGCCTCTAAACAGATTTTAAAGTAATGTAGTAAATCTAAACATTAAAAAAAACGGTGCCTAAATCTCTTTGTAGAATCCACAATTTGTAGAATCACAATTGGTAGAATCTGATACATTTTAAGACAGTTTATTCACTCAATCATTAACTCAGGCAATACGATAAAGTGGTACTTTGTAATATTGGTTCGTTTCTTGTGGTAACTTTGGATTCTCATCAAAACAGAAAAGAAACGACAGTTTGGAAAAGAGGCCAGGACTCACAGTATAAAACAACAATCTTGGTGCAACAGAGATCGTCAATAAGAAATCATAGGATATTTACTTTAACGATTGAAAATTACCAATTAACCCTATCAAGCTAAAATGTTACAAAGTACGACAAAAATTCTTATACTGTACAAAATCTATCATAGTAAGTAATTGGTACGAGTATATAGTGTACTCAAATACATACTTCATATTCAAGTGTTACGTAATTAAAGTGCGTCCAAATCATAAGAAATTGGCGTTTCAATGGGCCTGATTTATTTTGATGCAACATATTAAAATCACGACATTATATTTTCAGATATATAAATTTAAGATAAATTTAAATATTTATAAATTTAATAACGTCATAAGCCTGTAGTTAAGGTGTTTTAATATTAAAGCGTTTTACTTTAAATGTATTCAATTACTTCATTTTATTACTATTCAAATATTAAATGAACTCCATTATTACTCCTATGATCTTTCGGTCTTTTCGTAAGATTGCCTCCAACCTCCTCCGTGGACCAACATAATAATCTGAAACTCCAAGTATTTTACGTAATAATAATCGGTGAAGAGAAAACTGTGTGAATTTTGAAGAGATTGATTGATTGAGATTTAGCATTATAAAAGTAAACAGAGAAGAAGTATAGAGTAATTTATGTATAGGTGTTTAAAATATATTAAAAAGCAGTAGCTTTTCTTGCTTCCGTCATAATGACAAACATGTCTGTCGTTTTATTTTGCATTGATAATTTTGAACTATTATCATTTCGCTTTGTGGTCAGCTTTACAATTTTGTCGTTAAGTTTATCTCCTGATGATGCTTCGGTTGCAGGGCGACACGATTGTTGAGTTTGTGATAGTGATCATATGTAGTGCTTGTGTATTGTGGTGGCGGTGGTTCAGGTATGAAAGCGGATAGTCCACTCTACATTAAGCATTATATATATATATATATATATATATATATATATATATATATATATATATATATATATATATATATATTACGCGTAATTCTATAAATTATTATCATTTTTTTGAAGGAACATTATCGATCGGAGTTATAAAATAATGAATCAGTAAAAAAGGTCTAAAAGGGGCATCACCTATGCTTTCAGCCGCTTTCAGTGTATCACTTAGAACTGTTCTTAGCACAGACTTCTACCCACATTCTGTTTGCGAACATAATCCAAGACTTCCAGCTATTTAGCGCATTTTCACTATGGGGCAGCGTAAATTTATCGTTATGAGAATGAGAAATATATAGTATTGTACTCATGTACAAGATATTTACTACGCCGTGTGGTATCCGGCTGAATAGAAAAGTACCACCGTCATTTCTTACCGAGGTGTCTTAAAAGGCGACTAAGATAATTCGAAACGCCGTGTGGTATCCAGCTGAGTAGAATAGACCAACCTCATTTCTTACCGAGGTGTCGTAAAGGCGACTAAGGTAAGTTGACCCACCGTTTGGTATCCGGTTGAGTAAAATAGACCACCTTCTTTCTTACCAATGAGTCGCGAAATACGACTAAGGTAAGTTGACGTCAGGCAGGCGGCCGGACGGGCCAGGCAGTTTTTCCTGTACATTAAACCATTTTTTATAAGTTAGAATGGTTAAAATTTAGTAAGTTATCCTCAAAGTTATATATATATATATATATATATATATATATATATATATATATATATATATATATATATATATTTATATTTATATTTATTTATTTATATGTATATGTTAGTTCTATGTATAAAAGAATTATAAAAGAAGAACACTACCGTATGTGGTTTTGTTATATCTTAAACGTAAACGAAATTAAATAGAATGATGAATTTAAATTACTAGATCACGACATAAATCGTAAATTCCTTGGAAAGAAAGATGACATGTTAATCATTCATATTTTTCATACATAAATAAATACTTCTATATCTTAAGTGTTAATTGCTATTCAGTAAAAAAATAACTTGAAAAAAGACGTGTGGTAATTTTTCCAACATCAAATATTAGAACGCTATTAAATGTAGAATTTAGAGTAGCATTCATATTTGTAAAAAAAGGTAACATAGATTTTAAATTTTTTCTCCATTTTAATTTCCATATTTATTATTTTTATGTTTTCATTCTTTAATTTTTTTAAAGTTAATTAAAAATAAATTATCATACATATATCTATTATCTAGATTCATTCACACAAAAGCAACATTTTGGATCGGTTTTTTTATGCTTTTCCTAGTGTTTCCTTGCGAATTAGAATATATTACCGAATGAACCAAGGTGTATAAAAAGTATTACCGAATGAAAAATAACCTGATATAAAAACTTTCACAAAATTTTACTGCAAACTTTTAATACGTACTTTCAATTTGTAATTAACTAGGAATTGGGGTTAGCGTTGTAAAATAAAAATAAATATTGTTTATGTATTAAACGAATTTGTACAGCAAAAACATTTACGAGAATCAACGATTTAAGCCCCTATCAGGCGGCAACTTACCTTAGTCGCCTTTTACGACACCTCGATAAGAAATGAGGGTGGTTTATTCTACTCAGCCGGATACCACTCGGTGGGTCAATTTACCTCAGTCGCCTTTTACGTCACCTCGATAAGAAATGAGGGTGTTCTATTCTGCTCAGCCGGATACCAAACGGCATCACAAGAGATATATAGTTGTTTAGTTAATAAGTACCTGGCCGAGCTGTGCTCGGTAATTTTTAAAATGGTATAAAAATTTTTTTTAACAAAAACATTGAAAAGAAAAATTAAAAAAAAAATAATAGGGCAGGTGGGGCTCGATTCTAGGTATTTTCACGTCTCTAGACCGCCCGTTCCCCAAATGAACTACCATGACTTTATGTTTGACAGAGAAAAATTGTGATTGTATTCAATAAATTTCAAAAAAAATTTAGAGCTCAAAAACAGGGATAAAGCGACATTTTTTTAAATAAAACATACCTAGATCGATTTTGTCCGCCAAAACCCCTACATGCTGAATTTCACGAAAAACGTTGGAGCCGTTTCCGAGATTTTGAAAAAAAAATATATATGTGTAATAAAATATGTATGTATGTATATATAAATATAATATTAACATTATTGTTTGCTCTGATTAGAATACCAAAATTGTTTTCTTGCTAAAGTTTTCCTTTTAATTGTTTTAGGATGCAGAAGAATGGGCACAGAGACAGAATGGACCCATGGTCAACCCATCCTTCGAACCCGACGATTTCGTACCACAAAGGTATTGATTTGAGTTTACATATATAATTTATAGCGACTTTCATAACGTATTGAAATTTATAGACTTTATTACATTTCACATAAGAAAGGGATAATATGGTACCTACACCTAGTTAACTACTTTTATGTTAAATATTTATTAATTTATTAATTTTTATTTTTATTCTTTAGTTATTATTTAATTAGTTTTTTTTAGGCTTGTTTTTGTAAAATAGTTTAGTTTAGTAAATAGTATACCTAGTATATATTCAATATTAATTAAATAGTAAGATAATATACACCTAGTTTATACATTTTTGTTTAATTTTAAAGTATCAATTACACACAAGAAACAATTAATGATTTGGCACCTATATGGTGTATATATTATAACTGATCGCGGAACACACCGCTACAAGTTGCTGTGCAACATGTGTGCCATTTCGATGGGTTTCCACTAAGTGGACTTTATACGTTTTATACGTATTATACTGTATGTGGTTTTTACCATTGAACGCACCGTTACGATGTGTGCAGGCGACATGCGCCTTACTGAATATAAGAATTGGTAATTTATTATCAATGTTACCAGGCCTTGTGCCTTTGGCTAATGCCATATTTTATAGCTCCGGCTATTTATTATTTGGGCTTTGGTCCTCGATTATACACCAAGGCACCCGTGCCTAATATGTCAACTGTGGTTTTGTTGACTCCCGACAATAATGGGTTTATCCCATGATATTACGCCGCAGGCGCACTATAAACAGGTACCCCACCTATTCTCATATCCTATGGACGGAGCTCACCGTTGGTAGCGGGTGCGGAGCTACTGACTATCCCTCTCTTTTTATATTTTTCCAAATCGGAAGAATATAATAGATAGGAGACAGATACTACATTGCTAAACTTCTCTACAGAGTTGTTTAAGACTAGGTGTTAAGATCGAGTGAGTGATCTTTCTGTTGGCTATAACATATCCTATGAATTTTACGCATTTTTTTATCAAATTTTATAGTAACCTGTTCATGTATTGGCCATACAAGAATCTGTTCATGTAACGAATTTATACCTGTTGGACATATAAAGTCATGTAGAGTACATGTAAAATCTGTTCTTGTATTAGATAAATATAAAACCTGGTCGTGTATCGTACACTTATATTCAATAATTTATATTAATTTATGCCTGCTTTACGCCTCCAAACTGATGACAAACAACTGTTTTGTATTATAACAAATGATTTTATATAATGAACCTCCCTGTTGAGCAAAGTGATATAAACTATGAACGTAGGGTCTGACGGCTCGTTCTATATCACTACATATTATAAAACAAAGTCGCATATATCCTATGTACGCATAAAACTTTAAAACTACGCGACAGATTTTGATGCGGTTTCTTTTTAATAGATAGAGTGATTCCAGAGGAAGGTTTGTACGTATAATAACATTCAATACGGAGTAGAGAAATACTGTAATTTTTTGAGGTTTCTGTAAATAATTACATTTTTTCCTGCTTACATTGCAAACGCAAGCTAAACCATACGAGATTTATCAAAATGATGTAGTAAGTATTTGCACACCTTGAAAAGGTCTACAGAAAAGTCTTATGGATAACCCACAATAGCATTTTTTGTCATTTACTTTTTACGAAAAATAATGCCTTATGTTCAAAGCAATTTTTATACAATACAGCATTAATCCTTATCCAATTAAGTACCTTAAATAAATTGTTGATTTAATATAGATCAATATGACCGTTTATAGCATGTAATTTAAGTGAACATTTTCGGAGATATTACAGATTTAAAATGCCGTGAGGACGCCGCGCTTCACCCTATAGCACTTCGAATCTTTTAAGAGTTTTTTTAAAGACATTCTGTAATTAATTGTAAAAATAAAATACATAGGTAAAATGTAAAAGTAAATAAGTAAAAATGTACTATATGAGTTTAGATATTCCAAAGATAGCAGAAAATCGTCTTGGTATAGGGAGAGGAAATTGTTTTTCTCCAAATTTAACGCTTGCGGGCCACAGGCAGTAATGAATAAATCAAAACTACTGGATCAATTTTAATCATTTTTTTACACTGACTGACATGGGATATATATTTTATACCCGTGCGAAGCAGGGGCAGGCCGCTAGTTAAAGAATATGATATATTGAAATATTATTATAAACTATAATGTGATTATTATCACATTATTTTATTCTATTTACGGTTTTACTTGACTCCTTTGGGTTGATGGACACAAAGCCTCCGACGCTCTAAAAGTATTGAGTTATTACAAATCACAACGTAGTACGGGTCCTAGCCACTTAGACGAATCACGAGCCAATATATATTAAAAGTGTTAACGCCTTCGGCGCGGTTTTATGCATATCGCTGTTGGAGTGCGAGCGCTCTGGCGGTGTTTAAATGTTTTAAATTAATATTTATAGAAGACGGAGGTGGAGTCAGTTACAATTTGGTGCCGTGACCAGGATTTAAATATTATTAATAATATATTTCACATGGGATGAAGGGGAGACAGTTACAATGTGACAACATGTTTATGACATGTCGTGCCGATCCCACTTAGAGTGGGATAAGGGCAGAATGATGATGATGATCCTCTTTTTCTAAGACATGCTTAACACTAAGTTACGCTAAAATTATCCCTAGCGCTCAAAATAGGCCTAGTATGTATCTTGAACGCTAGTCTCTTCCGATTACATCAACCGTGTTATGAAGGTATGTATATAATTACTTATTAAGTATATAAACAAAAAGAAAAAATTATCAACTACCCTTTAATAACAAACGTGGTCAACCACGAACAGTTCACCTCAACGTAAGAACGAGATTAGTTGTAAATTAATAACTCTTATTTTTAATATAATTTAAAGTTTACTTATATATTTAACAATTATTACTTACTAGAATATGACATTCATGTACAAGTTAAGGTATGTCATGTTTTCCGTAACTTATTTTTAATATAATATAGACATATCTTATTTTGATTTAAAATTTATTTTAGTTAATAATAGAATTTAGTTGTATAGTATATTTAAATTTAATTTTCACTTAAGAAGGTTTATGTAATTGTACTGAATAATTGTTCAAGTTCCTTGTTAATCTAAAACCTTTTTACATTTAGCACTGTTCAGAGAATAAAATCTAGTATTTTATTTAGTTTTCTGTAGATTATGGGACCAAGGTAGCATTGGAATTTATTTATAAATTTTGTTTCCAATTGAGTTGTCGGACAAACGTTTTCTTTACGGCGAGTAAGTGTAAAAGTATGGTTATTAATTAGTTTTTTATGCTGAAGCGATATGGAATATTTTATAAATAGTTGTTTAACTGGTAACACATTACATTCAGAGTATAATTCCGTCGTTGGGTATCGAAATGGTTTAAAGGTCATAACCATAAGCTCCTTGCGCAATTTCGTTAGATGAGTCTTACGTAATCCACCCCAAGGTGTAATGCAGTACGATAAAATGGACTGAACTAATGACAAATATATCTACCCTTCTTTATAGCTTAAATTTGATATTTTTATTTGTGTAAATTGGTTGAAATATTAGGTAAAATAATGAGAATTTTTTAAAGGGTCAAACCGTCTATAAAATTTTTAATTGCCACCTAATAATAAGTAATTATAGTATTTTTAATGGCTTTTAAATACTACTCTGTTGTTATGTTACCGTTTGAAGGTGATAAAATATAGTAGATTATGACTGTTGCATAAAAAGGGTTCTTATAACACGAGTGAGTTATAAAAAACGAGCCGCAAGCGAGTTTTGTTATAGTATCACACGAATGTTATAAGACGAAGTTATGTACAGCGTCATAGACTAATTTAATATAATACGTAATAATAATTGTCAATTTATAATACGTAAAACAATATTCATAAAAACCAAACTTTTTTATAATTTAATATTGAAAAGAGTTTTTAAATGTCAAATGTTAGCGTCAAGGTGCAAACATCGATTGCGCATGCGCGTTGCGTCGCCGCGTACTCATTCATTGAAACTCCTTCTTTTTAAGGTAGAGGTTCAACCTCCTCAAAAAGTTATATTATGATACAGGTGTCCATACAAGACCTGTATCGTAATAAAACTTTTAAATTTTTTATTTTGGCCTCTACGTAATGTTTCTCATAAGAATTTTGGATTGAGTTTTATAATCTAAAATGATAAATAAACTTATGGGCTTATATTCCAGAAAACTGTTTAGGATTCTATACAAGAAGTATCTCGCGCCTTAAGCATAATTTTTATTGTGCAGTGTGCCTTGTTTTAATATCTAAGCCTTGACTATATTCTGTTTAATATTAACCTAAAATCAAAGTAGGTCACGTAATAAACATACATGAATGATTTTCAAGATCTAGAAATGTCAGTTTACATGGAACCACGTTGTAAATTGTATTTCAATGTTCACAAATATTAACAAGCCGAATAAACATACTTCTGTAATAAGTTGGTCTGAATTCTATCTGTTAACTTATATGTATTGATTTTACGAACGAGTAGGAAAATAAATTACTTATTAGTGTTCATTTATTCTTCTACCCTTATAATCTTAGTGTAGTTGTCAGTATAATTTTTTCTCTTCCATTCTCTGTTATCATTCGTAATCGCTGTCGCTATTCCTTTTATCATACATAATACATTCTCTCTTATTACATCTCCCTCTTACTACATATCTCTTTTTTTACTAGTATAAAGCACGAAATATTTGTGTTCTCGTCTATAAGCTCGGTAACATCCATGCCATCACCTCCAGCAAACCTAGCTATCGAAGCATCTAATAGTAGTCCCTCGAGGCTCGGGAGGAGACTGGCTTTCTCAAAACCTACAACGCTATGTATATTTATATATCCCCCCCCCCCCCCCCAACCTGCCAGCCAGACCAGTTTATTTCTATATTTTGTGCCCTCATTAAAAATTATTGTTACATAAGTTACAGTTGGATCTGAAAGTTAAGTATCATCTCTTTAATATTCTAATGGTGGATATAAAAGCTCCTACAGGTGCCCTGGGTCTAAAACTTATATTCATCCACTCAACCGCTCGATCATCGCGTTATCATCATTAGTTATGTACGTGGATTAGTTTAGAAATAAAAGTAGCCTATAGTACTCGAATTTTCTACTATCCTATCATGTATACAAAAAACTTATCTTTTCTCCAAAATAGTCTCGTACACTCTCGCGAAGTTGAAAAATTGATTTAATATTTAATTATAGTTTGTTTTATTTTTATTTCGTACTTAGTAGTTGTCTGTTGTCTGGAACCCTGTAATTAAATATCGAAGGCGGGGGTTGATATCTGCAACGCAGTTTTATCTTTTGCAGTATCATCGCTACCATTGTACAAGTAAAATCTGTAATTGTTCTATGAATAAATAAATTTTATTTTATTTCAAAATAGAGACCGCATGGCTGTAGATATTCCGTTTTCTGACAAAACCAAGCTTACTGCCCACAAACTCCCGGACAAAAAGTAAAATAACGAATATAAAACCATATTATGATTTCAATGTAATTTAAACTATTGGAAATGCAGCGTTGAAGGGCACTGAAAAATACATCTACAAATCAATATTTGCTATTATCCGTTTCCTAGTGAACAATGACAGCAGCGGAGTAAGTCGGACGTTTGATAATCTTAAACTAAAACTTACTACAGAAATTTTTAGTCTAGAATTACATTATATCCAATCTTTCGATAATTTTATTTATGTGCATAAATTTGATGTTGAATTTGATGTGCATAATGAGGTTTACATGTCAAATATAATTATTAAATTTCGTGTGTGTGAGTGATATAATCCTATCAAATGGTGACTTTAAAAAAAGAGTATCCATCGAGTATTTGAGCTAGTACGGTTTGTAGAAGCAAAATTCCGAATTAGTGATAGGTTCGTTAATAACATTTGTTGATGACATGAAAAGTTTGACTTGAATAAAGAATATTTTGAATTTTGATCGCATTTAAATTTAACTTTTATTAATGACAAATGAATGCGTTTTTTTCTGGGGTGTTGGAATGGTGACTCCACACCGCGGAACAGCGTAGATAGACCTTCAAGAAGGTCGACTGAGGAAAGTTCGTTGATCCAAGTGACGTATGAACTATGGAAATAAGTCGACATGCATCGATTGAAGAAGGAATGTTCATAGAATGAAATATTTTTTTGTAAATTACTAAGCGCTTTCTTCAATTGCGTCATTTGTATTATAATTTTACCGATTTAATACCATAGCGTTATTTATACTAGGATAGGGGAGCCATATCATATAATGTAGCCTATTTTTTCTTATTTTAATAATCTAATAAAATCACATAGACAAAGTGGAGCACACATCCTGGTTTACTTATTATGAAGTCTTTAGAAGTGAGGAACTGTCAAATAATTGTTCTTAATTTAAAATTTAAATCGAAACGCCTTGAAAATATTTTGCCTGAAATCTAATGTAATCAATATATTTCCAGCCTATCACCTGTTAAAGATGACAAGAAGAAACCTGGAGATAAAGGCATTTTCCTGGTTAACATGAAAGAGACGAATCTGCAAGAAGTGGAAGAATATGAGCCGTACGATAATAGAGTGGTGGAACATCCAACCACGTAAGTAAATTATTGACAATTAAAACAAAAGTAATAATAAAATTATTATATAATCCGCGATGAAGGAAAATAGAAAATATATAATCCTAAATGTACAGTGGATAATCAGTTTTCATACCTGATACATGCAGGATTCGTAAAAACACATGCACAAACCTCCACCACCACCACAATACATAAGCAGTACACAAGTCCACTATCACAAACTCAACAATCGTTTCGCCCCGCAACCGAAGCATCATCAGGAGATAGACTTCTGGAGACAATCTGTTATGCTGTTGGAGATCCGTATAAATAAATAAATATTGTTCTTGAAAACGAAGTTCTACTTCTAACTCATCCTGACGCAGCAACCTGCCAAACCAACCGTGCGAAGCCGAAGCACGCACTAGTTCAGTATAAATCTATACTAATATATAAAGCTGAAGAGTTTAATTGTTTGTTTGATTGTTTGAATGCGCTAATCTCAGGAACTACAGGACCCATTTCAAAAATTATTTCAGTGCAAGATATTTCATTTATTGTGGAAGGCTATAGGCTATATAACATCACGCTAAGATGAATCGGAAAGAAGCAGCAATAAAAAATAGTACGAAAACGGTAAAATTTAAAGCTTTCCTTGCGTGCGCTGAGATTGATGCAAAATTGTCCCCCTCTAAAAGTTTTAAATAAAAGTCCACGGCAGCATATGTGTAGCTTTTATGATAAACCTACTTTAACCATTTTCATGGTCCAAAAGACTATATTTTGGTTTAAATCTCTCCACGCGGGCGGAGCCGCTGGCGACTGCTAGTGTGGTATAACTGTGTATAAATTCATAATATTTGCGATATTGTACTGTTTGCAGATGATACATCATTAATTATTCATAATATTTGCGATATTGTACTGTTTGCAGATGATACATCATTAATTATTCATAATATTTGCGATATTGTACTGTTTGCAGATGATACATCATTAATTATTCATAATATTTGCGATATTGTACTGTTTGCAGATGATACATCATTAATTTTTAAAGTTAATAGAAATGACGATAATTTTGACGAAGTAAACAGGGGTTTATCGCAAGTAGCTCATTGGTTCAGGCTAAATAATTTGGTACTGAACTCAAATAAAACTAAATGTATAGAATTTGTATTGCCTAATGCTGCAAAAACAGCAAATAGGCTCTCTTTAAATAATGTGCCACTAAAAACAGATAATTCAACGGTATTTTTGGGAGTATCCTTGGATACAAAACTCCAATGGAGCACACACATAACAACTCTTGCAGGGAAACTGAGTTCAGCGGCCTACGCTGTTCGAAAGATAAGACAATTCACAGATGTTGAAACAGCAAAACTTGTTTATTTTGCCTACTTCCATAGCATTATGTCCTATGGAATATTGCTATGGGGTAAATGCGCGGATAGTGAAAAAATTTTTGTTTTACAAAAGAGAGCCATACGTGGCATTTATAATTTAAGACCGCGTGATTCCCTGCGAGAGAAATTTAAGGAAATAGGTATTCTTACATTTGCTTCACAGTATATTTTAAGCAATTGTATTTATGTACATAAAAATATAAAGAATTATAAAACGATAGGTGATGTGTACAATAGACAAAGCAGGAACCGACATAAGCTTGCGGTTCCTGCTTTGCGCCTTGCAAAAGTGCGAAACTCGTTTGTGGGTTTTGGTATAAGATTTTATAATAAAATTCCGCAATCAATTTCAGCACTGCCATTACAGCAGTTTAAAAACACTGTTAAAAAGAGGCTGATACAGAAAGCCTACTATACTCTTGATGATTTTTTAGAAGATAAGAATGTGTGGATATAGCTCTCTTTGAACCTGTACAAGACAGTAAAGACATAATGTAAATAGTATTAAGAATTATATTTTTAAAAGAGCAACCGCCGAGTTTCTTGCTGGCTCTTCTCGGTAGGAACAGCTTTCCGAACCAGCAGTAAAGTTGACGATTCAAAAGCACTTGTTTACAAGTTTATTTGAATAAAGAATATTTTGAATTTTGAATTTGAATTTGTGAAGCAATATCGTTAGATTATAATCGGTATTGACGCAATCTTAAGTTTGTATGTCGTAAAGTTACACTTGTTATCCAAGTTAATCTAAGTCTAGATTATTCACTTTGAATAGGCCAATTAAATCGAACCTGGTACTACGAGTATATTCATGCGTTCATAAACATAATCGAGTAACAGTCATCATTAAACTCATACGCTTATCCTACTCTAAGTGGTCCGGCACAACATGTTTTAAACATTTTGTTACTTAATTTGACTCGTTATTGTAGGACCGGCCTGTATGACGTCAACTTACCCAGTCGCTTTTTACGACACCTCGGTAAGAAATGAGGGTAGACTATGTAAAAAAAAAATTGAAAAGAAAAATTAAAAAATAATAGGGCAGGTGGGACTCGATCCCACCCAAAACCCCTATATGTCCAATTTCAGGAAAATCTTTGGAGCCGTTTCCGAGATTCTAAAAATATATATATACACATACAAGATTAACTCAAAAGATTAAATATTAAAAATATTACATAATATACATAGCAAAATTTATAGTCATACAATATTCGATAACACATACAACTTCAATATTCTCTTTTACATTTCTATTATCACAAATAACCAACCCCTTTTTTGCAAAATCTAATTTCCTTTCTCGTCCCAAATTGAAATTATCTCTATATTGCGCGATATCGTCCCATATTTTTT
The DNA here is from genome assembly GCA_947086495.1 of Morpho achilles. Lineage (NCBI taxonomy): Eukaryota > Metazoa > Arthropoda > Insecta > Lepidoptera > Nymphalidae > Morpho > Morpho achilles. The sequence continues at coordinate 8,006,783 of CAMTZB010000022.1, read as the reverse complement.
CTTATTCTTTTTTTTCAAAACTCTTATCAATGTTATGAGTTAATCTTGTATATCTGACTTTCAGAAATGGCTCTAACGATTTTCATGAAACTTAGTATGTAGGGGATTGAAAACTGCTAAAATATAAATAGAATGCAAAGGTTAATTTTGCTGTCAATTGAAAAATTGTAATAGCTCAATTGGGAACGGGCGGACTACATGTGGTTATTTGTTAGTGCGTGTTTGCTTGTGCTATATCATACAACATTAGTTTATATACACTACACCCACTAAGTTCCCGCCATCCACTAAGTCACCCAGGTGCTTATTTCCATATTTTAATTATAAAACCTTGCCACTAGGATAAATCTAAACTGGTAAAAAGAATGGTAGCTCTAGGAAAAACGCCTGCATACGCGATACTATATATTGGTTTTCATACTAACCTATACCTTTGCTTCCAGAAACACGGAAACGCTGCTGCATTTGTTAAAGGGAAGCCTGGGAACTGGTATACTCGCTATGCCGCACGCGTTCTCAAACGCCGGCTACGTAGTGGGGTCTATAGGGACTTTAATAATAGGCGTTTTGTGTACCTATTGTATCCACGTACTCATCCATTCCTGCTATGTGCTGTGCAAGCGGCTGAAGGTTCCCTCTCTGACGTATACTGCAGCTGCAGAGGCTGCGCTGTCTGAGGGTCCTGACTGGTGCAAAGCATGCGCACCATACGCTGCGTGAGTAAAGAGATTAATCCAAACTAGGTTTGATTTATATAGGCGACTTCAGTACGGTCTTTTTAGTACCTAATCCTCCCTTTTTTTTCAGCATTACTGTAAACAATGATTTTCTAGAACTTATTTTAATGTATTACAATGATTATTACTAATATTTGCACTATCATATTAAATACAATACGTACCTCCGATAAATAAAGATGTTTCTTAACGAACAGTCGAGTGAAGCCTTTTTAGGGACTTATATTGAAGTTTATCAATTTGTACCAATACCCCCTATTATTTCATATTACTAAAAGGTCCATTTTCTTTTTGTTTTTATTGGTGGTTTAATTTTTATTTTAATTCAATGGACTAATATCTACCTTTTTTAATTTTGGACTGCTGGAAGAGATTCCGATTCCGGAATAAGCTCGCCATTGCAAATTATGTTGTTTTTAATTAATTTATAGAATTAGGCGTTACTTTGCGGAGATCCATAATACAAAAGTAATAATAAAATTATTTTGCTATAATCCGCGAAGAAGTAAAATAGAAAATATATATAATGCTAAATATAAGTGGGCAATCGGTTATCATACCTGATACATGCAGGATTCGTTAAAACACATGCACAAACCTCCACCACCGCCACCACAATACACAAGCACTATATACGTTCACTATCACAAACTCAACAATCGTTTCGCCCCGCAACCGAAGCATCGTCAGGAGATAGACTCCAAGACCAAAATCAGTTCAACCCGACCCTTTATTTTATTTTGCCTGCGAACAAGTGTAACAAGCTTGAACTAGAAACCTTTATCTGCTCGTTAATGAGGGTGCCATTGTTATGTTTAATAATCTCAAGGTTTTCCAATAGGCTCAGCTTAAGTCCTTTATTCGAACACGTGGCTGAAAGGATGTTTTAGACGGTATGATTGAATTTAAATATTTAGCTATTTTATATGCTGGGGCGCCTATGTATGAGACAACTGGACGTATGGGGATATTATTTTTGTGGATTTTTGGCAAACCATACAACATCGGAGAGCGAGGATTCATCTCAGTGACCCTCAGTTTAGATGAGTTGGTGGGAAGTATATACTGAGTATTATTTACAATATCTTTAAAAGACTGTGTAAAGTTTTTGGTAGGATCTGAGGGTAACTTGACGAATTCTTCACAATGGATAACATCATTAACTTTTTCCAAATAAATGTCGCGTTTTAAAATGACCACGGTATTTCCTTTGTCGGCTTTAGAAATGACAAGGTTATTATTCATAAAGTTCCTAATGACCTTAGTTTCGAAGTATTGCACACGTGTTCGAATAAAGGACTTAAGCTGAGCCTATTGGAAAACCTTGAGATTATTAAACATAACAATGGCACCCTCATTAACGAGCAGATAAAGGTTTCTAGTTTAAGCTTGTTACACTTGTTCGCAGGCAAAATAAAATAAAGGGTGGGGTTGAACCGATTAGTATATAACTAAACTTATTTGGGTATTGCTTCGCTTTGCGATTTTGGTCGTGGAGTCTATCTCCTGACGATGCTTCGGTTGCGGGGCGAAACGATTGTGGAGTTTGTGATAGTGAACGTATATAGTGCTTGTGTATTGTGGTGGATGTTTGTGCATATGTTTTTACGAATCCTGCATGTATCAGGTATGATAACCGATTGCCCACTTATATTTAGCATTATATATATTTTCTATTTTACTTCTTCGCGGATTATAGCAAAATAATTTTATTATTACTTTTGTTTTTAATTATTTTTTATTTGAATTAATGCAATAAAGGAATTACTAACAAACAAATAAACAAACAAACCCCAGAATTATATTTTGTTTATCATGGCACTCTGATCAGTAAATTTAAAAAAATACATGCGTATATATTTACAAAATTTTATTATTTTCTTATAATCCGCGATAATCTATCGTCGAATATACCAATATAATATTACCCTTAGACTATTTTTCTGTAAGGTTCTAATCTAAACTTTTATAGGTAATTAGGTAATTAGGTAATATAGGTAATTTAATATCCAATATCATTTTCTTATTTACAGGCACATCGTAAACGCGTTCCTGCTCATATACCAAATTGGTACGTGCTGCGTGTACGTTGTATTTGTATCAGAGAACATACAGTTCGTGCTAACCAAGCAATTCGGCATACAAGTCACTGTTATAGAAGTTATGACGTACATTTTAATACCATTAGTGCTTATTAACTGGGTACGAGATCTGAAGTACTTGGCGCCGTTCTCCGCGATCGCCAATGCAGTCACCATAGTAAGCTTCGGGATAATTCTGTACTACATATTCAGAGAGCCACCAACGCTCGAAGGGAAATATCCAGCCGGCAGAATTGGAGATTTCCCACTGTTTTTCGGAACTGTTTTGTTTGCTTTGGAAGCTATCGGTGTGGTAAGTTAATTTATTTTTCCTAATTAAAGTTGTATGTTTACTTGCAAGTGGCTGAAATGAGTTTATTTTTATAAAAAAAAACTGTTACGATTAAGGGATATCTAGAATACACCATGCGCTCTCCGGGAAACAAAAACATCGTGTGGAACCTTTATATCCCTAAAAAATACCTGGGATATATATTTTACTTATAGGGGGGTAAGGGGAGTACGCGTAACAACTAGTGCTCCCAAATGCCAACCTCACCTGCACGCGGTGCCCCCTGCCAATAACAGACGAGGCTATGGCGACCGATTGATGGCGGTATAACCATCCAATTAAGCTGACTTAAAATCCCAGGCCAGAGGTGGGCAGCAGCGCCTCTAGTGTCGAATGAGTCAGCTCTGCGGTCACCAACCCGCTTGCCCAGCGTGGTGACTATGGGCAGCAACCCCCATATGGAAGTGTCCAGAAAGTTCCGGCCCTCAGTTCCCGGCAGCCCCACTATTCCCGATTACGGCAGCGGTCGCGGTAACGGTGGGGCGGAGGGTGCGAAGAATCACCGGGTTACGGTAGGCTGCCAACCAACGATCTATTTGGCAACGTATAATGGACGAACGTTACGGCTGGACCATCACCTCACCGAACTAGAGGTAGAATTAAGTCGTATAAACTGGAGTATTCTTGGGTTATCTGAAGTCCGAAGAGAGGGTGAGGATACGGTAACCCTAGATTCCGGTCACTTATTCTACTTCCGTGAAGGTGATAAGGTCTCCCATGGTGGTGTCGGTTTTCTGGTTCACAAGACTCTCAGTAACAACGTTGTAGAAGTCAGTAGTGTGTCGACCCGGGTAGCGTACCTTGTACTTAAACTCACCGACAGGTACTCCCTGAAAGTGATACAGGTATATGCGCCGAACTCTGCACACTCTGACGACGAGGTCGAATCCATGTATGAGGACATATCTCAAGCTCTGCATGGCACTACGTCAGCCTTCTACAACGTTGTTATGGGAGACTTCAATGCTAAAGTGGGAGTACAAAGACGCGGAGAATCGAAAATCGGATTGCATGGATTAGGGCACAGGAATCAAAGGGGGCAAATGCTAGTCGATTTCCTCGAAATGCAAGGTCTCTTCTTAATGAACTCTTTCTTCAAGAAGAAGCCTCAGAGACGTTGGACTTGGCAAAGCCCCGATACTTTGACAAAGAATGAGATAGACTTCATCATGACGGATAAGAAGCACATATTTAGAGATGTCTCTGTGGTCAACAGGTTTAATACAGGTAGTGATCACTGACTTGTACGAGGCACTTTGAATATGTGTTTCAAGGCCGAAAGGTCCCGTATGATGAAGCCTACTCTCCGACCTACGCTGGCCCAAATAGACTGTACGTCCGAGCAGTTTCGATTGGAACTCCAGAATCGATTCGACTGTCTGGAAACCACTAGTAATGTGAACGAGATAACCGACAACGTGGTGAAAACGGTATGTGCACTGGGTCGAAGGCACTTTCCGCCGACGAGTCGAAGCAAGCAGTCCAAACTTTCTCCCGAAACCCTGGATCTGATGAGACAGAGACGTGAAATGCCGTCCGCTCAAGTTGCTTCGCCAGAACAGAGAGCTCTTTCTAAGAGGATACGAAAACTTGTACGCAGAGACCTCCGCTGCTCAAATACACGGGCTATCGAAGCCCTTATTGAGCGGAATAGGGGGTCGAAAGTATTTCAAAAACCTTTAGGAAGAAGTCATCTATCGAAGCTTAAAACAGAGGACGGCAGGACAGTTGTCTGTCGCTCTGAGATCCAGAACGAGGTCGAGAAATATTACGGATTGCTTTACTCGTCGAGTGCACATAAGCCTAGTACCCGCGATACCAAGGATCCACGAGCACCACTGTCGCGCCATTATACAGAAGACATTCCGGACATTGAGAGTGGTGAGATTAGTTTGGCACTCGAGCAACTTAAAAACGGAAGAGCCCCCGGTGACGATGGGATTACGGTTGAGCTGCTAAAGGCTTCTGGACGTCCTGTCCTCAAAGCCTTGGCAGAGCTCTTTAATACCGTTATCCATACAGGCACTACACCGGAAGCGTGGTCTAGGAGCGTGGTTGTCTTGTTTTTCAAAAAGGGTGATAAAACACGTTTGAAAAACTATAGACCAATCTCGCTCCTGAGCCACGTCTACAAGTTATTCTCGAGAGTCATAACGAATCGTCTTGCCGCCAGACTTGACGAATTCCAGCCACCGGAGCAGGCCGGGTTTCGAAAAGGCTATAGCACTGTAGACCACATCCATACTGTTCGGCAGATTATACAGAAGACTCAAGAGTATAACCAGCCGCTGTGTATGGCATTTGTGGTCTACGAGAAAGCCTTCGACTCCATTGAGACCTGGGCTGTTCTGGAATCTCTGCAGCGATGTCATATCGACTGGCGATATATCGAGGTGTTGAGATGTATCTACAATACGGCAACAATGACCGTTCAAATCCAGGACCAGCGAACCAGACCTATTCACCTTCAGCGCGGGGTGAGGCAGGGAGATGTAATATCTCCGAAACTGTTCACCAACGCGTTGGAGGACGTCTTCAAAACCCTGGACTGGACTGAACGAGGCGTCAATATTAATGGAGAATACATCTCACACCTTCGTTTCGCGGATGACATCGTCATCTTCGCAGAGACGCTGGAAGACTTACGCGAAATGTTGAATGGCTTAAGTGATGCCTCCAAGCGAGTTGGTCTTGGCATAAACTTGGACAAGACCAAGGTCATGTTCAATGATCTTGTCGTGCCAAGACCAGTATCAGTGAATGGAACTCTTCTCGAGGTTGTGCAGGATTACGTCTACCTAGGCCAGACTATCCAACTCGGCCGCCACAACTTCGAGAGAGAGGCTGAAAGGAGAATTCACTTGGGCTGGGCAGCATTTGGCAAACTTCGTCAAGTCTTCACGTCCGAGATTCCGCAATGCCTGAAGACCAAAGTCTTCGACCAGTGCGTCCTACCTGTGTTAACGTACGGCGCCGAGACGTGGACACTGACAGCGGGACTAGTCCACAAGTTCAAAGTCGCTCAGCGTGCCATGGAGCGAGCTATGCTCGGAGTGTCTCTCAAGGATAAAATCAGGAATGAGATTATCCGAGAGAGAACCAGAGTAACCGACATAGCTAGCAGAATATGCAAGCTGAAGTGGCAGTGGGCCGGTCACGTCTGTCGCAGGACTGATGGCCGTTGGAGCAAAAGAGTCCTGGAGTGGAGACCGCGTCTTGGCAAACGCAGTGTAGGGCGCCCACCGTCTCGCTGGACCGACGATATCCGGAAGGTTGTTGGGGCCAGGTGGATGCGCATTGCGGAGAACCGGGATGTCTGGCGCAGACATGGGGAGGCCTATGTCCAGCAGTGGACTGCGAAAGGCTGATGGATGGATGGATGGATGGATATATTTTACTTATTCAACCGATACACGTCTATTGCTGCATATCTTATCTTCAAGGGATCTTCACAGCACACGAACTTTGTTGCTTAGATCCAGCGCCGGTAGTCTTTTTGAGGTCATCAGTTCACTATACCACAACCTCATAAGCATCTTTAGACCCAAACTCCTATTGGTTGGTTGGTTACAAAGATGTAATTTGTCACCTATTGCAACTTAAACTTAACAACACGCCGAGTTATATCGGTGGTTATGTTTCTTCTACGGATCTACTCATTCCTGATTTGATCACATAAAGGTATTCCAAGCATATCATAACCAAAATATCGCTCATACAATGACTGCACTTTTTTATGAGGCCCACAGTCAGCTTGCAAGTTTTGGATACATCATTAGCATTACGCACCTGGGATACATGTAACTTACGAATCTATTCCTATTGCTATCACCATGGAGAGCGGAGGCCTTTTACTAAGGCCGTGGGATAGTAAATTATTAAATAACTATTTTTCTATTTTTGTACTCAAATAATTAACAAGCTCTGTAAGATTCTTCGTCTATTATTGAACTATATATGCGGTTGGGCGTAATATGTTTTATATCGTCACTACATGGGAATGGTCAAGCGCAAAACCATCGAAGAGTATGCAAAATGGGGCAAAAAACATAAGAAACACTATTAGCATTGTAGAACATCGTCTTAACGGTATCCTCCTCAAAGCAAGTCTTACAACATGAAAACCTAGACTATAGCACAACATTTTTTGACATTGCAGATTCTACCATTAGAGAATGAAATGAAGACCCCAAAGGACTTTGTTGGAAAATTCGGAGTGTTGAATCGGGCAATGATTAGCATTATCATCCTTTACGTGGGAATGGGTCTGTTCGGTTACCTACAATACGGCCATAACGCTGCTGGCAGCATCACGTTAAACCTGCCTTCCGATAAGGAAACGTAAGATATTTTCTCATTAAATTATACACATTTCTGTAGCTCAGAATTCATTTCAATTATTAGGTGTAAGGAATCAAAACGTTTAAAATAAAAGTTTAAAATGAATGACGTATTTAAATTGCATTCATGCTGTATCTGTCTACGTAGCTTGTAAAACACCTTGTGCGTTTTTTAAACGTTCCTATAGGTATATTAAATTCTCATTAAAAGAAAGACCTATGACATCGCGGACTATTTGTAGCCCTTTAAAAGAGGAATATCGACTCTATTGCAGCCTCACCTAGTAAATTTGAACTAAAACCATATGCTGAACAGATATTCGTAATTTATCACACTTTCCGATGAACGAAATCTTCGTGAGGAAACCTGTAAATCTTTAAACAATTCTGGGGACATGTGTAGCCTACTAACCCGCATTGGAGCAGTGAGTTTTAGCTTCAATCCTTCTGTCCAACGGAGAGAGTAGATCTATGCTAAGCTTGTAGCAGGATAATAAGAGGACGTAACTTTACTTATTACGTTTTAATTAATATAATTGTTTTTTTTCGTGTATTTTTATTTTGAAGTGTGTTCAGTTAATAATAGTTTTGATGTTTTGTTTTCTGTAAAACCACCACTTGGTTTTACACATAATAAAACACGTGCATTATAAATAATTTTTTATTTTCTTTCTTAACTTTTCCTTATGTATATACGTTTTTTGCCTTTAGACTGGCCAGCGTTGTTCAATGCCTGTTGGCGTTTGCAATCTTCATCACCCATGGACTTGCATGCTATGTCGCTATTGACATTCTCTGGAACGAGTACATTGGTGTTCGGCTCCTCAACAGCAACCACAGATTCCTTTGGGAGTACATACTGAGGACGATCATTGTGCTTGTAACATGTAAGTATAATTTGATATCTAAAAAAATGTTAACTTTTATTCCACCTTAATTCCGTGGACGAGGTTTTGGATCTTCTTGTAATAATTTCTTGTGTTATATGCACCGATTCGCGCGCAAGCTTGAAAATGAGCAGGATCAGTTCGGATTACTATGGACTCTTAAGCGCACCGCGGCAACTCAAGCTCGAGCGACTTTACGAGAAATGAAGAATTAGTCTAGTTTTGACACGAGTTGTTTGCTGTTTCTTGTAATTTTCTTTCTACAACTTCCGTTACGAAGGAAATCATAGCGAAGCCTATCTGAAGACAAACAGCAATCTAAATTACAGGTTTGTTTCAAATAAACACGAGAGCGCTTCGCTTCGTCATTTCTGTTACAAACAGCACGGTAATGGAATTCTCGCCTGGCGTCTCTTTCCTAATAAAAGCATCTTATAGGCATGCGTGTTCCAGACTGTATCATCGCCTCGCCTCGCTTATTAAACAATAAAAAAAGAGAAGGATATTGTAATCGCGTGAATATGCACGCATTCAGACAACTTACTAGGATAGCTTTATATATTATAAGTTATAATTAAATAAGTTTCGCTTCACTGTTGTATTAGGGTTTCCTGTAAAGATAGTGATAAGCTGAAAATAAATAAATAAAACTTCGATTTAATCGTGAATGTTTTGACTTTTCTTGATTTTAGATCATGCTACATGCTAGCAAAAGTGACATCCCGGTCATCATCTTCTTCTTTTATTTAACTTGCAATATATATATGTGAAGGTGGAATCTTGCAAGTTAAATTTGACCCATTACCCGGTATCCGGTTGGCTGAAATTTTACATACCGGTCCGGTTCTGATGACAATGCATGTTTATTGATCAGCATAACCTGATGCTACTAGGATTGACAAGTAAACAACTCAACGGTTAATAGTAGGGATATGGATATGAAATGTTGTGTAAACTTTTTTAACTTGTCCTGTATATTACGTATAATTTATGAACAATTTTTTGCGATTTTACCTAGATTTACATTTACTTTTCACTCGTAATTGCAGCAACATATACTTGTAAAAGACTGAGAGTGATCAAGAGCATTAACTCTTTTTTCCAGTTGGGATCGCAGCTGCAGTACCAGAACTGGATCTATTCATCTCACTGTTCGGCGCTCTCTGTTTGTCCGCACTCGGTCTCGCCTTCCCGGCCATCATTCAAAGCTGCACATATTGGTACTACGTGTCTGAATCGGAACGGACCCGTATGATGATAAAGAACGTAATCGTAGTTCTATTGGGGATCCTCGGCCTGGTCGTTGGTACCTGGACATCATTGGAGGGCATCATAGTGAAATTCTCATCCCATACTGCCCTCAACGCCACCGATATCAGTTATGTCAACGAAACCAGCATAACTCTACCTTGAACAGTATGCGACAATAACAATTGCCAGTGCCATTTCTGTTATAGAACCGTCCGTGGCATAAATAAGTACAATTTTAAAACCAAGAGTTCCGCTTTTATCGGTCGTACTTCTACCTAGTAGTACAGGTTGTTTATTAATAAGTTATGTTTTATTTTATTAGCTTGTTATATATCTAATTTTAATAGATATATAAATTATAATTACAAAGATTGCCAGTTCCGCATCGTAACTCGTCGAGTTATATCCGTGACACCGGTTATATCTATGATTTACTTCATGATTAATTTGGTACTTCCATAGAGCTATTAGACTGGCCCGTTGGCGCAGTGGATAGTCCTGCCTTCGGCTCTACGAGTCAACATTTTCTATAAATGAATTTGTTGGCCTTTGAGTGTCAGTGTATGTAGTGGGTATATATAATATATATATATATATATATATATATTATATATATATTTAACTCATTATTAAAGATAAAGATTATTTACTTTGATAATATTTAAGTTTAAGATAGCTTTAAAATTAATTTAGTTAACGTCATTAACTAAATTTAAGAGCTTACCTATTTTAAGGTAAATCAAATGGTTGATTCAATACAGCATCAAAAGCTAGAATTATATTTAAGTTGATTAAATTAGTTTAAAGTTAAGTAAACATTAAAAGTGTTTGTAATAGTTTCAATGCAATTCTGATTGGGTGTGAATAGTAGCTATTCAGTAAATAGACTTTATCTACTCTGATACTATAATACAAAGATTATAAAACTGAAACCAAAATTCTTATGACAAACATTCCGCACAGGCCAAAAATTAAAAAGTTTTACTACGATACAGGTCTTGTACGGACACCTGTATCATAACATAATATTTTAATCATAACCATACACCTACACAACCTCCAGCTGGACCGAGGCTGTTGAACTTGAACCTCTACCTTAAACTACTTTTAAAAAAAGGTTTCAATGAACGAGTCCGCGGCGACGCAACACTCATGCGCAATCGATTTTGCGCCTTGGCGCTAACATTTGACATTTAAAAAATCTTTTCAATATTTTAAGAAAGTTTGGTTTTAATTAATATTGTTTTACGTACTATAGTATGAGAGTAGATAAAGTAGTGTATGACACTGAACATAACTCGGTTTTATAACACTCGTGTTATAAGAACCCTTATTATGCAACAGTATCATAATATACTATACTGTGTTAGCTACGGTATACCATTATAAAACATTGCTTAATATAAGATAACTGTTGAATTATGAATAATAAATTTTAATTATATTTATGAAATAAGTATTATTTAAAAGCATATTTGTGAAGTATTTCATACTGTGATGTTATTAATAAAACGATTCCACCTATAGTGGATAAGAAGTATACGAAAGCAAAAAAAACCCTTTCCAAATTAAAACAAAGTGCATCAATTATGCTCGTACCATAATCGATAAATAAATAACAGATAATAAATATTAAAATAACGAAAACAATGCGCGTAAATATCTTTCATCTTTTTATTGTCGTTTGTTGATATTTATAAATTTATTAGGCTAAACTTAGGTAGATTTCAAAGCGTACATACATACCTAATTTGCGTACATACCTAATTTATAATATTGTTATAATTAATGGATATAAAATCAGCAAAAAGCTGCTGAAGTGTCGACGCTTTACCTCGCAGCAAGCAAACCAACATAGTATTTAACACAAAAATGGTAGTTAACATAGCCTTTAAGAAATTATAGTATTAGTGTCAGTGAGAATTTATGTCTAGAACGGCATTTGTATAGTATAAGAAGTGTAAGTACAATTCAAATTTTATTTGTAGATATTAAACTGTATCGACTCGAAGATATATGTATTTCCTCGCCAAGTTGGTTACCGACATATTATTTATAGCTGACCGGACCGATGCACATGTTGAACGATGTCACAGATGATTTTTATAATATTTTGTAATTTATATATTTAAATTATTAATATGTAATCACTTAAACAAAATTTCTGATATTTTTTCTTATAATCAAAAGTTTATAGTCTGTTAAACAAATTTTAATATTAAAAAATATATATATATGGAAGAGTTTTTAAATATATAAATAAATAAATATAAGTTATATATTTTTTCATACTGCTTATGTTTAAACGTAACTATAATTAATATACAATTAATGTAAAAATTAATATTTATTCATTTTACATCAGTTATATTCATGTTTCGAAAAAATAAATCGATATTATATTTCTTCATACTTGGTATCAAGTATTTTATATTTATAAATAGGGTATAGTGTAGTACCAGAACTGCAAAGCGATATTTAATATATCCGGTCATATATTTTATTAATCTGTGATGTTTAGAGTAATAAAGATATTATGTGTAACATGATTCACTTGATTATGTTCAATATGACGTGTTTTAGACGTCTGGGTAGCTGATATTATGCTCAGCACTTGGAATCGATTCCCTATTAAATAAAACGTATTCAATAGAAACTTCTTTTCTTTTAACACCTACTTAATACTTACTAGTTTTTTTTCCTCGACTTTTCTGGATGGACCAATGAAGTCCATGTCAAAATGTATCAACACCAAGAAATAAATTAACGTTCGGACGTTAAAGAAAACAAACACAGACTTTCATTTACTATGCATAAATTAAATTTATCATAACACATTTAAGAAAAATGCTTTTCCTTAGGAGTAATTTTGTAACAAAAATTTGTTGGTTCTTCGAGCCTGGGTGTATACAGTCGTGGTCAACTAATTAGGGACATGCAAGAGAGTGAAGAACAATAACCGGTTATGTACATACAAATATAAAATCCTATTGATTTCTCAGTAATTATTATTTGCATAATTTCGTCCGATTATTATGCTTTAAATGGCTGTAAATAAAAGAATAAATAAATAGAAAAAAGTATTTAATATCAAAGGTTGAACATGTATTCAATTTTAAGGTATAATTCTGTAGCTGGACATTTAATTAAGGACAGTAAACTATAATGAAAAATAGGGTTAAACAAAACTAATAATCTGCAGTATTATAATATCTTTAACAGCTCCATTTTATTACGTGTAAAATCAGTACCCAGTAGCAAAACCTTTGTAATTAATAAAGTAATTACCGCTTGACACCGATGTGGCATAGACATTATCAGTTTCTGGCATGTTTCGACAGGAATGTTTGCCCATGCCTCACAAAAAGCTTCATTAAGTTCATCTAAAGTTGTGGTACGATAAGTGGCTACTTTTTTCTTGATTTCGTGCCAAAGGTGCTCGATTGGGTTAAGGTCCGGGCTATTTGCTGGACAATCTAGCACCGATACCGACTGACTGGTAAGAAACGACTTGACTGAACGGGCGGTATGTTTCGGGACGTTATCATGCTGAAACGTCCATATAATAGGGAGATGCTCCTCAGCATAGGGAAGCATCGTTTCCTCCAATATTGCCTTGTATTGATGTTGGTCTAAGTTACCCTGAACTTTCCTCACAGGTCCCACTCCACGTCCAGAAAATGAACCCCCCATTTTAATGTTTCCACCGCTATGTTTCACCTGCTTTTTTGTGAATCTTGGATTTATTTCCGCTTTTACTGGACGCCGTCGTATTGCCTTCCATCTGAAGAAATCAAATTAACCTTGGTCTCGTCAGAGAATAATACATGTCGCCATTGGGCGTAGGTCCAATGTCCATATTTACGTGTAAACGCCAAACGAGCATTTCCATGTTCTTTCTTCAACAACGGTACTTTGCGAGCCACTCTTCTGAACAACCCTGCTTCTACCAGACATCGTCGAACGGTCCTCGCTGAGACACCAGCTCTTTCGTCTGTCCTAAACACTTCGTGTTTAATTAAAATAGAGCCTAAAAACGGTTCTTTTTTAGCTAACCTGGTTATCATTCTATCTTCTTGCGGAGTTGTTTTTATCGATTTTTTTGTTCTGGGCACATTTAAAGCTGTGTTATTGCGTCTGACATGTTGCAGTGCATTGTATACCATAGTTTTTGAACAATTTAAATGTTCTGCTATCCTCCGGTATGACCAACCATGCTCGACAACAAACTTCATGATAATTTTTCGTAGTGTTGGATCGCAACTTTTATTTTTACCCATTTTTCTTCAAAATATTTTTCAAAACTTAAAATAAATATCGGGATTGCCGCCAAAACTACCACGAAACAATAAGAGAAGAAGTAAAAAAGTATTGAGATTCAAATTTTGAAAATAGAACGCAATATATCAGTGTCCCTAATTAAATGGCCAGCCAGCATTATTTGAACAAATAGCACTACGATAATCTATCAGCTATACTGTAAAAAGGTTTTATGTTTAGGAAGTTGTTATTGTTTGTATAATCGGGCACATAAATGACTAATTATACTTACATGTAAGAGATATGGAATATGGTTTAGACTCGTTGGAAAATAAAAAATAAATTCACAATTCGGTCTAACCAAAGAGTCTCCCTAATTAGTTGACCACGACTGTATATGTATAAGTATATATTTAAAATTATATAGGTATATATTAACCAGTTGTCTCTCACCCATAAAACAAGTAATAAATTACTTAGGAGACGGACGACCGTGTGTGTAAGTGACCCATATGTTTATTTATTTATATCTGTTCCTGTATATTGTGAGTTCATACTTTACGATCTCAAGATTACGACATTGCAAAATTATAGACAAATTTTAATAATTATATTTTTATTAACTCAGCAGAAAAAGAAATGTTCATGGATGATGGACATTTCGAAAAAATTCATCTTACTTGATAGATCTTAAAAGGAAAATATATTTCGGATACATGTAACATTACTTACATTGATAGCTTACGTATACACAACATACTGAGATGTAGGTAATCCAAATATGTCTAGGTATTATTTATTTTAAAAATACACTCAGGTAAGAAATTATATAAATTAAAAAATAACTCGACTCTTTTCAGCAAAATCTATCACGCCAAACTCTTTGGTCACTACAAAATGGATTCAAAGGTACAAATAAAACACGATAACTCATACAAAAGTTTATTAACTGAAAATATACTTGAAAAAATACAGAATAAAATAAAACACTCAGTCTTCTGTTTGTGAAATCATTAAACTAAACAGGTAACAAAAAAGATAACCCACCGCGTGGTATCCGGTTGAGTAGAATGGACCACCCATTCTCACCGGTCGGGAAATACTTAGTCAAATCATATGACAACATGTTTATAACATGTTGTCACATGATTTGGTTACTGGCCTACCCCACTTAGAGTGGGATTAGGTCAAGAGGATGGTGAGGTAACAAAAAAGGGCGATAAACAAAAACGTTGCCTGATAAAAAGAAACACTCAGGTCTTTTCTATAAAAAGAAAAACACTTATACTAAATAAGGTAAATACTCTATCGGGCGAATTGTCAACATTATCTGGTCAATTGGTTAATTGTTTATTTTTTTCTATGACCTGTTGCCTATTGCCCATAAGAAAATCTATAATAGATATTAAATATCTCTATTTAAAAAGCTTGTTAAACAGCATTTGAATTTGTGATTTATACACATTGTTTTTAATTGAATCATATTGAAAGTACCTGGGTGGATGTATGCTGATGGAAAATGATGTATGCTAATGCTAAATGGAAAATCGTTGGAGCCGTGTCCGATAAATATGTGTGTATATATGTATGAATATAATGTATGTATTCATATATTTATTATTATTATTATTATTTAGAAAATTACTAAAAACAACCTCTAGGGTTTTATATCAAAAATATACAACATAAGTAGGTACTTCTTGGCACTAAACCTATATGTAATAGTTTTTTGGTATTTCATCATAATTAAAGGCACTTAGTATCACTATCACAATGGAACAAACTAATATAAAAAATCCACAGCCAGATTCGCATAACATTTATACCAGTGTTTTGTATTTACTTGGCGTCATATCCAGGTAATATTATACGCAGGGCACACTGGAGTTACTCGTTGACCTGCATTTCAAAATCTTCCAAACTCTGACGGCAGTGTGGGCAAATTGCCGACTTTATTGCTTTGAAAGCTCGTTGCAGACATGTCTGTAAATTATTAAAATTATATTTTAATTTAAATTACAATTACTTGAAAAAAAAAGATGGATGGATTGTGAGAAAAATGATATGCATGTGTTAAAGGAGTGGCACCAGAGTTGACGAATGATAGAGGAGAATTTAAGAAGAAGATATATTGTGCCAACTCCACTTAGAGTGGGAAAAGGGTGAGGGAATGATGATGATGATTTAAATTACAATTATTTCGAATTAAACTACACAATTACCTCAGATTTCTGATTAACGAAAAAAAATGCAACTATAAGAAAGTTATAAGTATGTACTGTTTTATGTAGTATGTACTTTTTTATGTATATTAATAAAAACATCACAATTCTGTTAATATAACTGAAACATTCTACTATATTTAAAAATTATATTATGTATAGAAAGTAAAAATGCAATAAGTTGTAATACTTGTGTGTGCTTTTATTGAGTTCGGAAGTAACTTGTAGAATTAGGCGTTACTTTGCGGAGGTCCAAAATACAAAACTAATGAGAATACTATTTAGCTATAATCCGCGATAAAAGAAAATATATGTAATACTAAATGTAGAGTTTACTATTCGTTCTCATGCCTGATACATGCAAAATTTTTAAAAACTCGTGCACTACCCACTACATTACAAAATCGCATTTTGTCTATCTCCTGAAGATGCTTCGGTTACGGGGCGAAACAATTGTTGAGATTGTTATGGTGAATGTGTGCGGTGCTTGTGTATTGTAGTGTTATCGGTGTCGGGTAGTGCATAAGTTTTTACAAATTCTGCAAGTATGAGGTACGAAAACGAATAGTACTCTACTTTTAGCATTACATATATTTATTTATTTTTATTTTATTTATTTATACATTATATATATTTTCTTTTATGGCGGATTATAGCATAATAATACTCCCATTAGTTTTGTAAGTTCGGAAGTGTTTAATGAGGTATATAATTAGTAACTTATCCCACTCTAAGTGGGGTCGGCACAACATGTTATAAATATGTTGTAAATGATTTGGCTTAGGTATTTTACGACCGGCCGCCTGCCTAACGTCAACTTACCTTAATCGGCTTTAGCGACACCTCGGTAAGAAAGAGGGTGGTCTATTCTACTAAACCAGATACCACACAGTGGATCAACTCTGGTGGTTTTCTCAGAAATTAAAAATTATCAAAATTAGTTTGATTACCAACATTTAATAATCTTGCTTGTAAAATATGTGTATATTATAAATTTTAATATAAGAACGACATACTTTTAATGTGCACTTGTTAATAGAATTTTAAATAAAAAAATTATTGGCATACCGTCCCATTGGGATGTTCGGAGATATCGAGCGGTTCTTTCCATAGTCTACTGTTGAGTTCATCAGATTCTATTACCTCCATCAGACTTGCGCTGATATTATTTGATCTTTTATCCGACTTAGCGTCTGTAAACAAGCGAAATTATTAATATTTCAACGATAATAATAAGTTAACCATGCAAATAACAATATTGCTCGACAGCTTTTAGGAATCTCGCTCAACACTAACTGTCGAAGACTCTTATGATGGAATGACTTAAGGAGCTTGGAAGCGAAAACGAAATAAAATTCTACAAACGGTACATATAGGAGTCAGGGTAATTCACCGTAAAATTATTGATGCTAAGAAAAAGATTCAAGTTAAGGAAAAATACATAAACGAAGTCGCAGTTATATCTTATACTGTCCCGTTGGTGCAGTGGGTAGTGACCCTGCTTTCGGCTCCGCGGATCGCGAGTTCGACTCCTGCCGAGAACCAACATTTTCTATGAATAAATTTGTTTGTCTTTGAGCCTGGGTGTATATTTGTATTTAAGTATATAATATATTATATACTTAAATACAAATATACTATATAAATATACTATACAACTATATAACTATATAAATAATAATATATATAATAATAATAATAATATACTATATAACTATATAAATAATAATATATGTAACAGGGGCTCAAAAGTGTTCGCAAGAGATTTGTCTATTGGGCAGAGGCAGTTGACGCGACTAAAGCCCGATACTGGTAGTATCATTTCGTCTCGACCGGAGATTTTGAGAGAGGTTGAGCGGTTCTATGGGCAGTTATACACTTCAACACAACAGCCTGTGGTCAGTTTGGCAAAAGACCCAAGAGCCAAGCCGACCCGACACTATACCGAAGATATCCCGGACGTCAGCCTAAACGAGATTAGTATGGCTCTCAAACAACTCAACAACAACAAGGCACCAGGTGATGACGGAATCACAACAGAACTCCTGAAGGCTGGTGGCAAACCCATACTAAAAGTCCTTCAGCGACTGTTCAGTTCCGTCATTCACGAAGGTACTACGCCGGAAGCGTGGCACAGGAGCGTGGTGGTTCTTTTCTTCAAGAAGGGTGATAACACCTTATTGAAGAATTACAGACCCATCGCGCTTCTGAGTCAGGTTTATAAGTTGTTTTCGAGAGTCATTACGAATCGTCTCGCTCGTAGGTTCGACGACTTCCAGCCTCCCGAACAAGCCGGTTTCCGCAAAGGCTATAGTACCATAGACCACATATTTACGCTGCGGCAGGTTATACAGAAGACCGAGGAGTATAACCAGCCACTTTGCTTGGCGTTTGTGGACTATGAGAACGCCTTTGATTCGGTGGAAACATGGGCCGTGTTAAGATCGCTCCAGAGATGCCGAATCGACTATCGGTCCAATCGACGTCCAAGTGTTGAAGTGTTTGTATGAAAACGCCACAATGTCTGTCCGTATCCAAGACAGAACTACGAGACCAATCCAAATGCAGCGAGGTGTGCGACAGGGAGATGTCATCTCCCCAAAGCTGTTTACCGCTGCATTGGAGGACGTCTTTAAGCTTTTGGATTGGAACGGATACGGCATCAACATTAACGGCGAGTACATCACTCACCTTAGATTTGCCGACGATATAGTCCTTATGGCAGAGTCTCTTGGTGATCTTAACACAATGCTCGAAGACCTCAGCAGAGTATCTCAACAGGTGGGCCTTAAAATGAACATGAGTAAGACGAAAATCATGTCGAACTCACATGTTCCGCTGCACCCGGTTTTCGTTGAGAACTCTGCACTCGAAATTGTAGACGAGTATATATACCTACCTATATATATATATATATACCTAGGACATACAGTCCGATTAGGTAGGTCCAATTTCGAGAAAGAGGTTAGCCGCCGAATCCAACTCGGATGGGCAGCGTTTGGGAAGCTACGCGAGATCTTTTCGTCCAAAATACCTCAGTGCTTGAAGACCAAAATCTTCGAACAGTGCGTGTTGCCAGTGATGACCTACGGATCTGAAACGTGGTCGCTGACTATGGGCCTTATAAGAAGGCTCAGAGTCGCTCAGCGGGCGATGGAGCGAGCTATGCTCGGAGTATCTCTACGTGATCAAATCAGAAATGATGAGATCCGTAGAAGAACCAGAGTTACCGACATAGCTCAGCGGGTCGCGAAGCTGAAGTGGCGATGGGCGGGGCACATAGTGCGTAGAACCGATGGACGTTGGGGTCTCAAGGTGTTGGAATGGCGACCCCGCACCGGAAAACGCAGTGTCGGTAGACCCCCCACGAGATGAACTGACGACCTTAAAAAGGTCGTGGGGAGCCGCTGGGTCCAAGCGGCACAAGATCGTGTGGTATGGAGATCCCATGAAGAGACCTATGTCCAGCAGTGGACGTCCATCGGTTGACAAAGAAGAAGAAGAAGATATAATATATATTCACCAGTTGTCAGTCTACAATAACACAAGTATTAAGTTACTTAATCCCACCCGTTTGTGCAAGTGTCCCATATATTTATTATTATTTTTTGTATTTATATCTAGTTTCTTATCATTCGTTCATACCTGACGGAGATGTTGAAGTTGCAGATCCTCTCGTCTCAGGTTCCATGCTGTCGTTTGCCTTGACTTTGGATCCTTTTGTTTTCTTCAGCTTCTTAGATTTACTTTCCTTAGACTTCTTGGCTTTATTTCGGTTATTTATTTGTTTCTGTTTGGCTTGTGCCCTAGTCTTGCTAGGACCAGCCGTCCCTTCATCATCATCCGGACTATAAGTGGGGCTCTCCGAGGTCATAAAATGCCCAAATAGAGAATAGTCTAAATAATCATTTGATGCTATTTTGCGACGCTTGGCTTTTTTGCTATTATCCACTTTGAAGGTCCGTTTGTTGCCACTACATGATGCGTCCCCCATACTTTTGTTTTCAGTTATGGACACGGAACTATTATTGTCTGTGCTTTCAGATTTCTTTTTATTTTTCAGTTTATTTGATCTTTTATCCGACTTAGCGTCTGTAAACAAACGAAATTATTAATATTTCAACGATAATAATAAGTTAACCATGCAAATAACAATATTGCTCGACAGCTTTTAGGAATCTCGCTCAACACTAACTGTCGAAGACTCTTATGATGGAATGACTTAAGGAGCTTGGAAGCGAAAACGAAATAAAATTCTACAAACGGTACATATAGGAGTCAGGGTAATTCACCGTAAAATTATTGATGCTAAGAAAAAGATTCAAGTTAAGGAAAAATACATAAACGAAGTCGCAGTTATATCTTATACTGTCCCGTTGGTGCAGTGGGTAGTGACCCTGCTTTCGGCTCCGCGGATCGCGAGTTCGACTCCTGCCGAGAACCAACATTTTCTATGAATAAATTTGTTTGTCTTTGAGCCTGGGTGTATATTTGTATTTAAGTATATAATACATTATATACTTAAATACAAATATACTATATAAATATACTATATAACTATATAAATAATAATATATATAATAATAATAATAATAATATACTATATAACTATATAAATAATAATATATGTAACAGGGGCTCAAAAGTGTTCGCAAGAGATTTGTCTATTGGGCAGAGGCAGTTGACGCGACTAAAGCCCGATACTGGTAGTATCATTTCGTCTCGACCGGAGATTTTGAGAGAGGTTGAGCGGTTCTATGGGCAGTTATACACTTCAACACAACAGCCTGTGGTCAGTTTGGCAAAAGACCCAAGAGCCAAGCCGACCCGACACTATACCGAAGATATCCCGGACGTCAGCCTAAACGAGATTAGTATGGCTCTCAAACAACTCAACAACAACAAGGCACCAGGTGATGACGGAATCACAACAGAACTCCTGAAGGCTGGTGGCAAACCCATACTAAAAGTCCTTCAGCGACTGTTCAGTTCCGTCATTCACGAAGGTACTACGCCGGAAGCGTGGCACAGGAGCGTGGTGGTTCTTTTCTTCAAGAAGGGTGATAACACCTTATTGAAGAATTACAGACCCATCGCGCTTCTGAGTCAGGTTTATAAGTTGTTTTCGAGAGTCATTACGAATCGTCTCGCTCGTAGGTTCGACGACTTCCAGCCTCCCGAACAAGCCGGTTTCCGCAAAGGCTATAGTACCATAGACCACATATTTACGCTGCGGCAGGTTATACAGAAGACCGAGGAGTATAACCAGCCACTTTGCTTGGCGTTTGTGGACTATGAGAACGCCTTTGATTCGGTGGAAACATGGGCCGTGTTAAGATCGCTCCAGAGATGCCGAATCGACTATCGGTCCAATCGACGTCCAAGTGTTGAAGTGTTTGTATGAAAACGCCACAATGTCTGTCCGTATCCAAGACAGAACTACGAGACCAATCCAAATGCAGCGAGGTGTGCGACAGGGAGATGTCATCTCCCCAAAGCTGTTTACCGCTGCGTTGGAGGACGTCTTTAAGCTTTTGGATTGGAACGGATGCGGCATCAACATTAACGGCGAGTACATCACTCACCTTAGATTTGCCGACGATGTAGTCCTTATGGCAGAGTCTCTGGAGGATCTTAACACAATGCTCGAAGACCTCAGCAGAGTATCTCAACAGGTGGGCCTTAAAATGAACATGAGTAAGACGAAAATCATGTCGAACTCACATGTTCCGCTGCACCCGGTTTTCGTTGAGAACTCTGCACTCGAAATTGTAGACGAGTATATATACCTACCTATATATATATATATATACCTAGGACATACAGTCCGATTAGGTAGGTCCAATTTCGAGAAAGAGGTTAGCCGCCGAATCCAACTCGGATGGGCAGCGTTTGGGAAGCTACGCGAGATCTTTTCGTCCAAAATACCTCAGTGCTTGAAGACCAAAATCTTCGAACAGTGCGTGTTGCCAGTGATGACCTACGGATCTGAAACGTGGTCGCTGACTATGGGCCTCATAAGAAGGCTCAGAGTCGCTCAGCGGGCGATGGAGCGAGCTATGCTCGGAGTATCTCTACGTGATCAAATCAGAAATGATGAGATCCGTAGAAGAACCAGAGTTACCGACATAGCTCAGCGGGTCGCGAAGCTGAAGTGGCGATGGGCGGGGCACATAGTGCGTAGAACCGATGGACGTTGGGGTCTCAAGGTGTTGGAATGGCGACCCCGCACCGGAAAACGCAGTGTCGGTAGACCCCCCACGAGATGGACTGACGACCTTAAAAAGGTCGTGGGGAGCCGCTGGGTCCAAGCGGCACAAGATCGTGTGGTATGGAGATCCCATGAAGTGACCTATGTCCAGCAGTGGACGTCCATCGGTTGACAAAGAAGAAGAAGAAGATATAATATATATTCACCAGTTGTCAGTCTACCATAACACAAGTATTAAGTTACTTAATCCCACCCGTTTGTGCAAGTGTCCCATATATTTATTATTATTTTTTGTATTTATATCTAGTTTCTTATCATTCGTTCATACCTGACGGAGATGTTGAAGTTGCAGATCCTCTCGTCTCAGGTTCCATGCTGTCGTTTGCCTTGACTTTGGATCCTTTTGTTTTCTTCAGCTTCTTAGATTTACTTTCCTTAGACTTCTTGGCTTTATTTCGGTTATTTATTTGTTTCTGTTTGGCTTGTGCCCTAGTCTTGCTAGGGCCAGCCGTCCCTTCATCATCATCCGGACTATAAGTGGGGCTCTCCGAGGTCATAAAATGCCCAAATAGAGAATAGTCTAAATAATCATTTGATGCTATTTTGCGACGCTTGGCTTTTTTGCTATTATCCACTTTGAAGGTCCGTTTGTTGCCACTACATGATGCGTCCCCCATACTTTTGTTTTCAGTTATGGACACGGAACTATTATTGTCTGTGCTTTCAGATTTCTTTTTATTTTTCAGTTTATTTGATCTTTTATCCGACTTAGCGTCTGTAAACAAACGAAATTATTAATATTTCAACGATAATAATAAGTTAACCATGCAAATAACAATATTGCTCGACAGCTTTTAGGAATCTCGCTCAACACTAACTGTCGAAGACTCTTATGATGGAATGACTTAAGGAGCTTGGAAGCGAAAACGAAATTAAATTCTACAAACGGTACATATAGGAGTCAGGGTAATTCACCGTAAAATTATTGATGCTAAGAAAAAGATTCAAGTTAAGGAAAAATACATAAACGAAGTCGCAGTTATATCTTATACTGTCCCGTTGGTGCAGTGGGTAGTGACCCTGCTTTCGGCTCCGCGGATCGCGAGTTCGACTCCTGCCGAGAACCAACATTTTCTATGAATAAATTTGTTTGTCTTTGAGCCTGGGTGTATATTTGTATTTAAGTATATAATATATTATATACTTAAATACAAATATACTATATAAATATACTATACAACTATATAACTATATAAATAATAATATATATAATAATAATAATAATAATAT
Organism: Morpho achilles; assembly: GCA_947086495.1. NCBI lineage: Eukaryota > Metazoa > Arthropoda > Insecta > Lepidoptera > Nymphalidae > Morpho > Morpho achilles. The sequence continues at coordinate 7,983,152 of CAMTZB010000022.1, read as the reverse complement.
ACTATATAACTATATAAATAATAATATATGTAACAGGGGCTCAAAAGTGTTCGCAAGAGATTTGTCTATTGGGCAGAGGCAGTTGACGCGACTAAAGACCGATACTGGTAGTATCATTTCGTCTCGACCGGAGATTTTGAGAGAGGTTGAGCGGTTCTATGGGCAGTTATACACTTCAACACAACAGCCTGTGGTCAGTTTGGCAAAAGACCCAAGAGCCAAGCCGACCCGACACTATACCGAAGATATCCCGGACGTCAGCCTAAACGAGATTAGTATGGCTCTCAAACAACTCAACAACAACAAGGCACCAGGTGATGACGGAATCACAACAGAACTCCTGAAGGCGGGTGGCAAACCCATACTAAAAGTCCTTCAGCGACTGTTCAGTTCCGTCATTCACGAAGGTACTACGCCGGAAGCGTGGCACAGGAGCGTGGTGGTTCTTTTCTTCAAGAAGGGTGATAACACCTTATTGAAGAATTACAGACCCATCGCGCTTCTGAGTCAGGTTTATAAGTTGTTTTCGAGAGTCATTACGAATCGTCTCGCTCGTAGGTTCGACGACTTCCAGCCTCCCGAACAAGCCGGTTTCCGCAAAGGCTATAGTACCATAGACCACATATTTACGCTGCGGCAGGTTATACAGAAGACCGAGGAGTATAACCAGCCACTTTGCTTGGCGTTTGTGGACTATGAGAACGCCTTTGATTCGGTGGAAACATGGGCCGTGTTAAGATCGCTCCAGAGATGCCGAATCGACTATCGGTCCAATCGACGTCCAAGTGTTGAAGTGTTTGTATGAAAACGCCACAATGTCTGTCCGTATCCAAGACAGAACTACGAGACCAATCCAAATGCAGCGAGGTGTGCGACAGGGAGATGTCATCTCCCCAAAGCTGTTTACCGCTGCGTTGGAGGACGTCTTTAAGCTTTTGGATTGGAACGGATGCGGCATCAACATTAACGGCGAGTACATCACTCACCTTAGATTTGCCGACGATGTAGTCCTTATGGCAGAGTCTCTGGAGGATCTTAACACAATGCTCGAAGACCTCAGCAGAGTATGTATCTCAACAGGTGGGCCTTAAAATGAACATGAGTAAGACGAAAATCATGTCGAACTCACATGTTCCGCTGCACCCGGTTTTCGTTGAGAACTCTGCACTCGAAATTGTAGACGAGTATATATACCTACCTATATATATATATATATATACCTAGGACATACAGTCCGATTAGGTAGGTCCAATTTCGAGAAAGAGGTTAGCCGCCGAATCCAACTCGGATGGGCAGCGTTTGGGAAGCTACGCGAGATCTTTTCGTCCAAAATACCTCAGTGCTTGAAGACCAAAATCTTCGAACAGTGCGTGTTGCCAGTGATGACCTACGGATCTGAAACGTGGTCGCTGACTATGGGCCTCATAAGAAGGCTCAGAGTCGCTCAGCGGGCGATGGAGCGAGCTATGCTCGTAGTATCTCTACGTGATCAAATCAGAAATGATGAGATCCGTAGAAGAACCAGAGTTACCGACATAGCTCAGCGGGTCGCGAAGCTGAAGTGGCGATGGGCGGGGCACATAGTGCGTAGAACCGATGGACGTTGGGGTCTCAAGGTGTTGGAATGGCGACCCCGCACCGGAAAACGCAGTGTCGGTAGACCCCCCACGAGATGAACTGACGACCTTAAAAAGGTCGTGGGGAGCCGCTGGGTCCAAGCGGCACAAGATCGTGTGGTATGGAGATCCCATGAAGAGACCTATGTCCAGCAGTGGACGTCCATCGGTTGACAAAGAAGAAGAAGAAGATATAATATATATTCACCAGTTGTCAGTCTACCATAACACAAGTATTAAGTTACTTAATCCCACCCGTTTGTGCAAGTGTCCCATATATTTATTATTATTTTTTGTATTTATATCTAGTTTCTTATCATTCGTTCATACCTGACGGAGATGTTGAAGTTGCAGATCCTCTCGTCTCAGGTTCCATGCTGTAGTTTGCCTTGACTTTGGATCCTTTTGTTTTCTTCAGCTTCTTAGATTTACTTTCCTTAGACTTCTTGGCTTTATTTCGGTTATTTATTTGTTTCTGTTTGGCTTGTGCCCTAGTCTTGCTAGGACCAGCCGTCCCTTCATCATCATCCGGACTATAAGTGGGGCTCTCCGAGGTCATAAAATGCCCAAATAGAGAATAGTCTAAATAATCATTTGATGCTATTTTGCGACGCTTGGCTTTTTTGCTATTATCCACTTTGAAGGTCCGTTTGTTGCCACTACATGATGCGTCCCCCATACTTTTGTTTTCAGTTATGGACACGGAACTATTATTGTCTGTGCTTTCAGATTTCTTTTTATGTTTCAGTGCCTTTTTCTGAGCTTCGGCTTCTAGATAGCCATCCGGATACTAAAATTACAAACATTATTATTAAATGATACACCATTAAATGATAACGTCGTGTGATATCCAGCTGAATAGAATAATACCAACCTCATTTCTTACCGAGGTGTCGCAAAAGGCGACTAAGGTAAGTCGACCCGCCGTGTGGTATCCGGCTGAGTAGAATAGACCAACCTCATTTCACGTTTACGTTACCTCGGTAAGAAATGAGTGGGGTCGGTAAAATATAAACATGTTGTCACATGATTCGGCTACGTACTTAACACCGGCCGCCTGCCTGACAATAACTTACCTTGGGGCCTTGTGTAAACCTAGTCACAACTGTTTAGTTTAAACTTGTGGGTGGTACTATTCTATTCAGCCGGATACCACACGGCGGGTCGACTTACCTTAATCGCCTTTTACGACAACTCGGTAAGAAGTGAGGGTGGTACTATTCTACTCAGCCGGATACCACTCGTAAAAAATAAAGACAAACAAAACAATATAATAGTAAATGAACTTACAACAATGTCGTACTTCTTCGCTTCCGGCTCCCACGGCGCTGGGCTTGGGTCGTCCCTTCTCAACAGATATTTGTATACACGGAACCCGGATTTTCCCGTCTCTGGATAGTACTTAACCACTTTGTATATACCATCGTACCTGACAACATAGCATTTTTGGTATTACTAAAGGAAATTTAAAATATTGCTTGCTGGTGTTGACGAATGATAGAGGAGAATGGAAGAAGAAGACATATTGTGCCGACCCCACTTAGAGTGGGATAAGGGTAAGAGAATGATGATGATGATGAATGAAGTAAAATAGAAATTATATATATTAATTAATGTAGAGAATGTAGAGTGGACATCCGTTTTCACACCTGATACATGCAGGATTCGTAAAAATACATGCACAACCCTCCAACACCGCCAACACAATTCACAATGCGGTTGCGGGGCGAAAAAACGGTAATAATATGAACGATAAAAGTAATAAACTTTTGTATTATGGATGTCAGCAATATAACGCCTAATTCTAAAAATTATACTTTCACTACTTTGTATTAATAAAATATAAATGAATCCTCTTATGGAAATCATATTGCATATTTTATGTTCTTGTTAAAATTTTTAGGCATTAATGGCGAACTATACTTACCCATGTTAAGTATAGTTCGCACATTGCCAAGAGAAACGTAAGCAGTGTATATTTTAATTTATTTAATACGTACAATTTATTAATTTAATTTTCACATTCTATTACTGTATTGCATTGTGTATTTGATGTACTTTACTGAGCCAAGACTCACTGTGCGCGCAATTTCAATTTTCTCATCAAAACCAAAATTAACCCATTGATACTATTTTGATTTTTTTGTATTTATATTTGGATGTCCACCAATATATTATGTATATAACTATGGACTAATATATTCACAAATTAAAAAATGGCATTATTATGGCACATGTTAAGGTTTTTGGTTTTTTTTATATTGGGAATAATTGATGTTAAAAATATAGAGATAAAATGAGAGAGTAAATATTTACCTTATGCCCATCTTCGGTGCGTACTTGGGGCACTTTTTCAGCATCTTACAAGAGCGCATCACACGCACAGGCTTCCCCTCCCGCCACTTCTTACCCGCGTCACCCCCCATCTCGCTCACATTTTTAGCGGCACAGTTTCGGGCCAAAGCTCTAAAATCATTAAGAGGTTTTGGAAGATCGATCTAGCTAGGTTTTATTTTAAAAAAATTGTTTTATTTCTGTTTTTGGGCGTTGTAAATATGGTATAATGTAGATTGAAAGCAAAAGATTTTTTTTATTGTCAAACGTAATGTTGCGATAGCCGATGGTTAACGGATGGACCGAAAATGTTCTAAACCCGGGTTCGAATCCCACATGTCATTGGCATCTGCTCTCTTTTTTATATCTTTTAGAAATTATAGAGCAAGATTCGGTCACCCAGGTACTTATTATTATATACCATGAAAAACGTTAATAAAACATTATTAGTAATAAAAAGTGTACAAACTTATCCCTTTGACAGAGATCTCTTCCAGCTTCCCTACGAACTAGACAATTTATAGTAAAGCAGTTTTGGTACACTAGCAACTAAATTATATTATCATTTGTAGAATTTACCTACATATTTCAAAATAGTTGTACCTGCTAATTAGGCCATTTTGAACTTAGACTTAAATACCTTAATTATGCACTATATTGTTTATATTTCTCTTTCCCAAGCAAAAACGGGATTTTTATCCCATACTACGTGGCGTACAAATATCCAACAAGTTACCAACAGACCTCCAAAAGCTACTTACGAATGTCTTAATTAAAGAAATTTAAGATAGAAAAATGTTATTACGATATTATATATTTTCTAAATTAACATTTGATGACTAATATACAATAAAACATTTATTGTATTATTTTGCGTAATCCTACTAATATTATAAATGCAAAAGTTTGTGAGTATGGATGTATGTTTGACACTTTTTCACGGCGTATTTTTTTTCTATGAAATTTGGCGCAATTATTCCTTATACATCGGGTTACATATAGGCTATAGAAATCCTGTTAATTCTACAGGAATAGGATGACATTGAAAAGCGACCTATCACATGACGCGCGAACAAAGTCGCAGGTAAAAGCTAGTAATAATATAGTTGAGTGTTGAACAGCTTGAACAAATGATGCCAAAGACAAATTTTACTCTTACCTATTCTGTCTGACAAATTTCTGATCTCTGGACTGCTTCGCTGTGCGCTTGTTGCCCGATAGATCCCTTCCCCCGCTGCCCGTATAGGTGAATTCTGTACCGTGGTCCTCGTCATCCTCGTAACCACCTGAAATGTTTCCACCATTCACTAATAAGTCCGGGATCACCGTTCCAAGATTCAAGACCTATATTGTTCTTCTTGTTATCCAACCGAGGACCCTCTATCCTTGAAGTTGGATATAAGTCTCACTAAGGAATCTCTTCACCGCACGAACTTGAGGGCGTCTCTCTACCTTATTGAGGTTCGCCACTTAAGATCTAGCTCAGTGTTTCCCGACCTTTTTTGGTCCATGCCATATATAAATAAAGTTTAGTTTTATTCCTGCTCATTCATTGACTCAACCATATACCACCGAACCATATACGTTAAGATTATAAATCTCACCTGACAGCACAATGCTGAATGCGCCAACCGAGTCTCGCCCGTGTATCCCGCATACACCAGGTCTATGAAGACCATTTTCCGAAAGCTGAAAAATTCACAAAAATAATACACTGAATCATTTTTTTTATAAATATACGGGACACTACACCTACACACACGGTCGTCCGTCCCCAAAGTAAGTAACTTAATACTTGTGTTATGGGTGACAGACAACTGGTGAATATATACTTATATTTTTGTAAATACATACTTAAATATAAAGTACCTGGGTGGCCTTGCTCGGTAATTTTTAAAATGATGTAAAAATAAATATTTTTTAATTGGAAAGAAAAATGAAGAAATAATCAATCCTAGGTATTTTCACCTCTCTAGACCGCCCGTTCCCCAAATGACCTACCATGAATTTACGTTTGACAGCGAAAAATTGTCATTGTATTCAAGGTAAATTTCAAAAAAATTTAGAGCCCCAAAACAGGGATAAGATGTCATTTTTTTGTAATAAGACTTGTCTACATCTATTTTATTTTTCTCCCCCAAAACCCCTACATGGTGAATTTCAGGTTAATCGTTAGAGCCGTTTCAGAGATTCCGAAAATATATATATTTTCCGAAAAATTATTTTAGTGTAAGATAGTCCATTTTTCGAAGAAGACTATAGACTACTCGTTTATATACTACTGAGACTAGAGATGATCGATTTGAAAAAGTCTGTCGAGTGTGGGTTAGTCCTTTTATCGAGGAAGACTATAGACTACTCGTTTATATACTACTGAGACTAGAGATGATCGATTTGACAAAGTCTGTCGAGTGTGGGTTAGTCCTTTTATCGAGGAAGACTATAGACTACTCGTTTATATACTACTGAGACTAGAGATGATCGATTTGAAAAAGTCTGTCGAGTGTGGGTTAGTCCTTTTATCGAGGAAGACTATAGACTACTCGTTTATATACTATGTAGACTAGAGATGATCGATTTGAAAAATTCTGTCGAGTGTGTGATAGTCCTTTTATCGAGGAAGACTATAGACTACTCGTTTATATACTACTGAGACTAGAGATGATCGATTTGACAAAGTCTGTCGAGTGTGGGTTAGTACTTTTATCGAGGAAGACTATAGACTACTCGTTTATATACTACTGAGACTAGAGATGATCGATTTGAAAAAGTCTGTCGAGTGTGGGTTAGTCCTTTTATCGAGGAAGACTATAGACTACTCGTTTATATACTACTGAGACTAGAGATGAGCGATTTGAAAAATTCTGTCGAGTGTGTGATAGTCCTTTTATCGAGGAAGACTATAGACTACTCGTTTATATACTACTGAGACTAGAGATGATCGATTTGAAAAAGTCTGTCGAGTGTGGGTTAGTCCTTTTATCGAGGAAGACTATAGACTACTCGTTTATATACTACTGAGACTAGAGATGATCGATTTGACAAAGTCTGTCGAGTGTGGGTTAGTCCTTTTATCGAGGAAGACTATAGACTACTCGTTTATATACTACTGAGACTAGAGATGATCGATTTGAAAAAGTCTGTCGAGTGTGGGTTAGTCCTTTTATCGAGGAAGACTATAGACTACTCGTTTATATACTACGTAGACTAGAGATGATCGATTTGACAAAGTCTGTCGAGTGTGGGTTAGTCCTTTTATCGAGGAAGACTATAGACTACTCGTTTATATACTACTGAGACTAGAGATGATCGATTTGAAAAAGTCTGTCGAGTGTGGGTTAGTCCTTTTATCGAGGAAGACTATAGACTACTCGTTTATATACTACGTAGACTAGAGATGATCGATTTGAAAAATTCTGTCGAGTGTGTGATAGTCCTTTTATCGAGGAAGACTATAGACTACTCGTTTATATACTACTGAGACTAGAGATGATCGATTTGACAAAGTCTGTCGAGTGTGGGTTAGTCCTTTTATCGAGGAAGACTATAGACTACTCGTTTATATACTACTGAGACTAGAGATGATCGATTTGAAAAAGTCTGTCGAGTGTGGGTTAGTCCTTTTATCGAGGAAGACTATAGACTACTCGTTTATATACTACTGAGACTAGAGATGATCGATTTGAAGAAGTCTGTCGAGTGTGGGTTAGTCCTTTTATCGAGGAAGACTATAGACTACTCGTTTATATACTACTGAGACTAGAGATGAGCGATTTGAAAAATTCTGTCGAGTGTGTGATAGTCCTTTTATCGAGGAAGACTATAGACTACTCGTTTATATACTACTGAGACTAGAGATGATCGATTTGAAAAAGTCTGTCGAGTGTGGGTTAGTCCTTTTATCGAGGAAGACTATAGACTACTCGTTTATATACTACTGAGACTAGAGATGATCGATTTGAAAAATTCTGTCGAGTGTGTGATAGTCCTTTTATCGAGGAAGACTATAGACTACTCGTTTATATACTACTGAGACTAGAGATGATCGATTTGAAAAATTACACGCTAAGAGAGGAGCAGCAATAAGAAATATTGCTAAAACGGCAAATTCAGAGCTTTCCTTGCGTGCGCTAAACGGTGAAAATTATTCAAAAATCTCTTATAATTTACTTACGATAACTACTTTTATGTTCATAATTTCAATTCGGGAAAAAATTGGGATAAAATGAATTCGATGTCGATTATTAAACTGCTGCTTGGTAAAAGCAGAGTATGGTTGATACTGCTAGCTTGGTAAGATTAAAGTAGCGGCCTGTTACTATCCCACTGCTGAGAATAGGCCTCTTCTCTCCGTTTTTGGAGACAAGGATTGGAGCTAAAACCTACCACGCTGCTCCAATGCGGATTGGTAGGTTACACATATCTCGAGAATTCTCTAAAGATATGCAGGTTTCCTCATGATGTTTTCCTTCACCGAAAAGCGTATGATAAATTGCAATTATCAATTAGACAAATAAGTGTTAACAGGAAAACTCATTGGTGTCTGCCCGGGTTTGAACCCGTGACCTCCTCGAAAGAGTCGCACGGTGTTACCGCTGGGCTACCACAAGTAGCTTGTAATAAAAGTAAATACTCACTTGCATATGATATTTCCAACTCATGCCCACTTCCATTCCCGGTATTGGACCGAAATGATTAATTGGCATTTCGCTCTCTTTAGTTTTACCTGAAACAAATGTTGGCATATAATTCTCCATATTAGAGCAGCGTGGTGTGAAATACCAATACTTCTCTCTAAGGAAAGAGTATAACAGGCTGTATTACCAATCCAAATCATTTATTTATTTTATTTAATAAAATTTAATAAATAAATAAATATATGGGACACTTACACACACGGTCGTCTGTCCCCAAAGTAACTTAATACTTGTGTTATATGGGTGACAGACAGCTGGTGAATATATACATATATATTTTTTAAATACATACTTAAATACAAATATACAACCAGGCTCAAAGACCAACAAATTCATTTATAGAAAATGTTGGCCCTCGGCGGGAATCGAACCCGCGACCCGCGGAGTTGAAGGCAGGGTCACTACCCACTGCTCCAACGGGCCAGCCAATGCGGATTGGTAGGTTACACATATCCCCAGAATTCTCTAGAGATACGATATTTTCCTTCACCGAAAAGCGTGTGATAAATTGCAATTATCAATTACACACATAAGTTTTACTAGAAAACTCATTGGTGCCTGCCCGGGGTTTGAACCCTAGACCTCCTAGACCGAAAGAGGCGCACGGTGCTACCGCTGGTCTACCACAGCTTAAAATGAGGGTGGTACTATTCTATTCCGCCGGATACCACACGGCGTGGTCTTATAACACTCGTGTGATACTATAAAACACACTCGTGTTATAAGAACCCTTATTATGCAACAGTATCATAATCTACTATATAATAGTAATAAAGTACAAATCCATATAAGTACATACCCACACACGCCATCCCGCGTCCCCAATCCCGGGTATTTTTTGTAGCTGCGGTCTTCCTAGTTTGCTTAGACCCTCCGGGGGCGACCACATCATTAGGGTTTCGTTTACACGAATCACAGTACCAGTCGTCTTCTGGGACAACAGCGAGCGGTGGGACCAGACACTTTAAATGGTAGCCATTGTCGCATTCATCGCATATTATTATCTGGAAATAATTGCATTTGTTGTAATTAGATAAATTCATAGTCTGTGTGTTCTTCTTCCTGCCCTTATCCCACTCTAAGTGGGGTCGGCACATGTTATAAACATACAACCGGCCGCCTGCCTGACGTCAACTTACCTCAGCCGTATTTTACGACACCTCGGTCGCAAAAAATCACATCAAAATCTGTTGCGTATTTTAAAGATTTAAGCATACATAAGGCTATATGGACAAACAAAGAATGTGACTTTGTTTTATACTATGTAGTGATTGTGTCGTTGTCTTTTACAGGCCGACCTATCGCTACCCTATTCTGATCATCTTCCTGCCCTTATCCCACTCTAGTAGGGGTCGGCACAACATGTCATAAACATGTTTTCAGATGATTTGGCTGTGCTTTTACGACCGGCCGCCTGCCTGACGTCAACTTACCTCAGTCGTATTTTACGACACCTCGGTAACATAGAGGGTGGTCTATTCTATTAAACCGGATACCACAAGGTGGGTCAACTTACCTTAGACGCCTCTTACGACAGCTCGGTAAGAAATGAGACTGATCTATTCTACTCAGCCGGATACCACACCGTGGGTCAACTTACCTTAGTCGCATTTTACAACAGCTCGGTAAGAAATGAGATTGATCTATTCTACTCAGCGGGATACAACACTGCGGGTCGACTAACCTTAGTCGCCTTTTACGACACCTCGGTAAGAAATGAGGTTGGTCTATTCTACTCAGTCGGATACAACACTACGGGTCGACTAACCTTAGTCGCCTTTTACGACACCTCGGTAAGAAATGAGGTTGGTCTATTCTACTCAGTCGGATACCACACGGCTAAGATAAATACTACAGTTATATAAAGGCACCAGTTAAATAGATTAACAACAGAGTGTAGTGTCTGTTTATAGTTTAAAAGTTGCAAATCAATTGACTCCTAATTACCTGGTACCTGGAAGCTGTGGTAGCCCAGCGGTAACACCGTGTGACTCTTTCGAGGAGGTCACGGGTTCAAACCCCGGCAGACACCAAAGAGTTTTCTGTTAAAAACTTATGTGTCTAATTGATAATTGTAATTTATCACACGCTTTTCCGTGAAGGAAAACATCGTGAGGAAACCTGCATATCTCTAGAGAATTCTGGAGATATGTGTAACCTACCGATCCGCATTGGAGCAGCGTGGTGGGTCTTAGCTCCAATCCTTCTCTCCAAAAACGGATAGAAGAGGCCTATTCTCAGCAGAGGGATAGTAACAGGCCGCTACTTACTTCTTTACTTACTACGTACCTGGGTGACGACGTGAGCCTTGCTTGGTAAGTTTTTTAACGTTATAAAAAAATGCAATGATTAAAAACAAGGAAAAAAATAGTTTAAAAAAAAGTGCCATGTCGGATTTGATCACGCTTGTTTTAATTTTTTTAGACCGCCGTTTCGCTATTGAGCTACCACAACTTTACAAATGACAGCAAAAATAATCTATTGTAATCATAATTGTAAATTTATAATCTGTGTGTTGGTCTTGTCAATTGTCAAAAGTCAATAAAAAGTGTTGTAAATGTTGTATTCGGTTTGTAAAAGAAGTAAAAACAATATGTACTGGTCTCTAGAATAAAATAAAGACAAATATTAAATTGTTTATCACAAAATATATTCTTTTTCAACAGCATTTATAAAAATTTGGAAACATGGAATGCGAATGCTTTGAGGGAGTGTGGTATCCGGCTGAATAGAATATTACCACCCTCTTTTCGTACAGAGGTATCGTAAAAGGCGACTACGGTAAGTCGACCCGCCGTGTGGTATCCGGCTGAATAGAATATTACCACCCTCTTTTCGTACAGAGGTATCGTAAAAGGCGACTACGGTAAGTCGACCCGCCGTGTGGTATCCGGCTGAATAGAATATTACCACCCTCTTTTCGTACAGAGGTATCGTAAAAGGCGACTAAGGTAAGTCGACCCGCTCTGTTGTATCCGGCTGAGTAGAATATACCACAATATTTATTTATAATTATCCTCTTTCCCTTTTTTACTTATTTTCTTATTTTTAAGATAAGATATGGTTTGTTGGATGAAACCAATGTAGCCAAACTGCACATTTTAATCTAATTTCACAAACAGCGCATCTGTTATTATTTCTTGGTAGTTGTCCACTTAAATTAGGCTTTATTAATATTAAAAAGGCAACTATTCAAATAGTCAGAAAAATCGATTATTTCGTATAAAAAAATCGATTTTTTTTATCAGTTTTTTAGGGGAAAATTTCTATTTTTATTTATTAAAGCCGTGTGATATCCGGCTGAGTAGAATAGACCAACCTCATCTCTTACTGAGGTGTCGTAAGAGGCGTCTAAGGTAAGTTGACCCACCTTGTGGTATCCGGTTTAATAGAATAGACCGCCCTCTTTCTTACCGAGGTGTCGTAAAATACGACTGAGGTAAGTTGACGTCAGGTAGGCTGCCGGCCGTAAAAACACAGCCAAATCACGTGACAGCATGTTTATAACATGTTGTGCCGACCCCACTTAGAGTGGGATAAGGGCAGGAGGATGATGATGATCTATTTTCATTTATTAATCGATTTTTTTCTAAACCATGTCACATGCCTAGGTCACAATCACGTCATAAGGCTTAGTATAGATTACCGTATCAGGCGAGTCCTTCCCTCCACATTCAAAACATCCACAGTTGTTGCACAGCTTTTGAGCATCATCTCTACAACTACTGCATGTCACACCGCACTGTCCTGGAAAAAAATATTCATTTACATTTACATTTCTCGCCAGATTCAAAATAAACTTGTAATTTCTGTGCTGCGACTTGCCTATAGAAAGGCTTAAAAAGTCAAGAATCTATACTAATATGTAAAGCTGAAGAGATTGTTTGTTTGAACGCCCTAATCCCAGGAACTACTGGACCGATATGAAAACATTATTTCAGTGTAAAAAAAGTAAAAATAAAATAAAATATAGTCTATTTATTAAGGAAGACTATAGGCTATATAACATCACGCTAAGATGAATAGCAGAGGAGCAGCAATAAAAAATATTACGAAAACGGCAAAATTTAAAGCTTTCCTTGCGTGTGTTGAGTAAACGGTAGTAGTTATTCCAAAGTTATGTATAAAAAAATTCCCCTCTCAAAGTTCTAAATAAAAGTTCCCGACAGCATATGTCTAGCTTTTAAGGTTAACCCACTTTAACCATTTATATGGTTACCAAAATATATTACGGTTTTAATCTATCCACGCGGGTGGAGACGCTGGCTATTGCTAGTATGCTTATATGTAAAGCACATTTTAGGCAGTTGAAGATAACATAAATGCTTAGATTTGAAAATCTTTTCAACCACATACAGTATAGCAGTCGAAGTATGTAAATTGAAAATGTTTAGTTTTCACAGGAGAGATTCTTGTAAGTCTTTCTTGTTAACAGCTTCTATATACATTTGTTTATTTGCAAATAAAACTCTCACAACATATAATAAACACACAGACAACTTTTAAAAAGCATACAGATTTTATATGCAGGTGTGGTATAATTTATAGAATTAAGCGTTACTTTGCAGAGATGCATAATACAAAAGTAATAATAAAGTCAATTTGCTATAATCATTCATCGCAGATTATAGTGAAATAATTACACTATTACTTTTTCAGGTCTGGGGTGCACATAGTATCCTATATCCCTATAAGATATATAAAACAAGATATGGTATGATACCTCTTTTATATATCTAAAGAAAATTACGCAATGGTGTATATCTATCATTCAATAATTTACTTACTATACCAATTCTAAGTCCAAAGAAAATGGTTACATACAATGCAGTAATTGGAAAGCTGTACATACAGTATCCATTCTTATCAACTTACATAATATGTAAGTTGCCTTAGACATGTAATGTCTAAGGCCTAACATTATAATCATTCAGATCATATAATTTTAATAAATATTATAGAAGTATGAGCAAATGAATTCAACTTCGAATTCAACTGCAGATTTCTATTCTTCTTCTTTATTTAAAAATTTGGTGTTCAGGCATGCCTCTTCGGTCACTTGGTGCGACCAAACGCAACCTCTATATCAGTTTATACCATTCTTTTTCTCTTTATATAAATTAAATTAACTTAACTCAATTAATTGCAGTCACCACCACAAACGAGTAAATAAAAAACGAATAAATAAAAAAAAATATCAGTAAATATTCACCTTATTTGAGAATATATATACTCACTTTTTGGGGGTGGTGTTGCAATTAAATTATTATATTTTTCATCTCTCTGTGATAAAGGCACGGGTTCCTCGATAGCAAATATTTTATCCTTGACTTTGATTGTCGTTTTGGATGGCACAGATTCTGGTCCAATGAGAAGCTCCCCAGTGAATGTGTACCGGTTTTTCACCTTTTTTATGTCTTCCACTATGAAATCATACCTGAGGTAAAATCATAAATAAGAATATCAATTTCAGTTCTAATATAAAAGAAATGATGACACGACTAAATTGAAATTGTAGAATTGAACACACCAAAGCTTTATACATCATCATCATCTTCCTGCCCTTAACCCAATCAAGTGGGGTCGGCACAACATGTTATTAACATATTGTCACATGATTTGGCTACGTATTTTACGCCCGGCCACCTGCCTGACGTCAACTTATCTTAGTCGTATTTTACGACACCTCGATAAGAAATGGGGGTGGTCTATTCTTCTCAGCCGTATAACACACGGCGGGTCGACTTACCTTAGTCGCTTTTACGACACCTCGGTAAGAAAAGAGGGTTGTACTATTCTATTCAGCCGAATACCACACTGTGTACACCAAAGCTTTATACAAAATGGTCAAAATATAGTCTATAATATACACATGAAAATAGACATCTACAGAAAGGATCCCTCTAATAATATCTTAATTTTTAAGTTTTAATCTAATTTAAGTTTAAAATTATTGTACATTCGCATCGACTTCAATGAAATAAATTTTTATTTTAATATAACCAAAAACAACATATAGGAAAACCGAAGGGACATTGCTGTTTTCCCTTCAATTATCCTACATGTTGTCTTCGAATCAATATTGCTCAAGCGGATTAATCAAGAAAGCAGAGCAGACAAATAAACTTTCGCTCTTTTAATACTGTTATAGATGAGTGTATATAAATGTAAGTTAAGAAAATGTTAAAAATATTAATAACTAGCTTTCGTAATATAGAATTTTGATAACCATAAAAGTGCTTAAATTGGGTTAACTATAAAAGCTAGACATTTGCTGTAGCGGACTTTTATTTACAAGTTTTAGAGGGAAACAATTTTTTAGTACATGGTTTTTTAATAACTTTCGCCGTTTATTTATCGCACGCAAGGAAAGCTTTAAATTTTGCCGTTCTCATAATTTTTTTTTTATTCCTTCTCCTCTCCTATTCATCTTAGCGTGATGTTATATCATATAGCCTTCGTCAATAAATGGACAACAAAAGAAATAAACTCTTCAGCTTTTAATATTAATATAGATTTATATTAATATAGATTTATGTAAATATATAACTACATGTAGTAAGTTACTTTTAAGATAGGATTCCAATCTATAATTTGTGAAATATGATGAATGAAAAAAACAATTAGTACATAGAATGGAGATGTGAGTGAATGCAAGAACTGGTATGAATGCAAAACATATACATAGATTCTATTTTAATTAGAAGTGGGAATGTTGGACAGTCGGGGACCGCCTTGAAGGAAATGTTTAAGATGTCTCGATAAGGAAATGTACTAAACTTAGATAAACAAAAACACATGGCACAAAAAGACAATAGTTTTTAACTGATAACCTTAAAATTTAATTTCAAAGATAGCATAAAAGAAAGTTGAAGTGGAAGGCAGTATAAAGATCAGAGTATTGTATTAACGAGCCCAGACTAAATATGGGATTGACATGTATTGAAAAAAATCTTTCTATATTATAGTCTCAGGACTATAACAGATGTGGTAACATTGCCCCATCCAAAGAATAAAATTACATGTCCCATTTATAAACATAGGAAATGTAATTTTTCTTCGGATGAGGCAACGTAATATATTTCACCTTATATAAAGCTAATTTTCGAACCTTATGTAAAAGTAACTGGAGGCTATCACTATATGACCCATTTGTTTATATAATAATTAATATATATTACAAATCACGATTTAGATTATCTTGTTATGCAATCCTTATTTCCAAAGTTAGTGATTCACATGTCACAACATGGCATTTTGATAATGAATAAGTATATCGCAGCTGGCCAGTACAAATAATGTGACTTCCACAGCAAATTTGATCAGTGATTAACATTTGAGCAGGCTACTTAGGTTAAAAAAAACATACTACAAACAACACATAGGAAAAATGTCTTACCAGTCGCCGAGTTCCTTAGGTTCGGCAATATTATAATTGAGCATAACTTTTTGTCCAACTTTAACATCTTTAACATTGATAACATTTCTAGCTCTTGGCCTTATTTCTGATGATTTGCAATAATATTCATGTGTCTGACTGCAAAGTGTGATATTTCTCAAATTGTAAGTACTGAATTGTTAATATCTTTATAAATAATAATAATAAGCCTTTTAATAAATATAATATACAGCTATTAGAATACCTTAAAAAATTGGCAGCTTATTGGCAAAAAATAAATATAATAGACAAGTACTTACTCATATACATATTTTACTTTATAAAAAATTTTTTCATCATCAGTATCTTTGTTTGGCTCATTTCCTTTATGATGTTGTACTATGTTTATTATAACACTTTCTTCCCATGTTCCCAGCACTCTATTCTTCATATCAACAAAATCACCTACTTTGTACAGCTTACTTGCAGTCTCTGAAAATAAGTCATTGTCAAGTAATCAATAAAATCTACTAAAACCATTCTATTTGAATAACAGTAGGAAACAATGTTATTGTTATCACATACCTCTGTAATCAGTTTCGTTCTCTTCAATCTCAATACTGTCCTTGGGTGGCGTAGTAACCTCACACTTCACTGCTGAAGGTTTTTGTTTTTCCATCAATTGTATTACATCATTCAGTTTTATGTTGTAATCATGGAATGTGCAGCCATCTTCCAACTACGAAAGAGAAAGTAAAACATTAAAATGAATTAAACTTAAACTACTATATTTGTTTAAGACGCATGTACTACTTAACAATTCATAAAATCTAAACAAGTTACGTTAAGTACCTTAAGTAAACATATAATTACTTCATAACTTCCTGTAAAGGATAATATTATCCTCACTTTCTGCACCTCGAGAAGGTGAAACATCACTGCGTCTATCAAACCTCTGTCGCATATCCAATTACACATAACTCAGGATAGATATGCAGAAACTCCTATATTTACCTTCAGTATACATTTTTACAACCTTTGAGAAGGTGAAACATCACTGCATCAATCAGACCTCTCTGTGGAATATCCGATTGCACATAACTCAGGATAGATATGCAGAAACTCCTATATTTACCTTCAGTATACATTTTTACAACCTTTACTCTTTTTTTTTTTTTAATTTATTTAACGTTCTTAAAAATACAAAAATACAATAAACTTAAATATAGCATTAAAAAAAACCACTAAGGTTTGTCGCTAACGCTACAATCAATTCACCTGTTGTTTAAATTACTACAAATTATGTTATATATATCTAGATAAAAATTAAAACTTAATAATAAAGAAATAAACGTTACAAATATAAGATCCGTTTACATTTATGCTCTAGGAACTAAGTAGGTATAAATTCTATATTACTTTTAAGTTTTCTATAAAATAAGATTTCAATTTAAATTTAATATTTTTCTGTGTTATGGTATTTCTCAAGTCGGAGGGTAAATTATTAATAAGGCGCGGCACGAGGAGGTGCAAGGTTCTTTCTTTCACCGTACTTATTGTTCGCTCTAATCGTGCGCCGCAGGTTTTGAGTCATCGCTCGTGTACAAACAGGATGTTTTATTTTTATGTTAACATTGGATTAAAAAACTCTTCTTTGAGTATGTTATATTTAACTGAATGTTGTACAGGTAGTTTATTGCAGTGTTTGAAGAGACCTATATCATCATTATAATATTTGGCTCGAATATTTTTAGACACGATTGTTTTGAGAATACTGCTTTGAATTTTTAATATTTTATTTAAGTAACTATTGAACGTCCGACCATAACTACTCAAACCGTATTGTATGTATGATTCTGCAAGTGAGTTGTATAATATTAATCTAATTTTGTAGGGGATACGATCAAAATACTCAAGTTCAAAAAATTAAATAAAAAGACATTATACTTCATAAAGTAATTATTGATGATATGGATGACAAGAAAGTTTGAACTTAACCACCAAGTGCACCACGACCAGCTGTGCACTAGATAATATTGTAATTTTTGATTTGTAAACAATAATGTATTATTGGAATATTCATTATTAAAAAGAGTGACCGCCTAACCGATTACTAACACGCTAGGACTATACAAATCATGCCCACGTGGAATGGTCCCAAGAATGCTGGCAGCGTTTCCGCGCTGAATCGCTAAGCTGATTCTTTGTGCGAAAAAGGAGCCAGCCCTCTTGTCACCTGAAGAGGCAATCAACCGAGGTGTTAAAACGGATAATTATTTTTTTGCACTTTGAGTCCATGGCCCTAGGGTCTCGACTGCAAACGGCACAAATATATAACTCTCGATGAGAGATGCATACTTCCGCCGTTTGCCGGTTTCGGCCATTTCCGCCGCAGCTCCAGGTCTTGACGCTGTTTCCCTGATATGGGACGAGGCTAACGTATCAACGCATGTTGCGTCCCACATTAGGGCCCTTCCCCGTTCCCAAGGAACCAGCGTCAAGCCGTCTGGTCTCTTGCCATCATCCCGACATATCCCGGAAGGCTCGAGAAGAGCAGGAATGTCGATGGTGGCAAGAGCTCTTTTGATGGTATGTTCATTTAACTTATATATAAATAGTGCTTACAAAAACCAAATTTAGTTTCGAAGAACTTTACACTTACCAGCTTCCCGCCGTAAAACAGCAATTGAGATTCAGGTTCCACGTGGAATTTATCCCTAACTAAATTTTTGAATTCTTCTATTGTAGTAAGTTTCGACACAACTAAGTGTACCGTATCAGCAAACCCAGACAAACGAACACGTACATGCATTGCGAAAAAAGTAATACTCTAGTATCTCTTTAAAACTTATAAAATTTAAAAACGAATGCAAAACTAGTCAACGCAGGATGAAGAAAACGGACAAATGGCCGATCTTTGGCGGGAATTAGGCTTGGGTAAAAAATATCGATATATCAAAATATCGATATTTTATCAGAAAATAATCGATATAAATCAGCGATATTTTTTCCCGCGATATATCGAATTTCGAAAAAATTTGTCAATCGGATGTCAATAACAAAATTTTGCTCGCTTCAAAATTTTTCTATTTAATTTATTTGGCTTGGTATTTTGCTATAAAATTGGCATCAAATTGGCATTTATAAAAGCAGCAGCTGGTATTATTGGTTTTTTGGATATGCGATAGTAACAAGATATTTTTGTTTCAGATCGTGAGGCGTTGCTCCGGCGTCGCGGCTGTCACGGTCCTCGGGCCACAGAAAGCAGCCGGGTGAACAACAGCCTAGCCGCAGCAGGGGCTTCGTTCTAAAGACTTTATGTGTAGTGATAAGTGTTATTATATAATTTAAACGTGTTTGGAAGTATGAACAGTAATGTCTCCCAATCTGATTACCTTGAGTGTCCTCAGTGCAATGGAGCAAGGCTTTTTTAGGGACGTAGGGGTCTAAACATTCACATTGCACGATGTCATAGCCTTTCGTTAACGCGACCTATTACTGGTGCTAATGTAAGTGATGTTAAAATTGGTTTCTGATATGGGACGAGGCTAACGTATCAACGCATGTTGCGTCCCACATTAGGGCCCGTCCCCGTTCCCAAGGAAACACACTTACTAGACAATAACCAGGTTCCATTTGAAAATTTGCTGTCTAGATATAGCCAAAACGTTCCAATTATTAAGCGCATTCCAAGAGGAGCAAGAATATTATTAGCGAGGTCACTATCTCACGCCATCCAAAATACTTTATCTAATTCGGTTTCATCTTGGCAAAGTCTATTTTTGTTTGCTTATAAGCATTTTCATGTCGATAAATATAAAGCCGGGTCATTAAGTACCAAATTATAACAGAATTGTTTAGACCAATCTGATTTTCACTCTTTAAATTCAAATTTTCGGGTTCAAAGTTCAAATTTCAAAAAAATTGTGGAAAATAAAGTAATGGATTGGGACCTTAAAAATGCAACCCGCATTTTATTCTCTAACGATACTCTTGCTCCATTTAATGATACAACGCTAGAAGCCTTACGTGAGAAGCATCCTTTACCAATTTCAGATTCATTATTTCCAAATCCAGCAGTCAATATCACAGATATTTTGCAAGTAAAGGATGAGGATACTTATGCAGCTATAATGTCATTCACTAGTGGATCTGCTGGCGGCATGGACGGGATAACGCCACAACATCTCAAAGATCTTGTGAGCGTTTCAGCTGGAGACGCCGGCAGATCTCTTTTGAGTGACTAGACTTTGCAACTTAATGTTATCTGGCAAAAGTAATCATAAAATTATTTTGCTATAATCCGCGATGAAGTAAAATAGAAAATATATATAATGGTAAATGTAGAGTGAACAATCGGTTATCATACCTGATACATGCAGGAGTCGTAAAAAACACATGCACAAACCTCCACCACCGCCACCATGATGTCAATATTAGACAAATATTGGTATGAATGAATAATGTATTTTTGTTGTGTTGATGATGTTGATTTTTCTTGGCTTTTCTGTATTTTCAAATAATAAAACTGATGTCAAAACCACCAGATGTGTATTTGCTTTAAAATTTCGAATATTTTGGCAATTTTTATAGATAATCGCTTATTGCACAGACAATATCGATATATCAAAATATCGATATATTTAGTCAATACTTATCGATATATTTGAAAATCATCGATACGATATATATCGATATTTTTTCCTCATTTGCCCATCACTAGCGGGAATCGTCCAGTACTGCAAACTAGCGATGTGAAAAAATTATCGATTTTTAAAATAATCGATATATTCTTTTATATAATCGATTTTTAATAATCGATTATTTTTCATCTTAAATCGATTTTTTAAATTGATTATTTTAGGTATTCCTTTTTCTTTTTTACTCTTTTTCTTGATTTTTAAGATAAGATATGCATAATTGGATGAAACCAATTTAGCTAAACTACACATTTAAATCCAATTTCACAAAAAGCGCGTCTGATATTATTTCCTGGTTGTTGTCCTCTTTAATTAGCCTTTATTGTAATTAATTATTAATATTAAAAAAGACAACTTTTGGAATTATCGGAAAAAAATCGATTTTTAAAAATCGAATATGTGTTGGAAAATAATAAACACAACACCAGCATATTAATTATCTACATTTTATATTGTCTGTGGTACTTCTTCCTACTTCTTAATTATTGCGCAATATACGCTGAGTTATAATATTTCCGTCTGTCTTTAATTAATTTCCCACAGGTTATGGGCCGTCATTTAATTAAAAATAGTAACCGTAATAAATATTATCGTACCGTATTGCAGTTTAAAGTAAATATAATAGTGAACCGTAATAATTTTCACTATGAGCATGTCTAACCTCCAAATAATGAAACTCGCCGGCAGAGAAAATTATTCGACATGGAAGTTTGCGGTAAAATCGTACTTAGAACACGAGGAATTATGGGATTGTGTTGATCCTGGAGGTCAAGATGCCAAAAAAGATTTAAAAGCCAAGACTAAGATAATTTTGTTGGTCGAACCAATCAACTTTGTACATATCGAAAATGCAACGTCATCTCGAGAAGTATGGCGGAACCTGCAAAATGCGTTTGAAGACTCCGGGCTTTCAAGAAAAGTTGGCTTATTAAAGGACCTAATTAACACAACGTTAGATAATTTTGCCAGTGTCGAGGAGTACGTGAATAAAATAATAAGCACGGCTTATAAATTACGAAATATTGGTTTCGAAGTCGGCGACGAATGGCTTGGAACTCTCATGTTAGCAGGCTTACCGGATAATTATAAGCCGATGATAATGGGATTAGAAAGTTCAAGCATAAATATTTCATCAGATTTTGTAAAGACAAAACTATTGCAAGAGGTTCAGACAACTGATTCCTCAGCATTCCTTACAAAGCACAAGAAATATTCAATCTCTCAAAATAAATCAAAAGGAAAAGGCCCACGGTGTTTTGGTTGTAACAAATATGGCCACTTTAAAAGTCAATGCCGAACAAAGAAAAATCAAAATAATAATTTTTCAGCCATTTTTTCAGCAGCTTATAGCACTTTACATCCAGATGACTGGTATATAGACTCTGGAGCAACAATGCATATGTCAAGACGCTCGGATTGGATGTATGACATACAGTCACCTCCGATCAAAACAATAATGGTGGCAAATAATGATGTAGTCTCAGTGCATAGTACAGGTAAATTAAACATTCAAACAAAAGTGTTTAATGATGTACATCAGATCCAGGTGAGAAATGTTTTATTTATTCCTCAGTTAAGTGCTAATTTGATATCAGTCAGTCAATTAACCAAAAATGGTTGTAAAGTTGAATTCACTAATGAAGGTTGTAACATTTATAATGCCAATGGAGTACTCATTGCAACGGCAATATTAACTAATAACATGTACAAACTCAATATAGCAACTCATAAAGCATATGCAACAGTATTTGATAGTAATACAGATTTAATTACATGGCATAGAAGAATGGGTCATTTGAATATTGCAGATGTTAAGAAGTTAGAGATATGCGCTGAGGGTATAAAAATATCAAATAAAGAAATTGATTCTGTATGTATACCTTGCTGTGAAGCGAAACAAAATAGATTTCCGTTTCCACCGTCTAATTCTAGAGCAAATGGATTGCTAGAGATAATACACACTGATCTTTGTGGTCCGATGGAGACACCTTCGGCAGGAGGAGGGAAGTACTTCATAACTTTCATTAATGATTTTTCTAGAAAAATATATGTGTATATTCTAAAGAATAAGTTGGATATAAAATCTGTGTTTATAAAGTTTAAGGAAGAGGTAGAAAATGAATTAGGAAAGAAAATAAAAATCTTGAGGAGCGATAATGGAAGAGAATATTGTAATAAAGATTTTTCTGATTTTCTAGTAACCTCTGGTATTAAGCATCAAACCAGCGCTCCGTACACGCCTGAGCAAAATGGGTTAGCAGAACGGATGAATAGAACGTTGGTCGAGCGTGCCAAATGTATGCTATTTGAAGCTATTTTGAACAAAACATATTGGGCTGAAGCAGTTGTCACAGCAGCCTATGTAATCAATCGGTCACCATCACGAGTATTGAATGAGGTAACTCCATATGAAAAGTGGACTGGTAAGAAACCGAACATTTCGCATCTAAAGATATTTGGTTCTAAGGCTATGGTTCATGTTCCTAAGCAAAATCGTTTGAAATGGGACCGCAAATCAAAAGAACTAATTTTTGTAGGCTATTGCGAAAATACAAAGGGGTACAGGATGTACGACCCAGTTAGTAAAAAGATGGTAATTAGCAGAGATGTGATTTTCATTGAGAAAACAGAAAATACACAAAATATCACACAGGAACCTGTTTCAGAGCCACAACTTACTTCTATTACTCTTAGTTCTACTAATGATACATTAGAGGGTGAGGAGAGAACTACTGATGTAGATAGCCCACAAAATATTTCGCAAAATGACACATTAACACCCACAAGTAATGCATCAGTTGATAGCTGTAATAATTCTGATGACTACACATATTATCCAAATACAAGTGATTATGATGACAGCAATAGCAATGATGATTTTCAGAGAAATATCACTTTAAGAAGACATAATATGCAAGAAAATAATTTTATGTGTCTCTCACAAATTTCAGATCCTCTAACTATAAAAGAAGCACTATCAAGTACAGAAGCTAAAGAATGGAAAGAAGCAATGGATGAAGAATACAGATGTTTAATAGAAAATGATACATGGGAGTTGACTAGTCTACCACCAGATAAGCATTTAATACCATGCAAATGGGTTTATAAAACTAAAACAAATGAGAATGGTCAGACAGTTAAATATAAAGCTCGACTTGTGATAAAAGGATGTTCACAAAAATTTGGGATTGATTACACTGAAGTATTTTCACCTGTTGTAAGACTTGCATCCTTAAGATATTTATTTGCCTTAACAGTGAAATATGATTTGGATATATGGCAAATGGATGCTGTATCTGCCTTTCTTCAAGGTGACATAGAAGAGGAGATTTATATGATGCAGCCACCTATGTATAGCAATGGTAAACAAGTATGTCGATTAAAGAAAGCATTGTATGGTTTAAAACAAGCTAGCAGGCAATGGAATAAAAAGCTTGATTTTACATTAAAACAAATGGGATTAATACAATCGAAGCAAGATCTTTGTATTTACTATAAAATTGTAGATAAGGACAACATGATTTTTTTGGCAATATATGTATCAAGAGTCAAAATATTATATAAGAGAAGAATTGTATAAAAAATTTAAAATGAAGGACCTAGGAGAATTATGTTACTGTTTAGGAATACATGTGGAACGAGTTAGAGAGAAAGGAATAATTTATCTAGACCAAAAGAAGTATATACAACAAGTATTACAAAAATATGGAATGTAGATTGTAAAGCAGTGCAAACACCAATAGATTTAAATACAAAGTTTAAAAAAGTCAGAAGAAACAAACATTTTACAGGATATTCCTTATCAGGAGATAATTGGATGTCTATTATATATATCTCAAGTTACTAGACCTGACATAAGTTTTGTTATTAATATGTTGAGTACACACAATAACAAGCCTGAAATGCAACATTGGATTGCACTTAAGAGAGTAATGCGTTATTTAAAAGGCACTCAAGATTACAGACTCAGCTATAAACGAAACCTAAATGAAAGCATGAGTCATGGGTGCTGTGATGCTGACTGGGCCAGCTCACAAGATGACAGACACTCCTGTACTGGTTACACATTCTTGTTTCAGGGAGGAACAATCAGCTGGAACTCAAGGCGTCAGCCTACTGTTGCTCTATCTACAGCAGAGGCTGAATATATGTCTTTGTCCTCGTGTGTACAAGAAGCTTTATGGTTAAAGCAATTTCAACAAAGTTTTTGGCCACACATAAAAGGGGAGGCCATGATTATATACAGTGATAATCAAAGTTCTATAAAACTTTCAGGTTCTGACAATTACCACTCTAGGACCAAGCATATAGACGTGAGGCACCATTTTGTTTGTGACAAAGTCCTTGAAGGAGCAATTGATGTCCGATATATACAAACCAACTTGATGGTCGCAGATGCCCTTACTAAAGCAACTTCTTACTCTAAATTGTTTTTTTGTTTGTCGAAGATGGGGTTGTGTTTAAGGGAGGATGTTGGAAAATAATAAACACAACACCAGCATATTAATTATCTACATTTTATATTGTCTGTGGTACTTCTTCCTACTTCTTAATTATTGCGCAATATACGCTGAGTTATAATATTTCCGTCTGTCTTTAATTAATTTCCCACAATATGTCGTAACAAAACAAACGATTTTTAAAAATCGATAATTTTGAAAATGATAAAAATCGATTATTTATTAATCCATTTTTCTACTCCAAGTCACATCCCTACAAGAAAGTTAAAGACAACAGCTCACCAATAAAAAAAACGAAGATAACCATAGAGCTATTATATTTTAGAATAGGGAAGCCAGTCTGAAATGTGCCAATTGCCATATTAGAATAAAGAGGGCAAATGGGGGGGTAATAATTTCTATTTCTTTTTTGCTGATACTGGCAAAACAAAATTCATAAAGCCTAAAATTTCAACGTATAAGATAAAACGGGTGTAAGGATTACACACTGTTTCACTTAAAGCATGTGAGATAATAAAATGAGATGCAATGTGTGTAAAAAAAACAACAATGATTTTCATAATGTATTTAATAAAATGAATTACTAAAGGTTTCTATTCTTATGTTTAGTTCCACATTGAATTAGAAAATAACAGACAAGTGACATTAAAATTGTCGGTCACCAATCTACTAAGAATGCACCATAATTATTTCTGTGCGCATATGTGATACAGCAGTTTTTATGTGTGAGTTCTTACTTCTTAGTTCTTATTAGAGGTGTTATGAATATATTCGTAATAGGTATATGGAATATAATACAGCCCACCTAATACCGTATTATAATACGCAATGTAAAAGTAACCTGTTACCAGATAATAGCCAAATAATAGCTGTCCAAGATAATAGGGTCGATATCGGTCGCCGTGTGCGTGGCGATCGCCGGAGCGCTCCCTATTCCGCATAATAGGTAATATTCCGTAACAGGCTAATACGGTAATACCCGTATTAAGAACTTCAGTAGTAGCGAGTCGCCAACTGTGAGCGAGAAATCGGGATTTGATTTGCTAAATACATGTCAGGCGCCTTCAAATTCAATTCAAATTCAAATTTCAATGCGCCTTGGGATGGTTACTAAGTAAGTAAGCAATGTACGCGCGTACACTACGATAATCTATTGTACTAAACTAGCATTGAATAAGTATATGGAATATAATACAGTCCACGTAATACCGTATCATAAGACGCGGTTTTAAGGTTCCTTTTACCATAAAATAGTCAAATAATAGCTAGCTCCAAGATAATAGGGTCGATATCGGTCGCCGTGTAGGTGGCGATCGCCGGAGAGCTGCCTATTCTGCATAATAGGGACTGTTCCGTAACAGGCTAGTATTAGACTGTTTCTTAATAATAGGGTCTATTCCGTAACAGGCTAATACGGTAATACCCGTATTGAGAACTTCAGTAGTAGCGAGTCGCCAACTGTGAGCGAGAAATCGGGATTTGATTTGCTAAGTACATGTCAGGCTTTGTTTAAATGCGCCTTGGGATGGTTACTAAGTAAGTAAGCAATGTACGAGTGTGCACTACGATAATCTATTTTACTAAACTAATATTGAATATTGTAATGTAATAATATATAATATTGTAATAAGAAATTATATTTTGTTACACACGCACGTCGGGTTTCATGTTAACGCGCATTTGTACTAATAAAATTTATAGTATATAATAATAAATATAAAATATAATCACTAGTAAAACAGTAGTGGAGAAGCAGTAGATTTTTGCTTCTGCACTAGCACCGTACTATTTGGTTACAATTTTGTTGCATTTAATATTTAATATGGTTAACTATATCTGTCGGAAATCAAACCCGCTAATAATTAAAATGCACTTCGTGCGTGCCGCTGCGCCAGCTAGGTCGCTAAAAATCATCTCAGAGAGTCGGGAACAGTTGGAGGTGGCTCTTTACTAAAACTTTTACCAAAAAAAATGATATGTATATTTAATGCTACAAGTCGGGTTATGTATGAATGCTGCATAGATTGGTTAAAAATAAAACTAACAATGAAAACAAAAAATAGACTAAACCCTTAAAAAGGCTAACATTTGTTTTTTTTAATTGGCATGTGCACAAGTTGCCTTTGTTTACTTGTTATTGTTTCCTTTTGTAAGGATAGTTTGAAAAAATTAAACCAGTTTAACATTTGTTTGCATAATGCAAATCCTTGCATCGCGTAAACAATAGTTTTAATATTATTAGAAATATAAAGGATTTTAATTGTAAATAAATAAAATTTGGTATAAAGATATCTCGCAGATAAAAACAATTGATGTTTTTAAATGTAGATATGTAATATAAGACAAGTTAACAATATTTTTTTAAATGATAAATCATTCATATAACCACAAAAATAAAAAATAAAAACATTTAAATGAACAGAAAAATATAAAACTATGATTACTTATCAATTATAGTACATAAGGTGTACAATAATTCATAACTAATTATTAGTAACTTTTTAAATACGCCAACATAACCTTTAACAATCCTAAGTCAGTTAAAAGTATGAAGAAAAATTTAATCGCCGTCTCACTAAAATAATATGTCAGGTCACGGAATAGGCTATTACTATAATAGCCTATTACCAAATAATAGGGTATGATACCCTAATATGAGAAAGCTATTATATCACATAATAGTATTATTTAAATATCATCCTAATATAACACCTCTAGTTCTTATACTGTTTGACAGTAGTGTTGCTCGCAATTAGGCTTGGGTATGATTGCTATATAAGAATCATATTCGTTCCACTATATGATCGATTGTAATCACGTGATCATACCTGCTATTGCTAATGCTATTGGAATACAAACAAATGTATTCCTTATGTCGTATCCAGAGTAAAGGACATAAAGACTACATTTGTTTGTATAAGAAATGCTAATGCTGCTAATGCTATTGGAATACAAACAAATGTATTCTGTATGTCGTATGCAGTGTATAGGACATAAAGACTAAATTTGTTCGTATAAGCAATCATTTAGTCCATTAACGTAAATAATATAATAGCGGATAGCGTTTTTGCTAATCAATGTTGTTAGGCAAAATTATTGTTATATCAAACAAATGTAATTCTTTTATCTTATATAATACGGTCGATAATTCGGGAAGATGACGCACTTTTACGTTATTCCAACTGAAACTATATCCTAGAAATATCGACCGTATTGAATATTATTTAAGAATTACATTTGTTTGTAATAGCAATCGCTTTATCAAGTAATAATATTATAGCGAATAGCTGAATAATATAATAGCGGAAAGCGTTTTTGCTAATCAATATTACTGGGTGAAATTATTGTTATTACAAACAAATGTAATTCTTAAATCATACTCAATACGGTCGATATTCTAGGATATAGTTTCAGTTGGAATAACGTAAAATTGCGTCATCTTCCCGAATTATCGACCGTATTATATAAGATAAAAGAATTACATTTGTTTGAAATAACAATAATTATGCATAGCAACATTGATTAGCAAAAACGCTATCCGCTATTATATTATTTACGTTAATGGTCTAAATGATTGCTTATACGAACAAATTTAGTCTTTATGTCCTATACACTGCATACGACATAAGGAATACATTTGTTTGTATTCCAATAGCATTAGCAACATTAGCATTTCTTATACGAACAAATGTAGTCTTAATGTCCTATACTCTGCATACGACATAAGGAATACATTTGTTTGTATTCCAATAGCATTAGCAATAGCAGGTATGATCACGTGATTACAATCGATCATATCGTGGAACGAATATGATTCTTATATAGCAATAATACCCAAGCCTAATTAGCAGATGATGTTATATGAAAAGTTTTTCATATCATGATCATTAAGTGATTGGTGATTCTGTCCATGCCTACTCGCAATGCTATAAACATGGACGTAGTATATACTGGACGGCGCCAAAAGACGTTGCCGATCTTGCGTCTGTGTGTAAGCGATTTATCGTTTGTCTCTGTTCTTATCGCGAGCTATACATAAGAGTGAAAGAGATTGTGATGAAGTTTGGCAACGTCGCTAAAAATGTGTCCAGTTGGTGACACCAAATGAGGCCATAACATTGAGTTTGTTGAAGATTATTTCTTGAAATCTAAAGCAAATACGAGTGTTACTGATATATTTTTTCAAAAAAGGTGGAATATGTCGTGTGCTGCCTTAACGTGTCTATCAAGAACAACGAAAGGAGGAGTTAAAAACACGAAATTACCATTTCATAAGTAAATCTTTGACTCTCATTTGAGTGCTAAATTAAAGCGTTTTATTCAGTTAAAGCGTTTCAGATTATAATGTATCAGTACAGTTTGATATTCTCTAGCCGGCACGAGTGTGGGATACTGATAAAACATAGAAATTAATCATTAAATATTCGATTGAATTGTGTTACCTACGTAGTGATGTACACACTAACGAATTATTATGTATCGATAAATATCAGTCAAAGTTATATTTACTAGCCAATTTAATGCGAATTCTCTAATTTTAGATTATTTTCTTAGGTTTCCTAAATGCCCACATATAAGAGAACAGTGGATAAAAGCTGTCACCGGTCTCACGGATATGTAAATGTTGGGAATAATGTGGATCATGATAGTGTTCAATTGGCCACCGAAGCACTAACATTTATGTTAACATTTTATCTATACATAAAGCACCGAGTATGGGCTGCACCTTCGACTTTATTTTTAACGCTTCAAAGGATTCTTTGGTAAATCTAGGCTCACAGTCAATTGACTGATACCATTTTTGAGAACCACCAATCACAGTAAGATATGCAGTAAAGATGTGCATCGGATAATTCATGACATTATACTGCAGACTGTACACTCAGGAAATTATGTCAATCTATTCAAATATTTAAATCTATTCTGAACAGTAAGCCAACTAGGTTGGTTACAACTGTATATTAACTTTACAGTACCTAGGCTTCGATAATTATCGACGCCTAGTTTAGCTTATCGATAAGCTAAGTACTTCCCTAATCACGCACACTAATGCAGTTCTAAAAGTTCACACAAGCATAAAACGGACACACAAAAATAGCTAAGGCGGCATCCAGTGTATTCTTTATCCAAGGCTATAAACGTATAGATAATATAGACAACATTAGTAAGTAGTCTATAATAGACAACATTGTACAAAGCATAGATAACTAACTAAAAGTATAAAGTTATTAAAATAAAAGACAGATAACGTAAGGAACGTGAAATAGGGATGTAACTAGTGATGACAATCGTTAAATCTCATAATCGGTGTTCAGCAACGAAGATTGCTAGTGATGCTTTTTGCCTGTATTTTTGAATAGAATTATATTAAAATTATTGCTACTTAAGACTTCTTATTAGATTTTTACGTTACATTATCATAATACCTGAGAAATTTACGTATGGGAGGGTTTTAGTGGATATTTAAATGTCTTGTATATCATTTGTGATGTTAGTCGGTGTGATTTCTCCAAAAACTTCATAACAAATAAATAAATTGAAGTGCATCTTTAATTATTATTTTTCATTTATTCTTCGATAATTTATAATTTGGTCATGATCAAATTCAAAATATTTTTACTCAAGTAAACTTATAAACAAGTGCTTTATAATTCAAAAGTAATAATAAAAGTAATAATAATAAACACTTTTGGCATACTAAGATACTGGACTCAGACTAAATTAGATACCTTGGATCGAAAGGTCCGAAAGCTGTTGACAGAATATCGCATGCATCATCCACGTTCGTCTGTAATGAGATTGTATATTCCACGCAAGTGTGGTGGTCGTGGTTTTTTAAATGCTAAAGACCTCCACAACCGTGAAGTTTGCAATCTCAGAGAATATTTTCTCAAGGCAAACGGCGAAATGCATAGGGATATTGTGGCAGCAGACAAGGGTCTGACGCCTCTTTCCTTAGGCAAAAAGAACTGGTGAAGGCCTGTATTGTGTACTACTTCGGATCGAATGGCTATATGGAACAGTAAGGAGTTGCATGGCAGATTCTACAAGGCCCTAACGGGTCCAGATGTAGATCCGATATCCTCAATATCCTGGCTGCAATTCGGTGATCTTTTCGGGGAAACTGAGGGTTTTGTCTGTGCAATTATGGATGAAGTTATCAAGACGAATAACTACCGGCAACATATAATGAGAGATGGCACGCTTGACATCTGCAGAGCGTGTCACCGCCCTGGTGAATCTAACAGACATATCGTTTCCGGTTGTTCTTCTCTTGCTAATGGTGAGTATTTGCACAGACACAATCAAGTAGCCAGGATTGTCCATCAGCAGCTTGCTCTTCAATATAGCCTTGTAAATTCGGAAGTGCCCTATTACAAATACAGTCCAGTACCAGTTCTCGAAAATGATCGTGCTTTGCTCTACTGGGACCGATCCATTATCACTGACAGGTATATTGTGGCCAATAAACCTGATATAGTTATAGTGGATCCACACGCCCGATGCACTGACCGCAATGCGTCGGGCAATTATTGTTGATATCACTGTTCTACATGACGATAATCTCATAAGAGCTGAAAAAGATAAATTAACTAAATATCTTGACCTCATATCTTGAGCTCATGAGATAACCGCCATGTGGGATATTGATTCAACAATAATTGTTCCAATTGTTGTGTCGGTTAATGGTCTTATCGCGACGAGCCTCGACCAATATCTTAAGAGGTTCTCGCTTGGTTGTTGGATCAAGCGTAGGATACAAAAAGCAGTTTTGCTTGAGACAGCACGGATTGTGAGGAGGTTCCTCAGTCTGGAGCCTTAACCACCGGTAGCTTGAGTACTTTCTCCGCTGCCTGTGGTCAACAATTTATTTATATATTTAAATGCTTTTTTTTGTATTCATATAGAAAATATTTAAAAATATAATGTAATTTGTATATAAATAAATAAAAGAAAAAAAAGTAATACTAAAATTATTTTGCTAAAATCCGCGATGAAGTAAAATAGAAAATATATATAATGCTAAATGTAGAGTGGACAATCGGTTATCACACCTGATACATGCAGGAGTCGTAAAAAACACATGCATAAAACCTCCACAACCGCCACCACGATACACAAGCACTATAACAATCGTTTCGCCCCGCAACCGAAGCATCATCAGGAGATAGACTCCACGACCAAAATCGCAAAGCGAAGCAATACCCAAATAAGTTTAGTTATATACTAATCGGTTCAACCCCACCATTTATTTTATTTTGCCTGCGAATAAGTGTAACAAGCTTGAACTAGAAACATTTATCTGATCTTTAATGAGGGTGCCATTGTTATGTTTTATAATCTCGATTTGTTCGCAGATGTTTAACTTAAGCCCTTCTTTGACCGTGCGTAATATTCCGTAACTATGGTCATTAGGAACTTTATGACCGCTTTCTATCAAATGTTTGGCGAAATGTGAATTTTGTGGTTTATTATTCCTGAAAGCGGCCATATGTTCTTTAAAACGGGTTTCAAAATTACGACCAGTCTGACCCACATATGTATCATTGCATTCAGGACATTTTATTTTATAAACACCACACTTTTTCGCGCTTTCTAATTTATCTTTATTATTGCGAAGAATCTTTTTTAAAGAGTTACTACTTTTAAAACCTAATTTTATTATTTATTTGGATTTAAATATAGTTCAAATTCGTTCTGACAATGCTCCAAAATAGGTCAGACTGGCTTTGTACTTTGTAATGTGGCACCGCGTACAAATGTTTTGTCAATTGCAACTTCTGTTTATTTTTTTCAGTTATTTTCATTTCAATTATTAGGTGTAAGGAAACAAAACGTTTAAAATGAATGACGTATTTTAATTGCATTTATGCTGTATCTGTCTACGTAGCTTGTAAAATACCTTGTGCGTTACTAATTTTTTAAAGGTAACGTAACGTAACGTAAACGTAACGTAATAGGTATATTAAATTCTCATTAAAAGAAAGACCTATGACATCGCGGACTATTTGTAGCCCTTTAAAAGAGGAATATCGACTCTATTGCAGCCTCACCTAGTAAATTTGTACTAAAACCATATGCTGAACAGATATTCGTAATTTATCACACTTTCCGATGAACGAAATCTTCGTGAGGAAACCTGTAAATCTTTAAACAATTCTGGGGACATGTGTAGCCTACTAACCCGCATTGGAGCAGTGAGTTTTAGCTTCAATCCTTCTGTCCAACGGAGAGAGTAGATCTATGCTAAGCTTGTAGCAGGATAATAAGAGGACGTAACTTTACTTATTACGTTTTAATTAATATAATTGTTTTTTTTCGTGTATTTTTATTTTGAAGTGTGTTCAGTTAATAATAGTTTTGATGTTTTGTTTTCTGTAAAACCACCACTTGGTTTTACACATAATAAAACACGTGCATTATAAATAATTTTTTATTTTCTTTCTTAACTTTTCCTTATGTATATACGTTTTTTGCCTTTAGACTGGCCAGCGTTGTTCAATGCCTGTTGGCGTTTGCAATCTTCATCACCCATGGACTTGCATGCTACGTCGCTATTGACATTCTCTGGAACGAGTACATTGGTGTTCGGCTCCTCAACAGCAACCACAGATTCCTTTGGGAGTACATACTGAGGACGATCATTGTGCTTGTAACATGTAAGTATAATTTGATATCTAAAAAAATGTTAACTTTTATTCCACCTTAATTCCGTGGACGAGGTTTTGGATCTTCTTGTAATAATTTCTTGTGTTATATGCACCGATTCGCGCGCAAGCTTGAAAATGAGCAGGATCAGTTCGGATTACTATGGACTCTTAAGCGCACCGCGGCAACTCAAGCTCGAGCGACTTTACGAGAAATGAAGAGTTAGTCTAGTTTTGACACGAGTTGTTTGCTGTTTCTTGTAATTTTCTTTCTACAACTTCCGTTACGAAGGAAATCATAGCGAAGCCTATCTGAAGACAAACAGCAACGCGAGCGCTTCGCTTCGTCATTTCTGTTACAAACAGCACGGTAATGGAATTCTCGCCTGGCGTCTCTTTCCTAATAAAAGCATCTTATAGGCATGCGTGTTCCAGACTGTATCATCGCCTCGCCTCGCTTATTAAACAATAAAAAAAGAGAAGGATATTGTAATCGCGTGAATATGCACGCATTCAGACAACTTACTAGGATAGCTTTATATATTATAAGTTATAATTAAATAAGTTTCGCTTCACTGTTGTATTAGGGTTTCCTGTAAAGATAGTGATAAGCTGAAAATAAATAAATAAATAAATAAAACTTCGATTTATTCGTGAATATTTTGACTTTATCTTGATTTTAGATCATGCTACATGCTAGCAAAAGTGACATCCCGGTCATCATCTTCTTCTTTTATTTAACTTGCAATATATATATGTGAAGGAATCTTGCAAGTTAAATTTGACCCATTACCCGGTATCCGGTTGGCTGAAATTTTACATACCGGTCCTGTTCTGATGACAATGCATGTTTATTGATCAGCATAACCTGATGCTACTAGGATTGACAAGTAAACAACTCAACGGTTAATAGTAGGGATATGGATATGAAATGTTGTCTAAAACTTTTTTAACTTGACCTGTATATTACGTATAATTTATGAACAATTTTTTGCGATTTTACCTAGATTTACATTTATTTTTCACTCGTAATTGCAGCAACATATACTTGTAAAAGACTGAGAGTGATCAAGAGCATTAACTCTTTTTTCCAGTTGGGATCGCAGCTGCAGTACCAGAACTGGATCTATTCATCTCGCTGTTCGGCGCTCTCTGTTTGTCCGCACTCGGTCTCGCCTTCCCGGCCGTCATTCAAAGCTGCACATATGATGAATGAATATTCCGACCGATTTCGGTCATGGCGACCACTTTGACTCCTAGTCGGAGTGGCGCTGATGCGCCCGGATATGGCTTACGTAGCCAATCTTTGCAGCAAACTCCCGTGCGCAATGTGGGCACGTGAGCTTGCCGCTGACATAATTATAGTGAATGGCAGCGGGTGGGCGAGCCTTTAACTCATTGCGCTTGGCGTCGAGCTCAGCTTTACGCTGTTCCTCGAAGTCGCGGATTTGCCTCTTCACAAGCCCGCGCCATTCAGACCGCTGTGCTGCCAAACCCTCCCATTGAGAGGGCTCAATGTTGCATCTTTTCATGTGACGCTTCTGGACATCTTTATATCTGAGGAGTTGGCCGCCATACTTACGCTTGCCCTCCTCTAGCTCACAATAAAAGATGCGCTTCGCCACTCTCTCCTCCGCCATCCTTGATACATGACCGCACCACCGAAGCTGCCTACGCATTAAGTAGGCCTCAATGCCACCGACATTGGCTCGCCTCAATACTTCAATATTGCGCACTCGGTCGGACCATCGGATTTTCATGATGGTACGTAGGCATTTCAGGTGGAAACGATCCAGAGTGCGTATGTGGTGGCGATACACACACCAGGTTTCGGAGGAGTAAAGAAGGTTTGGAAGCACAACCGCCATGTATATCGAGATCTTAGTGACCAGCTTAAGGTCGTGCGAACAGAAGACCTTGGAACACAGCTTCCCAAATGCTGCAGCTGCAGCACCGATCCTGCTGTTGATCTCAGCATCAAGGTCACACTTAGATGTTATAGTGTTCCCCAGATAACGGAACTTATCGACCTGTTTCAGCACATCCCCACCGAGGCTAATGGCCAGTGTCTCACGACCATGCGTGTCTAGGGACATCACCTCCGTCTTTTTGACACTGATCTTCAAGCCGAACTTGCAACATGCTTGGTGAAAAACGGACATTAGCTGTTGCAGGCCATCTGGGGATTCTGCCAAAAAGCACAGATCATCAGCATACATGATTTCCGTAATCAATGCATGTGAGACCTTAGTGCGTGCCTTAAGCCTAGGCAAGTTGAAAAGACTGCCATCTGTTGGAAAGCGGATGCGGACTCCTTCGGAAATAGTTTGCAGGACCTCCTTGGTCACTACGGTAAAGTATAAGGTGAAAAGTGTGGGCGCTAAAACACACCCTTGTTTCACCCCACAAGTAACGGGGAAAAACTCTGACTGTTCGCCGTCTACGGAGACGCAGCACTGCATATCGTCATGTAGGAGTCGCAGAAGTCTCACAAACTTTTCCGTGCATCCTAGCTTTCCGAGCACCATCCAGAGAGCTTCACGAGGCACACTGTCGAATGCTTTCTCCAAGTCAACGAAGCAGAGGTACAACTGACAACCTTGTTCTCTACTCTTTTCCTGTAGTTGACGCACCGAGAAGATAGCTTCACAAGTGCCTCGGTCAGGTCGGAAGCCAAACTGTGTTTCGGGCAGGATCTTTTCTGACAAATCTTTTAGGCGGTTTAAAAGAACTCTTGCAAAGGCCTTTCCAGCGGCTGATAGTAGTGAAATACCGCGATATGAGTTACAGTCATTGCGGTCACCCTTGTTCTTATAGAGGGCTCTGATGCTAGACAACTTAAAATCGTCTGGAATTCGCTCCTCCTCCCACATTCGAACAAAGAGCCTCCACAACAAACTGTGCAACTCCTCACCACCGTATTTCAGTAGTTCACCTGGTATAAGGTCAAGGCCAACCGCCCGCTTATTTTTCTGCTGTCTGATGGCAGTGACAACCTCGTCATTAGACAGGGGTACGTCCAGTTCAGTGACTAAGGGAAGTTGAGGCATCATGCTGATATTATTTAGATCGGCTGATCGATCTACGTTAAGCAAAGTATCGAAATGTTCGGCCCAACGTTTTAGTACAGCCTCCTTGCTGGTCAGAAGATCCATACCGTCCAAAGACCTTAAAGGTACTTTAGCTCGGTAGGAAGTACCAATCAGTTTACGTACCTCGCAGTAAAACTCCCCAAGCTGGTTAGTGTCAGCAAGCAGCTGCATCTGACGAGCTTTGTCCTGCCACCACTTGTCTTTTAATTGTCGAGACAGCTTTCGCAATTCCTGGTCACTTACTTTGACCACCTCGACACTTCCACCTCTACGATTATGCTGTCGCAAGAGCTTTCGGTGTTTGTCGAATGCCACCTTGAGATCCTCACTATTATCATCGAACCAGTCTTCGCTATGCCGGTCTTTTGTTCCCAATGTAACCGAGGCAGCTTCTAAGATGTGACAAGACAAGGCTCTCCAAGTAGCATTGACATTATCTGTCTCATTTACTGGCAGCAGCATTCCAGATAAGGCTTTAGCGTACATCTCTCTAGCCCCGTTATCTAACATCAGCCTATCCACGTTCAAACGCGAAGGCCCTTTCATAGTAGATCTACGTGGTCTACGGAGACGGAGTCTTAGTTTCGTGACAATAAGTCTATGGTCAGTCCAACAATGGGCACCACGCATAACGCGGGTGACTAGGACTTGACCGATGTCTCTTTGTCTTATGATAGCATAGTCTATCAAATGCCAGTGCTTGGATCGTGGGTGCATCCACGTTGTCTTGTGCTTGGCGGCAAGTCGGAACATAGTGTTCGTTATCGCAAGACCGTATTGAGCACAAAGACTTAGTAGCAACTGACCATTGCTGTTCATGTTGCCGACTCCGTGTCTTCCCAGAACTCCAGGCCAAGCCTCATAGTCCCGACCAACTCTGGCATTGAAATCGCCTAGCAATAAAATCTGCTCCTTGGCGTTTACGCTGTTAAGACATTGAGATAGATCATCATAGAATTTATCTTTAATGTCATCAGACTTGTCTAGTGTTGGAGCATAGACACTGATGACATTAAGGTAGTTGTCTTTATCCAGGTGAAGGCGCAGTGTGGTCACGCGGTTCGAGATGTGTACAGGATATTCATGGAGTTGCTTTACTAATTGATTTTTAATGGCAAATCCTACACCTGAACGACGAGGTTCCAATGAAGAGGTACCCTTCCAGAAGAAAGTGTAGCCACCTCCTTTTTCTACCAGCTCTCCTTCATCAGCAAGATGTGTTTCACTGAGCGCAGCCACATCAACATTATAGCGATGAAGTTCACGAGCTACTATTGCGGTTTTGCGTTCAGGACAGGCGTTGCCATCTCGATCAATTAGCGTTCTCACGTTCCACGCGCCAAAAGTCATGATAGGTGTTTTCATGAGTCTATTTTTATTTTTGTAACGTCGACCACGTATTAGAGTGATGCGATGGCAGCCGCGGTTACTACCACCTTTGATATGAGGACGAGCATTTTTTTAGGGCACCTTTTCTAGCCCCCTCCTCGGCTGAGCGAGGAAAGCAGTGCCTCCCTAAATAGGGCTGCTTTGTCACCCCAGGTGTTGCCGAAACCACATTGTCGCCCCCAATTTGCAATGTGAAAGCGACCACGGTGTGTACTCACACCCCTGGGACCGCCTATGTGCAGGAATCAGACAAAGCCTAGCTTGCATCAAACCAGACCTCTCTACTTCAACCCATCGCCATAGGACTTAAGGGAAATCGGAGTCCATTAGTCGAAAGCGGTCAATTGCGCAGGATATATTAAGGTGCGCAGACGTCCGCGCAAACGCAAGCGCACACACTCGTCCTTCCCCTCCCCGGTTCAGTGGAACGGGAAACCGCTACGACTGGAGGAGAGGTCGGATGTTGTGTCTGGCCGATAGTAACTATACGCCCTCTACTATCGCCCTAGGCCATCCACCTTGCCTTGCTGAGACGCCGATTCTGCCGAGCCCTCTTGCAATATCTGCATTGGGTCGCCATCCTCGCCGAATCAGGCTTTTTTGTGTTACACAGGAGGGAACTGCCTTTGTTAGACCTTGGGAAGGAATGTAGGATGGGGAATGGGAAGGAGTATGTTGACAATCACAAGGGATACAATGGGAGTGGGATACTACTGACTGAACAATAGGAAGACAAAGACAGTAGTAGCTCGGGGAGCCGGGGTCGCGTACCCGTGTACCACACCACACCTTTTGGTCCAAGAAAAGTGGGAATGGATACCCCTGACTTTAACTTTAAAGTCAGCTGCACATATAGGTACTACGTGTCTGAATCGGAACGGACCCGTATGATGATAAAGAACGTAATCGTAGTTCTATTGGGGATCCTCGGCCTGGTCGTTGGTACCTGGACATCATTGGAGGGCATCATAGTGAAATTCTCATCCCATACTGCCCTCAACGCCACCGATATCAGTTTTGTCAACGAAACCAGCATAACTCTACCTTGAACAGTATGCGACAATAACAATTGCCAGTGCCATTTCTGTTATAGAACCGTCCGTGGCATAAATAAGTACAATTTTAAAACCAAGAGTTCCGCTTTTATCGGTCGTACTTCTACCTAGTAGTACAGGTTGTTTATTAATAAGTTATGTTTTATTTTATTAGCTTGTTATATATCGAATTTTAATAGATATATAAATTATAATTACAAAGATTGCCAGTTCCGCATCGTAACTCGTCGAGTTATATCCGTGACACCGGTTATATCTATGATTTACTTCATGATTAATTTGGTACTTCCATAGAGCTATTAGACTGGCCCGTTGGCGCAGTGGGTAGTCCTGCCTTCGGCTCTACGAGTCAACATTTTCTATAAATGAATTTGTTGGCCTTTGAGTGTCAGTGTATGTAGTGGGTATATATATATATATATATATATATATATATATATATATATATATATATATATATATATATATATATATATATATATATATATATATATATATATATACCCACTATATATATATATATATGTCGGAGAAGTATATATATATAGTGCTAAAGTATCCCAAATGATAACATCTGTTATCATTTGGGATACTTTAGCCGAATCATGGAGTCAGTAGTCAAGGTTGTCTAATAACTGTCGCTTGTGATTGTGATGTTTGGCGCATATGTAAAATGCATGGTAAGGTGGCGCTGGTAACAAAGCGACATGACAGATTGGACATCTGAGACTCCGGATGGCGCCGGATGTGCGCACTGATTCTACGACTGGAAATATAGAGAACGCCGAAGTCGTTTACAATAAAAACCCATCTAAATCCCCGACAGCAGCGGTGGGATCGGAACAGCATTTACCTTATGTGCTTACCAACCCTCCTGTGGCTACACAAAGTAAATATTTTCGTGGTTCAGCTACACCTCGTGTTGAAAGTTATGGCGGTTCTAAGAGATAATGATCAAAATACGACCTCACAAATAGATGATCGTTTCATGGCTTTGCCGAATGATAAGTATGCCTCATTTGTTTTTTGTATTTTTCGCGACATGGCCGACAGTTTTAAGGATGATTCACGCTACACCGTGCCGCGACCGGGCCGTGCCCCGTCCGTGGCACGGTCGAACATTATTGTATACTTTTGGTATGAAGTGATTCATGCCTAACCGTGCCCCGGCCGTGTCCCGGCCGTGCACGGCCGGGGCACGGCGTTAAAATGTCGGTGGGTATTGTTTCCCGGCTCCGGCACGGTTCGGCCCCGACACGTTGTAATATAAACATATGCGCCCGGGCGCCCGCAGAGCAGTCAACGTCAAATCTTAGTGAGTTTAACAGCTTAACAGCAAAATGGACAATGAAAATTGTTTAGAATGTGTGTAATTTGCTCTGTGATTTACGACATGAGCCATCCTAAGTATTTATATAACAAATAAAATAATTTCCAATACTTCATCATCGATGGCAATTGCAATAGCTGCTAATTCAAATTGTGAAACTGCATATTTATTTAGGCGTCAAGTCTATCGATAGATGAAATCACTTGCTGACAAAAGCTACCTAACATAGACATAAGTCGTGCAAATAATAAACCCAAACAGCCCGGTGTAACATGAATGACTGGCACGGCCGGCGCACGGTGGCCGTGCCCCGGCCGTGGCACGGCACGGTCGCGACACGGTGTAGCGTGAATCATCCTTTAGGCCGTAGTAATACCAAAGTGTCAATCTCAAAAAGTAACGTGAAGTCAAGGAAACCGTGTGACGTTTGCATACCGTCGTTCGATCCCGACGATTCTGAGTTTACAGTTGCAGAGTGTTGCGACAAAATAGAGCATTACTGTACTGGAAATTCGTGGACAGGTTACGAGACGCGAAACGTTGTGTTTACGCATCTACGAGACCGAGCACGTAAATGGACCTCTAAGTCTAACCCATTGTGCAAAACGTGAAATGAAGCGAAGGAGCGTTTGTCAAGACAATTTGCGGCGACCAAGAGGTTTCATGACCTAATACATATATGGTTTCATATATCTTTAGTATAGTGCGGTATACCAGTTTTCCAGCTAAGATTTACATAGAGTACTCGAGTAACAAACTTGCCATGATCGACCGGTTTGAGCCTGCTTGGAGTGAACTAACAAGGTTGAAGTCGTTATCTCAGGTATTTTAGATACTCAGGTACGTTCAGATTTGTTGAATAAGACGCCTACTGATTTCATAGCACTTGATGGACAACTAACTACTTATCCAAAAATGCCTTTTGTAGTAACAAAAATAGGATATATTTGACCTTCACGAACTTAGACGTGAGTTCAGGATGGACGAGCAAGTTTATGCTGATAAGGTGCGCTATGATAAGGGCAGCTAGGATACGTCCCTACAATAGTGGCGACATCGTTTTTATCGAAAAGAACCCCAGATTTATAGTTAAACCAAGTGAGACATATTCTTATAGACAAAATAATAGAGGTTTGTGATAACAATAGGTACGATATAGAGCCGGTGGCTGGTGGGCGTATTCAGTACGTGTGTCATGAAACATTGCGAAACTACCTCGAGAGTTTTGGCGATATGTACTGCAGGCTGAAAATTGTTGTCA
The DNA here is from genome assembly GCA_947086495.1 of Morpho achilles. Classification (NCBI taxonomy): domain Eukaryota; kingdom Metazoa; phylum Arthropoda; class Insecta; order Lepidoptera; family Nymphalidae; genus Morpho; species Morpho achilles. The sequence goes on along the minus strand of CAMTZB010000022.1, from coordinate 7,941,192 downwards.
GACAAATTCAATCGATTTTTTTAATGTAGATTGTCGTGTATATAAACTAATGTTGTATGGTACAACACGCCCGCATGTCACTTCGGGTTTGCTCTCACCGAGGGCTCTGGTTTCCCTAACGTGGTGGTGCATCGTGGGACCGTGTATGTTTTCTTTGTACATCAGTATTGGTGTGAGTATGTTCGTGTATGTATTACATATAATGTGTGTCTTGTATATGAATGTACAAGGTAAGTTACACATCTAAACTCGGATACACTGCATAGATGGTTGAGTATTTTTCATTATTATGTTTATTAAAGAAGGTCCAGAAGGGAGATTTAATGAAGCTCTAAACTAGAATTTAACTTGTATTCCCGCACTCGTAATTAATTCCATATGCCAAAGCAGACGTCACGTCGCACCAGACGGCTTGTTATTCCGTTGTCATCGAAACCTCCATTTGTTATTCCGTGTTACCCCGACCATGCGATCGGGTATGTTCGATAAGATGTTCGGTGACTGGAGCCACGGCGAGTTCGTTATCCACCAGCTAGCTGCACTCGTGATGTACTCACTCACAGTGCATTTTAAGTAATTTAATTTTTGTACATAAAAATGTAAAAAGTTATAGAACGATAGGTGACGTATATAATAGATAAAGTAGGAACCGACATAAGCTTGCCGCTCCTGCTTTGTGCCTTGCAAAGGTACGAAATTCGTTCTTGAGTTTGGGTATAAGATTTTATAATAAAATTCCGCAGTCATTTTTAGCTTTGACTTAACAACAATTTAAAAATGTTATTAAAGAGAGGCTGATACAAAAAGCCTAATATACTGTTGAGGATTATTTTGACGATAAGAGTGCGTGGAAAACTCGTAGCTACTGTCTGACCCCGTACAAGATAGTAATGACTTGGTGTAACTGGTCATAAGTATTATGTTGAAAAGTACTACCGCCGAGTTTCTTGCTGGCTCTTCTTGGTAAGGACAGCTTACCGCTTTTCCAGCAGTAGAATTGACGGTTCTAAAGCACTTGTCTACAGGTTAATTTCAATTGGGAAAATTATGAGTTTGTGTTTGATGCGTGGGATAGCGGCGACCTCTTGTACTGTTGTTTACAGTACGTATTCTAATGTTAAAAAGAGCTACGTTTAATCAATCATTTTTTAGCAGAGGCGTTTATTTATTACATTATGGATAATAAAAGCGGTTGATTTAAATGAAATTGTTTTACGAAAGAAATAATAGGTTTAATGAAATTTGAAGTTTTCAGTTTGGACAACTATGACAGCTTGTTATTTAATATTTAAGAAGCTACATATTATTATTGCTGGTAAAAGGTAATCATACTGAGGTCTGAAGAAAAAAACAATATTAAAATGGTTTGTCAAATTTCGAAATGTTAACCTTAACCCCATAAACATCGCCCAGAATCAAAGGTAATAATGACGTATTAAAATTCACTGATTGATTTGATGGATCTCAAAGTGCTTATGAATTATGATCAAAGTAAGCAAACAGACAATATCAACTCATTTAACTCAAATGAAACATTAGATAAGTGGGTTCCTCCTGAGCTGAACGAAAACCAGAAACAAGCGCGTCTGAAAGCTTGTTCAATGTTGCTTTACTCGCCACAAATCTGATAGTTTTTTGAATCGGATATACACTGTGATGAAAAATGAAGTCAATGTGACATTCGCAAGCATTCCGTGTGCTTAGAAAAGAACTAATCTGCAAAACATACTGCAATACGTAGTATTCATGTTGTCGCCAATGACTTCCGCTTTGTATTTTATAGCAACACAGACATGAAAAAAGAGTATCGCGCCCCTTTTTGATTAAAATGGCGGCAACACTGTGCTGTTGTTGTTTCCGGTGGACTCTTCCTATTGATAAAACGTTTCAGTGACAGTAAGTCTTTGTTCTTTATTTAAGAGGAGTGTATCTCGCAGCAGGAATAGTGGTATTTTATTATATGGTGTTATTGTATACAGTGTGCGCTAACATTCATCAGATGTAATTGGTGGTCAGGCTTTGGTGGAATAGTGCGGGTATGATTTATTACCAGTTTGTGAAACCAGGCTCATCGATCAGAGCAGAAATATGCCGTAAATAATTAGACAAATAATGGTAGACCTTAAAAAAGAAAGAGTTCATTCCAATAATGCAGTAAAATTGACCTTCCAGGAGTTCATACACATAGAGGTGGACGTGGGTCCACCATGATTTTATATGAACAGGCTGAACAATCTGTTGCTTAAACGGCAACAATATGTTGGGCAATTTGGGCGCATATTGTGGTAAGAAAAATCGTTTCTTGTGTTTATAAAAATTATTAGCAAACTTTGCCTAATGTTCTACAAATTTCATACTTGATGACCTCATATCTTGGTCTGAGTTCTGCCAATACTTGAGCATTGAAAGCTCCGCGCTTTATGCTGCCGATACTTGAGCATTGAAAGCTCCGCGCTTTGTGCTGCCGATACTTGAGCATTGAAAGCTCCGCGCTTTGTGCTGGCGATACTTGAGCATTGAAAGCTCCGCGCTTTGTGCTGCCGATACTTGAGCATTGAAAGCTCCGCGCTTTGTGCTGGCGATACTTGAGCATTGAAAGCTCCGCGCTTTGTGCTGGCGATACTTGAGCATTGAAAGCTCCGCGCTTTGTGCTGCCGATACCTGAGCATTGAAAGCTCCGCGCTTTGTGCTGACGATACTTGAGCATTGAAAGCTCCGCGCTTTGTGCTGCCGATACCTGAGCATTGAAAGCTCCGCGCTTTATGCTTGCGACACGAGAATTGAAAGCTCTGTGCTTTGTGCTTCCGACAACTGAGCATTGAAAGTTCCGCGCTTTATGCTTGCGACACCTGAGCATTGAAAGTTCCGCGCTTTATGCTTGCGACACTTGAGCATTGAAAGCTCCGCGCTTTGTTTTTCCAACACTTGAGCATCGAAAGTTCCGCGCTTTGTGCTATCAACACTTGAGCATCGAAAGCTCTGTGCTTTTTGTTTCCAACGCTTGAGCATTACAAGCTCCGTACTTTTGGCTTGTGACGCTGTACTGAGCTACACTCGCTTAACGGTAAGGGATTGTTCGCTGGGGAAACTCTAAGGTTTAGACCCATGGCTGATGACGTCTGTGACCACAACATGCATGAGACCGCGCGAGAACGCGCTCTCCGTCAGTATGGCCGTGTCGGAGAAGTGAAGATAATAATAGACTTGTTTAACTGCCGGACAGATGGCGTTACATCTGTTATCATTTGGGATACTTTAGCCGAATCATGGAGTCAGTAGTCAAGGTTGTCTAATAACTGTCGCTTGTGATTGTGATGTTTGGCGCATATGTAAAATGCATGGTAAGGTGGCGCTGGTAACAAAGCGACATGACAGATTGGACATCTGAGACTCCGGATGGCGCCGGATGTGCGCACTGATTCTACGACTGGAAATATAGAGAACGCCGAAGTCGTTTACAATAAAAACCCATCTAAATCCCCGACATATATATATATTTAACTCATTATTAAAGATAAAGATTATTTACTTTGATAATATTTAAGTTTAAGATAGCTTTAAAATTAATTTAGTTAACGTCATTAACTAAATTTAAGAGCTTACCTATTTTAAGGTAAATCAAATGGTTGATTCAATACAGCATCAAAAGCTAGAATTATATTTAAGTTGATTAAATTAGTTTAAAGTTAAGTAAACATTAAAAGTGTTTGTAATAGTTTCAATGCAATTCTGATTGGGTGTGAATAGTAGCTATTCAGTAAATAGACTTTATCTACTCTGATACTATAATACAAAGATTATAAAACTGAAACCAAAATTCTTATGACAAACATTCCGCACAGGCCAAAAATTAAAAAGTTTTACTACGATACAGGTCTTGTACGGACACCTGTATCATAACATAATATTTTAATCATAACCATACACCTACACAACCTCCAGCTGGACCGAGGCTGTTGAACTTGAACCTCTACCTTAAACTACTTTTAAAAAAAGGTTTCAATGAACGAGTCCGCGGCGACGCAACACTCATGCGCAATCGATTTTGCGCCTTGGCGCTAACATTTGACATTTAAAAAATCTTTTCAATATTTTAAGAAAGTTTGGTTTTAATTAATATTGTTTTACGTACTATATATAGTATGAGAGTAGATAAAGTAGTGTATGACACTGAACATAACTCGGTCTTATAACACTCGTGTTATAAGAACCCTTATTATGCAACAGTATCATAATATACTATACTGTGTTAGCTACGGTATACCATTATAAAACATTGCTTAATATAAGATAACTGTTGAATTATGAATAATAAATTTTAATTATATTTATGAAATAAGTATTATTTAAAAGCATATTTGTGAAGTATTTCATACTGTGATGTTATTAATAAAACGATTCCACCTATAGTGGATAAGAAGTATACGAAAGCAAAAAAAACCCTTTCCAAATTAAAACAAAGTGCATCAATTATGCTCGTACCGTAATCGATAAATAAATAACAGATAATAAATATTACAATAACGAAAACAATGCGCGTAAATATCTTTCATCTTTTTATTGTCGTTTGTTGATATTTATAAATTTATTAGGCTAAACTTAGGTAGATTTCAAAGCGTACATACATACCTAGTTTGCGTACATACCTAATTTATAATATTGTTATAATTAATGGTTATAAAATCAGCAAAAAGCTGCTGAAGTGTCGACGCTTTACCTCGCAGCAAGCAAACCAACATAGTATTTAACACAAAAATGGTAGTTAACATAGCCTTTAAGAAATTATAGTGTTAGTGTCAGTGAGAATTTATGTCTAGAACGGCATTTGTATAGTATAAGAAGTGTAAGTACAATTCAAATTTTATTTGTAGATATTAAACTGTATCGACTCGAAGATATATGTATTTCCTCGCCAAGTTGGTTACCGACATATTATTTATAGCTGACCGGACCGATGCACATGTTGAACGATGTCACAGATGATTTTTATAATATTTTGTAATTTATATATTTAAATTATTAATATGTAATCACTTAAACAAAATTTCTGATATTTTTTCTTATAATCAAAAGTTTATAGTCTGTTAAACAAATTTTAATATTAAAAAATATATATATATGGAAGAGTTTTTAAATATATAAATAAATAAATATAAGTTATATATTTTTTCATACTGCTTATGTTTAAACGTAACTATAATTAATATACAATTAATGTAAAAATTAATATTTATTCATTTTACATCAGTTATATTCATGTTTCGAAAAAATAAATCGATATTATATTTCTTCATACTTGGTATCAAGTATTTTATATTTATAAATAGGGTATAGTGTAGTACCAGAACTGCAAAGCGATATTTAATATATCCGGTCATATATTTTATTAATCTGTGATGTTTAGAGTAATAAAGATATTATGTGTAACATGATTCACTTGATTATGTTCAATATGACGTGTTTTAGACGTCTGGGTAGCTGATATTATGCTCAGCACTTGGAATCGATTCCCTATTAAATAAAACGTATTCAATAGAAACTTCTTTTCTTTTAACACCTACTTAATACTTACTAGTTTTTTTTCCTCGACTTTTCTGGATGGACCAATGAAGTCCATGTCAAAATGTATCAACACCAAGAAATAAATTAACGTTCGGACGTTAAAGAAAACAAACACAGACTTTCATTTACTATGCATAAATTAAATTTATCATAACACATTTAAGAAAAATGCTTTTCCTTAGGAGTATTTTTGTAACAAAAATTTGTTGGTTCTTCGAGCCTGGGTGTATATATGTATAAGTATATATTTAAAATTATATAGGTATATATTAACCAGTTGTCTCTCACCCATAAAACAAGTAATAACTTACTTAGGAGACGGACGACCGTGTGTGTAAGTGACCCATATGTTTATTTATTTATATCTGTTCCTGTATATTGTGAGTTCATACTTTACGATCTCAAGATTACGACATTGCAAAATTATAGACAAATTTTAATAATTATATTTTTATTAACTCAGCAGAAAAAGAAATGTTCATGGATGATGGACATTTCGAAAAAATTCATCTTACTTGATAGATCTTAAAAGGAAAATATATTTCGGATACATGTAACATTACTTACATTGATAGCTTACGTATACATAACATACTGAGATGTAGGTAATCCAAATATGTCTAGGTATTATTTATTTTAAAAATACACTCAGGTAAGAAATTATATAAATTAAAAAATAACTCGACTCTTTTCAGCAAAATCTATCACGCCAAACTCTTTGGTCACTACAAAATGGATTCAAAGGTACAAATAAAACACGATAACTCATACAAAAGTTTATTAACTGAAAATATACTTGAAAAAATACAGAATAAAATAAAACACTCAGTCTTCTGTTCGTGAAATCATTAAACTAAACAGGTAACAAAAAAGATAACCCACCGCGTGGTATCCGGTTGAGTAGAATGGACCACCCATTCTCACCGGTCGGGAAATACTTAGTCAAATCATATGACAACATGTTTATAACATGTTGTCACATGATTTGGTTACTGGCCTACCCCACTTAGAGTGGGATTAGGTCAAGAGGATGGTGAGGTAACAAAAAAGGGCGATAAACAAAAACGTTGCCTGATAAAAAGAAACACTCAGGTCTTTTCTATAAAAAGAAAAACACTTATACTAAATAAGGTAAATACTCTATCGGGCGAATTGTCAACATTATCTGGTCAATTGGTTAATTGTTTATTTTTTTCTATGACCTGTTGCCTATTGCCCATAAGAAAATCTATAATAGATATTAAATATCTCTATTTAAAAAGCTTGTTAAACAGCATTTGAATTTGTGATTTATACACATTGTTTTTAATTGAATCATATTGAAAGTACCTGGGTGGATGTATGCTGATGGAAAATGATGTATGCTAATGCTAAATGGAAAATCGTTGGAGCCGTGTCCGATAAATATGTGTGTATATATGTATGAATATAATGTATGTATTCATATATCTCAATTAATATTCTGTAACTTTGTCCATTCATCAAACTTATTGGCTGGGAAAAATCGCTACTTAGCGACTTAGTTTTAGTTTCTACTGTTATTAATGTGGCGTCCAATTAAACTGTTCTTTTTATCATTCATACGATCACTATTAATACCAAATTGTATTTGAGTTTTTTTATTGAAGAAATTTTTTTTGTAACTCGTTAGCCCAATAACTATTTCGCTATATTCAGTATCTTCGACTTTATTTTATATTTACTCCTTAAAATAATATCATAGTTAACATAATATTAAGGTATAGCGAAATCATCTATAAACAATCAATAATAAATAAACCCTCTAACATCTATTTGTTTTTATGTGCCAAAATTAATTATGCCCAGCATTGGACCGGTTCAATATTATCGACATCCCCTTAATAAAGTCTATAGCTAAAATAACGCAAAAATCATTCAGTCGTAAGCATATGCTTTGCCCCTGAGTACGAAAATACAAGACTACAATTTTATATCGAATATTGGTATTTTACAATTCAGCTGTTGTAAAAACAATATACCTTAATATTATTGTACAGTAAATGGTATACCTACGCCGTGTGGTATCCGGCTGAATAGAATAGTACCACCCTCTTTTCTTACCGAGGTGTCGTAAAAGGCGACTAAGGTAAGACGACCCGCTGTGTGGTATCCGGCTGAGTAGAATAGACCAACCTCATTTCTTACCGAGGTGTCGTAAAAGGCGACTAAGGTAAGTTGACCCACCGTGTGGTATCCGGTTGAGTAAAATAGACCACCCTCTTTCTTACCGAGGAGTCGTAAAATACGACTAAGGTAAGTTGACGTCAGGCAGGCGGCCGGTCGTAAAAACGCTGCCAAATCATGAGACAGCATGTTTATAACATGTTGCGCCGACCCCACTTAGAGTGGGATAAGGGCAGGAAGAAGAAGTAAATGGTATACCTACTTTACGGTTGTAATACTGAAAATATATATATATTTTAGTACTATTTGTTAAAACAAAGATATCTTTCAAACTGAAAATTTCTTTGTAATGTCTGGATTGGCTGCAGCTTATATGAAGTTAATTTCTGAGATTAGAATATACAAACGACTTGAAAAACCTTAACCTTGAAAGACCTTATAGTGTTCCCAAAGATACGACATTAAGGGCCTGATTCACAAGTTACCAATAAACTGCCAGTTAGCTTATTCGGAACATATCTGATACATATCTCGGAATTTTCCGTTTATCAGGTTTCTGATAGGCTTATTCAGCACTAATAAGTCAACAGGTAGCTCATGTGGCTGTTATTTTTTTTATCTGCTGGATAGAAAATACCTATTTCAAAATGGCCACGATTTTTTTTAATTTTTCACTTTTTAGAGACATTCATCTGTTACTTACTTTATTTGTGGGTTAAATATCCGACACTTTATCAGTAACTTGTGAAACAGGCACTAAATTAATCCACTGATTATTTGTACGTAATAGATAAATTTTAATATCACTTTAAAAAAATAGTACCTGGGTGACCCCCCCCCCCCTGCTAGGTAAATTTATTGAAACATAAAAGAATGCAATGAAAAAAAGAAAGAAAGGGACGGTGGTATGCGAGACTATAACACATGTATTTTCACATATTTAATCCGACTATTTACCATTACAACTTGTCAAATGACAGCAAATTTAAGTTTTACCATCTATTTTAATTTAAGCAGCTTTTCAATGCTCGAAAACAGGGATAAAAATCATTTATTTTTAATAATGCCTAGCTAGAAAATTAGAAAAATATATATATATATTTCGAAAAAAATAAATACATTTAATTGTGATCAGGCTTTGTTGGTAAAGTACTAGGGTACGGTCGTTGATCTCCATAAATCATGTTTATTTTTTAATTCCTGTGGCTAATAAAATACTTCGCTGATTTAACTGTTTTTTTTTGTATGTGCTCAGGTATATAAAATTAAATCATTAGGTACTTTTGAACTTGAAACTTCAAAAAAGAAGAAAAAATAATATGGTAGGTGGGTTCAATTTTAATTTCTTGCGACCATCCGTTCCCCCAATAAACTACGCTGACTTTACAGTTTATGGCAAAAATTTAATTCAATATAAATTTTAGTATTTCTTAATGCGCAAAGACAGGGATAAAACGATTTTTTTTTAAATAAAACCTAGCTAGATCCCCTGCATGCTGAATTTCAGGAAAATTGTTAGAGCCGTTTCAGACATTCTGAATATATATATATATATGTATACACACACACACACATGCAAGATTAACTCAATTAAATATTAAAGATAATTAGGTTGTGAGGATTATTTAGAAAATTACTAAAAACAACCTCTAGGGTTTTATATCAAAAATATACAACATAAGTAGGTACTTCTTGGCACTAAACCTATATGTAATAGTTTTTTGGTATTTCATCATAATCAAAGGCACTTAGTATCACTATCACAATGGAACAAACTAATATAAAAAATCCACAGCCAGATTCGCACTTTATAACCGTGTTTTGTATTTACTTGGCGTCATATCCAGGTAATATTATACGCAGGGCACGCTGGAGTTTCTCGTTGACCTGCATTTCAAAATCTTCCAAACTCTGACGGCAGTGTGGGCAAATTTTCGGCTTTATTGCTTTGAAAGCTCGTTGCAGACATGTCTGTAAATTATTAAAATTATATTTTAATTTAAATTACAATTACTTGAAAAAAAAAGATGGATGGATTGTGAGAAAAAGGATATGCATGTGTTAAAGGAGTGGCACCAGAGTTGACGAATGATAGAGGAGAATTTAAGAAGAAGATATATTGTGCCAACTCCACTTAGAGTGGGAAAAGGGTGAGGGAATGATGATGATGATTTAAATTACAATTATTTCAAATTAAACTACACAATAACCTCAGATTTCTGATTAATGAAAAAAAATGCAACTATAAGAAAGTTATAAGTATGTACTGTTTTATGTAGTATGTACTTTTTTATGTATATTAATAAAAACATCACAATTCTGTTAATATAACTGAAACATTCTACTATATTTAAAAATTATATTATGTATAGAAAGTAAAAATGCAATAAGTTGTAATACTTGTGTGTGCTTTTATTGAGTTCGGAAGTAATTTGTAGAATTAGGCGTTACTTTGCGGAGGTCCAAAATACAAAACTAATGAGAATACTATTTAGCTATAATCCGCGATAAAAGAAAATATATGTAATACTAAATGTAGAGTTTACTATTCGTTCTCATGCCTGATACATGCAAAAATTTTAAAAACTCGTGCATTACCCACTACATTACAAAATCGCATTTTGTCTATCTCCTGAAGATGCTTCGGTTACGGGGCGAAACAATTGTTGAGATTGTGATGGTGAATGTGTGCGGTGCTTGTGTATTGTAGTGTTATCGGTGTCGGGTAGTGCATAAGTTTTTACAAATTCTGCAAGTATGAGGTACGAAAACGAATAGTACTCTACTTTTAGCATTACATATATTTATTTATTTTTATTTTATTTATTTATACATTATATATATTTTCTTTTATGGCGGATTATAGCATAATAATACTCCCATTAGTTTTGTAAGTTCGGAAGTGTTTAATGAGGTATATAATTAATAACATCATCATCCTCCTGTCCTTATCCCACTCTAAATGGGGTCGGCACAACATGTTATAAATATGTTGTAAATGATTTGGCTTAGGTATTTTACGACCGGCCACCTGCCTAACGTCAACTTACCCTAATCGGCTTTAGCGACACCTCGGTAAGAAAGAGGGTGGTCTATTCTACTCAGCCGGATACCACACGGCGGTGAAATTAGTAACAACGTTGTTATAATATTAAATGTTAAACGTTGTTTAATATTAGTTTGATATTTTCATTATTATTCTGCTCTGAACGTTGACTCCGAACAACCATTGACTGTTTCGATGTCAAGGTTGTGTTAACTTTGTTGTATTAACACAAAATTATTCGACGTTTACATTAAATCATACTCGTTTCGCTTTGTGGGCGTGAAAGGGTTACTGACGCATGCTGTGTCCAGAATATTAAAGCAATTTTATTTAAACAAATAATAATAGTAATAAAATACTTTATCGCACATAAAACAAATTCGGTACATGAAACTTAAAATTATACAAAAACATGTGCAAAGGCGGCCTGCCACTAATAGCAATCTCTTACAGGCTACCTAACTGAAGTTAAACTAAGCTATAGAAATATAAATTGCGATGCACAGTCTTTATTAATATAAATTAATACATTCAACAAAGTTACTTACAAATGCCGTGTGGTATCCGGCTGAATAGAATAGTACCACCCTCATTTCTTACCGAGGTGTCGTAAAAGGCGACTAAGGTAAGTCGGCCCGCCGCGTGGTATCCGGCTGAGTAGAATAGACCAACCTCATTTCTTACTGAGGTCTCATAAAAGGCGAATTAGGTAAGTTGATCCACCGTGTGGTATCCGGTTTAGTAGAATAGACCACCCTCTTTCTTATCGAAGTGTCGTAAAATACGACTGAGGTAAGTTGACGTCAGGCAGGTAGCCAGTTGTAAAAACGCAACCAAATCATGTGACAGCATGTTTATAACATGTTGTGCCGACCCCACTTAGAGTGGGATAAGGGCAGGAAGATGATGAACAAAGTTACTTACAAAGCAAAAATTGTGGCTGCAAGGTGTGGTGACTGGTGAAGCAACTACACACTGGCACACAATGCATCGGAATGTTTCGGAGACGCTTTCTATGAACTCCTGAAATAAATGATAATTTTTTATAGTTACAATCTTTTATATGTCCTAGGCTATAGCATTTCATACCAATGAAGGTACGGAATCGGGAAACCCATGCTACAACGATCCATCATACATCCCCTAGATTCTCTAATGTAAGAAAGATTTTACATAATTATATACATCAATCATTATACTTTTAAATCCAAAAGTAGATGCATTAATGAATATATCATATATTATGTATAGATATTACTCAATTTAAACACTTAGTTCTTTTATTCATCTCATAACAGTTTTATTATTTTTAGAATTGTCTATACGCTGTTAGCCCTAACGGCTTTTACAGCGTCACCGGGCGGGAAAATTACAGTTTTCCACTCATTACACTAAGGAAAGATATGTCTCCTATCGACTGTAATTTTAGAGTATTTACAGCAACTGACTGGTTAAAAATCAGTTAGCTCAAGTTCAGTAGCTCAGTTAGTTAAAATCAGCTTATTATTAACTTATCACATAGTTTGTTGCTACTACATAGTTTGTTATACTCAACGATTGTTGAGTTTGTGATAGTGAACGTATATAGTGCTTGTGTATTGCGGTGGCGGTGGTGGAGGTTTGTGCATGTGTTTTTACGAATCCTGCATGTATCAGGTATGATAACCGATTGTCCACTTACATTTAGCATTATATATATTTTCTATTTTACTTCTTCGCGGATTATAGCAAAATAATTTTATTATTACTTTTGTATTATGGATCTCCGCAAAGTAACGCCTAATTCTATAAATTACACATAGTTTGTGTTCAGAAAGCCTGTGGCTTTCATGCTAGTTTTAAATAAAAAAATTATTGGCATACCGTCCCATTGGGATGTTCGGAGATATCGAGCGGTTCTTTCCATAGTTTACTGTTGAGTTCATCAGATTCTATTACCTCCATCAGACTTGCGCTGAGTTTATTTGATCTTTTATCCGACTTAGCGTCTGTAAACAAACGAAATTATTAATATTTCAACGATAATAATAAGTTAACCATGCAAATAACAATATTGCTCGACAGCTTTTAGGAGTCTCGCTCAACACTAACTGTCGAAGACTCTTATGATGGAATGACTTAAGGAGCTTGGAAGCGAAAACGAAATAAAATTCTACAAACGGTACATATAGGAGTCAGGGTAATTCACCGTAAAATTATTGATGCTAAGAAAAAGATTCAAGTTAAGGAAAAATACATAAACGAAGTCGCAGTTATATCTTATACTGTCCCGTTGGTGCAGTGGGTAGTGACCCTGCTTTCGGCTCCGCGGATCGCGAGTTCGATTCCCGCCGAGAACCAACATTTTATTTATTTATTTATTTATTTATTTTCAAGGGAAACAAACAGTACATAGTAAAACTTAATAGCTAGTACAAATGTATAGATCTTTGACCAATAAAGTTTCCACTATTTAATAATTCATAAAAGCTAACTATAAGACAATAATCCGTTTTTCTATGAATAAATTTGTTGGTCTCTGAGCCTGGGTGTATATTTGTATTTAAGTATGTAATATATATTCACCAGTTGTCAGTCTACAATAACACACGTATTAAGTTACTTAATCCCACCCGTTTGTGCAAGTGTCCCATATATTTATTATTATTTTTTGTATTTATATCTAGTTTCTTATCATTCGTTCATACCTGACGGAGATGTTGAAGTTGCAGATCCACTCGTCTCAGATTCCATGCTGTTGTTTGTCTTGACTTTGGATCCTTTTGTTTTCTTCAGCTTCTTAGATTTACTTTGTGTACTTTCCTTAGACTTCTTGGCTTTATTTTGGTTGTTTATTTGTTTCTGTTTGGCTTGTGCCCTAGTCTTGCTAGGACCAGCCGTCCCTTCATCATCATCGTCCGGACTATAAGTGGGGCTCTCCGAGGTCATATAATGCTCAAATAGAGAATCATCTGAAGAATCATTTGATGCTATTTTGCGACGCTTGGCTTTTTTACCATTATCCACATTCAAGGTCCGTTTGTTGCTACTACATGATGCGTCCCCCATACTTTTGTTTTCAGTTATGGACACGGAACCATTATTGTCTGTGCTTTCAGATTTCTTTTTATGTTTCAGTGCCTTTGTCTGAGCTTCGGCTTCTAGATAGCCATCCGGATACTAAAATTACAAACAAATTATATGATAACGTCGTGTGGTATCCGGCTGAATAGAATAATACCAACCTCATTTCTTACCGAGGTGTCGCAAAAGGCGACTAAGGTAAGTCGACCCGCCGTGTGGTATCCGGCTGAGTAGAATAGACCAACCTCATTTCTTACCGAGGTAACGTAAAAGGCGACTGAGGTAAGTTGACGTCAGGCAGGCGGCCAGTCGTAAAAACGCCAAATCATGTGACAGCATGTGTATAACATGTGCCGACCTCACTTAGAGTGGGATAAGGGCAGGAAAATGATGATTATATGATTACGGGTTTAATTTGGTTCAATTAAGAATGTGCTTTTTAATGTGAAATTGGTTTAATGGAGTAGGGGAAGTGTAATAAACATTATTCTGATACCTTTTTATATATAAGAAAATGCTGAATGTATGAGAATGATGAGAAAATGTATTTTAGAATGTTCCTAATACTCTTTTGTCGTAATTTTTGTGTATTTAATTAAACAAAGCCAATAGATATACAGAGTTATAAGAACATAAAGTTTTTTTATTTAATTAAAGGCAATATTATTTATAGATAGCTACAGTCTCCATTCATGGTCAACATAATCTTTAATATTTAAATGAGTTAATCTTGTATGTATATATGTATATTTTCGGAATCGGCTCTAACGATTTTCGTGAATTTCAGCATGTAGGGGGTTTTGGGGGGAAAAATCGATCTAGATCAGTTTTATTAGAAAAAAATGTCGTTTTATCCGTTTTCGGGCTGTAATTTTTTTTTTGAAATTTACGTTGAATACAATCACAATTTTTTGCTGTCAAACGTAAAGTCACAGTAGTTCATTTTGGGAACGGGCGGTCTAGAGAGGTGAAACACCTAAGATCGAGCCCCACCTGCCCTATTATTTGTTATTATTTTTTTTTTTTGGCATCATTATAAAAATTACCGAGCAAGGCTCGCTCACCCAGGTACTGTTAATTATTTTAAGTAGATTAAGATAAATTACGTGTACTATTGAAATTTACTAAAGTATTGAGAGAAATAAATAAAGACAAACATCATCACGTTCCTCCCCTTATCCCACTCTGAGTGGGGTCGGTACAATATAAACATGTTGTCACATGATTTGGCTACGTACTTAACGACCGGCCGCCTGCCTGACAATAACTTACCTTAGAGGCCTTGTGTCTAAACCTAGTCACAACTGTTTAGTTTAAACTTGTGGGTGGTACTATTCTATTCAGCCGGATACCACACGGCGGGTCGACTTACCTTAATCGCCTTTTACGACAACTCGGTAAGAAGTGAGGGTGGTACTATTCTACTCAGCCGGATACCACTCGTAAAAAATAAAGACAAACAAAACAATATAATAGTAAATGAACTTACAACAATGTCGTACTTCTTCGCTTCCGGCTCCCACGGCGCTGGGCTTGGGTCGTCCCTTCTCAACAGATATTTGTATACACGGAACCCGGATTTTCCCGTCTCTGGATAGTACTTAACCACTTTGTATATACCATCGTACCTGACAACATAGCATTTTTGGTATTACTAAAGGAAATTTAAAGTATTGCTTGCTGGTGTTGACGAATGATAGAGGAGAATGGAAGAAGAAGACATATTGTGCCGACCCCACTTAGAGTGGGATAAGGGTAAGAGAATGATGATGATGATGAATGAAGTAAAATAGAAATTATATATATTAATTAATGTAGAGAATGTAGAGTGGACATCCGCTTTGACACCTGATACATGCAGGATTCGTAAAAATACATGCACAACCCTCCAACACCGCCAACACAATTCACAATGCGGTTGCGGGGCGAAAAAACGGTAATAATATGAACGATAAAAGTAATAAACTTTTGTATTATGGATGTCAGCAATATAACGCCTAATTCTAAAAATTATACTTTCACTACTTTGTATTAATAAAATATAAATGAATCCTCTTATGGAAATCATATTGCATATTTTATGTTCTTGTTAAAATTTTTAGGCATTAATGGCGAACTATACTTACCCATGTTAAGTATAGTTCGCACATTGCCAAGAGAAACGTAAGCAGTGTATATTTTAATTTATTTAATACGTACAATTTATTAATTTAATTTTCACATTCTATTACTGTATTGCATTGTGTATTTGATGTACTTTACTGAGCCAAGACTCACTGTGCGCGCAATTTCAATTTTCTCATCAAAACCAAAATTAACCCATTGATACTATTTTGATTTTTTTGTATTTATATTTGGATGTCCACCAATATATTATGTATATAACTATGGACTAATATATTCACAAATTAAAAAATGGCGTTATTATGGCACATGTTAAGGTTTTTGGTTTTTTTTATATTGGGAATAATTGATGTTAAAAATATAGAGATAAAATGAGAGAGATATTTACCTTATGCCCTTCTTCGGTGCGTACTTGGGGCACTTTTTCAGCATCTTACAAGAGCGCATCACACGCACAGGCTTCCCCTCCCGCCACTTCTTACCCGCGTCACCCCCCATCTCGCTCACATTTTTAGCGGCACAGTTTCGGGCCAAAGCTCTGAAATCATTTTATTTATTTATCTTTAATATTTAAATGAGTTAATCTTGTATGTATATATATAAATATATTCTCTGAATTTCGGATACGGGTCCAACGATTTTCCTGAAATTCAGTAAGAGGTTTTGGAAGACCGATCTAGCTAGGTTTTATTTAAAAAAAATTGTTTTATTTCTGTTTTTGGGCGTTGTAAATATGGTATAATGTAGATTGAAAGCAAAGGATTTTTTTATTGTCAAACGTAATGTTGCGATAGCCGATGGTTAACGGATGGACCGAAAATGTTCTAAGCCCGGGTTCGAATCCCACATGTCATTGGCATCTGCTCTCTTTTTTATATCTTTTAGAAATTATAGAGCAAGATTCGGTCACCCAGGTACTTATTATTATATACCATGAAAAACGTTAATAAAACATTATTAGTAATAAAAAGTGTACAAACTTATCCCTTTGACAGAGATCTCTTCCAGCTTCCCTACGAACTAAGACAATTTATAGTAAAGCAGTTTTGGTACACTAGCAACTAAATTATATTATCATTTGTAGAATTTACCTACATATTTCAAAATAGTTGTACCTGCTAATTAGGCCATTTTGAACTTAGACTTAAATACCTTAATTATGCACTATATTGTTTATATTTCTCTTTCCCAAGCAAAAACGGGATTTTTATCCCATACTACGTGGCGTACAAATATCCAACAAGTTACCAACAGACCTCCAAAAGCTACTTACGAATGTCTTAATTAAAGAAATTTAAGATAGAAAAATGTTGATGACTAATATACAATAAAACATTTATTGTATTATTTTGCGTAATCCTACTAATATTATAAATGCAAAAGTTTGTGAGTATGGATGTATGTTTGACACTTTTTCACGGCGTATTTTTTTTCTATGAAATTTGGCGCAATTATTCCTTATACATCGGGTTACATATAGGCTATAGAAATCCTGTTAATTCTACAGGAATAGGATGACATTGAAAAGCGACCTATCACATGACGCGCGAACAAAGTCGCAGGTAAAAGCTAGTAATAATATAGTTGAGTGTTGAACAGCTTGAACAAATGATGCCAAAGACAAATTTTACTCTTACCTATTCTGTCTGACAAATTTCTGATCTCTGGACTGCTTCGCTGTGCGCTTGTTGCCCGATAGATCCCTTCCCCCGCTGCCCGTATAGGTGAATTCTGTACCGTGGTCCTCGTCATCCTCGTAACCACCTGAAATGTTTCCACCATTCACTAATAAGTCCGGGATCACCGTTCCAAGATTCAAGACCTATATTGTTCTTCTTGTTATCCAACCGAGGACCCTCTATCCTTGAAGTTGGATATAAGTCTCACTAAGGAATCTCTTCACCGCACGAACTTGAGGGCGTCTCTCTACCTTATTGAGGTTCGCCACTTAAGATCTAGCTCAGTGTTTCCCGACCTTTTTTGGTCCATGCCATATATAAATAAAGTTTAGTTTTATTCCTGCTCATTCATTGACTCAACCATATACCACCGAACCATATACGTTAAGATTATAAATCTCACCTGACAGCACAATGCTGAATGCGCCAACCGAGTCTCGCCCGTGTATCCCGCATACACCAGGTCTATGAAGACCATTTTCCGAAAGCTGAAAAATTCACAAAAATAATACACTGAATCATTTTTTTTATAAATATACGGGACACTACACCTACACACACGGTCGTCCGTCCCCAAAGTAAGTAACTTAATACTTGTGTTATGGGTGACAGACAACTGGTGAATATATACTTATATTTTTGTAAATACATACTTAAATATAAAGTACCTGGGTGGCCTTGCTCGGTAATTTTTAAAATGATGTAAAAATAAATATTTTTTTAATTGGAAAGAAAAATGAAGAAATAATCAATCCTAGGTATTTTCACCTCTCTAGACCGCCCGTTCCCCAAATGACCTACCATGAATTTACGTTTGACAGCGAAAAATTGTCATTGTATTCAAGGTAAATTTCAAAAAAATTTAGAGCCCCAAAACAGGGATAAGATGTCATTTTTTTGTAATAAGACTTGTCTACATCTATTTTATTTTTCTCCCCCAAAACCCCTACATGGTGAATTTCAGGTTAATCGTTACAGCCGTTTCAGAGATTCCGAAAATATATATATTTTCCGAAAAATTATTTTAGTGTAAGATAGTCCATTTTTCGAAGAAGACTATAGACTACTCGTTTATATACTACTGAGACTAGAGATGATCGATTTGAAAAAGTCTGTCGAGTGTGGGTTAGTCCTTTTATCGAGGAAGACTATAGACTACTCGTTTATATACTACTGAGACTAGAGATGATCGATTTGACAAAGTCTGTCGAGTGTGGGTTAGTCCTTTTATCGAGGAAGACTATAGACTACTCGTTTATATACTACGTAGACTAGAGATGATCGATTTGAAAAATTCTGTCGAGTGTGTGATAGTCCTTTTATCGAGGAAGACTATAGACTACTCGTTTATATACTACTGAGACTAGAGATGATCGATTTGAAAAAGTCTGTCGAGTGTGGGTTAGTCCTTTTATCGAGGAAGACTATAGACTACTCGTTTATATACTACTGAGACTAGAGATGATCGATTTGACAAAGTCTGTCGAGTGTGGGTTAGTCCTTTTATCGAGGAAGACTATAGACTACTCGTTTATATACTACTGAGACTAGAGATGATCGATTTGAAAAAGTCTGTCGAGTGTGGGTTAGTCCTTTTATCGAGGAAGACTATAGACTACTCGTTTATATACTACTGAGACTAGAGATGATCGATTTGAAAAAGTCTGTCGAGTGTGGGTTAGTCCTTTTATCGAGGAAGACTATAGACTACTCGTTTATATACTACTGAGACTAGAGATGATCGATTTGAAAAAGTCTGTCGAGTGTGGGTTAGTCCTTTTATTGAGGAAGACTATAGACTACTCTTTTATATATAGACTACTCTTTTATATACTACTGAGACTAAAGATGATCGATTTGAAAAAGTCTGTCGAGTGTGGGTTAGTCCTTTTATTGAGGAAGACTATAGACTACTCTTTTATATATAGACTACTCTTTTATATACTACTGAGACTAAAGATGATCGATTTGAAAAATTACACGCTAAGAGAGGAGCAGCAATAAGAAATATTGCTAAAACGGCAAATTCAGAGCTTTCCTTGCGTGCGCTAAACGGTGAAAATTATTCAAAAATCTCTTATAATTAACTTACGATAACTACTTTTATGTTCATAATTTCAATTCGGGAAAAAAATTGGGACAAAATGAATTCGATGTCGATTATTAAACTGCTGCTTGGTAAAAGCAGAGTATGGTTGATACTGCTAGCTTGGTAAGATTAAAGTAGCGGCCTGTTACTATCCCACTGCTGAGAATAGGCCTCTTCTCTCCGTTTTTGGAGACAAGGATTGAAGCTAAAACCTACCACGCTGCTCCAATGCGGATTGGTAGGTTATACATATCTCGAGAATTCTCTAGAGATATGCAGGTTTCCTCACGATGTTTTCCTTCACCGAAAAGCGTATGATAAATTGCAATTATCAATTAGACAAATAAGTTTTAAAAGGAAAACTCATTGGCGTCTGCCTGGGTTTGAACCCGTGACCTCCTCGAAAGAGTCGCACGGTGTTACCACTGGGCTACCACAAGTAGCTTGTAATAAAAGTAAATACTTACTTGCATACGATATTTCCAACTCATGCCCACTTCCATTCCCGGTATTGGACCGAAATGATTAATTGGCATTTCGCTCTCTTTAGTTTTACCTGAAACAAATGTTGGCATATAATTCTCCATATTAGAGCAGCGTGGTGTGAAATACCAATACTTCTCTCTAAGGAAAGAGTATAACAGGCTGTATTACCAATCCAAATCATTTATTTATTTTATTTATTTATAAATTGGAAAACAAACAGCACTTAAATTATTACAAAGAATTATAACATAAAATTAATACGCATGCCAACAAAGTTTCCACATATGAGTGAAGGAAATGAACACAATACAATAAATATAAATATGAAAGTAAGATAATGGTAAATAAATGTAGAAAATTAAAATTAAAAGTATAAATTAAAAGAAAAAAAATAAGAAAAAGATTAACAAATTAAACTATTTATATATATATATATAACATCAGGTATATTATTTCTTCAATAAAGATATATGTTTTGAATCCATTATTGAAAAGGTCAAGGTGATGATATTTCTTATTATTATTCCGACAAGCTCTTGCAATGAACGCGTTTATTGCATGATTCGTTCTACGAAAAGGAACGACAGTAGATCATATGGAATATGATGCAATATTTACATCCCAATGTTTCATAATTATGATTTTTGTACAGATTTCGGTCTTATGTTGCTTCACGTTTTTGTGCACGTGAACACGTGTTTCTACACCTACACGCATGCGCAATCAATGTTTGCGCCTTGGCGCTAACATTTGACATTTAAAAAATCTTTTCAATATTTAAACAAAGTTTGTTTTTTATTTACATTTTTTTACGTATTATAGTATAAGAGTAGATAAAGTCGTGTATGACACTGTATACTTGGTAACTTGGTCTTATAACACTCGTGTGATACTATAAAACACACTCGTGTTATAAGAACCCTTATTATGCAACAGTATCATAATCTACTATATAATAGTAATAAAGTACAAATCCATATAAGTACATACCCACACACGCCATCCCGCGTCCCCAATCCCGGGTATTTTTTGTAGCTGCGGTCTTCCTAGTTTGCTTAGACCCTCCGGGGGCGACCACATCATTAGGGTTTCGTTTACACGAATCACAGTACCAGTCGTCTTCTGGGACAACAGCGAGCGGTGGTACCAGACACTTTAAATGGTAGCCATTGTCGCATTCATCGCATATTATTATCTGGAAATAATTGCATTTGTTGTAATTAGATAAATTCATAGTCTGTGTGTTCTTCTTCCTGCCCTTATCCCACTCTAAGTGGGGTCGGCACATGTTATAAACATACAACCGGCCGCCTGCCTGACGTCAACTTACCTCAGTCGTATTTTACGACACCTCGGTCGCAAAAAATCACATCAAAATCTGTTGCGTATTTTAAAGATTTAAGCATACATAAGGATATATGGACAAACAAAGAATGTGACTTTGTTTTATACTATGTAGTGATTGTGTCGTTGTCTTTTACAGGCCGACCTATCGCTACCCTATTCTGATCATCTTCCTGCCCTTATCCCACTCTTGTAGGGGTCGGCACAACATGTCATAAACATGTTTTCAGATGATTTGGCTGTGCTTTTACGACCGGCCGCCTGCCTGACGTCAACTTACCTCAGTCGTATTTTACGACACCTCGGTAACATAGAGGGTGGTCTATTCTATTAAACCGGATACCACAAGGTGGGTCAACTTACCTTAGACGCCTCTTACGACAGCTCGGTAAGAAATGAGACTGATCTATTCTACTCAGCCGGATACCACACCGTGGGTCAACTTACCTTAGTCGCATTTTACAACAGCTCGGTAAGAAATGAGATTGATCTATTCTACTCAGCCGGATACAACACTGCGGGTCGACTAACCTTAGTCGCCTTTTACGACACCTCGGTAAGAAATGAGGTTGGTCTATTCTACTCAGTCGGATACAACACTACGGGTCGACTAACCTTAGTCGCCTTTTACGACACCTCGGTAAGAAATGAGGTTGGTCTATTCTACTCAGTCGGATACAACACTACGGGTCGACTAACCTTAGTCGCCTTTTACGACACCTCGGTAAGAAATGAGGTTGGTCTATTCTACTCAGTCGGATACCACACGGCTAAGATAAATACTACAGTTATATAAAGGCACCAGTTAAATAGATTAACAACAGAGTGTAGTGTCTGTTTATAGTTTAAAAGTTGCAAATCAATTGACTCCTAATTACCTGGTACCTGGAAGCTGTGGTAGCCCAGCGGTAACACCGTGTGACTCTTTCGAGGAGGTCACGGGTTCAAACCCCGGCAGACACCAAAGAGTTTTCTGTTAAAAACTTATGTGTCTAATTGATAATTGTAATTTATCACACGCTTTTCCGTGAAGGAAAACATCGTGAGGAAACCTGCATATCTCTAGAGAATTCTGGAGATATGTGTAACCTACCGATCCGCATTGGAGCAGCGTGGTGGGTCTTAGCTCCAATCCTTCTCTCCAAAAACGGATAGAAGAGGCCTATTCTCAGCAGAGGGATAGTAACAGGCCGCTACTTACTTCTTTACTTACTACGTACCTGGGTGACGACGTGAGCCTTACTTGGTAAGTTTTTTAACGTTATAAAAAAATGCAACTATTAAAAACAAGGAAAAAAATAGTTTAAAAAAAAGTGCCATGTCGGATTTGATCACGCTTGTTTAAATTTTTTTAGTCCGCCGTTTCGCTATTGAGCTACCACAACTTTACAAATGACAGCAAAAATAATCTATTGTAATCATAATTGTAAATTTATAATCTGTGTGTTGGTCTTGTCAATTGTCAAAAGTCAATAAAAAGTGTTGTAAATGTTGTATTCGGTTTGTAAAAGAAGTAAAAACAATATGTACTGGTCTCTAGAATAAAATAAAGACAAATATTAAATTGTTTATCACAAAATATATTCTTTTTCAACAGCATTTATAAAAATTTGGAAACATGGAATGCGAATGCTTTGAGGGAGTGTGGTATCCGGCTGAATAGAATATTACCACCCTCTTTTCGTACAGAGGTATCGTAAAAGGCGACTACGGTAAGTCGACCCGCCGTGTGGTATCCGGCTGAATAGAATATTACCACCCTCTTTTCGTACAGAGGTATCGTAAAAGGCGACTAAGGTAAGTCGACCCGCTCTGTTGTATCCGGCTGAGTAGAATATACCACAATATTTATTTATAATTATCCTCTTTCCCTTTTTTACTTATTTTCTTATTTTTAAGATAAGATATGGTTTGTTGGATGAAACCAATGTAGCCAAACTGCACATTTTAATCTAATTTCACAAACAGCGCATCTGTTATTATTTCTTGGTAGTTGTCCACTTAAATTAGGCTTTATTAATATTAAAAAGGCAACTATTCAAATAGTCAGAAAAATCGATTATTTCGTATAAAAAAATCGATTTTTTTTCATCAGTTTTTTAGGGGAAAATTTCTATTTTTATTTATTAAAGCCGTGTGATATCCGGCTGAGTAGAATAGACCAACCTCATCTCTTACTGAGGTGTCGTAAGAGGCGTCTAAGGTAAGTTGACCCACCTTGTGGTATCCGGTTTAATAGAATAGACCGCCCTCTTTCTTACCGAGGTGTCGTAAAATACGACTGAGGTAAGTTGACGTCAGGTAGGCTGCCGGCCGTAAAAACACAGCCAAATCACGTGACAGCATGTTTATAACATGTTGTGCCGACCCCACTTAGAGTGGGATAAGGGCAGGAGGATGATGATGATCTATTTTCATTTATTAATCGATTTTTTTCTAAACCATGTCACATGCCTAGGTCACAATCACGTCATAAGGCTTAGTATAGATTACCGTATCAGGCGAGTCCTTCCCTCCACATTCAAAACATCCACAGTTGTTGCACAGCTTTTGAGCATCATCTCTACAACTACTGCATGTCACACCGCACTGTCCTGGAAAAAAATATTCATTTACATTTACATTTCTCGCCAGATTCAAAATAAACTTGTAATTTCTGTGCTGCGACTTGCCTATAGAAAGGCTTAAAAAGTCAAGAATCTATACTAATATGTAAAGCTGAAGAGATTGTTTGTTTGAACGCCCCAATCCCAGGAACTACTGGACCGATATGAAAAATTATTTCAGTGTAATATAGTCTATTTATTAAGGAAGACTATAGGCTATATAACATCACGCTAAGATGAATAGCAGAGGAGCAGCAATAAAAAATATTACGAAAACGGCAAAATTTAAAGCTTTCCTTGCGTGTGTTGAGTAAACGGTAGTAGTTATTCAAAAATTATGTATTAAAAAATTCCCCTCTCAAAGTTCTAAATAAAAGTTCCCGACAGCATATGTCTAGCTTTTAAGGTTAACCCACTTTAACCATTTATATGGTTACCAAAATATATTACGGTTTTAATCTATCCACGCGGGTGGAGACGCTGGCTATTGCTAGTATGCTTATATGTAAAGCACATTTTAGGCAGTTGAAGATAACATAAATGCTTAGATTTGAAAATCTTTTCAACCACATACAGGATAGCAGTCGAAGTATGTAAATTGAAAATGTTTAGTTTTCACTGGAGAGATTCTTGTAAGTCTTTCTTGTTAACAGCTTCTATATACATTTGTTTATTTGCAAATAAAACTCTCACAACATATAATAAACACACAGACAACTTTTAAAAAGCATACAGATTTTATATGCAGGTGTGGTATAATTTATAGAATTAAGCGTTACTTTGCAGAGATGCATAATACAAAAGTAATAATAAAGTCAATTTGCTATAATCATTCATCGCAGATTATAATGAAATAATTACACTATTACTTTTTCAGGTCTGGGGTGCACATAGTATCCTATATCCCTAAAAGATATATAGAACAAGATATGGTATGATACCTCTTTTATATATCTAAAGAAAATTACGCAATGGTGTATATCTAGCATTCAATAATTTACTTACTATACCAATTCTAATTCCAAAGAAAATGGTTACATACAATGCAGTAATTGGAAAGCTGTACATACAGTATCCATTCTTATCAACTTACATAATATGTAAGTTGCCTTAGACATGTAATGTCTAAGGCCTAACATTATAATCATTCAGATCATTTAATTTTAATAAATATTATAGAAGTATGAGCAAATGAATTCAACTTCGAATTCAACTGCGGATTTCTATTCTTCTTCTTTCTTTAAAAATTTGGTGTTCAGGCATGCCTCTTCGGTCACTTGGTGCGACCAAACGCAACCTCTATATCAGTTTATACCATTCTTTTTCTCTTTATATAAATTAAATTAACTTAACTCAATTAATTGCAGTCACCAACACAAACGAGTAAATAAAAAAAATTATCAGTAAATATTCACCTTATTTGAGAATATATATACTCACTTTTTGGGGGTGGTGTTGCAATTAAATTATTATATTTTTCATCTCTCTGTGATAAAGGCACGGGTTCCTCGATAGCAAATATTTTATCCTTGACTTTGATGGTCGTTTTGGATGGCACAGATTCTGGTCCAATGAGAAGCTCCCCAGTGAATGTGTACCGGTTTTTCACCTTTTTTATGTCATCCACTATGAAATCATACCTGAGGTAAAATCATAAATAAGAATATCAATTTAAGTTCTAATATAAAAGAAATAATGACACGACTAAATTGAAATTGTAGAATTGAACACACCAAAGCTTTATACATCATCATCATCTTCCTGCCCTTAACCCACTCAATTGGGGTCGGCACAACATGTTATTAACATATTGTCACATGATTTGGCTACGTATTTTACGCCCGGCCACCTGCCTGACGTCAACTTGTTAGTCGTATTTTACGACACCTCGATAAGAAATGGGGGTGGTCTATTCTTCTCAGCCGTATAACACACGGCGGGTCGACTTACCTTAGTCGCTTTTACGACACCTCGGTAAGAAAAGAGGGTTGTACTATTCTATTCAGCCGAATACCACACTGTGTACACCAAAGCTTTATACAAAATGGCCAAATTATAGTCTAAAATATAAACATGAAAATAGACATCTACAGAAAGGATCCCTCTAATAATATCTTAATTTTTAAGTTTTAATCTAATTTAAGTTTAAAATTATTGTACATTCGCATCGACTTCAATGAAATAAATTTTTATTTTAATATAACCAAAAACAACATATAGGATAACCGAAGGGACATTGCTGTTTTCCCTTCAATTATCCTACATGTTGTCTTCGAATCAATATTGCTCAAGCGGATTAATCAAGAAAGCAGAGCAGACAAATAAACTTTCGCTCTTTTAATACTGTTATAGATGAGTGTATATAAATGTAAGTTAAGAAAATGTTAAAAATATTAATAACTAGCTTTCGTAATATAGAATTTTGATAACCATAAAAGTGCTTAAATTGGGTTAACTATAAAAGCTAGACATATGCTGTAGCGGACTTTTATTTACAAGTTTTAGAGGGAAACAATTTTTTAGTACATGGTTTTTTAATAACTTTCGCCGTTTATTTATCGCACGCAAGGAAAGCTTTAAATTTTGCCGTTCTCATAATTTTTTTTTATTCCTTCTCCTCTCCTATTCATCTTAGCGTGATGTTATATCATATAGCCTTCCTCAATAAATGGACAACAAAAGAAATAAACTCTTCAGCTTTTAATATTAATATAGATTTATGAAATATATAACTACATGTAGTAAGTTACTTTTAAGATAGGATTCCAATCTATAATTTGTGAAATATGATGAATGAAAAAAACAATTAGTACATAGAATGGAGATGTGAGTGAATGCAAGAACTGGTATGAATGCAAAACATATACATAGATTCTATTTTAATTAGAAGTGGGAATGTTGGACAGTCGGAGACCGCCTTGAAGGAAATGTTTAAGATGTCTCGATAAGGAAATGTACTAAACTTGGATAAACAAAAACACATGGCACAAAAAGACAATAGTTTTTAACTGATAACCTTAAAATTTAATTTCAAAGATAGCATAAAAGAAAGTTGAAGTGGAAGGCAGTATAAAGATCAGAGTATTGTATTAACGAGCCCAGACTAAATATGGGATTGACATGTATTGAAAAAAATCTTTCTATATTATAGTCTCAGGACTATAACAGATGTGGTAACATTGCCCCATCCAAAGAATAAAATTACATGTCCCATTTATAAACATAGGAAATGTAATTTTTCATCGGATGAGGCAACTTAATATATTTCACCTTATATAAAGGTAATTTTCGAACCTTATGTAAAAGTAACTGGAGGTTATCACTATATGACCCATTTGTTTATATAATAATTAATATATATTACAAATCACGATTTAGATTATCTTGTTATGCAATCCTTATTTCCAAAGTTAGTGATTCACATGTCACAACATGGCATTTTAATAATAAATAAGTATATTGCAGCTGGCCAGTACAAATAATGTGACTTCCACAGCAAATTTGATCAGTGATTAACATTTGAGCAGGCTACTTAGGTTAAAAAAACATACTACAAACAACACATAGGAAAAATGTCTTACCAGTCGCCGAGTTCCTTAGGTTCGTCAATATTATAATTGAGCATAACTTTTTGTCCAACTTTAACATCTTTAACATTGATAACATTTCTAGCTCTTGGCCTTATTTCTGATGATTTGCAATAATATTCATGTGTCTGACTGCAAAGTGTGATATTTCTCAAATTGTAAGTACTGAATTGTTAATATCTTTATAAATAATAATAATAAGCCTTTTATTCTGAACTACATGTATTGAATTTTTTTCGATTATATGAAATCTCTTAGTTCGGTGTGCCTTTTGTATAGGCCTCCTCCAACACTCAGATATTTTTAGATAGCACAAAAAAGTAGTACAGAGTAGAATGAATTAGAGTACACTTCACTCTACATTTAGCATTACATATTTTTTCTTTCACCGCGAAATACAGCCAAAATAATATTATTATTACTTTTGTATTATGGATTATCGCAAAGTAACACCTAATTCTATAATTTATAAAGTAACATTAGTATTTTTAGAAAACATAGAGGTCTATTCAGAGTTAGAACCTGTAAAAACTTGACCTTGGCTATGACAGTTTCATCTTTTACAGCCTATATACCAGAAAATGACAATAATTAATATTTTATTATAAATAAGATATTCATAACACAAAGTTTTATTATTTCCTCCTCTATTAAAACTCTAGTTTTGCTAAATCTCAACTTCCATTTACATATAAATATAATATACAGCTATTAGAATACCTTAAAAAATTGGCAGCTTATTGGCAAAAAATAAATATAATAGACAAGTACTTACTCATACACATATTTTACTTTATAAAAAATATTTTCATCATCAGTATCTTTGTTTGGCTCATTTCCTTTATCTTGAATATTACATTTCATATTTTGATCGATAACTATGTTTATTATAACACTTTCCTCCCATGTGCCCAGCATTCTATTCTTCATATCAACAAAATCACCTACTTTATACAGCTTACTTTCGGTCTCTGAAAATAAAAGTCATTGTGTTAATATTGAAAATTTTAAACTTAAATTAAAAAATTTGACGTAACATACATATATAACAACACTTCATAATTATCACGTAGTGTCAATTAACTATAATTATCTTCTTTGACTACAAAATTAAGTTAAATATTAATATTGTAACAATATTATATATATAATATATATATATATATATATATATATATATATATATATATATATATATATATATATATATATATATATCAAACTATGAAAACCTACATTACCTGTTGACTTTACTTCTAATCTAAATAATTAATATTAGTATATATAACTAGTTTAGGATAACAGTAAAAATGGCTTTCATATCTAACATATACAAGTTATACAGCAACCAGAGATATGAACATCAGTTAACAATTAGTATCCAATCTAAGTGATAACTACTGAAGGAAATGTAATAAGTCAAATCATATGATAACAATCCAATGAAAATGCTCCTAACAATCATCTTCCTGCCCTTATCCCACTTTAAGAGGGGTTGGCACATCTTATAAATATGCTATCACACGATTTGGCTGCGTTTTTATGACCGGCCGTCTGCCTAGCATCAACTTTTTTAAACCTCTGTCGTTTTTTACGACACCTCGGTAAGAAAGAGGCTTGTCTATTGTACTCAGCCGGATACCACACGGCAGGTCGACTTACCTTAGTCGCCTTTTACGCCACCTCGGTAAGAAATGAGGGTGGTACTATTTATTATATTCAGCCAGATACCGGCTATATATAATAGTATATTGCTTTTAACAATATAAGTATGAAATCTTGCTATCCACTTCTTGAGCAGAATATACAATAATCTGATATTCAAGTAGTCTCATTTTCTTCCTACCCTTATCCCACTCTAAGTGGGGTCGCCACAACATATCATAAGCATGTTGTCACATGAATTAGCTAAGTAATTTACAACCGGCCCCCTGCCTGACATCTACCTTACATTACCTTAGTCGTATTTTAAGACACCTCGGTAAGAAAGAGGGTGGTCTATTCTACTTAAACTGGATACCACACGGTGGGTCAACTTACCTTAGTTGACTATTACGACACTTTGGTAAGAAATGAGGGTGGTCTATTCTACACCGCCAGATACCACACCTCTATCTGATAGTCTAGTAGTGTATTCAAGTATTGTAAGTATAACAACATGTATTGTTATATTGCCTGCACACAATCTTACCTACAATACAAAGATTATCTAAAAAGTAAATGATGACTTAAATGTACCTATATAGAAAATAGTATACATGTCGTAAATTTACTATAGGACCATGAATAATACCATATCTCTTTCTTTGTGTAAGATCTACTAAAACCATTCTCTTTGAATAACAGTAGGAAACAATGTTATTGTTATCACATACCTCTGTAATCTGTTTCGTTCTCTTCAATCTCAATACTGTCCTTGGGTGGCGTAGTTACCTCACACTTCACTGATGAAGGTTTTTGTTTTTCCATCAATTGTATTACATCATTCAGTTTTATGTTGTAATCATGGAATGTGCAGCCATCTTCCAACTACAAAAGAGAAAGTAACACATTAAAATGAACTCGGGATCAAGACATTTATTTCTCAAAAGAACACACTGTTCACTTAACTGAGAATTAAACTTAAACTACTATATTTGTTTAAGACGCATGTACTACTTAACAATTCATAAAATCTAAACAAGTTACGTTAAGTACCTTAAGTAAACATATAATTACTTCATAACTTCATGTAAAGGATAATATTATCCTCACTTTCTGCACTTCAAGAAGGTGAAACATCACTGCATCTATCAGACCTCTCTGCGCAATATCCGATTGCACATAACTCAGGATAGATATGCAGATACCCCTATATTTACCTTCAGTATACATTTTTACAACCTTTACTCAAGTTCAAAAAGTAATTAAAAAGTTATTATACTTCATAAAGTAATTATTGATGATATGGATGACAAGAAAGTTTGAACTTAACCACCAAGTGCACCACGACCAGCTGTGCACTAGATAATATTGTAATTTTTGATTTGTAAACAATAATATATTATTGGAATATTCATTATTAAAGTGACCGCCGAGTTTCTTGATGTCAGTCAGAAAAATCAATCAATTTTCGAATCAGTTACAACTTTCATTGTAATTTGATGATTGAAAAGCCCTTGTTAAAGCCAACTTGAATGAATAATTATGTGAATTTGAATCTCAATATGTGTTCATTTAACTTAAGAACTTTACACTTACCAGCTTCCCGCCGTAAAACAGCAATTGAGATTCAGGTTCCACGTGGAATTTATCCCTAACTAAATTTTTGAATTCTTCTATTGTAGTAAGTTTCGACACAACTAAGAGTACCGTATCAGCAGACCCAGAAAAACGAACACGTACATGCATTGCGAAAAAATACTCTAGTATCTCTTTAAAACTTATAAAATTTAAAAACTAATTCAAAACTAGTCAACGCAGGATAAAGAAAACGGACAAATGGGCGATCTTTGGCGGGAATCGTATATAGACCAGACCAGTGTTGCCAACAGTTCAATAAGCTTCCCACTAGATTTAACTTTCAAAACCACCAGAAAACCACTAACAAACAGAAATTTTACACTCTAAATCCTAATATTTAAATGAGTTAATCTTGTATATATATATATATTTTCCGAATCTCGGAACGGCTCCAACGATTTTCCTGAAATTCAGCATTTAGGAGGTTTTGGGGGAGAAAAATTGATCTAGCTAGGTTTTATGTAAAAAAAATATTGTTTTATCCCTATTTTTGGGCATTAAATAACACTAACATTTATATTGAATTGAATTTTCGCCATTAACTATCAAGTCAACGTAGCTTATTCGGTTAGCGGGCAGCCTCGAGAATTGTGAGTGCCAAGGATCGATCCCAAATAAATAATTGTTTTTTTCTTTTGTTTAAGTTTTTTTTTGTAAAAAATTACCGAGCGAAGCTCGTTCACCCAGATATTGACCACTAACCGCTAAATTTTCCACTACAACAATTTTTGTTTTATGAAAGAAAATAAATATACAAATAATTAGTTTCCTTTATTATTACTAGAAAACGTGGACACGTAGACAAACGATTAATTCTTGCCGATCAGTTACGCCTACTCAAGCAAAGTAAATATCTACCAGGTAAACAAGCTAAAATCCACTTTTTTCTTCTAAAAAATACCATTTTTTCATAGGAAGGACAAAAAGATAACTTCATTCAAAAAAATTGTTAGTTTTTTGAGGCAAACCACTTTTCAAGCCAATTTTGGACGTCTGCGTAAGAATCGAACTGCTGCTCAGCGAGCTAATGGCACACCGACGAAAACAGATGATAGTCGGATGGGTCAAGTTCTGGTGAATAAGCGGTATGGAGTAGCATCTAACAGTTGAGTGTCTCTAAGTAATTTTGAACCTTTTTTGATGTGTGTGACGGAGCATTCATCAATGGCATCATTGGTCATGGAGGAAAATCAGCTTATATTCTAGCCTTTTTTCCTTCATAGCACCTCACAATTTTATTATCTAACGGTGGTAACGGTGCACTTCGATAGTTTCAACAGATTTCAGCACTTTATAATAGATAATTATGCCCCGCTGATGGCACCATATGCGCAGCATCGTCCTCCGCCCGAAGTGACTCCGTCTTGGAGTGGATGTTGAAGGTCGGCAGGGATGAAACCACGGTTTTTTGTTTAGGATTCTCATGAATAAGGATATTGTATGAAATAAAAAATAATGTTGACTCAATATTTTTGACCGAGGTCATGCTCTTAAAAATAAAAATACGGCATGGTCATATCCGATTCATATGTTCATTAACATTTAAAACCAACCATGAGCAAACAGCGGATTTAAACTTGTACACCAATGTATATATGCATATTCAAAAAGGAAAACGAACAGATATATACAAAAAACTATCGTAAAATGGAATTAAATCTAACTTTTTAACTACTAATATATTTTACCAAGATCACCAAAAAAACCACTAGCCACTAAAAGCAATATTTGTCTACTAAGTGGGTAGTTAAAACCACCAGTTTTAGTGGAAAATCCACTAAGATGGCAACACTACTAGACTATACAGAATACACCAGTGCTGCAAACTAGCGATGTGAAAAAATAATCGATTTTAATAATCGATTATTTTTTATCTAAAATCGATTTTTAAATCGATTATTTTAGGTATTCCTTTTTCTTTTTTACTCTTTTTCTTGATTTTTAAGATAAGATATTCATAATTGGATTAAACCGATTTAGCAAAACTACACATTTAAATCCAATTTCACAAAAAGCGCGTCTGATATTATTTCTTGGTTGTTGTCCACTTTAATTAGCCTTTATTGTAATTAATTATTAATATTAAAAAAAGACAACTTTTGAAATAATCAGAATAAAATCGATTTTTAAAAATCGAATATTTCGTAACAAAACAAACGATTTTTAAAAATCGATAATTTTGAAAATGATAAAAATCGATTATTTATTAATCGATTTTTCTACTCCAAGTCACATCCCTACAAGAAAGTTAAAAACAACAGCTCACCAATAAAAAAACGAAGATAACCATAGAGCTATTATATTATATTTTAGAATAGGGAAGCCAGTCTGAAATGTGCCATATTAGAATAAAGAAGGCAAATGGGGGTAATCATTTCTATTTCTTTTTTGCTAATACTGGCAAAACAAAATTCATAAAGCCTAAAATTTAAACGTATAAGATAAAATGGGTATAAGGATTATACACTGTTTCATTTAAAGCATGTGAGACAATAAAATGAGGTGCAATGTGTGTAAAAAAAACAACAATGATTTTCATAATGTATTTAAAAAAATGAATTACTAAAGGTTTCTATTCTTATGTTTAGTTCCACATTGAATTAGAAAATAATAGACAAGTGACATTAAAATTGTCGGTCACCAATCTACTAAGAACGCACCATAATTATTTCTGTGCGCATATGTGATACAGCAGTTTTTATGTGTGAGTTCTTAATATACTATATAGTATGTATTCTTTATCCAAGGTTTTTTATACTGTTTGACAGTAGTGTTGCTCGCACTGCTATAAACGTATAGATAATATAGACAACATTCGTAAGTAGTCTATAATAGACAACATTGTACAAAGCATAGATTACTAACTAAAAGTACAAAGTTATTAAGACAGATAACGTAAGGAACGTGAAATAGGGATGTAACTAGTGATGACAATCGTTAAATCTCATAATCGGTGTTCAGCAACGATGATTGCTTGTGATGCTTTTTGCCTGTATTTTTGAATAGAATTATATTAAAATCATTGCTACTTAAGACTCCTTATTAGATTTTTACGTTACATTATCATAATACCTGAGAAATTTACACTTAAGTTCTTTTTTATAATCTCTGTATTATGTGACATGTAATTTCATTACTATTTCAACTATTACCGACAAGATTTAAAAAAGATTCTTTGCAATAATAAAGATAAATTAGAAAGCGCGTGTTTATAAAATAAAATGTCCTGAATGCAATGATACATATGTGAGTCAGACTGGTCGTAATTTTGCAACCCGTTTTAAAGAACATATGGCCGCTTTCAGGAATAATAAACTACAAAATTCACATTTCGCCAAACATTTGATAGAAATCGGTCATAAAGTTCTAATGACCATAGTTACGGAATATTACGCACGGTCAAAAAAGGGCTTAAGTTAAACATCTGCGAACAAATCGAGATTATAAAACATAACAATGGCACCCTCATTAACGATCAGATAAATGTTTTTAGTTCAAGCTTGTTACACTTGTTCGCAGGCAAAATAAAATAAAGGGTGGGGTTGAACTGATTAGTATATAACTAAACTTATTTGGGTATTGCTTCGCATGCATTCCATCGATCGCCGCCGTAGCGTGCGGATGTCTCGGTCGAGCGCAATCCGGTTGCCGCTCCCCCCGCCTGACTCACGCCCCTGCCGCGTTAGATTGTGAAAGTGCTCAAGGACTCTGGACTGTCAGTGTTGTTCGTTCCTGTGCAAGTGGATTGTGTTAGTGTCACTGTGCTTCGATTAGGTAGTGTGGTGCTTCACGCATAACACTTGCCGTAGGTGGTTCCGTCCGTGCGTAAGTACACTAATTTTTAATTTAGGTACTCACCTCTTTCCCCCGAAGGGAGAGAGACTAAGACCTAGATTTTTTCTTAGGTACACACCTCCCTGCCCTCCAGCAGGGAGGCCACCCCCACACTAGCGGGCCAATATGGCCCCCACCCTGCGCCCCACGGGGCAACCGATACTGGACGCGATTTTCGCGTTCCTTCAGGCGCACCACCCCGCCATTTTGGTGGAGCTCACCAAGGCCCTCCCGCCCCCTCAGGGCCAGAGTGGCAGCCCGGCAGCACCTTCTCCCCCCTCTGCGGAAAAGGCCAAACCACGCTCCCGCCCCGTGTCTCCTGACATGGAAGTGGAGGAGCAATCCGATTCGGAATCCGAGACTCCCTCAGAGTCCGGTGAGGAAGCCGAAGCATCCGATGCTTCGGAGTCCCCATCCCGCTCGGCGTCATCCGCCTCAGACGAGGACGACGGCTTCACCGCCGTCCTATCAAAGAGCCAGAAGCGAAAGCTGAAGGCTCCCAAGACCGTCCCGCCCAAAAGGGCCACAAACGACGCAGGTGCACCTGCTCCGCGTCCCACCCCCAAACCCCAGCCTGCCTCACAGGCCATGACCAGACAGACCGACTCCACACAGGACTCGCCTATGACGGAGAGGAAGGAGAAGGTGCCGCCCCTATTTGTTAGGGAAAAAGACGCGTGGAACCGGTTAATCCCGCGCATGGACAGCTCGTCCATTCCATTTACTTCTGCCCGGTCCACAAGCCAGGGCATAATGGTTCAGTGTCCGTCCTCAGCGGACCACCGTCGCCTCACGACGCTCCTGGATGCCGAAAAGATCGGCTATCACACGTACGCCCTAGAAGACGAGCGCGAACTTCGCGTTGTCATCCGCGGGCTTCCAGTAGAGCTCGATATCGAGCATATCAAAAACGACCTCCTCAGCCAGGGTCTCCCAATTAGACAGGTACACCGTATGTACCATCATAGAACCAAAGTTCCTTATGAACTTTGTCTCGCGGTCCTCGACCTCAGTCCTGAAGGCAAACGTGTCTTCAACGTAACAACGATATGCAGACTGTCGGGTCTGCGTATAGAAACGCCGCGTACGCGTGGGGTAATGGGGCAGTGCCATCGCTGCCAGCTTTACGGCCACTCGCAGCGCAACTGCACCGCACGACCTAGGTGCGTCAAGTGCCTGGGCGATCATGGCATTGCCCCAGAACGGTTCCGTCCGAGGAACCTCCCAGCTGTGTCCTCTGCAGGACCCAAGGGCACCCCGCGAGCTATCGCGGCTGCCCGAAAGTCCCGCTTAGGGCAAAACGAGGGGGCAGAAGGACCACCCGTAAAAAGGCGGACCGTACCGCCCCCAAACCAGCTGAGAGGTTCGTCCCCGCGCCTCTCCCCACTTCAAACCCCTGGCACAGGAAACCGGCATCCGAGCCGGCTGTGCCAGTAAAACCGGCTCAGGAGACGGTAGCGAAACCCGCCGCCGCCATCTTGAGCTCCAATACAAGAGCTGCCGCTCCTAAAGCGACAGCCGCCCCTCCAGCAACGAGTTTCATGGACGACATGAAACTTGTTTGCGATATAGTAACCAAAATTGACACTACGGAGCTGTCAATTTTGGCAAACAAGCTGAGGAGTAATCCTCAAAACAGATTAATGGCCTTGCTCGAACACTCTAGTTTGGTGCAGGCCATCTCTAGGCTTTAAGCTTAAACCCTCACTGGGTAGGGCCAAGCCCCACTCCCTCAAACTAGTCACGTACAACGCAGACGGGCTTATCAGACACATGGACGAAGTCCGCGATTTCGTAGTTGCACACGACATAGATATTCTTCTAATACAAGAATCCTTCTTAAAACCCCAAATTCGCAATCCCAATATTGCGAACTACTGTTTGATTAGAAATGACCGTCTGTCATCCAAAAAAGGCAGCACGCTCATTTACTACAAAAGAGCCCTCCTATGCTCCCCCCTTGATTCCCCAAAGCTCACTAACATGGAGGCTTCAGTCTGTCAGGTGGGTATGACCGGCCATCAGTCGATCATACTAGCATCAGTATACCTCAGTCCGACCAAACGGGTACTCGAAAGAGACGTCCGCACCCTCCTCGCACTAGGCGACTCTGTAATACTGGCCGGAGACTTCAACTCCAAACATGGCCAATGGAACTCTCGCCGAACCAACCGGAACGGCACAATACACCAAGGCCTCAACGGCCTTCCAAACCTCGCTTTTGAGGTGATAGCCCCTAACGAGCCCACCAGATACCCGCCTAACGGGGATCCAAACAGAGCAGATGTGTTAGATATATACATTTTCAAAAATGTAGCTCTCCAGTTACGTTCCATAGACGTCCTGCATGAATTAGACTCGGACCACCGTCCGGTTCTAATTCAGTTAGGGCAATCTACCTCCACGACCCCTCCCACGAAAACGATAATCGACTGGAGTAAATTAGGCGGGAAACTCCAGTCCCTAAACTCAGACCACCTAGATCAAATTCCTGACAAGATAGACTCCGTGGATAGTGCCAAGTTCGCTGTTACCCACCTTACGAAACATATAACAGACTCACTCGAGCGTTGCTCCAAGGAAGTCCCCGACGACCGCGGTCGTGGGAGACTACCGGACGACCTGCGCGACCTACTTAGACGTAAACGTGCCGCCACTAGGGCCCATGACGCATACCCGACAGACGATAACCGGAGAACACTCCGGCGACTTCAAAGAGAGGTTAGAGAAAAACTCAGCCTCAACCGTCAGTCCGCCTGGGACAACAAACTCTCAGAGATCTCGCCGAGTCACCTGGCTTTCTGGAAACTGGCGAAATCCCTGAGAGGAGACCAGTGTGCAGCTACACCTCCATTGATACGTTTAAACCGTCCGGTCGCTTTTGACGACATAGATAAGGCCGAATGCTTGGCTGACAGTCTTGAGGGACAATGTACAAACAATCCCGGTCATCCCGAACACGCCGAATTCCACTCGGAAGTGGAAATGGCGGCGGCTAGGATATCCGCAAAAGCTCCCGAAAGCGAGCCGCTCACTCCCACCACCGGAGAGGAAATCCGTTCCATTATCCAAAACCTGAAGACCCGCAAGTCCCCAGGCCCCGACTCCATATCCAACAAAGCACTCAAGTGCCTCCCTGACCAACTCATAAACCTATTAGTATTGATTTTCAATGCCCTCCTGTTAGGTTGCTCCTTCCCCGACGAATGGAAGGAAGCAATAGTAATAGGTATTCGCAAACAGGGAAAACCCAGTAATCTCCCGAGCAGCTATCGACCCATCAGTCTGCTCAACAGCTTAGGGAAAGTCTACGAGCGAGTAATCCTCGCTAGACTCATAACGTTCATGGAGTCGATGAAGCTTATACCGGATGAGCAATTCGGCTTCCGCGCCAAACACACCGCGGTACAACAAGTACACCGACTTACCGAAGCCGTCCTCAATGGCTTCGGCAAAAAACGGTACACCGGTACTGTCTTCTTCGATGTCGCCAAAGCCTTCGATAAGGTATGGCATGCGGGTTTAATATACAAACTCCCGAACCTAGGAATCCCCGATAGACTCGTTCTTATCATTCGCGATTATCTTACTAATCGCTCATTCAGATATCGTATTGATGGTGCGCTCTCCTCAAGACGCACCTTAAGCGCCGGAGTCCCCCAAGGTTCGGTACTCGCACCGTTCCTCTACTCGCTCTATACGAGTGACATCCCACGATTCTCCACTAAAACTAGTGCAGTCACCCACTTAGCTATGTTCGCGGACGATACCGCAATCTATACTACCTGTAGAGATCCCATAACTATTAATGATAGGCTCCAAAGAGCAACCAACCAGCTCGGAAGCTGGTTCCGCCGGTGGAGAATCGAAATTAATCCCGATAAAAGCGCAGCAATGTTCTTTGCGAGATCTAGGAGAGCCATGGACTTCATCCGGACGCCCCCTAGAGTCTCCATATACAACAAATACATAGATTGGCAAAAGGAAGTCAAATACTTAGGTGTCATCCTCCAACCGACCCTTTCCTTTATCCGACACATCCGCGTTGTCCGTAACCGGGCAGCGTTCGCCATGGGACGCCTCTATCCGATACTGTGCAAGACAAGTAAACTGTCACTTCGCAACAAAGTGACACTTTACAAAACTTGCATCAGACCCATCATGACATATGCGAGCGTCACGTTCGCGCACGTCCCGAAATCACGACTGTGTCCGTTGCAGACACTTCAAAATCGATTCATGCGTACAGCCACTGGCTGTCCGTGGTTCGTGCGCAACGTGAACCTCCATAGAGATCTCGACCTACCCACGATAGCCGATCTTTTCAGACGATTCTCGACGACTTACTTCGAGAAAGCGTCCATCCACCCAAACCCCCTTATAGTGGCCGCGTCCAACTATAAGGCGTTCAGGCACCCCAACAAGATTCACAGGCGCCCGAAGAGCGTCCTTAACGACCCCGACGATGCTATAACAGCATCCAACAAGTTATACACACAACACGCACACAAACAGCGTCTTCGCCGGCGAAGACGAGGTCCCCGCTTGCTTGTGTCAAGCGGCCGCAGCCCTCTGCCGCGGCCGCCGTGACGCAGACTTCTTCCAAGTCAATTATTAGATGCAGCCCTCCAAAAACGCGCCGCCTTAAGCCGAGCTTCGGTCTCGCAGGAGACACCCTTAAGGCGGCGCCCCCTGTAGGGCGGGTGCTTGTAATGCACCCGCTTGTATTAACCATCTCTTCTCGGCGATGCTTCCGCGCTCGCCCGTCTTATCGGTGACGCTGTCAAAGCCATTAGGGCTAACAGCATTAGTCATATTCGAAAAGGTATTGCTTCGCTTTGCGATTTTGGTCGTGGAGTCTATCTCCTGATGATGCTTCGGTTGCGGGGCGAAACGATTGTTGAGTTTGTGATAGTGAACGTATATAGTGATTGTGTATCGTGGTGGCGGTTGTGGAGGTTTTATGCATGTGTTTTTTTAAGACTCCTGCATGCATCAGGTGTGATAACCGATTGTCCACTCTACATTTAGCATTATATATATTTTC
The DNA here is from genome assembly GCA_947086495.1 of Morpho achilles. NCBI lineage: Eukaryota > Metazoa > Arthropoda > Insecta > Lepidoptera > Nymphalidae > Morpho > Morpho achilles. The sequence goes on along the minus strand of CAMTZB010000022.1, from coordinate 7,901,298 downwards.
TATATTACTTCATCGCGGATTATAGCAAAATAATTTTACTATTACTTTGGTATTATGGATCTCCGCAAAGTAACGCCTAATTCTTTAATTATTTGCTTTATAATTATTACTCCTGGTTCGTAAAGCTGTTCCTACCGTAAAGAGCAAGCAAGAAGCTCGGCGGTTGCTCTTTTCAAAATATAATTCTTATTACTAGTTACATTTAGTCATTACTGTCTTGTATCGGTACGTTGAGAGCTATATCCACACATTCTTATCATCTTAGTAATCCTCTACAGTACAGTCTTCCTGTATCAGCCTCTTTTTAATATTGCTTTTAAACTGCTGTAATGGAAAAGCTAAAATTGATTGCGGAATTTTATTATAGAATTTTATACCCAAACCATGTAGTCCATTGGAGTTTTGTTTCCAAAGTCCCTCCGAAAAATACAGTTGTATTATGTGTTTACAGTGGTTCATTATTTATAGAGAGTCTATTTGCTGTTTTTGCAGCATTAGGCAATGCAAATTACATTTCATTTTATTTGAGTTCAGTACCAAATTATTTAGTCTAAACCAATGAGCTACTTGTAATAAACCACTGTTTTCTTCGTCAACATTATCGTTATTTCTATTTACCTTAAATGTTATAGATGTATCATCCGCAAACAGTACAATATTGCAAATATAGTAAATTATTTATATATGCTAAAAACTGAAAGGGACCAAGGATTGATCCTTGAGGCACACCCATAACTAAGACTGTTCTGATTGACTGCATATCATTAATGCAAACTCTTTGAATCGGGCTGTGAAGATAAGATGTAGCGAGCGCATTGGCTGTTATACCATAATAGCCAAGCTAAATCTTAAGATCTTCCCAACATATTATAATATTAACATTTTTCTGCCAAAATCATGAAACTTTTGTATACATACATAATTTTATCGTGTAATAAATGTAAATTCAAAACTAGCCATAAGTCAATAGCTATATCGAACTCGTTAGTGTTTTACGATAGGAGTAAATGATTAAATAACTTTAATAAGCTTGTGGCAACTAAAAATCGTAATCATTTTACTTTTAATAAAACTGCGTATACCAGTTAAATTTCTGAATAGATGCGCTAACATGAAAGTAAATTTTATTGTAATAATTTCTATTTTTATAAAACATGGTTATACTAGACATGCTTCTTTGGTGGGTGATGTTTGATTAATAGTAATATAAATTTTTACATATTTCTCATAACAAAATAAATATTTTTTTTTAGCATCCCGTCTTAGTAGCTCGTTCGTCTTTAGATTGGATGCCAAGTAGAGTCAATTCGCTTTATTCTGATGTAGGAGCTTGGAGTGGAAAATTTGTAAGTTTGAATTTCATTATCTTTGATCAGATCGTAACACTGCAAATTATTTATTTTTATTGTTAATATAATAAGTAAGAGCAAACTAGAAGATAGTAAGAACGATACTGGGCATTTTCTTTGCGTAGATCTACTCTTTCCTGGACCAACGTGATACATTTTGAAGTAACGCAGACGTATTTTAATAAACGTGGGTGATAGTTCAAATTTTTTAGTGGGCTTTCTTTGAACTGACTATATACTGTTAGCCGTAACTGCTTCTACAGCGTCACCGGGTGGGACAGGTGGTCCAGAAATATCGCCGAGGTTCCAAAATGCGGACAGTAAAGCGCAGATGCTCCACTAGTGTCGAGGAAAGTCGTTTTAAGGGTGCCTCCTGTGAGGCCGGACCACGGCTTAAAGCGACGTGTAGTGGAGGGCTGGTGGTGTAACTATACCTAGTTATCACGCCATCGGGAGTGTAGCGAGAAGTTACGGCTGACCGACGTCAGAACATTGGGACCTCGTGTTCACCGGTGAAGTTTGCGTATGCGTTTATAACATGTGTTTAAATATGCGATCGTCATTTGATCACTAGGGTCTTACAGGACGCTTTTACGATATGTTGTATAACATCGGATAACGTCGTCCCATGACATACGAAGCCCTATTGCAGTCTATGCGTTCGTTTAGTTGGGTTATTTCTATAACATTTTCATAAACAGAACATTTAAATCTCGATAGAATTAATCTTAATAGAGTATTTCATAAATTTATTTAAGTTATACGTAAAATTGCAACTATTGCAAAATCGACCATATTGTCAGCTATTTGGCTTGGTAAAATATGGCACCATTAACACGACCAATATTTTAGAATCGCTCGAGATTAGGCAGGACGTAGCTGCTCTGACAACTTACGCCCCTATTTATGCTTAGCCCCATATAAACTACAATGCACCCCCTTTTTTTCGTAACCTTAATCAAAAAATATCATATTTAATTAATGGTTTTTCTCTAAATTTAATTTATCAAACAGAATTGTTTCAATTAATAGAGACCAGTAATGGACGAAATAGAATCAGATGAAGCCTTGAGATTCTACCAATTTTTGAATTATTTGGATGGTGGAAGTTTTGGAACAGGTAAAAATTAATATAAGTACTATGCCCTGATTCATCATACTTTATTACAAAGTCAATAATTAATTATTATAGGACCAATTGACGAGTTCGTCAGTGCAATGAATAGATTGGCAACGTACATGAAGCAACAAAATAGCCGTGAAACACAAGTTAGGGGTATGCGCGAGTTAGAAGCAATTAATGGAGAGAAAGGTTTGATTGATTCTTATATACGATATATCTTATATTGATTGATTCTGAAATGCCTCAATTTACTTACTTTACTTAATAATAAATACTGGGTGGAATAGTCCGGAATAGGAGCTGACCACCCGCCCTGCACCGACAGGCGTCCCCGAAATTAGATAGATAATAATAAATAATTATTTTATATACAACTTCATGTTGTAGTATTACTCGAACAGAATTATGTATAAACAATTGTCTTTAATTTTACAGGAAACAGTATCAAAACTGTATTAGAAATCAGCACCGTTATTATGCGTAAGAAGCGCAAGTTTTTTTGCACAGGTGAAGTAAAAGAACCAATAGTCAATAATAAAATAATATGCAAGGTGGGTTGATTAATTTATATATTTTATACTTTTAAAATAATAGCTTTGCAATTATAAAAAGCAATTTTGAAATAGGATAGGATTTTACTTCCTATTGCGGGGACTTCCTGTAGAGATGCTATAATGTATTGGCATCCAAGTTTAACTGAAGAGCATTATTGTGTCGGCGCTTTAGAGTCAAGAAGTCCAGTTCATATAATGGATATAGAAGGTACGTATAATATTTTTATATTTTTGTTTGATTAAGTGTATGCGTAATTAAATATATAAAATGTGCGAAAATTTTAATTAATATGCAAAATATTACTCATTCAAAAGAGGCTTTTACAACCACAATCAAATTGCCAAATGCCAAATTTTCAAAAACTATATATTCTCTTATTGCAGATCATAACAAAACAATATTATCGTTACTTTTGTATTATATTATGTTTTTGTAACACTACAAAATCACTCTAATAAACCTTAAGTAATGTTATCAACGTGTTTGATTTGAATTTTAGGTGAAATGTTTTGCAAAGGAGATGATTATTCAAAACGTGAATATTTGTTAGCCTGTGACTTTTATGAAGACCAAGAAGCTCCTGTGGCAGATTTACTTCAGTATTACCCTGATCCTGATCCGGAAATATCGCCAAAATTATTTAAAAAATAATAAATACGTTTGCCTAAATTTTGTGAACTATTGTAATTCTAATATTAATAAAATTAAAACCAAGCCATAAAATAATAATGTCAGTTTTTTATAATCCACGTTTTGGTTATCAATAGAAAAAAAAACTTTTTTGTACCGTAAGATGTATAGCAAATTTTGCTCTTTGCTCAAACAGAAGCTCTATTTCATGGTACCAAATTTCACAATTTGCCTGGATTTACGGATTATTTGATGAATTATACTGTCTATAAAATTGATTTTAGAAAGGATCAGAGGTTAGCTTTCTTTTGGTAATTAAAAAATACTTTAGTCACTGGCCGTGTGGTACCGGCTAAGTAGAATAGTACCACCCTCATTCCTTACTGAGGTGTCGTAAAAGGCGACTAAGGTAAATTGGACGATATGACCTTAACGTCCACCGCTGTCCTACCGGATAATGTAGGCCGAATTTATTCCCAAGGAGGGTTGACGTCAGGCAGGCGGCCGGTCATAAAAAAATTTGCCAAATCCATAACAACATGGTTATAGGAAAAAAAGATAGCGATTCTGCTAGGGCGTTCCTCGTAGGCGACGCGCAGGTGCAACACCCGGCGCCTGCGGGAAATGGACAAGGGTTGTCGCATCAAGGATGGGTGCGACGTAAGACGCGAGTCCATAGGGATGAAAGAATGAGGATGGCTAGCTGGAATGTAGGTACGATGAATGGAAGAGGAAGAGAGTTAGCGGATATATTAGAAAGGAGACGAATAAATGTTGCATGTTTGTAGGAGACGAAGTAGAAGGTACGAAAGCAAAGGAAATCGGAGCAGGATTTAAATTTTACTATAGTGGAAGTGATGGTAAGAAAAATGGAGTGGGAGTAGTGTTAGATAGAGAGTTGAAAAAATGCGTGATGGATGTCAAGAGAGTGAATGATCGAATCATAGTGGTTAAAATAATGAAAGTTGATTTAGTGATAAATATAGTCAGTGTATATGCTCCGCAGGCTGGTTGTGACGATGTAGTGAAAGAGAAGTTTTGGAAGGATTTTGATGTGACTATTATGGCTATCCCTCAAAGTGAGGATGTTTATGTTGGGGGTGACTTTAATGGGCATGTAGGTAGACTGAATGGAGGGTATGAGAGAGTGCATGGGGGTTGGGGCTTTGGTACACGTAACCGTGAGGGAGAAACACTAATGGAAGCTGCTTGTGCTTTTGACCTGGCAATAGCAAATACCTTTTTTCAAAAAATGGACCAACATCTTATAACGTACAAAAGCGGCAGTCACAGCACCCAGATCGATTACTTCCTTCTGAGGAGGAGTAATCTATTGAGAGCTAAGGACTGTAAAGTCATTCCTGGGGAACCATTAGTGACCCAACACAGGTTACTTTTACTGGAGGTCAAACTTACAGTAAAAGAAAAATACAAGCCAAAGCTTCTGCCCAAGATTAAGTGGTATATGCTTGAGAAAGAGGAATATGCAAGAGAATTTAAAAGAAGAGTGGTAGATAAAATAATAGATATGAAGGATAAAATGGAGGAAAAGTCGATAAATGAATGTTGGAATGAAATAGCTTTATGTATGAGGAGTGCCGCAAAAGACATCTTTGGCGAGACTAAAGGAAAAGGTAAGATAGATAAAGAGTCGTGGTGGTGGAATGAAGATGTAAAAAAGGCTCTGAAAGAAAAGAATAATGCATTTAGAGATTGGACTGGTGTAGATGTTAATGACAATGAATTGAGAGAGATTAAGCGAAAGGTATATCTTGAGAAAAAGAAGATAGGAAAGAAAGCAGTCGCTGTCGCGAAAGGTGAAGTACAGAGTCAACTATACAGTACTCTGGAAACGCCTCGGGGACAAAAAAATATATATTGGATAGCGAATATGAGAAAGAGAAATGAAAAGGATATAATGCATGTGAAATGTATGAAAGATGAGAAAGGAAAGATTTTGACGAATGATAAGGACATAAAAGAACGTTGGAAAGATTATTTTAAAACTTTAATGAATGAAGAGAATGATTGGAGCAGAAAGTTAGAAGATATACCTATTAACTTAGGAATGGTAAGAGAAGTGGATGTAGATGAAGTCAAAAAAGCTGTACAGAGTATGAAAAATGGGAGAGCGATTGGAACTGATGGTATACCAGCTGAAGTATGGAAGCATCTGGAAGTTGAGGGATGGGAGTGGCTATCTTTATTCTTCAATAAGTTGTTACATGAAGAGGCGATTCCAGACGAGTGGTCTATCAGTACATTGGTACCCATCTTCAAAAATAAGGGTGATGTACAAGAATGTAACAACTATCGAGGGATAAAGCTCATGTCACATAGCATGAAAATTTGGGGAAGAGTAATAGAGCGCAGAATGCGAGAAGAATGTAAGATAACCCAGAACCAGTTTGGTTTTATGCCAGGACGGAGCACGACCGACGCTATTTTCGCTTTGCGTCAGTTATGCGAGAAATACCGTCATGCGCGTAGAGACTTGCATATGGTCTTTATAGAGCTAGAAAAAGCGTACGATCGTGTTCCCCGTGACGTTCTGTGGTGGAGTTTGAAAGAAAAGAGACTGCCTGGGAAGTATGTACGGATTGTATGTTTTATGTATGCCAGAGCTAGTACTCATGTCCGGTCTGCAGCCGGAGTAACTGACGATTTCGATGTGGCTGTAGGCTTACACCAGGGATCGGCTTTAAGTCCATTTTTATTCCTTCCAGTAATGGATGCACTTACTGCTAACATTCAAGATGAGGCTCCTTGGTGTATGTTATTCGCCGATGACATTGTACTCGTCGGAGAAAATGCAACTGAGGTCCAAAGTTTTAGCCAAACTAAAACTGAACATATGTACTACGATTTTAGTGGGACCTCCAATTTCTCCCCGATCGGTTTGGATGGGAACATTTTGCCAGTCTGCTCTGATTTTCGGTACCTTGGTTCGCTTTTTCAAAATGACGGTGAAATAGATCGAGATGTGGGTAAAAGAATGAATGCAGGATGGATGAAGTGGCGGCAGGTCTCAGGCACAATATGTGACCCTCGAATGCCCCTTAAAGTTAAGGGAAAAATTTATAAAGCAGTCATAAGACCTGTCGTATTGTATGGATCAGAATGTTGGGCAATGAAAAGGAGGGATGATAGAAGAGTACATGCAAATGAGATGAGAATGTTGAGGTGGATGTGTGGTGTGACAAAACTGGATAATTTATAGAATTAGGCGTTACTTTGCGGAGATCCATAATACAAAAGTAATAATAAAATTATTTTACTATAATCCCCGAAGAAGTAAAATAGAAAATATATATAATGCTAAATGTAAGTGGACAATCAGTTATCATACCTGATACATGCAGGATTCGTAAAAACACATGCACAAACCTCCACCACCGCCACCACAATACACAAGCACTATATACGTTCACTATCACAAACTCAACAATCGTTTCGCCCCGCAACCGAAGCATCGTCAGGAGATAGACTCCACGACCAAAATCGCAAAGCGAAGCATTACCCAAATAAGTTTAGTTATATACTAATCGGTTCAACCCCACCCTTTATTTTATTTGCGAACAAGTGTAACAAGCTTGAACTAGAAACATTTATCTGCTCGTTAATGAGGGTGCCATTGTTATGTTTAATAATCTCAAGGTTTTCCAATAGGCTCAGCTTTAGTCCTTTATTGGAACACGTGTGCAATACTTCAAAACTATGGTCATTAGGAACTTTATGACCGCTTTCTATCAGATGTTTGGCGAAATGTGAATTTTGTGGTTTATTATTCCTGAAGGCGGCCATATGTTCTTTAAAACGGGTTTCAAAATTACGACCAGTCTGACCCACATATGTATCATTGCATTCAGGACATTTGATTTTATAAACACCACACTTTTTCACGCTTGGTAATTTATCTTTATTATTGCACAGAATCTTTTTTAAAGAGTTATTACTTTTAAAACCTAATTTTATATTTGATTTGGATTTAAATATAGCTGAAATTCGTCCTGACAATGCTCCAAAATAGGTCAGACTGGCTTTGTACTTATTATCTTTGTAATGTGGCACCGCGTACAAGTGTTTTGCCAATTGCAACTTCTGTTTACATAACATATTAAAAAATAAACAGTATTCTTTATCCAAGATACATCCCTAGTTCAGTTTCAGATTGCGAAGCATAGATAATACACTATATAGGCGAAGTGCGAACACGAATGTTGTAGCGCGAAAACATGGAAAAGCAGAACAGCGTATAGTGAATTTTAGTATTAGACCGATTAAAGTAAGCGTTGAACTCATAGAGTTTCTCAAGACGATTTTTTGAGAATAACTACTCAATTAATAAAGTGAGAGTAACTAATAATAATTATTTTCTTATAGGTTAAATAGGGTTCGCGTTTAGTGCGTATTCCAAAAAAGCCGTATACACGTTTTAAATTTAAGTAAACCAGTATATAGAAATAACCTAGTAACGAAGATGAGTGAAGTACGTACGGACAGGGTGAAAATGCGAAAACAGCTTGGCCTGCTTGAGGGGGTAGCCATTATACTTGGTATAATTTTTGGAAGTGGTATTTTTATATCACCCAAAGAAGTTTTGGAAAAAACAGGATCCGTGTGGGGAGCATTAACAGTATGGGGATGCTGTGGAATACTGGCAACACTAGGAGCCCTGTCCTATGCGGAACTAGGTAAGTGAATTCAATTGGCATTTATTGGTTTTTTCAAACAAGAATGCTTTATCTTACATTGTAGTGACTATTTATGGTCCAAAACGTGGTCACTTATCATCATCTTCATATAAAAGCTTAGAGTTACAAAGCAGGCATTTGAATGAGTCAGGTTTGAACCATCTCTTTGTGATTAAATTTGTAACAAAGAGATCCTTAAAAAAAACGAAATTACCCACATAGCTGATTGTATTATGATCTAACAAGACCAATAGATAGGGCACACATTATGAAAACTTATTAAATTTTTGATGTTAGATTGGACTCCTCACACCAATAAGGACAGCTTTAGTAGATACTGTTCCAGGTGGCTCGTTAGACCTCAAAAAGTCAACAAGTGGCTTCTGGGTTGACACTACACTAGATTATTTGGTGTGGAATTAAAGGGACACATCTTCCTATCTGAAGAAATTACATGTTCTATGCATTGCTGAAATAAAAACGTCAATGGTCGCTGAAGAGTAATACAAAAATAAAACATTTTAAAGTGATATAATTTCATTACCATAGCCTAAATCTATATTCAAAAGTGGTCTAATGTGTGTGTGTATCCAAAATAAAGTTATTTCTATTAACCTATTAGGTTAACCAATCAATATGCTGCTGATTATTGTACATACGAAAGTATTGGAAATGTTAAATTATTATTTAGAAATTATTCCAAAAGTAATGAGAATAATATTCTCATTACTTTTGTATTATGGATCTCCGCAAAGTAATGCCTATTTTTATAAATTATATAAAAATTATTTAACTATGTTAGTAATATTCTTTTGTCAGGTACAACATTGTCTCAAAGCGGAGGTGATTATCACTACATTCATGAAGCATATGGACCACTGCCTGCTTTTCTTTACCTATGGGATGCTAACTTGGTCTTTGTGTAAGTATAGGAACCTCATATAATATCTTAACTGTATGGTTTTAAGTGAGTTGCTAAGAGCATAAAATCATATCTAACTTACATTTTCTGTCCACTTTCCCATGGTCAAGAATTAACACATTAAAATTACAGACATGATTATTTCATCAACAGTTTCTATAGACAAGTCCAATGTCTCTGAAAGATTGAGTTTGTTAATAATGGGTATTACAACAAACCTAAGTCTCTCAATAGTTCATAGAAAAAGCTTGGCTTGGAATGTCTTAAACTAGTCAAATCAAGATTTAATGGATAAATATCCATTTCAGTTTCACAAATAACACTTTTGGCTTACCTGACTTTGTATATTTATTGTTTTATCTGAATTCTTTCTTACTAACTTATTCTTATAAGCTAATTTTTTTAGTGATGAACCAAATAAGTGATTTTTGTTAATTATTATTCAACTTTAGTTATAACATTAGAATCTTTTCAATTATTCTTATAGTGTTTAATTTGCACTTAGCAGTAGCTCGCCTTGCTTCTATACAAAGCAAAATCTAAATATTATAATATTGTGAAGTCTAAATTGTCTTCCACTTACAGCATTGTACCAGAGACCATATTTTTAAGAAGTTGTAATTGTGAGTAGCTGTGCTTATGAGATAGATGGATTCCATCATGGAATTTTCTGTAGCCCTCCGAAACATGCATTATTATTTTATATTCAAGTGATTAGGTAGCGTTTTTGATGAAAGGCAGTTTGATTATTTCCGTTATTTCCAACATTTCCAACATTGAAAAATAAAAATAATTATTTTTCAACCATTTTGTATAGAACATTATCAAAATATCAAACCTTCCTCCTATTGTGAAGAATGGCATGAAAGTCTAAGTTCATTGTAACCATCCAGAATGACAGATGGAAGTGGTGGGGATATTTTATAATATATATAATAAATAGTGATATTTGTTTCAGACCAAGTACAAATGCAATTATGGCAACAACCTTTGCTAACAATGTTCTGGAAATGATTTTTCCTTCCGAAGACATAGATCCACGGAGTGTAAAGCTTCTTGCAGCTGCCACAATTTGTAATTATTATTTATTATATTTTAATTTATAAAAATAGTATTTTTAAGACAATTTTTATTTATTTAAAATAATTTTTAAAATCTATTGCTAATACTTGTTCTCAAACATCAACTATCAGATAAGTTAAAGAAGGACAAAAATTAATTCTTTTGAAATTTATTAATAAATATAATTGATTGGCTGGTGTCATTAGTTATTAGGTATTTTTTGTAATAGCATTGGAACTTACTTATATAGTAGCTGGTTAACCGAGCATTGCTCGGTAATATTCCACAAAAAAAAAAGAAACAAAAAAAAAATAATGATCAATCGATCATATCTAGCCCCACCTAATCGTGGGGCTCTATCTTAGGTATTTTCATTTCCGTGACCACTCGTTCCCCGAATAAGCTGTTCGCCGACTTGACATGTAGTGGCAAAAATAGTGTTTTCTATCACTACATATTATAAAACAAAGTCGCATTCTTTTCTTGTACGCATAAAACTTTAAAACTACACAACAGATTTTGATGCGGTTTTTTTAATAGATAGAGTGATTCTAGAGGAAGGTTTGTATGTATAATAACATTCAATACAGAGTAGAGAAATACTGTAATTTTTTGAGGTTTCTGTAAATAATTACATTTTTTTCCGCTTACATTGCAAACGCAGGCTAAACCCTACGAGATTTATCAAAATGATGTACTAAGTATTTGTACATCTTGAAAAAGTCTACAGAAAAGTCCGCGATGGTATATGTCTATCTCTTATGAATAACCCACAATAGCATTTTTTGTCATTTACTTTTTACTAAAAATAATGCCTTATTTTTGGAGCAATTTTTATACACTACAGCATTAATCCTTATCCAATTAAGTACCTAAAATAAATTGTTGATTTAATATAGATCAATATCGCCGTTTAGAGCATGTAATTTAAGTGAACATTTTCGGAGATATTACAGATTTAAAATGCCGTGAGGAGGCCGCGCCTTACCCTATAGCACTTCGAATCCAGCTATATCGTTCTTTCAAGAGTTTGTTTAACGACAAGGAAGCTGTGAATGTTGTATATAAAGACATTCTGTAATTAATTGTAAAAATTAAATACATAGGGAAAATGTAAAAGTAAATAAGTAAAAATGTACTATATGAATTTAGATATTCCAAAGATAGCAGGAAATCTTCTTGGTATAGGGAAAGGAAATTGTTTTTCTCCAAATTTAACGCTTGCGGGCCACGGGCAGTAATGAATAAATCAAAACTACTGGATCGATTTCAATCATTTTTTTTTACACTGAATGACATGGGATATATATTTTATACCCGTGCGAAGCAGGGGCAGGCCGCTAGTATTCAATAAATTAAAAGTAAATTTTAGTATTGTTTAATGCAAAAAAACAGTGATAAAACGATTTTTTTAAAATAAAACCTAGATAGATCGATTTTTCTCCCCCAAGACCTCTTGAATGTTGAATTTCAGGAAAATCGTTGGAGCCATTTTCGAGATTCCGAAAGAATATATAAATACATACAAGATTAACTCATTTAAATATTAAAGATCTAGTATGGTAGAAATATGCAGAGGACAGAAAGAAAACTTTCTTGACAACATATCTGTAGTGTGGATATAATATAATAGTAAACTAAAAACTTCACATGTTAAATGAGAATGAGTTATGATTATTAGTAATTGACATTGGATGATATATATGATTTCTCTTTACCCATCGTGTGGTATCCGGCTGAGTACAATAGACCACCCACATTTATATCTTACCGAGATGTCCTAAAGGGCGACTAAGGTATGTTGGACCCGTATGGTATCCAGTTAAGTATATTAGACCACCCTCTTTCTTACCGAGGTGTCATAAAATACGACTAAGGTAAGTTGATGTCAGGCAGGCGACCGGTCGTAAAATACGTAGCCAAATCATGTGACTACATGTTTATTACATGTAGTGCCGACCCCACTTAGAGTGGGATAGGAGCAGAAAGATGATGATATGATTTCTTTTTAAAGCCTCTTGTTGAAATGTATAAATTTTCATTATTTTATTATGATGTGGAAATAATTTTAATTCTAAGACGTGGGTGGCTACAGTAAGAAACTTCAAAATACTTGAAGCTATTTTAAAGTTATAAATAGAAATACCTTTTAACCTTCAAGTTCGCCGTGACCTTTACTATATGACGTCACACGTGGGAGTACTGATGGACAAACAAAAGATTATAAATACATTTGATATAGAATTTGTTCATCATCATCTTCCTGCCCTTATCCCACTCTAAGTGGGGTCGGCACAACATGTAATAAACATGTTGTCACGTGACTTGGCTACGTATTTTACGACCGGCCGCCTGCCTGACGTCAACTTATCTTAGTCGTATTTTACGAAACCTCGATAAGAAAGAGGGTGGTCTATTCTACTTAACCGGATACCACACGGTGAGTCAACTTACCTTAGTCGGCTTTTACGACACCTCGGTAAGACATGAGGGTGGTCTATTCTACTCAGCCGGATACCACACGGCGGGTCGACTTACCTTAGTCGCCTTTTACGACACCTCGGTAAGAAATGAGGTTGGTTTATAAATGAGGTTGGTTTTCCGTAAATTCGGTAAATTCAGTGCAGCATATATATAATATCATCTGAAAAATCAGGCGGTATGATAGTGATTTTGGAACAGCGTAATTCGTGTAGTCGCTTACTTTATGAGTTAAAACATAACCGCTGTTCACTTTGTTTAACTGTACATAGAGTTGTATAATTGGAAAGGATTTGTAATTGTCAATAAAAATAGCTTTAATATTTAAATGAGTTAGTCTTGTATATTCGGAATCTCGGAAACCGCTCCAACGTTACTCCTGAAATTTAGCATATAGGGGTTATGGGGGGAAAATCAATCTAGCTAGGTTTTACTTAAAAAAAAAATAGTTTTATCCCTGTTTTTGGGCATTAAAAATATACTAAAATTTACGTTGAATATAAAACACTATTTTTGCCATAAATTGTCAAGTCTGCGTATCTTATTAGGGAACGGGCGATCTCGAGAAATGAAATTACCTAGGATCGAGCACCACCTATTATTTATTAATCACTCAATTATTATTATTTTTTTAAAGTTTCTTTTGTTATTGTGTAAAAAATTAGCGAGCAAGTCTCGGTCACCCAGGTACTTTATTCTGTAAATTTACCTAACTTTAAAAATAAAACTTTGTCATGTTAAAGATTTTAATGATGATGAATGATATGTTAATGTTTTTTCTACTATCGGTATAAAACTAAAAAAAAAATCTCTAATTTGTCTATGATCTAAAATCTAATTTATGCAATGTGTTGTATCGATTTCTTATTCATTCATTAGTTTACCTTACGTGATATTTGCTTTGGTTCCAGGTCTCTTAACTTTTATAAACGCTTACGATGTTCGATTCACTACACGCATACAAAATTTATTCATGTTTACAAAAGTCGCGGCGTTAATCGTTATAATAATAGGTGGTGCTGTTTGGATGGGTGGAGGTATTAACATACAATTTCACAATAATCAATGTACCTTGATTTGCTCGCATGTCATGTTACGTCACATATAACTGCTTAACGATTTTTTTTATTTTATCCACATTAGCTTAAATGAATTTGCACATCATTACTGCACATTACTGTTTTTTCTGCAAATTAATGATTTTATTAATGAACTCCTACACCTCACAAGTTTCACCTTCATAATACGGTATAGTGATAATACCGTGTATAATTATTATACCGTAATATAAAGTTGGCCGTGTGCAATTTTATGCTTAAGTTTTTATCGATAATTCATTACATTTTTCTGAAGTATATTTGAGATATTATTAATTGATTATATCTCGTGGAAGCTTATGAATTTGGATTTGAGCGGTTCACTTCATTCACTCTGCGGCAGAATTGAGCTAATTATGTTTTGATTGAATTGAATAACAGTCAAAGACGCAGGTTTTTTTTTATTGGAATTAATTTAAAGATACATTAGCATGCTGTCCCTAGTAAGTCTTCAATCAAGAAAGATTTAAAAACTCGTTGAATTATAAAGAATATCTCCGTAGTTGATAGTAACTTATTTTCAGCGTGTATTATTATACATATTTTATAATAGCTGTACTCGCGAATTCGTTCATATGAACTTTCTATTTTCTTCTATGTATTATTTTTGATTATGTACTATATTTTTGTTCGTTCCCGAGGAAAAAAGTAAGTTGTCTTATTTCGTATATTGGCCCGGTATATAAGTTTTATTTGCACCAAATTTGCTCAGTATTTCTCCAGTGTAATAGCTGTGGTTGGCCTACAGACAGCAGACGGGCAGACTTTCGCATTTATACTATCTGTATCGATATTACATCAAAGGAGGATTCCAATTAGTATCCTTGTGGTGTGAGAAAATTATAAAAATTTTTCGTCATTTTATTTGTCTACTGTATTGAGATAGATCTTGACATGACATTAATAACTATTTATCAATTTACTCGCTCCATGTACATGTAATTTTTTTTTTAATACTTTTGTTTGGTATAATAATGACAATTTTTTTTATTATTAACTAGTGTTGTGATGTCTGTTAATATTGATGTTTTCTTGCCTGTTTTTTTCAATGTGGTTTGTTTTAATGTATTATAGCATATTGCGTTTATCGTAACGATGTAACAATGTAAATTGTCGTATATACTCGTAACTGTATTAAATTTCATTTAGAGCGTACGCATGTAACCAGTGTATTGCGATATTGTTATATACTATGATGCGCATTTTTTCTTTCATGTTTTTTATAATTTTTTTTTCATTCATGTGTCTCATTATATGTGTTAAATTTTATTTATAAATTACTTGTGCCATAGTATTTATGGTCGTAGTGATTTTTTTCACTAGTATTAAGAAACTGCTTGTTATTGATGAACTACGATAACATGGCGCGCCTCTCCCCAAAATTTAAAACGTTAGAAACTATTTACAACTCGCCACTAAGATTCGCAACGTGTACATGCTGAGACGGCTGTCAAACAAAAACAATTCCATAAATTTGTTGCTCGGCTAGTTGCAAAATTTATTAATACTAATACTTATTATAGTATGGAACAATTGGGGCTGAAAATAATGCTCGACTTATGCAATTTAGTGTGGAAAACGGGAAGATGACCGAAGGACTGGAAAGAGTCACTGCTAATCCCATTACACAACAAAGGCTCTACAAAAAAGTTCGACGATTACCGCACAGTAACACAAATTCAAATAATTCTTTATTCAAATTGACTTACAGTGAAGCTACGACACATCCCATGCATCCAAGAGAACTCTCGGATGTGGCATTTGTCAGAGAACTCGTATAACTCGGATCTTTGCTTTCTGATCGAGGTGGATGCGAGAAGGAAATCCAAAGAAGGACACAAATAGCGAAAAATGTCATGAGCTGAGCAAATTAACCCGCATATGGCAAGAATGTAAGATCTCTAATGTCACCAGAAACAGACGAGTCCGTACTTTGATATTTTCAATATTCCTCTATGCATCGCATTCGTGGACGATTAGAGCAAAAGACCGGAAGAAAATAGACGCATTTGAGATGTGGTGCTGGAGAAGGATGCTTTGCATATCATGGACCCCGAAAAGGACCAATAAGTATATATTGGATCACTACCAACAACCATCAACCTTAACAAGTTGATAATGGTGGGCAAGGTCGTAGGAAAACGACCCCGCTGCCTATCACCTAGTCGTTGGTGTGACTATACGTAAACGAATTTCGACTAGGACACGACGTTCATTAATGAAGAATACGGCAGAAGAGAGATTATAATATGGATCTGCACTGATATACTCTATGAAAAAGACACGTGCATAGTTTTGCGTGATGTGGCTATTTATGTTTAGTTCATCAACAAATCTGGTAATAAGTTACATTATAGATATTATGAGTATTGATTGCACAAAAACTGACTGCTACATGCAAAATCTTTCGCAAAGGATGTGAGTACATTAGTTGAAACAGTAATTTTTAGAGCGCGCCATGTTATCGTGATTCATCTCTACTATACCATTGCTGAAGAAAATGTAAAAAACTAATAATTATTTAAAATGCGAATATTTCACTTGCGATTCTTATAAGTAAAATTACTTTCATAGGAGGTTTGGAACATTTCGCCGATGGTTGGAACGGCACAAGGACATCTGCTAGCGACTGGTCCGTAGCGTTTTATTCGGGAATATTTTCGTATTCCGGATGGTAAGTTAATCTTATTTATATTTTATCATGACTGGTTTTCAATATCGTAAGATATTTAATTAAATCTAAATTCGCATGACACCCGTGACCAGGTCGTGAAAGTGGTGAAGAAATTGAAACACTAGTTTTGTCGGCACACGTTTGGATGATAACGTGAGCGTCGTACGCATATTGTGTATGTTATTATAGGTTTGTTTTTAAAATAGATTACAGTTAACTGGTAAAGCCCGGCTTAACATTAGAAAAACAAAATCAGCAGAAATAGATGATAAAAAAGCAAGTCATTTAAAATATCGGAACAGTCATAAGTTTATCGTCAGTAAAATACTACTAATCCAATAGGATGCCTGTTAAAAATAGATTTCATTAAGAAAACTACGCGTTCAGCTCATGTTAAAGTAGTTATCAACGCTTATTTTTGGTCGAATCGTATCTCTTCTTGGATTTATGCTGACTAAAAATTCGATTTGAATAGTCATTTTACTCTTAATGCCTATTAACGTCCTATTCGCGGCAAGTATAACCGTAATTAGTAATATTTATTATAAAGCCGAAAGTACTCTGCGTTATTCCTAAGTTGATTTAAACCAATGGATGACACCGTTGACGTTGGCAGTGGCCACATAGTTTGGACGTTGGATGTTGGGTTTAAACGTCTGAAACTGGTGATTCTATACCAGAAAAAGCAGTGTTGGTCGATCATAATTGGAATGACGGCCACAAAAAGGTCGCAAGGAACTGCTAAATTCAAACGTTGCAAAATCATGCGACATGAAAATTTATTTATTTAGGTGTCTAATGAGTTTTCAACGGTAGATGGCAATAAATCGGAGGTGAGAGGAATTTAAGGAGAGAAATGAAAATGATAGGGACGTTAATGTGAGAATATCTGCGTATCAATAACGTTGCATTAATAAAATGTTAGTTTTTTTAGTCATTTATAATTATTTAATAGTTTCAGTGTAGTATATTCTCGATTTGTATCATTTAACATAAAAATTTTAACTTAAAGCGAATTACTATGTTTGATGATATTATTTTGTAATGTACAAAAAGGAATGTTATACTATTATGTAATTTAATAAACTTCTTGTATAAGATAAGATTAGGCACTTTGATCTGTTATTTATACGCGTGTTCCGTTTCAGTTAAACGCAACGTCGTAAGTACCTTTTAAATATTTCTTTGTCTACCCACAGTTGGCACAAATTTGATGTCACCTTTTTGTAAATAGAAAATTTGACACAATAGACAGCCTCTTTAATCCACCATAGATTTTTTATTCCTCCATATATAGTATAAGGTTTTGTCATTGTAGGTAGAGAATCACCATGAGGTAATACAGAAGGTTTTTGTCATTACTATTAGTCTTTCTAGTATATAATAGCGCTAACTCAATTCGATTTCCGCTCAAATGTCATATGGCAAATATTGTTATAGCAGACGACGTATCTCGTACATTTGATCATATACCTATTTTAGATTACAGCTTTCTTTTATATATTCCCTCGTTTTTTCATTCGCTTTAAATTTGATTAACTTGCTGTCGAGTTCATACCTAATTTATAATTATATTCACAAATGTATAAAGTAAAAAGTTATATATGGTTTAGAATATATTATGCTTTCACTTAGAGCCGCCAATCATCATCAGTAGATAGGCTCCACGACAAAATCGTAATGCATCGTATAGGATAATAATACATTTACAACTTCTGCTTAATTATCGTCCATTAGATTGTTTTCTGTCTAGATAGCTTTCTAATCCTATCCTTAAAATCGTATTCGATAGGACTTCCCAGGGGCCTTACTTTTACTGAAAAAATTTCGTCACTTAGCAAATATATAGAAAACCGTAATAATTTAAAAACAATTCTTCGTCGTGGATCACTCTGTGTACACCACATGAGCGTCCGGTAGGTTTGATTTGATCGCGAATAGACATTCGGATAAACGCGGCAGGCAACTTTATTATATAATATTACACTATTTTATAATAGTGATAGACAATTATATTCTATATTGTCTAAACTCTAAATCAATTCAAAAAGTTGATATAGTTTACATAATTTATACTTTATTAACTTGAACTTGTGAACTGTTATCTAAAATGATTTCTAGCCCTGGATGGGTCAATGTCCTCTCCATTGGTTACATTTCGTCTATGGCATGGCCATATCAAACTGCAGTGACCGTTTATGGAAACGTTATCGTTATACCCGTAAGTTATTACCTGAATTATAGCGTATACGGAATCAATGTTGATGGCTGGTACGCAACTTGCCTTAGATTTTTTGAGGTTACTGTCGTTATAACAAATACTTCGAATGACGTTAATACAATGCGCGATAGTCTGGACGGAGAGAACAATTTGTATCGAAATTTTTCCACACTCAAAGTAATCTTACAACCAAGTAAACCCTAAATCGTAGACACGCTTGGTATGTATCATTAAGTTATCAACATAAGGAAGAAGAAATAAAGCAAAGAAGTGAATTCGTTCAGTTGTAATCAGGCAGTATGCGAGAAATAACACGCGGTATGTTTGTTAGGATCCCTCAACGACTAAAAACCAGTTCTCTGAACAATATTATCATTTGATGCCCAATGTCTTCGAAATTTAGTCTCTTATTAGATAATCTAGTCACTTTTTACGAATAGATTATATAAAATTACGCACACGCAACCAGTGCAAACAAACGCTTGCATAATAGCACGCCATCTACAACATACAATAAATGGTACTATAAATAATAATTGCTTTTCGCTTTAATATAAAGTTTGCTTATTAATGAAACCAACAGAGAATGTGACAAGGATTATCACCGCTGTGACCGCAATCGATAATGCGGAAATTAATAGCGCAACGGTGTGGTTACGCGTTCCATAATTTCCGGTCTATCTCCGATCTATTTGTCTACTATCTAGATTCATCACCAACATAGCGCTTTCTAGTAAAACGTATTATAAACGACGCTTTAACTTAATTCTTTATAATTCGTCGTACGACGGCATACAGTCAATTCGGAAAAAAAGCAGTGGCACAACGCACAGTCGCTCCACTGCACAGAAACTCGCACCATTACGCATAACTTCGCGCCACTGCACATAACCTCGTGCCACTGCACATAAACTCACCCCACTGGAACTGCATTTTATTATTATATATATATAAAACACAACATTTGTAGGAACTACCTGAACTTCATGACAGAGGAGCTAGAGGACCCGTACGTGAACCTCCCTCGTGCAATCTATGTGTCTTTGCCGCTGGTTACTGTAATCTATTTGCTGGCAAACGTCTCCTATATGGCCGTACTGGGCCCCAAAGGTGTCATGAAAACAGACGCAATCGCCATTGTGAGTATATACTTTTTGTCCCGAAATTTTAACTTCTATTGTTTTATCTCCGCTAATCTAAAGTTTACAAATTTGATTAATATAAATTTTATCGTATGTAAGCATTATATTCTGAAATTTTATTCGGGACCTTGAAATTAGTATTTCTTGAAATTAAATAATTAGTTTACGACGACGTGTTTTAAGTATAATAGTAAATCAATACATTGCTAAGGCTTGAAGACTGTGATATTATTATAACTGTACGTAAAGAAGATCTTTTATTCTATAGGACTTTACGATGAAAGCAATACCATGGCTGATATGGGTGATGCCCGGGCTTGTATCGGTCGCTGTACTCGGCGGTCTGTCCGTGCACATCATGACGTCATCGCGCATGTGCTTCGCTGGCGCCAGAAACGGTCACATGCCTGAACTTCTAGGTCATATCAGCATCAAGCGCTTGACGCCGACGCCTTCCCTCATCTTCTTGGTAAGTAAATTGGCGTGCTACTATCCAACTGCCGCTATTTATATTGTTACTAGCTCTATCAATTGTTTCTCAGTTTTCAGTGCTCAGCGTAAAACCGAGAAAGTTCCGACCAAAAAGATAGGTCTTTAAAATGTTTTAATGATTTAATTGATTGGTGAAGATAAGAAGAAGACATACGACGCTTACAGTGAATAGTGTAATTGGGGCAGTTTTAAATGTATCTGCCTTTAATTGAGTTTTAGGTTCTATTGCTACTAGTGTATATTTTAAATTTATCACTGTACCTTTTTTGTGCCAAATGTTATGTCCTGCGGATTAGTTTAGTTTTATACATCAAGATAGTCTGACTTTTGCATTTATAATATTAACAAGGATTATCATTATATGTTAAAATTAAGTTTTGTTAGGTGTGAGTTAGGAATTGCTTATTATGTACTATAATCATAGGATTGGCGAGTTACTGGGTGATTTATAAGCGAGGCCTGTTAGTGCGAGAGAGCGAGAGAAGATGAGAGACATATACTTGTCTATGTCTAGTCACACATGCGCAGATAAACATTCATAGCGCTTTCTTAATTTAACTATGTATTTGAAACATTTGCTGTTTTAACTGGTTAAAGACGCTATTTTAACACTTTAAGAGCATACTATCAAAAATATTGACTTAAATTAGAAATCAGTTGCTTTTTTTTCTAGATCTTTACAAGGTGTTTGACACTGTCTGTATTCACATTTTTCTTGAAAAACTTTAACGGATTGGTATTTGGCGATTGGCTTATAATGTTTTCAATTATTATTTAATAGGTCAAATGCAGTACGTACGTGTACGACCTTGTTACTTTTGGTTTTCCTCAGGCTAGTTTGCTTGAACTTACTTTATTCCTCATTTACATAAATCAGCTTTGCACGATGCCCATTTGCAACTGCAAAATAGTGATCCATGCTGATGATACTGTGCTACTAAGCCATGACAAAACTGGGAAGAAGTCAAGAGTTTTGCTGAGTCATCATTAAGATCAGTGCTGATGTGGCTCAATCAAAACCTGCCAATGCCGATAATGTGGCCAAAACTAGTAACGTTACTTTTGTTTCTTCTATAACTAACCAAGCTCTATTGACTTTTTCGATTCTAGCATCTAAATGACTGATTGATAATTCAAACTGTTCTTGTAAACTTTTAGAGCGTTTGATTTTCGTCAAGTAACTTCGTATTTCATTTTTTTGTTCTATAGACACATTGGCTGGCTCTCTTACTCTAGAGTAATAAACTCTATGATTATAATCGAAGGAAAATGTGCATGGTGAATGTGCGTATATTTTCAGATGATTATGTCCCTTTTGATGTTGTTTCCGAGCAATTTGTCGTCTCTTATTACTTACTGCACGGTCGTCGAGTCGTTCTTCAACACTTTGAGCTGTAGCGCTGTTCTCTGGCTCCGCTACAAGAAGCCTTCTATAATGCGACCCATCAGGGTAAGTTATTTTTTTTTAATCGTGAACCGACTATATTACAATTTTTTTGTCTTCTATCTATAATTTTCACACAAAATAAAATGAGTAATAGAATAATACATAGTGCGTAGCTGGTTGCAATTAAAATAGAAACTTCCTAGGTTGGTTCAGAGAAATTTATATCTTTTTACAAATTAAATAAGCTTACAATCTAATCTTTTGTGTAACTGGTTGCGACTCAATTCCAAATATCTGGGTCGGTTGGAAGACATTTATATCTTTTTACAAATTAAATAAGCTTACAATCTAATGTGTGTAACTGCTTGCAACTCAAATATAAACTTGCTAGGTCGGTTAGCAAGCATTTATATCTTTTTAAAAATTAAATAAGCTTACAACCTATTGTGTGTAACTGCTTGCAATTCAAATACAAACTTGCTAGGTCGGTTGGGAAACATTTATACCTTTTTACAAATTAAATAAGCTTACAATCTAATGTGTGTAACTGCTTGCAACTCAAATACAAACAAATAATTTATAGAATTAGGCGTTACTTTGCGGAGATCTATAATATATTATAGCAAAATAATTTTATTATTACTTTTGCAAAATACAAACTTCTTAGGTTAGTTGGAAGATATTTATATATTTTCCCAAATTAAATAAACTTACAATCTAATCTTTGACGTAGCTGGTTGCAACTCAAATACTAACTTCCTAGGTTAGTTGGAAGACATTTATATCTTTTTACAAATCAATGTAACTGATTGCAACTCAAATACAATCTGAGGTCAGTTGCGAGTAATTTATATATTTTTACAAACTAGATAAGCTTGCAATCTAATCTTTGGTGTAGCAATTCAAATACTTTCCTGGTTCTCATGGGTGCCATTTTGATAGGTATAAAATTTAAATAAAGAATATCTATATTATCAATCAATCGATTGGGGATCAATCATTTATATTTTCAGGTTTCGCTATGGATGCCGAGCGTGTTTATGATTGTGTGCTTTCTGCTACTATTTGTGCCCATCCTGAGCGAGCCGTTTGCAGTAGTTGCCGGCGCTGCTATGACTCTGGCAGGCGTGCCTGTGTATTACATTTTCGTCGCCAGGAGACATATGATCATACTCGAAATGTCCAGTAAGTTTTACACACCTGATCGCCTTTGGACTCAATGTATTTGTTTATACTTTATTGTACACCACATTTTATAAATACAAACATTTGATTAAAGCTAAACATAAAAATAAAAATTTTGTTCTGCACAAAAGGCGGTCTTATCGCTTATAAGTGATTTCTTCCAGACAACCTTTAGAATTTATTAATAAAAAAATAACATAAATTACGGACCAGTTAGTTACAAAGCATTAAGTTACCCTCAATTATGTAAAATCAATCATAGAAAAATGTATATTTGCTTTGGTTTCAATTTTAATGTTACAATGTTTGATTCATTTGTTGACAAGTTGTAGCATTTTACATATATGCAGATTTACGTTATCATAACATCTATTCAAAAATTATTTTAAGCAAATACAGCATTATGATTGAGGGGTATTAGGACAGTTAATATATATATTTAAAATAAATAATATAATTTCATCAATATTGCTGCATTGCAAGTATAACAGTCAGACAGACTTTTACATTTATGTGTCGAAAATAAACTCTAAAAACTTTTTAAATATTTTAATCCAACTTTTGTGTCCTTTCTATTTAAGCCAATAGAACGCCATCTTGCATTAACCATCTTATCTCGCTTTCACATTGCTTCTCTCACTCGCACATCCTTTCCGTGAAAATCATTAATCGTTTTACTATATTCCTATATCAAACTTTTTATAATATATAATCATCATTAATTTTTAAATTTGTATGAAATTTAAAAATAACTATAAATATTTGTTTTCAGCTAAATTCACACATGTGTGCCAAAAACTCCTGTTGACTACTTTCGAAGACAAAGACGAGTAAAGTTGGCAATTCATCATACGTTACATGTATACGTCACATACAAACATACGTTTATTAAGCTTTATTATACATATGTTGCGTGTGGTTTTTCTTTAACTTCCCAGCGATTGGTGCAATCACGATTATTGGAAGAATATTTTATACTGAACATGTTCGTTTTGATAATTTATGCGACCTCAGTGATATATCATAAATAAGTAAATCTGCACTCGTGATATAAATAGTCTTACTTATTTTAACATGTGAATCTTTTTTGTGTTAGTTTTTGCTGTCTCATTGTCATCCCCTAATATTATGACGTCACCATTTTTGGCAAGTGATTTGACAGAAGCAGTTACGATTGTTGTAATTGTTCTTACCATAGTTTGCGAGGTTGGTAATTGAGTAAAGAAACTGTAAGTACCATCTCAATTCTCCAATGTAATACCGGAGTATACGTTATAAGGTTTCCGGTGTAAACTCCCATTGGCGTCCAAAAGACAAACGCAGCAATAAATTTCGGTTTAAAAATATACACGATTAAATTTCGATGTGCGAAATACACATTGCAAATTCACATTGCTATAAATGTGAGCGTCTAAAAATTCCACCAAAAGAAATGAAATGATTGCATTTGCCGCTTGAAAAGTTAAACAATCACCCCGCATATGTGAAATGGTTAACTTTATATACTTATTTGGACTTACTGTAATATGTGAAGGCTGAAACCTATTGAGAATCTGTACTTTTACTATATTTATCCTTGGAATATTTAATTTTGATATTCAAATTCATATAAATATGACACAGTGAAAAAAAAATTATTTATAAAACGTTAATTATTATCTTGTCTGCTTCAAGTTTGCCGCACTCGTTTACTCGTAACCGTTTAAACTGACGTCATTGGTACAAATGTATTGATAGAAAAAAAGTACATACAGTACATTGAAATACATAATGGATATATTCAGTAATTAAATGTAATAGTTTGTTTAGTATAAAATTGAATTCATTACATCTTTTAAAAAAATTGCCAGCTTTTATTCTCTTATTCTAGATTCTATATATTGTGATTTGGTAATATTGAATAACCAATATGATAACTGTTATACAAATTATACACAATTACATGATACTGATGTTAATTATATTAAATTTTTGTTTATATTACGCAACGTTTAAAATAATCTAAATAAAAACGGAAAATGTTTTTTTGCTATCATTTGAGTTTTATACGTTATTTATGTAATAAAGATCGGCAATCGTGAAGTAGACGGACATTTAATGATTTCTTTCTTAAATAATTTAATTTGTATATGAATGCCAATAGATAGTTTAATTGACTTGAATTTTCGTTGTACTTACGTGAAATATCTAATAAGCGGAATTTTTTTAAACAAATAGAAATAGAAAATAAGTAAGATAAAAGGAATCGTATATTAAAACGTTCAAATAAAAAAAAAAAAGATATATATGAAGTACGTATGACCGCGTTCTTAATATACAATGCTCAGTTTAATAGAAAATTATTAATATCGTTGCCAAATTCTTGTTCGGACGTGGACTTTTCGAAATTGGTCTCAGTCAGACATATTTAATAGTTATAACAAATTGTTTTTATATTATAGTGTTTTTTAGACCCATTTATTATAAAAAAATTTAACTCATTTTACACTAACGTGACTATTTGTGTATATTGATTAACCTTACTTTTTTGTCCATTATTATAATCACCGAAATAATTTAACTTATCAAATTATCTGATTACGTATAATATCTTTATTGACATATAAAAACCCATATATAACATATAACAGTTCCTATATACAAATAGTAATACAATTCTACGTTAATCTTATTTTTATTGGTGTTGATATTTGATCGTATAGCGTTACCAAATGTGTCGGAACCTCATCTTATTTAGACACGATACGCTCTCTAAGCGAATTAATAGCTATATTTATATAAATCTATTTTGTTTGTTGTTCTTTTCCTTATAAATGGTGCTTGATTTTTTTAAAAGTTAGTCATATTAGGTTATTTAATTTTTTAGTGTTGTGCTTTATGGTTTGTTGAGCAATTGTAAGAGGCTGTGTACACGTCGGGAGGCGTTTGTATTAGACGACCGAAAGTGATAAAATACTTAATATTTAGAGACGATATTCGTTTGGAAATCCTAATCCTAGGCAGCTAATTTTAATGATTAATATGGTAAATTAATTACATCATAGGAACCGTTCAAGTATTACGTGAGCACTATGGAGGGACAGGGGGTCTTTGCTTTGCTTATTTTAAATGACATGGGGGGCATAGACTCCCCTAGTCTAGATGATGATTACGTCATCGGTAGTTATTTACTTTTTTAAACGAATGGCAACCCTCACATTGTCTTTGCTTAAAAAGAAACGCATTAAAAACTTGAATCATTGATTCGGATTTCATGTACTGAAGACTGTTAATTTGAATTTTAATATGTGTACCAATAATTTAAAATTAATTAGGATCAGTAAAATATAATCTCTATCCTAAATCTTAGTTTTTATTTTTCAAATTTATTATAACGTTATAATTATAATATTTAAAAAACAATACATTGATTGACAAATGTTTACGTAAGCATGGGGGAGGGGTAAGAGCTTTGCTTACTTTTGCTGACTAGCGGGATAGGGGGTAAATAATATATCTATATATATTTCCCCCCATCTAATATACCCCCCATATAATAAATCTGCTTGCATAATACTTGAACGGCCCCATACCTATTATAACATATAGAAAATTTTTAAATGATTAGAAAAACAACATCGTTTATATGAATCACGGACTAAAATTTGGTCCATTGAGATTTGATCTCTTGACAGCAGAGCTTTGTAGTGCCGACAAAACCCCTATATTATATATATGGTGCTCGTTCTTATTGATATGAATGCAATATATCCAGTAGTATTTAATTTATAACAAAATTTGTAAACCCTATTTTTTATGTTATAGTGTCTTATTTGACACGTTTGTAATTTAAACTAGTCTTAAAATATGGTGCTTTTCGATGATTGCTAAATATTTCAGTAGTGAAATTGACACGTTTCACGAGCTGAATGTATTTAGCAAGCAATATTTTTCGAAATGAAACATATTTGTCCCATTTATATACTTAAAAAAATTGTTACGAATGATAATGGAAAAGTTATTAGGCCATATTCTTATATCAATAAGGTTATACACATTTAGTTATTTTAACTATAGAAATGTCCCTTTTTTGTTATAAAAGATTTTATTGATCTTGCATTATATACGCGGGTTGTCATGTTTGTAGGATTCTTTATGATGTGTTATACTTTTCTATCTATTTTTGACATATTTTTATATATTTATTTTTATGATATATATATGACGGAATTGGGAAATTTTAAAACTACTCTATATTTGAAAGAATACTTCGACCAAAAACTATTTATAAGCAATTTTTCTTTGACACTTTTTCAAGACTAAGTCTTGAATTGTTAGTCTCTTTGTAAATCCCATTAGTTTTAAAATCATGGTTGCAAATAGGTCTGAGGCCTTACGTATGTTGCATCTTTAGGAATCAAATTATGTACTTTACATTTTGGAATGTAGTTAATCAGTTTTAAAAAGTCATTTTTAAGACATGAAATATAGATGTTTAGTATGTAGTATTTAGTAAGCTGAAAAAAAAAGTAGTGAAACAATAATCAACGCTTATGTAGAATATTAAAACATTTAACCTTTATGTGTTATCTGTAACACATCTTGATGTTCTTATATACCTTTAATCGTATCAAAAATTATATCTTCAAAAACTCTTATTGCTTAGAAACAAATATTTATCTTTTAAAATAACTTAAGTTATAAGATTTTTGTCATTGAACGTTTTTATTTATAAGTAAACCCTAGTTAAAATTTTATATACATACATACATTAAGCTGTGATGGCCTAGCGGTGCGACCGTGTGAATCTCTAGAGACGATCATGGGTTCAAAACCGGGCAGACACCAATGAGTTTTTCTATTAAAACTTATGTGTCTAATTGATAATTGCAATTTATCACACGCTTTTCGGTGAAGGAAACATCGTGAGGAAACCTGCATATCTCTAGAGAATTCTGGGGATATGTGTAACCTACCAATCCGCATTGGAGCAGCGTGGTAGGTCTTAGCTCCAACCCTTCTCTCCAAAAATGGAGAGAGGAGGCCTATGCCCAGCAGTGGGATAGTAACAGGCCGTTACTTTTTATACATACATACTATTATCGGTCGATTCTGTCAGTAACATATAAATAATAGAAAAATTATCAACAGATTATATATTTAAAAAAAGTTTTTAATCTGCAGCAACTCGAAATTATTTGTCATCTGTGAAATCTCTATTACAAAAGGTATTTTAAATATTTGAAATATAGATGTTTAGTATGTAATGATATTAAAAATAAAAAAAAGTAGTAAAAATATAATAAATACGTATATGATATTAAAATTTGTGTGTTATTTTAAACGCGATTTGATGTTCGTATGTAATTTAAGCGTTTCAAAAATTGAACAACCTATTTTAAAAATCTACTTATAACTTATTATATAGACAAAACATCTTAATGTGTAGGAACAATTATTTATCTCTTAGAATTAATTTAGTTTTAAGGTTTTTGAAACTTGATGCATTATTAACATAAATCAGTAATCCGGCTTTCTATCCTTATGTACTTAAACTTGCCAAAAAGTATGCAAACCATTTAAAGAAGTTACTTATCACGTACTTAATATGTAACCAAAAAAGGTTAATCTGAGAAAACAAATATTCATGTCTTAGTATAACCCTAGTTATAAGGCTTTTTGTCTTGAATAAAACTGAATTAAAATATTATGTATTTTATTTCAAAAAAAAATTACATATATACAAACAACTAAAAGGTGGATGAAGTTAATAAATAAATTGTAAATTCTTAACAGAATACATATGAAACAAAGTCTAGTGCCACATTAGTATATTATATAAATAAACAATAATACGATAAACTCAAAATTTACTTTCATTCACCAAAAGACTAGGTGATAAAAGATTAATAGTTAATGTATAGAAACAGGTTATACTCACGCCCTATTCTATCGGGTTAGCCCGACTAGTTTCGTACCCATCCGGGGCACTTATTCATGAGTTCTTTACACGACGTTATCGCGGCGGGAACTAAGACATGAGTATAGGTTTCTATACATTAACTATGAATGTATACTCAAATGGTTCAAATTTATAAAAAGAGCGATTCATGTTATATAATATTCTAAAAGATCTTTTTAATAATTTATTAAATACTAGTAATCGCCAGCGGCTATGCCCGCGTCGAAAGATTAAAACCGTAATATAGTATTTTGATAACCATAAAAATGGGTTAACCCTAAAAGAACAAGGACAACAACTTAAAGAAACAATTTAGTAATCAATGATTTTTGAATAACTTGCACCTAGCGCACTTGCACGTAGCGCACGCAAGGGAAGCATAAACCATTGCTGTTTTCATAATATTTTTTATTGCTGCTTCTGTCCTGTTCATCTTAGCGCGATGTTATATAGCCTATAGACTTCCTCGATAAATGGACTACCTTACACTAGTCCAGTGGATCCTGAGATTAGCGCGTTTCAACAATCAAACAAGCAAACTTATATATTAGTATAGATAAAAGTTACTGAAAATTTTGCAAAATTTAAAGCTGTCTTATTATTTAAAATGAATATTAACATTTTAAATACTAAGGCAGCATTCTTTTTAAATAAACAACTTTTACCATCTGAAGAGAAGGAGCGTAGACCTACCACGCTGCTGCTTAACATATCTGATGGAATTCTATAGAGATATGCAGGTGTTGAGATATGCCACGATGTTTTCCTTCAGCTAAAAGCTTGTGATAAACCGTAAATAAATTAATTAGGCACATGCTTTTTTAACGTTAATCTAGACCATCTGGTACATCTACGGTATCACCTTTCACCAAAGTTAAATAGTACACCAGTCCATAAATGTTATTTGCAAATGGACCAATTAAATTTAACAAGCCAATAACCAGACCCAATTTTTTATATCGGACTCGATAATTATTTTTAATTGGCCGCCAGACAATTCACTTACTCAGAAACAAAGTGCATATACCAAATATACGATGTGGTGGGTGACGTTTTTGTTCTTTGCTCAATTGGTATTCAAGGTATGATATTGCACTCACTAATAAAAAATATATATTCGGTACCTATAATGTAAATATCCGAAGTCTCAACCTTATTACGGTTATACCAAGTGAATAATTATTTAATCATTAAAAACGATATATTTATACGTCTAAACCAACTTACGGCAGAATAAACTTTCT
Source organism: Morpho achilles (assembly GCA_947086495.1). Classification (NCBI taxonomy): domain Eukaryota; kingdom Metazoa; phylum Arthropoda; class Insecta; order Lepidoptera; family Nymphalidae; genus Morpho; species Morpho achilles. The sequence continues at coordinate 7,871,099 of CAMTZB010000022.1, read as the reverse complement.
TAATATTCACAATGACGGACATTTTTGGGTTTTTCCTATGCTCGAGGGAAAAACGGGATTTTTATTTCCTGAAAGTTAGCCTATATATGATAAATTGCACTTTATTTCATCAATACTGCTCTAGTGTATTCGCTATGATATTGCAAAAGACAGACTTACGCACTGTTGATATTAATATTGATTCTATCACTATTTGCAGCTCGAGGGCAACGCGCTTTACAAAGGTTAAAACAAGTCAAGTTAAAAATGTTAAAAAAATTCATGCTCTTATGTTAACCGTTGAGCCGTTCCCTCGTATGGAGCCAATCCTGGCAGCAGGTCACGCTTATCATAAACATGCATTGTCATTGGGACTTTAATTTAGTTAGGCAAACGGTATAGCATCTTTATAGGTAACAATATCTGTGTTTATTTTACATCACCTGTGAAATCGGGAGATGTAAATAGTGTATATGTTTTCATTTAACCTGAACTAATAATAACATACAGAATGATGCATCGCGAGCACATTACAGCAACATCTCGCATGAGTTTACCACACCCTCTGATGAAATTGGGCCCATGTTGCCTGACGATGGAATTCAGGTCTCCACCACCATAGCGGGCCTCATGCCGGACTCCTTCGGCGAAATGTTTAACTTTCTTGATGGCGACAGCTTTGGCATTGGTACTTTAATATCTTATTTCTTTTTAATTAATGTATGGGACAAATACACACACGGTCGTCAGACACCAAACTTTATACTTGTGTTATCGGTGACAGACAACTGCTAAACATAAACATATATTATTTTAAATATATATATACACTGACATACAAGAACCACGAAATTGTAATTAGAATATGTGAGGCCGGGATCAAACCTACAACCCGCGGATACTGAAGACAGGTTCGCTGAGTCATGGCTTCGGTTCCTACACTGCCAACGAGCCAGTCATTAAGCCATCAATTCTAATGATACGTTTTTGATTTATATCTAAAAAGGTAAACCAACAAATAAACGTTTAAAATATCTACTAAGTTTCAATATAGGCAATACGAGTAAAGTTGCAATAAAAAACAAAAGCTTAGATATGTTGTTTATTTCAATTTCACTTACATCATCAATTTTACCAAGTACTTAAATAAACATATTTTCCTGTACAAAGATGATATCACTAAATTTATTATTTATGAAACTGGGTTAAGGACGCCCTGTTAAATGTCCAAAGGTGTAAAGTAATTTTTGACGCATTGCGTTCTAAGATAAATTATTAACATAACATTCCATGCCTGGGTGCGTAATGTCTACTCGCATCAGAATATCGACTGTACATTGTATAATATGAGCAAATGTAACGTTAATTTTAGTTGTCACATCGTGAACTTGGAATAAATTCTGAATAAGTAATTTCATGTGTTCCATATTTTCCTCAAGTTTGTTTTCCTAACCTAGTTGGAATATTTCATATTACTTACAGAATTCATTCACAGAACTCCTTAGTATAAAAGTTATAAGATTAACGACAAAAGAAACCGTATGTTAATGCAAATCTGTTTTTGTCTGCGCATATTGCAAAAGCAAGTAAAGGTTTGCCCTATTATTGTGGATTCTATCACCTTATGCTTTATCTATGAGGCAAAATAATTATTGAAATTGTCTTATTGAATGTATGTAGTTCTTTCATAGTGTGGTGTTGGTTTTGGTAGCTGCGGTTTACTTATCCTAGATGTGTGGAATGAATGAGAACAGACAGTGTGCTTTTTAATCAAATAGATCATTAACATATTTAAAGGTCCCATGCACGAATTCGTATACGGCTGGCAAGCGATAGTTAACACAATGAGCATGAAGAATAACGTGGAAGTGAGGAAGCGGGCAGGGTTGCAACGATTCGCTCTGGCCGGTATTAATGGCATAACACTAATTTCACACATCGGGGTAACAGAGATCATGATTAACGGCACCAGGAGTTATTGCTTTGGAGGCGTGTCTAGACCTCCGGGCAGGCGAAGTGTTATATGTAAGGTATGTTATACCATGAGAACACAAATAGGAGAAGTTGTACTCTCAGTTATGTCAAAGTCAAGTAGGCAAGATTTCCTTGCTCTTCCTGAAGGAAATACGGTTTTTTTCTGTTATGCCGTATGTTAGTTCGGCATATGAGTTTTAATTGCATCAAATTTACTACTCCTCCGGCAGATTATATGTAAGCGTGTTTTGTCCTTATTTATTTTAGGGTGCCATGTATCAGGAAGGTCGCTTTTCCTGCAAGGTTCCCTACCTTCGGTACCCAACGGTTTTGGGATATCGATATTGTATTGACCAGTATGCTTCTGTGGCAACCATTGACGGTACATACAAGTGTAAGTCCTTACAGTTTTTTAAGTGGCATAAATGTACTAGCTCGATATGATGATGAACATCAAAATCATCACATCATAATCCACATTAATTATTACTGATGTCGTTTGATGTGAATCGAAATTTCATTCCATTTTTATAGTACTTCTATATGATTTTTACGTTCAAGCAAAATATAACTAATAGTACCTCAACGCACTAGTGGTTGCCGCCTAGGCGGTTCGATGCCTGCCTGAAGCGTTGCTATAGCGGTTGAGCGCTTCGGCGGCCAATTGCAATGAAACCGCGTAAAGCGGTTGGACCGCTCGTAAACGTGTTTCCTCTTTTGTCATCTCCTCTTTCCCAAAAATATCTACTAATTCTTCCCAATTTTTCCGTTTCGAGTCTCTATTTTTATAAACTGATCCTTCTCAATCGAAATAGCTTCTCTTTGTTGAATTTAAACTATGAATTTCTGTGTCGAAGTTCATGGCTGCACATGTCAAACATGCCAAAGTCTTCGGCGGCAAGATGGCCTGCCGCGAAGCGAGCCGCACATCTTCATTCGACAGCCGCGGTTGAAAATTCATGGCGTGCAACCGCAATAACACAAACACAATAAACTGTAAAAGCAGGTAGTCCCGCGGCTTGCCGCTCCTGCGGCTAACCGCTAGTGCGTTAGAGCATTTAGGATATACATATATAATATAGCGTTTGTAAACCCCCTTCGATGTGGATGACCTAAAAAAGTTCACAGGGAGCTGCTACATCCAAGCGGTACAAGATCGTGTTGTGTAATACCGCTAGTAATGTTTACTTTAGTAAATTATAAAACAAAAGTAATAATAAAATTATTTTGCTATAATCCGCGAAGAAGTAAAATAGAAAATATATATAATGCTAAATGTAAGTGGACAATCGGTTATCATACCTGATACATGCAGGATTCGTAAAAACACATGCACAAACCTCCACTACCGCCACCACAATACACAAGCACTATATACGTTCACTATCACAAACTCAACAATTGTTTCGCCCCGCAACCAAAGCATCATCAGGAGATAGACTCCACGACCATGTATTATGGATCTCCGCAAAGTAACGCCTAATTCTATAAATTATTTAAATTATAAAAGATTTGAAGTAAATTATAAATTTATTTTACAGCCACATATTGTTCTCGAGGAGAGTCGATACCAAAATTCCATTACGACTATATATGCGAGCGTAGAGATGTTAAAATCAAAAGGGTGAATCTGACGGACCCTAACGAGAGATTCAATATACGGAATCCAATTGTTAGAAGAGCTGAATACTACCGTGCCCCATATGATATATTAAAAGCTTGCCCAGACTGGTGAGAAAGAAACTTACGAATGTACCTCGGCTTTTCATCATCATCATCAACCTGTGTCTGTCCACTGTTGGACATAGGTCTCTCCATTTGCATGCCACTGAGCTCGGTCTTCAGCTCTCTGTTTCCAGCCAATAACAGCCACTCTGCGGATGTCGTCGCTCCACCTAGCCTGAGGACGTCCTACACTACGTTTGCCAAGGCGCGGTCTCCACTCCAGAGCACGTTTACCAGCAACCTCGCCTTTTATTAATAGCTATTTGTAATCTTTCGCGATTCCCATTTACCGTAAAAAAGGTGATGTACAAAATTGTGTTAAAAGTTTTCCTCTCATCCATACATAGTCTTGACAGAAAATATAATAGTCCTCGCTTGTGCAACTCATTTTCAATCAAATGTTCTTTAGGTATGGCTGCAATCTTCGCATATCGCCGGAGTCCTTGCATCAGCAAATGCCTATGGGTTTGTTGGACGCCAACGAGACAGCATTCGTTGGGCATGGTGGAAAATATTGGCTATCTCTTTACTATACTCAGGTAAATATACTATATTGTAAAGGCAATGTCTGCGTTTATGTGTAGTGTACTGTTGGAATTTCTTCAAAAGTTTGACGGGTTCATATAAAATTATGTATGAATTTAGGTCTTAACTACATCATGTTAGGTTTAGCCAAGTGTAAATATAAAAATGAACAACAAAATTTAAAATGTTTTTATACACAATATTTAATTACAACCGAAGTTGAAGTCGGAAATTTGAATTCAATTGGGATTTCCGATCTTTCGGGATCATAGTCGAAACTTCGTAGCATCCCTAGTCTTAACCTAACCTAAAACAACCTAAAACAATTTGTAGCTATCCATCCATCCATCGGTCTATTGCAGTCCACTGCTGAACATAGGCCTCCCCATGTCTGCACCAGACATCCCGGTTCTCCCGCAATGCGCATCCACCTGGCCCCAACATCCTTTCTGATGTCATCAGTCCAGCGAGACGGTGGACGCCCTACACTGCGTTTGCCAAGACGTGATCTCCACTCCAGGACTCTTTTACTCCAACGGCCATCAGTCCTGCTACAGACGTGATCGGCCCACTGCCACTTCAGCTTGCTTATTCTGCTAGCTACGTCGTTTACTTTGGTTCCCTCGCGGATAATCTCATTTCCGCTCGGTCGGTCCTCGACCATAGCTCGGTCCATAGCACGCTGAGCCACTTTAAACTTGTGGACTAGTCCCACCGTCGGAATTGTTGTAATATACCATTTATATTGGAAACCCCATGAATTTAGTCGAAATTAAAAGAACTTAACTTCCTCTAAAGGTACTCATACTTTCTATATAACCTTGGCACTGTAGTGGAAAACACATTTCGTAGCTATTTTTTAACACCTATTGTAATAAAACTAAATTTATTTCTCATTTTAGTTGTCGACATACGCAATATACTTTCAAGCGCACGGCGAATACCCTTGGCAGTCTAACAGACCAATTGTGTCTATTGACAAAGGTGCGTTGTGTTACAAAATTAGCGTAAGGTCGTATTAGTCGATTTGTAAGAACGTCTGACTATGACTTTGGGTTTAAATCCCACACAGGCCTGAATGAGTTGATAACGCGCTTTCTGATAAAGGAAAATACCGATGACATTTTTTTTTGCCTTATGTTTAATCTAAAATTATTATTTTCATTAGTTGTTAGTGTAAAATTGACGACGGACCATGAGAACAATTTTTTTGAAGTGAAAACTTCTTTAGCGGCATGGTACACTTTTTGTTATGGTTTAAAAATAAACTCGCATCAGGACGCGTGACGTAACGGAAATTTGTTAGACGGAAGGAGAGTAGACAGCTGGCGCGGCGTAGGAGAGCAAGTATTCCCTCCCCTCCTATCCCCCTCCTTTCCCGTCTTTCTGCTGCGCTATATGCTTGCACCTGATGTGTGATATTCATCTTCTTTCTCAACCCATGTACCAATTGATTGATTATTATTCATATTTCATACAGGTGGAATTTGGGAACAACTTCTAAAGGCCAATATTGGCCCTGACATGAATTTACATTATAACCTAAACGGTATCTACAACAGGTATCCTGGAGGTATTGTTATGCCTGATCTAATGAGGAATGATGGCCAGGTAAGACTAGCAAAATGTGTTCTATAAAATCACAAAGTTTCCATTCAATATGTTATGCCTTTGTGACAACACTGTCACAAGTTCAAAGGGAAGCGCTCATAAATAAACCATCTATTCAAATTCATAAATGAAACGCACGCCGTAGGTATTTGTTGTTGTTACATATTTTGAAGGTATTTAAATCTTAGGAGCGATGACAATATTCTTTGTATTCTATTTGGATTGAGCGGTCGTTAATGAAAACTTTTATATTGTAGACCTCTATTGTCATTTTCTTCTTTGACTACCGATGTACGTTTCTTGTAGGAATGGGTTCCTTAAGGTACTCTAGGCCACACTGTCTAATGATGCTTAGATCCGTCAGTTCTGTGTTACTCTTTGGAGTTCACTGATCCACCTAGCCGAGGGGTATAATGCTGTGTTTTTCGGTGCAGAGTCGCCATTCCAACATCTTTGCATCTTTGTGCACTTCATAACTAAGACGCGTTGATGATCAAAAGATTGTAAGCAATCCAGGGTTCTATATATTCGAAAGACTACTTGGTGTGGAAAGGCCTTGAAGGCACTTGACAACATGTTATTTAATAGCTTCACGTTATTTGCTTGAATTTAAAAACACAGTAAATTTAATTTAAAAAAATGGGTTGTTTTGTAAAAATTTATACAGGTTCAACCGTCGAACTTTAGAACAGAAACTCGGGATAGTGGATCTGAAGACATAATAATTGGCAATTCGCACTTGTCCGCGGATGGTCCAGGTAAGTATTTCAAATATAATAAAATTCAAATTCAATATGGCATGGCGTCTTTGCCATCAGGAGACGTGACCTCCATCACTCGGAGGTCCTGCAAGGCCAATGTACTGATTTATACAAAAACATTGACATGATATTATTTTAAAATTGGAATATCGATATTTCACTATATAAGATTTGTTTTTTGAAACAACTAATTAATTTCAAACTTTATTTCAAAACACTTTATTGTCTCCCTTGTCTAGTGTTTTGGTTGTTTCATGTGTATCAGTAGCAGTAACATAGTATCAGCTTATACCAATATTGATCAGTTTTTTCCGGCTTAATAAACCAGGGAAAATTATGACACAGTATTTGGGTCTATTCGTAGGGGTTGGCAGCGAAATCTCTGCCGGAGATTCTTGACACCCCCTGCCCCGTCGTTACCCGAACCACTGCCAGAGCTGGGAATAGCGGAGCTGCCGGGGACTAGGGGCTGTGGCTTAGTGTGTTTATTCATGAAGGTATATGCCAGTAATCACCACGCTTGGCATGCGGGTTGGTGATCGCAGTGCTGACCATTTCGCACCGACAACGCTGCTGCCCGCTGTCGGTCTATAACATTTGGGTCAGCAAGGGAATGGTTATACCGCCATTAGCCGAACATCGGAAATGGACTTGAATGAGTTCCACGAGAAATGAGATCAATTTCATCATGTCGACCAGGCGGCATATATTCAATGATGTCTCTGTGATCAACAGTGTGAAAACCAGTAGTGATCACCGTATGGTCAGAGGCACTTTGAATATAGACGTAAAACTAGAAAGATCCAGACTGATGAAGTCTACGCTCCGACCAACTCGTGCTCATATCCAAAACCCCGAGAACTTTCAACTCGAATTGAAGAACCGCTTTGATTGCCTAGCTGACTGCGCTTCTGTTAATGTGGATGGAATGTGGACGAGGTAAATAACAGGCTAGTGGAAACTGTCCATACGGTGGGATCCAAATTTTATAGGACTCACCGTAGGAAAACCAATAAATTCTCGACCCAGACTCTCAAGCTCATCGATGAAAGAAACAAAATGAAACTACAGTCTTCAAAAGACGCGTTTAACTACCGACTGCTCAATAGACAGATTTCTAAGGCGCAGAAACATGGACTGCGACACTTCAACACGAAATGCATTGAGCGTAACAGGGGCTCCAAAGTGTTTGCGAGAGATTTGTGTATTGGACAGAGGCAGTTGGCGCGACTGAAGACCGATACCGGCAGTATCATTTCATCTCGATCTGAGATATTGAGAGAGGTTGAGAGGTTTTATGGACAGTTATACACTTCAACACAACAGTCTGTTGTCACCTTGGCAAGACCCTAGAGCCAAGCTGACCCGACACTATACCGAAGATATCCCGGACGTCAGCCTATACGAGATTAGTATAGCTCTGAAACAACTTAAAAACAACAAGGCACCAAGTGATGACGGAATTACAGCAGTACTTCTGAATGTGGGTGGAAAACCGATGCTCCAAGTCCTTCAGTGAATGTTCTATTCAGTCATTCACGAAGGCACTACGCCAGAAGCGTGCCAGGCCAGTGTGGTGGTACTTGTTCTTCAAAAAGGACAACAACGCTTTATTGAAGAATTATAGACTCATCTCCCTGCTGAGCCAGGTTTACAAGTTGTTCTCGAGAGTCATAACGAATCGTCTCGTTCGTAGGTTTGACGACTTCCAGCCTCCCAAACAAGCTGGATTCCGAAATGGCTACAGTACCATAGACCATATATTCACGCTGCGGCAGGTTATACAGAAGACCGAGGAGTATGACCAGCCACTTTTCTTGGCGTTTGTCGACTATGAGAAGGCCTTTGAATTGAATGAAACATGGGCTGTGTTGAGGTCACTTAGAATCCGAATCGACTACCGGTACATTCAGGTGTTATAGTGTTTGTACAAAAACGCCACTATGTCTATCCGTCTCCACGACAAAACTACGAGACCAATCCAGCTGCGGTGAGGAGTGCGCAAGGGGGGATGTTATCTCCCCTAAGCTATTTACCGTTGCACTGGAAGACATCTTTAAGCTTTTAGACTGAAACGGATACGACATCAACATCAACGGTGAGTGCATCACTCACCTTAGGTTTGCCGACGATATAGTCATTATGGCAGAATCTTTGGAAGACCTTAACACAATGCTCGATGACCTCAGCAGAGTATCTCAACAAAATGAACATGAGTAAGACGAAAATCATGTCTAACTCACATTTTCCGCTCCATCCGATCATCGTTGAGAACTCTGTACTCGAAATTGTAGACGAGTATATATACCTGGGACATACGGTCCGGTTAGGTAGGTCCAATTTCGAGAAAGAGGTCAATCGTCGAATTCAACTCGGATGCGCAGCGTTCGGGAAGTGAAGTGAAATCTTTTCGTCCAATATTCCTCAGTGTCTGAAGACTAAAGTCTTCGAACAGTGCGTGTTGCCTGTGGTGACCTATGGCTCTGAAACTTGGTCGCTTACTATGGGCCTCATAAGAAAGCTCAGAGTCGCTCAGCGGGCGATGGAGCGAGCTATGCTTGGAGTATCTCTACGTGATCAAATCAGAAATGAGGAGATCCGTAGAAGACCAAAGTGCGGGACATAGTTCAACGCGACCCGTTGAACTATGCTGAAGCTGAAGTGGCAATGGGCGGGGCACATAGTTCGAAGAACCGATGGACGTTGGGGTCTCAAGGTGTTAGAGTGGCGACGCCACACCGGAAAACGCAGTGTAGGCAGACCCCCCACCAGATGGACAGACGACCTCAAGAAGGTCGCGGGGAGCCGCTGGATCCTCCAGGCGGCACAAGATCGTGTAGCGTGTAAAACCATATTTGGGTCGAAACTGAATGTTGAAGTCAAATTCACCTAGCCACCATGATAGAGTTCACGAGACCATAATTTTCATTCTTTTCATGTTTTTTCCACAGGAGGTGATCCGAATGCTGGCAACTATAAATTTATACACGACTCACAAATTCAGGCAAATTTTGAGCATGGAAAGAATTTATCTTAACTTATTTAAAAACATTGAGTCTACTATTTTAGATTATTATAATTTTTTGTTTATTAAAGTTTCTTATTATCTTATTTTGTATTTATTTCCTATAAATATAAGCTTGAGCAATTTTTCTAAAAATTTCAATGTCATCTTAATCCAAAGTCTAACTTACGAGTGTAGTTATGTGCAATTTTGAAGACATCTTTTTGCGTTTATTTCCTATAGATAAGATCGTGACTAGGTCAGTAGTACTTCAATTAGTAGCTGAGCGTCACTAATTACTAAACCACGCAGAATCTTAAAAATGTTGCTTAATTTTATATTTCGATATACCATTTATTAACATCTTATGTCTTCTAGTAATAGTATAGAAAAGTAAAGTACTTAGTAATAGTTAATATAATCGTATGTCTATATAAGAATGTTAATTATTTACCTATGGCGATTACAGAAGGTAAAATATATCAAGAATTTACTATAGAACCTGGGAACCTTATATTTAGGCTCATGTCATAGGCTCAGTAATATATTAGCGTTTCGTACTAGAATGGAATGTGAAATCAACCTTATTTAATTAAATATAAAACGTAAAATCATTTAATGAATTTCATGAGACTTAATATTTTTATATTAAAGTTTTAGATATCGTTTATGCACTCCAAGATAGTGTGTAAAAAAACCAAAAAAAGTGAAACAGAACTATAATACTAATTATTCTAATATATGTGCAAAATTATGTATAAGAAAGTATGTATATAATAATTTAAAAACGTTTCAAGGTGACTACATTAAATTGTTCATATATCGAGGTAAAAAACGTAAAACGAAATGTCAAATTTACAAATATAATATTTGCGTCTGTGGAATATATTTTATTATCATCTTTGTCTCCGCCTGACAATTTCTTTGTGCTCAGTGAGGTCGCTCATGTAAAATCCCGTTAGTTCACTTTCGTAATTCATTTAACAAAGGCATAAAACTTTTTGCAACGGTGAAATAAGGCTTGTGTCAGAGCCCGTGTCGGGAGTCAGCACTAAGGAGTGCAGTGGCACCGTCCTAGAATAAATATTGTGATCGTTCTTTATCGATTTTAACCTTCTTGTGCAATACATTGTTTTTATGCTGTTTATTTATTAGTGTCGTCGGTTAACTGACGAGCAAGCAGGGACATTTTCGTGTGGAGGGCTCAAACAAGGTGAGTGTACTTGCGATTTTTTATTATGTACTATAAAATTTTGACGTGTCCCATAAATTTCTTCATTTATCGATATCTAATTAACACAATCTAAAAATATCCTGTTACTATAATTTCCTAAAGAGAATGATAATTTATAACAGGTCAATCATATGCTTGAATGGGATACTGAATTATTTCAGCTGTGATTCATCTATATACTAGCACAGGCTTTAGAGTCCTTTTAAAATTTCCTAGTATAGTTTATCAGCACAACAACATAAATAGAATTATATCATATTAAGTCATTACTATTGCTTTGTATTTTTCGTTAACTTAAACCAGTACTTATATCTTTTTTAAATTAATGTTCTTATAGAATAACCTTTTCAAATATTTTTATTACAATACCAAGAAGGAATGTACTTGAGCTAGGAGGTACTTGAGGATGTAGATTCAAACTATGTGTTCTTTCTTTGTATGAAAAAATAATTTTATAAAATATTCATATACCAAGATATACCAAGGATATTAACAAAATGTATGCACTTTAAAGTAAATCAAAACAATGTCAAAGATGTTTTCAACCAACCAACCTTAACTAGAGCAGAGTGCTAAGTCTCTATGCACTAAATCTCTGGGCACCTGTAGGTGTGATTTGTCCCACTGTAAAATAATTATGAAAAGATTCTTACTTTACTTTTTATTGATTAATATATAATAACTCATACTTGAAAGATTTTTTGACAAAATGTAATTAGACTGAACTATATTTTATGGATTTTGAGTTCTATTTTAGATACTAAATATTTATGTAAAGTAAAAACACAGATTTTGAGTTCAAAATAAACTCAGTGACAGAAAAATGAAAATGATAATTATTATGACTTATATTTACCTACAATCTTTTATATTTGCTATTTATAGTACCAATAAATGAGTTATAAAAATATGACAATATGCTTATAAAGAAACTGATATAAATTGAGAATAATTTATTAAGATACCAATGTTTTATTACTTGCTCATTCACAATAGATATACCAGTAGAACTTATATAAAGGTACTCACAACTATTTAATGTGAGTACCTTTATGTGTATTCTGTGTGGTATCTGGCTGAATAGAATATTACCACCCTCTTTTTTTACCGAGGTGTCGTAAAAGGCGACTAAGATAAGTGGACTCACCATGTGGTATCCGGTTGAGTAGAATAGACCAACCTCATTTCTTACCGAGGTGTCGTAAAAGGCGACTAAGGTAAGTTGACCTACAGTGTGGTATCCGGTTTTATTAGAATAGACCTCCGTCTTTCTTACCAAGGTGTCCTAAAATATGACTGAGGTAAGTTGACGTCAGGCAGGCGGCCAGTAAAAACGCAGTCATATGTGATAACATGTTTATAACATGTTGTGCTGACCGAACTTAGAGTGTTATAAGGGCAGGAAGATGATGACCTTTATATGATATGGTATTTGTGTTAGCACAGTTCGTTCACTTGGTTTATATTCTATTAATATTACTATGGGTAGATTAAGACATTAATATGCTATACTCTATATTTTATCACTATTACTAAAATATGTTTATAAATTATGCATATGTAAATAAGTTCTATTGTTAATTTTTAGATATAGTAGATTTTTTTATATTGAATTATGCATGAGGTATACATATAGTTATAGTATGTAATAAAACTATGTTATAAAAACAATAAATTCACATTATTGTTATAAAAATGATGGTGGAAAAATAAGTTTAGTAGGAGTGCAGAGATTTAAATACTAAAGTACTTAATTGGGTAAGGATTAATGCTGTATTGTATAAAAATTGCTTCAAAAATAAGGCATTATTTTTCGTAAAAAGTAAATGACAAAAAATGCTATTGTAGGTTATCCATAAGAGATAGACATATACCATCGTGGAGTTTTCTGTAGACCTTTTCAAGGTATACAAATACTTATTACATCATTTTGATAAATTTCGCAGGGTTTAGCCTGCGTTTCCAATGTAAGTGTAAAAAAATTTAATTATTCACGACATCACATTAGATTCCTCAAAAATTACAATATTTCTCTAATCCATATTGAATGTTATTATACACATAAACCTTCCTCTTGAATCACTCTATCTATTAAAAAAAACCGCATCATAATCCGTTGCGTAGTTTTAAAGATTTAAGCATACCTAATATGGACATACATAATATGGACAAATAAAGAATGTGAGTTTGTTTTATACTATGTAGTGATACTGCATATAAATATGAAAGTAGATATACCATGTCTCAAAGTTTTCACACTATATGATTACTGTTCAATGATAGTGAACAAGGGGGTTCTAATTTCCTATCCAAAGGAAACTATTTTACAACTTTAAAAATATATATAACACCAGTGTAATTAACAAATTATGGCTAATAGGCAATAATTACATACTTAATGTCTTGAATACATTAAAATACATATACTGTTCTTTTTTGTTATGTTTTATTTAGTTAGGACATTGAGTGTATGAGTGTGATGTAAATATAAACTAAACAAACTTATTCAATTAACATAGGACTCAACATTTACAAAGTAACACTGTTGAGTATTCAATAGTGGAAATATCATAGTAGTGAGTTCCTCTTTGTATTGACCATAAATAATAAAACACTTATCTGTACTAGTATTATAAGTATATGAAAGTGTGTTGGTTTGTAGCTGAAGAGCTTGAGTGATAGGATTATTTTTTTTAATTTAAATTCATGTAGAAAATATGTTTTCGTCATACATAGTGCTATATATACCAATGCAGCTGCAGCATCGAGTATGTATTTTTATCAGATAAAACCACATTACCACGTTACCCATAGCGTCATGGGTAACAGCTAATTTATGATCAATTCATATCTTATATATTATAAAGAAATATTAAATTGTTGTATAATTGTTTATATTTTTATGTACAAAATTAGATCACTTTAAATATACTGGGGCATCAGCTTAAATTTTTTAAAATTATGCATTTTATGTTCCAGCTGATTCTGCTATTAGTTACTTGGTTAAGTCTATTTATCTGGAGACAACTAAAAATCAGCAGTGAGGCAAAGGCTTCTAGTCTGAGAGGCCATCCTTTTCGATCTTTCACACAGTTGTACTTGTTGTTTGTTACTTTAAATATTTAGTTTTATATTAAAAATTACTCTAAGTATAAATAATAATTTGTAATGTGTAATATGAAAGTTGAATAAAGATCTTATTCTTTTTCTTACATCTTCTAAAATAAATCTATCATATCAATAACTTATAAATGATGCCCAACAATTATTTGACTTCAATTGACTTTATACATGAAAATAGAAATTGTATATGGTGAGATACAAATTGTGTAAGCAAATGCATTAAAAATACACTCAATAATTGGCTTAAAGCCAATTAAGTGTAAGAATGAACACAACAGGTATTCTAATGTATTCAATGCCATTATATGTTAGACCAAAGCCAGACAAAAAAAGCTTGGTGTGGTGGATCATAATTCCCATTTAGATATAATTTAGAACTAAAATACTAGATAATAGACAAATAATACCATAGGCTACTGTACTGTGTGCGTGTACTGTGGACTATTTTTACTCAACAAGGGTCCATGATTATTTGGAATTATTAATGAGGTGATTAAGTATTTGAAATTATGAATGAATGGTGATTCTTTTTAATGATAAGCATGTAATTGTTTTGGATCTGTCTATGTCAATGTTCAGAAAAAGGTCAAATGTTCATAGAAATGGGCCTCTCAAATCAGAAAATTGATGCTAAATGTTGACTCTAAATCACTGTTTCATGTTGTATCATGTATCATGTATCATGTGTATGAAATCTGTGCAGTTGTGATGTTGGTTGGGTGTGTCCATGCCTACCCACATTAACTGTTGTTTGTCATAAAGATACAGATAATAACATAATCAGCCAGATACATGTAATAAGTCCTTAGTATTGTATTTTTTCAACTGTTCCTCGTGTTGAGACTGTTTTTACTGGTGTCACGACAGAATACTAACTCACCCAAAGCTTAAAAAAATCGATTAATAATCTTAAAGAAGAGTTTCTTTAAATTCTGTTTTTTTCAATTTTGGAAACGTAATATGTGACACCAGGAAAGTTGACTTATAATTTCCTTTTGATAAAATAATTTTTTGATACATACGGGAACTGGTATCCGTAAAAGATATTGCCTATACATATTTAATTTGATCTTTAATTCTCATTGATGTGACTGATTAAAAGACACTGTCTTTTTTGGTGATCCCTGGTATTATTTCCAAAGTTTTTATGTTTGGCTGTTACCTCTCCACAAATCTCCCCAATAACAGAATTCAAGTTGAGCTTAGGCCAATTTTTTTATTTTCTGGCCAATAGGCCAGAAAATATATCTGAAAGTCTGGACAAATAAAGTCTACGCTCCAACATTCTCTTGCGTTTAATCCAAACCCCAAGAGCTTTCAATTAGAATTGCAAAACCGCTTCGATTGTCTAGTAGATTGCAATCCCGTTGACAATCTAACAACACTAGTATAAACTAAGCATCGGTAAGGGTTTAAATTCTTTGATTAATAATATTTACGAATATGACTAAAGCTTGGGGATGAGGGAAAGTAAATGATATCATGTTTTAGCAAACTTAACGCTTTCGGCTGACTAATGGATCATAAGGTGCTAAAATGTGGCTAAGAGCACTGTTAATGTTTTATGTAATTGTTTTATTATAATTGGACATAGCAAGATCTCGAAAGTGATCACAAGATGTGTGTCTATGCGGATGAAAGATGCATACTATCAGACTCGTAATTGGACATGCCGTAAAAGTAATGAATATTTCGTAATTGAACGTGAAAAAAGCCATCAACAGTGATTACCATCATTAGTCACCTGAACTTATGAAATTCTATTAATTATGCTAATGTTAATTAATGTCACTCTGTGAGAAAACAATCGATATTACATAATTATATGTATACACATTATATAACAAAGTCCCTAAAACTGTCTGTCTGTATGTGATCGATTTTCTCGGATCGGATCAGATTTTTGTAATTCACGAGAAAGGCTTAGATTAACAGTATATTTTCTAGAACGGGTTAACCGATTTTGATGGAACTTGCACAGGCTTTGGAGGGAGTTATCGTAATTTTTACGTCAGAACTATTTCCGGGGCCGGATTTACTCGTGAATAACTTTGTAGCAATGATTTACACGTGACGAAGCTGCGAGCACAGCCAGTACATGTATGAATTGTTCGATATAAGATGTCTTTAAGAATTTATGTTATAATTATGATATAGGTAAATATGGAATATTTAAGGTAAGGCCACTAGTGATTGACTTTGTACTAGTTGACCGTTTTGTATGAAATTTTAAATAATAAGCGTTTTATTCATTGTAGCTAAAAAAAATTATTTTGCATTTACCTGTTGCCATCTATTAACAACTGCCCCAAACCTCAGAACTGTAGCCAATTGTTTAATATTTAAAATTTATTATTATTAATTAATATTTTTTATTAGCTACAACAACCTCACAAAACGCTTATTATTTAAAATTTCATACAGAACGGTCAACAACTAGTAACTGGTCAATTACTAGTGCACTTATCTTATATCACTCAAAATTAAATCACCCGAAACGTCCTGGCGTAGCCAACTTTAAAATTTAGCGTCTACCCAAAAAATATGCGGTTATTTTAATTCAAATGGAGCGAGTATTGGTGTTATTGTCTAACTGTTCTGAGGATAGTTAGGGTTTTTTGTTGAATTTGGCTTGGTTAGCAATGACTAATTGTCTTACTTTCCGTTTTTTATTGCAATATGCATTGCCCTATTCATGTTTTTATTGACCTTTCAAACTGAATGTTCGTGTTTCGGTTGATTGTTTTTAGAGAGGTTTTTATGAATCATGATGCTTTAAATTTATTGGATTCTATCTTATTCTGTATCTTAGTTTGATAACAATTGAAAAATAGATTTATTTTTATAAGCTCATTGGCGATGCGTAGAGACGTATCATCACTGTGCGTTTTCTACCGCATCTTTCACGGAGAGTGTTCCATTGAACTTCATGACCTGATTCCTGCCGCTAAATTCCATAACCGCACTGTACGTCACAGGTTAAAATATCATCCTCACCATGTGGATGCTTGGCGATCCAGTACAGTGCGGTTTTCAAATAATTTCATTCCGCGCATTTAAAGGACGGCAACGCACTTGCTCAGCGAAATGCCGTAGGCGGCGGTGATTACTTTAGGGTAAACCGCATGCTCGTTTGCCATCTTATACCATAAAAAAAAGCTCTTATTCAATTTGCCATGCATATATGTAAGGGTGGAATCTTGCAAGTTAACTTTAACCCATTTCCCGGAGTCCGAATAAGCTAAAATTTTACATACTGGTCCCATCCCAATGACAATTCATGTGTATGCATGACCTGATGATGTTGGCAAGATTGTCTCCAGAAGAGGGAACTCCTGAACAGTTCACAGTAGCGACATACATTTTGTTAAAAGCTTTTTTTATCTCGTTAAGTAACAGTAGCAAAAATTAATACATAGTACAGTTTTTATTGTTAGCGAATTATAAGAGCTCATGATATGCCAGGTTATTATCAGCTCTTATTTTAGATGTTTCGATATTAAAAGTAGGCTTTGCTTCAGTACATATATGCTTTGCTATATTCATTTAAGTTTAATAAATTTTGTTTCCTATAGAGGATATTTATCTCAATACTATGAAAAGCTTTGAGATCTCTCTGTTTGAAATACATTCGTCCATATCGCTTTTCAGTTGATGATGTGAACGTTCAAGTTTGTCTTCATTATACGATTTAAATAACAGGGTATTCAATTTGGCCTAGCTGTAACTCAGCTATACAACAGTACGGCTAAATATCTAATCGTAGTAACCTTTTGTGGCAATGGCACATGAGGTCAACCTAAAGTTCGCGACGCGGGCTGCCGTGATCGAGTAATGGCCTTTTCGCGCGATGCATACACGACTGTTACCGACAAAGATCAAGTGCTGACTGATATTGAAGCCCTATATTAAGTTGTACCTGCGACCTCGTTTGCGTCAACTTAAACGTTAAAATAGCCTCAAATGTATTATGTATGTTTTGCCTCTTATCGAAGGAAAACAGGGCTATATGCGCACTTCAGTTGCATCAAATACCAAAAATATTGCTCAGGCTTATTATCACTGCGTAACCGTCAGAAAACTTTCGTTGAAGAGAAACTTTCATTAAATTTTGTTGAAGATATCACGCAGTTAAAAAAATTGCCTGTAGGTTGCTTTAGTCGTACGCGCTGCGTGAACCAATAGATATTCACTAAATTAATGTACTAGAGAATTGTGGATTTACAAAAATACTACAAAAAATTCCGCGATAGCATGTCTCTATCTCTTTTGGTAAATTCACAATAACTATTGTTATGTTTAAAATTACTATTAAATACACTGACTTCCACGAGGGCGAAGCGACAGGTGTAGTTAGTCCGTAATAAACTACTTGTTAATTTATATCGTGCACAGTATACAAAAGAACAAAATTATCTCTAGGGATACACTCAATGTCATTCTAAGAAATTTTTATTTTGTTTTAGAACGTAAAGTCACTTTGGTTGACTTCATATCTGGTCATTTTAATGACCACCGAGCGATCGTTAGTTTATATGAATATTTAATACTCCAATCGCATTCGTATATTATGTCATCTGTATCGTGCAATACTAATTTTAGCTACATACATTGTTCCTGTACGTTGGATGCCTGTTGCGTCACACAGGTGATCATTTCTAATTGCCTTAGTGTCATGTCTGTTTCGGATAATCTTAAATTTTCGAAATATAAAAAAGATAACATATATCTTCCAAGCTTATTTAATATTTAAAGCAATATATCAAAAGTAATATAAATATAGTTTATTAAAATTATTCTGTGGTTGTCTTGCCTTGATTAGATTTACAATTTAACTAAGTTTACTTTTTTATTTTTGTTTACTGTTATGACATCTACTAGTCGTCCAAGTCTACGTTACGTGTAGTTCGAATGACAACGAGTTAAATATTGTAACCTCCGCTATTTAAAGGTACTATCTCAATCAAATTCGTATGTGATTTTCGGTAATGCAATAATAACTTAACAAAAGTAATAATGAAATTATTTTGCGATTAATCGCGATTCAATCGATAATTAAATATCATTATTACTTTTGTATTATGTATCTCCGCAAATTAACGGCTAATTCTATAAATTAATAACTTAAAAAGTCAAGTTTTAAAAGCTTTTAACAAAACTCCATGTCCCTACTGTTAATTTTTGAGGAGTCCTCTCGTCTGGAGCCAATACTGGCAGGAGCAACAGGCCATGCTTATCATAAACACGCATTGTCATTTGGACTGGACCAGTATGTAAAATTTCAGCTCAATTGGGCACCAGGGAAGTGGGGCAATCTTCATTTGCAAGATTCCACCTTCAAAAATTTTAAATAGATAACATAACTTATTCCGATTCCGACAATTACTAAGTTCGATGACCAGCAAGAGTTCAATTTTTGATACAATTTCTTGCTTTATAATGTTTACTTTTCTATTTCTCCATAATATTTTTATAATTAAATGCTTTTATTCAACTTGTAATGTATGTATGTAAATGAGCAAGTTAAAGTTGTCACTTTCCGGAGTGCGGTTGAGCTGAAATTTTATATATAGGTCTAGTCCTCAGGAATGTTTACGATAAGCATGACCTGATGCTGTTACCAGGATTGGCTTCAGACGAGGGAACTGTTCAACGGTTAACAGTACGTTAACTTTACATGTTTATAATTTTTGAACTAAATTTAGTACATATTTATTAAAAGCTGCCACAGCTTTTAAACCGGACTTCTACATTTAATGCTTTACTAAAACTAATCAATCGACTTGTTGCGACAAGCTAATTCTATTCTTATCTAGAATTTCAGTTAGCGCTGTCGTGCGCCGATATCGCTTTCCATTTTTCCTTACTCGGTGTCCGAGGTCATTTAATGTCAATTTTGCCGCTCAAAATGAGTGAGTAGGCTAGCGTAACGAAACGTTGTGACTGCTTCGCTGGGTTGTAACTTCATAGCGGTTTCTTGAATTGTTTGTACTATACTATGCGCCTACTCCAGCTTCGCACGGTCCGCAGAGCGTATTATACCTTGAGTTATATCGCGGTTGAATTTATTTTCGCGCGCGTATGTTTTAATTTCGCGAAAACTCCTAATAAGTTCGTTTAAGGTATATGATGCAGTACAATAAAGTTAAGCGTGAAATGCCTAAGGTAACCAACGTATTATTATTATTATTATTTTTATATACGTTACGTACGTAACAATAATAATTGGTTAAGACCACCCGTTCCCCGAATAAACTACGCTGACTTGACAGTTTTCGGCAAAAACAGTGTTTTATGTATTCAATTTAAGTTTTATATTTTTTAATAAAAACGGGGATATATGTTGTGTAGTGTTAGCAGCGTGGTAGGTCTTAGCTCCAATCCTTCTCTCCAAAAACGGAGAGTTTTTATGCTGTAGTCTCAACTGAACTTTTCAAAGATTAATTTTTAATTATTCTGTAACATGTACTGCTTCTAACTCGGCCACTGAGTTCACAGACTGCTCCAAAAAGGCAAAAAAGATTTTCCCTCTTTCAGGCATAATGAGGATGCAGTGTTATTACTCAAGCTTCATAGAGATTTATGTTTCCAATTATAATTTTCATATCACGCAATAGGCTGCGTTCCATTTCTGTGAAGTCTTTTGTTTCTGCATGCGGTTTTCTTTCCAGTTCACCATTGCTTTGCCATTCCGTATTGTATAAAATTACAATGCGGCTCGAGCCCTAATTTTGACGACCTATACCGTGCTTATACGTGCGTATAATATACAATTCTATGCGCGTAACGACCTTAAAACGGAGAACTAATATTTATTTTCACATGTGTGTATATCTTTAATATTTAAATGAGTTATTTTATTCCTGTTATTGGCTATTAAAAATATTAAAATTTATATTGAATGGAATTTTTGCCATCTACTATCAAGTCAGCGTAGCTTATTCGGAGAACGGGTAGTCTCGAGAAATGTAAATACCCAGGACAGATCCCCAAATACCTAATTATTTTTTCCTTTTTTTTGTTTCTTTTTTATTTTGTAAAAAATTACCAAGCAAAGCCCGGTCAACCAGGTACTACTTTATTTATTGACAACGAAAATATACAAGTTAATTCTGTCCAAAATTACTTACACGGTAGTGCTTTACAAGTCATGCCCACGTGGAATGGTATCAAGAATTTTGGCAGCGTTTTCGCGAATCGCTATGCTAATTTATTTGTGCGAAAATGTGTCAGCTTTATTGTCATCTTAAGAAGCAATAGGCAATAGGTAGTAAATCAATAAATCAAACAGAAGATATTTTTCACATTTTGACTCCTAGGGTCTCAACTGCTATATGATGTATTAGTATATATTGTTTATTTGTATAGCCGTCTAAGTTATCATTTTTTCTTGCAGAGTGAGCCGTGTCTTGGGGTAAAAGCAACCCGGGCACTACGGTGGCCCCAGACACACCCACGCCAGAACCCCATCCCCCGGGTAAGTGGCATTGCGTATACATTGAACTAACTAAGGTAACCTTGCTAAGCTGCAATAAGTCGGCTATACTTACTACTGAGGTAAGCTTCACTTTATCAAGGTAGTAACTTATCGAGGTAGTAACTGTTAAAAATAGCTGTAGTCGGTATATTAAACTAGTGTTACCTGCGACTTCGTTTACTTGTGAATTAAAAATGTTGTTTTAACACTACTCTTTATTATGTACTATATATTTTCTTCGTTTCAAAACAGAAGCTAGAATTTTCTAATCCTAATTAATTATTAGACCGTTATATAAGCTACATTTTTAGCAAATTTCATAAACATTGCTACAGCTGATTAGATGTGAAATCGTAAAAGCCAAACAGACAGACTAATATTATATAATATTTGGAAGGCTATTGAGATGTATACAGTATTGACAGACTAAAATACGTTAGTTACTTCTAACACTTCATGCTTTAGATTACAATCCCATACACAACTCAATTTTAATGTACCTTTATATTTAGACTTATTGCAAAATTACAATTAACGTGCGCAAAAATTAATCAATGGCGCCTCTCACTTATTGAATAATGTTTTCTAGTACCAGTACAAAGCCGGAGCGTTTTTTTTTAATTTTCAAGTTACTTTCAATATTACCTTACCGTATTAGTTACTTAGTATTTAGGTTAGTTGTATTATATTTAATTCAAGTTCTATAACAATAGTGAGACCTTTTGGAACACGTGCCTGTAGTGAACATGATTTGTAACTTAATACAGGACAAATGTGGCCCCTGTACACGAAGGTATGCAAAACATTAAACACGTGTACAACAATGATGGAATTATTTCAGTGTAATTTAATTCTAGATAGTTTTTGCTATTCACATAAGCATATTTGCTTGACCGTAACATTTTCGTCAAAGTTTTTAATAAGTTCACCCTTGTTACTATTTTTACATAGGATCGCGTTCGCTACGTTTTTCTTATTGATTTTAGTATTTGTTGAATATTCCATCATTAGATCTATTTTAGTTTATCAGAATTGTGTTCGAAATATTTAAAAACTCAATATTAGTTAAGTGACCACTAATTTGAGCTTATAAATTAAATTACTACCCGTATGATTATTCTATAATATTGAAAACATCGTCAGATATTTTAATATTTTTAGAGAATTCTTGGGATAAGTGTAACCTAATCATCCGCATTGGACCATAGTAATGGATCTAAGTTCTAATCGTTGTGTACAAATGTAAGAGGACCTTCGTCCAGCTGTGGGACACAGCTGGACGAATACTATTGGTGACTAACGATTTTCGGATTTTGAATTTTGTGCCCTCAGCCGTCATGATTCAACAATTCTAGACTCATCAACCTACTTATGTGATTTTCATTTTTTAACGACTATCAACGACTATATAAAATCATCGTTCAAAAATTGGTCATGTATTAATTAATAAATTTCACACTACTGCGCTGACAAATGCCACAGTTACTCAAAGTTATCTGCCGATACTTAAGTATGGATCATCAATCGATGCGGCGTTATCATCGCGAAGATAAGTCCGCCCTCGACAAACTCATCCACAATTACGTAACTATAGGCACAAAATAACTCGCAACTAGATTTCATTAAAGCCATATACATAATGTTGATGTTTGCGACATGTTTATTGGATGGACAAACAATCACCCGTCCGATAGAAGGCTATGATATCATTGTTTATGAGTTGAATAATACCTTAGCCAGCCCTATCTGAATATGTTTAGTTTGATGAATTATATGTATAGTGCCAGATTTTCCTTCCATAAAATGTACAGAAATTTTGAAACTTAGTTTATTTTTCACGAAATGAGCAGTTGGTTGACATAATTTTCGCGTTAATAATTTAAAGGCTAAAAAGTAACATAGGCTACCTCTTGCCTAGGCATTGAGGCTGAGGTTTATTTATTTATTTGATACACCAACGATAAATTATAGATACATCTATATATATAAAAGAAAGTTGGTCTAAGTTACACTATTTATAACTCAAGAACGGATGAACCAATTCGGCTGAAAATTGGTGTAGAGGTTGCTTAGAACCAGGAGACGGACATAGGATACTTTTTATCCCGTTCGACCGCATCCCGTCAAGTCGCTATAAAACGTGGTATAAAAAAACGACTATGACAGTAAAATAATAAAACGCAAATTTCAGTGGAATAACAAAACATAAATGACAGCTAAACGTAATTTTGTCTTTGATTTAGTATGTAAAAAATTTGACAGTTATCAAAATAATAGCTAAACGTCACCACATAGTATAAAACAAAGTAGCTTTCTCTGTCTGTCCCTAAAAATGTAGTATATGAATTTAGATATTCGAAAGATAGCAGGGAATCTTCATGGAATAGGGAAAGGGGAATTGTTACTCCAAATTTAACGCGTGCGGGCCACGGGCAGTAATGAATAAAACGAAACTACTGGTACTGGTACGATTTTAATCAGTTTTTTCACTGAGTGACATAGGCTATATATTTTATACCCGTGCGAAGCCGGAGCGGGCCACTAGTTAATAATAAATCCTTATATTAATTCTAGTTCCATTATAGTTATCATTTACAAGCGTATTCAGCATTGTTTTTATTTTTTGTTAGTTCTTAACTATTCTATTTTAATTATATCAACAATTCAATCTAGGGTTTCCATAAATCAAGCCTTTTTGAAAATAAATATGTCAAAAAATTTTAAACCTATAAATTATCGTATATGTCAAAAAATATAAATATAATAATAAAAAAAATAAAGATAATATTTGCCAAAAAAGTCATACTTAGAAATAATGTTATTATGTCAATTGAATAAAATAAAAATAACATATAGCAAGTAATTAGACTGCTGTCACAAGTGCCCGTACGTGTATATTTTCTTCTTAAAGCTATTAAAGGTTATATATAAGGTAGCGACGCAACCTGAGATACGTAAGCGATTAAAACAAAATACGTTGTTAATAATGATTATTATGATGATGATATGATTATCACGCGCGATCTTACATTTGTTTATGCGAGAAAAAAATAATATGTATCTATTGTAAAATAATATGTATTGTGGTCAGCTCCTATTCTGGACTTTTCCACCCAAATAATATGTAACAACAATATTAAAATACTTTGTTAAAATAGACGTTATTTTCTTGTTCCCGAAAGAAAAATCTTTTTAAAATCATATGTGTTAGCCCGCTGAATAAGTTTCAATTATTTAGTATGCGAACGAAACTTATGATAGTATGCATGCGTAAATTTCCTTAAAAAGATTAAACTTACAAGTTCTTATCGAGCGTCTTAGTATCTAACCTACGAGTCATAATGCATAATTTAAAAGAATCTAATGATTTCGGCCCAACAAGTGGACTGCGTATTGATTTTGTCGGCTAACTTCGCGGCCTTTCCGCTTTACTTAATGGCAGCTTGCTTATACTATGTATTTAAAATCCAAGTGGATTTATTTGTCCTCTTTACACGGCCGTACGAAGCCGATGTGATGTTACGTTTAAAAGATCTAAAATTTTCAAGGAATCGAGAGTAACTATCATTACTTTGATTTTTTTTTAATTTCCACACAGTTGGAAGTCGCGGACAGAAATTAGAATATATTTTTACAGTACAGTATTTGTTGATATGTGACCACTCTGTTATTATACAACCACAGGTTAAAGGCCTCTTTTTCTCTATACCAGTCAAGCTGCTTCAATGTAGATTGGTAGATTTTAAATAATCCCGAAATTATAGAGATACAGTTATACAGATACGGGCTTCCTTACGATGTTTTCCTTTAATTGTGAATGTCAATCATTTCTGTCTTAAATTGACGTTTTTATGCGGGATGAAATATAGAATAAACATAACCCATCTGAAAAGCCTGAAAAGCTCATACTACATAATGAAGCGCATACAAACACTTAAGATGACAGAAGTCGGATACAGCAGTTTTATATAATATATAGTACCAGGTTGACTGAGCCTTGCTCGGTATTAAATTAAAAAAAAAAGAAAAAATAACAAGGCAGGTGAAGCTCGATCCTAGGTATTTTCATTTCTCGCGACCACCCGTTCCCCGAATAAGTAACGCTGACATGACAGTTTATTGCAAAAATTTAATTCAATATAAATTTTAGTATATTTAAATAACCAAAAACAGGGATAAAACGATTTTTTTAATTTAAATTAAAACTATTTAAATAAAACCAAGCTAGATCGATTTTTCTCCCCCAAAACCCCCTACATACTGAATTTCAGGAAAATCGTTGGAGCCGTTTCCAAAGATTCCGAATATATATAGCTTTCACCCGCGCAACTTAGTTCGCGTGGACTGTAGTCTTGAAATTAGGAGTGGCTTCTGTCACCATCCAAACCTTCAAATATCTCCATCACAAAAATCAGATCGATCCGGGATGAATCAGAGTGATTTGTAAAAACAGATTTGACTTGAATTTGACACATCGTAAATAAAAATTAGTTCCATAGGTTTGTTATAGATGGCGTTTTGAATGTCATCGTATTTAATTTAATTATAGCCTATATGTTACCCCGGTATATAAGGCATATTTATGCTAAATTTCATCGGATCAGCGGATTGGCCGTGAAAACGGAACCGACAGACAGACAGACAGACAGACTTTCACATTTATAATATTAGTAAGGATATATATATAGGTATATGATGTATGTTTGTTTCTCATTCACGGCAAATCCGCTGAAACAAATGAATTTTGGCACAATTATTTCTTATACACCGGAATAACATATAGGCTATAGAAATCCTGGTAATTCTACAGGAATAGGATGACTGAAACTTATCACGCTACAACAGTTCACGTGAACAACTTCGCGGGTAAATGCTAGTTAGTATATATAAGAATGGATAAGTCAATATAGTCATGCGATTAAACCCAACATCCTTGCAGCGGTAAACTAGGATATTCCTGCAATTACACTCAACGATCCCAAGATCTCAATTACATAATTATATATCATAAAACATATTCCTCTGCCATCTGTCAGTCTGCGATAAACTCAAATTCCACTGAACGAATTTTCATGTCATTTTCCGAAATAAATTGATATAATACGACGTTACTGTTAGTTTCTAAGTGTCTCATTTCGAATTTCCTTTCAAACTATGTTTTTAATCAGCTTACGCTGTGTGAATTAATTATAACTCTTCAAGATGTAAGAGTTAATAGATATATTTTCATCCATACTTGTATTATAAATATAAGTACCTGGTTGAGCTTTACTCAGTAATTTTTTACAAAATAAAAAAAGAAACTTAAAAAAAATGAAAAAAATCATAGGCTCGATCCTATGTATTTTCATTTCTCGCGACCACCCGTATCCGAATAAGCTACGCTGACTTGACATTTAACGGTAAAAATAGTGTTTTATATTAGGAGTACAAATAAATTTCGGCCGTTTTTTGCTAACAGAATAATATTTATTGTGAAAGAACGGTAGTTTAAATTTAAACGAAGTATTGTCCATCACTAGCAACTACTTTTTCCCATCTTTCAGGCATAATTTGAAATCCATGTGTGAAAAACTTTTTATTCTTTTAAGGCTATCCATGTGTCAGCCCATTTTTTGGTATTTTCATATGATATGAGCTATTGCTCCCACAGTGTATGTGCCATTGACAGGAACAGATGATTATCGTACGTTGCAATGTCTGGTGAACACAACGGGTGGAGCAGTGGTTCCAATCAAATTCAAAAATCAAGGGTTTTTGAATAGATTTTCACCGAAACCGCTACATGTGGACGAGCATTCCATGTAGCCGAATAATTTAGTTGTTTATGGAGTATCATTGAGGGTGTATTCCCTTAAGAGCTCGCTTCAATCCCATCAATTCTGTTCGATAAAGGTAATGTCACTTGAATTAAGCAACTTGTAATCCACTACACCCAGCTGATCCCATCAAATTTTAAGCATGAGCTTATGAGGTTTTGCTGTGGATGTTGACGTGTAGCCAGGTAGTCACATTATTTTCTTCTTTGTGGTTCATCCTTATGATAATCATAATGTATCAGCAGTATCAATTCGATGTAAGAAGCTTTTTTGTGTCTAGCCAGCAATATTGAACTCGCGCAAAATCTGCGTTCAACATAATTAGGCTTGAATTCGTTTGAAACCCATTTATTTTGTTTATAAATCATTCCTACTTATTTTAAGCGATATGACAGTGCTTGCTGATTGGCTTTTGAAGTAAGTGCAAGTTTATTTTTGTTTTTGAAACGAAAATTCCCATAATAAAGCCTCTAATGATGCACTTTCCTTGTTCTTCTTCTCTGCGTTAAAATCACCGTTTTTAAACTTGCGAAATAACTCACGACATTTTTTCATACACAAAACAGAGTTATTGAATGCTTTTATGAACAATCTAGGCGCCTCAGTAAAGATTTTTTAAAATTAAAGAAGTTCCCGCAAATGATGTCTTGTTATCTCAAATTAAGGTCTTTTTAGAGAAAAAAAAGTATATGGTGCTAGTAAGAAATTAATAATATGATGGGGTTATGTTGTTCTGTAATTGACAACCTAATTTTCAAGCCGGTTATGCCTCCTCTCACGAAACGGCGGAAACTTATTTGTACGCCTCTATATATATTCAATAAATTTAAAGTAAATTTTAGTATTTTTTTATGCCCAAAAATAGGGATAAAACGAATTTTTTTTTAAATAAAACCTTGATCAATTTTTCTCCCCCAAAACCTACTGCATGCTGAATTTCAGAAAACGTTTGAGCCGTTTCCGATATTCCGAAGATATATAAATACATATAAGATTAACTCATTCAAATATTAAATATATAATATCTGTGCCCGTGGCTTCACTAGCGTGGATATCAATGTATTTAATTGAAATTTTGACCATTAAAGTAGTTATTGTGAGTTAACCATAAAAGATGTTGACGCGGACTTTTGTAGTATTTTTGTAGATGTACAACTCTCTTGCACTTTACTTTAGTGTATCTCTGCTGGTTTACGCGGCGCACGTGACTAAAGATTCCCGCAGGAGAGTTTTTTTTACAATCGTGTGACTTCATTTAATTAACATAAAACAGTAATGTTCTATTAACCTAGACCTTCCAGAAGAATTGCACAAGCTTTTGTAAAAACCGTACAAAAATTCGTTCAGTAGATTTTGAGAAAATCGAACACATACAGACAGACTTTGGGGACTTGGTTTTATAATAAGTATAAATATTATAACTATAAATGTATCTCTGTTACCTAGACCAACATTGATAGCATTTTGAACTATCAAAGCTAATTTACTGAAAAAGTAATAATAAAATTATTTTGCTATAATCCGCGATGAATCATTCATTACTTTTGTATTATGGATTTCCACAAAGTAACGCCTACTTCTATCAATTATCTAATTAACTGGGCAAACAAAATTAAGATTACGATTCAAATTTTTTTTATCTACCTTATCTATAAAGCTTTTATGTAAAGGAAAGACAGAATAAAGAATTATATAAGGTATAATTGAGGGTAGTTGAACATTTATGTTTACGCAAACGTAATCGCGGATACAATAGTGCTTCGTGAATTATTATTAAATGTTCATTAAACAGAAATAGATACAGCACGTTATAATTATGTGAATGGTGAAAATCAGCTATAATGAAAGCTGATGTGTTGTGACGTAAATTTTGCTAATTGTAGTTTGTTTTCGTATTAAGTACAGTCCGCCTGTGCTTCTTTGTTCCTTTAGTCTGTTTCACGTTGCAGTTAAAATACTATTCAAGTATTATGTTTTTTAGTTGCTTTAAAAATTGTTTCTCGTCAAAGAATAGAAGAAGTTATAGAGTTTCAGGAAAATTTGGTTAGTATAGGTTTATGATATTTAACATGCAATTGTGACTACATTTATTTTTTCTTGGCGTAGCATAAATGCTAGGCCGTAGATTTAAATGAAAATGTTTATTTCTGCTTGATTTTTTTTGATAAATAAAAGGAATTAGCTTGTCTTTTACATAGCTAGACAAAAGGATTCCTTTCTTCATAGATAAGTTGATATGTAACGCTGTTCTCAGTACGATATTAATACAATTCATTCATTCATTCATTCTTTTCTTAAATACAATTAAGCTCGAATTTTTTTTATAGGATTCTATTTCTTATGAATATTTTTAATAATTTAATAAAAAATATTATTAATTGAATTTAATCGTCTCATTTGTATAGTTCATTACATTACTTAATCGTTGTATTTATAACCTCTTTCACGTCGACTTTAGTGTTAATATACCCCCCATGATTAAAAGGAGCAATCAATGTGATTTTTGGTGTTGAGATATTTGAAGAGGTTGCCGTGTGAGTTTATCCGACTGAGTATAATAGACCAACCTCATTTCTTACCAATATGTCATAAATAGCGACTAAGGTATGTTGACCCATTGTGTGGTATCTGTTTGATTCGAATAGACCACCCTCTTTCTTACAAAGTTGTCGTAAAATATGACTTAGGTAAGTTGACGAGAGGCAGGCGGCTGGTTGTAAAATACCTAGCTAAGTTATGTGACAATATGTTTATAACATGTTGTACGCCGTGTGGTATCCGGCTGAATAGAATAGTACCACCCTCTTTTCTTACCGAGGTGTCGTAAAAGGCGACTAAGGTAAGTCGACCCACCGTGTGGTATCCGGTTTAGTAGAATAGACCAGCCTCATTCTTACCGAGGTGTCGTAAAATACGACAGAGGTAAGTTGACGTCAGGCAGGCGGCCGGTCGTAAAAACGCAGCCAAATCATGTAACTGCGTGTTTATAACATGTTGTGCCGACCCCACTTAGAGTGGGATAAGGGCAGGAGAATGATGATGTTGTGTCGATCCCACTTAGAGTGGGATAAGGGTAGGAGTATGACGATGAGATATTTGAAGAGGTGGTGGGTGAGGGGGCTTTATATATTTTTTATTTAGGTGCAGAAGTGCACGTGTGCGGAAGTATAGTTTACATTCATAAATAATATGAATATAAACTAGTATAAGTACATAATTACATAATTCATGACCACCTGGATCGATACTACGTCGTATTTTGTCCTGTTTTCAGTATGTCCCGTTTGAATTTGATATCCGCCTCTCGGCGCAAATACTCTCTTGACAAAATGTTTTTGAACTTTGGTTTTACATGATTTTACATTATGACACGACGTACAGTATTATTAACTGGTAACAGATATTCAATCTTGCCCGTTTTATTCTCAGCCTGCACCACTTAACATTAAAAATCTATATACTTCAGAAGCGCAATGGTTTTTTATTAGGAAAGTCGATTGACTATTTGTTATTCATATAATCTCTTTAGTGTATATCAACTACTTTGATGGTAATTTATCCACCATCACATTTGTCGAAAGTTCATTATTAAAACTGTTTTCGATTATTTTTGTACTTTGGCCCTTATCTCTTTCTATCAGGTAGGTAGGACAGGAGTCGGAAACCTGTTAAGACGAAAGAGTTACAGAAGTTTACAAACAAACGTGGTTTGTAGCAAAATAATTATATTCTAATTTTGGTACTGTGGAATACCTCAAAGTATCACCTGCTTATAAATTAATTATATAAAGAACCAATATTTTTTATACATATATATTATCAGTTTATATCATATATTTGATTTCTGATAAAGAACAAATGAATTTAAGAAATACTAAGTAAGAAAGGCGACTTAGGTAAGTTGACCCACCGTGTGGTATCCGGTTTAGTAGAATAGACCACCCTCTTTCTTACCGAGGTGTCGTAAAATACGACTGAGGTAAGTTGACTTCAGACAGGCGGCCGGTCGTAAAAACGCAGCCAAATCATGTGACAATATGTTTATAACATGTTGTGCCGACCCCACTTAGAGTGGGATATGGGCAGGAAGATGATGATGAATTTAAGAAATACTATTTATACGTATTAAAATATGAACATATTTTTAGGACATATTCTAGCAATCTTACAACACTGGCAACATTGGTGAATTTTTTATTATTATTGCGGTTTGGTTTGGGTGGTAATCGCGAGCCGCGGGTTTCCGATCCTGGGATAAAATAATGGCATCAATAGCACGTCGAATATTGTGCATTCCAAACAGCATAGGTAATGTTATAATGCAACGCAATCCCTAACACAATATATGTAGTATTGAATTACGATGACTCTATTTCGTATAATGCGATTTACGTGAAAGAAAAATATATTAAAGTAATTTCTGATCACGATTTTTCTATGGACTTGAGTACGGAAATATAAAACCCATATCCCTTTTGCATGCTTTTAATGCACTCAAAAGGTTGTGTTCTAGTTCGTTATAATGTAAGTTGAGGTAAAACCAACAAACAATAACAATACTAGATTTTGCCGCGAATGTTTATGTAAGCCACATACTAGCGGTACCTGCGACTTAGTTCGGTCGACTGTAGTCTTAAGATACCCCCCAATAATGTACCATATTTTATTTTCTTATTCCTGAAGTATAAGTTCGTACAGCATATAAGCATTAATTGTCAATTTTCATATATTAGTGCATTAAAATTTTATATTGTTTCAGGGGATTAAACGTGAATTCATACTTACAGACAGACTATCATAATTATAATAATGATATAAATATTCTTTTCCAGCCTTTAAACGCTTCGACACTAACAATTCTATCGATATTTAGCTGTGTTAGGACGTAAATGGAGGACAAACAGACTAACAGACAAGGAGACTGACCTATAGACTTCATGGCATTATTATATTACGATTTTATTATGTGTATTGGTAATTTTTATTAAAAAAAAAAGAGTACCTGGATGACCGAGCCTTGCTCGGTTATTTTTTAACAGATGCAATAAAAAAAGAAAAAAGGCCCCGAATGACATGTGGGAATCGATCCCAAGAATTTTTTTGGTTCGCGCGTTACCATTAGGCTATCACAGCTTTGCATTTAACAGCTCAAATATCAGTTGCTATCTATTCCTATTTTCGCAGTTTTAGTGCCTAAAAACAGGGATAAGACAAGATTTTTTTAAAATAAAACCAACCTAGATCGATTTTTCTCCCCTAAAACCCCTTACATGCTGAATTTCAGGAAAATCGTTCTAGCCGTTTTCTAGATTCATAAATATATTTATATATAAAGGTACATACAAAATTAACTCATTTAAATATTAAGGCCTGGCTCCTTTTTCGCACAAAGAATCAGCTTAGCGATTCAGCGCGGAAACGTTGCCAGCATTCTTGGGACCATTCCACGTGAGCATGATTTGTATAGTCCTAGCGTGTAAGTAATTTAAGATAGATATAACTTGTACATGTTTGCTGTAAATAAATATTTCTAATATTAAAGGTATATGTAAATGTGAAGTTGAGTTCTACATTTGATAGTAAAAAATTTGCCAGCTTTTTAAACGAACGAAGTGAAGCTGGCAGGTCAAAGGTACTCCACTGACGAGCACGTTGCCGCTTGATAAAAGTTACGTAATCGCTGTAATAGAACTTGTAGGGACCTAAAACGCCGCCGTCATCGTTGAAGCGCATAAAATTTTCATGCTCTGCGATTTTTACCGTGAATTCTATCCGCAGATGATGCTTCTGTGGCGGAACGAAACGTCGAGTGCGTTTTAGTGAATCAAAGTCTGTCGTTTAGTCGGAGTACAGCCAGCAGCGCATAAAGCTTTCCGCATTCAAGTTCTACCATTTATGTTGACAGCAATAAAACCTATATCTGTAAATCCTTATTAAAATTGTTAGTCACAAATTTCAATATAATTTAACATCTGTGTACTGTTTCTTAAATTCTGAAATCCTAGTAGTATTGCACTTGTAAAGGCGAAAATTTGAGGGTGCGAAAATTTGTACGTGCAGGTGAGCTTACGTTTGTGTAGGTGGTGGAACGTGTGTATTGGTATGTGTGTATGTGGGGGTATGTGTGTGTGCGTGTGGGGTATATGTGTGTGTGTGGGGGGGTATGTATGTGTATGGGGGATATATTTGTGTAGGTTGTGGAACTTGTTTGTGGCTTGTTGTGGTCGTGTGTGTGGGGGTATGTGTATGTGTGTGTGTGTGTGTGTGTGGGAGGTATGTGTGTGTGTGGGGGTATATGTATGTGTGGGAGTATATGTGTGTGTTAGTGTGTGTGTAATCACTTATATGCTAACACGTATTAAGGTACTTGTACGTCCAGTTCTATATATTTTTTTCTAAACCTGTGATAAACATAGGCTACTTTTCATTACTTTAGTTTCAGTAGTGCACACATTCACTAGAACGATTTCAGCGATCGTTTCGCCCCGTAACCGAAACATCATCAGTTGTCATGGGCGGCTAGTAATCTTACATGTATAAAGCATAAGGACAGATTGTGCTTGCTATACTTAGGTTTACGCAGGTTTTCTTAACTAACGCGGATCATAGCATACAATATACATACAAGATTAACTCATTTAAATATTAAAGATTAAATATAAACATGTTGTTAATATCAAGTTTATATTACAGATGTGGTTGCAGGGGTGTTGGAGATGACGGGCACCGACAACATCCGCTTTAGCGGGCACACCCTGGACAAGGCCACCAAGGCAAAGGTGACCTTGGAGAACTTCTACACGAATCTCATCACACAACACTATGAGAGGAAACAGAGGTAAGCAAGAATAACGTGAAATTTTTTCAAATTCGAAATTCAAAAATATCTACCAACCACTAGAGCTTTTTTACTAGCAATCGTTAGCGGCTCAGCCCGCGTGGCAAGCAAAGACAAAGTCTAACCGTAATACAGTATTTTGATAACCATAAAAATGGTTAAAGTGGGTTAACCTTGAAAGCTAAATATATGCTGTCGCGGACTTTTGTTTAGTACTTTTACAAAGGAATAATTTTGGAATACATCATTTTTGAATAACTATCACCAATTTGCGCACGCAAGGAAAGTTTTAAATTTTGGCGTTCGCAATATTTTTATTGTTGCTCCTCTCCTATTCATCTTAGCATGATGTTATATAGCCTCTAACTTTCCTCGCTTAATTGACTATATCACACTCATAGAATTTTTCAAATCGGTTCAGTAGTTCCTGAGATTAGCGGGTTCAAACGTACAAACTCTTCAGTTTTATATATTAGTGTAGATATACATATATTAGTATAAATAGTGGTCGTACAAGAAATCCTCATAGGTTAGTAGATTTCAATAAATGGCGTAGTAAGTTTTATATAAAACTAGATGTCCGCTTCCCCCCCACTTCCCCTGTCCCCCTGTGAGTGTGTGTGACCCCGTGTCCTCTTTCTCTTACTACTCGAATGCTGTTAACACTTAGTGTTCTGTTAAAAAATCCTTCAAAAACATTAGATAACTTAAAAAAATTCTTCACTGTTTCCAGATTGGAGAAGCTAGAAGAGTCTTTAAAGGACGAGAGCCTCTCAGAAACTCAGAAGCAGGAGAAGCGCCAACAGCATGCGCAAAAGGAGACCGAGTTCTTAAGGCTGAAGCGTTCCCGACTTGGCGTTGAGGACTTCGAACCTTTGAAGGTACTGATTATCTGCGATTCCATATTCGACTATTACCTACATCTTCTATATGCAACTATTTCTTACAGATTTGATATGCGACTATTTCCAACAGACTCGATATGCGACTATTTCTTACATATACTATATGCGACATTTTCTTGCAGATTCGATATGCGACTATTTCTAACAGATTTGATATGTTATTATTTCTGGAAGGTAGTGATTATCTGCGACTCCATATTCGACTATTTCCAACAGACACGATATGTAACTACTTCGTACAGATTTTATGTGCGATTATTTCTAACAGATTCGATATACAACTTTATCTTACAGAATAGATATGTTATTATTTCTCCTACAAGCACTCCCTTCCTCCTTTGTGCTGAACTGTCTGTACTAAACTCTGTCTCTTCAAATAATAATAAAACTAACTAATATCCTGTTCTTCTCATCTTCACTTATCACCAAACTGCATACAATTGCATAGACATCTACATCTAGTTCGTATATATTTTTTTACTTTTAAAAAGATTAAAGTATTGTTGGTTATTGTTTTTTTAATTTAATATCCGAGTCTAAAATGCTTAGATCCGATGTTTTTGATATATAACGTCAAAAACATCGGATATATATATATACATAAACATACATATACATATACATATGTATGTATATGTATATGTAAATTTTAAAATTTTCTGACTGAGATAATCCGCACAATGAGTTTCAAATACAGCATAGGTTTTTTAAAGAAACTTGGAGGTTATCGTGGGTTTAAATCTAAGATCTCTAGATGAAGATTACTCGCTCATTGATAAGTGCATAATGGTTTTTGTAAAGCACGCACGGAAAATGGACTCTTTTTGTCAATTAGTTATAAATTATTTTTAATGAAAATGGAAGAGACTTGAAACCTATGTTAACATAACATGTTAACATATGTTAACATATTACGTCTATGTATCGTCTTAAGTAAGTTTAGAAATGTGTAGGTCTCGGTATATATTTTTATGACAAATTTACTGAAACATTTCTACATTTACATTTTAATGAATGAATTATTCTAAATGTTGCTCTTACGGAACATAACCAGCAAGAAACTCGGCGGTCAATCTTTATAATATATTTTTTATATAGACAATTAATGTACATCAATTTAATTGTACATTAATTTGAGGGATTACAAATTTAAGAATTTATTTATTTATTTATTTATTTATTTATAATTAGGCTCTATACTTAATTGAAAACTGTGTGTTGGCAATTCTTATATGGATGTTGGATCCTATTTTTTTATATATATTAAATTTATGAGAATGTTTTTATGCAGGTGATAGGTAGAGGCGCGTTTGGTGAAGTTCGACTAGTACAGAAAAAGGATACCGGACACGTTTACGCAATGAAAATACTCAGGAAGGCGGATATGCTTGAAAAAGAGCAGGTACGGAAATAATGCCTTGTTTTGTCTTAGAAAGAAGAATAAATACCATAAGCCATATTAAAATTATCACCTGTTTCAATATTATTAAATCGGCCTAAAAGTATCTCACTGCTGGTCAATTTCTTGATTTTTTTGGGAAGCTTGAATTAAGACGTGGGGTCTTAATTCAAGCTTCCCAAAAAAGGAGTCACACACTTACAGACTTAGAGTAGTCTCTAAGTCTAATAAGCTTGTCACACATACGTAACGAATTCTCCAGGGATTTTCTATATTTTATTTTTTAAAAGGAAAACATTTATTTAAGCGTGATATAACTTACATGATATTCTTACCATATAGGTTATAAATATCAATATATAATGTGTTAAGAACATTAATTAAGTTTCCGTCGATAAAAATAGTATATTATAGTCAATAAGAAAATCTAGCAATTAATAAAATTGAAACTAATAAAAAACGATATTGATAATAACAGTTATAGAATAGTAATCTGGAACTTAACAATACTGCAATATTCATATATAGATAGATTCAATTTTTACCTTTATGACTGATGTCATCACAACATAAACATACAGATTCTGATTGATGATTAATTGATGCCTGCCCATGGTTTCCTGGGCAGGCATCAATCAATCAATTTAAACCGTAATCCTCTTGAAAGAGACACACTCCGATCGGTTATTACACATTTATCACAGTATTTGTCTAAAACATCCGTTCGTCTTCATTTCCGCAGGTAGCTCACGTGCGCGCCGAGCGGGACATCCTGGTAGAAGCGGATCACCAGTGGGTCGTCAAGATGTACTACAGTTTCCAGGACCCCATGAACTTGTACTTGATCATGGAGTTTCTGCCCGGTGGTGATATGATGACCCTGCTAATGAAGAAGGACACCCTCAGCGAGGAATGCGCCCAGTTTTATGTAGCAGAGACCGCCCTAGCCATCGACAGTATACACAAGCTGGGATTCATTCACAGGTACTCATTGTATCTTTAATATTTAAATGAGTTGTATGTATATATATATTTTCTGAATCTCGGAAATGGCTCCAGCGATTTTTCTGAAATTCAGCATGTAGGGGATTTTGGGGGAGAAAAATCGGTCTACCACGATTACACTAGCCAAGTTTTATGTAGAAGAAATTCGTTTTATCCCTATGTTTGGGCATTAAAAAATACTGACATACTAAGATATGTATATAAAACGCTACTTTTGGCATAAACTGTTGTCACTGTAGCTTATTCTGGGAACGGGCAGTCTCGAGAAATGTAAATACCTAGGATCGATCCCAACTACTTAATAGTTATTTTTCTTTTTTGTTTCTTTTTATTTATCTTGTAAAAAATTACCGAGCAAGGCTCGGTCAACTAGGTACTCCACATTAATATACCCAATTTTTTTACACGGTACAGAACTTCATTAGAAATCTGTGTAAAAAATACATGAGATCTATGGTAAACTAGCTATTACCCGCCCTTTCGGTCGCGTAGACTGTTGTCGTGTGATGGGTCGTTAATAGATGGCGCTTTTCAATTTCATCCTATTCCTGTAGAATTTACAGGATTTCTATAGCATATATGTTATGGTGTATAAGTAATAATTGTGCCAAATGTCATCGATATTCGTTCAGCGGATTAACAAACATAAATCCATACTTACAAACTTCCGCATTTATAATATACTAGTAATATCCCATGGTTTCACCCGCGTACATAACGATCTCATGGCAGTGGAAAGTCCACTAAAAGTAGTTGGCATAACTATAGTGGTTGGATATATGGTAACGCGGACTTTTTTTTTGTAGATATTGATACATTCCGTAATATTGCAAAACACATTTTGTTCTATCATCAATTTAAAAGGGGGTTTACCGTTTTTACTGTTTACCAAGTTTACCATAAATCGCATGTTTATAGGTCATATATAATATGTTTATAGGGACATAAAGCCAGACAATCTTCTTCTGGACGCTCGCGGTCACATCAAGCTGAGCGACTTTGGCCTCTGTACTGGCCTTAAGAAGAGCCACCGCACCGATTTCTATCGGGACCTGTCTCGTGCGACGCCATCCGATTTCAGTAAGTATCTAATCATAAACTTTAACTTAATATTCGTAGTTTTACTTAATGGATACATAATTCATCATTTTCTTACCCTTATCCCACTCTAAATGGGGTCGGGACAATATGTTTTCATCTTTCATTCTCTTTTCTTCTTCTTTTTGCCTCTCCGACTAGCGAAGGTTGGCTCAGCTTCATAAATTTATCTCTATCCCTCGCGAGCCAGAACAGATGAGCGGCGCTCGCAATCCCCGTCCAATCCCTTACGTTGCGAAGCCATGATTTCTTTCTGCGTTCCACACCTTTTTTTCCGGAAACTTTTCCCATTAAGATGCCTTGCAGAAGCCCATATCTGTCGTGCCTGTGCACATGCCCTAAATATGCGACTTTCCTCATCTTAACGGTCTGAAAAAGTTCCCGGTTTTGATGGACGCGTAGCAAAAGTACCACATTCGAGATTTTCTGGGTCCAGATTATAGCCAACATGCGCCTATATGCCCACATCTCGAATGCTACTAATCATTTCCTGAGGTCTTCTTTGATAGTCCAGGCTTCGCATCCGTATGGAACAATCGGCCAGATTCATTCATTCATTCCCTTTTATCAATCATCAACTCTGGTGCTACTACTTTTATATGTAATAGTTATTATTATTACAGCAGTTTAAACATACTATTAAAGAGAGGCTGATACTGAAAGCCTACTATACTGTTGAGGATTATTTAGACGATAAAAATGCGTGGATATAAATATTGTTCGACCCTGTACAAGATAGAAACATTAAATTTAACTAGCATTAAGAATTGTATTTTTTAAAAAGAGCAACCGCCGAGTTTCTTGCTGGCTCTTCTCGGTAGGAACAGCTTTCCGAACCAGCAGTAGAGTTGACGATTCAAAAGCACTTGTTTACAAGTTTATTTGAATAAAGAATATTTTGAATTTGAATTTGCATATCATTCTTCATATAAACCATTCATTCCTTTTCGACCTCACTCTGGTGAGCATACATTCATATTTAAAACTCTGTTAGTCACATGATTTTCATCCATTATTACATGACCATACCATCTTAATGTCGTACTTCTATTCTTTTTTATAATGAGCGCCCTCGTCCGATGACGCTGTAAAAGCCGTTAGGGCTAACACCTAATATTCTCATGTGGTATTTGATCAAATCTTATCACACCACATATCAACCTTAACATGCTTGTCTCATTAAAGAATGCATAATTATGTAATATTTTTGTTTTATAGGCATTTTTGTATTACAATTATTTTATATTTAAGTTTTCTTAATCAATAGTTATAGTACCCACTACATTACAAGGTACATTGTTCCGATCAACTTTAGTCTTAAAATACCTTTAATTAAGCGATATATATAATTTATAGACAGACTAAAGAAAGAAAGGAGTCTATCTCCTGATGATGCGTCGGTTGCGGGCCGAAACGATTGTTAAGTTTGTGATATTGAACGTATGTAGTGCTTGTGTATTGTGGTGACGTTGGTGGAGGTATATGCATGTGTTTTTAGGAATCCTGTATGTATAAGGTGTAAAAACGGATTGTCCACTCTACATTTTCCATTATATATATTTTCTATTTTACTTCTTCGCGGATTATAGCACAATAATTTTATTATTACGTTTGAAGTGCTGTATTGTTTTTTATATGTTTTCGAAGGAAATACAGGATTTTATTATCCCATACGTTAACTGGTGAATAAACTTCGGTTGTACCAAATGTCGTTTATATCAAGAAATATTAAACATGCAATTTTAGTAGAAACATTAAGTAAGTTTGGGAAAATGACACCAAAATACGGCTATAACTAGCCAGGGACCCTTATATGCCCTTATATAGCTTCTGTTCTTGGAGGTACAAAATGAATTTAAAACCTGTTTCCTTCAACCCCAAGTTTAGGTTATGCGTATCACAGGAATTGTAAGGAGATACAGTTTTCCTCAAGATATTTTCTTTCATGATGTGTATGATGAATTTTAAATATAGAAAACTCATTAGTGAATCTTCAGGGTCAAAATTCACGAACTCATGTTAATAGATATGGTCTTATTGATTGACTTTATATCGATGGAATATGTACCATGAAGCTAGAGAAAAGTAAAATAATTATTGTTGTCTGTGACTGGGTACCCAAAGTTTCAAATATTTTACTCTTTACATTACCTATACATTGAGGTGTTTCCGCTGCGGATAATCTATTCAACGAGTTAAATATGCCATGAATAATTTTTAAATGTTCCTATTCTTTATTTTTATGTAGATATTTTTTTTAAAACACATACTTAATGTAAAGGACAGATTTCTTTTCAGTAACTACGACGTCGTCCGCGATGGATTCTAAGCGGCGCGCTGAGTCTTGGAAACGCAACAGACGGGCGCTAGCTTATTCCACGGTCGGCACGCCGGACTACATCGCACCCGAAGTGTTCCTCCAGACTGGATACGGTCCGCAAGCGGACTGGTGGAGTTTGGGAGTCATCATGTGAGTATATGTTCTCTTTTCACTGTTAAGGGAGGGAAAATTTAAAACGCATTCTGGCCGAACAATTTAAAGTACTATTTTAGGTAAGGGCACTAGAAATTGACCATGCACTAGTAGTTGACCGTTTTGTATGCAATTTTAAATAATAAGAGTTTTGTTTGTTGTAGCTAATAAAAAATATTGATAATATTAATTTTAAATATTAAACAATGTGCTACAGTTCTGAGCTTTTGGGTAGTTGTTAATAGATGGATGAATAGAAGAGGTAATTACAAATGTATTTTTTAGTAATTTAAAATTTTATACAAACTAGTGCTTGCTCAATAACTAGTGCACTTACCTTAAATACTTTTGAAAATTTATGACTGGTTCCGTTACCGAACAATTGTATATCTAACACTGTAACTAAATTGTGAAATCAATGATTATTGAATATTTTACAATTACCCGTGAATTAAAGAGCGATATCAACTTTGCGAATTGTTTTATGATATGTGTGTAAATTGCTTTGCGATTTTTTGCAATATAGAAAGGCTATTTTGTACGGCACTGCGGCTGTTGCTTATATTGCAAATCAGTACTATGCTTAAGTCTTATCGTTTGAATATATATTGGCTAAAATATATAAAAAATTCCATTTTTTTATTCGGGGTTGGGAATGCAAAGTGCACATTATATCTATCTTCCTGTCCTTACCCTACTCTAAGCGGGGGTCACAACATGTTTTTCTCTTCCATTCTGTCCTCTCATTCGCCACTCCTTTTATATGCATGTCATGCTTCACACAATCCAGCCATCTCTTTTTAGGCCTCCCTCTAGGCACATATCCATCCACATTAAAATTTAACACTCGTTTGGTGAAATGATTTTCATTCGCAGTACACAATAAATGGCATAGCGAAATCGAATGCATTATTAGAAAGTACACGTTATAGTGGATGGATAACTGACTAGAAGGGGGTGTAAAAAGAG
The DNA here is from genome assembly GCA_947086495.1 of Morpho achilles. NCBI lineage: Eukaryota > Metazoa > Arthropoda > Insecta > Lepidoptera > Nymphalidae > Morpho > Morpho achilles. The sequence goes on along the minus strand of CAMTZB010000022.1, from coordinate 7,829,180 downwards.
GCCATTGGATTGTGTGAACATAATTATGCATATGAAAGAAGTAGCGCCAGAATTAAGGTATGATATGAAATAATGGATGATAAAAACATGCTGTGCCGACACAACTTAAAGTGGGATTAGGGCAGTAGAAACAGTTGTTATACCAGTATAATTTTATATTTTAACACTAAAGGCAAAGCTTGACTATGTGAAATAGAGCTAAGTCTTTTGACTCAGACTTCAGTCTGTTTCTATACCGTGAGATATAAAAAACCTGTTATCCTAATTTTCAGTATAGCAGGATTAAAGTATATTTTTTGAAATATATTTTACGAATCTTGCATGTATCAGGTATGAAAACGGATTGTCCACTGTACATTTAGCATTATATATATTTACTATTTTACTTCATCGCGGATTATAGCAAAATAATTTTTACTATTACTTTTGTATTATGGATCTCCGCAAAGTAACGTCTAATTGTATAAATTATTTAATATATTTTAATCTTTTTGCTGTGTGCGAAAATATATTTCAAGCCGAACAGCGAAACCGAACATCGCATTATTTTATTAGTCTCCTGCCCTTATCCCGCTCTAAACACAATATGTTGTCACATGGTTTGACTTCGTATTTTACGTCCGGCCGCCTGCCTGACGTCAACTTACCTTAGCCGTATTTTACGAAACCTCGGTAAGAAAGAGCGCGATCTATTCCAATGAACCGTATACCACACGGTGGATCAACTTACCTCAGTTGCTTTTTATAGTCATAAAAAGCAAGCCCCGGTATGGAATTAGGATGGTCTATTCTACTTAGCCGGATACAACACGGCGGGTCGAATTACCTTAGTAGCATTTTACGACACCTCGGTAAGGAATGAAGATGATCTATTCTGCTCAGCCGGAAACCGAAAATAACATTATTATATCAGTATATATTTTTTTGATTTATATTTGTATTTTACTTATTACAGCAATAAATATTTCTTATTTCTTTTATTTACAAGAACATGCATGTACTTAAAGTTATAATATATATATTTTTATAATTTTTTTTGAATATTATTGTTTTTATACAGGCCGGCTGATGATAATTATGAAGTAACAATTTTTAGAGAATAGAATTCATAAACTTAGGAAAGTAATACAAAAAATATTTTTTGTACAAGTCGTCGAGTCACCAAGTCAATCACTAAGTCTTTTTAGTTTGCAATCGCCCAGTCTACCAACTGTTGTTTTATTATTTATACACCTGTTATTAACACTAGCATGGATTGAGTGCAATTATAGTTGTTCTCGACAGATTGTGGTCCTTCCTACAAAGTAAGTAACTTATTATTTGTGTTATGGGTGAGTGACAACTGGTAAATATATACTTATATAATTATAAATACATACTTAAATACGTATATAGACCCAGGCTCGAAGAACCAACAATTTTTTGTTAGAAAATGTTGGTTCTCGATGGGAATCGAATCCATGACCCGCCGAGCTGAAGGCAGGGTCACTACTAACTGCGCCAACGAGCCAACCAGTACTTCTGTCTTTTTACCTGGCACATTTGTGTAAAGGGCCACCAACAGACCTTATTTGATCCTCTATAATCTAACGGTTAAAATATCAATACTAGACACATTTCTACTAATAGTAGTAGTAATAGTAGTAAAAAGTCTCAGTAGGGTAGTCCATACTCATTTGTGGACACAGTTCCTTCTTAAACTGTCAGCGTGTTTTAAGTAAGTAATGTAATGACATTTTACTATACCGTTGTTGTGCATAGACCTCTCTCCTTTTAGAGACAAGGTTTGAAACATGACCGACCACGTTGCTCTAATGCAGATTGATACGTTAAAAATAATCTCCTTATATGTTCAGAGAGAAATAAAATATGATGAAATAAATAAATACAGTATAATCTCACTAATCCGGCCACTATTAAAATCCGGAGGATTATTGGAATGTTTGGATTACTGGATTATAGATAGATAGATATATAGAATACTCTTTATTGCACAATACAGAATTTACAACAGTTCTAAAAAATAACTAAATTCACAACATAAACTGCGTGATACAGTGAGGCGGCCTTATCGCTAACAAGCGATTATAGTGAAAAAGTCTTAGGTAATTAAAAAAATAAATCATTTCATAGAGGAAATAAATTGTATGTAATATATTAAATTACCAAGTAGGTACATTATGTAATTACATAGTTTTAAAATAATCTTTATTTAAATGATCTTTATTTGTGCAACTTGCAGTGTCTGCTTAAAAACCTTTTCTCGCCTTTTGCGAAGAATTATAACATCTTTGGCAGATATGCCGTACTCTTCTGCCGGACTATTGAACGTGTCGATCTATCGAAGTGCTGGATTATTGAGATTATACTGTATGAAAATAATAAATGTAAATATCGTCTTATAAAATATTATTGAAAAATAAAAGTGGTATGATCGTATATTTTCTTATTTCAGGTATGAAATGCTGATTGGCTATCCGCCATTTTGTTCCGAGTCCCCGCAAGAGACGTACAGGAAGGTGATGTCATGGCGTGAATCCCTGACTTTCCCTCCTGAGATTCCTATCAGTGAGGAGGCGCGAGAGACAATACTTCGCTTCTGCTCTGAACCGGATCGCCGGTAGTATAACCTTTCTAATTTATAAATATTCCCGAACAAATCCCCGAAGAAATAATTATGAAAAAAAAACCATTTTGTTTGAAGGAGCACAGTTATACAATAATTTGCTCAATAGTCTAAAGGAAACAAATAATATGACTTTGTTTAAATAACAGCTAAAGTCATATATTTTTGAAAAAAATAAATAATTCGATATCAAAAACTTAAGGTACTCTAACTAACTCTCGAGAATATTTATATGTTAATTTTTTTATGTTTAAGTATTATTTCTTTTTATATAAGTAAATTAATTTGCTAAGATTCTAAGAATTGTTAAGTGGTGCATACCTCTTAAGCAAATAAAATATTTTAATTTAATTCTCAGTTAAGTGAACATTGTTCTTTTGAGAAAATAAATGTTTTTAACCCGAACATTGTAACAGACCTTTAAGTTGGTTCTTGTTGGCAAGATGGAGGGAAAAAGACCTTGCGGGCGATCATTTATCCGTTGGTGTGACCAAATATCCACCCTTACTGGTCTGTCTATTGCAACCGCCCTGAGGGATGCTAAATGCCGGACTCGATGGAAAAAGATAATTGAAAAAATCACAAAGGACTTTAAGGGACATGACATTCAGCAATGAAGATAATGACCGAGAAGAAGTAAAAGACCTCCGTGGCACAGTAAATTGTGTGCTGCCCCCGTAATTGGAGGTCCTCGATTCGATTTGTTTGTATGCGATGCAATTAACATTTACCAAACGTTATCTATAGTCTTGTATGATAAGATCTAGCTCTTTATTGTTGCGTTTTGACGTATTCTGCACGTATCAGGTATTAAGACGAATAATACACTACATTCAGCATTACATATATTTTATTGTGGATTGTCGAATTTACCGTGACTTCACTCGTTCCAGATTGGGTTCACAGCGCGGTATCGATGACGTCAAGTCTGTATCGTTTTTCCGCGGTGTCGATTGGAACCACGTCCGCGAGCGGCCCGCGGCTATCACTGTGGATGTGCGCTCGATCGACGACACATCCAACTTTGACGATTTCCCAGACGTCAAACTCGAAATACGTGAGTGTGTTTGTAAATTTATATGACGCTACTTGTACCCAATCGAATTAATAGTCTGTGTTTAACGCCTAATTTCAATGATTTCGCGGACGTTTAACTTGAAATATACGAGTGTGTTTGTAAATTTATATGACTACTTGTACCAACTCGAATTAATAGTCTGTGTTTAACGCCTAATTTCAATGATTTCGCGGACGTTTAACTTGAAATATGCGAGTGTGTTTGTAAATTTATATGAGTACTTGTACCCACTCGAATTAATAGTCTGTGTTGAACGCCTAACTTCGACGATTTCGCGGTCGTCAAACACGAAATACGTGAGGGTGTTTGTAAATTTATATGACACTACTAGTACCCGCTCGCATTAATGGTTTGTGTATTGAACGCCCAACTTCGACGATTTCGCGGACGTAAAACACGAAATACGTGAGGGTGTTTGTAAATTTATATGACGCTATTTATATCCGTTTGTGTATTAAACGCCCTTCTTCGACGTTTTTCAGGACGTCATACTTGAAATACGTTAGTGTGTTTGTAAATTTATATCACCCTACTTGTACCCGCTTGCGTTAATAGTTTGTGTTGAACGCCTAATTTCGTCGATTTCGTGGACGTCAAACTCGAAATACATGAGGTTGTTTGTAAATTTATATGACACTTCTTGTACTCGCTTGCGTTAATAGTTTGTGTTGAATGTCTAATTTAGACGATTTCGCTTACGTTTTTCACATTGTTTCACATTGACAGGACAAACAATAAACGTTTAATTTAAGGCTGTTATAAAGGAAGTTGATAAAGCGATTTCCTGATAGCAGTAACACGATCTCACTTTTGATTCGGTTTAGTTTAAATCGATTAGAGTAACTCCCGTAGAAACTCATTTGTTGCGTTGTATTCGGATTAATAATTGTTTTTTTCCAGCATCAGCGCCCATATCTCAGGAGGGCGAAATCGCATATAAAGATTGGGTGTTCATCAACTACACGTTCAAACGGTTCGAGGGGCTCACGCAGCGCGGGACGCCAACGAAGAAATGAGTATGCGCACCGCCACCGCCGTGCGATCCCTGACCAGTATACGTTGATCTGCCACCGTACAGAGACTCAAGTACACCTACAAAGTGTTGCCGAATTATGTAAAATTATGTAAGTGAAATGCTTTTCTCCAAACAATATTCGGGTAAATAACTGACAATTCTATAAACGTTAATATTTTGTAAATATTAATATTTTCGGTCTTCTTTATATTATTTTTTTTAATATTCAAGAGAACAGTACGTGTACGGTGCATACATTGTATTATTATTGTATGTAATATTTATTTTTTATTGGAGATAAAAGTGTTTTTCTGTAACATAAAAAGACAGATCTAAAGTCTTGTATAGATGTGAAAAATGTGTTCAAACAATGCAGTGTGCGAAGTTAATGTATTTCATAAAAGAATAAATAACGTGTACGTCCACTTAATGTATAGGCTAACTCCGTTATGAAGATGAAGTGAAACGTTCTACAAACCTACACCCGAGACATGTTTCATCTTGTTACAGCATGTTCTCAAGGTTTATAAAGCGTCATTCATTCTTTTCTTGCTAAGGGGTAAATCTATTTTTAAGCCGGTAAGACTTTTCAACACAGGGATCAAATCGGAGAGAAAGTTGCTGTCGGCGTTTAGAGATTCATTATTAATAATTAATTGGCGTTCATTATTAATTATTAATCTCTAGAGTAATTAGGCGCAGAGCATTATCTCAAATGAAACTTAGAAGAGTTATTCGTACGAAACACATTTTCGAGTATTAAAAGTTGCTGTGCACATAAAATATATAGATGTATTTTAGTAAAATTAAGTATTTTTAGATGCATTATTTGCTTGAAAATTCAAAATTTATAACATATTGTATAGTTTTATTAGTTTCTATTAGTGATTTTCAAATGTATCTGTAATAATGGATAGAAAATGGATAATATTTTGATGTTACATTATCGAATATGAAAGAGATATTTTTTTGAAACATGACAGTAATAAATTAAGATTTCCTAAAGAATAATATAAATTGCTCAATTATTGTGGTTGTACATCACAACTATTTACAAAATGAAAAATATATACGCTGGTATTTCTAATGGCTTGGAATCTGCGAGTAGATCTTGAAGAATTCAAATGAATGTAGTGTCCAACATTATATGATTACAAGAAAATATCTACTTAAAACCTTAATACCTTCCACACCAAGAACTATTTTAAAGCGATAAATTTTAATGCCTACCAAAAAGTTGACCTCGAACTTACCAGAAATATGATTAGCCTACGTGATTGTTTTTCTAAATTCTTTAAATCAGTTTCATTTGAACAAATAATGCTCTGGGCTGTGTAAAAAATAATAGACACTTTTTAAAATTATATACGCTTTACAATATTTCTGGAATTCATAAAAAGCATTGCATCTTGCCAATTGCTCTGTTAAAACGTTGATTTAGGCGCAAGCACGAAAAAAGTTGTAAATATATTTTAGTATCGCGTAACTTAACCAAATCCACATTCAAATGACTCATTTACCACAAGTTTAACTTATTCATTCAAACTATCAATCCGGTTTAAAGCAATGGTGGGTATAATACCCATATACTTATTTTCACGGAAAGAGGTGGCTTTCAACCAGAAGTAGGGTAGTAACATGTCGTTACGTTATGGTTTTTACAACCGTGGAAAACACGTTGAGATACTACATATTTCATGACAAGTACGTAAACCACTCTCTCGAAATATAGAAGATGGGTGTAAATTCCATATTCCTCAATGAAAGAATGCTTTGCGTTATAAGGAAATATTAATAAACATTTAATATAAGTATCTCTTTATAGATTCGATTCTTTAGGGGTTCTTAAAATATATTATGCCAGAGACACAAAATTTGGTCCACCGAACCCTGTAAGACTTTACGCTCGAACACGTTATCTTACACGCTATTTGACTTGCCGAGTTATCCTTCTTGTACGATTTTATGCAAATTTATTGTTTGTAGTTTTTTTTTAATATAACATTTTAATATAGCAAGTTATATTGCTACTAAAATATTAGACATTCTTATAACAGGCACATGTACCGCAACTAAAACTGTAACTATTTAAATTATCTTGAAAGTTTCAATGAAGTACTTGTGTTAATGAATACGGGTCGATTTTTAGGCCAAAACAATTTTCTTTTATGTCAATATCTGGAAAATCGATATGGATCCCAATATGTCGATATCAGCCACTGGGAATCCCTGCTTTAGAATTTAGAATATTTTTCAATTTTGGGACTCGTATGTGTTATGAGTTCTTGGCTTGACACAAAGGTTGACCCATCACCCTGGATAGAGAGAAGTTGTTGATGTAATGTCAATATGATATAAAGCGCGCAAATCTCTTTCGTTAATAGATTTAACCCTGAGCATAATCGATCATTATAGCTTGAGCCTGAAATACACTGCGTCTTTAAGACTATTAGAAGCAATAAAATTTGGTAAGTTACTCTCTTCGTGCTTTCGATATTTAGAGAAATATTGATTAAACGCGGGCAAAGTCTGGGGAAGTATTTAGAGCGATGTTACGGCATTTCAGAACTAAGCCTTTGAATAGTTCCGAAAGATTCACTTGTTTAGCTTCTCATTTTTCCGATTATTTATGACTGAGTAAAATATATTGTATTAAATTTTGGTTTTCTAAGTGTTCATATTTATTGTACCTGAGATCATGACAATAAGATCATTCAATGATGCATCGAAACTTGCCTCTACAATAAGATATTTTGCAAGAGGAGATTAACTGAATGTTCAAATGAAATTATTATGAAATAACGCAAACATGTAGGAAATATTTATTTAAAAAAGAATATTTTTTTTATCTATGAAAGGTATACTTAGAGTTGTATTGTATATAGTTTATTGCACTAGAGATTATATTTATAGATATTACGTACCGATTATATACGATTACGAAGTCAATGTTTAAAAATATTCAACATGGCCTTGAACTTTGAACATTTTGCAAAGTACGGTGCTCTAACACTCTCTTTGGACTCCCGCATAATTTATTGCGAAATTCTAAAATCAATTTCATTTAATATAGTTCTGAGCAGAATCTTGAGGACGCAGTCGTTTCCTATAACGTATTTTAGTTAAATAGCTTTCGCGCTTTTAAAATAATTAGCGTTTATACATAATGATATTGTTATATTACGAAATTAATTATGACACGTAATTTATCACAAACGACTCTCTTTTCGATGTTCTCTGTATATGTATCAATAGATAGTGTCTAAGATATCCTAATAACATGATAAATAAAATCAATTTCGATGGATTTATATGAAGCTGTAAGAATTTCCATATCTAAGAATTTAATGTAATTTGTATAAAATTCAATTGTGTTATATGCTTTACGTATAAGGCACCTTACATTACTTTCAATTTTTCTGTAGGCAATTCTAATATGTTTTACGTAATATTATTTTAGATGGTAAAAACAGATTTTTTTAAGAGGTTTCATATTGGCCAAGGTAATTTTTTCGATATCACTAATTGCGTGGATCACACAAAAAATGTTGTACAGTATACTCAAGCGATAAATAGCGAACTAAATGTAATAGTTAACAAATAGTACTATATGATTATTTACATATACGAGCAAGTACTAAACAATATGCATAATAAAGTTGAATAAGCCTTTTACGTAACAGAGTGAAGCTAAACTTCTTGTAATATGAAATTAATTTTCGAATAGTAATTCAATTTATTTCTTACATTTCGCAGATTTTTTTTAAACCTACGCGGTATCTATAAAAATATGTTTACGATTTATCCTGCGCTTTTGGTAAATGAAAATGTGAGAAAAACTTTCATATCTCTGAAGAACTTATACCCACTTAATACTTTAAGATATTTACTTACTGACGCGTGGGGAGTGTAATTTGCATATAGTTGTATATATAGTTTTCTGATATTAGTTACATTCTTTGTTTGTAAATTCAGAATAAATTCCCATGCAGCTTAAATCCGATAAAATATTACTTTATCAAAAAAAATGACACGACATGATCTCTTATCATAAGTTTACATTTCAATGTAACCACCATGCCATATTTGAAGTTCTAATTCAATTCTGATTTTATGATAAAATTATTTAATATTAGAGGCTCTGTGAATCCGTTGAAATTAATTTTATTCATATAAGTATGTGGGTGGAACCTCAAAAGCTCTGTACATCTTGTTGTTGCGTATAATATATTATATATAAAGAGTTAAGTAAGATGTAATATTTAAAATGACTCATGTCCATGAATTGTGTATAGTAAAGTAGTAAAGTCCTATTCATTTTTTTTGGTAAAAACCGTAGCGTATTTATAATATTAACTTAAATAATTTATTAATTTAGATATCATTTTCGCCTTCGAAAACTTAAATGAATAATTGATGGCGATAGGATTGTTGGGTGCATAGTTTGATGAACCGATCCGATTTGGTTATGATCGGTGTAAAAAAGTTGTCGGAGGAAAAAAAGAATGTATATTTAAGAGATGAAAATAGCATGTTACTAATGGTGCGCTTAAAATTACTGGAAATATGATTTATGAAATATTTTCAGTTTGACAAAAGTAATAATAACATTATTTTGTTATAATCCGCCATGAAGAATATATATAGAAAATATATATAATGCTAACTGTAGAGTGGACAATCCGTTTTCATACCGAATGTATCAGATATGAAAACGGATTGTCCACTCTACATTTAGCGTTATTCGCGGACTATAGCAAAATTATTCTATTATTACTTTTGTATTATGGATCTCTGCAAAGTAACGTCTAATTCTATAAATTATTTTCAGTTTGCTTATAAGGCCCATTGTTTTTGGAATCCCAACGGCCATAGAAAATAATTGGTTCTTCTTATTATGCCACCTGACCTTAGCCTACAACTTCGCGATGATCTGCGTAGGTCCTTATGGTACTCCCATGCATCATCACATTTCTGATCACGACTAGATACTGCAGTTCTCTCCATCGCCCGATAAGAGCTGTTATACTAACTAACTAAGTTATGAATTCACTCATAGTATTCAATGGTTATTCATGGTCATAATAAAGAAAGTCATACACCACATGTACATAATACAGTCAGCTATTCTAAAAATACAGATACATGTATTAACAGAAAAATTACTTTAGATGTATTTGTGATAGGCGCGTCATATATCCGATCTATACAGAAATTTCTGAAACCTAGATTCATAGAGAGCTCATAAAGCAGGAGAATACTCCCTTGAGCTTCGTTTAGCAGGTTATATACCAATGCTACAACTTCAGGCAAAAAATAATCATCTTGACACTTTTGAAACCCTATGTCATTTCTTAATTTTCGCGACATGAGCTATATCGGCAACGGATTAATATCAGGATGCTTTTATTTATTATTTGATTACGTGGTGATACTTCTGTCTGTGGCTCTTTGAAATTGTATTATGCATATATATTTGATTATTATATTTTCAGAAATGGTTACTGTAGTGTATGCGGATTGACGCGTGTAACGTACTTTGTACATTTATATACAGGACACATATATGTAACACATACATGAACATAGTCACACTAACTCACACTAGTCTCATGATGCACCACGTCAGAAACACGAGAGCCTTTGGTGAGAATTGTCGTGTAGTGACATGTTGTTACTTGTTAGTGCGTGTTTCAGCCTGTGCTACATTCATACAACATTAGTTTATAAACACTGCAGTTACTATCGGTTAAATACTCATTTTACGACTATACAAGTCCTTTATTTGAATTATAGTTAGGGAATGCTTGCCTGTATCCTAGCATTTGCATTGATTACTGGTTGAACACTGCTCCCAAAGTTCACTGACAAATTAAATTGTGTATATCCAAAATTTAAGTATAATCTTCCATACCAGTACTCATATAAGCTAACTAACTATTGTACCATAGAGAATATTAGCAAATACATTTATAATATTTATGTAAATAATATAAAAAATATATTTATGTTTGCAGATATAAATATTAAAACTTCTCTTTAAACCTCCTTTAGAAATATGCTCGTAATATCATAAATTAAACTTTAATTAATACATATCACGTGACTTTAGTTAATTTTGTACAATCACTATAAGAAGACTAAATTTTTTTTCTGGACTGTCTTACTGATCTTGGCACTAAAAAAACTAAATAAAATTATTTGTATAGAGAAGTAAAGGGAGTTTGGATTTCTTTTAATATGGCGCTATAAATAATGAAATATATTTATATTATAAATTTTATAAACTAATTTTACTATTTTGATAATTATTTTCTTTGGTTTATTTTGTTTTTTTATTCCTTAAAATACAGACAATGTAAGTTAAATAGTGCGTAAAATAATTGATCTTTTTTTCTAAACATGCTGATTATTTAAGTAATATACATATATGATTGATATATATAAATATATATTGTATACATAAATTTAGCTCTTTACCATTAAAATGATTACCACTATGTAAAGTTTCAAACTCCTTTAATTTCTAACCTCAGAATTTATGAATCTATAATAATAAATAACAAATTATTCTTATAGCATCCTTACGTAATATTTGACGGCACTTACGTATTTTGCTATGAAAATACTTTTACCGTAAAATTACAAGATTTTCTTCCTTTCCTTCGTTCTTTTGTAACAAGAAATGCATTGAACTGTCGGTAATTACAAACAATATATATGAATTATGGCTTATGGCGAATAATGTACAAATAGTATTGTTCATACAAATAATGCACGCAATAAAAGTCCGTCCATAATTTGAGTTACTATCGAATAGTAGTTTAACTATTTATATTGCGCATAATGTTATAATAGCAGTTAACAATTTTTACATAAAAATATATATTTACTTATTGTAAGAAACAACCCTATAGCTACCATATTTATAAAATATTTAACCCTATACAGAAAAAAAACATTTACTTAAACTTGTGTTTGCTTATGATATAGACAAGCATTTCCTGTTTAGGCATAATATAGCCTTCACATTCGTGATTCGAAATCGCAGTGTTACGCGATAATATTGCGTAGTTTTCTTGTATGAAAGCGCCTAAATTTAATCCATTATGCACGATTGCAATCTTAACACGGATCGACAATTTTCTCTCCTCTTCTACCAATATTGTATGTGAAAATTTCACGTGGATCGATGAATTTTACTTTATCGACAGCTCCTAATATTGTGTAGTAACATTTAAAGTATTACAATATTAATGATATGAAATATTCCCTGATTAATTTCGGTCAGTCGATCACAGTTATCGACTGTCAATTTCGAAATACCACAGTCATATAAGCGTAAGGTTGCGGTTCATCATATTGCATATATATGCAGATGCTTCCAAGCCAGTTACAACTTGTAAGAACGCATGACAATTGCATAGTCGAATCACGTAGGTCAATCATCAATGTGAAAGGTCTCTTAGTTTTGAACAAATTTTCATTGCACTCATTCGCCACTTAAAATTCTTGTTCGCCACTTTATAATCTCAATAATACATGATTGCTTAAAATTACAAATCCCCAATCTTTTAATGTTAGACATACTTAAAATTTGAAGTTGGGAATACCAGATTATTTAAAGTGATAATTGCTCCACAATTTCAAATTAAATTTAGGCATTAAGTGTGATATGGCTTGTCATCTTCAAAAGCTTTCAGAACTTAATATCGATGTTTTGTATAGTTATTAAGCAATTAAAAAATTATAAAATGAAACAAAAAAAACAATAGAACATTTCAACTATAGATAGACTTAATTTACGTCATACATTGTAAATAAATTCGAGTACTGAATCATGTATATATTATATATAATATGTCGAATTTTAATGGTTATTCGACTCCAACGATTGTTTAAGACGGAAATCTTGAATATGTAAAAATTATAAAAGATGCCTCAATTTTTTAAAATGAAAGTCACTTTTAAATCGGTACAGTCATTTTCAGATTACACAAACGTACACTTGACGTATAGATACTTTTGGCTTCTGTCGTATTAGTAATGATAGGAGAAAACATCTGAACGCATACACGTTTCATAAAATATGAAGTAATCTTAAAAATATTATAGAGTTTATTCCATTTGAGATGGTCTAGAAATAGAACAATTAAAACTCCATTCAGGGTGTGTACAGATCTTGCCTTACCTTTGAAGCTTTTGCGATAAGCGTATATTATGAATTTAGAGGAGATTGAATTTAACTTTAAAATAAGGCTCATTTGAAACTTAAGTATTGAAGAGATAAATCTATCAGTACTAGTATATCGTAGGTCCACTTCTTGATACAAATCCCATGTAACAAGCCCAATGGATCCTTGTAAATGAAAGATTCCCCAATGCTGTGGCTTCTACGGATAAGTCACTAGAATACCTTTGGGTTCATTGATTCTTCTACAAATATGAAGTTGTAGATTGTTGAAACTCATTAAAAATTACGCAAATTATTTAGCAAAACACACGATTCAACTATGACCTTTTAATGGCCAGCTGTTTTAGGATACGATGGTCGTATATGATAATTTTTCTATTGTCACTCACAAGTACACGTCGCTAACTTTTATTTGGCACATCATATTGTAAAATTCGATATTCTTTAGGGTAAAATTAATACGTAATAAATAGACTATGTATAAGTTTCGATTCTCCTAAAGATACATGAGATAATAATATCATAAAGTTAATAATAATCCAGATTGAATTTCCAGAGATCTATTTGAAAATAATGTTTATGTAAATAAGTCTTTATGAACTGTCGTTTTTCAGTACCGATCACTTTATTGTTAAATGTGCGTCTTGTTTGTAATAATTGGATCAGACGCCATTCTTGATATACACTGAATTATTCGCTAATATTTGAAAAAAATAAATAAATACGATATAGTTCGATAGAATTGTCCAATACAAGAAATATCTTTGAGAACTTTTCTAGGAAAATATCATGTTGAATTTTCACTAACATAACATTTTATCCGATTTTTATATATTTTTGTCATCATAAATATATATATATATATATATATATATATATATATATACTAATCTTGCAAATAAGATAGAAACGAGTAATGGGTCTGTCGCATTGTGCAATGTATGAGAAATTAATAGTAATTTCTTCTACAAAAGGAATTCTTCTAAAATTTTTTCTGTTATATTACTTAAATACTTCGATGTTATTTGATCTGTTAAAGGTGATGTCTGTATGTCATAATATGTAACAGAATACGTAATATCTTTGCTGAAACCAATCGTTACTGGACCCGATTATGAACATTGTTAGTGAAAGTACATATGGCTACTAAATTGTTTCTAATAAATGATAGATAGCGTCATACATAAATTTCTTGTGTTCCCCTGATGTAACCATATATACTTTTGCATTAGCTGTCGTCGACTGTTCCCATAGGTAACAAACCAGTGGCTAGCGTCGTACAAGTGTTTCCATCATTATCGCTTAATAATTCTATCCTTACTTCTACGTAGCATTAATGATGTATTAAAGAATCAATGTTGTATAATTTTTAATTATATCATTGTATTATTTTTTATTTAGAACTAATTGATTTTTAGTTAAATTATTTAATTAGTTGAATAGAGGTGGTTTCGAAGTTCGCGATGTTGTTTGCATGGTATGCGCATGATTGTTCATAATAATAAGCTAATCTGAGTATTTGTTTCACATCAGGCTAGTGAGATGTTATAAGTGTTACAATAAACCAAGTTAAAATGCTCTTTCATTATGTATTACTATTAAGAGATTATCGGGTCGAGGGTTATGTTAATATGAGTGAATATAATATAATATTATTTATTTTACAAATACAGCTAACTACATAAGTTAATTAAAAGTTGACAAATCGATGGCGTAGACATAAAGTCATGAGATTTTGAAAACCCCAGAGCTTTAAAGATTTAAGCAGATTTGACTATAAAATAAAATAAGCAGTCTATCGTGCGCGTTAATCTGATTTTCATAACAATTCATTATTTAGTCTTGTTGCGTTAGTATCTTTAAATTAAGGTAGCGTCGGACTATAAAAATATATTACCTTTGATCTTATTTCTAAATTCATCTCATTACAATAATTGTATCGTTAGTAATTGTTAATTTGTTCCAAAATTGTGTTCTATATGGTTAATTATAACCATAAAGAAAACCTAACAGCAGTATTATTTATTTATATACATATTTACAAGACTTCGATTGTCAATAACTTTATTAAACATCAATATACACGAAATTTGTAGATTAAACTTCAAACATAATTTCAAAGTTGTTTTTCTTAAACTTTGTCAGATTTTGTCACATGACCTGTAAATCCTTTTTCATCTTTCATACAGTCTGCAATTGTATAATAAGTTTTTTGAATAGTTGCTTTTAAATTTTATAAATACTAGTAAAATCCCGCGGTTTCACCCGCGTACATACCAATCTCATGGCAGTGGAAAGTCTACTAATTCGGACTATAGATTAATTTTTATATATAATAATATATCATCAATAGTTACCGACAGATTTTTATGACTAATTTTTTACACTTTATTACATTTTGATCACGGATCCCAATTTTTTTTAAATGTAATAAAGCCTATTTTGCTTAGTAAAGATGCAGCTTTCCAATGGTGAAAGTATTTTTGAAATCGATCCGGTAGTTTTTGTGTGAAAATATTACAAAAATACATACAAACTTTCCTCTTTATAATATTAGTATAGATAATACTAGTTACTCTTAAATTTATTAGGGGAATAGTTAAAATTGGCTGTGGTATTTTAATGTAGAAATTGATACCAAAGTCCATTGATATTTTTTTTGTAATTTTCTAAGTAATTTTCAACCAACAGCCACAAGCTGTTTTCGGTTTTGCCTTTGTCTAGCGATCACAATTTTTTTTGTGTAAAAAATATTGTTAACTGTAAATATAATTTAATATCCTTCTTAAAGAATGGTGTATTTTTTTTTGATAAATACAATCTTCTTAATATCTCTTAAATCATGACACGGTATGCATTTAGTTTGGTGTGTCTAAATACATATATACAGTCGAGGCTACGTCTGCGTCTCGTTCAATTTATGTGTACCAAAATTTATAAAAACTTATATAGAAACAAGAAATATAAAATAATGTTACAACGTTAACTAGAATTTTAT
Organism: Morpho achilles; assembly: GCA_947086495.1. Taxonomy (NCBI): domain Eukaryota; kingdom Metazoa; phylum Arthropoda; class Insecta; order Lepidoptera; family Nymphalidae; genus Morpho; species Morpho achilles. The sequence goes on along the minus strand of CAMTZB010000022.1, from coordinate 7,813,269 downwards.
CTGATTATAAAATATCGTCTATGCACTATTATCTTGAAACATATTTGTCAACTTTTTAATATCTTAGTGTAATAAGAGTGCAATTCTTTCTCACGTTCAGCATTATCACTGTTTCACCAAAGAATTATATCGCGATGTTCGTACATTCACTGTAAATGAATATTTTCTTGAAAATAATATTACTTTTCTTTCGAAGTAAATATATTCTTCACATTTAAAAGTTTACGATAATCGATTAAACTGTTTTATGAATGAAAATATGAAGACAAGATATTTTTCAGTTATTATATTGCGCTCATATTAACCTGCCGATTCGACTTAGATGTAAGCAATGTGTTTATGAGATATACACCTTAATAAAACTATCCTATTAAATATACGAATATTTGCTCTTAGAAACTCTCTCTCGATTATTTAAAATTAAACCCATGTAAAACTATACAAAAACATGTTGTATAGATAAATATTTTAAAGTGACAAACTTCTAGTAAGTAGTGTAACTTCTATGAAAGATAAATTGACAATTAGCAGTATTCTAGTAAAGTTTATGAAATTTGAAATAATGAATTTCTAAAAGCAAATTATTAGTTTTAACGATAAGTCTAGATGTCTGTTAAAGAGTGTAGTTAACATTAATAGCAATCTTATAGATAACACAAATTTTCAAATAGACTTTTCTTACGTAAAAAAAATGGCATCTTGATTGCAAAAGATCATCCATAACTAACATTATATATTTTTGAATTCCTGTTAGTAGTATTTTTAACAATACATTCTTTGCAAAATTATACTGTCTTATAAAGATCTAATAGAATGATCTAATAATGTTTATTTGATGATGCAAAATTGTTTTCTCTTATTCATAAACATCTCAAAGACGTAATATAGTGTAAATAGGATCAGAAAAGTTCTGTACTTAAGTAAAGTGTTCACAAGTTATCAAATGCGGATTATCTTTCACTTGAATTGTAAAATTGTATCTGACTTGATGGATGATCAGCACATGTTTGTAATGCCAAGAAATCCTAATTCTGGAGCGTCTATTCTATCTTTTATTAAGTGCGATTGTCAACAAACGAGCCACATAACATCACTGCGAAGTATTCAAGACAGACAACAATTTTCTTTTATATATATTTACTGTATTATTTGTTTAGGTAAGGTTTCCTACATTTCTCAAGTAATAGCTGAATTGTTTAGCGTAGTTTTCCAATATATCCAAATTTTCGGTTCTTATATGTATATGATATTTAAATGGCTGTGTTACCTAAATGTCTATTTCATCTTAATATGTTTTAATTGCCTAGTCTAAATGTTCGTCATCTAAGGGCCGGCGTTGACTGATCTCGCAATACGGTACGTCACTGCGGGGCATGCTTCGGCAGTCGACTTCATGCCGCGGCTTGGCGACGTATACTGGAACATGCCGCGACATGTCGTAGCGCAGACAAACCCAACCCAAACATTTTATGCTTCTGGACTGAAAAACTCACCGTTCTCAAAGTTCATGACAATTTATTTAGATGTCACGATCCTCCGACCTACGTGGCCAGCGGGTCACGGTGGTACGTCGGGTCAATAGGTAGATATGAAACGTGGCATGTCATGGCATGCCACGGTAAGATTGTATCGAAATAAAGTAATATGATTTCTAATCTCATTGAAATAAGAATAAAACAAAATGTTATGTGGTCGATGTTGTTTAACGCACTTAATATATTTAGAGGATTAGGGTATAATTTAAGAGAATATAGTATTAAAATGTTATACTGCACTAATTACTAATTGTTCACTCTGATTTGATTGTGCGCAATTCTCACTTCACAAAGGAGCGTCTCCAGCTGCTTGTTTAATAAAAAGAATCTAGCTATTTGCTTTGTTATTGTTATTGAGAATTGAAAAATTATAAATTATTTAATTTCGTAAATTGTAAGTTTTTTTTTAAATATTTTATTTAACACTTATTGTTTCTTCCATGCGATTTAAGAAAGTGGCAATACAAATAAAGCTATATGAAACAAATTTCTTTTATTATAGTTCTAGTGATACCCACGACATCGATTGTTATGCTGAATAATGCGATATATAATTTTTCCTTGTTCCCGAAATAATTTATTTATCCTTTATGTTACAGTGTTTATGTATATACGGTGTGTGTATTACATTTCATATTTCACATTTGTTGCAAGTTATACCTATTTATACAGTGAAAATTGATCATTTACAAAAAAAAATTTGGATTAAAAACCCAAAATACACACTTTTATAGCACATCAAACTAAAAAGTGAAAAAAAATTCTTAATAGTGGTAAAATAAATATAATGAACGAAAAATATTAGTATTATTGTGAAAAGGTAAGTCGACCCGCCGTGTGGTATCTGGTTAAGTAGAATAGACCCCTCTTTCTTACCGAGATGTCGTAAAATACGACAGGTAAGTTGATGTGAGGCAGGCGGCCAGTCGTAAAATATGTAGCCAAATTATATGATAACATGTACCGACCCCACTTAGAGTGGGATAAGGGCAGGAAGATGATGTTGATTTTTATTTATTAAATCCTTTATTACGTTTAACTTATTAGTATTAGTAAGTATATAACTCATTGACAATGGGTAGGGCAAATAGTGCGAAGACATGATAAGCGTCGGGATACTAAGGTATATGAGTGAAGTGAACGCAGCGTTGGTAGATCACTCAGTAGGAGAAAGGAGAATAATAATCAAGGAGCAGTGATCATGGTGGCCGGTTTAGGGCTGTGAAAAACCCTTAATCAGACCTATATGCAACAGTGGAGTATCATAACCTTACCTATCAGCCTTAAATTTAAAATAAAAAGTTGAATAAACAACCTGCACGAAGTATAAGTCGCATACCACGGTGTATAATTACAAATAATAAAAAACTAAAAAAAAGTTATAATATTTCGAAACTCATCACCGATGCGATGGACGGACCAAGTGACGGCTGCCTTAGACTGTCCTCTTAACAAATGTACCAGGAAGGCAGCCGTCCGAAAAGAATGGCGTCGAATTGTCAAGCGTGCCACCAACCCTGAACTGACGACCACGACCGCTCTGCCAAGAGTGTAGCGATCAAGAAGAAGAATTTCGAAACATTATAACAACAAAATCATGAATTAAGTATAGATAAACTTAGTAACAATCATAATAGCATATATAAAATACAAAATCATATTCTAATTGATACTTATTATAATAAACACATAGGTATATAAAATTAATGATAATACCTAAATATAATTATGTTGTTTTAACCTAAGTTTGTTTCGCGTTAAATCGCTTAACTAATTTCTTTTGCAAAAATCAATATCATCTACTCTTTTTTAAGTAATAATTGAAAACAATTTTTGTAAATTAGTGGGCCAAATATTGGTGTTTAATTTTAAGTTGATTATTATGTGATAATGTCATAGTAATTTTGTTGATTTACTTATTCGTGTTTTGTTATTGTTTTAGATTTCCACAACCTTTCTATTAATGAAATGATTTGTTGTTTTATTTTAAGACCTTTATCCATAACTAAATTGATTACTATATTGACCACTATGAATAAACGGATGTAACCTTTGATATTTTGAGAAATGCTATTTATAACATAATATAAACTAAGAACTAAGAAATTTAATGAATTAATGAAATGGTTGAATTTTATGTACATTCATATATGTAAATTTGGTCGAAGACTTAACTAATTCCATGGTATGTTGACATTATCATGATTAGTTCATAACATAATAGGTTATGTCATCAAGCAATATAATAAGCATTGACACAGTTTAGAGCTAAGTTATTTTTCACACAAGATTTCTCTTATATGAAAACAAAATCTCGTCTGTAATTTAATAACTTAAACAAAATAATCAAAGTTTAATTAGAAGACCTTCAAACTCATATAAGGAAAAAATATTTTGTCTTTTTCTTACGTATTCAAACAGTGTTGTGTTAAAACGGGACAGTAAACTTTCCTTTAACATTTTAAAGAGAGGGTAGGTAGGTGGTAATTTATTAATGACTGTATATCGATATTAAACGTGCATTTTACTTATTGTATATACATTGTGTGTGCATTCTATATATTCACCATACAGTTCTATATATTCAGTATACAATTAACATAAAGTTTTAACAAAAAAAAGTATTATTAAATTTATTCTACTAAATGTGGGTAGAAGGATTTCTGCTAAAGCGAGACAGAGATAAGCCTTTTGATTTTCATATCTAAATATGTTTTCGTGGATATTAAACTAATAATAAATAAGTGCATTCTTTATACAACTTTATAAAACAGAAAAGTAATAATAGTTCATAGACGATATATTTTTTATAAGACGTACAAAATAGCACTTTTTATACAAATAATTTTTACCCATACCAAACGGTATATAAGGACATCAACACGTACGCACAGCGCATTTGAACGTGTGCAGCCAACGCATAGGTAAGTGCTTCAGTTTATTTGGAAGTAGTGACTTGTTTCTGGAATTTTCCAAACCTATATAATTATAAATTTTTGATTTCAATTGCAACATTGGATGTTCCTTAATAATATAATATAATTATGAATTACTACATTCTTTTACGCATTTACATCGAGTCAAAATAACGTGGTTCCGCCATTTTGTAATTAGCCTTCCTGTAAATTATTTAAAGTATTTTATTCAATTTCAGTAAATATAGCATTTAACTTTAATACCACGCCTTCATATTCAATGATATTTTAACGATAACACGTGCCGGTCAGCCATTTGCAAGGGCAACATGATTATGGAAACGTGGGCGAATATGTTATAAAGGCATAATTTTGAATTGTTTTATTATAATAATGATGTTTAATGTAGATATTTAAATATTTTTTTATTTTCTAGAAGCCGGCGTGTTCGCTGCAAATGCTCTGCTAATGGGTAAGTGAATTTTTATATCATAGTTTAGTAGAATCCAACGTTAAGATCACTGCTGATTTAATTTTAATTTCTCAAGTTTTTGTACTCATATTGCAAAATGGTGTTAAAAGTTTATTATGTTTTTAATTTCTTTGCGGTTTAAAATAACTCACGTTTTCTATCCGTGTTTTTTTTAATACTTTTTTTTGTAAATCTACCGCATAATTTTTTCGTGAGCACGTGTTTTATTATTATACTTCGATTTTCGATTCAACTACTTTTTAATGAAAATCTTTTTGTTTTTATACGATCTATTAATAGAGAAATCTTTCGAGTTAATTTTTTTTACCTCTGTATTTTGAAATTTGTACCAAGCAGACTTGCACATTCGCATTTGAGTAGCGTTATATTTGTACCGTCTATGTAATTTTTTAAGAGAAAAGAAAATAAGTGAAAGGCAGTTATTTTTTTTTTTCGTCCGGCTCCACACGAGGTTTTCAGGATGTACTCGACGGTAGTAGTGCTCGTGCATTTTACGCCCTCGACGATGATTTTGCGCTCGCCCATCCTGCACTGCAAATTAAAAAAAATAGGTTCACAGAACATCGACGTACACTATTATTAAATTACTTCTTTTGCGTCAACTTATATGTTAAATTACCTTCATTTATGTACTATGCGGTTTTTATTTGTTCTAGAAATATTATTTTTACTCCTGTATGTAAGCCCGGTATACGAGCCAAAATCGGCATCGCCCAAAGCATCGTCATCCCAACTTAATAGTCTTTGAAGTTTCAATTATTATTTTATGAATTTAAGTATTTATGTGTATTATATTTAACAAACTTTACTTGCAATTTAGTTCGGGTTAACTTAACTGATACCTTATATATTGTTTTTTATTCTTGATTTTTTTTTTATATTTATTATTATTTTAAAGTAGAAGAAAGTAAATAAGTATTTTATCAAAGTTATAATCTAGCCATAATGCTACCTAATTTAGTAACCTGTTACTATCCTTCTGCTGTACATAGAACTTCTCTCTCCACTTTTGTCTTGTAATAATTAACCTAATGTAAACTTATATTTATAACTTACTACATTTTGCCTTACTTTACTTACGCGTGAACTGTTGTCGCGTGATAGATTGATAATAATTGACGCTTTTTAGTTTCATCCTAACAGGATTTCTTTACCCTATATGTTATTCAGGTGTGTAGGGAATATTTGTGCCAAATTCATTGATATTGTTTTAGCGGATTCGCCACGAAAGAATAACAAACATAAATTGATACTCACAAACTTTCGCATTAATAATTTTAGTAGGATTAACTAAGAACAGGTCCAGCTAGCAGGTCTTTCTTACTATTACCGAAGGAATAACGACCTTTTTATCTTATATCTTAACGCGGTATATAAGCCGCAATTGTATTAATTTTCATCGACAGTGCTACAGCGAATAAGCCGTGAAAAAGTAACAGCCAGACAAGACTCTGTTTATATTGCGTCTTGCAGGGTGCGGCCTTCACCGCCATCCCAACGGCCGACCAACGTCTAATGCCCCAGTCGCCGTTGTTGCCGACGCTGCCACGTCCAAGGGCGCGCAATTGGTACCGCTGGCTTCAGTTGAGTCGCGATAAGAACGACTTTTTTTATAAAAGTGAGTATCCAGATCTAAAAATCTATGTGTTATGTATACATTTATATGCTTTCTGGACACACACAAACACTTTTTTTAGCACGTTATTTACGACTTTTTTTTTATAAAACTGTAAAAGTTGTTCAAAAATTTCTTAAAATTAACTCTATTTTTATGTTCAAAATTTCAATTCGGAAAAAAATTTGTGACACTGATTTCCACGGGGTCGAAACTGCTGGCAACTAGTTTTAAATATTTTGATGTATTTATTTTGTTTCAGATGACCCCATACGTAGAAGAGTAAAAAAAAAAATCCGGACTTTATCCCACCTAGACAGTGTATATCTGTGATAACTTGTACAGCCATCGAAAGTGATGTTGACAATTCCATTTAGTTGTAGTATAGTAGGATTAAGACTATTTAATTATTTAAAAAAGCGGGATAACACGCTTATAGGTTTATTAGTTTTAGTTAGTTTTTAAATATTAACAGAATCGAGTTACCTGATTACGTATAAGATTTTTTGTGTATATATTCAGATTTTTGCTTTTAGGATTAAGTGTTAAAATAAGGTAAGTTTAATTAGTTTACTTTTATTCTAAGTTTACTTTTAATAAAGGACTGAAAGGACCTGATTAGTTTTATATTTGTCATTCATTGTTTTTGTTTAATTGGTAGGATTAGGGATTAAAAATACGGTTTATTTAATTTTTAGGTTATTGTATATATTGTTTTTTTTTTGTATTCGTTATTGGGCGCTACGTGTACATATTTAATTTTTAAGAAACTATGATAAATTATAGTTATTTATTTAAAAGTTGATTATCATAGATTAATATAAAAAGTAGTACCAAGTTAGGTTAGTTTTAAAAATCACATTTCACATAGGTAAATCTTACTGAGGTGGGCATTTAAGTGAGTGCCACAATAAATCTTAAGAGCGAAGATGATACTCGTCTATTTATCTTTGTCTTATCATAATAAAACTCCTTTTTAGACGGAGTTTAATTTTCTTTTTATCATATGCTTGTTAGAATTAAAATGTTAAAATAAGGTAGGTTTAATTGTTAAAGATTTCATTGTTTTTTTCGAAACATTGTTTTTTCACTTTAAAATACAATATTTCGAGATAATGTATTTTAGTTTTAATCTTAGCTTACTATTATTATTACCTTGGATTTGAGATTTTGACCTTATATGGCTAGTTATATTAGTTCATAATATTATTAATTAACTTTTGTTTTGCTTCTTTTAAGAGTAAAAATAATAACATTTTAACAAATTGACTATGCTGAAATTGTATATATTTTTATTTTCCGACTTCTTTCAATTGATGGAAACAAATTCAAAGATACATTGGTATTGTAATTACAAATATTGAATGCCTTAAAGGCTTAAATAAATTTATTACCGCCTATATTAGGTCGAGCTTTTTATATATGACCAATGTTTTTTTATTTTATAACATAACTTAGTTTTGTCATCATATTACATCTCTCAAGTGCTCTTTTTGTTTGTACATTATTTTGCGTTACCACCGTATTGTTTATTAATTACCACTATTACAATGCCTAGGTGCTCTTCCGATCAGCTCCTTTATGACAATACTTATTGCTATCACCGGACAGAGTCCAGGGCATTAAGTTATGGTTACATACCGTTTCTAAATTGCCGAAACTGTTTGTGATATAACTCTGTTTTAGTAGACCAGGAGATATCATAATTTTTGCGGCAAATATTGTCTTATTACCAGGATTATTTTATTTTGTCTAAATTATCACTTCTTTTGTATTTTTTTTGCGTTTTTTGTATAAAAATGACAAGTTGCTTTTCTTTGTTTATTCTTTCGTTTACCTTTGTAGTAGCTTTTTACGAGTACAGGCTATTAGTTAACCAGACCACTTTAACCAATTGTAAATCAATAATAAGAAACAAGAATCTTTATGTTAAGTTTTTTTTGTAACTATTAAGAAAATAGCAACTTCAATTTTGGTTATAAATTCATTTGGAAAGTTATTTTTTGTTTGAAATAAATATAATATATTAATAAATACTTTTTGGTTATTTCCTCTTTTATTTCTTGCCCATCACAAATAGTGTTTTCCGAGACGAAATATATATGCTGCGTAATAACAAAAAATCATATTTAATAGTTGGTGGTATATGTTTTTTAGTTGTAAGGCACCAGGCTCATAATGAACATGTACTTAAACTAATCTAAGTACGTGGTTGACCGAGCCTTGCTCAGTAATTTTTTACAAAATATAACTTGAAAAAAAAAGAGAATAATAGGATAGGTGGGGCTCGATCCTAGGTATTTTTCTTTCTCGAGCCCAACCGTTCCCCGAATAAGCTACGCTGACTTGACATTTAACGGAAAAAATGGTATTTTATATACATATATCCAATGTAAATTTTAGTATTTCTTTAATGGCCAAAAACAGGGATTAAACGAATTTTTTAAACATAACCTAGCTAGATCGATTATTCTCCCCCAAAACCTGCAAGCTGAATTTGAGGAAAATCATTGTAGCCGTTTCCGAGATTCAAAATACATACAAAATTAACTCATTTAAATATTAAAGATTGTATATTTGTCAAAAGTATTCACCTAGTTTCTAGTGCTTTAAGCTAGTGTCAAAATTCTAAATGGTAGCTTATGTAATAACATAATAATTCTACTGACAAAAATTAATAACAGTAAAAGTTAACATATGACAATTGAATTATTCGACAAGTGCTTGAACCGGTCTATTTCATTAAATAATATTTTTAATTAAATTTAAATTAGCAGACCTTCCTAAGATTTCTATAAAAAAATTATTTAATAATTTATTTATTTCACTTCATCAAGTACATATAATTGATTAATAATTAAACCAATACATATGGAGAGTTTGGCTTGAGACGCAGTGAAAGTATCTTGTGTCTTGACGGATTTTTCCTTAATAAACAATAAATAAGATCCATGCTTTACTAAGTTATACATGCAGTGCAGTATCTTTGACTGTGGTCGTTGCAGTTATCATATCGCCAGAGTTCAAGACCTCTTGCATATGGGCTTTATCACCACCCATCAGTGTCTCGCACGACTGGTCTTAGTGAAGTGAATCAATTTATAACGTGTTAATATCAGTTGCACCCTGTCGCACTTATTAATTAGATGCAAACCATACCTATTACGGACTACAAGAACGAACGAGAGAACAACATATATGGTATTTGCAATGCTGGCATCTTTTGTTTACCTCAATACTTTAGATGTTTATTGAATAATTTCATAATGAAAAACATATAATGCATTTATATTGAGGTTTCACTAAGTTGCATTCTAAATTATATCTATTTAGCTATGCCCAAAATTCAACGTACGTCTCCCTCGTCACCCACGAAACTTAATAAATCACAGTCGCAATTTGATTCGAATATTCCACAGAAAACAGATGTAGTTACTAATCCCAAGAAACGCCCTCGAAGTGAATCCTCTCCAATAAACGAGTTTTTGAATTTTAAAACTGAGTTTAAGCAGGAAATTGAAAAATTGTTTACTTCTTGGAGTAATAGTCAAACGGAATCAATTACACAATTGATTGAAAAACAAAACTCCTTGTTAAATAAGTTAATTACGGAGGTTACTGAAGTCAAAACACAAAATTCTGAACTTCAAAAAACACTACTTGATTGACTTGATTACTTGACTTGTATGTTTCTGAGTAATTACCGAATGAAGACGACAGGAGCCAAACAAATTCTAATCAAGTCGGAACTAAGTCTATCAGAACTGCTTAAAAGTGAATGACTAGAATTTATGCTTTGTACTGCTTGTAATTAAATTAGAATGTTTAATTTTTCAAATCTGTATGCCTTTACTTAGTATACTATACGGCACCACATATCTGAACTATTCACAAACATACCTCACATGTTAATAATAAAGAAATATTATATGATATTTATTTATTAACACCGTTTCTTGAATTATTTGTATTATCTATATATTTATGAAGGAGACGAAACAAATAAACGTTAATATTAATATTCTAAATACGAAAATGTGTTTTTCTTTTTCTCATTTTTAGAAGAACAAAAATCAAATTCAAATTCAAAATATTCTTTATTTGAGTGAACTTGTAAACAAGTGCTTTTGAATCGTCAACTGTCAAAGAAGTCTCGAGGTGTGGAAACAGTTTTTTTTTTGTGCAGACTCTGAGTTCATGGCCCTAGGATCTCAACTAAAAACGACATAATGAGCGATGTATAATAATAAAAATTTAATGGAAATCTATAGATAATCGAGCTGCGAGCGATCGATAAGTTCATACCTTATGTCATTTATATATTTTTACAATAATTTTTAAATTTAATCTATCGTGAGTAGCATTCATAGTTAATGTATAGAACCGGCTATACTCACGTCTTATTCTGTTGGGTTAGCCCGACTAGTTACGAACCCATCACGGGTATTATGTTATGTTAGGGGTTATTCATGAGCTCTTTACAGGACATTATCGCGGCGGGAACTGCGTACAGCATTTACTAGCAGCAGTTATTTACAATAATTGAAATATTGAAAGTTAAAAAACAGGAAATTTGGAACAGCATATAGCGGGGATGGTGCTGGAGACGTATGCTTCGTATACCATGGACAGCATGTATGAATAAATCTATCCTGGACCAACTGCGCATACGGACTCGGCCATTTAACATCTGCTATCAAAGGATCCTCAGTCACTTAGGTCATATCGCCCGTCGACAGCCTGACAGCCTTGACAAGTTGGTTGTTGTAGGCAAGGTGGAGGGAAAAAGACCTTGCGGGCGATCGCCTACACGTTGGTGTGACCAAATATCCACCCTTACTGGTCTGTCTATTACAACCGCCTTGAGGAATGCTGAATACCGGTTCCGGTGGAAAAAGTTTATTGAAAAAGTCGCACAGGACTTTCAGGAACACGACCTTCAGCAATGAAGATAACGACCGAGAAGAAGATAGCGGGGATAGCGTATCAACAGCAAACGTGCCATTGATAGCACATAGCTCAATATTTTTGGCAGGGAACCAATCACAAAATCCATGAAGCTATCAGAAACAACAGAACTACCCGGGTGATCTAATCCGCAACAAGAGAAGCCGTTCTAATTTTACAATAATTAAAATAAGCATGTAGTTAAAACCAAATATACCTTTTGGCATTAAATAAAGGCAAATACCACTTAATATTTTCATTATTTTCCCAAAATCGGAGTCACTATTTTCCCTAAGTTAAAATTATTGATGGTGGTCTTCATGGAGAGGAGAGGCCTAAGTCAAGCCGTGAGAAACTACCTAACATTATACTTTGGTTTTAAGTGATATGAAATTCAATAAAATACTGTGTACTGCTGTCTAACAAGAGATATTGTAGTAAGTTTTAAGTTGCGTAATCGTTTATGATCTATATCTTATTGACAATACGCTTCCTTCTTTTAAAGGTGCAGAACATCATAATATAGGTCATCGATAAGGAAAAGCCATTTCCATTATTATTACTTTTAACATAACAATGATGTATTGTAACTAACAATGTACGTTTATTATTATGCAAAAAGAAACCATTCAAAGTGGTTATTTCTAAATATAATCGTCACATAGAAAACAGTGATTTGATATCATCCTGTCAGATATATCTCATATGTATAATAGATTACGTTATTTACGTAAGAACGAGATCAAGTGTCACCCTTTTCACCTCAGTATCGACAGCTACTGCGCAAATTGTTGACAAATTATGTGCCTGTATAAAATTTCTAATTTTCGTGCATACTGTAAACTATATACTCCACACTAATACTCTAAATATGAAAATCTGTTTGTCTAGCTAATTGCCACTTTCATGGCTGGTCCACTGGAGCGATTGGTAAAATTTGGTTCTATTTCTAAGAAATATTTTATTAAACAGACATACAGTATAAAAAAGCCTGAAACGAATAGTGATGAGAAGGCGATAGGGTCTTAGAACTATTAAACTTGTTCGGCATTTAACATATCCTATGAATTCTCCCTTTTTAATTACGTCATTGGCAAATCACGTCAAAAATTTATTGGCGCCCGGATATTTCAATTCACGCCTCCCTGGTAAAGGAAACACGTTACCCAACGGACTATCACAGCTTTCATAATAATAATAATAATAAAGCCATTTATTCCATATTTCTAAGTTCCTCGTACATTTCAAATGTTGTTATTAAGTAATTAGTAAATTTTCTTATTATATGTTAGTATGGTTAGTCGATTTCGTTTGAAATATGGACCCCGTTATGGGTAAAGGCCTCCTCCAGTACTTTCTATTTGCCTCTCTCCTTGCCTATGTTTAGCCAATCATTTCCTGCAACTTCTGTTATATCATCAGCCCACCTTCTACTTGGTCTGCCAACGTTCCTTTTCCCCCCTGGTCCTTTCCATCGTGTCGTCTCTAATGTCCATCTTTTATCCATGTATCGTGATATGTGTCCAGCCCAATCACAGCTTTTAAGCATGCATAATTTTCTCATATTTTAATCACCTCACCAAACCCTCGTTGGTGTATATCGTCATTATTTGCTACATAACAATAACTTTAAAATATATCTAAAGTATACGTCTTGGGGTGACCTATATTTCAGGATGTTTACGCAACTTCATATTTACCGTCGTAGAACACAGTACGAGAATATATTTGTAATTCAGATATGTAACTTTCCACCGGTGATGTTAGTGCGTCATTGCATATTAAATGGTATGAAAATCATAGTGTGAACACCCAGGATTTCATAAAACAGAGATAGAGTCAAATTAGTGAAGCATTTTTAAACTGTTATTTATAACAGTGAACCCCTTTATAATATAATAATAATATAATTATATAATATAATAATATTATATAATAATTTGATATTTCTCTAGACCGCCCTTTCCCCGAATAAACTACGCTGAATTGACATTTAACGGCAAAAATAGTGTTTAATATTAAATGTAAATTGTAGTATTTATAAATGCCCCAAAACAGGGCTAAAACGTTTTTTTTTATAAATAAAACCTAGCTAGATTATATACAAACAAAACATTTCAGGAAAATCGTTGGAGAATTGATTGCGAGATATATATATATATATATATATATATATATATATATATATATATATATATATATATATATATATATATATATATATATATATATATATAAGTTAACTAGCTCATTTAAATGTTAAAGATATTGATGTGTCATTAAAATACACTATTCGTATCCGTAATCGTTATATTTTAATCTCCTTTTTATTTCTCAACGGAAATATCCAGTCCCTTTATGCTTAGATCTAGAGGCCCGCGACATTCTCAAGGTCCTCGGTCTAACTCGTAGAGGGTCTACGCTTTTCAGTGCGGAGTTCCTAATCTAGAGTGGGTGATTTTAGCGACCACCAGTTTTTCGTAATATAACATTTTAAATATTATTTCGACTCACTTCGAGTTCGCGACACGCCGAACTACTACAGTAATTTAAGTCAGTAAAAAATACTACGAAAACGGAAAAATTTAAAGCTTTCCTTGCGAGCGCTAAGTAAAAGTTCAAAATTATTTAAAAATCATGTATTACAAAATAGTTACCTCTAACAGTTCTAGATAAAAGTCATCGACTGCATATGTCTAGCTTTTAAGGTAAAACTTTAACTATTTTTATGGTTATCTGAATACTATATTACGGTTTTATATTACGGACTTCATTCATAATATTAGTACGTTACTAAGGATAAGAGTGTAAAATGGCGATTTTAAATTGTTTATCTATTCCTTTTTTGATCTCAGACTAACATAAACAAAATTAAGTAGAATACGTATAGCTTACAAATAAAACATGTAGATAAATTATCTGAATAAGTCCACAGCGTGTTGTAATATTTATGAAGACCATCATTAAAGAACTTCAGAACAAAGAGCAACGATAACACTTTCAGGTCTGAGGGAGTGGTGTTTACATTGTAGACCAAGGATGATGTATGGAAATGTTTTTTCTAACCCGTCACCTCTAGTCTCCGTATAAGTGCAATTACCATATATATTTAATTTTCATCTTCATAAGATAATGATCTTCTACAACAATACCAACCATACGACAATAAAACCAGCAGCCCAACAACCGCTGTATCATTTTTAATCAGTATTCAAACCGATCTTCAACTCACAACGTTACTATTAATAATATAATTGTGTTATTTAAAGGCTTTTAATTCAAAATAATAGCGACCTGCGAAAACAGTGCTTGGAAGAGAGAGCTATTCACTCCTAAATACGATTGTATTTTAAAACTACCACGATGACGCGATACCCGGCATCATACAACGATAGGAAGAAATTTTTATTGAAAAGGAGATGTAAGTTTCATTAAATATTTTCCGTTAACGGCATCATGGATTGCCATTTTCTATTAAGTCTGTTGCTTTAATAGAAAACTTTATAATGCTTGTACCTTTATACGGGTTTTACTTAAAAAAAAAACTTTGCAATGGTAACGCGTATATTTCATCCAGCTATTATGGCTTTTTGTGTGATTTTGCATCGCTTAATTTACGAGAATTAGTCGTGTCTAAATCTTTAATATTTAAATGTGTTATTCTTGTATGTATATATATGTATATTTTCGGAATATCGAAAACGGCTCCAACGATTTTCCTGTAATTTAGCTTGTAGGGGATTTGGGGAAGGGGTGGCTCCTAATTGGTTAAGTTAGGAGTTAGGATTCATTTGAATTTTTTTTTTAAAAAGTCTTTTTATCCTTGTTTTCGGGCACTGCAAAAATAACCTACCTGTTGAATTGAAAGCAAATTATATTTTAATTGTCAAACGTAATGCTGTGAAAGCCGAGGTTTAACGGACGTAACAAAAAAGTTTAAAAACCCAGGATCGATTCCACGTGTCATCGGCGCTTTCTTTCTTTTTTTTACTTACATTTTTTTTATATCTTCTACAAGATTACCGAACAGCAACAACAACAAGCAAGCAAGCAAGGTCAACCAGGTACTTAAGTTTATGGGAAATATGTGTTATTTAAAAAAATATATTTTGATTTCCACTAGTGAGCGCTTTACTTAAATGTAGAAGATTAATTTTTAAATTATAAATGATTATTTGTGAAAATAAAGTATGTTTTAAAGGGTTAACAGAATGACATTGAGAAAACTGTAAACAGCTTTGACAGTTTATCGACGGTGCCTAGGTGTGGAAATCCGATGAATAAAATTGAATTGATCAGTATTATCATATTTTGTAGGTCGTTTCATAATTTGTATTCGCTACCTACCAGACTCAGTATTAACGCCATGTTTTCCAGTTAGTGATATTAGAAGTGTGATTTCCTTTATTTTAATGCTTATGTTTAATTTTGTAGATATTAAACTATTAAATAAGCTCTTAATGTCAGGAAATAGAACGAATAAAGTTAAGTATCTCGGAGACCATGCTTTGCTCGTTATTTTTTTTGCGATAAAAAAAAAGATGAAACTTGAAAAATAAAGAAAAGATAATCCGGCAATAGCCGTGTGGTATCCGGCTGAGTAGAATAGTACCACCCTCTTTTCTTACCGAGGTGTCGTAAAAGGCGACTAAGGTAAGTCGACCCGCCGTGTGGTATCCGGCTGAGTAGAATAGACCAACCTCATTTCTTACCGAGGTGTAAAAGGCGACTAAGGTAAGATGACCCACCGTGTGGTATCCGGTTTAGTAGAATAGACCACCCTCTTTCTTACCGAGGTGTCGTGAAATACGACAGAGGTAAGTTGACGTCAGGCAGGCGGCCGGTTGTAAAAACGCAGCCAAATCATGTTACAGCATGTTTATAACATGTTGTGCCGACCCCACTTAGAGTGGGATAAGGGCAGGAAGATGATGATAATCCGGCAGGTGGGGCTCGATCCAGGGTATTTTCACTTCAAATAACAGATATATATATTTACCTGATGTGTGAACTTTATAAGGGTGTCACAGATTCAAATTCCGGGCAGGCAGTAATTAGTTTTTCTATTGGAGTATGTGCCTATTGTTATTGAATTACTTACTAATTATGAAATGATGTAAGTCATAAAAACTTGTTCGGCGACTTATATATTTTAATCAGGTGATATATTATTAAAATTATAATACAACACATATATATAAATTCAGACATCCAAGTGACTGAATTGTCTGTTTTATTATTAATGCAATGCATTTAAAACCGCTCTTTCCCCTAATGTTTTATATCCTAACACTACACCAAAGTTTTATATAATATATCATCATCTTCCGGCCCTTATCTCACTCTTAGAGGGGTCGGCACAACATGTTACAAATATGTTAGAAACATGTTGTCACATGATTTGGCTACGTATTTTACAACCGGCCGCCTGCCGGACGTCAACTTACCTCAGTCCTATTTTACGACACCTCGGTAAGAAAGAGGTCTATTCTACTAAACCGGATACCATACGGTGTGTCAACTTACCTTAGTCGCCTTTTACGACACCTCGGTAAGAAATGAGGATGGTACTATTCTATTCAACCGGTTACCACACGGCGTAGTTTCATATAATATTATATATCTTAATATCTAAATTCGTTGGATCCAAGCGGCACAAGAGCGTGGAGTGTGAAGATCTCATGGAGAGACCTATGTCCAGCAGTAGACGTCCATCGGTTGAAGATGATGATGATGATAATGAGAATCTAAGTATTACATGTTTTTAATGTAAAAATAACATAGATGCCACATCTATACATATTATAAAACAAAGTCCCCAAAACCTGTATGTGTACCTGTCTGTATGTGATTGTTTTTTTCAAAATCTACTGAACGGATTTGTGTACGGTTTTCGCTAAAAGATAGTGAAATTCTTGAAGAAGGTTAAGATTAATTTCACATTACAATTTTATGTATGTAGATTGAAATAGGAAAACTCTACACACTGATTTCCAAGCGAGTGAAGCCGCTTGCACGGATAGTTCGTAATAAACAATTAATAATACCCAAAACACTTTATAGCAGATTTGAAATAACAAATATGTAATTTAAAAAAATTAAAAAACACGATTATGTATGACGATCTGCACAAAATGTGACAGCATGTTGTAAACATGCTGTCACATGATTTCGCTGTGTTTTTACGAGTCGCCAGCCTGACGACAATTTACCTTAGTCGTATTTTACGACACCTCGGTAAGAAAGAGGGTGGTCTATTTTACTAAACCGGATACCACACGTTGGGTCAACTTACCTTAGTCACCTTTTACGACACCTTGGTAAGAAATGAGGTTGGTCAATTCTACTCAGCCGCATACCACACGGCGGGTCGACTTACTTGAGTCGCCTTTTACGACACCTCAATAAGAAATGGTACTATTCTATTCAGCCGGATACTTAATTATATATTTATATATAATTAAGTATCCGGTATTATATTAAAATTTAAAGTTAAAAAAAATATAAACAGAATTATTAAAGACATTTAAACAAGAAATTGAGATTTAAAATTTTTTCATTATTTTGTTGTGTGGATAAATGTGGGTGGGACGATAATCCTACAAACAATTACAAATTCAAAATTGCATTTTTGGAATATACATAATTTTATATACATGGACAAGGTATTATATAAATTATTTTAAAAGCGATGCAACTATATGATTCCGTTTAATTTTATATAGAATTGAATTGTTTATTTTTCCTAGAAAACCGTAAACCAATAAAAAATAAGGCCAAAAAAAGTTTGGTTATACCAAATAATTAATATTATTGCTGTATTTTGTAATATAATCGTAATTATAATATTATATATAATCACCCTTAAAAGGATAAACTTCTAAAAATGCAGATTGAATGTAATAAATATACCTATATTATCAATATAACAATTTTCACCTGAATATAACATTAATTTTACTTCAGGCTTTTGTTCTTTTGCTTTAATAAAAATAGGTCTTAAAATGAATAATTCGGTAAACAATAGTTAATATTCGCGCTGAAAAATTTCCGTATACAATTGTCCCGATTAGTTTTTAAAATTCTCGATGAAGCTGCGGTATAAAAGGGACGCCGTTGAAGTCTATTACGCATTTGAACGTTTGCAGCGAGCAAAGTAAGTGTTTTCATTTACTACATTGCTCACTCGTAGTTCATATAAGTCTAACGATTTTTCATTATTACTTTTCAAGTACCGTGTATTTTTTGTGATACTTTAGGTTATACTAACTTTTTTTAATAAAAATCGGGCCGCCATTTTTTGTTTTAAAGAATTGTAATCAACCCCTATACTATACTACAAACTATTTTTTTTAAACATTTTAGTTTAATATCCTGGGGTATTTGCTTCGTTGTATATAATTTTTATATTCAAAAATCTCAGGATCTTTGAATACGTAAGGCGGACAGGTACGCCAGCGTTCCTGTCCGCCATTTTGTCTTTTGAAAATAGCGGCCAGGGTGTATATGGCGTAGGAATAGCATAGGAAATATATAAATCAGTTACAAGAGAATTTAAGACCAATAATGTACTTTTATTTCTATTTAGCAGGAGCCAGAATGTTTGCTGTACGCGCTCTACTAATGGGGTATGTCGATTTTTTTATTTAAATTTGGGAATATTAATGAAATTTTTCGTGTTAATATTGCAAGTTCCGCTTTTTTTAAAAACATTATTTTAAAATCTGCAATCGGCGTGGTTTTTTTAAAAATTGAATACGTTGTACTTTGAGCTAGCGACAATTATTAGGAATACATCTCAATAAGAATTAATCATAGTTTTCTGATTAACATAAGCCTAATTTGATTAACGTGGAAAAATGGATTTCTTACATCGTGAACCTAATAGTATATATAGATTAATTTTAAATGAAATTTCTCCAATAAATATGGCCAGACTTTATTATTATATATTTTAGATATTTATTAATAAAATGATCAGAATAGTTAGTAGCTATAGATAGAAAGTAATTGAGTTCTCGAAAATAAATTAAATCTAATGAGAAATAATCATAGGTTGCTCTGGTTTACATAACATTTTGATTTTCTACATACACCGGCTTAGTCAAATACCGAGTTGGTATTTTTGCACTATTTCTAGATGTACCCCGCAACTAACTGTTTTCTTCTGTTACAAAAACAAAAATGAGAATTTCATTGTCTCTTGTTGTAATCTGGTGCATAAACTTCAATTCTACTACATTTCATAAAATATACCAAGCAATGAAGCTTTGAAAACGTAACAGACAGACAGTCATTTGTATCTATATTACAAGTGGTATCCGTGACTTCGTTTACGTTGACTTTTGTTTTAAAATGCCCTTAATTATGTAGATACTATTTAAATTTTTTCTTAATCCCGAAGTTAAAGCAGATTTTTTTTATCATATGTTACCTGATATCTAAGCTTCAATTGTACCAAATTTCATTTATATTACTCTGTAATATGCACTTTCTTATGGGCCTATGAGCCTCATAAGAAAGCTCAGAGTCGCTCAGCGGGCGATGGAGCGAGCTATGCTCGGAGTTTCTCTACGTGATCAAATCAGAAATGAGGAGATCCGTAGAAGAACCAGAGTCACCGACATAGCTCAGCGGGTCGCGAAGCTGAAGTGGCGATGGGCGGGGCACATAGTGGGGAGAACCGATGGACGTTGGGGTCTCAAAGTGTTGGAATGGCACCGGAAAGCGCAGTGTTGGAAGACCCCCTACCAGATGGACAGACGACCTCAAAAGGGTCGCGGGGAGCCGCTGGATACAAGCGGCACAAAATCGTGTGTTCTGGAGATCCCATGAAGAGGCCTATGTCCAGCAGTGGACGTCCATCGGTTGAAGAAGAAGAAGATGTACCTTGGTTAATCCGTTAATCAAAGGTGGTCCGTAGATATTGCTACAGCAATAAGATCGCCTTTGTTCAGTGTATTTTTTCCTTTAACCGGTTATTTATATATGTTTCTGTACAAAAAGTATTTGAATGAGTTAATGTTATCTATATACATATATATATATATATATATATATATATATATATATATATATATATATATATATATATATATGGGCATTAAAATAAAGTGTCAAGTCAGCGTAGTTTATTTGGGTTACCCAGCGAGGCTTGGTCGACCAATTGACGACTTTACTGATGGGATTTTCCAGGTCGCTTGTGGTTCTGCTTCTCCCATTAATAGAACGACTTCTAATGCCCCGACCGCTGGCGTTGACGTACCTCAACGCCACTCAGTTTGATATATGTAATGGGACATCGACGGAAGGCCCTGGAGTTGCTGTACGCAATGACATTCCGGCGGGTTTTACCAGGGTTTCTGCACCGAACGGCACTCTGGTGGAAGCCGCTGAACTTGAAGATTCCAACGCCGAGCGGTTGGTCTCCTGGCTCCAAGGAGAGGGTGATAAGAATGATGCGTTATCTGACGAGTGAGTGACACCTTTGAATTACAAACTGATTTTTATACTAAAAAACTTTTACCTGAAGAGACAACTAACAAAGATATTTATCGTAGGAATAAATTTTGGGCATTTTTACAACTGCATATTATACAAATACTCGTAGACAATTGAAAATATTGGATACTAGTAGTACCCACGACTTTGTTCTCTTAATCTTTAGCGTTAAGTATCCTTAATTTTGAAATTTTTTATTATTTTTATTTCCATTATTTATTTTATAATTTTTGTTCTCGAAGAAATAACGGTTTTTATTTATCCTATATGTTAGCCTTGTATATAAGCTGTAATTTTTGCCATTTTTAAGTGCCATAGTCGAAAGTCTGTAAGTCCGCTGGAAGATATATTGATAAATTTCGTTACAATTGAAGCTTATACACCGGATCTATATATATATATATATATATATTTATTTATTTACGTTAATAATTAATCATTATTGTTGCAGAGGTCACGCACATCCAGACCCTTTTCCTGAACCACGTTTTTAATTGTATGTGTATTTTTATGTCTTTTATGTGTTTAGATTATAAATTGTTTTTAAAGAACTTTGTACTCGGGTTATCTTTTCTTTCGAAGTTTATAGTAATTAAGATATAATTAAGTCGTTTAGCATGTAATTTTTTTAGCTTTTTGTCTTCTTATATAATTTAAGTAGTTAAGTAAGTTCATTTTTCATACATTCCATTAAATTTAATTTTTGTAAGATTTTTTTTAGTTTTTTACTATGTGCATGCACAATTTTTTGGCAGTTTAGGATTTTTGTATTTACTTTTTAATGAAAAAGAGAAATCAAAAAGTCACCGTTTATAAGAAGTAATCGGGATTCGTTCAGAAACATTTTTCATTCATCGATCATAACCGCTACTACCTCTACCTAGATAATAAGTTTAATAATTTTAAGAGCGTGAATGTTAGTTTTGTAGTTTTTCTTTAAATTTTGTCAAGCTTTTTCATTTTTATTATGTAGCAGTTAGTTTCTCTTAAGTTTTTATCGTTATAGAATTGCCCAGCTATCCGATAAGTTTTTTAATTTAGGTGCCAGTTTGCCTTATTTTGAGTTCTCATTTAATTAGGCTAAGTGTGTGATTAGTTATATTACTATAATTTTATTTTATTGCGCGGAAGTAATCTATTTTTACACTAAATTTCTTTAGAATTTAACAATACATAATTTCACATTTTGTATTTTTAAATTTTTATCGGTATCGGAATCCAACCCTCGCTACTTGGACAGGTCTCTAGGGACTCGATGTTGCTTTTCCTTTTTTCTCAACGAATCGAAAGTTTTCTAGGGAGCAACTTTACAGCTGACCTAACTAGTGCTTTATACTCTCTACTTTGCTTATGTCAATTTTAGTGTCAAATACCCTCAGTGAAATATGTTTTTCCAAATGTTGAAGGAGCATCGGAATTTTGCCTGTATGATAGTTAACACCGAACAGACAGACATACAACCTTTGACATTTATAAGGGTCTGGACCCTTTTTAAATTCATAAATAAATAAAATCTGTCAAAATGCCCTCAATTATTGCTATTTGTTTTGTTGCTGAAGGAAAAAAAGATTCAAATCTTTTTTTTAAATATGTTACCCTGGTTTGTAAGCTTCGATCGTGCCAAATTTAATTGTATTGTATGGTATTGCTTTTGCAGATTAGCCGTAAAAGCGTGACGGACAGATAGACCGACAGACCGATATACAAACTTTCACATTTACAATATTAGTATGATAAAACACTAAGTCTTATCCGCGCCTTCATCTATGTAAGCCCAAGTGTGTAGATAAATATAGCCGATATCATTGCTCCAGCCATTTAGGAATCTCCGCATCCAATATTCGAATGCAAACGATGAGTAACAAAATTATAATATCAACAGTTCCATACTAGATGTTGCTACATTACTTTCGAAAGGTTAAAAAATTAAAAAGAACGAAAAATTTCCAAGCGGTACGGGTTTAATTATACGAGCAACATATCTGAGATATTTGTGTCGATTTCTATAATTCTTCAGGAGCACCGGCAAATGATTCTTAAATATCAAATGAGCTCTTTGATATTCATGGATCATCGTATGCTTATTGCAAAAAGTACAAACTATTTAAATGTAAGCTAAATAGAAACTACTTACTTACTTACTTAAATAGAAACTATTCAAAATCATTAATGTGTGATTGTGTGATACTGTGATGGCCCAGCGGTGCGACCGTGTGAATCTCTAGAGACGATCACGGGTTCGAAACCGGGCAGACACCAATGAGTTTTTCTCTTAAAACTTATGTGTCTAATTGATAATTGCAATTTATCACACGCTTTTCGGTGAAGGAAAACATCGTGAGGAAACCTGCATATCTCTAGAGAATTCTGGAGGTATGTGTAACCTACCAATCCGCATTGGAGCAGCGTGGTAGGTCTTAGCTCCAATCCTTCTCTCCCAAAACGGAGAGAAGAGGCCTATTCTCAGCAGTGGGATAGTAACAGGCCGTTACTTAAGATCATTAATATGAGAAGCTTATTTTGAAAAGGTATAACTTCGACATTTATGCCTCAGGTATAGATTTAAAATTAAGCTCTAAAGTTCCGAAAATTTTGCCTCAAGTCTGAACATATTTGGGATTTGAGGCAAAATTAGGAAGTAAAAAAATTTTTTTTAAAAAAAAGTTTAAAAAAAGTTTTTTTTTTAAGTAAGTTAGTACATAAGTGCTTCATTTTTTTGTTGTTTTGCCTTAATATTTTTAGAAATAAATATATTTAGTTCAACATTTCGTTTCATTTATCCTATTCAAAAAAAAAAATCATAGTTTCTACAGTTTCCCTTTATTGTCTGCAAATATTTTTACGAATTGATAACTTTTGAAATTATAAGTGTTAAAATATAATATAATATAATAGAATAATAAAAGTATTTAAATATCCATATCTGATGTTTTATTAAAGTTATAAAATAGAATTTATACCGTCCTAGAAGTGACTAAATAAGCGTCTGTTTTATTATTAATGCAATCTATTTAAAAACGCTGTTTCCCCTGATGTCTAAACTCCTGACACTCCACCTAAGTGTCATATAATATATCTAGATAATTCATGTTTAAAATGTAAAAATAATTTAGACACCACATTATAAATATCTTAGGTTAACATACGCTAACCAATTATCAGCAGATTTGAATAGAAGAGAGAACAAATGTATTAAAAAAATGTAGGTGGGTAGAATTTGTTTTTGTTGTAACTATGAGTTGTAAATATACGATATATGTATATCACACTCACAGCATAATATCATATACATTAAAATTTAATGTTAAAATATATAAGAATAATTATCTAATATATTTAAACAGGAAAAAATGAGATTTCAAAATCATTACTTTTTTTTCGTATGGGTAGTACGATATTGCTGCAACAATTACAAATTCCAATTTCATGTCAACAACCATAAATACGATACCAATCACAAAAATTATAGTATTTTTTAAATTCGAATTTAGAACTTTGTTACTGAGATTATCGAAGTGTTATTATAATAATCTTTTTATTAAATTGATTTCAAATAAAAATGTGTGTCAAGGTGTTTTCATTTACTATATTGCTCTTGTTCATAGATGTCTTACGATTTATAATTCTTGGTTCTTTTTCAAGAAATATTCAGAATTTATTGAGATATTTTAATATGAAAACACTTTTTTTTTTAAATAAGAAATGTGTAATATTTGCCTGATTTGAAGAATTTCTAAACGTCCCCTCTAAGTACGTGTGTTATTTTTTTTTAAATTTGACATCTTTTGCTGTATTCGTTCCATTTATGGTCTATACTTTTAAGGGTGACGCTTACGCCGTTTCCGTTGTCCGCCATTTTAAAAAGTAGCATTAGATAAACTCGTATATCGTAATTAGAAATAGTTCTCTCTTAATCTGTTGCGCAAGAGTTTAAAACCAATAATGAATATAATTTTTTATTTAATTGGAGTGAGGATGATTGACATACGTGCTCTGCTAGCGGGGTATGTTGATTTTTGTTTTACTTAATTTGTAAAAATTTTTTCATGTTAATGTTGCGAGTTCTGCCTTTATTGTAATAAATATATAAATGACTTTATTTAATAACGCTTAGAGAATACTTTCGCGTATAGAATGTTCGCGTAGTGTATTTTCTCTTGTCAAATTCTTTGTCATTTGTTTCTTTTAATATTTTAAATTGTTCTGACGGCAGGGTTTTTTTTATAAATATGTTGTATCTTGAGTTAGCGACAATTTATTGTTATACGTTTTGAGACATAATCATAGTGTTCTGATTAACGTTTTGGTAGAACTGACTTGTTAACGGATGGTTTATATTCCTACAATGGAGAATTATTTTTATAGTTATCTTTCTTATTATCATATATGACATATTTTTTTTTTATAGACGTACTCGCTAAGTTTTTTGAATAACTTACGCAATAAAATATCCTTATCGAAGTGTTTTCTAGTACCAAAAGTAAAACGCGACTTATTATATAGTTTTATTATGTTAACGGGGAAAAAATAGATTTATTACATCGGGAATTGAATCAAGTGTAGTAGGTATAGGTTTAAGTAGAACTGAAATTTCTTAAATAAATATATATTTGAGAGAAATACTTATATATATTATATACATAAGTAGCTGTTCGGTCACGCGTTGCTGAGGCTCAATCTGGTTTCGAATCATCTCGAAACAGACATCAATAATAAAAAAAATACTCCTATCACCACTTAACATTACAGGATCATCCGCTGGGTCATTCTAAAGATTGTCCAAAAATTTCATTAAAATCCTACCATTCCAGCTCCTTCCGATATAAACTGGATTTCAATTCCCAAAAAAAAGTAATGTGAAAATAGGAGTTTTGGTTTTTATATAATATTTTTTAGTTTTTGGTTTATATTCATACAACTGCTTAACTTAATAGTAAAATTTCCATTGTTATTTTATATATACGCAACTTTGTTCGCGTCAAGTTAAACGTTTAAACACTCAATTATGAAATGATTTTTTCTGTTCCAAAAGGAAATACGAACTAGCCTGGTAAATAAAACAACTTCTACATTTCATAAAAAACTATCTAGCTATTATAGCCTTAAAAACGTAACAGACTGACAGTTTACTGTATATACATATATCACATATGGTATCGGCGACTTTGATCGGGTTCACGTTAATCTTAAAATGCCCTTAATAAAGTAAAAATAATATAGTGCATAAACTATATTGTTTTGTTCCCAACCCCGATTTTAAAACAGGAACATTTTTAGTCTATGTATTTGCCTAAGTTTCAATTGAATCAAATTTCATTCATACTCTAGTGCAGCTACTAAAGCGTGCCGGACACATATATAGATAGATATAAAGATAGAAGGACTTTGAGATGATACTTTAACGGCTTCTTTAATGTTGTCCTCATCATCATCCTGCCTTTATCCCACTCTAAGTGGGTTTGCCACAACATGTTATAAACATGCTGTCTCGACCGGCATGTGTACGAACGGCCGCCTGCCTGACGT
Source organism: Morpho achilles (assembly GCA_947086495.1). Classification (NCBI taxonomy): domain Eukaryota; kingdom Metazoa; phylum Arthropoda; class Insecta; order Lepidoptera; family Nymphalidae; genus Morpho; species Morpho achilles. The sequence goes on along the minus strand of CAMTZB010000022.1, from coordinate 7,786,737 downwards.
CTCAATTTACCTCTGTCGTATTTTACGACACCTCGGTAACAAAGAGGGTAGTCTATATTACTAAACCGGATACCACACGGTGGGTCAACTTACCTTAGTCGCCTTTTATGCCACCTCGGTAAGAATTGAGGGTGGTACTATTCTATTCAGCCGGATACCACACGGCGTTCTTAAATGTTGACCTACAATAAAAAAAGCGAGTTAAATGTCTAGCAGTGGGGATCCAATCATATGTTAACAAATTAAGAAATGATGGCATTTTTCAGGTTGACAGTTGCTCTGATTCTCCAAATAACTGAAAAAAATCGATTGCCCCAACCGCCGGCGTCGACATACCTCAATGGCACTCAAATTGAAGTATACAACGGTACAATGAGAGAAGGTTTTGGGGTTGCAGCAACGAACGGCACTCTGGTGGAACCCGCTGGACTTGCTCCACCCACTCAGATTGATGTATCCAACGGCACAGCCACAGAAGCAGAAGCTGCTAGGAATACTACACGAAACGGCACTTTGGTGGAAGCTGCTGGACTTGCTCCATCCACTCAGATTGATGTATCCAACGGCAAAACCACAGAAGCAGAAGCTGCTAGGAATTCTATACGAAACGGCATTTTGGTGGAAGCCGCTGGACTTGCTCCATCGACTCAGATTAAGCCACGAAAGCCAGAGAAAGCCACGCGGTCATACCACGGGTTCCAAAAAGTAGGTCGCAAGCAAAATACGTTTGCTGGCAAGTGAGTATCCTGGAAATACAAACTGATTTTTGTACAAACAATAACTATTATCTAGGGTTCCGACCAACCAAATTGTTAAAGCTTATGGCTCCTCTTTATAATCGGGGATCATAAACGATTCAGCGCAAGCACGATCGTGTAAAGAACATCGTCAGCTATTCTCGACAATCATCGTCTATGATCTCCTACGCTATGATCGCCTATGATCGTCTATGATCATCGTCTATGATCGCCAATAACCTAAGAATTTTTGTTTTTTTTGGACACGCATCAAAGGGAATATCTGGATGGGAATTTTTTAAGCTTATACAAATTCTACAAATTGGCAAATGGAAAGCATTATTTGAAATATTGGATACTAGTGGTACATACCCATGATTTTTATATATTATTATTAAGTACCTGGGCGACCAAGTCGAGCAAAATGAAAAATATTATTGGGCAGGTGGGGCTTGATCCGGGGAATTTTCACTTCTTTAGTCCGCCCATTATCCGCTGAGCTAACATATTTATAATTGACAGCTAAACTATCATTTGCATTCTGTTTTACATTTTAGCATTTCATTCCCATTTCAGTGCCCGAAAACGAGATAAAAAGACATATATTTTAAATGATACCTAGATCGATTTTCGCCCTCGATACCTTCTACATACTAACGTAATTCACAAATTATACATATTGTATTTGTTCCCGAAGAACAAAGTGTTTTATTGTCTTCTTTAAAGCAACGGCCTATTACTATTCCACTGCTGGGCATAAGCCTGCGCTCTCCGTTTTTGGACCTAGCACGCTTCTCCAATGCTAGATAGGTTAGGTTAGGTTAGGTGTCCTCACGATGCTTCCTTTACAGAAAATACGGTAATTAATGCAATTTTTAATAAGTTATAAGTTTTTAATAGACTCAACTCATTGGTGCCTGCCTGTGGTTTGAACCCGTGACCTCCGTTGAAAGAGTCAGAAGGTCACCACTGCGCTATCACAGCTTAAAAACTCATTGGTGCCTGCCCGGGATCTTTAATAGTATAAAATTTTAAAAATTTCGCTTCAGTGTATTAGACATAAAAGGGGTACAGAGACTTTGGCTTTTTTAACATAAGTAGGTATACATTAATGAATAATTAAGTACATATAATGTTTCCATACCAATATTATTTATTCGCAGCGTGTTTGTCTGTTACGCTTTCACACTAATCCGATGGGAGCAATATTGATGAAATTCGATCCAATTGTAGCTTATACATGCATACATACATATATATATTCGGAATCTCAGAAACGGCTCCAACAATTTTCCTGAAATTCAGCATGCAGGAAGTTTTGGAAGGGAAAATCGATCTAGCTAAGTTTGATTAAAAAAAAAATCATTTAATCCCTGCTTTTGGGCAACAAAAAATAACAAAAATTCAAATTTAATATTTAAAACACTATTTTTGCCAAGAACTGTGAAGTCAGCGTAACTTACTCGGGGAACGGGTGGGCTCGAGAAATGAAAATACCTAGGATGGAGCCCCACGTACCCCATTTTTTTTTGAAGTTTTTCTTATTTTCGGTCAACCAGGTACTTATTCTAATTAATCATAATTCTCCTCATATCACCAACGCGGCGTTATAGTGCTAAAAGGTCGGTTTTTAATAGAGGTGCCGTATAGGTTGTATGTGGTTTCAGTCTATACAAGAGCTTAATGCTATCAAAAGCTGAATTTAGAGTTTATTTTGAACGCGGCCCTGGTAAAAGATTGCATTATTTGTTGTCAAAAAGCAGTTATTAAAATATATATAAGTCGAGAAGTAAGTTAATTGAGACTCATCAACTTCTACAACGACACAACAAAATTTGTATTCTTCTTGGTGACTTCTTGAATTTGTAGACTTCTTGGTTCTTCTTGGCCAATGTTTAGATAGGCCCTGACCCGAGGTGGCTCTCTCAAACTTCAGGTTTGGAGGTAATTTCAACGTTACTCTCTCCTCAGCAGCATGGTGAAACAAATACCTATGTTTGAAATTTATCACCATCTTGCTATTAAAATGTCATAAAACCCCGCTACAAATATCTATTCTAATTGATTGTTTTCCAAGGAAATCATGAGTGAATAGGCTTCAAGCATGCTCACCTTAAGAATTGTATCATCGTTTACTATTAGGTAATATTGCAGTCAAGCGCCTGTCTACAATAACAAAAAAGGCGTCTATCTGCAGAATAAGATAATTTTGAATAAATTTTACATTGTCTCCAGAACAACACTGGATCTGTGGAGCTTTGTAGCTTATTATAGTTAAGTAAATCATGCTGTGGAACGCGCTATTCTGCTATTATGTTACCAGTGGCGAAGAGACCATAATAAAAATAGATTAACGTGTCGCCAAGTTATAGTGGCAATAGTCGGGACGTGTACTTAACCACTGTGAAGAATCGGGCGTTGGATTCCTAAAGTTTTTGAGTGGTGACCCCACATACAGTAGTTCTGACCTCAAAAATATTGTAAATAAATATTGCAAGACATGAATCTAAGCGGCACTAGATAGTGTGGCAGCTGTGGGTGTCCATAAATTTTTTAAAGTATTCGTCCCCACAAATGATTCGGAGTGAGAACTTTTTGATAACGATTGACTGATTGCTGTGATTATACTATCGATATTATGTCGTTATTGGTGTAATTCTCAATAACATCAATCAAGTTCTCAATTGCAATTTTTAACACTTTCTTACAGTGTGCTACATCAGGACCTGTCTTTATTTTGCCATCTTTAAATGGTACATTGGGTTTTGGTTTAAATATATAACACGGTATTACACATTTAGATCAATCATGCAATTTCAGAACAGTTCAAGTACCTAAAATAAAACGATAAAACTTTTACATACACTGCTAATATCTGATACATGAAATTAAATTTTCTGAATTTGTAATATTTCATTATTCGATCTTATTAAGGCAAAGTGTAAGTAACAAAAGTGTTAAGCTATATCTATCTTTATCGCAGATTATAAAAAATAATTTTATTATGACTTTTGTTAAGCTGTTTTAGTTATAATCAGATATAAGATGTCAGAAAAAATTGCGTGGCAATTTCTATAAAGATATAGGTGCAATAAAAACTGATATTTTTATATGAAGAGTTTTTAAGTAGTGCACCTATTAAATTGAAATATTAAATTATCACGTGTCAATCTTGTAAATTGTTTTCTTGTCAATCGCATAATTTTTTTTTGATGTTTTTCTTATTTTGTAAAATTACCGAACAAGGCTCGGCCAACCAGATACTTATTCTAATAAATCATAATTGTTTCAGAGTTCGCAAACATCCAGATCCTTTTCCTGCACCACGTAATATTCCGTATAGTAAATTGTACGTTCAAACTTGTGTTATTGTTTATTATTGTTATTGTGTATTTACCATTCACTTAGTAGTTGTTTGGCTTATAATACCTGCACTTATGGAAAACTTGGAATAAAATGTAATGTAAACTTGTAATACATTAGATTAAGGATTGTTTTTGATGAATTTTCTAATGTTTATTCCATGTCTGTCTCTTTCGAAGTTCAGAACAACAGGTGAGAATATAAATATTTTTTTTAATCATCATAATAAGAGAAAATATTTGTGCCGTTAAGCATGACAATTGTTATTAATATTATGTGTTTTTTAAAATATTAGTTAAGTAAGGTTTAGATGCAACATTAGTTTTTAAAATGTGTGTTTTTAGATATTTTAGGAGATAATGATTTTTCTTTTTTTAATATTAAAAATTAGAAAGTCATAATTTTTAAGAAATACTTGGGATTCGTTTGTTCAGAGAAACATTCATCAGTCCTAGGCACATACTAATAGGTTTTATAATTATAAAAAGCGTGATATCATTTTTATAGTTTGTTTTTAAATTTTGTGTAGTATTTTATTTTTCATGCGTAAAAAAAATTACTTAACTTTTTCTTTTTTTGATTATTGTTCTACTATCTCAGTTTTTAAAATATAAAATAGGTGCACTCTCCTCCCTCTTGAAATGAGTATATAAATAAAAACAGTCAAAATACCCTCAATTATTGTTATTGATTTTCGTATTTCCGCGTAATATAATTCTTATTTAATTTGCTTGATTTCTTTTGCAATATTATCTCTGGAAATAAATTTATTGAGTTCAACGTTTGTATTTTTTTTTAACTTTTCCTGTTCCAAATATAAAACAATAATTAGTTTTTACTATTCCTCTATATGGTCTGTGAATATATTACAAATGTAATATTAAAATATTTATTATGTTTCAAAGTATTTAAAAATCCATGGCTGACGTGAATAATAAAGTTCTAACATAAAATTAGACAGAATAATTTAAGAGACCAGAAATAAGAGAATAGTTCTAAAAAGAATAATGGTTATTAAAAGCTACAGTTAAATAACGGGTTTTGCTGTTTTCTCTTGAGCCTTTGTGCCCTCTCAAAAAAAATGTTATTACATGTTGAGAATTATGTATACCTAAATGACATATGAGAATTATAAATTTACGTTAATAATTAAAACAAATCCGATAAACTGATGGAGATTTAAGGCGGATGATAAAAAGCCAGCTTTTAAAAATCCTTTCAGCTTCATACAAGACTGCGGTTTAATAATTTAAAATTGAAAATGTTTAAAAAATTGACCACCGTGTTTCTTTCTGGTTCTTCTCAGTAAGAGCAACATTCCGAACCAGTTGTAACTTCATTAATTATAATGATCTTTGACGATTTAAAAGTGCTTGAAAGAACTTATTTGATTAAAGTATATTTTGATTTGATTTGATTTACCCAAATTGAAAAAAAAATTGTTGATAAGCGTTGTATGAACTCACTGATACCACATATAAAACTCCGTGCGATATCACCAATGCGGCGTTATAGCACTAAAAGTGTTCTCTGTTCGTAATAGAGGTATAGGTTTCTGTGGTTTCAGTCTTTACAAGAACTTAATACTATATTTTAAGAAATAAAAGCTAAATTTAGAGTTTATTTTGAACGCGTCCCTGGTATAAGCGTGAATTATTTAAAAATACAACAACACCAGTAACCAAAGTACCTATAGCTAAGTCGAGAAGTAAATTAATCAAGAACTTCTGCACCATATAGAATATTATTTAGAGCAGTAATCTAAGAAGGTAAAACATGAAAAGCCAAATTTATATTCTTCTTGGTGACCATAGGCATTCTGGAATGTTCCAGCCACACTAATGGCGACCTCCGCGCGTTCCGAATCTGGAAGTTCTAGACTGCTGATATATCTGATGCTCTCAATACATAGATTTACAGAAGGAAAGGCCACTGTTTAAAGAGACCCTGACCGGATGGTTGCTCTCTCTCAGGCTCCAGAGCTGCTGCTGTCGGGTCGGAGGTAACTTATCAACGTTATTCTGTCCCCATCAGCAGCGTGGTGAAACGAAGACCTATATTTGAAATTTAGCATCATCTTGCTATTGAAGTGTCATAAAACCCCTCTACAAATATGTATTTAATTTCATTAAATATTACAAGAAAAGCATGAGTGTGTTATTATATAACGAATTACTATAAAGTTAAAAAGTGTGGCGTGAAAACCTCAGCTGTCAGTCAAGCGCCTGACTACAATAACAAAAAAGGCGTCTATCTGCATAATAAGATAATTTTGAATAAATTTTACATTGCCTTCAGAACAACACTGGATCTGTGGAGCTTTGTAGCTTATTATAGTTAAGTAAAGTAAATCATGCTGTGGAACGCGCTATTCTGTTATTATGTTACCAGTGGCGAAGAGACCATAATAAAAATAGATTAACGTGTCGCCAAGTTATAGTGGCAATAGTCGGGACGTGTACTTAACCGCTGTGAAGAATCGGGCGCTGGATTCCTAAAGTTTTTGAGTGGTGACCCCACATACAGTAGTTCTGACCTCAAAAATATTGTAAATAAATATTGCAAGACATGAATCTAAGCGGCACTAGATAGTGTGGCAGCTGTGGGTGTCCATAAATTTTTTAAAGTATCCGTCACCACAAATGATTCGGAGTGAGAACTTTTTGATGACGATTGACTGATTGCTGTGATAGTACTTTCGATATTTTATCGTTATTGGCGTAACCGCAATAAGCTCAATCAAGTTCTCAACTGAACTCTTTAACTCTTAAACTCTTTAACACTCTGCAGTGCGCTACATCAGGACCTGTCGTTATTTTGCCATCATTAATTGCTACATCGGGTTTTGGGTTAAATAAATAACACGGTATTACACATTTATATATTGCAAGTCTAGCAAATCATAACTAACCAGATAATGAATAGCGCCTAACTATAATATTAACAAAGTTAAACTTATAAGTATAAAGAGACCACACCTGATTTCATTTAATTCACAATGGTAATGAACTGAATGGTAGTAATAGCCTTTTTATATCTTAAATCAAGCACGCAATTTCAGAACAGTTCAAGTACCTAAAATAAAACGATATTTGCTTGCCTTGCTAACTTTTACATACACTGCTAATATCTAATACATGAAATTATTATTTTTTAATTTCTAATATTTCATTATTCGATCTTACATAGGGAAAATTGTAAGTAACTATCTTTATCGCGGATTATAAAAAAATAATTTATCAATACTTTTGTTAAGCTGTTTTAGTTATAATTAGATGTCAGAAATAATTGTCTATAGCAATCTAAAACCGATATTGTTATATGAAGAGTTTTGAAGTGCTGCATCTACTAAATTGAAGTATTGTGAAATTATCACGTGATTTATTCAAGTCAATTGATTGGTGTTACTTTTCCTTGTGTATTATTAAAAGTCACTTAATTTTTTCTCCCAAAATATTTTAGTTGAAGAATAATGTAAAATATGTGTGAACTGGGATCGTCGTATCATGATTTTGATGATAATTTAATTTTGTTGTTTTGTATTTTAATAAATTTGGAAAGATAATGTTTCATCCATTTCTTCTAATAATATTAAAAAACACTTCAAGTATTCTAAGAAAGATCCTTAAATGGGGAAAATTACGCTATTTGCTTTCGGTAGCATATAGTGATAAAAATGACAAAAACGTCGATTTTGTTTTTGATGTCATTATTTTGCTCGAAAAGATCTGGATAATATCTGGAAATAGAATAATATAAAGAAAGAATTTCTTTAACAAAAATGTTTTATACCATATCCTATTATAATAACCATAAAGTATTAAAATGTTAATCAAAGCTTTAATCTGTTTAAATGGAGCATAGTGCATGAAAAACCAGCAAGAAGGAAGACCAGCATTGGCTGGTCATGTATTTCTGGTCTATGTGTAGAGAAAAGCCAATATAAACAGTTCCAACTGACTAACCTTCCTCGCGCTACAATGGTTATGGAATACCATACCAGATGGTGCCAAGTTAAAAATGGTGAGTTATATAGTAATTATCGAAATAAGAAACTGTCATAGAGATTCTCAACACTTAAAACTAATCAATTTAAGCTGAACCCTGTTATGTCCGACTTGTTTATTTTAAATAAAATAAATCATTCAAACTTAGCACGTGATGAGCAATATTTTTATGTATTTATACAAGCAGCGATTGAAGAAAGATTTCCTCAATCATTTTTCAATTTAGCATGGATAAAGCATGTGCTAAGTTAGATTTTGAATCTGGTGTCGGCTTTATCTAAAGATCTACAGTGAAAAAAAGTCAGAGGCTAACCAATTGATTCTTTGGTTTGCATAATGCTATTAAATTACAGCATGTTGCTTTAATTGTTACCAAATTATGTGCTTATTGATATTGTATTTGTAATAAATTCAACTTCTAAGATTATCAAGATAATGTGTGGCCTAAATTAAAATTTTAAACATAATTTGATTTATATGGAAACACGAATAAAATCTTACAAATAGAAACAGAAAATAAAAACAAATAAAAAAACGTATTAACTTTCTAAAATATTAAAAGTAACTATAACTAAAGAAATATATGTTTTGAAATGATAACAACTTATAACTAACATTCATATAGAAATTATAAGAAACATTAACAATATCTGTTACAGGATAAGAAACTAAAACCACGAATAAAAAAAAAAAACTAAATCAAAAACCTAATGAATCGAATCATTCGTTCAACAAATGAAAAGTATTATTTCAACGCATCTTATAATGTTTTTATCAGAAAATTAAGATAATAAAATAAAACATTTTAATACGTCTAATACAAAAACAAGTCAAGATAAAAATGCTCTTAAAAAGCTCTTAACTAAATTTCACGTCCCTACTGTTAACCGTTGACAGATTCCCTCGTCTGGAGTCAATCATGGCAATAGAATCATGCTTATCAAAACATAACATGGATTGTCATAGGGATTGGACCCATATATAAAATTGCAGCTCAATCAGACTCCGGGAACTAGGTCAAATTTTACTTGCGAGATTCTACCCTCACATATTGCAAGTTGAATAAAAGATTTACAAAAACCGGGCTTATATGTAGGAACTCGTAAATTATACAATAATTTGATCAAGACAAAAATAAGAAAAAAAACAAGCTATCTAAATAAATGTGCTCACTAATTTTATTTTATATGCGATTATATATTATATGATTAGATAATATTATATATGACCAACAGCTACGTTACGACTACGAGTAAATACGCATCATGGTTTTTGTTTACGTAAGGGTATACCATGTTATTCTACAATAACCTACGATACAAGAACCTTAATATAAAGGATTACACGTTTTATAGAATTTAAAATAAATTGTGACTGAACCCATCATCAAAACGGTATGATAGATGTAGTTACAAGTTTTACTAGGGCATCCCACGAGATACATAATGTTATTAAGAACTATACTTTTTGGATTTAGACTATTGTATTAGTATTCATATTTTATGTATAGAAACCGGCAATATTCCCGTCGTAAATATAGTCTATATTAGTTCATAAGTAAAAACATTGGATGGGCTTAAGACCAGTCAGGCTACCTTTAATATTTACTACTTCAGGATATTTACTATATGAATATAATCAGTTTCCATAACTTCTATATAACTTCGACTTTTTTTTTGTTTTTTTGACAATGTGACAGAAATTATAACTTTTTGGGATTAAATGTACTTAGAGCCATTTTGCCAGATTTCTATTATATATTGATATTATATTGTTTCTATTACATATAAAGAACACCTAATACAACATCTAATGTGCGCTACGTATACATTAAATATTGACGGTGAAAACTACTTTTTTGTATATTAATATCTTTAAGTGATCCTTCGTCAAATGCCTTATAGCTGTAATAAAGGGACAAATTCCCATAAACGTTATAAATAAACGCTGCGGGTACCAATACTACACTAATAATAAGAGAATATTATATCAATGGTTATACAATAGATGATAATTATACATCTAATTTGATATTACGAAGCGATTGCATTCAAGCGACTACTACTTTGTTGTAATTTTTTAGATAATATTAATTTGCAATAAATTACTATTATAAAACCTTTAATTACTTGTTCGCTATTGTAGCAAAGCAACATTTAATATGTATCATAGACATAAATGCAAAAGCTTAGAATATAGAGTAAACTTCTCTTCACAACAACAGTGCCTCTAAAACAGATGATATTCATGTATTACTATTCGAGGAGGTTCCTTTATTAGGGCTCCTAAGGCCGTAATGCATTTTCGGAAAGTGAGAGGCATGTAAGAAGTGAAGATAACGAGTAATGTCACTCTTGCGATACAGGGGCCGAAGCGGTTTCAGATTGGGCAGATTCATCTTCCCCCTTCGGAATGTCAAAGATTTCGGAGAACAGTGCGGGCAGCACGAGACGCGGCCAGTTGACGCGGCACCAGTGCAGCAACTCGTTGTGGCGCATGCCAAGGGTCCTCACTTCAAGAGCAGCCATGTTGAAAGCCTGGACGCGGGCCGCTACGTCAACTACACCGCTCTCATACAGCTTTAAAACAGAAAGTAGTTAGTTTTATATCGGCGAAGAAGAGCTTTATGAAAATGCACATCGCAAAACAGGACGAGCTATCCATGGAGAATCTCTGCGTGATTAGATATCCACAGGGGAAAGAAAATTACGTTACAACTGCGTATCACATTAAAGTAATGGCCAGGTAATGGACACTAGCTGGTTTTTAATGATGGTGACAACTAATGTTCATTAAACTTTAATAGATAATAAGCGACTTTGTTCGCTTTACACATTACCGTCAAGTCACATAGTAAGTAAGTAGCGTCCTGGTACTCCCCCACTGCTGAGAATGGGCCTCTTTCCGTTTTTGGAGAGAAGGATGCGGATTGGTATGTTACACATATCTCCAGAATTCTCTAGAGTTATGCAGTTTTCCTCACGATGTTTGCCTTCACCGAAAAGCGTGTGATAAATTGCAATTATCAAGTAGACACATAAGTTTTAACAAAAAAACTCATTGGTGTATAACCGGGTTTGAACCGGTGACCTCCTCGAAAGAGTCGCACAGTGTTACCGCTGGGATACCACAGCTTTAATTAAAATTAAAGTGGTAGCCAGGTAGGTAATGGACACTAGCGCTTAAAGAAGTAGTAAGTTTGAAAATACCTACCACAATCTGCAAAGCTTCGCCAAGGTTACTGTTGATGTTGCTTATGTGCTCCCCAGCGGTGAGACCGGCCCTCTGGGGGTTGATTAGAAGGCCAGCCGTGTAGATAGCCAGCTCGTCATCAGTCATTTGGAGTTTTGTAACTCTGTATATGTAGGCCAGCATAGCATGCGCAAACTGGGTCTGTGGAAGCAGTAAACCCTTAAAAACTGACTGTAATCGACTTCCAAGTTGTGATTGGCCCAACTGTAAAATCGTATGACCACGAGAAACTCTAACTTTAAACTCTAACAGGAACTGTATGAAGTTAATACAATTTATATCCCAAATCGTTATATTTACAAGTAGCAATCGCCAGCGGCTACGCCCGCGTGTTAAGTTAAAATATAATAATATAGTCTGTAATATAATCATTTGATAACCATAAAAATGCTTAAAGTGGACTAACCTTAAAAGCTAGACATATGCTGTCGCGGACTTTTATTTAGAACTTTTAGAGTTGAACAATTTTGTAATACATGATTTTTGAATAACTATTACCGTTTACTCAGCGCACGCAAGGAAAGCTTTAAATTTTGCCGTTTTCGTACAATTTTTTTTTTGCTGCTCCTCTCCTATTCATCTTAGCGTGATGTTATATAGTCTATAGATTCCCGCGATAAATGGACTTACACTCAAATATTTTACACTCAAAGAATTTTCAAATCGGTCCAGAATTTAGTGAGATTAGCGCGTTCAAATAAACGATCAAACAAACAAACTTCAGCTTTATATATTAGTATAGATTTATCGCTTTTCTTTCTGGCGAATTCCTTAATTAGGCATATACTCCAATTCTTCTTTTTACAGGCGAAATGAAACCGTTGCCAACAGTACTTAACTGAATATCTAAAAATAAATATAATGAATTTACTTACTAAATAAAGTGGATATTTAGATACTCACATCATACACCAACTCCAGTTGGGTCAGTGTGATGGTGGTACCGTCGTCGAACACGATGTCAGCAGAAGAAGAGAACTTTGCAGCACGTGACAGCCACACCTCGAAGAACCCAAGCTGCGGAAATTTGACACTACCAGTTTCAATATCCTATACGCACATTTAAGTCACTAAGATAGTTAGTAAAATAAGAAGAATACTAATTCAAATTTCTAATGATTCACATTTAAATAAAAAGCAATGCAATGTATAAATATATCTGCAACGCACTTTTACATCACATCTAAATCGCTTTAGCAAAAATGTCGCAAGGCATTACCACAGTACAGAATTAGACAATACATTTGCAAAGAATAAGAAGTGAAAAGAATTGTGATACTATCAATATACAATTGAATTGCTACAAATAATTGAAATTAAATTATAATATAGTTTTATGAACTGTAATAATATATATTTCAAAAGTATAACAGCTGCAAACAAGTGAGCCAAAATTAGTTTCTAATACTTCATAATGCATCTTCGATCGTACATTGATAGCGCTGGTATATCGTACCTTAATCAGAATAAGCTGGTCGTCTTGAGGCAGAAGATTGAATCCTGGCACTCTCTTTGCAAATTCGACGACTTGCTGCACGGAGGGCGTTATACGATAAGCGACATTGTACCACAAAGTGGCCTGCAAGTCCCTCGATATTACGGTTGTAGAACTGGTACCTTCCTCAGCGTCATCTTAAGATCCATAAATAATTTTCATTGACAAATGTAAAAAAACATTTAATTAAGGACTCTTAATAAAGTTAAGCGCTCAGATGATCCGGATGATTGAGCCGAGACATATATTCATTGATATACTGATACAAAATCCCTATGTCGTGGTCAATTCCTCTTTGATTTCCATTCATCTAACCAATAGGCAAGTATCTAACATATCAAAGGCCATTCAATTGCACTGATTGCGTTGGGAATGGTGATTGCATAAACTATCCAACTGTGTCAAATAGACTAATCTTCGATCAAACTCTTGTGTGTATTAATTCAAATTCAAAATATTCATTATTCAAAATAGTAATTTAATAACATTTTCCTATTGCAAATTATAATGAAGCTACCACTGGTTCGGAAAGCTTTTTAGAATTTCAACTATCATTGATTCTACTCACTTTGGCATGGTTACATTATGAGCTATTTGTAGTATTAGAAGTAGTTACAAATAACGTTTTCTTATTCAATTACGTAGATGTACTCAAAACAATAAAACGAGAAACTAATTATATAGTATATCTTATTTTTGAGCCTTTGTGAAATGAAAATATAAAATTATGTTTTTATTAATTTATAGAATTAGGCGTTACTTTGCGGAGATCCATAATACAAAAGTAATAATAAAATTATTTTGCTATAATCCGCGATGAAGTAAAATAGAAAATATATATAATGCTAAATGTAAGTGGACAATCGGTTATCATACCTGATACATGCAGGAGTCGTAAAAAACACATGCACAAACCTCCACCACCGCAAAATCGCAAAGCCTTTGCGATTTTGGTCGTGGAGTCTATCTCCTGACGATGCTTCGGTTGCGGGGCGAAACGATTGTTGAGTTTGTAATAGTGAACGTATATAGTGCTTGTGTATCACGGTGGCGGTGGTGGAGGTTCGTGCATGTGTTTTTTACGACTCCTGCATGTATCAGGTATGATAACCGATTGTCCACTCTACATTTAGCATTATATATATTTTCTATTTTACTTCATCGCGGATTATAGCAAAATAATTTTATTATTACTTTTGTATGTTTTTATTATTTTTGTAATACGGAACTCCGCAAAATAACGCCTAATTCTATAAATTATCACTTGTTTTAAAGAAAACAAATTTACTCCATGTAATTCGTTCCATAGAACACGTAACTAACTTAAGTAAATAAGTAGTAGTAAGTAACTAACTTAAATGAGTTTTATAATATGTTGTGTTGTTCAGAAAAGCATTTTGTCTGATAAAAGTCATTCGAAGCTATTTACTTGAATTTGCTTAGTTATAATAATGACGTTTCGATCGCGTAAAAAATCAAAGATCACAAGATACATTTAGCGTATAGTGTTAACACGTATTGGTTTTATTCGCCAACATAGCGAGGGTTGAGTTGCTAATATATTATCAGCCGAAGTTCCAATCCATTTCTCCAACAGAGGATGGAAACCTTTGCCCAGCAGATATGAAAGTCTAATAAAACTATGTGTCAATAAGAGGAGGGCGCACTTCAATTTAATAGTTGAAATGGCACAAGCCAAACGCATTTCCGTTGAAACAAATGATTTAGTCAATTGAACTGACTGGCAACGATTGATGCCAGTTAAGGGTCTTTTACACTCGCTAATATATCCTTTAATATAATCGAAAACATTGGAACAATAAACATTGAAGATCTGCTAATATTTTCAAACGGCATTCGAATCTTTTCTATCAACATTATGTGTATCCTCAGATTCAAAATAATAGAAAGCTATTTTACAAAACTTCTTTTCCCAAAGGCGACATGGAAGAAATTGCTTTCAGAAACTACAGCTCTAGACCGCCTTCCGCTTAATTCAATTTTAATTAAGTTTGGATGTACATTATTCTCGTGCCTGTGTGCGTTCTGATTTAAGTACACATCATGAGCATACAATTAGTCTAAATGCTTATTATTATAAAGTCCAGATGAGTCAGGGACTCGCGGGTACCTACGTCTGGTATGCACTTACGAGTTTTCTTTAAATAATTATATGTCTAATTGTCACTTTTTAATTTGTTAGTGTGAAGAAAAACATCATGTAAAACTTGTATATCTCTGGATATAACCTGCCTTAGCCAAAATCCATAGGCTTTGTGATGGGGTCACGACAATTTTTGGATGAATTGAAATCAATTTTTATTGATATTGATACCTTCACAAGAGTATTAAGAGTGGATAAAGAACTCGCCGCGATACCAGGAAGCAATAATAGATTTCCCTATCACCAAGCGTCTTATAGAACACAAGCTGATGATGTTCTCGGCACAACATTCAACAATAAATAGAGGTAGGTTCCCATGGGAACGGAGGAAAAACTAGCGATCGTGTATGATGTGACGTTTGCTTTGGTATATAGTGTTAATTATGAGTGCGGGAATAAATAAATAAATAAATTAATATATGGGACACTTACACACACGGTCGTCCATCCCCAAAGTAAGTAACTTAATACTTGGGTTATGGATGACAGACAACTGGTGCATATATACTTATATATTTTTTAAATATATACTTAAGTACAAATATACACCCAGGCTCCAGGCTCCAAAGACCAACAAATTCATTTAAAGAAAATGTTGGTCCTCGGTGGGAATCGAACCCGCGACCCGTGAAGCTGAAGGCAGGGTCACTACCCACTGCGCCAACGGGCCAGTCAAACAACATTACAATACAGGTTAATTATAGTTTAGGGTTTCATTAGTACTCGCTTTTGAACCTCCTTTAAATAGTAAGTATTTTTAATTAATAATTTTTTTTGAATAGAGTTTCGAATTATTTTTAAGGTTTATCTTTCGAACGAGAATTTTGATTGTAACTTAAAATAACGATTTTCCGCTAGGCCAAGTGTAAATAGACATAAGTATCCTCTCTTCTTTTTGTGAGAGAAAAGTTGGTGATTAGACCTATCAAATTACTTAATGCGCATTCATTAGAGAACATATTTTCCAGGAATTTTCCAGTTATACACGTGTTCTCGTCACAATGTTTTCTTTCGCCAAAAAAATGAGTCATACATTGTAAATGTCAATCAGACACATAAGTTCTGATGTTTTCCATCAGAACTCTTGGCGAATCCATGACCTCTCAGGGTTACACGATCTTACCGTACGGCTATCAAAGCTTGAGAATAACGTATAAGAAAAAAAATTACCTTCATCGTCCGAGGTATCGGGACTCAACGATATGCTCTTGATCTGAATGGTCCTCTTCAACTCGTCGCTGTACGAGTTGTTGCTGCGATGAGCTGCAATAACCACCCTCGCCAGCTCCCTCGCCCGTTCGTGCTGAAGAGTCTCCACTCCGTATACGACACCCGGTCCGGGACCTGACGCAGAACCTAAGTTCTTTGCCAGATCTTGCATAGTATCTGGGCTGACAATTTCGCGGGTTCGTTTTGGGACGCGTCCGTATCTGACAGCTGACGAAACATTAATTATTTAGTTTACATGTACCCACACGTCGTTACATACTAATATTAAATAAAATATATAAAAATTAACATACAGTTATGTTTACATTTACATGAAAATGTAAAGGAGAAGTTAAATATTAAAAAAATAAAGCGTTAATAATAAATAATAATTTAAAAATTGTATTTATTGAATGCAATAAGGCCACGATTGAACTGGACCGATGCAAGTGATAAACTGTGATGCACATCACATCGGGACTTGATTCCTAAATTGGAAAATAGGCGTGACGGTACAGTGCAACGATCTTGTGCTCTATATTGTTTTCCTACGCTAGCCGATGACACTCCACTGACTGGAAAGGCGGGGGTGATTAATGAGCTATATTGACTATCGCTAAGTGCCTTTGTTCTAGATTCTTTATACAGCCGTTATCAACCTATTCCGAGTCGAAACATGTGAGGTAGCTATGTCAGGCTTTTAGATGATAATTTGTAAGGTAATTAGCTGCTATTCCCACCTTCATTCGTGTCACGTAAGTTTTATTACTAGATCAAATTCTTAGTATGTACATAATAAAAATCACTAATAAAATGACGTTTCTTAATATATTTTTGTTCACAATTCACAGTTCTCAGTTAACATTTAGTTTATATATCTTAATGTAAAGGTATATATTGGATATATATAATTTGAGATTTTCTCAATATAAATTACCTCAAACTAATAAATAAAATTGAAATCAGAATTTACAGAGCATACTTTTCTCATACCAAGAGATAATTTCCTTGGCAAGAGAAAAAACAAAAATGTAATTTGTAAAAAAATCGAAACATTTTTCTTCAATAACAATGTAATAGAGATTATATTTTTTACATTTAATTTCAAGCGTTATTTTTAAACCAGATTGGAGATTTTACATCGACTCAATTAATACTTTTAAAACGAAACTATTTATTAGTTAGATGAGGTAATAAAAGCTACAATTAACCAATAAGCGATATCATAACTACGTCATTAACCAATATCATAACGAAAATAATTCGCAAATAGCCGCTGAATCCATTTAGCATAAATATGTTTGGCGTAGACAAATTTGTAAGAAAATTCCATAAGATGGTCTGACAACGATGAGAAATGTTGTAAAAGATGTGAATTTTCACTACACGTATGTCTAGAAACCGGAAGTAACATTTTAATTTTGCCAATTTTAAAGTTTGATTAAGCTCTTACCCATTTTGTACTGTTATCACGAACTAGAATTATAACGACTAATAAAATACTGAATTGATGAATTGATTCAACCGATCTACCAACTTTGTTAGTGACAAAAAATATTACGAAAGACACACAACATTCAAAACATATAATACAAACCTCAAGTCCAACGCACTCACCAAATGTCTTTCGTGTTATCATTTTTACCAGTTCCAAACGTTGTATCTCCTACAGAGAAGAATCGGCAAAAAATTCAGCAACCACGGTGTCCAGGACGATCATATCCTATTTCTTTATAATCTTATTGTTTTAATATCCGCATTCACATTACTTGTTTATCGTTCGTAAAAAGCATTAAATATCTTATTTTTAGATATATTTATGATAGATTAGTAAGCTCAACTAAAGTGAATCTAAAAATATGTTATAAAACGCACACCATATCCCAATTTTGTCATGTGTAAGCTTAATGAAGGCGCCACTAAATGTGAAGAAACCTAAAGAAGAACATTTTTATAATATGAGGTTAGTAGATGATTGTTAAATGTATGATAATTGATTTTATGTATGAAGAACTGATACGCACAATCACGGCTCATCCCGACTGTAACACACTTCTTAAATCTGCAGAACTGACACCGGTTCCTGTTCAGGCGGATCACAACGCAATTCCCCTCTCGGAGGCAGCGGTACTCGATCTGCTTCTGGATGCTTCTTCGGAAAAATCCCTGAAACAAGTTAGTATGTTACCCAAACTGTGGACTAAGGAATACGTATACTCGTAAGAAATTCTTAATTCACTGAATATAGCCTTAGATAATCTATAATCTATATATTAATATTGAAAGGAATAGCATGAGCATGTTGCGCTGATATTTGGCATAAAAAGTCTGCCATAAAAAAGTAGTGTATAAGAATAAAACTAATGTTCCTTTTCAAGTTGTGTAATATTCGAACATTTTAATACTAGTGATTAGTAAGTAATAATAATATTTCATACCTTCTAATAATTTTTATTATTATAACAAATAATCTCAGTACCTGGGTTATCGAGCCTTGCTCGGAAATTTATTACAAAATATAATAAAGAAACTCCAAAAAAAAGAAAAAATAATATGGATATATCCTTGGTATTTTCATTTCTCGAGACCGCCCGTTCCCTGAATAACCAGCGCTAACTTGACGATTTACGGCAAAAATAGTGTTTTATGTTTTATATTAATTTTAAATGTTAGTATTTTTTATGCCCAAAAACAGGGATAAATTATTTTTAAATAAAACGCTATAAGCTAGATCGATGTTTCTCTTTCAGAACCCCTACATGCTGAATTTCAGGAAAATCGTTGCAGCAGTTTCCGAGATTCTGAAAGTATTATATATATATATATATATATATATATATATATATATATATATATATATATATATATATATATATATATACGATTAACTCATTTGTCATTGTAAATAATCTGTTTTGTTTTAATTTTTTTTATTGACAAAGCATCGACTTAATATGTATAGTACTAGTGTAAGTAATTTAAAGTAATAAACACTATACTACTTCGTGTCGCTTGGATTCAGCGTCTGCTTGAGAGTTTTTTGAGGTCTCACTTCGTAGGGGGTCTATCAAGGTTACATTTTTGGTGCGGGGTCGCTACACCAACCCCGGATACCTTACATTCAAGTTTTCTTATTATCTAGGGCCTGTGTGGTTTTTAGTCCACAAATAAGAGAAAAGACGACTTTTTTAAAAATAACCTAGCTAGATCGATTTTTCCCCCCCGAAACCAGCTACATGCTAAAATTCATGAAAATCATGTGAGTCATTTCCGAAATTCAGAAAATATAGAAGATTCATTTAAATATTAAAGATTATCCGCTGCCATCACAACTTCGTGACATGCTGACTTATATCAGTAACATTACTTACTCAACGTATAGTCCTGTATCTATATTTAATCATGTTTAAGCTATGTCAATTTCATTAATACAAAGAGTGCGATTATATAAAATTTTTAAACTGCATTTGAAGTCTAGATAGTAACAACTGATAGTCATAGGCACTCATCTAAACGAGCACAAATTATTCGCCACAAGTCGAATCTAGGTTACATGGCGGACCCTCGTGAATATGATGAATTCACTTAAGGCACATCACGAGCAAATAACACTGATAAGTTTTAACAGTCAGACTTTGGAACCCTAATAATAGTGACACTTTGATTGGGACACATAACTGTATTGTAAAGTAAATAGCGGCCCATGATTATCACTGCTGGTGAAAAACTTCTGCTCTTATTGATAAAAAAAGGGTGTGGTATAAACTCCAACCCTTATGTAATGTTGTTGCAGTGCGTAATGAAAAGCCGCTGTGTGACCCGTACTAGGGAGTAATTTGTTCTAACCCCAAGTATTAGTTATCTAATTCATGAACAAACGTGCATTTCAACATTCAAACAGATTTTCTGTGATATATGTAACCTGCTTCGCATTAGATCCAGTATCTCTTTAAAGAAGAGAAGGCTTTGGCCTAGCAGAGAGATAGCAACATGCATCTACTACAACAAATAGCTTTAAAATTTTCACTCCTATATTTACCGTACACGGCAACGTAAAATATTCACTCAATGTGTGACATTAACGAAGTTAAAATCCGCTTTTAATGAAGTTAAAATGACCGTCGATGGTCTGCCTGGTAGATAATCGGATTATTTGGAAAGCATCGTCAGTGCATTTATGATTTAAATATACGTTATTATACATGTGTAATTAGATAAATACGCTTGTATTATAACTACAATTACTAGCTTCTGCATGCGATTTTATTTGTTTTTACTTCAGTACTGTACAAAATAATCTTTTCGTTTTCCTTCTGTTACTGACAGGTTGGTTGACTGGAAGAGATCCCTTTTAGGGATAAATTTGACTGTGTACATGTAGTATTTTACTTTTTCTTTCTTAACTCTAGCAGTATTTATGTATAATAAATAAATAAATAAATATATGGGACACTTACACACACGGTCGTCCGTCCCCAAAGTAAGTAACTTAATACTCTTGTTATGGTAGACAGAAAACTGGTGAATATATACTTATATATTTTTAAATACTCGTACATACTTAAATACAAATATACACCCAGGCTCAAAGGCCAACAAATTCTTTTTTTTATAGAAAATGTTGTCCCTCAGCGGGAATCGAACCCGTGACCCGTGGAGCTGAAGGCAGGATCACTACCAGTGGATATGTTGCTTCTTTCTTCAAACAAAGAAAAAAGGAGTGTTTAAATTTAATTCATTTTTATAATATTTTCACAATTTTTAATGTAATTTTATAACAATTTTTTTATATGTAAGTACCAGTAAAGGATGTTGTGCCACCTACATAATTCCAAATTTAAAACCAGCATCGATTCGTATATTACGAATTGTGTCGTCCTTTAAATATATGACGCATTTCCGGTTCCTAAGTGCAATCTTAACAATCTCCTCATGACATGTTACCATGACATTTTTATCTGTACGAATTTTTAAGCAGTTTTTCTCATCAACGTAGCACATGATAATAAATTTAATTTAATTCATAAACTTAATCCAAATATGACAGACAGTTATAAACAATAATTATTTTATTTTTGCTGCTATAATGTATAAGTTATAGTACCTGGGTGATTGAGCTTTGCACTGTTGGATGATGACTTTGGATTTGACAGCGAAATTATCCTTTGCTTTCTATAAAATTATAGCAGTTTTTTCAGTGCCCAAAAAGAGGGTTAGATAACATTTTTTCTTAATAAAACCTAGATAGCGATTTCACCCCTTCCCATCCCCAAATCCTCTACATGTTGAATTCCATAAAAATCTTTGGAGTCGTTTCTAAAATTCTGAATAAAAAATATACAGAAATTACTGAGCGAGGATTTATTGAATAGACTTTTAAGATTTTGCGGATGTCATCTTTTGTTAGGTAAAACTTCAGGTCATTCTCCGCATAATTTAAGTTCAGGTCAAGTGGTGATTTGCGTTGAATAGGTTCTTGATAAGTCAGTCACTGCATATACAAACTTAATATTTCTATACGTTATTGTTTTTGTTTTACTAATAAGAACGGAATGTTGTGATTTTGTGTTTAGGCGCTCCAAAATTTTTCAAGGAAATTTTACGTCTAAAATACATTTAATTTAATTTGTAGTGCATAATTTGTTTATATTTTCGAAAGAATCAAACTTTCAAACTAATATAAAGGATATATTAGTATATAGTATATATTTCAAGTAGAAAATGTCCAAGCTGCGACATTGCTTATGCAACTTTGGATCTTTAAATGAGTTAATCTTGTATATATATATTTTCGGAATCTCGGCTTCAACGATTTTCCTGAAATTCAGTATGTAGGGGATTTTGGGAGAGAAAAATTGACTAGGTAGGTTTTATTTTAAAAAAATCTCGTTTTATCACTGTTTTTCGGGAAAATTATAAAATTTATGTAGAATTTAAAAGATAATTATCGCTATCAAATGTCAAGACGTGACAGCTCATTTGGGGAACGTGTGGTCTTAAGAGGTGAAAATGCTTAGGTACGAGTCCCACCTCCTCAACTATTTTTTTTTTTATCTTTTAAAAAAAATACCGAGTAAGGCTCAGTCACCCAGGTACTGAATATTTTTTGACTGATTTTTTTTACTTTGTAATTTTTTTAAATATATTAATAATAATATATTTTTTTAAATTTAACTATTATTAAATAAATTATTTGGGTTTCTCTAATGTTGCGTAACTTTATAGTTTTTGAAACAGCTATTATTGTCAGGTATATTCAGGTTCATCATATTAGTTTACAGTTAAACATAAATAATAAAACTTTTGCTATAGTTAATTTTAAACATGTATGTACCTAATGTACATACAATTTATGGAGGATTAAATTTGCTCATAACACAATTATGTGTATAAATAAATCCAGGTACGATGTGTTCATTCTGAATTTGTTCGACGTGTGTATAAATATTAATTAATTTGGGTGAACCACTAATGTGTAGCTTGTTCTTGATAAACATGACGCATAATAATGTGATGTGAATAAATAATGACAGATTCTGATCTCTCATCGAAAATAAATAATATATTCATGAATTATTTGACATTATCAAACTTAGACTGCGTGACCCCTACTTAGACTATAAGGCACATATGAGTAAAAAAATTAAGTGATTGATAGATACATAGACAAAAATAGTCTTAATAATAATAAGTATCTCTGGTGAATTTCTCGAATATCATTTTTATTTTTAACGTTTATGTTAACATAACATACACTAAGGTTTGTTGCAAACTCAATGGGTACTTCTCTAGCGCTTCAACTACATATCAATATATTAATAGAATAAAAATTAAACAACTATGAAATTCGTACAAATTGAAATGGAATTTTGTGCTTTAATGAAGTATATATTTAATTTGTCTGGTAATCTGTAGGAACGTGATGGGTAAAAGTTCTAAAAAGAATAAGCACACGTAAACTGCGTATGATAAAAAGAATCAAACCCAAGATCTCCAGTTATGAGTAGCAGACCAACAACAGATATCTACAATTGCTTTGAATTTTCTGCATTAAAAAAAATTATAAATTAAACACAAAAAAATATATAAATACATTTTAATATAGATTGCAATGTTATTGAAATCTGTCGGACCCATCGTATTTATATCGTAATATTACCGTGACTTTTCTTGCGTGGACTTAGATCAAAAATATTCTATACCATTCTCCATTCATTTTCCAACGATTTGTGACCCCAAAAATATCATAAAAGAAAGACAAATTGAAATTCAAATCTGTATATTAGTACATATTTCACTTATTGAAGAGTTCATTTGAATTCTAGACTTTAATTATTTGGGTTCCAGAATACAATAATACAAAGTAAGACTTACAGCATTTTTAAATCTTAGGGAGATAATTAACTCCTTCATTTTATTTCATTGCTGATAAAAGCGATCGTGATTATGAAGCATAAAAAATCAGTCTAATATATTAATGTGTATGGGTATAGTAGACTTTTATCAGAAAACATAGTTTTGAAGCATTTTGCTATATTTAATGACTAAGATGGAATTCATCGTAATTTTGCTTATAAACAAAATTTATTTTTGAAAAATAATTAAAAATCTTTTATTGAAAATCCTAAAATATTAATCTTACGATATTATTATTTTTTCTTAAAAGTACTTAACGTCATGATATTAAATAATTAATATTACAATAATAATTATTTTCAGATATACGTCGCAATTCTCCTGAATTTGCGGTTCGTCTGAGCTGGTAGACATCTGCCAATTACTGAGTATTATTTTGCCCATTATACCAAGTTTCTCGCAAAAGTTCTGCAGTTCTTGACGAAGCTTTGGTTGATGGAAAATAATCTGACAATGTTTAATAAAGTAAAGACGATCTATCAACCATTATTAAACGACTAATATGTGTGAAGGTAGTTTTCATCTGAAATAAGTTTCACCTCTCTGTTTGTGATACTATTAGTTTTAACGAAAGATTCGTCTGAAATCATCTATCTGGCTTCTACAAACCTCCTCTACCTAATAGATTAAAATAGGCTACGAAACTAATAGATTTATAAAGATTAACAGCAGATTTTATTCTAACTGGATATTTACTATTACCTTTAACGGCTTTCACAGGACAGCCGGACGGACGAGCGCAAGAGCTCTGCTGGTGTTGAAGAATCTCTTCCTAAGGGTGCCTGCCTCTTGAGAGAGGGTACCACAGCTTAAAGCGACGTATAGTGGTGACCTAGGTAGGTACTATTGTACTGTGATTAATCGTCAAGACATCATGCGAGAAGCTATGCGGTGCCTTCTGAGATTGTTGCTAGTTCTTTTTAATTAAAAGTTACATTAAATAAAATCAAAATATGGTTCTAGAAGTCTATTTAAAATTAAAAATGCACCTCTTAAAAATGAGTCCGGCTTATAATTTTCATGAATGTTTTATTCATCGATATGGTTCCAGAAATGTACGGTTATTAATTTCAAATTAACTACGTAGAAAATTATCGTTCTGTATTATGATATCTTTGATGCTAAACGGCTATTCTGAATATTTGATAGTATAGGTGCTAGTTTGAAGTTACTATCATAAACAGCTGTCTACAGTATAAAGATTCCCAGTGTCATTTTCTAGTTACTTTATGTTTTACTATGAATCGTTTAAAAACTACTCGATATCGCACTTCTTGTTTACTTTTGGTACTGTTTCGGCATTGGAACGATAAAGAATAATGAATGCACTATCCTTTTATGGTTTACAAATCAAATAGTTGTAAATAATAAATGATTAAAAACTAGGGATGTGACATGGAGTAGAAAAAATCGATTAATAAATAATGGATTTTTTTTCAATTCAAATAAATCGACTATTTCGTATCAAAATACGGTTTTTTTCTGACTATTTCAAAAATTGCCTTTTTTAATATTAATAATTAATTACAATAAAAGCTAATTACAGTGGAAAACTACCAAGAAATAATATCAGATGCGATGTTTGTGAAATTATATTAAAATGTAGTTTGTCTACATTGGTTTTATCAAACAATGCATATCTAATCTTAAAAAACAAGAATAAGAGGAAAAAAAGGAAAAATGGATATTTATATAATCGATTCTTTTAAAAATCGATTATTTTTTGACATCACTACTAAAAACTGTATATTTTACTTAGTTTAAGAGGACATTTTCTTTAAAATCTTTAATTTCTGTGCAATTTTCTGATTCTGCATGTGTTCCAATTAAAGATTTTCTTTCACCGCGTATTTATCAAAATAATTATCATATTTATTACTGCTTAATTATACTAGAACAAAATTAAATAAAGCTTTTCCTGCCCGATAATTAATTGCAGGCACTACTTTGTGTACAAGAGTATCATTGCATCAGAGAGATTTAGAATTTAAACTATTCGCGTTGAGCCGATTAGGTTTAATACCTGCTGCAAAATGCTTTTAAAGGTTTTCGAATCCGTGCAAAGCTTTATGGCTGTCTGCAAATGTTATTAAGAATTCGATGGAAACCAACAGTTAATGCTTGGCACTTTTATTATTGGTCTACTGAATTGGACTGGGTATTGGACCTTTGTCTCGTTACGGCTTCAATTATTGATATGGTAGATGTAGACAGACATCTTTCATTTTCGAAATATTATTTCTTATTTGCAATTTAATACCAATTAGGGATGTCTGCTGTTTTGTTACTCTTATTTGTTTTGAAGGATAAGAAAGTATTTATAGGATCATGTTACTGGTTTGGAGTAATCGGTGAGATAGAATATTTGTTATTTTTTTAGTTAACAAAACATTGCTTTGAATATTATACAGCCCAGTAATAATAGATACAAGTAAGTAGTTTTCGTTAAGCATAAGATTAGATAGTTAAGTACTACATTTATTAGCGATTTGGTTGGTTAATTTTTAATAGGATCGAAGTCCGGATCGTATGATCAAATCAATATCAAGGACTGACATGAAGTAGAATTTCGTTAAAAGCTTAACGAGCGTAAGGATCGCCGATGAGGTTTTAAAGTTTGGGAGTGCCAAGTTCCCTTTAAGTGGACATACTAAAATTTGCAGGGTATTTAGAATTTGTTAAAAGCAGCACAAGATGCTGGCGTATAAATCTCTAGACATTGCTTAGGACTTATAGATCGATAAAATATAAATAAGACTGCCCTACATTTAAAAAATCTCTCAACTGGCTGATACGGCCGCCACCGATTCAATTGAGATGCATCTGTTTAAGAATTTACCACATACGGGACCTTGTAATTCCGATTATTGTAAAAGTAAAGACCAATTTATTTATTCTTATAATATTATATTTATATATTTTTACGAATATTGTAAGTGCGAATGTTCGTCTGTTTGTTTTCCATCTGTCTATCAGTGTGTTACGCATTTCCAGTTTATTTACGGCAACAATATTAATGAAATTAACAACAATTAAAGAGTATTACGCGGATTAACACAAAGGAGAAATAAATTCCTAATTTACCTTTGAGAACAGTATTATATAATACTTGAAAGACACGTAACTATATTTTAAAATTAAAATTGTGTCGAATGAAGTTGCGGTACAACCATTTGTATCATTTTAGCAAAGAAATTATTCATTATCAGTCTTATACTTACAAGATTTTTGGCACTTTATGATATGTCTTGACACTTATTGATTTTTTAAAACAAAACGAGAACTGAAAACTACACTTTTTTAAAGTGATAAATTATATTAAATTGAGTCAAAGAATAGCGTGGCCTAGTTTAAATTAACATACAAGTTTTAGTTTGAATTTGAGTTAATTTAGTTATTTTGTTTAAAATTTTCTTACTATTAATATCCAATTGCATTTGTTATTGCAAATCTTAGTTACTTTTGTTAAAAATCAACCCTTTAAGCCCTTCCCTTTAATTATTAGCCAGGACTTACTGGGTTACACAAATTATATTTTTATATAATAAATAAAAGAAAGTCTTGAATGATGAAATATATTTTCAAGAAATAATCGAAGAATAATAGAAGGATGTTAAAAGTTGTTAAAGTCTTCTTTAGCATTTTTTTAATAGAATTGGGACTTAAAATAACTGGCTGTATTGGTAAGGCGAAGCTTTATTAAATTTTTATTTTTCAAGTTTACTTTTGTCATTTAATTTAAACTATTTTAATAGAATGTGTCTTTTTTAAGTGTAACCTAGATTAGTTTATAACTAAGTATGCACGTTGTCGAGAGATATATTTCTTTGAAAATCTTTCCTGCGAATAGTAACTGAAACTAAACATTTTTAACGAGCAAGCACTTAACACAGATTTCAAATGTCGTTTCATACTCGTGTAAGTTATCGTAACACACAAATTTCGCATTAATAAACCGAGATATTAAACACGTTATTATAAACCCGTGATGACGTTTGAACCCAAAACCCAATTTTTCGATTTTTAAATATATTTAAACTCATAAAAACTGTATACAAAATTAAATTTTGCATTTATACTTTTATCACAAAATGTATTAGTTAATAGCTAATGAAACATTCATAATTTGATTTAAATAAATACTAAAAGAGCGATCGCAAAGTTAGTTTCCGGTAGCAAAGTGTTTCAAGTACGAAGTAACGGATTTTTAGATTTCAAATGATTTGCAGCATTAACTTTAAATGTAAAAGAAGTTTTGTAGCAGATGATTATATCGATGTTATATATGTATATATAATTTTTTTTTTAACTTTATAAACATTGTTTTTTTTTAAATTTAGAATGAGCTACTCGTTTGCTTCGTCGTACTAATTTATTACGTTAGGTCACACACTGCAAAATTCACTCTCGCGATCAAATTTAATTATAATTGTTGCGAATAGCCATTATTAATTAAAAACCGTATCGATAAATAAATAAAAAATCTTTTTTAATTACTTGCAATGTTTTGAAAAATTTGCATTAATGTTTTTTAAGTATATTATGAAGAAAGAAGTAAATTATAAAAACGGGCCTCAAAAAAAAATTAATAACCTCCATAAATAATTATTTTAAAACACTGTTAAAAACAAATCGCGCGCCTGAAAAAAAAATACTTACCTTTACCACAACTTACCTCTGACGTTGAGTCTCGAAAACCGCCCAAGCTCGCGCCCCTACCGCCTCTAACCGACTGAGAGCAACTACGACGGCGTAGCATGGTTTCGTAGCGCCTACTGATCGCAGCAGCCACCCGTAAACTAATACGGAGCTGTGCAATTCACCTGCATTTATACCTCTAGACTGATCTCACTTCTCCCTCGTACCAAGCGTGCTGTTGCTCTTATTACCATCGGCAAATATAATTTCATGAACTATTTTTGTTAGAGAACGCTGTAGAACCTCGGCAAAGGGTTTTTGTAATTGGGTTTATTTTTATTGGTTCATTTTTTATAAAAACACTAGCTGATCGGGCCAAAGTTGTTTTGCCATATAAATAAAATTATAATAAATGATTTTTCACCGTTTACTTAGCGCACTCAAGGAAAAATTTAAATTTAGCCGTTTTTGCAATATTTTTTACTGCTCCTCTCCTATTTATCTTAACGTGATGTAATATTGTTTATAGCCTGCCCTGATAAATGGATTATCTTACACTTAGAGAATTTTTCAAACAATTTAGTAGTTCCTGAGTTTCGCGCGTTCAAACTACCAAATAAACAAACTTCAGCTTACTAACATAATATACATTATATATAGTATAGATTATAGCAACTATTTAAAATAAAATAGAACGTTAGCAAAATATTATTACTTTTAATTTAAAAGTGAACAAAGATGTAATAAATTGGATATCAGATATTTATAAGAAACCGCTATAGCATATCAAAAAATCAATTAAGGATTTATTAAAAGCTTTTTGTACTCTCACTGTTTCTAAGTTATACTATTCAATATTAAATGTACCTTGTTTTTTTATATATCTTTTAATTGTACTTACCTTGTGGTGGTGTGACTTTGGTGTTTTTACGAGAAGTCAGGTTACATATCAATAATTAATTGACGATAAAACCTATAAGTTTCGACTTTGTGCTTAGTCAAATTGGATTTGACAATATTAATGTATCTTCTCGTAGCTAGATTATATAACTTAAGTTCATGTATAATTGACTCGTTTATGCTCAAAAATGAGAAACATTATTATACTGTATCGTAAGATTACAGTGAAAATTAATTGTAAAAAATATTCTAACCGTTATGTCAAAGTGCTCTAAGTGAATCTTAACTGGTGGATCCTATCTAACCTTTCGGCTATAATTATGATCTCATTAGGAAATAAGGAATCATCATGCGTTTTAAGCTACAACTTTGTATTAAATATATATATTAATAAAATGTATATATCTAATTTAAATGAATGAGTTAATCTTGTATGTATGTAAATATATAAATATATTTTCTGAATCTCGGAAACGGCTCCAACGATTTTGCTGTAGGGGCATGTAGTGGGTTTTGGTGGAGAAAAATCGATCTAGCTAGGTTTTTTTTTTAAATCTCGTATTTTCACTAATTTTAGGTACTAAAATAACTGCGAAGATAGGAATAGATAGCAACTCATAATTTGAGCCACCAAATGCAAAGCTGCGACAGCCTAATGGTAACGCGCGGACACAAAAAAGGTCGAAACCTAGGTTCGATTCCCACATGTCACCCAGACCTTTTTAATTTTTTTTATTGCATTTTTTTGTATCTTTTAGAAATTACCGAGTAAGGCTCGTTGACCCAGGGACTTTGTCTAATGAGTCAATCAACATGAACAGCATGATGGGTGTAGAATATATATATCTTCCTCCGCGAAGAGAAGGTTTTGTGAAAAGATATTTGTAAACATGCCTTCACTTTCCCGTTTCTTAATAGTTATCTATTTAAACGGATAAATTTAATATGATTGTAAGAATGTGATTTATGCATATTTTGAACTTGATTTTTTATTGGAGTATAAAAGCGAGAATCAATCTGCCTTATGTTGCGGTTTTTCTCATAATCTGCTGGATCAATATTGATGAAATTTCTTGAAATTATAACTTATATAATGGTCTAAGATAAAGAATAAAAAATCCGTTTTTACTCCGAAAAAATTGAGTCAACAAATTGAGGGTATTTTAAAATTAAAGTTGACGTGATCTAAGTCGCGGATACAACTAGTAGTAAATAAAGATGAAAGGTTTGCATAGGCTATATTTTTATGTCCACACAAAGACGAAGGCAGAGACCATTATAGCAAATATATAAACAATTCTGTAACATCATAAATTATTTAGCCTAGTATACAAGCTCTTATAGGAAAAGCCCGGATCAATAATCTGGAGAGGCATAATTGTCGGTTCAAGAAGCTTTAGCAGGTACTTTACGGGTAGGTATTTCTTGTTAAAAAGGTTTTTCACCAGCAGTCCCTACCTTCCCATAGCTTTGCCGTCTTTTTAGCCAACAATGCATTTATATTACAAAGCTGTCTTTAATTTTATTTTATTTAAAAAATAAAAATACATTTTAACGAAAGAAATTGTCCAAAATAATATATAAATGAGAAAGTTTGGCTATTTGCTTTTAAGCTTTCATGACCAAACCGCTGCTCCGTATATCGTATAGGTAAAAATCCCGATTTTCCTTCGAAAACAATGATATCTCACTATGTACATCGGGTACCTAGTTATATTCTTAAACGTTTTACGTATAGTTATATTTAAAAAAGTCGTTTTATGCCTGATTTCGGGCTCTAAAATTTTTTGGAAATTTACGTTGAATATAATCACAATTTTTCGCTGTCAAACGTAAAGTCATACTAGTACAGAGCCCCACCTTCCCTATTATTTTTTAATTTTTCGTTTCAGTCTTTTAATTTTAATTTTTATCACATAATTTTGAAAATTACCGAGCAAGGCTCGGTCAACCATGTACTTTTTAACTATTATTAATATACTATATTTGTAATTCAAATACTATTAATACACTCTATTTATCTTTAATATTTAAATGAGTTAATCCTGTATGTATATATGAATATATTCTCCGCATTTCAGAAACGGTTAAAACGATTTTCATGAAATTCGTCATTATGGGGGTTTTGGGGGAGAAAAATCGATCTAGCTAGGTTTTATTTAAAAAAAAAATGTCATTTTAACCCTGTTTTTGGGAAAACTAGAATTTAAGTTGTATTCAAAAGACAATTTTCTGTCAAATGAAAAGACATGGTAGCGTATTTGAGAAACGGGCAGTCTAGAGAGTAAAAAATACCTAGGTTCGAACCCCACCTGCCCTACAATTTATTGTTATTTTTCTTCAAACTACCGAGCTCGGTCACCTAGGTACTAGTTTTAATTCAATATAGTCTTCTATCAAATAGGCCTTGACAAACCCTATCAAATCGTTTAAACTATTCGATTATTCCAATTACGGAGCAAGCCCGATGTTGTACACTGTTTATAGGTATTTTTTGTTATAGTTTTAATTATTTTGTTTTGTTAAATGAAGACCATTCATTGGTTCGGAAGATATTTTATTTTCCAGCAAGAAACTCGAAGTGTTTTTAAAAAATATTGTTATAAATATGTTTACAATGCTTATAAATATGTTTTAGGTGCGTATCTGATAAATTTAAATATAAGCTTTGTTATAACCTATATACTTCAATATACTTCAATAGTATAATATTGTAACTTCAATAGTGTAATAAAACTCCTAGGGGATGCATTATGCATGTAGGGGGTTTTAGGGGAGAAAAATCGATCTAGCTTGGTTTTATTGTATAAAATCATTTTATCCCTGTTTTAGGGTATTAAAATAATTGTAAAATGTAGAATAGAAAACAACAGTTTATTTCAGTTGTCAAACGTAATGTTGCGATAGCCGATGGGTAACGGGCGGTACGGCATTTTATCGGCGCCTTCTTTCCTGTTTAATTTTTTAATTTTTTTTTATATCATTTAAAAAATTACCGACCAAGGCTCGGTCACCCAGGTACTAAACATTTAAAAAATTTAGGATATTTTGTACAGTCTGAGATATTGTAGCTTATTAATTATATTCTAAAATTCTCTTAAAAACAAAATTGAAAATTTAAATTCTTTTCTTACCTTACATCCTTCACAGGAAGTGACTCCGTAGTGATATCCCGAAGATTTGTCTCCACACACTTTGCATGGCGGTGCCGCCTTGACGCTACATGAGCTAGCGCTGTCAGGTTGCTGGTCTGTAAATTTCAACTTCATATAACTTTATACAACAACAATCGCCAGCAGCTCAGCCCGCGTGGAAAGATTAAAACCGTAATATTATAGTTTTGATAACCATAAAAATGGTTATAGTGGGTTAACCTTAAAAGCTAGACATATGCTGTCGCGAACTTTTATTTAGATCTTTTAGAGGTGTTACATACGCGAGGAGCGGGACACAAGTAACACTTTATTGAATAAAGGTAAGTGTCGTGGTGGGCGCAGCCACGCACACAAGGACGCGTACATAACATCCCTTCCCCTATTACAATACTATTCTTATATTAAATTAGGTACTTAAAGTTTTCTAATATATAGGGACGTCTACGTAACGATCTCCCTGACTTCTGTACATCCAGCTCACACACTCCTGACATTCGTCCTCTGAACTGGTCTGTTCCAAATCACTCGCGCATTCGCCTTCCCCTGATATTGGCGTATCGTTGGGCATATATATTATATTCCCATTCTTTGCCTACGATCCGAGTTGAGCGCAGGACGAACGATACCCGGGGTCGAGTCATCCAACTGATGCGACACAATTGGTAAGTCGCTTGATGAATACCGGTGTGGTGACGGTGACAATGGCGGCGGCAGTGGTGGTGGCGGTGGCGACTGCGATGGCGGTGGCGACGACGACGGCGAGGGCGACGGCAGTGGCGACGAAGACGATAGCGACCACGGTGCGAGTGAGGTAAGTGTTTCAGGTAACTTTCTACTTTGTATATTTTCCCGATCGTTACGTGGCCCTTTATATAGCAATATTTGATTTACGTGCCTTTTAAATTCCTTCAAATTATAAATGTCTTTAATTATGTATAACACTTTTCCTATTCTTTTTACGATAATTCCCTTTCTCCAAGTATAGTTCGTTTTAGTATGGAATTGTTTATATAGAACAGTGTCATTTTTTTTAAAAATCGCATTCTTAGCACTCATTTGGCGCTCAGTTTGCATACACTGTTGAGTCGTTACATGACGGGATACAGCCGGTGACGAAAGTGGTGATGGATTTGGGTTAATTAAATCTAATCGACACCTCAATGTACGACCGAAAACCATTTGAGCGGGTATTAACCCAGTGGTGGAGTGTACAGAGTTACGATAATCCATTAGACATTTAAGTAATTTTGATCTCGCCCCCTTCACTGTATGGCTCGATAAAACACATGATTTTAATCCCTTTTTATGACCTTAACAAAACTTTCTGCCAGCCCGTTGCTGGGCGTTTGGTACACCGGAGAAGTTAGATGCGTGCTCCCGTTGGACGCGCAAAGCATCTCAAATTCTTGTGAGCAAAAAGCTGTGCCATTATCACTAACTATTGTTTGAGGAACTCCAAATCTTGACATAAAATCGCAAAGTTTCTCTATTACCGCTGATGTTGTAGTGTTATGGTTCATAGTATAGACTTCTACCCATTTTGTATGTGCATTGACTATGACTAAATATACACAAACTCTAATGGGACCTAAAAAGTCTATGTGTATTCTGTAAAACGGTTGGCGGGGAAATTTCCAGCAAGCGATCGCCGCGCGCGGGGTGGACTGGCGTAGTTAAATACAGACCTCACACGAAGCTATCATACTTTCTATAGCTTGATCTATCTCAGGAAACCAAAATCTCGAGCGGGCCTCAGCTTTGGTTTTAACAATACCTAAATGAGACGTATGCAACTCTTTTAACACCAATTCGTACAAGTTTTCGGGTATGAAATTTTTATGACCTCTCATGACGCAACCATTTTCATATGATAATTGTAATATACACATGAAATATGGTTTTAACTGTAAATCGCTAATTTTCGAATCTGTAACGCGCCTAAGTACAACATCATTCATAGTCTCCTGCCGTAATTTATCTAAAGTGACCGGCATGCTGCCGTCTACAACAAAACAAACGTACGTAGCTCGATCGCAGCTCGCTTCGCACTGGCAACGTTCAGTGCACGCGCCCTGGCCACACTGAGGCTCTGCCATAGCTTTAGTTAAACTCGCGCGGGAGAAATAGTCGGCGCTGTTATCATTACTCCGTACATATTCTATCGCATAGTTATAACTACTTAGGAATAAAGCGTAGCGTTGCAATCTGTTTGCTGACATCTCGGGTATCCCTTTATGTGGGCCGAATATAGATAACAACGGCTTGTGATCTGTCCGTAATATAAACGGCTCGGATCTCCCGTACAAATATTGGTGATAGCGCCGTACCCCATAAACAATCGCAGTGGCCTCCTTCTGGATCTGAACATACCGTTTCTCCGCCGTATTTAAGGTACGAGATGCATACGATATGGGCCTCTCGACGCCATCTGATCCTACTTGCGATAGAATCGCTCCTAGCCCGCTGGGGGAGGCGTCAACGGTTAAAATTAATTTAGCATGTGGATCGAAATGAGCAAGGATGGAATTCGATGTCATCAATTTTTTTATTGTCTCGAAAGCCTTATTATGAACCTCTGTCCAATTCCAACCTTTGTTTAACAAATCATATAGGGGACTAAGAATACTAGATGCGTTCGGTATGAAATTCCTATAGTAATTAATAAGCCCTAAGAAAGATTGTAGTTGACTAGCGTTTGTAGGTATGGGGGCATCTACCATGACTTTAGTTTTTTCTGGCGCCTTCTTTAAGCCATCCTTGGTAATAATATATCCCAGGTATGTTACTTCATCTTCAAAGGAGTAACATTTATCTTTCCTTAAAGTTAATCCTGCATTGTAAACGCGATAACACTGCATTCAACCTTTTTAAATGTTCATCTCTGTCCTTCCCAGTGACTAATATATCGTCTAATAAGCATAAAACCCCTTCCATACCCGCAAACACCCCCCCTCGATGGCCCGCTGGAATATATATAATATAATAGCCGGCGCGCTCGACAGCCCAAATACGAGACGATTAAATCTATACAATCCACGGCTAGTATTAATGCACGTAAGTTTTTTGACTTATCGTATAGAACAAATTGATTATATGCCATGGATAAGTCGAGCTTACTGAAATGTTGACCACCGTGAATCTTTGAAAACAACTCACTAGTCGTCGGGAGCGGGTACTGTTTGACGTGTAGTTGCTTATTCATGGAAACGGAATAGTCGGCGCATAGCCTAACAGTTCCATCACGTTTTAATACCGGGACAATGGATGACGCGTATGAAGAGTACTCCACCGGTTCTAGAATACCTAAGTCGACCAACCTATCAATTCCCTTCTCAGCTTTATCGCGTAATGCAAATGCTACGGGCCGGGCCTTAAGAAAAACCGGTTTGACATTATCTTTCAATGATAATTTAATTTTATATTTGTTAAATGTACCTAACTTATCGGTAAATAATTCCGAGTACTGCTGTTGCAAGTTCCTAAGGCACAGATCTGTTCCTTGACAATAATTAATCGGCACGAACTGTAAATTTAATTTGGAAATAAAATCCCTGCCAAGAAGTGGCGGCCCACCGTCGCGAACGACATAAAATACAATTACGTGCGATTGCCCCGCATAGCACACAGATAAACAGATTGTACCTATACAAATAATACTCCTACCATTATACGTCATAAGTTGTTTACGCGTTATTACTAACGGTTCATTTTTTAAATTCATTTTGTAGAAACTTTCAGAAATTACCGTAACCGCTGATCCACTATCAATCTCAAACTTAAATTCGGTATTATTAATTCTGATCGTCTCCACCATAGATTTACCGTTGTTAGACCGGATATAATAAATCTTACCGTCATCGTCACTCTCGTCACCAACATCCACCTCTACGTAGTTCACCTTCCTGCACATTTTACGCAAGTGGCCTTTTTCATGACACTTTTTACACGTATAATTTTTGTATTTACACTCGGACGACTTATGATTTGCAAACCCGCATACACTACACTTTACTTTTCCTAAATTTTCTTTTCTTCCGTTGTTCGTGATCTTGTACAACTGCGCGTCAGGCGAGTCGAGCGCGGCGGCGGGCAGCGAGTGCGCGGGTGCGCTGGCCGAAGCGGCCGCAGCGCGCGCGCAGTACAGGTTCTCCGCCATCTCCACGACCTTTGCCAGCGTCAGGCTCGTTAGCTCTTGGGCATAAAGTTTTTCTTTTTCGAATCGCATTCCCGCATTCCCTTTAGGAATTTATCCCGAAGCGCCTCTTCGACGTTTAAAAACCCGCACTGTGCTGTGAACCCTCGTAGTCTCGCAGCCCACTGCGAGTGCGATTCGGCTACCCAACGAGGGTAGCCGAATAAAAATTTTGTCGCTCGCCAAATCCCACTCGCTTAGGCATAAAATGATCATCTAGGAGTTTCAACAAGTCTTCGTAGGGCACGTCTTCGACAGTCTTAGGCAGCGGCAAGTCCGTTGCTAGGCTGTACGTACCCTCGCTGAGTGCGCTGAGCAGGATCGCTTTTCTTCTTTTACCATTAAGATCTGACCGCTCGCTTAAGTCATTGGCCAAGAAATATTGGCTAATACGACCTTTGTAAGTTTTCCAGCTTTGTATATTATAGTCGAATATACTCAGTATACCGAATGGATAATTCATTTCGATTTTAACTTTTAATAACGCGGGTAACTCGTCGTCACTATTACATACGCGAGGAGCGGGACACAAGTAACACGCGAGATGGTTGTCAACGCACTGCTTTATTGAATAAAGGTAAGTGTCGTGGTGGGCGCAGCCACGCACACAAGGACGCGTACATAACAAGAGGGGAAAAATTTTGTAATACATGATTTTTGATTAACTATCACCGTTTACTCAGCGCAAGCAAAGAAAGCTTTAAACTTTGCCGTTTTCGTACTATTTTTATTGCTGCTCCTCTCCTATTCATCTTAGCATTGATGTTATATCACTATGGACTATCTCACACTGAAAGAATTTTTCAAACCGGTTCAGTAGTTCCTGAGATTAGCGCGTTCAAACAATCAATCAATCAATCAAACAAACAAATTCTTCACCTTTATATATTAGTATAGATAACAACAATAGCCGAGTAGAGCCTTCGCACTTTTCCATTTATAATATAAGCATGTATTATTGTTTTTGCCATGTTCTGGTAGCAAAAACTTCGCTATGTTTCCTCTATTTATGAGTACCAATCGACAGTTCCGTAGGCCGTAACATTCCTTAGAAAATACTTTTCTTTTTTTC
Source organism: Morpho achilles (assembly GCA_947086495.1). NCBI lineage: Eukaryota > Metazoa > Arthropoda > Insecta > Lepidoptera > Nymphalidae > Morpho > Morpho achilles. The sequence continues at coordinate 7,749,137 of CAMTZB010000022.1, read as the reverse complement.
TCTGTGCGAAATTAAACAAAATACCTATAGAAAAGAGTATTAAATATTTAGTTAAAGCTCAAATATAATTAAAATTCAATCGCCGCAAAATAATCTTATTATATAACATTTGTACTATAGAATAGCACTTCATGAATATAACAATAAATTGTCAATATTTTTATAGAAAAAATATTTGTTAAACACCACTTTTGTGATCAACAATCTGAGCAATGAGAAATCTAAAATTTTGCTTAATGTCATGTTTGAAATAATAATAAAAAAATTAATTTAAGTATTAAAGCGCATTTCTTGATACAATCTGAGTTAAGTGAAATAAGATGTTGTTAGGGTATTTTATAGTCAGATAGTCTTTATCTTAACAATAATGGATTGCTTGACGATACGTATAGTAAAGATGAAGATATTAAAGATAAATATATGGGATACTTACACACACGGTCGTCCATCCCCAAAGTAACTGATGTAATACTTGTGTTATGGTAGACATACAACTGGTGAATATATAATTATATATTTTTAAATACATACTTTAATAGAAATATTTATTATATACACCCAGGCTCAAAGACCAACAAATTCATTTATAGAATAAATTGGCCCTTGGTGGGAATCAAACCCGCGACCCACGGAACTGACGGCTGGGTCACTACCCACTGCACCAACGGGCCAGACAGTTATGGTAATAATTAAGTAGTAATAATTGACCAATAAGTTACTCAGTTATGGTATTAGATGTTATTGATCCTTAAAACAGTTATATAAATACGCCTGCACATTTATAAAGAGCAAATACATTGAAATACAAAAGTGCTATTTTTTGTTTAGTCCCAAGCGTTCTTGAAATAAACAGTTGTAAGCTGAAAACAGCTTTCAATTTTACGTTACAAGTTCTCAAGTATAAGTATATTTGCGAGGCTTATAGGATCTCATAGGTTGCAGTGCAGTGAGTGTTTACCAATAAAACGTTTTGCGTTATGGACTAAAATAATAAAATCGGTACGGCGAACCGGTACTGTCGAAAGGTCTGTCACTTTACTGTCCTTTGAAGAGAACAAAGCTGCTCTAAATCGGATTAACAAATTACAAAAAGTCCAAAGTATGGAAGTAAACATCAATTTAATTTGAGCCCAAAGTCCTGGTAAGATTCACGTTATGTCGTTAACTTCCACGCTCTATTTTCCGCATTTCTAAATTTTGGCAATACTATCGCCAAGGGTTTTCGGAATCTCGAAAACCGCTCCAACGATTAGAGCATCGGGTTTTGGAGGAGAAAAATCGATCTAGATGGGATTTATTTTTAAATAAATTCGTTTTATCCCCATTTTTGGGCGTTAAAATAATACTAAAATTTATATTGATTTGAATTTTTTCCATTAACTGTCAAGTCAGCGTAGCTTATGCGGGGAACGGGTGGTCTCGAGAAATGATGAAAATACCTAGGATCGAGCCCTACCTACCCTATTATTATTTCTTTTTTTTAACTTCCTTTTTTGCTTTTTAAAAAATTACCGAGCAAGCTCGGTCACCCAGTTATTACATATATTAACCGCACAAGTTGCTTAAAAACTAATTACTTAAAAAATTGTAAAACGTATAAACGTCATAAATTGCTTGAGAATGTTTTCTAAAATTAAGCTACGGTTCTTAACCCGACCAATGAGACACCCCTGTTTTCAATTTTCGTGTGTCAATTACAGAAATTAATTTCTTATTGAACCTGTCGATATTTACCTTATTAAAAGATTTAACGTATAATTTGTTTGGGACGTAATGAAATCATGAAATAAAATTGCTTAGTTAGTTGTTAATTACTTTCTTTTAAATAACTCCGAATCACATGTTATATCAACATTTAATCCTTTTCAATTTTGCTTTTATATTACTTTTATTTATGTTTATAAGTGACAAATTTTCAGCAATGTTTTGCTCGGTTAAGATTTTTAACGTCCGAGTTGTAAAAAAGTTGTTTACGAGGATTTTCCGAGTAACCTATAAATTTAAGAATAACTAATGAAAAGACTTATTTTTGAAAAGACCAACCGCCGAGTTTCTTAAAAATAGCTGTGATAGTCCAGCGGTAGAGAGAGAAGAAAGGTAACAGAGAGAGAAGGCCTATGCCCAGCTGTGGGATTTTAACAAGCCGTTTCTTTACCATTATTGTACAGATATAGTCAATAAAATTACATTTTGATTGGCATAGCAATTTAAAAAAAGGGTCAACGTGAAATCTTAATTTACGTCAAACAGTATTCATCTACATACAACTGACGCACATAAACGGACGTGGAAATTGGAATTGCCTATATAGACGCATGTGTAGTCATGTGCAAGGCTATAATCACGCACACCCAACTAACTGTGCAAATAGCCGACACGTGTGTACAATGAGAACGGGCAGGTGAGTTTATAATTAACCACTGTAATCTACAGTACTGATGATGTGGTAGGCGAGCGATTTGTATCGGTATGTATACATACAGACTAGTATTTGATTTGTGCACGTGTACCTTCTTGCTTTATTTCGATACTTTTTATTTGTTTTCTTTTGAGGTTATACTTCTATAGGCGCGTTATGAAAATGTACTGAGAGTGAAATTTTAAGATTCGTCACACAAAAGTTACAGTATAAAGTTGCAGCGGCAGTCACGAAACAAAAGCAATTAAAATATGTGCTGATAAATTGAACACTTAAAGTAAAATATCTGGGTGACCGAGCTTCGCTCGGTAATTTTTTACAAAAAAAATAATTAAAAAAAACAATTATTTAGTTGGGATCGATCCTTGGCATTCACATTTCTCAATTCTGCCCGTCACCCGAATAAGCTACGTAGACTTGACAGGTAATGGCGAAAATTCAATTCAGTATAAATGTTAGTGTTTTTTAATGCCCAAAAACAGTGATAAAACAAATTTTTTTTTACATAAAACCTAGCAAGATCAATTTTTCTCCCCCAAAACCTCCTACATGTTGAATTTCAGGAAAATCGTTGAAGCCGTTTCCGAGATTCGGAAAATATATATATATACAAGATTTAACTCATTTAAATATAAAGAATATCTGGGTGACCGAGCTTCACTCGGTAATTTTTACAAAAAAAAAAAAACTTAAAAAAAAAGCAATTATTTAGTTGGGGATCGATTCTTGGCATTTACATTTCTCGAGTCTGCCCGTTAATCGAATAAGCTACGTCGACTTGACAGTTAATGGCGCAAATTCAATTTAATATAAAATTTTAGTGTTTTTTAATGCCCAAAAACAGGTATAAAACAAATTTTGTTTTTTACATAAAACCTAGCTAGATCAATTTTTCTCCCCCAAAACCTCCTACATGTTGAATTTCAGGAAAATCGTTGGAGCCGTTTCCGAGATTCGGAATATATATATATATATATATACAAGATTAACTCATTTAAATGTTAAAGATAAGGCAATAAGTACCTAAAAATTAAAATTCGAACTAAGTATGCAATTTGGTTCTAAAAGCCAATTTTAGAACTACATTGCATACTTAGTTAGAATTTTAATTTTCAGGTACTTAGTGCCTTATTTAATTCAAGTGTTCAATTATATTCAGCAGTGATTTAAATTCTATATTTTGATTAATATATTTATTATTCGTAAATAATAGTTGAAAAATTGTTTATATACTTTTTCAAGTGCTCAAATTTAATTGAGGTTATCTATCCGTATGTATTATTTATTGATATAAATTTAAATATTATTATTTAACATAATCAATACTAAATATTATTAAATTATTAATGTCAAATATTTATTATTGGTTATTCAATATTTTAAATATATTTAATTATAAATTCGATTTGATTTCATTGAATTTAAGTTTATTCATTTTTAAATATTGTTATACTTTCTTACTTTAATATTCACTTTTCATTTTTTACAAAAATTTTCACTGAATTTGTTCATTTATTGCTATAAATATTTATTATTTTTATTTAATGATGCTAAAGAAGTATAAATTCTCACGCACGTACATAAAAAAAATATATTAGCAGCTATCATTACGTCTCCAAGTTATATTTACATACTTCTATAGTAGTGTGTAGAGTATTGCGCATCACTGCAGAAGGACTAAAATGATTTTTTAATAATCCGTGATTTAAATCGTGAATTATAGCAAAAAATACCGTTGATTTTGAGATATTATTCCTATTATTTTTATGAATATTACATTCGCGAAGGTTAACAATGTTATTATCTTGTACCATAATTTAGGACAGCTTACTATATTATTGCGACTGGTTTGTGCAACTGCATATCATAAAAAAGAAAAACAATAATCAAATAAGATTTTTCCTTCATTTTATATTTACTTGAGAAGTGTTGTAGACTGCGCCATTAGATGTAAAAGATTTCAACGCGTTCTTTTTGTATTCGATGGTATTTATGTTTCTCGTTTCGCTTCGATTTATTTTTGTCTTATTTATTAAATTAATACTCGGTTTGACTTTGTGTTAATAATGACATATAACTTATCAGTACAATATAGAAAAATACTACACATGCCTTAGAGGTATTGTGCCTGTAACTAAGAGAAAGCCCGAAAACGCTTCATATGGATTTTGGGACTAAATCGCGTTTACATCATAAACAGTACCGAGGCGTCGTAATGTCGTTAATTACGACTAAGGTAATTTGAGGTTAGGTAGGCGGTCGTAAAATACGAAGCCAAATAATGCGAGAACATGTTTATAATATGTTGTGCCGACCCCACTTAGAGCGGGATAAGGGCACGAAAATGATTATACGAAGATGAAGTTTGAGATTAGACTCCAGTCTATCTCTAGATTGTGTCTGAGCCCTTCGCTGAGATCTGGTAACAGAGGCTAAAAATACGACGTTCCTGAATGAGGTAAGAAACCTCATGTACTCGTACATCTTTTCTAGCCCCGTCATTTCACCGCTACTGATAATTGTTAATAGTATATTATCAATTAAAAAGTGGTCAACTGAGCAGATTCTTAAAATTGTGTTACATATATTTTTTGTATCACATTAATTACAAGCATCGACGATTACGATTACGTCGCGTTCATCAAATTAGCGAATTCACCAGTATTGTATACAAAATAGGCATAAATTCTTGACGATGAAAATTTTGCATTAAAAATTTTACATTTACTGCAATCGAATTATAAACGTTTATATTAAAAGAGGGGAAAAGATAAATTTCATTTTTAGTACACATTTAAATCAGCAAAATTTTATAACAGTGCAATTTTCCTGTAACTTTTTTCATGGCTTCAATAAAAGTGCACTGTTAGAATATGGCTTTTTTGACGTCTAGCATTTTGAAGAAAAAAATTTTTAAACAGTCACAACGACACGAAGGACTCCAACAGCCCAAGAAGTAATCTTAACAGTGAGCATATTAAAAAGTTTTACTTATGCGACATAAAATTTGAATTCTATCCTGTGTCCATGAAAAGAGTTTCCGGCGAATTTCTTGCTGGTTCGATCAAAAGGAGGAAACATTCGAATCAGTGGTAGATTCTTTAATAACATATGACGATTCAAAAGCACTTGAAACAATTGTTTCAAATAAAGAATAATTTGAGTCGCAATAAGTTTTACGATTTACGCCAACCTTAATGCTGTAACGTAACTGTCATTTTATGATTCATAAAATCACAGTAGAAAATCGACTTTAAAATTGTTTTGATAATCTACGGATTTTCATCGTCGCAATAATAAACGTCCTGCAACTATTATGGTAAACACAAGCAAATCCTATAGACGATGCGTATTCCCACATTGGAGGATTTAGTTATAAACGCAGGGATCAATTGAACGCGCATTTATCCCCCTGATTTGCAGTTTCACAGGCATACGGAATATAAGGATTAAGCAAATTTAAGCTTGAAATAACCCTCACTATTTTGCTACAGACACATACAGTGATAAAAATTTGTAGAATCTACAATATTCCATAAAACAATAACTATAATTTTATAAAATTAGTATTTATATTTCGCATTTCAAATAAAATCTACGTTACAAAGAATGAAACACATACAGTAAAGCAATTAGATTAATAGAAAATGGGATGGGAAAAAAATCGCAAGGTAAATCATATGTTGAGTGTCTTAGTAAATGAGTGTAGTGTACTGACAGTGCTTTCAGTACGTAAATTTTAATAATGCACGTATGTATGGAACGAATAGTAGATACAAAATTTAGCTTCTTAGTGTTTCTTTCGCTGTGTTTTATACCAAAACAAATTTTTTCATTTTATTGTTAGATAAAACGTTAATACATTATCGTTAACCTTTACACCATCTTCTCTGCTTTTTTTATATTTCATTAGAAGTACATTGTATACAGTTGTGTTATACTATTCCTTTATGACTGTATTTTATTCTCTTGCCTAAAAATTCTGTACTAATTTTAAACTGGTAACTAATTTAGCTCAAGCTTTATAAAGAGTTTGAAATCGATGAAGAGCTAAAATATAGGTCACTAAAAAGCAGACAAAAGCTATTTAAGCAGGAATATAGGTAACTTGCTTAGAAACGGGCAGATCGCTTGTAGCATTTAAATGTACAATTGATCCACGTGGGAGGTTTTGGGGGAGAAAAATCGATCTAGCTAGGTTTTATTTTAAAAAAAATTTATCCCTGTTTTTTGGCATTCGAAAAATACTAAAATTTTAATACATCGTGACACAACATGTTATTGGAAAATATATTATTGTTTTATAAAATAAAACTTGTAATAGCTTAACAGTGCGAACGTGTGCTTTGAACCCATGTCAGTCACCAATAAGTTTTTCTATTAAATCTGAATGCCTATTCACTCATAATACCAATCCGTATTAGAGCAGCTTCTAAGCTCAGTGGTTAAAAATCTTTTCAGTTTTCCGACAGTGCTTAGTAGAGAAGGAATGACGCTACGATGTGATGTTTGTAATTGTCCCATATTTATTAAGATGAAGTTTGCCATATTCCCGGAACAATTAGAGATATACAGGTTTCTTTAGAATATTTTTGAAAGGTTGGATTTAAGTTGCTACCCATGCTAGCCACGCACTAGATTACATTGTATTTATTCATATATACAATGTTTATTATTTCAATAATTATTTTTGAAAAGCATTATCGCCGAGTTTTTTGCTGGTTCTTTTCGATAAGAGCATTTTTTCGAACGAGTAGCTTCATTGAAATTAGACTATTCAAAAGTGCTTGTGAGAACCAATTTGAATAAAGAATCATTTGAATTTGAATTTGTTGTGATACTAAACTGATGGACGTGGCGAGTCGCAACAGTATCGCAAGTATAGTCCGAATGGTGGGTGATAAAGCTAAGGTTTTTGCACTACACACGGCTAGTAAAAACGGGATCGGATATTTAATAAATTTTATCATCATTCTCCTGCCCTTATCCCACACTCAAAGTTTATAAAAGCAAATATCTGGGTGACCGAGCCTTGGTAGGTAATTTTTTACAAAAAAATTAAAAAAAAAAAGAAATAATAACTATTTAGTTGGGGATCGATCCTAAGTATTTCCATTTCTCGAGGCTGCCCTTTCACCGAATATGGTACGCTGACTTGATAGTTAATGGCGAAAATTCAATGATTTTTAATGCCCAAAAACAAGGGTAAAACAATTTTTTTACAAAAAACCTAGCTAGATCGATTTTTCTCCCCCAAAACCCCCTACATGCTAAATTTCAGGAAAAACGTTGGAGCCGTTTTCGAGATTCCGAATATATATATATAGCAACGTAGTACTACAAACGTAGCTAGATCGATTTTTTTCCCCCAAAACTCCCTACATGCTCAATTTTAGAAAAAATTTTGTAGCCGTTTACGAGATTCAGAGTATATATTTATATATATACGTACAAGATTAACTCATTTAAATATTAAAGATTACTTGATTTTGTATTAAAGACGTCCGCAAAGAACGCCTAATTCTATAAATTGTCCAGTAAATGTGATAAAACTAATGTTCTATTGGGCTGTGTGTATCCCGTATTACATAACGAGTCGCGGCACTTTCTTCCGCGAATGCGCCATCCTGCTCTAATAGCTGATGAGAGAGAGAGAGACCAGCGCGCGCTCCCGGAGTCTGCTTTTCAGGGTTGTGTTACTTTAAAATTTATCCTATTTTAAAATTTAAAATTATAAAAAAAAAGTTATTATCTTCACTTTGACTGACTATGGCACACCACTAGCAAATTTTTTTCACATTATTAACAAAGTATTTGTTTATTATAATTTTGATTTAGTTTTTTTTCTATATAGTTATTATTCATAAAGTTGCTCCAGTTTTATTATTAAATTATCCCAGATTTGAGCTAGATAGCCTATAAATAAGTGATATGATAATAAGTTAGGTATTATTATAATATAATAATAAATATAAATGAAAATATGTGATAATTACAAACACGGTCTTACGTCAAAATAATAACCGCCGTATGTCTATAAATAATTAATTTAAATACATTAATACACCCAGATAAGAACAACCAACAAATTGTATTTAAAAATGTTGGCCCTTGGTGGGAATTGAAACCGCAGCCCACAGAGCTGAAGGCAGGGTCACTATCAAGTGCGCCAAAGGGCCAGAAAATAATAGCCGGCCTGTTATTATACTACTGACCTGTCTTCTTTTCTCCTCTTCTTAGAAGTTTGGAGCTTATATCCACTACGGTGCTATGTGAATTACAGATCGGTATGTATGTACATATTAGTATATATAAATAAATAGCAATCGCCAGCGGCTCCACCTACGTGGACGAGATCAAAACCGTAATATTGGATAACCAATAAATAGTTACCGTGGGTTAAACTTAAAAGCTAGACATATGCTGTCCCGGATTTTTATTTAGAACTTTTAGAGGGGAACAATTTTGTAATACATAATTTTTGAATAACTATTACCGTTTACTTAGCGCACGCTAGGAAAGCTTTTAATTTTGCCGTTTTCATACTATTTTTTTTTGCTGTTCCGTGATATGCTTAGCGTGATGTAATATATGTATGGACTATCTTACAGTGAAAGAATTTTTCAAATCGTTCCAGTAGTTCCTGAGATTAGCGCGTTCAAACAATCAAACTCTTCAGCTTTATATATTAATATAGGTATAGCTTAAAAATGTTCCATATTGTTCATTTGTAGCTCTACATGATCTGTATATTGTTGCTGGCCTCTTAAATAAATAAATAACATTTTACAAGAATACAAAAAAAGGTTTGCTGGTTTCCTTATGATAGTTTCCATCACTGAAAACCGCGTGATAAGTTGTAAGTAATGAAACCATATAAGTATCTACATATATTAAAATCTGGTTTCTGGGGCTTGAACCTTCTAACCCTCCTGATAATGGTCACATAGACTCATTATTCGGTCATTATCACTTATAATTAACAATATTCATGAAATATTTTATCTCTATATATGTACCTTTCGACGAGACGATCACGGGTTCGAACCCGGGCGGACACCAATGAGTTTTTCTCTTAAAACTTATGTGTCTAATTGATAATTGCAATTTATCACACGCTTTTCGGTGAAGGAAAACATCGTGAGGAAACCTGCATATCTCTAGAGAATTCTGGAGGTATGTGTAACCTACCAATCCGCATTGGAGCAGCGTGGTAGGTCTTAGCTCCAATCCTTCTCTCCCAAAACGGAGAGAAGAGGCCTATTCTCAGCAGTGGGATAGTAACAGGCCGTTACTTACTTACTTTTTATGTACCTTTATTAAAGTTATAAGCAAGATAAAGGAGATATGTACAACAAAATACCTATACTAATATTAGTAATTCATATATTATGAAGAGGAAAAATTTGTCTGTATGTTTGTATTGTTTTCACACAAAACTACTACACCTATTTCAAAAATTCTTTCACCATTGGAAAGCTGCATATTTACTGAGCAACATAAAGTATATGACGTTTAAAAAAAATAGGGAGCCGTTATAAAAATGTAATAATGTGTAAAAAATTAAAATTTCGCGGGTGAAACCGCAGGATATTACTAGTTATTATAATAAACTTCACACATATCAAGCAAAAGAGTTAAAGTATATCAGCCAATTAGATATACTTTTTATTAGTAGTTAACATGAAGCAACTTGTATTATATAATTATATATTTGTATAATTCTGTAACAACCCTGTAAATTTTCCAAAGCAATGATTGCAGTTCAACAAACTGCGCGCGAGTCGAGCATTGAACCTGCACTAACCGTTACTGTGTCTCTCTCGCGCGCGTTGCATTAACATCATTTATCCCTTTCTAAAACTTTATTTAGGTACCACTGTGATGTCCATTGATGGTATGATTCTATGGTAAATATCTTGCGCTATTAAGTCTCCGCAATGAATGTGATACAAAGTTATCTCTTACACAAAGTCAAACATTATAATGTAACAAAAGCACCGAAGCATTCTCTTATACTTTCCTGGTTTAAACATTGAAATACTTTTATTACAAGTAATAATATTGACATTCTTTTTAAATCAAAAAAATATAGTACTTTTAGGAAATTCAGGAAAAAAGTAGTACACATGTATTTTCAATCATTATTTATTTGTCCATGATTATTTATTATTACTTTTCGCTGGACAATGGACAAAGGAGTTAGAGTTACTAACTAACTAAACCCCGCAAATACACAAATGACTTTCGTTCAAACATTTCCTATGCAGTGCTGCGTGTGCGTTCCATTCACAGTTGATTAAAAAAAGCGCGACAATTAGCGTTATTTTCAATCATTTTTTATTTTTCCATGATTATTTATTATTACTTTTCGCTGGACAATGGACAAAGGAGTTAGAGTTACTAACTAACTAAACCCCGCAAATACACAAATGACTTTCGTTCAAACATTTCCTATGCAGTGCTGCGTGTGCGTTCCATTCACAGTTGATTAAAAAAAGCGCGACAATTAGCGATATTTTCAATCATTTTTTATTTTTCCATGATTATTTATTGTTACTTTTCGCTGGACAATGGACAAAGGAGTTAGAGTTACTAACTAACTAGACCCCGCAAATACACAAATGACTTTCGTTCACACATTTCCTATGCAGTGCTGCGTGTGCGTTCCATTCACAGTTGATTAAAAAAAGCGCGACAATTAGCGATAAAAATATACCTAGTATTTTTCGTCCTATATTTTTTATCTATAATAACTATATAGTACAATTGACTATAATATAGTACGATACTATATAATATAGTACGGGCGGCAACCTTAGGACAATATCACATGCAGAACTTGTATTTAAGACCAGCAGTGATTTCAAAACAGTCCAAAACATATAACAGGCGACGTTTCGTCTCATGATATATTTTATCTAAATTGAAAACGACTTGGAAAGTTCTAGATATAACGAGGACTTGATGTTAAGCGAAAGTTGCTTGGAATTTAAGATTTAATCAGATACCTAAACACGGAAATATTTGCATCACATTTTATACATTTACTTGTTAGCTTATTGACCAGATTGTACGTGGTCGACGATATTATCTTATCAGTTATAATAACAACCTAAGCACTTGATCTGACTTTTGGGCCTTTAGAATTCACAGATCGTATCTGCCATTTAAATGTATAATATATTTGCCGCGCTAGCAGCAAATTCTAGAGGTGTCAAAATTTTTTATGGCAAAATATGTATGAATTATTGCACGTAAAAATAATAATTTGCCAATTAAAATATATTATTAAAATGAAAAAAGAGTTAAATTTTTGCAAAACCTTTAGATTATTCAATAATTAAATGTATCAATAATAATATTAAATTAGTAATAGAAATAAATAATATTAGTCATCATTATTATCATTGTCTTAACCTTATCCCACTCTAAGTGGGGTCGGCACAATATGTCATCTTCTTCCATTCTCCTCTATCATTCGTCAACTCAAATTTTAGTTTTACTAATAGATCAATATTTTCGTAATGAAAATATTAAATACATGATACATATTTTATATGTAGTGTTAAATGTATTAATTAATATTGTCGTTATTTATTTTCAATATGATATATTGTTTTATTGTGTCCAACAATTACGACAAATTAAAATTTTATTCCTCGCGTATAGTGGACGTCCCTTACCGAAACCGTTTTGATAGTGATTTCCCTTAGCAATTTCAGAGTTAGCTCTTTCCAATAAGAATTCAACAAGTAATAGAATCACAGCTAAACGTTGCCATGGTGACAAACGGCCTGAGTTTATTTTCATCCTGTGATGTCAGGCGGTGAGAGATCAAGGTGTCCTCAGTTTTACCTTCTGAAATGCACCTACAATTTTTTTTATAAAAAAACGTATTTTTTGATAATCAGGATCATAATTTTGTTCCTTATGCACCTCAAAGTGAAGAAAACCATCCTGATGACATCATTAGCCCAGAAAAGTTCCGGGATATATGTATCTTGTCACGGTTTAAAGTACTGTATTTGTACACGTACTGGGTCTCAACTCTTGTCTTCAATTCTTCTCTCTAACGAGCTGGATATAAAAAAGGAAGCTACTATATATTTTGTATATATTGCTTTATATATAAAAAGATGTTAATGTGTTTTTGTTTCTTTGCTTTTTAATAAATTAAAAGATTTCTATCAACTAACTAATATAAAAAAAATCTTGTTTTTAGCCAGAACATTAGAAGCCACTAAAGCTTATTTTTATTTAGAACTGAAACTACACAGGAATTTGCTGAATTTAAATAAATATAATTTAAACCTAAAAATCTGATTTACCTTAAGTTCCTTACATTATGAGACGCCGTCTTTTTCCAAAAAGCACTTGCACACTACACTAATTCAAACGACTTAGTCACAAGTCTTCTTAATGTTACGTCCCTTATAATAATGGAACTGGACAATATATAGCGATGAATAATAATCACAAAGATACAAAGGGTAAGTAAAAAATATAAATTTAAAAGGTGACTAGTCCACTCCGATACCTAATTCAGTTACAACGCGTTATGCTAAACATGTTTTTCATATCGCGTTGTTTAATTTTTATCAAGTACTTCATATTAATATTAATAACGTTGTTATTCTAGATGTCTGGATCAGTAGAGATATCGCGACCAGAGATTCTCTGAACTCTACCATTATCAAAAACCACACAGCAAGCCAACTGTAACTACCAACATCGATGTTATATAATAAACTGATAACATTGTGCTCATTAAGTATATCAACATATTTAAATAGAAATTACTGTAATATTAAATTATTATATTACTAAATTAAAATGTTTTTATCACATTCTTCGGGTCAATTTTAGCACAAGCAGTCAGTTAGCGATTTAAACCAGAATACTTAAAGTTTTTGGGAGCATTCCTCGTGGGTATGATTTGTGATAATTTTTGTGTTATTAAGAATAGATATAATTATTATTATTTATAATTATATTTATAGGATATGTTATATTCCGGTCTTAAAAAAGAACAAAAAAATGAAAAAATTACTCAATTTTTTGGTCTGTTACTATGAACCTATAACTGAGTACTTATATTAACAATCTTTCTTTTTACATAAACTTTGCACTATAGGTAAAGCCCCAGGTCTATGCTAGTTAATGTAAAAAAGACTAATATTATATAAAATTATAAATGTTTCACAAGTCATGAGGTTATCACATACCCAGTTCGTTGAAAGCCGACGTTAAAATTCTTTTCATCCGCTAAAGGAAATATAAGTTACTATTATGGACTTTTAATATAAATAGAATCACGTGCTTAGAGAAGGTAATCATCGAGAAATCGCTTCCGTATTCAGTTGTAGATTATGCATCATCTACTTTCTAGTTGCATAAAGTTTGCTATAATTTAATTTTTAGTTTTTATTATAACAGCAATGTTACAACTAATCGCTTATTACGCAATGTATTCTAGGAACTTTTAAATATTTACACGAAATTGATTATAAAGAAAGTAGTCGTTCATCAATGAAAGTCGTTATTTCATGATTAATTTCACACTTCATGTTTTAAATATATTAATTAATATTCAATTTTATATATCCGTCGTGTAGTATCCAGCTGAGTAAAACAGATCGCCCTCATTTGAGGTTTCATAAAAGGCGACAAAGGTAAGTTAACGTCAGGCGGCTGGTGGTAAAATAATTATCCAAAACATGTAACAACATATTAAAAACATGTGCTGAACCCACTTGGAGATGGATAAGGACAAGAAAATGATGATGATAGTTTTATGTAATGAAATATAAATAATGCAATGAAATAGAATCTTTTAAGTACTGTATAGCCGTGAAATCAAGGGTGAACAAATTGCTGCTACCAATAAGCTCTCTCTCATTATTTGTCGCGATACTCTCACAGTCCTGTCTATGACTCCCCTACTCTCGTATAATAACAAATATCTGGTTGACCGAGCCTTACTCGGTAAGTTTTTCCAAAATAAAAAAACAAACAAAAAGAATATAAAAAATAATAGGGCACGTGGAGCTAGATCCTAAGTATTTTCATTTCTTGCAACCACCCGCTCCCCGAATAAGCTGACTTGACATTTAACGGCAAAAATAGTGTTTCATATATTATTTTATATAGTAATTTTTCATTATAATATATAGTATTTTTTTAATGCGCAAAAACAGGGATAAAACGATTTTTTTTAAATAAAACCTAATTAAATCGACTTTCTCCGCCAAAACCTCCTGCATGTTAAATTTCAGGAAAATCGTTGGAGCCGTTTCAGAGATTCTGAATATATACACAAGATTTACTCATTTAAATATTACAAATGTATATAGTACAAACTATTGTCAATATCTTGAGCGGATCAACTGAGAAAGCTTACTAAATAGGCGGACACCGACAATGATACAATAGTTATAGTACTGAAAACAATGCGCGGATTTGTGTTGGATTAAGGTGCAGTGTGTTTGGATTATTGTACGTGCTCAATCTGCTGCGTACGGCAATAATCTCACGGCTCATCAACCACCACTGGTATTTGTTTTGTTTATTAACCATGTGTGCTTAATAATTATATTTAGTGTTTCATGTTACGAGTCAAATTACGAGAGATCTAATAACCAATACTGCTTCACTGTAAATTGTCTCACGTCGTAGATTAGCTAGAAAGAACCTCTCTCTAAACGACAAGTTGACCTTTGTACACTTTACTTCATTATTTTTATTTTTTTTAATTTAAATTAAATATATATATCACGAACAACCAGCCACCCCAGGCAACCCAAGCAACCCAGCGTTGTGACCAAGCGACTGTTTCGAGAGGGTCGCGAGTTCAAACCACGGCAGGCACCAATTAGTTTTTCTATTTAAACTTATGTGTCTAATTGATAATTAAAATTTATCACACGCTTTTCGGTGAAGGAAAACATCGTGCATATCACTATAGAATTCTTGCAATATGTGTAACTTAACAATCCGCAGTGGAGCAGCGTGGTAGGTCTTAGCTCCAATCCTTCAAAAACGGAAAGAGGTCTATTGCCAGCATTGGTATAGTAACAGGCTGCTACTTTAATATATATTTTTAGTATTGTTTTAATGTTTTTCTTACCTTTGTTTTTCGTGATAAATAAATAATCACTACATATTATAAAACAAAGTCGCATTCTTTGTCCATATATCCCTATGTATGCATAAAACTTTAGAACTACGCAACAGATTTTGATGCGATTTTTTAATAGATAGTGTGATTCCAGAGGAAGATTTGTACGTATAATAACATTCAATACGGAGTAGAGAAATACTGTAATTTTTGAGGTTTCTGTAAATAATTACATTTTTTTCCGCTTACATTGCAAACGCAGGCTAAACCCTACGAGATTTATCAAAATAATGTACTAAGTATTTGTACACCTTAAAAAGCTCTTCAGAAAAGTCCGCGATGGTATATGTCTATCTCTTATGGATAACCCACAATAGCATTTTTCGTCATTTACTTTTTACGAAAAATAATGCCTTATTTTGAAGCAATTTTTATACAATACAGCATTAATCCTTATCCAATTAAGTACCTTAAATAAATTGTTGATTTAATATAGATTAATATGGTCGTTTACAGCATGTAATCTAAGTGAACATTTTCGGAGATATTACAGATTTAAAATGCCGGGAGGACGCCGCGTTTGCCCTATAGCTCTATAGCCGAATCTAGCAGTATAGCTGCTCGCTGTCGCTCTTTCAATAGTTTGTTTAAAGACATTCTGTAATTAATTGTAAAAATCAAATACATAGGGAAAATGTAAAAGTAAATAAGTAAAAATGTAAATAAGTATAAATATGAATTTAGATATTCCAAAGATAGCAGGAAATCTTCTTGGTATAGGGAAAGGACTTCAAATTTAACGCTTGCGGGCCACGGGCAGTAATGAATAAATCAAAACTACTGGTTCGATTTTAATCACTTTTTTTACACTGACTGACATGGGATATATATTTTATACCCGTGTGAAGCAGGGGCAGGCCGCTAGTAATAAATAAATAAAATTTAATCCATTATAATGTATACTGATATTTAAATGCCTAAAGCCTGGCACTGTATTTATCAGTTTTCACGACTAAGCCACCGAATAAATGTTAATAAAATTTAAGTTATAGAACCTATAGACGTGTAGGATTAAAAAATCCCCTTTTTCAAGGAAATGAAAAAAGACGATTATATTTTGCTGCTCTGTTCATATTATTTTAAATGAAACTAACTAATATAAAACTTGTATAACTGAAGGGGGGAGGAGGGTTTGAGTCAATACTAAGCTCCAGAAGGAGACACTTATGTTTTTTGCGACACTGTTTGAACCACGTAACCAAACATTGTTTCAAAATAGGAAATACAGCTATTTTTCGTCTTTTACCTAAAACCTCAGCTTCTTTTTTAAGATTGAGTGATAATTTTAGTGTTTAAGTTATCGTGTTATTGAAGTACGTTTCGTTCCCTTACAATTCGATGCAATAAGACATGTCTAGACTTGCTCGGTCTTGTATTCAACCTATTCATTCTGTAGGGGTCTACCTACACTATTTTATTTAGGGCCAATCATGTAAGCGACATATTCCATTCGACTGATATCAATACTCAATTAATTATGTCTCGGTTCCCTCAGGTTTAATTAATTTTCGAAATTAGTTATCTAAGATGTGTAGATAGATATACCTATTAGAATATTAATAATATTTGCATTAGCGTGAGATGAAGACAATATAAATTAATCATTTATATTATATTCACACAAGTTCGCGCGTGTCGCGTTGTTGCTTCCTTTGTGTCAATGTAGGCGTTCAAATACCTATAATAATAATAATATAATGTTATCCTCTCTTTTATCAATAGTATATTTTTTCTGAAACCTGAGAATAAACGGATTTTTTTTATACTATACGGTAGTCCAGCATATAATTTTAATTGACATAATTTCCTGAATATTGCTCCTTCGGATCATCCGTGAGAATGTAACAGACAGACAAACATTTATATTATTAGAATGGATATTTGTAGGTTCATGTGTCACGTAACCACTACAAAGTCGAAACAAAGTCCAAACAAAACAAAGTCCCCTGTTGACTATGCCTAAGTCTCTATACGTGATGTAATTAAAAACTACTGAACCAGTTTTGATGTAGTTTACATCAACGATTGAAGAATCCGTGAGGGAGGTATAATTAATTAACAAAAAGTGTACAATTTTTAAGAGCTTTTGTTAATTGGTTAAATATGTAGATAACTGTTGAAAATGTCAAAGAGCCACTTGGAAGGTTATAAAACATAGTTTTTTTTTAAATAACAAGGGATAAAACAATATTTTTTTAAAATGAAACCAACCAGATCATGCTGAATTTTATGAAAATTGTTGGAGCCGTTTTGAAAATACTGATAAAATTTTAAGCGGCGTTAAATATTTAAATAAAATCTTAAGTAAACCTAGTACGATAAAATTATTTTTTTTTGAATCAAAATCGTAATTTTTGCATGGAAATAGTTGAACTAGTGAACTTTTTTTTCTCGATACTGAAATTCATGGTATCGAACTCGCGCACAGCAGTAATGCGGAATAATTTTGAAGAAATAAAGAAGTAAGAAATTCGTTATTCGCATACAAATATGATTGCTCTTTACACTGCGCGAATCAAACTTAATATAGATTTAGCATATTTTATTATCTTGATAAGTTACTAAATACTTCTAATCGAACAACCGGTTACAATTTCTTAACGGTTAAAGTCCGTTATTGAATTATCTTGACGATTAATATCATTAACGGTTTCTTAAAATACGAATAAACATACATTATCTATATAATATCGTCTATCGAAATATTTAGGTACCTAATAATCTAAACACATATTATATCAAAAACTATTTAATAGTAAAAATGTTAGAAAATTGGACGTTAAAATGTTGAAATGTTTTTTTACCATTAGCATGTTTACGTGGCGGGAATCTATACTAATATAATATAATGCTGAAGAGTTTGTTCGATTGTTTGAATGTGCTAATCTCAAGGACTACTGGACCGTTTTGAAAAATGAGTGTGAGATAGTCTATTTATCCAAGAAGGCTATATAATATATAACACCACGCTAAGATAAATAGGAGTAGCAATAAAAAATATTGAGAAAATGGCAGAATTGAACACTTTCCTAAACGTGCGTTTTTGCGTGCGCTAAGTAAACGGTGATTGTTATTAAAAATCACGTCTTACATAATTGTTTCCCTTTAACAGTACAAAAGAATTCCGCGACAGCATATGTCTAGCTTTTAAGGTTAATCAACTTTAACCATTTTTATGGTTATCAAAATACAATATTACGGTTAGACTTTGTCTTTGTCTTTCCACGCGGGTGGAGGCGCTGGCGATTGCTAGTATTTAATAAACTGGGAACAAAATTCCTACTCATGTTATAAAGACCCTTTTTTGAGTTATTAATATTGTTGCTTCAACCCTATATCACACATGTCCATATAAAAAGATTTTTTAAGATTTACAGAAAAATTAACACGATCATTTATAACACTACCAAAATTCTTAGACTAAATTGTAAACTCGATTGGACTAAATTATGGAAACGCAGACATCTGCCTAAAGAAGAATCCACTAAAATACATACATCTAAATTCAAACGTCTTTAAGTAATTTAGCTAAACTGCTAATAATATATACCAATTTTTTATTTCAAATTAATTTTAAATTATTTCGTAGTCTGGAGTATATAATCCGTACAGAGGCAGCCACGACTCAGACTTGATATATCGAGAAACCAGGATCATCAAGCAGAAATAGCAGAGGAAAAGAAGAAAGGTAGACAAAAGAAGCGAGTGAAAATTAGAATTGTCACATAGTCCGTGTCGAGCAGACCATGTCGCGCATTTCGTATCGCGCAGACCATGTCGCGCTAATAATTTGGCGCTAACCGTGTCGCGCAGACCATGTCGCGCAGATAATTTCGCGCAGCTCTTGTCGCTAAGTCAGTGCCGCGAGGTGAATGCCTCAGTTCATAACACTCGTTATGTTTAAGTTTTATCGGAGTATAGACATCTTCGCATCCACTTCCCGTTACAATATATGTATTATAACCTGTAAACTTGACGAGTCGGGCCAATACTCGTATTGGTTACTCGTATTCTACACAAGCAAAATGTTAATATGAAGGTAGCTAAGGTAAGTGCACTAGTAATTGATCATGTTCACAGTTCACAGTTTTGTATGAATTTTTAAATAAGCGTTTTGTTTGTTATAGCTAATATAAAATATTAATTAATAATATTAAATTTTAAATACTAAACAATTGGCTACAGTTCTGAGATTTTGGGCAGTTGTTAATGGATGGCAACAGATAATTACAAATTTATTTTTTATTAGCTACAACAAACAAAACGCTTATTATCTATTATTTCATACAAAACAGTAAACTACTAGTGCATGGTCAATTACTAGTGCACTTACCTTAGTTATCACACCATTGAATTTGTGACTCAAATGCGTTGTCCCTTTACGGCGTCAGAAAACTGAGAACCGATATATGAGAAGTTAATAATACAGATGATGTATAAGAAATAGTAATAACCGTCGAAATTATATAAGATCTGATAAGATTGTAATGTGGATAAAGATTAAAATCCGAATCGTCTGTATATTTGCCTATAGATCCTAAGCGGATTCATGCATCTTTCCCATATAGACACAGTGATACACGAGCAAGGTGTTTATTTCGTTGAGGTATAGCGTAAATTTAAATTCATAGAAAACGTAGACATCCCTTTGAGTTATAACGAGACAATTTGTGTTGGAATATTACTCTTTTATATTCCATCCTTTGATACTTCGTTCATCTCTCAGGTGATCCCTGAGAGATGAACGAAATTTGAATGGGTATACCATTCAAATTTCGATACACATGGTCTCGTAAAATGCAGTATTTTCCAACAGGATACAGCGTTAATCCTTATCAACTTAAAGTTACTAACTAAAGCACTTAATGCTTGAGTACCTGGGTGACCGAGCCTTGGTCAGTAATTTTTTTTAGATATAAAATGCAAATAAAAAAAAGAAACAAAGCGCCGATAACTTGTGGGACTCGAAGCCGGACCTCAAACTTTTTTAGTCCGTCCATTACCATTGGGCTATCACAACATTACGTTTGACAGCCAAAAATATCATTTGATCATCAATACGTATATATATATATATATATACATATATACCATTATAGATTAACTCATTAAAGATATTATGGTCCCTTATAGAATATAGTTTAAATTAATATCTTAATAATTAACGCGCACGAAAATAAATTAACGCAAAGTGATTTCGGGACTCGCTTCCGACCACAGTGCGGAGCCGCGACGGTTCGTTTGATTATTTATATAATGCGAACAGTCATTAAAGTTCGTAGTAGTTAACGAATAACAATCGGAGCTTTTTGTTGTGACATAGTTAATTTATGATAAGGATAGTAAACTAGCATGTCAGAAATCATTTATTTTGAAACCGATTCATATTTCATACTTATTTAACTCTATTATTTAACTCTATATGAGTTATAGAAATAAACAATGTACTAATCATCATCCTCCTGCCCTTATCCCACTCTAAGTGGGGTCGGCACAACATGTTATAAACATGCTGTCACATGATTTGGCTGCATTTTACGACCGGCCGCCTGCCTGACGTCAACTTACCTCTGTCGTATTTTACGACACCTCGGTAAGAAAGAGGGTGGTCTATTTTACTAAACCGGATACCACACGGTGGGTTAATTTACCTTAGTCGCCTTTTACGACACCTCGATAAGAAATGAGGTTGGTCTATTCTACTCAGCCGGATACCACAAGGCGGGTCGACTTACCTTAGTCGCCTTTTACGACACCTCGGTAAGAAAAGAGGGTGGTACTATTCTATCAAGCCGGATACCACACGGCGTAAACAATGTACTAATATGCACATTATTTATTTCTATAAATATACATACATATATGTACAAATAAACAAAACAATTTTGTTTATTTGGCCTTACAAGGTATCCGGCTGAATAGTACCACCCTCATTTCTTACCGAGGTGTCGTAAAAGGCGACTAAGGTAAGTCGACCCGCCGTGTGGTATCCGGCTGAGTAGAATAGACCAACCTCATTTCTTACCGAGGTGTCGTAAAAGGCGACTAAGGAAAGTTGATCCACCGTGTGGTATCCGGCTTAGTAGAATAGACCACCCTCTTTCTTACCGAGGTGTCGTAAAATACGACAGAGGTAAGTTGACGTCAGGCAGGCGGCCGGTCGTTAATACGCAGCCAAATCATGTGACAGCATGTTTATAACATGTTATGCCGATCCCACTTAGAGTGGGATAAGGGCATTAAGATGATGATGATGATGATGACAAAAGTACGTAAGTCATTTGTGGGTTTCGGTATAAACAAACAACTAGCAAACGGAATCTATTTTATTTGATTGATCTGTAGAAGAATGTTACTTAATGTATTTCTTATTAACAGTTTTCTTATTAAGACTTTCAAATTCACATAAAGTTTTTCACTTGTTTTCAATTTATTTTAGTTTATTTTACTCGTGAAAGTACTTGTACTGGTCATTTATCGGAGGTTCAAACACTTGCTGTATTGCATAACTGATATTATGATGGTTGTATAGTATCGAAAAACAAAATTTGGCAATATGGCTCTTTCGAAATATTAAATAAGCAGAGACTAGACTAAAAATAACAATTTCAATAATAAAAGTCGCTTCCTACACTGGAAATTGAAAAAATAAATAAAATATTATATAAACGAAAAACAAATTTTTGAAATTGTTTACGTAAAGTAAGAAATTTTCAAAGTGGAAACAAAATTTCATACTTTTGTTATAACTTTTTAAAGTTCTTGAAGTCTACTTACCAGTTTGCTTGCTAAAATACGTCATAATATTTTACGTAAAAATTTCGCAAACAAACATGTTTCATCAAAACATTATTTAAGGCTACTCGACCTGACTAACAGTTGAAGCGAGATATTGATGAAAATTCACACAGATGCACATATTTAGTTTGTTTATACGTTTTTGACATATTAATGCAGCAATGGATATAGCTGATATAATAAAGTACTGAAGGCCGAACTCAGTGGCGTGGTATCGAAGAGACCTATAGCCAACTTTGGACAGGAACACTCAACAGTCAACAGGTTAATAAGGAAGTACAGGGTAGTACAGAAGTACAGGTTGGTGATAAATTACCATGTTTTTCCACGGCAGTGAAAATTATAAAAGCCGTAAAAGACGAATGGTGAAACGAGTGCCGTATCAGGGGATCGTGGATACGAAACCCGGGCGGCTATAATAAAAACTAGCTATAACCAGCGGCTCCGCCCACGTGAAAAGATTAAAACTGTAATACAGTCTTTTGATAACCATAAAAATGGTTAAAGTAGGTAAACTTTAAAAGCTAGACATATGCTGTCGCGGACTTTTATTTAGAACTTTTAGAGGGGAACAATTTTGTACTACATGATTTTTGAACAACTATTACCGTTTATGAAGCGCACTCAAGAATAGCAGTAAATTGTGCTGTTTTTGTGCTATTTTTTATTGCTACTCCTCTCCTATTCATCTAAGCGTGATATTATAACCTTCTTATAGCCTTCCTTCCTTCGCCTATAGCCTTCCTCAATAGATCTTATACTATCAATTTTACTCGACTATCTTACACAGAAAGAATTTTAAAATCAGTCTAGTAGTTCCTGAGATTAGCGCGTTCAAATAATCAAACAAACAAACTCCTCAGCTATATATATAAATATAGATTTATCATTTTACGCTGTTAGGAAACAACGTACAGAAATGTGCAAACCTCAAGAGAAAATTTTAAGTGCGACGTACCAATCCAGATTTTTGCTTCATAGAGGGTGAGCAACATTAAAAAAAATTGAAGTTACACTATGTTGAATTAGAATTTTAGCTACTTCAACTATTTATCTTTGTCCGCAAACAAAATTTAAATACGAAATTTTTTCAAAATATTTTAGTTTAATTTAAAAAAAACAATAGAACGTTCAAATTAATATAAAACAATACGGTAAAGTTAATTATGTTACAATCCGCTTGGTCTGGATTACTTGTTGGTAACAGTATTTATTAATAGTCGATGAAACGAAACCTAGTTTACTCGAGGGCTTTGCTCGATAGCAAACCCAATTACATGGGCACACTCAAACAAAAGTGCCAGAGCTACCTGTCTGCACTAGAACATGTAAAGCTGCGTTAATCCAATTCCTGTTACGTCCAAAAGCCATTTCCAAAGCGTTAATTGAAACGGAAAACATGACGAATACAATCGGGAAAATGTGGAAATTGAATTTCGAAATACAGTGCGGATGAGCACAAACTACTATATTCATCGGTAGTTTGCTACAAATATCTCACCTTCATACGAATATTTTTAAGTTTTTTTATTATAAACTATTATTATTATTATAACAGCGTGTTTATAACATGTTGTGCCGACCCCACTCAGAGTGGGATAAAGGCAGGAGGATGATTATAAACTTATAATTTCTAAGCTGTACCCTCAACTTCATTCACGACAACTTGAGTGTTGAAATACCCTGAATTGTGTATTTTTTACTGTTTCCGAAAGAAAAACAAGATTTCTTTAGTGCTAAATCATTTCAATTAAATCATTACAACAATATGTAAAATACAAAGCTGACGGGTGAAATACAAAAAAGATATTCACTAGACGTTTCGATATTAAACACTTAAGCATTTTAATTTCTGTATTGACGTTGGAAATTCTCATAGTCTTCGTAATCAGCTTGAAAAATTTTATAAAGTCTCAATGTTGAAGGCTTCTTTAAAATTAATTTTCAGTTGCTCGCATTTGCGTGGCTTCGTTCGTTTCTTGTGCAATCAAAACGTTAAATAAGCGGATTTTTAAGTTAAGAAACTTCAAAAAATTTAGAAGCTTAATTGATATTTTATAATTTATCAATACTTATGGTTATGGTGATCATCAAATCATTCAAACCTGAATATTCCTTTAAAATTCTTTAGGATATATGAACTATTAACGCCCATTTTCGCATCATGGTGGTTTTAAAGTTATTAACTTTCGTTTGAAAGGAAGTAGTATATTTATAAGCATCCATTTGATATCAAGCGATTACTTTACTATAATTGTAACTATATTTGAACACGATTAAAGCCTACATACATAAATTATATACTAAAAAGGTTACTAAAAAATGTCCTCTCCATACAAGCTTAATGTTCCGAATTAGTTAGCAACTATATTTACGATTTAAATTGACAATTTAGGCGGACTAGATTCAAATCCATCTGTGGTTGTAACGGGAAATAACCAGTCTACTGCTGTTGCGTTAATTGCGTAACGACTGACTTAAAAACCTGATTAGGGCTTAAGCTAGTTGAATTAAACGTGATATGAGTCTTGCTATGTACTATAGTAGTAGCCCACCCACATTGCAGTTGATCTCAAAATTATGTATAAGTAATGCTTAATGTAAGTGAATACGTTGTTATAAAATCTTCTCATTACTGGAAAATTTCTGAGATGTGTACTACTTTCCAATCTGCATTGTAAGTCGACAATTTCGTTATCTTTCTCCAAATGATCATAGCAGACCTTTACCTACAAGGTTGTGTTGTAAAAAAATATTTTCTTACGCTTGTCTCTTTCTAATACCATTACAAATGCGGGCTTTAAGCCTTAGGGAGTAACAAGAAGGTGATTTTTATTTTTATTGTTTTTTGATTCTTCTATTCGGTCATACATCGCCCTGTCGTATACAGCAGTCCCGTACCCTGAAGGAAAGTTGTAATGTTTTTTATTCTATAAAATTAGAAAAATATCCCTCTATTAAGATTCACTTTTACCAAATATCATCCATTATTTATTATTAATTATTTGTCATAACAGATAGACAGGTAAACAGAGACTTTAATAGAAATTACCAGAGAATTTTGAAGAATATTAAAAACCAGTCTCTGTAATTAATTTCACAACTACTTTCAGTCGAGTTCAACTCTATATTTTATCTTAAGGGTGAGAAGAGGCAGCAGTAATTCTATGTTGAATTGCATTAGACAAACATTTTTTTATTAATTCATTTATATTGGAAATGCAGATTATGTACTGCAAAATCGAATAAAAGTCACGATTTTCACTATGTTTAGGCGTATTAAATATCCTTTCTTTATTTCTAAAAACAAAACTAAATGAAGTATAAACAAGGAGAAAGCCTTATAGCTAAACTAAAGTAGGTCTACACTTGCAAATGAAAAGCGTCACGCCCAACAAACATTCATCCCATTAACTCCTGTCAGCTTTATTATACTGTTATCAAGAAAATGTTTAGGCAAGAACATATTGATCCTGGCATCTCATTAACATGTTTCCTTGGTATGACCCTCGCCTAAATATCAGATGTGACTTTAATGACTTTGTTAGTGTCAAGGAAATAATATTTGAAAAATATGTTTGCACGATACCTTTTTTTCGTTTTGGTCGTTGGTTTTTTGTCTAGCGAAAATGGCACTATATGCACGTTTTGGGCACGTTGCAGCGGACTTGATTTGACAAGTTTTTTTTTGTTCTTTGCCATAGCGTTTATTTTCTTTTTGTCCATATGTGGAAAAGTCCCGACCTCGATTTTTTTTATTATACCCACCATACTGATCCAGTTTAGATTGCTGACTTACAAGATTGTAAATATCGAATTAAGTAAAAGGGTTTTAAAATAATGGGATTTAGCGATTTGTGGTGCATTCTTTTTTATATTAAATATTTAAAATAAAGTTATGAAAGTTTTTATACGTTTTAACACTTCTTTCAATTGCCTCTTCGGGTGAGAAGAGGGCTGGCTCCTATTGTATATACAATCAGTTTAGAGATTCAACCCGGAAACGCATTCTTAGGACCATTTCACGTGGGCATGATTTGTATATTATTAGCGTGTAAGAAATTTAAAATAGACATAATTTGAAAAAAAAAAGGATAAATTAACCTACATATAAATATAATTCGGGATTTTTGAATACAATTATACTTATATAACGTATTAAATGATAGCGCGAATCGTTAATGAGTAACCCATATATTTTAATATTACTTATACATAATATTCCAAGGTGAATGCATGTAGGAATAATATTAATTTGTCTGTGAGTTTTATCCTTTGTCGTTAACCAGTGAGTTAAATTTCTTTTTCATTATTACATATCTTATTTTATTTATGGCATATGCATAATACGTGAAAAAGTAATGTTTTATTTGGCTCTTATATTTAAAATTATGTCCTGCATTAATATCATTCGATAATATGAATGGTTAATAAATTCGTAAAAAAGAAAATAAAATTAAAGGTTCAAACACGCTTAATTAACATAAACCTTTACAAATTTATTATACAATTTGAATTTGAATGTGCTTAATATTTTGATTTATCACATAATCGATATGTGGTATGAACATGAACTATTAAAAGAACAACGTGTTCTAATCACTAGACCTTCATTTATCTTATTAGTCTCCAAAGGTGTTTTGTACCTACTCATGTTGACTTTTTTATTTTTTTTATGCAAATGAACCTTAATATATGATATTTTGATATTTGTTTATTTTATGTCGTCTAATAAAACACGTTATTGCTTTTTAATTATAATCCTTAAATCAAAAAGTCACCTTGAGAAGGCATCCCAAAAAGAACAGCGAGTTGTAAATAATTAGAATAAAAATTTATTCTATGTTGATTATAATGTATTCTACGAACATGTTCCTTTTTTAAACATGTTCACTATTACATTGATATTTTTATGGGATGTTTTAAAATATGTCCACGCAACCCGCTGGCATAGACCTTCTCTCTTCATTTTCGGAGAGAAGGTTAGAGCTAAAACCTGCCACGCTGCTCCAATGCGGATTGCTAGATTACACATATTAAAGACTAGATTTTACCAGCCATTTCGTTCGCGTGGACTGTTGTGGTGTGATAGGTCGATAAAAGAGTGCGCTTTGTAATGACATTCTTTTCCTGTAGAATTAACAGAATTTCAAAAGCCCATATGTTATTCCGGTGTATAAGGAATAATTGTGCCACATTTCGTCTTAATTGGTTCGGCGGATTACCGTGAAAGAGTAACAACCATGTAAGGTTCTTTCTTCTGTATGTAATGAGTATGAATGTGTCCATACTCACAAACTTTCGCATTTATTATATTATTAGTATCAAGGATGTGCAGGTTTCCTTCCAGGTACATACGAGGTCCATTCATGGGTTTTGTAAGGTGCTATAGCGGTGTGAATTTCAGAAACGCAGTTTTACAATTACCTACTATGATTACCTCTCACGAAAACTTAGACTTTTAGCAATTTAAAATGATATAACTCGATTGACTAGTCAACGATACGCTTCGGTAACTAACTGTACTGTTCCTAGTAAAAAACGGTTTGTAACTTTATTATGAATTATATGTATAGATTTTATTTAGTTATTTTATTTATCATATAACACGTAACTTTTCGACATATACCCCACAAACGAGTAATAGTAGGGGAGTCCACGGTTTTAAAATGGGAGTAACTCGAGCGGCATAGTGACCTATGGCAAAGCGTAAATGATAAAAATCATCGAAAATTGCAAAGGTTTTTTCCTTATTGGCACATGCCGAAATGCATGCATGAATGCAAAGCTGAAAGTGGCTTCGAAATTTTTGGACCTAATTTAGTATAATTTAATAGAGACGCGGAGTGGGAAATACATAGTTTATAGCAGCTCTACGTTCCACATTAGCTACATCGCTCTATGACGATTTATCAGATTATATTTATTCTGTAATCCTCAAAAGATTCCCTTCATAATAAAAAAAAATTCTATCGCGCTCGAGTATTTCAGGGTAAAATCGTCAGATTATTAAAATATACACTGTTATGCTTGTACTTAACTTATATTGTCTTAATCAGGCGTGTTCGAGTGTTTCGAATCATTTTTTTTACTAACTAATCTGACGGGCTGCGCTAAATATAAGCCCGCCCCTGTACTAAGGGTTCATGTATGGTAAGGTTAAAAAAGGTTTCTCCTAGTTTTAATTTCTGATGGGCTCAAGTAACATAAAAAATCCCCTTTTGTGCTCCCCTACTATAACTTAATCACTACTTTGATACGCGTGTCAAATCCATTCGACATGACTATTTTTATTTCGATACATCGGGTATTAATGATTTGATTCAAAACATGCTCGGTGCACTAATAGAGGCAACGAATATTCACTTGTATTTTATCCACCTGAAACAAGATGCTTTAACAAAAATAATTTTATATATATATATATATATATATATATATATATATATATATATATATATATATATATATATGACATACTGACATTTGTATATATTTTTTTTTTTGCCGTAAACTTTCAAGTTAGCGGGGAACCAGCAATGGGAACGGGGCCTTTCGTGTTGGGAGGAAGAAAACGCCCACCACGGGTAGGGTAGTAGTCCTTACTTGGGGCGCGTCTCTCCCTGTCATGTGAAATAACAGACACGGTGGGCAGAGAGCGATCGCGCGCAGCGTTGGCCTCCTTTTGGCCTGCGGAGGGAAGTGGAAGGGGGCAGTGAAGCAGTTCCGAGATCTTTTGTTCTGGATCCAGTACGCTGCTGGCGAGTCCAGGTGGTAGCGACTTGCCTAAGCCATCGTTTGCCGCCATGTCAGAGGACCTCCGGACGTTCCGAACGGGGTATGTCGGACGTCTAGCTTACAGGTCCCCGAGGCGGTCAGTACATCTGGTACACCGGTTAGCGGAGTGAGGCTTCTCTTTCGAGGGGTCCCTACCCGGAGGAGGTGTTCTCTGGGATCAGAGCTGCTTCTGGCGGGGATGAGGGCAATGTTATACAACGTTACCCTGTCCTTGCAATCGGCGGCATGGTGGAGCACACAGGTCGTTTTAGTCGGTGCGAGTCCAACATAACCGCCGCCTGTCCCCGTCAGGCGGCGGTACCCATAAAGGGTTTTTTTCTGTATAAAAAAAAGTTTATTGGGGGCTCGGCCGGTCTATCTAGCGTCCGTTAGCGTAGATGATAAAATGGAGGGCTCTAATGGAGTGTTACTCGAAACCAGACTGAGCTACACGGACGCGTGGCCCGACAGCTAGTACTTGTATGCATTAGCTCTCGGTAAGGTGGCGCTCTCCTTATGATTACATTAGCTTATTAAATTATTAATATTAAATTTTGACTATAGAACGAAACTATGACAATTTTGAAATCCATAACCTAAGTTAACGTGAAAGTCGGCTGGTATAAACAGCAAACACGTCTTTATCAAGCGGAGGCTTGCATAACAGGCGGTCAATGACCCGCCTCCCTCCTCACACCGCACCGATCACCGCTTACAGATTCGCGAACCTCCGTACGAAAAGTGAGCGATTAATAAATTGTACTTACGTGGCGAATTCATTATGCATTACTACCAAATATTTGGATCAAAGATATATGGACAAACTGGCTACGCCCCTTGGATTCAGTGTAAAGTTTTATATAATCCATACTAATATTATAAACGTGAAAGTTTGTCTCTTTGCAATCTGTTTATCTATTCCGTTTACACGGCTTATTCACTAGGGCAATATGTAATATATGAAATTTAGTAAAATTCAAGCTAATATGCCAAGGTTACATATAGATGAATTAGATTACGGTTTTTCTACGAAAAAAAACATATACAACCTAAAGCAGCTCAGAGTTATAATACTAGAGCAGGGCAGCCAGAAATAATTTATTTTTCAAAATCGTTTTTTTAGTAATTGAAAAGTTGTTTTGTAATATAACAATTAATTATAATAAAGGCTAGTTAAAGTGGACAAATACCAAGAACATAAACCATGTGTTTATGTTCACTATGTTTCTGTATGAATCACAATTTCCGTCTTTATAATATATGAACATATACGCTGTGTGGTATCCGGTTTAATAAAATAGAACACCCACTTTCTTACCGCTGAGGGGTAAAATACAACTAAGGTAAGTTGACGTCAGGCAGGCGGCCAGTCGTAAAATGCGATGCCAAAACATGTATCAACATGTTTATAATATGTTGTGCCGACCTCACTTAGAGTGGGAGGGCAAGAAGAAGATAATACGCACCATCAGAAAGACGCTCCTCGAAGCAAGTGGAGCTTCTGTAGAGCGCTACTCTCTGTATTTTGCGACATCAACGATGCTTCCACGCTCATCCGTCCCGTCCGGTCACACTCTAAAAGCCATTAAGGCTGACAGCGTATTGTCCATTCGGAAAATACTTCCAATTAAAATTTTCAGCATCCGCTTCCTAGTTTGTTACATTAGCCAATCTTGAACATCCCTTAAGTTTATAGCTCTGATATTTCAGGTAAGTTAAGCCAACACTTCTCGACGCTCACCATCTCTATGATAGATGGCCGTTTGAATCGTTGTTTAATTGATCGTTGATAAAGCGACGTTGGGGTCGTTGAGTACTCAAGATGTTTGGATATGCCCAGTACTAGAAAACGCAGCGTTTGTAGATGCATATACACCTTTAAAAATGTCTGCAAACCCTTTTGATCCAGAAAAAGTAATTCGGGAAAATCATTTAAGTTTCCAACAGGAAAAGTCCACAGTTAGTCCAGAGGGTTGTATTACTATAATAGGTGTCTGCCTTAGGCCTGTCTGTTTGTTACGCTTTGATGAATAAACCGCTAGACCGTTATAAAATAAATTTAATTTAATTGAATAATTCTGTACTAAATTAACATGTAGGATTTAAAAATCCCATTTTACCTTCGATAAACGGAAACAAACTACATTTTATTTCAGTTTAGAAAAAGACAAAATTAAAGCAAAGTCGCGGATAGAGTCGTTCTTGAGCGTCCTTCAGAGGTCACCTTTATATCAACAAACAAACGATTACAATAATCAGATGCGAAAATTAATCAAACCTATTTTAATTCGATTTTTGGTTGATTTTGAACTGTCCGATCTAAGGACTTGAAATAAACAAGCTCGTAATATATTACCAGAAAAAACTTGTTAAGAAAAAAAGCTAGGAATACATTAAATTCAAATTCAAATTCAAAATATTCTTTATTCAAATAAACTTGTAAACAAGTGCTATTGAATCGTCAACTCTACTGCTGGTTCGGAAAGCTGTTCCTACCGAGAAGAGCAAGCAAGAAACTCGGCGGTTGCTCTTTTAAAAATATAATTCTTAATACTATTTACATTAAGTCGTTACTGACTTGTACAGGTTCAAAGAGAGCTATATCCACACAATCTTATCATCTAAATAATCTTCAAGAGTATAGTAGGCTTTCTGTATCAGCCTCTTTTTAACAGTGTTTTTAAACTGCTGTAATGGCAAAGCTGAAATTGATTGCGGAATTTTATTATAGAATCTTATACCAAAACCCACAAACAACTTACGTACTTTTGTAAGGCGCAAAGCAGGAACCGCAAGCTTATGTCGGTTCCTGCTTTGTCTATTGTATACATCACCTATTGTTTTATAATTCATTAGACCCGCGACACTGTCCCAGCACGCATTAGCAGACTACATATGCTCAAAGAGGTTTCTACGCATATGCGTGTTTATATCAGGTGAAACGTACGTCGTTAAAAGTACTTTAAAATGCTTCACTCAATTGGACGGCCGTCTTTCTTTTGTTTTTGATTTCAACGTTGTACAAACAAATAGAAATACAGTTTTCGCTTTGCCGCTATTGCCAGTGGGAATGCTGGTAGGTATGTCCAATTAGTTCAGCTCGAGTTTCAAACGAACAACGTTTGTTAGGATTTTCCAGTTTCCAATAAAAGTTGTGTCTATCGTAAAAAGTGGAAAAAAGTGAAGAAGCAGACGAGGGGTGACTATTTTTAGCTCTAAAAAAGGATTTCTGTTAAACAAAAGCTAAACTCTTATGAAATAAAGAGTTTGTCTCTAATAACTGTTATCGTTAATTCAAAAACAAAATTAAAGGCATATCAAATTAAATTTCATAGTTATTTGCGATCGATAAAAATTATTAAAAAACTCTAGCTGGAATCCTGCGTGTATCAGGTATGATAACCGATTGTCCACTTACATTTAGCATTATATATATTTTCTATTTTACTCGACTCGAGTCGCTTCGTTTCTGGACAACTTGCCGAAACAATACCGGTTACCTCCTGTACTAGATTAAATACTCAGTTAATATATATTTAATATTTAAATGAATTAATCTTAGATGTATGTATCCGACTCCAACGTATATGTACGGCTCCAACTATTTTCCTGAATTTCAGCATGTAGGGTGTTTTCGGGGAGAAAAATCAATCTAACTAGGTTTTATTTAAAAAAAATCATTTTATCCCTGTTTTAGGGCATTAAAAAATACTAAAATTTATAATGAATTGAATTTTTGAAATTAACTGTCAAGTCAGCGTAGCTTATTGGGGGAACAGGTGGCTGCGAGAAATGAAAATACCTACGAGCCCCACCTACCCCATTATTTTTTTCTTTTTTTTTAAGTTAAAAAATTACCGAGCACACGGTCACCCAAATATTTCTTTTTTATATTTTCAGTATCATCACTTCTGCAATATTAGCGTGCAATATCAAAACCATAATCATATTTGCAAGCAGTTGTAAATTTTATCAATTCGTTATATGAAATTTATTATCTATTCTATACATATAATAACATCGTTGAGCTGTCAAATCTCTGTGCGTTAGTTTCCGCTAATCTCAATAACAACTAATCCGATTTGGACGATGTTTTTACTAATATGTAGAAAAAAGCCTCACTTAAAATACAGGGTATGTTTTATTTCAATCCTTCTTCAAAAACAAGACAAGTAAATTTTAATTTGAAAGGTCGTATACTATGATACTGGTACTTGCATTTTTTCGTTTTTCGCTGTTCATATTAGAGGGTTTCGTCTAAACGAGTTATACAGTCTAAACGAGTTCGTACAGTAACAACCTTTTTCTATCCTTCTGCTGGAATACTTCGTCGTCTTAATATTGTATTAAAAAAGAAAGTTTTTTATAGCTGTTATTAATATATCTTTAAATTGAACACGGCAAACTGGACATACAAATCTTAGCTTAATTTTACAAAGTAGCACGATTTTCATACACGACAAAACAACCACAAGTTTTAACATGCACTAAGCAATGATAGTATTGCATTTGATCGCTTTATAGATATAAAATAAAAGAATTATTATTATTAGGTTTGACGCCAGTTTTAGAAGCCATCAGGCGCCGCCCTGATACAAATTGTCAGCACTAATATTATGCGGATACAAAATCTAACTGGCTGACTTTCACGACTAATCGGCAGGTTTATCTGATAAAATTTAGATAAATGCAAACTAAAGTACTGGACTAACATGTAAGATACAAAAATTCCCCATTTTAGGAAGATACAAATAACCCTATTGGATACAGGTTTATTTGTTACATACAAATAACCCTGTTACTCGTAGATAGAGGAATAATGATCAAAGTACCATTTTATTATTTTCATTAAAACATAAATCAACATCTACCGATGATGCTTCGGTTAGATGGCGAAACGATCATTTTTTATCACAATTGAGATTGTGATAGTGAATATGTGCAGTGTTAGTATAGTGTGGTAGTAACCTGCATGTTTGCGCTATGAAAACAGATTAAGTTAAGGTAACATTTAGTTTCTTTTATCGCGGATTACTGCAAAATAATATGATCATTACTTTTATATTGTTCGCTGTTTGAAAGATATATTTACATAAACAGTTTTTGGTCGCCCTTAAAATTTTATAAATAAATTTGGATCTTTATACTTTTACAAAAATTTTATTGCTTTTACGGCTCCAACTTTTTCATGACTTAGACTGTAGGGGGTTCCAGTGGTGATAAATCGCTATAGCGAGCGACTGCGCGACCTATCCTTAGCTAGGTTTCATTTAAAAAATGTCGTTTTATCTCTTTATTCAGGCACTGAAAAATATTCTGAGAAAACAAAGTCTAATTACGCTGTCGAAAGTTATAGTAGCTCAGTTGAACGGGCGGACTTAACAATTGAAATTACCCCGGATGAAGTCCAGATGTAACCATCCCTTTTTTCATATGGCATCTATTTTATATCTAGTAAAAATATACCAAGCAAAGCGCGGTCGCCTGTCACCCGGGAACTTAAATTTAACGAATTAAAAAAGTGATCGGTAGTAGGAGTATAGTAGTGCAAGCATCTATAGCTACATGTGATGTTGTAACCAAAAAAGCAAACTAAACCAAACATTTTTTTACAAGTTCTGAAAGTTAAAAAAAATCCTATCTGGTCTAACACCTCAGTCACCTCAGTAACACCTTTTCAGGTGAAAAGAGGGCTGGGCCTTTTGACGCAAATAATCAGCTAAGCGTAAAAACGCTGCTATCATTTTTGAGATATTACATGGGCATGATTAGTATAGTACTATCGTGTAAGTAATTTAAGATCAGCTACATATCAAGCGGAAGAAATTTCTGTTTTATTTAGATTACAGATGGTAAGCATGAACTAAAGTGACAATAACGGCCTTATAAGTAACTTGGTTACACCACTTCCACTGCTGGGATAATATTCTAAAATGAAAAACGTTTTGAGAAAACTTGTATATTCGTTAAGAATTCCTGAGAGAAGAAAGAGGCCTTCGTCCATAAGTGAAATAGTAAAAGATCCATACTCACTTTGGTTAAATCAGATGAAATAAAATGTACCGGCACGGTATAGCCCTTAAATCGTTCAATATGTTTTAAGTGATTCTCTCTCACTTGGGACATTGTAAGATCCAATTCGCTTTCAAGGCATTAACATGAGATCATACAAAATTCATCCTTTCAGACGACCCTACAATGAACTGGGCACTAAAAATACATTATGCCGAGGGTTAAATTTGTATATACTTGATAATGAGACCAATGACGCACTTTATAGCCTTACAGGCAAAAAATTCTGGGTTCGATTTTCAGGTTAAATAAAATTATGGTTTTTAGCAAACAGGTTTGTGCCATACGCCATGTAATTTTAGCGTTTCTTATAAAACTTTTAACTGTTATTTCTACGCGTAAATGATTACACTTGCGAATTAGTAAGCGAAATTGAGATCGTGTGGTCCTCTATTTTGCGAATTCCAATTCAAAATATTCTTACCGTAAATAAACTTGTAAACAAGTGTTTATTAACCGTCACCTCCTCTGCTGGTTCAGAAAAATGTATTTCATATAATTCTTATAAGTAGTTAGATATTGTCATTACCTTTTTTTGATAATAATGACTATAATATATTCCAGGTATTCAAAAAATCTTCAACATTCTAATAAGCTTTGTAAAACACCTATTTCCTGAAATTTATCTCAATAGAATCACAAACTCTCTAATTGTATATAGCATATTTGTATCATTCTTGCAATACATAGTATATATTACTCCCTTAGAACAATATTTTATAATATATAATATTATTCAAATATGTAAAATAAAAAAATTATGCTTTTCGTCATCAGTAAACTACAAATTTTTGGTTAGCATCAGTCACATTGTCAATAACCATAAGTAAAATAGCCTTCACAAATTATTAATTCATACTTGTAATAAAATTTAGTGCCGTATAGTATCCTGCTGAAGAAAAAAGACCACCCTCTTTCTTACCGAAGTGTCGTAAAAAGCGACTACAGTAAGTTGACACGCCGTATGGTATCCGGCTGAGTAGAAAAACCACCCTTTTTCTTACTGAGTGTCGTAAAGTACAACTTATCTAAGTTAACGTTAGGCAGGCGGCCGATAGTAACGTACCTAGCCTAATGATAAATTAACATGCTGTCAAAATATTGTCACATGATCCCACTTAGAGTGGGGTAAGGGCAGGAGGATAATGATGATAAATAAAATTGAGTAAAACTTTATATGAATTTTTATATCCTCAGTACAATAGTAATTACAGGTAAATTTTGCTTTAACATTATAAAAAAATCTATGTATGGCTAGATGTAGCTGCTGTTTTCATATATTTAAAAATACTTATTTTTTACGGCTGAGTTTAACTATTAACTTTAAATATGAGTATGTAAGAAGAATGCGAACGAATGTATTGTATGATGCCTTACTTTGGGATTTTGTCGTGGAGACTATCTCCTGATTATGCTCGGTTGCGGGCCGAAGTAGCAGTTGAGATTGACTAACTAAATGTATGCAGTACTATTGTAGCGAAATGGTGGGAATGGTAGTTTCTAATAAGCTAAAATATTGATGAGGGAATGTGAAATAGATGTAAACCCATTCATGTCCACATATCAAAACCTATGAACTCTGCGTGTCTCAAATAACGTCCGATGAGTTAAAAAAATGTCTTTTGGTAGGAAGGAATGTCATAATCAGTAGGCGAAGGTCAGTGGTATGTATATAATGAAATAAAAAATAAAGAGATCTATAGAAAAGTTTGACTTGCCGACCCAGCACAACAAGTCGCGAAGCTAAAGTGAAGACAAGCAGGTCCATATACCATTTCAAGCAGTGCTATTTCTAGTTCGGTGAACCAATTTTTGTGTTCAAAAGTTTAGGAAAGCACCAGAAGACAGTGTGGTTCCAACAAAACGTAACAACGAATTGAAAATGTGCCAACAGTCGTTTTTAACTGTATTGTTCAAAAAACTCTTGTAAAAAATAGATCCATCGCTGATGAAACAAAAAGATCATGATTTATATAACAGATAAATAGAAAAGGTTAATACCAAAAGAATTATTGAATACCACCCAAATATCGGATAGCCATAATATCAGTGACTTGGACCGCGATTTAAACAACCTACTGAATTTCGCAGACGCAGCCATATTACCAAGCATAACTTATATGAAAGAACATAGTTTTAATAAAAAATTTAACTAATAAACAGGAACAACGACTTTGCGTCAAGTTAAATGGTAAAGTAGCCCTAGCTTTGAATTTTTCCTATTTCTGACAGAAACTCTAGAGTTTTCTTATCCAACGCCACATTATTGCTTTTTTAAAGACTGTCTTTCGCATTATTAATTCAAGTATCGAGTGTAGATTTCTGTAGAACGGACCACTAGCCTTTCTAAATATCCAGTTAGACGAGTATTTCTTTAACGAATATTTTTGGCTGAAAATTTTGTAGCTTAATTAGAATTCCTGTAGATAGATAATTTATATTTGTATTAGTCCATTTTGTCACATGTCCTGTAAAGGTTACAACCATCTCATAGTATGTTTCAAATAGTCAAATATTAAATACCAAGTTTAAGGTATAAATATACTATTACAAACATAAGGTATGTTTGAATGTTATTAAAACTTATACAATAAAAGTTTTTTGTCATTGACGTATGATACAAGAGCCACACAAAACATCAACAAATAAACCTTTATTTTTATATTCGCAGCGGCGAAGCAAAAAGATAAATACAACCATCAACTAACATGATAAAAAGAAGGCAAAAGGTGTGATAAAATTATTCTCTTATAGTCTTTTAGTTTTGGTTTTGTTACCTCTATCGCAAAAATTTCGTAGGATACTATCACCACACGCATCCCTCGCTCCATTCAAGATATAATAAAAAAATTGCGATAACAACGTGCTTGTATGGTATTGCTATAAATATAATTTGGTAGGAATACAAAAAATGCTACGTAAATGCAACATTGTGTTTAAATAGGTATATATTTATCATAGTGGAGCTTTCTCTTATCGCAGACAGTATCAAAATTATTTAATCTTTCTCTTTATACTGCAGAATTCCGCAACATGACATCTGCTGTGAATAATTAAAAGTATTCATAAAAATCGCACCTTGTTTAGGCTGCTGTGTAGGTTCCTTGTCGTAAATTGTGATACCATAATCGGCTGCAGGTTCGATGTTTTGAGGTGGAGTTGCGCGAACGCACGAAGCGGGACGGCCGCTCCATACGTCCATATTTTAAGCATAACGGCGCACACAACTACCACGATTCACGTCTCGTCGCGTACTAAAGCTAAACTCAACTTACTAAAGCTTTCTACACCCAGCTCGACGGGGCTTCGCTAACGGCGTAAGCGCTGGCGGGTATATGGAACTTACAGCTTGTAATCGACTTTACTTCCGTTTTTTTAATTAAAAAGCTGATTAACAACGCTTGTTGAATAACTTAGTCGGGTTTTGAAGATATTCAAATAACATTGTCACAGAATAGTGATACGGTGTGATTTTATTCACTATGACATGGTTCTAATGCGTTGGTGAAAGTTGACTATTTTGTTATACGGATTGATACGCTTATTTAAATACTTCTATGCAACTATTGCCTCGTTAAATTGATACAATAAAAGTCTTTCAGATATTTGTCTCTCACTCTGTCTGTTTACCAAAAGCAAGTCCCCGGTGCCGCACCGGTTGATTCCAGCTCAAAAAGGCTCAAACAATTTTTTCATGTTTTTTTACTAATGTGCATAAACAGCGAGAACAGATTGTGAATAAATAAGAAAAACAGAGAATTTCAATATTGCGCGGCATTTTCGAATACGAATTATGTAATAGAAAGAACGTTGTAAAGATGGCACACAATCTCAACGATATGTATTGACCAGGTAGAGCCAAGAAATGCTAGGTGAACGTTAGATTTAACCGATTCCGTATAAGAAAGCTTGACAATATAAAGAAACCTGGAGTGGAAGCAGATTTGTTTCAATCTACATGAGTAATATGTAACGGCAGCCTTTGGATAAAGGTAAATGATGAAACAAATACTTAGTAATAAATTTTCACGCCTATAATGGAAAAAAAAAACTTTATAACTTGCAAACAAAAAACACCAACTTATTTTATTCTTTATAAATTTTTGCGATATGATTTTGATGCTTACAGTGTCAGAATTCACAATTAAATTTGCCACTACATAAAGTAACAAGTAAGCCTTCAGTTAAATTAACTATAATAAATTGTTAATCTAATAACACTGACATATAAATCTACAGTGTACACACAAGTTGATTATTTATTCTATTTAATGGTTAATTACTGCAAAAGCGATCGTACTGTTTGTTTTAAAAAGGTAGTTGTTATTGTCTTCATAGAATTAATATAGGTACGTTTATCCATACATAATATATATATAAAAAAATTCACATTCTCAACTGTCGACGCTAGATGGCATTAGGAAAAAATTGATATTTATTGTTATTTAATACATCGGTCATATTTTTAACATTTACAAAATGGACAAAATATATGACATTATTAAAATGCCAAGCAATGACAAATAACAACCTCACTTGTTTCAAATAGCCTTATTTTTGGCATATAAGTTACGAGAGTTGGTTATGTCACTTTCCACGATGCTAGCTACGCCCCACGGTACTACTCGTGGCGAATAGGTTAGTCTTTAATATTTAAATGGTTAATCTTGTGTGTGTATATATATATATGTATATATATATATATATATATATATATATATATATATATATATATATATATAAATATACATATATATATATACATATATATATATATATATATATATATATATATATATACATATATATATATACACCGGGATGTCTGGCGCAGACATGGGGAGGCCTATGTCCAGCAGTGGACTGCGATAGGCTGATGGATGGACGGATGGATATATATATACATATATATATACACACACACACACACACACACACACACACACACACACATATATAAAAAAAAATCTATTTATCTCTGTTTATGGACGTTAAAAAATACTAAAGTTTATATAGAATTGAATTTTTGCCATTACCTGTCAAGTCAGCGTAGCTTATTCGGGCAATGGCAGTCTCAAGAAATAAGAAATGAAACCTAGGATCGATCCCAAGTACATAATTATTTTTCTTTTTAATTTTTTTTTTTTATTATTATGTATAAACTTACCGAGCAAGGCTCGGTCAACCACCTGGTTGATAAAAAGAGATAATAAGATGTAAGAGTAGATTATATTTGTCATATGTACCTTTTGTTGACAATAGACACACCAAAAAAATAATCCCCAAAGTTGTACCACCCGTTCACGCGTGTTGCGATTACAAATGGAAATAGAGTTTCATATTTATATCTACATGTACGCCGTGTGGTATCCGGCTGAATAGAATAGTACCACCCTCTTTTCTTACCGAGGTGTCGTAAAAGGCGACTAAGGTAAGTCGACCCGCTGTGTGGTATCCGGCTGAGTAGAATAGACCAACCTCATTCCTTACCGAGGTGTCGTAAAAGGCGACTAAGGTAAGTCGACCCGCTGTGTGGTATCCGGTTTAGTAGAATAGACCACCCTCTTTCTTACCGAGGTGTCGTAAAATACGACTATGGTAAGTTGACGTCAGGCAGGCGGCCGGTCGTATAAACGTAGCCAAATCATGTGACAGCATGTTTATAACATGTTGTGCCGACCCCACTTAGTGTGGGATAAGGGCAGGAGGATGCATTTATATCTACATGTATTTTATACTACACACTACATATACATACATAAAATATAATAAATATCGATGATAATTACGCGTTATTTATCACGTTACTATTTAAAACCGATTTTTTTTTTGTTAATACAATTATTATGGAACTTTAAAGGCGTATATATGTCAAAAGTTAAATAAGTGGTAGCAAATACAATATAGTAGAACATTCCTTCGTGTCATCATTAGAGTTAAAATACACACATTAATATAAAAGGTAAACCAGAAATATATGATAACTAGCTTTTATCTGCGACTTCATTCGCGTGAACTGTTTGTTGTAGCGTTATAGGTTGATAATAGATGGTGCTTTTCAGTGTCATCCTATTCCTGTAGAATTAACAGGATTTCTATAGCCTATATGGTATTCCGGTGTATAAAGAATAATTGTACCAAATTTCATCGATATTGGTTCAGTGGCTTGCGCTTGTATTAGTAGGATATATTCTACATTTAACAATGCCATCTATTATCAACCCATCGAAGTTTTTTTTAAATTCACGATGTGTCAAACCGTTCCCTGCCTCGCGAGCTTCTGCGGTCACCGTCTCCGCGGCCCGATGCGGATGACGACGGCGACGACGAGGACGACGCGACGGGCGAGAGGGCGACACCACGGATTATGACACCACCGGATATGACACCACCTGATATGACACCACCTGACGACGACTTTGAGGTCTGGGAGCTAATATTCCCAGACCTCCCCACCGAACCCGACATCCCTTAGGTCACCTAGGTGACCTGGGCCCACGGCCCAAATACCGACACCCTTAGGTCGCCCAGGTGACCTCGGCCTAATGCCGAAACACAAACCGGGCTTAAGTGCCCGCGAGGAACTGCCCGGGCAATGAGGTACGCCTCGAGGCCCGTACCCCGCTTACCCCCCCACCCGGGGAGTCAGCGAGACGACCCTGCTGATGTGTCAAACAACTCTAGTGTTACTTAAAGGAGGATGTTTAATCATATTGTTTGGCTTACGTCAAAAGAGTTATTTTAAGAGAATTTTTATACATTTTGGTTTTTGTTTACTGGATAAATTTGACTGAACTAATCATCATCTTCTTGCCCTTATCCCGCTCTTAGTGAGGTCGGCACAACATGTTATAAACATGTTGTCACATGATTTGACTACGTATTTTACGACCGGTCGCCTGCCTGACATCAACTTACCTTTTTCGTATTTAACGACACCTCGGTAAGAAAGATGGTGGTCTATTCTACTTAACCGGATTCTACACGGTGGGTCAACTTACCTTAGTCGCGTTTTACGACACCTTGGTAAGAAAGGAGGATGGTACTATTCTACTCAGCCGGATACCACACGGTGGGTCAACTTACCTTAGTCGCCTTTTACGACACCTCGGTAAGAAATGAGGGTGGTACTATTCTATTCCGCCGGATACCACACGGCGTAAATTTAACTGAACTAATATAATGGATAATTAAATCATACATTAAATTTGAAAAAAAGTCGCAAGTGGACAAAAGAACGCTTTAATTTAGTACGCCGCACCCATGTCATTGTCACCAACGATAAGAATTACAAATCGCGGCTTGATATTCAATAAATATTTTGAAGGTTTCACTCCGGCTACAGTCGACGTTTTAAAAATTTTCATAAAATGCTTTGACATTATTCCAATACTCGTTGCTTTTACCAGCAGTTTTAAATAACCGTCATAGAGCTGTTCGTACAGAAAGCCTCGATTATTTAAATGACAAAACTGCATGGATTTCCCACTGCTGGGCACAGGCCTCCTCTCTCCGGTTTTGGAGA
This sequence comes from Morpho achilles, assembly GCA_947086495.1. NCBI lineage: Eukaryota > Metazoa > Arthropoda > Insecta > Lepidoptera > Nymphalidae > Morpho > Morpho achilles. The sequence continues at coordinate 7,706,366 of CAMTZB010000022.1, read as the reverse complement.
GATGGATTGGAGCTAAGACCTACTACGCTGCTCCAATGCGGATTGGTAGGTTACACATATCCCAAGAATTCTCTAGAGATATGTGGGTTTCCTTCACCGAAAAGCGTTTGATAAATTGCAATTGTCAATTTGACACATAAGTTTTAATAGAAACATATTGGTGCCTGTCTGGGATATAAACCCTTGACCTTCTTGAAAGAGTCGTACGGTGTTACCGCTGGGCTATCACAGATTTTTTACTAAACTTAACATGCATTTAATTTAACTGAAGTCGCACAAAAGCAATTATAAAATGTACCTCGTAACAAGATAAATATTTTGAAAATAGCAAACGCCGAATTTCTTGCTGGCTTTTCTCGTTAGGAGCAATTTTCCGAACCAGTGGTAGAGTTAACGATTAAACAACTTATAAAACTTTTAAAAGTTGGATCAAGTTAATTAACAATTAATTTTATTTTAGACAAACTTTTTTCAATTCAATTGCACGATCATATATTAAATGGCATTGCTACTAGGTAGGTAAAGTGCTCGTGATAACAACCACCAGATTTTTTAAATTGTTTTATTTGATTAAAACAACAGCCACATACAAAGGTAGAAGAGATTATCTAATGCGCGCTATTTACTTTATTATATACGATATATACATTATATATATATCCTTTAATAAGCTGTGGTAGTAACACAGTCTTTTGAGGAGGTCAGGGGTTCAAACCCGGGCAGAAACCAATGAGTTTTTCTGTAAAAACTTATGTGTCTCTCTCCAATGAATTTTTCTATTAAAACTTATTTGTCTTTTAATTATTGCAATTTATCACACGCTTTTTGGTGAAGGAAAACATCGTAAGGAAACCTGCATGTCTCTAGAGAATTCTGCAATATACCAATCCACATTGGAGCAGCGTGGTAGGGCTAAGCTTTTCCTTTTCTTCTCTTCAAAAACGGGAGAAGAGGCCTATTCCCAGCAGAGGGATAGTAACACGCCGCTACATACTTACTTTATATATCTCTAAAGCTTAGAAACTTGAAATTTTAAATGAAGATAGGAGACTGCCACACCGGAGTGGAGTCTTTATCTTGAAGAGAAGAATACAAGCTTTAACCTACGACGCTGTTCCATTAAAGAGTAAGTAAGGTACCTCATAAATATTTCAGATTTCAGTAACATATTTTTTCTCACTTTGAATCACCAAGGATCAATATTATTGTTGAAGCTACGAGTACAACTGGTTCGGAATGTTGCTCTTACCGAGAAGAACAACCAAGAAACTCGGTGGTGAATCTTTTAAACATTTTCAATTTTACAATATTAAACCGCAGTTTTGTATGAAGCTAAAATGATTTTCAAATCCAGGCATTTTTATCATCCAAACAATCTTCAATTTTGTAATATGCGTCACGTATAAGCATATCTTTTGCACTTAATTTAAACCTTTTTATAGACTAGTCTAGCATGGATTGCGGAAGTTTATTGTTTAGTCGAATTTTGACATTAAGGAATGAGTTACTAACTCTGCTAAGTCGCGACACGGGGAAACAAGCTTTTTGTGATCGTATGTTAATGCTATACATCTAAATTTAGATACATGTTCATGTACATAGATTTTTCGTACAAATAGAATATCTTTATATTTAAATGAGTTAATCTTGTATATATATATATATATTTCTGAATCTCGGAAACGGCTCCAACGATTTTCCTGAAATTCAGCATGTAGTAGGTTTTGGGGGAGAAAAATTGGTCTAGCTAAGTTTTATGTAAAAAAAATATTGTTTTATCCTTGTTTTTGGGCATTAAAAAACACTAACATTTATATTGAATTGAATTTTCGCCATTAGCTGTCAAGTCGACCTAGCTTATGAAATGTGAATGCCAAGGATCGATCCCCAACTAAATAATTGTTTTTTCTTTTTTTTTAAGTTTTTTTTTTTGTAAAAAATTACCGAGCGAAGCTCGGTCACCCAGATATTTACTATATTATATATTATGTCGCCACAGTAAATATGCGTATGTCTTTGAACTTTTCGCGAAGGAACTCACGTTGCTTCATATTATAGACTAGCAATCGCCGGCGACACCGTCCGCGCGGATATTTTATACCGTAATATAGTATTTTGACAACCATAAAAATGGTTAAAGTGGGTTATCCTCAAAAGCTAGACATATGCTGTTGCGGACTTCTATTTAGAACTTTTAGAGGAGAATCATTTTGTAATACATGATTTTTGTTTAACTTTCACGGGCTACTTAGCGCACGCAAGGATAGCTTTAAATTTTGCAATTTTCGTAATATTTTTATTGCTGCTCCTCTTCTATCCATCTTAGCATAATGTTCAAACCTATAACCTTCCTCGATGAGCGGACTATCTTACGCTCGAAGAGTTTTTCAAATCGGTCCAGTAATTCCTCGTCAAACGTCAGCGTCAAACAATCAAACAAACTCTTCAGCTTTATATATTAGTACAGATAACCCCTTTTTTGTATGGATCGGACTTTGGTCGCCGACTATAGGCTTCAAAAGAGAGCTGAAAATCTATAAAACAATCGAATGTTTTGCGGTGTGGGTCTCTTACTGGTCAAACCAAAAGAGGAAGTGCATAGAAAAATAGTTAGCTCTCGAAGCTTAAGTGATAATGCCCATTGCCCTGACGACTATGAACGTAATACTTGGAATAAATTATGAAATAAGAAACGAGGTTATCCGTAAAAGAGCCAGAATAACAGACATATAGTCTCGTCGTAAAGCTGAAGTAGCAAATAGCAAAGAATGAGTGACATATGGACATTGGGAAAATAGTATAAAGAAATAATTGGCGGAAATAATAGTTCTCAGATTTTTGTAGGGCGACCCACCACCACCACCTTTGGTAGACCTTTGTGACGAAGTTCGCACTTCCTTCTTTTATTTGATATTTGGGTTGACGTAGGTGTATGCTAATACACCGAATCTTCAATTTGGTTCAATTGTATGGATCAATAAACAAGTCACATTGAATATGAATAAGAGATTTTTGGGGTTTTATTCATTCTGGGAGATGGAATATATACTTGTCAATACAGATTTGATATTCTGGAACATTTTATAGGTAATTTAAAAACTTCTCTTACACACTAAACAATTAGCGTTCCATAGCAAGAGTTGGTAGAGATCATTCTTATTTATTGCGTAAACCTTGAAGGTCCAACGCAAAAGATTCATCGCCAGATGATCAGAGGCAGTGAAGGTAGACAGGCATGAATTGTAATACTTAAACTTAAGTTTTATTAAGTTTTTTTTTCCGTTCCCTTATAACTTGAAATAGATGCCTATTTAGAGCTATGATTGAAAAACCAATAATATGATTTAAATCACGTATTATTTGCTCTTCGACTTATTTAATTGGTGTTACTTTAATTTAGGTGCGAAATGTGAAACTGAAATGTTTTTATTAGGAATATGATTTATTATTTCTATACCTATTATAAAACAAAGTCCACAAAAGCTGTCTGTCTGTATGTGATAGATTTTCTCAAAATCTACTGAACAGACTTTTGTTTGGTTTTTACTAGGTAGCGCAATTCTTCCGGAAAGTTTAGGTTAATTAACATAACATTATCGTTTTATATAAATTGCGTTGAAGAGGTGCACGATTGTAAAAAAACTGACCTGCTGGAAACTTAAGTTGCGTGCGCCGCGTAAACCATCAGATATACTCTAAAATAATGTCCTAGAGAATTGTAGATATACAAAAATAAATGGAAAGAAGTAGGCGACAGCATGTTTCTATCTCTTATAGTTAACATACAATAACTACTTTTATGTTCAAAATCTAAATTCGGGAAAAAGTTTGTTAGACTGATTACTACGCGGGTAAAGCAGGCACAACTTGTTTGTATTAAATTATTTTATATATCATTAGATATAAAAAACTCCAATACACCTATAATAACCATTCGGGTATTGTTCAAATGAAAAATTAAATTTTGGAAATTGAAAAAATTGGAAATATGTATTGTAATAATACTTCACTCATACTCCTTCTTTTCGAAGCCAACATAAACTGGTATTCTCGACAATGCTGCTGCCTTCGCCCGTCCTGCTTGTAACGCTGTAAAGGCCATTAGGGTTAACAGTATATAAATAATAATTCACAACCAAGTATTTACGACTTCTGAAGAAGATTATTCTTAATACTCAAATAAGGACGAAAGATTCCACGATAAGCAATTCCAATGCATGGGAACCAGTGGATGGGATAAGCTAATTTTAAATATATAATAATATATTGTGTTTAAAACTGTGTTCGTATATATATATATATATATATATATATATATATATATATATATATATATATATATATATATATATATATATATATATATATATATATATATATATATATATATATATATATATATATATATATATATATTTATATGTGTGTGTGTGTGTGTGTGTGTGTGTGTTTCCTACTCATAAGTAAAAAACAGGATCTTAAAGTGCATAGGAGTCGTTGAATATCACCAACTGGATATTTCTATATAAAAATATATGGACAGAAAAGCGAAGAAATCCCAATCTCTTGGTAGCTAAGATTCAGAATGCAGAACCTCTTTACTTTACGTATAGTCAAGCAATCAATTAATATTAAGATAAAGAACGTATGTTGAATCAGAATTATAAACTGAAAATAAAAGAACTGCCATCATATTTGACAGACTCCCTTAATAATCCCCCTTTCCCTTCCCTTTTTCCCTTTGCATGTTAGCTAGTTTTGCTCATACCATGAGTGCAATGCACACAAAACAGGTCGTCACATCTAACAGCTGGTTTCCGCGTAAAACCTAATAAGAGAATCGTCCGCAACCTATGTGTAGGTGTAATGTAAAAAGCAAGAGTCGCCACGGCGTTTGCGCAGGAAGCAAAGCTTTGCACAGGTCAGCGAACCCGTCATAGCTGTTAGAAAACTGCGCTCAATCGAAAAAGAACCTTAACACATAATCAAAAGATACATATAACATTGAATTAAACCTTCCTGAATGTTGCCATCTAATCAAACGTGTTACAAAGACTTGCTTATAGCATTTGATACGTATCTACTTGGATTTTAAGTTTAATTTAGTTCGTAACGTTATGTTGAAGGTTTTGCAAAGCAGTGCCATTAGTGGATAGGCCGAGCTGTCTCATAAGATTTGCTGATAACAAAGATTAAGTTTAGAATTAGTACTGGAGGTGGCACATTTCTTTTAATGTCTACTATAAATATAATAGGCGATAGGTTTTCTTAATAACGTGAGGAATATAAAAGTTACTGTCAGGTTAATGGCTTGGAAATCTTGATAATAAAACATTATTGTTTTAGCTCTGTGTGAATTTTTATATCATACAAGCTGTTCTCGTTTACTCGATAAATACCGTTTTTCCTATTTTCGAAGGTTATTTTCCTATTTTAAAATCTGTTTATGCAAATTAAAAAATAACTTCATTAATGATACAGACGGTACTCGCCACGAATAACTGATATCTTTAATATTTAAATGAGTTAATTTTGTATATATAATGTAGAAACGGCTCCAACGATTTTCATGAAATTCAGCATGGTTCTGGGGGACAAAAATCGAAAGGTAGGTATCATTTAAAAGAAATGGTTCATCCCTGTTTTCGGGCACAGAAAAAATGCTAAAATGATAAATAGAAAGCAAATGATATTTGAGCTGTCGAGTTTCCAAGCTGTAATAGCCTGGTAACGTACGGACCAAAAAAAGTTCTTAACATTTTTAATTCCCACATGTCACCCGGCGCTTTGTTTCTTTCTTTTTTTAAATTGCATTTTTTTCTATCTTTAAAAAAAATACCTAGCAAGGTTCGATCATTCAGATACTCATGTCTGATATAAGCCAAATAATAAATTTCTTTCTTTCTTATCAAAAATATAAATACGATTTAACTATATAAACCTTCTGTCTTCATTTTGTATAATGAGCCTAAGCCTTTTTCATATCGGATATATTATGACTAACTAGAACTAAACTAAGAATACTATACTTCTGTAAATACAGATTTGACTTAATTTTGACAAATCGTGACAAAAAATAAATTCCATAGGTTTATTATAGATGGCGTTTTGAATGTTATCCTATTTAATTCCTCCTGAATATACTTCCTTTTGAATTAACAGGATTTCTATAGCCTATATGTTACCCCGCTGTATAAGGGATAATTGTGCCAAACTTCATCGCTATTGGTTAAAGGATTGGCCGTGAAAACGTAACAGACAGACAGACAGACTTCCGAATTTATAATATTAGTAAGGATAATAGAACATGCATACCTATCAAACTCTCTGATGTAAAACACAAACAACTACGAAATATAAGACAAAAGTAAATATAATAATATTAGAGAATAGATATAAGGGGTCATAGCTAATCCAATGTCTTAGAAACTAACCATAAAGTAAGGGGAATACAACTTCGATACCACCTGAACAGGTCGTGTTTTCTACTTAAGAGCTGGAAATTCTATGACGTAAACATAAGCCAATTAATTTTATATAAACTGCTGTAATGGCAAAGCTAAAATTGATTGCGGAATTTTATTATACAATCATATACCAAAACCCACAAACGACTTACGTACCTTTTCAAAGCGCATAGCAGGAGCCGCAAGCTTATGTCGGTTCCTACTTTGTGTATTATATACATCAAATCTTCGTTATTAATTACTCTAAATAGTTTTTGAGTTTGTCGTGAAAACACAGTAGCATCGTGCCAACACAGGAAAACAAAGGACAGGTAAGTCTTTGGTTTATAATATGTAAGTGATAACTTTTTTTTTGTATTTTACCACATCTCTGTTATTAAAACAAATCCTTAGCTCTGTTATTTCAATCTTGATAGCTTACTTTTAAAAAAACCTCTAACTAATCTACTCATCATCATCTTCCTGCCCTTATCCCACTCTAAGTGGGGTCGGTACAACATGTTACATACATGATTCGGATAGGTATTTTACGACCGGCCACCTGCCCGTCATTATGATATTTTACGACACTTCGGTAAGAAAGAAGGTGGTCTATTTTACTCAACCGGATACCACACGGTGAGTCAACTTACCGTAGTCGGCTTTTACGACACCTCGGTAAGAAATGAGGGTGGTCTATTCTACTCACCCAGATACCACACGATGGGTCAACTTACCTTAGTCGCCTTTTACGACACCTCGGTAAGAAATGAGAGTGGTACTATTCTATTTAGCCGGATACCACACGGCTTTCTAACTAATCTACTATAGAAGAGCTATATTGTTCAATTTCTGAAACAGAGTGGGTTAAGCTTGTCTTCTATGCACCCTTCGTCTCGCGTCGAAGTGCCGTCTCAAGTGTTGTCTTCGAAGTATATTAAAAAAATAAATTACTAGTAAAACAATAGTACTGCGAGAGTCTATGGGTCTGTTACTGTTTGTTACGATAAAAATTTCACGCCTTTCCTTCTGGAACAAGAAAATACATGCAACGTGCCGTGAAGTGCCATCAATATTGCAATATGTGAACGAAGCTTTTTATCCTAGATTTTAAGCCAGTGAATAGGCATTATTTGTGTCAAACTTAAAAAATATTTGTCTAGCAAAATAGCGGTGGAAACGTAAAAGACAAAGTTTTGCATGCATACATAAAATTAATTATGAATTTTATCGTTATTCTCACAAAATTTTCTACACACCAGACACGAGCAATAATAACACAATTTTCGGAGCTATTTCTGTTAAAACTTTGTTAGGTGCATACACAAAGCGTATGCACCTAACAAATGTTTATTCAACAGTAAACGCACTGAAAACAATAAACGTTTCAAAGCCTTTGTCACCTAGAGTTTCCAGCTCTTAAGCATGAGCATAAAATGCACTCGCAGTTGCTCCTAATCATATTTCGCTATTTTAGGTTTACTCAAAGTTTATTTGTTTTCAAAGTCATATAAACATTTCTTGTGTTTCCTTTACTTGTCTGTATAGCCGTTAAATAATATAAACTAGTGATACCAGTGGACTGTGTATTATTATATTTGTATCATGGATCCTAGCAGAATTTAGGTAACCTTAGGCGAAGGTAGGTGAGTTAAAGCAATCCATCACGAAAGGGTTTTTCCCAACAGTGGTATAACAAATGGCCGCCGCAAATCTGCACAGATTAAAGAATTTAACGAAAGAGTGGTCTTTCGTTAAATTCTAACGTAACTGTTCGTAACTGTTTATCAAGCATAATTCGTAACTGCTTATCAATCATAATTTCAAAACTAGAGGATAAAAGTGATAAATTTACAAGTATTTACAGTGCGTTGCTCAGGAGTTCCCTTAGGCTTGTAATCCAACACGCCATATCTGTAAAGCTATTTTTCACCAACTCAAACATAATAAATAAAGTTTGCATATAATTGAAGAAACTTTCATTAATAATGTTTCATAAGAGAAGTTTAGGTGTATAATGTATTTATTTTTTATTATCATATCATCATTATCAGCCCACTTTAGTCCACTGCTGGAGATAGGCCTCTCCAATTATTCGCCACTGAGCCCGAATCTGAACTTTCTACTTCCATCCACTGCGCACTGTCCTACGTATATCATCACACCATCGAGTCTCAGTGTGTCTTTTACTCGACGTTTCCCGATTCGCGGTCTCCACTCCAGAAAAGTCTACCCCAACGGTCATCGGTTCTGCGACAGATATGGTCAGCCCATTGCCACCTCAGCTTGCTTATGCGCTGAACTATGTCGGTGACGCTAGTTCTCTGACGGATTACTTCGTTGCTAATACGATCTCCCAAAGAAACCCCGTAATATCATATATGTACCACGATAAAAACTTATGATAAACATTTTTATGAGGCAAAGGGAACAAATGTTAACTTATCCCTTAGACCGAGACAAGATTTGTTTAGGTTTTGCGAAAATATAACAATAATTATTAAAAATGTCGAAATCGTTTTAGCCGCGTAGGAGCTTTCATTGAAAACTACTCTTTGAGCTATAACAATATTTATATTTGGAATATCCCTCTTTTATCTACATGAATGTCCGCTATGGCATATATCTACTTTTTAAGATAAGTATATCTATTCCATTCCATCCATATAAATAAAGCTATATCCATTCTTGCTTCTAAAAACATCCCGTACTGTGCAATATTTGGAAAGCTTTTAAGGTAAAAGGTATTTATGAATCCTTATCTGCTTAGAATGTTATGTATCAGAGGTTTATTTCATATTTAATATTAATATCCCTTACATTATATAATATACAATAATATCTTTCGATTATAGCAAAATTAAAATGGATGGACACAATAGATAATGAAATAATAATAAATTTGAATAAAGGTATCGATATTGATGGATCACTGCATCATCAGTCTTCTTTTTCTTCTTCTTTTTTTCATATTATTTATCATATAAGGCGGAATATATTTATGGCATGTTTTCCACAATCCAACCTTCCCCTTTTAGTCTCCATCTAATCACATATCTATCCACATTCACCCTTAATACACATCACGTCAATTAAGTTGTATTCATCCCGCCTCATTTAGCGTCTATACTATTTTCGATCCTCTTCAGTAGTCATAATTAAAATGTTAAATAAAAGCCACAGCTGTCTGCCCTGTTTGCTACATTCACTAATAATAACGATTTGGCAAAATATAGTTTTAATATATTTACGAAAAGTTTTTATAATTTAATTGCTGTTCTTGGAAAGTTTATCAAGCGCTCGGCTTTTTCTAAATGTTTACAATTGCATTTTATCAAGCATTTGACAAGTCAATGTTTTGTCTTGTCAATGGTCATTTTACGTAAACAAAGAAGAAATATAGAGCTATCAGAAGTTTGTAGCGTCGCTAGTCGCTTATTAGTACTATTTACATAAATTATGACACCTTAATATATTATGAAATAACTCAGCCATTTTGCAGTCCTACATTTTTTAGTTAGTAAATAATAAACAGTAATACTTTCAAATATTAAATGATTGCTTTATCTATTATTCTTTGTGATCTACTAATTTTAATCACCTAATTATATACGTGTGATATATTTTTTGCTATAACGATCCAGGTCATAAATTATTAATAGAAACTACTTGACACACTTCTGCTTTTATCGTTTAGCTTTTATTTATTCGTTGCTAGAATAAAAAAGGATTTTGTAGCGATTTCGATCAACATCTCTCTGTTAATATTATCTAAAGGGCAGCGTATTTTTAATTATTTAAATCTTTGTTAATATTTAACTTTGCCGCTGCTTTTATATAGATACTAAAAGTTTGTAGGCTTTATAACGCAATTTGTCAAGTCTTAGAGGTTAACACAGATAAAAAGCGAATTGAAGATCGAATCGAGAAGAATCTAAAATAAAAAAAGAAATTTACATTATCACGCCTCCTAGACGAATCTGTGATCCAAACTGCTAGCGGGCTGTAATCCAAACTGCTAGCGAGCTGTATGAATATCTTTGATTTTCTCAAAATCTACTGAATGCATTTTTGTACGATTTTTACTCAAAGATTGTGCATTTCTTTAGAAAGGCTTAAATTAATAGTTTTCTCCGGAACAGTTAATTCATTTGGATGATTTTTTCACAAAAAGCTATGAGGGGTTTTGGAGTCACATACAGGCTACTTTTCATCGTAGAATTCCCGCGAGTTCAAAATTTCTTCCACATAACTCTTGAGTTATGTGGAAGAAATTTTGTGGCACTAATTTACACGTGGGCAAAGCCACTGACACCGCTTTTATAGTAGGTATATAAAGAACCTCTTTTTTCCTTTAGAAAAAAAATCATATAATACATCAATGTGGATACGATCAACATTAAGTTGCAAACGAAATCGCAGTGATAGATTCTATAACATAAGTAGAAATATAGCTAGCATTATAACACAAGAATTATATTCATGATACGATCAGTCTACCTTAACTGGAGACAGGTCGTTTTTCTATCGCCTCTGGTGGTTGAACTCGAGCTATTATTAAAAAAAACATCGTTTATACCGCACAAACCGTACTTTACGTCAGCGATGCGATGAATATATTTTTTACTAGTAATCGTCAAATGGTCATAAAATGGCCAAATATGTAACAAACAGTACAGAATAGTAACGGCTACGTATTATTTCACTGCTTGCCATAAGCCTCCTCTCTCCATTAGAGAGAAGGGTTGGAGCCAGGACCCACCACGCATATACCCACAATTCTCTAGAAACACATAGACACATAAGCTTTAATACAATAACTCATTGGCCCGGGATTGAAACATGCGCCCCTTCGAAAGAGTCAAGCACGGTCTGATAGTTTTTATTTGTAGTCTGACCATTCACTATTTTATATTTTGGCATAATCGTCGTAGTTAACACGTAAATTTTATTAGTCACAGACCAGGACAAACCTTACTTGTTCAATTAGGCGATTAAATTATCTGTGAGGAATATAGACTTATATTAAATACACATTTCGTACCTGAAGAACATCCTGCAATTTCGTATTCTTCTCTGAATCTGTAAATAAAAAATAAAAAGTTATTTGTGGTGAAAAAAATCTAATATTATTAATTTAATATATTAATGCTATTTTATTAACTTTTTAGTTTGTAATATATTTAAGTACGCCTCCCTATTGCGTGCCTTGGTACCCTAAAATTAAGACTTTATTTAATTAAATAGTTTGTTGTATTATTAATAATGTAAGTCTTGTTGAATCCTCAATAAATAAAAATACCTATTTAATTCACTTAAAATCTATTAGTATACAATAAACTAAGCAGCCCCTTGCGTTAAGTGAATAGTCAATTAATCTATGTTAATTGCCTTGTTGAAAACTATAAGCAAATTGAATTTATGCCTCTTTATCATCATTTTACAGCTTAGCGCGCTTTATGGTATCATGTAGTTAAATATAAAGGATTCTACCATTGAGGGTTCAATAGTTATGTGAGGTGTATTTAATATATATTTCTAATACTTTATTTCATAATTGATAATTAGTTTGTAGAATTCCACAGTATAAGAGTAATTATGAAATTATTTTGTTCACCTTAACCTTTTTTGCATTTCGGTTTTTAAGGGATTGCACTAAGGTTTTACATATATATTTAATTGTTTTTAATTTACTTTTTTGAACGTATTTTGGAACGTATTTAATTTTGCACAAAATAGGACACCAATAAAATTAAACAAAAACCGATTATAATCTGCAATAATTATGAAGTTTCTCTTCTACTTAAGATATTCTCGAATACGATCTACTTATTATTCTAACCCATATGTGACACGCAACCATGATGTTGCAACAACGTTGATGGTCAATAGGTTGCGTTGAATCGGTCACAGATTAATACGACATACACAATAACGATATACAGACCATTCGAGCCAAGCAAAATAAAACTCAATTTTTATTGTTTCTATTATTGAAGTATTTTTTAAAAACATATTTAAATACTATTATATATTTTTAAATGTTATCTTTTCTTTGACTACGGGAACAGTTGTTTTTAGTTTACTTATAACTGTGATTTTTTATTCGTTACCGAATTTTAATGTACATTTAAATTTCAATCATATTTCATTGTCCATGAAAAGTAGCAGCAATGATATTGTGATATCACAAGATAAAAACAAAAAAAGTGAAATTGTAAAAATCATTATCAGTATCATCATCAGTGATATCTCCACAATGAATAATAGTTTCATGGTGACTATGTTTTAGTATATTCAGTATTATACAATTTATTCTTATCTAAGTATATATAATAACTTTGAAAAATAACTTTGAAGTCGATCGAATCGAATTATTACATAAAAATAATTATCATGTCAGGAGTTACTGTTACTGTAACTGTTAGTTTTCACAGTACCATGATTTTTCCAATATCAAATCAAAACTATATTTAAACCAAAAAAGCATGAATTTAATTACAATAAATAAATATATGGGTCACTTACACACACGGTCGCCCCTCCCCAAAGTAATTAATTTTAATACTTGTGTTATGGGTGAGAGACAACTGGTGAATATGTACATATATAATTTTTAAATACATACTTAAATACAAATATACACCCAGGCTCGAAGAGGAGCCAACAAATTCTTTTATATAAAATGTTGGTCATGGGCGGGAATCGATCCCGCACCCGCGGTGCTGAAGGCAGGATCACTACCCACTGCGTCAACGGGCCAGTTTTTCGAATAAAATAAATTTTGAGTTTAGTTGCAATATTTTATGACCATCAAACGCATGAATTACACAAAATCATATGGAATTACAAATTAAAATAATGTGATCTGCTACTGTTCATATCAAGGAAATCACATCTACGCTGCTACAATTTGTATTTCAAATGCGGTATTAAATCAAGGTTGCTCTATAAAAATATGTAACGTTACAGTAGCGAAATACGCTTATCTCTGTATAACATATATATTATAACATAGTTTTTCATATTCTTCCATATCGATATCGTGCCTGATTTGATTTGTTTGTTGTTAATTGTACGAAAAATTATCCGTGATTTACCAGTAATCATATCAGTAAAAAGTAATTATATTTTGTAGCATAAAATAGCTATTGTGAAAGAAATCATGCGACATATAAAATTTATTAATTTTCTACTTAAGAAGTTTCAAAACGTACAATGAAAAAATTAAGAAAAACAGACATAAAAATTTATTATTTTTTATTCAAGTAGGAAACAAAATAAGGGGACGAAGGTACCTTCAATCGAAGGACTTCTTCGTGGAATTGTATTTATGAATATCAAATTTATTCTGGAATAAACATATCATGAGACAATAAATGGCCAAGAATATAAGCAAGGAAACATATTTTTATTCAAGGTTTTTTAGTACTGCGTCTATCGCCTGTCTGGTTCAAAATTTGCATAATATTAAGGATTATTATATCTATGTTTGATTTGCACCTAACAACTACAGCATTGAATTCTAAGCCGCCAATTCGTCGGAATTGGATTAGGCTTAAAACACTTTTGTAAATTAATTTATCACTTAAAATATTTACCACAAAACAGACGCTTATCCCTCCTTATTACTACAACGTAAAGCAAAAGTAATAATAAAATTATTTTGCTATAATCCGCGATGAATTATATGGATGGATTATAGCAAAATAATTTTATTATTACTTTTGTATTATGGATCTCCGCAAAGTAACGCCTAATTCTATAAATTATACAACGTAAAGCAAAATATGTATATAATTTTGTTTTATTTGTTAGCCCAATATATTGATTAATATTGAGTTTTAATTGCATAAAGCTAAGATCTATTTTTTTTAAGTAAGCTAGGATTTTTTTTGAAGAATAGCACGTTTATATTTAAAGGATCCTTCACTGCTACTCTGGTAAAGTACTTAAAAAGAGGTGAAGATCTCATGCATATGTATGCATAGAAAGAAAATAATTGATTTTCAAAATAATGTTTATTATAATTAAAGAGCAAGAGATATTCCACTTTGTGTTGCTGAAAAATTGTATATAATTTTTTCCGATCTTGAATAACAGTGGGAAATACATTTAAAATCAATAAAACGGCAATTTAACATTTCGAGTTACAACGGAATTAGCAAAACCCTTCAAGCAGACTTAATAAATGACTTTCATTGGAAGGCACGTCTTTGAGCCAACTTGAGACCAAGTAGTCTAACTGCAAATAAATTATTTCGTAATGTAACACCTTGCTAAATTGCCACTTCAAATTCAAAGATGGCTTGCTAGTTTTTTAAGCAATAGGTTTTAGCGATTTATTTTATCTTTTATTATTTCTTGTTCGTAAGGAAATGTCGATATATAAGAAAATATCGTATTTAATATATTTGTTTGTAATACATTTTTGTATGAATAATTATAAATAAATTCTTTTATTCTATATATTTGTACATATGTTTTTTTCTTTTACTGTTAGACGCTGATTGTTATTGAAATGATGACATTTTTCTTATAGTCTTAAAATTGGGCTTTACTAATTCAAAATGACGACACTTTAAAAGCGATGAAGTATAAATATTTAACAGAGGCCTGATGGCTTTATTGGTTTGATCTTTTTAGAGGGAACACATCCTAGCTTGTAATTAAATTAGAGTAGATACAAATAGCGTATTTAATTAATAATTTTAATTATTTTTTATACACCTTCCATGTTAAGATATATTATGTTGCAAATAAAAAAAACTAAAAATTCTGAATATAAACTAAAAATACTGAACGTTGAGGGAGATTATCTTTCAATTATCGTAATGAATATCGAAGCTAGCGCAGGGGCCTCATATCAATTTTAATTTATCAAAGTAAGCTTAAAGGTAACTCTCACACATTACTAAGCAGCTGTGGCTAATACCGGAGTGACACAACAGCTTGGTTGAGATACCACTGACGAATTGAAGATATTCCATCTAAGATCCCACCAGCAGTATTCGAGTAACAATTTAGCAGATCGTGATGAAAATGGATCGTGAATTCTTGTTCAAACTTCATCAAACAACATTGGAATTCAGCCCAGTGGTCATAAAATTAAAAAAAAATAAGATATTAATACCTTCTGCCCATCATAAGAGACTTCCGTATAGAAATATCATATATTACTAATCAAAGGTGATGGCCAAATGTGTATTTTAATTGATTTACTTTGATTGTTTATTAACGCATTTGCACTTGTCGTTATAATTTAACAAATCATAATAAAAGATTTTAACAAAATTTTACTTATCTACTGTTAACCGTTGAGGAGTTCCTATGTCTGGAGCTAATTGTGGCAGCAGAATCAGGTCATGCTTATGATAAACATCCATTGTCATCGGGACTGGACAAGTATGTCAAATTTCAGCTCAATCGGATACCGTGAAGTAGGTTAAATTTACAATTACAAGATCCCACCTTCACATACATACACGACGAGTTAAATAAAAGCTTTCAATAAAATGATAAATTAATTTATGCACTATTGGAACTATTTGATTTCTTGGAATAGCTTCTGCTGCTCAGCGAAATATATCCGTCAAAGTGATCCGTAATTATTTTTACTATTCCTACAATTTATAATTTATCTATGAAGCAAATATATATTATTTTCTGTCTTATTCCGGTCCGAAAGTATCGTGACAACTAATCAAAGTAACAATTGTTCAACAAAAGTGTTTAAAACACATCTATTACGTGAAAGGCAGAAAAGGTTAAAAAAATGTATAATTGATCTAATTTAATGATTTGCAACATTTTTTTTATATATTGTATCTCTACGCCGTGTGGTATCCGGCGGAATAGAATAGTACCACCCTCATTTCTTACCGAGGTGTCGTAAAAGGCGACTAAGGTAAGTAGACCCACCGTGTGGTATCTGGCTGAGTAGAATAGACCAACCTCGTTTCTTACCGAGGTGTCGTAAAAGGCGACTAAGGTAAGTCGACCCGCCGTGTGGTATCCGGTTGAGTAAAATAGACCACCCTCTTTCTTACCGAGGAGTCGTAAAATACGACTAAGGTAAGTTGACGTCAGGCAGGCGGCCAGTAGCCAAATCATATGACAACATGTTTGTAACATGTTGTGCCGACCCCACTTAGAGTGGGATAAGGGCAGGAGGATGATGATGATGATCTCTCTCCTTTTTGAAGATAAGGGGCAAAGCTTAGACTCAATATTTTGCTCCAATGCCGATGGTAGGATATACGCATCCCTAGAATTCTCTTAAGATATGGTCTACTCACGAAAGTTTTCTTCAGATTAAACCACTTTATATATTGTAAACTAGCAATCGCCAGCAGTTTCGTCCGCGTGAAAAGATTAATACCGTAATATAATCTTTTGCTAACTATAAGAAATGATTAAAGCGCTACCACTTTTAAAGCTACACATATGCAGCCGCAGACTTTTATTTAGAAATATAGAGGGGAACAATTTTGTAATACATGATTTTTGAATAACCATCAACGTTTACTCAGCGCACGCAAGGAAAACTTTAAATTTTACCGGTTTCAAAATATTTTTGTTGCTTCTCCTCTCCTATTCATCTTAGCGTTATATAGCCTATAGGCTTTCTCAATAAATGTACTATCTTACACTAAAAGAATGTTTCAAATCGGTCCAGTTGTTCCTCAGATTAGCGCGTTTAAAGAATCAAACAAACAAATCCTTCAGCTTTATACATTTGTATAGATATCAGCTAGACACATAATCATGTTAGCGAATGGTATCTGTCCTGATTTGAAACCAGTAACTCCTGTTATTTTATTTTAAAATAGACATTTTCTTTAAGTTTTATTATATAGAGTATTATCATCCTCCTAGACCAAGACAATCTTCATACCTGAATGAACCCTAATACAATCATTCATGTGGAATACAGAGCCACTTGAATGCAGTGAGTAGAAGACCTAATTTAAATGTCCTCCGTTCAGGTGAATCGATCAAATGAACTATCCTGACAATCACTAGTTAATTCGATTATCGGATTTTCCAGCGGCCCTATTGGATTGCCCGTTGCTCATAAATCAATCAAGAAACTAACGATGATTTTATCTTCAAACGAATTAACTTAGGATACATCTATTGGAAGTTTTTGTATCTTAGTATTCTTATTATACAACTATAAAATAATATCTTGTATTAGAAGCTGTGATAGATCAGCGTGTGATAACACCGTGCGATTCTTTCGAGGAGGTCACGGGTTCCAACCCGGATCGACTCCAATGAATTTTTCTATTAAAACTTATTTGTCTATTGATAATTGCAATTTATCACATGCTTTTCGGTGAAGGAAAACATCGTGAGGAAACCTGCATATCTTTAGAGAGCCGCATTGGAGCAGGAAGGTCTTAGCTCCAATCCTTCTCTCTAAAAACGGAGAGAAGAAAGAGGCCTTTTCCCAGCAGTGGGAGAGCAACAGGCCACTACTTTATTTATTATTCTTATTAAACAAATTCTAAAACAAATATATGAAAATACATTGGGGTCTTCAGGTAACATCCACGAGACGTTTTATTATGTGATTAGAGGGAAGCCGAAAAATGGGTGGTTTGTGTGAAGTACAACTTAAATATAAAAGGAGTTGCGCTAGAGTTGAGGAATCATAAAAGAGAATGGAAGAATATGTTGTGCCAACCCCACTTAGAGTGGGATATGTGCTTAATCCCTATAATTCCACCATAGGCTTTACCAAAGGATATTATTAAATCCTGTGATATTAGTAAATGTACTTTTCGGTGAAAACATTATAAGAAATCATGTTTTTTAAGAACAACTGGAATAACCCGCCAATCCCTTTTATTAAAGCGTTTTTGGAATTTGCTTTAATCCTCCTGGACAGTAAAAAGACTGTCTTCACCCAGCAGTGGAATATTAACAGGCCGCTACTGTTGTATAAAGACAACCCAAAATAATAAGAATGAATAACCTGTTGGGTTCCCAACAGGGTTGCTAACTAAAGGTCTCATCTATTCATGGAGAGAAAGGATATAAAGCAAACACCCACCACGCTGCTTCAATGTGGGTTGGCAAATTAAACACATTCCTCTCATAATTTTTGTGATGAAGATGTTTAAAGAGCGTTGAAGAGTGACAGAAGGTACTCTTAATTTCAATACTACAGTCCACGCGAACGAAGTTGCGCGGGTAAAAAAGCTAGTACTTTATATGGTCTAGTTGGTTTTATTTAACACTTTATGTATCGTGGAAGATAATATCGTAAATTTATGTGACTCTCGGTCACGGTGAGGTTTCAGCGCGAATTTTAACGATAAATTTGCAAACAAAAAGGCAAAGTATACTGGATCCGGAATCTATTAAAGAACTTTATGATGGATTATTCCGTCCGCTCGTATCTTGTCTGGATCAGTAGCCTTTACCCCACTATATATGCCGTACGTCATCATTATACTCCTGCAGTTATCCCACTCTAAGTGAGAATGGGACAACATGTTTTCCGCTTTCTCTCCTATTATGACGCTTGTATATATATAATTTTATTTACTTCTCATAAATATATCATATTAGATATAGCGTATATTCACACAACAAGGTATATATATTAAGGTAAATTTATTACTATCACCTCAATCGACAGACCAGCTAATTCCGAGGGATTTGAGGGCATATGACGTTGTCATAACTACGAAACTATACTTCAGGGTATTTCCAGGTGGCTGATATTTCTAGATTAGTGGAGGGTATGACTCTTGACCCAAATGGTTACATGCCTGAGGAGCTCTACGAGTTTTAGAGCGCTGTTCGTCCAAAAAGCGTTCTATATGACCCTGACGATCAAATAACGATCGCAAACACAAAAAAACACGTAATACACACACACAGCATCTTCGCTGGCGAAGGCTAGATCCCAGATTTCTAACGTTGTTTGGTCGTGACTTTTTGTCACCCTTCCGTCGTCATTATGACTAATCAAAGTCATACCATCAGCCCTCCACTACACGTCGCCCTAAGCCGTTGTCCGGCCTCACAGGAGGTAGGACGACGTTCCCAACGCTAGTAGAGCTTCTGCGCTCTACCATCCGCATTTCACGCCCTCGATTATGCTTTTGAGCTCGCCCGTTTCTTCCGGTAACGCTGTAAAACCGTTAGGGCTTACAGCATTCAGCCAATTCGAAAAAAAAATAGAGCGGCTGTTGATTAGGCGTACAGTGCTGACGTATCATTTAAATATTTTCCCCATCCCCAATTTCGATCCGTGGTCCCTTATTTATTAATCAATAATCTTCGATCTTGTGGGTCAACTTATCTTAATCGCCTTTTACGATATCTCTGTAAGAAATGAGGATGGTATATTCTACTCACCCGGATACCGATAGGCGGTTATTTTCTTTTTGTAACTATTGTGTATCATTTTCTTATTATTTTCCAAAACTATGAAATAGACGTCTTTGTGTAAATTAGTGAGATCACTAATTTTGTTTAAAGCTTTACTCTTTGGGATGTTTGAGTTGGCAACTAACGCGGTTCTGCATAGAGAATAAAGTGACGTTATGGGGTCACGTGAATATTTTGAAAAAAGTCTAAGTTCAACTCATACTCTTTAGCTGAGGGAAATCGATCAAGTTATTCAGGATTTTATAAAGGAACATTATATCTAATATTTATCTATGATATACGGACGTAGATATTAAATAAATTTTAATAAGAGACCCTTTTTATAATTTATTTTCGCATATGCTAAAGCCAGATGCCAAAGAATACTTGTCTTGATACACTCAAATCTAAAGATGTGAATCAGTTAATGTATTTCGTTGAAATAAATATAAGTAACTCAAAGGTACATCGGTTATTTTTTTATTGATTCAAATAAATGCGATATAAAGGGCCTATCTACAATCTTGCAGCACAAACGAACGGGCTGCGCAGTGCACGACGCCTTGAAGTAGTTTTTTCAAAACTGAAAAAATACAACTAGTAGGTTATTGGGAAGCCTGAAGCTCCAAGCACATGAGTTTTTGTGACTCCATCCACCCTGCGGTGCGAGCGGATTACTGTATTCTGAATTGTAAATCGAATTGACGAAAAATCGTTTATGCATCGAATCGGCTGTCGATATTTCGGGCCCGGTTCCAAATTATATTCACAAATTTGTCTGTAGCAGATTGAAAAATATTTGATATGTTGTGATCGTACCTACAAATTGTAATGTTCAATAATTGAAGTGATTTTTATGTAATATCTCCGTGCAGATTAGTATAACTGATACGTTTCATTCTTGAAAACGGAATAACAAACGTGTAATCTTGATGAAAATATAAATATGATACCAGTATCCATGCAGTACCAGTAAGTATCTCTTGCTCCACAAGGAATAGGTTCAAGGTAATCTTTACAAATGCTATTTCACGGAATCTGTAGAAAGATACCTATGGAACACAATGTAATGAATGACAATATCTATAGAGAAAAGAAAACCTCCCGCTGTGTGTTCTTATACACCACTAGCCGTGCCAGCGGCTTCGCCCGTTTGGAAATCAGTGTGCCAATAAATTTGCCCCTTATTGCAATTTTAAACATAAAAGTAGTTATTATGAGTACGAAGAAAGAAATAGACACATACTATTTACATAAACCTTTGGGAAGAATTGCACTACCGTTTAGTAAAAACCGTACAAAAATCCGTTTAGTAGATTTTGAAAAAATCGATCACATATAGGCAGACAGTTTTTGGGAACTTTGTTTATTTATATCTATATATTTTAAGAAGGATAGATATAAATTATTAAATATTTGTAATACATTGAGTCGTAATAAAGAACACATTCAAAAGCAAAGCTAAGTCATCCGCCATCATAAGTAAATGAGCATTCAGACATCTTATTTCGTAAATTTACTAAGCTCTTTTACCACATTTTTTTAAATGAAAATTTTAAATGAAAATACATCTAAAGACTTTGTTCAAAAAAAGAAAATTCTATCCATCTCCTTTTTAGCAACTATTTAATGCCGTACCGTTACGCTGAAGCTTTTCATGCATCTCCTGATCTTAAATATACAATTAATGCACAATTATGTGTATTATGTCTGCATAATAATTGTTTAGATAAGCGCAAAAGCTGGCAGCACTATTATTTAACAATATGTTTAAGACTCATTTTTGGCTGCAATAATTTAAATCTAACGATTTGCTTTTCTACGCATTTCAAAAAAGTAAGCAAGATGCGGCCTGTTACTCTCTCACTGCTGGGAATCTTCTCCCCGTTTTTGAAGAGAAGGATTGGTGCTAAGACCTACCACTCTGCTCCAATGCAGATTGGTAGGTTCACATACCTCCAGAATACCTCTCCAGAGATATGCAGGTTCCCTCACGATGTTTTTCCTTCACCGAAAAGCGTATGATATATTGAAATTATCAGTTAGATATGTGTCTAACTATTTTAACAGAAAACTCATTGGTGGCTGCCCGGATTTGAACCGGTGACCTCCTCGAAAGAGTCTTATGGAGTCACCGCTAGGCTATCACAGCAACAACTATATTGAATAATGCTTATTATAAAATTTTCATTATTCATCCCTCATTATTGCCAATGTCACTTGTAGATAAAATATGATTGTTATGCAAATGATCATTTTTGTAATGGAAAACATCCAACTCAACGTTTTATTCCCGTGACCCGTAGACCCCAATTTATGCTTCACTTTTGTAAAGCATAAGTTGAAAAGAATTAGCAGACTAATCGAAGATTATTGTTAAAACTTGATGAAATCAGTTTATCACCGCAGTTTTATCGAGGTCAGCTTTTAATGTTTCACAATGATACATGGTAACTAGTATATTTAGTTATGTTGCTAAGTGTTGCCAGCTTTTATACTGGATTTTAAATTGATGAATTAATAAATAAATAAAACTATATACTTCACTTTTATCTTTTCTCGTTTGGGAATACAAAACTAAGAATAAAATTTGCTATGATTTTCTAGGTTCTGATCAAAATAAAGTGCGGACACTTTTGGATAGATTGATGTATAGAGCTTCCTAACAACGCTTAGCGATTCAAAATGAATTATTCCCCCACAGAAACTTCTCGAATAACTTTATAAAAGTGCCGAGTGACGCGCATTGCCAAAATTTATTTGCAACACCTGAATAATTTTCAGTATAAAATTTGAATTGGCTATCAAGAAAAACTGTATAATCTGTGTATTTGGAACCTTTTGGCTTACAGTTGTGATCTACATAATTTTAACAAAGTTTTTTATTTTTCAATACCCAAAGTAAAAATGGGAATTTTGATATCATATATGTTTGCCTGGCTTATAGGCTATAAGCGTACCGTATTTGCATATAACTCCAAGCTGACAGATAAAGAAACAGACTGAGAGATTTTTGCATTTAAAATATTATTAAAGCTTAATAAATTAAATATTAATATGTATAGATACGGGACTCATAAGAAAGCTCAGAGCCGAATGAATAAAGTTTCACAAAACTCTACCTAACGGTAGATCCAAACCTAGATTCATCATCGGACGGTGGGACCCTTAAGGGGTTTGATAAAAAAAGACCTAAACCTAGAGAGCTATTTCATTGCGATAAAAACCATGGTAAAGACAGCTTAAAATAATTGATATAAAATTATCTCCTAAAACCTTTACCTTGGTACCCAGGTAGTACATACAAATATACCCAGTATATACTACCTATAAACCTAAACCTGTATAGACTATATAATGCCTATTGCCTAATACTAATATAAAGTATATTGTACTTTCGTAATAGATCATGTATATATTTGCGACAGTATATCAAAGCGTTATTGGAAATCGGATTTGCTCATGACGGTCGTCGGCTGAGATGATCAAAGGCTCACACACACACACTTGGATACTTAGTAGCTGTGTATACAACTGTTATGTACTAGACCAATATAGTAGGGTCACCATCAATATATAATACAAGGACAAAAAACATTTGCGTGTCTTTAAATTCGCTAAAGGATATATGAATGTGTCCTGTGCAAAAAAATATTAACTTATCTTTATAGTAAAGGAGGAATTACTTATTCTTAATAGTGCAACTTCATAGCATGATTTCTTTACATAGTTATTTCAAAGGTTTATGTGTCATTACTTGAGATCTTAATTAAATAATATAGCACAGGATTTGCTGCACCGTCTTCTGAAACTGTATACTATTAGATATGAAAGAACATATGTGCAAGTTTTTATATGTTCTTGTATTAAGTATATTGACACGATATAAACGGAAAAAGACCCAACGATGCCTAGGCAAAAATAGTCATGATATAATTCGAAATTATAGACCGATATAATCTAAAAAAAGTATTAGTGGATCATTAAGTAATGACTGGATCGCTTATTAAAAATAACATTTTAGAATACTTAATATCTATACTAATATATAAAGCTGACGAGTTTGTTTATTTGTTTGTTTGAACGCGCTTCTCTCAGGAACTACTAAACCGAATAGAAAAATTCTTTCAGCGTAAGATAGTCCATTTATTGAAAAATGTTATAGACTATTACATTACGTTAAGATAAATAGGAGAGGAGCAGCAGCAAGAGCATAAAAAATATTACAAAAAAGGCAAAATTTAAAGCTTTCCTTGCGTGCGCTAAGTAAACGGTGCAAGTTATTACAAAATCATGTATTACAAAAATTTTCCCCTCTAAAAGTTCTATATAAAAGTCTGCGACAGCACATATCTAGCTTTTAAGGTTTAAGGTTTTAAACTCTAACCATTTTTATCGTTACGAAAATACTATATCATACTATAATATACGTGTATATATATATATATATATATATATATATATATATATATATATATATATATATATATATATATATATATATATATCATAAATTACTATACGATTACATATTATTACGGTTATATATTATAATAATATTATAGGACTCTATTATTATACGGTTTTTTATAATTTCACGCGGGCGGAGCCGCTGGCGATTGCTAGTATATTATAAGAGAACAAATTATACTTTATTGAATTTTCTTTTTTTTTTTGAATATTAAATTAAATCTTATAGAATTGACGAATGCTGCGGGACACTATTGTAATTAAATTTTATTAAAAACCAGACTATTATATGAAAAGGATGGTCAATGCAAATTGTGTGGCGCGATCAAAGGATCATATGCAGGGAATCCACGACTAAATTGCTACGATGTAATAACTGAAAAATTCATAAAGGTAATATTAATTTAAACCATTTTTGATTTTGCATCTTAAGTTTACTTATGCTCCAATCGGTCAAAAAGTAAAGGCTTGTTATTATCTTATGACTAAAGGCTTTAAGCTTATATTCGCCATGCTGCTTAACTTTCGATTAGCATTTTACACATATCACTGGAATTCTAGCTAACGCGGGTTTTAACGATATTTTTCTTTAACGTGATGATATAATGAATTATAATAAACTATTGTTTTAAATTGTTAAAACAATAGTTTATTTATATAGAAAACTCATAGGACTTCTTGGGGTTTAATCAACCTCCAACTCAGTGTTATCATCTTCATAAAGTTACTGGCTACATTTCCTAGTGAAAGTTTTGTTGGTAGATAAAAAGAGGCCAAATATAAAGTTCTAATACGGATGGTAAATAAAACTACACTCGACCAAAATAATCGGCGACTGTCTGGCAAACTAACGAATAAATCAATATCATACTAACATTTAAAATGGGCCAGTAAAAATATAAGAACTGAAATAAAGTGAACCAATTCAGAAAATACCTCGAACTGGCTAACAATATTTTTGGAGAGTCCGAAATTTAGCAAATTAAGTGCATCTTTTTAGATCGTTCCATTAAAAAATATATTAAGTTATTAATTATATTATGTAGAACTTTTAAAATATTTTCTTGTTATATTAATCAAGGCATCATTGGCTATTAATCAAGGCTTGTTATATTAATCAATGGTCGCTCGAGTCTTCACAGAAAATGGTTTTCTGACAACCTGCACTTTTTGTACCTGTTCCTTCTTAACTACAAGCCACAATTTTTTTTTATATTTCCCCTCTTAAAAAAATTATTAAAACAAATCCTTTACTATGGAAGCCAGACACCCGATCTAAAATTAGCTCTATTAAAAATAGTTTGAAGTTATTCTTTTATGAGGGTGAGTAAAAAAAGACAACCACGATATAACGATTAAAGAAAAGTACCTGGGTGACAGAGCCTTGCTCGGTAATTTTTAAAATGATGTATAAAAACTAAAATTTAAAAATAAATTGAAAAGAAAAATGAAAAAATAATAGGGCAGGTAGGACACGATCGTAGATATTTTTACTTCTCTAGACTGCCCGTTCCCCAAATGAACTATCATGACTTTACGTTTGACAGCGAAAAATTGTGATTGTATTCAACGTAAATTTCAAAAAATTTGAGAGCCCGAAAACAGGAATAAAACGTAATTTTTTTTAAATAAAACTTATCTAGATCGATTTTTATCCCCCAAAACCTCCTACATGCTGAATTTCAGGAAAATCGTTGGAGCCGTTTATGAGATTTCGAATATATATATATACGAGATTAACTCATTTACATATTAAAGGATATAGCTTGACAAAATTTTGCTAGTCCTAAAATGTATATATTGAACTAAATGCAAAAGGGAGGCATACAAAACAAAGATTTGAACAAAATACAGCTTTAAACAACACGAAGTTTTGAAGGAAACACGGTTGTGTATAAAACAAATATATCCACTTTAATTGTTTCAGTAAATCCTCAATATTTTTGGGAATACTTTTAAATATACTACTTATTACGATATAGCCGCAAATAATATAATCGTTTCAAGATATTGTTCATAAGTACAAGTACATTTCATAGAGGCTGTATAATGCAAGTTCGAACTCTTAGCACCATGAAAACGTAAAATAAGATAAAAAAATGAAGTTGTAAGCTATATATATCAAAACGATTTCGTATTTTTCTTAATAACTAAGAAATATGCTTTTTTATAGTTATTAAAAATTTTAAAGTAATTTCATCATCATTTGTCTATGTGAATACCTTCATTACAAAGCCTATTTGTATAAAAAGATATAGTAATTAAAATATATTGGTAATTTTTTTTAAACAAATAGCTATGCTTCAGTTTCTACAATTTATACAATTTTTTCAAAAACGACGCGATCGATTTTTACAAGACAGACTTTTAGAAGATTTTTAAAAGACAGATTAAGTAATATTTCACACAATGACATAATAGAAGAAAAAAGAAAAACAAATTGTAGAAATTGTGTAACGATAATTAAGTAATTGCTATATAATAAACAGGTTTATATAAAACTGCCTGAAATCTAGCATAACTATGACAAATGTTACCAAGAATCGAAGAAAAAAGTATCACCTAACTTTAATCAATCAATTAAAGTCATTTATCTATGTGATAAATTACATAACATTAATTTTCAGTTAGATATTTGAAACAGTCCCATATTCAGTAATATCACCTACAGCATAGGTAAAAGAATTGTTTAAAGTTCTAATTTTTGTATAGATTTTGTATATAATAATATTTTTTTATATTAATATAATAATTAATAATTAAACTTATGAAAAAATATCTATGTAAGTATTGAAGTCCGATACTACATCAACAATATACGTCAGCAACTTTTGTAGCAAAAACTGTTTAAGTAAAACTTTTATGTCGAAAGCTCTTAAGCGACCTTCAATCGATTCCAATTAAACGTTACTCTCCAAATATTTGTGCTCTTTTCAAGGATACCCTCAAGGCCGGTCTAGGTGATGTCGATATCGATTTTCGCTAACGTCAAGTACAGCCAATAAAAAAAAATATTTATATACATATATAAATCACTTACGTATAGAGATCATCGACGATGCCTGAAGAAGTAGCTTCAACCACGGAACAAGTCATTGTCAATGTTTTTTTTTTCAATTTAAAAATTTTCAAACGATGTAGACACGCGCTCGTATCGCAGAAGCCGTACGACTTGTCATCGGAAGAAAATAGTTCTTCTTAACTTTACTAACCGCGTTTTCGGATTGATATCCAAATCGTAAGCGTATGACACATGCCAGACGGTATAACATTTTTGGGACGTCGTTAAAACTCGGATATAATATTTATGTATTGTTGTACTTGAGGAACACAAACATTAAATAATATTTTTTTGTACAGTTTTTATTTGTTTTTTTTTATTTTTACAAAACTTACTTTAAATATAAGACGATTGAAGGATTGCACGATTGGAAGGTATAAATTAAAGATTATTAACGTATGCGAAATTGAAGTTGAAACCCTGCTCACTGAAAAGAGTTATGGGGTCTAGAATATAAATTATTATTAAAACAAAAATGATAATATATAATGAAAGTTCTTATTTTTTTATAAATAACAGGTTGTAGATTCTACGATATGTCTTATATGAATAAATTAAAAAAATAAAGAAAGAAAGATAGGAACAATAAATCAAGAAGAAGTATTAGAGCAAAATATAATTAGGTGTAAATCATAACAGCTGTCAAACCAATAGCTTTATTACCTAATTGTAAGACAGGTATAAAATAATTTAATAATAATTATAACCAAATTTTTATATGTTTTTTTAGAATTTATTTTATATAGAATACATTTAAAAAATAGAAAGTAAATTTTTATATTAATAAATAAGAGATAAAACTATATTTATTTAAATCACATACATTACATCCATTTTGTTAGTAAGATAAAAATAACTTAGCTATGTAAGTATGCAATAGCCAATCAAAATTTTATAATAAAATAAATCAATACCGACTTACGGATTCATTCATTACGAATTATTAATTATTTTCAGAAAACCGTCGTGGCTTCCCCACAAAAATACGGCATAATATCCCCATAAAAAAATCACAGATACTGCTCTTTTCCTCATCATTCCATAAAAATCATCTGCTCGAACTTAAGAAAACATGAGTGATGCACTACAGAAACGCGGTAACCCCATCAACATTCAGAATCCATTAATATATTAGGTACGCAGTTCGTTATAGACCCTCTGCGTATATGTCAGTCAGCCACAGGCTGCACGTATTAAATGTTTGGCAATATGCCTTGAACAATAAGAACTATTTTATTTTTTATTTTTAAAAAACATCATGAATATAGTAAATAATCTTAATCTGTGTAAAGGTTAAGCTTAGCCAGCTTTTAAGGTTTGAAGTAAAACACCTTCAAAAGTTACTACATTTACCACTATCATTGTATACTTAATTAGTTTACGTCGTAACGAGAGAACTAAATATAATAAAAACACTAGAGTTTGATTTAAAAAAAAAAGTAAAATATGGTAAAATAATAAACAAATGTATTAAAAATAGTAGGATAAAAATTTAAAATTATTTTTAAAAATTATTATTTTAAAAACTTTCACATCAGCGCGTTTGTATATCACAAGCATTTAAACTGTTAAGTATATTAAATACAATAATGAGTATGTACTTACTCATTATTTTATTTAATATACTTACACCAACGCATTACATTCTTTTTTAATATCTCTAACATCAGACAAGTTGTAAAAAATATTTTTTTTAATAGCCTTTTATTTTGTAGTTAATAAATTATATATTTTTTCCATTTCATTATTAGTTTATTTATTTTATTAGTAGTTTATTGTTGTATTTTAATTTATATTTTAATTTTTATGTCAATTATTATAAAATTATATGTCAAAACAAATTATGTCAGTTCTTAAGAGTTGATTTCATCTGACCAACGTTGTAGTGATCTGCCCCTTTTTATCTTTCCGTAAGTAACAATATGACCAAGATATTTGAAATCATTCACTCTTTTCTACGGAACACCATTTACAGGGACAGAGAGAATATCATCTTCTTTTTCTTTTAAAAATGAGCAAGCTTCTAGCGAGCTTTTATTAATATACGTAAGCCCATGTGACGCACATATTCTAAGTAACCTGTTATGTGTACTAACTGATGGCCTCAGCTCAACCGTATCGACAGCATAACTCAAGTTATTGTTTATTGGTTATTGTTCCATCAATCGAACATTAAACTTTAGTTCATCAATCAACAAAGTGGTTAAGCAGGGCTGGAGATGTCAATCCACCCTGTCTAACACCATACTCTAAGCGATATGAATCTGAGAACACACGCGCCCATCTGATCCTGTTTGTTTGTGAGCTATAGCAAAATCATAGTATATTTATCAAATCTTAAGGAACATTTAGGTCTTCTAACTTGGGCCACTGCTTCTTGTAACAAACAAGATTAAACACTTTTCAGATGTCCGAGAAGCAGTATATGTAGCATATTTCTGAAGAGTAGCGAAAGCCTCATAATCTGTCCAAAAAATTATTGTGTCGTATTTATTTCTTGTTCACTAAGGGCTCTTATTCCATTATAGGATAGAAGAATTTACAAGTATGCAACCTTTGACAGTAATAACCCTTTCTTATCTCCACTATAGAAGAAGGAACTTAGACTATACGATACAAATATAAGTGGTTGAAACAATAAAAAGAATTAGACGTTCTACGTTACTGATATACCTTCGCGAAAAACTTGTGAGAAGAAACGTTCATCCAAAGTCACTGTATGTATAATAGAATATAATACGCATGCGTATGAGTAGCCTTGAAAACACTTCCCGGTTCATGGACAGAATTACTGTCACCTGCCTACTAGGTTAATGTTTATTAGATTCCGCCCTTGAATACATTACTTCTGGACCAGAGAAATGCTAATTGAAACACTACCTTAAAGTTTCTGAAAAAAATTTATACGCATAATTATTAGGATAAGAAAAAATAAAGAACATAGATTGTATCGTACTAAACAAAATTAGCATTTTTTGGCATAATATTTGGCACATACTAAAACAAAAACTCATCACTACATATTATAAAACAAAGTCGCATTCTTTGTCCATGTATCCCTGTATGTACGCATAAAACTTTAAAACTACTCAACAGATTTTTATGCGGTTTTTTTTAGTAGATAGAGTGATTCCAGAGGAAGGTTTGTACGTATAATAACATTCAATACGGAGTAGAGAAATACTGTAATTTTTGAGGTTTCTGTAAATAATTACATTTTTTTCCGCTTACATTGCAAACGCAGGCTAAACCCTACGAGATTTATCAAAATGATGTACTAAATATGTGTACACCTTGAAAAGGTCTACAGAAAACTCCGCGATGGTATATGTCTATCTCTTATGGATAACCCACAATAGCATTTTTTGTCATTTACTTTTTACGAAAAATAATGCCTTATTTTTTAAGCAATTTTTATACAATACAGCATTAATCCTTGTCCAATTTAGTACCTTAAATAAATAGTTGATTTAATATAGATCAATATGGCCATTTACAGCATGTAATTTAAGTGAACATTTTCGGAGATATTACAGATTTAAAATGCCGTGAGGACGCCGCGCTTCACCCTATAGCACTTCGAATCTTTTAAGAGTTTGTTTAAAGACATTCTGTAATTAATTGTAAAAATAAAATACATAGGTAAAATGTAAAAGTAAATAAGTAAAATTGTACTATATGAGTTTAGATACTCCAAAGATAGCAAGAAATCTTCTTGGTATAGGGAGAGGAAATTGTTTTTCTCCATATTTAACGCCGCAAGCGTTAGCCACGGGCAGTAATGAATAAATCAAAACTACTGGATCGATTTTAATCATTTTTTTACACTGACTGACATGGGATATATATTTTATACCCGTGCGAAGCAGGGGCAGGCCGCTAGTTATTATATAAGACCGCCATAAGTTTTGAACTTATTTTGAAAATTTATTAACCTCATATATTTTTAAAACTACATGGCACGCATAAATTTAAAACTTTATTTATATTAAATTTAAAACTAATAGATATTGTTTTCTATAAGGTTTACTTGCAGTTAAACAGTAGGCTAAGTGACCAGAAGTCCACGGGAAAATTCGGAACTTTGCGAAGATGTGCAGCGTCGATGCCGAAAAGAAGGATAGATTAAAATCTGGAGAACGAGAACCAGACATCCTTCCGACAGAGGTTGATAGGGTCACAAAATCTCTAAAGTTCCCAGAAAAGGATACCATACCAACAGAACTTCTCAAGAATCTTGGTTCAGAAGGCATTATTACTATGTCAAAAATCTGTACCTTGGTCTGGAATACGGCACATTGGCCAGTAGGGATTTACCCAGAGAGTCTGCTTGTGCCTACTCTACTATTATGGAGGTGAAATATGTTTTATACCAGCGAGTGAAAAGCAAAGAATAAATGCTTTCGAAATGTGATGCTGTTTAGTCTACTGCGTTGCTCGGCCACGATAAATCAATTACATATGGCGTGCCACAGAGTAGCGTTCTTGGACCTACCCTCTTTTTAATTTACATTAATGACTTGTCGTCATTATAACCGTCTTTGTATCATGTGGAAACAGGTTTAATTTACATTGTTAAGTGACTGAACAGTAATTTACTAATATTATACGTTTTTAAAACTAAGTTTATACCTTTTACTATAAGAAAATATACTCAACCCAGTGATAATTTTTCAGTTAAATGTCATTTTTGTTTGTATCTAACCAGTACAAGTCTGTAACCGTCCAACAATTGGTAAGGTGATGGATTACAAATATTTGGTGTTAAGATTTATCGACATCTTAACTGGTACACACATGCGAAGTTTGAAAAAAAAAAAAAAATGGACCATCTAATAAGTAGGACTAGAAATCTTATTTGGATTTTAAGAAACTACGGCACGTAATTAATCAGGCTTACTAAAAAAAAATTACCGAGCATTGGAACGATCAATTTTGATGTGTTCTATTTCGCTACGGGGAGGCACATCTAAGACACAGATAATTCAACTTGAAAGAGCATCAAGATGCCTTTTTAATGTAATTTATTTTAAACCTTACAGATCCAACTCACAAAGAGTATCTAATCAAAGCTAAAATATTAACAACTAGCGGACCGCTCCGACTTCGCACGGGTATAGAATATATATCCCATGTCACTCAGTGAACTCAGTCACTCAATGACCTCCTCGCGGCATTTTAAATCTGTAATATCTTCGAAAATGTTCATTTAAATTATTTGCTGTAAACGGCCATATTAATCTATATTAAATCGACAATGTATTTAAGGTAAGGTAAGGCTTAATTGGATAAGGATTAATGCTGTATTGTTTAAAATTGCTACGATAATAAGCCATTATTTTTCGTAAAAAGAAAATGACAAAAAAATGCTATTGTGGGTTATCCATAAGAGATAGACATATACCATCACGGAGTTTTCTGTAGATCTTTTCAAGGTGTACAAATACTTAGTACATTATTTTGATAAATCTCGTAAGGTTCGGCCTGCGTTTGCAATGTAAGCGGAAAAAATTTAATTATTTACATCACATTAGAAACATCAAAAATTACAGTATTTCTCTACTCCACATTCAATGTTATTATACATATAAACCTTCCTCTTTAATCACTCTATCTATTAAAAAAACCGCATCCTTGCGTAGTTTTAAAGATTTAAGCATACATAGGGATATGCCCATCCCCGTGTCCCTATGTTAAGGACTTTATTTATTTAGAACTTTTTAAGGGAAACAATTTTGCAATACATAATTTTTGAATAATTATCACCGTTGGCAGTTGTCTCTCCCATTCATCTTAGCGTGATGTTATATACTCTATATTTATATTTTGATATAAATGGAATATCTTACACTCAATCAATTTTTCAAATCAGTTCAGTAGATCCTGAGATTAGTGCGTTTAAACAATCAAACGAACAAGCTCTTCAACTTCGTAAAATATGCCAATAATTACTAATATCGCTATTTTTTTAAGTACTAAGTAAAAAATACTAGCTTTGTTATCATAAACTTAAAACTAAAGTCAGGATAGCATTTTCTTTAAATTTTTCACGAAGCAAGTCATTATTTTCTTATTATAAATTTCACACCCAACTGATTTTTGAATTACAACAAAATTTTTGAAGCTTTACCCCTTAGCAAAATCATACAATATAATGTAAAACGGCAATTCATTTGCACATATTAGAAATAAGAAGCGATCTAAAAGAAAGCCTTGAGGCACACCAATTTTTATAATTAATTCGGATGACTTTTATACACTTTGAGTTAATAAGTTTTACTTTGTCTTTTTACCCCATAGTGGTCTATAAATGTTATAACGAACAGTACACTCTATATTTAAATTAATATAAATTTTGTGGCGGATTATAATAAGATAATATTATAAAGTTACATTAGCGCCATCTTATTATATGATTGGAACCTCTAAGTAATATGTAATGTGAAAGCATCAAAATACGTACACCTATCGGTAGGGAAGAGTATAATATACAAAGAATATACCTATCAAATCATAAGTTTTTACCAAAACGGACAGCTAAATGCTAATATTTTTTTTTTTGGTTTCCTGTTCATATTATTTAATTTATTTCGTCTGTGGTGTTTTCCAGAATCCCATTTACATGATGAATAATTTATTAGTCTTTGACTTGACATATGACGATAGCTAGGATTCGTATAGCACTTTTTAGACTAAACAATATAATGTCACGCGATCCTGATTATTTTCCTAACTGCTTAATATGAAATAGAGACAAAGATTATTAACACTTGTAACAATGTGCCGTTAGTTCTGTCCAATGCAAGTACATTTCGGCGCAAAGCACGAGCATGACACCGGAGTAAGTAAGATCTTAATGAATTCAAAAATCATGGAAACACGGTATTACGAAGGATGTGGAAGGGAAGGTCCTATCCGCTGCATATTCTTAGGAGAGTTTCATCCAGTGGCGGGCCCTAAAATATCTTGCCAGGTATGGAGTGTCGAAATTTTATTTAAACGTTAACCAATTGCTTAATAGCAGTTTCATTGTAAACAATTAATGTTTACAATGAAACATAAATAAAAGAAAATAAACGTATACGGTTCAGATTATCTTAAATGTATCCAAGCCGTAAATATGTTTTCGTCTAATTTATAACAATAAACAATGTTTGTGTCTGTTGCGATATTTTTTTTTTCTATGAATCATACAATATTCTTCCTCTCAGCTGATGTAACATTAGGATAATAATAAAAGACGCATTAATATTATTTTATGCTTAGTACAATTTAGAAAATTGTTACTACTGAAAAGAAACCTAATTATTGTGTGCAAAGTGCAAAACTTTAGGTAAGAAATGATAAATCAAATTTATTTTTCTAATGTTTTTATTTCTTTGTCCCATATTGTAAGTTGAGTACACAAATTTACATCATATACAATATTTTTGAAAGTTATCTAATTATATATATTTATATTATATACTAAAAAAACAATAAATAAAATAATGTTAATTGCTTAAGAATTTATGTAAATTCAAAAAAAAGACAAATCCTACGAAACAGTGAATAGAATCTTCACTTAGTTGGTTTTAGTTGCTTTGGTTTCATTTCCATTGGAGAATGAATAGATAGTTTATGGTAGCCAACCACTTTTTAGAATTCTATATATAAATCCACAATTCATAGCAAGTGAAATTATTTTCTTTTCTATTAATTTGTTGTTTTATTGTAGTGAAGCATTCGCTGTTAAATGCATTATCTCCTTTCATAAGATTTAATGAAATCAGTCTTTACATGAGAAAAAGAATCTAATATGTTGTTACAAGATTTCTTTAAAACTTATAGCAGTAGTGCCAAATTTGTTTGTAAATTTTAACTATTATTTGTTCCAGTTTCCTGAAGATTATGTCTCTAAAGAACTTTTTGATGCCATTAGTGCATACATAATACCGAAACCCCAAATACAGGATTTTACAATGACTATGTGAGTATATGATATTTAAATAACACTATAAATTTTTTATTTGACTAGCAATCGCCAGTGGCACTACCCACATGGAAAGATTAGAAACACTAGAAAAGCTTCAAAAATTTGGTGTTTTCATACTATTTTTGATTGCTGCTTTTCTCCTATTCATCTTAGCTTAATTTCATATAGCAGTATAGTCTATAGCCTTATCTGATATAATGGACTATCTTACACTCGAAATAAATTTTTGAAATCGCAGTAGTTCCTGAGATTAGCGTGTTCAAACAGTCAAACAAAGTCTTAAGCTTTATATATTAGTACTGATAACTAGCAGACCTGAAAACAATTATGATTCAACCAGTTTTTAATTTTCAATATTTAGTGTGTTCGATTTAATTTTGTGATAACTTCTAAGATATTAATTTAAATTAAGTGGTCTAAAAGAGCATCATGTTAAATGCTTAATGTCTATTCTTCTATCCTATTGCAGTATCTATGAATTCATATTGTATACATCAAAATAGCTTTCCAAACACTGCATTGTACATGACTATTTTTATTTAAGTTTTTTATTTATAGAATTAGGTGTTACTTTGCGGAGGTCCATAATACAAGAGTAATAAGAATATTATTTTGCTTATAGCAAAATAATATTCTTATTACTCTTGTATTTAAGTTTAGATTGTACTTAAGAGATTGACATCATGGACTTTTTTTTAGCCCTGTAAAAGAAATATATCCCCATTATACATACATAATTATACATAAGGAATTGTGACAGTTTTCGATGAAAACTCCCAGGCAATTGACTTTTATTGAAATTTAACTTTTAGCGTCATATAACAACTGTTTAACATAAATACTTATCAAATTGGACCTTTTTCTGAAACTAATGCCTATTGGTGAAACCTGTATGAAACCTGTATGTAGTTTAAGAACTACTGAACATGTTTTCATACAGGTTACTACAGGACTATAAGCTCTAGAGCTTATAGTGAAAATATAGACATACAGACTGAAGTGGAGGGGGAGTTTGTTGTACATGTAGACTCTTATCATTTTGCAATCACAGAATCATTTATAGAATTAGGTTTTACTTTGCGGAGATCCATAAGAAAAAACTAATGAGAACATTATTTTGCTATAATCTGCAATAAAATAAAATATATGTAATGCTAAATGTGGAGTGTATTATTCGTTCTCAAACCTGATACATGCAGAATTTGAAAAAAACTAATGTACAACCCGCTACCGATAACACAACAATACACAAGCACTGCACACATCACTACCGCAATCTCAACAATACACAAGCACTGCACACATTCACCACAATCTCAACAATCGTTTCGCGCTGTAACCCGTTTTTCAATCACAGATTATTAATGCTAAATTTTGATTACAGTAATGCACTAGGTCACAAGATAATTGGTTACCCAATAAGAATAGAAAATCCTCGGTATGAGCGTAACATGTACCTGTTTAATCTATGCTTTGTCTGTGATAGTTGGTCGAAAACTGTGCAATACGAACCTGTGGTCAAAAAACTTGGTGAACATTTGGTAAGTTATATGACGGTCATCATTTTTTGTTCCCTTATTATTAGTACCAGGTTGACCGAGCCTTGCTCCGTCATTATTTACAAAATAAAAAGAGGTACTTCAAAAAAATAAATAAAAAATAATATAAATAAATATAAAAAATAGGTGGGGCTCGATCCTAGGTATTTTCATATCTCGCAACCATCCGTTTCCCGAATAAGTTACGCTGACTTGACATCTAATGGCGAAAATTGTGTTCTATATATTCATCGCGGCTTATAGCAAAATAATTGTATTATTACTTTTGTATATATTCAATAAATTTACTTTTAAAGTAAATAAAAGTTTACTTTTAAAGTTTTGTTTTTTTTTATGCCCAAAAACAGGGATAAAACGATTTTTTTTGAAATAAAACCTAGCTAGATCCGTTTTTCTCCCCCAAAACTCCCTACATCCTGAATTTCAAGTAGAGACGTTTCCGAGTTTCTGAAAATATATATACATACATACAAGATTAACTCATTTAAATATTAAAGATTAAGTACAGGATTCATAGAGTAAAATATCTGGTGACTCCTTAGATAGTTCTTCATTTTAGGTTTTCAATACAATTTTGAGTAATTTGAACCTTTTCTAGTTTTCGGTTCGGATACAGACTTTATATAGGAATTCAGTGGTCCTAAATTATGTCACGTCTTGAAAGAAATGGTGACTAGAATGGTAGGAATGGGTACTGAACTTTATTTGTAAACACCCAAATAGAACATGTTCATGTTAGAACATGCTCTACCTGTACGCAATTTCGCGACGCTTAGTCAAATTCAGGCAACTGTTGTGCGTCAGAACAAAAGAGCTGATTATTTTAACCAACCAGGCTTTTTCTAGCCCCATGTTGTCACATGATTTGGCGTGTACGTATTTTACAAGCGGCCATCTGCCTGACATCAACTTACCTTAATCGTATTTTACGACACCTCGGTAAGAAAGAGAGTGGTCTATTTTACTTAACCGAATATCACACGGTGGGTCAACTTACCTTCGTCGCCTTCTACGACACCTCGGTAAGAATTGAGGATGGTATGTTTTATTCAGTCGAATACCACATGGCGTATCTATAAAAATAGCGTTATTTAATATTTTTAATTAAATAATTCATACTCTATTTTCGTTCACAGACAATTTTAGAGGAAGAGACCCGTTTTGTGTCCAGTGGGTCAACCAAATTGCCCACACTACTTGCCCATTTGTTGCACGATCTTAACACTTTCAGGAAAGCTACACTAGTTGGTGAGTATCTCTTTAATTAGTAGTAATATATAATCTGTTTAAGTGTATACTTGCTCATAATTAACCAATAATCATATATCCATACTAATATTAAAAACGCGAAAGTCTGCTGTTATGCTTTCATAGCTAATCGGCTTATTGATTAAAGTCGTTAAATTTAAAGCTTCCAAATTTCAGTTTTAATTTCAGCAATATAAATTTCAGTTTTATTTTTTGTTTCACCGTACTATCTCCTTTGTGTGTACTCCATCTTATGTTACATTGGCAAAGTAGTCTGTGCCAATATAGCAATCCTAAAAGCCATTAAAAGAAAATTTATGTTAAGTTTTTTTTGTTTAGCGCGCTCCTACATGCGTTAAATTGTACTTAGTGTTAAGTTCTCATTTAAGGAACTAAGTAAGTAGTGTCCTATTATTATATATAGTATCCCACTGCTGAGAATAATGCATGCTGCCTCTTCTCTCCGCTTTTGGAGCTAAGACCTACCATGCTGCTGCAATGCGGATTGGTAGGTTACACATATCTCCAGAATTCTCTAGAGATATGCAGGTTTCCTCGCGATGTTTTCCTCCATCGAAAAGCGTGTGATAAATTGCAATTATCAATTAGACACATAAGTTTTTAGTATTAACAAAAAAACTCATTGGTCTGTCCGGGTTTGAGCCCGTGTCATCCTCAAAAAAGTCGCACGATTTTACCGCTGGGCTATCACAGCTTATCGCTACGCATTTAGCAACAACTATATTGAATAATGCTTATTATAAAGTTTTCCTTTGTGTATACTCATTATTGCCAATGTCACTCCTAGATAAAATATGATTGTTATGCAAATGATCATTTTTATAATGCAAAACATCCAAGTCAATGTTTTATTCCCGTGACCCGTAGACCCCAATTTATGCTTTACTTTTGTGTAGCATAAATTGTGTTACCGCTGGGATACCACAGCTTCTCACTTAAGTGAATGTAATTCTTATGAGAATAAATTTTTTTTAAACCGTATCTAACTTCTAACTGTAACTTTGTTTAAAGAAGGTGACACTGTCATGCATCTGAAAGTGCTAGAGGTGCGCAAAGATCCAACACCGGTACATGACTACGATGTTCCTGTGTTGGTGTCTTCGGTGGGTCTCCCGCGACCTGGGCGACCTCGGAGGACTGTACTGCCCGAAGGCAGCGAGGCCAATCAGAGCCAGGAGCACTTAGATGTTGAGGACGAGGAGCCGTTTGAGGTCGATTTGGACGCTGACTGGGATCTCACCACGAGACAGGTATTGTATATCAAAACACACACAACTCCTCCATACATACACAACACACATTTTAAACATCATCCTCCTGCCCTTATCCCACTATTTGTCGGCACAACATATTATAAATATGTCTATTCTACTCAGCCAGATACCTCGCGGCGTGTAAAAGCCGACTAAGGTAAGTACCTTAGTCTGCTTTTACGACACCTCTGTAACAAATTATGGTGGTCTATTTTACTCAGCCGGATACCACGTGGCCGATCGACTTATCTTAGTCAGCTTTTACGAAACCTCGGTAAAAATGAGGGTGGTCTATTCTACTCGGCCGGCCTATTTTAAACTATGTAATATGTCCAATTTTATGAAGTAGCATATTCAGTCTTCACCACTATTAGGATGCTTTAAAGACATAATTATTAAGGTTAGAAAGTTCCAAAAGCCATGAAACTACAAAATTATGTGCTTTTGTCTTGTAAAATTGTCTTAAAATTTATTAAAATCGATCCAGCCCTTTCGAATTCTATAAGAAACATTGTATATTTATATGATTACCTGGGTGACAGAGTCATGCTCGGTAATTTTTTAACCGATATATCATAAAAAAATAAATAAAATGAAATTAAAAAAAAAAAATTTGGGCAGGTGGCGCTCGAACCTAAGTATTTTCACCTCTCTATACCGCCCGTTCCCCAAATGAGCCACCACGACTTTACGACAGAGAAAATTGTCTTTTAAATTCAACGTAAATTTTAGCATTTTCCTGAAAACAGGGATAAAAAGACATTTTTTTAATGAAACCTAGTTAGATCGAATTTTTCGCCCCAAAACCCCTACATGCCGAATTTCATGAAAATTGTTGCAGCCGTTTCCGAGATTCGAAAAATATATTTATATATATACATACAAGATTAACTCATTTAAATATTAAAGATAAGGAATATGTTTAATTATTTCTAGTTGCTATAAAGTATTAAAACCTGCATTCTTACTAAGCACACAATGGAATTGTAAAAGTTAGTTGCTACATTGAACCAATCTTACATCTTTCAGCTGTTGCCATTCATAAATGGCTACAACCATGTTTCTAAGATAGCGTCTGATACCAACGTCGAGAAAACACTGGTCAAATCTTGCATTCAAAATTTAGTCTACTATAGAGTGGTAAGTCTACAATTTTAAAACGTATGCTAAGTTTATGTAAGTGTGCTAAGTTAGTGTTGAACGCTGTTGGTATTGCCGCGTTTCTGTAGTGCGTCATTGTTGTTTGCTGAAGCTCGAACAGACGATTTTTATGCAATCTTAAGGAAAAGAGCAGCATCAATGATGAATAGATTACGTGGTAGCACCAACGGTATTCTGAAAACACTTTATGGAAAATAGGTTGACCTATTTATGAAGCACTGGATTCGAATGCATACGCATTCCCAGTGCTTCACAAATGGTTGTTGTGC
This sequence comes from Morpho achilles, assembly GCA_947086495.1. NCBI lineage: Eukaryota > Metazoa > Arthropoda > Insecta > Lepidoptera > Nymphalidae > Morpho > Morpho achilles. The sequence goes on along the minus strand of CAMTZB010000022.1, from coordinate 7,665,514 downwards.
TATAATTTAATTTTAATTAATATTCTAATTCTAACACTAACATAGCTAATAAGTTCATATATTTTATTTTTAATGTCTACTACCACAATGGATGTAATGTCTTTTAATTTAAATAAATTATTATTAAGGATCTATCTAGCTTCAAACCCATCACAAAAAGAGAATCATTCCAGAAGTGGGACACTAACTTATGTGATGTTTGCTATGCCTTGGGGTAGTGGTTGGCAAAGTGCGGCTTCAGAGCCGTATGTGGCTCTTTGGCTAAAGTGCGGCTCTGACACAAATATCTACGCAAGGCGCAATAATATTTTCAAATGAAAAAAAACTTACTAAAAATTTTCCAAAGACTTGCAAGCCCATTGTTAGCTTTAATTAATATTTATTAAGTATTAAATTTAGTTTCATTTAGTGTACTACGTATTTAGTGTAATAAACATTTACTAAACAAGCAGATTTGACTCAAAAAAATTTTTAATTATTGTAATGTTCATATTTGGCTCTTTGGTTAATAAGTTTGCCGACCACTGCCTTAGGAGAGGCAAAAATACTAGTACCTCTCTCTAGTAGGAAATTATTTTATTTACTCTAAGACATATAAATGCAAGGGACTATTAAATGTTGAAGGACCTAGTTATAGGGACCGGAAAACTCTAGTGAAACCAAATTTTTAAATGTAATTTAAAAATGGAAATTTGCTAGCAATGAGTAATGTTAAAATAACTATGAAAAAATGTATGTCATCATCATCCTCCTGCCTTTATCCCACTCTAAGTGGGGTCGGCATAATATGATATAAACATGTTGTCCCATGATTTAACTGCGTTTTACGACCGTCAACTTACTTTAGTAGTATTTTACACCTCGGTAAGAAATAGGGTTGTCTATTATTCTAAACTGGATACCACACAGTGGGTCAACTTACCTTAGTCGCCTTTTACGACACCTCGGTAAGAAATGAGGTTGGTCTATTTTTCTCAACCGGATACACAGTTATATGAAAAAACATGTAATGTTAATATAAAAAAAAATGTAAGAGCATATAAAGCAATAAATATCTATTTGCAGGTAATTTTGATTCCAGTGCTAAAATTCAGTAATATGTATCGTGCAACACCAAATCTCAGCCGATTGTTTAGCGACCAAGACTTGCAAAAGTCTTGTTTGGCGTTCCTCGACAACGGCGGTGAAAATAAACATAAGGTAAATATTTTCATATTACTCTTCATACATCCCTCCTACAAAAATAATAATAAAATTATGTCGCTATAATCCGCGATGAAGTATAATAAAAAATATATATAATGCTAAATGTAGAATGGACAATCCATTTTCATACCTGATACACGCAGAATTCGTCAAAAAAAAAAGGACGCATGCATGGAGATAGACTCGATAAAGTCTATCTCCTGATGATGCTTCGGTTGCGGGGCGAAACGATTGTTGAGTTTGTGATAGTGAAAGTGTGTAGTGCTTGTGTATAGTAGTGGCGGTGGTGGAGGTTTGTGCATGTATTTTTACGAATCCTGCGTGTATCCGGTATGAAAACGGATTATCCACTCCACATGTAGCATTATATATTTTCTATTTTACTTCATCGCGAATTATAGCAAAATAATTTTACTATTACTTTTGTGTTATGGATATCCGCAAAATAACGCCTACTTCTATAAATTACATCTCTCTTAGTAAAGCAATAAAAAAATTGAGGTTTTAGAGATTTGTGACATTAGTATTGTTAATTATTAAATACTAGCAATTGCCAGCGGCTCCGCCCGCGTGGAATGATTAAAACCGTAATATAGTATTTAGGTAACCATAAAAATGGTTAAGGTTAAGGTTAACTAGGTTGTCTAGAACTTTTATTTAGAACTTTTAGAGGGGAACAATTTTGTAATACATGATTTTTGAATAACTTTCACCGTTTTCGTAATATTTTTTATTGCTGCTCCTCTCCTATTCATCTTAGCGTGATGGTTTATAGTCTATAGTCTTCCTCGATAAATAGATAAAAAATAGTCCATCTTACACTTAAAGAATTTTTCATATCGGACCAGTAGTTCTAAGATTAGCGTGTTCAAACAATCAAACAAACAAACTCTTTATATACTTCATAGTATAGATTATTATTAGGTCATAAACACTTTTTTCGGGCCGTAAATTTGAAGATGGTTGCAAAAACACATATCCAACTTTTTAGAATGCGCTTTAGAATGTTGCTAGTAGACAAACGAAGGAAACTGTTGGTTAACCTTGAGATTGTTTATTACCAGAGACTATTTCGGGAAACTTTGTGTTTATAATTGGTATAAATAGACTAGCGTGCTCAAACAGCAGCAAGTTCTGAATTGATAATTGAAAATGTCCATTGCTTCTGTTACAGTAATATATGGACTTTCGTTTTATATACAGGCACCATACCATTAGTGAATAGCTTATGTTAAATTTTTTTATTATTTATTTTATTACACATCTTTACACCACCCTCTTTCTTACCGAGGTGTAGTTATATAATCGTCGTTATATCCTACGATTATATAATGCTAATACTTACCTTAGTCGTTATATAATACGACTAAGGTAAGTTGACGTGAGGCAGGCGGCCGGTCGTAAAACGCAGCCAAATCATGTGACAGCATGTTTATAAGATGTGCTGACCATATTAAGACCACTCTAAGTATGGTGGAAACGTATAATGCTCCTGCTCTTAACCCGCGTTAAGGGCAGGAGGATTATACGTCTCCAATAAGGTATCCTTGATTACGAGTGACATTTATACGAAACCTAGTTACTGAAACGTGACTAAATCTAATTTAATCTAATAACTATATAAAATCTAATTAAGTCTAAGTACTATATAAAAAAATATTAGACAATTTTTTTCGGATAGAAAAAAATAGGACAATAGGTTTGTTAATCGATTGATTTATCATTTCGTTGGTTACTATAATTTGCTGGGTGATATCGGCAATCAAAAATAACCCTTTAAAAATAAATGTGACGTCATAGGTACTTAGAATATTGCAATAAGATTGTTACTACCACCATTTATACTTTTAAATTATTATTTTTCAGTCGACACTCTCAGAAGTGCTTGCTATACTCTGCTCTTTGCAACAAGGCACCACATTGCGTACGGTGTGCGATAGATTCTGCTCCAATGCCGGCATGCCCTTCGATATACGTAGATTGGTCGTGTTCGCACTTATACATGGCCTCCTCAAGTGTTTGAAACGGTAATATATGTTACATTTACCTTATTTACTTAGTAAGCAGCGCCCTGTCCCACTGCCGAGAATAGGCCTCTTCTCTCCGTTTATGGAGAGGATGATTGGAGCTAAGACCTACCACGCTACTCCAATGCAGATTGATAGATTACACATATCATCCGAATTCTCTAGAGATATGCAGGTTTCCTCACGATGTTTTCCTTCACCGAAAAGCGTGTAATAAATTGCAATTATCAATTAGACACATAAGTTTTTACAGAAAAACTCATTAGTGGCTGCCCGAGTTCGAACCTGTGACCTCCTCGCAAGAGTCGCACGGTGTTACCGCTGGGCTGCCACAGCTTATTTACTTAAGAGGTATTATATGACAGAGATGAAAGACAATAATGACTTTAGAACGGTAATTAAGATATGTGTGATTGATATAAAAGATGCGAAAAGACAGTTACACAATAATAACATACTAAAGTTCATGCATTAAAACGGCATTAGGATAAACATATTAATTTTGATAGTACTAGACTGAAAACAGGGAAATAAAATGATAGGTAGTAAAATGATAGGCAAGTAAATCATCTTAGATTTGCTAATAACACTGTTGTTACAACCAAAGCCAGGATGATCCCAAATCACTCTTTTGTGGCCACATTATTTCAACCCAAATACTTGAATAGTTCGACTGGTGAGTCCTTAAACTCGTAACGAAAATCGTGTCTGATTATTGAAGTACTGTTTAAAAAGTTAAAATTATGCCATTACCTAAAATATGCGGTTTAGTTAGTTGTTCAAATTCTAGACTACAGGTCAGTGGATGAATTCGACTGAAACAAACGTCTCAGGAAGTTACAAGAGATCTTCCTGCCTAAAACTCTTTAGTGCTTGTAGACCTAAATTTTCGGATAATTCTTCAGTACTTGGCTCAGAATCACTCATAATCAATCAAAATATCCGTAGAAGCTCGACTAGCCGTAAAACTGATGGGGCATACAGTTCGAAGAACCAAAGGGTGGTGGCGTACAAAGTTTTATCGACACCACAACCAAGACAACTACCTGGTTGGTGATCATCTAGCTACCTACCTACATAACCTTAAAAAAAGACGCAAAAAGCCTGTGTCAACGGCGCCTTTGCGTCTTTTTTTGTCTTGGAAACTAGGGAAGTCTAGCGCTTGTAAGGAAATAATGTTATTTTTGCAGATATCCAGTATATATTCGCAACCAAAACCGTACAAACGGGTTTAACTCACGCGTGGATACAATAATGGGCATCCGTAAACTGTTCAATGGACACCACAGCGCCGACGAGATCTGCTGCCTAGCGCGTATCGACCTTACAACTCTCGACCAGATCATCGAGGACGATCCCAACATCGTCATTATATGGCGTTAGAGATCAATCCGGAGTAACGTTGGTTACTCTTAAGGAGTTTCCCGTGAAGCAAATTTTATTAGTTCAACTGTGTTATTCCCTAGTATTATCACAATTTAATTTTAAATGGAGCTGTGTAATTGACATTACCTATATTGAATCCGTGATATACATACTTCACAATTTTCCGTTATATTTTATTTTTATAAAAGTAACGTTCTTCGATTATACTTTTGTGATATTACATAATTTTTAATTTATATATTAAGGTTTTTTCACACAGCTCTTTTATGAACTTATATAAGTTAAATTACTTCATATCACAACAAAAGTTTACTTTTTTTTATTTTATTCTAAAACGTCAGAGCTATACGCATTTTCATTACCTATCTTTGTTTTTGGATAGCAATGTTTTACGAACTATCTTGTTTTTATTTTATTACTTTTAAATGAATATAAATTATTTTCAATTTTAAATATATACTTAAGAATTTAAACATAAATTAATTTTATCATTGTTTAGTATTTTAATCTTAATTTATCAGATGAAAACAAGAACTTTTATCCCAGCAACGGGACTCGGACATATTGTAACTTCATTTATCACACATGTGCATAATATTTGTTTTTTATTAATTTAATTAATTTTTTTTGTTACCTGGTAACTTTTTATATTGCATTTAGTTTTAGAATTAAAGACTTGGAAACCTTAGCAAAATTTGTCTATAGAATATGTCTTTTATCCATAAAAGTGTTTGATGATGATAATGATGATTAAATTGATTCACACACAACGCCCAAATTTTGTATCCGACGCCATGTTACCATCAGGTTACATCAAAACTAGGGTGTAATCTTTTCATTATTGGCTATTAACTTTTATGGGTAGAAAAAATGCAATATCTAAATAAAATCTACGTTTAAGTATTTTGTCTTTAACTTTGTTTTACTTTGAATACTTGGTGTAAATCTATTGAACCATTTTCTAAGTTTTCCTAAGTTTTTTTTAAATCTCTAGTGTTAAATATTTTCGAAACTCAAGTGCTATTCTTATATTCCTGATTGTCATCCATACTGTTTTTAACTGTGTCTTGTGTGTTTTAAATGTATTTGTTAAAAAAAATGTTTGGATAACCACTTCAGAGGCGCTGAAAATAGTTAGCAATTCTTAAAATATATCTCATTTTTTAACATCACTTCAATTGCAATTTCAACTCATCACAACAGAATTACTTTTAGTGTTACCATTATACAAACAATTTTAGATTTTTTAAGAAAAAGTACTTAATCACAAAATGGCTGTAATAATATATTTAATTTTCTACTTAATAGAGAATTGGTTAGGAATGTATACAGATTTTTTTGTTATTTATTTTATATATATTTATTGTTCATGATAACTATAAACATCAAACAGATAATCGGCCTTATATTAAAAACCAAAGTCAGTCTATGGCTTGTATTGATTTTCTATATTCTCTTTAATTTGAAGCAAGATTATTAGCTACTTGAAATATTCTTGACATATAAATATTCTTAACAAGGATTTGCTTATAATTAGCAGATCCTAGTTAATTCAAATTGCTTTAAGTTAACGTTTTTTTATGTTCAATGATAATCTAATATTTGCGGACTTGTTCTATTTGTTGTTTAATTTTTACATTTACTTACGTAAACGTAAACGAATAAGTATACGTACTCAATATTATGTGGGAGAACGAGTGATCTTGTGCACGCACTAATGAGTTTTCCATAAAACCTCGCTTTTGCGATGAAAAAAAAAAATATCGTGTCTCAGGATATGTGTAGCCTATCAGTCCGCATTGGAGCAATTGGTAACGTAAGCCCCTATCGTTCTCTCCATAAGTAGAAACGAGGCTTCTACAACAGTGAGATACTAACAGAACAATATCACTATACATAAGTAAAGTATCAAATCCTAGATACATTGTCATAACCTATTAAGTTGTCTGGAGTAGGTTTTTTAATCTGTAAATTGTTCACTGCCTTTGCGTTTATATACCTCAATATTAAATCTCTCTATATATAACAAAGTTGCGAGTGTTATTATGATTGTGTTTGACGTCACAGTGTTTTTATGAGGTTATGGCCAATACGTTTATACCCATTTTTCTACCTATACTAGAGTTGCACATGTTTATTGTTTTAGTCGTTATATTCAACTCGTGTAATTTAATTGCGTATTGGACCTCTTATTTAAGATAACAGTTTTACAAAAAAATTACTTTTTTTTATCCCAAATTATTAAATTATTCTTAAGTCTTAGCCAGGAAGAAGAATCAATCGCACAAGAAGATTCGAAAGTCTTAAGAGAATTTTTCTCGTTTAGAAATTGTTTTCTTGACATTCATTTAAGTCCATTGATTAAGGATAACTAATTCTGTAAAATGTTTTGTGAAGTTAAAATGTATGTTAAATCTAAATGTTTTTTGATGTGTCTATAAAATATACATAAGCAAAGTTTACAGATTGGTGAACTTGATAATATGATATGTTGATTTCAATATTTGAGTATATTTGATATTATTCTCATGATTGAAAGCTGCAGCCTTTAGTTTCCATTAATGAACCGTTGAAAATATTTTAGATACTGACTGTTATACATATATTGTGGATATATCCAAGAGGGTTAGCCGGAAATGTTTATGATGAACGTCAGTAACAGCGGAAGTAAGCACATTTTTTTTATTTAATGCTTATTCCTATAGTGAAATGACTTGACCACGCAGCCAAATTAAATGGAAATAATTTTTTTAACCAAACGGAGATACGGTTCTTGAAGATTTGCGCCAGTACCTAGAAAAATATATCATTTATTATTATAAAAGCGAAGAGAATATGTGGTCTTTAAAAAAAAATGTAAAAAAGTAAAGCTAGCAGTATACTGGGAGTTTCGAAAGCAGGTATTGATACAAGCAAAGGTCCGACCTGATGGAATGACGAAGTCAAGAAAACAATAAAGATAAAGTTTAAAAGACGAAATTTAAAACTAGGTAAGTTTCTGAAAGATAAAAAGATCTCATTAAATACAAAGTAACAAAATTTAAAGCATCAAGGACTCTTGTGCATGCCAAAGCTAAGTCACGGGAGCTAAGTACTAAAGCTAAGTACTAGGGGTAGGTGACTAGATTGAAAAAGCTGTCATGGACCTAATTGCAAAAGCCATTCAAGCATCCTTGCTCTGGGATCTTTTTTACGCTGATGAGATGGTACTTGTTGCTAAAACACTAAAGGACCTACAATCAATGTTATCACACTGCGTTAATTATTTAGAAAATTCAGGTATGAATCAAAACTGAACATTTGGTATGCCACTTTTGCAGCAATGCTGTAGCAAACACAGATACCATTTATTATCCAGATAACACCAGTCCCGAAAGTGACGTATTTGAAATATCTAAGATCAGTAGTCACTAATAGTTGATGCAAATGTGAAACAGAGTAGAAGTAACATGGCAAAACTGAAGTTCTCTAACAGGAGTGCTATATTATCTCAGGAAGCCTATACAAATTAAAGGCGGAATTTATAAAGTTGCAGTGGGTGCCGGAATGCATTACGGTTCGGACATGTACAAATACTTCAAACAGTGGAGATGAAAAGGATAGGATTTTCAGGAGGGATAACCAAATTTAAGAAAGAATGAAATGAGTATGTCAATAGTAGGTTTAAGATGAACCAAGCAAAGCTCACAGATAAGCGTTGAAGGTGGTACGGACTCGTGATGCCGGTTTCTAATTACTTCGCATCAATCTGTGATTATTTGATATCCGTTTATCAAGCTTATTATTTATTCAGATTCAGTCACAAATGTTACACAAATTACGTTAACGCTAACCCCTCGAATCTATCAACGTAGACCATAAAGAATAACGTCGTGTTTAACATGAATTAAAAAAACTAAATTATAATCGTTCGTTTATATAATATAAATATCTCTAAGCACAGTTTTTTTTTCGAGTTCTATAGTCGAGGGTTTTAGGTCATTTGCAAGTTTGACTATGGTGTTCGAAAAGATTTGGGAAAATTTTCTGAACGCAGCTCGGCTGATATTAAAACGATGTATACGAAGCATTGATTGAAGCAAGCATTTCTTACAATACTGATCACGGACACTTTACACATTAAGCCACATTAAGTCCAAAAATCTGCTCTAATTGTTTGATATTATTTTTAATCTTAAACGACAGATAATAAAAAAATAAAAAAGTACCAACTACAATTTTATATATGATGTAAATTTTTTAGTTTTTTTCCGTCAAGTAAATAATTAACGTTTTAGAAATAGGATCTACTTTATAGGGCATATATTTTTTGTATCTAAAAGACCATTTTGTCCATACTTTATTTAATATGATTTCATACTTGTTAAATACATTTTGATATATTTTATTTGGTAAGGAGTATGAGGTATTTTATAAACACATCACTTTCTAGAAAATTAACTTCAATCACTTCAGGTTCCGCCTTAAGCCATTTGATTTTCTCTTTGAGTTGAGTCGTAAGGAGAAAAAAATCCATATTTTTTTAATATGGAATTTTTTCTCGCGTCAAACTCTGACTTATCGATGAACATGAGCTATGGTTATGTGCAAATAAGTATTAATTCTAGTACAAAATTAGGTAATGGGTAATGTAATATGTGAATTTATATCATTTATTGTGGATTTAATATGTACCTATAATAAAGTATAGTACTAATATTTTGACGGCCACATTCACGACTGATTCACGATAATGATTATTTTTTCCATATATCGGTAAAATTACCTCTATTTATTTATACATTTGTCTCCAATTCCACTATTTATATATTAGTTTTATTTAAATTGTCTTAACGATAACTGTTATGGGGTAAATGTTGCAAATTTTCTTACATCAGCTTCGCACGTTATTTACTGTAAGATGAACTTTCTGCAAAACAGCCTTAATAGAAAGCAAAATAATAAGGCTTCGGATTTACGCCTTACAAAACTAAGTAAAGTTGCAGGTTTTTGTACTATCCGAGTCTTTGAATTTGTCTATTTGTGTCTGACTGTACGTTTTCACGGCTAGGCCAAGCAATATTGCATTGGATTTAATTGAAGCTTACATATCGGCATAACATATAAGATAAAAAATATGTTTTCCCTTAATGAAATACATAGTACATTACAGTAAGATATATTAGGTATTTTAACGTGTCAACACGAACCAAGTGGCTGTATTTAAAAAGGTCTTTATAAAGCTTAATAAATTCACAAGTAAGTTTACCGCAATTTCGAGAAGTTGAGAAAGAGTGGCTCCCATTCGATATGCATTGTCAAATAGAGTATTGAAAATAAGAAAATTTTAAAAATGTATTTTAAAAAAATCTTATTTATTAAAATGATGATGTATTTGATGTCGTCTTGTTCGTATTGTATACATGTCGTATATATTAAATATTTTTTTTTAAATATATCTCTTATTATTTTATACCCTTTCATATTTCAGTATTAATATTAGTATAGGATACTAAACTACTAAAAACATCTTTACTAAATTATGGTTATTATTGCCAACATGCCGTTTAGTATCCGGTTGAGAAGAATAGACCACCCTCATTTCTCACCGGGGCGTCGTAGAAAGCGACTAAGGTAAATTGAGCCACCGTGTGGTATCCGGTTCAGTAGAATAGACAACTCTTTTTCTTATCGAGATGTAAGATTATACGGCTAGGGTAATTTGACGTCAGGCAGGCGGCCGGTCGTAAAATAGGTAGCCAATCATATGACAACATGTTTATAACGTTGTATGGTTCATATATAAACAAATTTTTGATAATTCTTATTCTTTGATTAATCCTTATCCAGCCGGCCCGATTGACAAAGTGCGTGTATGATATCGTACTAATATTATAAAGTTTGTGAGTATGAGAGTGAGGATGTATGTTAGTTACTCGTTCACGTCAATATCGATGACATTTGGCACAATTATACCTTATACACCGGGATAACATATAGGCTATAGAAATCCTGAAATTCTTTATGAATAGGATGATATTGAAAAGCGCCATTTATTATTAACTTATCACGGGACAACAGTCCGCGCAAACAAAGTGGCGGCTACAAGCTAGTATGCTGAATGTGCTATCTTTCCCCAACGAATATAATTTAATTGCTATGAATATTTAAGGAGAATCTAACGATAACAGTGTACTCTGCAGCACTCAAAGGTGTCATCGCATGCAAACATGAACGTGAAATGATCATTTTGCCGAGATGATAACTAACCAATGCAACCCCTGAGAAAGTCTAAATCCACATACCTATTTTCCCAGTTAGGTCTGACCACCGAAAGTATCCAAAAAGCCTCCTATATGACCCTGACGATCAAATAACGATCGCAAACAAAGAAACACGTAATACACACACACAGCGTCTTCGCCGGCGAAGACGAGGTCCCAGATAACTGACGTCAGTTGGTCGTAGCTTCTTACCATCCTTCCGTCGTCGTTTTGACTTATCAAAGTCATTACCACCAGCCCTCCACTGCACGTCGCCCTAAGCCGCGGTCCGCCCTCACAGAAGGCACCCTTAGGACGACGTTCCCCGACGCTAGTAGAGCTTCAGCGCTCTTCCCTCCACATTTCGCAACCTCGACGATGCTTCTGCGCTAGCCCGTCCCGCCCAGTGATGCTGTAAAAGCCGTTAGGGCTAACAGCATATAGTTAATTCGAAACATACCTATAAATTAAATAAAAAAAAGGGAACAGTAAAAACGAAAAGATTAAAAGTATTAAATATTTTATTTACTTAATTTCACTTATATTTATTAATATTAATTACTTAAATATGCATCTTCAGAACAGAATTGCCTCCTACGTGCCGATATTTATATACTCTTTCTAGTAAGCTAAATAGATATAAAAATAAGCATCATCACTCGAATAATTCATGCATAAAAACAACTACTTTTTATATCGTCAGAGTATTTAATACTAAAAGTCATATATGTAAATGTAGATAGGTATACGTAACCTTTAGCATCTTATTTATTTTACAGTTGTTTCATTTGGAATAATTGTTTTAAATATGTTTTAATATACAATTAGATAATAATTTTAAAATTCTTACATTTGTATAAAAATATCAACTTACATTAATGCTCCATATATCCATTGCTAAAAAAAGGCTATAACGTGCTAAAGTGCCAAACTACAAAAATTTTGTTTAGGAATCCGTTCTGAAGAATGTATCACAGTTTATAAAACACACTTACAACTATTTTAAACAGAAAGTTATATGTGTAACGTAAAAAAATATAAGGCAAACGATTTTCACTGGATAATCTAGGTTTCCGCTTTACAACACCCGTAACTTAACGAAAGTAAGTTTTTAAATAATATGTATATGATTTAAATGTGATCCTGAATTTTTATTTAATATTTCTTTATCCAAGACAATACAATGAGTTTATTAAAGTATGATTTAGGAATACTTGCCAATAGTGGCTGTCTGCTTGATATTGCATGTCAATAACTTTATATATGTTCCTGCAGAAAGTGCTGGCTTAGACATCGACAAATAAAATACCTGAACTCCGTGTTGGTTATTTAAATCTTAAAACATACATTTATTATATACTATAGCCCAAGATAAACTTAAACATTCATTTCTTAAAATGTGAAGAGTGTTTCAGAAAAAACATCTGAGAGAATATTTTAGGTCAAGTTATATAATTAGAAAGTATATTACTGCCCCTTTAATTCAGTTTAAATACCAAATCGTTAAATTAATTCTTTTATAACACACAAATGTTTCTATCACTAATTAAATATTATTTCATAAAAATGTTGTCTTAAAAACATTAATTCAAACTTTATGGTATCTTAAACGATAATACCTAAATCGTAAATAATTTATGTAAAGAAGGTTAATTCTAATGAAATATAGTCTCATAGAGTTCTAGCATATTAACTAAAATATGATACTTTTATTTATTTTATACTATAGTTTAAAAATTTTTAACCTTAGTTACCTACATGTAAAATTAATATTATGTTGCCGCAGGACTTATACTCTAAATCCGCTTTGGTAAATATCGACACTCCTTAATATATAGAGTTTAAACATAAGTTTATATACATAGTCTGAATACCACAGCGTAGTCTTTAATTATTTAGATTTTATTACTACTTATTTTGCTACGGGTATATGTTATTTTATATATGATTTTATTTTTAACTTACGCAAAAAATTATCCTTAGAAATGGGGTTTTCATAGGAAGGCAAATTTGTAGCCTTCTTTTATAATAAAAATAGATATGTGCAAAAGTAGCTTAAATAAACTTTATTTCCTTGTTACTTGTATTGCGTCTAAAAAGTTCAAGAACTGAATACGTCTCGACTGATGGCCATTGTTTATTTTATCTCACGTGATTTCAGTTACAAACTATACAGTCAGTCAGACAGGCATACGAGACTACGTCATTTGTACCTGGCACATTTGTAAATGACTAAAGTCGTCAGATTAACTTAATAAAACTGGATCTTTTACATTCCCGAAATCCTGATTCCTTAGGATATCATCGTCAATCGGTTCTATGATTTTAAATTCAAATACGTGGCTGAATATTTTACAAATATCACGTTTTTGCGTCAGATAGCATACCTCTTACTATCGCCCGCTTAGTAACTGAGCTTTGATGAAGCCCGCAGTTAGTTACAAAGTTTCGAAGCCACAGATAATTTCCTTTAAACAATTTAATGAGCCTAAATCTAAGACGAACACTGCCGTTTGCTCTACAATCTGGTTCCATTTATCATCTAACTAAAGCCATAGTAAATCTAAATCCTTAGTCCAAATAACTATCAATAAAGTACTTAAATAAAGTAGTAAATATATTTTAATTAAAACGCGCGTATGATTGAGGCAATACTTTCGTATGTACCAGTGATAAAAATAAGCAACCCTAATATAATAATACTAAAATTCTTGACGCCAATAAAAATAGGTATTCGATTATTGTTTTGGTATGTTGATACGAGCTGTATGATAGGTGGGAACATAAGAGCCAATGCTGTGCTGCTGATTGCACCGACCAGCGATATGAACAGGCCCAGTTGAGGTATAGACTCCGCTAACGCAACTGAAAATAATTAATTAAGATTATATACGCTCATGCATTTATTTACAAATTAATTTACATTTTTAAATATTTTCTAAAACGTACAGGAAAAAACATTTAGAAATATAAAAAAAATTGATATCCACGGAGAGCGGAGAAAGGACCCAAGCTCCCTGCGGTTAGGAATATAGAGTGAGGAACCTCTTCACAATACGCGCCGCTTTAAGCAATACTGCCTTCTGCATCCGACACTTGATCCAACTATTAAGCGAAAACCTCTGAAGATGTCGGTCGAGGCTCTTCGCAATCAGACCGTTAACCGACACAACAATAGGAACAATCATTAATTAAGATTATTATTAAAATGTGATACAAAAAAGCTTCTAGAATTAATAGCTGCTTAATATCGGCAGTGTTATAGCGAGTGATCATCCACTCATCAATCTTTGAGGTTTTTTAATTAACAATTTACTACATGCTTTAAGGTTACCAAAGGGAAGAAATTTAAAGAAAACTATTTACACCCAAGACTTCTGTAGATGTTTAATGATTTTCCTATTCTCGAAGGAAAAGCACGATTTTTATACACTATACGTTAAATTGGTATATATGCTCTCATTGAACCATATTTGACCAAAATAATATATCCAAAACATCATTTCACTATGTTTTTATTAAATAGAACGAAATTTTCATGTACTAACCTCGAACCTACATCACCTAGCCATTAATTATTTTAGTATTATTCAATTCTATTTTGGATAACTCACATGTTAGCATAACCATCAGTGCTCTATAGCCTAATTCCTTCGCGACTGGCGATTTTTGGCCGTACTTCTTGCGTATTGCAGGCCAAGTGATAGCGATTGGTACATAAAACTGCAGCGGATATGTCAGGAGCATTGCCAACGTTATAAGTATTTGGACCGTCATACTGAGACTGTAATAGAAAACAAACCTTAATAATTAATTACATATACCCTTATGTAACCAAGGTTAAAAGTCTGCGTCGAGGCGGCCTTATTAGCCCTCAAGATCATGTATATATCTTTGTTTTTTTAAAGCGTTTATTTAATTTGCCTTGTATTTATATGAAGGTGGAATTTTGCAAGATAAATTTGAGTCACTTTCCGAGATCCAATTAATCTGATATTTTACATACTGGTCCAGTCCAGATGAAAATGCATATTTATAATAAGCATAACCTGACAATGCTGCTAGGATTAGCTCCAGACGAGGGAACTTATCAACGGTTTACACTAGGGACATGAAATTTTATTAAAAGCTTTACCTAAACGTGACTTGTTTAAGATTAATGCGTACAATGTTTCTATTCTATTTATTCTAGCAGTCAACTCTAGCCCGTTTTTTTATATACAAAGGTAATTGAGTGTGAACACAGCAATATTATCATTATTTTTATCCTTTACTAATGTATACTAAAAATATTAACCAAATCTTAATTTTAATGACCTTCCGTTGATTGTCTTATGAACAATATAGGAAAAAATATGCATTATTTATCGCTTAGTACTTTACACGTTTTGGAGTGCTGATTTCACAATACGGATTTATGAATTTGAATAAGAGAAAGTGGAAATAAAGGAAATAGCCTTCGTATTACTTATATTTTTATGGAACTTGAATATTGAAATTTTAACTCTTAATTTATGCACACAAGGCTTACAATATACGATACCAGCGGGTACCTCGAAGGAAAAGTTAAACATGACGCGCGTTTGGCCTTAACTTATGATAATTGTTAGTTAGTTAATATCCTGTTAAAAAAACCTATTATCTTTCCGTGTATGATTTGTTTTATTAGGAGGAAGATAAAATTAAGTTTTATTAATTCAGCAATCGCTACATAAATTTGAAACTGTCGCATAGTACACGTAAAGGAATGCCTTATTAGTACCTTTCTTGAAATAATTTTATTTTATTAAAACAATATATTGCCAATATATAAATTGATTTACCAGTTCGGCTTAACTAGTTTCGGACCCAAAAAACGACCTTAGTAGATTCAGCCGGTACTTATTTAATGCCAGAATATTTTTTAATTAATATAACACCCTTACACGTGTCCTGGTCTCAGATTGAGAGTGAGACTTCCAGCTACATCATCGCCCCACTTGAGGTAACCAAGAAAACCAACTGTGATAAAAATACAGGCAACAACCACCATGCCCATATTCAAAACGCCAAAAGGCTTTTGGAACAGCTCAGGTTTTTTCATTTCATTCTTCAAAGGCAACACCTGCGTGAATAAAATATTTATAGCTGCAAAACTCATCCTAAGTCGTATAATACGAAAAGAAAGCTTATAACAATCTCCTGCTCTTTTACTATTCCCATAGCCAACATAGTTTCTTTGGTCCATTAAAATTTGAGAGAAGGACAAACTAATGCACTGTATATTAATGAAAAATTACGTGTCTGTTAATCTATCTGTTCACAATCGATTCAAAAACTACTGAAGATATTCTCTACAATAGGCTTCATTATAAAAGTAAATGGTGTACAGTAACATTTTTATTATATGTTGAAATATGATAATAATTTTTAAAATGTCGGAAAACGCCAAGCTGCTTAGAGCTTTCATTTGGCATCTTTATAACTTTATGTCAATTATTTTTATTGTTGTAAAATGTGTAGAATTAGGCGTTACTTTGCGGAGATCCATAATACAAAAGTAATAATAAAATGATTTTGCTATATTGCGGATTATAGCAAAATATAGGTATTACTTTTATTGTAACATGTTTGAATTTAGAAGATATAGCCGTGTGGTATCCGGCTGAATAGAATAGTACCACCCTCTTTCTTATCGAGGTGTCGTAAAATACGAATAAGGTAAGTTGACGTCAGGTCGTAAAAACACAGCCAAATCATGTGACAGCATGTTTATAACATGTTGTGCCGACCCCACTTAGATTGGGATAAGGGCAGGAAGATGATGATGATGACGTTGAAATTTAGAAGATAATCAAAGTTCTTAATTCATAATTTTATAAGTGATAAGTTAATTTAACGACAAAACAGTAATAATATACTGTAATAATATACACGCGCGTTAGAAAAACATTATCTCCGATAGAAGATACATTTCACTTACCAATCCAATGCCCTCAAAGGCGTAAACAGCAGTTCCGAAATATAATGGCAACTGGTACCAAGATGCCAAGTAGTCTCTCGACTGAACAGGTGGCAAATCCTGTGACGCCTCATATAGAACTGCTCCAACACCAATCGCCATCAGTACGTTCGCGAGCGTGGAAAACGGCGTCAAGTACTTGAGGTTGCGAACCATACATATTAAAAGTATCGGGATTATGACAAATATCATATGTATAGACAAATCTATTTCGATATTGTACTGGTCGCAAATCTGAAATTAATCCAGTGTGATCAATAGAATCAAATTTAATATTATAAATGCAAGTGTTATTATGTCTTTTCCTGATATCTAGAACCCACTTATCCGCATTGATGGCACGTGGTAGGTCTGAGCTTCAACCCTCTAATCCAAATCAAATCAAAATAATCTTTATTCAAATAAGCTCTTTCAAGCACTTTTGAATCGTCAAGTATCAATATGATTAATGAAGCTACAAGTGGTTCGGAATGTTGCTCTTACCGAGAACCAGAAAGAAACTCGGCGGTCAATCGGCCGTTTATACATTTTCAATTTTACATTATTAAACTGCAGTCCTGTAATCATCCTCCTGTCCTTATCCCACTCTAAGTGGGGTCGGCACAACATGTTATAAACATGCTGTCACATGATTTGGCTGCGTTTTTACGACCGGCCGCCTGCCTGACGTCAACTTACCTTAGTCGTACTTTACGACACCTCTAAACCGAAGTCCTGTATGAAGCTAAAAAGATTTTCAAATCCAGGCTTTTTTATCCTTCAAATAATTTTAAATTTTGTTATATGCTTTACGTAAAAGAACATCTCTTATACTTAACTTAAACCTTTCTGTAGACTGGTCTAGTATGGATTGCGAAATTTTATTGAAGAAGCGAATACCGAGACCATTGAATGAGTTGTTAACTCTGCTGAGTCGCAACACGGGCCTCCTTCCAAAAGAAAAGAGGCCTTTGTCCCGCAGTGGGATGCAAAAAGTCTATTTAAGACCAAATTAACAGAGATGTCTTACCATCTTAACGTTATTTGCTATAAATACAATGTACACGCAGCAGAAACCGAGCTGTGTGATACACAGGAATGTGTTGACAAGTATCTTCATGGTTGGTGCTAATCGCCTCAAACTCAGTGGTCCGTACTCGAACACCAAAGCCACGGTGTCTGCAAATCCTGGTGGCCTATCACGTTTTGTCTTTCTGTACATTTCCTCTGAGCAATTAAGCTGAAGAAGAAAATGAATAAAATTTATTAACTACTCAATTAAAATTTTATCAACATATACAATTAATTATGTATAACTAATTAATACTTCATACTAATATTACAAATGGGAGTTAGTTTCTCCATCTGTAACGCTCTCACGGCTGATCCGCTGGACCAATATTTATGAAATTTGGTACAATTGAAGCTTATATATATATATATAGCCGTGAAAGCGTAACAGACAGACACTAGGAGTTATATTATAGTATAGATTATGTTTAATATATTAATATTTGTGAAAGACAAACTCACCAACAAATGTTGTGCGTGCACGCAAATAACACCCAGTATAGCTGTCATTATGGGGGAAAAGATGATGCCGCCATTTTTAAAAGCGTCTCCCATCGCCAAAAGTCCAGAACCAATATTCCCCCGAAAAAGATGTAGAAGTGTATCCAAATATCTAGTTAAATTTGTTGTGATGAAACAAAAAAAAAATCAGTAAAAATCGGTTGGCTTAACAAATACGTTTAGTTACGAATATAATGGAATGCAAAAAAGACGTAAAAATGTCTACATGTTTTATCCCTCATATATGGATCATAAACCTAATAATTATATTATTGGGTCTAAGTGGGAAATCCGCCTTAGTGTTCCTTAAATATAATAAATTGATAATCTAATTAGTTAAGGAACGAAATCTATTAAATTAGTTGCAAGAAATCTATTAAATTAGTTGCAAGAATCGATCGATGAGGACTAGCGATGAGACTTTATGACTCTCACTTTGAAGTCACGTAGAACTCTGTTGCCACCTTTTTTTGCTTAATAATATTTATAATAGCAATATTTAGTAATAAGTCAAGGGGAAACCGAAGTGAACATTGGAAAATTTGTTTTACTTACGAAGTTGGGTGTGTGACGTGATGGTGGCCATCGTTGCAGTCATCTATGTCCAGTTGACTTTTACTCTCGACTTTCAAAATTTGCTCCCGAGATTGAAATGCGCTGTAGCCCTCAGAGATGTTGCTAGAAATTATAATTCTTGAGCTAATAACATTAGATGCCGGTTCACTAAGGCTAGTGATCAATTTTGAAATTAGGAGAGGAGCGCCAAAATCAACCATATGCAGCATGTCGCGAAGCTAAAGTGGCAAGAGGCGGAACGCGAAGAACAAAGAACTGATGGCCATTGGTTTCCTTAGTTACTTAAAAGTCGACTGGAATAGATCCCTTTTAGGGATAAGTCCGCCTTTGTACCTGTGCTTTTTCTTTCTCTATATGGTGTACGGTTGACGTGCGAGGTGAACTGACGGCCTCAAAAGGGTCACGAGGCCGCTGGATCTAAGTCGTACATAATCGTGTGAAGTGGAGATTGAGGGATACAAAGACGTTAGAATTGAGACTTTGCATTGTAAAAAGCTAGCAAGGATATGTGATTTGTACTTTCGCTGTGCACCTTGCAATAAATACACACAAAAAAAAACTAACGATTCTAGCAAAATCGACAATATATTAAGGTCATTCATGTTATTGTTAGTGAACCATGAATGTGTAAAAATAATATAGACTAGGAAAACAAAATTCAAAAAGTACGGATAATATGTAGAGCAAAGTAAATCTAAAACAGAAAGGTGACTTTATGTATAGAGCACTTAATGTGGGTTGGCATGGGGCCTAATCAACCAAAATTAAATCCAAACCCCTAGCAAAACTAATAGCACACGATTACACGAAAGTCTACTCAGTCATTGTTGATTGTCAGTAGTAAAACTTATAACACACGATTACACGAAAGTCTGCTAAGACAGTGTTAGACAAGTTGGTTGTCAGTAGAAGCTAAGTCTGCTAAGCGATTTGATATTCTTTGTTTCATGTAATGTCGCGTACGGAAATAGTGGAAAAGGATAGAGTGATTATTATTATAAGATTACTTTAAAATCAGAAGGACACTAGTGTAGTGGACAATAGTCGCGAGCAGCAGCGTAATAAATATCATAATTAGAATTTAAAATCAGTCAATAAATCTTTTTAAAAACTTATATTAAATATCATATAATTTCAGCCGCGGAAGAAAGGTTATGTAAAATAGTTACCTATAGTCGTAGGCTAAGTCTAGATTATAGATTATACAAGAATAATATTTTCATACACACACTCACACACCTTTATTAGTAGAATGAGCAAATTGAAATGAATACAAATGATGATGATACTATTATTACCAAATTACTTAAAACATACATTTAAATTGACATATTTGAAGGAAGGAGGAAGTCATATGACTAGGTAGTATATATAGGTACGGAAGTTTCGGGTCTATAAATGACATACGGACAAACATTCCTTTTTATACATTAAGATACATTTATGACACATATTTTGTTTTTAAAAGCTTTCTCCTATCATTTTATTACGAAAGAACTATTCTATTTCTTTCGTTCCACACAAGGGATGTAGTAGTTCAAATAAAATATAAAATTGTGAGTATAACTAAATAGTAATGATAATAAGAAGGCTTGCATTTAAAAACCAGTATGATTCTTTTATATGTTTAATAAACACTCATACATAGATCGAACGATCGATAGTTACAATTAAAAATGTACTTATCCTAAAAATAAAATATGAACATAAAACTATTTTTAATAAAATATAGGTATAAGACTATACTTAAGAAACTACAGACTGTGATATTCCAGTGTCGGTACCGTGTGCCTCTTTCGAGGTGGTAAGGAGTTAAAACTAATATCAGAGTATAGAAATAGATAGTATCAGAAAGGGTTAACTTTGTAATAAACAATTCGCATCAATGAAGATTAATGCGCAGTTAATCTACTCATTTGTAATACATGAACTAGTTTTTTTCCTTAAATTGGTTACACCTCTTAACTGCGTGACTTTTTTTATATTTTAGCTTGCCATTACAGCAGTTTAAAAACACTATTAAAAAGAGGCTGATACAGAAAACCTACTATACTCTTGAGGATTACTTAGATGTTAGCTCTCTTTGAACCTGTATAAGACAGTAATGACTTAATGCAACTAGTAGTAAGAATTAAATTTTAAAAGAGCAACCGACGAGTTTCTTGCTGGCTCTTCTCGGTAGGAACAGCTTTTACGAACTAGCAGTAGAGTTGACGATTCAAAAGCACTAGTTTACAAGTTTATTTGAATAAGAAATATTTTGAATTTTTTTGAGATATATACCTAATAAATTTGTTACCCACAGTTTAATTCTAATGACAAGAAAACACGAAGCTTTACGCAATACAAGCTAAAGTATTACCATAATAAAAACATTACAGTACACACTTATTTCACTCGGTTTCAAAACTATCACTCGTTTCAAAATAGATTATATAACGGCTTTAAATACTGGTTCACTTGCTTATTGAACTTTCTAGGTCGATTCAAATAGTTCGCGAACGCGTTTCCGAAGCCTGACGCTGCAGCCGACACAACGTTCTGTAGAGGTCTATTAAATTGGTTCTGATATTGATTGTATGGCTGGTTATAGCCGGGATTGTATCCCGGATCGTAGCTATAATTAGGCCCGCCGTAACCACCCCCGTAAGACCCGTGACCTCCGTGACCTCCGTGACCTCCGTGACCGCCGTGACCGCCATGTCCGTGACCTCCATGACCGTGACCGTGACCGTATTGACCGCCAAATCCTGGATACGCGTAAACTGGAGCCGGTGCTATCGGAGCTCCGCCGCCACATCCAAAGAAATAATTTGTCACTGGAGCGGAAACGTATGTGTTTGAGCCGAATTTCTCCCCAAAAGTTCTTCCGTAGCCCCCGTAACAAGGATTATTTTGGTGTTTTTTCTTCTTGCGATGCTTCCGCTCCAGGTCGTCATAGTCGCCTTCCCCGAGGTCCTTGGTCTCGGGCGTGTCCTCCGACGTTACGAGGAGTACAGAACAGTGAAGAAGGAGAATTATGAATATCTTTCGCTAAAATAAAATAAAGAAAATATATATCTTTAATATTTCAATGAGTTATCTTGTAAAATAATATAATTACAAAAAAATTAAAAGTATTATCATTACAAGTATTGTTTCTAATTTCTAAAATTATTTCTTAAATTTATAACTAGGTCATAAAGTGATAGATTCCGTTACGGCGTCAAATAAGATAAATGATTGAATATAAATATCCAAGTCACATTGACGTTAATATAATTATTCAATATTTAATTGAAATATAATACACCTAATACTATGTAATATATAAACTATTTTACAAAAACAAGTATTTAAAAAAACTTAAAACAAATTAAAACTAACTGTATGTATAAATTTATTTTCGGAATCTCGGAAACGGCTCTAACGATTTTCATGAAATTCAGCATGTACGGGGGGCATGTATGGGTTTATATATATATATATATATATATATATATATATATATATATATATATATATATATATATATATATATATATATATTAATTAAAAAAAATTAAGGGCTCGGTTACCTAGGTACTGTATATTTAATAATACAACTTACTAGTACTTAATAAATTCATACTAATATTATAAATGCGCTGTAACTGTTACACTTTCGCGGCTAATCCGTTTGAGTGATATTGACAAAATTACTATACAATTGCAGCTTTTAAAATAGGCTAAAATATGAAATAAAGAAATTTGTTTTCTTAGTGAACAAGTTTTAGATTCTAGTATTGTGCTTGATTGCTTTGTACAATATTAAAAAGTACGAAACATATATACCACTTAAGATGTGAATTTAAACTCCAATAGTAAACAACAAATTGATAAAACATGGCGTCCAAAGGTATCTATCGATCATTATCCTCCTGCCCTTATCCCACTCTAAGTAGGGTCGGCACAACATATTATAAACATGTTGTCACATGATTTGGCTTCGTATTTTACGACCTACCACCTGCCTGACGTCAACTTACCTTAGCCGTATTTTACGACACCTCATTAAGAAATGAGGGTGGTCTATTCTATTCAACCGGATACCACACGGTGCCGGTCTAGGATTTTGTATACTTAAAATATAAATATATTGTATATATTAAAAACTTAGCCTACGCAACATTTCAACCTTGGATGTATTGGTGAAGTCAACAAACCGCATTGACACTTTCAGATATTATATTATATTTAACGATATTAAGCATTATACGTTTCTAAGTGTTCCACAAAAAACGGGAATTTTTCTTATCCTATATGTTTATTAAATTTCATCAATTTTGTTTGAGCCGTGAATAGCCATGCAAGTATTACGGACCAACGACCGACCGATTAATATGGATAAGTTCATAAATAATATTACTTAAAGGAAGAAATAAAATTATTTATATATGTTAAAAATATATATATTTTAGCTCGAGATATTGCCCGCCTTTCGACGAAAGACAGTTTTTAATAATTTAAATGGTTTTTTTTATTATTTTGTTTTTATAATTAGAAATATTTAAGAATGTAAGGCGGCAAACGAAAAAAAAAAAGAATTTTAAAACTACTATTAGGTATATATAATTACAAATTATTTGGACTCTTTCCGTTTCGTGGCCTTAGTTAGGATGTGAGCCTTGACTCAAAACCACGAGACCATAACTTAAGTTGTACATGAACACGAATGCATGTACTTATATTATGTGCAACTGTTACACTTTTATATATAACCAATAAATTCTATTTATTTATATTTATATTGACAAAAGACATTTTATCTAACTTATGAAACCTTTATCAATTCTTTTTATCTTAAATAGGTATATTTAAATATAAACTAAATAACATCGTAAAATATAATTGATAATTCAATCAAAATTTCAAATACATTGCATATGCATATATGTATAAAAATAAGAGTAATAAGAGTATAAAAATAGTGATCATTCTTAATTTACAACTAAAATGTACAAGTGTTATATTTCAATTTAATATAGTTGACTGTTTATTGCGCGCACTGAAAATAACTCGATTTAATCAAACTCATGAAACCAACTCAGTCCTTTTTCAATAATTTAAGTTTTATTAAAAAATAAAGTTGAATTTGGTACAAGTAAATTCAATGTAAATTAAACTTTATATAGATCAGAAAACTTTTAATTACTACTACACTTTTACTCTACATTTACATGTAAATGTTTACAAGCACATAATTAAATTAAATATAATTACCATTTTGTTCTCAGCAATTCCAATGAGGCTGCCGGTACAAATACGACTAGCAGATATACCATATTCTTAATTTGGGGGATTCCGATGTTGAAAGTGAAAGGATAGAACCACCAAGTTACAATATGAGTATCGCAACCGTTTACGAAAACTTGTTCCGTGAACAACGGAGTATAGAGTAAGGGGATTATTAGCCAATAAGCATAAGGTTGACTGGCCCTTCGAAACAATAACTACTGTCACCTATAATATTATCATGAAATGGCATTATTCGCTTTGGCACAATTATATTCACGGAATTTGTTTTGCATAGCTATTTAAATAAATATATGGGACAAATATTCCCGTCCGTCTCCAAAGTAAGTAACCTAATACTTGTGTATGGGTGACAGACAACACTCAGACTTGAAGAACCAACAATTTTTTGTTAGAAAATGTTGGTCCTCGTGGGAATCGAACCCAGAACCCACGGAGCTGAAGGCAGGGCCACTACCAACTGCGCCAACGGGCCAGTCATTTAAGTTTTGTACAATAAATACGTCAACAACAAACATACCCACATTTAAGAGATAAAGTAAAACTACGCGCATACTTAGCTGAAAGGTATACAAACTCCTTTTTATATACACTTATATGATGAGAAGCACCGAGGTATATAGGACATGGTATTATAATTAGGGATTCCACTTTGTAAACATGCGTTCCCAATTAGCGCGCAAAACGTTAGTTTGAACGGATAACGAAGTGTTTATTTAATCTTCACGCTACTAGCGCGTGTTCTTGTAAGATCAAAATATCATCCTATAAGCAAGCATGAATATCATCACCTCTTTGCAAAGATAAAACAGGCAGACATCGAATCAAAAAAGTAGTAAAAATGCTGTAAATATGGTATTAGCAATGCCACAACCTTGCTCTCTGGATAAAACGTAATCTACCAGACGCAACTTCCCTCCTCTACAGGCTAAGGATAAGACAAAACAGCAAAGCTTTCAATATTAGCTAGTTAGCATTTAGTAAACTGAAATTGCCTAGTTACTCTATATATATTGAATTCGTATCGTATTACACTAGATAGAGACAATATCTATGGATATTGTATACCAAGGGTAATAGATGTAGTTAGGCCAGACTTATGCCGAGTAACATTGAAATTCAAATTCAAATAATTCTTTATTCAAATTTACAGGCACTTTCGAATCGTCATTACCATAGTTAACAATTACCTGGACTGGTTCGGAAAGACGCTCTTACCGAGAAGAACCAGCAATAAACTCGACGGTCACTCTTTTCAAAATTAAGTGTTATAATAATGTCTTAATTAATTTAAAACAAAATAATTTTTTTTAATTTAATCTAGTGCGTAGCTGGTCGCAATTTAAAACCAAGCTTTCTTATCATCAACATATGCCTCAACATAATACCTAATAAGCTTTATGATTTAGTGTTCTACCTCACTGGCTAAAATATTATTTAATCATTAAGAATGAAATATTAATTTGCATAAGACACTCAACAACATAGTCTTGAATTTTCATTATAATAACCTTCAATTTTTCTTAGTTTTATCTACAGAAAGATAAGTGTTTTTCAATGGAAATTTTAATCTTTAACTTGTAGATGAAAATCACTCCATTATATAATTATCAATGATAACGCTTTAAATGAAAGGTACGAATTTGAACAGATAAACATTAAAACACTGTAAACACTTACAATATTTGCATTACAATAAAAAAGCCTAATGGTCTTTAAGTAAAACCCACATTATCATATTTCTTAAGTAAATTTATACATTTTATATTAAATCCGTTACAAAATTGACTGCACGGTTCGTTTATTTGTTATACTGATAATTTTAATTAACTTGTTGTGACCGACGGCTTCCACCTGATTTGACTACGATATTTATTTATTTTATATATGAAAAATCTGCTCTTTTGCGATAACTTTTTCCATTTCCATTCATAAGCAACAATTGGGTTTTTATCAATTCTTCGCAATGCATCACATGGTGTAATTCCGAACTGGTATTAGGAGGATTGGCGCAGGAGAAAATGACCCAACCTTCAGCTCCGGGGGTAAATATATGTATATATATTATAAGATCAAAATCTTCGAACAGTGAATGTTGTCAGTAATGAGTTATGGAAACGTAATTTGTTACAATAGTCAAATAAACATGACAGTCGCTCAGCAGACAAGGCGGCGGGTGAGTTTCGTTATGTGATAAAATAAGAAACAAGAAGATTCGTAGACGAGTAAATTATCATGAACTTGCGTAGCTGAAGTGGCAATGGGCATATAATAGTCACTAACATTTCACTACACATCAAGTACACCACATAACTCCTTTTAAAAGACCCATGTAAACAACATAGTAACAATTTGGTCATATAAGTGGGAAAACGTGTGACTTCTAACTAAGGCATCACGTCCACGAGCGAGTGTATTAAAACGAGTCCACCATAATGTCATCGTCTATTATATCAAACTATTACCGCGATAGCAAGACGACTCGTACCATCGCGGCTTTTTCTCGCAATCTCGTTCGGATTTGCTCCGAGTTCGTTAGGTCGCGTACAGACAAGGCGAGGCGTGCGTCGCGAACAGTTCGTCACGCAGCCTCAACCTGAGGCACGCGACAAGCACACAAACATCCACGTATGGTATTCGTCAGTAGAAAAATGGCTCCGACAATGTGAGACGTGCAAATTGCAGCGGCCTATAGAGTAATTTATAAAATATCGTAAAACAAAAAGTCGCCGGTGGACAAAACGATTATGAACCGATTACATTATGGGAATAACTCCTCCGTAACTCATGAGCGTGCACCGCAAACAAATCTTTTGTCTACACGGAGCGCATGGTTCGTCCTGAGGCAGCATTCGCAACGATCGTATGACGCGAATGCTCGCTGTGAGCACACACGTCCACACAGCTCGAGGCATGCGAAACGAACCATTCGCAACGCACGCTTCGCGATGTCTGTACGCACTCTAACGTATCGCAGCGGATACGCGGCGAGTCTGTTGCATGTCATAATGAGCGCGCGGCAAGTCTATCGCTAGTTTTATTGGATGCGCGACAAGTCGTTGAAGTTATACTCGTCAATGCCTTATAGCTCATGCCATATAGCCCGAATCAATCGTATTGATACGATTGAAGGTGACTATGTTCATAGCGTATTTAAATACTTTGCACGAACATAACATCATTGCAACACCCTCGCTTGAGCGAGGAACACCTTGAGAAGGCGATATCTTGAAAACTTGTTTAGGACTTAAGATATGATTACGAGGATTGATGTTAGAGTTTTAAGAAGGTTTCTACTGGGAAAACACTAGGTATAAACTCCAATAGGTTTAAAAAAAGAGCTGAAAATGGTGGCTAGGATTACTTGTTTCAAGCTGCAATAGTCGTACGTTCTACATTCGGCACTTGAAATAAAGAGAAGAGAAAGTAAAAAAAGAAGAAGAAACAGCTTACCTTCCGTCGTGATCCACTGATACTGTACTCCCATTTATTTGGCTGATACCAATTTTTTCCTTCATTGTTCTGTAAAATGTAACATTATAATTAATTATTATAAGTTCATTCACCCAATATTAGAGATAAACAAGTGGTATGCGCATGTGACCGTGGGATAGCCCACGAATCCTGGGTAGGCTCATAAATCCTGCAGAAAATGGACTTCGGGTTACAGAGCTGTGATGAGAAAATTGTGCTTTTAGCTTTGCTATTACAACAGTTTAAAAACACTGTTAACAGGAGGTTGATACAAAAATACTGCTAGTTGACGATTACGTACATAATGGAGAGTGGTGCGTGGATATAGCTACTCATAGACCACGCATAAGATATGAATGACTAAATGTAATTAGTTATAAGATTTATATATAAGATTTTGAAAAGAATCGCTAAGTTTCTTGCTGGCTCTTTTCGGTAGGAACACCTTACTGAACCAGATGTAAAGTGGACTTATCAAAATTTTACAAGTTTACTGGAATAAAGAATATTTTGAATTAGAATTTGAATCATGTCTTTATTTGACCTTTTGAGTTGTTCACAAATACTTAGATTAATTGACATTTACAGTTCGTCATGATCTTTATGCTGGTGGAAAACATTGTTATAAAAACCGCATATTCCTAGAAAAAACCTAATCTTACAACATAATTATTAATTTAACGCATTAATACCAAGGCGAAATTGAAATAAATGTGTGTCGAATAATTTTCTTTACCCAGATAATAGGTGAATAATAAAACGTAAAATAGAAAAAATATTTTTGTTCATTGTTTTTTATGATATGTTTTCTATAAAATAAATAATTAATGTAAACACAAAATTTATGTGATTTTGATAGAAAAAATTCGTTTAAAATCCGTATTTATATAATTAATAAAATTACAATAGTATATAGATATTAGTATTATTTTATTATGAAATGACTTCTAACGAAGGGAATAGTCTTCAATGACTCCAAACCTATCTACTTGGTTAAAAAAATATTATTCATCATGCGCTTTACTTTGCAAACTTTGTAAAAGACTTTAAAATAGTGAGAATTTTTAGTTCAATGTTATTTTGTACTTCGCTAGCACCGCAAGTGTACTGTGTAATTCCAGGGCACAGTTATTTCATTAGAATGTAAGTTCTTTCGCGCCTACACCCACCACTCAGTTCTTGCCCCGCCCGCGATATTTTGGTAAGGCGATCGCTCTACTGGTTGATACTTAATCTCTCTTATGTCGGATTCTTCATTACTGAAGGTCGTAGTCGAAAGTTCTTCACAGTTCGTATAATTTCCTTCCATTTCTCTCGGTGTTAGGCTTTTTATAGGGCGGATGCTACACAGAGCCCAGTAAGTGCGCACACTTGGTCACACCAACAGCTAGGTGATGGGCAGCAGGGTCGTTTTCTTTCAACCTTGCCCACCACTATCAACTGGTCAAGGTTATCTGGTTGACGGCGAGCAATGTTACCAAAGTATCCTAAGATTCGTCGGAAACATATTGTTGAGACCCGAACCTTAACTAATACTTAATAATTAACCCTATACAGTATACAAAAGTAATAATAAAATTATTTTGCTATAATCCGCGATGAAGTAAAATAGAAAATATATATAATGCTAAATGTAGAGTGGACAATTCGTTTTGATACTACAAAATCGCAAAGCGTTTTTCGTCGTGAACTCTATTTCCAGATGATGCTTCGGTTGCGGGGCGAAACGATTGTTGAGTTTGTGATAGTGAACGTATATAGTGCTTGTGTGGCGGTGGTGGAGGTTTGTTCATGTGTTTTTACGAATCCTGCATGTATCAGGTTTAAAAGTGGATTGTCCACTCTGCATTTAGCATTATATATATTTTCTATATTACTTTACCGCGGATTATAGCAAAATAATTTTATTACTAGTTTTGTAGTTTCGCAAAGTAACGAGTAGTGAGTTGCATTTATTTGATTTAACGTGTATGCAAAGATTTGGAGATTTTCCAGTACATCATTGACTTTTTGGCTGCAAGTATCGAACCCTACCGG
This sequence comes from Morpho achilles, assembly GCA_947086495.1. Lineage (NCBI taxonomy): Eukaryota > Metazoa > Arthropoda > Insecta > Lepidoptera > Nymphalidae > Morpho > Morpho achilles. Next base: position 7,635,740 of record CAMTZB010000022.1, on the reverse strand, counting down.
AGTTCTTTGTTATAAAAATATTACTCACATTTATTGCGGTGGGAATTCGCAATACGGAGACCTCTTATAAGAATCATTACTTCATTGGACGGTTTTACGCCTCTCTGGACGAAGTGAGTGGTCATTTCCTTTACTTAAATTGACTATAATGTTCCTGTGATGTGAGATTTGACATTTGAGTGGCCATGTCGGTATAAAATTGATCTTTACTAATGATAATTTCAATTTATATGACAAATTTGTTTTCCATGTATATGTTCATATTATTTAACTTATAACTAAATTTTACTGTTTTTTTCAAGCATGTTGTGTCTGCCTATAAAAAGGATAGCATTACATTGAGATTATGTAAGAATAACAAATTTAAGATAATGGCGGGCCTATTAAATAAATAAATATTATATAATATGTTGGAAAGCATGTCTGTCTGCGTTGTACGGCCTCACAAGGACAACAGCAACAAAGACGCCTTGTTGCGAGTCTTCGCCTCGCGCTCCATATTGTTTTCCACGACGATGGTTCTGCACTCGCCCCGTTTTCCGACAACGGTTTAAATGACATTAGGCTGAACAGTTTCAAGGAATCTTCTTTCATAATTTTTTTCTTCAACATATACTTACTATTTAGATTTTTGTGACGTTGCATTGCGACCAGTAACTTAACGTTTTACCGCACCATATAAAGTGTTTGGAGGCCAAACTACTATTACTATAACTATAGCTCCTATGCTTTGCCTATTATAACACAACACAACTATATTTTAATTCAGACTAATGTTTTTTTGTATTTATTTCATTAATGTGATTAGCATATCGCTAATCACATTGGACATATATATATAGGACACTTACACACACGGTTGTCCGTCCCCAAAGTAGCTACTAAATACTTGTATTATGGGTGACAGACAACTGGTAAATATATACTTATATAGTTTTAAATACATACTTAAATACAAATACGCACCAAGGCTCGAAGAACCAAAATTTTTTTATAGAAAATGTTGGCCCTCGGCGGGAAACGAACCCGCAACACTTGGCGAGCTGAAGGCATGGTCACTGCCCACTACGCCAACGGGCAAGTCAAAAAAGTTAAACGTTACAAAAAACGTTAGTGTAATTATACCCCGCCGTGTAGTATCCGACTGAGTAGAATAGACTACCTCTCATTTCTAACTGAGGTGACGTACCAGGCGACCAAGGTAAGTTGTTATCAGACAGGTGGACGTTCGTAAAATAACTAGCCAAACATGTAAATAATATCATTATCCTCCTGCCGTTATCCCACTATAAGTGGGGTCGGCACAACATGTTTTACGACACCTCGGAAAGAAAGAGGGCGGTCTATTCTATCCAGCCGGACACCACAAGGCACACATAATACATAATTTAAGGCAGTTTAAAACTAAAGTTGACGTGAGCAATATGGCAGGTGATACAAGTGTTTCCTAAAGAAAAGTGGTGTAAAAACAGTTTTTTGTATTTACCGTCAACATTTTCACGCGATCAAAGACCTAACAATTATTTTCAAAAATGGACCAGCAACAAAATGTAGTAACGCATTTTTTACGCTTGCAACAATAAATGGGACCTTGCTATTCAATTAAATATTACTGTTTCATTTTCCTTTACGAATTGAAGGTTAATATTCTAGTTACATAATTATACCTGTGATAGAGCGAATGGTGAAATCGTGCGACGCATACAATGGTATCGCGTACTTAATCAATTTTCGGCGTAGATAATATATGTTTAGAAAAAATCCATACATAGGAGTATTGTAAGGTGTTTTCGATTGAATTATATTTTGAAAAGAGCAACACTGAGTATCTTGCTGGCTCTTCCCGGTAGGAACAGCTTTCCGTTCCAGCAGTAGAGTTGACGATTCAAAAGCACTTGTTTACAAGTTTATTTGAATAAAGAATATTTTAAATTTGAGTTTGAATTTGCAAACAGAAACTTTGGAACAGCGTAATTAATGGTTCTAAGCTCGAATCCTCATGATTGTCTGATGATGATGAGGATGTCACTAGAATGATATATCGATAGAAATTCACCTTTACTTTTAGCATGCGTCTTCGCCTGTACTCGCCTAACCTTTCGCAATTTTGCTGCCACTTAGAGTTAATTAAAATTGTTAGAATCTTAAGGATTATACGAACAAAGAAAGACATAATTATCCTTCTGCCCTTATCCCACTCTAAGTGGGGTCGGCACAACATTTTACAAACATGTTGTCATATGATTTGGCTACGTATTTTATGACCGGTCGCCTGCCTGACGTCAACTAACGTTAGTCATATTTTGTGACACTTCGGTAAGAAAGAGGGTGGTCTATTTTACTCAAACGGATACCACACGGTGGGTCAACTTACCTTTGTCGCTTTTTACGACACCTCGGTAAAAAATGATTGTGGTCTATTCTATTCAGCCTGATACCAGCGTAGTCAAAGAGAGACAAAGAGTTTTAATATAAATATCTTTACTATAACGCAGATATAATAATAGCGCACAAGTTAAATAATTTTAAATTTAATCTGTGCGACATTTATGTTATGTTGGTAACGCAATTTCCTCTCAGTAATAAATCCGAGTCACGTTTTTGTAATTGGATGTCAAACGAGTACGATCACGTTATAGACAATTAAATCTATGTAACAAATAACTAACATTCCGTTGAAATTAATTTCTATTCGATTCAGTGAAATAACCTTATATCACTGACCCGTTGGAGCAGTAGGTAGTGACTGCCTGCAGCTCCGAGGGTCGCGGGTTCGATTCCCGCCGAGGGCCAACATTTTCTATAAATGAATTTGTTGGTCTTTGAACCTGGGTGTAAATTTGTATTTAAGTATGTATTTAAAAATATATAAGTATATATTCACCAGTTGTCTCTCACCCATAACACAAGAATTAAGTTACTTACTTTGGGGATGGACGACCGTGTGTGTAAGTGTCCCATATATTTATTTATTTATTTATATTACTGACCCGTTGGAGCAGTGGGTAGTGACTGCCTGCAGCTCCGCGGTTCGCGGGTTCGATTCCCGGCGAAGACCAACATTTTCAATAAATGAATTTGTTAGTATTGGAGTCTGTTTGTATTTAAGTATTTTAAATTTGTAGTTTTTGAAAATTATATAAGTATGTATTCACCAGGTGTTTGCTAATAACACAAGTATTAAGTTACTTAATTTGGGGACGGACGGCGTTGAGTGTGTCTCATATATATTTATTATTATTACGCAATCCAATACATTGTTGATAGTCGTTATACATTATCTGCGGACAACAATAAAAAACGCGATTTCCATATTTAATTCGGTACGAATGGTGAGGTTGCAACCTTAAGCAGGGATTCAAACACCAGACCCATGAATTTTATATATGAAACTAGTTGTTCCAGCAGCTTCTCTCGCATTGAAATCAGTGTCTCACAAATTATTTCCTGAATTGAAATTTTGAACATAAAAGTAGTTATCGTGAGTTAATTATAAGAGATTTTTGAATTTTACCGTTTACTTAACGCGTTAGCGCAGCTTAGCGTTATAGCAATATTTTTTATTGCTGCTCCTCTCCTATCCATCTTAGTGTGATGTTATATACGAGTAGTCTAAATCATTCCTTGATATACGTACTATCTTACACTTAAATAATTAGTAGTTCCTGAGATTAGCGCGTTTAAACCAAACTCTTTAGCTTTATATATTAGTATAGATTTAAGTACTTTGGTTTACAATTCATCTTGAAAAATATAGGGCTTTGCCAATAAATCTCAAACACACCACGATCGTTTGATACGATGATCTTTTAAATTTGAATGCACTACAACAGACAGAATGAATTTGAATTTCTTTGTTTGAGATGTAAATATCATTCCGCAAAGAATTGTAAATCTATTTTCTGAATAAAAATGCCGTTACCAAAATTTATACCGACCCCGTTTACTGACCCTAAGTTGTTTGACACGTGGAATTCAAATGTAACGTTAAATTAGACCGTTTCAGATCCTTCTGTTTAATTACATTAACATATTAGTTTCGGCCTGTGGTCCATTCCCTTAGCAAAGGTTTACATCAAAATACCCATCGCGAGTTTCCTTTCGCGGTGGCGTAACAACAGGCTTACGATGGTGGGCTGACAGTGACTACTAATTTAATAATAAGAATATAATAATATATGGGACACTTAAACACACGGTCGTCCGTCCTTAAAGTAAATATTTTAATACTTTTGTTATGGGTGACAGACAACTGGTGAATATATACATCTATAATTTTTAAATCTATACTTAAATACTAATATACACCCAGGCTCGAAGAACCAACAAATCCTTTTATAAATTAATAATTTTAAAATTTCACTATTTTTAAAAGAGAGCTTGTCAAAGAATATCTAACAAAATGTGTATCAGAAAAAAAAATCTTAAATTTGTATCGGAAGTTCGTATTATGTTATCATAAGAATTTTAATCACCAACAAACTTCGTTTCAAAAGAATTGCGTTTTCCCACTATTAAATCGCTGTTTAATGTTTAAGGAAAATCTAAACAAGATAATGACATCAATATAAGATTCTTGAAGCGTGAAGTCGCTTCTGTATAAAATATTTAATGTTGGGTTTTTATCCGGGTGCCACTTTGAGTTACCTATATATCCTATAGTAGTTATTACTAACTAGCTTCTTACTAACTAATCTATATAGGAGTAGCGTCAGCCTATCTCCAAAAAAAAGAAAAAGAGTGCCTATTTATTTTTATATTAATATTTTTTTTTAAATATTGATGAAATTTTTTGATAAATGAATATGTAAGCATTAGGCCGTAGTCTAGCACTCTCCAAAAACGAGTTAGATGATAATGCATATTATTAATGATGCAAGTCAAGTCTGTAAATGATGCTCAAATAACAGAGACACAAATATTAACAGTTCTTTTTTTTAATCGCTAATAAACTTTACCATTAACTCTAATGGCTTTAACAGGGTCACTAGGTGAAACATATAAGTGTGTATAACCCAAAGTTATAAAATGTGAGAGGGTAAAGCGTAGAAGGTCCATAAGTGTGAAAATGACTATATCTAACAAATTCTAGTTCTAATCTTTATTCAAATATCACATAATAAAATAAACTTGTAAAATTAGTGCTTTTTGATCACTAACTCTACTGCTGATTTGGAAAATTGCCCCTATGGAGTAGAGCCAGCAAAAACTCGGCGATCGCTACAGTACATTATTGCTATGTTACCTTCAACGCATTGAAATAACTATAGACAAATATGTAACAAAGTCCTTTTAATAGTTAGGTATTTTAAACTGCTGCTATAATGGTAACGCTAAAATTGATTGCTGAAATTATTAAAATATTATAATAAAGCCGTATACTAAAACTCAAGAACAATTTATGTATGTAATTCTATAAAGCATGATTTATATCAGACGAGAGAATACTCATTCTATCCCACTCTATCTATTTCAGTTACTGTGAACAAACATAGTGCATTCATTCGTTGTATATTCTGCGTTCGCAAAAATTATATTCTGAGAACGATCTTTACACAAAGGACAACAAACAATGCTGTTGTTCTACTCGGTAGCTCTGGCTTCTTTTGTCGTTTTCTGTTTTGCCTATAATATACATAGCCATCCTTTAAGTAATTCTACTCTATCTTACTTGCTACTAATATACTGAATGTGAAAGTTTGTGATTATGGATTAGGGTTGCCACCTTTTTATTGAAGAAAAATAGTATTTTTTTTTGTTAAATCAATGAAATATAGTACTTTTAGGAAATTCAAGAAAAAAAATTAATACACATCAATTTTCTATCGTTATTTATTTATCATTACTTTTATTTGGCCATCAAGGTTCTTTTACTTTTAAAATAATTATAGGTACCTGAGCAATTTAGTTCTATATAAAAGTAAATTGACAATTTTTTAATTAAATTCATAGATGCCCTTTTCCTTTCTTCTCTCTATTTCACATTCATGACAGAAAAAAATATTTCTGTACGAAGTTGCAGGAATGGAAAGAAGAAAGGAAATGATTCTAAATATATTTGTTAAAATTTCATCTGAACTTTTGAATAGCATTTGACATTTTTCAGCAGTCATTTTCAATACAAAGACATTTTCGTTAGTCAAAAATAACCTCAATAATCAATATTCGTTCAGGCAGCATTAATTGACAAAGTGATGTTGAGTTAGTGAGTGTTACCAACTAACTAAGCCGCGTATGTACATGAATGAGTTTCGTTCAAAAATTTCTTATGCAGGATTCGCCGTGAAAGAGTAACATACGAACATCCATACTAGGGTTGCCACCCGTACTGTATTATATAGTATCGTATTATATTTTAGTCAATTGTACTATATATTATAGAAAAATAATAAAGGACGAAAAATACTATATTTACAGCCGCAGCTGGCTGCGTTCCGTTCAGAGTTAATTAAAAAAAAAGCGCGACAATTGAATTAGCGATAAAATATAGTATTTTTCGTCCTTTATTATTTTTCTATAATATATAGTACAATTGACTAAAATATAATACGATACTATATAATACAGTACGGGTGGCAACCCTAGCATGGATGTTCGTTTGTTACTCTTTCACGGCCAATACGTTGAACCAATATCGATGACATTTGGGAGAATTATTCCGTATACACCGGAATAACATATAGGCTATAGAAATCCTGTTAATTCTAAAGGAATAGGATGACACTAAAAAGCACCATCTATAATCAACTTATCACGCGACAAGAAATCACGCGAACGAAGTCGCGGGTAAAAGCTAGTACTTTAAATTTTCATATGCTATGACCGCCTCGTGGTATTCGCCCAGGTAGATTAGATCAGCCTGTTTCTTACTTAGATATCGCAAAAGGCGACTAAGATCAGTCGACGTCAGGCATGCGGCCGGTCGCAAAAGAACTAACCAAAACAGGTAAAAACATGTCTAAAGCACGGTGTGCCGACCCCACTTAGAAAGGGATATAGGTAGGAGAATGAACGATGATGATAAAAAATATACTGTGAAGCTTGTGCACGAGCACCTGTTTCCTTAAATTTAGGCACGTACGGCCCTTTGTGTGGCAAGACATATAAATATGTTATTGAAAGTCAAACGCTAGGACTATTTGGATTTAATCCGATTGTGGTGTTTAAACGAGTGTGGTTGATAAATTCCGATTAAAATAGTAGTAATGACGAAATGAAAGAAGGTGACTGTGTCCCAAACTAATTTACATGAAAAATTGCACCACTCGGGAAACTGCGGGGCGCGAATAGTTAAATTATTTTAATGGGTTACAGCATTTATACACTCACATGTATTACCTATGTTAATGATTTTCAATATTTATACAAATGGAATATCAATTAAGTTTACTATAAATGTCTGTGTTTAATTATGCTGGTATTTAGTTATTTTCTACTTCACGGTATAGGTATTATAATATTAGTGTACGAATATATCAGTTAAAGCACTCACGCAAGAATATGTTATAACTATTTCTTTAATATTTAAATCTTTTATATTTAAATGAGTTGATCTTCTATGTTTAATAAACATATTTTCTGAATATCGTAAACGGCTCCAACGGTTTTCATGAAATATTGCATTAAGGGGTTTTGAGGGAAAAATTCGATCTAGCTAAGTTTAATTTTAAAAATGTCTTTTTATCGCTGGTTTTCGGGAAAATGCTAAAATTTACGTTGACTGTAAAAGACAATTTTCGCTGTCAAATGTAAAATCATGGCAGCTCATTTCGGGAACGCGCGATCTAGAGGGGTGAGCATATCTAGATTCGAGCCCCACTGGCACAACTATTTTTTAATTTTTTTTTCTACCTTTTAAAAAAATTGTTGAGCAAGGCTCGATGACCCAGGTACTAGAATCATGATACTAGAATATGGGTGTAAGTAAGAGTGTCGTAATATATAATTAGATGGAAGACGAAACTCATATAGTTATATTGCTCTAATCCCACATAAAAAGAGAGACAGGTTGCCTCTTCAGATGAAAAGAGGACTGGCTCCTTTTCCGCTCTTTATTGTCAATGGACACATTTGAAGCCCCTTTCAAGTATAAAACTTTTATGGTACCTACATAAATAAATAAATAAAATTAAATAAATAACTCTATGGTTTATGGCTCCATGGTTCTTCGTCTGAAGTCAAAGTTATATAGTATCTCATAAAATAATCGGATTTTTAATCCGATCTATAGCTATCAAATACAAATACACACACGGTCAAACATTTAAGCACATGCCCGCTCGTAAAGACTCACACAAACACACAAACAAGTGAACACAACACATTTAAGTGCATGTGCATGCACGCACTCATTCACACGAGCACATGCACATTCACATCTGCCAGTAACGAGGTTAGTGAAACTCGTATTTAATTTAACGTAAATAAATTCGTTTTATATCTTAATTCATATGATAGCCGTGTGCTATCTGGCTGCGTAGAATTGACCACCCTCATTTGATACCACGGTGTCGTAAAAGGCGACTAAGGTAAATTGAACCACCGTGTGGTATCCGGTTGAGTAAAATAGACCGATCTCTTTCTTACCGAGAAGTTGTAAAATACAAGTAAGGTAAGTTGACCCACCGTGTAGTATCTAGTTAAGTAGAATAGACCAACCTCATTTCTTGCCGAGGTGTCGTAAAATATGACTAAGGTAAGTTGACTCAAATTCCTCAAAGGTAAGGTCTTAATGTCCGGTAAGGTCTTAAGGGACAATAAATCTTTTAAAATGTCAAAAAAATTATTTAGTTAACTCAATATTAAGAATATGCCAATATTACGAAAAAAACAATGTCAGTATACAGTGACTTTGAAATACCCGGTTGTAAATCGGTTCCATGATCCTTTGCTAATAAGGTTATTGACCAGTCCTTACTTTAAAACAATAGGTTTTTTTGTAGCATTTATATCGACACAATTCTCCCGTACTATACTTTAATATATATCTGCTAGTTTACGAGGCACGTGAGTTAAATTCCCAGCTGCCGAGTTTGTTTTACAAAACCATTTCAAAACAATTTACGTAAAATGATTATGTTCTGTTCTAAACCTGTTTGTTTTATATTAGGTTTTATTTTGTATTACAATATATTTTATAACAATCTTTCAAACTTTATTGAGACAAATTAAAAAAGATTTTTGTCCTTTAAACACGCAAAAAGGAAAATAAAGTAGCGGCCTGCTATCCCACAGTTGGGCGAAGGTCTCCTCTTTCTTTTTGGATAGAAGGATTACAACTCCAACGTTGTTCAAATGTTTACAATATTCATGAATTTAATAGGACCCACGTTTTTAGTTTTTATATAAACCATTCGTCTACCACGGCCTATTTAATTATAATATTATATACAATGTAAGAAAGAGGAATGCAAATTGTTAAGAAGTTGATTATTTATCAACAAGTAGATTAGACAAAGATTATTTATAGTAATACAGTGTTTGTAAAACAAACTGCAAAGATGTATCATGTATCAACAACACAATGTTAGCTTACAAATGTCGAAATCGGAAATAGTAGAAATTTAAAATTTAAAATTTTCAAGTGAAGAGGTCCATCTTCAGCTAATCTAGCTATATTACTTAACTTATTGAGTTGGACATAGGTCTCTTCCAGGATTCACCATGACACATTACCCTGTGTCCTGGATCCTTTGAGTTTGTCTGCAAAAACCGCTTCATTCGCCATATTAAAGGCAGTCATTCTAAACGTTGACTTATTACTACCACAAGATACTCAAGCGTCTAGGATACATCCTTTGTCTTGCTTAGACAAGTACAATACATCATTCCTTTTAAATAATCACAAATCTTAACGTATATGAAATGAAAAGAAGTCAAAATCTTATCTACATTCTACATAATTTTCTTGCTTTTTTCCTCTTTATTTTAAATTCTTTATTTTTTTGTTTACTTTACTTTAGTTTCTTTCAACATTAGCATTAGCAACATTTCGAACCAGTGGAGGTTTCTTTAAATCTAATTGAATGTATTATCTATCAATTAAAAATGTTTTGCAAACGCTTAATTTAATTAAGGTTATTTTCGTTTGATTTTGATTAGATTTTAATATAAATCAAGTGACAAGTAAAGATTTAACATTAGCATTAACATTAAAAGATTGTTTTAGACTGTATTTGTTTGTCTTTATTTCATGCCCTAATAAGCAATGGTTTACATGTGATGTGATGTTTGTATTTTCAACCTTTTTATTGTTCTATACTGTAGTTTTAGACTACGTTTTATCTCACTAAGTTTAGGCATACAAAGTCGCGGACAGTTATTACTTTTATATATTTTGTATGTTGTTTATATCTTATCTAAATACGTGTGTAAAAAAAGTGGAAAGATTTAGTAAAATGACACAAGATCAATTTTATCTTAACACGAAATCCATGTCTTTCGTATATCACGACAAAAATGTTTAATATTAAAAAACACAAAAAAATCTTATAATTCAATGCTAGCGATGTTAAAGTGAAATTAAAGTGTCGCAGGTAAATAAGTAAAATTATTATGTGACGTAGAGCAAATAAAAATATCGATTTAATAGAAAACGTCAAAAATAATTTGAATGGTATAAGAATAATCATTCGCAATGATATATAATAAATACTTACTTGATATATAATACGTTTTAGCTATTGAAATAGTAGAACTTCAGTCACTTGCGCGTTACGATCGCGCGTCGCGAACAGACTGAGTCGCACTGCTTTTGCGAGCGCAGATTTCTGATCAAGAATTGTACAAGTTATTTACACAAGGACAAATAATTTCAAGTAATATTTAGAGGCAAGTATGCCTCGCAACTCCATACTTATTTATCATTAATCCATACTTATCATTCTCCTGCCCCCATCCTGCCTGACGTCAACTTACCTCAGTCGTATTTTACGACACCTCGGTAAGAAAGAGGGTGATCTATTCTACTAAACCGTATATCACACGGTGGTTCACCTAAGTCATTTTTTACGACACCTCGGTAATGAATGAGGTTAGTCTATTCTACTTAGCCGGATACCACACGGCTACATTAATCCATACTATTATATCTTAATAATGTTTTTTTGCTATTAGTTGGTCTAATAAATAAAAAAATAAAAATACTTATATTAATGTAAAATGTAATATAAAAATACCAAACTAAGTCTTGCTTTCCCGTCTAGTCTACATCTAGGTACAATTAAAGTTTATAAAATCGAAACAACTCTGAATACGAGAAAACACATACATCGAGCAACAAAGATATTTTAGTTGAAGAGTTGAAAAGTGGCAGAGGCTATGTATATTAACCGCTACTAAAGTACAAAAAGAAGTCGCTTCAAGAAGCTAATGCACTCTGTGGCCTTCGCCTTGGTGACGGAACAAATTAAACTCACTTTGTAAGATGCGTCTGATGGCAAGTCAAGGTCAAGTCGCACGCGCGTTCACTGCCAAACATAATTCCTTCCATTTAACAGGTATCGAACCGGTGATAGCTGAGGGTTCATGGGTTGAAACCCCGGGCGAGCACCAATGACTTTTCTTTAAAAACTTATTATAATTGTAATTTAAAACTCATAACGAGCTTTTAATATGTAGAAAAGCATCATAAGGTATAAAATAACGACCTGCCCACTGCAGGGCATAGGCCTCCTCTCTGCTTTGTTATATCTATAAAAAAAAAGTAAGTAACGGCCTGTTACTATCCCACTGCTGGTCATAGGCCTCCTCTCACAGTTTTTGGAGAGAAGGATTGGAGCTAAGACCTACCACGCTGCTCCAAAGCGGACTGGTAAATTTCACATATCCCTAGAGATCACTTAGAGATATCTCTAGAGAATCCTATTCTCTAGAGATATCTCTAAATCTAGGAAAACAACATGAAACGTGAGGAAACCTGCATATGCAGCTTTTCTCACGTTTCATGTTTTCCTTCGCCGAAAAGCGTATGATAATTTGCAATTATCAATTAGACACATAAATTTCAATAGAAAAACTCATTCGTGTCTGCCTGGGTTTGAACCCGTGATCGACTCTAGAGATTCACACGGTCGCACCGCTGGGCTATCACAACTTATATTGGTGTATAATAATATGATATATTGGAGTATAACTTAGGCTTTCTTTATAATAATGTGTTATTTGTGTTATATTTGTAATCACTTAATAAAATATTTGTAACTTTGTAATTTAAGTACTGTTCCTTTGGTGCCTCGCCAACTAGTAGAGGTTGGCAGTCAGCTCAGCATACGCCCTCCTATCCGTGGCCAGACGGAAATTTCAGTACTGAACCTGTTATGGTATATATACCAAAATCAATTTAAAATTTTTAGCAAAAAAAGGAACTGTAAGCTTATTACAGTTCCTTCTTAGCTAAAAATTTGTATCTTCTTGTAATTTTCCACTCTTCTCTGCAGCGCCATCTTCAGACTGTGATCTCGTTTATCTTCAACTTTTGCATCTAGATATTTAAAATAAGAAACCCACTCAAGACCTTGATCCTACAAGGATAGATGTGTCTAGCTCGGGTGCTTCGCTTCTACCATTCGTGATTAAATATTAACGTGAAATACGCCTACAAATACCTAATTCCTATTATAGACAATGTTCCATATATAATATCAGTATTCTAAATAAGGTCACGCGTAGTTATCGACAGGTTTTCGTCCAATCTCGAGCCCATTATCACAATCTTTCAAGTGCTGTGCCACGTAAACGTTGTTGCGTTGAGACAATTTCACTAACCACTCATGTTGGTCTAATCTTGTCAGATGTAATCGCTACATCCATGATTTCACGTTTTTCTAGCATTTTAATTGGGTCAATTTTTTACCTGAGAATAATAAGATATAGGCAATATATTGACAAAAGGTTACTATATAAGGTTAAAATTGAGTCTTAAATTGAACCAGCTTTCCCCGCGTGAAAATAAGTGTCACAAAGTACTTCCTCTTAAAATCTCGACCCCGCGGTAAATGTAGGATAAAAAGTAGCTTAGGTATATGTTGCTCCACAACATGCCTTATCTTCAAGGAAGGTCTCTCGAAAATGGGTTAAGAGGTTCCGGAGAGTGTATTAGTAATACTCTGATTTGTGGAGAATTACAAACGTAAAAATGTAATAGACTTCGTTAGATGTGCTGTACAGAAAAATAGAATGCCATTAAAAATCAATAAACTTGTAGATAAAGCCAGCTAGTGGAATCTGTGCATGTGGTAACCGTGTTCATTGTGTTAATTATTTTAATAAATAGAGGCGGAATTCAATAAGCCTGAAGTATCTGAAGAGAACATCAACTAAAAATTAATAATGAAATTATTTTGATATAATCCGCGATTAAGTAAATAAAAATATATATAATGCTAAATGTAGAGTGGACTACCCGCTTCCATACCTGATAATTTATATATATGGGACACTTTCACACACGGTCGTCCGTCCCCAAAGTAAGTTACTTAAACTATTGTTATGATAGACAGACAACTGGTGAATATATACTTATATAATTTTGAATACATATTTAAATACAAATATAAACTCAGGCTGGAATAACCAATAGATTGTTTATAGAAAATGTTGGCCCTCGAGAATCGAACCCGTGACCCGTGGAGCTGAAGGCAGGGTTACTACCAGCCAGAAACCCATCAATCATTTCGCCCCTCTACCGAAGCATTATCAGGAGATAGATTCAATGAGACTCAAGAGATAGAGATCAAGATAGAGATGATAATGAATGACTTTAATCACAAGCCGTGCTATTATAATGTGGTACGTTCGGTTATTTATCCTGCATATATAAGGTATGATAACGGATTGTATTTCACACATTTAATATACATAGATTTTCTTAAAACGCAATTATACCAAAATAATTGTATACTTTGATCACGTCTCAATCATACAAGGCGGATTAGATGGCAAGGGGTTGCACGTGCGCTATCTAAAGGCTTTGCTTATGAAAAAAAACTATTAGCACTTCGAATACACGTGTTTGATCATAAAGATTTGGCAACAATGTACAAGGTTGTCTGGGACCAAATTTAGAACTGATTGAGATTATATATATTTTACATCGTAAATTATATATATTATTGTACATTGTCATATTATATATATTATTGTACATCAAAAATATACAAGTTACATCTATCTTAAAATACTAACACGCTAGGACTATACAAATCATGCCCACGTGGAATGGTCCCGAGAATGCTGGCAGTGTTTCCGCGCAGAATCGCTAAGCTGATTCTTTGTGCAAAAAAGGAGCCAGCCCTCTTCTCACCTGAAGAAGCAATTAACCGAGGTGTTAAAACGGATAAAAAATCCCGGCTAAATATTAGCTTTAACCCACAAATTTGTCGAAATAATAAAAGAGTTAAGTAAGTACTGTTGCCCACTTTTCTTCACAATAATATTAATATTTTTCGTTAATTATATTTATTTTACCAATATTCTTAATTTTCTTATAATTGAAGTTACAATATTTTTTTATAATTGAAGTTACAATATGTCCAGTCACGACCTAGCGATATTTTAAAGTTAGAAAATATACCTAATTTACTTTTCCAACAGAATTGATATTTGTGATGGATTTATTTTAATAACAGAACCTACTTTTTACGCTACCTACTAAGGTCCATGCGGAAGAAACCGCGGGCTGAAGATAGTATAAATTAAACACATAATTCTGTTCAGCTTCTAATTTTATTGATCATTTTTTTAAACACCATCGCAAGAATACAATGTTCGTTTAACATTTCTGGAATAAACAGTACAATAATTAAGGCATACAAAACAATTATACTAAACATTATTTAATACTTAAGTTAAAGAATAGTAACGTCTTTCGCACAAAGTTCCGTCATATTAATTGCCGTTATATCTATACTGTATATCATATGATTATTTTGTTATACCTAATGAAGCAGGTATTCACTTATACTTAATGTTACTTAATCAAAAATTTAATTCAATTAATCTATAGACTTCCAATAGCTAAAATTCTAATCGCAGCCGCTGTGGATATACAAAATGCCTACCTGCAGATGAAGATTTTTCAAAACCTTGTCTTGTTTATGAACTTGCTTTTCTTTTTTTTCCAAAATTTTCAAGTAATTATAATTAAAAAAAATATATTATTGCGAATCAATAATTAATTTACTTGAAGTATAATTCAATTTATTCAAGTAATACTCATCGAAAGTATAATTATGAAAAAAAAAATTACATGGAATGTTTCAAAAATCGATGTCTCATTTCTTTCATATAATTCGTTAATGAGACTATTATTGATTTTTAAACATTCATCATAAATTGGGACCTTTATTATAGTAAACGATACATGATCAGAAAGAAAAAGCCGTGATAATTTGATGATTAAAGCAATTATCCTTCTTAAAGATTGTCGGCTACTAGTTTCGGAAGATTACTTAAGTTTTATTTAATTTGTGCTAAATGTACACTCAATAAACAGAGAATGGTAACATCCCCTGATAGTAAATTTGAAAATAATGTCCGTAATACACTAAACTGTATTTAGCGCAAAGCGGCTCTTTTTTCATATTCTTTTTTTATTATTATATTATTTTTTATTCAAATAGACGGCTCTTAAACAAGAAAAATACTTATTTATAGATACCGGTATAACTATAATATACAAGTATATTGTAACGGAATATTAAGTAATTTATGACCTCTTTATTAGATGGAATAGAAGGTAAAGGAGGAGAGCGGAAGTTGTAGCATAGCGACGTGAAGCTACCTGTGGCGAGGTGTGGTGGGGCGCGGAGAGGACCGCTGTGGTGAGGAGAGCTGCGGAGAGGAGAGAGCTAGCGCTATTTGACGTAGTCGTTATTTGTGCACGGAGATGACAAGTTGTTGTAAAAGAAAAAATTGGTTAACTTTTGAGAAAATATTTTCTTATTTATTGAATAAATACCCAGGAAAAATATCGTTTTAATATACTACGATAGTACTTGGAGATTTTGTTTTCGTAAGCAATGTTGTGTAGTGTTGGAGTAGTTTCAGAGTCGTGTAGTGTGACCTATCCATTGGCTTTTTCATGATAAGTAGTGCCGCATAAATCCTGCAAATCCTGGACTTGTTCAGAGATCATGCACCCATCTACTGGAGGTATCAGCTCAGAGCTTTTTATAGTTCACCCAGGGACTTATTTTATGATACTTAACTGAAAGCCTTCTGCGTCGTAGATCGTTATATAAAAAGGAGAGGGTTTGAAGACTGTAATAGAGTATTGAATTAGACGTTACTTTGAGGAGATCCATATCACAAAAGTAATAATAAAATTATTTTGCTATAATCCGCGATGAAGTAAAATAGAAAATGTATATAATGCTAAATGTAGATTGGACAATCAGTTTTCATACCTGATACATGCAGGATAAGTAAAACACATGCACAAACCTCCACTTTACTAAATCTTGTTAAACAGTAATCCATTGTGTTCTGTATTCATCATAATATAGGTAAAGTATTATTTATTTAGATCTCTAATAGCATATAAAAAAAACTACACATATCCTATTGTTAGGAATCCAGAATTCTAAGCTGTAACAGCTTATATAAGACAACGGATGAGATCGTTCGTTCTCTTTTGGTGTGCGGCATTCGTAGGACTTAGATGTGTTTGGGAAACCTCTTTGTATTACGTGTTATTAGAATCTAACCTCAAATAATCGGTATTCGTGATAAGAGCGACCACTGAGTTTCTTGCCAGTTCTTTTCAAGTGGATTAGTGTTCCGAACTGGTGGTAGAATCATTCTGTCTTGGATTTTGTAGTGAAAAGTGTTAGAGCACAGTATGGTGCTTAATTACCTAAACGCGTTGCTTTATTTTTTATTATTCATTTTAAATTGAATTTAGACTTAATTTCTAACACTTTATATTTCACATCACTTCATTCTTCACATCATTCTTAGTTACAGTGTTACGATTACAAGTGATTCGAATTAATTACGATTGGAAAAATATTAAACTATACAAGATTGTATTAAAATATATTCATTATGTTACTAATATTACAAACACGAAGTGTTTAGATATATATACCTCTAACGTAACGAAAGTCTAAATCCGAAAAGTTTTCCACTTTTCTTCATTTCGTTTTTCATCTTTGACGTGGTACTTAAATATGTAAGTATTTGATTTGATACATAAACTTGCACAGTGCCCAGAACCGCGGCGCGCAGCTATTTCACGAAATACAAGGTTTTATCTATAGGAAGTTTATAGAAATATTAACGCCTGTTTAGCCACGTCCCGGTTTTATTTTTTCCATGTATTTTCACAATATATTCTTTATTACTATATCTATGAGATATGTTCACATGAATTTATACGTAAGTAAAACAGGCCCCTTTATGAATAAGGCGATAAAAACACAAAACACAATAATTACAAGTTAAGTTTATTATATAATACACAATTTTAGGTTATTGTAGAATAATGATGAATAAGATAATCCTTTGCTACATTATGTTAAAGTAAAACAACAACACTACTGTATAATGGCTTAGCTAATAATAGAATATGTTTTCAAAATTTCACATATTTATTAGTAAAATTGCCAAAGTGTAACATGAAATGGTTTATATATCATTTTAATGATTAATGTGTTATATTATAGATATTATCTTTTTTATTATTATTTACTTGCTTATATATAGTGTTTACTTTTGATATACAAATGTTTATTTTTTTTTTTGTATTTCGTTTAAGATTTTTTGTGAAATAAAGTGTATTTCTTTTGTTGTTTACACAAAGCATAAAAATGCAATGATAAAAAGTACATCTTTTGTAAACAAAGATTAGTAGCTAGTCGTAGCTTTTATTATGATTTATATTAGTATTAGGCAAGGTTAACGAAGGTTTACTATTAATATACTACGCTCGTCGGCATTACTTGTTGCAGTAGGTACTGACTGTGCTTTACATGCTCGTGACAACTTAGGTCCATTTTTTATTACCATTTTTTCAAATATTTATATAATATATATATATATATATATATATATATATATATATATATATATATATATATATATATATATATATATATATATTACACTTGCACTTGCCCGCTATCACGACTAACGCTAAAGTGTATTCTCTTAACAAACACATATTTATTGCTTTAAAGGTACAGAAATTAGAGTCATAATACACATAAATAAGGAGAGAATGATGCATTAGCTATACATAAGTTAAAGCATCTACACTTCACAATTTCAAAGTATGACCAATATTACCGCTATTAAGAATCAATATTTACATCAATCGTAGCCAATTATTTATAGACTTGCACTGCTATAACAATATAATAATATCTATCTATAAAAATACGCATTTTATATTTTTAAACATATAGCAGTTCAATGAAATTCTAAATATTCTTTAATCAAATAAACTTGTTAACAAATGCTTTTGAATCAAACTCTACTGCTGTTTTGGAACGTTCCTACCGAGAAGAGCCAGCAAGAAACACGGCGATTGCTCTTTTTAAAATATATTTCTTATTACTAGTAATTACATAAATAAAGTCTGTAGATACAGGCGTTACTTTGCGGAGTACAGAAATAACAATAAAATCATTTTGATTGCGCGATTGTTTCAAGCGCTACAATCGCGGATTACAGCAAAATATTTTTTTTTGTAACTCTAGATATATCTTAGTCAGATGTGCTGTTTTTACATACAAACTGATCTTTTACTAAAGCTTACCAAGGTTCAATCAAAATATTAACACTAGTAAATAAATAAAACCAGTGTTGTGACATCCTAGTTATACCACTAGAATATGTAATATTTGATAATATCGAAACAATGAACTTATTAAATAGTTTTAACAGTTCAATCACTACAGTTTGTCCTGTATAGTTTATTTTATCTACAATAACGGAATATTCATTGTATATATATATATATATATATATATATATATATATATATATATATATATATATATATATATATATATATATATATATTATACGAAATAACGCACGCATAGTATTTAACTGTTCTAATTATACAAAGTTGTTATGCAAAGTGCAATAAAGCGAAACGTTGGGTATACTGATAACTTGAAAGCGCAAGAAACAATAGCGTATTCTTGTATCTACTCTGATACTATAATACCAAGATTATAAAACTGACACCAAAATTTTTATGACAAACATTACGTACAGGCCAAAAATACAAATTAAAAAGTTTTATCACGATACAGGTTTTGTATGGACACTTGTATCATAATATAACTTTTTAATCATAACGATATACCTAAACAAGCTGGACCGAGTAGGTTAAACCAAAAAAAAAAAGGTTTCAATGAACGAGTCCCCGGCCACGTAACACACATGCGCAATCGATATTTGCGCCTTGGCGCTAATATTTGACATTTGACAATAAAAATATCTGTATCTACAGATATTTTTATTATTGTTTGATAGTAAAAAGATATTATTTTTCCAATCAGAATAATTATTTGTTAAGAATAATGTTATCTATCGCATTTGATTCCTTATTGCTTGCGCTAAAAACTTAAAACTAATAATAAGATTTTATCAAAGGCTTTCAACAGACATTAATATTAATAATATATTGCAAAGATATTACAGAATCCCACGACACACAACCAATATTTATTCAACAGTATCATGGATTATTTGATCCGACAAAATACGTTGCGGAAAGTAGCAAAATAACTATTTCATAAATATTTTTTTACACCGATAACAAAATATCTTTTTGAAATTACTTTAGTATTTTCTATCTCTATTTTATTGCTATTTATTTACGTTAATTTAAAAGGCTTTACTTGGTGTTTAATATTAACTAGCAAAAGTAGGGTACTTGACCATTATTAAACGTAAATTACACCGAAGCTGTCAGTATAAATAATTAAAAATATATTCAATACACGTTTTAGAAGTTTGGAACAATGAGAACTGAGCCTTATAAAAATACTTAATTGAAAACTCGACCAGACAATCTTAGTTACTATGTTTTGAGTGTACTTACAAAGTCAAGTTAAAAATGCTTTTAAAAAAGCTTTTAACAAAATTTCATGTACCTACCTGAGCCAATCCTGGTACCATCAGGTCAAGTTTATCATAAATATTTATTGTTATTGGGACTGCACCATTATATAAAAATTCATGTCCCTACTGTTAACTGTTCAGAAGTTCCCTCGTCTGGAGCCAATCCTGGTAGCAGCATCGTGTCATGCTTATCATAAACATGCCTTGCAATCGGGACTGGACCAGAATGTAAGATTCCAGCTCAATCAGACCCCGTGAAGTGGGTCAAATTTAACTTGCAAGATTGCACCATCACATAATCGTGCATACATCGCAAGTTGAATACAAGCTTTTAATAAAACACATATGACGCAAAATATGGGTTTTTGGGTCAGATATCTTTAAATATCAAACTCAACAGATGAAAAATCAGATCAAATCATCATCAATGTTACCTAAAGCAATTATTACAACAACTTAAAGTTGGAAATATTATATAACTTTTCAATACTTCAACTATTAATGTATTCATGTTATGAATATGTACATCTTTTGGTTTATAAATATTTAGTCGAGCGAATCAATGTATAATAGTTAAAATTCTTCGATACAGTCAGGACAAACAATACAAAATACTAAAATTATAAGTTACATAGTTGGCATAAAATTAGAATTTACCATTTATACAAATAACTCAGTGAAAAACTGACCTTAGCAGCATTTATTCATCTGTAGCCTTACAGATGGACATAACATTCAAATTATGTGAAAGTGTATCAGTTTCCTTTACAATTTTAGTCAAGTACCCTACAAATATTTAATAAATTACGCTTAAGCTGATTTTACTATCGTTTCCGCTATTTTTAATTTTTAAATTTAAACATGAAACATTTATTATGCATCGCGTTTTAATATAGCAGTAAAACAGTCACATTTAAATCAATTAGTATGTATATTTAACTATTATAAGCGTCAGTATAACTATTAACGAGATAAGTTAACAATGTCAGCTTACATGTAATGGACTGTGGTTTAATAATGAATCAACATATTTCAAATTGTCCAAAAATCTCAACCAGCTTGATTTTGAAATTTGAGCGAAACATTGTCTAAGCAAAAACCTTGATCTATTTAAATATGTATGATGTGTAGGGCAAGCTTTAAAAACCGTGATAAGTAAAAACGAAATTTGAAAAGTAAACTGTATAATACTATAATAACCTTAACGTAATTTAATTCTTTAAGAAAAACACACTTTATAATCGAAATAGTATAAAATAAAAAATATCTAAATATACTTAAATATTATTCGGATATATCTGCATCCGACAAAACCTGAAAAGGAAAAATATTTACTGAATTTTTTTAGATTATATTATTACTAGTGCTACCCTCATCTTCGTTGGAGCCAACTTAAGCGTTTAAGTACTTTTAATAATGCAAAATTTAATTTTTCTGCTCTTTTTCCTAACAGAAACAGTTTAGTTAATTTAGTTTATAAGCTTTAATTGTGCCACATTTTGGTTAAGAAATATTGGTCCAACGGATTGGCTATGAAATCAGACAGACAGAGTTACATATTTAAATATATAGTACCTGGGTAACTGAATCTTGCTTGGTATTTTTTTATAGATATAAAAATATATTTCAAAAAAATAAAAGAAGAAAGTTTAAGTAAGTTGTGGGTTTCGAACCCGGGTTTTCAATATTTTCGGTCCGCCCGTTACCCATCGGCTAGCGCAGCATTACGGTTTGATACCTAAAATTATCTGTTGCTTTTAATTCTACATTTTTTTAATGCATAAAAACAACGATAAAACGATTTTTTTAAAATAAAACCTAGGTAGATTGCTCTTTTCTCCAAAACCCCTTACACGCTGAATTTTAGGAAAATCGTTGGAGCCATTTCCGAGATTCAGAAAACATATATACATACAAGATTAACTCATATAAATATTAAAGATGTATATGGGATAATTACACACACGCCTATACATTGCCGTGTGGTATCCGGCTGAGTAGAACAGACCACCCTTATTTCACCACCAAACTAGGGTCGGCTCACATTTAAAACACGTCGTTCCGACACCACTTGGAGTTACTCTGATTTTGGACATTAAAAAATAGTAAAATTTACATTGAATATAAAACACTATTTTGTCATAAATTGTCAAGTCAAGTAACTTATCAGTATGGATAAAAAACATTGCCAAAAAACATGTGAATTCGTATATTGTTTACGTACGCATTCGTTATATTTATTATCATGAACATGAGACTCACCAAATCGACATCTTCCACCAAGTCCATTTCGTCGATCTCTCTTTCCAACTCCTCCATTAAGGCGAGGGAGTCTCTATGCTTAGTGTCGATTAGTGTGATCGAAGAGTCGTTCGTTACATCATCTGTTATACTACTGTCTATGCAGTTTACGGTAGCACTGTGGAAAACACTTTAATTTAGATTCATATCTGTAGAAGCGAAGAAGCGGATATAGAATGACATAAAGGGGCATACGAGACATAATGTAAGCATAGTTCACGATTAGAACGTAAGGTTATAACATAACCTCTAAAACAGGACCTCATGTCTTAACACGTCATGACATACTTTAGAATGATTACCAGATCGATTCTACCACCAGTTCGGAACGTTGCCATCCACTGAGAAGAACTGGCAAGAAACTCAGTGGTTGCTCTTATCACGAATAGTAATCATTTGAGGTTAGATTACAACTCGAAACACTCAATGTAGGTAGGTACTCGTAGGTAGAAATAGTAAATTAGTTACTTGTTAGGTAATTTCGGTGTGCTAAGGCCTTGGCTTTCCAATTTTGTTTTTTCAATGGCTAGGTCTCTATCAACGTTGGACACTTTAGAGTTTGCGGGTAAGTTGGCGAGTTGCGAATTATATTCGTAGGCGAACTGGCGCTGGAACGTTTCTAATTCTAAAGATTCCTGAAACAAAAAACATATTTTATGCATCCACAATTTCTCCTGTCCTTGCCCAACTCTAAGTGGAGTCACAACAAGTTTTTCCCTTCCATTCTGTCCTATAATTCGTCAACTCTGGCGCTACTCCTTTTATATGCATGTCATAATTCATACAACCCAACCATCTCTTTTTAGGCCTCCCTCTAGGCACATATCCATCCACCTCCAAACTTAACACTCGTTTGGTCAAATGATTTTCATCGCTCCTCATTACATGTCCATAACATCTCAATCTTACCCTTCTCGTCTATTCTATAAATGGGCGCAACTTTCAGTTTCCCTAATATACTCGTTTCGTATCAGCATTATTATCCAGGTTTGTCACACCACACATCCACCTTAACATTATGCATCCACAATTAAAACAATAAGTTTTACGTTAAGATCATTTAAATATGTTCAATCATCTAACTTAATATTATGATTGCATTTTATATTAAATATATTATAAATGCAAAAGTCTATCTATCTGTTATAATCGCGCGATATGCTACTATACTATAAAGCGAGACAATATTGATGAAATTACGAAATCAGGCCGTTATATTTTGAAACACAAAAGTATTCAACCTATTAAAACTGGGCTCTATTTCCATCAAATGTAATAAATAATATAATTTCTACAATATTCTACTAAGTATTGTATTAATAAAATGAATTAAATGAATATAAAATTTAAAAAAAGGAAACTTACTGAATATTCTGGAAATAGATTCTCGTACTGTTCCGGATCAGCGAGTGACTGACCGGACTTCTTATTGGTAGCGATGACCGTCTCCCGCCACTTTTTCACCACTTCGTTTATTTTGGATGGAATATATGATCTGGAAAAGACGAGAAATGATTATTTTTCTTTGTTATATTATATGACATCATTTAATAGAAGAAATCAAAACAGGTCAGCCGCCAAATCCAATTCGGATGGGTAGCGTTGGGCGTGCGAGATCTTTTCGTCCATGGCGTGTTGCCATTGATAACATACTGTTTTGAAACGTGGTCGCAGACTATGGGCTTCATAAGAAAGCTCAGAGTCACTCAGCGAGCGATGGAGCGGGCTATACTTGGAGTATCTCTGCGTGATCAAATCCGAAATGCGGAAATCCGTAGAAAAATCGAAGTCACAGAAATAGCTCAGCGTGTCACGAAGTTGAAGTGGCGATGGGCGGGGCACATAGTGCGGAGAAACGATGGGCGTTGGGTTTCAAGGTGTTGGAATGGCGATCCCGCACCGGAAATCGCAGAATCGGTAGACCCCCTACGAAATGGACTGATGACTTCAAAAAGGTCGCGGAGAGCCCCTGGATCCAAGCGGCACAGGATCGTGTTTTATGGATATCATGCGAAGAGACCTATGTTCAGCAGTGGACGTCTATAGGTTGAGAAGAAGAGGACGACTTCATTCTGTGGGGTACATTCACAATTTTTGTTTAACAAAAATTAGGTATTCGTGGTTTTTTGTCAGGTTTATTGGCACAGTAGGTGACGTGATTTAAACACATTATAGAAGGCAGTAACTATATCGTAAGTATACAACATACCTGGCAAAGAAGGCAGCCTCTGGCATCTTCTTTCTCTGGATGAGCAGCTGTAGGCACAAGTCGAGCTCATTCAATGTAAAGTAAGCTAGGAACGCAATATTGTCGTCACCCTCGGCTGCCGACATCCGAGCAACGTCTTGCAATAGCACTTTATCACCTAAAAATAGTGTTAACGCGTTTAATATATAGGAGTGAATGAAAGGAATGAATGGTAGAGACAAGATTATGTGCATTTTATAAAATATATTTATCCCGTAGTATTTACGATTAACGTGGTATATATACGAGTGCGTGCGTGCATTTGTGTTTGTTACTGTTGTGTTGCGTGCGTACGCCGTGTGGTGTCCGGCTGAATAGAATAGTACCACCCTCATTTCTTACCGAGGTGTCGTAAAAGGTGACTAAGGTAAGTCGACCCGCCGTGTGGTATCCGGCTGAGTAGAATAAACCAACCTCATTTCTTACCGAGGTGTCGTAAAAGGCGACTAAGGTAAGTTGACACACCGTGTGGTATCCGGTTTAGTAGAATAGACCACCCTCTTTCTTACCGAGGTGTCGTAAAATACGCATAGGTAAGTTGACGTCAGGCAGGCGGCCGGTCGTAAAAACGCAGCCAAATCATGTGACAGCATGTTTATAATATGTTGTGCCGACCCCGCTTAGAGTGGGATAAGGGCAGGAAAATGATGATGATGATGACTGTTGTACGTGCATGTTATAGTATCAGTGTCATTATTGTACGACACATTTGAAGTTGCCACCTTTAAGTAAAATTATTTGTTATCGGTTACATTTAGGTTTATTTAATAAATTTCGATGGTTAGGGACCGTTCAAGTATTACGTGAGCTCTTTGGAGGGACGAGGAAGTCTTTTCTTTGCTTATTTTGGGTGACATGTGGGGTAGGTGAGTCTAGATGATGATTACGTCATCGGTAGTTATTTACTTTTTACACGAATGGCAACCCTAACATTGTCTTTGTCTAAAAAGAAACGCATTAAAAAACTTAGAATCATGGACTGAAGACTTAATTTGAATTTAATATGTGTACCAAAAAGTAAAAATTGTTTGTTATGTTAGTAAAAATAATATTTTTTGTCCTTTGCTCTATGTTGAATACCGTAACAGTAAAATATAATATCTATCCTAAATCTTTTTAAAATTATAATTATAATATTTAAAAAAAAACAATACATTGATTGACAAAGATAAGCAGGTAAGCATGGAGGGAGGGGAAGAGCTTTGCTTACAAGGGGGATGGGGGGTAAATAATTATAATAAATCTGCTTACGTAATACTTGAACGGCCCCTAATCCGAAAAAAAAATATGATACATACCAGTGCTAACAGCAAACAATAATAAGGCACTATAGTCATGAGCTTTCTGGTAGCAGATCTTTGTGAGATCGGTATCTGCCGCTGCGGCCGCAGCAGCCCCAAGCCTGGACCACCTGGCTGAAGACGACCTTGAGGGTCCATCATCTCCCTCCGCACCCTCAACGATAGCCGCCTCCTCGGCGAGCTGTTTGGCTCTCTTCAACTCTCCTAACGACAACGCCAACTCAAACTGGTGTTCGGGCTCTGTCGATACAGCGAGGGCTTGTTGCTTGAAGCCCTATGGAAAAACAATGTTTGAGATAAACTAATAATTCAGTACTACCTACGAAATCCATAATATTACTAGTAAACGTAGTAAAGCTGTGATAAAGCGAAAAACACCGCCCCTGGCCCTGACGGCATCCCTGGGCACACCTGGGCCCTTGCTCTGGGTCCGTTGGAGTCGGGACTCAGGGCGACGTACAGTGCCTGCCTCGAGCAGGCTGGTCCTGCTCAGGAAGGAGGGAAGGCCGGCCGATACAACCTCCGCGTATCGGCCAATAGTTTTGCTGGACGAAGCGGGGAAGATAATGGAGTGAATTGTGGCTTCTCGAATAGTCCAGCACCTTCAAGAGGTAGGGACCAACCTAAGTCGCCTCCAGTGCGGATTCCGCCAGGGCAAGTCCACCCTCGATTATATTGAGGGTGTAAGACTTCTGGCGGAAGAGGCGGCAAATCGGGGCGAGATGGTGTTGGCGATGTCGTTGGACATCGCTAGTGCATTCAATACCTTGGCCTGGGGAGTGATCAGAAAGGCCCTGCGCTTCCACCGTATCCCCATGTACCTGCAGTGTGTTGTCAGTAGTTATCTGGCTGACTGCGCTGTCAGGTACCCGAGGGCTGGGGGTGGGTGGAAGGAGTGGAGAATGTCGTACGGTGTTCCACAAGGGTCGGTTCTCGGCCCCCTCCTGTGGAACATCGCGGCTACGACTGGGTGCTACGTGGGCATAGCTTCCGAGGGTGCGACTATTTTGTTACGCAGATGACACCCTGACTGATGACTGCTCGCGCGAGGATTCACCTGGAAGCCCGTGTGCTGGCGACCACGCCTCACGTTGTGGCTCGGATTCACTGGTTGGGACTGGGGGTGGCCTTGGAGAAATCCGAAGCCACATGCTTCCACAGGCCTCGGATGGTGCTCCCAGTGGGCTCCCGCTTGGTGGTGGCCGTCTATTGAAATCTCGGGTACTTTACAGTACCTGGGATTGCTCCTCGACAACCGATGGACGTTCGAGACCTACTTTCGGCGGCTCGCCCCTAAGTTATCGGCGACCGCCAGAGCCCTGAGAAGGCTCTTCCGAATTTGGGGGGGCCGAATACAGGCTGCCAGCGCCTTTACGCAGGAGTGGTTCGGTCAATGGCCCTGTACGGCGCGCCCATATGGGTGAAGAGGCTGACTACCAAGTCCCTGCCCCTGCTGCGTAGGGCGCAGAGGATTATGGCGGTCAGAATTGCGCGGGGCAACGGACCACCTCCAGCGAGGCGGTCTGCGCTTTGGCCGGGTCCCCTCAGGTTTCCTCACGATGTTTTCCTTCACCAAAAATCGTGTGATTAATTGCAATTATCAATTAGTCATATAAGTTTTTACAGAGAGATTCATTGGTGTCTACCCAGGTTCGAACCCGTGACCGCCTCGAAAGAATCGCAAGGTGTTACTGCTGGGCTATAACAGCTCATTGAAGTTGAGGACCAAACAAATATCCGTTTCAGAGATATTATGTGTGTTTAAGCTACTGGTAGGCTAAGCAAATTAAACTAGCAGGCACGCAATGAAGCCCATGTCCCAACATGGAGAAATGTGTGAAATAGTCCGTGACATGATCTAACTACCCATCCTGTATCGATTGACGTCCCCGAACTAAGTAAGATAAGTTCACAAAAAGTACAAAGCAGAGAACGATCGATAGTATTATATAGACAAAACATGAGCTCTCGATTACCTGTTTCTCTAAGAAATGGGCGACCCTCGTACGATGCTCATGAGGCACTGTGGGTAGAACACGGTCAGCTGTCTCGAAGTCTCCACGCATCACCGCTGTCTGGTATTCAAGCACAGCCAGCAAGAGAGAATATGAAACTATGTTCAACTCCTTGTCGTTAAGATATAACCTGTAAAAAAATACGTATCAAATCAAAATAATCTTTTTTCAAATAAGCTCTTTCAAGCACTTTTGAATCGTCAAGGATCAATAAGTAATGAAGCTACAACTGGTCCGGAATCTTGCTCTTGAAGAGAACCAGAAAGAAACTCGGCGGTCAATCTTTTAAACATATTTAATTTTACATTATAAAACCGCAGTCCTGAAGTCCAATCGCAATATGTGAAAGGATTTTCAAATCTAGGCTTTTTTATCATCCAAATAATCTTCAATTTTGTTATATGCTTTACGTATAAGTATGTCTTATACTTAATTTAAACGTTTCTGTAGACTGGTCTATTATTACTATTGGTATGGATTGCGGAATTTTATTGTAGAAGCGAATGCCGAGACCATCGAATGCGTTGCTAACTGAGCTGTGTTGCGACACAGGAATTACAACGTTTTTGTGACCTCTCGCATGTTTATGATATACATCGAATTTCGTCTTATACATCGATATTTTTCCGTACGAATAGAATATGTTGTGATGCTATGCTGAGTAAGTATGCCGTAGATGAATATAACATTTAATCAATTCAGGAATATAGTATAGGTATTGTTTATAATTTTATTTATTATAGGTCATGCGCTTAACTGGAGTAACTGGGAAAGGGCAAGTGGTGAGTTGGGGTGGTCAGCGGTATGCAAGAAGTTAATTGTAATAATTAATTTATTGGCCACTTTTACAAAGCGAGTAAGGTATCGAATTTGAATGTACAGTTTCCTCCAGTGCCTACGAGAAATCAGATTTATCCCCATACTGAATTTTAAACAATTTCAGCCTTTACCTTCTCATGCAATTGATTAAATCGAGTACAACCGTAATAAATAACATTGAAAACGCACCTGTTTTCCTTTGCAACATAACCGAGGATATACATAGTGTGATCCAGGTGGGAAATGGTGACGATCTCTCCGCCGACATAGTAATTTATTCTGTTCAGTGAATTTGTGTAAATGAAGCAATCGCCGATCCATAATCCTGTCTTCACTGTCTCGTTTACTTCACCAACGACCTGGAAATGCACAATCGTCGATCAGTAATTTTGCATATTCATTGGTTTTGGTACTTAGCCGTATGTTATCCAGCTAAGAATAGACCACCCTCATTTCTCACCAAAGTGTCGTAAAAGGCGACTAAGGTAAGTTGACCCACCGTGTGGAATCCGGCTGAGTAAAATAGACTAACCTCATCATTTACCGAGGTATCGTAAAATAAGACTAAGGTAAATTGACGTTACGCAAGGCGGCCGGTCCTACAATACGTAGCCAAATCATGTGACCACATATTAATAACATGTGCCCACCCCACTTAAGAGTGGGATATGGGCAGGAGGATGATAAAATGGTTTTGGTACTCAATGGCAAGGAAAGTTCGCATCATTGCTGGAAATCGTGTGCGACAATAAAATCAGTATCCGATCCGTTACATATCTATCAATATCAAATATTGATGAGGAGGGAAATTCATCGAGTCACCAAAAGATTCTTAAATGAGAATGTGTGTGTATACAATGTGATAATTCTAAGTTAATCAAGTTTAGAAGTGCGTGGTGGATATAATTGTAGACAATAAATGTACTTCGATACATGAATACAACCAAATTATTCTAATATCATTTTACACCGGAATTTACTTTAATTGCCTTTGTATATAACTCCGTAACACTTTGTCCTACAGTTTCATTTATTTCACTATATATAATATCGTCAGTTATGATATAAAATGTAAGGCTCCGATAGCAAATTGCAGGAATTGATAAATTCAACGCATATCAAAATGCCCTACTAAATTATGAATGGCAAGTTAGAAGTAACTATTGATAAAAACTGATAACAATGTTTTGAAGTTAACATGAAGTCTTATCGAATATTCGTGACACACCATAGAAAAATTTCTTCATGAACTCGCTTATTAACTAAGTGATTGTGTTGTTAGATTTTTTATAATTTTAAATTGATTTAAAAAAGCTCACCTTAAGGCTTTTTAAGGTGAGTTTCTTAAACCTTAAGGTCTTAAGTTGAATTACAGTAATTAAGGTTTCATGACGTATGCATGTCAATTTTTATATACCATTACAGTGGTGCCTACGTCACCTTTGCCAGGCTATCGAGAGGTCAAACTTTAAGTCCTACACATATTAGATTCCTTCTATAAAACTTGTTTAATTTATACTTACAATTCAATGTGGGGAAATATGCATATCTTTGAAGAATATAAGGGACGTGTGTGTTCTTTTATAAAATACAGACAAAAAACCACAACAGAGAGATGTAAAAAATGGTTTGTTTGTTAGTAATCTATTTATTGCATTATTTTATATAAAAAGTTTTTAAAAAACAACATAGTGTGCAATAACGGGCTCATTCTAGAATCGGATTCTGTTTCAGCCAACTTCTTTTTATTAATCTCACACCCTTGTGCCTTAAAGATTGTTTTGACTATAGGTCTCAATATAGTGGAAGCCGATTGAGATCTGCTTACAACCTCATGCTAGCAGTACCGGGAAGTTCTTCTCGTACTTTTTCAAGATCTTTTAGAATGAAAGCTGTCATTTTATGGTATGCTCTGACCATTTCTGTTAGGGAATCACCTTCACTTAACTCTTTTAAAGCTAGTCATAAAATACTATAAGCAAGATAATTATCACTCAAATGCTGACTAATCGAGTTATATGTCTTACGTAATATTTATTATATTTATATGTTTTGTTGTCTTTTCGTGGCATCCCCGCCTATCACATTGTTAGTTTGCCCTTTCAGAGCTCAAAGCTTGGCTGGAAGAGATCCGTTATTGAAATAAGTCCGCCTTTGTACAATTTTTATTTTATATATATTTCTGTGCTATATATGTTTTTTTTATATTGTTGTACAATAAAGAAATTACACAAACAATCAAACTATTATACTTTTAATGGAAGGCAAAAGGTCTTACATCTAAACGCATACGAGTTAAAAAATTATTTGTTAAAATTGCTAATAAGTCTCTATTATGAACAAACAGGAAAAAATTTAATTCGAAGACACATATACACACATGCATGTACACACACACGTGTGTGTGCATGAGTGTGCGCGTATGTGTGTGTACACATACTCACATACACGGGAAGGTACTGACTCCTAAGATAAGAGTTTTCGTAGTTTAGGGGTCTAGGACTAAATCTAAATATTGTTCCTGTATTGAAACTTGAATAAATAATTAAAACAAACGTGTCTAAAATTTAAAAAAGTGTAAATTAAGGTATGTCTTACCTCAAATGCGTCTTCGATGCCGTCCTCTGTGACATTGGCGTTCGACTCCCGAGCGCGAGTTACAACATCAGCATTGTATTTGAGCACGTAATAAGATTCGTCGGCAGCGAGGCACACCAGGTTACCGCTCTCGGACCAAAACACGTGCCGCGGCTGGATCTCAATCCTAAAACAATGCATGTATATACGAAACTAGAAATCGCCAGCTGCTCCGCCCGCGTGGAAAGATTAAAACCGTAATATAGTATTTTATTAACCACAAAATGGTTTAAGTGGGTTAACCTTAAATACTAGACATATGCTGTCGTGGACTTTTGTTTAGAACTTTTAGAGGGAAACAATTTTGTGATACATGATTTTTTAATAACTTTCACCGTTTACTCAGAGCACGCAAGGAAAGCTTTGAAGTTTCCCGTTTTCGTAATATTATTATTGCTGCTCCTCTCCTATTTATCTTAGCGTAAAGTTATATAGCCTATAGCCTTCCTCGACAAACGGATTATCTTAAACTTAAAGAATTTTTAAATCGGTCCAGTAGTTACTGAGATTAGCGCGTTCAAACAAACAATCAATCAATCAAACAAACTCTTCAGCTTTATATGTTAGCATAGATAGGTATATTGTTACCAGTTATAAATATGTAAAAAACATATCCTGGAAAAAGCTGTGATAGTACAGCGGTGAGACCGTGCGACCCTTTAAATAGGTCACGTGTTTAATCTCCGGGCATTAATGAGTTTTTCTGTTAAAACTTATGTGTCTAATTGATAATTGCAATTTATGACACGCTTTTTGGTGAAAGAAAACATCGTGAGAAAACCTGCATAACTAGAGAATTCTGGGGATATGTGTAACCTACCAATCCGCATTGGAGCAGCGTGGTAAGTCTTAGCTCCAATCCTTCTCTTCGACGACGGAGAAAGAAAACCTTTACCCAGCAGTGGGATAGTAACAGACCGTTACTTTGTACATATTCTGTTCAAGAGCGCACTTACTTTGCCTCAAACTCTCATCATAACCCTGGTTAATTTTGATAACATCACATTAATTGTATACAATTTTGAATATGAGATAAATATATTAAATTTTTAATATCCACCGTGTGGTATTCGGCTGATTAGAATAGACCTACTTCATTTCTTATCGAAGTGTCGTAAAAGGCGACTAAGGCAAGTTGATCCACCGTGTGGTATCCGGTTAAGTGGAATAGACCACCCTCTTTCTTATCGAGGTGTCGTAAAATACGATAAAGGTAAGTTGACGCCAGGCAAGCGGCTGGTCGTACAATACGTAGCCAAATCGTGTGACATCATGTTTATAACATGTTGATCCGACTCCACTTAGAGTGGGATAAGGGTAGGTGAATAACGATAAAAATTTTAATATATTCAATATATTCGCCAGAACGAATCTTAATCACATAATGGTAGAGACAAATAGTGATATAAACATCTAATAATTTATTGTATGCCACGAAGCAGTCAAAAATACCAAAAAAATATCCTGTAATGATCCTAATCATAATTTATTTGATATTTTCACTCAGAACGAATTGATAAAACAAAACTAAAAATAAATTACACAAACTTTAAATTGCAATGTTCAAGCTAATATATCCATATTCGCAATGTCTACCACTAATTAATTAAAATACAAGTCTACCTTAAAATAAAATAAATTAATTCTAACATTTAGCATATGACAGAAAGAAAACGACAATTTTTACGAAAGATAAATTAAATGAAATAAATTAATTATTAGTAGATAATTCTAATTCATAATGTTTGATATTTGCGTACCAACTTTTTCTTTAATATAAATTGTCTCACTTCGTAGGTTAGCTGGCAGAAATCTCTGTCATAGGGATAAGTTGACCATTGTACACTTTTTTTTTACCAATAATGTTTTTTTTCCAACATTTTTTATGGTACATAAATAAATAAATAAAACAATATTAACAAAACTGCTTATAGTTTTTCACTTGGCTTTAATAATTATGGAAGTATTAATTATATAAAAAAACATAAAATTAATAACAAATGCAGCATCAAAGTTCAGTCAATATGACAAATAATAATAACTAGCAATCGCCAGCGGCTCCGCCCACGTGGGAGGATTAAAACCGTAACATAGTCTTTAATAATCATAAAATTGGTTGAAGTGTGTTAATCTTAAAAGCTAGACATATACTGTCGCAGATTTTTATTAAGAACTTTTAGAGGGGAACAATTTTGTAATAAATAATTTTAATGATTAATATCTATTAACGTTTACTCAACACACGCAAGGAAAGCTTTAAATTTAGCCGCTTTCGTACTATTTTTTATTGCTGCTCCTATCCTATTCCTATTAGCGTGATGTTATATAGCCTATAGCCTTCAATAAATGGACTAATCGTTCTGGTAATTCCTGAGATTAGCTCAATGAAACAAACAAACTCTTCAGCTTTAAATATTAGTACAGATTAGTCATACGACGTTAAATTGATATCAATTGATATGACGTGATTGTTTCTTCTATTGAGAACATTGAGATATTAAACACGTGTTAAAATTAACGAGACACTATTGTAACCAACTACGTTCGGGTATTGCTCTCTAAGTATGAAACTAGGCGTCAATTTCTGGAGGTATATCTTTAGTATACAATAGGTTACAGCTTAGTCTCCTGGCAAAGTCTAGCTAGTATCTACATTTTACAAACTTAACACCTTTTAAATATTTGTCAAAAAAGTTTAGTACCATACACCTAACGATAGTCTTAAGACCCTTCAAAGACAGGTATAATAAGCAAAACGTACTAATGACATAGAGAAATCAAAAACATCAAAAGTCTGTCTATCTCTTTTTTTTATTTCACGGCTAATCCGTTAGACCATACTGATAAAATTTAGTTAATTTGAAGCTTATACACTGGACTTATATATAGGATAGAAAAGTTCCGTATTTTCTTCGGGAATAAAAAAAAAGGTTACAATTGAGAGTATTTTAACAATAAAATAAATGGGAACGAAGTCGCAAGGAACTAGTTAATTATAATTTAACTAAAGACGTAGAAAACAAATGGCTCAAAATTCTTGAAGAGACAGTCGGATCAGCTGTTCACGCACTGCGTCATTGGCCTACAGAAATTGTGCTAGATATTATATTCAGGAGTGAATTTCCTAAAGACCAGGTGAGCGTTTGAAATGAAGTGCGGTGATTTCGGCTTTACAAGCGCTTCACAATAAACGTCATTAACAGAATTCCCATAATTGGAATTAGTAAAATCTCTTTGAAAAATTCAGAGAGTTTTTCTATACAAGTCTAAGAATTACAGCTGTTAAATTACACAACAACACAATAGCCGACATTTTCGCTTTGCAGTGCATTACATACAGAAAACATAACTATATAAAAAAAACTATGATAAAAGAGGTCTCGTTTTATGCAAAATTCGCACGAGAACTCGCAATTTACATGCTTTAACCGGAATTTACGTCATTCGCAATACCAATATACGTAATATAATATAGTAATATATATATATAATATAGCATATCATAGAATAAATTATGTTAATCAAATATCTCACCTTCTAACTAATTCTAGTTGTTCCCAGTCGTAAAAAGAGAACGCCATCCCACTGATGGATTTTACGCCCAACATGTAGCCGCCAAAGATACCTGAAAATTCAGACATTTATAATAAAAAAAAAAACATTGGTTTTGCACCATGCTGCTTTATCACATGGCTGTCTTCAAGTCATTTAAGAGCACTCGATACGTATAACAAATTATCGATATTTATACAAATATTTTAATATAGTAAAGAAACGGCCTATTACGATACCACAACTGGACATAGAACTTCTCTTTCCGTTCCTGGAGAGAAGGGTTGGAGCTAAGATGGCTCCAACCTTTCTCTCCTACCATGACTCCAATGCGGATTGGTAGGTTACACATATCCCCAGATTTGTCTAGAGATATGCAGGTTTCCTCACAATGCTTTCCTTCACCGAAAAACTTGTGATAAATTGTAATTATGAATTAGACACATAAGTTTTAATTGAAAAACTTATTGGTGCCTGCCAGGATTTAAACTCGTGTGACCCTCTCGAAAGAGTCGCACGGTCACACCTCTGGGCTATCACAGCTTCAATTTTAAAATATTAAAGCGTAATTCATTAATTATTTAACTTTAACTTTATAGTATAATGATACTACAATAATATAAATTTAACAGTAGAATATGTAAGTAATATTATAAACGCATTATTCAGACGTACCTTCAGCACCATAAACGGGTTTGAAGCTCTTTCGCTCTTTGAAATTCTTAAACACTTTTACAGTACTTGAGTTCTCTAACGTCGCGTACTCGGAGCTGTCAAAGGCCCATACAAATTCTTGTGCAGTGCCAAAAGCTTTGTTTCTGAGCGCCATGGACGTGTATATTATGTACTCTCCGTCTCCACACACCACCACAAACCTGCCATTAGGGTTGTGTGCTATTGTTTGTGGATAGATTTCGCACGAGCCCATGTCCTTGGCCACGACGGGCACGCGTTCCCCATCCTTGATTTCAGTGCCTAAAAATGCAACTCAATAAACATATCACAATATTTTAAGTAGCCTTTTATAGAATACTTCCTGTTCTTTCTTTAAAAATTTGGCATTTAGTTGTGCCAAATGTGCACAGATTACTTTGCCAATGTCATGTAGGATGAAGTACACACAGGAAATTGTTCGGTTAAACGATGATTGAAACATTATAGGTAATATTTACAAAATTGAATTACATACTATTTTACAAAGTGGGAACTTCTAAATTAACCTTACGGAATGGATTTTCTCTGACGGAATAGATTGAATTGAGAATTTTACGGAATAGACTGTAAATAACTTGTCGTCAATGACCTTTGCTTTGTATTTTATAGCAACACTGTCATGAAACAAGAGTTTCGCGCCCTTTTGGCTGAAATGTTGCCAACACTGTGTCATGTTGTTTCCCGTGGAGTCTTCGTATTGATAAAACGTTTCAATAGCTTTCAGTCTTTGTTCGTCTTTCATACGAAGAGCATCTCGGAACGGGAATTGTGGTATTTCTATTATATCGTGTTATTGTGTAGTGTGAGCGTTAACAGAACTTAAAATCTGTAGTCTGGAGTCTGTAAAAATAACTGTCTGTTTTATGACGTGGGAGTGGGCAAACAGGATTGTTTCTAACAAAGCAATGGCCTCTCCTGTGAACACCGAGGAGTGGTGCCCGCATCCTTATTGTTAAAATACCCTCAATTAGATTGTTTTTTTTTCATATTTTCGATGGAAAAAGTGTTTTTTTATTTGAATAAACAATATTTTTAATATGAATTTCACTAATTACTAATGTGGTTTAATATCACTATATTCACTGCTGATTCACAAATTTATAATTTAAATTAATATTGAATGAAAACCTAAATTATAACTTTCAAAGAGGAATATTAATTAATACAATTTTTCAATGTACTAGTAAATAATGGTTAGGAATAAATTCTACACACCTTCTGGTAGAGCTTTCAAATTGATTTGTTGCATTTCAGAATGCTTTGCCCATATGATTTTCCCTCCGTTTACATCCATCGATATTGCAGGCTCCTCTCTGCCTACTTTTATCATGATTGTTCCTTCATCATACCTTAATTAGAGTTATTATTCATTATTACTTATAATCTATTACACATTAAGAATTAAACATATTGAGTAATGTTATTTTGCTGGTAGTTGAGTATTTTATACAATTTTTCAAGAATAATAAATTAATACTACTAATACTAAGGGTTGATCTCAGTTTGTCATCCAATATGTTAAGGCAAAACAAACTACTCTAAGGTAAGTCAAGTTAGGGTTAACTCATAAACCATTTTAAGCAATTGCAGCATCAAGACAGTACAAAGTCTTACAACCACTCAAAGAAATTCTAAATATAAATCTAAATAAAAATATATCTATTTATAGATTTTATTGGCTTTATTGGTGGATAGCAGACATAATGTAAAACACTTGAAGAATTACAAGAACAATACTTTCTGTTGATTAATACAATATACCTGAATACAACATAACCCTACAGTGGCATAAGGATTTATTTACATGAAATCACTCAATTATTAATTGTAGCAATCACTAGAGAGAATGCGACACTGGAATAAAAAAGGATAAGAATAACTAATGGCCTAATATAATAAAGCAAACAACACAAATAGTCTATTTGCAGAAAGATAGAATCTTATATATTGACATCTAACCTGTTTTCAAACTTATACTATCATAGAAAAGTGAAGTCATTTGTCATTTGGGACAAATTGAATTTTGCACTTACCCAATAGCAACGTTATTAGAGCCGTGCATGGAAGAGATAGTCCACACCCTTTCAAATCCATAATTAAGTGATGACTCCAATCTATAAGTACCAGCATGCCATATCCGAACACTACCATCTTCTGAGCCTGTGAGAAGTATAGGCAGCTCTGGATGGAAGGAAACTGCTGATACATTTTGAACATGACCTGTAAAGGATATAGAAAATATAATTCAACATTACTAAACAAACTTCTTTAGAAGTGATTGCTTTTAAAATAGTTTCTAAGTGACATTATAAAATACTTTAGTTCTCATTATATATTAATTTAATAATTACATAACTAGAAGAAATAATAGCCATACTTTCGAGAGTCTGAACACAGGTCTTGTTTTGATAGTCCCATATTTTTACTAGGTGATCATCAGCACCACTGATAAGGTAAGGTTTGTCACCGCCATGATAATAATCAACACAGTTAACTCCTTTATCATGACCTTCTAAAGTGAAATTTGAGATGGACGATCCTAGCTGCCATACCTGATGAAAAAATTAAATAACTAAAATAACATAATATAAAATGACAATACATAAAATTGATAATATACAGAGATCAAATAATTAACACACATTTATAAAAGTTTATAAAATTTTACAAAATATGAACATACATTTTAGCATACAAAGATTTTAGAAGAAATATCTTCCAGATGTTCCTTCTAAAAGTAGCTTCTTTTCCCTAGTAACACACTACATTGAATGAATTGTTCTATAAAGTTGTTCTTAATTTAAACATACTTAACATTGTAACATCACTACATAGTATAAAACAAAGTAAGATTCTTTGTTTGTCCATATATCCCTATGTATGCTTATTTCTTTAAAACTGCGCAACAGATTTTGATGCGGTTTGTTTTTAATAGATAGAGGAAGGTTTATATGTATAATACCATTCAATATGGAGTAGAGAAATACTGTAATTTTTAAGATTTCTAATAAATATCGTAAATAATTACATTTTTTTCCCTAAACCCTACGAGATTTATCAAAATGATGTACTAAGTATTTGTACACCTTGAAAAGGTCTACAGAAAAGTCCGCGCGTTAATAATTTTTTTCACTGAGTGACAAACTATATATTTTATATAGCCCGTGAGAAGCAGGGGCAGGCAGCTAGTATATTGATAAAACAATTTTCTTACACACCTTTACAGTTGAATCAAGACTTGCACTCGCGAATGTGTTATTGTCCTTTGGATTTATTACTATTTGCATCACATAGTGAGTGTGGCCTTCAAAAACCTGCTGACACGCCCAGTTACGGTCCCAGTTCCAGAGCTTGATGAGCAAATCATCTATAATAAAATCATATCTTAATTTAATCACTTTATTTTCACTAGAATTGCATGCACTTAACATATGCACAGGAATTATTAGAACAATATAATAATACTAGTAATATCTTGCGGTTTTACCCACTTACATACCAATCTCATGGCAGTGCAAAGTCAACTAAGTCGGACTATAACTTTTTTTTGTTAACATAAAAGTTTTTTTTCTTATTTTATTATACTAACATATATAATATAATGAATATACAGATTTTTATGACCAATTTATTACACCTTATTACATTTTATAAGCTGTGGTAGCCCAGCGGTAACACCGTGCGACTCTTTCGAGAAGGTCACGGGTTCAAACCCGGGCAGACGCCAATGAGTTTTTCTGTTAAAACTTATGTGTCTAATTGATAATTGCAATTTATCACACGCTTTTCGGTGAAGGAAAACATCGTGAAGAAACCTGCATATCTCTAGAGAAATCTGGAGATATGTGTAACCTACCAATCCGCATTGGAGCAGCGTGGTAGGTCTAAGCTCCAAACCTTCTCTCCAAAAACGGAGAGAAGAGGCCTATTTTTAGCAGTGGGATAGTAACAGGCCGCTACCTACCTACCTACATTTTTTATTATGGATGCCTAATTTTTTTTAAATGTAATATTGACGATGTTGCCCAGTAAAGATGCAGCTTTCCAATAGTGCAAGATTTTTTGAAATCTTTTCAGTACTTTTTGTGTGAAAACCTTACAAACATACATACAAATTTTTCCTCTATAAAATATTAGTATAGATATTACCCAATATTGATGTTTGAATCTAAATATATTTTTAACTACATCTATATGGTTAAGACAACAGTTAAATACAAATTGAATCAATTAAATCATTGCACAATAGTTGCATAATGTGACATCTCGATGTAACTGCAATTATTTATCAATTATAATCTTAACATTCCTTATAATATTAACTATTTATAATAAAAGCAATAATTCATTAGCAACTTATTAATAGCAACCAGTTATTACACCATAGCTGAGTAAAGGCCTACTTTCTACTAGGATAAAAATCTTAACATAATGCTATGCTAAGCTATCTTGTGTATGTTTTTTCCATAGATTTGTATGAAACTAATTGCATTAACTGCTTTTGAAGTTTTAAGACTTAATGATTGTCTTAAAAGAAGATTGAACAAACAACATCGAGCAGAATATTAAAACTTACCGCTACTTGTTAAAACATATGGCTGTGTGGGATGAATAATGATACATCGAACATAATCTGAATGTGCCTCAAATGAATGTACACTCTCCAATGTATTATAATTAAACACTCTTATCATCATGTCATCTGACCCTGTGACCACCCAGTTTTTCCTCGGCACAAATTTTGCTGCTCTTACAGGTAGATCACACACCTGTGTAAAAAAACATATAGATATCATCGAATTGAATTCTTGGGTTTATGACTTTTGACAGTTTCACAGGACACTAATTACATTGCCAATCTCATGACGAACAGCGGAATCACGAATACATAGAAGTTAACAAGTTAAAAATTGATTGATCGGGTTAATTTTGCACATGTGATAATAGTCATATAATAGATATTATCATCCTCCTGCCTTATCATACTCTAAGTAGGGTCAGCACAACATTATAAATATGTTGACACATATTTTGGCTACGTATTTTAAAACCAGGTGCTTGCCTGACATCATCCTACCTTAGTAGTATTTTACAATACCTTGGTAACTAAGATATCTATTAGATATAACTATTCTTCTCAACCGTATACCACACAGAGGGCTAGCTTACGGTAATCACTTTTTACAACACCTCAATTAGTAAGAGGGTGGTCTATTCTACCCAGCCAGAAACCACAGGCGAGTCAACTTACCTTAGTAGCCTTTTATAACACCTCAGTAAGAAATGAGTAATCATATATATTTAATGGCTAATAATTAGAAACAAAATTATAATGATACAAAACATGACAATTACATTAGGTTAGTGATATTCTGAGATGATAATTACAGATAAGGCAAAAATACAGTTCACCTTATAGAACTAGACAGTGATAACACAATCAAATGTAACAGTACTGTTATTGAATAACTTGGTGGTTTTAACAAAATAAGCTAAAATTATTAACTACTAATAAATATTTAAAAACTTTATGTGCTTTTCTTTTTTCTATTGAATTGTCTATTGAATTATATTATAATAATTCAATTCAAATATTCAATTCAATAATTATGTAAATAATTATTGAAATGCATTATCCAGAGAAAAAATGAAATTACAATTGAAAAGGGTATTTTAAAAACTAAAACTTTATATATTATCATGTTTGTCTAAAGTATGTATTATTATATGCACATATCTGTTATACATATAGCCATGAATAAGTAGGAAAAGTGAATTATGGAAAAAACTATAATTTCAATTTTGGAAATGAAAAGCTGAATGTTTTAATATTAAATACAATAGTATTGACAAAGCTGGTTTTAGATTAACTTTGGCAGCTAACAAACATTGGAATGTGAACCAGGAATATTGCTTATTATAAATAACTTAATAAATATCCGTTGGTCTAATCTTATACGAAATTTGGAGATAGAATAATGCAGGAATAT
Source organism: Morpho achilles (assembly GCA_947086495.1). NCBI lineage: Eukaryota > Metazoa > Arthropoda > Insecta > Lepidoptera > Nymphalidae > Morpho > Morpho achilles. The sequence continues at coordinate 7,594,084 of CAMTZB010000022.1, read as the reverse complement.
TCATATTGACATGTATATGATACTAGGGAAACATTATAAAGTTACTTTTCTTACCTCAAATCTTTTTATCTGTGTATGAGTTTCATAATTCCATATATTTACGTCACCACCGTATAGCGAACAAAGTAGCCAGGGCTCCGTTGGGTGCTGATCCACACATTTGACGCGGTCAGACCTCGCAGTCAGCTTCCTCTTGATGTCCAATCTCAACGGCTTGCGAAACATTACGAACCAGGTTAATAATTTATGAATTGACACCAAATAAATTGCTTTACGACCATACAATCATGAGAAGCCGACATAAGAATGATGACATAGTACCAACAAATCATTAACTACGTGGCTTAAAGTTTGCCTACACATAAATATAGTTATTGAAACTTTTATACATCAGTCGATACTTAAATGGAGTTATTCTTACCATTTTTAACAGTTAAAACATGAAATATTGTCATGCAAAGCCTGTGAAACCGTGGATGTTTGACAGGCTGGGTGGACGTGTCACTTAATTTTTTTTGAGATGTCAAACAACTCGGATATGCATACTGAATAACTCTAACCTGTAACCATCTGTAACTGCTATGGATTATCTGCATTACAATTTTTCATTAATAATTTTACCTATTCATTATTTGCTGTAAAAGCCATAAATTAAGATAATAATAATAATTCATTATTTGAGCTTATAATATTATAGCGTAGCTTTTTCAATAAAGCATTGTAACTATAATTTGAGTGTCCCATATATTTGTTTATTTGTTTATTTATACCTCATAATTAATCGGCAAAAGTAAAAGGTCTATCGGAAAAGTTCACATAATATCAGTTAACCTGTGTATATGTGTGTCTTACATCAAAGTTATTGAAAACTTTGAAAATGAAATTAAAAAAGAGAATAAACTAATTTTTATTCATGATATCGTTCCCTATGTAAACTAATTGTATAACTGTATATGGTATAATAACTACTGAAGTTTAAATATCTAACTCTAAGTTTCTTTTGAAAATACATTGATTCCCTAGGAGATAGGAAAATGTTACCCTTGAACTTTGACATAAAATCATTTCACTAATTAATGATTTGTTAATAATTTTAAAAATATTTTATGTACATTTTATTAAGGTTATAGCGATTAGGTCATATTAATAACATAGTAATACAAAATGAACTTGTGCATTAAATGACTGTTCAATATATTATGCCTGTACTTCACTATAGGCGATGATCGTTGATCATCTATAATGATTTCATATTATATGAGTTATTTACTTTCAATTGTATGTCAATATGATATAGTCAAAAGTGTTACAGTGTTATTACAATATCACCACGACCGGCATTGCCTCTGCGGCAGGTGTTTTTTTTTTCGAATTTGACTAATGCTGTTAGCCATAATGGCTTTGACAGCGTCACCGATAAGACGGGCGAGCGCAGAAGCATCACCGGGGGTTGAAGAGCTAGGAGAGTGGGTCTCGAAAGAGGCCCGCAGCATCCTGATCGTCAGGGTCGTATAGAACGCTCCTAGGGCGCCTATAGTTTTTAGCTCTAAACTTATTGTCATAGCATCAGTATTGGACCATTTAAGCAATGAGCGGGTTCGGATGTGCCTCTGCCTTTTCAAAATATTTCTTCAAGAAACATTTGAATAGGTTGGCTATGGAGGGGAGACCTAGATCTCTATGTAGGTCCACGTTTCGCATGTACCATGGACAACCGGAGGCTATACGCGTGAATTTGTTTTGCAAACGCTGCAAAACGTTTAATCGGTAAGGGCGTACATGCACGAACGTGACGCACGCATAGGACATTATCGGTCTTATGCACGCTTTGTAAAGCGTCACTTTGTTACGAAGTGACATTTTACTCTTCTTGCATAACATCGGATACAGACAACCCAGCACATACACTGCCCTGTTACGGACTGCGCGTATGTGTTTGGCGAAAGAGAGGGTAGGTTGGAGGATTACCCCGAGGTATTTGATCTCTTCCTGCCACTGTATGTCCCTGTTGTGTATTGTTATACACTTCTGGGGGTGAGGGGACCGAGCGCCTGGCTTGTTAAAGAACATGGCCGTACTCTTATCTGGATTAATGGCTATTCTCCATTGAGCAAACCACCGCTCGAGGTTGTTTACTTCTGCCTGGAGACGACTAACTATTAGGTCTTTTTTATTCAAAGACGTGAAGAGGGCAGCGTATAGGGCTAACGACGAAACCATTTTGTTGTGGGGGATGTCGCTCGTGTAGAGCGAATAGAGGTATGGTGCGAGCACCGAACTTTGGGGAACTCCAGCACGAATCGGTCGACTTATAGGGCGATAGCTATCTGGGCGGTTACGGGGTTTACCCGGTTTGTGAATACCTATGATTATTGCTTCCTTCCACTCATCGGGGAAGCAACAACATGACAGGAGGGCATTGAAGATCAAGCGGCAGGTGTGTGAGTAGTCCGTTTTAACTTAACTATGATTAGGGGTGTGACAAAAAATAATCAATTTTTATTTCAATCAATTATTATCATCGAGTAGTATAATTTTTATTTTATCGTTATTATCGAGTAAAAAAATTGATTTTATTAAATACCTTCCTTTCTTTCTCTTTTTACTTTTTTTTAAAGATATGCATTGTTGGATGAAACCAATGTAGCCAAACAAAACATTTTTTATTTGAATTCTGCAAACAGCACATCTGCTATTATTTATTTATTTTATTTCTTTATTGTCCATATTGTTAGAAAAGAGAAATAAAAAGTAAGATAGCAAATGTATAAAGACGGACCTATTATTGAAAGGGATGTATTCTAGTCAACCTGAATAAGAGAAGGGAAAGAACAGGAAGTGAAAAATATATCCAGTTTAATTAGTTGTTACTTTAATTAATTATGAAGATTAAAAAAGGCAATTTTATAAATAGTCAGAAAAAACGATTAATTTATAATCGATTTTTTGTGTCGAGTTATTAATTTTTACGAATCGATTATGAATCGTTTTATTACAAATAATTTAAAAGGAGAAAAATCGATTATTTTTCCACTCTAAGTTACATTCCTAACTGTGACTGGTTTGTTGAAATTATTTCGCACAATTCGCATTACGGCTTTGCACGAAATGAAACGTTACATATATGACATAGACGATATAAATCAATTTATTTGTGTAGTCCAGCGATCATAGAAATTTCCATAATAAATTATGAATATAACAGGTATACGCAACTTGGCCGCATTAAGTGATGTGTCAATTATGATAAATGCTAAATCTACTGAAACTTTTTATAGCTACTAATTTGCAAACGACGGCGTGATTGTGGAAAAATTGATTAATTTAATTTTGACTACAATTGATTGTTAAATTATTGCAGGTCAAAATGTTACAATTGCGATTGAGTGATGGAATAAGGACAAGCTAGACAACTAGGTATTTAGAACGTATTTTTAGATTGTTTAACAGCTACATTAATATCAATTTTACAACTTAGTTTGGCAGACACATTTTTCTATTATGCTTAAATTAAATTTTCAGCAAGTTTGTGCAAACAAAAGTTCAGTTGTTCTAACCTATATTATTTTTAAGAGAATGTACAATATTTATTTGTTTTTGGAAATGTTTTTAGTAACAAATAAAAATAATAATTTAAGTTTAGAAGTATAGTATAGTATAAAGTAGGTTTTAATTAAAAAGTTTTTTATATCATCGTAATAATATTAAATACTAATAATACATTTTAAAAAATTGGCTATAAGTAGAAATTTAATTTATAGTAATTATGGTAAATATAATATATAACTATTATAGATAGTCAAGTTTCTATACAAATGAGATTACTATATATTAGTGTATATGTATATGTATTTAATAGAAAATTAGTATAGACTAGTATAGAAAAGAATAGTTGCTTATTATTATGACTTATTACATGTTGGGTGAAATTAATAAAATTACATTAACACTATGTAGCTTTTGTTAAATATTGTTTAAAACAAAATATACCCAATTTTTCAAATTATAATATAATAAAATAAATAAATATTATAATATAATAATTCTATAGTTTATTTTGGTCATATGTTTATCGAGTGATTTATTTTTATATAATTATATATAATATAAAAATTGACTTTTATATGATATATAATTATACAAAAATATATTTGAAATTATATAGGTGTAGCATTGGAATGCACACCCAAAATTTAAAAGAATATAAAGTTGATTATATATATACAAAAAATTAAAAAAGGTGTATCACCTATTTCAAAAATGCCACTATAGTATGGTTATTGTATTAGTCACTATATTTTCTTAAAAAATTAGTGTACTTTATTTCTAAATAGAATTTATCAGTGCCTGTAATAATAGGACATGTGAACTCTAAATTTGTTTCATATCTCTGATAAGTCAAGACCCAATAAAAAAATGTTTTGAGTCAATTGAAAGAAGATATAATGTATGTTGATAGGGTTTTTGGTTCATGTTTCACTTAATGTTATATAAAATAGTTTCCTGGTAAAATTATTAGGCTATACCTCACCTGTGTCAATATAAAGTTCATTATACTGCAACCCATTTAATTGGCAAGTTACTTTACTGGAATGTCGCAATCACAATTTTAAATTTAGTATTATCGAAAACAAAGTTTCACAATACCTTGTTAAAATGACCACTGATTCAAATTTCTCAATACAGAAAGTTATATATTGTTTTTTCACAAATTGTATAAGCAATTGAAGTGTCATGTATTTGAAAAGAAAAATTATTTTAATATACTCGATTGAAATTCCTACTCTTATTATTTATAAAGCATATTGTCTAATTTTCCAAAGAGAATAGAACATGGAAATATTTTGTAATTACTTTATGGACTTTGTAAGAGGCCATAAAATAATTAGTGTGGTTGACTATATGGACTATATCTTACCAACATCCATCATAATCATTTCATGCTTTGATCAATTACAAAAAAATGTTGCCTATAGTTGCATTATTATATTTTATTTTTATTATTATATTTTATTTTTTTATACATTTTATCAAGCTAAACTATTTTAGAAGTCAATGCATGCTTACTTGGTGCTACTGAAATTGTATATATAAAAAGTAATACAAATAAAAACAGATTATGATATGCACTTAAATAAATTAGATTCAATTTAATACAATACAATTTTTGAGATAAAAATTAACAGGCCATATAGGCAGATTATTTTCTTTTTTTTTTTAAGTATTTCAATTATACTATTTATGATGCATGTGTGATTTTTAGTCATATTAAAGACTGCTATTATTTTACAATTTTTTTAGGAAGATATTCAAAATGGTCAAATTATTATATTTGTTTCTTAAATTAGTGCCCTGTGATTTTCGGGTTAAGAAGTAAATGTGCTGCAATTTTTTTCTTATTTTGGGGTTTTTTTTTGTGTCTTTGACTGGTTTGTGATTTAGATAGACAGGTGGGGTTGGTGTTAAAAAAATGCACTCCATAGTTTTACATATTTAGTTCATTATATTATCTGTAGTCCATTTTCCTTGCATTCACTTGTATACTATATGTTTTGCTGCTTATGAGCGAAAGATTATTTAAAAAAAACCCAAAAAAAAAAAACAAGTACTATGTGATAATTATTTGCACTTGCATAATTAAATGTCGCTTATTTTTATTTGCATTGCAATAAAATAAAATGTAATAAATTTTTTTTAGGAACAATGTTGCAGACTGGGATTTTGCTTGATAATGTTATTAAAGGTGATTTAAAAAAAATTAAGGATTTTTTCGCATTAGACTCTCACTGCAAGCTTTTTTAAAACTTTCCTATGATTTTTGTAGAATAACATTAATTCTCAACGAATGTTTTCGATGTTTTTGCTATAATGCAACACCACGTCATGTCATTCATAGAATATACTAGGATATAGCCATTATCATCATGAAAATAGTAGATTTCAATTTTACATACTAAACAATGTCTTACCTTAAAATTCTTCTCTAGCCATTTTTAAAGTTGTATCAGTAAAATGGGGGTATATACAGGTTTTTTTTAGTATACAAGTTACCACAAAAAAATATGGCTCAAAGTGCTAATTTAGCCATATTCCATTGGTGGTCAAAAGTGTCAGAGATGAAAAGCATAGATTACCCATTCTGCTCAATTTCAGATTAATAGATTACCCATATTCTAGTAATTTTAGACATGTCTCCCCATGGTTTTTCTATCACAGAAAAGTGCACGATAAATCATAAAATAAAAGTTTTTTTTTTAGAAGACCCTTAATATATTGTGTAATATCAGCTACAATAATGTATGAAATTGTTTAATAATAATTCAGTAGTGGGCTGAAGTTCTATATGCAAATAATTTCGTAGTTTAGTATTCTCGCTATAACATTTCTATACAATAAACGTTTTTACATCATTGCATCATTTTATTTCAAGCCATTTAAAAAATCGCGTCATCCGAAGAATAAAGTTACATTTTCCATGTATAAGCATAGAACATGTGACTTTATTCTTTGTATGGGGCGGAAGGTGCAAAAAATAGCGGACTGTATTGATACACCTATTACTTATGACACAAATTTAAAAACTTCAACATTATATCGTGTTAAGGCTATATCCTAATATATTCGATGTTCATTGTTTTCTGCTAAAATGTTTTTAGTTCTGTGTGATGTTTTTTTTTTCTATTTTAGTGACATAATCACAATCCACCATAGTTCCATTCTAGCAGATAAATAGTTGCTTTTTCAAGATGATGACGTCTGAAGAGTCTGACTCTCTAAGCACGATACCCTCGGATGGACATCCTGAAGATGCAACAGGTTCGTATGGCGTGCTTAATTTTTTTTTCTATCATGTAACATCATGCGTTATCATTCCATCAAAGCTTTTAATATCAAACTTTTTGCACTCATGAATTAATATTTAACTCAATGAAAAATTCTTTACAATTATCATCGTAAATTGTGAACGCTATATTCAAAATACTGCAAGGTTGGATCCAGAATGGGAGATGCAATGTTGGTATGGTAAGTAAAGGTAAGTAGTGTCTTCCACCGAGACGAACAAACGGCTGTATACAGGCTCTCTAATATCGCAAATATCCTATAAGGATACGCTTTTTTAAGACGAATAACAAACTATAGGTAGTGTCTAAGAGGATTATAATTAAAGAGGAATTCACTATTAAATCAGATACAATAGGAATTGCGAGTGATTTTAGTAGATTTGGCTTACGGTGAAGTCAAATTCAATAGAATATCTGTTTGCTTTTGCTTTAAAGGTTCTTTGGTTACATGTTTACCGTCAAAACCCTCGAAAATTCTGGACTAGGCGAAGACCTACGGATCTTAATAAAAAATCTACGTGTTAGTTAAGTTAATGCACTCAGTGCATAATTTTTAGAATTAGGCTTTACTGTGAAGAGTAACAAAATTACAAGTAACAAATGACGAGTACAAAAAGTAATAATTTTTTTAATGTAATCAGTGGTTAGAGATAATCTATGTAATGCTTTATATAGAGTGTACTACCCGCTTTCATGTAGGATTCATAATATGCATGCACTACAAACCACCAACAACAAAACACTGCTCTAGCACTGCACTAATTCACTAACACAATTTCAACTATCGTTTCGCTCCGTAAGTATCAGCAGGAGATAGAACACAAGCTCAAAGTAGAATATGGCATTTTACCTGTGTGAATAAGGTATTAAAACGGATAGTACACTACATTTAGCATTGCACAAATTTACTCTAATCATAGATTATAGTAAAATAATTCATTATTTTTTTAATCATAGTGCAATTAAATAAAAACGTTACTGCTTACTTTCAGTCGACGGTGAACCCCTAAGGTTCTAACATAAATGATTGTGCCATCTTTATAATATGATATAGGGAATAATGGATGTTAGTGTATTCCACTTTGTGCGTAGGGCATGCGTGGATATCAAAATAGGGAATGAAGTGGTAGAGAGAGATGTCGCACTCACCACGGTTATTTAATCCAAGGGATTTGTATTCTTGCCTGCTAGGGTATCTATTTTTTAGAACACGCGATATAAAGAAGATAAGATAGGTCATCTAAAATTGGGTGGTGGTATTAACAACATATGTCGCATCTGCTATCTGTTAATTACGCTTAAGATTAATTTTACAAAATATTTACAAAAATAAAGTGTTCTGATATGGGGTTCTCTTAGTTCAAAGTAGAAATCTTTCTAGGTACTATTGCTGCTCGTCGATACCGAGCCTGACCGCTTTCAGGCAAAGGAAACTTCTTCTGAGACCTATATCTCGTCTTCTGACGCAGAAGCCGACAACGGCGGTTTCGAGACTGTCGTTAGCAAAAACCAGAAGAGAAAGCTAGAGGATCCTAATATTTTCCCTCCTAAGACCGTTACCTCCATGGTTAAGACCGCTGTCCGAAATACTCAAAGCAAGGACTCACTCACACGGTTCTCCGATGACCGAAAACAACGAGAAAGTCCCACCCATTCTTCTTCTTCTTATAGCGGGCTGTTTTCCGCACTTAGTCGCTTTGTGGCGACCATTGTGCGTGAGGGTGAAAGGGGCTGGTTACTCCAACCAGCCAAGCTCCTTCCAGAAGCCGAGTATCCTATTCGGGACCCTCAAGGCTTCTTGCAACGTCCTCGGAGAGTCGAGGATGTTCGCCCGATGTTCTGCCACCTCCGTGCAATGTAGCATGGCGTGAGATGGCGTTTCCGGTTCCCTCATGCATCCCCTGCAAATTGGGCTGTCAGTTGCACCTATATAAAATAAGTGTTTGTTTAGCAGACAATGACCGGTGATAATGCTTATCATTCTTCGCAGATTGGGTCTGTTCATGCGGAGAAGACTGCTGGTCAAGCGGGGATTTAGGGAAGGCATTGCTTCCCTGGATTGCCTACAGTCAGTCCGGTTTGTCCAGATTGTATTGTGTGTTTCAATAGTCATCTCTCTTAGCCAAGATCTTAATAGGCTAAAGGGAAATGGCACAATAGGTTCGGGTCCCACAATCATGGTATTTGAGCCTTTTCTGGCTAGTTCGTCTGCTGCATCATTACCCAGTGAACCGCTATGACTTTTGATCCATTGGAGTACCACCTGGTTTTTTGTCGAGATAGTCTCCAAGATCTCATGGCACTCTTTTATCAGTCCTGATGTGACCCTTATATTTTTTAGGGACTGGAGTACCGCAGCACTATCTGAGAGGATCCTGATGCGACAGTTTGTTATTCCTCTACTTTTTACAGCTTGAGCTGCTCTAATTATGCCTATACATTCTGCTTGATATACAGAATTCAGGGGACCTAGAGCAGTCGATATTCTGATGTTAAGATCCTGAGAAAAGACACCAGCACCCGTGCCTGATCGCATCTTGGATCCATCCGTGTATATTCGTACTTCGGAGGTTCCGGAGTACTCTTTAGCATTTTCGTGAAGTTGTACTTTATAGTGCTTTGAGAATATGTATTCACGAGGTATTCGGTCACCCACAGCCATTACAAGAGGATGCTTTAGTATAACATCCTTTAGTACTGTTGAGTGTCTGATGGTTATATTGCCTTTCCACAGGTGCAGAGCTCTAAGCCTCAGTGCTGCTGCAGCTGCCTCCTCCTTTATAAGAAGGTGCAGAGGCGGTAAACCTAGTGCCACTTCAAGTGCCGCTGTTGGTGTCGATTTCATGCTCCCTGTTATGGCTAAACACGCCAGTCTCTGGAAGCTATTGAGAGTTGTCTGCACTGAGCTCAGCGTGGTTCTGGGCCACCATACTACTGAGCCGTATGTTATTATTGGTCTTATAACCGCAGTATATAACCACCTGATTATACTGGGTTTCAGACCCCACTTCTTCCCAAGAAGTCGCTTGCATTGCGCCAGCGATAGGCAAGCCTTCCTAAGTTTTTCGTCAATATGTTTTTGCCAATTCAGTTTATTGTCTAGTATTACGCCCAGGTATTTGACATTTGTTGAAAAGGTTAGTTCTGCGCCGAAGAGTTTTGGTGGTTTGGTAATGTTTAGCGATCTCTTGGCTGTGAATAATACCATTTCTGTCTTGTTTGGGTTAACAGCTAAGTGGTATTCATTGCACCAGTTTTCTATGATTCTCAGGGCACTCCGCATGATTTGACATAAAAGATTTTCACTCGTGCCATTTATAAGAATCACTATGTCGTCCGCATAGCCGACAGTAAAGTACCTACTGTTGTTTAACCTGCAAATCAGGTCATCCACCACAAGATTCCAGAGCAATGGAGAAAGGACGCCTCCTTGGGGGCATCCCATAGCTACCTTCGCTCTTATTGTCTTGTTAACAGTAATTTGTACCGCTCTGTATCTAAGCATGCTATCAATCCATCCGCAAAGGGTTTCATGAATGCCGTGCCTAGCCAGAGCTCGGCTTATGCTGTTAAATTTTGTTTTGTCAAAGGCTCCTTCGATATCGATGAAGACTCCTAGTGATGACTGTTTGTTTCCTAGAGCCGACTCTATCTTACCTACTACTCTGTGTAGAGCTGACTCTGTAGATTTGCCTGCGCTATATGCATGTTGATTAGAGTTAAGCGGTTTATTCGTCAGCACTACGTCTCTTATATACCTATCACAGAGCCTTTCCAAGGTTTTAAGTAGAAAAGAGCTCAAGCTGATAGGTCTGAATGATTTGGCTGCGGTATAATCGCTTTTCCCTGGTTTTGGCAAGAAGATGACTTTTACTTCCCTCCAATTCTTTGGTATATACCTGTGTGCTATGCAGGCCCTAAATATATCCGAAAGGAGGGGGGCTACTTCATCTGCGCCCCACTGCAACATTGCCGGGAATATATTGTCCAGGCCTGCTGCTTTGAATGGACGGAAGCAGTTTATGGCCCAATGTACTTTGACATTATTGACAATTTGATGAGCCAGCTGCCAATCTTCTGCTGTTGGTGTAAAGTGTAGCTCTTCCTCCCATTCCCTCTCTGTTGTAATATAACAGCCTGGGAAATGAGACTCCAGCAGAACATCACTTGTTTCTTTGTCAGACTTGGTGTAGGTATTATCGGCCTTTTTGAGCGACCCAATATATTGCTCCTGCCCTTTTTGCAGGATCTTATTCACCCTCGCGGCCGTGTTGTTAGACTCGATACTGCTACAAAATTTAATCCAGGCCTCGTTTTTACGGGCTCGTATTCTCTTTTTGTAGTGACTCTGAACCATTTTATACGATTCCCAGTCCATTTCTAGTCTGGTATTTTTAGCTCTGTTGAAAAGCTTTCTTAGCTTCTGTCTTAATCTGTCAAGTTCTGGACCCCACCAGAAATTTTTAGATTTAAAGACTTCTGCTTTTGAAAGAGGGCACGCCTTTTCTTGGCTGGTTTTCATGATGTTGGTTATATTGACCACGTTATGGTCTATGTTGTGCTTACTTGTGCCCATATCCTGCATGGAGATGTCTCTCAGGGATTCTGTGAGATATTTCTTAAATCGCTCTACGTTTGTCTTGCGGGGGTTACGTTTAGCAATTATCGCGTTTTCCTGAGCAACAAGTTGGATTTTGTAGCAAATGCGCCTGTGGTCTGAACATGCTACCTCGTCCGAGACATGCCAATCTGCAACTAGATTCGAGGCATTGTTAGAAGTCAAAGTCACATCTACTATGGTTTGATAACGGGTTGATACAAAGGTAGGTTCGTTACCAATGTTGGCGACGTCGAGATTATGGCTAAAGAGAAAAGACGTTAATTCCTCACCTCTTTTATTGTGGTTCTCGCACCCCCATAACGGATGATGCGCGTTGGTGTCTGCTGAGATTATTAGTCTGAGGTCGTTGGTGGCACAGTATTCTACCAGGTCTGCAAGCTCCCTCGACGGTATGTCCTCCTCGATAGGCATGTAGACCGATGCTAAGACTAGTGTCTCCAAGGTCTCCACCCCCTGAGTTCGAAGCCTGACTACAGTCAGGTCTCTGGAACAGAATTCGGTTAGGAGCACTGCCTGGTAGCAGTTTGGCATGTAAATACAAGTGCGTGGTTTATTAACGGAGGTTTTCAGCAAAAGCTTACCTGGTATGTTGCTGAGTCCGCATATCTTGTCCCCTCTTATCCACGGCTCTTGAATGAGGGCGATGGTTTTGGTGTTTACCTCCAGCCACCTGCGTAGTGTTGCAGCGGCCGTTTGATTGTGCTGGAGGTTGGTTTGTAAGAGGACGAGGTGTGTATTGTTATGGAGAGCGTAGGATGACATCCTCTCTCTCCGAACCTTCCTCGTCTGATGTATCCATCCTGCTTCCCATCGGCCACTCTTGATTTGGTACACGTGGCGATTTGTCGACCCCTAGAATCTGCATTCCAGACGTAGAGGGCACAGGTGAAGAGGTCCTTGGCGTTGCCACGGTGACAGAGGATGTTTGCGGGACAGGTCCACAGGTCTCCTCCCCCGCAGCAGAAGACATTGCAGGAGGAATGGTATTTGAGGGGGTCACGGCCCCTGTACTGCTGTTCAGCCGGACATAAATTGTGCCCAGCACGTACGATAGTCCGCGGCCACTAGCTCTCAATCTATCTGCGTCCGACTCTGGGATACCAAGCACCATAAATGTACCCTGTTTCCCGTCTGTCGTAGTAGACTCGCTCGAGCTGTACAACGACCAATCAGACACGCTGTATTTGGTGTTCTGACTAGCCAGTATTCGTTGTATAGTGCCAACACTCTTCTGGCTGCCAGGAACGAACAGCGTAGCCTTCACCTTTTTCGGTACATCCCTCTGAAGCATAACCTCTAGAGACGTACCTTCTTTTGGGGACTTAATACTTCTTATCACTTCCTTCAGCCAGACAAGGGACTGTTCATCACCACACCACATGAACAGTGCGCCGTCACGCAGAAACGCCTTGCCCCTGAAGGTTGGGAGGGGTACTATGAAGTTAGAGCAACTTTCAACCGCCTCGTAGATTTTGTTCTCAATGGACGATTGGAGTTGCTCCGCCTCGTCCCTGTTGAGCTCACGTAGAGGGCGCGTAACCACAGCCACGGCAAGATGCGACTCTATCGCCCTCGCGTAGCTGGAGGCAGCCCCATCCGGGTTAGTTCTTGCCCGTTTCGACTCACCCCTAGGGGATATCGTCTCGTTCGGTCTAGCCCTTTTAAAGCCGCCCTGCGGTTTCCCTCCGGTTTGTGATTTTGTTGTTGGGGCTGGGCCTAGCTGTTTTGTCTTTTTCCCACCCCTAACACCTCTTTTGGTTTTTCCCTGGTTCTGATCACATTTCCCGATCCCAATTTGTGTGCCAGGACGCTTGAACGTTACCGCAGGTTGGCCTTGTTGGGTAGTTTTACCCGTACCTACTCGCGCAGCAGACTTGCCTGCTTCAGTTGCTGAAGAACTGATCGCACAGTTGCCTTCCTTCGGACGCCGCACGTGCGTATCACGATTGGCACCCGTCGTCGGGTTCCGGGTACGACCAGACTCCGCCACATCCGCAGTCGGTCGCGCAGCAGACAGCAGGTTTTTAGCAACAGACATGCCTACTTCAGTTGCTGAAGAATTGGCCGCCCCTTCCCCTCCCTTCGGACGCCGCACGTGCATATCACGATTGGCACCCGTCGTCGGGTTCCGAGTACGACCAGACTCCGCCACATCCGTAGTCAGTCGTGCCGCAGGTGGTGAGTTGCCAACACTAGACCCCTCGGGTATACCTTGAACCGCGCCATTGTCGCGAGGTATGCCCTGTTTTAGGTTTGTGTTGGGCGCAATAGGCGCAGCGTGTGATCGCGCAGCCATAGACCTTCTTGCTTTCTTGCCAGGTCTCGATTTTTTCTTTCGATCCCCCGCAAGAGTGGTGTCACTTTCTAGTGGCCTCGGTTGTAAAGACCAAATGTTAGGTTTCGGGATGGGCGCCGATGGTATCGCCGCAGCCAGATCCCTGACGTTGATTGTGTCGGTGTTGTTGGTTCCCTGCTGCGTCCCGATATCCGCAGTGAGATTCTTGTTGCTTGTTGCTCTGATAATTTCTTCCATGTTTAGAGCTTGGTATTAATTCACCCTCACGGTTTCCCACCCGCCACGGAGCCCGCACATTTGGGGATGCTCCGGCACAAACTGCACGGAGTCACCAGGATTACCGTGAAGGTATAGCGGGCCAGAACGCGTTGCAGACGAGCCCGACATGGTGCGCAGTGATCACTTGGTTGCTGAGGACAGAGCACCCCGGCTCACCAGGAGTACCGCGCTCCACCGGCTGTCAGCCCCATCGTCCCACCCCACTCACCAGCGCCGAATACCACAGAGGTGGTTAGCCTCTGGGCTACCGTTTGGCTCTGAAGTCCGGACCAAAGAAGGCGTGTTGCGTCCAGCAGGCATCTGACCCGGCCCACTATTCGCTCAGCCCCCCAGGATTCCATTCTCCTGAGGTACGGCGTTCTACTGTGCACGGCAGACACAGGTGGACGCTATATCTATTACCACGACGCGCCCACTGATCGTGGCACAGGACGAGCAGCTCTTAGCCACAGCTAGCAAGAGACCCGCAGGCAAGCCACCAGTAAGTTACTAACTGTGTTTCCAGGATGCACCGGGGTTAAGGGTTGCACTCAAATAGGAGTTTTGAAGTCCACAAGGAAGACAACCTTCGACCCACACGTGGAGGTAGCTACTATCGCACCCCAGTCCCACCCATTATTTGGAAACTTCCTGGCGACGCCTATTGCCTAATATTGTAGCCCAGTCGATATTGTCCAGCTCCAGAACTGTCAGCATTAAGGTTTCACGATGACTAACCCGAACTTCGTGTCCTCATCCGTTGTCTTTCCGTCGAGATATACGGAATTGAAGAAAAGGCGACTTATGTCCCAAGAGCTCTTCGTTAGAGAGCATCGAATGTATCAACTAAGTACCAAAGTTTTCTATAAACTTTGCCTTTTTGTGTTAGGATTGTAGTCAAAATGAGTCAAAATGCTTTTCTACGTGTCATCTATATATTGATTGTCTGGGCTTTCGCCGTTCCCCTTTACTCCCACGGCCCGGCGGCTAAAATTTATTCCACATATAATTTATAGATGTATGTAGGCGTTACCTTGCGGAGATCTATAATACAAAAGTAATAATAAAATTATTATCTAAAATCGGCGATAAAGTAAAATAGAAAATATTAATAATGCTAAATGTAGAGTGAACAATCCGTTTTCATACCTGATACATACAGGATTCGTAAAAAAACCATACACAAACCTCCACCACCGCTATTCCACATATGTGGTGGCCAATGAAGAACACAGTACCATTAATAGTTTCGTGGAACATATGAAGCTTATTTATTGTATTTACGTATTCTTATTTACGGAAATATACTCTCAATATTAGTAAGAAAGTTGACAAATAATCCTAAAGACCACCTCTTTGAGCATCACAAAAACAGTCAGCGAGCGTCTCCAATTCCTTAGCTTAAGTTCACACTGCGAATACAACGACTGCTCATATCACAGCTCCGAGTACTCCGTGATACTCTCAAGGATTGTACTAAGACAATTTCAAATTCTTATTTGAACTACTAGACGATCTTCAAAACTTAATATTACTTAAAAACGCGCTATCAGTAGAGAACGTGACAATTATCCAACAGGAGAAAACCGAATACGCTTTTTGGACTACAGAAAGAGATTATATGAAAATTAACCTATTTCCACAACAACACACAAATCTCTAAAGGACAATGGGTAAACAGCCATCCATCACAACTTATACCGAATTTCCCTCCCGTGTTTAATGACGTCGGAAAGGTCGAATGCTTGGGAGATAACTTACAAGACCAACCTTCTCATAACCCAAGTAGAACCGAACTCCCCGAATTACTCAATACTCCAAAGTAGAAAAGCGGCGGATAATCTATCCGCAACGACTCCCAAAAGCGGGACGACTATTGAAAATAAGACCGTTCTATTAAAAACAACCTCCAAAAAAAAACACCATATCATAGTTCAATTTCCATTTGGGTATTGAAGTACATTTCTTAACAAATCGTCCATTCTAATACTAATTTTCAATGTTCAAAAAGGACCTTATAATAATCAAATAATGATTTCAAACAAGTTATACGTTATAGAAACACGCATACAAACGTTATACAAACACGCAGCTTCTTGTCTAGCGAAGACGACGTTTTCTCACCCCGGCCGATCAGAGAAGGGTGATGAATAAGACGTAATTTCTAATCACAATCATATTACCAGCTTTTCAGTATGGGTCGCATTAAATCAAATCAAATTATTCTCTTCACCTCTCCCAACTTCGACGATACTTCTGCGCTCGCCAGTCCCGACAAGTGACGCTGTAAAAGTAGTCACGACCAACAGAATATGATAAGTTCGAAAAAATTCTGTGATTTAATACTGTCTTTACAGTCTAGTAGATGTCACAATTATATTTATAAAAATTGTTACATTATAGATAAACTAGTGGCCTGCCCCTGGGTATAAAATATATAGCCCATGTCTTTCAGTGAAAAAAATTATTAAAATCGATCCAGTAGTTTTAATTTATTCATTACTGCCCGTGGCCCGTGGCCCGCAAGAGTTAAATTTGGAGAAAAACAATTCCCCTCTCCCTATACTAAGAAGATTTCCTGCTATCTTTGGAATATCTAAATTCATATACTACATATTTACTTATTTATTTCTACATTTTTCCCTATGAATTTTATTTTTACAATTAATTACAGAATGTCTTTACAACATTCACAGCTTCCTTGTCGTTAAAAAACTCTTGAAAGAGCGACATATAGCTGCTATATTCGAAGTGCTATAGGGCGAAGCGCGGCCTGCACACGGCATTTTAAATCTGTAATATCTCCGAAAATGTTCACTTTCATGTTTCAATTACATGCTGTAAACGGTCATATTGATCTATTATAAATCAACAATTTATTTAAGGTACTTAATTGGAAAAGGATTAATGCTGTATTGTATAAAAATTGCTTTGAACATAAGGCATTATTTTTCGTAAAAAGTAAATTACAAAAAATGCTATTGTGGGTTATCTATAAGAGATAGACATATACCATCGCGGACTTTGCTGTAAACCTTTTCAAGGTGTACAAATACTTAGTACATCATTTTGATAAATCTCGTAGGGTTTAGGTTGCGTTTGCTATGTAAGCGGAAAAAAATATAATTATTTACTACATCACATTAGAAACCTCAAAAATTACAGTATTTCTCTACTCGGTATTGAATGTTATAATACATATAAACCTTCCTCTTGAATCACTCTATCTATTAAAAAAAACCGCATCAAAATCTGCGTAGTTTTAAAGATTTAAGCATACATAGGGATATATGGACAAACAGAGAATGTGACTTTGTTTTATACTATGTAGTGATGT
The DNA here is from genome assembly GCA_947086495.1 of Morpho achilles. Classification (NCBI taxonomy): domain Eukaryota; kingdom Metazoa; phylum Arthropoda; class Insecta; order Lepidoptera; family Nymphalidae; genus Morpho; species Morpho achilles. The sequence continues at coordinate 7,576,730 of CAMTZB010000022.1, read as the reverse complement.
TAGACCGACAAATAGAGGTGTCAAGGGCGTTACTAAAAATGTATCTTTTTAGCCCCAAAATTACTAGCCTAGAGGAACTTTTCATGGATCAACAGTGTTGTGGGCGACAACAAATCGGTGACACAGCCTTGATCATACTGTACCCTTGTTGGAATTCCCACTAGTAACAGCTCTATATTCTTAAAGTACAACCCCCTTCAATTTTTGTCGTATATTAATCAAGCTGAAATTCAGTGTTAAAAAACCCTCAATTATGTTTTTCTGTTTTTTCATGTTCCCGAATGCAAAACGGATTTTTTTTCTCGAATATGTTAGCCCGGTATATAAGTTTCGATTTTGTCGATCGATTTCAATGAATTTTTTATTAATATTAGAACGATAGATTAGCGGTAAAAGCGTCGTAGACCAGACATTTGACCAGATTTTTGCATGTTATATTAGTATGGATAAATTTCAATGTTAGCAAACTCTAGTCGAATTATCTTTAGTACGGTAGTATTATTAACATTAATGTATTTTCATAGCATCAGGAACTGAAGAGGCTCCATCGTCTATGGTATCAAGTGAGGCGGAGTCGGATGGCAGTATATTATCAGAGGCACCTCGTCATGACGTGCCAGATGGCGGATTAACAAACATTAGTGAAACTAGTTCCACTGAGATGGCACTGAACACGCTCGATAAGTCGCTGGGTCCGATAGCCGACGTTCGTGCTGTAGGCAGTACTTTGGCGTCCTTGGTATCAACAAGAGGTGAGTCATTCTTCATTACATATAATCAAAATGTCCCCCACCGTGTCTATCTGTGCGTTTACCATATCTGAATCGAGTGTTAGATAATTTATAGAATTATGTGTTGATTTCTGTAGTTCCATAATACAAAAAATAATGAATTATTTTCGAGTCCGCGATTAGAGTAAATGTATGTGATGTGATGAAAGGAAGTATAAACTAGAAATCATTAAACATAATAATGTCAAATTAAGTAACGGATAGGTAAACTACCAGCTACGCGTGTTTGAAGGCAAAATAAATGGTGGTGGCTGACCAATTACTATATAACTCTGGTTGTTCGGATGGTCTAGAGATTTTAATGTGGATTTTATCGCCTAACGATTCTTCATAGTAGCAAAATAAGTAATTTTTTGTTTTAGACAAATACAAATAATGCTTCAACCGGAAATAATGCTTCAACCTCTAGTTTCTATTTCCTTGTTTGATTAACTTTGAGTTTGCTATCGTTGTCACTAAAGTTTAATTAAATTGTTGTCAGGCTCAATGTTGCCGTGGGGTCCTAATAAGGGCGCTGTTGTGCCAACATCTGATTCAGACCTTAGGCCGGGCGAGTTTGTGATGCGTCTTCTATTCACTGAGTTCACTGTGCAGGCGGAGAGGAAGATGGAAGCTGTGATGGCGGAGCCATTGGTATGTGCAACTGTATCTTAACTATTCCTTACATTTCCAGGAAATTATTTCACACTAATTTAGAATACTAATAAATTTTATTGCGAATTAAACTGTTGTCGAAATGTCATCGAAGTAAAAAAGCATTATTTAAGTGTTAAAAATGACCTGAATTTTTTTTTCCTTTGATACATTATTTAACTGAAAGTTAGACATGTAATTTTTGACATCAATATTCTAGACTCTTAAGCCCTCTTTTCAATGAGGACTTATAATCTACAGACTTTTCTTACCTCTTATAAGACAGTAATGATTAAATGTAACTAGTATTAAGAATTATATTTTTAAAAGAGCAATCGCCGAGTTTCTTGGTGGCTCTCCTCGGAAAGAACAGTTTTCTGAACCAGCAGTAGAGTTTACGATTCAAAAGCAATTGTTTACAAGTTTATTTGAATAAAAAAATATTGTGAATTTGAATTCTTATTACAGGAAAAAGCATTAAACAAGACACTCCAAAGGGGTGAAGATCCTCAGTTGGATCAAATACTGTCGGCATTCGGCACTGTTGCGGAACATTGCCTGCCGTCTCTACTGCGAGCTCTGTTCGGATGGCTGGAGAGACAAATGGCGGAATCACCCCAACTCAACGAACAAGCAAAGAAGCCACATCAAGATTTGCGAAACAAAAGGTTAGTCCAAATAAATAATATCTTTACTTCTTGGATTGTCGTTCAATATTCAATAGAAGCAAAACGTCAGCTAACACAAGGTATTATTAAAACTATAATTACAAATGTGGTTATAGACAAGACAGTGAGCATTCTATAGAATGCTCACTGTCTTGTATCTATGTAAGTAACTTATAAGATTAGTAACTTATAAGGAACAATATTGTTTCAGTATTATCTACATAGTTTCCGGTAGTGGTGCTGGTACAGAACAGGTTGAGCGCAGCTGCGAGGAGTTGCAAGCTGAACGGCGTGATCTTGCCGTGGAGTTCCTCTTCTGCCTCGCGCTCATTGAGGTGTTGAGGCAGCTACCGTTCCATCCAGGCCATGAGGACCTCGTGCAGTACATTGAAAATGTGGCCTTCAAACGGTTCAATTATAAAGAAGGGTTTGTTTTTTTTCCTTACTATATAATCTACATATCGTTATATGACAACGAAAGTTATGACCGTTGGAAGATTTTTTGCATGTTAGGAAGTTGCCAACTTGAAAAGCCTCCCCCGGACGGGTCTTTGCATCCATAAATCCATAAATAAATAAATAAATAATAAATCCTCAGTCATTTTAAGCCCTATGCTAAGACCCAGCCTTAACGGTTGGGTTTAAATTTTTTGAGTGTGAAGTAAAAGTAAAAAATTGTTTCATTCATAATAGATGTCGATAGAAGTACTCTTATAGACATCTGCAAGTCTATTATAATTAAATAATCAAAATCTAATTACTAATGTTACCTTAATTACTACAATATGCATTTAAGACAGTTTCTTCTACCTTAATCAATAGGCAATAATTTGTTTTGTAGTACAGTGATATTTGTACAATTTATGGGGATTCATTTAAATTTTATTATTATAGGTTACAATCGAACCCGAATGCGGCGAACGTACATATCATTGCGGATCTATATGCCGAAGTTATTGGTGTATTGGCACAATCACGATTTTCCTCCGTGAGAAAACGGTTTACTGCCGAATTAAAGGTAAAACTTAGTAATTAAGATTAATTATATTAATTTCTAATTACCTGTTGCCATTTATTCACAAATGCCCAAAACCTTAGAACTATAGCCCACTGTTTAATATTATTAATTAATATTTTTTATTAGCTACAACACACAAAACGCTTATTATTTAAAATTTCATACAAACGGTCAACTACTAGTACATGGTCAATTACTAGTGCCCTTACCTTATATGATTCTTCGTAAACGGAAAATGTGTTCTGTTTAACCTACAAACACTTCATGAAGTACGAATATATAAATGAGATGTACCATGAAAAAAAAGGCCCCTATAAAACGTAGATTTTAATATGAATAAAACGAAAATCCAAGATTGATAATAGTATATAAATACTTTATTTAAAAATATATAATTTAGATGAATTTTTGGATAGAAAATATGAAAAATTAATGTAGTGTAATGTAATGTACGCATTGTGTGTTGATTTGCACATTTGAAATGTATAGGTTATTAAGTTTTCGTCCCATTAACTCTATAGTGTAAAGTTTTTAGATTATTTTTACGTCACCAATTTTGTTCAAATAGTAGGAGAAATAGATCTTGGGTAAAAATATTTGATCTCAGCTTAAATCATAAAGATAACAATTCAGAATTCAATCAATTACCATGAAAATGAAACAAAGTTAGATCCGAAATGTTAGTGAAGAAGACTCAAAAAGTCATTAACGATACTACAGAGGTTGTCGTATTCTTGAACTTATGACGTATTGTTACAGGAGCTCAAAAGTCGCGAGCCATCGCCACACACCACACAAAGTATTATTTCCCTTTTAATGGGAATGAAGTTTTTCCGTGTTAAAATGGTACCCATAGAAGAGTTCGAGGCGTCATTTCAGTTTCTTCAGGAGTGCGCCCAATACTTTCTCGAAGTTAAAGACAAAGACATCCGTCACGCGTTAGCTGGCCTCTTCGTTGAAATTCTCGTGCCTGTTGCTGCGGTGAGAAATTATTATCTTCATAGAGGTTCCTTTAAGGTGGTTCCGAAGAATCCACATTGTTTCTTAAATAAATTTAGTTTTAGATCCACTTGCGGTCTAAAACTCTGCCCTGTTCGATACAAGGTCACTGTTCTCATACCTTGGGATACCAACGTCCCGAAGCGTCGGAGTAGCGACGGGTGGTTAACGTTCTTCGAAAGTCCCATCCATTATTTTGATTCTTCTACGGATCTCTTTATTTCTAACTTGTTTTATTTGGTTGCTACAGTGATTTAATTACTAGAAATTCAAAAAGAATCAAACATGTTGTTTACTTTGTATTTACATTTTACTCAAGCTATTTAATGATTGTCCTTTCGAATTGTTGTTAGAAAATTCGACAACTGCATTGTTTGGAAAGCAAAAGAAATAAGACATTTTTTATTATTTTAGATTTAGATATTATACAAATACAAGTTTTGAACTTAAACACGGGGTATTTTCTTGCAGACTGTAAAGAATGAGGTAAACGTACCTTGCCTGAAGAACTTCGTCGAAATGCTTTACAGCCACACATTGGACACAAGCACAAAGTCGAAGCATCGGCTCGCTCTTTTCCCACTAGTTACTTGTTTGCTCTGCGTCTCGCAGAAGCAGTTTTTCCTGGCTAACTGGCACTGCTTCTTGGCTATGTGCCTGTCACATCTGAAGAACAGGGACCCGAAAATGTGCAGAGTTGCTCTCGGTACGTACCTCTGGATATTAAATTTACGAGTCGTGTTTTTCATTTTATAACTAGTTTGTTCATTTTTCACTTCTTGTATACAGAATATACACGGATATGCGGTATATGCGTAATATTACAGGAACCCTAAAAATTTCCAACTTTTCAGCTTCATGTTTAGTTCTTAGTTTATTAAATTTATAGAATCAGTCTATGAAATTTCGTTCAAAGACGGTTCAGGGTTTTTATGATTGGACCGTGCAGAACTTATAATAAAATAGTGTTTACAAGTATATTTATTTATATTTACAGTTATAATTACATAAGTAATAGGAATATAGATAAATATATAATTAAAGTGTAAAGTGTGATCAATTGAGATTATACATAAATATTAGGTCACTAATACTATTATTATATTCGCTTTTAGAATCGCTATATCGTCTTCTCTGGGTGTACATGATAAGAATAAAATGCGAAAGCAACTCGGCGACGCAATCTCGTCTGCAAAGCATCGTAAACTCGCTGTTCCCAAAGGGCTCTAAGGGAGTCGTTCCGCGGGACACGCCCCTAAATATTTTCGTCAAAATAATACAATTCATCGCTCAAGAGAGACTGGATTTTGCCATGCGCGAGATAGTCTTCGATCTTCTGATGGTGGGGCGGCAAATTAAAATAATACTGACACCTGAGAGAATGTCAATTGGCCTCCGTGCCTTTTTAGTGGTGGCTGATAGCTTACAGCAAAAAGAAGGCGAACCGCCTATGCCAAGGACATCAGGAACACTGCCATCAGGAAACACGCTGAGAATCAAAAAGACTTTTCTCAATAAAATGCTGACGGATGAAACGGCTCGCTCTATAGGAATGAGTGCTTATTTTCCGTATGTCAGACGAATTCTAGTTGAAATTCTCAGAGCTTTGGACGCTCATTATGGGAGACCATTGATGCTTACAAATACACAGAATGTCACCAAAGAGCAAGAGATTAATACTGGAGAAAGAAAGCCGCGGATCGATTTATTCAGGACCTGTGTAGCAGCAATCCCTAGGTAAGAAATTGTTTTACTACTCTCATTTATAGCCTATCTCTGATAATGCTAATAATAACCTAATACTAATAAATCGAATCATGATTCGATTAAAGTTTTGTAAAAAAGGTACATTAATGAGATATAAAATTAATGATTATAAAGCATATTTACAAATTTCCAAATATGTATTTTTACTAGTTTAAATAACCAACAAAACTTAAATGACTTAAGTTATAATTAGATTAACTTGTGATTTTCGTAAGAAAGACATATGACGCTATGGTCAGACCATAACACCTTGTAATTAGGTGACGATTACTACCAATCACCTCCAACTGCTCTGCTTTAAGGTGATTTGTTAAAAATGGAATCTTTATATTCAGTTACATTTGAGCATAGGGTTAGAGTTTGTAATTAAAACTTTGCAGTTCTCATTTCTATGCAAAACTCGTATTATACACAAGACTTTAAAAGACTATTAAATTCTTACCTTATTTAGTATATTTTGATATCCTTGTTTTAGCTATATATCCCATTTCTTTGTTTACAGGCTTATACCAGAAGGCATGAGTCCAAACGAACTTGTCGATCTTTTGTGCCGTCTAACAGTACATATGGATGAAGAACTGAGAGGGCTCTCGTTTCAGAGCCTTCAAACGCTCATAGTAGACTTTCCTGAGTGGCGACAGGACGTACTTGCTGGATTTACACAATTCTTAGCTAAGGAAGTTCAGGTGAGTTAGAGGTCTTGCACTGCATTTAATGCCGATTTGACTTTCGCGTTGGGATGGCCTATGAATTCTCAACAGAATAAATTTTCTTATAAAGATCTGTCCCACAGTTACCGTGTTATCGTTGTTGAACTCGTGGTCTTATGCTCACGAGCACTTACTATCCAGCTATTGCTTCGAGCTTTTATTTAACAAATTTGGAATAAAATTGACTTCTTACCCAAACAGGACACATCTCCTCAATTGGTCGAACATGGTCTGCGAATGCTGTTACAATTAGTGACTAGTTGGAAGAACGGTGAGCCCACCACAACTGCGCCAGCTAAACCGGAAGCCCTGGCCCCAGTCATAAGGGGAGCTGAAGCCTTAGGTCTCGTCATGCTCTGTCAGTGCAAGGCGTATCCTCGGCGTCTTGCTGTCCACATCCTCAGGTAAAATTATTATAGTATAATAGTATTTATCTTTTTCTCTTCAAAAATAATATTGATGTTTCTCTACGTCAGTGATAAAATGAAAATCTTAGTAAATGTGTATTAAGTATATTTATTATTATTATTATAATCACAGTTTTGGATTGGAGTTTAGCAATATGTAGATTTTCTCTAATCAGGGATTTGTTTTGGAAAACTTCTTTATATAGAATTTTATTGATAATAAAACAGTGGGACCGTGTAACTATTATCTGGGCGTCACGGTTTCCATCACCATGTTACACATCAAGGAGTTTTTTTTTGTAAAAACTTATTTATCTAAATAGATATTTGAAATTTATTAAACGCTTATCGGTGAAGGAAAACATAGTAAGATTGTTTCTCTGGAGAATTCCTTGCATAGTTAACATTTAATAGAAAACAGCGAGGAGAACGGTTTACTCTACAATCGTAAATACATAACAGAACTATGCAGATAAATAAAGGAAATATTGAATTGCTAAAACAGTATGGGAGAACTCCCCGATCGGTCATGCAGCGACTTATATTGAAACTGAGAGATCTCCCCGCTCGGTCATGCAGCGACTTATATTGAACTTGGGATATCTCCCCAATCGGTCATGCAACAACTTACATTGAAACTGGGAGATCTTCCCGATCGGTCATGCAGCGACTTATATTGAACTTGGGATATCTCCCCAATCGGTCATGCAACAACTTACATTGAAACTGAGAGATCTCCCCGCTCGGTCATGCAGCGACTTATATTGAACTTGGGATATCTCCCCAATCGGTCATGCAACAACTTACATTGAAACTGGGAGATCTTCCCGATCGGTCATGCAGCGACTTATATTGAACTTGGGATATCTCCCCAATCGGTCATGCAACAACTTACATTGAAACTGAGAGATCTCCCCGCTCGGTCATGCAGCGACTTATATTGAACTTGGGATATCTCCCCAATCGGTCATGCAACAACTTACATTGAAACTGGGAGATCTTCCCGATCGGTCATGCAGCGACTTACATTGAGATTGGGAGATCGATCCGATCGATCGGTCAAGTGTTAAAACTGGCTTAGTGGTGCTCTAACCTTTACCTCCAAAAGTAGATATGGCTTATGCCCTACCGTGGGATAATGACCTTAGTTTGCTGTACTAATAATTTCAGGGAGACAAAATACCTGCTTGAAAGATTACAACTGACTCGTGACGAGCCGGCTCTGATAGACTCAGCGGATATCCACGTCCCGTACTTCACAGAGAAGTGTTTGCCGATGTTGCCTCCAACAGAGAAGCAGGCGGTCCTTGCTGCGACCCAGCCGGACCTCGTGTGGGTTGGTGAGCGAAGTCACGCTGTGTGGACAGCAGGTGAGTTGGGGTATGCTAGGAATAATAAATGAATTGCTTAGCAAATATCATGTATATTGTCTGTACTGGCTCGCTAGCGCAGTTGACAGTTACCCTGTTTTCAACTCTGTTGTATGTTGATTCTTTGAGTTTGAGTTTGGGTGTATATAATTATTTGTGTATTTAAAATAATATATGTATATATTTACCAATTGTCACCCATAACACAAATATTAAGTTACTTCTTTAGGGACGGCCCCAACGTTTTTTATGAAATTCAGCATGTAGGAAGGTTTGGGGGGGAAAAATCGATCTAGCTAGGTTTTTTAGGAAAAAATGTCGTTCTATCCCTTTTTTTAAGCACTAAAAAAAGTGCTATAATTTTATGAGAAAGCAAATGACAATCATGCTGTTAAATGCAGAGTAGGGTCAATCACTCAATAGGATAACGGATGTTCTCAAATTCTGAATACCAAATATCAATTCCAAATATAATCTTTTTTTAAATTCTTTCTGATTGTTTTATTTATTTAAAAAAAATACCGAGCAAGGCTCTGTCACCCAGGTACTAGGTATATAATTGCGCACAATATTATATTTTTGTCAATTCAAGTCTAATAATTATTTTAGGTGTTCAACACGATGAAACGTCTACAAAGAATAGTTGGAGCGGTAGTGCTACGAATGGTGCCGATCCTTGGGAGGTATGATAATAAATATTTAAACTGTTTTCGTTTTCATTAACATATATACACATGCTAGATATTTGAGTGCATAAAGAACACACATATCTAATTATCACTCTAAACTAACTAAATTTATATACCTAATCAACCTAAATAACTTTACCAATGCTGGTCAAAGGTATCAAGTACGTAGTGGTGTAAGAAATGTTAATACATTCAACTATTTCCGTATTCAGATAGTTCTGTTCGGTCTTCTGGAGCGAAATCGCGTGCCCGCACAATGTCCTGCGACTATCCTTCAGGCGTGGCCCATACTGCACGCCAGGATACACGCACTGTACACCATCATTGAACCTACGTAAGTATGTCCATATATGAAAGTATCTTTTGAACACATCGGTTCTTTGTACTATGTGTGTGTTGTTTAAACACTGTTAAAACAGAAAGCCTACTATACTGTTGAGGATTACTTGGAAGATAAGAATGTGTGGATATAGCTCGCTTAGACCTTGTACAAGACAGTAATGACTAAATGTAACTAGTCATAAGAATTATATTTTTAAAAGAGCAACCGCCGAGTTTCTTGCTGGCTCTTCTCGGTAGGAACAGCTTTCCGAACCAGCAGTAGAGTTGACGATTCAAAAGCACTTGTTTACAAGTTTATTTGAATAAAAAATATTTTGAATTTGAATTTGTGCCTCAGACAGTACAGTGTATGTGCAATGCAAGCAATTGTATATTTATTGATTATATATTGTATATTATATATACTTAAGTGTTTTGTTTTTTTTATTCATCCTAGTAATTCCATAATTATCACTAATATATTGTTTGTTTTATATCATCATGCTCCTGCTCTAAGTGGGGTCGGCACAACATGTTATGAACATGTTGTCATATGATTTGGCTACGTATAAATACGACCCGCTGCCTGCCTTCAACTTATCTTAGTCTCATTTTACGACACCTTCGGAGGAAAGAACCACCCTCTTTCTTACCGAGGTGTCGTAAAATATTCGTTCTATTCAACCGGATACCACACGGTGGGTCAACTCACCTTAGTCGCCTTTTACGACGTCTCGGTAAGAAAGTGGGTAGGCTATTCTACTCAGCCAGATACCACACGATATATTATTTGGATATCCTAAATATAATTAACTACTAGTACGTTTAGAGTTAAAATACCCGCAATCTTAAAAAAATGATAGTTAAGTGTATCTGCGTAAGTTGTAAAAATTTCATCAATATTGAACAAAAATACCTGATTAACATTGTTAACCTGGTTTTTTCTTATTTCAGACCAGTCAACGACAATCGTGCGTCACTCCTCTCACGTGGTCCCGCCTTACCTCGGAAACCTGAAAAGGAAAGAGACGGGTATATGCAAGTATGGAAGTACTATATGACGATGGCTTATTTGGTGGTACCAGCCATACCGAGTCCCATCATAAGATGCGCGAGCCCCGACTTGAGTCTGAGGTAAATAAATTATATGGGGCTTAAACACATAGGATAGAATAGATATATACTTTATTGTACACCATAATCCATACAAAAGAAAAATAGTTTGAATATAAAACATTTTTATATACATGATTAAGACACACAATGGGCGACCTTATCGCTAAAGAGCGATTTCTTCCAGGCAACCCAAGATTAAAAGACCAGGTAAAAATCACTAAAATTACATAATGATATTGTTACTATGTAAATTGAAAGCAGAGTGGTGCAAATATTTTGGGGTAAAATTTTTATTATATTGAATATTTCTAAAGTAATGACCACTGCACATGTAATACGCCGGTGTAATTTTAAAGATGAACTCAACAACTGTCGAAGCGATTTTCATGTGCTTTTCAGTAATCCATACTGATATATAAAGCTGAAGAGATTGATTGTTTGATTATGCTAATCTCAGGAACTACTGGACCAATTTGAAAAATTCTTTAAGTGTAAGATAGTCCATTTATCGAGGAAGGCTATAGGCTATATAACATCACGCTAAGATGAATATGAGAGGAGCAGCAAATAAAATATGTTGTGAAACTGGCAGAATTTAAAGATGCGTGCGCTAAATAAATAAACGTCGAAAGTTAATCAAAAATTTCCTATAATTAACTCACGATAACTACTTTTATGTTCAAAATTGGATTCGGAGAAATTTTTGATTTCTGATTTCCATGCGGGCGAACATGTTGGACAAAGTCAAATTGCGTCAGAGCTTTCATGAAAAAATCCGTTTAACCCATTTGAGTTATAAAAAACAATGTTTGGAACTTTTATTGGACAAAAAAGGTCCAGTAGTAATCCTTATCAACTTAAATACATAATTTTGCTTAACTATTTCATAAGCATTGTGTTAATCATTTTCTAGATTTATAGAATTAGGCGTTACTTTGCGGAGGGCCATACAAAAGTAATGGAAATTATTTGACAAAATTTATATATATTTATTAATATAATTTTATCATTATCGCAAAATAATGAACAATTCGCGCGAGAAGTAAAATGGATCTTAATATTTTTTTATAGTTACACAATCTTCTTCTTCTTTATCAACCGATGGACGTCCACTGCTGGACATAGGTCTCTTCACGGGATCTCCACCATACGCGATCTTGTGCCGCTTGGACCCAGCGGCTCCCCGTAACACAATGTTACATGTAAAATATTTGCAACACTCTGTTTATACAAAAAAAATGTTTTAGTCATTTAACTGAAAATAAGATTTTGGTGCTAACATACTACACACACACTAGTACACTAATACTTCTATATTTAGATACTCAACAATATTTTTATAAAGTTTCTTTAATCTAGACACTTCCAAATTTATTATAAATACTTATTTAGTGTATGGGATTAATTATAAATTGATATTTTTCAAATACCAATAAAATCTTGTATCTGTATTTTTGCATTATTAACAACAATTATTTGTAGTATTTTATTGTACCGAACAGACGTTTTTTTTTATGTCAATAACAATAGCATTTGGTTACAAAACGAATAGCATATCTTTTAATATTTTATTAACGCATATTAAACACGTCATACAGTTATAAACACATCCCATATTTATTATTTGGTTATCTATTTGGCCTTTTATCGATATAATATGTATTTTGAAATATTTTTTTATTACTATTAAGGTAATATGTACATTATTATTTTGCTGTCTATAATAAATTTAGTGCTATTGCGTTTACATTTAAAATAATATTCGCAGAATTGATTCTTATTTAATATCAATTGTCTAATGATCTATTATTATGTAGAAATATTATTTTAAAACAACTTCACGTAGATTTGTAATAGTATGCTCATTTTATTTTCGTAGTGGAATGGTTCTTTGTTATATTTACCAGAGTGTTGATATATCGTAATATTTATTAACGACATTTAATCAATTAACTATTGATAGTTTTTTATATATTAAAAATATATACAATTCAACTAAGAAATTGACGATATCATTGTTAACATACAATGACTTTATTTAGAAATAAATTAATATTTTCACGAAATCAGTGAGATAATTTAAATATAAAAAAGTTAATATACAGGTAACAGTATACAATATTTGTAACAAATGGAAAATGCTATGAAATAAAATCAGACAGCGTTTTTTTCTTAACGGAGAATGGTTAGGAATACTGGTTATAGGGGGCTGTCCACACAAAGTTTTTGAACATTTACTAATGATTTTATCTAGATTAACGCTATATGGACACCAAAATTATCGGCAATCGTGTCTGAAGTAAAATTGCAGTTTAAAATAGGTTGGTCCTTTGGCTTTGCTTTAACGATGTTAATTTGAACTAAAAGAAGATTTTAAATAAAAAAGAATTCTAAACATAATACATGATTGATTAGGGATGTCTAGGAATAACACATGATTGCTTACGGTAATGTAGGAAATAAATTTTAAAGATGTCATGGCCGTTCTAAGTGGGGTCGGTACAACATGTTATAAACATATTGTCACATGATTTTCTTTCGTATTTTACGACCGGCCGCCTGCTTGACGTATTACCTTAGTTGAATTTGACGACACCTCAGTAAGAAAGAGGGTAGTCTATTCTACTCAACCGGATACCACACGGTGGGTCAAGTTACCTCATTCGCCTTTTACGACACCTCGGTAAGGATTAGGATGGTCTATTCTACTCAGCCGGATACCACTTGGTGGGGTAACTTACATTAGTCGCCTTTTACGACACCTCTGCAAGGTATTAGAATGGTCTATTCCATTCAGCTGGATACCACACGGCGGTTCGACTTGCCTTAGTCGCCTCTTACGTCACCTCGGTAATTAGGTATTTGTGTTGTTACACAACGTGACTGCAACGTATGTTCGGTAGCACCGCCGAGGGCGAACGAGAACGCCCGGAGGGTTGGATCGCTCTGCCTCAACTCAGCAACTCCAGTGAGAGTCTCAACACACCCGGGGGTTTCTTCACGCTGCCCTTGAGCTATGCGCGCTCGCACAGGCATCACAAACGGACGAGGTGGCCCATTGTCGCTCGCTATGTGCACGTCGCATTTGATACTCTCATTGTGGTCCGTTTTGTCGTTTCCATCACGCTACGTTTCTCGAATCTCTGCCGACTGTAAATTATACAACTATATTTTAATGGGTCATGCGTTCGTGCTTTTATTTTACATTATTTTGTTTACGGTTAAAACAACTTTTTTTGGGTAAGAAACGAAATGTTGCGTTAACAGTAAATTGACGTTAGGAAAATGATATTCTAAATTTAACTTTAAAGGATTACAGCTATTGAATTAATTATTAAATGATTATTGAACTCCATTTAAAATACTCAAAGCGGATAATTTTTTTATGTTTAAGTCTCATTCTTCAATGTGACAAAGCTATCAATGTTAACAAACATTATGATTTTTTAAATTAAATTCGAATTAGTGCTGTTCTGAGCGAAGAAATATCATTACAAACTTTGGAAGCGTATAAGATAATGCAGATTCTCCTCCTCCTCCTTGCGTCGATGTCCTCAATGCTGAGGGTCCTGACCCCTTACACGGATTAATTTGTCACAGACAATGTTGCGCCAACGGTTTCGGTTCCTCGCAACGTGGATGGTTTCATGCATCTGGCTGTCGAGAGAGAATGTAGATTCTAGTCACCTTTGTGACCAATTGTGATAAATTTTAATAGATGAAAGTCAAACATTTTTGCAATGATTAACTAATGTTATTTGATTATTAAAATATAGTTACCTTTGTCTACCAACGCTTTTGTTTTTGATAAAAATTTATTTGACGTTTCTGAAATACTTGTGTGGTACAATTCAGTGTTTATAGTGTTGTACAATATTCAAAATTAATCTCCTCTCTTAACATTTTTTTACGAAGATTCTACCAACTGCATCGCCTTCTCATATCAGTGTTTCAAATAAATTCTTGCAGTATTGACCAACAGTAATTTTGATGTATGGTAACCATTTTAAGTATGATTAAACATCAGCTAGATGAACATAAGTAAAAGCGATTTTCATCTTTTTTATCTTTAAGAGGTAATTAATCTCTTCTTTCTGTTCTGTGTAACATTTTGTCACAGTCTTATTAAATTATAACAGAAATCTCATATAACACATTATAAGACGATAGCGAAATTATTATATTACAATTAATTGCGAATGGAAACGACAAATCATTTCATTTCTCGTCTTCGATTACTATCACAGTGGTCTTTAGAATAATGGATCTGAAGCCCACGGTAAATTGTCTTTTTCATTGACCATTATCACGCAAGGTTTCGAGCACATCTACTGTATTGGGACAGTAATAAAAATAATTCATTGACTTACATTCGTAAATTACAAACATTTACCCGACTACTGCGTGCTTATATTTCATTGTTTTATGTACTTATGTATATAACACTTTAGAGCAGTTTGGTTTCAAATTGCTTGCCTATTTCTAATATTATCCATTCTGTATCAAACGGTACCATACATAATATTTTTTTATTTTTGTAACAATAATTATTATGGCCCAATCATCCGCAGTTGGGTTCATCATATTTGTTAATTTAAAATGCTACGATATAAATAAATGTGTGACGCGTTTCGTTCATCCGTACAGTCATTTTAGCTTCATATTGTTTGTCCATTTGTGTGCAATGTTTTCTCCTTGTCCTAAATATATATTTTTTGGTTGCTGTAGAAAATGAACAAACATAAAGAAATGCAGGTAAAACTCTATAAAGGGTTATATATAAAATACTAAATAAAGGTTTATCAAGTTCAAATTTCAAGTGTAGAATTTATCTATACTTAGCGTATTATGTCTCAATCATTTTGTTAATGAAAGTGCGTCCTATGCGTCTGCACTTTTATTAAGTTTGACTGTGAAAATAATATAATTAACGAAATCACTTTCATCATTGTGATACGTATTACAAATATATAAAATTAGGAATTTTAAATCTGTCAAGTTTTAAGAGTCTTGGATTCATAAAACAAAATATTTTAAAAAAAATTCTTAAGATGTCAAAGGGTATTCGAATTATGTGCCAGTTTCGTAGCTTTAATCATCATCATTTTCCTGCCCTTATCCCACTCTAAGTGGGGTCGGCACAACATGTTATAAACATGCTGTCACATGATTTGGCTGCATTTTTACGACCGGCCGCCTGCCTGACGTCAACTTACCTCTGTCGTATTGGACGACACCTCGGTAAGAAAGAGGGTGGTCTATTCTACTAAACCGGATACCACACGGTGAGTCAATTTACCTTAGTCGCCTTTTACGACACCTCGGTAAGAAATGAGGTTGGTCTATTCTACTCAGCCGGATACCACTCGGCGGGTCGACTTACCATAGTCGCCTTTTACGACACCTCGGTAAGAAATGAGGGTGGTACTATTCTACTCAGCCGGATACCGCACGGCGGAGTTTCGTAGCTTTAATATTACAGTGATATAATAGCTATGATATGATATATTAATACGCATCTGTGTATTGTAGATCTAATTATAATTACTTGAACAATTTTCTAAATGTTATTGAATCGAATAGTTACATTATTTTGGGTTGCCTAAAAATATGTTATTTTCTTCTCTCTTTCTAAAATATGTTATCCCAAATCTGATTAATTTTTTATTTAAATGTTATTTCTATTTTTTGGTTTAAATTGCCTTGATTTATCTAAAATTTATGAACATTGTGGTATTGTATTTTTAGTTTTAATACGCGGTTTATAATATTTTATCCTTAATATTTGTAGCCGATTTGTTATTTAACTGCCTTGAATAAAAATAAGCCTTCAATATTACTTTAGACAGTTTGCTTAGTAGGCTTATCTTACAAATACACAAGACTAATTGTGATTGCATTTGTTTCGTGTTATTCTCCAAAAAATATATGTTGGTTTTTTAAAATGGCAAACTTAATAATAAATTTCCATATATCTTAATAATAACCTAAAATTTTACATCATAGTATACTCGGAATTGAACATTTATATTATTTTATTTACTATTGGAAGCATAAAATAATATAATTAGAATATTAAAGGAACTAATATGTGTGCTCATTTCGTTTACGATTTACAAAATATAAAATTGATAACTTTATTTAATCGTTGAATTAAATTAGACTAAACATTATGTTAATTTATACCGCTTTTCGTTTTTGTTAGTAGAAATATAAAGGAAATGTATATGAAATGATTAAAATTTTTCAACAAAACGGTGGTCCTAGTTTGTAGTTGCATAGGTGACAGATAGAGGTTTGTGAGTGAACATAGATAAGTTGTACATGTTCACGTGTTAATTTTTTTTCTTCCACAACGCCATGGAAAAAATTGTTTCTTCAAATCAAATTTATTCGATTCAATTTTATTAATAAACAGATATTTTTTTCTACTTAGTACCACACGAGTCTTGCAAGAAATTACTACTTTGTATAAAAAACATTTATTTGGCATTATTTTGTACAAAATAATTGATATCATTGCGCGTTGCTTTGCGAAGTTACTGAGTACTAAAATTTTTTTTTGTGCAGATTTTTATGTCAACAAAACAATAATTAACTATTTATTTTTTATTTTATCGCGTCTTATATACGCAAGTTGATTGTGTATTTTATGGTATTCCGAGATATTGAACGTGATTTTGATTTATTGTTTGATTTTGAATAGCGGCTATTCATAAAACTACAGTCAACGTTTCCTTATTTTGTGGAACGACCAGATCTTGTCGTTAGCTTTGTTACTGCGATATCCTTTGTCTTCGTATTTGTAAAATCGCTAAACTACGATAATTTGTAGACACTCTTAAACCCTGCTATAACTAACATTAAAATCTTGAACACCCGATGCTACGTGCTTCTATTCAACATATTGTTGTACCTATGTAACTACTCGTGCTTTATTTAGATTAGTTTCCTATTTAGAAAACATTTAGCTGTTTAATGTTACGCCTGAAGTGTAAGAATCTTTGTATCTTCAGGTGTAATTGTCTTTTTTTCGTTCACAACAAGAACGAATATATAATTTGTGTGATAATTAAGTTAAAGGCTTTTTTGTAGTTCACAGAGTCAGCTTCTAAAGCAATTTTTTTGCAATCGTCTCACGTTTCCGATGTCTCTCCATACTGACTACTTACCTAACTGAGCTGTAACAAAAAATATCTTTTTTGTAAATATTTTTTTATGCACATGTAATATATCACTTTGAGTTGTTTTTTATCATCGCTGGTGTGAAATTTTGTTAGTTCATCGCCGGACTCGTTGAGCGAGCGCAGCGGGGGCGAAGGGCGAGGTGCGTTGGCGTCGCCCGGATCGCTGCACAAGCTGGCGGTGCCTCTCGCTCGGTGTGAGGTACCAGAGGTACGGGACGCCGCCGTTTCTGCGTGCGGACATATCAACGCGGATGCACTAAAGTAAGCTATGACATAATTTATAGATGTAGTTACTTTGCGGAATACATTGCGCATTGCACAAAAGCAATGATAAGAAAATTTGATTTATAGTTAATGTACCGAACCGGCTATACTCACGTGTTATTCAATCTGGTTAGCCCGACTAGTTTCGAACCCATCCGGGGAACTCACTCACTTCATTAGCTCTTTACACGACGTTATCGCGGCGGGAACTGCGTACAGCAGCTCGCTGGGCGCGATTTATAGAATAACACGTGAGTATATATATATATATATATATACATTAAATATGAATACTACTCACAATAGTTTAAATTTAAAAATATGATTTGTTTGTTAAGAAAATTTATGTTAAGCTATAAGTAGAAAGCGAAATCCGTTAGCATACATATAAATGCGTGATAACTAATCACGCATGTATACTAATCACTGATTAGTAACAGCACAGACCACGACTGCCAGACTACACATGCTTACATTCATTACTACAATCTCAACGATCGTTTCGTCGCGTTTTGTGATGGACTCTATTCGTACGTTTACGAGACTAAAAACGATTCTTAAATGTAAAAACCTTTTATTTAAATATATTTTTCTTACAATATCGCTCTATCCGAAGAATAAAGTAAAAAATTTTATGCTTATACATTGGAGTTGTAACTTAATTTGATGAAAATTATTTTTTATACCCTTTTTGTGCAAACATGGGACGTACATTGTAATTTAAACGTAAAAGTGAAATCTTTTGACAAAAACAGTGTTCTTAATTTTTTTTAGCCATAATATATGGTAAAATCACTCTTATACAGCAATTAAATATTATCATAATACACTTAATACAAACACTTTTAATGAAATAATTGAAATATATTTTTGCTAAATTATCAATTAGCTTTATAAAATCAAAAACACTTTCTATCTGGATTTTGATGACATTAAACAATATTTATTTAATTATTATTTATTTTATTAAACTTAATTAATAAATAATTAAGAACGCGTTTTATTCGAAACGTAAATCACAGTCAAAATAAATATTATTGCAAGCTAGACCACTTACATATTATTTATAATACTAAAATGAATAAAAAAATTATAACGCGTTTAGTTTGAAACTTAAATCGCAGTCGAAATAAATGTTATTACAAGCTAGACCACTTACATAATCTTTGTACAATATTTAGTTTATCAAACATCTTGTTCAACACGTTTTCCTGTTTCTATTCAGTTATTTACCGCCCGGTAACGCGAAATGTAAACTTGGTTCTTATTTATAGTGTTATTTTTAGCTGTTTAATACGTCACAATTAGTAAGTTCTAATTTATACATTTGTTTTTGTTGATAAATATAAATGAATTAAAGAAAGAAAGCGTTTTAGAAATTATATATTGAGAACTGTTTAACTATTGTGTTAACTGTTTTAATTATACTTATACGGAATCATAGAGAGTCAAGGTCACCAAATAGGAGTCACTCATTATCTACGTAATCAAATCAGGTATGAGAAGACTCTTTATAGAACCAAAATTACCGATAGAGTTCAGTGTGACGTGAAGCTTAAAGGTCAATAGTTGAAGCACGTACTGCAACTATGTCCGTTAGTGGTCCTAAGGTAATGTAATGTATCACAACTTTACAGTAAACCCCATATGACTTGGACTGATGACCTTAAAAATGTCGCCCGGAATCGCACATAATTGTATGTTATGGAGATATTCCTGAATAGCCATGTAGTATCCGGCTTAGTAGGATAGTACCACCCTCATTTCTTACTGAGGTGTCGTAAAAGGCGACTAAGGTAAGTTGACCCGCCGTGTCTTATCCGGCTGAGTAGAATAGACCACCCTCATTTCTTACCGAGGTGTCGTAAAAGGCGACTAAGGTAAGTTGACCCACCATGTGGTATCCGGTTTAGTAGAATAGACCACCCTCCTTACCGAGGTGTCGTAAAATACGACTAAGGTAAGTTGACGTCAGGCAGTAGGCCGGTCGTAAACACGCAGCCAAATCATGTTATAGCATGTTTATGACATGTTGAGCTGACCCCACTTCGAGTGGGATAAGGACAGGAGGATATATATATTTAGATATTCCTAAAGCACCTTCTAATAAGGACTCGTTTATTTATTTATATTTACATATGTATATTACACCTCTGTCTGTCTATTCGTTGCGTTTTCACATGTAATCCGCAAGACATATGAGGGGATCAGAATCAAAAATAGCTAAATGCTAAAGTCACAATCAAATTCAGCTAATTTTAAATATTTGTATTACAGTTTGCAGGAAACGTAAAGATTGATATTACTTAAATTCACAGTGATTAAATCTGTGTTTTATTTTTTTTTATTTGTTGAAACTCCAAGGCTTTAACACATAAACCAAAATTTTTATTTTATACAAATTATTTTGGATATAGCTAGATTTGATTCTAACCCCCTCATATATTGACCAAATTTAAAACAATAGAAGCTTATATACCGTGTCACCTATACAAAAAAAATCCCATTGTTCCTTTGGCAATAGGATAAAATAATTATAGTATATAATTGGTTGTTCATGCAGAAGGATGTCATAAAATATTTAAGGAATGGGAAGTATTGATTAAGGATGTTCTTTGATTATCAGGGATTTGTTCGAGGAGCTAGTGCCGTTGTTGCGCGAAGCGGTGGATCGCAAACAAGAAAATATGCGAAGGCGTCGCCGTCGGGACGCGTTACGTCTCCACCTAAACAAGATGCTGCTCATCATTGCACAGAGAAAAACTTTTGCCACAAGGTAATATTCTAAATTAAAATTAAAATTATCTTTATTCAAGCATACTTGTCAACAAACTGGAACTCTTCAACTCTAATGCTGATTTCTTACGAGAGGAGTCATCAAGAAACGCGGCGGTTGCTCGTTCAAATTATAAATTTTTATATCTACTAAAAAGCTAAAGCTGTGATTGCACAGTGGTTACACCGTGCGCCTCTTTTGAGCAGGATTCACACGGATTCAAACCCCGGGCAGGTACCAATGAGTTTTTAATTAAAACTAATGTGTCTAATTGATAATTGCAATTTATCACACGCTTTTTGGTGAAGGAAAAGCGTGAGGAAACCTGCATATCTTTAGAAAATTATAGGAATATGTGTAACTTACCAATCCGCATTGGAGCAGCGTGGTAGGTCTTAGCGCCAATCCTTCACTCCAACAACGGAGAGAGGGCCTATGCCCAGCAGTGGGATAGTTACAGGCCGTATCTTTACTTTATAACTACTAATACTTTTCGTCAATATTAACTTGTGCAAGGTCGGTAGCTAGATCCACCCATTTTTATCATTTACGTAATCTTAATTAATGTAGTTGGCTTTCTTGGATGAAACTATTTTTAATAGTTAATATTAACTGCAGTAATGGCAAGGCAAGTAGTATAGAGGAATTTTATCATAGAATCACATACGAAAAACCCACATACGATTTATGTAGTTTTGTAAGGCGCAAAGCAGAATCTATGAAAGATTTTACCGATTCAATCTCTAGATCTCTTCAAGGAGAGCTGATTTGTTCCTGATTTGTTGTATTTGTTGTTGATATGAATGAGTGCGGTCCTTAATAACTTCTAGGATGTATATAAACTTTTATCTCCTGATACAATCTTTATATTCATTTACAGCGGTTTATATGTGTTGTTTTATTTTTACAGCTCTTACGCGTTAGAGGGCGGAGGCTTACACTCAAGTATAACGGAGTATCTGGACGGGGTGAGGCAATGTCTGGAAGTGGAGGGTGAAAAAGACGCGCCAGCGGCTCGAGAACAACGGCTCACGTTTGCCGATTTCGTGACAGAGCTCATCAAGAGCTTCCCGCGTAAGTGTGCCTTATAAAACATTAAGAAGTTCGTCCGAAATCTTAAAAAATTTCAGCGAGGGAATATATATTTTGTCAATGCAGAAAATAACAGACTGAAGATCTGCAAAAGTGAAGAGACCTGTCTATGTCCAGCATTTATAGTTTATTATGCTTTCTGATATTTTTTAGCTATTTCATGTGACCTAAAGATCGACGCCGAAAATATTAAAATTATTATTCTAGTTATTTTCTGAGTATCATTTTTATTTAAAACATTCATTTTGTTAGAATGTTTTGCGTAGGAACCTTCTTCTTATATATATATATATATATATATATATATATATATATATATATATATATATATATATATATATATATATATATATATATATATATATATATATATATATATATATATATATTTATAATTTGAATGACGCTGAAACAACGAACACTAGATGCCGCTGTTGTAGGTTAAAACAACTCACAATGAAAACGCGTAGAACTATTATTATTATTTCTCTTATTATTTTAACAAAGTACTGCTGCAATACATTTAAAAATTTTGTCCATTATAAAAAAAATATTGTTTATTAAAATATATAAAGGTATCCGCCGCAAGCGGGGCAAAGCACCGATGGTCAAAAAATATTCCTAACAATACGCAGCTTTTTAAGCAATACTCCTTTGTGCATCCTAAACTTGATTCTACAACCAAGGAAATAGCCTTTTCATATGTTAGTACAGAGTTTTTACGATAATAATAAGCGGAAATTTAGTTTTTTTTAGAGAAACATAATCGAATTGCTTCTATAACTAGTAAATCATGTATCCACTTTTGATGTTAATGATGATATCGATGCTTTTGGACAGTTGAAATGTACGGAACGCTTTTGAAACGCGAGCTCTGCAAGAGCTTATTCTGCTTGTTTGCGGGATGGTGCGGACCATTGGGGAAGCACCTTGGGACTCTTGTGCCGCAGTCACAGGCGCCCGAAATCGACGATCGTCTCAATTTGGCCGCTCTGAAGGTAATGCACGCAGATTATTACTTACAATCAGTATCATAGACTTCGTCTAACGATGATTAAATGTATGTAAATATGTATATATACTCTCGGCTGTCTAAACTCACATTACTAAGACGATTCCAAAGTTAACTTGAAATTGATATGACGTTGGTTGTATACATTTACTCCTAATTTACCGCAGAAAAAACAACCTATTGGGATAATCATATATTGAAATCAATATCGAACGAATATCGGGTAGAAGCATGGTCGCGTGTTATCCATTCTATCATAAATCTGAAAGTCTGTCAGTCTGTTAGGCATTCAAGGCTAACTCGCTATAGAAATGTTGGTGAAATTCGGTGCATTTAAAGCTTATATTTCGCCCTAAAATATCAGGTAAAAGAATTCCCATTTTTCCTCGGGGTCCACAGAAAAACACAGTGTGTATAATTGGGTATTTTAACATAAATGTTGACGCGAACGATTGGGCGGGCACAACTAGCTTTTCATAAATTTTCAGCTGATTTATTACAATACACAAATATAATTATTTAAAATGTATCTATCTTCAGCAATGAGCTGCAGTATCTCTTGAAAAATTAGGATAGATAGGTAGGTTAAAAACGTTATTATTCGTAAACAGCGTAAAATAGTACAGTATGGGTGATACTATAAGGTGTTAGAGGTATTTTAAACTTAAATTTGTCTCCGGGGATACAGATAGTTTAGTACAGTTTAGTTTGTTTGGTGCTTTAGGCAATGAGTGCGCTCGTCTGCTGCGGACCTTGTTTCGCACCGACAGCGCTTGCTGAAGATGGATCTCTATACCCTTGGCTAAGTGAAATGCTGTCATCTACAAACGATAAGGTAATTTTTATTTGTTTAATACATTTTTCATTTCGGTTTTATATTTATTTATTCAGGGCACCAAAAAGTTATCCGTAACAAAATGGGGCTTATATAGATTGTTGACCCACGTTTTGGTTACCCATAGAGGCGAAAAAAATTGTACAATAATTTACTTAAATAGTAATTTTCATAAGTACGCCTTAGGTTTAACTTTTTGTGCGTAATGTACAAAAACTCCACATTTATGATGGCAGCGAACGATCAAATTTACTTGATTAAAAGAAGTCACTGATTGACAACGTAGCTCAAAATATTATTAAAAGCACAATTCTTATTTCTATAGTAATATGCAAAAGATTTCCTTCTTATTCTTATATTTAATTTTGTCGTGACCGCGATTTTTCTGATATTATCTGGACAATCAAATAAAGGACACAAAATGGAGTCTGCAACAGTAAAGCTGGGATCGTAGTTTTCGGATGTCGATAAATCTTGTCTTGATCTCGACGTCGTTATAACTTGTCATATCAAATAGTAATAACATGTCGCCTTAATCCGATTTCCCGACCTTCGCGTCGTCCGACTTTCTGAGATGTACTGTTAACATTCGGGAACTCGAATGATTGCCTCACTTGCTCGACTTGACCGGTTTAAAAGCCGTTAAGGACTGTATATTATTTCGCAATACAAATAATCTCCGCTTCTTATTAATCATTCTAGCATGATCGCACTCGTTTTATGAATATATTTTTTTTTTCATTTTGCCCGAACTAACATATCCTTTTTGTGCGACTTAAAAGTTCCTCTGTCAGCACCTACAAAACAAAACCTGCGCTTTTTTGGTGAACCGTGAAATCTAGTTGCAGAGACTAACATATTGAGATCTTTTTATAATTAAGCCTTAAACGTTTACGCGCTACACAACCATATCAACAAATACGAGTAAAGTTATTTACAAGAACTTTGGATCGTCTTGGATGGTACCATAGTGACATCTTATCGTATCTTACTAATATTATAAATGCGAACGTTCGCGAGTATGGATGTTTGTTTTTAGTCTTTCCATTGAACCAATATCGATGAAATTTGGCTCGAATTTTCCTTATACACCAGAATAACGTATAGTCTATAGAAATTCTGTTGATTCTACAGAAATAGGATGACATTTAAAAGCCCCATCTATTATCTACCTATCACACAACATTCCACGCTAACGACGAGGGTAAAATCTAGTAACATATATTCTATTGGTCCTCAACTATGGCAGATATACGAGCTGGCTCGCGAGACGATAGTGCTCCTTCTAGACTGCAATCCAGATATCGGGCCCTTGTTGGATTGGACCGTTGACAAATGCTTTACTGGTCCCGAGCGTGTCGCGGACGGTTGCTTCATGGCTCTCGCAACGATATTTAGTGCCAGGTAAATTATGAATTTAATATCTTGTTTGTAATTTGTTTTTACTTTTACTTTCTTGTTCGTATTTTAGATTGTGGAATGGTAAAATTATGGTATAAGTTTCAATGTTACATCATCCACGATTTGGTAAGTACTAGGGTGCTTTTTTTGTTTACTGTGTAGATTACATAAAATTATAGTTTTCATCTGTAAGCGATGCGAATTATTTTTCTCGTAGAGATAATGATAATAAACGAGAAAAAGTAAACACCAACCAACCAAACTAAGAGCATCTAATAGTCGCATCGTGTTCAGACGAGAGAACTAGGCTAATCTTTAATACGCACAACTTTATAGCACCTATCTAGCTCGATTTCTACTAAAAAAAACATAAACAAATACACATTTGATTATTTCCGATTACGAGAAACATATGAAAAACAAGAATTGAACTCTTCCATCTATTTTATGCATACAATTGCAGACATTTGATACATTACACTATATTTACAATATACCATGTATTTTTAGTGAAGAAATACATCGTGAGGGAAATTGTGTCTTTGGAGAGTTCTTGGTAGACCAAGAACTCTCCAAAGACACAATTGCGAATTAGTAGGTTAGACATAGATGTCTAACCTACTAATCCGCATTTGTGCGTGTAGATTAGTTATTGATCAGTAGGATGTCACTATATTAAAAGACATAGCCCAATGAAAAGTTGAATTTGTGGTGGGCGTAGCAGATAGTTATAGAATGTATGGACGAAGGTATCGATGGATGGAAGGTATGGATGGAGTCTTAAGGTGCAGAAATGACGTCGCCGCACCGGCAAACTCAATATGGGTAGATAGACTAGCAGATTTGACTCAGTAAAGTACCTCAACCTCATAAAATTCGCGGAGAGTGGCGTGATCCAAGCGACATAAGATCGTATGGCGTAGAAGTTCCTATCTCCGACTTTGGACGTCTATTGGTTGAAAAGAGTGAGAAAAAAAGGTGTGGTATTTATTACTGTTTTTGTTTTACGGCTGGGTAAAACCTCACTCTTAACTGACTGTCTAAAGGCTGTTTTAGAGTTTGGACTGATGTTGTTGCTTCGAAATAGCATGGCAAGAATTAGGTTGGTTGGCAGTGTTTTGATTAGGTGATATAAGTGCCTTTATACGCAAGCTCTACCCAATGTCAACGTCAATACAAATGGTAAAATACCTAAGTATGTAATGTTTTTGATTGTTTTTGAAGAAAAAACTGTTTTTGTTTTTATATATGTTAGCTCTGTATATAAACTTTAATTGTACCAAATTTCATCCTTATATATCCAACAGATTAGGGTAACACAGAAACTTTGGATTTATAATATTAGAATAGATATTAGAAGGGTTGAAAAAGGTAATTTCAGTAGCTTATAGGAGACACGGAAGACGCGATGTTCCAATCAAATTGCGACAAAGAAAGCTATGTCGAACCAGCGAAATTTTTATGTATTATTGTTGATTTTGCGTACGCGATTAATTTATACTAAGCAGCGATCGCGAAATGTCAATGATACAAACGCCGCCTTAAACTCAGAGTACTGTAAGATTAGGTATAACCAACCCTCAGGAGAAACAGACAAAAACAAATTTATATGTGCTGTAATTATGTAAAACATACATTCATGTAACAATCAAACATGAAATATTACATAAAACATTTTTCGTTTCTTTCGTACCTACTCCCGATTATGATAATAATTTGCAAAAAAACAATGATTACCGTATTGTAATAAATATCCCATATAAATATTTTAAAAAAACACCCTACTAGGTGGACTGGAGACCCCAAAAAGGTCGAAGGCATCCGCTGCATCCAAGCGGCACAGGATCGTGTCGTGTGGAGATCCGTTGAAGAGACTTATGCCCACTAGTGGACTTTTATTGGTTAAAGAAGATTATATATTGTGTACAGTGAAAACAATGATGAAATTATCTTGAGGCAAAAATAAGGCAAATAAAAATTCGAAATATGTATAAGCTTGTGAATATGAAATAATAATTTTGATGTTTCATTTCAGGACATAATATTTTTTTGCTATACCGGGCTATTCGAATATGTTAGCATGTGCTAATGGAATACTCTTTTTTAATGCGACATGGCAAATATAAAAGTCATTCTAATAGGCCGGTATTCACTATTTATGTGTACTCCATTTAAATAAACACTAATCCCCTTTTTAACGCTTTTCAATCAAACAACCTTGCTCTTGCGAATTCCGCTATGTGCGTTCGAAGGGAGCACGAACTTACAGGTTCTTTCGTAATTTCATTGTCAATAACTACAACGAAATCATAAAGCGAAATCATAAATCTTAGGAAAACATTCTTTTTAGTACCTTGAAAAAAAGTAACGTTTATTACTTTGCTGCACTTATACCAACAAATAAATCGGCGCACGTGAAAGAAAGAAAGTAATGATAATATTATTTTGCAATAACCAACGATAAAAACTATTTGTAAGGCTAAATGTAAATTCCTTCAATTTAATGTAAATTCATTTATTATTAAGTATTATAAACCATCACTACCTCCACACTACACAGCACTGCACAATCCACTAACACGATCTTAACAATTGCGTTATTTTATATAATGGATATAAAATAACGCCTATTTCTATAGAATATGTAATGGAAGATGAAAAACTTTTGCATTTATAAAATGAATGACAGGGTGTTAAAATACCACGTACTTTAATGATGAAGTTATCTCAATAACATTTTGAATTTTCCGGTAACTTTAATATGTTAGTTTACTATTGTATTTATTGAGGCTATGTTAACGATTATTTATGGAGCGATTATTTATCAGCCAAAATGTATTTCGTGGATAGAATATATTTTAAAAGAAAGGATTATCAAAATAATAAGTTAAAAATATTAGAGAAAAACGACATCTACAGTTGAACTGACATACTAATTGGTTAAAGATACTAATGCTAAACCTTTTTTAAATTACGGACATACTATAATAAAGATAACATTTAGATTATATAGATAAGAGTATTAATCTCTTTTATAAATCGTAATTGTATATACGCAATCTAATACGCAAAAACCGTAATATCAAATTTGTTATACAACACCATCTACTGTCGGCCGAAGTGACTACACCTAGTTTATGGTTTGAACTTTATGGTAGTCTTAAGCTTACTGAAACATTTGCTTCTAAGCGCACTATGAGATGACGCTAGGCACTTATATAGAGGAAATTTAAACGAAGTTCGAAGCTCGAACGAGGAAAATCAGTTCAGCCTAATAAGGTCGCATCGCAACCTTATAGTATTATTTAAGTATTGAACTAAAAGCTTAATTGTAAACAGACCATAACAGGGGGTCAGGCGCTTACACTAAATGAAAAATATACAAAGTTATACAAATTTAGAATTATAAATAGTCCTATCTCTTAAAGTCAACTTCGTTTTTAAATATAATTTACACACACAATAAAAAAAAACTCTGATAGCCCAGCGATAAGACCGTACGAGTCTCTCGAGGAGTCACGGTGTCTAAGCCCAGACAGCCACCAATGAGTTTTCTGTTACAACTTGTGTCTAATTGATAATTGCAATTTATCAACAACAAGTCTTTCTGTCAAGGAAAGCATCGTGAGGAAACCTATATATCTCTTAAGGTTCTATTCTGTTCTAGGGTTATTTTGTTCTATTCTAGGGCTCTATTCTAGTTCTAATCTATTCTAAGGGTATGTGTAACCTACCGATCCCCATTAGAGCATCTTGGTCTACATCTTATATAGGTGGATAGGGGCTAAGCTTAAAAGTGACTCGTATTTCTATAATGAAATTATTTATATATTTCTAAATTCTATAAAAGTATATAATATGAGCGGATCACGAGAAAGCGCTAGGCGCTTATACATGACAAAAGTTTTATATTATTTACAAAATGTATACATACATATTATAAAACAAAGGTCGATTTTCTCAAGATCTTCTGATCGAATTTTTATACGGTTTTTACTAAAAGGTAGTGCAAATTTTCAAACTTTTACATAAGAAAACTAAAAATGTCCAGATTAACGCGCAGAAACTTTATGACACTCTAATTTCTACGCGGGCAGTTACTTATTCTATAAGGTAAGTTTCGTAGAGAAATTGTGCTGTGTAAGTTAAATAATATATTAAATCAAGTGGATGTATGGCTAGAGGAAGGCCGAAAAAAAGATGGTTCGATTGTGTGAAAAAATGATATGCATGTTAGAGGAGTGGCACCAGAGTTGAAGAATGATAGAGGAGAATGGAAAAAGAAGACATATTGTGCCGACCCCACTTAGAGTGGGATAAGGGTAGGAGAATAATTAAATCATTAGTTATAGACCAATCTCATTTCTTACCGAGGTGAGGTATACCAATAGAAAACAGGTCTACAAATATAAACCTATTTAAGATTTAATCTAAAATCAATATTGTTTAATTATCTATAACAAAGCCAAGCAAGACAAAGGACAAATTTTATTGAGGTTTTCTAGAAATAGCTTCAATAGATGCTAACTAGTATTCAAAGAAGCCCCATAAATTAATTTTCTTAAAAAGCTGCGTTAGAGGTCGATGTATTTGACATTCGATCCAGGAATAATAAATATGAAATCTATACGTATCAACCAACTTTGACTTGCCCGTTGGCGCAGTGGGTAGTGACCCTGCCTTCAGCTCCGCGGAGCGCGGGTCGATTCCCGCCGAGGGCCAATATTTTCTATAAATGAATTTGTTTTTCTTTGAGCCTGGGTGTATATTTGTATTTAAATATTTATTTAAAAAATATATAAGTATATAATCACCAGTTATCTGTCAACCATAACACAAGTATTAAGTTACTTTGGGGACGGACAACCGTGTAAGTGTCCCATATATTTATTATTTATTAAAAAACAACTATGCATCATAATAGGTTGAATTACCGGCAATTTTCCAGAAAAGTTATTGCGAACTTTAAAACTTTATTAAATTTATGCTATTAAGAATCCACTCAAAGCAAATCCTTGCGAAGCTGATTAAAAAATAGGTAAAATATGCTACAATAGTTGAATTTGAGATATACTTTTCAATCATCCTCTTTTTCAATGTGCAATTTATCTTTACACAAATAAAAACAGTTTTAGGTTGGTCTTATTCTGAGATTAATTGCCAAATCGGATGAATAGTTTAGAAATATACGCGATATACTCGTATTGCCGTAGTAAACCCACATCCAGATCAGTTTTAAAACAATGAATGAATTTATGTCTAGCGGCATATTTTTCGGTACTGAATATGAAGTCGCGTAGAATATATATATATATATATATATATATATATATATATATATATATATATATATATATATATATATATATATATATATATATATATATATATAAATATTTTATTTACAGCAAAAATGTACAAGTTATATCTATCTTATATTACTTACACGCTAGGACTATACAGATCATGCCCACGTGGAATGGTCCCAAGAATGCTGGCAGCGTTTCCGCGCTGAATCGCTAAGCTGATTCTTTGTGCGAAAAAGGAGCCAGCCCTCTTGTCACCTGAAGAGGCAATCAACCGAGGTGTTAAAACGGATAAAAATTTTTTTGCACTTTGACTCCATGGCCCTAGGGTCTCGACTGCAAACGGCACAAATATATATATATATATATATATATATATATATATATATATATATATATATATATATAGTTTTTCGAGCTAAAATTAAAATTAATTGCGCGAATAAATAAATGCCTTCGAATAAATTTTTAATTCAATTTTTAACTTAAATTTGATGTTTATATGGTATCTAACTTTACTAATCTTCTATCTTCTAATCTTCTAATCTATCTATGTAATAATAAAATTTATGTATAAAATAACATTGTTAGTAATTTTATTGGAAAAGAGATTTATTTTGAATATAAAAATGTACTTCATGTTTCGTAAAATATACCCATTACCATCCAAAATAACGATTGCAAAATAAAAATATTAAATTCATAACGAATTTAAAAGTATAACTTATTCAGACTATGTTGCAATGTTTATTACTCTGTTAGGAGTTTAAGTGGCGTTACGTAATACTTGGTTTAATAATTAATAAGATTACAATTAATAGTTAAAATAGGTAAAAATAAATACCTAAGTTCCAATTAAAATAATGCACATACATCTCTATGGGCTTCAAACAATAAATAAGTCATAGGTGATTTTCCATGTCCCTTTTAATTAAGACTAATTACTAAGTGTTTCGCTTAAACCAAGAATAATAGCACTATATATTTAATATTTAAATGAGTTAATCTTCTATGTGTATATTCAGCATGTAGGAGTTTTGGGAGGGAAAAATCGATCTAGCTAGGCTTTATTTAAAAAAAAAAACGTTTTATCCGTGTATTTGGGCATTATAAATATAAAACTCTATTTTTGCGGTGAATTGTCTAGTCCGCTTAGCTTATTCGGGGAACGGGTGGTTTTAAAAAATTAAAGTACCTAGGATCGAGACCCACCTACCCAATTTTTTTTACATTTATTTTATTTTTTTAAGTACAATATTTAAAATAAAACATAAAAGTTACTGAGCAAGGCTCGGTCAACCAGGTACTACTTACATATAATGACAATTTTTTAAGAGAGAAAAAAAATGTAATAAAAAGCGCTTAGTGTGGGAATCGAACCTTGGTTTCGAACTTCTTTTGATCCGCGCATTACAATTAGGCTGTCACAGCTTTGCATAACTGACTAACATAAATGACAGCTAAACGTAATTTTGTCTTTGGTTAAGTATGCTAAAAAAAATTTCAATTTTTTAAATAATAGTTAACCGTCACTACATAGTATTAAACAAAGTCGCTTTCACTGTTTGTCTTTATGCCCTGAACCTTACGATATTTATCAAAATAATGTGCTAAGTATTTATACACCTTGAAAAGGTCTACAGGAAACTCCGCGATGGTATATGTCTATCTCTTATGTATAACCCACAATAGCATTTTTTTTGACATTTTCTTTTTACGAATAATATTGTCTTATTTTCGAAGCAATTTTAAACAATACAGCATTAATCCCTATCCAATCAAGTACCTTAAATACATTGTTCATTTAATATAGATCAATATGTCCGTTTAAAGCATGTAATTTAAATGAACATTTTCGAAGATATTTCAGATTTAAAATGCAGGGCGATTGCGCGCTTCGCCCTATAGCATTTCGAATTTAGCTGCGATCGGACGGGTTTGTTTTTCACATGACCAAATTATATGTCGCTCTTTCAAGAGTAACCTCTAAAAAAAACATATTTGTATTGTGTAATGACAAGAAAGCTGTGAATGTTGTATATCAAGACATTCTGTAATTAATTTCCAAATAAAATACATAGGGAAAAGTAAAAGTAAATAAGTAAGAATGTAGTATGAATTTAGATATTCTAGAGATAGCAGGGAATCTTCACGGTACAGGGCAAGGGGATTTGTTTTACTCCCTAAATTTAACGCGTGCGGGCCACGGACAGTAATGAGTAAAACAAAACTACTGGATAGATTTTAATCATTTTTTTCACTGAGTGACATAGTCTATATATTTTATACCCGTGCGAAGCCGGAGCGGGCCACTAGTATATTTATATATATACACCCAAGATTAACTCATTTAAATATTAAAGATAATACGGGTGAAACTAGCGATTAAGAAACTAGAAATGGTTTTACTCACAATGTGTATGTAGTTCGTCGAGTCTACGCCACTAACCGAAACCTTTACGCGTCTAAAGAATGTACTCAAAGTTGTTGCATTTACTATCGATAGATACGTATTCCCGAGGGAATGATCTAAACGACGAACGGGAGGAGCTTTAAAGAGCCCTTCTGATGAAATGTCACAGAGCTGCTGATAGTGCTATTCAAAGATAAAATCTTCCTGAATATTATGTGGGTATATGTAGGTATATTACGTGTGGTATCCAGCTGAGCAGAATAGAACACCTTCATTTGTAAAAGTGTAAAAGGCGACTAAGGTAAGGTTGACATCAGGCAGCCGTCACGTAACTATCCCGACGAGTCACACGAAATGTCGAAAAATAGTGAACAAAGTATTTTTATTTTTGTAACTAATATTGTTCAAATATGGTTTTTCTAATAACTGGATATAATTTAATACCCATGCATTGAAATTTGTACGGCCAATTTAGAATTACGTATAACATTACTAAACAGTTTCTATGGATATATTTTATAGAAATAGACGTTACTTTGCGGAATTCCATAGTACAAAAGTTATGATAAAATTATTTTTGTATAATCCGAGTTTTCTAAAAATATTTATGTAACGGTTTTGCCTACACTAAGTAGGAAGCAAAACCGTTCTCATACCTTGTGCATGCAGGATTAGTTACCACACGTATCACAAGATACCATCACCAACAGCACACTACAGAAGCACTATACACATTCACTACGACAATCTCGAACCGAAGTATGGTCAGAAGATACGCTCCACGACAAAATCGCAAAGCGTTGTATCACCAAAATAAGCAGTGTTATCTATAAATAGTACCCATACTATTGATATTGCCTCCAAATACGTGTAGTAAACTGGAGTTGAGAACGTTTATTTGTTTGTTAATTAGGTGTCCATTGTTATATTTGGTTACCTTTAGCTGTCCCCGACTTAATATTTCAGAGCAACTAGACATAACTTTTGGGTATACTTAATTTGTAATATCGTTCCAATTATTTAAATAATATTTCTTGAAAGGTTATCTTCCATGTCTGGATACAACGCTAGGTCACAGTAAGGACAACATTATTAAAAGCTTACTATATAATTGAAGGTTATTTAAGTGATAATAACACTGATATTAAAAAACATTTCAACTGAAGTTAGCTACTCATCAGATGTTTATTATCCTCAAATGATGTTTCAGTCAAGCGAGTCATTGATTGTAATGAGGTGATTGATGGCAATGTACTGCTGATCAAATCGAAGAGGTTGACTTAAATCAGTCAAGAATAATAATCAGCTCAAGTAATATAAAATGAATTACCCAATAAGAGTCAGTATGTATTCATATATGATTCTTGAATAGGGAAAACGTTTGGAATTTCGATCAACCAGATTTTCCAGTGCAATTTGGAAAATTGAACAGAAATTTTCTAGAAATACGCAGAAAACTAATAAGCGAAGGCTTAGCCCGCCAACGCGTGATAAAAAATCACCAACCTTTTGTCCATCACGGCCTTTAATGATTTATTTTACTATTTATTTCACACCGGTTGCGATTTTTGTGGATACTCGTAAGTTAATATTGAAAACACCCTAGAAGCTCATGAAATATTAACAATGAACTCTATTACCAGGGAATACCCATGCGATCACTACACGGCTATCATCAATGTAACCCTGATGTGCACGGGTTGTCCACGTGCACTGGTTCACGAAAGTGCACTTCAGTTGCTCCAACTTCTCGACAAACGTTTCTTCGGTACCGTGGGACCGTTACACACTGACGATGACAGCGGTAAGTCCCTTTCGATTCCTAGCTTCATTAGGTGCTGCCAGAAGGAGCCTGGTGTACGAAGACAACGAAGGACCAAAGTACTGCGTTGCTACACGCTACACTTATAAACATCTAAGTAACATCCCGATAAATTCGGGTTACTATATTAGATTTAGATATAGTTATATTAGATTTTAGATTCGACGGAGATACGACGAGTTGCATTCGTCGTGGTTACCAACTGTCACATATAATACTGCCAGAGTTGACGAATTATAGAAGAGAATGAAGATAAAAATATATTGCGCTACTTCGCTTAAAGTAGGATATGGCTTGTAGAGGATATGGGTAGGATGGTCACACAAGTTTAAAATTTCCAAATATCATTACAATTTTTTTTTATTTTAGCAAAATTTTAACAAAAAAACCTTTTGAAATATATAAAATTGACATCAGAAAAGACCCACGCTCCCGTGGGTTAGGATTACAGAGTGAGGAACCTCCTCACAATATGTGCCGTCTCAAGCAACACTGCCTTCTGTAGCAGGGGTACAGTACCTTCAGTACCTTCTTTCCTTGATCCAACAACTAAGAGCGAAGCTCTTGAAATGTTGGTCGAGGTAGCCCTAGTAGCCGTTTCTTGATACAAGTATAGCAACAATTATTGTTAAGTCTATATTCCACTTGGCGGTAATCTCATGAGCTAGGTATATCCAAATATATTTTTTTGTTTAGCTTTCATGAGATTATCGTCAAATGAGACAGTGATATCAATATTAATTACCCGACGCGCTGACCGATCAACAAAAATTATATCAGTTTTATTGCCATCTTAGTTTGTTCACTGCGTCTTCGATTTTGAACCCTTTGCTAAGTAGATCTTCAATTATTCTAGCAGGTTAACACATGGAAGGTAATTTTTTACCCATGACCCTTATTGGCCTTTGTTGTTTATTTTCATAGGAATGCCATAGAAATTTATTTTCAGACAACTTTGTTATTGATCTATAGGTTCCTCAGATTTAGCGTTTATTTTTACGCTATTTCCACTCAATATTTTTAAAATAAAAGAGCCATCTTCTGTAATATTTTTTGATAGCATATCAAAAAATGGTTGATAATTTTCAACACCGGACACCATTATGGGCGGAGGCTGCGGAACTTGTTAAATTTTATTTGAATCCATTACTAATGATTCGTACTCATGGTTATGGGACTGAATAGGTGCAGTGCTTAATTTCCGCTTTTTTCTGCTTTTAACTCTAATCCATTCCGTTTCTTTTGCTAACTCTTCCTCATCTGTTTGGTATTCAACAGGCTAAGTAAAAATCTTTGAAGTATTATTCTCATTTTTTTCTGACAATTTTTGTTCAGTGAGGGTTTTTATCTGTTGCTGAAGAATCAAAATTTCATTCTTTAATTCCTGTATTACGCACTGAAGATTCTCTTTTTCAGCTTTTTGTTTAGTATAGGTATTAAACTACATATCTGTCTTAAGTTTATCGGAGTTTGCGAAGTCATATTTGCGGTATAATACTAGTATTGAAATTATTTATTAAAGTTAGTATTTATGCCTTACGCGGCAAATCGCAAGTAGGCCATAGCCAAGTTCGCGACACGCGGCCGGTGACAAGGCAACGAATAACGCGGCGCGTCAGCGCTTTATACTATAGCGCGAGTAGGTACACGACTGTTCTAAGCGAATTTAAAACACTCACTGATGAGTGATGAATATGATTATAATAATATTTCAGAAGTTATCGCAAAATTAAAATATCGCACGTTAAATACTTAACCGCGGGTTTCAATCAATACCATTCGGTTCGGTTTCGGTTACCATGCGTAAGATCAGTACCTACCGAAAAATATTTTTTTTTATTGATGATTCTCTTGAAGAGTTTCTACGCGCCACGATATTAAGCCTTTTGGATCCAGTGGCCTACGCAATCCTGTTGAAGTCGTCCGCCCATTATATATTTCAAAAGCTGCATTAGCTGCGAGGTCATTACTGGCTCTTTAGAATAATTATAATATTACTATAGTTATACTTCTAAGGAGTTACCTTAATTACGTATTATACTTTTTACCATTACAATTATTTATATAATTAACCTGTGCTCGGAGCTTTCCCTGTGAAAATCAACGTCTTATAAATGTGTATTTCAGTCAATGTCTATAGAACTGTAATGTAACCCAAACGTTCCTCAGGATTAAGTTGAATTTGTTAGTAAAAACGTAAAAAACACGTACCTTTGGTAGATTTTGAGAAAATCACATTCACATTCATTACTGCCCGTGGCCCGCAAGCGTTAAATTTGGACAAAAACAATTTCCCTCTCTCTATACCAAGAAGATTTCCTGCTATATTTGGAATATCTCAATTCATAAAGTACATATTTGCTTATTTATTTTCGCATTTTTCCCTATGTATTATATTTTTACAATTAGTTACAGAATGTCTTTATATACAACATTCACAGCTTTCTTGTCATTCAACAAACTTTTGAAATAACGCCATATAAGCCACGCTGCTAAATGCTAAGTGCTATAGAGTGAAGCACGACCTCCTCACGGCATTTTAAATCTGTAATATATCCGAAAATGTTCACTTAACTTACATGCTGTAAACGGCCATATTAATCTATATTAAATCAACTATTTATTTAAGGTACTTAATTGGATAAGGATTATTGCTGTATTGTATAAAAATTGCTTCAAAAATATGGCATTATTTTTCGTAAAAAGTAAATGACAAAAAATGCTATTGTGTGTTATCCATAAGAGATAGACATATACCATCACGGACTTTTCATTGTACATCATTTTGATAAATCTCGTAGGGCTTAGCTTGCATTTGCAATGTAAGCGGAAAAAAACGTAATTATTTACGTCATCACATTAGAAACCTCAAAAATTACAGTATTTCACTACTCGGTATTGAATGTTATTATACGTATAAACCTTCCTATTGAATCACTCTATCTATTTAAAAAAAACAGCATCAAAATCTGTTGCGCAATTTTAAAGATTTAAGCATAGGGATATATGGACAAACAAAGAATGTGACTTTGTTTTATACTATGTAGTGATTTCTATATTTATTTCTAACGCATTGATGTAAATGTTAATAGTCTGTTTTGTTTAAAAAACTGTTTTCTTTTCGTAATAAAAAGATAAAAACAAGTAAGTTTTTTTAAAATTATTTTTACCATCTATATAAGCGAAAAAAACCGCACTAAAAGCGTATTATTCCAACAATCATACAACAAAACAACATCTATGAAGGGTGGTAGGGTGGTGATGTGTTCAGAACTCAGCCATTTCAATCGGGTGTCGTTTCACTCGACTTGAAAAATCTATACACAATTCCGGCTTTAGCACGCCACTTTGTGAGATTAATATTTTGTAAAATGCTACTTGATATCAATATTTCAACACCTTTTCGCATGAGATTTATATTTTTTCCGTTTATTATTATTGTTCGATGTAGTGTAGCCGTTGATTTGACATTGATGCCGTATTGTCAATTTTTTTTACATTACACTAAAGTCGCGGAGCTTAAAATTTCTAGAGATATCTATATATTTTGTTTTATATTATTATAGCCCATGTCACTCAGTGAAAAAAATTATTAAAATCGATCCAGTAGTTTTGATTTATTCATTACTGTCCGTGGCCCGCATGCGTAGTTTTGAAGATTTAGTATACATAGGGATATATGGACAAACAAAGAATGTGACTTTGTTTTATACTATGTAGTGATTCATAGCTTTGAAATTCATTTTTGTGAAAAACATGAACAACTTTCATGGAAATCAAAGTATCGGTGTTTTCTTCGTTCACGAAAATTATTCAGAGAATATTTATCGAAATCTGTTTCAACTTTTCAAATGAGCAGTTCTCAAGTTATTTTGCTCAAGCAAGTCAATGTAAAAAAAGTGGTTTCGTATCGAAATGGGTTGCGATGATAAAAAGAGTACCTTTACCTTATTATATCTAAATTTTTTTATTTTTGTCGCATTAAACTTAATTATTATGAGTTGAACAAAAAATGTTTGAAACTGCTCATTTTTCATAACATAACATTCAATTAGCAGATATAACCCGTTAATTTATAAAGTTTCACCGCTTATTTAAGAAGTAAATGACGATTTTAGTTCTGAATCTTCTATGTTATATGATAAATACAAGCTGGTTATAGATTGATTTATTGACGTAATTGCAAGAATTTATTTTAGTAAGCTAAATTGGGTTTGAGAAAAGAGAGTAATGCTGTAAAATGGTCTTCTATCTTTATATATTGCTTCGTAAGCTTTTAATTTTTCAATCGACATATGACGTTGTTATGAACCGGTCTATTTAAGTATGTGATGAAAGCATTAGTTAAAAATATAGAGCCACGTTTGGTTTAACCTTTTGAGTGTTCATATTTTATTTTGACGACCTCCAAGGCGCAGTGATGGTGGCATCAAATAAATGGAGGATATGGTCCGATTTTCAATGTGTATATGTTATTTTTTGACCTATTAACGGAAGACTGCTTATAGCTAGTTACCATCTTACCGTCAAAGACATACCGCCAAATAATTTTTCTATCTATTCTATTGCTATCTGGTTGTGATGTATTCAATATTTTCGCGGTTACATATTAGTAATTATATTTACTAATCAACTGCAAACTTGAAGTAATAAAATAATAATGCACTAATACATTTTTAGAAACAAAAAAAAGCTACACTTTTCGGGTCCAAATTCGCAAAACTTTGGTATAGATCATTAGACTAGTCGTGAGAGAATTCTATAAAATCCTACTAAGAATGTGTGAAATGAAAATTTCATATCAATAATGTTTTAAGAAGAGATATTCAATAATATTTTA
Organism: Morpho achilles; assembly: GCA_947086495.1. Lineage (NCBI taxonomy): Eukaryota > Metazoa > Arthropoda > Insecta > Lepidoptera > Nymphalidae > Morpho > Morpho achilles. The sequence goes on along the minus strand of CAMTZB010000022.1, from coordinate 7,537,293 downwards.
TTAATGTCCGCGCTTCTAATTTAATTTTATAAATTTTATAGAAAAATATAGCAATATTTTTATAATGTAATTCATATTTTTCTCAATGTTATAAAGTACCTACAGCGAAAGGTGCACATCAATTTCCTGAATTTTGTTTAGATTGCGCTAGTTATACGGAAGTTGTTATGTATATAATTCAACGTTCCAAGGTTAAAAGGCACGGAGTTCATCGCAGCGGGGTGTGTAGACTTTATGTCGAGTATACTGCAGTACAGTGTCCCGTTACAAACTTTACTCGAGGCTCATAATTTCTCCACAATTCACCTTAAGAATGTGTGGATGTAGCTGGCTTAGACCCTGCACAAGACAGTAATGACTAAATATAACTAGTCACAAGAATTATATTTTTAAAAGAGCAACCGTCGAGTTTCTTGCTGGTTCTTCTCGGTAGGAACAGCTTTCCGAACTAGCAGTTACAAGTTTATTTGAATTGAATTGAATTAAAAAAATTGGTAACATGTAGAATTGAAAGCAAAGGATTTTTTTTTCTTGTAAAACGTAACGGGCGGACGGAAAATATTCATAATCCGGGTGGAATTGAATTTTGTTGATCTTTAAAAAAAATCCCAGTAAGACTACTCACTCAGGTACTATATATATTCCGAATCTCGGGAACGGCTTCAAGGGTTATCATGAAATTCAGCATGTAGGGGGTTTTGCGGGGATCGATCTAGCTAGATTTCAAAAATGGTTGTAACCCTGTTTTCGAGCACTGAAAGAATGCTAAAATGTTGAATAGAAGGATTTTAGTAGTCATATAAAAAGTTGTGATAGCTCAGTGGGTAACGGGCGGACTAAAGAAGTGAAAATACCTGGGATAAAGCCCCTGTTATAACCAACTTTCTTGTTTTTTTTTAATTTTTAATTTTTTTATAATTAAAAAAAAACCGAGCATTGCTTGGTAATTTAACCTATACTATGCATGGCTCAAGCTGTGATGGCCCAGCGGTGTGACTGTGTGAATCTCTAGAGACGATCACGGGTTCGAACCCGGGCAGACACCAATGAGTTTTTCTCTTAAAACTTATGTGTCTAATTGATAATTGCAATTTATCACACGCTTTTCGGTGAAGGAAAACATCGTGAGGAAACCTGCATATCTCTAGAGAATTCTGGAGGTATGTGTAACCTACCAATCCGCATTGGAGCAGGGTGGTAGGTCTTAGCTACAATCCTTCTCTCCCAAAACGGAGAGAAGAGGCCTATTCTCAGCAGTGGGATAGTAACAGGCCGTTACTTACTTATGCATGGCTCGGTCAGGTACTAATATTTACACCCTCAATTTTTTTTATGGCCAACATTCAAATTTATATACGAGTATGATCTACTTATTACTTAATAAAAAACTCAAATACTATTTGGTATTAAGTAAATTGAAAAAAAAAACATTAAATTTTTTCGATGCAGAAAAAAAATAGTTCTTTCTTTGAAGAACAATTTCCGCTCAATCTAACAAGGAACGCGTGGAGTGGATTTCCTCGGAGGTGTGGAAATCCACTCCACGACGATACCGGAATACGAGCTGTTGCTCTATACTACCGGAATTCCGGTTCACTAAACAATAAAGTTCCAGCTCCTGATTTGATCTACAAAAGAATTCTGACATGCCTTTTACTGATCATGTATCTGCAGTTATTGTCTTTTCTTAGTTTATTCATACTAGATAACATGCTAGGAAGGATTAACATCTCAAGTGATGGGAAATTGTGAGTTTTAATAGTTGATAACATATTTTACATTTAAAATCTTTAATATTTAAATTAGTTCATCTTGTATGTATATATATTTTCTGTATCCGAAAAAAATCGATCTAGCTAGGTTTTATGTAAAAAAAATCGTTTTATCCCATTTTTTGGGCATTAACAAAATTTACATTAAATATAAAACACCATTTTTACCGTAAATTGGCAAGTCAGCGTAGCTTATTCGGGGAACGGGTGGTCGCGAGGAATGAAAATACCGTGGATCGGGCCCCCATCTACCCTATTATTTTATCTTTTTTTTTTAAAGTTTCTTTTTATTATTTTATAAAAATTAAATACCAAACCAGAATGCGCTACCAGGTACTTATAGTTTAGAAGAGCTAAAATTTATTAATTATATCCAATTCACTTAAGAGGATGGCTTCTACCTAAATCCTGTTAGGTCAACTTACCTAAGACGTAGGCCCCCAAGAGCCTTCAAAGTGCAATCACCAATACAAACACAGTAAACATAAACCGTCTTCGCCGTGTAATTGATTGTTTTGTCCCGCCTGGAAACCGACTACGTTCTGAATAGTAAGGACACCTATTGCTTATGCCCTTTGTACTATTAGTACGACGTTACCGTTACACCAAATTCAAATCTTTCTTTTGGATGAATGGTTTTGGAAAGGCAATTCGGTGAAATCTTCCACTAAATATTATTGGACAAAGCGCTCTTAAAACAATCTTAAATCTAACCAGCAAAAGAACGAAGCTACACATGTAGAATATCTTCATAATTTATTTTATGGTATGTCCTTAAACAAGTATATACTCGTTTTATTTCAACGTGACATTGCAATACAATTTCCAGTTGCAAAATAGATGTCCTCGAATTACGAAAGATACAAAAGTACCCCTCGAAGAGATGGCCTCCTATTACGCTTGTTCTTTTGATATTATTGCTATTAAGGTTCATTACGGCGTTCTAGGTTGTAGTAGGAATAATAACATTGCCATCGACAACCTGAGTATCAAATCACAAAGTATTTTATGCAGTCTTTTATCAACTGATGATTATTATAAGGTACATTATAAGAACTTTTGAACACAATTAGCTAGAGTGCAATACTGAATATCATTTTAAGGATACGAAATATTCTAAATATTGACATAAGAAAGCTGCTTACGTTTATTTAAGTGATTATTATATTACCACGCTACAGTTACCCATGTCCTTAGTAAAAAATTTAATAATAAAATAAAATAAAATCTTATGGCTACCCTAGTTATATACGGTCATATTTTATTTCTTTTTTTCTGTAAGTATGCAGAACCTATAATCCTGTTAGTGCAATAACACAGGAAATTTTCTTTTGATAATAATATTTTAAAATTTTTGTTTGTTTAAATATTATATATGAAATTTGTTTAATGAATTTAACTGAATATGTGCACGTCTTATAAAGCATTGTTGAACTGTCTCATCAACAAGTTTTATTTAGTGGGTCTTGAAAATCTGGATAAGTTTATAATTTGTCACTTATGATATTAGTTTAAAAATGTTATTGATCCACAATCTTAGGGCTAACTTTTTAATTAATAGCTTGCATTTTCAAAGCCGCGATTTTTACCTTGCGTGCTTTCACCTGTAAAATGCAGAATTCTCATGCAATATTCTATACAAATTGTCAATAATATCTTTAAAGAGTTATATGATCTGTCATATATGCTATTGTATTATTTAATAAACATGTCTGTATATGTGTATGTATGTAAACTATTCCATAAAAACAGCGTAGGTGGTCAGGAATGTGTTTGCTTTTGAGATACTATTGAATTCATTTCGTCTAAATTCGAACAATAGCTGCAAATTGAGGCTCCGGATTCCGGTAAAATCAATACGAAATCTAAAAAGTCCTTGTTTTTAGCTCGCTGTGAAAACTAAAAAATATGAATATATTATCCTGTGTTGTTGATGCAATATAAAACAGCGCGATGTTCATATTGTCATGTATTCTCGATGCAAAACGTATACCCTTTCTATATTTATATTTTTGGATTACAATCTGCTTTTCCAGTTTAATTTATCAAACATTGTAATCTATATGTATCTCATAGTTAATGTATAGAACCGGCTATACTCACGTGTTATTCTATCGAGTTAGCCTGACTAGTTTAGAACCTATCCGGGGCACTTATTCATGAGCTCTTTGTACGGCGGGAACTGTAAAAATGTACGGGACTCGTGAGTGGCAGGGGTGCGGGGGGACACGGTAGTGGCGGTGGCCGCGCCTCTTCAACGTGTTCTCTGTCGCTATGGTCTTCGTCATCAGATATCAGATCGTATATGTATCTCCTATACACCCCCACTGATTATGCGCTGATATATATTGAAAGCTGTGATGGCCTAGCGGTGCGACCGTGTGAATCTCTAGAGATGATCAAGGGTTCAAACCCGGGCAGACACCAATGAGTTTTTCTATTAAAACTTATGTGTCTAATTGATAATTGCAATTTATCACACGCTTTTCGGTGAAGGAAGACATCGTGAGGAAACCTGCATATCTCTAGAGAATTCTGGGGATATGTGTAACCTACCAATCCGCATTGGAGCAGCGTGGTAGGTCTTAGCTCCAATCCTTCTCTCTTATAACGGAGAGAAGAGGCCTATTCCCAGCAGTGGGATAATAACAGGCCGCTCCTTTTTTATACATTGAAGGTGAAGCTAAATTGCTTATTTGCCAATTATAAAGGTAAAACCAAAATTATTAACGGTATAATTTATAAAGATCAATGTTATATTTAGGTATATATGTTAGTCATAATTTGTAATGTAATTAATATACTGATTTCTATATAATGTTACATACATTTTAATTCTGTTTAACTAATTCTATCTCGTCGACGTAATGGACTCAGACGACATATGTACAATACTATTGTGAAAAACATAAAATGTAACTACATGTGGAATTTATGCTACCATATTATGTAAATACATATTGATAAATTTCATATTTGTTTTTATATTTATATAGTAGGTGTTGCTCTGCTAAATACTATAGTATAAGAGTAGCAATAGAATGATTTTGTTACAAATTGCATTTTTTAATAAAATGATGTAAGTACATGTGAATTATGCAAAACTTCAAATAAAAAATAATGGTCTCTTTGGGATTTGATACCTGTTTATCGTTACTTGGTTATCGTACTGTGTTTATGTGTGTATATTTTAATTACATCTACCCACCGTTCGGTTGTGAAAACATTACTTTACTTATATTACATATATTAAGATTAGATATTTATGTAAAGTATCATTAATTACGCATATATGAAAAAATGTTATTTCCTATTTTTTATCCTACTTGTTGTGAATTGTGTTTGGAAAATCAGTTCATTTATCTAATATAATATATTGTTATATTTTAAAAATATATGAGCAGATCGTGTATTACGGAATGGTAAACGGATCTGTTTTTGGCTAATAGATTAATTTTGGCAAGTCATGTTACGAACATTAGTTTAAGCTTTATAGACTGCGGCCATCTCGTATCTGTCACATGTCATTGTTGTATTTGTTCAAATTAAAGGCATTTGATATAAAAATATTGTTTAATTACTACAATATAAACACAATACTCATTATAGATTTATTTTGTTCCTAAGTTATTTGATTATTACATTTAAATTAATTAATGTAAGAAAAAATTTAAAATATATCAGAGATTTAAATTAGTGTTCAAAATTATGAAAAAGTAAAAAAAAATAATATAAAACAAAATTTCTTTTAACTTAACCTTATTTAGATATCAAATTGGTAGGTACGTAAAGAATTGTACACAATTGAAGATAATTTTAATGAAGAATGCCTGTATGTAAAAATCCTCTCAGGTCCAAAAAGGCTGCGGTTAAACAATGTAAATGTAAATTTTTTAAAGATTGACCGCCGAGTTTCTTGCTGATTCTTCTCGCTAAGAGCACCATTACTAACTATGTTTAAGCTTCATTAAATCCAATTAATTCTTGACGATTCGAAAGAGCTTATAAAAAAAGCTTACTTGAATAAAGATTATTTTGATTCTATTTGGTATGGTACCGAAAGTTCTAAAAGGGCTTTATCTCAATACATGGATTTCCATATACTTTTCTTTAATATTTAAATGATTTTATCCTAATAATATAAAATATATATATATATAAATTTTTTTGAGGTTTTGAGGAGGTTTTTGAGGAGAAAAATCGATCTAGCTAGGTTTTATGTAAAAAAAAAGTTTTATCCCAGATTTTGGGCACTAAAAAATTTATACTGATTTTAATTTTTGCTATTAACTGTCGAGTGAGCGTAGCTTCTTCGGTGAACAGGTAGTCTCGAGAAATGTAAATACCTAGGAACGATCCTTGACTACATGATTTTTTTATTATTTTTATTATACATGATTTTTGTTTCTTTTTTTATTTTGTAAAAAAATTACCGAGCAAGGCTCGGTCAACCAGGTACATCTCATAAAATTATGAGGGTGTGTCCTGGGATTTTCACTTAATTTTTGTAAAAAAGAAAAACCAACCGTGAGGCAGAATCTATATAATCGCATTGATGCCGTGGCCTTCAATTGAAATCAATACACTGAAGGAGATTTATAAACCAATAAGTCATGGCAATCGCAAAAAGCCATGTTGTGATTGCGGATTAATTATTACTGAAATGATTTCAGTGAGTTGCGTATCCCAATGTCAATTAGGGTAGAGTTTATCCCCGGCTTATTCTATGGGCTTTCATATTATGTTTACAATAATGCTGCACGTGGAAAAGTCACTAGTAGTAATATAATAATTTAAAAATTCATATATTTGCTTTTCTGTGTATTTTAAGTTTTTTAAACTAACAAACAAATTAATGCACCAATGTAATTGAAAAGCGAAATAGTATTATATATTCAATTATTATCGATAAGCGTTTGAAAGTCCTAAGAACAGCAATATAGATAAGGAAAACAGCTTATTGGAACTGAGCTTTGACTTACACCTGACGGCTTTACCGGGTGTGACGGTCGAGAGCATCTCAAAATGTGTGCAAAAAGTAGCTATTAGAGAGCCCAAATTCTGTATCATCGAGTAACGTTAATCTAAGAATGATTCTTGTGAGATAAGACCACGATGTATTTACGTGTCGTATGCAAAAAGTATGAAGCTTACTAAATTTGAATCTTAAATTTTTTTTACAGCGATATCAACGCCTTAATATTATAATTCTATTATTATTATTAATAATTTTCTCGATGATACAGAATCAATAGGCTCATTCATTTTAATAAGCTTTAAATTTATATATAAATACCTATAGGCGATTGAAAAAATAATTATTTTATTCTATATCCATATAGAACCATCCAAACCCCGGGCAGGCACCAATGAGTTTTCTAGTAAAACTTATGTGTCTAATTGATAATTGCAATTTATCACACGCTCTTCGGTGAAGGAAAACATCGTGAGGAAACCTGCATATCTCTAGAGAATTCTGGGGATATGTGTAACCTACCAATCCGCATTGGAGCAGCGTGGTAGGTCTTAGATCCAATCCTTCTCTCAAAAAAAAAAAATCGGAGATAAGAGGCCTATGCCCAGCAGTGGGATATTAACAGGCCGTTACTTATATCCATATAACATGTTGAATTAGTTAAACATGGTAATTCAACTTTTTTAAAACTTGTCTGTCATATTATATGCCATGTTTAACACAACTCTTTTAAAAATTACAACTCAAAAATGAAAAAAAAATAAATAAATAAATATATATATATATATATATATATATATATATATATATATATATATATATATATATATATATATTATTTGTTAGTTAATATGGTCACAGTCGTAAAAAAAGATTATGATACAAAAAATTAAAAAGTGAGGCGCTTTACCACTATTTATTTGACTCGTACTAAGCCGACCGACATCATAAGAGAATAAGAACTTATTGATTAGGTTCGACCTTATCTCCTATTATTATTATTTATAAAGAATAATATACCTAGCATAACAATTCATTGTAAAGAGTACAGAGTTAGGTAAGAACTTTAAACGTTCTTTTCTTTTGGTCTTATTTGACAGTATAAAATACACTTTTTTTATCTTTTTCATATTTATTTTTTCTCTTTCAGAGAGTGTAAGAATTGTCTAGGAAAATAAAAATGCCATTACGCTACTGAAACATTTATTTCTTTAATTAAAATATACTAAAATTAAAAATAATATACAATCATGTTTTTAATGGTGTTAAAAGTGGATACAAGAAAGACCAACATCTCATGGATGATGATGGATGGTCAGAGGAAGAGTAACTGGTTCGAAGGACTGCGCTCACCAAGAAGAACCAGCAAGAAACTCGGCGGTCAGTCGTTTATTTTTTTCAATTTTGCATTACTAAACGCATATGAATACTGTTACTACTATACTTATATTACACATATTACTTATATTATGAAATCCAGGCGTTTTGATCACCCAAACAATCTTCAGTTTGTAATATTCTTTACATATTATGAGCATATCTCTTACACTTAATTTAAACCTTTCTGTAGACTGGTCTAGTATGGATTGTGGAATTTTATTGTAGAAGCGAATTGCGAGACCATCGGATGAGTTGTTAACTGAGTCGTGCTTGCTAAATAGCAACACAGGAATCGTAAGCTTTTTGTGACCTCTCGTGTCTTAAGTTAATCTTGTATATATATATATATATATATTCGGAATCTCGGAAACGATTTTCCTGAAATTCAGCATGTAGGTTTTATTTAAAATTAAATCGTGTTATCCCTGATTTCGGCATTTTGCCATTCACTGTCAAGTCAGCATAGCTTATTCGGGGAACGGGTGGTCGCGAGAAATGAAAATACCTAGGATCAGGCCCCACCTACCCTATTATTGTTTTCTTTTCTTTGTTTCTTTTTTTATTTTGATTGATTTTTTTTATATTAATTATTTTCAAAATAAAAAAAGAAACAAAACAAAGAATAATAAGGTCGGTGGGGCCCGATCCTAGGTATTTTCATTGCTCGCGACCACCCGTTCCCCGAATAAGATACGCTGACTTGACAGTTAATGGCAAAATGCCCAAAACAGGCATAAAACGTCTCTACGATTTTATGATATGTATTGATATATTTGAACTTTTCGCGAAGGGACTCACGTTGCGTACGTATTAGCTTACTGAGTTTCATTAAGTTCGAGTGATCTGTGGCAACAACAATGTGTTAAGCACTACACACTCGTCAACACTAGGCAATGGTCAGAAGAGCCTTGGGGAGCATCGACTGAGATTTGGTAGGGAATATGTGGTTAGCAAGAGATCCAATAGAGAGGGATCTTGACCATCCACGTTTGGAATTCGCGTTGGCTCCTTAAACATTTTCAATTGCGAAGTCAAAAGCAACTCTTCCCGTATGGTCTGTGGTATCCGAAAAGCCAAGCTATTCAGCATGGTGGGCATTACATTACATGGACGCTGTTCACGATGAAGCGTCATAAGAGAATTAGTTTTTTAATGAAGTTAGAGAATAGGTTTTTAATACTCTAGTTTATAATTTCACAAAAATACATTTAATAATAATCAATTTCTTCTAACATTAAAACAGTTTTACATAGTGATAGATACAAGTTAACACAATGTTTTAAGCAGTTTTTTTTATCTTTTTTGTCACTTTTTTATATTTTTTTGTCTCTTTTTCATCTATTTTTTGTCCCTTTCTTATTCTTTTTATTTTTTTTGTCTTTTTTTATCTTTTTTTGTAATTTTTTATATTTTTTATTTTTTTTTAATATTTTTTCACAGCATAGCATTTTGGTAAGAGTTAATTAAATCTATTAAGATGCATTACATCGGTACTTCGCTATGATTTAATTATCATTGTTTCTAAGAAGTTTATGATCTAGTTTATAATTTTATAATATTAACTCGAAATAATAATCAAAATTTGACATTTCACATCTAAAATTGCTCATATTGAGCCTACATTTATAATAATAAATATTTACGATAATTACTTGTATGATAAATTATGACTTAGTACTATTATAATAATCATTATTTATTTCTAAGGGAGATCGAAAATAAGGTGGATAGATTGTTTGAAGTGTGATATGTTTATCAAAGGTGTAGTGCCAAAGTTGATGAATGATATAAGAGAATAAATAAATACATAGTGTGCCGGCCCTAGTGGGTAGGGGCAGAAAAATGATGATTTTTGAATTTTTTTAATATTATTATTTTCAGGATTATTAAATGCTTAACTTTAAATATTATCAAATATTTAAAAAGTAAGTATATATATTTAAATAGTATTAGGCGTAAGTAATTTCAAACTAATAAACGGAATAACCTAAAAAACTCGTAAGCAACTACCTACTCTGAGTATTACTTTATATCCACCACTCCTTCTAATTTTATAGCATTGACATTCTAACTTTAGTGGCATTGACCTTAATTATATAATAAATATTATAAAATATTTTATGATTTGTATAGGCCTAGCGTGTATGTAATATAAGATAAATATATCTTGTACATTTTGTTCTGAATAATATAAAATTAAGTTTTTAATATGATTTAAGATATTGTTGATCATAATATGGGAAATATATTTTTTTAAATTGATATTTAAATACATAAAAATATAATATATTTTATGTCTACTTTAATTATAATTTAATGTGTGGAAATGTAAATGTTTCGAGAAATATTTGGGTATATGTAGAGTTAAATGTACATTTCGTAACTATTAATACAATGGTAGGGGAGCCCAAGAGGGCTGGTTTGATGACTTACTCGAGCGCGTCAGAAAATCGTATTGAGCAAAACCTTGGGACGTTACAGCATGATGATATTACCGATGAAGATGATGAATAATATAATGAAAATTAACAATTATCATCTCGTAAATACAAATATACCACTTCAACTATGCAAACGACCAGATTGACATACGTACTTTATTAAAAATACATATAAAAATAATTTTATTATTACTTTTGTATTATGGATCTCTGCAAAGTAACGCCTAATTCTATAAATTATTTAAAAATACATATGATATGGATGCTGTCAATATCTGACACGCGCGAGTATTTAGCAAATTTTTTTTTACATTTTTGAAAATCTATAACTGCTGCCAACAGCGATAAAAAAGGTATAAATTATATAATATTTTTTTTAATTTTGTCATCTAAGCTATGCAACCCAATAGGTCATATATAAATTCCCGTATCTGGGGCTCCCTTACTATTGTAATTAAATGTAATTTATAATGTGATCATTATAATATTGATTATTATATCTAATCCTAATAATAGTCGATTATACATATTATATTAAATATATGCATTTTTATAATATTATTATATACTTTACACTAAGAAGAGGATATCTGTTATATAAATCTATGTAAACGAAAACTATAAACAAAAATATTAATAAATAAGGTGGAAAAATTCTATGGGTTTTATAGGTAATGGGGACAACGAAAAGTATGTGCCCATGTTTGCCGCAAACTCTTTAAGCGTTGAAATTAGAATATCTTTATACACATAATATATTTATACATTTATATTCCCTATTCAATCATGGATCTATATTCATTCGGCAAGAGTGAATATAAATTCAGCTTACTTTTGGACTTTCGCTCATGTGGTATCTTAAGTTAAGCTCCAAAATGACATTTTTTTGTGTATAATATAATTATTTATGAAATGTAATATCATGTTATGAAAATAATATCATGTTATGAAAATATAGTAGATTTATTATTTTTGCATATATTTTTTATCTATTTTTGTACTTTCCGGTAATTTCCTATGGCCCTGCTTTCCAATTCTTATATACAATAGTTTATAAATAAATCTTATTGTCTATTTCTATCACAAAGAAACGATAAATACACCCAAATCGACTCATCCAAAGAATAAAGTTACATGTTTTATGTTTATACGTACAACATGTAAATTTAATTTTAAAATAGGCCGATATGGTCATTGTTATGAACCTAGCATATACATAATATAATGCAAATATTATGACGTATCTTCTGAAGTTTTAAATATTTTATTTAATGTGATTTTTTATAAATATTGTTTTCCAAAACAAGTGATTTTTTACGATCTTAACTTTATATAACTGGGAGCTTAGCTCAATTATGATTTAATCATTTTATATTTTATAAATTCAATAATACGATTAAATCATCACATTTATACCTTGCATCTTTCCCTTCGTTTTCACCAACTAGTTTTTTTTAAACTAATAACTATTGTAATTTAAAGGTGTTTAAAAAAAGGCTATATATATATATAGCCTATAAAGGCTATATACACACACATATATATATATATATATATATATATATATATATATATATATATATATATATATATATATATATATATATATATATATATATATATATATATATATATATATATATATATATATATATATATATATATATATATATATGTTTACGAAAACCAGGTTGGTATATCTATCTATACATAAGCCAATAATCATTACGTCGTATTAAAGTAGCGTTCTCATTCTATTCCAATGCAAGGCATTATCCTATTTCCTTTTTTAAAGAGTTAAATATCAAGGTAAAAGTTGAAGTTAAATTTGAATCGGCAGATTATATATCATATAATTGAAATTATATATTATTATATTATATATAATATTTGAAATATAACAAAAGAATATATGGTGGGTTTATATACCCTTTATAGGGCTACCAAAAAATCCGCAATGGTGATACGTATCACTTAAGGATTACTTTATCCTTTATTTAAAGCTATTTACATATAAAGGTTCGACCGTTTATAAACAAAGCTGCTATATCGAAGCAAAGAAAATAGTGTTATCCGTTGTAGTAAACATTAAGACAAAACTCTTATGTTAAATTTCTTTTATACATTATTTTGTATTTTTTTATTTTTTATTATTATACCATTATGACTATCTCTTTCGGGTGGACAATCGATTACAAAGCCGCTATAAATTTGTGGTATAGAGCTAGCATGTCCAAGGCCGAGTTCAACCAACTCCATTATCTCATGCCTTGGGGTAGTTGGAGGAGGCACGGTTAACGCCAAATCTGCTTCAGATGGTATCTGCAGCGACGAAACATCAAAATTCTGAACCTCAGCGCTGCTGCTATGATAAGTGGCAACCGAGTCGTCTGTGAATAAATTTTTTTATTAATGAATAGTAATTTGCCTTGTTTTTTTATCTTCTCCTTCTTCTTTGTCAACCAATGGACGTCCACTGCTGGACTTATGTCTCTTCATGGGATCTCCAGAACAGACGATCTTGTGCCGCTTGGACCCAGCGGCTCCCCACGACCTTTTTTGTCGTCAGTACATCTCGTGGGGGTCTACCGACACTGCGTTGATTTTTTATCACTATAAATTTATTTATAAACACGTTTCGTTATAGTTCCTAGTATATATATTTTATATATATACTCGTATATATATTATATATAATACACGTGTTTGTGGATTGGACCAAAGAGTCTGAACTGATTTTTGCGTAATTTTGCGTGATTAACGAATAAGAACAATTTACACAGCTGTAATCGCGTTTATCACCTTTTAATTTTTTTCATCACAGACTTGAAATATCTATAAGAATTATTTGACAGTTTTTTTTTATTTAGGGAGAGGGAATCGGAAGTTGCCTTGCGTCTATAGAAATCACGTTAACATATTAGATGTGCCCACAATTTCATTACTGGCTAATAATGCATTGAAGTGCTCTCAATTATGTGCTGTGTGTTATTTGTTTCTGTTTTATTAGCTCAGTAATTAAGCTTTAATCAAATTACATACACATTAGTCCAGCATGATAAATTTTACACCACATACCACTAGTGTCTTATACATTACGAATTCGTAATGTGTAAGACAATAGTAGTAATACTTACGGAAATAGCGAGTAACATATGTCGGTTTTGTTGCCGCAAGCCAGTAACCAAATGGATGATTGATTGATATTTGGTGCTTCTTTTCCACTATTAACAATCTTTACAGTATTTACCTTTACTCCGTAGCGTCTAAGAAATCAAAAGTAATAATAAAATTATTTTGTTATAATCCGCGATGAAGTAAAATATAAAATATATAAAAAGCTAAATGTAGAGACACGTTCACTATGTGTTATTACGAATCCTAAATGTATCAGGTATAAAAACGGATTGTCCACTCTAAATTTAGCATCACTACATAGTATCAAAACAAAGTCGCATTCTTTGTCTTTCCCTATATCCCTATGTATGCTTAAATCTTTAAAACTACGCAACAGATTTTGATGTGGTTTTAATAGACAGAGTGATTCAAGAGAAAGGTTTATATGTATAATAACATTCAACACGGAGAAGAGAAATACTGTAATTTTTGAGGTTTCTATTGTGACGTCGTAAATAGTTACATTTTTTGCCGCTTACATTGTAAACGCAGGCTAAACCCTACATGATTTAGGGCTGTGGGGCGAAACGATTGTTTAGTTTCTGATAGTGAATGTGTGCAGTGCTTTTTTAAGTTTATGGCGGTGGTGGCGTAGTTTTTTTTACGAATCCTGCACATATCAGTATGTCCACTCTACATTTATCATTAGTTAATATATTTTATATTTGCTTTATTACTTAAGAACATGTTGATATTATAAATGTGAAACCAGTCTGGTCTGTCTGTTACGCTTTCACGCCTTATCCGGCGGAGCGTATAAATGATTGATAAATTAATAAAAAATCACTTCTTTCGGAATAAACAAAAATTAAATATTAAAAATTAAGTTGTCCCGAACAAAATCGCGTGTGTAAGCGTGCATTTAAAGTTAAGCATTATCCTTTTAGGATTTTCTCACGAAGCAAAACTCGTTAAATATGAAATGGAATTTAGTTTAAAATTAGCACTATTAAGGTCTTTAGGCTCTGGGGATCTGTTTAGCAATTAAACTTATCATGATGCACGTTCAACGTCTCCTTTATACAACTAGACCAGTTTTTACCAGTAACTTCGTCCGCGTGGACGAAGTCTTGAAATAAACAGTACCATCTCTCACTCACCAACTCTGCAAATATATCCATAACAAAAATCAGATCTATCCGGGATGAGTCAGAGAGACTTATCGTTTTATAGAGCATAATTTGATAATTTTAGTAAATAACTCGTTCTTACATGAAATATATGTATATTAAAATGGCTCAGTAAAAGTAGTACGCAAACGCATACATAAAAAAAAATATTTTCTTCATGTGACATGTGGCTTAATCTCTATGGGTTTACGTAAAGTAAAACTTCCAAATGCATGCCAATTGTTAGTCATTTTTGGTACTTATTGCCATAGACAACAAACTAGAGACTTGTTCCGTTTATAATTGTGTTTTATCGAAACGTCTGTTTTTTATAACAAAAAATATATGTGACTAGTGGCCCGCTCCGGCTTCGCACGGGTATAAAATGTATACACTATGTCACTCAGTGAAAAAAATGCTTAAAATCTAGTAAGTAGTAAAACCTAGTAGTTTTGTTTTATTCATTACTGCCCGTGGCCCATACGCACTAAATTTAAAGTAAAACAATTCCTCTTTTCCTATATCATGAAGATTACCTGCTGTCTTTGGAATATCTAAACTCATATATTACATTTTTACTTATTTACTTTAACCTTTCCCTACCTATGTATTTTTTTTACAATTAATTACAGAATGTCTTTATATACAACATTCACAGCTTTCTTGTCGTTACACAATACAATGTTTACAAATGTTTTCTTTAGAGGTTACTCTTCAAAGAGCGACATGTAGTTGACCATGTGAAAAAAAACCCGTCCAATCGCAGCTGAATTCGAAGTGCCATAGGGCGAAGCGCGCAATCGTTATGCCCTGCATTTTAAATCTGTAATGTCTTAGAAAATATTCACTTAAATTACATGCTGTAAACGATCATATTGATCTGAATTAAGTGAATAGTGTATTTAAGGTACTTAATTGAATAAGGATATTAATCCTTATACAATTAAGTACCTTAGCATTAGCTGCATTAGCTGTATTGTTTAAAATTGCTTCGAAAATAAGGCAATATTTTTCGTAAAAAGAAAATGTTAACAATTGATATTGTGGGTTATCCATAAGAGATAGATATATACCATCGCGGAGTTTTCTGTAGACCTTTTCAAGTTGTATAAATACTTTGTACATTATTTTGATAAATATCGTAGGGTTGAGCCTGCGTTTTGCGTTAGAAATCTCAAAAATTACACTATTTTTCTACTCCATATACATTTAAAAACTTCCTCTTCAATCACTCTATCTATTAAAAAACCGCATCAAAATCTGTTGCGTGGTTTTAAAAATTTAAGCATATATAGGGATATAGTGATATAACGACAGAAAACGACTTTTGTTTTATACTATGTGGTGACGTTTAGCTATTATTTTGATAATTGTCAATTTTTTTTCCATACTTAACCAAAGACGTACGTTTGTCTGTCATTTATGCTGTGTTATCATCCCACTGTCATTTGCGTTTTGTTATTCCATGTAATAGTCGTTTTTGTTATACCACCTTTTATAGTGACTTGGCGATAACGCGGTCGAACGGGATAAAAAGTATCCTATGTCCGTCTCCTGAGCAACCTCTCCACCAATTGTCAGCCAAATTGGTATATCCATTCTTGAGTTATAAAAAGTGTTACACCACTTTTCTTTCATATATAAAAGATTAAATTTTACTTCCATGATTTTACCTTATCGTATTTTCGTTTCATGTATCGTTTTATTGTGTTATTATGGTATTTAGCTTGTACTTGCATTCAAACTGTAATTCTTTTTTTATAGTTCCCTCATAGAAACAAATAAAATAATAGTTGATACTAAGATAACAAATATTTATTATCTATTTTTTATTTATTTAAAAACGAAAAATTATTAGTGTAAAGAGTCTGGGCCAAAAAATATGTGAAACTTTGGCGGTCTTCTTTATTGAATAAATAAAAACCGAAATATATAAACAAAATATAATAATAACTTTTCGAAGATTCTTATATGCTACACTGGTATCCAACGATTTTCCTGAAATTCAGCATATAGAGGGTTTTGGGGGAGAAAAATCGTTCTATCTGGGTTTTATTTTTAAACAATACATTCTATCCCCGTTTTTGGGCATTAAAAAATACAAAAATTTATATTGAAATGAATTTTTGGCATTAACTGTCAAGTCAGCGTAGCTTATTTGGGGAACGGGTGGTCGCGAGAAATGAAAATACCTAGGAGCGAGCCACCTACCCTATTGTTTTTTCTTTCTTTTGAAGTCTTTTTTATTTTGTAAAAAATTACCGAGCAAGGCTCGGTCACCCAGGAATTTTATTTTAACATCCATTTCCATCAGGAAATACATATTAAAATAATAATCCATCATTCAGTTTCTTCCTATCTTTGCTCTCGCAAGAGATTAATTTTCGAAATTTTATAATTGGCAGACCCTCTTTAAATTTAGCTTTATAAAAGTATCAGACCAGCTTATATTACAAGATAAGTGAATGAGGGGATTTCTCACAATAAAGATATATTTGTTTATTTAGTCGAATGTTTGTTTAAGAAGTATAATAAAAATCTAAAAATGTATCACAATGTTTATGTTTATTTCCTATTTAGTCGGATCTCAAATTTCTGCTCTTTAACTTTATTAATAAAATACAAATTCAATTGAAAATGGTTGTTTATTTTTCTCTGCTGAAGTTTCTTTGCAAGATAATGAACCAAAGTATATTTGATATAATTTATTGATCGATATTGACGAAAAGCACAGTTATGTTCACGATGTTTTTGTAATGTAAACTAGAATTTTATACTAAATGTCGTCAAGAAGATGCATGAAAAAGGCTGCTTGACACACGGAAATCTATTCGTGTTTTATATTCATCCTTACTTGTATTATAAATGCGAAAGTCTGTCTGTCTGTATGTCTATTTGTCTGTCCGTCTGTCCGTCTGTCCGTCTGTCCGTCCGTCCGTCCGTCTGTCTGTCTGTCTGCCTGTCTGTATCGTTTTCACGGCCAATCCGCTGAACCAATATCGATGAAATTTGCCATAATATTCCTTTTACGGCGGGGTAACATATAGGCTATAGAAATCCTGTTAATTCAACAAGAATTAAATTCAGGAGATATTAAATAGGATGACATTCAAAACGCCATCTATAATAAACCTATGGAACTTATTTTTATTCACGATAAGTCAAAATCAGATCAAATATGTATTTAGATTCCAAGTTTTTCGGCTTACGTCAAAAGAGTTATCTTTAAAGAGTATTTATATTTTATTATAATTTTATTCGTTTACTGGAAAAATTTAACTGAGCTATTACAATGGTTATATAATCTAAGAAATACGGAATATTGCAATTTATCACACGCTTTTCGGTTAAGGAAAACATCGTGAGGAAACCTGCATGTCTCTAGAGAATTGTGGAGATATGTGTAACCTACCAATCCGCATTGGACCAGCGTGGTAGGTCTTAGCTACAATCCTCTCCAAAAACGAGAGAAGAGGCCTATTCCCAGCAGTGAGAGAGTATTACTCTCTTTTTACTTTACTTACTTTTACAAGTACAATTACTATCTATATATAACACATTAAAAAAATAGGATTGTTATTTGTGAGTAAATTATAATAATACGGTATAATCATTTAAGTTCAAGTAAATTTTAAACATATATATTTTTCGTTGTCAAAAAAACAGACGTTTCGAGAAAACACATTCTTAAACAGTGTTCAGTTAGTTGTCTGTGGCAACAAGTACGATATAAATGAGTAATAATTGACATGTATTGGTAAATTTTAATTAATTTAATCCCATAGAGATTAAGCCTATAGCTAAAAAAAAAATATATTTATTAACACCATTTTTAATATTTAAAAGACATTACAGTTAAAAAAGTGAAGCATATATATTTTCCGATACCTATTTTAAAATATTGTTAACAAAAACAATTTAAATTTAATATTTCGTATTTATACAAAAAACGTTGGAATTAAGCGCCGTACGTATAGGTATTTAAAAAAAAAAACCAAGTTGACAACGTATCAACGTTACGTACACATGTTATTATTAAATAAGTTTTCTAGCAAGTTCCCAATAAAAGTTTATAATATTTATAGAGATATTTAATACCAGAAAAACATTATGAATTTTTTGGTGTATATGAAGTTTTTGAACTCATTCTACTGAGCTATTTTAATTTATATTTCATGTAAGTACGGGTTATTTACTAATTATCAAATTATGCTCTTGATAAAAAGTTAAATCCCTCTGATTCTTCCCGGATCGATCTGATTTATGTAATGAAGATATTTGCAGGGTTGGAGAGTGACAGAAGCTACTCTTAATTTGAAGACTACAGTCCACGCGAACAAAGTTGCGCGGGTATAAGCTAGTTGCTTTATAAACCTTGTATCATATTTGTGCTCAAGTGATTGAGCGGTCTATACACTAAGCGTAAGAGCTTTGCAAACAGGGCGGGGATCGAAGTAATAGTCACAAATTAATATTATGTTTAACCTGTTGACCATATTTTTTTATCATAAGATTGAAATTTGAAAATTGTTTAATTTGCTTTGAACCCGCAAAATAACGCCTAATTATATATACCATTTAAGTTTATAGAATTAGGGCGTTATTTTGCGAAGATCCATAATACAAAAGTATCCAATAATAAAAAAAAAAATTATGCTATAAATTTTACGATTCTGCCGTGGAGTCTAGTCTCCTGATAATGCAGGAACGAAACGCTTATTGAGTTTTTATAGTCAACGTATCTAGTGATTGTGTGTTTTTACGAATCCTGCATATATGAGATATAAAAACTGATAGACCACTCTACATTTGGCATTATAAATATTTTTTATTTACTTTAAAGTGGATTATAGCAATAATTTTATTATTACTTTTGAATAATACTCATTTATTTTTGACATCCATAATTGCTCCAGACCTCTTCCTTATCCTTTTATTAGCGTCTTTTTTTCGTAAATTCTTATTAAGTCACCTTCCTAAGCGTATCTAGGGCACCAACCCAAGGTTTTAAGAGTTTAATGTCTCTTAGCGTCGCAATAATAATAGAATTCTCTTTATTTTGAAGTTTACGTTTTCGCGAATGACATTAATTTGGATTTAACACCTGAAAATTGACACTGAATCAAAATTTGACATCTGCCAAAGTCCACTGTCACTTTGTGTTGTATAACACAATTTTCTTTATTACTAAGTAGGAGAACCTAGAAATCCGCTACCGTATATTTGCTTCATATTTCACAACACGCATGTTGCTTTGTTATATATAAGTAACTGGTTGACCGAGCTTTGCTCGGTAATTTTTTACAAAATAAGTAGTTTGGGATCGATCCTAGGTATTTACATTTCTCTAGAGTGCCTGTACACCGAATAACCAACGCTTACTTGACAGTTTATGGTAAAAATAGTGTTATTATATAAATTTTTGTATTTTGTAATGCCCAAAAACAGGGATAAAAAGATTTTTACCATAAAACCTAGCTAAATCGATTTTCCTCCCCAAAACCCTCTACATACAGATTTTCAGGAAAATCGTTGGAGTCGTTTCGAGACTCCGAAAAAAAATAAATAAATATATATATTTATTTATTTATTTATTAGAACATTAAAGATAAACATATTTTCAATACATAATATCCCAATTTTACTGAACAAAATCCACATAACAAATCATAACGGCTGACCTATGGCGTCGCTTGGTGCTTAGCTAAAAACCTATCATTTACCATGCGTTTCGGTAAATAAAACATTGTGTAAAATACTTGGAAACAGCTTCGCGTCCGTAAAAGAGAGGGTGGTAGCCTTTAGTGGTATATTGACATACATTACAATTCAAAAATGAAAAAATAATACAACTTACTTGATACGATGTGCCGTCGTGGGATTCGAGGTGTATCGTGACGTGCAATGCGTGGCGGGCGCTCAACGCGACGGCGGCAGCATATGCATTTCATAAGTTCCTGTCTAAAGTTTTGTCCGCTCAGACAGTACAGGAAAAAGTTAATGCCAAAGTTAGTGTTGAAAAGCATCATCAGTAGTCTTTGCAGTGCGACCCATCGGCCTGGCGCATTAGATTGGTGCTGCGAAAAACATAAAATCGCTTGTAACTATCCCCTCATCCTTTATTATAAATATAATTTAAAGTATTCGAACACCGCTGGAGCGCTCGCACTCAAGCAGCGTAATGCATAAAAAAGCGCCGAAGGCGCTAGCACTCTTAGTATATATTGGCTCGTGATTCATCTAAGTGGCCAGGACCCGTACTACGTTGTGATTTGTAATAACTCAAATTCTTTTAGAGCGTCAGAGGCTGTGTGTCCATTAACCCAAGGAGTCAAATAAAACCTTAAATAGAATAAAATAATGTGATAATAATCACATTATAGTTTTATAATAATATTTCAATATATCATATTCTTTAATAGAGAACGAGCCGACAGACTCTACATTCGTAGTTTATATCACTTTGCTCAACAGGGAGGTTCATTATCAAATAACATTTGTTATAATATAAACGGTTGTTTGTCATCAGGTTAGAGGCGTAAAGCAGGCATAAATTAATGTAATTTATTGAGTATAAGTGTACGATACACGAACAGGTTATATATTTATCTAATACAAGAACAGATATTACTTGTACTCTACATGAACAGATTTTATGTGTCCAACAGATATATATTCGTTACACGAACAGATTCTTATATGCCCAATACATGAACAGGTTACTATAAAATTTAATAAAAAATATGCGAGACATTCAGATAGTTGAATGTCTCGCGAATGTATTATGTTATAGCCAACAGAAAGATCACTCACTCGATCTTAATACCTAGCCCTTAAACAACTCCGTAGAGAAGTTTAGCAATGTGGTATCTCTCTCCCATCTATTATATTCTTCCGATTTGAAAAAAAAAATATAAAAAGAGAGTGATAGTCAGTAGCTCCGCACCCGCTACCAACGGTGAGCTCCGTCCATAGGATATGAGCCCCCCCCCCCTGGTGGGGTACCTGTTTATAGTGCGCCTGCGGCGTAATATTATGGGATAAACCCAGTATTGTCAGGAGTCAACAAAACCACAGTTGACATATAGGCACGAGTGCCTTAGTGTGTAATGGACCGAAGTCCAAATAATAAATAGCCGGAGCTATAAAATATGGCATTAGCCAAAGGCACAAGGCCTGGTAACATTGATAATAAATTACCAATTCTTATATTCAGTAAGGCGCATGTCGCCTGCACACATCGTAACGGTGCGTTCTATGGTAAAAACCACATACAGTATAATACGTATAACACGTATAAAGTCCACAAAGTGGAAACCCATCGAAATGGCACACATGTTGCAAAGCAACTTGATCAGTTATAATATATATACACCATATAGGTGTGTGTCCACCGAAGTGGAAAGTGTGTGTCCACCGAAGTGGAATATGTATATTGCAGAGCATTACATGAATGCCATTCACCCTTATTCACCCAATACCACATAATGGAGTCACACATAGTGCACTCGCTTACGGTATGCGCCAAGCTCAACACGCCACCTTTTACAACAAAAAGTAATTTATGTTTGACGCGGCAAGCCACGTAAGATGTAAGATAAGGGATATGCAGGCCACACTGTCTAAAGCTAGTCCGCAGTCTTGTTAATAAAGACCCGACCAGCGGTTCTTATGCAATAATGCCATGCTATAATGGTCATTCGTGGTATCATTAACTAAGCTAAGGGGACGTCCTGAAAAGGACGAAACACCACACCCATC
The DNA here is from genome assembly GCA_947086495.1 of Morpho achilles. Lineage (NCBI taxonomy): Eukaryota > Metazoa > Arthropoda > Insecta > Lepidoptera > Nymphalidae > Morpho > Morpho achilles. Next base: position 7,514,678 of record CAMTZB010000022.1, on the reverse strand, counting down.
CGTTACTATGAACAAAGTCCATAGCGATCCATCACTGCTGCGGCGTATCACTTCAGCAACATAAAGTTAACTTCCGCAACGCCCAGCAACATTCAGCTGTGGTTCCGTCACTATTGAGAGACTCAGGACAACGTTTAGATGTCCGTTCATCAAACAATAACATTTCAGCCACCACTGTACCGGCACTACTTCAAGCGGCCTATGCGTCCAAAGGTCGAGCAAGGCACACGGCAACGACCGAAATCACCACCGGCCTAACCAAACCCGTATCACAAAGGCACACGCCCAAAGTAACTCTGGTTGCGTCAAACCAAAGCCGAATAAAGGCACGCCGCAGCAACCGAAGTCAACTACGGGCCTAGACCCAGCCCTAATAAGATGCAGCCTAGTGTAGCCTTTTGGGCCAGGCACACAGCAATGACCGAAATCACTGCCGGCCTAAACCTCAAGTCTCCCACTAGTACCCGCCAGAGCATGTTCGGTAGAGTGCCAACCACTACTCAGCAAAGTTGCCTTTACCAAGTATCATTCTGACACTTTAATCGTTCGAGGTGAGCAAAGCGATGTAACCATCGCTTACACTCTTAATGGTCAAGTCACAATCACAGCCTTTCCAAAGATCGGCACGATCTTGCATCTTGAACCATTATACGAGAGCGGGCCTAGATGTGTATTTATTAAAAATAGTCGAGTTAAAACTCAACTAATATCTTGTATCGCCCCAGTACACATCTACAATATCATTATAACAACATTTCATAAGCGACCTAACAGATCACTTCTGCGCTCTACGCTCCGCCCGCTCTCTCTACTGTAGTACGGCGGATGACGTGACATCCCGTCAATTTGACAAAAATATGACTTTTCTGCGTTTGATGTTTTATGAATAGAGCATCAATTAAAGATGCGAAAAAACGTTACTGCGTGACAAACAAACATTTATTTTTATATTTATAGATTTTTCTAAAATATTGAAATTTTAATAATTATTTATTTTTAAAACCTCGCATGTAGGGATGAGACTATTACAGACTGTTACACGCTGTAGTATTATTATAGGAAAGAATATTAGTTTATATACATATGTTTGTTGCAAATATAAAAATGTAAAGGAATGGAAATTAATATCACACAGCTAGGCGTAGGCTTCATCTCCCTTTCTGGAGAGAGAAGAGATGGTGTTAAGACCCACCACGGTACTCCAATACAGATTGGTAGGTTACACGTGTCTCAAGAATTTTCTAGAGATATGCAGATTTGCTCACGATGTTTTCCTATACCGAAAAGCGTGTCATAAATTGTAATTATCAATTAGAAACATAAGTTTTTTTTAATAGCAACACTCATTGGTTCTTGCCTGTATTTTGAACACATAACCCCCCACGAAATAGTTGCACTCACTGGGCTACCACAGCTCACAATGCACATATAGAAGGAATAAATCACTTTTGCGTAATTTGCAAACTCCACTACCCTCCAGTAGCGACTTATGACGGAATACCTAGTACGTACTGATTAAACAGCCGTTATCGACGAATGGTAATGGGCGTTATCGTTTCCATAGAGTCACGGGTTCAAAACTAGATGAACATCTTTAATTTTTTTTTTTAAAACGGATAATGGATCTTCCCGTAGGGGCCTTCCCCTCGAAAACATCTTTTAAAGTCTACATATCTCTTGAAAATTCCAAAAGGCAAGACTTAGTTGACAATTGGCATTGGAGTTGTGTGTCGGGTTAAATAACGAATCTTTACCCCAAAAAAAAGACGACGCCTTTGTCCGTTATGGAAGGCCGCTAACTTACTAAACTTTTAGTAATTTAACAGTACAGTTTGATTTCAAATTGTTGGATAAGAAAACTCGTCATCTGTCATTATTATAGCCAGAAGCAACTGATCAGAATGTCATCCGACAACGTCATCACACAGTCTAGAGGCGCGCGAAATAGTGTTGAAGGTAGCCCGGCGATGTTAGCGAGTTTTATGAAAACTGCTCTTGCCCGTGTGAATAACGCATATGCAGTTGATCTTAGACAAGTCAAGCTGAATTTCAAATTGTACAATACAATACAAGATATATTAGGTGTGTAATTCTTGACTAAAACAAAAAGCGGTTGTTGCGTTAATAGAATAAAATTGTGCAATCTATATAAATAAAAACAATCCAATTAAAGCTTCCTACGAAAATGTATAGGCACTAATCATCTAATCATGCACTACAAAATATGATTAAGCTGGTTATAACCAATAAATAAGACATGAACATTACGAGCCAAGCCTTTAGGCCTAATTTACACGGGTGAGTACCATAACTAGTTCTCATAACTCATATTTTTGAAAAATATTCGTAGTTTTTAGTATGTAAATACGCACGACGATAATTTTCTTGCAATATACTCACTCGTGGAGGTAATGCTTAGGCCAAGGCTTAAGGTCAAGGAGCTTAGTAGAAGTGAAGATAAAATATATTTTATTTATAGCACAAAGTATTAAAAGTAAAGCTCTTCCCTCATCCGCGTGTAGTCGATGCGCTAACTTCGCACTATACTAAACTCTAAGAAGTAAAATCAAGGTTTCAGTAAAGGTTCTTTCTTCTTTTCTATATACTAAAACATGCTCGCTATATATTATCTTAAATATTATTTAGTTTGAAAATGATATATTTTTATTATTTAAATTTATTTATATAGATTGAAACTAAATACTGACGGTATGAACAATGGTTTGTCTTAAAAATCCAATTTCTTGATAATAATTTACTAAGTGTTTACAATTCAAGATACCTAAGGGTATAAAGACAATAACCACATGAAATATTACATATAAAAAAACCATAATATCCTGTTTATATTTATCGAACATTTTTCTGGCACTAATTGCTTTGCAAAGCTTTAGTACATACCAGGGGATATCACGTAGTAAATCTGCAGCTTATTGCATTAAGGATAGAAGGTACATACCTGCTCTCTGAACTATAAGACATGTAAAATATCTTAAATATTTCAATGAGTGCTATTTATTTCTAGTTAGTTAATATATTTCTGAATCACGGAACTGCTCCAACGGTTTTCATGAAATTCAGCATGTCATTCATGGGAGGAAAAATCGACCTAGCTAAGTCGCATTAATAAATGGCGTTTCATCCCTGTTTTCGAGCATTAAAAAAAAATCTAAAATGTAGAATTAAATGCTAATGATATTTTTGCCTGTCAAACGTATCGCTGTGATAGCCTAATGGTTAACGGGCGGACCAAATACGTTCGAAACGCGGGTCTGAGTCTCATATTTCTTCATATTTCTTTTGCGTGCATTTTTCTTTATCTTTTAAAACATTACAGTGCGATGCTCGGTGACCCAGGCACCTATTTTTATGTTATATGATTTTATGTAATGGCTTTAATTGTGTAATGGATATTGATGCAAGTTGTTAGCTTTCAGAAAGGCATTACACGTGCGATTTATAACATGACTCCACTCGCTTTGTGACAAATTTATAGAGTAGAAAATTTGCTATCAGCTATGCTAAACTAAATAATATTGCAACCTTTTTTTGTCAATCATCATAATATTTAAATGAGTTAGTCTTTATATATATATATATATATATATATATATATATATATATATATATATATATATATATATATATATATATATTCTGAATCTCGGAAACGGTCTCAACGATTTTTCTGAAATTCAGCGTGTTTCAGTTTTGGGAGAGAAAAATCGATCTAACTAGGTTTTATTAAAAAAATCGTTTTATCCCTGTTTTTTGGCATTAAAAAATAAATTCTAAATCCTGGAATTGAAAGCAGAGGATAATTTTAGCTATCAAATGTAATGCTGCGATAGACGAAAGGTAATGACCGAAAATGTTCAAAACCTTTTTTTATTTTTTTAAAATATTATTTTTATATCTGTAAAAAAATTACCGAACAAGGCTTGGTCAACCGGGTACTATAAATAATTTCTGTAAACTGTTTCAAATTTCTTGAAGGTTAAGTCTCCGTAAAAACACCTTTCCGCGGTAGTTTCAATGGAATGGAAACGACTATTCGAAAGTGTCTTGTAAAAGCCTATTTGAATGAAGAGTATGTGACTTTGAATTTGAACGTACAAATTTATGTTAAGCCAATATAAGGATGTGTAGCGAATGGCGAAAGCGCACGTTGGTTAGAAACGGGTGAAGACGTGCACGTTGTTGCTCTTATGTAGATGGGCTATATGAATGTTATAGCGTGTGATATACCTAATTTATATGTATTATTTCACAATTACGATCTTTAATTAATTTGCGAAACAACTTATAACATGATGTTTTGTACTACGACACGTAAAGGAAAAACTACACTGCTCATACCGTAATTCACAGTTCTATCCCTTTGTGATTGCGTTCTAATAGACTATCGTATTTTATACTTGACCTACTTCCTTTGCATTTTCCCAATTTGTTATAAAATAATATTAATAAAAGTTTATTTCACATCACAAACCATACACTAAAATAAACGTAACTAATTTAGTTAAAACGTTAAAAGGAATATAGGCGCGAGTCGTAGTACTAGGATTTATCTCGACTGTAGCTTCAAAAAAACTTCTATATCTACCTTAGTATTACTATACTTTGTTAGTACATTTCTTTATAGTTATGATGATTAACTAGATAAACCATTTCCGTGAGTCAGAAAAATGTTAGTGTGTTAATGAATTCGATTACTTTATGCAATAAATATCATAGTTCTACAATACCTTATAGATATGGAAACTCAAAAGTAGCCATCTTCGCTTGATTGCTTACACAAGCACAGTGGGGTCCTATCTATATAACATAAATAAAACCAAATAATTAAATACTAATTATAATACTAAGTATTTAAGATTGATATTCAAAATATTCTTTTATCAAAATGATGAACAAACCGTTGGAATTGTAAAATTATATTGAATCTACTATTGATTCGAAAACATGGGTAAACGAGAAGAACCAGCGAAAAAGTCGGTGGTCACTTAAATATTTTAAGGCTGTCACAAGACTTTAGTGTCAGCTTAAGAACTTCATTAAATACGCCTAACTCACTGAGATATATTTGCATATTTATATTAGTTCTCGTGATTGAATAAGAGAAAAAATTTAATGTTGAAGAAACTCTTTAACGTTATATTTCAAAACCTCTAGCATCTAGCGATTTTCCTGTGTAAAAGAAATATTTAATTTACGACACGGTCTACATGACCTTATAAAATATATTCGAATTGACTGAACTTTAATCTTAGAAATTGAAAGATTGCTTTAATATTTTATTTATTTTTTTACTTTCCGCCGCATGTCACGTTATTATATGCGTACTAATTCTTCTTCTTCTTCTTCCTGCGGCACTACAACCCTTTATGGGTCCTGGCCTCCTCAACGAGCATTTTCCACTTCGCTCTGTCCGTAGCCTCCCATCTCCAAGATGTGACTTTGCCCATAGATCTGAGGTCCTCCACGACACAATCCCTCCATCGTTTCCTCGGTCTGCCTCTGGGTCTTTTTTGCTGCGGGATCCACTTGGAAATGGTTTTGGCAGCTCAATGCGTACTAATTAATCCCTCATAATAATGGGAATGTTCCCTCAAAAAATATTTTTTATTCTGAATTTTTGTCTTTATAAATATTTAAACGATCCTTTTGATTTACTAATCGTATGTACGCTTTAATTTTCTAACCACGCTTTAGTCTATTCTGGAATCATAAGCTTATATCTATTTGAGTGTTTACGTGAATTTGCTATACATTTCTCGTAGTCATTTCATATCATATAACATATAAAATGAATATGTAATATTAAATATAAGTAATATAGCAACTTTGCGAATTCACATTTCAAGCAACAATGATATTGCAAAAATAAATGGCTACAACGATTTAAATGTAACTTAGTATGCAGGGGGGTTTTGGGGGCGGTAAATTGATCTTGCTAGGTGTTATTTAAGAAAAGTTTAATCCTTGTTTTCAGGCACTAAATAACTGGTGCCATATTATAAGAAAACAAAAGTTAATTACGTTTAGTTTGTAACGGACGCTCTGAAGAAAAATATTCCGGATCAAGTCCAGATATCACATACCCTTTTTTTCATATTGTATCTTTTTTATATCTAATAAAAATACCTAGAAATTATTAACCTTTATACGAATAAGGCCCGTTAATTTTAACACCTCAGTGGCGTCAAGATTTATTCTTTTCTATGAAATCAGACCTCAGATTTCATAAAAAGACTTATAGATCAAAGCTAAACCGTATCTAGTTATTGACTATCTTACTTACTCTCTCAGATTATGATGGGTTTTTTTATTTGAACGGACTTGAAGCTTTTAGTTTTTCTAAATCATAGGAACATTCCATTTGATTTGGCGATATGTATATATTTTTTCTTCCACTTTTTTCTCTGTAATTATATTCGAGCATGTCATATCTACATTTGAAATATTAATTCGATTAACAGCGATATTTAGATCTGCCATCTCAGAAACGGCTCCAACGATTTTCATAAAATTCGGCATGTAGGGGATTTTGCGGAAAAAAACGAACTAGCTAGGTTTAATTTAAAAAAAAAAAATGTCTTTTTATCACTGTTTTCAGGAAAAAGCTAAAATTTACGTTGTTCAAAACTTGGGCAACGTACGGTCTAGAGAGGTGAAAATACCTAGGTTTGAGACTCACCTGCCCAACTATTTTTTCAGTCTATTTTACAATTTTCATTTTTTTTAATTTTTTTATATCTTTTAAAAAAAATTACCGAGCAGGCTGGGTCACCCAGGTACTTATTTTTATTCATAATCATTGGAGTTCGAAATTTTTATATATTGTAAAACAAAGAACTCCGCCGGCCTCCGCATCGATCTCTGTCTATTCGCGATAGATAAAAAAATATTCAACATATTTTAAAATGGCTTTTCTAAAAAATACATATAACAATCGACAGTTATTTAAGGTTTTGTTTAAATTACTTGAAATAGGACGATTATTGTTCAAAATTTCAGAAAAAGTCAAGCTGACTAAAACCTTTTATTGTAAACGCTTTCTAATCCATTTGAAATGTAAGAAAACAATGCGTGGTGGGATCGTTTCTATTTTATAGATCTACGGAAAACTACGTGATGGTATTATCAATCTTTTAGGGAAACTGTATTGGTTTTAACTTTATAAAATTGACCATGTAAGCGTTATTTGTAAAGCTATTTTGATGCATATAGAATCAATCTATATCTACTTAAAGACGCTAGTTATCTTAAGAGATTTATGCTTTAAATTATAATCACAATTTATTTAAATTATATATCCATAAAAAATTATGTTTAAATAATATCTAGGTATTTTTTTTTAGATATAAAAAAGATACAATATGAAAAAAGGGTATGTGATATCTGGACTTGATCCGGGATATTTTTTCTAAACAATTTATTGCAAAATTAAAACTAGCTTTCTTAAAAATATTAGGATAGGTGAAGCTTTAAAGTGGCTAAACAACAACAACGATGGACTACATAATCTTCAGAGAGGTAGATTTTTAATGTGTAATATCTCTATGTCTTTATGAAAATAAATATATAAAAATGCTTAACAGTGACAGTTGAAAATATAGAACATACAACTTTGATAAACTTTGAACTTGTTCAACAATACAGGAAGTTTAAAAAAATTGTTAAAAAGAGGTTGATAAAGAAAGCCTGCTACGAGGTTACTGTTTAGGATTAATTAGATGATAAGAATGCGTGAATAAAGCTAGTAATAGCAAAATGTAACTAGCAATAAGAATTATATTTTGAAAAGAGCAACCGCCGACTTTCTTCCTGACTCTTCTCGGTAGAAACAGCTATACTATCCTATTCAAAAGCACTTATTTAAAAGTTTACGTGAATAAAGAATATTTTGAATTTGAATTTGATAATTAGTACATACATCTTACATACGTGTATACATAACGTATGTAAGATGTGCGTGCGGTATCACCAATACAGTAAGTATTACGTACAGCTAATCGAAAATTAACATTACAGATACGAAGGTCTGTCTTTATGTAACAATTTCACAGCTAACACGCCCGGGACATGATGAAGTTTGGTACAATAATATACAGGGTACATATACGATAAAAATCATTATTCTATAGGGAACAGAAAATAAAATATAGTACATAATAAAGGAGATTTTAACACTTACACAAATAGTATCTAGTGATAAAATTCGCAAACAAAATTATTCGCAGAGCGTACTTACAACGTATGCAATCACGCGGATCGTATAAGCTGGTAGGTTGAGTATGACGTACACCGTGGACACTATGAGCAACATACGTGTTACTTTTTGCTGCGATCGCGGGCACATATTTGTACGAGCAAATCGTTCGCGTGGACCACTACCATGTAGATCGGCCTTCAGCAGCAGACGGCGAGCTCTCTCTAATCGACATACGCCGATCACAATCCACCAGTTGAGAATCGCTATTATGAACAATGGTATAGTGAAGGACACTACCGTATCAACAGCGTTGAATCTCTCCGCGTCATCTAAGTACCGGTGGTCGACGCTGCAGTTGTTATTTTGTGTCACAAACCAAATCACCGGTGAGTTATAGAGTATCGAAATGATGACAATGTAAGTGATAATATATAGCGATCGCGTCGGCGTGCATAATGCGTTGCGTCGTAAAGGGTAGAGCACCGCCACAAATCGCTCCACAGTAAAAGCTACCACGAACCAGGCGCTAGTACAGCATGTTATGTATGACAAATAAATGCAAATCTGGCAGAGTCCTATTCCATTGAATATATTTGTGATCTTAGCAGCATTGAGCCACGTCGGTAGGAGTTGGATTAGAAACAGCGTATCCGATACCGCTAAGGCTGTCAAATATTTGCTTGTAGATTGAAGCCGCAGTTTGCTATTGTAGAACACGTAAATTGACAAAACATTACCAAAAATACCAACCCCAACGAGTGTTGGTATAAAATAAAGATACACAGTGCTCACAAATTCTTCGGCCCACCGATCGTAATCGTATTCGAAATTAACGGACGACCGTGTTGTCGTGTTATGATATTGGGTCGCGTTGTACACGTTAGCCTCCATTGCAAGCGTTTACCACTCGCATAAGACCGACGATTACTGGACTCCGGAGAGCGCGACACTCCTTTAAATAGGCGTAGGCGAAGAGACCGTCACGCCTCCAAAGCATACATTTCTGGAGTACCGTTAGATTGTGCCTATATACCTAACCCCCAGCGGCTTTGACGTTAACGAAATATGATTCGAAATGAAATTATCGAAAGCTATTAATTTTTTTTTAGTTTCACCTCGAAATCTGGAATTTTAAACTATGCTCAATATACATATTATTTAAATACATTCGCCTTACTAATAATGATACATGTTAAAGAATAATGATTTGTTTTAATAGCTCTATAAAAAGTTCTTATTATTATTATCTACCTAGTCCAACCACGCGTTGCTGTGGCTCAATCTGGTTTCAATTTCCCCTCGCAACAGAACTGAACAGTTAAAAAAATGCTCCGATCGCCACTTAACTTTACAGGATCATCCGCCGGTTCATTCTAAAGCAGGCTCGTTCAATCCGCCCGCGGATCATAGTGTGTAGCCCGCGGACGAATTGTGAATTACGAAAGTTCTCAATATGTAGAAAAGTGTGGGCGTGGATTGTTATCCCACTTTTGAGCTCAAACCGAGCCTAGACGGTCTTGGTGGGAAACATCTTAATTTTCTCACAATTAATCCTTTTAATTTACTTTTACCTTGACCAGTCTGTCGGTAGTCGTCGTGAAGGTACTTTCTAGTAAAAGTGAATTTTTGAAACCCTTCCGCAGCTTATAATAAATTGTGAACAATAGAGAATGAATTGAACAGCTAATATTTAAATAGTGGCCCCCAAAAGATTTATGTATCGTCCGTTTGGCCCAACCGATAAAAAAGTTGCATACTCTTATTCTAAAGATTGCCTAAATATATCATTAAAATCGATCTAGGCGTTTCGTCTATAAAGGACATACAAATATTTTTTTTTGTTTTGTTTTTTTTTTATTATTAATTTTAAGCTGATATGTATAGTCCTCCTGAAAGCCATCATGACGTAATGGTCAGAGTGCCTTGGACTTAATGCAAGTTCGAGGATCAGACCCGTTGAGAGTTTATAGTTTTACAGACGTACGAGTATTCCATATATATATTTATGCGCTTTAATCATCCCAATTTACTATCTTAATGTACACAAAAAAATAAAAACTTATCATTTACGACTGCATAATTTAAATATCCTTATCTTTAAAATTTAAAAAAATCTAGTATTTATATATTTTTCTGAATTTTAAAAACGTGTCCAACAATTTTCATGAAATTCAGCATGTAGGATTTGAGGGCAAGAATCGATCTAGCTAGGTTTTATTTAAAAGATGTTTTAAAAAAAATCCCTGTTTTCAGGCACTGAAAAAACTACTTCAATTTTATGACAAAGCAAATGTTGATTACGCTGTCAATTTCAAAGTCACGATATCTTATTTGGGTAACGGACGGCCTCTAATCCAGAATACCAGGATCGATTCCATATAGCATTTTTTTTTTATTGAATTTATTTATATAATCATCCTCCTGCCCTGATCCCACTCTAAGTGGGGTCGGCACAACATGTTATAAATATGTTGTCACATAATTTGGCTAAGTATTTTACGACTGGCCGCCTGCCTGACGTCAACTTCCCTTAGTCGTATTTTACGACACCTCGGTAAGAAATGAGGGTGGTCTGTTCTACTCAGCCGGATACCACACGGCGGATTGCATTTTTTTATATATTAAAAAAAATTACCGAGCAAGGCTCGGTCACCCACTCTCTTCTTAATAGATTTGCAATTTTAACATAACTCGTACAATAACTATGATTTCATAGAATCATTTATACCAAAGTTTCTACTTAGTGCTTTTGCAGTTAAAGGTACAGCTTTTAGCTCCTTATTAAACTATATTAATTTGTACTTAGGTAAATGTTATAAAAAGTACAATAAGTCTAATACAAAACAAGATTACATAATGTGAAAATAATTTCTTACAGTAATTTTAAGGACTTTTCAATTGTTTGATATCAATCAAATTTTAATGATGCAACCTTTGGCTAGTTACTCTATAAACAGGAATAAATAACTAGAGGGAACTGAAAATTAGTATGATCTAATTTCACTTGGTACGTTTAAATAATTTGTAAGCAAGCGAAAGCGACCCGAACAGTTAACTGGATATAAAATTGACAAGTAATCGATTGATTTTCGATATTTTTTCCAGTAATAGAACAGCTATAAATAATTTCTTCATGACTATTACTTCGGTTTGCTATTCCTTGTTTCGATCGTGACAGGTTTCGGCGTTGAAACAGATCATAAATTAGAATAAATAATATTATGCCGTATTTATTTCGATTTAATACACCTGATATTACTAGTTTTAGAAAGTTTGTACTTTCTAGCACTTCTTATGCTGTGATCGACAAACAAATCGACAATATCAAAGGTTTTATCACTTACTGTTTATATTATTATATAAATTCCATGATTATGTTGCACTTTCTCATTGATATATTTTATATTCTTTATACTATATTATGGCATATGACATATTTCAAATTATCTTCACATAACTAGAGTATAAATGTACATGTTCATAGTGGTGTAAAATTTTTACTCTACATGAAAACTTTTGAACTTTAGTACATGCATACCACTTAATGCGCAGTAATAACTTTTGATATAATTGTTGTATATAAGAATATACGTAATTATAGTAGATTTACGATGTATATAATAGAAAAAGGAGGAACAGCCATAAGCTTCAGACTCCTGCTTAGCGCCTTGCAAAGTAAATCGCTTAGGGTTTGGCTATAAGATTGTATGGTATAATTTGAAATCAATTTTGTCTTAATTCTTTATGTCATAACATTAAAACAGTATTAAGAAAGGCTAATATAGATAGTCTACTATACTATTGAGGATTACACATATGATAAGAATGCGTGGACATAGTTACTCTTCGACCCTGTACAAGTCAGTAATGACTAAATGTAATTAGTAATAAGAATTATACTTTGACAAGAGGAACCGCCGAGTGGCTGGCACTTCTCGGTAGCAACAGCTTTCCGAACCAGTGGCAGTATCATTAGTAGAGTTAGCGATTCAAAAAGTTAGAATTTTTATTGCAATATTATAAACTCACACAAACACACACATTCAAACACAAACATATCAGAACAGTGAGGAGGTCCTATGCATTATGCATCACACGAATGGATTTCAAATATAATAGATGATTATATTATCTATTAAAATTTAAAGTCGCTTATTGTGATATAAGATACATAAAAATGTATATTTGTTGTGTAATCCTACAAGCGCTTCAAAATCATACATCTGTGTCGCTATTGCAGCGTCATACAAATTGGCGTTACGCTAACGCGATCGAGTAGGTTGGAAAAACTCGCACTACGCACACTGATCGCGAAAAAACGCGCTAATTATGGGTGGATATCCACTATGTTTGTGGAACGAAAATTTTCCCGTACCACATTTTATATCGCATTTTAGCCTTAGAAGATGTAAACCTTCAACAAATAGATATATCAATAGATTTTTTCAATGTTCCGATTCGATTTTGGAGTCCGCAATTGCAGTAACAAACAAATTATATAAAAACATACTGTATACATTAAATTGCGTACATTATCTATCGTAAATATGTAAGCTACAGTTTACGAATTGCCATGCATATGTGCTATTAACATTGATAATTGTTATTAATCTAGAAGTCGCAATGCTCTCGTTTATATTGCTTAATGGCAGTTAATATAAAAGGGGGTAAAAATGTTTAACTGCGGATTAACTAATAAAAAAGACAAAATAATAAGGACTGATAGCGGATAGCGGCGCTATAGGCACACGCCTTTCGGTGAAGGAAAACATCATGAGAAAACCTGCATATGTAGAGAATTCTTAGGATATGTGTAATCTATCAATCCGCATCGAAGCATCGTGATAGATATTAACTTTAAACCTTCTCTTCAAAAATGGAGAGAGAAGGCCTATGCTTTGCAGTGGGATCGTAATAGGACGTTACTTTACTTTACTTTCAAAGCTCACTTACCACGTCGAAGAAAAAACTCGCGATGCACACGGGCAAAGTAAAAACGATGAACGTCTTGGATACTGTGCACATCAATATATCGACTTCATTATACATAGACCAATTGTGATCTGATTTTTCCTCGTTTGCTAATGTCTCCAACGTTTTCCAGACATCTATACATTCTTGGCTAGAATAGTGGGGTCTATCAGATACCTGGGTGGGCTTACGCTCCAACCAATATTTTCCAATTGTTGTCCATATTGCAACTACTACCACGGCCACCAAAGGAATTGTAAACGTGAATGTAGCATTCTTAGAGTTAAATAATGGAGCGTCCAAATGTGTAGCATTGGTGTTACAATCACGTGGCATATTGATATCCTGAATAGCTATTAGTGTTGTCATTATTCCTCCAATGGTTGGTATCCCAACAGTATTACAGAAGACGTGCTTCAGTGTGTCGATATTGTTGCTGTGTTGCGAGTACACATTTAGAACTAAATTTTCAACCGTGTGGAGTAATATTTCATATGAGGAGATTGAAGCGGCTAGTAGGGATGCGTATGTATCTTTGCAACAGGTCCATTTGCTCGAAGTTTTGATAACCCCAGTCGTCCGTAGTATGTTTGGGATCAGACTAAGTAAATAAATCGAGTTAAAAACTGATACAGCTATCAATCCATAGTTTGTTTTATTAACACGCATCTTTTTATTGTACAACACACTTATTGTGATAATATTGCCGATGACTCCCACGACAATAATAATAGAAGTATAGTATTTGTATATCTCGTTCATAGTCATAGCCAAAGAATTTGTTCCTTCTGTATCGATGGTAGATATCACTGTATATTTATTTATTACTCTAGAACGTGCTGCGCCGTTCAAAGTTGCCGCCATTTTAGATACAGCCAGCTGCCTATATCACATTTTCAGCGTTCAGTTAGAAACAGATAGAAGTTTAAGACGTCCAGGATCAGCAGTGCATCTGCCATGTTGGCCACTGAAACAAACAAAATAAGTAAAACTGAGAGGTGCGCACATATCACAATATTCCGCCAGTAGGCGGATCAGCTTGTTTTTTTGAGTGTATGTATATGTACATATGTGTGTGAGTGTATCTAATGTGAATTTTGGAATCTGAAAACAGTTCCAACGATTTTACAAAAGTAATGAGAATATTATTTTGCTCTAATACTATATATTCTCATTACTTTTGTATTATGGACCTCCGCAAAGTAACGCCTTATTCTATAAATTATCCATCGATTTTCATGAAACTTAGTATGTAGAAGAATTCGGGACCTAAATTCGGGAATCACATCAATCTGGCTAGATTTCAAATAAAGTCGTTTTATCCCTGTTTCAGGCACTAAAAGACTGCTACAATATTATTGTAAAACAATATGATAAAATAACTAATAAAGCCAATAAGATGTAATGGTTTATTATGGGAAACACGAAAGTGTTTAAAAAACCGCAATGTTTGATATATCTATAATACTGTTTGATTAGAATTGAGCTTGAATACGATTCAATAACGTGGTCTCCGTATTATACATTGCATGTTAATAGTATTGAATCGGATTCAGAAGCTTTGTCTCCGTACGTTAAGTTGGCGTTGTGACTTGTCCCGTAATCTTCGCAGCTAGGCTGAACTGGTTACTTCAAAGTTATACCAATGCATTAATGCGAGATGTTTCTCTTTACAATATCTTTGCACAAAATAATTCATTCAAGAATTGACTGTTCTACATTGCTAGTTGCTGTGAGTGTCAATTTCCACTATCGATGCAGGAAATCTGCGGTGTTTGATTTGAACGTCTTTCTACTAATATTATAAATGCGAAAGTTTGTGAGTATGGATGTATGTTTGTTACTCTTTCACGGCCAATCCGCTAAACCAATGTCGATGAAATTTGGCACAATTATTTCTTATACATCGGAATAACATATACCCGTAGAATATAGAAACCCTGTTAATTCTACAGGAATAGGATGACATTGGAAAGCGCCATCTTTTATCGATCTATCACACGACAACAGTCCACGCGAACGAAGTCGCGGGTAAAAGCTAGTCTTTCTATAATCCTCTAGAAAGAATGTGTAGGGTCTATAATGATCTCTCGTCTAAATTTACCTACACATTTTCGATTCTCGTGAGTCATAATTGAAATTTTTTTGTTAAGTATTGTGTTACTTCTGGTAGTGCTGTTTAATTGTAAAATAATAAAATAAGACTCTTATATTACTTAGCTTTAGTTTTAGAATTACTTTGTCATTGCAACATATTTTCTCTTTCTTTTGGTGAGCACCTATTATAAGTATATACAATATGTATACATTTTAAGTTAATAATCGTGTTGTGAACTGTTATGTGTGTCTAATTAAAAAATATAATAAAGGTTAATTACGCTGTCACTTGCAAAGATATAATAGCTCAATTGGGAATGGAAGGTCCAAAGAAGTGAAAATACCTCTCTAATGCTATGTGTCCTCTACCCATGGGTTGCCTGGAAGAGATCGCTGCGTAGCGATAAGGCCGCCCAATGTACATCTAAGTTATACTATGTCTATTGTTATTTTTATATTTTGGTGTACAATAAAGTATATTTCATTCATTCATTCATTCAAAATACCACGCATCGAGTCCACATTTTCTTTTTTCTTATTGAATCTTTTATAATTTTACAAAAATAAATGCCGGGCATTTGCTTGGTCACGCAGTTATTCTATTTTCATACAAGAAAGGGCGATACTATATATTAAAATATTTAATAAAAAAAATTATAAAAATATATAAAACCGTATATCAGTACATATCATACATAGTATAAAGCAAAGTCGCATTTCCTGTCTGTCCCTGTATCCCTATGTATGCATAAATCATTAAAACTACGCAGCAGATTTTGATGCGGTTTTTTTAATAGATAGAGTGATTAAAGGGAAGGTTTATATGTATCATAACATTCAATATGGATTAGAGAAATACTGTAATTTTTGAGGTTTCTAATGTGATGTCGTAAATAATCACATTTTTTCCGTTTACATTGCAAACTCAGGCTGAACCCTACGAGAAATATAATTTATCAAAATAATGTACTAAGTATTTGTACAGCATTTTTTGTCATTTACTTTTTACGATAAATATTGCCTTATGTTCAAATCAATTTTTATGCAATACAGCATTAATCCTTATCCAATTAAGGACCTTAAATACATTGTTGATTTAATATAAATCAAGATGGCCATTTACAGGATGTCATTTAAGTGAACATTTTCGGAGATATTACAGATTTAAAATGCCGTGAAGAGGCCGCGCTTCACCGTATAGCACTTCGAATTTAGCAGCTATACATTCTGTAATTAATTGTAAAAATAAAATACATAGGGAAAAATATAGAAATAAATAAGTAAATATTGTAGTATATGAATTTAGATCTTCCAAAGATAGCAGGAAATCTTCTTGGTATAGGGAGAGGGGAATTGTTTTTCTCCAAATTTAACGCTTGCGAGCCACGGGCAGTAATGAATAAATCAAAACTACTGAGTTGATTTTAATCATTTTTTTTCACTGAGTGACATGGGCTATATATTTTTGACCTGTGCAAAGCAGGGGCAGACCGCTAGTCATATTATAAAATTTGTATGTGTGTTTGTAATATTTTCACACAAAAACTACTGGACCGGTTTCAAAAATTCTTTCACCATTGGAAAGCTGCATCTTTAGTGAGCAACATAGGCTATATAATATTTTTAATTAGTAATTTGGTTTTTTTTTGGCGCGTTTTGGAAAAACGATTAGTTAACTGAAGACAAGTCCGTACACCGACATTTAAAATTGAAACGACAAGTTGGCTAGTAGATGTTACTTGAAACATAGCTAGTCAAAAATAATCTTAATTATATATTTTCCTGATGATTAATATTATATATTTTTAATATTTAAATGAGTTTATCATAAAAAAATATTTTTTCTTTAAACGGATCTAACGTTTTTCCTGCATTTAAACATGTAGGGGGTTTTGAGGGAGAAAAATCTATCTATAATACGTAGGTTTTATTTAAAAAAAATTAAAACGTAGAATTGAAAGCAAAGGATTTATTAGGTGTCCTAATGATGCGGTAGCCGATGGGTAACGGGCGGACCGAAAATGTTCAAAACCAGGGTTCGAATCACACACGCCATCGGTGCCTTCTTTCTTTTTAAATTTTTTTCAAAACTTTAAAAAAATCACCGATCAAGGCTCTGTCACATATTTTACATTTAATATATTTTTATTTGAACATTTAAATATTTAAAATTAAACCTAGAATTAAATCAGGATTTTTTAATTTGTTATACAACGTAATTATTTTCTTACATACGTAGAAAACTGACACGCGGAATGAATTTTTGGAGTGATTTATGTTCGTTATAACAAAAGATTTAATCTACGAGTATGTCGTTCACTAGTTTAGATTTTCTGCCTACAGAATAGTTTCTGCCAAACAAACTTCTGGTATATTAATTGATTTACACTTAGTAAATCAATTTAATATAGTAATAAGCTAATGCTTTTGTAATAATTTACCTCATATATTTAGTACGTAGATATACAATATCGAAGCGTCACTGTTTCTTTAGCCAATTTGAATTTGATTTGAATATAAATTAACTTTGATGTAGTTTGAAATATAATTGTTATTAATTTTGTAACTTGACCGTGACTCGTGATGGAATTGATTGTGAATTTTTCTTTTTATTTTTTGTTGTGCTTATTCTTATGATGCAATGTCGATTGTATTGGTCACTTCGTCTTTAATTTTAATTAAAACCGGTTTTTCTTTTCATATATTATGTAATTGAAGTATTCTTCGTTGACGGTCTTATTATTATAAAAGTACACATATTATAAAACGAAGTCCAAAAAACCTGCCTGTCTGTATATGATTTTCTCAAAATCAAAATCTACTGTTTTTGTTTAAAAAAAAGCATTTTTTGAGGAATATTTATGTTGATAGGACATTACGGCTTTACGTTAATTAATATAGGAAAAACTTTGTAACGCACAGATTTAAACGCGGGCGAAACAGAGGGCTTAAATAAATAAATGAACTTTCTCGACGTATAATTTTGACAAACTCTAGAGGAAGTAAGCAATAACACTATGTATTCTTGTGCAAGTTTCGGGAATTTCATTTACTTTTTTATTACAGGATCAGAAAAGGGCCGCGGAACGCTCGACATTATGCTGTGCACCACTTACTGCCGCTCCCAGCTATATCTCTCTCGTCAGCTATCTCAATTACATCCTGAGCTAACTATGCCTATGTTTTCCGGTGAGTTACTTCACATACATCGTTTCAAGCTAGTCCTTTTTTTTAACAACTTCACTTCACTCTCATACCTTATCTGCTACAATAATATTGATGAAATCTGATAAAATGTACTTATACCGGCGTAACATGATGGATATAAATATTCTTCGTAAACAGTAAATAAACTAATATTACTTTCAACTTAATTCAACTTATTAAGGGTAAAAAAACTTAATAATTTGACGCAAAAGAAGTCGCGCTTACTAATAGATTAGTATATATTCAAGCATATGAAATCGCATCAAAATAAATAAATAGAGAAATTTTTGAAATGTTAATATTTTATATCCTTTAATAAGACATCGTATGTGCAGCAGGTTGACAGGTAGAGTGTTCAAAAACTGTATTCTCGGCAAATAGTTAGCTCGTTAGGTTTCAATAGAATGTTTATGAAAGAAAGAAAGCCCCTACATCGTCGTATGCTGCTTTCGTGTAATGAACTTAATGAACGCGGCGAACCGGCCACTTTGATATTTCTTGAAAGCTTACAAAACCTCAAGGTGAGTAAATGCATTGCACTTAAGAATATGACTACTCGAAAACAAAAACTAATTAGTCTAAAAGCGATTCAAACGCTACAGCTTCAGCGCCTTGATTTTTTTTTATTCTAAAGCTTAGTTACGTACTTAAAGGGAAAATTTTTCCTCGGAAGGCTTTATTTTAAAGAGTAACTTAGGAACAAGAACGCATAAATCTTCAAAAAAATTTAAAGGACAACTAAAAACTTATACGACCATAAAGAATAATGTTTGAAAACCATTTATTGAAGTAATTTATTACTAGTTAGAGCGGGTTTTATATCAATACTAGCTTTTACCCGCAACTTTGTCGCGTGGACACAACAGTAGCTTCTGTGCTCTCTAAACCCAGCAAATATATCCATCACAAAAATCAGTTCGATCCTGGAAGAATTAGAGGGATTTATCGTTTTATCAAGAGCATAATTTGATAATTTTAATATTTTACAACACAAAAATTACTAGTGTAAGGTCTGGGCCAAAAGATGTATGAAATATTGGCGGTCTCCTTTATTGAATAAACAAAAACCGAAATATATACACAATCTTTCTTAAAATAACTTTTTTGAAGATTTTTATATGTTACCCCGCTATATAAACATTAATCGTGCAAAATTTTATCTATATTGGAAAATTCCATGAAAACGTAACAGAAAGACTTTGATATTTATAACATTTTATTTTATTTATTTTATTAAATAACCCTTATTACATATATTAATTATCCATTGTAATAGCTCAGTTAGATTTTTCCAGTTTTTATGTAACTTCACTTTGACACATCATGAATAAAGAACTACCATGGGTTTATTAGAGAAGGCGTTTTTGAATGTCATCCTATTAAATTCCTGTTGAATTAACAGGATATCTTTAGCCTATATGTTACCCCGGTTTATAAGGAATAATTGTGGCAAATTTCATCGATATTAGTTCAGCAGATTGGCCGTGCAAACGTAAAGGACAGACAGACAGACTTTCGCATTTATAATATTAGTAAGGATATATTTTTCTCGTGCTGCGCCTAATATCTAATAATAATCTATAATAATATGTAATATCTTTGAAAAATCGCTTAAAAAGTCGCTTAAGGTCTCCACAGTGGGCAAATTATATCTGTCCCTAACTATATGCAGGAAAAAAATCATTTTATCAAGTGCAGGCCTATCACTTCTCATAAAATAAAGCGATTCTAATTAAAAATATCATCAAAGATATTACAATTCGACAAAAGTCGCGGTAGCTCAGATGAACTTTTTAGTGCCCTCTTTGGAATGATTTGGTTTTGAGTTTAATAATACTTTTAATAGTATAAAAAAAAAAGTGTTCTAAAATCTTAGGTTTTGCGAATGGGTCACTAATGGTATTTATAAGAGTAGGAAAAAGTTATTTGATCTGTAGGCAGAAAAACAATATGATCAGTCCCGCACTTTTCTAGAATATGTAAAAAAATATTCAAAAACGTTTAGAAGTGTCTGCACACAGGTCAAATCTCTTCACATTAAAAGTAAAATAACTAATTCTAAAAAGAAAATAAAAACAACCTGCAATTTTATTCGAGATGAAACAGGTAGACGTCAAATGCATAATTCTGCCATAGAGCTTGAAATTGGGAATGAACTTATTAATTCTGATACAGCAGTAGCAAGTGCATTTGAACATTTCTTTTTAAAATATACCCATTTCTACCACTAGCTCAATAAACTCATCTCCAACGGAAAATTTTATTGTTTTAAAGGACAGCGTTACGGAATGCAGTGTGAATTTAAATTTGAACGCATTTCCCCTTACGATACCATCAAAATTTTTAAAACATTAAATATTAAAAAAACAACTGATCTGTGGGGAATGTTCGTAAAATTAATTAATAATATTATTGATATTATGGCCCCGATTATGGCCAAGATCTTTAAAAAATCTGTAGACACAGGGATATTTCCCAATTTGATGAAACATAGTAAATTGATCCCACTTTTTAAGTCTGGTGATAAGAGCGACCCTCAGAATTATAGACCCATTTCGGTCTTGCCAACTCTAAGCAAGATTTTTGAGAAAATCATTCTAAAGCAACTGCTCCAGCATTTTAATTTTTAATAATTTAATTCATCCTGAGCAGTATGGGTTTATTAAGGGTCGGTCTACAACAGATGCGGGTGTGAAGTTGTTAAAGCATGTCCGTGTGTCACGTGGGAGAACTCACAAAATGCCGTAGGGGTATTTTGTGACTTGTCCAAAGCATTTGATAGCGTTCAACAGGAAATTTTATTGCTAAAGCTTGGCTATTACGGCATTAAAGACAATGCACTTCGTCTCGTTGCATCGTATCTTCACAGCCAGATTCAAACAGTATGCATTAATTATGTGTAGTCATCCGGAACGGCCTTAGTTATGCGTGTGCCTCAAGGATTTATATAAATGATTTGCCATATTTTATTCATAGTATTTGCGATATTGTACTGTTTGCGGATGATACATCATTAATTTTTAAGTAAATAGAAATGACGATAATATTGACGAAATTAACAGGGGTTTATCGCAAGTAGCTCATTGGTTCAGACTAAATAATTTGGTACTGAACTCAAATAAAACTAAATGTATAGAATTTGCATTACCTAATGCTGTAAAACAGCAAATAGGCTCTCTTTAAATAATGTACCACTAGAAACAGATAATTCAACTGTATTTTTGGGAGTATTCTTGGATACAAAACTCCAATGGATCACACACGTAACAACTCTTGCAGGGAAGCTGAGTTCGTAAAAATTTTAAATTTTTTAAAATTAGTAAATTTTTTTGTTTTTTTATCGCTAGTATGTAAATATATTGGTGCAGAAATCACGGCGCGGTTCCAAACTGCAAGGACGGAAGTGCGACAACTCCTGCTGCAGTATTTGCTGCCATGGCTTGTCAACATCGAGCTGGTGGACCCGAATGTTCCGCCTGCTAACCCTTTATCCTATATTCAGGTGGGTTACTATTTTAATATGTAGTTATGACTATTTTTTTGTTCTTTTTAGCAAAAAATACTTTTTACTAACGTGTAAGTGTACATATTTTTCCGTGTTTTTTGCATAGAAGTAATTTATTCCATATTTTTATTAATATATTCTTTCTTTAGAATATCAAGTGAAATAATTATTCTAAACTTTAAGTCTACGGCCATTATAAGATTTTCTTGTATATCAGCATAAGATAATTTTAAAGCAAACTTGACTTTATTTAGAAACAGAACATCATTTAGTAATACGCTAAGCAGTATATTCTTCAGCATATTACGTGCACGGAAGAGTGCTATATTTGACATAAGTAGGATTCGCGCAAATAAGGATTGCAAAAAAATAAAATCAGGTATGTACTGTATGACGTGTGTTACAGATATAATAAGGAAAATATATATTATATATATATACATATATATACATATATATATATATATATATATATATATATACACATATATATATATATATACACATATATATATATATATATATATATATATATATATATATATATATATATATATATATAAATATATATATATTAAGATACTATATATAATTACAATGAAGCTAAAACTGCAATAGTAGATTTTAAACTTTCGCGATTCATACTAATTAAAATATAAACAACCGGGTCACATCGCGATAATCACGTTACCTTTGTATAAGGTTCGACGTTTTGGCAGAGTTACATCCACCGTGGTCTCGAACTGACTGGAGCGCCGCGGCGTCTTCGTTCCCGAGTACTACAGTCATTATTTTCTTCATCTACCCTCACTTGAACCGCACAATCCGCATAAGATCTCTTGCACACCACACTGATATAATCTGCACGGGATATAGCTTTCAACGATTTTTTCCGCGAGTTATATTTATTAATTACTGGATCCCAAGTCGTTGACAATCTGAAGCCCTCTTCTCGGTTGAAAGTATTATGCTTTCGAATCTCAATGGCTTCACGCGCCATTCTCGCATAATAGTGGGCATCAGTTGACAGTACCTTGGGATCGTGAAATTCAATCCAGTGACGGCTCCCTGAATTAAGCAGATGGTCTGCGATCGCTGATTTCGTTGGCTGGTTATTTTTAACTGCAGCTATGTGCTCTTTCACTCGCTCAACAATGGTTCGCTTCCTGCGCTGTACCCCTTAGCTCTGCAAATGCTTCACACTCAAACAGGGCCTGTCTTGGAGTGCCCATCTCAGCACAAAAATAACAACTCTGAATTGGTGCTTTTCCTATAGCAAACAGGTCAGTATTAAAGACGTTGTATCCACTAAACGCTTGAGTCAACCAGCGCTCTATCTCACAGTGCTTTCTGTTGTACCACTTTTTTAGATCCGTGATTAATTCTCTAGTCCAGGTTCCATTTCCCCTCCCTGACCATTCAATTGCCCATTCTGAAAGAGTATCCTCCCGTACTTCTGACGGTTTCATTGTTCATTGTTGGTGAACATCTTGGCTCGTTCCCTGACAAGCTTGGCAATAGGAACTACTCCGGCTATCACTAGTACTGCATTGGTAGAGATAGTCCGGTATGCTTATCTTATCCGTTCAAGAGCCCTATTTACCCAGAGATAACCCAGAGTATAGGGCCGAGTATTGACCCTTGAGGTACTCTGCTGCTAACTCTTATTATATATTATATTATCTATCCTCCAAGTAGCTACTGACCAAGTTCTGAATATATCCAGAAAACTATCTTTTTCTTAACTCCCGTAATCTCTCTCTTCAAGTGGCGGAGTCAAATGTATTTCTCACGTCTTATCTAGACGCATAAGATAATATAATAAGATAAAAAGAGCGCATAGCTTCCTATTTCTATGAGTGCCTTGCCGTGCTTTCAACCACTCTCTATATGGCCATCAAAGTGGATCGTCCTCGTCTGAAACCATATTGATTGTCCTAAAGGCTACCGTGCTCTATCAACAGGTCCTCAATTTTTTTCAAAATAAGTTTATAATGTATAAAATAATGTCAGGCGTAGAGTTTTTTGAGCCTCCTTGGAATGTTGGGGCTGTACTTACGATAACAATCACCATATCCGTGCTGACAAGCATCTCCAAAATACGACATCTAATGTTTTCAGCTTTCTTCAACCAAACTATTGAAGCTGCATTGAAGTCTCCCGCTACTAGAATTTCGACGCGTTGTAATCCGACATTATCAAACAACTCGTTTAGATCTTGTTCAAAGTCTCCAAAGCTATGATTGGGCAAAGAGTAACAACTAAAAACAGTAAGCCCTGGTTTGCCACTTTTGCAATGTGTTATGATCTTTATTGGGATTCGTTTGTTGTAAACGATCACCGTTTCATCTCCTCTCTGATCTGTCGTCCATTCACGAGCTTGTGAGATTTTTTTGTTTGGCTCTGCTACTATTGTTAGATCTATATCCTGGTCCCTTGCCGTAACTTCGAATAGGTCATCGGAGGCTCGCGGTCTGTCTAGGTTTATTTGTAAGACTTTGATGTGTGAGCCTGCCACTCCTTTTCCGTCTTTACGTACTTTCCGTACTTTCTCTTTCCACGATAGGCAGTTTTTGAGTGGTGGTCCCATTTAGTGGTTTGTATTTACTTGATCTTTAAACGAGCAGATTGAGTATTTCGTCTCCTTTTCATACTGTTGGGCTTTATGTGCTTCAGCTCCACAATTGTAGCATCTTTTTGCTTCGGTCGTGACCCAGAGACCTCGTCGAAATATTTCCGTATTCAAGGCACCGGTACCGATCTTATCCTGTCGACTAGAAGTCCTATTGGGACCCTCGTCCGTCCAATTGTTATCTTATTCTGGGTCGCTAGTTTTTGGATCTCAGTCTTAGGGAGCGTTTTACCTGACGCCTTGTTCCCGTAACGATTATCCCAAAAACTTTTGTTGTGAAACTCTTTCGCATTTTCCTTGAGGAATTTTTCCACTTCTCTTTCTACCGTGACGTCCAACCGTCTAATTATAACATCTGCAAACTCTTTAAAATCTCTTAAGTGTCAAACTTGGACATAGTTCTTGCACTTTTCCTTCACTTGTGAAGCACCAGTATTTTTACCTTTGTCTAATTGAAAGAGTATATAACCTTTCCTTGTCTTTCTGACTTTGGAGAGAACACTACTCTACCTCTCTTGCTAGGCCAGATTTTACTTCCTTTAAAACACTGGCGTAGTCGCGGCCTCTTACTTCTACTACCAGTGCTTTGGGCTTAACTTTCGACTTTTTGCCCATTTTACTTTTATTCTTGTTCTGTTTTGATATTTTCTTTTCTTCCTGGTTTTTCTTAATCAGTCTGTGCTTTATGAAAATGTCTTTTTCCTTAGGTTTTACTTGTTCTGTATCTTTTTGTTGTACTTTATTTTCCTCCAAATAGTTTTGCAATGTGTTCGTCTCCTTGTTTTCTCTATGTTGTCGTTGTTTTTCCTTGGATCTTACTTCTTTCCATTTGGTTTCTCTATCCAGGTTGTTGTCCTCATCCATTATTGTTATTTCACCTCCGGTGGACGTATTTGTACTCTTGTTATCTACCGGCACTGTTCTTTTTGGCCTTTAGAAGTCCATTCCTCATTATCCTCCATTGGCCGTGTTATTGTATGAACCTTGTCTGTCCACAAGTGCGTTCATCTTAACAATGTTATATAGCTCTTTAAAAATTCGGTCTTCTTTTTCATCCAGGGTCTCATTCTCCTTAATTATCCTTACTAGTAAGCGTATTGCGTATAGTATCTGTTTGCGTTTCGCCCCTTCATCATCAGTTGATAATCTATCTTCAGTTTCGGTTTGCTCTGATTTAGTCCATGTCCATGCCTGTGTCGTTATTTTAGATGGCGTGCGCTTAAACCGGCCATACCTAACGAATCACATTTAAGCAAAACTTCAAAGAATACAAGAGGCAGCCATTGTCGGGTGAGACCTTCAGGGGGCGGGATTCCCCGGCACTGGTGTCAGCGCTGAACCCGCCCAGGGTAGTCCCAATCTTATTCTTCTCTCTTACACACATTTTCCGAAAACACAGCCGCCCAATATGGGAACCGACGCTGACCAGACAGACGGTCGCTCTGAGGACAGACTTTGTTGTTAACAGATTGTTTCCTTGCTTTATGTCCACGCTGAGTGTTTTATTTCCTCAGTTCCTGCCAGATAGATCTGGTGAGGGGCTTCCCCCTATCCGCCATCCGAGGACGCGCCCGATGGGAGAGCAGCTGACTCTACATGGGTGGTGGGAAGACTGTAATCACTTATCGTGCAGTGACGATTGCACGATTGCATTGAAATCTTTACTTTATAATTGTAAAGTTTGACCGAAAATAAATTAATGAATAAATAATTGGTCTTTCAAAACGATGCAAGGGGATAAATAAGTGTAGTGACAATAATACTATTATTGTAACATTAATATTGTTTAAAATTTGTAATTTACCATTTTATTTGTAAAGCATGGTAGATCTACAAAAAGTACACTCGTTAATAACAATAATTCTAAGCGTGTAAATAATCTATTTTAGACACTTAAAAAAACCTGTTTTTTATATACCCTATCCTGGATTGTCCCGACGAGACCCCAACCGTATATGGTAGCCCTACACGAAGTGCGCTCACAGTTGAGCGGAAAATAAAAGCTATTTTATCTTACAAAATAGAAGATTTGATTTTGTAGATCAATCTATATTTTTGTAAACAGATTGTTTGGAATGAAAACTTATCTTTTAATCACATTGATACAGATCATTTCTGTCAAGCAGAGAAATACTTCAACATCTAACCCACTGAGGCCATAGTATTTTATATTCATGAGTAATAAGATAAAAATACCGTTTTTCGAAAATAGGAAATAAACATGATTTAGGGCATTATACATTTAGTTGACGCAAACGTAGTCACGAGTACAGCTTGTCTCATATACCTATATAACTAAGTACCTAACGAAATAAAAAAAATCCGGGCAAGGTTCGGTAATTTAATATTTATAAAACGCAATAAAAGAAATTAAAAAGAAAATATTATGTGGAATCGTTCGCTCGTTACCCAAATAAGTTATCGTGACTATGAAGTAGACAGCGTAATTAACCTTTGCTATCTCTTAAAATTGTAGCAGTTTATTCAGTGCCCAAATCTTTTTTTTTTTTTTATAAAACCTAGCTAGATCAATTTTTTCCCCTAAAGCACCCTACATGCTGAATTTCATGAAATTCGTTGTATTTTGGAAACGAAAATTCAGAAAACTACGTATATACAAGATTAACTCTATTAAATATATAACTAAGACAGCGTCGTAACTTGTACCCAAAACTTGACACATATTCTGCCTTGACCGTTTCCTCAGTAAATATTAGATGTATTTACTGAAATTAATAAAGGCTCTGGTAAATATCATAATCCATCGCAAAGTAAAGCTTAGCCGCTTTTCTACGAGCGAAACAAATAACTATTTATTTTGGAAAATATCATAACAAAATAAAAGACGTCGATATCGTTGTCGGGTTCAAAGAAATATTCTTATCTGCACGTGTTTTGACAATAACAAATAAAAATTCTAAGCGAACGTGTATCATTTATTCGTAAGTCATGGCAAAATGTCAAAGTAAAGAAATACACATAAGGAATTAGTTGTCTGATGTCTACAATCAAGGGTTTTATCATTCGAATCATATTCGCTTCCTAGCAACCGTTTTTGTAGGGGTTACGTATTACGGTGTTACATTTGGAATTGGCGAATTTTATCCGAAAAATTTAAATATAAGATTAATTTAAACGAAGTTGCTCGTATGATATTTATGAGAATAAAGTTCGATGACTAACGTATTCGTTATACGCATGTTTTTTTAAAATCATTATTATTTGTCATCCAAATCCTTACGAACATTATAAATGGGAATTCTATCTATCTCTCCTTATACGCCGGGGAAACATATAGGCTATAGAAATCCTGTTAATTCAACAGGAACAGGATGACATTGAAAACCATGTATTGACAGTGAAAAATGTGTCAGAGTCAAGTTAAATTTGTAATTTAAAGTCGGGTTCCATACACGTTCTTTGCTTTACGTCGAAAGAGTTATTTTATATGATGTTTAATATTTATATTTTGTTTTCTGTTTGCTGGACAAATTTAACTGAACTATTATAATGTACTAGTTAAACCGGCAAACGTTTTGCCAAACAAATTACTGCTGCTCCTCTCCAGTTCATCTTAATGCGCTGAACCAATATAGATGAAATTAAGCACAATTAATGCTTATATACCGGGGTAACGCATAGACTATAAAAATCCTGTATTTTTTCTACGGGAAAAACAGATAAAAATATGCCATCTATATATCAAGGTTTTTTATTCACTATGTGTGAAATAGTTTTGTAAATTAAAAAATAGGTTCTATATTACGCTCTTTGCCTTACGCCGTTACGTCAAAAAAGTATACGGGTAATACAGGTAGTATAATATTTAATATGGGATATTTCCTACAATAATAAAATTATGTTCTCGAGAAAACGATAAATTTCTCTGTCTTCTCGGATCAATCTGATTTTTGCGATGGAGATATTTGCTGGGTTTAAACTTAATAAAAGATACTGTTTGCTCTAAGACTTACTGTCCACCACTAAAAGCTAGTATTATACGATACTTATACGGTTGTGGACGATAATTGTACAATATTTTTCAATTATATTTATTTAATAAATAAGAAAACTATTTTTTCTAAAGTCAATCAATTTATATGTCTTATTTTTTAACAACGTATTAACCCCGCGCACGGATCACTATTTTTTTTTATGTAATTGCGTCACTACTCTCCACCTCTTCTCTCCACTACTATCCTCACGTCTCTATACTACAACTTCCACGAGCCTCCCTTTCCTTCCGTTACAATATTTTATACAAATACGTGAAGGTCATCATCCCCTTATCCCACTCTAAGTGGGGTCGGTACAACATGTTACAAGTATGTTGTCTTATGATTTGGCTACGTATTTTACTACTGGCCGCCTGCCTGACTTACCATAACTTTAACTAAGTAAGTTAACTTAGCATAGTCGTATTTTACGACACCTCGTTAAGAAATAGGATAGTCTATTATACTCAACCGGATACCACACGTTGATTCAACTTAGTAAGTAACTTAGTCGCCTTTTACGACAACTCGGTAAGAAATGAGAGTGGTCTATTCTACTCTGCCGGATACCACTCGGCGGGTTGGCTTACTTTAGTCGCCTTTTACGACACCTCGGTAAGAAATGAGGGTGGTCTATTCTACTCAGCCGGATACCACACGCCTAGAATACGTGAAGGTAAAACGTTTAATTCATTCTTGAGCTCATTGCACGCACAGTTATTTGGCATAATTATGCTGTAGACTCATATATCATCATCATCCTCCTGCCCTTATTCTACTCTAAGTGGGGTCGGCACAACATGTTATAAACATGGTGTTAGCTGCATTTTTACGATCGGCCGCCTGCCTGACGTCAACTTATCTTAGTCGTATTTTACGACACCTCGATAACAATGAGGGTGGTCTATTCTACTTAACCGCATACCACACGGCGGTTGTAGAGTCATATATATATATATATATATATATATATATATATATATATATATATATATATATATATATATATATATATATATATATGTGTGTCTTACAAATATTTAAAACAAATTAACTGTTAAACGTCTAGAACGCAATAATTTGTCGTTTTATTGTTGAACAAGTCTAATTATGCAATGATATAAAATATTTAACCATTGGACATAGAAAAAGGAAAATCATTCCTCATAATAGAATATAAGCTAATGCCAAATTGTTTCGAATCACTTTGGGCGACACCAATTCATTCCCTACATATTTGTTTAGTTTTATGGTTAGTCATCCACTAATCACTATCTATTCATTATATTTATTTATTAACTTTAAGGGTAAGTGAATGGTTATTCTCAATTTATTTTTATAATAATTATCTTTTCGTTATGTAGTCCGTTTGTAATGAACCAAATTCAAAAACTCAAATAATGTTTTATACAAATTGGCCTTTAAAAGCACTTTTAAATTAACTGTAATTTGTTGATGAATCTACGGAAAGGTGGTTTACTGGTTCTGAAAGGTGCTCCTACCGAGAAGAAACTCGGCGGTCACTCTTGTCAAAAATCATCATCATCGGGACATGTTGTTAACACGTCACATTATTAGTCTGCGTATTTTACGACCGGTCGCCTGTCCGACGTCAACTTAACATACTTTTCAAAAATAAATATTTGAATAATTGTTCACCAATCTTAAATAACAATGTAATCTAGTACGTAGATGGTCGCAATTTAAATCGCCTTCTTATAATAAAGTCGCTTTCTTATCATTAACGTAGTCTTCAACAGTATAATAGTTTATTTTTAATATATATAATATATTAAAAATAAACTTATTTATAAAGAAATAAGTTTATTTTTAGTATATTGAGTCGATGTTAATATCATTGCGATCGGAATATTGCATCTTCGTAATATTTGGTTGTTGATCTGTACAATACTATACGCAGAAACGCCGGCGTCGCTACCAAAACAAATCACGCAAAGCTAGCTTTGAGAGGCCGATATTGCAGCGACTTTAAAAAACGTGAATAGGCGTAAAAAAAGCGTGTAAAAAGGCGTGAATTCCTTTTTGTTGAATAAATTCTCAGTTGTGCTAGTTGTTTGTTAAGACGCGGATCCTAACCTAACCAATCCTAACGTATATATGTCTAACAATAAATCTTTCATCAGTTCTTAATGTGTTTTTTTAATTATTTCTTTTAACACAGTGACTTAAAGGTCAATTTTGAAATATGTCAATATAAGTCGACGTTCAACACTTTAATTTTGTCTCACAAATTCAATAATTAGTATCCTTACTCAATTATCATATTATCAATAATAATACTTAAGCATTTCTTTGATTGCTGTTTAGTTAGTCACCTACTTTAAATATATTATCGATCGATCACAAGTAGGCTGTCCATAAAGCCTTAACTGCCGAATGTTTATTTTATTGTTAAACCATGCGATGATATTTAGTATATCTAAATAACATCGCATGGTTTACACTTGTGTGATTACGACGTATCGTTTAAAGAGATTTAATCGTCCGAAAAATGTTTCTCACACATATTCTCGTAATAAGCCAATAATAAAATTTCGAATGAATTATCATCAAAAACATTTTTTGCAGGAACTATATATTTTTCTGTCGACAATTCTAAACAAGTGTGTTTCAAATACCAGCGATTCTCCTCTTTTTTATTTTCTTTTATTTACGGAATACAACATGTACATCGAAGTACCTGGGTGGCTGATATAAAAAAATATTTAAAAAAAATAAGAGACAGAAGGCGCTGATGACATGTGGGTTTCGAACCCGTGTTTTTACCCGTTAGCCCTTATAGTTTTTATAGATTCAACAGGAGGGGTGGATTAGCGAAAATGCATTGCCGAGTGTGTTAAATGTGTGTGGGTGGATGTGTATTAATACCTAGCTGTGTGTGTAGTGGGAAGCCATGATTGAATAAAATAAAAAACCTGGGTACATGGTCTTCGCTGGTGAAGACGCAAGAGTAAATGATGAAAAAAAAAACGATATCTTTAATCAACATGTATTGTTGCAGTATTATGCTGCTGAGGCTGGACGCACCGGGCGCCGTGAGGGATTGGGCTCTGTCGAAGCAACTGAGATGGTTCTTAACAATCTCTTCTACATCACCGTTAAGGTTTGTTCCTTTGACTTATATAATGATGACTATGCAACAAAGGTGGTGGCTTAAATTTTTGCAATTGCTTGTACTTTTGAGAGTTTATTAGCCAAATATTTTAATAATAATTTCTTAACTTTATAGCGGAAGTATTATATATTGTCGCTTCGGCCCGCACCGCGAGCGCATTGGTTATGTAAAATGTTTTTTTCCCCGTTCTCGTATTGATTCTACTGAAATAAAAAGTAGCTTATTTGTTATTCGATGTTTAGACTTTTCTTTACGCAATTTTGTACAAATACGTTAGTTCGTTGGAGTGTCAATATGAAGGGAAATATTTATGAAACCACCCATATTTTAGCCATAAAAGCAAGTACGTATTAACGTGGAAATGTCATGACGGCTAAACAGTGAGAGCGCGTCTGACTTACCTTGGGGTGGCGTGTTTGAACACCGAGCGGGCATCTATGTATCTATAATAACTTAGGTAAATATATTTGTAGATATATTTCTACGTTACCCCTAGGAAGGCCACTGAAAGTCGGCATAGGGTCACGGTTGTTATTAGTCTGAGTGCTTATCCAATTTCTCCTTCACATTGCTAAACATTACAAAATAAGTCTGTATATAATATCTTCTTTTTATTCTATTTGTAGTTAAGGGAAGTGTATTTGTTGTGTGTAGAAGAAGTGTGTGTGTGTTAACTGTATTTGTGCAGTACAGTGGAATAATTTTCCGTTTGAGTTTTCAAACGAGAGATGCGGTGCCCATAGGTCTGCTCATTTTTGAACTGCTTGATTGGATTTTTTCCGAACATCATCATCCTCCTGCCCTTATCCCACTCTAAGTGGGGTCGGCGCAACATGTTATAAACATGTCATATAATTTGATTACGTAGTTTACGACCGGCTGCCTGCCTGACGATAACTTACCATAATCGTATTTTACGACACCTCGGTAAGTAAGAGGGTGATTTATTCTACTTAACCGTATACCACACGGTGGCTTCAACTTCAACTTACCTTAGTCGCCTTTTACGATCTTTCGGTAAGAAAATAGTGATAAAATTCTTGCTAGTATTACAAAAATGAAGTCGAATTTGAAGTGATATACCTAGAATTTACCATTACGTTTAATTGAACTTGGAATTTCGTATCTAGAAATTCCTCATAAAAGTCGGAACCGCTGGTTCGTAAATATTTTCAGGAATACAGTATTGGATTATAAAATTGTACTTAGTAACTTGACATTCCAGTTCATATTGGGATTCAAATGATAAGAAACGACTGTAAGTATGTAGACTGTAACATATGTTAAAAATTCCTTACATTTTCAATTCTCTAAAATTCGAAATTCACTGAGAAATTGATAAGTAACGTACATAAAAAATCCTTGTTTTTGATTTGCTTCCACTCGTGTTTGACTTAGCTTGAATGACCGAACAGAAACAGTGTTTATTTGTATTTCTTGTGTTCTATCGTTTTAGTATTGATAAAATTCGTTTCTCTGCACTTCTTCTCTATATGAAATGAAAAATACTACAACCTAAAAATGAAATACAAAGTTTTTTTCACTGGTTATAATCAAATTTAAAATATTTTTAATTCATTATCCGTGTTGTATCCGGCTGAATAGAATAGACCATCCTCATTTCTTGACGAAGTGTCGTAAAATACGACTAAGGTAAGTAGACAGGCAGGCTGCCTGTCGTAAAATACGTAGTCAAATCATGTGACAACATGTTTATAACATGTTGTGCCGACCCTACTTAGAGTGGGATAAGGGCAGGAGGATATATATTTTCATTCAAGTATACTTGTAAACAAGTGCTTTTAAATCGTCGACTCTACTGCTGCGGTCAACCATGTACTATATTTTGTATTACAGAATATACAGCAAAAACAAATTATTTATAAACATATATATTATTGTTATCATTTTCCTTGTACTATGTAAGTAACGGCCTGTTACTATCCCACTGCTGGGCATAGGCCTCCTCTCTCCATTTTTGGAGAGAAGGGTTGGAGCTAAGACCTACCACGCTGCTCCAATGCGGATTGGTAGGTTACACATATCCCTAGAATTCTCTAGAGATATGCAGGTTTCCTCACGATGTTTTCCTTCACCGAAAAGCGTGTGATAAATTGCAATTATCAATTAGACACATAAGTTTTAATAGAAAAACTCATTGGTGTCTGCCCGGGTTTGAACCCATGATCGTCTCTAGAGATTCACACGGTCGCACCGCTAGGCCATCACAGCAGCACAGTACTATGTATTATGTTTTTAATACTTTCAAAATTACGTCCTACGTCTTATTTACCATTTAACTCGCTTGTATATTGTTGTGCCATCGGTGTCGGGTAGTGCATGAGTTCTTACAAATTCAGCATGTATCAGGTACGAGAACGAATAGTACACTCTACATTTAGCGTTACATATATTTCCTTTTATCGCGGATTATAGTAAAATAATATTCTCATTACTTTCACAAAAGTTATTTAATTGATGTCATCTGAGACTCGAAAGTTTTTGATACTTGTAAAGCAAATATGAATAGATTCGACTGCACGAACGAGTCAATAGTCCTCCGAAATAGTCGCAAGGAAGGGGTGTCTAGCGATCTCGGCACTCCTGTGTTTACGTGATCGCTTACCCTTTGCAAACTAAGCCTCCACGCCTCTTAATAGTTACACGATTTGTATTCCTTATATTGTTTATTCTTATATTAGCTGCGGAAGAGATTTCCTTATTATACCCTTATTATATAGATTACAGCTGTAATGATAAAAGCTGTGCTAGCACAGCGGTAATATCGTGCGCCTCTTTCGAGTAGGTCTAGGGTTCAAACCCCGGGCAGGCACCAATGAGTTTTCTAGTAAAACTTATGTGTCTAATTGATAATTGCAATTTATCACACGCTTTTCGGTGAAGGAAAACATCGTGAGGAAACCTGCATATCTCTAGAGAATTCCGGGGATATGTGTAACCTACCAATCCGCATCGGGGCAGCGTGGTAGGTCATAGCTCCAATCCTTCTCTCCAAAAAAAAAAACGGAGAGAACAGGCCTATGCCCAGCAGTGGGATAGTAACAGGCGGTAACTAACTAACTAACTAACTATATAGATTACAGAAATATTCATATATAAATAAGTAATATATAATTAATCGAACCCGCGACCTTTGCAGCTGAAAACAGGGTACTGCCAACTGCGTCAACGTGCCAGTTCTATTAGAGACTAGCAATCGCTATCAATCGTCTTTTGATAAACATAAAAATGGTTAAAGTGGGTCAACCTTAAAAGCTAGACATATGATGTCGCGGACTTTTATTTAAATCTTTTAGAGGGGAACAATTTTGTAATACGTGATTTTTTAATAACTATTACCGTTTACTCAACGCGCGCACGGAAAGCTTTAAATCTTGCCGTTTTCGTACTATTTTTTATTGCTGCTCCTCTCCTATTCATCTTAGCGTGTTATATAACCTATAGCCTCCACCAATAAATGGACTATCTTACACTGAAAAAAAAAATTCAAATCGGTCCAATAAGTTCTGAGATTAGCGTGTTCAAACAATCAATCAATCAAACAAACAATCTCTTCAGCTTTATATATTAGTATAGATTTATTATCATTTTGAACGCAATATTTAAAATGTACATTTTGGATCAATTAAATGTTGGCAATTCTGTAATCGACACTTAAAAATAGTACCTGGGTGACCAAGCCTTGCTCGCTCTATAAAACAAAATAAAAAAAAACTTTAAAAAAATAAATAATAGAGTAGGTAGGGCTCGATCTTAGGTATTTTCATTTCTCTATACCGCCCGTTTCCCGAATAAGCTACGCCACATTGACAATTTACGGCATAGATACTGTTTTATGTAAACCTAAGTATTTTTTAATACCCAAAAACAGGGATAGCACGTTTTTTTTTTAATAAAATCTAACTAGATCCATTTTTCTCCCCCAATCTCCATACATGCTGAGTTAGAGCCGTTTCCGAGATTCAGAAAATATATTTATATACATATATACACACAAGATTAACTAATTTAAATATTAAAGATATCACACATTAGTCACGTCGATTTATTTATTGAATATATAAACCTGTTAAGATATTACAATGAAATAATAACTGTAAAGTGCAGTGTATTATTACGATAAAGTATGTAGTAGTATTGTTATCCAATTGTTCAAAGAAACGCTAAGCGAGTGTAAAGTGAACTAACAAAGAACTTGGAAATTCAATATTTTTATTGCTTGTTAACTAAGAAAGCTTGTGTAGTAATCTGAACTCTTCTTATGCATTTACAGGTTTCATCTCCCAGTAAAGCGGATATTATTCCTTTAGTTTCTATAATTTCTTTAAATCTTAATAGTGAATATATATGACTTCTGAATCAAATACTGATGTGACGTGAAATATTTTTTTCTAATAGGACTGTTAAAATTTAAAATATAAATCGTAACACGTGTATTTTATTATATAATAATACAACATTAAATGATATCCTATAATGATATCTTAATATTTAAATGAGTTAATCTTGTATATATATATATATATTTTCTGAATCTCGAAAAAGGCTCCAATGATTTTCCTGAAATTCAGCATGTAGGAGGTTTTGGGGGAGAAAAATTGATCTAGCTAGGTTTTATGTAAAAAAAATATTGTTTTATCCCTGTTTTTGGGCATTAAAAAACACTAACATTTATATTGAATTGAATTTTCGCCATTAACTGTCAAGTCGACCTAGCTAATTCGGGTGACGGGCAGCCTCGAGAAATGTGAATGCCAAGGATCGATCCCCAACTCAATAATTGTTTTTTCTTTTCGTAAAAAATTACCGAGCGAAGCTCGGTCACCCAGATATTAATATTTAAAAGAGTTAATCTTGTATGTATGTATATAAATATATTTTCGGAATTGCGGAAACGGCTCCAACGATTTTTCTGAAATTCAGCATGTAGGGCATTTTGGGGGAGAAAAATCGATCTAGCTAGGTTTTATTTAAAAAAAAAAATCGTTTTTTCCCTGTTTTTAGGCATTAAAAAATTTTAAAACGTAGAATTGAAAGCGAAGCAGTCTTTTAGCTGCCAAACGTAATGTTGCCATAGCCGATGGCGCGCGAATCGAAAATGTTCACAACCCGTGTTCGACTCCCACGTATCATCAGCGCCTTCTTCCTTTTTATTTTTTAAATATTTTTTTTATCTTTTAAAAAATTACCGAGCAAGGACACCCAGCTAATAAATCTTAAATAATCAATGCCAATACTAATAATAGTTATAGCGGAACACGACTACACTAAGTTACCGGATGCAAAAAATAAAAGATTGTGTTCCAACAAGGATTGAAGTTGGAAAGGTTATTAATTATTAAGTGATTATGACTTTCTTTCATAACTGGCTCGTTGGCGCAGTTGGTAGTGATCTTGCCCACAGCTCCGCGGGTCGTGGGTTCGATTCCCACTAAGGGTCAACATTTTCTAACAAAAATTTATCGGTTCTACGAGCCTGGGTGTATGTAGGTAGGGGATGTATATGTATTTAAAATTATATAAGTATATATTTACCAGTTGCCAGTGTTTGATATATTGTAGCTGCGATGTTATTACGAACTTTGATTAGAGTGACAATGTTTTCATCCTAAAATTTATTGAACAAAAACCTTGAAAAGACAACAATATGAATCAAAAATCGAAAACTTTTTCATGAATTAATTTATTACGGCAGATATTCATATAACATGTCTGAATCTCTTGGTGGTGATAGAAACACTTTTAACCAGCAGTAAACTTTAAAAAAATATGTTTAAATCAATCTGAATAAAGTAAATTTTGTG
The DNA here is from genome assembly GCA_947086495.1 of Morpho achilles. NCBI lineage: Eukaryota > Metazoa > Arthropoda > Insecta > Lepidoptera > Nymphalidae > Morpho > Morpho achilles. The sequence continues at coordinate 7,477,092 of CAMTZB010000022.1, read as the reverse complement.
TTTGAATTTTGAAGTACATCAATTTTGGTCCATAGATATATGTAAATCTTTACAAATAGTCACTTAATTAGTTGAGTATTAAATAAAGTTGCAAAGCTTAAAGAAAATGGAATATTATATTAGTTTCAATTTATAAATGCTTGCAAGCGTTTTAAATTGAAAATATTTTATCTCGTATCTTCAATAACGCTCAATACCATTCTTAACATATATTGCTTATAAACACTATTGTATTCACATGAGATTATTATATAATTACTACATATACATACGTAGACATTTAGATAGAAAAACCTTAAAGAGATTATGTATCTAAAATACTGACTAAATTTAACTCATATTGTCTATATTATATGTATCCACACTAAGTGCGCGGCTATGCTTAGCAGCGATCTGCGAAGAGACGGGTAGAGCGAATCGCTCTGAAAAGAAGGTGGCTACACTAGGGACGACAATGGAGCAAACACCCGGCGATTTGGTTACATTTCGGACAATTTCACAAAAGCTACTGAACAGATTTGTAAACGGTTTTCTGTATTAGACAGAGTGATTCATTAGAAAGGAAGGTATAAAAAAGAATTTAAAATATTATTTTGTAATATTCCACGATAAAATTGCAGATTTATCGCGGATATATCGTGGACTATAAAAAGATAATATTTATATTTCTTTTGTATTATTGACCGCCGCAACGTAACGCCTTATTCTATAAATTATTTGGAAAGTTCTATAAAAATAAAATAAAAAGTTTATTATGCTATCCAATTTTATTTTACCATAACTATTATTTCGGTGATTATTTAATATCATCACGGCACGGTACTATAAAAACTAAAGACTGCTTATTAAATTTTGTTTACGCTTTTTGCGCACGTGAATCAGATTAATTTTTTGAAATTGTAAAATAATATTGTGCAATTTGAACATTAAATAGTTCAAAGGACATTGAACACTTCAGCGGCTTCTTTTACAATTAGAATTAGCCGCTGTTCTGGCCGCCAAACGTAGTCTCGCCGACTTGATTTTATTGAAAATACTTTGTCCCTTCCATAAAGTTACATTTTGTATGTAAATACATAGAATATGCAACTTTATTGTTTGAATAGGGCGGTATAAATTTGTTCATTTTTTTAGAGCAGCTGCAGAGAGATAGGGATTATTAGTCTACCTCAGTACACACATATAAAAAAAATCAATAGTATAATGCACACGTATTTAGGTATGTTTAATTCAATAGCATTGTTGCAATCAGACCTTAAATTTTTCCTTTAAATTCCTCACATGAAATATGAATTATTATTGAAAGGGAGATGTGGGAAACATGAACTAAATAAAGAGCACTGTAAATATGGGGAATTTAATAATTTATGAGAAAAATTACATCAGTTCCCGGAAAGATGTTAAGAATATACTAAGATAAAAATTGATATAATTATTAAATTGAATGAAATTGAAATGAGATTAAAAATTGAATGATTGTCTTATTATACTTTGAAAAAGATTTTGTTTTATAAAATGTATTAAAAAAAATTATCGATCTAGTCCGCGAGGCAATATTTTACTAAAAATATTGCGCCCCAACCCTGAATTTTTCTTATCTTTAGAGATACTTATAGCTTAAGAAATTCTTTAAAAACCAACTCTATTTATCGTAACATATATACCTACTAATAATTATACTATATACGTCCTGAAGTCGAGACACAAACTTTACTTTTCTCAATTTATAATTTACTCTATAAACACATTGAATTACTAAAAAATCGTCTAAAGATAAATATCTTAACTTTTTTAAAAATTCCTTTTAAAATAAATTTTTCCAAATTTATTTTAAAAAAATTACATTAAAAATTAAATATGGAACCGATCATCAATACAACAATACACTACAACGCATATTCTGAAAAGATTGCTAAGTTTGTAACAGCGAAGAAAGAGTCCCTTTGTAAATTCATGTTGCTCTATCAGAATCGACCTTGCAATAACGGGGCTTACATGCGTAAAAACTATGTTTTCAAAGATTTTGCTCATTGTACTGAGAATGAATATATGTTGATATTTTTCTATTTGCCGACCCCTCTTAGAGTGGGATAAGGACAGGAGGATGATGATTTTTCTATTTAAGTGTTAGATACTCGTACAATTTTATGGCTACAAAATATCAGTGTCTCTTTGGCAAGATTTGCAGCATATCATTTTGAACAAATTGGTAGAATACTGTTATTCACAGGGTTCTTCTTCACTTGTATTGTCTTAATCACTTGCAACACTTCATGTTCAGTTACAAAAGCTTAGATTGTAATTTGCTATTATGTGTGTTACCTTCAGGAATTTTAACACTTAAGTAAACGCGAACGCTATGGGGGTATCACTAAAAGTAAATATACTGTCCTATAAACATGCTTATTTTTGTTAACAGTTTTCGGACAACCATCCAAAGGAGATAGAGGAATTGTGGTCGACACTGTGCGCCTGTTGGCCAAACAACCTCAAAGTTATCATCCGCTATCTCATTATTGTGTCCGGGATGGCACCTAACGAACTGCTGCCTTATGTGAGTCATAAAGTGTATCTGGTTGTAAATATATATAGGGTCATTTTGTTAAAATTACAATTCTCTATCCCATTCTATACTACTACAACGCTATAAGTTTATCTCGTTCATACTCGCCGAGTGAAAAGTTACCTTTTGTTATACCGCCAGTGAAGTTGATGAAAAATTATTGTGAAGAATAAATTTAATTTATTATTCGTAATATAGGAATGGATAACTTTGTTTGGTAGTTTTTTTACCTTTACCTGGATATTGAAATATCGACCCTAAGTTGCATAAGGAATCAAGTATAACGAGCAATCGTGTATTTGGGCTAAAAAGTTTGAAATTCCAATAATGTAGCCGCGATAGAAAATTATGTTCATTTAACTATTTATAACAGGCTAAACGGGTGGTTCTGTACCTTGCGCGGTCGAGGCCTGAAAGACTTCTGGACGAAATGATGACTGAACTTCAAACAGTGGAAACGCTTAACTGTCTTATCGAGAGAACCGAGACCCCTCCGTTCTATAGACTTACCTCAATGCGAAAGGCCACCTCTGGACATAGCGACGGGCCAGGCACTGGTTCACAGGTACACAGTTGTCCTACTAAAATTATAATGATGTAAGTTTGTTAGTGTGCATGTGTTATAATATGTACCTTGTCTAAACGATTCTAAGGATGATTCGACTCCCTTAAACGATCAAGCAATCGGGAAACTCAAATATGAAGAAAAGATTTTTTTTTCAATTTTTCAGTTATTACAGTGTGCATTATCGTGCATTCTGATTTATATATATATATATATATATATATATATATATATATATATATATATATATATATATATATTATACCCCTACAATTTCCTTGTTTTTGCTTTGAAAATATACGATAAAAATTATAATCTTTATTATTTAAAAGAGTTAATCTTGCAAGTAAATCTTTAAATGCTAAAATTTATATTGAATATAAGAGACTATATTACCTGTAAATTGTAAGGTCATGGTAGCTCATTAGGGGAATGGCCGGTCTAGAGAAGTGAAAATACCTAAGATCGAGCCCCACCTGCCTAATTATTTTTTTCTTTTTCTTTCGTGTCATCTTTTTCTATCTTGTAAAATAATTACGAGCAAGGCTCGGTCACCCAGCTACTAATAACTTATTCATTTTGATTTTATATAATAATTATTCATTATAAGTTTAAAATAACTAAGTACATTAACTATTTTTATATCACTTACTGTGGAAAATGACGTATTACGAATATTGTGCAAATTTAAACTCTCAAAGACAATTTTATTGCGTAATGGAAGGATGTAATTCAAAAACTAGCTCGTTTATTTCTAACAGACTGACGGAGCGACACTTTATTTAACCTACACTGGATAACAACCTAAATAATAAACAATTATAATAATAATAAACATAACAAAACTAAACTTAATAATAAACAAAACTAGCCAAGTAGGGAATAAATCAGTACCCAAGTACATTTCCTCATATAGATTGGACCCTTGGATGGATTTAAACCGACCCCAACCTAATTTCAGCAATATTTTAGAACTTATTAATAGACTAGACAGACATCACGATTGCTCCTATCTCATTTATCTTTAACAGATAACAATTTTAAATAAGTTTAATTTATTTCATTTAATATTTGTAACGAATAGTTGACACTCACCTATCGTCAAAATTGTGTACTGATTTATGTATTTATCAATGTTTAATATGTTTGCTAGATACATTAGTATCTTAATGTATAATTTAAAAGACAATGTGAATAAAAATAACTTAAAAATTGTAATTTATTTATTTATTATGTACTGTTTGAGATTAATACTGTTGTACTGTTGGCCTCCGCCGCCGAATATTCAATTCCTAGGAGATGTATCGTAGTTGTCAAATATGTATTTGTATGTGAGAATAGTAGTCGGATGGAAGGATTTGTAGCAGGATGTTATCATTTGTTTTTAGGGTAAATTTTATAACTTTGCAGTAGTAAGTTTGACTGGCTCGTTGGCACAATGGGCCCTGTCTTTAGCTCCGTGGGGTCGCGGGTTCGATTCCGCTGAGGGCCATATATTTATATTTATTTATTTCTTTAAGTATATATATTTGTATCTTAGGATGCAGCGGGACGTGCCGGTGATCTAGCGCCCGTGGAAAAAGGGACGATACACACTAAACGCCACAGTGGCGAAGACCCGGCTAAAGCGTCGTGAGTATGGATGTTTTTGTATTTAATTAGTGAAAGTTATTTATAAATTTTTAGTCACCGGTGCCTAAAAACTAAAAAAGTGGTCTATGGGTATATTTAATTTTCGTAAATGCATTATTATACACAACACTTTATTCGTCGACACGTGAGAAGTGTACGAACTACGAGTATATGTGCTTAAGTAAGTAACTGGATTTCGGAATTTTCAGATAATTAAGAAAACCTATATATAAAATTTAATATAACCACTTCTATGCGAATTACATGACTACGTTGACTTATGCATCGTAATATTTTCCAAAAATTAAACAATATTTGTATGGTAACTACGCTTAAAATAATGTCAGGATCGCAATGTTCTGTATATATGTTTTGCAAAATTTGAAGGAATAGATATCTGTTTATTTTTCGTCTGAGATAGAAAAACAGCCAGGCCAAAGAGGATCCAAATCCTATGATAATTAAATGAAAACTGAAATGTATATATAATATTCGAGTTTTATCACCCACAACCTGTATTACTATGAATTCCTATCATATGTGTAACCTGCAAATTAGCACTGATACAGCAGATCCTGATTGTACTACGCTATAAGTTACGCATAAAGTTTGTTTGTTATCTACGACAATGACTATATCACTAGTCACTAGACAGCCATTATTAACCGACCAAACAGTACCTTACCCTAGCACGATATCACAACCTAGACAACCTAGCATTTATTGGTAATACCGAGTCGTATGTTCAGAAAAATAATTTTAAAGCAACTACTATCGTAAAGAGCAAAATTTGAGAATGTCAAAAGACATTTTTAATTCCGAAATAGCCATGGTCCAAGACAAAACAAAAAAACCCTTAATATAATCATCTTACATTATACGAACGCTTTCTACCGCGATTGAAGAGTGGCTACGATGTCAAATACTTATATTGATTTAAGTAACGAAGCCCATCAAATATTGCCAGACGAAAATTATATAATCAAAATATTTTTGAGATTGCAGCCCACACAGCCTTAGGAACGCCTTTGCGATCCCAAGACTTTGCAACATCATAACATTATTTTAATTGAAAAGAAATTTCTATAGGGCTTGTTAACCTTTTTATGGATCTATAACGATATTAACGTCTTTAAAAAAATTGCACAACCTTCGAAGGGATTATTTGAAATCTCTAGAAGGATTGTTTATTATTTTGTTTTCACTAGTTTCGCTGCTTTTAATACGAGATAATTTTTATGGCGCAATATTTTTTCCAACGGGTATTAGCCAGTTATTTGTTGTGCTTAATCTTTAATCTGATTAAGAAAATGCTGGAAAAATATAAATTCAACTATAAGCTGATTATTAAAATCAACAAATAATTCAAAATATATATGAAGGTAACTGGGAAAAAAAGTTGAATTATGATGAATATTTTATTTATAGATAGAAATAATTAAACTACTGTGGTTCAATGAGATATGTTTCTTATAAGCTCTTTTACGGTATGTAACCCCAAGAAGTTATGCACGAGAAACAAAGAACGGACTGTTTCTAGACTTTTCACTGATTTATGCAACATTCCAATTTGGAATAAATCTTAACTAAAAACGAATTAATTAATATATTAGGCAACAAAAGCACAATTATGTTCTTTTCAGTTAGGTTCATAGAGTTTCTGTTACAGACAAATGGATTATTTTATGATGAAATAATTAATTTCTTTGATGCACACGCAATTTTATCACTCTAGCGGGCAACTTTTGATATTAAAAAATGTTTAAAAAGAATAAGGACGTTACTAATATTACATCGTCAATAGAGATAATTTATAAACGTATACTACATTTAATAATACAAATTCTAATATAAATGATATAGTAGATAAAAGGTGTAAATGAAAAATTGTTTCGAGGTGTCGTAAAAAGCAACTGAGGTTTGTTGGCCCAGTGTGTAGTATCCGGTATGAGGTATCTACTCAACCGGCGGGCAACACACATGGCGGGTCAACTTACATTACTCGCCTTTTACGGCACCTCGGTAAGAAATAAAGGTGGTCTATTCTATTGAGCCGGATACGACATGGCGGTTCAACTTACATAAGTCGCTTTTACGGCACCTCGGTAAGAAATGAAGGTGGTCTATTCTATTGAGCCGGATACGACATGGCGGTTCAACTTACATAAGTCGCCTTTTACGGCACCTCGGTAAGAAATGAAGGTGGTCTATTCTATTGAGCCGGATACGACTTGGCAGTTCAACTTACATAAGTCGCTTTTTTTTTGTTATTTTTGAGTAAGAAAATAGCCACGTTGTATTGATTTTGCCTGCAAACCTTCATTTGTCTACTACTACTATGTCCTTGACTACTACGTACTTGTTTACTACGGTCCAGGACGTTTAATACAGTGTTTTCGTCCTGCTCTCCTCATTATAATACCTCGCCGGCGTTTGTCATCGCCCGCACCGAACGGTGGGCAAAGTGGCAAAGCCGTTGGGCCTAAACGCACACAGGAAATTGTAACAAAAAATGTTGGTACTTCCCCGAAATTATTGGCCTTATCACCCAAGTAATTCCACTATCGCTTCGTAACTGGATCATCCGACAGATTCCAAATTTTGAACGATTTGCACTTGATCGGCAATCAAAATAGGCTTCACATGCTTATATTATTAACCACATTTTGCAGCGCCCAAAATAAAAGCGAGAGAATCATTATATGTTGATCCAGATTTTTTTGATTGTATGTATAAGAAAATGATTAAGTGAAATTGTTTTATACGAGTACTCTACAGTTGCTCGATTGTAACAAATTATAATCATTCTGCCGAGATCGGGACAAAGGTATTATCATATTAAATTAAAGGTATCATACTAAAGCTAATTAGAGTGATACTTAATGTAAAAAATAATTTGAACGCTCATTTCGGAGTATGTAATCAACAAGTGCATGTTATAACTCAAAATATACAATCAAACGAATGGCCAATGGAAAATATTATGTAAAATATTTATGACTCGACAACGCCTGCTTTACTTCACTTTACTGCACTTTGCTAATAATATTATAAATGCGAAAGAGTGTAAGCAAGGATGTATGTGATTACTCTTTCACGGCAAATCCGCTGAGCCAATATCGAGTTGCCTTCAGCTCAGCAGGTCGCGGGTTCGATTCCCGCTGAGGGCCAACATTTTCTATGAATAAATTTGTTGGCCTTCGAGTCTGGTGTATGTTTGTATTTAATTATGTATTTAAAAGATATATATTCACCAGTTGTCTCTACCCCATAATACAAGTATTAAGTTACTTTGGGGACGGACGACCGTGTGTGTAAGTAACCCATATATTTACATATTTTATATTTATTATGAATTTGGCATAATTATTGCTTATACACCGGGATAATATATAGGCTATAGATATCCTGTTAATTCTACAGGTATAGGATAACATTGAAAGCGCGATCTATTATCAACCTATCACACGACAACAATCCACGCAAACGAAATTGCCAGTAAAAGCTAGTGCTTTATACTGCTATACAAACAGTTTTAAAAGCTCGCCTTATTACGTTAGCGTTTTTATCCGTATCCGAGAAAGATACTTACCTTATTTTCTAGCGTAAAAATATTGTTTCATAATAAATATTAATCCGAATAACTCAAATATTTTAAACAGAAGTAATGATACAATTATATTATCATTACTTTTTTTATATCAGGAAAACCCATTATGGGTCACCATCGCCCGCCGGGGACGGGCGGCGGGTATGTCGGACTCGCACGGACTAAAAACCTGACAGTGAAACTAAAAAACTGAAAGTTACCTTTGCAGACACCCATTCCAAATATAGCTCAATAGTAATGGTTTATTTTGTCCTATACAAATTTATCGACTGCGTAGCAGACCAACATATTATATGTCTCATTAAAGTGAACTACACACAAATATTACGATATATTTTAGTATAAAAAAAGGTTAAACAAATTGTAGAAAGTTACCTACTTAGGCAATTATACTATCTTCTTCTTCTTTCTCAACCGGTGGCTGTCCACTGCTGAACATAGGTCTCCTTAAGGGATCGCCACAATCCACGATTTTGTGCCGCTTGGATCCAGCGACTCCCCGCGGCCTTTTTGAGGTCGTCAGTCCACCTCATTGCGGGTCTACCAACGCTGCGCTTTCCAGTGCAAGGTCGCCGTTCCAGCACCTTAGGACCCCAACGCCCATCAGTTCTACGTACTATGTGCCCCGTCCATTGCCACTTCAGATTTGCGATACGATGAGCTATGTCGGTAACTCTCTCTTCTACGGATCTCCTCTTTTCTGATTTGATCACGTAGAGATACTCCGAGCATAGCCCGTTCCATCGCCTGCTGGGTGACTTTGAGATTTCTTATGAGGCCCATACTATTAGTGCATTTAAATAATTTATAGAAGTAGGAATTACTTTGCGGAGATCCATAAAACAAAAGTAATAATAAAATTATTTTGCTATAATCCGCTATGAAGTAAAATAGAAAATATAGGTATAAAGTAGATTTTGTCGTCGAGTCTCTTGTATGGTAGTGGTATCTCTTGATGATGTTTCGCTTGCGGGGCGAAAAAATTATTGAGTTTGTGATTGTGAGTATATATATATATATATATATATATATATATATATATATATATATATATATATATATATATATATATATATATATATATATATATATATATATATATATATATATATATATATATATATATATATATATCAACAATTTTCCTGAAATTCAGCGATCTAGCTGGGTTTTATTTAAAATATAATCGTTTTATCCCTTTTTTGGGCATTAAAAAATTTATATTGAATTTGAAGATTTATTTATATTGAATTGAATTTTTAGTTCTTAACTGTCAAGTCATCGTAGCTTATTCGGGGTGCTTATTCGTGTTTTCGCGAACAATGAAAATACCTAGGATCGAGCCCCACCTACCTTATTATTTTTTATTTTGTAAAAAATTACCGTCCAAGGCTCGGTCACCCAGATATTGTTTATTATTTAGGTTAACCACCTCGAATATATTGATAGATATGTAGAGTATGGTGTATATATTACAGCAGCGCTAAAACAGACATACCCCGGCCTCAAGATAAACGCGCGTCAGCACAGCTTTGTCCGACCCCACCTACAGAGGATGACCCGTCACCACCATCTGACGGCGATGCCACGCCGGTAAGTGTTTCTATTTATTTCTTTATGTATTTTATTTGTTTATATACTTATACAAAATCCACAGCTCTTAATCTAATCTACAGGTTGTCTGGAAGAGATCACAACAGTGTGATAAGACCGCCCTTTGCATATTCAACTGTATAAATTATGTGTCTTCTTTCCGCTTTGAATTTTTGTTTGTGCAATAAAGTGATTCTTCTTATTCTTCTAATAATTAAGATAGTATTAATTCATTTTGTGCATACAGCCAATAACGGATTTTAATTTTGCTATTATTCTTATTATAATTAGGACGCAAGAAGAGTGTGTGTATGTGTCTATGTAAGTTTGGTTCATGTGTAAAGTGTGTATGTGTATGATATGCGTGGTAATATATATAAGATTGTAATATAAAATTAAATATGTAATGTTTAAATTTATAATTTATATATATTTTAATAATTTAAGTAACAATGTTTATTAGATATCATCAACTCTTATTGAAGGGACACGTAATGTTTACGTTTAATTGTAACATTTGTATTTTTGTGCATTTTGTTATTGATCTTTGCTATTGTTACTGGGGTTTTTGTTATTGGGCTAAATGCACAGATAAAGAAAAGATTTTTGTATTACAAAAAAGAGTCAAACGTAGACTTTACGAATTAAGTTCGCGTAATTGCCTTCCCAGAGAAGTTAAAGGAAATAGGTATTCTTACATTTGCCTCACAGTATATTTTTAGGAATTTAGTAATATATATAATTATTTTAAAAAAATGGCAATGTATATAAAAGATAAAGTAGGACCGACATAAGCTTGCAGCTCCTGCTTCGCGCCTTGCTAAAATACGTAAGTCGTTTGTGGGTTTAGGTATAAGATTCTATAATAAAATTCCGCAATCGATTTTAGCTTTGCCATTACAGCAGTTTAAAATACTGTTTAGAAGAGGCTGATACAGAATATTGTTGATGATTACTTTTATGTTAAGAATTTGTGGATATCGCTTTTCTACGATCCTGTACAAGACTAAATGTAACATGTTGTAATAAGAATTATATTTTGAAAAGAGCAACCGACAATTTTCTTGCTAGCCCAGTAGCGATGCGAATTCTAAAGCACTTGTTTACATGCCGGTTGATCCAAACATCGGTTAAATTATCGCCTAAGACGATTTTTATGTTCTCTGAAATGTATACACAATTGTCAAATATTTATAATTATTTATATGAATACAACTGAAAGCTACTACAAAACTGCTTCGTACTAAATAATTTATAGAATTAGGCGTAACATTGCAGAGGTCTATAATACAAAAAGTTATGTAAATATTATTTTGCTATAATCCGGGTTTAAAGAAAAAAATCTTTTATCGCAGATTATAGTAGTATTATGTTGTGCTTTGTTTATTAACACTTTATTAGATAAATATTTTAAGTAATTAACAATTATACGTAATTATATTCTTTCTAATATTATAATGAGAGTGTATGTTTTGTATGAGATGTAGATATTATAATAAAATATTATTATTCCACTTTATTTCTATTCAAACTTCTCGGTAATATTCAATCGTTTCGTGTATAATGCGTCCTCTTAGTTTAAATCACTTTAATTATCACAAAATTTGCACCGCGGAATAAACCGCTTTAACGCACTATTGTTCTGCAAGTTTTTATAAAAATTGAAGTAATAATTATACTAATTACCATGACAAAAATCGTCAAATCATACTTATGACACGCCATTGAATACGATTAAATATATTCTTAATATAATATTAATATTTAAAAATAATTCAATTTTATTTTATTATTTCTTCTAATAAAGATGTATTATATTTAGTTCTCTTATAGTTTTGGGGTTCTCTGTAATGAAAATTTGTGTAACGTAAATGTTACCCAATAAAATAGTTTTCAACGGTTATACAATAAAATATTTTTATTTAATTTAATTTAATTAAATTTAACTAAATTAAATAAAATAAATAAATAAAATATTTTTTGTTTATCTCTATTCTCACAAAAAGATCGATATAATTTAAGCAATACATAAAATAAAAAATAAAAAAACTTACACGAAAAATATTCACTTATTCTCATTAAGAATTAATAATAGTAAACGGAAAAATGCACTTTTACAGTTAATCGAAACACTTTTCTTCATATATATTTCAGATGAACAATATCTTTTCAAAATTTGAATGAAATTCCAAAACACTTATTTCGCGAAGCGAACTTCCAAATAGAAGACCGACCATTCTGAGTTCGCAGGCTTGATAGCGCGCGGTCTGAAGACGCGTATACAACGCCGAGTCGACGAGATAATAATGAAAGCTTTGGCAATTTTTACTAATATTTACGTGGGTGGTTGTAGGTTCTATAGTTTAAAGTATACATTTTTTTTCTTATAATATCTGAACAGTTTATATAAATTGGTTATCGAAATGTCGTTAGGTATTATTGTAATTTGAATACAATTATAAAATTTTTACACTTTTTTATTAATAATGTTTTTTAACCTTTGTTTACGTAAATATATGGTACATAATAGTTGTAAATGAATAAAATTAGGTAAAAAAAATAGTTATTGAAAATTATCAATTTCAATATTTTGTTTAAAAATTAATTAATTACGAACTTTGAGTTTATTATGAAGTATTTGACAACAGTAAATAAGGTAAGATAATAGCATAGACAACTTGTTGTCTATGTTATTTTCTAACTTGTCAATGCCTCGCGGTTTACACTTGTTGCATCGTTGTTAGAAGAATTTTAATGATATAATTTTTTAATTATGACAACTGAATATTGCCTTATTTTTATTTACGATACTGATATACGTGTAAATTGACGTTTGGTCAACTTTATTTAACTATTTAATATTTGAATAGTAATAAATTATTAAATTCAATATTTTTATATAAATTGTTTATTTATGATTTTTAGAACACATTTTTTGTTTCATTAAATAAATAAACAATAATACTTTGAAAATGAAAAAAAAGAATATATCTAATGTATGACAGATAATAACGAAAGTCAAAGTACCACTTGATTATATATTGGACTCATTGTTTTTTTTTCACCACATATGTTTATATTAACATAACAAAGCGTGTGATAAATAACAAATATCAATTAGGCACATAACAGAAAACTCATTGGTCACTGCCCGGGGATCGAACCCTGAACCCGTGAATCTTTCCGAAGAATAATACGGTCTCATCGTTCGGCTATTATAGCTTTTTTATACAGTACATGTAAATTGTTTTTATTTGTATTTCAGACGGGTATGTGCAGCGAGTCTGCTGGCGGTGCTAGCGCGCCGGGGACCCCGCAAGAGCCTCGGCAGGGTGCGCCGCTGCCGCGCCCTTTACCCATGCCCGAATACGGCGGATTCTTCGCCCTCCTAACGGAATACCTTCCAGATACCAACCAACCTGTATCTGGATTTCATAGGTACAAACTTTGGGGTTTTTCTCATAAAAATCCCAGTCTATTAAAAGCTAAATTATATAGTTTATAGAATTAGTAATTATTTACTTTGCGGAGATATAATAAAATTAATAAAAAATAGTAAAATTATTTTCCTATAATCCGCCATGAAGTAAAATATTTATATTTTATATAAAATAAATCTATTTTTCTTCATCCCGGATTAAAGCAAAATCATTTTATTATTACTTTAGCCAAATTTTATTTAGCCGTGCGTCTTCTCAAATTATTTTGGTATTTATATAAAAAAGGGGAATAAGATACATTACCTTAAGGGAATATAAAATATGTTCTTAAATTATTTTTTAAATACCTAATATATAATCATATTATTTAAGTTGACAATGTTCTCTAATCGTGACAAGTTTTTAGTTTGTGTATTTGAATCAGCTCTACTCACGTTGTTATTACAGTCCGTTATTTAAACGCTCTTAACGTGGCGTCGTCCCGACGGAGACTGCGTGCAGTAGCACGATTGGGCGCGAATCTGAGCGGGGAATACGTAAAAGATAGGAACGCCACTAGTTGCGCGGAATCTATACGACCTTGAACCTGTTATTAGTCGTCGGATGCACAGATGAAATTCTACTATTTCATTTTATCAACTTATATCATTTATTTGATCACTAAATAAATAAAATACAAAACTTACCGTTTTGCATTGAAAAATATAAACAAATAAATTCTAATTTAAATGGGCTCCAGTCCCTTATCCGTTTCTTTCACTGATATCAAGTATTCAAGTTTTATTTTTGTTTTTAGTAGAGTACTTGCTCTTAAAGTCAGTCTTACTTTAGGGTCGCATCTATTTTCTATTGACGTTTCAAACTTTAATTACACGATTCTATAGGTGATTTCTATGACTCAAGAAGTGCGCTATCTTTTATTAAACGATATCGACGTCGAGTCAATTCTTTACCTACTGTTAGCTTATGAACACCTAGTACTTAGCGCGTAGATTTTTGTAGAACTTATGTACTTATTCTAATAAATAAAATGTAAATCACAAGAAATAATGATTTAAATAACGAAACTTTTATTGTTTTTAATTTATGTTTAATTATTGCCGTGTGGTATCCGGCTGAGTAGAATAGTACCACCCTCTTTTCTTACCGAGGTGTCGTAAAAGGCGACTAAGGTAAGTCGACCCGCCGTGTGGTATCCGGCTGAGTAGAATAGACCAACCTCATTTCTTACCGAGATGTCGTAAAAGGCGACTAAGGTAAGATGACCCACCGTGTGGTATCCGGTTTAGTAGAATAGACCACCCTCGTTCTTACCGAGGTGTCGTGAAATACGACAGAGGTAAGTTGACGTCAGGCAGGCGGCCGGTCGTAAAAACGCAGCCAAATCATGTTACAGCATGTTTATAACATGTTGTGCCGACCCCACTTAGAGTGGGATAAGGGCAGGAAGATGATGATGATGAATTTATGTTTAATTAAGCCAAGTTATGAACAATGTAAAAAAACATTATTTAAAATGAATACTCCAAGAAAAATCGTTAGTAATTTATCGGCTGTAAATTTATGGAAGCCTGGTACTTATATTTTAGTGTTTTTTTTTATTTTTCTTAGTTACAGCTCTAAATAAAATAAATATTCTCGTGCTGATTGAACAACAATTTATGCCAATTCTCCTCTATAAATTCCTTATAAAACTAAAATAGACAAATTATGATGACATAACTAATAACTTTTGATGTCAAAGCCAATAAATATTGTGGAAGACATATTTTCAAACAATATATATACAATTATTATACATTCCTGGTATATTAAGATTAAGAATTAAGTTAAATATAGAGATTAATAGAACTAGGGGTTAATTTGCGGTGGTGCATAATGACAATATTATTTTGTATGTACTTTAGTCAATTTAAATGAGTTTAATCTGTCAAGGTCACGCATCTTTTTCGTTTTAAATATATTTATAAAAAAAAATTTGACGTAGGAGAAAGTAATTAACGATTTAAATATGCTATAACAAATAAATAAGGGCATATCTTTTACAGATAAACAAATACGATTTTTTTTTGGTATTCCTTACGAAATATTTATAAAATTTCTGTCAAATCAAAACTATTTCGTTTATCTTTCAGCTCAGAATCTCATGTTTACGGAACTTGCACTTGTCAAGAGCCAAGTTGTGTAAACATTTGACTCACATAGAGCCAGGCTAATGCGATTTTTGAATATGTAGGTGTAATGTAGCGGTGATGTTGCTTTGTGACGTGGTGCTGGACGGAGTTGAGCTGGACTGGTCCATTCACGTGCCGCTCATGCTTCACATCGTGTTCCTGGGAATGGATCATACTAGGTACGTGTTAGCAATGTGCTATATTTCAATAAAGAAAAGCAAATGCAGGTGTATCTGTCTCTCTTTTTTATTTGTGACTACAATGTCCAGTCCACTTCGGCGTGCTTTATTTTAAGATATATTAACTTTTTAATTTAAAATGATTTCATATATTAGGATGAAGTGTCCCAGCGGTGGGATAGTAACAGGCCGTTACTTTACGAACGGTATTATAACTTGATTAGACGAAATCCTCTAATAGGAATAGCGAAACGAAACGAAAAAAAAATCATCAGTACTCGTAGTATACGACTTTTCAACTTAAAATTGTCATATCTCTTTTATTTCCTGACCGATTTAAGTAAAACATACCCTATATGTTAAATGAGTCCAGTCACTACATGTGAATAAAAACAGCATCCAAATCGGATCAGCGGTATTTGAGATTCGCGGGAACAAACGCACAGAGATTTGACATCTCAACAATTTTATTATCGAAATCACAAAGATGAATACGGGTACCATCTTACCTCTCATTATTTATTGTGATAGTATAATAACTTTATGGATATTCAATGGTCTAAACTGTTTTGCGTAATTTTTTAATTTTATCTTGGCTCTATTCTATTTTATCTCTAGCATGCTCGATGGCCATGATTGTTTTGTAAATTGTAACGAAATTTTGTAGATTTAGTATTTTATCATTTTATAAATTAAACTAAACAAATAGGCAACTGAATGTTAAAGGACGGTCGCTAATACCAACATGGCTGAAACGTGCCCTACTCTTGAATAAATATTGGCAATGTCGTTTAATTACGACAACGGCAATGATCAAATAATTTTACAAACCGATTTGATTTTGTATTTTCTCAAATGCGCAATAGTTCCAGAGTATCGTACCGTTGTTTGCCTCACTTAAGCCCCAGATCATCCTTTCGTTTCCAACGCAATACATCTAGTTAGATTAAAATATAAATAATACAGTCCGAGCATTGCAAATAAAACGCTGTATTTAAACTACTCAACATCTATGTACAAATTCCTCCTCGAGCGAGAATAACTACTTAAACTTTTAATTTAATTTTTAGTGTTATAGGTAACATTCAAACAATTATTACGTAGTAACGTTTAAATACAAAAGCTAAATATTTCGCATGCCCTTAATTCTTAATTAGCACTACCATTTCATGTTTCCTCACAGCGTTTTATACTATAACACTCGCTAAGAGTATAAATTTGTGATATGGATAATTTATTTTTTATTAATAAACAGAAAAAAATTTGATTGTCCTTATAAATAGTCTTTTTCACAAAACTATTTGTCTTCCGTAAAATTGACTTAAAATCTCTAGTTAATATGCTCCGCTTAAATTTATTAACAACTATTTAATAATATATATTTGTACGATTAATTTTTTTTAAATTTATGTACTGGGCCGGATTTAAACGCCTTTTCAACTTTCCTTTTAAAACTGTACATTAAAGTGATATATGCCTCGTGGTATCTGGCTGAGTAAAAAAGACCACCCTCATTTCTTACCGAGGTATCGTAAAATACGATTAAGGTCGTATTAACGACGTCGGCAGGAGGCCGGTCGTAAAATACGTATCTAAATCATATGACAAGATGTTATAGTTTATAAAATGTTGTGCTGACATACTAGTTTTCTTTTTAAACTGAATGTCTACTAGTAAATATTTTAAATGAAAAATATTTTAAAAGTTTTACGAAATAAGTAAATTTCAAAATTTATTTTTCCCGCTCAAATCTAAGAAATCCTCACGCTTACTAGTTGTTGTCCTTCGCTCGAGAACCGGTTATGAATTTATTTTAGCGCGCGTTAGTTTTTGTTTTGAGTTTAACTAATAAGATTTTATTTTAAATTATATAGTGTAAATAATTAAATGGTAAAGTATAATATTCAGAAGGTAAGTATGATATATTTAAATTGATAAGACAACAACAAGAAACAAAGGATGTCACATTTTTGATGTATCACCTAGCAGCCTTATTTCAGAATTTTAAAAAATTCCAATTCTAATATTCCTTGAAAACTCTACAGCTGGCTCAGAATTTTCCTCCTACAAGTTAGCTAGAAACTCGGAGGTTGTTCCTTTCAGCAGGAAAAAATCCTATAACAGTTAAATTTCGTACATACAATATATCTTGTATAAGTTCGGAGGAAAATTATATCATATCATCACAAATTATCGCCATATTTCAACCAATTAATAGTTGATAATCCTGTACACAAACCTATTCACGAATCACTGTACCTATATGAATGATAGACAGAAGCGCTAGGTGTTATTGTAATACTGTATTAATCAGGCTACGGTTACATTAAACAGCGATTTGTGACGCGACGAGTATAGCGAATCCCAAGTAAAGCGAAAATCGCTAGCGACACTAAAGAAACAGTGTAGGCACAAACAAGGCTTATTGACAATCATCATGCTCCTGCCCTTATGGCGCTCTAAGTGGCACAACATGTTTTGAACATGTTGTCACATGATTGGGCTTCGTATTTTACGACCGGCCGCCTGTCTGACGTCAACTTACCTTATTCGTATTTGACGACACCTCTGTAAGAAAGTGGGTGGTCTATTCTACTCAACCGGATACCACACGGTGGGTAACTTACCCTATTCACCTTTTACGACACCTCGGTAACGAATTAGTATGGTCTATTCTACTGAGCCGGATACCACACGGTAGGTCAACTTACCTTAGTCGTCTTTTACTATACCTCGGTAAGGAATGAGGAAGGTCTATTCTACTCAGCCAGATACCACACGGTGGGTCAACTTACCTTAGTCGTATTTTATGATAATGTAGGAAATGAAGGTGATATATTCTACTCAGCCGAATACAACACGACTAAATGTTTCTTGACAATGTATTTGTTTTAGTAGATTTTAAACTTTCGCGATTCATACTAATTATTATATAAACATACGGGTCACATCTCGATATATATGGCGATGTGATTTGTTTATATGATATGAGTTAACACACACACACACACACACACACACACACACACACACAATTTATTTTGAAATTGAACATACTTTGGTTCGAGCCCTATCTCTTCTAAAAAAAAATTACCGAGCAAGGCTCGGTCACCCAGATATTTTGTTTTAATCGCTCACCAGTCGGTTCGCCTCGCTGTCCAATGTAGCCGCAGCCTAAGCTTACTAATTTATTCGCCCCACGCACTGATATGTATAAGGTTTGATTTTCACGTATTGTCACTCAGCCGTACTGGACCCACTATTGTTATGCTGCAGTGTCCGACTAATTAAACTCCACGGGGCTTTCATGTTTCATTTCCACAAAACGCTATTGTCATTTTACACTGTGTAAAATTATATCTGGAAATGAAAATTCTAGGTATATTACGAAATCCGCTTTCGGTATTAAATTTAAACACGGTGTGGGTATTTGAATTTTCATTTTAATCTATATAGATTTTCAATGCTCTATGCAAAAAGATGGTTATAATTTATAACACGTGTGCGCTAATTTAATTTTTACCTAATGGAAAGAGAATATAGTTAATATGGAATCGTAAAAATCTTGAACGCTAAGATGATTCGCTTCTACAAAGCATTGCACAATAACACAAATCTGATTTTATTGTAGTGTGAAAATTATGTATGTAAGCGAACTCACACCTGGAATCGATCTCAGAACCTATATTTTCTTTATAGGAAAATCCTATAATATTATTATATTACGTATGAATTTTCTATTAAAGTTTATATAGTTAATAATTGTTTATTATTTGTCACAAAACTTACATTAAAGAAAAATATTGTCAATAAACCGGCATATCCTTCGAATTGAAACTGAGACTAAACTGAGATAAATGTAAACTCATAGATCTCTTCTCCAAGGAAAGAGACTCTTGGGTGGAGTTGGTAGGGTAAAAGCATGTATTTTGTTTTTACATCCCAATTTATAAATGCTAAAAATCTTTTTACTACACCTATATGGCTAATCTGCTTGACCAATATTTTATAAATTTGGCACAATTGAAGCTTATACGCCGGAAAAAACATCGCATCAAAAGGCCCGCGTTAATTTTAAAAGAAAAAAAAAACATTGCATCATTGATGATGCTTAAACGACTTTAAGTGTCATCAATGAAGTTACCACGAGAGAAAGCGCGGATATTACTAGAAGATTTATAACCGTTGGCAAGAATAGTCAGATGGACTTAACTAATTTTTGGCTTTGCGATTTTGTCGTGGAGTCTATCTTTGGATGATGCTTCGGTTGCGGGGCGAAACGATTGAGTGCGTGATAGTGGACGTATGTAGTGCTTGTCTATAGTGTTGGCGGTGGTGGAGGTTTGTGCATGTGTTTTTACGAATTCTGCATATATCAGGTACGAAAACGGATTGTCCAGTCTAAATTTTGCATTATATATATTTTCTATTTTACTTCATAGCAGATTATAGAAAACAATTTTATTATTACTTATGTATTAATGCATTTATTAAAGTCGGTCTTTCATTAAAATTAAAATTGTTTATTATTTAGGTTAACCACCTAAAATATATTGATAGATAGTATAGTGTATATATTATGGAGATATTATGTATTATGGATCTCCGAAAAGTAACGCCTTATTCTATAAATAATATTTGGTTTTAATTTGTCAGGTGGATCGTCCATCAGCATTGCCGTCAACTGCTTCTAAACCTGCTGGTGGCTGTTGCGGCCCATCACGATCACCTCACAGTAGCGCGGGTGCTACTCGCAGCTAGATCAGCACAACTTGGCTTGGGACTGCCACCACCATCGTTGCCTCTTGTGCCGCACAACTTTACAGGTATGTAAGATCAGACACAAGCTGTGGTAGACCAGCGGTAACACCGTGCGACTCTTTCGAGGAATTCGTGAGTTCGAACCTGGGCAGACACCAATGAGTTATTCTGTTAAAATTTATGTGTCTAATTGATAATTGCAATTTATCACACGCTTTTCGGTAAAGGAAAACATCGTGAGGAAACCTGCATATATCTAGAGAATTCTGGAGATATATTGTAACCTACCAATCCGCAGTGGAGCAGCGTTGGTCTTAGCTCTAATCCTTCTCTCCAAAAACGGAGAGAAGAGGCCTACTCTCGGCAGTGGGAGAGTAGGCCGCTACTTACTTTTTTTTAATTTTAAGATCAGACAGTGCACGCAATTAAACAGATGTTCCTTGTTATTTCATTAAATTTAAACTGCAAAATCGTTTAAAACCGCTGAAATTAAAAAAGAGACAAATTGTGTTGTTGTGATGCATATATTTTAATATTTTTGACCCAAACAAGGTTACTTGCTCTAAATAGAATAGCTAGTTCCTCCTCCTGGCCTTATCCCACTCTAAGTCGAGTCGGCACAACATGTTATAAACATGCTGTCACATGATTTGGCTGCGTTTTTACGACCGGCCGCCTGCCTGACGTCAACTTACCTTAATCGTATTTTACGTCACCTCGAAGTAGAATAAATAATTGGTTATCAAAAAGTGTTTCCAAAAAAATGAACACAATATCTTCGTATTGTATTTTTTTTAAATATTTTACTTCGCGTTTAAATTTATTTTAACTTACGAATGAGAATATTCTTCACCTTAACGTTTATCGTTTCCTTTTACTTTGCCGTGACTATATCATATTTTAATTTACATTCCCAAGCGTTTACTCAAAGCTGTGAAAATTGGCTAGAAAAAATTCAATGTCTACGAAACACATTTCTTTTCTATTTTGCCAGCTTTTATACAAATGATTTTGCAGAGCTTTCTGGCAATTCTTCAGTATGTTTTAATATGTAGTGATAGAAAATTAGCAATATAATTAGCAAGAAGCAAAAAAAACTAGGTCGCAGTACCTTGAGCACATATTCACAGATTTATATTTTATTATATATTAATTCATTTTTTTGTAAGTGCCCTAAAGGTAGGGGTTGCATATCTAACACAGTACACCGCATCACACATACAATTTCCTTGTCAATTGTTTTTATTCAAAATAACAGCGAATAATTAAAATGAATATATAAAGCAGAATATAGCCACATAAAATGTTACTTTTTTAAACGTCAGCATCGTCGATCGTTCCTTTTTTTTTGACGGCTTATTATCTCGCTCTGAATTTTTTTATCGTTTGTTTTGGTTACACTATTCTGTGTATGTATCTTTAATTATGTACTATATAGATTGTTCAATATTCCCAAAAGGTATAATTTTTAAGGTAGGATTTTTCTATCCCATATGTTAAGTCCGGTGTAATAATTTAGTATTCAATTTTAGCATTTCTCGCTGTGAAAGCACAGACAGACATTCGCATTTATAATATGAGTATGGACAATTTGTCGTTGCGTGGGCTGAGTAGAATAGACCACCCAGGAGGTTTTGAGGCGGCCAGTCGTAAAAAAACTAGCCAAACATGTAACAATATGCTAAACACAGTTTGTTCCGGTCCTACTTAGAGTGGGATCTCCTCCTGCCGTTATGGCAGGAGATCCCACTCTGAGTGGGATCGGAATGATGAATATAAGTGTTAATTTGATTATTTTTTCTTGTTTCAGAGCCAGACACAGTTTTCGACAATTTCCCCCAGTGCGGTCACTCGCCACGCTCGCATGTTCGATCAATTTCTTCCGATCCACAGGTTACTCCTGAGGGTAAGTGACTTACCAATCAACCGCCGATCATACTTACCCTCAAATACTTACAAACATGATTGGTAAGGTATTGGTAAGGTGTTTGGAAAGTGTTTGAAGGATCTCTGGAAAATATTTGCACGAAGTTTGAAAATTGTTTCTGGGATTCTAGAAAAGTGTTTGCGAGATGTAAAGACGTTTCATATTCTTGACCTTATAGTATTTAACAATAAAAACAGTTACAACCATCTCGTAATGATTATTAGATTAGATAGTTAAGTTTATATAAACTTTTTCTTTTTATCTATATTACTCGTATTTCACTTCTTGTCCTTTTGCTTCTGTTTCTCAAAGATTGACTAGAAGGGATAAGTCCGCCGTTTAACGTGCTTTTTACTTTTTCTTTCTCTTTTGTAACTATATATGAAAAGAAATAAATAAAAATCAGGACTTACAGTAATTTTGTTGTTTCTAACGCTTTGTTCGTTAAAGTTTTTTAGTAGCTTCAAAAGTGCACGGTCATGGATTAATTTTTCGTTTATATATCTATAATTTTTTTTTAACTCGTTATTTGTGTTTGTGTTATGATCTCTACTAATTCTCTCTTATTAACGCCATCTAACAATAGGTAGAGATACTAAATTACTTACGAAGTTCCACATTTAGGATACCTTTTATGAAAAACTTTATCATTGTATTCCATTATTTTGCCACGTCTTATAAATAAGATCGAATACGTAACAAAAAATTGTAAACGTATAATGGGAAATCTTATGTTTGTATTATTAATGGTTTTGTTTCACTATTATCTGAATATATACAAGTAGATATAAGAATACTGTTATACTGCGTCCATCATATTATCAGTCTTTTGACAGCTCACGCTCATTAAGTTTTGTATTGCTTACGTACAAATATCATACAAATAATATTTGTACTTTATGGATGGGTACCGCCCACTTAGTGATGTCACACTTAATGGTTACTACGATTATGCCACAGATTAAAAATAATCGGTAGAAATCGATGTTACGAGTATTAAAAGACATTTAATAACATTATATAAAGTTTTACTTTCTTCTTAGTTAATACATGAATACAAATAAAACAATCAGGATATTTTAATTTATTTTATTAGCACGAGTCGTCGGAATGATAATCAACACTAGACTCCTCCGATGAGGAGTCTTCAGTAGCAGTTATTATTAGCTCTTGTGTAGATAATATATTATCAAACGCAATATCACGTTCCCAATCAGAGAATATTACTCTTTTAGTTCTTTCCACCACACTTGCCCAGTTCTCGGCCGTTACGTGGGTGCAAGCATTTTTTAGCAATTGCAACATTTTATTCGCTGTGAATGGGGGGCTTGTATTGTATCTCGCAGCATGCCCTTTTACTTGTGCCCATATAAGTTCTATTGCGTTGTACTGGCAGTGGTATGGAGGAATCCGAAGAACAGTATGGCCATATTCTGCTGCCATTTCATTGATTACATAGCGTTTTGCTCTCTTTTTGGTTTTTAATATTTTTATTAATTCAACTTTTAACATTGAGTCGTCCACATTTTCTCCATTGTCCCGAAGCCAATTAATTATTTCATGCTTTTTATTAGCCTGTGTTGGCATTTTGTCAATTTGACGGGAGTGGTAGGGCGCATTATCAATAAAAATTATTGATGGTTCTTCCAATGAAATAAGCATTTTTTTGAACCACTCTTCATACACATTTGCATTCATCTCTTCGTGGTAGTCATTTGATTTCTTCGATTTAAATGCCAACAGTGCGTCTTGTACAAATCCTTTTGCTGTACCTGCATGGCAAATGATTAGGCGCTCACCTTTTCCCATTGGTACTGAGGAAGTGGAATCAGCAGTATCATCAGTCCAGAAACGAGATAGTGTGTGGTTAGCGTTGAGCCATGTTTCATCCGTGAAAACAATATTTGCCCAATCTTGTATTTTCTTTGCCTCTCTTAAAAAATCACAACGTGCTATAGCTATATCTGTGCGTTCCATTAATAATTTTCTTTTATTTAACTTTTTATATGAAAAGCCAATTGTGTTCAAAACTTTGACCAAAGAAGATTTTTCACCATGAAATAGACCACGTCTTTTCAAAGAAACAATAAGTTTTCTCAAAGTTGGAATTTCTTTTCTCAAGTAGTAATCATATACATGACGACGAATAGCGTCAGCGTCAAAGTCATCAACAGCTGTCACCTTATGAGCCCGGCGCTTTCTTTTTAGTGTAGATGGTTTGTTTTGCTCCAAGCCGCTCCTGCCGTAGGCATCAGTAGTGATTTTAGTCACAGTTGATAGACTGATCCCCAACGCGGCTGCAACACGGTTTCGGACTTGCGTGATAGGTATAAGAGGTCCGCCATTTTGATTTTCTTGCTCAAAATACTCATGAAGTTTTAACACTAACTGTCTCGATTGTGCTTTCAACACACGTCCTTTCGGCATTTTCACGATCAATTAATATAAGTTTCACAAAAGTTTTTCCGAGGAATAAAGCTACTTAACTCAAGGTGTAACAGATGCGAGAGAACACTCAGCGAACGTAAATGCGTGTGACTATCACGGGCGTTTCGTTGAGAGTGACAGATCACGTCAAAATGGTGGCCGAGCGGAAGGTCTGTTGATGTTGCCAGTTGATGTATAATATATTTTTTATGATTCTAATAAATACACACGGATTAACATTTATTTTCAAAAAACTAAGGCAATTAGTTATTAGTTTACGTAGGTTATCATTAATCGAATTACTTAGGTACGTAATTCGATTAATGATAGTAGGTACTATAATCGGAATGGTATCGCATACGAGAATCTTTAGGACATCACTAAATATGTAAATCGTCAATCTGTCAAAAGATGGTTAATATAATGGACAGTGTATAGTAAAACTAGATAAAGGGGGTTGTTTATGCATATACTTCGAATGACCCCTAAGTTATATCGGCCCACAATGTTGTAACCTTTATAAAGGTGTTTTATGAAGGTGCTTTACGAAGGTGCACCTTTATAAAAGCGCTTTTTTGGTGTAGATTTGCTGCGTTTTTCTTTCTCCAATTTGTACTCTCAGCGATGCTTGTGTGCTCGCCCGCTGCTCTACTATACTAACTTATATATACTAGTACTTACTAGTACTATTACGTGCTTAAACATCGTACTATTACTTACTACTATAAACTTACTATAATTATTATTTTAAAATTTTAGTTCTTCGTTTGCATGTAACTACTGTCGTTATATTTATTAATGTAAATATATATTTCATACTTCGGTTCTCTTTTGCAATACATTAAAAAACTGTTCAATGTCAGCGACTAAATATATATTTTAAGTCACAAATTATAAAACATTAGTATTAAATGAAACGTTTAAGTACCCTCAATAATGTAATTTGTTTTATTTGTATAAAACGATTTTTTTTTGCACTAATATCATCTCCGGTGTATAAGCTTTTATTTTACCAAATTTAATAAATAAAAGTCCAGCGAATTGGCCGGGAAAGTGTGACATACAGAGTTTCGCATTTATAAAATGAATATAGACAAACTATGCCAAGTTTCACATTCGGGGGAATGTATACCTGTAATTATACTAAAAAGGGGTAAAGTTTGTGCCTCGCGTATTTACATAAATTATCACACAGGTGATGCTGACAACTATCCGTCGTTGCCTGTGATAGTGACAGGTGAAGCGGAGCCCGAAGCCGAAGCGGAGGCCGAGCACCCAGTCGCAGAGTTGCCCGTCGCTGACGCTATCAAATCACTCGTCCACTATCTGGCTAGCCGACCGTCACACATGCCGTTGTGGCAATACGAAGATATCACCGCTAAAGGTAAGGTTCATAGGTCATCAAATCCGGATACATTACTATAAATCAAATCAATAAACCCCCCACAACCCTACGGACCAGAATTCTGATAAATGAAAGGTGCAGTGCAAACGAGATGAGAATATGGAAATAGATGTGTGGTGTGACATGGTTTGATAGAATACCATATAAGTATATTAAGAAAGTCCAAGAGTTATGCCCATAATAAAATAGATAAAAAATTCGAAATTAAGTTGATGTAGACATGTAATAAGGAGGGATGAATATCACGCGAACAAAGCAGTTTTAAAATATGAATTTGTATTGATATATAAGTAGACGAAGGCTGAAAAAAAGATGAATGGATTGTGAGAAGTATGATATGCATACAAAAGAAGTAGCGCCATAGTTCGCTAACTATATGAGAGAATGGAAGAGAATTGAAGGGCATTTTTAGAGACCCCACTTCGAGTGGAATAAAGGCAAGATAAATAAAATATTGTGATGAATCCAATATATAAACGCTCATAGTCGTAAAATAATCTTACTATATCTATATCATTAAAACATTACTGTACCTATATCTAAATGTCTTCCACACATATTAAGCTGGAAGTTATGAAATGGGCCCGAACAACAAATGTCATGTGAGTATATTAATTAAGCAGCCCTTGCCCGCAATTTCGTCTGCTCGGACCTCGGTACCAGGTAATGGTCAATGGAAGTCCAGCCAAAGTGGTCGGCCTCCTCGTGGCGCACCCTGGGCATGCTTAGTCTTGGCGAACGGACAACTGAGGGGTGGCCAATCCAGTTGTCCCTCTGATTAGCAGAGGGCAATCTGGACGGGCCGGGGACTCCGGGGGGGTTGGGATGGAGTCTCTAATGAGCGACGGGTCCAGTTGGGCTTACTCTAAGTCGGGCTGGACATAGTTACGGCCACCGTCGGCGAAACCCGGAAGCCCAGCAATGGAAACGGGGACCTTCGGGTTGCGAGGAAGAAAACTTCTATAAAAAATTACCCGGTTGGGGCGGAAACGCCCACCAAGGCGTTGGGGCCCCTTGGTGCGCGGTCTCTCCCTGTTGACCGTGATCAGATAACACGGTGGGCAGGGAGCGATCGTGGGCAGCGATGGCCTCCCTTTGCTCTGCAGAGGGGGGTGGAGCGAGGCGGCGGAGCGGTTCCACGAACTGTTGTTCTGGATCCAATCTGCTGCTGGTGAGTCCAGGTGTTAGTGACTCGCCCAAGCCCATCATCTGCCGCCCTAACTGGGGACCTTCTGGTGTTCCGAACGGGGAATATCGGACGCCTAGCTTACAGGTCCCAAATTCATATACCAACAGCCCTTTTTTTTCTTATTGTATCTTCTTAAAAAACCGAGCTGGCTATCCCGATATTTAAAATTTAATACTAAATTAACGACTACATATCTCAAATAAAGCGATATTTATTCGTTATTTTATCTGTTTATATATATCTGCCGTCTCGTTCTGATTCTTATAAAAGGATAAGACAAAAGCAAATATTCTTATTGTTACATTGGGCAAGAGTAGCAGAGCTTTACGGTTAAATCAGGTATTTTACTATTTACAATAAGAGAAGAAGACTTTATCCTTCTTACTGGAGAGAAGACATCGGTCGAAGATAAGCGAGCTCACTTCTTCTTCTTCTTCTTCTTCCTCAACTGATGGACGTCCACTGCTGGACATAGGTCTCTTCATGGGATCTCCACCATACACGATCTTGTGCCGCTTGGACCCAGCGGCTCCCCGCAACCTTTTTGAGATCGTCAGTCCATCTCGTGGGGGGCCTGCCGACTCTACGTTTTCCGGTGCGGGGTCGCCATTCCAGCACCTTGAGACCCAAACGGCCATCACTTCTACGCACTATGTGCCCCGCCCATCGCCACTTCAGCCTCGCGACACGCTGAGCTATGTCGGTGACTCTGGTTCTTCTACGGATCTCCTCATTTCTGATTTGATCACGTAGAGAAACTTCGATTATAGCTCGCTCCATCGCCCGCTGAGCGACTCTGAGCCTTCTTATGAGGCCCATATTCAGCGACCACGTTTCGGATCCGTAGTTCATCACTGACAACACGCACTGTTCGAAGACTTTTGTCTTCAGGCACTGAGGTATTTTGGACGATAAAAATATACATCTTATATAATCAAAATCTGTAGAACTTTTATAATCTGCAAAACGTGATTCCTTAACGAACCTAAAATTGTGTAAGAATATTCCTCTCCTTATTAAGAAATCTTATAAAGCTACGCCCACGGATTTTATCAATATTTGATACAACATCAACCTGTGTTCAAAGAAATTAAAACATGGGATGTTCTGAATTTATTTTTTTGTAAAATCCAACATATCTTCTTGAGCAACAAGTTGTATTTTATAGCATATGAGCCTGTGATCGGAGCATGAAAATTCATCTGAAATTTATAGCATTGTTTGAGTTACATCGACTATGGTTTGATAGCGCGATGACACAAAGGTAGGTTCACTACCCACGTTTGCAATGTATAAATAATGGCTAAAGAGAAAAGATGTTAAATTCCCACCTCTTTTATTGTGACTTATGCAACCCCAGAGGGGATTATGCGCGTTGGCGTCTGCTGATATTATAAGTCTCAGGTCGTGGTCTTCGCAGTATTTTACTAGATCTGTTAGCGCACTCGACGGTATCTCTCTTCGATGGACATGTAGAGATGCCAAAACCAAGGTGTCCAGCGTTCCTACTCCCTGGATCCAAAGCCTGACTGAAGTTAGGTCTCTGGAGCAGAATTCATTTAGAAGCACTGCCTGGTTTGGCATGAAAATTCAGGATTTATTAGCGGTAGTTTTAAACAGCAACTTAACTCCTTAGTTGCAGAAACCACATATACTGTCCCCTCTTATCCAGGGCTCCTGAATGAGGACGATGGTTTGAGTGTTGACTTCCAGCTACCCGCGGAGAGAAGCCGTCGCAGACTGTTTGTGCTGGAGGTTGGTCTGTATTGTTGGGAGATTCGTATTACTATGGAGATCGAATCGTGCAGCAGACATAACTGCTTCTGTTGCTGAAGAACTGATCGCATCTTCACCGTCCTTCGGACGCCTTACGCATGTGTCGCAATTGGCACCCGTTGTTGTTTTACAAATGCAGCCAGACTGAGCCACATCAGCAGTCAGTCGCGCAGCAGACGCACCTGCTTCAGTTGCTGAAGAACTGGTCGCACCTTCCCCATTTTTGGACGCCTCACGCACATTTTGCGATGGGCACCCGTCGTTGGGCTCTGGATTCAACCAGACTCCGCCACATCTAAAGTCGGTCGCGCAGCAATCGTAGGAATACTTGAGCTGACCTCCCTGAGAACACCTTTAACTGCGCTCGTAGCGTGAGGTGTATCCCGTTGGAGACTGGCATCAATCATCTGAGGCGCAGCAGGTTATTGCGCAGCCTTCTTGCCATATCTCGCTCCTCTTTTGCGTTCCACCGCAAGAGTGGTTTGGTCAAATGGTCTCGGTTGTAGAGACCATACATTAGGACTAGGTGTCGGCGCTGACGGTATCCCCGCAGCCAGATCCATGACAACACGTTTGTTTTTACAGTGAGTTTGTTAAATGCTCTCTTTTTATTAGAGACGACATATGTATATGAAGTAACGGGCTCTTATTATATCAATGCCGGGCAGAGACCTCTTTAAGACCTACCACCACGTTGCTCGAAAGCGGATTGGTAGGTTACAGGTATCCCCAGAATTTTTTAAAGATATGTAGGTTTCCTCATGGTGTCTTGCTTCACCGAATAGCATGATAAGTTGCAAATATTAAATAGATACGTAAGTTTTAACATAAAAACTCACTGGTGCCTGCTCGAACCCAAGACTCGAAAGAGTCCCACAGCCTCACCGCGGGGCTATCAGCTTGTTCATAATATGTAATACGTTTCAAACATAGGAGTGTTTATTCTACAGTATGGACTCTCCGTAGTTGCCAACAAATGGCGACGCTCCTTCGTCATACGCTGCGTATATTTCGCGAGTCCTTGCCGCACGCCCTGATATCCGAGCGTTGGGCCCAAACCGCTTTACAACTTGGGCTTTCGTGCCCATCAAGGCATTATGCAGGAAGATCTTTGCAGGTAGGTTATACTGGCATCCGTATTCTTAAGACTTATCTTTTCCGTATCATAAATAGTCCATCAATACAATACTACTATAACAAAATATTATTATTAGTGAATGATTTTCAGTACATATTTTTTTTTGGATCTCCGCAAAGTGATCTCTAGACGAATTAGTTCTCCATGGCCTCTTAACCTTTGTATTCCTTTAAAAAGTATTCATCGTGTAAAATTTACTAATCGTGTATAATATTTAGTTTTTGCCCGCGACTTCGTTCGCGTGATTTCTTGTCGCGTGATAGGTTGATAATAGATGGCGCTTCTTAGTGTCATCCTATTCCTATAGAATTAACGGGATTTCTATAGCCTATATATTATCTCGGTGTATAAGGAATAATTTTGCCAAATTTCATCGATGTTGATTAAGCGGATTAGCCGTAAATGAGTTACCAACATACATCCATACTCACAAACTTTTGCATTTTATAATATTACACTAGGATCATTTTTTACGGTAAAAATCTTATTGCGTTGTGGAAACAGCTCTGTATATACAAAATACAAGACAAGTGAAGAAATTCCATATCGGCTGAATTTTTAAAAAAAGGAAACGCAATGGCTATAGTCTTGTAATGAAGTTAGCAAAAATCTATTCCTAGGTGTTCCGCTTTATCGGAGTCGCAATGACTGGACGAATGGTGTCAGATATATTATCCCGACTCGTGGAGACAGTCGCAGAACAGGGTGAAGACATGCAAGGATATGTTACCGAGTTGTTACTCACCTTAGAAGCGGCTGTGGACTCCCTGGAGTCGAATTTCAGACCTTTGGACTACATGAGAGACATATTCAAGTCTACGCCAAACTTGAATAATAAAGACGGCGGGCCACAGCCGAACGGCAATGTTTACGCAGCGGGTAAGACAATTTTAATATGTTTAGAATTTTTTTTGAATTCAAATAGATCTATTATAAACGCATCTTTGGATTGAAAACTACTCATTTAATATACATTAAATACTCTTTTCATTCTTCAAACAATAATTTTAAAATCTATTTTAATACTAAGCTATAGATATATTAAAAAGTGACCAGCAATTTTGTAGTGGCGGTAGCGGAATGGTTAGGGTAACGGACGCGCGATCGAGAGGTCGTGGGTGCGAATTCCGGCCATTATACTACCGCCTTAAACCCACTCTTAACACAAGCATTTAGTTTAGCTGAATAGGTTAACAAGTTTACTAGTACTTTGTAACCCAAATTGCTAGAACATTTACGAAAAATTCGTTTGCAGGGAAACGATCGCCAGGCGTCTGCGTTGGTTGTGTGAGCAATCATACACGTAGCACTAGCTATTCGGTATCATATTGCATGCGAAAGAGCAACCCGCCTACTGAAAAACAACCACACGGTATTTTTGTTTAAATAATAAATAATTACTAAAACCTTTATTGTAATGAAAATTATACCATATTGAAATTGTACGCAAGCTGTTGTAATGCATAATAGTTTAATTAGATATAAGTATTATTACTTATGTACTGAGAGGGAATTAAAAAAATATACGTAATTCAAAAGTATAATATATAAGTAAAGCTGTGGTAGCCCAGCGGCAACACCGTGCGATTCTTTCGAGGAGGTCACGGGTTCAAGCCCGGGCAGACACCAATGAGTGTTTCCGTTAAAACTTATGTGTCTAATTGCAATTTATCACACGCTTTTCGGTTAGAAAAACATCGTGAGGAAACCTGCACATCTCTAAACAATTCTGGAGATATGTGAAACCTACCAATCCGCATTGGAGCAGCGTGGTAGGTTAACTCCAAAGAGGCCTATTCTAAGCAGTGGGATAGTAACAGGCCGCTACTTACTTACTATACATAATTATATAATAAAATTATTTTGCTATAACTAACCTTATTGCAGCTGCAGCTTTAAGCAGCGATTTGCGACGTGACAAGTAGCGCGAATTGCAATCAAAGCGTAAATCGCTAGCGACATAAGTGACCAGTGTAGTCACAAAGAGCGTTATATATGACCCTGACGATCACTTTACGATCGCCAACGCTAAACACTTTACAAACACGCACACACAGCGTCTTCGCCGGCGAAGACGAGGTCCCCGTTTTCTTACGTCTAGCGGCTGGGGCGTCCAGCCTCGACCGTTATGACACTAGGACTCTTCCACAGTCCGATATAGTCCTATACAGCTCGTCGCTTTAAGCCGAGGTCCGGTCTCACAGGATGCCTCCTCCTCGAAGCTCCCAGAATGCTGCGGGCTTCGTTCGAGACCCGGTCTCCTTGCACCCCAACCCCCAGCGATGCTTCTGCGCTCGCCCATCCTCCCGTTGACGCTGTCAAAGCCTTTCATGGTTAACAGCCTTAGTGTCCGAAAAAAAACACAAGGTCAATCGCTCACCAATCGCATTTCGCGTCGCGTCGTTTCGCGTGTGATGTAGCCACAGCCTAAGACTTCTTCAGTTGACAAGTATTAAAAACCCAAAACTAGAATAATGCACTTAAGACAAGAATAGTAAATAAACACTCAAATACCCATAGACCGGTTATATAAACGTGATACAGAATAATATTTAAAAAATAATATTTCATACTGTCTCGTAGTTCACAAAAGCAATTTTTTAACAGAGCCTCGTACGCGTCCATGTGAATCAACTAAAGGTGTCTGCTCCAACTTATGTCGTTCGAGGTCTGCCCAATCGCTGAAATTGTTGGGAGATTCAGCGACCCAGGTATAAGAAAACTTTTTTGCATATAATCTGCCTTTGATCAGTTTTTAGTGATGATTTTTATTTGACTGGTCCGTTGGCGCAGTGCGTACTGGTCCTGCCTTTAGATCCGTGCATCGTGGGTTCGATTCCTGCCAAGGGCAACAAATTTCTATAAAAAGAATTTGTTGATTCTTCGTTCCTAGGTTTGAGTTCCTAGGTTCCTAGCTTAATTTGTATTTAAGTATGTATTTAAAAGTTACATATGTTCATATTCCCTAGTTGCCTCTCACCCATAACACAAGTATTAAGTTACTTACTTTGGGGACGGACGACTGTATGTGTAAGTGTTCCATATATTTATTTAATTTTTATAGGCCACACATAAATGACATATTATGTTTATTATATTTTTTGTCTGTTGTTCATTTTAAATCGCATATTAATGATAGCTATTTGCATTATGCAAAGAACAATAGTTCTGATTCTGTGATTAGTGCATACATCTCCTGCAGTATTATTTAAAATATCAAAAATAGATATAAATTTCTGTATTCCAACAATCACTTTCACAAACTTGCCTTAACGTTACGATTTACTGTTACTGAAACGTTAACGTTACTGAAATTTTCTTCAGAGCGAATTAGTTGAAAAAATAAATGCAAAATATATCGTTTACCGACTGCGTATTCAGTTATTTCTAAAGCAATATTTATCATGTTTTTATTCATTCATTTATTTATCGTAAAAATTCCTTTTCTTATATTATCAAATTTAAAAAATTTAGTTTGACTGAGATCTAATTTGATTGGATATTAAAATTTGTGAATTAAGCCGTGTGGTATCCGGCTGAGATGAATAGATCACCCATATTGCTTACCGAGGTGTCGTCAAAGTATAAGATAAGTCGACCCGCCGTATGCTATCCGGCTGAGTAGACCACCCTCTTTCTTACCGAGATGAAAACGACTAAGGTAAGTTGATCGTGAAATACGTAGTCGAATTATAAAATGTTGTGTGAATCCCACTTAGAGTGGGATAAGGACAGGAGGAAAGGCATTAAATTTGTGATTTATTTCGGTGGAACGTTGATTTGTAATCGGTCACATTTTTTAATAGATATTCTTATCTAGGACGACAAATTAACAATCCTAGCGACGTTATTCTGGGTCGGGGCGTCCTTACTTGAATCAGACTATGAACACGAGTTCCTACTCGGAGTTCGGCTTTTATCTAAAGTGATGGCCCGACTGCCTCTCGACCGACCGGACGCTCGCGAGCGCTTGGATCGGACTCAAGCCCACGGAACTCATGGGCCCTCACTGCACTCGCTCTTGCTCAAGGTTTGTATACATCTTCACTAATATAATAAAGAGGAAAAACTTGTATGTATGTTTGTAATGTTTTCACGCAAAAACTACTGGACTGATTTCAAAAATTCTTTCACCATTGGAAAGCTGCATCTTTACTGAGCAACATGGGCTATACATGTTGCTCAGTAAAGTCTCAGCTCACTAAGTATGCAATTTGGTTCTAAAAGCCTTTTAGAACCAAACTGCATACTTGTTCGAATTTTAATTTTTATGTACTTAGTGCCTTATTTACTTCAAGTGTTCAATTTATCGCGAATTATAGCAAAATAATATTCTCATTAGTTTTTATATATGGATCTTACTTAACTGAACCATCACGTCTTTCAAATAGGGCTGCACTCATCCTAACACATACGAGCCAGTTGTGAGCGTGCTCGTTGATATGATACCACTGTTGGAGCTACCTGTCATCGACCCAACACAGTCCTTGGCCTTCCCCATGACTGTGGTAGCCCTGCTGCCATACATGTTGTTACATTATGAAGACGCAAATGAACTATGCGTGCGTGCGGCATGTCATATCGCTCAGGTAAATCCTAGTAATAATATTAATGGGACAATCTGTAAGTATGGATGTATGCATGTTATTATTGTTGCATGTTAATAATTAATTAGCATTGTAAAAAAAAATATTTTCTATTAATGATATTCAATATTCTATATTGTTCTATTTCTGAAAGGTTGATAATCGCGATACACGGCGTCCTAGTGCGAGTATCAATAGATCTCTGCGACAATATACGACAATGTATTAGTTTAATTAATTAAATTTAAGCAGAATTATGTTTGTTACTATTTGAAAAAACTATTGGACGGATTTGTATAACACTTTACAGTAATATAAAACGTGTGTGAAATTTGAATGTGGATGGATATGTGCCTAGAGGGAGGCCTAAAAAGAGATGGTTGGATTGTGTGAAGTATGATATGCATATAAAAGGAGTGGCGCCAGAGTTGACGAAAGATAGGACAGAATGGAAGAGAAAAACATGTTGTGCCGACCCCACTTAGAGTGGGATAAGGACAGGATGATGATTTACAGTAATATAGGTTTATTTATTTATTTCTTTTTGTACATATAGTTAGAAAAGGGAAAGAAAAAGTAAAAATGCACAGGTATTAAGCTAGACTTATCCTTTAAAGGGATATTTTCGATTCAACCTTTGAGTAACAGAACGAAAAGGACAAGAGTTGAAGAAGAAAGAGAATACGGATAAAATAGAGAAAAAGAAAAAGTTTATATAAATTTAACTTGAATAGTTATTAATTTATTTTGGTAAATAAATAGATGAAAAAATGCTACTAATATATAATTACTTATATATAAGACAAATATTTACTAGTCTGTAACTTAAATACCGAAAGGGAAAGAGATTTGCGGATTGTTACTGGTAAATCATTCCACAGCTTAACACCTTGAAAGCTTAATGCTCTCGAGTAAATCAGTGAGGAGCATTTAGGGAAGGTATGATCTAAGGTATTTAAAGATCTTAGCCGGCCACATCCTACATCCGAATAGGATATAACACATAGGCTATAACTTGTTATGATTTTATTTTGATTTCACGCGAAGCCGCGGGAAAAAGCTATAAAGTTTATATATATATCTTGTGGGGTTTGTTAATAATTGTGTTATTTAGCGATATGTATAAACATTTACATATCAAACTTATCATATAAACCGGAAGAACATTGAATTTTGAGTTAAAAATGTATTTAATTTTGACGCCGTGTGGTATGCGTCTGAATAGAATAGTACCACCCTCATTCCTTACCGAGGTGTCGTGAAAGGCGACTACAGTAAGTCGACACGCCGTTTGCTATCCGGCTGAGTAGAATAGACCACCCTCATTCCTTACCGAGGTGTTGTAAAAGGCGACTAAGGTAAGTTGTTCCACCGTGTGGTATCCGGTTAAGTAGAATAGGCCACCCTCTTTCTTACCGAGATCTCGTAAAATACGACAAAGGACAAAGGTTAGGTTGATGTCATGCAGGCGGCCGGTCGTAAAGTATCCAAATCATGTGACAACGTGTATATAACATGTTGCGCCGACCCCATTCAGAACGGGATAAGGGCTGGAAGATGATGAGTATTTAATTTTCGAACGTTTGTTCATGAATTCACACAAAACACAAATTTGAACAGTTCACGGCTGAAAAAAGCAAAAAGCTAGAAAACTTGGGTACCGTAATGACGCTATACTCGCGGCGTACATTCAGTAAGGAGAGCTTCCAGTGGACCAAGTGTGTTGTCAAATATCTATGGGACACGTACTCCCATCTCTCGCTGCAAATGCTGGCTTTCCTCGTCGAAGTCTTGGAGAAGGTATGTACTTGTGTTTATAATCTTTAATATTTCAATCAGTTAATCTTGCAACGCTCCGAGCAACGCTCAGCCACCCAGATATTATTAATAATAATAATAAAGCTTTATTTAGTCGATACATATATTCAAAAACAATCGATGAATTAAAAATACAAAAACAATATTTTTCTAAAAATTACATTATATCTAATTTAATTATATCGCGATACTTATCTGAATTATATTACATGTCAAAGTTATCTTTATTATTTTCGTTTTTAGTTAGTACGTTTTAATTAATTGTATTTTCTATAGCCTAGTTATCGGGTGCTGTTTGGAAATAAAATAACGTTCCGTTACATCTTATACAGCGAATGATATTATAGAATTGCATTGAATATTATAGGATATCTTTTGTATGTGGCTGAGATTAAGTTTATTTGCGAGTCATGGTTTAGTTTCGAAATTGTTTTTTTTTTAAATTCTTTTTTAATTGTGTATTGCTTTAAATATTCTATTTTTGATTGTCAATGAAATCGAGTTTGCGCCGCCACTATGTTTTACATGTTGTTTTAATTTTTGGCTAAACATATCAGTCATAAAATCTGTAATATTTAAATGAGTTAATCTTTTATGTATATATATAAATATATTTCCTGAATAACGGAAACGGCTCCAACAGTTTTCTTGATATTCAGCATGTAGGAGGTTTTGGGGGAGAAATTCGATCTAGCTAGGTTTCAAAAAAAGTCGTTTTATCCATGTTTTTAGGCATTCAAAAATTGATAAAATGTACCTAGAATTGAAAACAAAGGATTGTTTTACCTTTCAAACGGTAACCGTAAAGTTGCTATAGCCGATGGGTAGCATGCGGACTGAAAATGTTCAAAACCAGGATTCGAATAACACAAGTCAACGGCGCCATCTTACTTTTTTTTATTATTTTTAATTCTTTTTAAATAGTTTTTTGTATCTTTTAAAAAATTACTGAGCAAGGCTCCTGCACCCAGTACTCTTAATGTATTTGATTTAGTATGTTCCTTTTTTGTAGTTACGAGTACAAAAGTTTTATCGTAGCTTACTGTTGTTATTAAATTAATATTCTTATAAAGATGTACAGAAACCGGCTATACCCACGTATTATTTTATCGGATGAGCCCGAATAATTTAAAGCCCATACAGGACTCTTATTCATGAGTGCTTTACGCAGCATTATCGCGTCGGGAACTAATATTCTTATGTAATAGAGTGTATGTAATTTCAAGTAAAAGTAAAGTAAGTAGCGGCCTGTTACTCTCCCACTGCTGCGAATAGGCCTCTTCTCTCCGTTTTTGGAGAGAAGGTTTGAAGCTAAGACCTACCACGCTGCTCCAATGCGGATTGGTAGGCACATATTCTGTAGAGATATGCAGGTTTCCTCACGATGTTTTCCTTCACCAAAAAGCGTGTGATAAATTGCAATTATCAATTAGGCACATAAGTTTTAACAGAAAAACTCATTAGTGAGCTCCTCGAAAGAGTCGCATGGTGTTAACGCTGGTCTACCACAGCAAGTTTATTTGAATAAAGAATATTTTGAAATTTGTGGCTAGGTCAAATTCAAAATCATTAACTTTGCTGCTGTTTTGGAAATTCGCTCCTACCGAGAAGATCAAGCAAGACAGCAGCTTATACTTATGTCTTATAGCTTATACTAAATCCTTTTTCTAAACAGGGTTCAGTGAATCTTCAGTTGCCAGTGCTCTCGATTTTGCACTGTATGCTGTATTACGTAGAGTTAAACGCTCCCGCTGCACAACCAGTTAACGCTGACCTCCTGCGGGCAGTCGCTAAGTTTATCGACGTACGTATTTCAGAACCTGGTAATAGACCTGGTTTCAGAACCTCGTCTAATACTTCGAATAGTTGTATTGTATACATATGATATAAGGTGCGTTTTGTATGAACTTTTGAATAATAAGGGGGCCGTTCAAGTATTACGTAAGCAGATTTATTATAATTATTATTAATTAATATTTTTTATTAGCTAAAACAAACAAAAAGCTTATTAAAAAAAACAAATGGTCAACCACTAGTACATGGTCAATTACTAGTGCACTTACCAAAGTTCAAATTCTATTGTGTGTTAAAACAGCAAGACGGGAACAATTATAAGGAAGCTATGAAGATTCTCAAGTTAGTGGTAACTCGATGCTCGACTTTAGTGGTACCACCACATTGGGATCACGCCTCTTCTGTACTTGATGCTGATCTACACGGCAAAAAGGTAAAAGTAATTATATATCGTGCTAACATTTACTATACTTCATTTTCTCAGGCAACGGGCACAAATAAAAACGTAATTAGGAAAAATTTCATTTTTAACTCGAAGCGAACAATGTCGCGGTTAAAGCTTGTTTAATATGTTATTTTTATATAATCGAAAAGCGTTTCTCAAATATTTTATTATACACAGTATACTATCTTTGCATGCACTATGCATTTAGCACATGTAAGGCCACATATTTCATAAAAAGATATTGTACCATCTTTAATGTTCATTATTAACATTAATATTATTTTTGATTATTTCCCCCACATTTTGATTGTTATAGCAGACTAGTCTTTTTAAAGTTATTCTAATAACTATTATTTTTTATAATTATAATAAAAAACTATAATTTAGAAATTTATATTAGTAGTAAATAAACTAAATTGTATATCACGTTGGCTTCCTAATAAATAAATAAGACAAAATAAAAAAAATATGAATATTAACAATTCAATGTAGGAATTACCCGGTCGTACGATGGACTTCACCTTCGACCTATCACAAACTCCAGTTATTGGACGCAAATATTTGCCCAAAAGCGGCAGTCAACCAGCCACCGGACCAAGCTCGCTCTCGAACGCATCAAGCGCCACGCCAGATAAAGGTAAAATCGTTTTTCAGCTTCAAACATACACACAAACATTGGCATAAAATTTAAATAGGTGCGGTAAGCAAAACAAACAGAAGAAGAAAAGTAATAATAGGCGTACGTAATTAAGA
Source organism: Morpho achilles (assembly GCA_947086495.1). Lineage (NCBI taxonomy): Eukaryota > Metazoa > Arthropoda > Insecta > Lepidoptera > Nymphalidae > Morpho > Morpho achilles. The sequence continues at coordinate 7,437,317 of CAMTZB010000022.1, read as the reverse complement.
AAAGAAAATCAGTGAAGTGTAGCGACGTGCTTAAGCAAATAAAAAATAAATAATAGATAAAAGTAAAAATAAAATAATACATAAGTATATGGTATGGTAAATGAATAGAGGAAATGTAAAATTTGAACTTTACCGAATCACTACATAGTATAAAACAAAGTCACATTCCGTGCCTGTCCCTATATCCCTATGTATGCTTAAATCTTTAAAACTACGCAACAGATTTTGATGCGGTTATTTTTAATAGATAGAGTTTTTTTGTTGTTTTTGTTGTAAATTGTTTATCTCCAAATTTAACGCTTATTTGTTTATTACTAAATTATAAATATCTATGTTTACCCGTCCCAATAACCAATTTTGTTTAAGCAGACGACATATTGAAGACTAGCAATTTTCAGCGGCCCCGCCCGCGTGGAAAGATTAAAACCGTAATTTAGTATTTTGATAACTATAAAAATGTTTTTTATACGCGGATTTTTATTTAGAACTTTTAGAGGGGAATAATTTTGTAGTTCATGATTTTTTAATAACTTTCACCGTTCACTTAGCGCACGCAAGAAAAGCTTTAATTTTTTTCCGTTTTCGTAATATTTTTTATCGCTGCTCCTCTCCTACTTATATGTTATATAGTCTATAGCCTTCCTCGATAAATGGAATATATTACACTCAAATATTTTTTCAAATCGGTCTAGTAGTCCCTGAGATAACAGCGTTCAAACAATCAAACAAACTCTTCAGCTTTATATATTAGTATAGATAAGAAAAAAAATGTAGCTATGGGTGTTGGGAAATCCAATCAGGTTCTTCTACGTCTGGATCGGCATCTACGGTGGTTGGTGCGGAAACGAGTGGCGCGAATGCGTCCCAACCCCACAGCGCTGCGTCCCCACGACGATCGTTGTCTTTGTCACCGGCCGATGCGCTGGCCTCGGGTTGGAAACGACCATGGATGTCGCAGGTAAGTAACATACCCCGTTATGACCTGAACAAGCCATAAACATCAGATACTGCTCTTATCCGCGTAGTCGCGGCTTGAACATGTTACGACAAAGTTTTATATGCTAAAATTAGTCAATATAAGATGACTGTCAGTTTTAGCGAACTAACTTATATAACAAAAAAATAGCACAAAATGCTATTACAAATTGAAACACGCACGAAATTGAGGATGAAATTATCTGGAAACTAGCTGGGCCAACATCGCTCATGTATAAATTGTTTAAAAATAATTTAAATACAAGAAAAAGATATTGAGAGTTAACCATAAGAGATAGTGACATGCTCCTTCGGACTTTTTAGTTGTATTTTTGCAGATCTACAATTCTCTACTAGATTACTTTAGTGTATTACTGCTGGTTTATACGGCACACGCCCGTAAAGCTAGCACCAAGCGATATTTTTACGAAGGTTTATGTATACCTATAGTATTAACCTGAACGTTGCGGGAGAATTGCACTACGGTTTTTACTAAAAGATAGTGCAATTCTTCTGGAAGTTTTATTTAATACTACATTCCGGGTTTATGTAAATCGAAATAGGGACACATAGGGACACTGATTTCCACACGGACGAAGCCGCTTGCACCTATATACAGGTATTGAGTGTTTAAAGTACGTAAGTTAAAAATACGTAAGTAAGTTAAAAGTACAAATTTTTTACTCTCATCAAACATTAGACAATTTACAAAAGTTATGATAAAAAGTCAAGAAACGACGATTTAGTTAAGTGCCTCTTAATTTGATAGGTATTACAAAGGGATTTGAGATAAAATGATGATAAAATTATTATGCTTTAATCCGCTATGAATAATTTCATTGCGGATTCTACAATTTATCTGAGATTAGCTTTATTTTTTCTCGCATAAAAATCCTCGAGTTTTGTTAAAGACGGAGTGGGAGTTTATTATATTGCCCTTTATAAGTTATCAATATCAAGCCTTAGGTAATCTTTAATATTTAAATGAGTCAAGCTTGTATGTATATCTATAAATATATTTTCTGAATCTCGGAAAGGGCTTCAACGATTATCCTGAAAGTCAGCATGTAGGGGGTTTTGGGGGAGGAAAATCGATCTAGCTTGGTTTATTATTTTAAAAAAATCATTTTATCCCTGTTATCCATTAAAAAATTTTTAAATGTAGAACTGAAAGCAAAGGATTTGTTTAGCTGTCAAACGTAATGTTGCGACAGTGGATGGGTAACGCGCGGACCAAAAATGTTCACAAACTGGGTTTGAATCCCACACTTCATCGGCGCCTTTTTTTTTGTTTATCTTTTAAAAAGTTACCGAGCAAGGCCTGGTCACCCAGGTTACTTATATTAATATCAGTGTAGTATAATTTAGCTATAAAGCGTTCTTTTACATTTTATTTTAAAATAAAATCTCCTACAGAGTCGTGTTCGGGAATGCCTCGTGAATCTCTTGACGACGTGCGGCCAAAGGGTCGGACTACCAAAGAGTCCATCTGTAAGCAAACAAATATATATTAGCACTTGTAAAATTTGTATTAACATAATTAATTATCTTTTAACTAGCAGAACTGTACATAGCATGACGTGTACTTAGTAAATGTACGCCCAAGTGTTACGTGTACACTGAACAATAATACATACTCCAGAAAAGATAATAAATGATATTTCTATCCATGGCTGCGTATAGGACGATTTAATTACCACTTTATGCTCAAAGGTAACGCCGAAACATATATTAACATACATGCTTTTGCACAAAAACCACGCTAAGTTCGATGCTCAAAATAGATGTATGATAACATCATTATAAATCACTTGGAACCCAAAGTGTGACTTTTGGGACATCAACAGTGTGACCACGGCTTTACGCTTCTCATCGATATACATGCTGTTATATATGTATGTCACTTACACTGGGTGTATGGAAAAGCGTCCAGAAAATTAGACCGTCATAGAAAAAAAAACCCCTAATTTGTCGCACTATGTAAAGCGAATCGGTGTCATCATTAAATCGATTTTGAGTTGCTTTGGTGAAAGCATTGATTTTTTTAATACCATTTATTTATTATTATTATTATTATTACTATATAAACCTTAAAATAATATTAATTATTAAAATATATACGAGTAGAAATCTACCTAAACTCTCCGTCCGTCCTGATGGTGGCTTTGAGGAGTATTCAATGAAATAGAGCTAATAATAAAATAAACAAAACATATAAAAAATACGTTTTTTTTTCAATAATCCAAATTTAGGACCGCTTTATCGCTATCTGCATTCCCATGTATGTCGTGAAGCGAAAATTGTTAGTCAATTTGTACTTTCAAAGAGTAACTAACACGAACCCAGTGTAAGTGAATATGCATCTTTGTTTGTGATTGTATCTTTCAATGTTTTTGTTACTATAGCCGCTTGTATATACCATGTTGACTGAATATAGCTAAAATAACCCATAATTCTTACTAATAATATATAGGCTTATATCTTATATTTTCTCTCATTTGTTTGAATATACAGTGAAGAACATCAATGATGTTTGATTATTTTAGCCTTGCTGAATTATGGGGCATGGATTTTAGTTTTCTTATTATAACTAAAATAAAATATTCAAGTAAAAAATTTAACTTAAATTTAGATACACTCGCACAGAACAACCTTATAAATTCATACTTCGTTCTTAGTGAATGTTATATCATCCAGCTTGAAGTCTTATCAAATATCAAAAGGACAATTATTGATACATTGTTCATCACTACAATCTAGTAGATTGTTAAAATATTTGTTGTTTCTCACTCGAAAAACATAATTAATAAGAAAATAATTCCAGCATTGATCTGGAATCTTGTGTCTGCGTACATGAGTTTATAAAAAAAATATCACTAACAGATTCATAATCACACTGCAAGATAGAGTAAGTTTAAGTGAATAGATAAGATGAATAAATATGTTTCTTTCTTTCTTTCTAACAGTAAAATGTAATTTTATGGAGAGTAATAATAATAACAAAACAAAAAATAACTGTATTTTGTGTCTCACTGTGCACGGGCGCGTAAAAGAGGATAGCATATAAGAAACATTTTAGTTACAAACTTTTGTCTTTACGATGAATATCACGCAGAACACGCAATAATACGTTTACACATGTATGAATACAGTTTTGAATATTGACTGTAATCCACTTATTATTGTTCTCACAACGGTGGCATACAGTGTTTGAATGTTTCCGCTCTTTTTACGCCGCCTCGTAAGACTATCGGGTTTTGCGTAGGTTATCTTCAGTCAGAGTTCGGAGTTGTTAGAGAGGGAGTCATCCATGGCGTCCTCACTGGAAGAGGTGTCAGGTACACCAGGCAACGAGCCTTCCGGTGGCGCCCCGCCCACTGACCACTTTGGGGTGTTCAAGGACTTTGACTTTTTGGAATACGAAAGCGAAAGTATCGAGGTAAATTAAAACACATAATTGAATACCGCTTTGTTTAAATTGGAAAACGTTTAAAATTACATGTTATTATCAAATTACATGTTAAATTACATGTATTATAAGAGTATATCCTTAATTTAACTGTGTCGCTCCTGGCTACTGCTGAATAATAGTGTTGTGCGAAAAAAAATTGTCGCCCAATTTATATTGAGTTATTGCCATTTTCATCTTCTTGTGGTATCCAGTATTTATATCTTACTGTTCCATTGTCTTATGTGTTAAGGTTTAGTTTAATTAACAACTTTGTATCACGGGAAGATGAAATAAACGTTCTTTCTTTCATATATTCACATGAGATTCTTATTAGATAATAGCACATTGATATCAGTATTGAGCTCTGTGCCCTTCAAAATTCTCATTGCAATATGATATTCTAAAGAAAAGAAAAGTTATTTTCAAGATTATAATAAAAATATTGGTATAACATTATAATATATCCATTTTTCGACACGAAAACAACCAGTTTTTTTTTCAACTTTGAGCTAAGTTTTAGAATTAGATGTCCATTTGATTATTTTTTATAGTTTAACATATTTTAGTATGCATTGATCTAAACTTTGATTGTATGTTGTCAGGGCGAGAGCTCCGATAACTTCAACTGGGGCGTCCGAAGGCGTCTATTGAGCGAAGAGCGTGAGGAGGGCGGAGCGCTCGACCGGAGTCCTCCACCGCATCGATCCAGGCCTCTCGACCAAGACCCCCATCATCATGCAAAAACTGTAAGTAGCCATGAGTCATTCGAATTGCATTTGAATTGATCAGTGTGTCACACACTTTCAAGTTTCAACAAATATATAAAACCTTACAAAATATTTATACTTCTTCAAGTTATCCTGGAATGGATCCGAATTTTATGGATCGACTCTTCTTTTATTGATATAACCCAAAACAGAAGTTCATTGAAAAATAATTCGACTTATCGTAAAATTAAATTAACGTGCTAAGAAGCTTAAGACTGACTGATATATTCTAAAGATTATAATTTTCGAAAATCATGTTCAAAAGTTCAGACCATAGGTCAATCTATAAATTAGAACATACCTGTCGTGGATGACTTTTTTGCATAAATATTAATTTATATAAGGTAGTGATGATTTCGTGTTTTTGGTCCGTCCAGGGCCATGAGGACTCATCTGACGAAGAAGCTGGTTGGGAAGAAGGTGGTGCCAGAGGGGAGGTGGGTGAGGGCGATGCGAGCTCTGCTCACGAGCTGGCCTTAAGGGCTCGCGCGCTCTCGCTATCCAGTGCATCTAGTGGAGAACCTGATGGTATGAAAGTATTGTTTGGAGAACAACCAGCATTCTTTAGGGCATTTAAGCTTATTATAAACACTATTGAAAGCACACGTATCTATTAATATTAGAGTCATTTGAAAATAAATAAAAAAGTCCTTAAAATAAGCCTTTGAAACATTACATTGGTCATACTTTTCGCCCTCTTTTAGACCTGAAAAGCCCACTTCTGTGGGCATTCCAGAAGAGCAAAGATCTCTAGATGAGATTTCCCCGTCACCCTATTACTTCTGGGATCCCGTTCCGAATGGATCCATCGGTTCCCCGCGACTGTTTTGAGATCGTACGTTCAGCTCGTAGGTGTCTTTTCCTACATTTTCCGGCGGGCGTCTACCTCGGTTGAATTTATTGTTAAGGCTCTTATTTGCAGCTGAACGTGGCGATGTAACGCCAGTACCTGGATCCTCAGTGGGCGGGCCGGTGCGGGACGCGTGGCGCTGTTCGGTCGTGACGCTATTACGTCACGCCGCACATTCACCGCCCCTGTCACTCGTACACCGTCTGCATACCGTGCTTAAGGTATGCTCCGCTTACTTTATTATTTACATATATCTTTAATATTTAAATGATTTAATCTTGTATGTATATATATAAATATATTTTCTTAAACTCGGAAACGGCTCCAACGGTTTTCCTGAAATTCAGCACGAAGGAAGTTTTGGGGGAGGAACATCGATCTAGTTAGGTTTTATGTAAAAAAAATCGTTTATCCCTTTTTTTGGGCATTAAAAAATACTAAAGTTTATATTGAATTGGATTTTTTGTCATAAACTGTCAAGTGAACGTAGCTTATTCGGGGAACGGGTACTCTCGAGAAATGTAAAAACCTAGGATAGATCCCCCCAAGCCCATAATTATTTTTTATTTTTTTTATTTTGTAAAACAAATACCGAACAAGGTTCGGTCAACCAGGTAGTAATTATAAATAAATACACCAAGACTAGAAGAAGCTGAAAATTTGTTATAGGAATGTTGGCCCTTGACGGACCCGCGACCTAAGGAGCCGAAGCCAGGGTCACCCACAACATCGGGCCCATACATTTTTTTTTCTTAACAGGAAGTGACGTCGAAGACAATATCGGTGTGTGGAGAAGGAGCGCTACTGTCAGGCGCAGGTGGTGCTGGGGATTTGGCAGCAGTGTTGGAGAGGCTTAGCTCCGAGGAACCTCCACTGCTGTGGGTGGGGCCCGCGGCGGCCGACTGTCCAAGGGTCAGGGACGCCGTGCGATATGCGGCTTTGGAGATCAATGAGCATCTTGAGACCTATTTCGACAGAAGGGAACACGCTTTGGAGGTGAGTAACACTATAGCTTTAAATAGATTTTTTTTTATTAAATAATAAAGATTGTCTAATTTATTTTCAAAATTAAAAATTTGATTAATTTGTTTATAAATCAAAAAGTAAATTTTTACATGTGTTGAGAATCGATTCTCGATGCTATGCCATATCGCGGTCACTCGTTCGTGCAACGCTGGACCATTGTATACGCACTTAAGTCTTTGAAAATATTAGCTATTAATATATGTATAAGAATTATGTTCTATGAAATTCTCTGGATCCGCGATATATAGCAAAATAATATTATCGTCGCTTTTGTATTATGGAATTACGCAAAGTAACGCCATTTCCATAAATTATACAAGTGGATTTCCCCAGACGTTGGAGCTGTCCCGGAGTCCAGAAGACATCGGCCGCTGTCTCTACAAATTGATATTCCAACTTCTGCTACTTTTGGAGACGAATAACAAGATGGTGGTCGCCGTCTACCACGCCGCACTTGATAATCGCGTGAGTTTTGATATTTTTATAAAAAGGTTATTAATATTAATTAATTTGTTGTAAGTTAAATTTAAATAATATAGTTTCTAAACTATACATATATGTATATGTAGAGTCGAATGTTACATTTTGGAGTCAATAATGATTTATTATTATTATTCTAGTTAGTTTGGTGAAGCGCCTATACCCGCGGCTAGGGAGTAGAAAAAATCGATTAATAAATAATCGATTTTTTACTGACTATTTCAAAAGTAGTCCTTTTTCATATTAATAATTAATTACAATTTAATCGATTATTTAAGAAAATAATCGATTATTTCAAAAATCGATTATTTTTTCACATCGCTACCCGCGGCTAGTTTGTAAAGAATTAAATGTTCACAGATACTTTTGTGATTTTCTCTTGGACCATTTTTTGCATATTACAAAAGTCTAACCTTTGTCCAATTTCAGATTTAAACAAAATTCTAATTTAAAATATTCTTTATTCAACAAGAAAATCAGGATAGAATATTACCAATTACCAGTACTTTTTTTATAAATTCATGACTTATCCAAGGCGATTTTCTTACTTATTAAGAGAAAAGTAAATACTTTCATATTCTATAGATCACAGTACATTATTCCTTGAATAAATTGTACGCGTGATTCAGCGCGGTGATACTCATTATTTGGTACTATGCTATGAAGGTGATGAATTAAATTGTCTATACGAAGATATTGAGAACGTCACATAGATGGCATCACTAGGTCCTTTATCAAACACATACCAATAATTAAGTCATTCCAATCCCTCTTAAAATATTGCTTAAAAAGAATGATAATACTCTTATTAATAATTAATATCTGGGTGACCGAGCTTCGCTCGGTAATTTTTTACAAAAAAAAACTTTCAAAAAGAACCAATTATTTAGTTGGGGATCGATCCTTGGCATTCACATTTCTCGAGTCTGCCTGTTACCCGAATAAGCTACGTTGACTTGACAGTTAATGGCGAAAATTCAATTTATTATAAATGTTAGTGTTTTTTAATGCCCAAAAACAGGGATAAAACGATTTTTTTTTTACATAAAATCTAGGTAGATCAATTTTTCTCCCCCAAAACCGTTTCCGAGATTCGGAAAAAAAAAAAAAAAAAATATATATATATATATATATATATATATATATACAAGATTAACTCATTTAAATATAAAGATTTAGATCGATAACAGAAAGAGTAACATCACTCACGTCACTAGAACACTTAATAATTTAAAAAAGGAATAAAATCATTTTGGTTGTCTGTTAGTATCTTACCTGCTTAAACACAAAAAAGCTGGTAACAAAATACATAAATGAATACATTTTAATTTTTCATCATGTTTCATTCGTTTTCTTTCCATCTCATCCATGGTCTAACGGGGAAATGATTCATTTTATAACTATATTTAAAAAAAATGTGTAATGTAATAAAGGGATAGCGTGAAAAAATTTTGCTACGTTTACGGACCCAATACAGAATTCGTGAAGGAGGATCCCAGTATCGAAAATAAAAGCGACCAATTTGAACTCAGTAGACATGTTGAGCGGAGACGCGTCACGGCAACAGTTAACCATTTCACCAACATCAGTTGAACGTAGCCAAAGCTAAAGAACACGCGGTTCATATACTTGGCGGCCGATTTTCCAATACCGTTAAACGTGTTTGAGAAGTTGTTAATTCTATTATTATTTTTTTCCTTTTTTTTTGGCTAATATGAAGAACAAAACGGAAATCAACTCTAGCTTTTGTTGGGATTATGGGTATATCATTCGTCGTGATTTGCATTAATTTGCGATTAAATCTAATTTCATAATATTTATGTATTCTCATTGATTTTTTTAAAACGATGAACGTCCATTCTATGCCTCTTAAATTTTAAAGCTACCCGCCACCTTAAAAGTATGCCCTTTTATTTGTGATGCGACCAATGTTGCGTTTTTCAGTGTAGCATCACTATTTTCGAACTTCAAAAACTCATCGCCCTGTACTAAAATATATTGCAATGGTTTATTTACTTGCTCAATGTTGGTTTTTGGTCTGCACCTAAAAGTATTCCGTGAGCAATAATGGCTCTTACCGCGTCCATAGGAGGGTAGATTATTGATTTTTGTTCTATCTCACTCTTTACGTCGCTATATTCTATAGCCCGGTAAGTGTTATTTGTAGTAGCGATGAGCTAAAAATTGAATACTTTAAAAAATATCGCAATATCTTTATAAATATATATATATATATATATATATATATATATATATATATATATATATATATATATATACATATATAGTAGCGACCTGCCCCTGCTTCGCACGGATATAAAATATATATCCCATGTCATTCAGTGTAAAAAAAATGATTAAAATCGATCCAGTAGTTTTGATTTAGTATATATATATCAAATCTCGGAAACGGCTCCAATTGTTTTTAATAAATTCGGCATGTAGGGGGTTTTGGGCGGAAAAATTCGGTCTAGCTAGGTTTCGTTTAAAAAATGTATTTTTCCCTGTTTTCGGGAAAATGCTAAAATTAACGTTGAATTCTAAAGAAAATTTCGCTCTCAAACGTAAAGTCATGATAGCTTATTTGGGGAACAGGCGGTCTAGAGCGGTGATCCCCACCTGTCCAACTAATATTTCAATTTTTTACAATTTTCCAATTTTTTTTTATCTTAAAAAATTACCAAGAAAGGCTCGGTCACCAAGGTTCTAATATTAAAGAGATATATAATATTCATTTTTTATATATTATATTATTTTTATATATTGACGACGATTATCTGGCCCGTTGGCGTAGTGGATAGTGATCCTGCCTTCAGCTCCGCGGTTCGCGGGTTCGATTCCCGCCGAGGGCCAACATTTTCAATAAATGAATTTGTTGGCCTTTGAGCCTGGGTGTATATTTGTATTTAAGTATGTATTTAAAAAATATATAAGTATATATTCACCAGTCGTCTGTCTACCATAACACAAGTATTAAGTTACTTACTTTGGGGACGGACGACCGTGTGTGTAAGTGTCCCATATATTTATTTTATTTATTTATTTAAATAAAAATGTAAAACATCAATCCAATTGATATTTTAGCTGTCAAATGTAATGATGTGATAGTCCAATGGGTCACGGGTGTACCAAAAAAGGTTAAAACCCCAGTTCGTGGCCGACATATCACCGCCTCTCGCTTTCTAATTGCATTTTTTTATATCTTTTAAAAAATTACCCAGCTGGGATCGGTCACTCGGATGTTTTTATAAGTGAAAGTGCGATGTACAATGTTTAATAAATTAACACAATATTAACAAGCTCTCATAATTAATTGTTCCAGTCTAACATAAGAGCTGATGGAATTATAATTTTTATAAGTTTTTGTTACCTTCCGTAATACAAAAGACATTATCGAAACTTTGTGCTGCGCTTAGTAATTAAAATTCATAATCAGCAACAGAACAGGAATATTATACATTTCAAGAACGCACACACATAAGGCCAGCGAAAAAAAACTCAAGTTACATTAACTAGGTTGTGTATAGAAGTTCCATTGTGTAAAACGAACTTTTAATATGAGAGAATGCGGAAAGTGATCCTTCTCGAACAAAGAAAATTGTTCTTGGCCATTTGATCTTCACATTCATCTGCGAAATACTCTGGTTCATCGAACCAGGTGGAGTTATTTAACTTGACTAGCGAGAGAGTAGAGTCGACTATTCAAAAGCACTATTTTATAAGTTTACTTGACTAAAGAATATTTTGAATTTGAATTAGCCAAATTTCATATTAAACTTATATTACTCATATTACTAATTGGAATTATTTAAAATAATTGGGCCATCCTCTATTTCCACAACAAGTAAAAGGGTTGTATAAAATTAAATTTGTTCTTAAGATTTTCTTAAATTCATTGATGTAGAAAAATCACACAATTAACATTAAATGAAATTTAACCGTGTGTTTAATTTATTTTGGTACTATATTAATATACTAAATGTACCAGCCGGCTTAGCCCGCGTTTCGCAAAAAAAATCCTGGATTTAAATTTTGAACATAAAAAGTTATGAATTAATAATAATATAAGATAGAGACATGCTATTTCGGGCTTTTTTGTAGATCTACAACTACCTAGTAAATTATTTTAGTGAACTTCCTGTGTATCTTGATTTCGATGAAAATATAAATTTATTATTAGGTAGTTCAAATGTGCTTGATCCCATATTTTCCTCCACACCCCTCTATGTTAACAATTTCGGCAAGCGGGCGCTTTGGGTCGGATACACAAAGTTGAACTTGACATTTTGGTCTTGATTTAACTGGGACGCCTCTGGGTCACGAAACCAGGTCAGTAGAATGGGAAGTATGTGAATCGATATTCGGAAAATCTTATATTCAAGGTTAAAAACAACATTGTAGATGTTTCAATTGATTATTAATAATTCAAATAATTCCTTATTCACTTTAGCTTTTACAAGGACTTTTGAATCGTCAAATTACAATGAAGCTACGACTGGTTCTAAAAGGTGCCCTAACCGAGGAAAACCAGCAAGAAACTCGGTGGTCACTCTTTTCAAAAATGAATATTTCATTGATATATAATTGTTTACAAATCAAAAATTACAATATACCTAGTGCGTAGCTGGTAGCAACATAAATCCGAGCTTTCTTATCATCAACATAGACAGTATAATAAGTGTATTTTCAATTGCTTTTTTGAACTTATGTTAAGGTAAGTCCAAAAGTAGATTATGGAATTCCAATCTTAAAATGTATACCAAAGGCTACAAACGATCTACGAACTTTCTGAAGCTGTTAATTGGACAATCTGAATCTATTTTCGTGCTTTGAGTCTAACGTACAAAGTTGATTTTCACGTGTTATTCTTGATTCACGTAAGTCACGAAACAATATTCTATGGTCAAATATAGTACTCCAAAATGCGCCGCTTCTCACCCGGGGTGTTGCGAGTTCGTTAATGCACTCGCTCTTACAAATTTTTAACCGGCGATGCGTCTACGCTCGCCCGTTCTTCTGGTAACGTGTCAAAGCCATTAGGGTAAACAGCATTAGTCAATTCGAAAAGAAAGGAACTAGATCGGTATGATGGACTTAAATAGCTTAAACGATTTTATATATTTTCATATTAAACCTTAAAATCAGCCGTACAAATATATTGTCGATGCTCTTAAGAATTGATTGTGTTAAAAAATGTTTTTAAAAACGTAAATTTATCGAAAAAATAGTCACTTCATCTCCTATTTTCCGCCACACCCCTTAGCATAATAGAAAAGTAGAGCGGATGACTCGTGTCGGAAGACAAAGTTGATCTTGAAAATGCAGAGCAAATTATGAAGCGCTGGGTCACGAAACTAGGTTAGTAAAAGGAACTTACCTAACCTTGTTGATAAATTTTCTAAAAATCTCATATTAAACTTTAAATTAAAAGATACGAATTGATTATCTTAACAAATATTTAATCTTTTCAATTAAGAGCATGAGAGATCGTTCCATAGTTAACTCGTAATTAACTGTTCGTAACTTGACTCTGTAAGTCGATTTTCGAAAAACCTTATACTAAACCTTAAATTGGACTATACAAAAATATACTGGTAGTTGCGCCCGCGGCTTCGCAGACGTAGAAATCAGTGTATAACAATGTTTTCCCACGTAAATCCGGATCCGCGGGAATTAAACTTTACTAATACGCTAAACCTTCCTCAAGAATTACATTATCTTTGAGGAAGAAGAAAAATCCGTTAAGTCGATTTTGAGAAATCGATCACATACAGACAGACAGCTTTTAGGCACTTTGTTTTATAATAAGTATCGATATATCAATAGATGTATTAATTGATTTAACAAATGTTTAAATAAACCCAAAATCATTTGAAAAAATAATTGCTTCATCCCCTTTTTTCCATCATACCACTTTTTGTAAGCAATAAGGCGATCGCTTGTGCCAGGTTGGAATATACAAAGCTGAACTTGACATTTTGAATTTCATCCAAGTAGGACAAGTCTGGGTTACGAAACTAGGCCGGGTAAATGAACTTGACTGTGTGAGTTGATAAAAAAATCTAATACTAAGCGTTAATACGATGCATGTACATATTTTCAAAATGTTTAAATTAAATAAAAATTGCTGCATAACCCTTTTTTAATCAATCCCCCTTTTTTAATGAATAAAGCGGGATGGTGTTCTAGTTCGAATGAACAAAGCTGAACTTGACATTTCGTACTGGATCTAAGTGGAACACTTCTGTTTTATAAAACTGGGTCGGGTCGATGAACTTAACTGTGTATGTCGATTTACGAAAAATCGTATGTTGAAATACAACGATGAAAATACATTTTAGATCATTTAATTGATTATCATAAAATAATTTGGAAGAAATACGCAATATTAAAAAAAACACATGCCCTATTTTCCACGCCCTTATATATAAGTTAGACGAGTGGGTTAGCCGGGTCGGATACACAAAGTTGATCTTGACATTTCGGTCCTGATACTATTGGGTCACCTCTGGGTCAAAAAACTAGGTCGCTAGAATGCACTTGACTCTGTGAATCAATTTCTGAAAAATCTCTTATTCAACGTTAGATTGAAAGATACAAATTTATTATTATAATACATGTTTAAAATAATTTATAGAGGTAGGGACGTGCCTGATATACCAAATATTAGAATCTGTGGAATACCTTTGAAAAGAGTTCACCAATTCAAATATCTAGGACACGTCGTTACCAATGACCTCAAAGACAACGAAGACTTTGAAAGAGAGAGAAGGGCGTTGTCAGTAAGAGCGAACATGATCGCCCCTAGGTTTGCGCGTTTTTTCGAGGGAAGTGAAAGTGACATTATTGTCAGATTATCATTTAGAACGTTAAGGACATCACGTTGAACTATCTGTATAAATATCTGACGCGCTCGAGTATTTCAAGGTCTCAATAATTTTTTCCATTTTCAAACCTCTGTAATTACTTTTAACCGCGTCCAAATTCAGCGTCAGTCATTTGAATTGGACACTTTTTTGAGTTTACTTAACATTCCCTCTGAATATCTGACACGCTCGAATAACTTTTTTTCCTTTTTCTTCTACCCCTTTTTACGGCCACCCTCCACTAACTACTCGTCAGATTCATATCGCTCAGTTATCAGAATGACATAGCGCGTATACATTATGAATATCTGACGCGCTCGAGTATTTCCATGTTACTGTTTTTTTTTACATTTTTGAAAGTTTGTGCAGGCTTTCCTCCCCATTAAAATGGAAAATTTAATATAAACTTTCTTCCTTTTAGGATTTAATCGTCACAATCCTATAGGTCCCCATGACGGTGTAGTCACTGCAAATTAAGCATCCCGGGCTCCCCTAGTATAATACATTACAAAGAAGGCGACTTTTGCATATAAATATAGTTGCTTGTGTTAGTTCTCGACAACTTTATTTTGATTCTGTGCATCGATAAATGATTTTTCCAGGTCATTTTCCATAAACTAACATCATAGTTTTAACACTATCATTTTGCGAGCTCTGGGTCCGATATTGGTCAAATTGGGTGTATTGAGTCTTAATGTTATTAGTGACATGTACTTCTGGTTTAGAATTAGCATCGATTACTATAGTTAATGAATAAACTAAAAAAATCTTATCATTTTTCATTACAGCCAATTTAGCTTTGTCGCATTCAACATAGAATTTCTAGATCGTTTAGCATAATGCGTCAAAAGTATTGATTAGATGTACTGCACATGCACAACGGCATATTCTACATAATTATACCCCACCTATATCACCAATGCGGCAAAACTATTGTTTGAAATCGTGCGCATGCGCAGTGAATACTGCAGATATTTCTATGACGCACATCTACCCTCTCAGTTGCTACCAGCATATTCCCAATCTTTTATCTCACGTCGTTATCGTCGTCCTTGCGTCCTAATTACCTCTCGAGTCACCCTCCCCATCCCTAGATACTACCTACCTCCGCGTACACCACCCCCCACCATCACCCCCAAAATCGAACGATCCTAATCCCCCTGTGACCTTTTCTCGATGCACCGGCCTCCCATTTAGCTCCCCCGCCGCCTCTGCCCCCCTATAATCCTCCTACGTAACAATACTTTCAACAGCGTTTCAGCTTGTTATGTACCGCTACATATTACGCTTGATTTAATCTAAAACATTTTCTATTTTGCTCATCTGGCTGCATACCTATTAGGTGATGTATGGATGCAAAGGAGAGGCGGAATTTTAAAAATTATTCAAATTGCATGGACGTGCATTTTCATCGGTGGAAAATATATATTATAAGCTCTCTTTTGATATTTAACGTAGTCGAAATAATAGGCTTCAGGCCCCATGCATGCATCAATAATACGCGTTTTAAATAATTGTAAATGAAATTATCATAAATAATGATGTATTCGTACTTTTTATTAAAATTATACATAGATTACACGATAAAAATTGAGTGAACGGTTATTTTAATTTCTTATTTCAAGTGTGACACATTTTCAAAAAAATACTGCGATACGTATAAAACTATCGCTGATCTAAAATATTATGGTAATCGACGACACCTCTTTGGCTTTGTGCCTAATTATCTACAGCGATGATTTTTGATATTTAATCACATCCGCTTGTCATTTTCAACTCTTTACCTTGTTTACGCGATATTCGCAGATCAAATTCAAATTTAGAAATATCGCGTTTCAAATTTACCACAGATTATAGCAAAACAATATAAATATTACTTCTGAAAGAATTAAAATTAATTTGCATAAGCTTTAAATGGTTATACTTAGTGAAAAGCGCTGACGTCATTACCTATTTGTGCTATAGAAAACAGGATATGGAGGACTGCACGCCTCAAGGAATTAAATTAGGTCTAGGGCATAAAAACTCGACCTAGTAATATATAGGTCGTATTCTGGTGACCTAATACATAGTAACAGCTATATATCAAGGTTGTATTGTGACGCAAATCGAAGAAAGGTGTCAAGGTCATTGCCGGTGCCCTAGTTTTAGTATATACAAAAGCCTCGACCCAACATAAAATCCTTATATAATATCCTAACAATTGCCGCCCGCGTGGAGATTTTAAAACCGTAATATATAATATTTTGATAACCATAAAAATGGTTAAAGTGGGTTATTCTTAAAAGCTAGACATACGCTGTCGCGGACTTATAATTAGAACTTTTAGAGGGGAACAATTTTGTAATACATGATTGTTGAATAACTTTCATTGTTTACTTAAGGCACGCAACGAAAGCTTTAAATTTTGCCGTTTTCGTAATATATTTTATTGCTGCTCCTCTCTTTTTCATCTTATCATGATATTATGTAGCCTTCCTCGATAAATGGACTATCTAATACACAAATAATTTTTCAAATCGGTCCAACAATCAAACAAACTCTTCAACTTTATATATTAGTATAGATTCTTCTATAATAAAGATATTATCATTTGATATGATTATGGAAATATGGAATATTGTATCGTTAATTAGAAATGAACGTGAGTATACGTAGAAATCACAATAGAGCATTGATTGAACGCATCATGTGATACGCATGTAAATTCTATTGGACGTTATTGTTTCAGATATTCTGACATTCGCGACAGCAAATTTGGCTTTGCGACGGTGGCTATTGTGTATTTAACTGAATTTCAAATTCATTAGTATTTGTTTTCTGGTCACAATAGTTTTACTGTGAACTTTACATTGCAAATTGTAGGTAATTTGATTTTACAACGTTGAGTTATAAATTTTTATGTATCAGAAATAATTATACAGTAACTGGTAGACTGGGCCTTGCTCGGTAAAGTGCAATAAAAAGAAGAAAGAAAGGGCCTATGACATGTGGGATTTGATCCCAGGTATTTATTTTGTCCGCTCGTTCGCCATTGACAACTTAACATATAATAGAAAATTAAGCTTTGCAATTTATTTCTATTTTAGTAGTTTTTTTAGTGCCCGAAAACAGAGATAAAACGACATTTATTTTTAATGAAACCTGGTTAGATCAATCTAAGTTTCATGAAAATCGTTTGTTTTGCCGTTTTCGAAATTCAGAAAATATATATAGGTATACAATATTAAGTCATTAAATATTTATACTAGTATATAAAGCTGAAGAGTTGGTTTGTTTGAACGCGCTAATGTCAGGAACTACTGGACCGATCTGAAAAATTCTTTGAGCGTAAGATAGTCCATTTATAAAAAGTGAAAGTTATTCAAAAGTCTGTTATAATTAACTCACGATAACTTATATGCTCGTGTTTCTGATTAATACCACTGAACATTTTCGGTAGCCATTTTTAGCTGTGTGTGTCTTGTGTAGGGTGTAGAAATGAGTGGTGCAGTGATGACCGTACGGGCTGCGTTGGTCGCACACGTGAGCGACTCGTGGGCCGAACATTCGCCCGCACCCCACGACGACGCACGGCTCCTGCACCTAATGCAACGTCAAAGGTACGTATTCAAATTTAAATTATTCTTTATTACGCCGTGTGGTATCCTTCTTCTTACTTGTCAACCGGCTGTCCACTGCTGGACACAGGTCTCTTCATGGGATCTCCACACCACACGATCTTGCGCCGCTTGGACCTAGCGGCTCCCCGAGACCTTTTTGAGGTCGTCAGTCCATCTCGTGGGGGGTCTACCGACGCTGCGTCTTCCAGTGCGGGGTCGCCATTCCAACACCCCAACGCCCATCGGTTCTACGCACTATGTGCCCCGCCCATCGCCACTTCAGCTTCGCAACACGCTTGAGCTATATCGATAACTCTGGTTCTTCTAAGGATCTCCTCATTGCTGATTTGATCACGTAGAGATACTGCGAGCTCCATCGCCCGCTAAGCGACTCTGAGCCTTCTTATGAGGCCCATAGTGTGGTATCTGGCTGAATAGTATAGTACCACCCTCATTTCTTACTGAGGTTTCGTAAAATGCGATTAAGGAAAGTTGATGTCAGGCAGGCAGCCGGTCGGGCGGTCGGCGTCGTCTTACTTACATTTGCATAATTCATCATCCTCCTGCCCTTATCCCACTCTAAGTGGGGTCGGCACAACATGTTATAAACATGTTGTCATATGATTTTGCTACGTATTTTACGACCGGCCGCCTGCCTGACGTCAACGTACCTTAGTCGTATTTTACGACTCCTCGGTAAGAAAGAGGGTGGTCTATTTTACTCAACCGGATACCACACGGTGGGTCAACTTACCTTAGTCGCCTTTTACGACACCTCGGTAAGAAATGAGGGTGGTCTATTCTACTCAGCCGGATACCACACGGCGGGTCGATTTACCTTAGTCGCCTTTTACGACACCTCGGTAAGGAATGAGGGTGGTGCTATTCTATTCCGCCGGATACCACACGGCTTTACATTTGCATAATTGAGGGTTCTTAAAAATTTCAGCTACAAATAGTAAAAAAATAAAAACAAAATTTTATATTTGCGATAAATAATTCAATATACAGTTATTACGCAGTTTTATAAAGAATCAAAGGCTTTAAGGTCACGTTAACAGGCACGTGAGTCGTATTGATCGATGATGCTGTATATTAGGACCAATCACAGGCTCCAGTGCGACACCATACCCACACCCGTTGAAAGTAGAGAGTCACCTGTAAGGGGGAAAACGAGGCGCCACGTGCCTCCCCCCTTACACGTGCCGCCCCCTTTAAACGTGCCTCGGAATTACCTATTGAAAGCCCGGGACTAAATCTAATAATGTTTTTGCTCTTTTACAAGGGAAATATTTAATCCGCTCACGGGCACGGGCACGTGATTTTTAGGGTACCGTAAGCAAATGAGAAAAACTGAATCTTTATTGTTTCACGCTGTGTGGTATCCGTCTAAGTAGAATAGACCACCCTCATTTCATACTGAGGTGTCGTAATAAGCGACTCAGAGAAGTTGACCCATCGTGTGGTATCCGTTTGAATAAAATAGACCACCCTCTTTCTTACCGAGATAGCTTAAAATTTAAAATACGACTAAGGTAAGTTTATTAAGAATAAGATTAAGGTAAGGTAAGTCACGCAGGCAGCTGGTCGTAAAATACGTGAGCCAAATCATGTGACAACTAGTTTGTAACATGTTGTGGCGACCCCACTTAGAGTGGGATAAGGGGAAGGAGATGATGTGAATCTTTGTGATTTCATCGTTTTCCTGTGCGCGTGTCATATGTTCCTTTGTAAAGTAGCTAAACATTGTGTACGATCGGACAGTTTAAAATTAAATTATTAAATAATTTTAAGATTAAATATTAAAATAGAAATAATCAAATAATTCTGTTACGTAATGTAATATCTGTTGAAATAAAAGATGGACACGTAACAAGGAGTGATGAAAATCATTTGACCAAAAGAGTGATAAATTTGAATGTGGATGGATATGTGCCTAGAGGGAGGCCTAAAAAGAGATGGCTGGATTGTGTGAAGTATGACATGCATATAAAGGTAGTTACGCCAGAGTTGACGAATGATAGGACAGAATGGAAGAGAAAAACATGGGACCCCACTTAGAGTGGGGTAAGAACAGGAAGATATATATATCTGTTGAAATATAAGAAGCGTTTTGATTATGTCATTGAGGCAAAGTGGGATTATTGACGATAAAGTATAAAGAGGTGTAGAAGTATGAATATGAACATGTTTCGGAGACGTGGTGTAAGACGTTATTTTATCGGTGCTGACCGAATTAGTTTATTAATTAGTGAAGATATTTCAAATAAATATTGTGTATATCGAATATAAGGTTGTTTGACTTAACATTTGATCAACTAGTGCTATTATTTATCTAATTTGGATTAACCCAACACGCACATCAATTGTATAAGACTATTAAAATAAGTAATAATGGCTAAATAATTAATATGTTTCTATTTCGAGGTGAATCAGATATTCTTTAAAGCACGGGACTTATAAATTTAACATTCCGAATTTTATAAAGTGATCGATAAAGTGTCGGATATTTAACCGACAAATAAACTAAGTAGCAGATAAATGTCTCTAAAAAGACGCTCTAAAAAGTGAAAAGTAAAAAAAAATCGCGGCCATTTTGAAATAGGTAATTGCTATCCAGCGAATAACAAAATAACAGCCACATGATCTTCCTGTTAACTTTTTAAGTTTGCTTAAAACTTTAAGTGCTGAATAAGCCTATCAGAAACCTGAGAAACGTAAAATTTTGAAATATGTGTCGGATATGTTCCGAATAAGTTAACTGACAGTTTACTGGTAACTTGTGAAACAGGCCCTTAACAGTATGATTTTTTTTATTTAAGTTAATAGTTGGTCAGATAAATATTCTTGTCAGAGAGTGGTATGGCCTAGCGACAGGAACCATCAGATAATGCATATATTCTTCTTATCCCATTGAAGTCCACTGCGGAACATATCTGTCTTCAAGGGTCCAGACCACAAGAACTTGTGTAGCCTGGATCCATCCAATGGGGGGATTCACCAAACTCGTTCTTCGCAATATGTGCCCCCCCCCCCCCCATCGCTGCTTCAGTTTCGTGAGCCGTTGGACCATATTTGTAATTTGATTCTCGTACGGAACTCCTCGTTCCTATATTAAATCACGTAGAGACGCTCCGAGCATTGCCCGCTAGTTCTCTGGGAGTCTCTTAGGATTTCTTTAAGGGTCTTGTTTCAAAAGACTGAATTCAGTAACTCAACGTTTAAACTATATTTTGGGGCCCTATGCCACATATACATGTATAACATTAGCGAATGCTTTTCCTCCGTGGCGGCTTGTTATTAGAATACTTGGTTTTTTTTAAAGAATAGATGCTCAATAATATTTTGATGTGAATCGGCAGTAAAAAAAAATTCTTCAGATATAATAAGTAGGTTCACGATATTTTTCTTCATCGAAAAAAAGTGAATTGCTAACATTGGATAGGAATCTTTAACGGATTAGCCAACGAGCTATCTCACTGCTGGGCGGAGCGTCTCCTTATTTTCGTGCCACTGGTGCAAGCTTAGGGAATGTGAAGATCAATGAAATAGTATGGACAGTTGGACTGGGTGTCTTTTTCCGACAGAATAGGCGCCAAAAAATATGAAGAAATTGACAAATATTAAAAGCAACATTTTTATGTTCCCATACAAAATTCAGGTTGCATTTGGAAATTAAATATTAAGCGAGGAAGCTTATGGCTCCTCTTTCTAAGCGGCGATTACAGATGATTAAGTACGAACACTATCGTCTAGAGGGTATATTGCTCAACAATCATTGTCTATGATCGCCTACAACCATGGAATTGACAGTTTTTTGTACACGAGATACTTATGATTATATGTATCGCATGATGATGCGGACGATCGCGTAGACACTTGCACGATGATAGTGCCGATCATAGATGATTACACGATCAACGATCATCACCAATCAATCCAGTGAAGAGCCGGGATAAGAATTAGGAGGAAACACTAGCTATCGTCAATGCATATATATGTATACGCGGTATATGATCTAGATGGCTTTTTCTTTGTTTTAAACGTTCCGTGTTATATACGACTAGCAATCATAGCAAGATTAAAACCGTAATAAAAATTTCCATTACCATAAGAATCGTTAAAGTGGTTTAACCTTAAACGCTAGACATATGCTGTTGTCGACTTTTATTCAGAAATTTTAGAGGGGAACAATTTTGTAATACATGATTTTTGAATAACTATCACTGGTTACTCGGCTCACGCATGGAAAGCTTTAAAATTTGCCGTTTAAGTACTATTTTTTATGCTCCTCTCCTATTCATCTTAGCGAGATGTTATATAGCTTATAACCTTCCTCGATAAATGGACTATCTTTCCCTTAAAATGTTTTTGAAATCGGTCCAGTAGTTTTTAAGATTAGTGCGTTCAAAAAATCAAACGAACTCTTCAGCTTTATATATTAGTATAATATATGATTGAGCGTATGTTAACATTACGGTGACGTGAACGAAATCACGGGTTAAACTAGTAAAACATTCTAACGGTCGTCTAAAGTAAGATGAGTTTTTAAAGTACTTTTGTTTAATTTCCAGGTGGGGCGCGGCGCTCGCTCTAGTGCGCGACCGCAATGCTGAGAGGATTCTGGAGCGCGGCGAGCTCCCTGAGGATGATGTCACGAGCTTACTCCACGTCTACTGCAAAGGGCTGGCTCAGGCGCAGCCCGGTACGTATTTCTGCCTATTTAGTACATACTACTGTGATCAATGGGAATGGACGGGGCTCGCAAGCGCCGCCG
This sequence comes from Morpho achilles, assembly GCA_947086495.1. NCBI lineage: Eukaryota > Metazoa > Arthropoda > Insecta > Lepidoptera > Nymphalidae > Morpho > Morpho achilles. Next base: position 7,414,523 of record CAMTZB010000022.1, on the reverse strand, counting down.
AACTGTTCCGGCTAGCGAGGGATAGAGATGAATTTACACAGCTGACTGCCAACCTTCGCTAGTCGGAGAGGCACTCCAAGAAGAAGACTGTGATCAAATTGAAAGATGGATTTTTAAATAAAACTTCTCAGGGTTTTCCAATCGGTATATTTTTTCTTCTATAAGTAACGGCCTATTAATAGCCCACTGCTGGGCATAAGCCTCCTCTCTTCGTTGTTTGGAGAGAAGGATCGGAGCTAAGACCTACCACGCTGCTCGAATGCGGATTGGTAGATTTCACATATCCCTAGGATTCTCTAGAGAATCAGATTTCATCACGATGTTTTCCTTCACCGAAAAACGTGTAATAAATTGCAATTATCAATTAGACACATAAGTTTTAATAGAAAAACTCATTGGTTAGGTTTGAAGGATTTTTGTAATTTGAATGATTAATTTTTTACACTTTTCACATTTCAGACATGGTGGCTATAACGCGTCCAGTGAACGAGCTCTCCCAGAACCTCTCATTCATGATGGAGAGCCTGTACAAGGTGTCGGTGTCGCTGCAGCGGCAGGAGTTTGGCTGATGCCGGGCCCCTTCCCCTCACACCCTCGGCCCGTGTCATTCTCGACAGCGTGGCCGTCCCATCACAGTCCTCTCATCACTGGAAAACTTTAATATCGACATATAATTTATTTATAGAATTAGGCGTTACTTTGCGGAGATCCATAATACAAAAGTAATAATAAAAATATTATGCTATGATGAAGTAAAATAGAAAATATAATGCTAAATGTAGAGTGAACAATCTGTTTTAATACCTGATAACTGCAGGATTCGTAAAAACTCATGCACAAACCTCCACCACCGCCATCACAATACACAAGCACATATATAAACTCTACGACGAAATCGACAAAACGCTTTGCGATTTTGTCGTAGAGTCTATCTCCTGATGATGCTTCGGTTGTGGGGCGATACGATTGTTGAGTTTGTGATAGTGAACGTGAGTAGTGCTTGTGTATTGACATGGCGGTGTTGGTTTGTGCAAGTGTTTTTAGGAATTCTGTATGATGTATAGGGTATGAAAACCGACTGTCTACTCTACATTTAGCGTTATATATATTTTCTATTATACTTCGCGGATTATAGTAAAATAATTTTATTATTACTTTTGTATCGACATATAATTTAATACACGTATTCACGTACTCGTTTTCGCACATGCGATTTATGTCAGTTCACATAGCGTTCAAAACGTAGCTAAATGCCTTCACATTTTTTAATAACCTTACAGGAGATAGTAATATCGCACACGTAGTCGAAAAGAAAAGCGAGCGCTATTTTTTCATAAGTAATGATTGAATTATCTTGCTATAAACCGCGTTTGTACCGGTATCGGGTAACAAACGCAAAAGAATGCTATGATTTACTTTTGTCAAATTAACGCTTATTTGTGTAAATTCGTTAATTTGAGTTGATCTAACTGACAGTGTCAACGAAAAAAATGATCTTTTAACAGCGAATTATAGAGCCTATAAATATAATGATACACATTTTTGTTATAGAGCTCACAAAATGTATTATAAAACTTATACTACTAATGTTTTAAGTTCCTATCGAAATTTAAAAAGACAAAAATATTTTATAATTCAAAATTAATTTTATATTTTTAATTTTGTAAAACTGCATTATATTTAGACCAAAAACATCGTAGCCTGTCGTTGTATCTGTCTTATAGACGTTGATATCTTTTGTATGCTCTTCAACCAAACCATATTGCATATGATAAAAATCTTCCTAATTTCTCCACTATAAATGAAGTCTATTTATCTCTTATTTTTATGTGATTTTTATATAACCTATACTCCGTGCGTTCTAGGATGGTGCGGGTGACAGTTTCCTCAACGTTTCGTTTATCTCTTAAAAGTTGCCGCCATTTACAAAAGATGGTTTAATATTTCAACTGTTCCACATTCGTAATACATGAAATGATTAATACCAGTAGTAAATTAAATTAAACCCAACCAGAATATTCTAGAGAACTAAAATAAACAGTTATAAAGAAATAAAAGAGAGTTTTAAAGAAAAATAGGTAGTGGTTTGAGTATAATGTAACGCCATAGACGTATCTAGTGATGCGATGTACTGTTACGATAAATAGTCGGTGTTTTTTATTTTAAAAAAACTTATTGTCGTATCTAGTTCAATTTTTATTGTTGAGAGGTACCTTTCCATGGCTGATAAGAAGACACCGTAAGGAAAGACTGCTTGGATAACGAATGTCCAAAAGGATATAAAATGTATCTGGCTTAACAAGGAAAATACGAATGACAGGGTTGCATGAAGTGGCTTAAAAAAAAATCTATCATCCATGATACAGAAATAAATACGTGTCATATATAAGGCGCTAGCACTCGTATTGACAGCATAGCTGATTGCACGAGTAAAAAAATGGCCGCCGCGCCATTGAAGAAAAATTGTCAGGATAAAAATCATAAAGTTTATATATGTATAAAATATATGCACAAATTTTATGATTAAATATAAATGAATTGCACAACGTCCATCCCTAGTCATGTAGTATTGACAGTTGTCAACGTCAAAATGGTAAGTGTTCCCCCGCACCATGCTACACCGCAAGGAGTGTAATTGTTATTTAAATTCGGAATAGCTAAGACATCTTAAATCTTCTTTAAAAGGCAAACTGTCTTTAATTTTGTTAAGACTAATTTGAATTTTATTTTTTTGCGTAAATATGATGATTATTTTTGGCTTCATCTATTCCACAAGTTCGTATTTGCTTCTTACCTCAAAAGATAGGGGTAAATTCAAAGTTTGGTTAATTATAACGGCTAATACAGTTATTACCATAGTTTACCCGTTTAGGGTTTCCAATCGACTTGATATAAAATTTCACATCTTAGTTAACTTTATGAAATTTGCAATTATTATTATATACCAATATATTATTCATATAAAAACTACTCGCTGCCTTTGTAATAAAGCATCTTAGTTTGGATTAAATATAACATTTACATTTTCTTGATCTATGCCATCATGTGCGATTTGTGGCAATAAAGGTAAATTTTGTGTGACGTAACGTATGCATATTTACTGCTATATGTCTGTAATACCGCTGATATCTGCTTTAAATGTTTTTATTATCGCTTTTACTAAATAAATACTGTAACATAATTATAATTTTCTAATAACGAGCCGGTGATAGCGACAAATTGAAAAAATAATAATAATAAATATAATACAATTTCTCTTACCATAATGTATTAAATTTTTAACACTAAGCTATTTAATTGTAATTTCTACTAATAAAAGTCCATAGATTATATTCAAGTCACTTTATAGCTCTCATACGCGATGATATTATGGTTATTATAAGAACAAATAATAGTTTGATAAACTTATCCTATTATACATAAGTTATTATTGCCGGATTCAGTGTTCTATGTATACTTTAAATTAATATAGTCTTAAGGTTGTAGTAAACAGCGAGCGTGACGGAAACGGAACAAATCGTATCGTGTTCAATCTCCCAAAGATGTAGAAACTTCGCATTATAAGCCACGCACGCATCGTAGGACTGGACACATTTTGAAATGGAAGCGACATTATCCATTATAAACCACTTTTGTTCCCACATACTTATATTGTGGTTATATTTAAATTAAAGACAGCCCTCCATCGGTATTAGATGACACAATTACGTCATTATCGATTCGATTAAGTAAATTTCCTGATGAGATCGGCTTGTATCCTTTTCTTTAACACAATACATATGCCATTCGGCCTTTAGTGTGTACTCAATCGATTTCATTACAAAACGTCTAGCCTTTAGAGTATCTCGCTCTTTTATACTGCAGCGTTTAGAACTCTTGTTCAAATATCGCCGAAATTACAGTTGATTCACTATACGTCGACACAGTTGTCAATATTGTATGGAACACTATGTTAGACTATTAAAAGGCGAGCGGCACTAAGGCACAAACTATAGTGCTCCATACATAGACACACATTATACTCATATTGCGTTTGCGCCGTCTGTCTGACATCAGTAAGTTCGTATTAACTATTTACAGTCATACAAGCCCTTCACTATACGTTACTCTAAGTTGTGACGCTCCCAGACGTTTGCTGAGCTGTGACGCTGTTCTTGCATTTTGCTACCTTGGCTGTGATTCCGCCAATTCTGTCCAGTCACGGTATTAAATCCATTCGGGGTAACAGTATACTTGTACTATCAATGTAAAATAAAAGCACCTAGTGCTCAATAGAAAATTAACACTAATGTCTACGAATCAATCACATCTCAATCGCAGTTAAATAATAATGAAAATTGGCCGTATTTTCTCACTGCGGTATAACGTATATTGAGAGGAGGACTAATTTACAACGTATAACAAACTTAACAGGCGCAGCGAGATGTGTTAACTAGTGAAGAATCCATAAGAACTTCTAGAAAGATAATATTTATTTCTTATGGCAAGCAATTACTTTCTTACAGAAAAGGTTCTTATATGAGGTGTGCTTATATATTTTTAATCTGCGCCTAAATTACTATACTCTCTTCGCTCCCCACTTTCTTAAAATTTTTCAATAACCTCATACTAATAGTGTAAATTTCTGTCCATATCATATTGAATTTAATTGGGACGTGTACCGAAAGGCGCATAGTGTAGCGAATTTAGTAAATAATTATTAATTTTAAGTAAATTAGTATACTAACGGTAAATGTTATTGTAATTAACATTCTCACTTAGTTTTCAAATAACTGATCTCAACTAGGTTATTGTTATTGCACGCGCTATCTCGAAAATTTCAAAAACATATATTAAGTTATATTTGGTAAATAATTTCGCTTATAATTTTAAATTTACTGGATGTTTTGAATTGGTATTATTTAAATTACTAAAAGGATCGCGCGTGCACTCAACCAAATATTTGTTTTATTTAATCGCACTTCTCACTGCATCTTCAATACTCAAAATAAAAGCATGTCTATTTCATGGTATTACAATAGTTACCAATAATATCAAGACAATGGGGTTTCTGAAACATTTTACCATTTCTAAGAATTTAACGTACTTTTATAGTAATGTGTTTGAATTGAATGTTATAAAAAGTAAAATAAATCAGGTTTAAGTGTTACGTACTTGCTTACTTGATGTCTTATCACTGTGGAAGCCATCATATAATAGTCGTTGCTATTACTAAATTCCTTCAAGTTTGTATTTATGACAAAGACAAAAAACTCAGTATGAGATGTTGTGTTACATACATCATAAAAACAAAAAAAAGGTTTTTTTATATATTACGATTTGGGCATTTTTGATACAATTGCTAAATTTAAAGAAAATCCAGCAAATTATTTTCCAGAGTTTGCTTACAAAAAATTATTAGAGAAATATTGCTTATTTTTTACCCTTGGAAGTGACCAACTGACAACTTTGATTATTTAGTATATGAATCGAACCTATATTATTATTATTTTTTTGTTAATTGTACTCAATATATGTCAAGAAAGAAGTAATAGTTTTTACGTATTACACAACTAAAACGACACTTAAACATTTCGACTTTATATTTGATTTATCTTTTTTTTTCCAATTTCGAATTTCGAAATATATTGCCATAAGTACGTGACAATACATCCAGTAAAACTAAACTTTCAATATCTCAGTGTTGATGTTGAATTTCTATATATTAAAATTTAATTAATTTTATGTCATATATTAGTATGTTTGTCATTTTTTTTTCTTCCATTTGCTTAACATTGGAATGTTTCCAAAATAAAATACTTGAAGTGTGTGCAAGCCTTACCAAACCTTACTTTCAACTTGGGAAACGTTTATTTCATAAATTTTACGTTCATTTGCCTTTTAATCGGATTGAAATAGAATTAATCTTGGCATTTTAAAGATTGTTTTTATAACTTGTGATTATTAAATAACATTAATTTTATTTTCATAAGATCTAACGTTACCTCTAACACTTCTCTAACACTATAAAATTTCTTATGAGACTATAAAGTGTAATGTATTGTCACGATGAATGTCACATAACATTACATCACGTTACTTTACTATGACTGTGTGTGTGTGTTAACGTTACATCTATTACGTAACGTCCTCAGATTAATGACAAGACAGATGCAGTACCTTGAACTAGAAAATGATTCTTCTTAGAACCAATTTTCTCTATACAGGCACAAATAACTAAGCCGTCATTTTCCTTACGATAACAGACTATTTTATCACACAAGGCGCACGCACACATTTAAAAATGCATTACTCTATTTTTGCCAATTCTCTCTGCCAAGCCTCTTTATTTTTGCAGATCTAAGGTCGAGTCACTAAACCTTATGTTCCGTAATGTTACCTGTGACAATGTATTGTATTTTCCTAATAAATAACCAATTTTTTTCACCTAAACGTGTTTTAGCAAATAACGCATCACTTTATTTATATTGCAGGTTTAACTCAATGCTTTTTGTGATATGAGATTTCATTTTAGTTTTAGATTTTAACTGCAATATTATTTTTTAATTCATTTATTGTAAATTAACTCTAACCGCGCAGTACAGCGAACTGCAAAGCGATATGTATTTTATGCTAACTTTTGTATCCAGTTCGATAAATGTTTTAAATAAATGTTTAATGAGTTTTTTGTGTTTTGATTATGGAATGTGACAATACTGTACCACGATATTTTAGTAAAGAAGAATACACATATAACATACTAGTAATAGCCCGCGGTTTCACCCGCATACATACTGATCTCATGGAAGTGGAAAGTCTACTAAGTCGGACTATAGATTTATTTTTGCAAATATATCATAAGTAGTTTCCGCAGCGCATGCGATGACAGATTTTTATGACTAATTATTTACACCTTTTTACATTTTTATTACGAAGTCCTATTTTTTATGTAATATAGCATATGTTGCTCAGTAAAGATGCAGCTTTTCAATGGTGAAAGATATTTTGAAATCAGTCCAGTAGTTTTTGTGTGAAAACATTACAAACATACATACAAACATTTTCCTCTTTATAATATTAGTATAGATAAACCTGCGACTTCGCTTGCATTTGTGTTATAAGCCCTCGATGAATTATGTATATTTTTTTGTTTCTGAAGGTAAACGCGATTTTCTTATGCTATATATTTTTTAACTATTTTATTTTGTTGAATGACCACTATAGAGAAATGGGAACACAGTGGCCAAACTTTGTTTAGATTGGGGTGACTGCTTCCCTTAATGTGACTTGTAACGATGCATCAGAGTAGCGGCCTGTTACCATCCCACTGCAGGACATATGTCTCCTCTCTCCGTTAGTGGAGAGAAGGATTGGAGCTAGGACCTACCACGCTGCCCCAATGCGGTTTGGTAGGTTCACATAACCCTAAGATTCTCTAGAGATATGTAGGTTTCGTCACGATGTTTATGCATCAGAGAGGGTGGTAAAGTCTGAATTTTTAAATTACAAATTCAGTTTTTAGTTAATGTTTAATATTTTTTTACGTTCAATAAAATTAATTAATGATAGCATACAGCAATTGTGCTAATCCCTATTTTTTAAATTTAGTCTATTATCTCCTTTTCTACATTTACAAGATACAGCAAAGTTTTCAACTAAACCTAAATAAAAATATTATTTAAAAATAGTATCCCTGATGCGTAATAAATGTTTTCCATCCCACGTCAAAGACTATTTGGAAGACCCAAGACAAGGTGGAAAAAAGTAGTGCTAAAAGATAAGAGTGTATGCAAAGTTACCGACGAAGATGTCCATGCCGGAAGAAGTGGAGGAGAAGCATAAGGAAGGCTGACCCCACCTCCATGTGAGATACATAGATGGAGAGAGAGAGAGAGAGATGCGTAATAAACTTTGTCAAAACAAATAATTTTTAATATACAAAAGAGGCTGTTCTTATTAAAAATATTAAATACTAATAATAATAAATATAAAAAAACAATAATACATTGTAAGTAAAGGTTTATTAAATCAATAAACCAATGATATTCGGTCATTTATGGATATGGAATACCATTAGCTAAATTTCAAACAAAAATAACTCCATTATAAAATGATATATTGAGTGCTAATTGAAATATTATCAGGGAGGTTCGGTTACCCGAAATAAAAGAATTAATTTGGGCAGAACTTCGTATACTACATACTAATCAATCAATACAAATATGTAATCAAATGGAACAAATTAATAGACAAAAACCGTTAGAGGGAGCAAATTATATCTACTTCTACGAACTTGTTCGCGCATGTATCTAAAAAGAGTAAGAGTAAGAAACGGCCTGTTACTATCCCACTGCTGGGCATAGGCCTCCTCTCTCCATTTTTAGAGAGAAGGGTTGGAGCTAAGACCTACCACGCTGCTCCAATGCGGATTGGTAGGTTACACATATCCCTAGAATTTTCTAGAGATATGCAGGTTTCCTCACGATGTTTTCCGTCACCGAAAAACGTGTGATAAATTGCAATTATCAATTAGACACATAAGTTTTAATAGAAAAACTCATTGGTGTCTGCCCGGGTTTGAACCTATGATCGTCTCTAGAGATTCACACGGTCGCACCGCTAGGCCATCACAGCTTAGCATGTATCTAACTAGTCCTAATTCATCGGAGCATACGTGTGGCGGGAATAATAAAATAACTAGGTACCACTAGGTAATTATATTCCAAATAACGAGCAGGCTAACTAATTGTACGTTTAATGGCTACAATATATTAATAAACAAATATAAATAATAAAAAAATGAATGATTTATATGTATTCAATTTCTATGCTATTAATCACCTTCATCACCATCACCTCGTATAAGTGTGATGAAATGAAATAGCTTTAAAAAGTGTGGTGAAAGAGCTTTAAATGCTAAAGCGACTTAATTGGTTTTCAGATACTTTATCATACGTATAGATCTATAAAAACTCTGTGCGTATTATAGAGTTCTACCAGAGCAGCGAAGCTAGCCTAAAATATGCCCTATTATTATACAATAACGAGATTGCAAATGAAATTTATCATCTATCTCTTTTTTGCGCATGCGTAGTGAGCAAACATCACTTTGAAGGTGTACTAAATATAGTTATTATACTAGAGTATGGAAGTTAGGTTGTAATGTGCCATATTACAATAAAGAGAAGTGATCTATCCGTCTCTCTTTTTATGTATGATAAGACTAAGATGAAGTATACAATTATCGTCTTTCCTTTCTTTATTTATTGTGTCACTATCACTTATATCTCTATCGGGTCTATGGCACCCCTGCTGTAATATTAATTACTCTATGGTACTAAAAATGTTCTAAGTATTTTTCTGCATATGTCTGATTAGATAAAGATAGGGATAGATAGGCATCTTCCCTCTCTTATTATTTGTAACGACACTCATTTATCGGCGTACCTATGGGTCCCATACTTTAATATAAAAACTTTATGGTTGAACATCTTCTTTTTTAATTTTGCTACAATACAATCTGCTACACACCGTACGCAATAACCTTTTTTTTGATTAATATAATATTATTTTTCTCTATGATGATAACTGTCATATAATTTAATTTGTTTGTATCAAAGATAACATTGATATACTGTTTCATGTATAAATAATATAATTTGTTAAATCTTATGTTTTTTTTTCTAAATTTTACTTTTAATTTTAGCATTTTACATTTATGTTTATTTACCATCATGTTACTGTCATATTTATATTCTTCACTTAGCTTTATTTGTATTGTGTCCTTTTCTTCATTCATGAAACTTTGTTGTCATGCTTGTTGTTTTTTTCTGATATAATTTTGTGTAATAATTTATGTGCTGTTTGTTTCCCAATTAATTAAATAAATAAATAAAATTGTACATAATTGACAAATGACAATGTTGCCCAATATTTGCTTTATCACATATTATCTTTTCTGTCGTATTAGTTGGACACTCGCACTCACAGGTCGGTCTATGCTTCCTCTACTCTATGTATAAAACTCTATGCCTGAAACTTTTCTCAGTTCATCTACGCATGCGTATGGCGGGAATAATTAAATAACTAGGTACCACTAAGTACTTTTAAATCTGAGTAACTAGAACATCGATAATAATGATGTGGGCGTCCTATAATACAAATGAATTGCGAATGTGTGAGGTATGGCTGTTACCTGATCAATAACTTCCGGCGCACCTTTGAACTATGCCTCACGCAGCTTCGTATCTGTTAGTTTGGGCGTCGCTTTTTAGGTGGAAACACCTATGCGCGGTTCCGTAACAATTTTCTTTGTTGGAAATCATTAAATAAATAGTCAGTGAATGATTAAGAACATTTAATCGCAACTACTTTATATAAACTCATGTAAAGCAAAACATGAGTGATTTATCTGACTTCTCAGATTCCTCAAGTGATGAAGGTGACGTATTTCCTTTAAACGGTTTGCCTTTCTCCCGACTACTCAGATTCGGTGGAAACAATCTATTTTTTCAAACAAACGGATATCAACCAGTACTATTAAATTTCGTCCACGGCGGCAACCATCCTCTTGCTTTCATTGGAGAAGCATTCGTCATGGCGGGGGTAAGTAACTAAATAATTTTTCTGTATTATTACTATGTATAATTTTATGTTAATATTCAAATTTAATTTTAATATAATGTATTCAAATTCTGTGAAACACCTATATAACAATAATTCGTTATTTTCTCTAAACGTATATCGATCTGAACGTCTCTGGCAACTGAATACTAAGAGCTATGCAAATCTGTTTGTTTCTTACTCAACCCTAAAATGTAAGCTAATATCTTTATTGATCATTCGTAAAATTAGCCTATATTTTGTTCGTACAAGGTAATACAGTTAGGTATGAAATTCCATTTTGCGCATCTTTAAATTTCATGGCGCAGGTTAACTACGATCCTTTATAGTCTGTTACCCATTAGTAATCGATAACATCTAGGCGTCACTCCCCGCTCCCCTCAGCCCCTCTGACCTGCCCCGGTCGTAACTGCCCTCCACCCCTCTGCCCGCACCCCTCTGGCCTGATGGCGACGTTCCCTGCGCCCTCCACCCCTCTGCCCGCACCCCTCTGGCCTGATGGCGACGTTTCCTTCGCCCTCCGCCCCTCTGCCCTCTTTGCGTCATCTCGTCCGCCGCCAACGCAACAATATCGTCATCCCCTCCGCCTTCACCCCTCTCCCGATATTTCTGCAGTGCGGTATTACTATTAATAGATTGTATCTAGGTACGTCGGGGCGTGACAAGATTTTACCCAGGCTTGTTTTTATACGTTCATTTGACTTCATCCTTAATTTTTTAATGCGTCAACTGAGTGAGATATCTCACTGAATGACATATCTACACGCAACAAAATTGGCATTCTACATAACTTGCATAACCGTTTACTATGCGAGCGTCGTCGTAACTTGGCTTCAATGCAAGCTACAGAACAAAAATATATTACTTTTCTTTGTACTTCTTTCCGGACTTATTTCTTAGTTCCAGAAAATTTACTTTTCAGAAAAGCTGAGGTTCGCTCCATCCCGCTTCTAGCGATGAATGGCGTGTATAATCCAGTAGTTACTTTATCACACTGAAAAAATATGCAAAAAAAAATTGCTAATTTTTAACGATCAAATTATTATCACAAACACAAATTAACATACTAGACATACAAAGCATTTTTCAAACTCATTCTGCTCTGAAAACCAACAAGTGACACTTAAGCAGAGTCAGATTATTTGCTATAGAAGGAAGGAGGAAAATGAGCTTATTCAAGTAGTCATTTTTAAATAATTATCACGCCATTTGAATACAAATAGATGTTGCAGATTTGTATATTAAATGTTCGATCGTTGTGTATTTTGATCTTAAATGTTACTTGTAGTAGACTTTCTAGCGTACTTGATGTTGTTATTTGTGGCACAAACAAAACCGAGTTCGATTCTTGGTTGAGTGCTTTATATGTTGCAGGAATGCTTTATGTGTTGCATATTCTTTTGCTCTTTATTCCCCTGCAAAATTTTATTTTCGGTAAAGATACGTGAAAATCAAATATTGTCACCGACTCAATAGTTAGATTTGAAATTTCAGAATATTTTAAATTGATGCCAACAAAAAAGTAAACAAATTTAAAACAATTTTTAAAAAAAATAATGGATACTGGTGTAGATAGGAAGGGCGCATTTCACTTCGGGGGGAGGAGGTATGAAGTAGACAGGAAGGGTACATTTTACTAGGCTCGGGGGGGGGGGGGGGTATGGAGTAGGTAGAAAGGGCGCCTTTTAGTACGTTGCGGAGAGGCATTACTGAAGTAGATAGGAAGGCGCATTTAAGTCACTGCGGGAGAGAGGGTTATGGAGTAAAAATAGGAAAGACGATTTCACTACACTGTGGGGAGGGGGATTACTTGACAAGAAAGGAAGAACGCATTTCATTATGCTGGTGGAGGGGGTCTTTTAGTTAAGCTTATAGAAAGGAAGCATTTGACTACACTGTGTGTGGGAGGGGTTCACTGGAGCAGATAGGAAAGGTGCATTTCACTACGCTGTGGGGGAGGGGAGTAATCTTGTTAGAGTTTCAAAGACAAAATCTTTTGCGAACCCTCGGCCAAGTGCAGCTGTTAGAATGTCTAAGCGTCGACATAGGTGTGGACACTCAAAGGCACCGTCTTAATTCTGTACCAAACCAATTCTGTTGAGCAGTTAATAAAAATTTAATAATATTGCCTACTATTAATAATCATCACAATATTTTAAAATTGCTACTTGCCCAATCCTTTACAGTCCTGAATGGGGTACTCGGCGGAGTAGATATCCCGAGCCGAGCCGGTAAGTGCAATATTACATTTCCATCACAAAGCAACTTTCAATTTTCTTTTATATACGTATTTTAAAACTAGGATCACCACCGAGATGAAGGAAATGGAATCGGAGCGACTTAATTAGGTTATAATTCTTAATGTTTTTAAATATAAATTTATTATATTATAACTAAGAAATTCACCGGAACACGTGCTCCATTCACGTGCTGCCATCAATGGCGTGTATCATCATTGGCTCATCACACATAATGAAGCAAATTTTTAAAATAGAAAGAATTAGTCCTTTGTTACTTCATTTGATAAACTGAATCTACCTAGAAAAAATTGAAGATGTAAAAAATTGCTTTCACATGCTTGTATTAAAAAGACGTAATTAAAATAAATTTACCTAAAATGTATAGATAATGCTGTATCTTGCTTCACTGCATAATTGTTAGCTTCGTTCTACTTTTACGCAACAAAGCAACGCATGTGCCTTTCGCTTTTTTCCCCGCTTATCTGTCCTTTTATTTTTCTTGCTTTACTGTCGGGGCTTTACATCTTACTGGAGGAACAGCTTGAAGCCAGGATGGTGAACGGTGTGAAACCTCAAGAACGGTAAGTTGTTCTCCCGTTATGATCTTTTGCAACAGAAGACGTAGTTTAAGATGAAAGCGCGCGGTAGAAGGCCTTACACCTTTATAGTGTCAACGCGGTATCATAGCAAATCACGAAATCTTCTCACAGTCGTTCTGACATATTCTTAACCAAAGTGGCTTACCACAAGGAGAACAGAATAGAGACCGCAATGTAAACCGGAGTGTCAGCTTTGTCATTTTATTTATTATTTTACGTCGTTTAGAATGTTTAATGTAAGTCAAAAGTTCCGTAAAATAAATTATATACATAATATTTTTTTGAACATATTAAAGATCCAATCTGAACCTCCTATTTTAATTAGTCGATTTTAAAATTTAAATTTTTTATTTTTTTTTAGTATTGGTTGATCAGTTTTGCGGTAAGAGTAACGGACAGACTATTTTGCATTATTTTAATATGGATTTGAAATTGAATAAGTACGGATAAAAAGCTGTGGTAGCCAAGCGTTAACACTATACGAAGAGGTCACGGGATCAATCCCGGGCAGACACCAATCAGTTTTTCTATTTAAATTTATGGTGTCTAATTAATAATTATCACACGCTTTTCGGTGACGGAATACAACGTGAGGAAACCTGCATATCTCTACAGAATTCTGGAGATATGTGTAACCCACCCATACGCACTGGAGCAGCATGGTAGGTCTAAGCTCCAAACCTTCTCTCCAAAAACGGATAGAATGGGCCTCCTATTCTCAGCAGTAGGGATAGTGACAGGCTAGTTATGCTCCATAATATTAAATGGCATTTATTGTTCCAGAGACCAGGCAGATCTAATGAACCCAATGACGCCGAACACGTCAATAACAATGGCGTCGAAGAGGAGGAGGAAGAACAGAGGCCTGAAAGCCCTGTAACCATTTCTTCAGGAGAATCGTCACCTGAACCCAATATTTTGCACAATCACGAGGTACCTAAATTTAGGAACCTTGTTTTGATAGGATTATAAAATATTTAACGATATGGGATGGCTCTTTTTCTGACAAAATATTATTTAAATAAGTTCAAATTCAAATTTAAAATATTCGTTATTCATATAAACTTGTAAACAAGTTCTTTTGAATCGTCAACTGTACTCCTGGTTTTAAGGTTTGGTTCAAACTCCGGCCAAACACAAATAAGTTTTCACTTCAAAAAATTAGGTGGCTTTTTCACATTTACAACTTATCAAGTGTTTTTCGGTTACGGAAACCATTGTGAAGTATTGGCGATCTAAGCTCCAAAATCTTTAAAAGCACGCAATCGCCCGCGTATCAAAAGTAATATTGCTCATGTTCTAAATATTAATCTTCTTTCAATTTTTGCCTTTGTTGAGTTTATGAATGTAAAATGTCGTTTATTTTCCCTTTATATTAAACGGCATCTATTATTTTAGCAAGATGTAGACACTGGCTCGTCTGGGTCGTTTCAGTCTCTTTCTTCTACGGCAACTACTCCTGATTTAATCCCACGCAATGCTGCTGACAATGAGGTACTTGTGTTTGTGATTTGGCATAAATACTCAAATTTAAATAATTACTTTTATCTATATTTCAACTTTTTTTTTTGTTTTAAGTGTGCAAATATTAATTTTGTATTTAGATTTTCGTTATTTTTCTTTTCTTTTTCTCTATATTTTACCAGTATTTTACTTCTTCTCCCTTTCTTTCTGTTACTCTAAGGTTGACTGGAAGCGATCCCTTTTAGTATAAGTCCGCCTTTGTAATTGTTCTTTTTTTTACTTTTTCTTTCTCTATATGAATGAATATGAACGATTTATGAATTAGCTCTTCCGGCGACTTCATACGCTCATCTTATTAAGTTTTAAAATGGTGTCAGCATATATTGATATACTGCTTACCTTTGAGTCTTTTTCCAATAAAATATACGTAATAGTTATTTTTATATAAGCAAATTGAATACCAAGTAAAATTATAAATTGTTTTTTTTTTCATAGCCGAAATACTATCAACTGTAACATACATAGGCCAGCTTGACAGCTTAGCTTGGCTATCTTATATAAGCAGTTATATTATTAGTTTTCTTATAAGTGAAGTATTTTGTTATTTCTTTGTACTTTCTATATATTTGTTATGTTTCTACGAGAACGAAATGTCATCATCTATTTGAACTCTAACAGTTCGTGTACGACTATTATAGTATAAAATTTATTTTGAAAACAGTTTCTTTATTATACTCTTATATACTAATTTGGATAGAAACATTCAAATAATTGAATAATTAAACAACTGCATGCAACTGCAAACTACTGAGAATATATAAACAAATGCATCTGAAAAGACCAGTAGAACAGTACTTTCCCTTTTTCTTTGTTCGTACCTAGAAAATATCGACTACAACATTCATAAGATCTGTAGTATTACTGAATTGCTTTCTAAAATGAGACTATACTTTTGGAAATGTTTGATTTATTCGAACTAGGATAGTTTACTGACAATCCTTTCATCTCAATCCTTTGTTTTTCATAAAATCCTTTTATCAATCTTTAAAGACTACGAAGAAAACTTATTGGCAACTGACAAAATTATAAGCTTATAACTGCGGCTGATTATAATATATAGGCAGAGTTGTGTTATTTTTTATTTGGCATTTTAATTTCATTTATTACTTCAGCCTGTACAGGTGCCAGAGGTTGAGCCTGTGGACGTGGAACCCGATCAACAAGTGCAACAAGGGCTGCCTGAGAGCCCAGTAACAATTTCAAGTTCTTCTCCTGAACCCGAAGAAGATGATTTAGATATTGTGCTTAA
Source organism: Morpho achilles (assembly GCA_947086495.1). NCBI lineage: Eukaryota > Metazoa > Arthropoda > Insecta > Lepidoptera > Nymphalidae > Morpho > Morpho achilles. The sequence goes on along the minus strand of CAMTZB010000022.1, from coordinate 7,398,309 downwards.
GGTACCTATGTTAGGACTATTATAGTAATTGTTTGCCTAACATAAGATAATAAAGGAACTATATTAAGACAAAAAACCTGATTTATTAATAATCTGTAAAATAGAGCTGGAATCTGTGCTAACTCTTCAAACAGCATTGAGGGTTTGACTAGAGTTATAGGTAGTCCTGTGAGAGCGTCGCAACAAATAATAAGAGTGGAGATGAAACTTTTTAAATTATTTTTGTATCATCACACATAAAAAAAGAGACCAGTAATAAATCTATTTGCTTTGTCTGTATTTCCATGGGCATATTTTAGTTTGGGTCCCCTTCTCTAGTATAATGTTCTCTCTCTCTCTCTTAACTCTATGTTAAGCAAACGGCACCATGTCTTTCAAATATCGTTTTGGCTTTTAAATTCTTCACATCCACCTGCCCTTATCATATTCTTAGTGGGGTCAGCACAACATGTTATATAATAAACATGTTGTCATATGAATGTGTCTTACGACAGGCCACCTCCCTGACGTCAATTTACCTTAGTCATATTTTACGAGTCTTCGGTAAGAAAGAAGGTGGTCTATTCTATTCAGCCGGATACCATACGGCGTAATGACTTACAAGTTACCACGCGGCTTTTAGACATTTTGAAATCCTAACAACAAAATACGCTAGAATCCGCTCGCCTCTTATACAAAATCTAACGAATTTTTTGGAAACCCTCGAGCTCAAGTCAGTTACGCGCGCTTATGAATAAAATAATTATGGGTTTGTTTGTAATCTCTTTATTGCATTAATTAATAGAAAAATGGTAAAAATAAACAAAAAAGTGTGCAATAGCGGGTTTATTCCGGAATCGGAATCTCTTCCAGCCAATCTAAAATTAAAAATAAAAAGTAAATATAATAAATTAAGATAAAAATGAAACTTATTAAATAATAACAAGCAGAACGTAAGTTTAAAGTAATATGAAATGATTAAATTATATTATTATATACTAGCGGCCTGCCCCTGCTTCGCACGTGTATAAAATATATATCCCATGTCAGTCAGTGTAAAAAAATGATTAAAATCGATCCAGTAGTTTTGATTTATTCATTACTGCCCGTGGCCCGCACGCGTTAAATTTGGAGAAAAACAATTTCTTCTCCCTATACCAAGATTTCCTGCTATCTTTGGAATATCTAAATTCATATAGTACATTTTTACTTATTTACTTTTACATTTTCCCTATGTATTTTATTTTTACAATTAATTACAGAATGTCTTTAAACAAATTCTTGAAAGAGGGACATAGCTGCTAAAGTCGAAGTGCTATAGGTGAAGCGCGGCGTCCTCGCGGCATTTTAAATCTGTAATATCTCCGAAAATGATCACTTAAATAACATGCTGTAAACGGCCATATTGATCTATATTAAATCAACTATTTATTTAAGGTACTTAATTGGATAAGGATTAATGCTGTATTGTATAAAAATTGCTTCAAAAATATGGCATTATTTTTCGTAAAAAGTAAATGACAAAAAATGCTATAGTGGGTTATCCATAAGAGATAGACATATACCATCGCGGACTTTTCTGTAGACCTTTTCAAGATGTACAAATACTTAGTACATTATTTTGATAAATCTCGTAGGGTTTAGCCTAGGGTTTAGTCTCGTAGGGTTTAGTAAGCGGAAAAAAATGTAATTATTTACAGAAACATCAAAAATTACAGTATTTCTCTACTCCGTATTGAATGTTATTAAACGTACAAACTTCCTCTGGAATCACTCTATCTATTAAAAAAAACCGCATCAAAATCTGTTGCGTAGTTTTAAAGTTTTATGCGTACATAGGGATATAGGGACTTTGTTTTATAATATGTAGTGACAAACCTTCCTCTGGAATCACTCTATCTATTAAAAAAAACCGCATCAAAATCTGTTGCGTATATTTAAAGTTTTATGCGTGCATAGGGATATAGGGACTTTGTTTTATAATATGTAGTGATATTGTAATAAATATGATAATATTATGTTATATCAAAAAATAATGATGTCATAAATAAAATATAATTTTATTAAGGTGTACATAGCATTAATTAGCTGTTTTTTTTTTAACATTTTGTTTAAATGAATATATTGTTTTAGATTTACATAAGGAAACGAGAAGTTTATTTCACAATTAATCATCAATTACTCGAGTATGTGACTATATAAAGTGTTGCGCCATAACAATATTGTGATATTACACGGAATTCGTTCTTTCAGCCAATGGAGCCCATTCCTTCTACCAGCTTTGCAACTGGGCTTTCTACAGAAGAAGCATCTGGTTTAGGCTATGGAGAAGCTGATATCGTTAAGGTACCTAAGTTACAAGTTGCTCATAATGTACGTAACTTTATGTGTATTCAAAACGAAAAGAAATAGGTCTGTTTACATATGTACCTAACCACATTATGATCCCAGTAGGGTTTAAGTTTTGACACATAAGCGTTTAAATGAAAATTCCAGAATAATAAAATATTACTTAATGTGAGACAATTTATACTAATTGTTTTGACTTTTATTTTACACCCCACTCATAAAAAAATTTTAAATTTTGTTTACAAAAATTTGTCATTTTTATTTTTAAAATAATCTATACTAATATAGATATAAAGCTGAAGAGTTAGTTTATTTGTTTGTTTGAACGCGCTAATCTCACGAATTACTGGACGGATTTTAAAATTTCTTTGAGTACATTCAAGATAGTTAATTTTTTTCGAGATATATATATAGTGGACTGGCTCGTTGGCGCAGTGGGTAGTAACCCTGCCTTCGGCACCACGGGTCGCGGGTTCGATTCCCGCCGAGGGCCAACATTTTCAATAAATGAATTTGTTGGTCTTTGAGCCTGGGTGTATATTTGTATTTAAGTATGTATTTAAAAATATATAAGTATATATATTCACCAGTTGTCTGTCACCCATAACACAAGTATTAAATTACTTACTTTGGGGACGGACGACCGTGTGTGTAAGTGTCCCATATATATTTATATTTATTTATAGTTATGCAATAGACTACATAACATCACACTAATATGAATAGGAGAGCAGCAGTATTAAAAAATACTACTAAAACGGCAAAATTTAAAGCTTTTCTTGCCTGCGCTACGTAAACGGTGAAAGTTATTAAAAAATCAGATAAAATTAACCCACGATTACTACTTTTATGTTCGAAATTTCAATTCGGTAAAAAATTTATGACACACTGATTTCCATGCGGGCGAAGCTGCTAGTTCAGCTAGTTAGCCAAGACAAGATTTTGGCGAATCCATAGATCCCATATGACTTTTTGAGGTCATCTGTCCATTTAGTGTTTGATTTACTACTAAACTATGTACCACCACTTCATTTCAGGACATGTTAGGACTTCTACAGCCCTCGGTTTTTAGCACTATGTGCCCTCCCCATTGCCACTTCATGATCTATATGGCCCGTTTACTAGCCCGTTGGAGCAGTTGGTACTGATGGCTTCAGCGTAGCAGGTCGCGGTTTCGATTCCCACCGATGACCACCGTTTTCTATAAAAAATTGTTGGTTCTTCGGTTCTGGGTTTATAATGTTCATATTTAAGTATGTATTTAAAATATTATATGTATATATTTACGAGTTGTCTGTCACCCATAAGACAAATATTAAACTATTTACTTTGGGGATGGACAGCCGTGTGTGTTATTGTCCCATATATTTATTTATATACATATATCATTCATTTCTTCTTCTACGGTTCACCTCGAGTCACGCACCTTAGCTTAGTTAACCTAACTGTATAAACCGCTTCCAATATTTTGGAAATTATTTTCTTTTAGAAGCCGTGGCAGTGGGGCAAGGAAAGAGTCAGGATTTTCTTGCTTAACCTGTTCAGCATAACCGATAGATCAAAAAAACCGCTCAGATGTAAAGTCCGAGCACTGGTACAAAATTTAATAAACAGTCATATTGAGCCAGAAAAATTTTGCAACGAGTTGCATGAGCTCTTGTCTTCCGGTCCGCTAGATAGCCGCCTCGTCGAATTCATTCGGGTAAGTAGTAATTAAGGAATTATTATATTATAGAGTGTATGTGTTATTAAAGCAGTGGCAACAGATTTGACGAATGAGAGAAGAGAATGGAAGGCGAAGACATATTGTGCCGACCCCACTTACAGTGGGATAAAGGTAAGAGAATGATGATGATGATAATCTGTGTTATTATACAGCGTCAACCTTTTATGTATATTAACACGAATGTTATCAGTTTTCCTTAAAGCTCGACCTAACGTTGTCCTCGATTATGCACATTCTGGATATAAATATTCGATCTTACGTCTCCACTCTTCAATTTCCTAGAAAACTTAACAAAATGTTATTAGACTCATGAAGGCAATCAGTCTTCTAGGCTATTGCAATATTTTTTCACATATGTCATTTGAATTTATTCAGAAATGCGTATTGCAGAGGTCATTTGATTGTGCAATGATGTTCCCGACATACTAGTTATCCTTAGTTTATTAACACGTTTAAATTTCTTACAGAAAAGTTTGCCGCCATTGCGTCACGCCATGTTCTTGCGAGAGATGGAAATAGATGGTATCCTACCGCCAATGGCAATATTTTATAGCAAAGCGGCTGAAATCGCGCAACCAGCTGTGATCCCACAACCAGCTGCGATCCCACAACCAGAGGAAATCCCACAACCAGCGGTGATCCCACAACCAGCAGAGATCCCACAACCAGCGGTGCTCCCACAACCAGCAGAGATCCCACAACCAGCGGTGATCCCACAACCAGCAGAGATTCCACAACCAGCGGTGATCCCACAACCAGCAGAGATCCCACTGCCAGACATGGATCCACAGCCTGCCGTGATCCCACGGCCAGCCGTAATCTCACTACCAGCCGAGATCCCACTACTAGCCGAGATCCCATTACCGACCGAGATCCCACTGCTGACTGAGATTCCATTGCCTGCTGTGATCCCTCTGCCAGCGGATATCCCGCTGCCGGCTGAGGTCCCGCTGCCATCTATGATCCCACGACATTCTCAACCCGGGACTTCGTCTCAGTTCACAGGCGTTTACGACATACCGATATCCGCGCCTCAGATGTCGATTTTCTCGCAGTTGGTGGGTTTTATAATAATAAAGATCCCAATATTGATAGGCGCCAAGCCATCCAACAATAAGACAATGATCTAGCACATTGAAAACTATATCCACTTATCTTTGTAAGACATATATAAAAACCAATCATAACGATACTTAATATTCCCTATTATCTTTTAAATTTACGCAGACTCTATCAAAAAACTAGAAAACTCTAACTCCGACTCTAGAAAAACTATCAGACAAAATCTTAACTAAGCAAAATGTTACCCTTGAACTTCCGAGTCTATATTTATTGTAAAAAAAACTTTTTATTGATCATCGAATTTCAAAATACGGGAAAAAAGGAATGTTAGTGATTTCATTATATGTTATAACTAGCAATTGCTAGCCGCTCCGCCGCGTGGAAAGTTGAAAACCGTAATATAGTATTTTGATAACCATAAAAAAGGTTAAAGTGGGTTAACCTTTCCAGCTATACATGTTGACGCGGACTTTTATTTAGATCTTTTAGAGAGTAACAATTTTGTAGCCTACATGATTTTTTAATAACTTTCGTTTACTTAGCGCACGCAACGAATGCTTTAAATTTTGCCGTTTTCGTAATATTGGTGCTCCTATTTATCTTAGTGTGATGTTATATAGTCTATAGCCTAACTATATATTTTCTCGATAAATGTACTATCTTACACTAAAATAATTTTTCTAATCGGTCTAGTAGTTCCTGAGATTAGCGCGTCCAAACAAATAAACTCTTCAGCTTTATATATTAGTGTAGATACTTGTTATTGCGAAATTCGTAAGAGAATTGAAAACAAGCCCTTTATATCTTTTATTACTGGCAAACTGATTAGAAGCGAGGCGATGTTTATGGTAAAATTGTTACAGTCTGACAGTGACTCAAGTTCAAGCCCAGCTCTCTGTATTGACGAGCGTGCCTGTCAAGAAGTTGTGACCAGGCCTCCTTCACCGATCCCGTTTTCACCAACTGCCGACTCACAGGTTTGTACTTAGTACCTCACGAAATATAAATTATTATAACATATTTAAGATTTTAAGAACAATTGTCGTTAAATAAAAAAGTTTTTCTGTTTCTTAACTATCTTCAATGGAATAAATGAAAACATCATTAATGGGACAATTTTTAATAACTTTTGATATTTACGTTTTCTTTTTAATAATGCCGTTATTTTAGATTTTTTACTACATTATTTAATTTGAAATGCGAAAAAATACACAAATGAATAAGCATTTTATATCACAATAAGTCATTTAATTTTTTTAACTTAATTTTACTGAAATGATATGAAATAATATTGAGTCGGCTTTCTAGGTGAATCACTTTATTAATTTTTTTTCATTTATCTATAGGGATCGCAGTCATATGGTTGACCTATCTAAAGCAATAATATAAAAATCTAATTGCAGTAATCAAACTCGTAAATCAGAAATGACGAGATCCGTAGCAGGAACGAAATTACTGAAAACGCTCTACATGTCGCGGAACTCGTGTCAATAGGCGGGGCCCGTAGTCCTGAGAAAAAATGTATATTGGGGCAGACGGGGGGGACAGGGTGTTAGAGTCTCCACTAGGTGGACAAACGACCCTAAAAAGGTCGCAAATATAATGGAGTGGCAATCACTGAAGAGACATTTGCACCTTAGCAAAGTCATTGCACTTGGTGACCACCGACCGAAAGAATCTGCGGAAGTCTTAATCTCCAAAAAAATCCTCTTTACCCGGGTGAGACCTTTCCGGCGACGGTTTCCTTTGCAGTTTTTCAATTACACTTTTGGCCTAACATATTAGGTCTAGTAAAAAGTAATCCATTATTTTTCGATCATGTCGTTAGTAATCGATAACTCGCCTTGCATAAGTGCTATCGATTTACACTAAACGGTGTCAAAAGCATATGCTTTATACTAAAAGCAGACAGATAGACATTATTGTGATTGCTTGATTGAATATTATTTACACGTGCCAAAAATGGGTACCAAAAAGAGAAATTAAAACGCAATCCAGGCGGTTGAATATTTGAATAATGTCCTGGTACTGTATCAGCTAATCAGGTGTAATTTAGGGTTCGTCGATTCCGATCCAGTAATTTCGATGGTAAGGACGCACGACGTTCCGTAGGACTAGTTGTCGGAAATGTCAATAAAATAATGAAAATCGACCGTCATGCAAGCTCTTTTTCTATTGCTCAGGAGCTGAATATTGCACAAAAAACTTTTTAGAACCGCTTTAATACGCTGGATGTAAAAAAATGCTCTATGTATGGATGCCACGTGAATTTTTGCAGAAAAACCAAATGGAATTAATTTATATCTGCGAATCACTGCTGAATCGCAACAAAGTCAATCCATTTCTTCAGTGGATGTTGACTGGAGATGAAAAGGGAATCACTGATGACAACGTTAAGCAAAAGTGGTCGTGGTCGAACTGCGGTGAGCAGGCGCAATCGGTGGCTAAGCCAGGAAATGGTAAAGAAAGTTCTTCTGTGTTTAGTGAGATTGGCTCAAAATAGAGCCAATCCCACTAAACACAGAACTGTTAATTACTACTGAGGCCAACTCTTAATTTGGACCTGTACTGTCAATAATTGAATCATCTGAAGAAAGCAATTGCCCAGAAGCGGCCAGGTTTGGCCAATAGGAAAGGCATTGTGTTTTACCAGGACAACGCTAGACCACACGCTTCAATGGCGCCTCGCCAGATGTTGATCGGGAAATTTTTATGCGTCCATCTTATAGTCTTCACCTAGTTTCAAGTGATTACCAACTGTTCTTGCCACTGGGAAATAAATAAATAAATAATATTTTTGTTGGAGAAAAATTCGTCTCAAGAGAAACTTGTGAAAATCGACTGTTCCAATTTTTTGCCAATAACAAAGAAGATTTCTGTGAGAATGGCAAAATAACATTACCTTCAAAATAGCAACTAGTTATTGACCAAAACGATGCATATATGAACCAAATCTGATATGATTAACTACACTAGATAAAGCCGTCAATATCGTGCAAAAATAATGGATTACTTTTTACTACACCTAAAATATTAAAATGAAATCGGTGACGTATAACACACGCTGCTTGCTTAACCAGTATGCTGTTAAATAATGAAAGCTTCCTTAAACCCCTAGATATTTTCAATCATCTTTTCAATTGCTAACGAATAAGTAAACCCCACATCGTGTTAACTAAGTAGTTATTAGTGTGCTCAAGTATTAAGTTAATTAATTAATTAGTAATTAATAATTGATATGCTTGAGATACAGATTACATAATCATAAATTAAATTTCAAAACTTAACAAATAGTGTTGCATGTAGTCTTAAAATATATTGCTAATTCTAATCATTACATCAATTAACACGCCTTGTATTAGCTTGTTACTAATCAATTTTTAATTACTAGTCGAATATAACGTGAAAGTACTGCTTCATGACTACAGCAGCTGTTCACTGTACATTTGCCTAAATTAGATTTTATAAACATTAAATTGATAAAAAATTATGTTACACTATGGTTAATACTTCAATGTGGGCAAATGTACTGACCATTTTTCAACAATTACTCAAATTATATATCTTTTTATTAATTATTAAAGTTGTTATTAATTAATTTCCGTGAGCCATTTCACGTGCACGCATTAAATTACTTTGTTATTATAAGCTAAAAAAATAAGTATAAAAAACAAAATAAACCTAAAAAATAAAAGAAAACGGTTGGGTTATTCCGATTACGTATCGCTAGAGGGCTGATAGTAATTATTGATGAGCAATGCTATACTCTAACCGTTTCCAAGATAATTTTTAGTAAAAGCATATAAAAATACTTACATTTATTAATAAATTGTAATATTTAGAACCTAATTTTGACTTTTGACTAATTTTGAGTTTATTAGATAGACGTTTTAAAAAATTTACTTTGATACGGAAATTGTTTCATACGTTTACGTAAATAGCAGCTATGACCAAATAAAGCGATAATCAATTAAGGTGCAAAAAATCTTACTTTATCTTTTGCCGGATTGGATTATCAGCTTATTGAAAGCGAATATGTACTTTAAAATGTTATTCAGAAATAAGATCATGTTTAAATTAGCCTGTAGTCACAGTAATCTACAATAATTTTGTGATTATATGTGACAGTTGGACTACGAGGACATCATGATGCCCGCTGATATACTGTCTACCACAAAGCCGTTAGCGCCGAAACCAATTAAACTTATTCCACCTCTTCGTGACAATCAGGTTAGTAAACCTAATACTCATGGTAATACCTATAGGCGTAATTAGGCTATTGTAGATCAAGGTAGACGATTCAGAGACTTAAAGGAGGAAATTACTGATGTAATAAAATAAACATGGCTCTTAAATACACAATGGAGTTAAAGAATCTCCCTTAGTGTATAGTGAATTCCAGAGTGGCCAGAGGCATATAGGGCCCTATATAGTTTATATGTATCAACGGTAATTTCCAAGTACCGGCGTGCACACTGCGTCAGTGTTTTTTACTTGGTTGAAAACTTTTCGTAGCTTTTAGTCAAGAATATAAAATTTCCTTCCGCATTTTGTTTCACGTGTTTAAGTGTGCACTTACTTACTTCTCTAATAGCCATAGTTGATTGTTATTTTGTCAGAATCAGTCGAAATTTATATTCAATTACCGCATTAGAAATGCTAACCGAATACTTGCTGGTCTTAATTTTATAACGAGACTTTCTAAACTTGACTCTAGAATCTCGTGTATTTAGTATTAGTTTCTAGACAGAGAACGATCTATATTGTAAATTTCAAACCTGATTAAAAACGAGTATTTCTACCGTTGAACTGTTACTTATAAAACTTATACGCTCTTATACGAGCTACTACATTCTTTTAACGATGTGCATATTAATTATTGCGGCAAAAGAATTATGAACTAAGATCAAATTAATATTGTGACAGCGTCTTAATGCGCCACATGCCGGACCTTCTTTAATCGCCAAGTTGCCATCTGGGTGGTCATACCGCCCGATTCAACTGGCTTCGCCTCTCACAATTAACATTCTTCCCCTGGCAACTGCCGATCAGGTTAGTGCTCGCACATAAAGCTGGCATTTCAAATACTTTTTTCAAATACAATAATATAAATAATAATATACATACTTTATTGTCAAGGGAAATTTCACAAGTGATATTTTGAACATCGTAACAGTGCTTTATATGTCGCTGTCATAGAGCTCATTGCAATTTTGCAAATTTATCTATACATCTTTAATATTTAAATAAGTTAATCTTGTATATATGTATATTCCGAATCTCGGAAATTGCTCGAACGATTTTCAGAAAATTCAGGGGGGAGATCGATTTAGTTAGGTTTCATTTATAAAATAAAATAATAACGACATAAAAATGTCTTTATATCCCTTTTTTTGGCACTGAAAAAATGCTAAAATGTTGAATAGAATCTAAAATATATTTTAGCTGTCATTTGTAAAGTTGAGATAGATTGTTTTTTTCATTTTTTCTTAAAAAAAATTATCTATCAAGGCTCGGTTACCCAGGTTCACTTCAGGAAAATACAATGCATCTCTAAACTCAGACGTTCCCATAATATCCCGATCCCATCTAATAACTGTTTTTATTACTTTTATATATGTCTGTTTGTATTATCTGTTCATCCCTGTATCTATGTGTTCTGTACGTCTGTTTATGTGCCTTATATAAACGCTTATTGCAAATACATCTGATTTAATTAGGAAGCTGATTACTCTAAAATTTTTGGAAAGCTTCGGTTACCACATAGGATTAGTCAATAATAAAAAAGATGATTGTTTAATGATGATGATGAGTTTAAGGGTTATACTATATTTAAATTGATAGTGGTACTTCCTTTCTTTTAAGCGTAAATCCTGTATTCATTATAACAAAGAGCTCTAGAACAAGCTGAAGGAAATTTTTTAAGGATATCACAACTTTACACAATTACTAATAGTGTAAAGAAACTGTAACTAAGCCCAAAGTGCTAAGAGATCTGTGTCTAATTATCTTTGGAACCTGTATATTCTATTCTTTATTTCCTTCGTCTTGCTATTGCACTCAAACAAAAAAAATATTAAAAAGGGGTCTTATTATTCTTATCGCGTCGCTGGTGAGCCCGCAAAATACGTTACAATCGACTGTGTATTTTTTTTATTAAAGTTTGAGTTAAGGATACTCCAATTGCATGTGTTAGCTTTTGTAAGCTTTGCAAGTTTAATTTTTGTTTCAGAATAAGTCACTGTATGTTTTGACCCAAAAAAATCGTCGTAAATATTTACTTTTTTATACTAACAATAATTGTAACTGTCAAGCAACACACTTTTACTTATCAAGTTTCTTGAAAATAATCTATTTCTACAAAACGTTGACACCTAACAGATGAATACATTATCACTTGTGCAAAGGTTCATTTTATCCTGGTAAATGAATCACTGATATTTCATACTATAATACAATATTTTTACATCTGAATTTAGCATTTATTATTTTTAAAATTCGGACTATAGATTTTACTCCAATCATAGTAAGTACTAGATTAAAAATAAAGGAAACAAGGACTTTTGGGCCCAAGTATAATAGGTTGAGGTATCTCTTGAATAAAGAGGTATAATTTTATGATATGAAATAGCGCAATTTAAAATCTGGGAATTAAAAAATCTTTATAAATATATTTGGGACATTTAAGATAAGTTAGCCATTACAATAATCGATTAAAGTAGACAAATAGTTAAAAATACAACATGTACATCGTTTATTACATTACTATTATTATTTAATAATTATTTCTTTATTATTATTTTTATAATATTTAAATGAGTAAATCTTGTATATATATATATATACATATTTTTGGAATCTCCTTTAACACATAAGGCATTTTTAAAGAATTAACTATCGATGACAGAGTGGTTTATTAAAAATAGTTTGTAGTTTTTAACAATTTTTTTATTAAGAGTAATAATAAAAAATATATATTATTCTTAAGAAAACCTCACATTAAATCTTTCACATGAAAAGTAATTTAAATTAAATAAAAAAGTATTAATATACAAATGTAAGTCATAATCAACAGAAATTTAATCAACAAAAAATATCACAGGCCCCACCACAACAAAAACCTGGCAGCAAGATTACCATCCTGGAGAACATACCGGTCATGACGACGGTCACGAGGACTCCTGTCAAGACTTACAATAGACCGGTTACCCCGCAGCCTACTCCGTCTACTTCTGGTCTGGCGTCAGTTATAACTGCCGGACCGAATGTCCCTAAGGACCAATTGATTAAGCCGATCCCAACCGTCAATATTACTGCTGCCGAAACCAGAAGCGATGACGACTCGTCTGACAGCGAGGATATCGTTGAGGTGACGGCCATGGATACCGACGGTACTGATGATTAATATCAGGACCTAAGAGCTGAGGGCTCTAGGTCACTAGAATCCAGCTCTTTGGGAAACCCCCATAACTTTTTAAGGTACGGGTCAATTAAAATTGTTTATTGTAAATTCATCTTAGGTAAGGCCTGTTTCACGAGTTGCTGATAAAGTGTCGGATAGTCAACTGACAGATAAACTAAGTAACAGATGAATATCTCTAAAACGAGACTCTACAAAGTGAAAAATTGACAAAAATAAAATCGCGGCCATTTTGAATTACGTATTTGCTTATCCTATATAGTTTATTATCTATGTTTGCTATCCAGCAGATAAACAAAATAACAGCCACATGATCTACCTGTTAACTTATTAGAGACTTTAAGTGCTGAATAAGCCTATCAGAAACCTGAGAAACGCAAATTTTCGAGATATGTGTCAGATATGTTCCGAATAAGCTAACTGACAGTTTATTGGTAACTTGTAAAACAGGCCCTTAGTGCACAAAATTTATCACGAGGAAGGTGTCGAAAGCATTTTGTAAAAATGTAACTCGTCGCCATAAGAAAAGGAATTTTTGAACTGTTTTCATACATGTCTTGGTTGTGACTATCCTATATAGTGTATTATCTATGGTTGTGACACAGAAAGAAAAGTGACAGCTGTTAGTAATAAATATGCAAAAATATAATAATTGTACGTAGACCACTGTTGCACAGAAATACAATATAAAATAACGGTTAAGAAATATGAAAAGATGCGACATCTTGCGTCCAAACGCCTAGGGATTTACGCAAAATAAATTCATCTTACACTTAATTGACGCAGGCAGATAAAATTTTTACTTACAAAAGAATTGGAATGGTCAAATGGTAATTGCCGGTTATCCCATACACTGCGAGAATTAATATATAATAATATACATAACGTGATTTCATATACTTAAAATCTTGACTTGGTTGACTATGTAATGTAGAGTAAATTTAAAAATGTTTTTCTACCGTTCCTTTTTTGTTTTGAACTTGCAAATGTCCATCAAAGTTTGAGTATTCACATACCTACAAAACAACAAATAAATATTTTTGTGGAATTTGAAATAATTACTTATTTTAAACATGATTATTTTGTCCGCAGTTCTCACGCTAATGTGTATACTAACCAACAAAATGTGAATCGTGGAATTATTAGAAAATATGTTTACAATCCCCACACTGGGAGATGCACGGAAAAAATTGTATCTGTGAACACCGCTCCATATAATTATTTGTCTCCTTGGAATGGCAGAGTGATTTTTACTCCAGACTCACTGAATAATTTCAGAACGGTATGCATATTTACGTATTTGACGCATTTCAGGCTATTATAATAATCTATAAGATGTATAACAAATACAGAGAGATGTCAAGTTGTTATGTGATATTATGAGAAAATTTTTGCTTGATACCCGGCATTAAACTAAGTCAAAGACATATTAAATTTTCAACCATTTGTTTAATTTAATATTATTATGACAATACGCCATGTATCCGGCTGAGTAGAAAAGACCAACCTCATTTCTTACAGAGATATCGTTAAAGGCTGTTAAGGTAAGTTGCCCCAACGTGTGGTATCTGGCTGAGAGAAATAGATCACCCTCTTTCTTACTGAGGTGTAGTAAAATACGACTAAGGTAAGTTGACGTCAGGCAGGCGGCCGGTCGTAAAATACGTAGCTAAATCATGTGACAACATGTTTGTAACATTTTGTGCCGATCAGTGACAGTTGGATAAGGGCAGGAGGATGATAATGATGTTATTGCGTCAATGAGGCAATGCGTCATTATCAGCCTATTCATTAAGATTATGAACTACCTATCACAGTGTGACAAAATTAGGCGAAACTTGAATTTTATTTTATTATTGAAAGCTATTTTTTGTTTCTTACATCAATTATGAGCCACAGTGTGTTAGGGTTTTAAATTTTAAACTAGAGACAATGCGTTACCTATTTTAAGAAGATAAGACAGATCTTAGGCTGCCCTTACGAATTGCGGACAATTATGACTGCGTCGTATACTTTTGTTGTTTCTTAGGCAACCTTATATGATAGGTTGTTGCCTAGCTTGAGAGCACCCATAGTGTGCTTCCTTTGTTTTTATCGAACAAGAAGCAATCGGCGAGAACATTTAAAATAAATATGTGGCTTATTAGGACATGACCATCACATTGGATGATTTTGGCATCATTTTTGGAGCATCATTTTGGCAACAGTTTTGGAATAGACCGAAATTTTCGTAGTGACTGATTTACAGGAAGATACGTTACTTCTTTTATTAAAGAGTGTAATTCAGTAAGGCCAGGCTTTTATTCACTTTTTAGCTGTTTGGCAAGTATTCGGCCTTTTCGACGTCGGGTAACATATTCAATATTTTGACAAAGCAGTAACGGCAAAGTCTGAACCATGTTGATCGAGACCTTGCCGTTACTGCAAGGACACTTTAAGATGACTGATGAATACTATACATATTATTTACACGGTTTTACACCTTATAAGTCTTGATTGGTTGTTTGTTAGCCTGCATTTTTTCTTCATTATGTTAAAGATACATTTTAAAAAACTGTTAATAAAACGCTCTTTACGTATGATACAAAAAAGAAAATTGTATGTATATTCGTGTTTATTAGTACGAAAAGGATACTAAATTGATAAGGTTCTGGGGACTGGGTATAAAGTGTAAAAATAATATAATATAATATCCTGATAGTGGTGACTATTGAGTCACCACTATCAGGATATTACGTATTGACGTAATGTAACAACAGTTATTTATATGACCCCCGCTTAACCCCGCTATGATTTTGATATATGTGATACTTATAGTACTACCCTTTTTTTCGAGTCCTGTCAATGCAATTTGCACTTATGTTTTAATATTTTTGGTGTAATTTTTATATAAGTATACTACTTATATAGATATAACATGAAAAATATTATATAACTGTACGATATATCCTAAAGTTGCTCTGCAAATCAAATAATTTAATTCTTTAATATTTTCTGCTTGCGACTTCAACTGTGTAAAACTTTAAAAATATAATTTTATATTTATCTATACGAATACTGTTATGTTGATTATAATTGATTACAACTTATAAGTATATTTTTTCTCAGATTTACTATGCTTTGCTATGATATGTATATGTATTTGTCAAAACAATATATAAAATATGTAATGCGAATTTGATTGATTAATATATATTTAGAGCGGCTTATCAGCATAGTGAAACCATTTTTATTAAAATATTTCCGATTGATATTAAATTTATACTTGAACAGCAAAGCGATTTAATTTAAAGAATTCTGCTTGTCCGTTTATTTGTGCAAAAAACATTATTTCCTATAAAAGTTTGCTAACGGAATGATAAATTAAATTTTTGTAACTCCAATTTTTTTATTGGATATTGCCAGCGCAAAATAAAAGAACGTTTTACTAGCTTAACAACATGGCGATTTTACTTGCAATTAAACTACCTATATCGAACTACATCACAAGCAAGGGCTTATTAAATTTTTAAATCATTTTATTTTGATATGAATAAATATATTTATTTTAGTTAAGTTGTAGCTTTCGGTGAGTTCGCTTGCAATCACGATTATATTCAGGTTGTGTATGTATAATGTGTATCATCGAAATGGCCGAATGCTTTGCACATAGTTTAGTTATATCTCGCGACATTAACTCTCATTCCACTTCGAAGTTGAAATATCGTGGGACAGGTTGTTATCCGTTAAAAAACCGTTGGCATTCACTTTTGGTTTACTGTAGTTTCCTCACATCACTTGGTCGTGGTTTTCGATCCATGTTACGGTCTTACCACTAACCAGTCGAGATAGAATGGTCGACGGTAGTAATTTCCGCACACTAAGCGATATTTTAACGCTAAACCGTATTGCTGTCTTAAGTGATTACAATTATTTACAATGCGATACCTAGGTACATTATTAAATTACTAGGTACTAGTATAAGAAATAAAAATGTCCAAAGCCCTAAAAATATAATTATAAAAAAGAGTAGATATGATTGTGACGACGGGTATAACAGGTCGAGCAAATGTTGGTACAGTTCAATTAAAAATAATTTAGAATTATATGGGTTGTGGCACCGCGGTCATCCACTGAGAATAACTGTCAAGAAATTCAGTGGCTACACTTATCAAAACCACACTAACGTTGGTTATTAGGTTATTAGTTATTACGTTATTAGTTATTACTTAATAATGAACCAACTAGATCGTACCTACTTGTCTAACCAAGTCAAGCTACATAAAACGACATCTGAGTCACATAACAGCCCTTACTTTCGCTATTGATCACCTGTTAAGCCTTTTTATGTATGTTATTTGACTATTTCTTATTGCGACTGGATATTATTCCTGTTATACATTTCCGAGCGTTTGCAGATCTCCGCTAGGAAGCGATGCGAGTACCCTTCGACGTCTAGGGACGCCGTTCCGTGCAAAAAACCACGCATCGAAACTGATAGCTCGGATGATGAAGTTTTTGAGAAGGATGATCCCAAACGAAAACCCCGTAATGATCATGATAGAGACGCTGTAAGTATCATCGGAAGTAGGCCATTGAAATATATATTAAACACACGAGCTAATTACATAATATTTGAACAAATAATAGAATTAGGCTTTACTTTGCGGAGATCCATAATACAAAAGTATTAATAAAATTATTTTGCTTTAATCCGCGATGAAGTAAAATAGAAAATATATATAATGCTAAATAAAGAGTGGACAATTCGTTTTCATACCTGACAAATGCAGCACGAAGCAATACCCAAACAAGCTTAGTTGTTTGGGTAATGCTTCGCTTTGCGATTTTACAGAAAAAAAGAGAAGTGCGAGACTAAGTTAGTATGGTCACGTAATGAGGAGAGATGAAAATCATGTAACCAAAAGAGTTTTGAATATGAATGTGGATGGATGGATGTATGGCTAAGGGGAGGCTGAAAAAAGATGGCTGGATTGTGTAAAACATAATGTGCATATTAAGGGAGTGGCACCAGAGTTGACGAATGATAGAGGAGAATGGAAGATGAAGATATATTGTTCCGACCCCACTTAGAGTAGGATAAGGGTAAGGGAATGATGATAATATTCATCCAGGTCGATAACGAGCTTATCTTTTTTACGGCTTTCTACATGAGGTACTATTGGAAAGGTTCCAGATATTCCCCAATACACGAATAGACGTACTTTTCATTTTCTGAGTTTGCTCCTTGGGTGCGTAGTTGATAGATTTTTTTTTATTATTAAGGTGGACGATTGAATGCCTTATTTCTTTTAATTTAGTAAATGGTGTAGGACTTTATTGTACAGCAATAATGAAACAAATTCAAGTTGTTCACGTTACCTTATTTCGTACATGTCATGATTTTTTCCCCCAAGCTTTTGTTTGGTTATGTACTCGTATACTGTGTATGTGTGTGTATGTCACTTTAACTTAGTTTGTAATTAGTCATCATCCTCCTGCCCTTATCCCACTCTAAGTGGTATCGGCACAACATGTTATGAACATGCTGTCACATGATTTGCGTTTTTACGGTCGGCCGCCTGCCTGACGACCACTTACCTTAGTCGTATTTCACGACATCTCGGTAAGAAATGAGCGTGGTCTATTCTACTCAGCCGGATACCACACGGCGGCTCGACTTAGGTACCTTAGTCGTCTTTTACGAGACCTCGGTAAGGAATGAGGGCGGTACTACTCTATTCAGCCGGATACCGCACTACGTTAGTTTGTAATTAGTATGGAATCTAAAACAATATTTAATCTTGTTTCAGGGGGTTTGAAGATGGTGCTTCATGCAGATGGATGACAAATAAAATATTAATTATATAACACTATTTAATCAGTCTGGTGTACTATATTTACATAAATCAAAGGGCAACGTTAGTGCTCAATATTAAAAAAAAAACTAGCACGTAAGTAGTCAAAGAAATAAAATTCATATTATGTATTATAAGTATCATATAAAAATAATTGTTAGTTTTATTTAATGATATTATTTTATTAATTTTAATATTTATTTATATTCTATATTAAGTGTTAGTAATAAATAAATGTAACCGTAAATTATCACCAGTTTTCCCGATTTTTTTGTAAAAATGTAATGAGTTTGAACTTTTTTCTATAAGTACTTATGTATATTTGTTATTTCCAAATAACTATATGAACATGTACATACAGTAGCTGTATAAATTGTATAAAAAAATTACATTTAATCTGAAATATTTATGATTTCGATAGTGGGCAAAATAATCAGGAGTTTTTGCCAACATTGCCCATGTGGTTTTTTTGTGCAAAAATAACTCCTTAAAAGAAATAATAAATATTATTACTAGATCTTAAAGCAATTTTACCTTTAGTTTTAAAATTTTGTTTGTAGCCCTATTGATGGCTGGAAAAAATGAGTGGGCAATGTTTTCTAACGGCGACTTTTTGTTTTTTTCATACTTGCGCCGTCCAGTGATTAGAGAAGTTCAAGGGCTGTCAAAATTAACTAAAATTCTTACATGAAATAATGTAATAATATTTTTGTATTAGATAGTGCGTGTAAATAAGAACGCGAAATATACAATCTTGAAATCTTGAATTTATAAAAGTATCGGACAAGTTGCTATAATGCAATGGCTAAAATTGCTAGGAAAACTACGTAATAATTATTACTGAAACTTTTACTTAAGTAAAACCTGATACTTACTGGCATAATTATAGGTAATTTATACGAAAATATTATAATAAGCCGCGCTATTTTAAAGAGACCGTTACACTGACATGCTGCAAATCTAGTCGTTCATCAGTGTTTGCCTACCTTAACCAAAATTCCACAATTAGCAAAATACTCGATTGATTGAAAAGAATGCTAAGTGAATATATTTTGATACAATTAATTCGTGACAGTGGGTAGATAGATACCCACGTGACAGTGGGTAGGTAGGTAAGTATAAGTAGGAAGGTTCATAAAATAATAATAGCAATTTACGGCAATAAAACATTAGTTCACATTTATTATGTATATATATATAATACATATATATATATATATATATATATATATATATATATATATATGTATATATATATATATATATATATGTATATATATATATATATATATATGTATATATATATATATATATGTATATATATATACACACACAAAATATCTAAATGTGGCAGCTCTGAGTGCATTTTAATGGTGGGCAAAGTTGTCATTCATAGGTTTAAACTTTAATATTGCGATTATAATTAAAATACTCTACATTTAATATTTTATCACATACAATTGCTTAAAGTTATCTGCGTTTTTCCCATTACGAATAAATAACAAAAACTTTTTCCTTAAAATTGGCCCAAAAAAATTCGTACTGCACTGATCAAGTCCTAACAGGATACTGAATGAACTTAGGGAAGAACGTGATATATAGTGTTGTCAAAAATATAATTGACTTTCCCACTAAATAGTCAATGTTGCTATTAATCTAAAATATTTTTCCTTATTAGCAGATTTCCTTATAATTTACTCTTGAGGCAAAGTTATACTTATTGGCAAAGATGGCATGTCTTACGGAACATTTAAAAAAAAGTATAAAATTAAAAAAAGATAAAAAATATAGGAAACATAACTACTCGATCTCCATTTTGTAGAGAATTCACGTGTACATCCGGTTATAAACGGTGCAACATTAAATTTTGTGTTTTTTTTGTATAAATATTGTGGATTAATTGATTTGGAGCCGATACCGATATATTCGTGTCGATATTATTCGTGTCGGAACTAAATCTCATGTAGTTTTTCATTGTGCCAATCGAAAAGTATATCAGATTGGTCCGTAGGTCATGTATATGTATATACGACCTCTCACCAAAAGAGACTCACCTGAATATTAATTTATTCTGCAACTTAATTAAAATTACATATATTACTAGCTTTTACTAGCGACTACGTTCGCGACAAACATATATCCATAGTCATAAACTTTCGCATTTATATTATTAGTAGTATTGATCAGTCTTCATCATCATCATCATCATCATCAACCTGTGTCTGTCCACTGTTGGACATAGCTCTCTCCATTTGCATGCCACTGAGCTCGGTCTTCAGCTCTCTGTTTCCAGCCGTCTTATTATCAGTCTTAAGATACTAATATAAAATTTTTGCTGTTTGGACGTATTAAAGCTCTCATATCTCGGACAGTATAGGCCGCTGTACTGTTTCCGTGGGAGAAATACGTTTTACGAATATATTTGTGCCCATAACTAAGGTTATTCTGAAAAACAGTATAGTCTGTATTCTATCATAATGTATATAAAAAAGCCTATTTGATCTTGGTGTTTTCAGTAGACAATATTAGGTAATTGTGTACATTATAAGTCATTAATATTGAATTTAAATTAAAACATATTGATGTTCATAGATGTCAAAT
The DNA here is from genome assembly GCA_947086495.1 of Morpho achilles. NCBI lineage: Eukaryota > Metazoa > Arthropoda > Insecta > Lepidoptera > Nymphalidae > Morpho > Morpho achilles. The sequence goes on along the minus strand of CAMTZB010000022.1, from coordinate 7,377,335 downwards.
AATTAATTATTATAGTATTAATATTAATTAATAATTAATTATTATATGTATAGTAAAACTAAGCCCAGAAGGTCTTGGGGCTACATCTTAACTTTCTCACATCATAAATTTACTTTTACTAGAAGTTACTTCACGAAATTCGATAGACTGAACCTCATTACGTCAAGTTTTCACTATTTAAGTTAATTCACTCACATAAAAAGCCCCTACCCCCGCTATCGATCACTCAAGAACCTCGCATCAAATATTATCAATAACACAGACTGTCGTTTGAGTATTTCCTACTTCAACATGTAGACACAAATGTTTTTTTGTGGGAATACACATATAAAAGTTATTTGAACCATAAAACATGGCAGGGTTATAGGAACATGCGGATCAAGACTTAACAGGGTTCAATTAATAATAATTTAGAATTATTACCAGATCGATTATATCCCCTGTTTGGAACGCTGTCATCCACTGAGAAGAACTGGCAAGAAACGCAGCTGCTGCTCTTATCGCAAATTGTAACAATTACTTGAGGTTAGATTCTTATAACTTGAATTCTTACCCCAATTTCTGCCCAACATACTTAATTGACTCACTGATTCACTGTTACAGTTGCCATGACATGTATATTCCTCGAGCGGCGGATTCCTACGCCAATTCCTGCCCAGCATACTTAATTGACTCATTGATTCACTGTTACAGTTGCCATGACTTGCATATTCCTCGAGCGGCGAATTTCTATGCCAATTTCTGCCCAACATAATTGACTCAGTGATTCACTGTTACAGTTGCCATGGCATGCTTATTCCTCGAGCGGCGAAATCCTACACCAATTTCTGCCCAACATACTTAATTGACTCAGTGATTCACTGTCACAGTTGCCATGGCATGCTTATTCCTCGAGCGGCGGATTCCTATGCCAATTCCTGACCAACATACTTAATTGACTCAGTGATTCACTGTTACAGTTGCCATGGCAACCTTATTCCTCGAGCGGCGAAATCCTACACCAATTTCTGCCCAACATACTTAATTGACTCACAAATTCACTGTTACAGTTGCCATGGCATGCTTATTCCTCGAGCGACGGATTCCTACTCAATTCCTGCCCAACATACTTAATTGACTCAGTGATTCACTGTTACAGTTGCCATGGCTTGCTTATTCCTCGAGCGGCGAAATCCTACACCAATTTCCGCCTTGCATACTTAATTGACTCACAGATTCACTGTTACAGTTGCCATGGCTTGCTTATTCCTCGAGCGGCGAAATCCTACACCAATTTCCGCCCAACATACTTAATTGACTGACAGATTCACTGTTACAGTTGCCATGGCATGCTTATTCCTCGGGCGGCGAAATCCTACACCAATTTCCGCCCAACATACTTAATTGACTCACAGATTCACTGTTACAGTTGCGATGGCATGCTTATACCTCGAGCGGCGGATTCCTACTCAATTCCTGCCCAACATGCTTAATTGACCCACTGATTCACTGTTACAGTTGCCATGGCTAGCTTATTCCTCGGGCGGGAAATCCTATGCTAATTCCTGCCCACATGAAATTTTGACAGAACATCTCGCTTTCATTTAATTCACTTATTTCTTCACTCAATCCACACTTTATCATTTTCCTGCTCTTATTAGACTCTAAGTAAGTCGTCACAAGACGTTTTTGTCCTGTATTCGTCAAATCTGGCGCCACTCCTTTTATATGCATGTCATTTACACAATCCAATCATCATTTTTTTGGCGTCCCTCTAGTCACATATCCGTCCGTATTTATATTTAGGACTTCTGAATTCCTTGTATTCGTTTATAAAATTATATCCAAATATATGTATATATAATTAGCTATATATAATTTAATAAATTAAAATAGCTATATATAATTTGATATAATATTTAAAGTCAATATAAGTCTTTGGTATACTAAGATATAATAATATCTTATACTATATAATATATATCATCTTAAACATTTAATCCATTATATTTGTAAGACTTTATCTGATATATTCAAATATGATTGTATATACTTTTCTATAATTATATCTAATCATATATTCATGGGCGACTTAACCTATAGTGCAGGGTGTGCAAAGCACACAGGCGGCGCCGTGAGACAGGTAAGAGCATTGTCTTGGACTATCATGGTACAACAACGATATGACAGAAGAGGCCAGCCAGCGTGGTACGACAGTTATCAAACGCGAACGCTTTCGCAACAGAGATGTGCTACAGACATAAAAAAATGAGTGTTATTCTGCCGCCATAAGAAGAAAGGCCGTAACTTATACAATACTATAAAAAATGGATTGTTGGAATATGGAAAAACTTTCTTGTTAGGACAGCAAAGTTAATAGTTATTGCCGATTGGTAATGGTAGTCCAATGCTAATTGGTAGCTTACACAATATCCCCAGAATTCTCTAGATACATGCAGGTTACCTCACGATGTTTTCCTTCACCAAAAAGCGTGTGATAGATTGCATTTATAAATTACACACATGTTTAAACAGAAAACCCATTGTTGCCTGCCCTGGATTTGAGCCTATGGCCCCTTAGAAAGAGTCACACGATCTCAGCGCAAGGTTATCTCATAACACTATAAAAAATGAAAAAAATTGACCAAAAAATAAAAAAATATATGTTACTGGTGGACAACCCTTATAACTAAGGGGTATGAAGGATAGATATGCATATAAACTTTTATAAAAATCGGTCAAGCCGTTTCAGAGGAGTATGGTAACTAACATTGTGACACTAGAAATTTGAATATAAGACTAATTTCGGGGAAAACTTTACAGATAACTAAAATTTATTCATCGTGTGCATATACGGGTCAATTTATTTCAAAAATTCTCAACTTCATACAAAATTCGTCATCCTCCTGCCCTCTACATGTATCTATCCCACTCTACATGCTATAAACATGTTGTGACGTGATTTGGCTAGGTATTTTACGACCGGCCGCCTGCCTGACGTCAATTTAACTTCGTTGTATTTTACAATACCTCGGTAAGAAAGAGAGTTGTCTATTCTACACAACCGGATACCACACGGTGGGCCAACTTAACTTAGTCGCCTTTTACAACACCTCGGTAAGCAACGAGGGTGGTCTATTCTACTGCACAAATTTTCGCATTTATAATAATAGTATGTCATCCTATTCCTGTAGATTTAGCAGGATTTCTATAGCCTATATGTTACCCCGGCGTGTAAGGAATAATTCTGTCAAACTTAATCGATATGGTTCAGCGGATTGGCCGTGAAAGGATAACAAGAAAAACTCTGAAACTTTCGCATTTATAATATTAGTGGGATAAATTCCTCATCTTTCATCAACATAACAGGAGGCCCCACTAGCATTTTACTCGGCGCTATAGTAGTGCTTTTGTAAATTTTTTGAAAGATATAAAAAATGCAATTAAAAAAAAGCGCCGGGTGGTATGTGGTAATCGATCCCAGGTTTTTTAGTAGTTTTCTAGTCCGCCCGTTACCATTAGGCTATCACAACTTTACAAATGACAGCTTGGCAGCAGATGCAGATGACAGCAAATGAGTACCTCATTTAAATATTGTAAATATATATGAAGTCCCCACACAACAACAAAGATAAAGGTAAGGAAGGTCATAAAAAGGTATTAAGTGGCAGTGGAACTGATGGAACTTTGAGCTTAAGTGTAACTTAATGTAGACGGTGCATTTTCTATCGTTCATCTATATCTTGAAGACTATTATGGACCCGTCCGCAATTATTACTGTTTAACGTCCGTCCGATTTGACGCGATATAAGGCTTTTATATATATAACTAGATATATTTATATATTATTTCATAAATTTAAATACTGCCATAATTTGAATCACATTAGGTATATCTAATCGTTTGGATCCAATTATATATGGTCCGATCCAATCATTTTATCCGGGAAGTAACTTCCTTCCCGCCGAATACTAAATGCTAGTCTCATTTACAAGGCTTCCGGCCTTTTGTAATAAGATTTACCTGTGGCGGATAATTATTTTATTATTAGACATGATGATACCAGAGCGTCAACAAAGATTAAATCTTAAAACTTTGATAGGACAAATATAAAGTTTACATAGGGACGTGCAGAAAGTCAAATAGGAATTAGTTTGTCATTTTCCCATAACATTAATATTGTCAGGGGGTTATAAATAATATATGATTTTTGTAGAAGAAATGCCAAATTACATTAAAACTTATCATGATTATATTAAATCTAATCATGATAACATTAACTGGGGGATAAATTTCATGTCATTCTACAATATTTTCAATTTAAAGTGGGAGTCTTCATATTTGGTCATTTTATGACCACTAAATAATTGTAAAAGAAAAGTCTGAATGTTGTTAAAAATAAAGTTAATTGGGTGATAGTCCGAAAAATATGACAGGGATCTAGGAGAGAATACAGGGTGTCAGTTTTAAATCAGGCTGAGGAGTCTACTATCTATCGCTTGTATATAGAATGTACTCGTATTAGGTAAGTAAACATCTAAAATAACATATTATGATGGTGATGTAACTAATGATTGAAAAGTTAAATTAAACAATATCTCTTAAATCAGTGATCAATTTTCAATCACATATAAAATTAAATCAAATATAAAACTACTACTCCGACGAGTCCGGAAGTTTTAAATAGATTAGTTTTTTTCAAAAATAGTACTTACATACGTACTAGTGGTACCCGCTTGTTAAGCTGGTAAGTACCCTCTACCTATATGTAATATGAGTTTTTTTTTCTGTTCCTGGGAGGAAAACGGGATTTTTTGTACTATATGTTATCCGAGTGTAGTAGTAATGGTGCCAAATTTTAATATTCTTCTTCTTCTTTGTGAACCCATGGCCGTCCACTGCTGGACATAGGTATTTTCATGGGATCTCCACACCACACGATCTTGTGACGCTTGCATCCAAGGGCTCCCCGCAACCTTTTTGAGGTCGTGAGTCCATCTTATGGGGGGTCTGTCAACATTGCGTTTTACGGTGCTATGTTGTCATTTCAACACCTTGACCAGACCCCAACGCCCATTATGTATTCTCCGCATTATGTGGCTCGCCCATCGCAACTTCAACTTCGCGACACGCTCAGCTATGTCGGTGACTCTGATGCTTCTACGGATCTACTCATTTCTGATTTGATCACGTAGAGATGCTCCGAGCATAGTTCGCTCCATCGCCCGCAGACACTATGAGCCTTCTTATGAGGCCCATAGTCAGCGACCACGTTTTAGATCACTATGTCATCACTGGCAACACGCACTTTCGAAGACTTTCGTCTTTAAGCTCTGATCGGCACGCTCTCGACTTGAACAATGTTGTTGCCAGGGGACTTGTGGACGAGAAACCAGAACCCACCTTGGGACTATTATTCGCCTTCCCGTTAGTAAAGCAAGTTGGCGTACTTTGGATAATCTTATCACGTCCTACCGCAACTTGCTAACTGTTTCTTCCAGCCCGAGTGTCTTTTCGTCTTCCCTCAAAGTGCGTGCGTTGTACGTTGCCATGTCTAGTCGTCGGGGTTAGCAGTTGAACCTCTTCCGGAGATTCTTGACTCTCTTGCCAAGCCGTTACCCAATCCTCTGCCAGAGTTGGGAATAGTGGAGCTGCCGGGAACTGCGGACCGTGCTTGCCATATACCTGCCGGTAATCACGATGCTTGGCATGCGGTTTGATGATCACAGTGCTGACCATGTCGCACCGACAGTCCTGCTGCCCACTGTCGGTTTGGTAGATAGGTTAGCTATGTGAATGGTTACACCGCTATTTGGTCGCCAGAGTCTCGGTGATTAATATGCAGGGTGCAACGCGTGCAGGTGAGGTTGTCAATTGGGACGAGCCCAATTACTATCGATTCTACGAACTATGCCATTCGAAATATTGTGGAAGGAGTAGTTAGCCAAGTAGTAACGTAACTAAGAAATAGTATAAGTCAAGAGTAAGTCAATAAGAAAGATTAGTCTGTAAGCCTTTTTGGTGTTTCGATAACCTTAGAACTTAAGATGTTTAATTGCGTATTCAACTGTATGTTACAGTGCAATTGATAATAAATAAAGAATACATTATAAAAGTATGGTTGTCTATTATTTTTTTATACATTTACTAAATAAGTTAACTCAAAAAACGTACTATATTGAACATTATTAATATGAAGTTAAGTTAAATATACCAAACATTTAAAGGTCTGTTGAAAACTTAAGATATACTTACTTCTTTAATATTTCATATATTTTTCATATACCTATAAACCAATAGAATTTTATAAATTTGTACAAATGATAAAAATATTTTTTGATATATTAATTACATTTCATTAATATATCAAATATTATACTTTACAATTTAATTAAATTGACAGAAATTATGTAAATTTGTTTGTATTCATAAATAATTGCTTACGGATTATATTTTCTAATTACAAAAGTAGACATACTCGAAACAAGTAAAAAGTCAAGTCAAGAAATTATAAACTATACCTACCTATTTTAAAATTTGTAACAAGAGTTTCAAATAACTGTATTTAAATAGTATTTATTATACATTATGCTACTTTTTCAATGATAGTTAGACATAACAAGTGACTTGAATTATATATAATTATATTATTGAATTATATATTATATAATTATATATATTATTCATAACAAGTGAATTATAGCGCACGAAAAATTTTATGGGCATGGCGCAATCTATTTTGGCCCATCAAAACATATATCAGTGATATTTAGATCATAATTTTCCCAATTATTTTTTTTGACGTGTTCCAGAGTTACTATTAATAGCTGAGGTGATAATGAATCTCGACGTACTCTCGTTTTTACACTAAATTCTTGCCCTGTTCTTAACTGTTAAAAATTTAAAATTTAAAATAAATAAAAAGCAAGCAGTTTTCCCAGAGTCAACCCATTTACTCTTTTCGCTACAACTCAAAGAATGACACATAAAAATATGACAGCCACAATACTTTTTCATATTAATCGCCAACTCTATGAAGGAGGTTGTATTAAAAACATGTTGTAACAATATTTTTGGAGTATACCATGTGCTCTCAAGCTTTCCATATCTCGCTGTTTTAAATAATCGAATACCTTGTTGTAATCAAAAAAGGCTATGACAGACAGCTAGTATCTTAGTATCAATAATACTTAATACGGTAGTTATTAATTTAAAAAAAAACATCTGAAAACTTCGAAACTTACTACTAGTTTCAAAAGATTAAAACCGTAAAATATTATTTTGATAACCATAGAAATGGTTAAAGTGGATTAACCTTAAAACTTAGAAATATGCTGTCGCGGACATTTATTTCGAACTTTTAGAGGGAAAAAAAATTTTGTAATACATGATTTTTGAATAATTTATCACCGTTTACTTAGCGCACGCAAGAAAAGCTTTCAATTTTGCATTATTTTTTATTGCTGCTCCTCTCCTATTTATTCCCCTATACAGTTTTATTCCCTATACATTTATGTATAGCCCTATATAATTGTTATAATCTATAGCTTTCCCAGATAAATGGACTATCTTACACTCAAAGAATTTTTCAAATCGGTCCAGCAGTTCCTGAGGTTAGCGCGTTCAAACAATCAAACTCTTCAGCTTTATATATTAGTTTAGATAAACCGATAATTGGTATACTGGCAGTATATCGATGAACTCGATTTTGAGTAATCTGGCATTTGTATCATGAACAAAATTTATTTTTGGTAAAACTATTTAAACTTAATAATTCATCACTATTAAACTTACTAGGAAGGAAGGGCATCAAGGAATGAAATTAATACAAAATAGTGTGATAAATCATTTATATTCTTGTATGAATACAAAGAAACTCATGACTGAATCTTAACTATCCTATTGGCTATTTTTAATGAGATCAACTAAATACATTTTTGGTTTTTTTATTTGTTTGGCATAATGAAAATAACCTAAATAATTTTCTTATATTTTGCCTGAAAGTTATCCAGAATCACAAAGTACTCTCTCAAAAATAAACATTTATAAAAAAATAACTAATCTTAATAAACTATCAAAATACTTATGTCAAACTAATCTTAGTAGCCCAATAGGACGTTTCGACATGGAGATCTATTTCAATCAGGTAACTTGATATATCTTAAAATAAAAAAAAACTAAAGAGTTGATAAGATTATTTTGTTATAATCCGTGTATTTTAAGAAAATCTATCTAATGCTTAAGTGTAGGAAGCACCACACATCACAAGACATCACCACCAACAACAGCACACAATGAAAATCATGTGACCAAAAGAGTTTTAAATATGAATGTGGATGGATGCATGGCTAGGGAAAGGGCCGAAAAAAAGATGGATGGATTGTGTGAAAAATGATATGCATGTTAGAGGAGTGGCACCAGATTTGACGAATGATAGAGGAGAATGGAAAAAGAAGACATATTGTGCCGACCCCACTTAGAGTGGGATAAGGGTAGGAGAATGATGAATTTCAACGATCGTGTTGGCCTGTAACCAAAGTATTGTCAGGAGAAAGGCTCTACAAAATCGCAAGGCGACGCATCACAAAAGCAAGCGTTATATACGAATAGCTCAACTTCTACGATTGATTTTGTATCCAAACACATGTAATAAGCCAGAATTGAAAACATTTACTTCTTCGTTTTTATTTTCTTCGTATTTGTCGTCCATAGTTATATTTGATTATCTTTCTTGAATATCCTTTGGTTACAGAGCTAAGCGAACGTTGATATAATGAACATGTGTAGTTCTTGTGTAGTGTCTTGTGATATGTGTGGTAACTAATCCTGCATGTATAAGGTATGAGAACGGTTTCGCTTCTTACACTTAACATTACATCAATTTTCTTAACGAATGCAGATTATAACAAAATGATTCTATCATAACTTTTGTACTATGGTATTACAGAAAGTAACACCTACTTCTATAAATAATTAAACTAAACTATTGAAAAACAAAAACAATACTACCTAATAGTATATAAAAAAAACTCAAATATACTTCTCATGTTAAACAAAAACGACTTAAAACTACTCCAATATGATCACAGGAACTCATAATTAACGTTAACATCATTGGTATTTTAAAGAAGGTATCGCAAAATATCTTTATAAGAAAATGCCTCAAAAATAACCCTTACCTAAATATTAATACCACTTATGGTAATACAAGTTGTCATGACATATGTTCTTAATGGCAATAATTTTAGTAAGTTGATATAATGATGGGTTGTGTGCATCTTTGTTTCCTTAAAACTTTAAGAAGACACTGAAACAAATAATTATTATTAGTAACAATAATTATTACAAACAGTATTTTAAATCTTTAAAAAAATTTAAGATTGCGTGTCTAGCATTCTTATTGGTGATAATGAGGCTATATAGAAATAAGCATCAGCAATAGAACTAGTAGATAGGTGCTACAACCTTTCTATAACCTTTCTATTTCTATTTCATATAACCTGTTATATGAAAGGATAATATATAATACTAGCGATCACCTGTGCCTCTGCACGTGAAAAGATTTAAACAGTAATATAGTTTTTTGATAACCATAAAAATGGTTAAAGTGGTTTAATCTTAAACGATAGAGATATGCTATCACAGACTTTTATTTAGAACTTTTAGAGGGGAACAACTTTGTTATACATTATTTTTGACTAACTATCACTGTTTACTGGCACACAAGGAAATCTTTAAATTTTGCCGTTTCCTACAATTTTTTTATTGCCTGTCTTCTGCTATTCATCTTAACATGATGTTTCATAGCCTGTAGCCTTCCTTGACAAATGGACTATCTTACACTGAAATAATTTATCAAATTGGTCCAGTAGTTCCTGAGGCACGTTCAAACATACTCTTCAGCTTTATATATAAGTATAGCTATATTATTTTTTCATAAACTATATATGGAGCATTTATTATGTTCTCCTCAGTGAACTAGGTGATTATAAAATATTATTAAATATCATTCAAGAAAATACATTTACAAAGCTCTAAGTTTTCTACAGGATATTGGGATTGGAAATTCTCCCTAATCATAGCAAGAATATAATTATTAATATTAATAAGATTTTATAAGTAAATAAACAATGAGGAGGTGTTAATACTTTAACTCAGTCCTGTCAGTAATTAGTAGCTTTCACTCATGCATTTATTTACAAATTCAATTACAATTTTAAGTATTTTTTAAAACACACAGAAAAAAAACATAAAAAAATATAAAATATAATATGATTATTATTGTTTTATTATTATTAATCACTCATGCATTTATTTACAAATTAATTTACAATTTTAAATCTTTTCTAAAACATACAGAAAAAAAGATTTAAAAATATAAAAAAATTGATATCCACAGAGTGTGGAGAAAGGACCCAAGCTCCCAGGTTAGGAATACAGAGTGAGGAACCTCCTCACAATGCGTGTCATCTCAAGCAACACTGTCAAGGCCAGGATACAGAAAACTGTATCCTGCCCTTGACCCAACAACTAAGCGAGAGCCTCTTGAGATGTTGGTCGAGGCTTTTCACTAGTAGACCGTTTACAGATACAACAAATGGAACAATTATTGTTGAGTCAATATTCCACATGGTGGTAATCTCTATTATTATGATTATTATTATTATTGTTTCTCTAAAATCTCAATTACAACAAATGTATGTAATGCAAACACAGAGTGTAAATACTTTATTCATGATGGATTCATGGGAGGCATGCACCACATTATACTAGTATTGTAAACATTCACTAAAATAAAGTCAACTATTGTTTTGACCGAACACTATACAACAATCAGGACATAGACTCCATGGCAGACACATGACAGACAACACAAAGCGATAAGCGACTGTATATAAATCTGACAAAAGGAACTAATCAAATAGGCAAATACACAATGAATAGCAAAATGCTGAATGAATTGAAAAAAGATTATATTTACATTTGCTGTCACACGCAACAATTTTCATAGTATTTACATCGGGAATGTTCTGATCTCCCTTGAATTGAACATTGTTCAACATCAAGATCCACACATTATCACAATATCTGAAAACAATGGCATATAGTGACTTAATTAAATCACTGTTACAAATGGCTACCATCAATAAACAGGACAAGTAATAATAACAAACCTATAAGTTTTTAGTTTTTCTGCCTTGAAGATTACCTTAGATTTTACCCGATTAGTTAGGCCTTGACTTATGGATCGATCATATTGTTCCAAGACTTTCATCGCCAGATCTGGAGTTATTTTTCCATCCTGACAGAAATAAATATTTAAATAAACCAAACCAATAAAACATATTTTTCGAAAGCTATATAGGTACTTACTTTTATCATTTCATCGAGGCTTTCCTGCAATGCGTTACCCATTGTGCTATTTCTGTACAGGTTATACGACATTATTGGTAAATCAATTATAATTCAAAATATAATTATAGTTCGCAAGAACGAAGTAATATGAAATTCAAAGCTTCTCGATTCGTAGTATTTTAGTTATTAATCTATGATTCGTAGCCGATTATCGATCGAGCACATTTACAGAAGGTTACTAGGGATGTGAAATAATAATCGATTTAAATATTATTCGATTATTGTATTAATATAATTGATTTTTAATAATCGTTTTTTTAATCATTTTAGAAAGGTAATTTTTAAACTTATATGAATTACTTTTTAATTGCCCTTTTATTTAAGATAAGATATCGCCCTATCCGAAGAATAGTCACATTTTAAAAGCTTATACATAGGACATGTAACTTTATTCTTTGGATAGGGTGATATGTATTGTTGGATGAAATCAATGTAGTCAAATAATACATTGTAATCGAATTATGCAAAACGGTGCTTCCATGCTATTTTGTTATCTGTACTAGTCAACTGTTATTAGTTTTGTAAATTCATTACTTATACAAAAAAACTGCTTTTCAAATACTCAGAAAAAATAGTTATCGATTTGTTCGACTCGAGATAATAGATTTTTTGTCAATCAATTTTTAATGAAGTGGACAAAATTTATTTTGTAGCATTAGACTTAGATTGTTCCACTTACAGTAACATTCCTAAAGCTTACTTGTAGCAATGGGTGATTTTCAAATTTTGGACTATTACCACGGTTGCATGAATTTCAATTTAAACTTTTTTCATGTCTTTTTGAGTTTACATAGATCTTAAATGAAACGAAGTGATATAATAAGTATAACTTAAATACACGAGCTATACAATATTATTGTTTCATACAAAAAATTACTTTTAAGTCTCACAAATGAGCCTCGTAACTACACTAATGATAATTTGTTAAAAACGAATGAGAATTCCAATATGCAAATAATAATATTAAGGCTGTTCGTACAGAGCTTCAGATATTGTTGGATTTAACCGAAGTGGCCAAACTAGACATTTTAATCTAATTTTACAAACAGAGCATCTGTTATTATTTATTAATAGTCGTCCATTTTAGTTAGCCTTCATTTTTATTAATTATTGATATTTAAAAAGTTACAATAAAACTATAATTGTTATTCGATTATTTTGGTATTAATTAATCGATTTTTTCTACTTCAAGTCACATCCCTATAAGCAACAAGTTATATTCACCACAGATAGCTTACTGGACAACTTTTTAAAAATAATTTGCATTTCCGTCTGGAATCCTAGTTCTGTAAGGTCTGTCCAATTTTGAAAAGTTGTTTCTACTATTTAGAACACTGGATTTTGAATCTGGATTGAACTTTAGCTGAAGGATATGTAAGTTGAAATTTATTCATCCGTATTTAAATGAATATAATAGTATTTAAATATCGAATTGAAATATGAATAGTATATTGGAGGTAAATAAAAATAGTTGCGCATTTTAGAAAGAAAGAAAGAAAAACGTTATTTATGACGTCGTACAGCACTAGGATTTACAACAAAGAAAACAAATTTAATAATAACTAGCTTCTACCCACGACTTCATTCGCGTGGACCTTTGGACCGGCGTAAAAAGTAGCTAATGTCATTAAAATATATCCATCACAAATCAGACCCCGCTTATGTTACGTAATACCCCAAAAGTTTAAGTTATCCGTAATAAAGTTACGTGGAATGCGATATATAGACGATAACTTTGGAATTCCTTGTTTTCTATAAGATTCTTTATTCTAACGCCTTTTTAGGCATAATATAAAAGGCGTTTCAACAATACAAAAAATTGAAATGTCTGGATGTATTGTTGGACTTTATAAAGCCTTTTTAGACATATTCTTATCTAATCCCGGTCTATTTCTTATAAAAAGATTTGTGCTTCTCTTAGACATGCAAATAATGACATTTAGTAAATGAGATCGCTTCAGGCGAAATACTAAAAAAATGCAAAGGCCAGTATCATAGTATATGTACATATTCTTATCGTCTACGTAATTCTCAATAATATAAGTGCAGACTAGTATAGTATAGGCTTTATGTATCACCCTCCTTTTAACAGTGTTTTTAAATGTAATGGCAAAGCTATAATTGATTGGGGAATTTTATTATCTTATTATATACAAACCCACAAACGACTTACGTACTTTTGCAAGGCTTATGTTGGTTCTTACTTTGTCTATTATATACATCATCTATCGTTTTATAATTATTTATATAAATTAATTGCTTAAAATATACTGTGAAGCACATGTACCTAATTATATAATGTAAGGAATACCTATTACCTCTACTTCTCTGGCAGGGAAATATAGTCCGATGCACCACCATCGGAAGGTGTAACAGACAGGTAGACACACCTTCACATTTATTATGGAATTCACATATTAGTATGGAAAGTCCACTCCACAATTAGTATTATATATATTTTCTATTTACTTTATCGCGAATAATACCAAAATAATTTTATTATTTCTTTTGTATATGGATGGATTAGGATTAGAATAAAACAAACGTAATTCAGTATTCTACTTTATTTTTTACGATATTTTTATATTATTTATGACAAAAATATGTTTAAATTAGTTATAATTGTAGTAAGTTATTTTAATACAAGCAATGTTTACACATAAAGTTTTTAATACTATCATGATTTACTTAATTTTCTATCTGCGTATTTACTATATGTTAAGACAATATTGATGGATATTGATTTATAGAATTAGGCGTTACTTTGCGATCCATAATACAAAAGTAATGAGAATATTATTTTGCTATAATACGCAATAAATAATAATTGTAGATAATTTTATAGCGGATTATAGCAAAATAATATTCTCATTAGTTTTGTGATGGACATTGTTATTGTGTGAACTTTTAATAGTAACAACAAAAATATCAGTGATATTTGTGTTGACTAAATTCACGTTACGACAAATTTTAAATATGTGTTACATTTTATAGATGCCACTGGCCGGTCGGCTATGCTCCTTCGGAACCTTTTGGGTCGATATTACGTGAAAAATTATAACTTGAACGTTTTCAGCGATACAATAGTACTATATCAACATCTTTTAAGCAACAGTACAGCATATACTCAATATTTTATTGAACACAGGTGGTACCTCTTATTCTAGAAAATTAAAAACTATATAGTAATTTGTATAAAAAAAATGAGAGTATTAGCTGCAAAGTTGCTTATTAAAAGAAAACATTCGAGGTACTTAGGAATAGTGAGAAAGAGAAAACGGAAATTTCGCAGTGAGGTACTAACGTCTAGCACAGTGGCATGAGTTTTTATAAATACTGGCGATCATTATTCGATATATTTGAGTTCATTTCTGCTGTTTTTCGAAGAAAAACGGCGAATGATCTAATACATAAATTACCTATTATATTGAAGCGTTTGTTCTTTTTTGTTTTGTTTGTTATAGATATATCGAAAATATATCACCAAAATATTTTTAGCATATTGTACCAGGTACATTTTCTTAATAAGTTTATATAACGTAGTTACTCCAAGTAACTAAGCACAAACAAAAAAAGATGGAGTACACAGACCTAACACTTTTTAAAAACTATAAAATGATACCTATATTCAGTATAGTATTAAATTATACTATGTCGGTCATCTGGTACACTACGATACTCATTTAAAAGTAAATTATTACATAAAAAAAAGTAACTAAAATATTCAGTAAATTTTTTTTTTTATTTTTTTTGTTAATTGTCACTTAAAACTACATTTGCTGAAAAAAATAACTTTTATATATGGAATACAAAAATTAACTAAGGAATATACTTACTTATACCATATGCTACGACACATGATTACGCTGACTACTAATAAAGAAACTAAGTAAGGTCTGTTGTTATGAATTTATTATTTTCAATGTCTATGAAATTTAATTGGATGTCATGATGCTGGTATTACTAAAAAAAATTAAAATGGGGTAAATTTAAATATACTAATCTGATCTTTGTATTAATTATTCCCGGTATTAAAAAAGGATTAAATTTACATATGGTAATCAGATCTTTGTATTAATTATGCCCGGAATTAAAAAAGACAATTTAAATATAGTAATCTGATGCTTGTGTCAACTATTATCGGACTTTAATGATTTTGTTTTAATAAAACATAGGTAATACAAGTAAAATATCTGGTATCTGCGTTAAATGTGAACCCTAAATAAGATTATCTCATACGTAAACTAAACCAGGCAACTTAACACATGAAATTCGGAACAAAAAGTTTCTTATGAAAAACTATTATTAAACTTATATAGCAGAATACTTTTTTTTAATCTAAAGTCTAAATCGTACTTCTTAGCTAATCGTATTTAGTAATCACTGCCTATATCGGCCGCCACGCAATAAATTAACCTACGTTATAGGTACGTACGTACGTAATAGGTAATAAATTAACCTACGTTATAGGTACGTACGTACGTAATAGGTAATAAATTAACCTACGTTGGTTATATATAACCATCAGAAATTAACTAAAATAACCTAACCTAATCACTGGAAAACATGGAATAAAACAAACAGCTAAGTAATTCATATGGTTAAAGATTTTTAAAAGGAAGAAAAAAGATCATATCTATAGCATATACCTAAAGTCTTTATATTGTATATCACGTAATGGCAAAACCGTCAGAAATTTTATAGATTTAGGCGGTACTTTGGGGAGGTCCATAATACAAAAGTAATGAGAATATTATTTTGCTATAATCCGCGATAAAATCAGCAAAAAAAATATTTTTATCGCGGATTATAGCAAAATAATGTTCTCATTACATTCGTCACAAATTTACAAAAAGACCTCACTAAACACTGGAAAACCTGTTTACTAAATAGATGCACGCATGCATTAACATGCAATAAAACAAACAGCTAAGTAATTATTATGAAACTTGAGTTTCAAATGGAAGGATATAGTCCTATCCATAGCATATACCTAAGGTCTAGAATCTTATTTATGAACTAACCGTATGATGCAATCATTCCCTGTCTGTTGACACTTAATGGCCAAAACAACAGAAATTTACTAAAAAGCCCTAACTAAACACTGGAAATTTATAAACTAAGCATAGGTACTGGGGTAAAATAAACAGCTAAATAATTATTATGTCAAACGGTTTTTTATTTTTTTTTATTTTTTGTTAAAAAAGAATTAAAAACATTCTATGTATAACATATACCTAAAGCCTTAAATCCTTCTTCTTAGCTAATCGTATTTTGCAATTATTTCCTATATATTAATATTTTACAGTTTCCTATATAGTTATATTTTTGAATTTTAATAGGTATGAAAATAATCCATAAAATTCTTTTTATGTATTGTAGTACACAATCAATGCCCATGTCGGTTGCCACGTAATGGCAAACACTAACAAAATTTACTAAAAACCTTTTACTAAACACTGGAAAACCTTTTTACTACGTAGAGACACAATCAGCATGGAATAAATAAACAGCTAAGTAATTATTATATCAATACTTTTTATTTTTTATATTTTTTTGTTAAAAGAAGAAAATAATTATCCTATCTAGGGCATTTACCTGAAGTCTAAAAATCTTACTTATGAAGTAACCGCATTATTCCATCATTGTTTATTTTGTCTACCACGTAATGGCATTAATCAACACAAATTTACTAAAAAGCCATTTCTAAACACTGGAAAACTATTTACTAAGTAAAGACACAAAAGTTACAGATACACAAGTTTTTTTTGTTTTTATTATATTTTAAAAGAAGAGAAAAATTATCCTATTTATAGCATACATAGCTATTGTCTACAGTCTTACTTATAAAATAACCGTATTATGACATCATTGTTCAAATTTTCTACCATGTAAAAATAGAAACCAACAGAAACTTACAAAAAAGACCTAACTAAATACAAATTATTAACTAAGTAGAGACATTATGACTTATGAGTATGGAGTAAATAAACAGCTGAGTAGTTACTATCTCAAAAGTTTTTATTTATTTATTTGTTTTAAGAATTATGTTATGTTTTAAGAATTTATTTGTTTGTTATAAGTTTTAAGAAGAAAAATATTCTCATATTTTTAACATATATATAAAGTCAAAAATCCTTTTTATGTATTATGCAATCAATGCTTATGTCGGCTGCCACATAATGGCAAACATCTACAAAAATGAACTAAAAAACCATTACTAAACACTGGAAAACCTATTTACTAAATAGAAACACTATCAGCATGGAAAAGACAAAACATCTAAGTAATAATTATGTGATAGAATTTTTTTTTAAAAGAATAGCAAAATTATTCTATCTATTGCTTACAACTTGTGTCTAAAATCTTACTTATAAAGTAACTGTATTATGCCATCGTTGTTTTTACTGTCTAAAAATAAAACCAACAAAATTTAATGAAAAAACCATTACTAAACTGGAAAACTATTAACTAAGTACAGACACCAACTGCAAGTAATAAAATATAAACAACTAAGTAATTATTATAGAAAAATATTTTAAAAGGAAAGAAAGTTATCCTATCTATAACATATGATATCTTTAGACCTCATTCTCATTTTAGGTCAGCATTGTTAATATTTATATATATTTATTTTTATGTGTTTTGTACAATTTAAAATTAAAACCAAAAAAAAATTATTAAAAAACCCCATTATTGCATGGAATAAATAAACAGCTTAGTAATTATTATGTCAAAAGATTTTTTTTATTTATTTTTGTTTTATAAGAAGAAGAAGTTATCCTATCTTTATATACCTAGTGTCTTAAATCTTACTTATGAAGAAACCGTATTATGTCATCATTTTTAATATTTTCTACCAAGTAAAAATAAAAACCAACACACATTTACTAAAAAACCCATTACTTAACAATGGAAAACC
Organism: Morpho achilles; assembly: GCA_947086495.1. Lineage (NCBI taxonomy): Eukaryota > Metazoa > Arthropoda > Insecta > Lepidoptera > Nymphalidae > Morpho > Morpho achilles. The sequence goes on along the minus strand of CAMTZB010000022.1, from coordinate 7,359,019 downwards.
TATTTAATAAGTAGAGACACTATCGGCATGGTATAAAACAAACAGCTAAGTAATTATTATGACAAAAGTTTTTTATGTTTATTTTAAGAATATAAAAATTATCCTAATTATAGCATATATCTAGTTTCTAAAGTCGTAATTATAAAGTAACCGTATATGAAACAGACCTAACTAAACACTGGAAATTAGTAAATAAGAACAGGCACTATCGACAATGAATATAATAAACAGCTTAAAAAAGTTTTAAAATAATGATTACTTCATTATTTTAAAACCTTTAACCTTTTTTTTTTGTTTTAAAGTCTTTTTTATATATTGTCTACTTCGTAAAAATAAAGGCCAACAGAAATTTACTAAAAAGACCTAACTAAACCTATTTACTAAATAGAGACACTATCGGCATGGAATAAACTAAACAGCTAAGTAATTGTTATGCCAAAATATTGTTTTTATTTTTTTGTTATAAAAGAAAAGAAAAATTATCCTACTTATAGCATATACCTAGCGTCTAAAATCTTACTTGTACAGTAACCGTATTATGCCATCATTGTTTATATTTTCTACCACATAAAAGTAAGAAGCAAAAGAAATTGACGTAAAAGACCTTACTAAACGTATTTACTAAGAAGAGCACTATCGGCATGGAATAAACTAAACAGCTAAATAATTATTATGTCAAAATATTTTTTTTATTTTTTTATATGTTTTTGTTTTAAAAGAAGAAATAAATTATCCTACTTATAGCTTATATCTAATGCTCATGTAGGCTGCCACATACCTAATGGCAAACGTTAACAGAAATTTACTAAAAAGCCATTACTAAACATTGGAAAACCTATTTACTAATTAGAGCACTATTGGCATGGAATAAACTAAACAGCTGAGTAATTATTATGTCAAAATATTTTTTAAATTTTTTTATATTATTTTGTTATAAAAAAAAAGAAAAATAATCCTACTTATAGCATATACCTAGCGTCTAAAGTCTTACCTATATAGTAACCGTATACCATCAGTGTTTATATTTTCTACTACAGAAAATAAAGACCACCAGAAATTTATGAAAAAGACCTAACTAAACACTGGACATTATTAACTAAGTACAGGCACTACTGGCATGGAAAAAATAAACAGCTAATTAATTATTATAACAAAATATTTTTAAAATATCTTTTATATTATTTTGTTTTAAAAGAAGAGAAAAATTATCCTATTTATAACATATACCTGTGTTAAATATTTTTTACTAAAATTACTATTATTATTACTAAAAAGCCATTACTAAACATTGAAAACCTATTTACTAATTAGAGCACTATCGGCATCGAATAAACTAAACAGCTAAGTAATAATTATGTTAAAATATTATTTTTATTTTTTTGTTATAAAAGAAGAGAAAAATTATCCGACTTATAGCATATACATATTGTCTAATATCTTACTTATATAGTAACTGTATTATGCCATCATTGTTTATATTTTCTACCACATAAAAGTAAGAAGCAAAAGAAATTGACGTAAAAGACCTTACTAAACGTTCTTACTAAGAAGAGCACTATCGGCATGGAATAAACTAAACAGCTAAATAATTATGTCAAAATATTTTTTATTTTTTATATTTTTTTTTTTAAACAAGAAATAAATTATCCTACTTATAGCATATATCTAATGTCTTAAATCTTACTTGAGTAGTTAAAATAAAAACCTACAGAAATTTACGAAAAAGACCTAACTAAACACTGGATATTATTAACTTAGTACAGGCACTATCGGTATGGAAAAATAAACAGCAAAATAATTATTATGACAATTTTTTTTTTGTTTTAAAAGAACAGAAATTATCATATTTTTAACATATATCTAAAATTTAAAATCCTTTTTTATATATTTTTTTTTTATTTTTTTGTTATAAAAGAAGAGAAAAATTATCCTACTTATAGCATACACCTAGCGTCTAAAATCTTACTAATATTGTAACCGTATTTTGCCATCATGGTTTATATTGTCTACCACGTAAAAATAAAACCAACAGAAATTTACTAAAAATACCTAACTAAACCTATTTACTAAGTAAATACACTATCGGCATTGAATAAACTAAACAGCTAAGTATATTTATGGCAAATTATTTTATTTCAAAATATTTTTTTCATTTTTTATATTTTTTTGTTATATAAGAAGCGAAAATTATCCTACATATAGCATATACGTAGTGTCTAAAATCTTACTTATATAGTAAATGTATTTTGATATCATTGTTTATACAGACTACCACGTCAAAATAAAAGCCAACAGAAATTTAATAAAAAACCTATTACTAAACACTGGGAATCCTATTTACTACAATATCGGCATGTAATAAATAAACATCTAAGTAATTATAATGTCAAAGGTACTTTTATATTTTTTATTTTAAAAGAAGAGAAAAATTATCCTGTTTATAGTTTACGAAGTAACCGTATTATGCTATCTTTTTTATATCGTCATCCACGTAAAAATAAAATTCAACAGAAATTTACAAAAACCCAAAGTTGAGGTAGTAACGATTAACAATAAAATATACATCAAAATAATTACTTTGTCAGCAGTTATGAGAGTAAACATTTATATTCCTTGATAGAAATCGCTTTTCCAGAAGAACGGTGAGTAGATCGCGATGTGAGAAACAGAATGAATGCGGGATGCATGAAGTGGCGACAGGTCTTAGAAACAATATGTGACCCACGAATGCCCCTAAAACTTTAGGGGAAAATTTATAAAACGGTCATAAGACCTGTCGTAATGTATGGATCAAATGTTGGGCAATAAAAAAAAAAAGGATGAAAGAAATGTGCATGCGAAAGATGAGAATGTTAAGGTGGATGTGTGGTGTGACATGATAGAATACGTAATGAGTATATTAGGGGAAGTCTGAAAGTTACGCCCATTACAGAAAAGATGAGAAGTGCGAGACTAAGTTAGTATGGTCATGTAATGAGGAGGGATGAAAATCATGTGACCAATAGAGTTTTAAATATGAATGTGGATGGATGTATGGCTAGGGGAAGAAAAAAAGATGGATGGATTGTGTAAAAAATTGTCGAATGATAGATTCGAATGGAAGACGAAGACATATTGCGCCGACCGCACTTAGAGTGGGATAAGGGTGAGAGAATGATGAGAAATCAATAATTTTAGCATATAGTGCACTGTCTAAACACTTCTTTGAAACTAATAGTATGACGTAATCTAGCACTTACACTTACACTATGAGATGTAAAATGGAAAGGCTTATCGAATTTTTTTTAAATGTCTAGACCATTATAAACTAACCTAACATAAATAAGCCCATCAAGTAAATAGAAGTATACACTAATTACCAAATTAACTTTATAAAAAAATCTAACGTGTTTATTGCCTTTCATACAAATAAAATGCCATAAGAAATTTATGAAAAGTCTTAGCCAATTTAACCTACCTAAACCTTGAAAAACATAACCTAAGAAAAATCAAAGTTCTACCTATAGCTTATACTATATTAATTCTTATTTCAAAAATACAGGTATAAAATAATCTCAAATTGTATTATCTGTGATGTAAAAGTGGAAAAACCTATTGAAGCAGAAGCATTAAAGAAATATCAGAAATATGGTCTAAATAAATGTTATTAAATCTATTAACTAAGTTGAGGTAAATTCGGCTAAGAATGAAATATACAGCAAAATAATTATTATTTCAAAATTTAGTCAAAATATACCGTACCTACCTATATATAATAACTAAAATACTTATTTGTAAGCTAATCGTATAAAAGAATTTATAGCCTTTCACGTGTCTATAAAAGTCAAAGGAAATTAATGAAAATAATAAATATAAAGTAATTAAACACAAGAAAAACGTTCACATAAAATTAAATATTACTAAAAAAGAAATATACAGCAAATAGATACTACGTCAAAGTTTTCGAAGTAAAGATTTAGCTAGGTTTTATTTTTTTTTAAGTTTTATCTCTGTTTTCGTGCACTAAAAAAACTGCTACAATTTTATGAGAAAGCAAAGGTTAATGTCGCTGTCAATTTCATAGTTACCATAGCTTATTAATTAGCTGACGGATCATGGATGCTATGAATATCACATGACACGCTTATTATTATAACTTTATTGAAAAGAAAATTTGATTAAAAAAAAAAAAAATTGGAATAAGGAATATTCATTCAAATACTAAACTGATTTTCTTTCCAGGGAAAAGAATCGGAAAATTAACAACTCGGAGCTTCAATGCGTAGGCGAACTCTATATTATAAACCAGGAGGCAGTTGTATTCAATGCTAAAATAGAAAAAAACCTTAATAGTATGCGCTAGATTAAATTAAAAAGTTTACATAACATTTTATATGCCTAACCTTAATAACGCTATTAATTTTATCTTTGATATTTAAATTATAATCTTGTATCTATTTTATATATATATATATATATATATAAATGGAATCTCGGAAACAGCTCCAACGATTTTATAATTATCCTAATTTTTAAAAAATTTAGATTAAATTAGATTTAAAATTATCCTACTTATAGCATATAACTAGCGTCTAAAATCTTACTTGTACAGTAACCGTATTATGCCATCATTGTTTATATTTTCTACCACATAAAAGTAAGAAGCAAAAGAAATTGACGTAAAAGACCTTACTAAACGTACTTACTAAGAAGAGCACTATCGGCATGGAATAAACTAAACAGCTAAATAATTATGTCAAAATATTTTTTATTTTTTATATTATTTTTTTTTAAAGAAGAAATAAATTATCCTACTTATAGCATATATCTAATGTCTTAAATCTTACTTGAGTAGTTAAAATAAAAACCTACAGAAATTTACGAAAAAGACCTAACTAAACACTGGATATTATTAACTTAGTACAGGCACTATCGGTATGGAAAAATAAATAGCAAAATAATTATTATGACAATTTTTTTTTGTTTTAAAAGAACAGAAATTATCATATTTTAACAATTTCATAGTTACCATAGCTTATTAATTAGCTGACGGATCATGGATGCTATGAATATCACATGACACGCTTATTATTATAACTTTATTGAAAAGAAAATTTGATTAAAAAAAAAAAAATTTGGAATAAGGAAAATTCATTCAAATACTAAACTGATTTTCTTTCCAGGGAAAAGAATCGGAAAATTAACAACTCGGAGCTTCAATGCGTAGGCGAACTCTATATTATAAACCAGGAGGCAGTTGTATTCAATGCTAAAATAGAAAAAAACCTTAATAGTATGCGCTAGATTAAATTAAAAAGTTTACATAACATTTTATATGCCTAACCTTAATAACGCTATTAATTTTATCTTTGATATTTAAATTATAAACTTGTATCTATTTTATATATATATATATATATATATATATATATATATATATATATATATATATATATATATATATATATATATATATATATATATATATATATATATATATATGGAATCTCGGAAACAGCTCCAACGATTTTATAATTATCCTAATTTTTTAAAACTTTAGATTAAATTAGATTTAAAATTATCCTACTTATAGCATATAACTAGAGTCTAAAATCTTACTTGTACAGTAACCGTATTATGCCATCATTGTTTATATTTTCTACCACATAAAAGTAAGAAGCAAAAGAAATTGACGTAAAAGACCTTACTAAACGTACTTACTAAGAAGAGCACTATCGGCATGGAATAAACTAAACAGCTAAATAATTATGTCAAAATATTTTTTATTTTTTATATTATTTTTTTTTAAAGAAGAAATAAATTATCCTACTTATAGCATATATCTAATGTCTTAAATCTTACTTGAGTAGTTAAAATAAAAACCTACAGAAATTTACCAAGAAGACCTAACTAAACACTGGATATTATTAACTTAGTACAGGCACTATCGGTATGGAAAAATAAACAGCAAAATAATTATTATGACAATTTTTTTTTTGTTTTAAAAGAACAGAAATTATCATATTTTTAACATATATCTAAAATTTAAAATCCTTTTTTTATATATTTTTTTTTATTTTTTTGTTATAAAAGAAGAGAAAAATTATCCGACTTATAGCATATACGTATTGTCTAATATCTTACTCATATAGTAACTGTATTATGCCATCATTGTTTATATTTTCTACCACATAAAAGTAAGAAGCAAAAGAAATTGACGTAAAAGACCTTACTAAACGTACTTACTAAGAAGAGCACTATCGGCATGGAATAAACTAAACAGCTAAATAATTATGTCAAAATATTTTTTATTTTTTATATTTTTTTTTTTAAACAAGAAATAAATTATCCTACTTATAGCATATATCTAATGTCTTAAATCTTACTTGAGTAGTTAAAATAAAAACCTACAGAAATTTACGAAAAAGACCTAACTAAACACTGGATATTATTAACTTAGTACAGGCACTATCGGTATGGAAAAATAAACAGCAAAATAATTATTATGACAATTTTTTTTTGTTTTAAAAGAACAGAAATTATCATATTTTTAACATATATCTAAAATTTAAAATCCTTTTTTATATATTTTTTTTTTATTTTTTTGTTATAAAAGAAGAGAAAAATTATCCTACTTATAGCATACACCTAGCGTCTAAAATCTTACTAATATTGTAACCGTATTTTGCCATCATGGTTTATATTGTCTACCACGTAAAAATAAAACCAACAGAAATTTACTAAAAATACCTAACTAAACCTATTTACTAAGTAGATACACTATCGGCATTGAATAAACTAAACAGCTAAGTATATTTATGGCAAATTATTTTATTTCAAAATATTTTTTTCATTTTTTATATTTTTTTGTTATATAAGAAGCGAAAATTATCCTACATATAGCATATACGTAGTGTCTAAAATCTTACTTATATAGTAAATGTATTTTGATATCATTGTTTATACAGACTACCACGTCAAAATAAAAGCCAACAGAAATTTAATAAAAAACCTATTACTAAACACTGGGAATCCTATTTACTACAATATCGGCATGTAATAAATAAACATCTAAGTAATTATAATGTCAAAGGTACTTTTATATTTTTTATTTTAAAAGAAGAGAAAAATTATCCTGTTTATAGTTTACGAAGTAACCGTATTATGCTATCTTTTTTATATCGTCATCCACGTAAAAATAAAATTCAACAGAAATTTACAAAAACCCAAAGTTGAGGTAGTAACGGTTAACAATAAAATATACATCAAAATAATTACTTTGTCAGCAGTTATGAGAGTAAACATTTATATTCCTTGATAGAAATCGCTTTTCCAGAAGAACGGTGAGTAGATCGCGATGTGAGAAACAGAATGAATGCGGGATGCATGAAGTGGCGACAGGTCTTAGAAACAATATGTGACCCACGAATGCCCCTAAAACTTTAGGGGAAAATTTATAAAACGGTCATAAGACCTGTCGTAATGTAAGGATCAAATGTTGGGCAATAAAAAAAAAAAAGGATGAAAGAAATGTGCATGCGAAAGATGAGAATGTTAAGGTGGATGTGTGGTGTGACATGATAGAATACGTAATGAGTATATTAGGGGAAGTCTGAAAGTTACGCCCATTACAGAAAAGATGAGAAGTGCGAGACTAAGTTAGTATGGTCATGTAATGAGGAGTGATGAAAATCATGTGACCAATAGAGTTTTAAATATGAATGTGGATGGATGTATGGCTAGGGGAAGAAAAAAAGATGGATGGATTGTGTAAAAAATTGTCGAATGATAGATTCGAATGGAAGACGAAGACATATTGCGCCGACCGCACTTAGAGTGGGATAAGGGTGAGAGAATGATGAGAAATCAATAATTTTAGCATATAGTGCACTGTCTAAACACTTCTTTGAAACTAATAGTATGACGTAATCTAGCACTTACACTTACACTATGAGATGTAAAATGGAAAGGCTTATCGAATTTTTTTTAAATGTCTAGACCATTATAAACTAACCTAACATAAATAAACACATCAAGTAAATAGAAGTATACACTAATTACCAAATTAACTTTATAAAAAAATCTAGCGCGTTTATTGCCTTTCATACAAATAAAATGCCATAAGAAATTTATGAAAAGTCTTAGCCAATTTAACCTACCTAAACCTTGAAAAACATAACCTAAGAAAAATCAAAGTTCTACCTATAGCTTATACTATATTTATTCTTATTTCAAAAATACAGGTATAAAATAATCTCAAATTGTATTATCTGTGATGTAAAAGTGGAAAAACCTATTGAAGCAGAAGCATTAAAGAAATATCAGAAATATGGTCTAAATAAATGTTATTAAATCTATTAACTAAGTTGAGGTAAATTCGGCTAAGAATGAAATATACAGCAAAATAATTATTATTTCAAAATTTAGTCAAAATATACCGTACCTACCTATATATAATAACTAAAATACTTATTTGTAAGCTAATCGTATAAAAGAATTTATAGCCTTTCACGTGTCTATAAAAGTCAAAGGAAATTAATGAAAATAATAAATATAAAGTAATTAAACACAAGAAAAATATTCACATAAAAATAAAATATTACTAAAAAAGAAATATACAGCAAATAGATATTACGTCAAAGTTTTCGAAGTAAAGATTTAGCTAGGTTTTATTTTTTTTTAAGTTTTATCTCTGTTTTCGTGCACTAAAAAAACTGCTACAATTTTATGAGAAAGCAAAGGTTAATGTCGCATTCAATTTCATAATAACCATAGCTTATTAATTAGCTGACGGATCATGGATGCTATGAATATCACATGACACGCTTATTATTATAACTTTATTGAAAAGAAAATTTGATTAAAAAAAAAAAAAATTGGAATAAGGAATATTCATTCAAATACTAAACTGATTTTCTTTCCAGGGAAAAGAATCGGAAAATTAGCAACTCGGAGCTTCAATGCGTAGGCGAACTCTATATTATAAACCAGGAGGCAGTTGTATTCAATGCTAAAATAGAAAAAAACCTTAATAGTATGCGCTAGATTAAATTAAAAAGTTTACATAACATTTTATATGCCTAACCTTAATAACGCTATTAATTTTATCTTTGATATTTAAATTATAATCTTGTATCTATTTTATATATATATATATATGGAATCTCGGAAACAGCTCCAACGATTTTATAATTATCCTAATTTTTAAAAAATTTAGATTAAATTAGATTTAAAATTATCCTACTTATAGCATATAACTAGCGTCTAAAATCTTACTTGTACAGTAACCGTATTATGCCATCATTGTTTATATTTTCTACCACATAAAAGTAAGAAGCAAAAGAAATTGACGTAAAAGACCTTACTAAACGTACTTACTAAGAAGAGCACTATCGGCATGGAATAAACTAAACAGCTAAATAATTATGTCAAAATATTTTTTATTTTTTATATTATTTTTTTTAAAGAAGAAATAAATTATCCTACTTATAGCATATATTTTTTTGTTATAAAAGAAGACAAAAATTATCCTACTTATAGCATACACCTAGCGTCTAAAATCTTACTAATATTGTAACCGTATTTTGCCATCATGGTTTATATTGTCTACCACGTAAAAATAAAACCAACAGAAATTTACTAAAAATACCTAACTAAACCTATTTACTAAGTAGATACACTATCGGCATTGAATAAACAAGATTTTTTTATAAACAAATTAACCTTATAAAAAAATCTAGCGCGTTTATTGCCTTTCATACAAATAAAATGCCATAAGAAATTTATGAAAAGTCTTAGCCAATTTAACCTACCTAAACCTTGAAAAACATAACCTAAGAAAAATCAAAGTTCTACCTATAGCTTATACTATATTAATTCTTATTTCAAAAATACTGGTATAAAATAATCTCAAATTGTATTATCCGTGATGTAAAAGTGGAAAAAACTATTGAAGCAGAAGCATTAAAGAAATATCAGAAATATGGCCTAAATAAAACTAAACTAAATGTTATTAAATCTATTAACTAAGTTGAGGTAAATTCGGCTAAGAATGAAATATACAGCAAAATAATTATTATTTCAAAATTTAGTCAAAATATACCGTACCTACCTATATATAATAACTAAAATACTTATTTGTAAGCTAATCGTATAAAAGAATTTATAGGCTTTCACGTGTCTATAAAAGTCAAAGGAAATTAATGAAAATGATATAAAGTAATTAAACACAAGAAAAATATTCACATAAAAATAAAATATTACTAAAAAAGAAATATACAGCAAATAGATATTACGTCAAAGTTTTCGAAGTAAAGATTTTGCTAGGTTTCATTTTTTTTTAAGTTTTATCTCTGTTTTCGTGCACTAAAAAAACTGCTACAATTTTATGAGAAAGCAAAGGTTAATGTCGCTGTCAATTTCATAGTTACCATAGCTTATTAATTAGCTGACGGATCATGGATGCTATGAATATCACATGACACGCTTATTATTATAACTTTATTGAAAAGAAAATTTGATTAAAAAAAAAAAATTTGCAATAAGGAAAATTCATTCAAATACTAAACTGATTTTCTTTCCAGGGAAAAGAATCGGAAAATTAACAACTCGGAGCTTCAATGCGTAGGCGAACTCTATATTATAAACCAGGAGGCAGTTGTATTCAATGCTAAAATAGAAAAAAACCTTAATAGTATGCGCTAGATTAAATTAAAAAGTTTACATAACATTTTATATGCCTAACCTTAATAACGCTATTAATTTTATCTTTGATATTTAAATTATAAACTTGTATCTATTTTATATATATATATATATATATATATATATATATATATATATATATATATATATATATATATATATATGGAATCTCGGAAACAGCTCCAACGATTTTATAATTATCCTAATTTTTTAAAACTTTAGATTAAATTAGATTTAAAATTATCCTACTTATAGCATATAACTAGAGTCTAAAATCTTACTTGTACAGTAACCGTATTATGCCATCATTGTTTATATTTTCTACCACATAAAAGTAAGAAGCAAAAGAAATTGACGTAAAAGACCTTACTAAACGTACTTACTAAGAAGAGCACTATCGGCATGGAATAAACTAAACAGCTAAATAATTATGTCAAAATATTTTTTATTTTTTATATTATTTTTTTTTAAAGAAGAAATAAATTATCCTACTTATAGCATATATCTAATGTCTTAAATCTTACTTGAGTAGTTAAAATAAAAACCTACAGAAATTTACGAAAAAGACCTAACTAAACACTGGATATTATTAACTTAGTACAGGCACTATCGGTATGGAAAAATAAACAGCAAAATAATTATTATGACAATTTTTTTTTCTTTTAAAAGAACAGAAATTATCATATTTTTAACATATATCTAAAATTTAAAATCCTTTTTTTATATATATTTTTTTATTTTTTTGTTATAAAAGAAGAGAAAAATTATCCTACTTATAGCATACACCTAGCGTCTAAAATCTTACTAATATTGTAACCGTATTTTGCCATCATGTTTTATATTTTCTACCACATAAAAGTAAGAAGCAAAAGAAATTGACGTAAAAGACCTTACTAAACGTACTTACTAAGAAGAGCACTATCGGCATGGAATAAACTAAACAGCTAAATAATTATGTCAAAATATTTTTTATTTTTTATATTATTTTTTTTAAAGAAGAAATAAATTATCCTACTTATAGCATATATCTAATGTCTTAAATCTTACTTGAGTAGTTAAAATAAAAACCTACAGAAATTTACGAAAAAGACCTAACTAAACACTGGATATTATTAACTTAGTACAGGCACTATCGGTATGGAAAAATAAACAGCAAAATAATTATTATGACAATTTTTTTTTCTTTTAAAAGAACAGAAATTATCATATTTTTAACATATATCTAAAATTTAAAATCCTTTTTTTATATATTTTTTTTTATTTTTTTGTTATAAAAGAAGAGAAAAATTATCCTAGTTATAGCATACACCTAGCGTCTAAAATCTTACTAATATTGTAACCGTATTTTGCCATCATGGTTTATATTGTCTACCACGTAAAAATAAAACCAACAGAAATTTACTAAAAATACCTAACTAAACCTATTTACTAAGTAGATACACTATCGGCATTGAATAAACTAAACAGCTAAGTATATTTATGGCAAATTATTTTATTTCAAAATATTTTTTTCATTTTTTATATTTTTTTGTTATATAAGAAGCGAAAATTATCCTACATATAGCATATACGTAGTGTCTAAAATCTTACTTATATAGTAAATGTATTTTGATATCATTGTTTATACAGACTACCACGTCAAAATAAAAGCCAACAGAAATTTAATAAAAAACCTATTACTAAACACTGGGAATCCTATTTACTACAATATCGGCATGTAATAAATAAACATCTAAGTAATTATAATGTCAAAGGTACTTTTATATTTTTTATTTTAAAAGAAGAGAAAAATTATCCTGTTTATAGTTTACGAAGTAACCGTATTATGCTATCTTTTTTATATCGTCATCCACGTAAAAATAAAATTCAACAGAAATTTACAAAAACCCAAAGTTGAGGTAGTAACGGTTAACAATAAAATATACATCAAAATAATTACTTTGTCAGCAGTTATGAGAGTAAACATTTATATTCCTTGATAGAAATCGCTTTTCCAGAAGAACGGTGAGTAGATCGCGATGTGAGAAACAGAATGAATGCGGGATGCATGAAGTGGCGACAGGTCTTAGAAACAATATGTGACCCACGAATGCCCCTAAAACTTTAGGGGAAAATTTATAAAACGGTCATAAGACCTGTCGTAATGTAAGGATCAAATGTTGGGCAATAAAAAAAAAAAGGATGAAAGAAATGTGCATGCGAAAGATGAGAATGTTAAGGTGGATGTGTGGTGTGACATGATAGAATACGTAATGAGTATATTAGGGGAAGTCTGAAAGTTACGCCCATTACAGAAAAGATGAGAAGTGCGAGACTAAGTTAGTATGGTCATGTAATGAGGAGTGATGAAAATCATGTGACCAATAGAGTTTTAAATATGAATGTGGATGGATGTATGGCTAGGGGAAGAAAAAAGATGGATGGATTGTGTAAAAAATTGTCGAATGATAGATTCGAATGGAAGACGAAGACATATTGCGCCGACCGCACTTAGAGTGGGATAAGGGTGAGAGAATGATGAGAAATCAATAATTTTAGCATATAGTGCACTGTCTAAACACTTCTTTGAAACTAATAGTATGACGTAATCTAGCACTTACACTTACACTATGAGATGTAAAATGGAAAGGCTTATCGAATTTTTTTTAAATGTCTAGACCATTATAAACTAACCTAACATAAATAAGCCCATCAAGTAAATAGAAGTATACACTAATTACCAAATTAACTTTATAAAAAAATCTAACGTGTTTATTGCCTTTCATACAAATAAAATGCCATAAGAAATTTATGAAAAGTCTTAGCCAATTTAACCTACCTAAACCTTGAAAAACATAACCTAAGAAAAATCAAAGTTCTACCTATAGCTTATACTATATTAATTCTTATTTCAAAAATACAGGTATAAAATAATCTCAAATTGTATTATCTGTGATGTAAAAGTGGAAAAACCTATTGAAGCAGAAGCATTAAAGAAATATCAGAAATATGGTCTAAATAAATGTTATTAAATCTATTAACTAAGTTGAGGTAAATTCGGCTAAGAATGAAATATACAGCAAAATAATTATTATTTCAAAATTTAGTCAAAATATACCGTACCTACCTATATATAATAACTAAAATACTTATTTGTAAGCTAATCGTATAAAAGAATTTATAGCCTTTCACGTGTCTATAAAAGTCAAAGGAAATTAATGAAAATAATAAATATAAAGTAATTAAACACAAGAAAAACGTTCACATAAAATTAAATATTACTAAAAAAGAAATATACAGCAAATAGATACTACGTCAAAGTTTTCGAAGTAAAGATTTAGCTAGGTTTTATTTTTTTTTAAGTTTTATCTCTGTTTTCGTGCACTAAAAAAACTGCTACAATTTTATGAGAAAGCAAAGGTTAATGTCGCTGTCAATTTCATAGTTACCATAGCTTATTAATTAGCTGACGGATCATGGATGCTATGAATATCACATGACACGCTTATTATTATAACTTTATTGAAAAGAAAATTTGATTAAAAAAAAAAAAAATTGGAATAAGGAATATTCATTCAAATACTAAACTGATTTTCTTTCCAGGGAAAAGAATCGGAAAATTAACAACTCGGAGCTTCAATGCGTAGGCGAACTCTATATTATAAACCAGGAGGCAGTTGTATTCAATGCTAAAATAGAAAAAAACCTTAATAGTATGCGCTAGATTAAATTAAAAAGTTTACATAACATTTTATATGCCTAACCTTAATAACGCTATTAATTTTATCTTTGATATTTAAATTATAAACTTGTATCTATTTTATATATATATATATATATATATATATATATATATATATATATATATATATATATATATATATATGGAATCTCGGAAACAGCTCCAACGATTTTATAATTATCCTAATTTTTTAAAACTTTAGATTAAATTAGATTTAAAATTATCCTACTTATAGCATATAACTAGAGTCTAAAATCTTACTTGTACAGTAACCGTATTATGCCATCATTGTTTATATTTTCTACCACATAAAAGTAAGAAGCAAAAGAAATTGACGTAAAAGACCTTACTAAACGTACTTACTAAGAAGAGCACTATCGGCATGGAATAAACTAAACAGCTAAATAATTATGTCAAAATATTTTTTATTTTTTATATTATTTTTTTTTAAAGAAGAAATAAATTATCCTACTTATAGCATATATCTAATGTCTTAAATCTTACTTGAGTAGTTAAAATAAAAACCTACAGAAATTTACCAAGAAGACCTAACTAAACACTGGATATTATTAACTTAGTACAGGCACTATCGGTATGGAAAAATAAACAGCAAAATAATTATTATGACAATTTTTTTTTTGTTTTAAAAGAACAGAAATTATCATATTTTTAACATATATCTAAAATTTAAAATCCTTTTTTTATATATTTTTTTTTATTTTTTTGTTATAAAAGAAGAGAAAAATTATCCGACTTATAGCATATACATATTGTCTAATATCTTACTCATATAGTAACTGTATTATGCCATCATTGTTTATATTTTCTACCACATAAAAGTAAGAAGCAAAAGAAATTGACGTAAAAGACCTTACTAAACGTACTTACTAAGAAGAGCACTATCGGCATGGAATAAACTAAACAGCTAAATAATTATGTCAAAATATTTTTTATTTTTTATATTTTTTTTTTTAAACAAGAAATAAATTATCCTACTTATAGCATATATCTAATGTCTTAAATCTTACTTGAGTAGTTAAAATAAAAACCTACAGAAATTTACGAAAAAGACCTAACTAAACACTGGATATTATTAACTTAGTACAGGCACTATCGGTATGGAAAAATAAACAGCAAAATAATTATTATGACAATTTTTTTTTTGTTTTAAAAGAACAGAAATTATCATATTTTTAACATATATCTAAAATTTAAAATCCTTTTTTATATATTTTTTTTTTATTTTTTTGTTATAAAAGAAGAGAAAAATTATCCTACTTATAGCATACACCTAGCGTCTAAAATCTTACTAATATTGTAACCGTATTTTGCCATCATGGTTTATATTGTCTACCACGTAAAAATAAAACCAACAGAAATTTACTAAAAATACCTAACTAAACCTATTTACTAAGTAGATACACTATCGGCATTGAATAAACTAAACAGCTAAGTATATTTATGGCAAATTATTTTATTTCAAAATATTTTTTTCATTTTTTATATTTTTTTGTTATATAAGAAGCGAAAATTATCCTACATATAGCATATACGTAGTGTCTAAAATCTTACTTATATAGTAAATGTATTTTGATATCATTGTTTATACAGACTACCACGTCAAAATAAAAGCCAACAGAAATTTAATAAAAAACCTATTACTAAACACTGGGAATCCTATTTACTACAATATCGGCATGTAATAAATAAACATCTAAGTAATTATAATGTCAAAGGTACTTTTATATTTTTTATTTTAAAAGAAGAGAAAAATTATCCTGTTTATAGTTTACGAAGTAACCGTATTATGCTATCTTTTTTATATCGTCATCCACGTAAAAATAAAATTCAACAGAAATTTACAAAAACCCAAAGTTGAGGTAGTAACGGTTAACAATAAAATATACATCAAAATAATTACTTTGTCAGCAGTTATGAGAGTAAACATTTATATTCCTTGATAGAAATCGCTTTTCCAGAAGAACGGTGAGTAGATCGCGATGTGAGAAACAGAATGAATGCGGGATGCATGAAGTGGCGACAGGTCTTAGAAACAATATGTGACCCACGAATGCCCCTAAAACTTTAGGGGAAAATTTATAAAACGGTCATAAGACCTGTCGTAATGTAAGGATCAAATGTTGGGCAATAAAAAAAAAAAGGATGAAAGAAATGTGCATGCGAAAGATGAGAATGTTAAGGTGGATGTGTGGTGTGACATGATAGAATACGTAATGAGTATATTAGGGGAAGTCTGAAAGTTACGCCCATTACAGAAAAGATGAGAAGTGCGAGACTAAGTTAGTATGGTCATGTAATGAGGAGTGATGAAAATCATGTGACCAATAGAGTTTTAAATATGAATGTGGATGGATGTATGGCTAGGGGAAGAAAAAAAGATGGATGGATTGTGTAAAAAATTGTCGAATGATAGATTCGAATGGAAGACGAAGACATATTGCGCCGACCGCACTTAGAGTGGGATAAGGGTGAGAGAATGATGAGAAATCAATAATTTTAGCATATAGTGCACTGTCTAAACACTTCTTTGAAACTAATAGTATGACGTAATCTAGCACTTACACTTACACTATGAGATGTAAAATGGAAAGGCTTATCGAATTTTTTTTAAATGTCTAGACCATTATAAACTAACCTAACATAAATAAACACATCAAGTAAATAGAAGTATACACTAATTACCAAATTAACTTTATAAAAAAATCTAGCGCGTTTATTGCCTTTCATACAAATAAAATGCCATAAGAAATTTATGAAAAGTCTTAGCCAATTTAACCTACCTAAACCTTGAAAAACATAACCTAAGAAAAATCAAAGTTCTACCTATAGCTTATACTATATTTATTCTTATTTCAAAAATACAGGTATAAAATAATCTCAAATTGTATTATCTGTGATGTAAAAGTGGAAAAACATATTGAAGCAGAAGCATTAAAGAAATATCAGAAATATGGTCTAAATAAATGTTATTAAATCTATTAACTAAGTTGAGGTAAATTCGGCTAAGAATGAAATATACAGCAAAATAATTATTATTTCAAAATTTAGTCAAAATATACCGTACCTACCTATATATAATAACTAAAATACTTATTTGTAAGCTAATCGTATAAAAGAATTTATAGCCTTTCACGTGTCTATAAAAGTCAAAGGAAATTAATGAAAATAATAAATATAAAGTAATTAAACACAAGAAAAATATTCACATAAAAATAAAATATTACTAAAAAAGAAATATACAGCAAATAGATATTACGTCAAAGTTTTCGAAGTAAAGATTTAGCTAGGTTTTATTTTTTTTTAAGTTTTATCTCTGTTTTCGTGCACTAAAAAAACTGCTACAATTTTATGAGAAAGCAAAGGTTAATGTCGCATTCAATTTCATAGTAACCATAGCTTATTAATTAGCTGACGGATCATGGATGCTATGAATATCACATGACACGCTTATTATTATAACTTTATTGAAAAGAAAATTTGATTAAAAAAAAAAAAAATTGGAATAAGGAATATTCATTCAAATACTAAACTGATTTTCTTTCCAGGGAAAAGAATCGGAAAATTAGCAACTCGGAGCTTCAATGCGTAGGCGAACTCTATATTATAAACCAGGAAGCAGTTGTATTCAATGCTAAAATAGAAAAAAACCTTAATAGTATGCGCTAGATTAAATTAAAAAGTTTACATAACATTTTATATGCCTAACCTTAATAACGCTATTAATTTTATCTTTGATATTTAAATTATAATCTTGTATCTATTTTATATATATATATATGGAATCTCGGAAACAGCTCCAACGATTTTATAATTATCCTAATTTTTAAAAAATTTAGATTAAATTAGATTTAAAATTATCCTACTTATAGCATATAACTAGCGTCTAAAATCTTACTTGTACAGTAACCGTATTATGCCATCATTGTTTATATTTTCTACCACATAAAAGTAAGAAGCAAAAGAAATTGACGTAAAAGACCTTACTAAACGTACTTACTAAGAAGAGCACTATCGGCATGGAATAAACTAAACAGCTAAATAATTATGTCAAAATATTTTTTATTTTTTATATTATTTTTTTTAAAGAAGAAATAAATTATCCTACTTATAGCATATATTTTTTTGTTATAAAAGAAGACAAAAATTATCCTACTTATAGCATACACCTAGCGTCTAAAATCTTACTAATATTGTAACCGTATTTTGCCATCATGGTTTATATTGTCTACCACGTAAAAATAAAACCAACAGAAATTTACTAAAAATACCTAACTAAACCTATTTACTAAGTAGATACACTATCGGCATTGAATAAACAAGATTTTTTTATAAACAAATTAACCTTATAAAAAAATCTAGCGCGTTTATTGCCTTTCATACAAATAAAATGCCATAAGAAATTTATGAAAAGTCTTAGCCAATTTAACCTACCTAAACCTTGAAAAACATAACCTAAGAAAAATCAAAGTTCTACCTATAGCTTATACTATATTAATTCTTATTTCAAAAATACTGGTATAAAATAATCTCAAATTGTATTATCCGTGATGTAAAAGTGGAAAAAACTATTGAAGCAGAAGCATTAAAGAAATATCAGAAATATGGCCTAAATAAAACTAAACTAAATGTTATTAAATCTATTAACTAAGTTGAGGTAAATTCGGCTAAGAATGAAATATACAGCAAAATAATTATTATTTCAAAATTTAGTCAAAATATACCGTACCTACCTATATATAATAACTAAAATACTTATTTGTAAGCTAATCGTATAAAAGAATTTATAGGCTTTCACGTGTCTATAAAAGTCAAAGGAAATTAATGAAAATGATATAAAGTAATTAAACACAAGAAAAATATTCACATAAAAATAAAATATTACTAAAAAAGAAATATACAGCAAATAGATATTACGTCAAAGTTTTCGAAGTAAAGATTTTGCTAGGTTTCATTTTTTTTTAAGTTTTATCTCTGTTTTCGTGCACTAAAAAAACTGCTACAATTTTATGAGAAAGCAAAGGTTAATGTCGCTGTCAATTTCATAGTTACCATAGCTTATTAATTAGCTGACGGATCATGGATGCTATGAATATCACATGACACGCTTATTATTATAACTTTATTGAAAAGAAAATTTGATTAAAAAAAAAAAATTTGCAATAAGGAAAATTCATTCAAATACTAAACTGATTTTCATTCCAGGGAAAAGAATCGGAAAATTAGCAACTCGGAGCTTCAATGCGTAGGCGAACTCTATATTATAAACCAGGAGGCAGTTGTATTCAATGCTAAAATAGAAAAAAACCTTAATAGTATGCGCTAGATTAAATTAAAAAGTTTACATAACATTTTATATGCCTAACCTTAATAACGCTATTAATTTTATCTTTGATATTTAAATTATAATCTTGTATCTATTTTATATATATATATATATATAAATAAATAAATAAATATATATATATATATATATATATATATATATATATATATATATATATATATATATATATATATATATATATATATATATATGGAATCTCGGAAACAGCTCCAACGATTTTATAATTATCCTAATTTTTAAAAAATTTAGATTAAATTAGATTTAAAATTATCCTACTTATAGCATATAACTAGCGTCTAAAATCTTACTTGTACATTAACCGTATTATGCCATCATTGTTTATATTTTCTACCACATAAAAGTAAGAAGTAAAAGAAATTGACGTAAAAGACCTTACTAAACGTACTTACTAAGAAGAGCACTATCGGCATGGAATAAACTAAACAGCTAAATAATTATGTCAAAATATTTTTTATTTTTTATATTATTTTTTTTAAAGAAGAAATAAATTATCCTACTTATAGCATATATCTAATGTCTTAAATCTTACTTGAGTAGTTAAAATAAAAACCTACAGAAATTTACGAAAAAGACCTAACTAAACACTGGATATTATTAACTTAGTACAGGCACTATCGGTATGGAAAAATAAACAGCAAAATAATTATTATGACAATTTTTTTTTCTTTTAAAAGAACAGAAATTATCATATTTTTAACATATATCTAAAATTTAAAATCCTTTTTTTATATATATTTTTTTATTTTTTTGTTATAAAAGAAGAGAAAAATTATCCTACTTATAGCATACACCTAGCGTCTAAAATCTTACTAATATTGTAACCGTATTTTGCCATCATGTTTTATATTTTCTACCACATAAAAGTAAGAAGCAAAAGAAATTGACGTAAAAGACCTTACTAAACGTACTTACTAAGAAGAGCACTATCGGCATGGAATAAACTAAACAGCTAAATAATTATGTCAAAATATTTTTTATTTTTTATATTATTTTTTTTAAAGAAGAAATAAATTATCCTACTTATAGCATATATCTAATGTCTTAAATCTTACTTGAGTAGTTAAAATAAAAACCTACAGAAATTTACGAAAAAGACCTAACTAAACACTGGATATTATTAACTTAGTACAGGCACTATCGGTATGGAAAAATAAACAGCAAAATAATTATTATGACAATTTTTTTTTCTTTTAAAAGAACAGAAATTATCATATTTTTAACATATATCTAAAATTTAAAATCCTTTTTTTATATATTTTTTTTTATTTTTTTGTTATAAAAGAAGAGAAAAATTATCCTACTTATAGCATACACCTAGCGTCTAAAATCTTACTAATATTGTAACCGTATTTTGCCATCATGGTTTATATTGTCTACCACGTAAAAATAAAACCAACAGAAATTTACTAAAAATACCTAACTAAACCTATTTACTAAGTAGATACACTATCGGCATTGAATAAACTAAACAGCTAAGTATATTTATGGCAAATTATTTTATTTCAAAATATTTTTTTCATTTTTTATATTTTTTTGTTATATAAGAAGCGAAAATTATCCTACATATAGCATATACGTAGTGTCTAAAATCTTACTTATATAGTAAATGTATTTTGATATCATTGTTTATACAGACTACCACGTCAAAATAAAAGCCAACAGAAATTTAATAAAAAACCTATTACTAAACACTGGGAATCCTATTTACTACAATATCGGCATGTAATAAATAAACATCTAAGTAATTATAATGTCAAAGGTACTTTTATATTTTTTATTTTAAAAGAAGAGAAAAATAGAAAGTATAGTAAATAGAAGTATACACTAATTACCAAATTAACTTTATAAAAAAATCTAACGCGTTTTTTGCCTTTCATATAAATAAAATGCCATAAGAAATTTATGAAAAGTCTTAGCCAATTTAACCTACCTAAACCTTGAAAAACATAACCTAAGAAAAATCAAAGTTCTACCTATAGCTTATACTATATTTATTCTTATTTCAAAAATACAGGTATAAAATAATCTCAAATTGTATTATCTGTGATGTAAAAGTGGAAAAACCTATTGAAGCAGAAGCATTAAAGAAATATCAGAAATATGGTCTAAATAAATGTTATTAAATCTATTAACTAAGTTGAGGTAAATTCGGCTAAGAATGAAATATACAGCAAAATAATTATTATTTCAAAATTTAGTCAAAATATACCGTACCTACCTATATATAATAACTAAAATACTTATTTGTAAGCTAATCGTATAAAAGAATTTATAGCCTTTCACGTGTCTATAAAAGTCAAAGGAAATTAATGAAAATAATAAATATAAAGTAATTAAACACAAGAAAAATGTTCACATAAAAATAAAATATTACTTAAAAAAGAAATATACAGCAAATAGATATTACGTCAAAGTTTTCGAAGTAAAGATTTAGCTAGGTTTTATTTTTTTTTAAGTTTTATCTCTGTTTTCGTGCACTAAAAAAACTGCTACAATTTTATGAGAAAGCAAAGGTTAATGTCGCTGTCCATTCCATAGTAACCGTAGCTTATAGCTGACGGATCATGGATGCTATGAAAATCACATGACACGCTTATTATTATAACTTTCTTGAAAAGAAAATTTGATTTAAAAAAAAAAAATTGGAATAAGGAAAATTCATTCAAATACTAAACTGATTTTCTTTCCAGGGAAAAGAATCGGAAAATTAACAACTCGGAGCTTCAATGCGTAGGCGAACTCTATATTATAAACCAGGAGGCAGTTGTATTCAATGCTAAAATAGAAAAAAACCTTAATAGTATGCGCTAGATTAAATTAAAAAGTTTACATAACATTTTATATGCCTAACCTTAATAACGCTATTAATTTTATCTTTGATATTTAAATTATAATCTTGTATCTATTTTATATATATATATATATATATAAATAAATAAATATATATATATATATATATATATATATATATATATATATATATATATATATATATATATATATATATATATATATATATATATATATATATATATATATATATATATATATATATATATATATATATATATATATATATATATATGGAATCTCGGAAACAGCTCCAACGATTTTATAATTATCCTAATTTTTAAAAACTTTAGATTAAATTAGATTTAAAATTATCCTACTTATAGCATATAACTAGCGTCTAAAATCTTACTTGTACAGTAACCGTATTATGCCATCATTGTTTATATTTTCTACCACATAAAAGTAAGAAGCAAAAGAAATTGACGTAAAAGACCTTACTAAACGTACTTACTAAGAAGAGCACTATCGGCATGGAATAAACTAAACAGCTAAATAATTATGTCAAAATATTTTTTATTTTTTATATTTTTTTTTTTAAAGAAGAAATAAATTATCCTACTTATAGCATATATCTAATGTCTTAAATCTTACTTGAGTAGTTAAAATAAAAACCTACAGAAATTTACCAAAAAGACCTAACTAAACACTGGATATTATTAACTTAGTACAGGCACTATCGGTATGGAAAAATAAACAGCAAAATAATTATTATGACAATTTTTTTTTTGTTTTAAAAGAACAGAAATTATCATATTTTTAACATATATCTAAAATTTAAAATCCTTTTTTTATATATTTTTTTTTATTTTTTTGTTATAAAAGAAGAGAAAAATTATCCTACTTATAGCATACGCCTAGCGTCTAAAATTTTACTAATATAGTAACCGTATTATGCCATCATGGTTTATATTGTCTACCACGTAAAAATAAAACCAACAGAAATTTACTAAAAATACCTAACTAAACCTATTTACTAAGTAGATACACTATCGGCATTGAATAAACTAAACAGCTAAGTATATTTATGGCAAATTATTTTATTTCAAAATATTTTTTTCATTTTTTATATTTTTTTGTTATATAAGAAGCGAAAATTATCCTACATATAGCATATACGTAGTGTCTAAAATCTTACTTATATAGTAAATGTATTTTGATATCATTGTTTATACAGACTACCACGTCAAAATAAAAGCCAACAGAAATTTAATAAAAAACCTATTACTAAACACTGGGAATCCTATTTACTACAATATCGGCATGTAATAAATAAACATCTAAGTAATTATAATGTCAAAGGTACTTTTATATTTTTTATTTTAAAAGAAGAGAAAAATTATCCTGTTTATAGTTTACGAAGTAACCGTATTATGCTATCTTTTTTATATCGTCATCCACGTAAAAATAAAATTCAACAGAAATTTACAAAAACCCAAAGTTGAGGTAGTAACGGTTAACAATAAAATATACATCAAAATAATTACTTTGTCAGCAGTTATGAGAGTAAACATTTATATTCCTTGATAGAAATCGCTTTTCCAGAAGAACGGTGAGTAGATCGCGATGTGAGAAACAGAATGAATGCGGGATGCATGAAGTGGCGACAGGTCTTAGAAACAATATGTGACCCACGAATGCCCCTAAAACTTTAGGGGAAAATTTATAAAACGGTCATAAGACCTGTCGTAATGTCTGGATCAAATGTTGGGCAATAAAAAAAAAAAGGATGAAAGAAATGTGCATGCGAAAGATGAGAATGTTAAGGTGGATGTGTGGTGTGACATGATAGAATACGTAATGAGTATATTAGGGGAAGTCTGAAAGTTACGCCCATTACAGAAAAGATGAGAAGTGCGAGACTAAGTTAGTATGGTCATGTAATGAGGAGGGATGAAAATCATGTGACCAATAGAGTTTTAAATATGAATGTGGATGGATGTATGGCTAGGGGAAGAAAAAAAGATGGATGGATTGTGTAAAAAATTGTCGAATGATAGATTCGAATGGAAGACGAAGACATATTGCGCCGACCGCACTTAGAGTGGGATAAGGGTGAGAGAATGATGAGAAATCAATAATTTTAGCATATAGTGCACTGTCTAAACACTTCTTTGAAACTAATAGTATGACGTAATCTAGCACTTACACTTACACTATGAGATGTAAAATGGAAAGGCTTATCGAATTTTTTTTAAATGTCTAGACCATTATAAACTAACCTAACATAAATAAGCCCATCAAGTAAATAGAAGTATACACTAATTACCAAATTAACTTTATAAAAAAATCTAACGCGTTTATTGCCTTTCATACAAATAAAATGCCATAAGAAATTTATGAAAAGTCTTAGCCAATTTAACCTACCTAAACCTTGAAAAACATAACCTAAGAAAAATCAAAGTTCTACCTATAGCTTATACTATATTAATTCTTATTTCAAAAATACAGGTATAAAATAATCTCAAATTGTATTATCTGTGATGTAAAAGTGAAAAAACCTATTGAAGCAGAAGCATTAAAGAAATATCAGAAATATGGTCTAAATAAATGTTATTAAATCTATTAACTAAGTTGAGGTAAATTCGGCTAAGAATGAAATATACAGCAAAATAATTATTATTTCAAAATTTAGTCAAAATATACCGTACCTACCTATATATAATAACTAAAATACTTATTTGTAAGCTAATCGTATAAAAGAATTTATAGCCTTTCACGTGTCTATAAAAGTCAAAGGAAATTAATGAAAATAATAAATATAAAGTAATTAAACACAAGAAAAACGTTCACATAAAATTAAATATTACTAAAAAAGAAATATACAGCAAATAGATACTACGTCAAAGTTTTCGAAGTAAAGATTTAGCTAGGTTTTATTTTTTTAAAGTTTTATCTCTGTTTTCGTGCACTAAAAAAACTGCTACAATTTTATGAGAAAGCAAAGGTTAATGTCGCTGTCAATTTCATAGTAACCATAGCTTATTAATTAGCTGACGGATCATGGATGCTATGAATATCACATGACACGCTTATTATTATAACTTTATTGAAAAGAAAATTTGATTAAAAAAAAAAAAAATTGGAATAAGGAATATTCATTCAAATACTAAACTGATTTTCTTTCCAGGGAAAAGAATCGGAAAATTAGCAACTCGGAGCTTCAATGCGTAGGCGAACTCTATATTATAAACCAGGAGGCAGTTGTATTCAATGCTAAAATAGAAAAAAACCTTAATAGTATGCGCTAGATTAAATTAAAAAGTTTACATAACATTTTATATGCCTAACCTTAATAACGCTATTAATTTTATCTTTGATATTTAAATTATAATCTTGTATCTATTTTATATATATATATATATGGAATCTCGGAAACAGCTCCAACGATTTTATAATTATCCTAATTTTTAAAAAATTTAGATTAAATTAGATTTAAAATTATCCTACTTATAGCATATAACTAGCGTCTAAAATCTTACTTGTACAGTAACCGTATTATGCCATCATTGTTTATATTTTCTACCACATAAAAGTAAGAAGCAAAAGAAATTGACGTAAAAGACCTTACTAAACGTACTTACTAAGAAGAGCACTATCGGCATGGAATAAACTAAACAGCTAAATAATTATGTCAAAATATTTTTTATTTTTTATATTATTTTTTTTTAAAGAAGAAATAAATTATCCTACTTATAGCATATATCTAATGTCTTAAATCTTACTTGAGTACTTAAAATAAAAACCTACAGAAATTTACCAAAAAGACCTAACTAAACACTGGATATTATTAACTTAGTACAGGCACTATCGGTATGGAAAAATAAACAGCAAAATAATTATTATGACAATTTTTTTTTGTTTTAAAAGAACAGAAATTATCATATTTTTAACATATATCTAAAATTTAAAATCCTTTTTTTATATATTTTTTTTTATTTTTTTGTTATAAAAGAAGAGAAAAATTATCCTAGTTATAGCATACGCCTAGCGTCTAAAATCTTACTAATATAGTAACCGTATTATGCCATCATTGTTTATATTTTCTACCACATAAAAGTAAGAAGCAAAAGAAATTGACGTAAAAGACCTTACTAAACGTACTTACTAAGAAGAGCACTATCGGCATGGAATAAACTAAACAGCTAAATAATTATGTCAAAATATTTTTTATTTTTTATATTATTTTTTTTAAAGAAGAAATAAATTATCCTACTTATAGCATATATCTAATGTCTTAAATCTTACTTGAGTAGTTAAAATAAAAACCTACAGAAATTTACGAAAAAGACCTAACTAAACACTGGATATTATTAACTTAGTACAGGCACTATCGGTATGGAAAAATAAATAGCAAAATAATTATTATGACAATTTTTTTTTGTTTTAAAAGAACAGAAATTATCATATTTTTAACATATATCTAAAATTTAAAATCCTTTTTTATATATATTTTTTTATTTTTTTGTTATAAAAGAAGACAAAAATTATCCTACTTATAGCATACACCTAGCGTCTAAAATCTTACTAATATTGTAACCGTATTTTGCCATCATGGTTTATATTGTCTACCACGTAAAAATAAAACCAACAGAAATTTACTAAAAATACCTAACTAAACCTATTTACTAAGTAGATACACTATCGGCATTGAATAAACAAAATTTTTTTATAAACAAATTTACCTTATAAAAAAATCTAGCGCGTTTATTGCCTTTCATACAAATAAAATTCCATAAAAAATTTATGAAAAAGTCTTTCCAAAAAGTCCAATTTAACCTACCTAAACCTTGAAAAACATAACCTAAGAAAAATCAAAGTTCTACCTATAGCTTATACTATATTAATTCTTATTTCAAAAATACTGGTATAAAGGAATCTCAAATTGTATTATCCGTGATGTAAAAGTGGAAAAACCTATTGAAGCAGAAGCATTAAAGAAATATCAGAAATATGGCCTAACTAAATGTTATTAAATCTATTAACTAAGTTGAGGTAAATTCGGCTAAGAATGAAATATACAGCAAAATAATTATTATTTCAAAATTTAGTCAAAATATACCGTACCTACCTATATATAATAACTAAAATACTTATTTGTAAGCTAATCGTATAAAAGAATTTATAGGCTTTCACGTGTCTATAAAAGTCAAAGGAAATTAATGAAAATAATAAATATAAAGTAATTAAACACAAGAAAAATATTCACATAAAAATAAAATATTACTAAAAAAGAAATATACAGCAAATAGATATTACGTCAAAGTTTTCGAAGTAAAGATTTAGCTAGGTTTTATTTTTTTTTAAGTTTTATCTCTGTTTTTGTGCACTAAAAAAACTGCTACAATTTTATGAGAAAGCAAAGGTTAATGTCGCTGTCAATTTCATAGTTACCATAGCTTATTAATTAGCTGACGGATCATGGATGCTATGAATATCACATGACACGCTTATTATTATAACTTTATTGAAAAGAAAATTTGATTAAAAAAAAAAAATTTGGAATAAGGAAAATTCATTCAAATACTAAACTGATTTTCATTCCAGGGAAAAGAATCGGAAAATTAACAACTCGGAGCTTCAATGCGTAGGCGAACTCTATATTATAAACCAGGAGGCAGTTGTATTCAATGCTAAAATAGAAAAAAACCTTAATAGTATGCGCTAGATTAAATTAAAAAGTTTACATAACATTTTATATGCCTAACCTTAATAACGCTATTAATTTTATCTTTGATATTTAAATTATAATCTTGTATCTATTTTATATATATATATATGGAATCTCGGAAACAGCTCCAACGATTTTATAATTATCCTAATTTTTAAAAAATTTAGATTAAATTAGATTTAAAATTATCCTACTTATAGCATATAACTAGCGTCTAAAATCTTACTTGTACAGTAACCGTATTATGCCATCATTGTTTATATTTTCTACCACATAAAAGTAAGAAGCAAAAGAAATTGACGTAAAAGACCTTACTAAACGTACTTACTAAGAAGAGCACTATCGGCATGGAATAAACTAAACAGCTAAATAATTATGTCAAAATATTTTTTATTTTTTATATTATTTTTTTTTAAAGAAGAAATAAATTATCCTACTTATAGCATATATCTAATGTCTTAAATCTTACTTGAGTACTTAAAATAAAAACCTACAGAAATTTACCAAAAAGACCTAACTAAACACTGGATATTATTAACTTAGTACAGGCACTATCGGTATGGAAAAATAAACAGCAAAATAATTATTATGACAATTTTTTTTTGTTTTAAAAGAACAGAAATTATCATATTTTTAACATATATCTAAAATTTAAAATCCTTTTTTTATATATTTTTTTTTATTTTTTTGTTATAAAAGAAGAGAAAAATTATCCTAGTTATAGCATACGCCTAGCGTCTAAAATCTTACTAATATAGTAACCGTATTATGCCATCATTGTTTATATTTTCTACCACATAAAAGTAAGAAGCAAAAGAAATTGACGTAAAAGACCTTACTAAACGTACTTACTAAGAAGAGCACTATCGGCATGGAATAAACTAAACAGCTAAATAATTATGTCAAAATATTTTTTATTTTTTATATTATTTTTTTTAAAGAAGAAATAAATTATCCTACTTATAGCATATATCTAATGTCTTAAATCTTACTTGAGTAGTTAAAATAAAAACCTACAGAAATTTACGAAAAAGACCTAACTAAACACTGGATATTATTAACTTAGTACAGGCACTATCGGTATGGAAAAATAAATAGCAAAATAATTATTATGACAATTTTTTTTTGTTTTAAAAGAACAGAAATTATCATATTTTTAACATATATCTAAAATTTAAAATCCTTTTTTAATATATATTTTTTTATTTTTTTGTTATAAAAGAAGAGAAAAATTATCCTACTTATAGCATACACCTAGCGTCTAAAATCTTACTAATATTGTAACCGTATTTTGCCATCATGGTTTATATTTTCTACCACATAAAAGTAAGAAGCAAAAGAAATTGACGTAAAAGACCTTACTAAACGTACTTACTAAGAAGAGCACTATCGGCATGGAATAAACTAAACAGCTAAATAATTATGTCAAAATATTTTTTATTTTTTATATTATTTTTTTTAAAGAAGAAATAAATTATCCTTCTTATAGCATATATCTAATGTCTTAAATCTTACTTGAGTAGTTAAAATAAAAACCTACAGAAATTTACGAAAAAGACCTAACTAAACACTGGATATTATTAACTTAGTACAGGCACTATCGGTATGGAAAAATAAACAGCAAAATAATTATTATGACAATTTTTTTTTCTTTTAAAAGAACAGAAATTATCATATTTTTAACATATATCTAAAATTTAAAATCCTTTTTTTATATATTTTTTTTTATTTTTTTGTTATAAAAGAAGAGAAAAATTATCCTACTTATAGCATACACCTAGCGTCTAAAATCTTACTAATATTGTAACCGTATTTTGCCATCATGGTTTATATTGTCTACCACGTAAAATATTATGTATATATTTTATATATATAAAATATATGCAGTCCCAATGACAATGCATGTTTATGATAAGCGTGACCTGATGCTGCCAGGATTGGCTCCAGACGAGGGAACTGCTCAACGATGAAGTAAGATGAAATTTTGTTGAAAGCTTTATTAAAAGCATTTTTAACTTTACTTGTTTCTATGATTTTTATATTTTTAACCTCTGTATATTAACTTGTATTTTTTAAATATAAACATGTGTAAAAATATATTTTCTATATCTTTTGGTAATATGTATTTTGGGAGTTAGGGTATTGCTGGCACCCAGGCGCCTTTTGTGCTTGGCTAAGACGGGCCTTTATAAGACAGGATTACGATTATTACAAAATGCTACTGTAACATAGAGACTAAACTGTCAGCTACTTTCTACCGGAAAAACTAAAATGAATTATAAAGAACCTAATAATAATATAAAACTACGTGTAAGTAACGGCCTGTTACTATCCCACTGCTGGGCATAAGCCTTCTCTCTCCGTTTTTTGGGAGAAGGATTAGAGCTAAGGACCTACTACGCTGCTCCAATGCGGATTGGTAGGTTTCACATATTCATAGGATACTCTAGAGATATTCAGGTTTCCTCACGATGTTTTCCTTCACCGAAAAGCGTGTGATAAATTGCAATTATTAATCAGACACATTATTTATTTTTTAATAGAAAAACTCATTGGTGTCTACCCGGGTTTGAATCCATGATCGTCTAAAGAGATTCACACGGTCACAACACTGGGCTATCACAGCTTCTACCTACGTGTACTTACTAAATATTCAATACCTCACAACCCGATTTTGGATGAATATACAATGATTTTGCTGAATAAATTTATCTTAAATTGGCTACTTTGCTACTTTTTTATGACATTGCCATCTATATATGCTTTTATATTATTGGTTTATGTTGAGGTATATATAAATAGTAATAAAGAAAGTAAAAAGTAATTTTCTGATAATTTGATATTTAACTGAACTATTGACTTATAGATTGAAATAATGAATAGAATAGTCGATGAAAACACAATTAATTATATTATTGGCTTATGTTTTAATATGATCGAGACATAAAAAGAATTAAAAAATGTGTAACCATTCAACCTTAACTATGTGTATGTGTGTGTGGAAAAATTAATATGATCTATAATATAGTAACTCTTATATTCTTCTAACTATCCTAATTTCTAATACCCTACTAGATACCTAATAGCACCGACTATCTTAATTTCTAATACTCTACTAGATACCTAATAGCACCTTCTATCTTAATTTCTAATACTCTACTCGATAAATAATAGCACCTTTTATCCCAATTTCTAATACTCTACTAGATAACTAATAGCACCGACTACCCTAATTTCTAATACTCTACTAGATAACTAAAAGCACCGACTATCCTAATTTCTAATACCCTACTAGATACCTAATAGCACCGACTACCCTAATTTCTAATACTCTACTAGATACCTAATAGAACCGACTACCCTAATTTCTATTACTCTACTAGATACCTAATAGCACCGACTACCCTAATTTCTAATACTCTACTAGATACCTAATAGCACCGACTATCTTATCTAAATTCAAAGTACTTATTTCGGAAATACTATTAGTTTTCAAAGGGCCGGATTTTTTTTTTCAAAAAGGTTTGTAGCTAATTGGGTTACAAATTACTAGTAAACTTATTAACCCTTCCAGCTAAGCTAAATGCTTATGTTAGGAGTATAATGATCGGATTTGAACCCACGACATCTCGATGGTAAGTCAGTTACTCTAACCATTCCGCTCCCGCGGCTTTGATATTAATATTGATACAATATTTTTGATAAATAAAGTAAATTAATTATAATTGCTAACAAAACAACTAAACTATTGGTAAACTATTGACATGGCTATCTCGGATATCTCTGAAAGTCTGGATTAGATCAAGATCGTGTAGTGTGGAAGTACTTTGAAGAGAAATATGTCCCATAGTCTATTGGTTGACGAGAGAGAGAAACAAAACAAAAGGATTTGCTATCAGAATCGTTCCAAATAAAAATGAGGTTTAAAGAAGCCAGTGAATACATGTCTGTCGGAAATTTTACAAATTAAACTAAACTGGCACTTGTCTATCAAAATTTAAAAATAAATCTATTAATTTTTTTGACAAAACTCACTAACACACCCTAAGTAAATACTAAATTAAAGGTAATATCGGTGAAGGATGAAATTGCACGGAATTTACAATTTATATCATTGTAAGTCATTACGCCGTGTGATATCCGGCTGAATAGAATAGCACCACCCTCATTTTTGACCGAGTATTCGTAAAAGGCGACTAAGATATGTCGACCCGTCGTGTGGTATCCGGCTGAATAGAATAGTACCACCCTTATTTATTACCGAGGTGTTGTAAAATTAGACTAAGGTAAGTTGATGTCAGGCAGGCGGCCGGTCGAAAAATACGTAAAAACAACACCCCACTTAGAGTGGCATAAGGACAGGAAGATGATGAATAACTTGTAAGTCATTAATCTGTTGTTAAATAAAATATACTGTTTGATAGATAAAAATTAATTATGTGTAATCAATTTGAACTTTACTTGTTGGTACTATTTATCTCGCCAATAATATTTATTATATTATATTTATAATACTCGCTACTACTATTTAGCTTAACGAAATTTCTTTATATACCTTAAAATTAACTTGATACGATTAAAACAATTTTTTTTGTATGGGGGAGAGGGGCAATTTTGTAGGGCGAGGGGAGGTTATTCGAAAATGGACTCGACACGAGATTAACCCGTTCCTGTTTGCTGAATTCCGGTGCGAAATTTAACGAAAAATGTAAATTCCTTTGTCTAAAACCTATCATTTAAATTTCTTAAGTAAACAATTCAATATATTTTTATATTAAAAGTTATGTATGTAACATGTATATAAGAATATAAGATATCATAGGAGATAGTCCTATTAATACAAAATTATCTATTTAAAGAAAGAAGAAAGAAAGAAAACAATACAAAATTATCTATTTAAAGTAACTAAAACACGACTGTCTCTTTATGTGTAAGTTATAAGTAACGTATCTAAATCTACGAGTATATGCTGTGTAAGTAATAATTGCCAAAAACCACGTGAAAACGAGCGTAATAGAAAAAAAAACTTAATACATTAGTCATTACGTAGAGCAATACATTATTAGAATGAACCACCCTCATTTCTTACCGAGGTGTCGTAAGAGGCGACTAAGGTAAGTTGACCCACCGTATGGTATCCGGTTTAGAAGAATAGACCACCCTCTTTCTTACCGCGGTGTCGTAAAATACGACTGAGGTAAGTTGACATCATGCAGGCGATCGTAAAAAAGCAGTCAAATCATGAGACAACATGTTGTGCCGACTCCACTTAGAGTGGGATAAGGACGGGAAAATGATGACATAAGTCAGTATGTGCGTATCTGTAAATGTTATTGGAAAGTACCCACTTTTATAAATTTTCGAGCTAATTTAGTGTTATTGGAAGAGACTGGTGTCTAAGATAAGCTCCGCCTAGTTAAGACGTTAAGTAATTCTAGTTTGGTGTAAGTTCGATTTAAATTGTGTAGTTTAGAGTCAGAATGTTACATTTTTGGAGTCAATAAAGATTTATTATTATTGTATATTATAAAATACAATATTATCCTTAGGTCGATCATGAAAGCTCTTATTTCTATAAATACCGGGTAATGTATGGTGGTTGTGCGTGCATGCTCCGTCGCTAGAAACTCCATCCGGACTCCACCTGAAATAGATAATTCATTTATTGTAACCGGGTTGTCTTGACCTAGCCGTGTGGTATCCGGCTGAGTAGAATAGACCACCCTCATTTTTTACCGAGGTGCCGTTAAAGGCGACTAAGGTAAGCCGACCCGCCGTGTTGTGTCCGGCTGAGTAGACCAAACTCATTTCTTACCGAGCTGTCGTAAAAGGCGACTAAGGTAAGTCGCCATGCCGTGTTGTGTCCGGTTGATTAGACCAACCTCATTTCTTACCGAGCTGTCGTAAAAGGCGACTAAGGTAAGTCGACATGCCGTGTGGTATCCGGTTAAGTAGAATAGACCACCCTCTTTCTTACCGACGTAAAATAAGACTAAGTTAAGTGAACGTCAGGCAGGCGGCCGACCGTAAAAACGCAAATCAACAGCATGCTTATAACATATTGTGCGGACCCCACTTAGAGTGGGATAAAGGCAGGAGGATGATGATGGGTTGCTGTCTTGACGAAGAGCGAGGCTCTGACATAAACCATTTGACGATTTAGTTTGATTCATCATCATCAATGTGAAAATACCGCAAGCACTCTTTCGACCGATCCACATTATAGGTATTTGTACGATAAAAATTTCAAAATTAATAATCTGTTTTCAAGATACAAGTTTGAGGAATTTCAAATAACAATATTTAAATTATTATCTTGTACTTATGGGTAAGTATAAATGGCAGGATTTGTGTTTTGTTATATGAGGTAAGCATGAATATACTCACATAAAAAATGTGACTTCCTCAGTGTCAACGTTAAGACGGCATAGCGTTGGGTGCAGTGACAACGGCGAAGCCAACCCAGCGGCGATGGTGACAGCAAAGCCGACGAAAGCCAACAACACGGAGTTTGATACAGCGTCTTGGTAGGTTGATAACGATGCGTCGTTGAATACAGCAATGCTGATAACGGTCAACGGCACAGCGTTGGATACAACTTGGGTAATTCTTAACCGAACGCTATTGAATTTAGTAGCGTTGATGACGGCCATCTGCCCGACGTTGGATACTGTAATACCGTCGAGTACCACAAGCATGGCATTGGGGTATAGCTATGTCGGTAAATGTGACATTACAAGCTGGTCGGCCGTTGAAAGCTGTGCGGGCAACCTGAAAATCCAATAACAATGTTTAATTTAATTTATACAATTAGTTACTTTGCGGAGGTCCATAATACAAAACTAATGAGAACACTATTTTGCTATAATCCGCGATAATATAGGAATTAGCTTATCGCGGATTATAGCAAAATAATCATTTTCATTAGTTTTGTTTTACGTGTCAATTTCTTAACCCCTTTTCGACACACAGAACAGACAAATCTTTACTAATATATAAAGCTGAATTGTTTGTTTGAACGCGCTAATCTCAGGAACTACTGAAGCGATTTGAAACATTCTTTCAGTGTAAGATAGATAAATAACATCACGCTGAGATGAATAGGAGATGAGCAGCAATAAAAATTGTACGAAAACGGCAAAATTTAAATCTTTCCTTGAATGCGCTGAGTAAACGGTGATAGTTATTCAAAAATTATGTATCACAAAATTGTTCCCCTTTAAAATTTCTAAATAAAAGTCTACGACAGCATATGTCTAGCTTTAAAGGTTAAACAACTTTAACCATTTTTATGGTTATCAAAAGACTATATTAGGGTTCAAAACACTCCACGCAGGCGGAGCCGCTGGCGATTGCTAGTAATATAACAAGATCGAGCATAATGCAGAGGATAAAATACAATGTCCTTCCATAAATAAAATATCTCCCGTTTTTGAAGTTGTTTAAAAAGGACTACGTCAGTTAAAGTCCTTCCGTTGAATATCAAAACTTGAAACTGCTTAATGAATAAACTCAAGTACAAGGATGAGAGAAACGGAGTGAGTTGTTGGTTTTAGGGGACCCGCTACCAGATACCCCCCACATTTACTGTTTTCAGGAGTGTTTAATTTTTACTAGAATATTTAATTTAAAATAGCTACAAAAATAGAGTTCTAAAAACTGCAGACTGATATATCAGGGAATGGAATCACTTATGCTGGAATTTTCAAGATACTTGTATATAAAAGCTGGTCTGTCTTTAACGATTTCACGGCTAATCCGCTCGACCAATATTGATGAAATTAAAGCTTTCAAACGGTTAACATAAAGGATAAAAATACTGCTTTTACCGCGTGAACAGGAAAAAATAATAAAGAAGATAGAGAATATTTTAACACTTTAAAGTTGAAACGGGCAAAGTTGCAGGCGCCAAGTAATATTTTAAATAATTACTGGATTCTCTATTGGATAATTAGTTTAAACTCATTAATTTGTTAGACGTAATCAACACAACTAAGATGTTTAGGAAAATATCGTGAGAAACCTTCCAAGGTAGAGCAAGCTTTTGGTTAGCAGTGGGTTAATGATAGGAAAAAAAACTTACCCAATTTTAAGCCCGACGGGCTACGGGCATCATGGCTCTTGGCTCCTGCTAAATAAAAAAAATAATTAAACTTATTATACTGTCTTAGAATCTACCATAGAAAAAAATAAGATATGCTAAAAAACAAAAGTAATAATAAAATTATAATCCACGATGATCAATCAATAATTTTATATCTTTTATTTTTATTATTTTCTCTATCTTTTTCTTTTTTTAATTTTCTCTATCTTTTTCTTTTTTTAATTTTCTTTATCTATATATTTTAATCAATAAAATCCATAATTTGATTATTACTTTTGTATTATGGATCTCCGCTAAGTGTCGCCTAATTCTATAAATTATATGCTAAAAGAATTACAATTAAACGTAATAAAATAATAAATTCATAATTATAAATGAAAAAATTAATGTTAAAAATTAAAAAAAAAAATTGTGAAGTATTAATATTGTAAAAAAAAACAAGGAATAGCAAAGAATAATTTTTAAACACTTACATGCCCGCTGCAGCCGTTGTAATGCGCCGTGTCTTCGAGCGGGGTCCGTTTTATACCGCCGCTCCTTTAGAATCCGACGGTCCGTTTGAGAAATGGCGCAAGTAGTTATTTTATTAGTTATAAAGGTTCCGTGATTTATTTTTACAAAATACTTTGTAACTTTCGTGGGGTGGAAAACGTCGGTCGCAATGTGACTTCCTGATTGCCAAATTCAACTACGCTCGAAGCCTATTTTAATTAGTTAATGATCGATAAGTAGAAAAATTAAACGACTGGTTTTTGGAGGTGGAGGAGGTTTTGAAAATATGTCTACCAATAATTTCCTGCCGCTTTATATTTTGCACATATGACTAATATATTCAATTTAAAATGTAGTTCTGTGGACTATAAAGTGAAATAATGTATATAAATAAGTATAGGATCTCTACGATTTTGTTATTATAAAATTTAATTCGAGCTTATACAAATTAACAGCGATTAGCATAGAGCATTGCCATACTATTGATCAGGTTTTTCTTTGTAATATTTTGAGGTTGGAAATTTGATTGACGTTATATCGCGGTACACCAACGGTCGAAACATGTGTGAGTTATATAAAAAAACTTATGAGCTAGGCTAGTGACAGCAATTCGTATATGGTCAACAAAATTATCTTAAAAACCAATATATCTGTAGAGGAGAGTTCCTGGCTTATATTTATCCTCACTCATATCGAAACAGGAAGTATAAACTTTAGTCACATCTCTCCAAAAGCCCGCAGCCTCCAAAAGCGGGTTATTAGAATTTTCAGGCTGAAATGTACAGAAGAAATATTCGGAAAATATTTTCGAGTATTACAACTCCGTGGTTCTAAATAAAGAAAATTTCAGATATCCAAGTGGAGTCACGTTGTTAAAAGTAATTCTAAAACACGTGGCTCGATACCACCCTTAGAAGGTTGAAAATTTTCTGCTAAATATGTTTCAAAATAAATGACGTAGTCGTAAAAACGTGTCTAAAGAGAGCTTCTTTTGTAAGCAACTCAAAATTGATACTTTTTGCTACTATTTTGCATCTAATCTAAAGTAGCTGTACCCACGACTTGGTGCGTAAGCTTTAGCTTTATAAACACCCACATATATGTACTATATGTTTTCTTTTTTCCAAAGGGAAATGGTAATGTTTTTATCGTATATGTTTGTCTGGTATATAAAATTCGATTGCACCAAATATCAGCGTAAATTTACGGCAGATTAGACTTAAAATCGTAATAAGGGCCGTAAGAGAGTCATACTTTCGTTTGATTAAATTAATTAAAATTATAAAAATGGATTTCGAAAGTTACCCCGTTTTACTTATGAAGTGTGTATTTTGTTTTGCCGGATGTTCGATGCCTATTCAGCGATGTTGCAAGCCTTTGAATAACAAACGTATTAAATTACTGCATTTTAGCTGATTATATTTTTTAACTACTACATATAATTAAGCCATGATCGACAGGCTGTTAGAGCGTACGCCAATTATTTTACAGGCATTATGGAATCAAAGGACTAAAAAAGTAATAATAAAATGATTTTGCTATAATCCGCGATTAAATCGTCGCGAATCAATTTCATCGTTGGATTATAGTAAAAAAAAATTATTATTATTTTTGTATTATGGATCTCAGCAAAGCAACACCTAATTCTATAAATTAACAGGCAGACGCCTAAAGGTTCCGAATATTCAATTGACATTTACATTTTACTTCTTCCTATGTCTCTATTATTTAAAATGGAAACCATGAGATTATAGGATTCTCAACCTCCCTAAATAAGCCACAGTGTAGCATGGCTTAAGCTTATTTTAATAAAGATTTTGGATTATGAATTTGGGAATGAAATTATAAAGTATTTGTACTTAGGTACTGAAGTCAAGATGAAGTTGCGGTCAGTTTTTAGTATACTATACCATTATAATAATAATATTCACTAATTTTATCCATATTTTCAATATTGTAAATGAAAAAGTGTTTATTTTTCATTTTCACGTCTAAAAGGTGCAACAAAAACTCCAATATTACATTAAAAAATATCTATTTCGTTATTATTACAATAAAAATCTTAAATATTACAGAAAAATCTTAAATATTACAGAAAAAATTATATTAGGTTATTTTACAAAATTTCGTTAATATGGCATTACATTGATATGTGATGTGGATTTTTTTACCTTTACAAACCATTAACGTAGGACTTGATAAGACGCATAGCTTTATAAGACAAACTTAGAGATGAACATCCATCCTCCTGCCCTTATCCCACTCTAAGTGGGGTCGGCACAACATGTTATAAACATGTTGTCATATGATTTGGCTGCGTTTTTATGACCGGCCGCCTGCCTGACATCAACTTACCCCAGTCGTATTTTACGACACCTCGGTAAGAGAGGGTGGTCTATTCTACTAAACCGGATACCACACGGTGGGTCAACTTACCTTAGTCGCCTTTTACGACACCTCGGTAAGAAATGAGGTTGGTCTATTCTACTCAGCCGGATACCACACGGCGGGTCGTCTTAGGTCGTCTTACCTTAGTCGCCTTTTACGACACCTCGGTAAGAAAAGAGGATGGTACTATTCTATTCAGCCGGATACCACACGGCGTAAACTTAGAGATGAACATATGATGTAAAAAAATAATTAATTATAATTTTAATTAATAGGCAGACGAAGTCACGGGCGATAGCTATTATATCTTGCTACACCCGTGGCTCCAGTTGGCTACAGGGTTTAAATTACATTTGATTAGTTTATGCTGAATTAGATAATACAAATATCATGGGATCGTTGGATGCTTCGTCAGCGGTGTCAATTACGAACGTGTACCTTGTTTGTGGTAGAAATAGATTGCGCTGCACTTTGTAGGCGATAATGGGTGCTCATAAAAAAACCGTCGTTTTCTTGTTACTAAGCACCAACATCATATATCAGCCTGTTACTATGTCACTGAAAAGAAGGGTTGAGTTTAAATGCGGATTGCGGATTGGCCGGTGGCATATATATAAGGAATTCTTAAAAGATATCTCTTAGAGGTATCCTCACTATGTTTTTTTTTCAAAATTTAAATCCGTGCTGCATAATCTCTAATCTGCACATACATATTAAGTACTTGTGTGTCCGAGCTTTGCTCGGTATTTTTTTAGAAGATATTAAAATTATGCATTATAAAAAAAAGAAAAAAGGAAGGTTTTATCTGGATTCTTGATTATATTTAATATATAACTCGATTATATCACTTGATATAACTGTAATAATATAACTTTGCACATGACAGCGTAATAAGTTTTTGTAATCCACTAATATTGTATCAGTTTTTCAGTGCCTGAAAACAGGGACAAAATAACCTTTTTATTTGAATGAGGTTTTTCAATTTCGAATAAAAATTATTCCTTATTCATTAGGATAAAGGTACACATTGCTTACAAAAATTTCATCTTAAGATCTCAAAATTAGAAACTTTATACTTTAAAATGCTTTATTTAGTTTAGTACCTCGCATCTAAGAAAAACTCAAAAATATTATAATATATTTTTATCCCTTTTTTAAGATTATTCTAAACTACACTCATTGGAGAATGGTCGAAACAATACATTCTGATATTTATACTGAATTATAAACGAAAACCCCGCAGGTTCAAACCCCAGGCTACTGAACTAAACGTTATGTGTCTAATTGATAATTGCAATTTATGACTTTTCGGTGAAGAAAAACATCGCGAGAAAACCTGCATATCTCTAGAGAATTCTGGGGATATGTGTAACCTACCAATCCGCACTGGAGCAGCGTGGTAGGTCTTAGTTCTAACCCTTCTCTCCAAAAACGGAGAGAGGCCTTTGCCCAGCAGTGGGTTAGTAACAGGTCGCTACTTTACTTTTATAAACGCAAAAGTTTGTGAGTATATGTATGTACCCAATTTAACGCTTCTAAACAAATTTGTGCGAAAGCCAAAATGAAGATGTAACCTTAAAATAACGCGTAACTCGTTTTATATTCTGAGAATCTAGTATTGATATAACTTCATATCTATTAGAATATAAGATACATAGAATAAAAGTATTGATAAAAATAATGTCTAAAAGAACCCTTTACCGCGCATATGGAATCACGCTTAGCTGTTTTGTATACATGTGAATACCTACTAAATAACGTTGTTATTCGAAACGCTGCTACGGTGTTCTCTGAAATATAAACTGT
The DNA here is from genome assembly GCA_947086495.1 of Morpho achilles. NCBI lineage: Eukaryota > Metazoa > Arthropoda > Insecta > Lepidoptera > Nymphalidae > Morpho > Morpho achilles. The sequence continues at coordinate 7,317,918 of CAMTZB010000022.1, read as the reverse complement.
AGAGCTAACACGTGGAATTAGCTATATACAAGTTTATTCTCGCGACTTTGTCTGCGTAGACTTCAGTACACAGATAAAAGAAGCCTTAAGAAACTGTCCCATTTTCAACTACATCCATAGGAAAAGTCATAAAAATCTGGAGTTCAATTTATAGAAATAGGCCTATCATAACCTTTGTATCTGTCGTTTGTTATAACCAGAAAAAATCAATCAAACACACATTCTCATTTATACCTATCCTATTTACCTACACCTAGTATTGACATACCCTTTCATATAAATGCATGAATTTATATAAAAAGGTATATGAATATACGAATGCTCCAAGGTGGGTTTCCTTTTTCTACAGTTTTCGTTCTAGCTCTATTAATTAACAAAAAACATGTCATGCAATAAAAGCGCGTTTTTAAGTTTATAATCTTATAATCGATATCTTTAATAATTAAATGAGTTAACCTTGTATGTATATATGTGTGTATATATATATTTTCGGAATCTCGGAAATGGCTCCAACGATTTTCCTGAAATTCAGCATGCAGGAGGTTTTGAGGGAGAAAAATCCACTTCGCTAGGTTTTATTTAAAATCGTTTCATCCCTATTTTTGGGCATTAAAATAATACTACAATTTACTTTTAATTTATTGAATATATAAAACACTATTTTTGCCGTTAAATGTCAAGCATAGCTTCGTCAAGTCAGCGTAGCTTATTCGGGGAACGGGTGGTCGCGAGAAGTGAAAATACCTAGGATCGAGCCTTACCTACAATTGTAGTTTTCTTTTTTTTTGGAAGTTCTTATTTTTATTTGGTAAAAAAAATAACCACCAAAGGTACTTTGTTTTTAAATGTTCAATTGTTTCGATGTCTTGATATAAGTTGCAACAAATTTGAGTGCTAGAAATGTGCTAAACACGTAAACACGTATAGTTTTGTGTAATTTTGTTTTATTTAAGTGAAACATAGACGGCGCCTTGCATTATAGAGATGAAATTTCCCAGATATGACATAGCGGCGAACTAATGTCCAAATTAATTTAAGTCTGATACAGTCCTCGACAGAGCATCGCTTTAAGCCAAGGTCCGGCCTCACAGGAGGCACACTTAAGGCTACGCTTCGAGGATGCTGCAAGTCTCGTTTGAGACTCGCTCTGTCTCCACACCCGGTGATGTTTCTGCGCTCGTCCATCCTCGCGGTGACGCTGTAAAAGCCTTCAAGGCTAATAGTATTACATTCCGAAAAAAACTTAATATATCGTCATATACATTTTTTATATTTTTGATACACCTTTTAGATTATGCCTAAAAAGACATTAGATTAAAGAATTTCGTAGGAAACAAAGAATTCCAAAGTTATTTTCTGTATATCACAGTCCCCGTAACCTTATTACGGTTTGCTTTAATAATTAGCAGTTCATGTAAGCGGAGTTTATGAAAATTTATTTAATTATCCAACAGATCGATCTGATTTTTGTGATGGTTATATTTTGATTGAAGTTACAATACAATTATTTTAATGTAATCCGCGTCTATTAAGAGAATAAATGCAATGCTAATGTATGAAGCAGGCAACAATCACATACCACATACATAATGGACAAAGCGCATTACGATTTTGTTCAGGGAGCCTATCCTCACGATGATGCTTCGAAAGGCGAAACGATCGTAGAGGTTGTGGTAGTGAGTGTGTGTTGTGCTTGTGTTGAGTGTTGGTGTCGTGATACGTGTGGTGACTTGTCCTGCACGTGTAAGTTATTGTTGCTTGCTTCATACACTTAGCATTGCATGTATTCTCTTAACAAACACGGATTACAGCGCAATAATTTTATTATAACTTCTGTACTATGGAGTTCCGAAATGTAACTCCTGCTTCTTTACAGCATATGTTCCAACATGTTTCATATACAACCTCCTTCATATAGTTGGTCGATAATATTAAAAACATTGTCGCTGTCATTGAGATTAGTTCATAGATAATACACTATATAGGATTAGTTGTTGAAAAAGATTAAATAGGTTGACTTTAGACAAATTGCTATTTGTTTATTGAAAAAGTGTAAAGTCGAAATATCGTTGTTGTTGTACATTGTTACAACATGTTTTTAATACAACCTCCTTAATAGAGTTGATCATTAATATGAAATAGCATTGTGGTTGTCATTGTGTTGTTGAGAGAGAGTAAATCGTATCCTATAAAGTGTATTATCTATGGTAAATGGGTTGACTTTGGGAAAATTGCTATTTGTTTATTGAAAAAGTATAAAGGAGAAATATTGTCGTTTGTTATATATATAAGATCAGATTATTTTATTTGATTTGAGATCTAAATTACTAAAGTGTTACTAAACCACTTGAGTTAATAAAAGAAGTATTCTAAATCAGTTTTTCTTTTCATAATAATTGCAAAAATAAAATCAAAGTAAACTTATTCGCTATTCGCGGGCTAGCTGCTAATGACAGCGGCTGTCACATCTCCCACGTCAAAAGGGCGCGTAAGGCTGTGGCAAGATGTGACTTCATGGCTTGCTCGCTTGCAGTAACGACAAGGCGTCGTTGTTACAAAAGGTTGAAAATTAAACAACCAGGTTATTTTATATACTTGCATTTATTCGGTACGAGTAGAAGATCTAAAACAAAAAGATCTAAACAAGTTGTCGTAGAGCCGCGTAGGGCATTTCGTAGCAACGTGGATTACAATTTAACAATTTTGGTCATAAGAGCGGTTGCACTCAGTCGTTCCCATAGTCGCTACATATATGCGTAATATTAAAATCTAACCACACTATAAGGTCGTTATTTTAAACATTGAAGCGAATTTATACAATAAAACCATACACAAAGTGACGCATTCTAAAATTTTATAAAATCGAGCTCATTTATTAATACTTAATAAACTGATGAAATAGATAACAAATAGACATATTTTGGAATAGGTAACTGTAAAGAATTTTAGATATAGCTGATACACTTAGTTCTAATATGTAGAAAATTATCAACAGGGTGAATTTTGTAATACAATACGAAGGGTGAAATTATAAAATATATCCGTTTCAATAAATATTAATAATATTACAAGTATAACGCACACTATACTAGTTGGTGTCTACGTTCAGTCAGTTAGTGTAACCACTAGGTGCGTGCTATCGATTCCGATATATTGGAATCGGCGAAAACGAATGCATCGATAACATTAAATTGTGAGCTTCAAACGAATGTTTGAATAAAAAACAATAGGGTTATAGGGGAAGGTTCCTAAGCGACGATATAAGAAAATCAAAAACATAAAAATCAGTTTTTTTTAAGTTTTTGGCTTTACATTTTGATAAGTTACATGTTATCTTCAAATTTAGGCAATGGTTCAAAAAATTTAGTTGTTTTTTGCTTGGCTTAATTTAGTAATGTTTTGAGCAATAGGTTTGTTCTATCTAAATATTCTAATCTCTCTTCCAATAAAAAAAGAACCGTCAAACGAAACAAACAACGCCGATAGCTTTTTCAAATGCATAATATAGGAATATAGGACTTGAGGCGCATTTTTTCAGTCCGCGAATAGTGAAAACGCGGATAAAGAGCTTCTACTGTAATGAAAAGCGTGATATTCCGCTCAGTATTAGATTATATCGAGGAAATTTAAATAGTTTTGAAACAACGTCAAAAACGCACAGAAAATTTTATGCCCACAGCGCTACTTTGTTCATCTACCCGCACTTGAACCGCACAATCCATGAAAAATCTGTTGCACACCACACAGATATTATCCGTGTGTGGTAGCAGCAGGGTCGTCTCGCTGACTCCCCGGGTGGGGGGTAAGCGGGGTACGGGCCTCGAGGCGTACCTCATTGCCCGGGCAGTTCCTCGCGGGCGCTTAAGCCCGGTTTGTGTTAGGCATTAGGCCGAGGTCACCTGGGTGACCTATGAGTGTCGGTGTTTGGGCCGTGGGCCCAGGTCACCTAGGTGACCTAAGGGATTTCTGGTTCGGTGGGGAGGTCTGGGAATATTAGCTCCCAGACCTCAAAGTCGTCGTCAGGTGGTGTCATATCAGGTGGTGTTATATCCGGTGGTGTCATAATCCGTGGTGTCGCCCTCTCGCCCGTCGCGTTGTCCTCGTCGTCGCCGTCGTCATCCGCATCGGGCCGCGGAGACGGTGACCGCAGGAGCTCGCGAGGCAGGGAACGTCCATCAGGTGGTCGCGCATGGAGTGGCGCGATGCCGTGGAGGTGTACGTGCGCGCTGTGGTCCGCACGCGCGAACATCCGGTGCGCAAGGCGACGGACATACTCCTCCACGGTCGGCATTTTGGTATCCCGATGCACGACGTCATTCCGCACATATCTCGGGGCTCCTACGATCAGTCGCAGGCAGCGGTTCTGCTGGACTTGCAGTCTTCGCTTCTGGTACGCCGAACATAGCGCGTACCAGGCGGGTGCCGCATACGTCAAGCGCGAGCGGACGTAGGCACCGTAGACCCGCAGTTTGGTGTTCATAGGTAGATGGGATGTGAATAGCGCGTGAAGCTTGGACCTGACAGCGGCAGCTCGACCCACGACGTGATTCACCGTGGGGATCATGCACAGGCTGCGGTCCAACTCACACCCCTAAAACCTTACTGTGGTCTTCCACTCTACGTCCTGGCCTCGTAGAGTCAGCTGACGTAGCGGCTTGGAGCGGCTGGTGAGCAGAGCGGCCGTCTTCCCGACGTTGACGGCCATCCTCCACTTGTCCAGCCATTCCGGCAAAAAGTCCAGCATACGCTGCATGCGGTTGGTGGCGACGATCTGATGGTAGGACGACGCGAAATACGCGCTGTCGTCGGCGAACAGCGACAACAGCACGTCCTCCTCCCCTTCCCGCAGATGGTGGCGCAGGGTGGGGATGTCATCCGTATACGCCGCGTATAAGCGCGGCGATATACAACTGCCCTGGGGTACTCCGGCTTGGATGGTGCGTGGCTGGGATTCGGCACCATCCACTGCCACGTAAAAGATACGGCCGTGTAGAAACGATACCAGCACTCGCACATAAGCAGGCGGCATGGTGGTGTCCAGTATTTTGACCAGGAGCCCGGCGTGCCACACACGGTCGAAAGCCTTCTCGATGTCGAGAAAGACCCCCACGGTGTAGCGCCCGTTGTTCCGCTCACTGGTCAGGTGGTTTATGACCCTCGCCAGCTGGAGCGTCGTCGAGTGGCCGCTGCGGAATCCAAACTGCTCCTCGCGCAGGGGCAGATGGGGCGTGACTCGACGCAGCAGCAGACGCTCGAACAGCTTGGCTATGTGCGAGAGCAGGGTGATCGGCCGGTAGCTTCCAGGCAGGCGGCGGTCCTTCCCCGGCTTGGGAAGAACAATGATCTTCCCGGTCTTCCACGCCTCTGGGAAGTGGCCGGTGCGGAGTACTCCGTTGAACAGTCTCGTGAGCGCTACGAGACCTGTTCAGGGCAGCAGCATCAGCGCGGCGTTAGTGATTCCGTCGGGGCCTGGCGCTTTTCGCTTATCAAGGCGAGCAGCGACCGACCGCAGCTCTGACAGGGAGATGAAGTCCTCTCCCCGGAGCGGCGGTGTAGCGGCCGACAGGAACCTTTCCAGCTTATCCTGGACAGCCGCGTGATGACGGATGACATGGAGGTTGGAGGTGTTGGGGGCGTTGGGCGTAAATGTCTGTTCCAGGTGTGCCGCCAGAATCTCTGCACGATCCTTGACGGCATAGGTGCGTTTACCCGCGGCATCGAGCAGGGGGTAAACGGGGGTGTCTTGTCCGGTGAGTTTCTTGCAGAGGGAGTACAGCGCTGTGTCGTGTTCTGTCGCTCGATCGACGGTATCCTCCCATCGCGCCTCGTCGAGAGCGACTACGGCACGCGCGATCCTCTCTGCAAGCCGGTTCAGGTCAGTCTTCACCCTGGGGCAACGAGTGCGGGCCCATAGGCGGCGCAGGGTGCGCTTCCGCTTAAGCATATTGCGGAGCGAGCTCGGCAGGTCCTTCCTTCGATTGGTATCCGGTGAAGTCGACGTGGTGGAGGTGGCTGCTGCCTTGGCGGCGATGATCGCCTCCGCGATGAACGCAGCAGCATCGTCGACTCCCGAAGGTGTAGTGATCGGGCCTGCTAGCTCAAGCCCGGCAAGCTCTGCGGTGTAGCGCTCCCAGTTCGTCCGCGTCCGCGGCGGGCGAGGCACTAAGAAGCCTCCCTGGGTCGCTAGGGTGACCAGAACCGGAAGGTGTTGCGTGTCGAGGTCGTAGAGTACCTTGACATCAAAGGGGTTGTCCAGTCCATGGTGCAGCACTATGTCTATGACGTCTGGCTGGGAGCGGCTGTCGGTGGGTATGTGGGTCGGCGCTCCCGGCCCCACCACACCGTACCCGCTCCTCACGCTATCTTCGTGCAGGTGCCTCCCGACCGCAGTGATGATTCGCGATCCCCACGCGTGATGTTTCGCGTTGAGATCGCCCACGATCACTGCAGGTCCCTGCTGCCCGAAGATTGCCTCGACATCAGTGCTGCAGAAAGTCAGTCCGGGTGGTTTGTAGGCGGCATAGATGCGGAGCTCCTGGTTGCCCACGTTGACTCGCACCCCCTGTGTGCGGGTGCTAGTGAACGAGGTGTGCTCCAGCTCTTCGTGTATGATGTCCCTCCGCACCAGAGCGGCCGTACCTCTGTACGGGCGGCCCCGGGGAGAGACTTCATCGCGGCGATACACGAAGTAGTTGGGCACGCGGAGCTCGACGCTGTCCGTGAGTTTAGTTTCGCCCAGGAGGATGACGTGGATATCCTGCGACTGGGCGAGTAGTGTTAACTCACGAACGTGACCTCTAATGCCGCCCGGATTCCAATACAGTATGCGTAGGGAGGTCATTGATACGACCTCCCAAACTGGGTGATTGCTGCCGTGATGGCGCCGACTACGTCCCTGGTGCTCAGTGCGTGTGTGGTAACAAAATAATGACTGTAGTACTCGGGAACGAAGACGCCGCGGCGCTCCAGTCAGTTCGTGACCACGGTGCAACTCTGCCGAAACGTAGAACCTTATACAAAGGTAATCGATTACAACGCGATGTGACCCGTATGTTTATATAATAATCAGTATGAATCGCGAAAGTTTAAAATCTACTAGAATGGTGATAGTTATTCGAAAATCATGTATTACAAAATTGTTCCCCCCTAAGTTCTAAATAAATGTCCGCATATGTCTAGCTTTTAGGGTTAACCCACTTAACCTTTTTTATGGTTATCAAAAGAGTAAATTACAGTTCTAATCTTGCCACACGGGGGGAGCGGCTGGCGATTGCTAGTCGAATATATAATGGCTAATCCGCTGGAAAAATTGGATACGATGAAGCTGGCATACCAAGCTAACATAAATAATAAAAAAACCCCTTTTCTCCTTACTTAAGAAAAAAACACAACAACAATTTAAGTCGACTCGAATAAAGTCGAGCTTATAACAATCAATGTCAATCAAATTTGGTGTATCGATGCATTCCTTAATCAGCAGCCGGTATATAATATAAATACTTATAAAAACTGGCCGCACTGTGAGTATTTGATACGGACGTATAATTTGAAAGAAAGGTGAAAACGCTAAAATATATTTACAAACATCTTTAGGTGATTTACATCTCAGTCCATGAAGCTACATTACTTACCCCGTAAAGGCACTATACTACATCAAGGACTCTATAGATCTATACACAAACTTTGCCATAGGTATTTTCGAGAACTATAAAATGATGGAAACCATTGAATTTTACATTTACACGAAATCAAGTCCTAAACCTGAAAGTTATATGGCGGACTTTCTACATAATCATGAAAATTGAACAAATGGTATAAAATAAAAAGTCAACGGTGTATTTTAGTTTGAAATTAATTACCATAAATAAGCAAAATCCACCTTCCTGTCAGCCATTCTTTGTGCATATCAGTGTGCAAATTAAATTTAATGGCATAGGTTGTTGAGGTGTAAAAAACCTTAAAAAGCAATACTGGGCTAATCCCAGCAGTGGACACCTTCGATGAAATGATTACAATGAATAACTCGAGAAAGTATGTGTGTGTATATATATATATATATATATATATATATATATATATATATATATATATATATATATTCGTACTCTCGGAAACGGCTCCAAAGATTTTTCTGAAATTCAGCAAGTAGGGAGTTTTTGGGGAGAAAAGTCGATCTAGCTAAGTTTTATTTAAAAAAAAAAACATTTTATGCTGTTTTTTTGGTATTAAAAAAATACTAAAATTTACATTGAATATAAAACACTATTTTTGCAGTAAAGTAGCTTATTCGGGGAACGGGCGGTCTCTAAAAATGAAAATACCTAGGATCCAGCCCCACCTACCCAATTATCCTTTTCTTTTTTTTAGAAGTTTTTTTTAATTGTGTTAAAAATTTCCGAGCAAGGCTCGGTCACCCGGGTGCTTTAATTAATAAGCTATATACTGCAACAAAGATACAGAAACATTTTTATCTCGGTTCTCAAATAAATATACTGATATGGACAAACAACAGTGCATTTCAGACGTCGAAACAAACGTGAAAATATAGATTTATAATATCAATTATCAAACAGATACATTTTTAATCTAGTGATACATACATCTGATGTGCTGAGATAAAATTGCATAAAGAAATTCTAAAATTTAACAATCACGAAGAACACTTTATTAATTCTAAAAAAACTTTATACATAATAATGTTTATCTACTCTGATATTATAATACAAAGATTATAAAACTGAAACGAAAATTCTTATGACAAACATTAGGTACAGGCCAATAATAAAAATTAAAAAGTTTTATTACGATACAGCGCTTGTATGGACACCTGTATCATAATATAACTTTTTAATCATTACGATACACCTATAAAACCTCCAACCGGACCAAGGAGGTTGAACCTCTACCTTAAAAAAAAGGTTTCAATGAACGAGTCCGCGGCGACGCAACACGCATGCGCAATCTATGTTTGCGCCTTGGCGCTAACATTTGACATTTAAAAAACCTTTTCAATATTTAAACAAAGTATGTTTTTTATAAATATTGTTATACGTATTATAGTATGAGAGTAGATAAAGTAGTGTATGACACTGTACATAACTCGTAACACTCGTGTGATACTATAAAAAAACGAGCCCTTATCATGCAACAGTATCATAATCTACTATTAACTACTAAGTTAAAAACCGATAAAAATCTTACTTCCACTTACAGAATATTCTACTCATTTTAGGGAAGTTAGAAAGAATATAGAACATGAATGATATGTGCAATATCTAAAACATCGATGGACATTACAAAGTAACTCTAAACACTGATCAGTCAGGAGCAAAGTATTGCACTGAAAATGGCATGTTCCCTATAAAAAGATGATAATGCGAAACACGATGTTAATTAAACACCAATGGTAAATTATTTACCCACCATCTGTTTAAATATATATAAAAATAGCTCTCAATGAATTATTGCTGCATATTGATATTGACATTGTCGCAAACATGTCATAATTTGTACGAATTTAGAAACATATATTGCATGTTTAGAGCGAAAGTGACCTAACCCAATTATCCCAGTATTATCAAAATATACTTTAATAAATAAATGTACGGAACACTTACACACACGGTTGTCCGTCCTCAAAGTAAGTTAATGCTTGTGTTATGACAGACAACTGGTGAATACATACTTTTATATTTTTTAAATAAATACTTAAATAAAAATATACACGCAGACTCGAAGACCAACAAATTCATTTATAGAAAATGTTGGCCCTCGGCGGGAATCGAACCCGCGATCCGCAGAGCTGTAGTAAGGGTCAATAACCACTGCGCCAACGGGCCAGTCTTTCTTTTGACAGACTTTGAACATTCGGTACTGCATAAAAATTTAATTTTTAAAAGTTTATTATGCGAAAAAATCTATCTGGGATTTTTTAAGATATTTTTTTCGGTAGTGAATGTTATTTTAAAGTAACCTTGCCAACATTCGAATTGAACTCTGACTGTAGTTCACAATCCGCGATATTTTTGTATAATATCTTTATTTCATTCCATAGAACTACTATCAACAGAAATATAAATTTTCCTTACTTAGATTTAATATATCACATACGTTATACGTTTATGCATTTTTATTTACGTCTATGCACTAAGTTACGTTACTTAACTTCATACAAATCGAATTGTTATAATATATACAATAATAACAAAAACAATAATGTATATTGTGTATTTAAATCGAATCCCTTCTGCAAGTTTAAACCATTATATAAGGTTTCATGTTTAAAATAATTGTAATATACATCAATATAATCAGTAGAATACAATAAAAATATATTATTTTTATACTGACTAATCAATTACCACATAAAACACCGATAAAAGTAATGTACAAAAATCCAGGACTTAGAAATAGGAATATTTATTAGAATAATATATATATATATATATATATATATATATATATATATATATATATATATATATATATATATATATATATATATATATATATATATATATATATATATCATAAAAAGTTAGCTTTTGGGTTAGGTCACTTTAATCCCAATATTATGATTATATATTACACATACTTATAACAAACTACATTCAGCTCATAATTATGTAAAATCGCATGTACACATAAATATTTTGGATACAAATAGACAAAAAAGACTTAAATAAATTAATTATTATGCACTTAACTCATGGTTAAGTAATAACTTAAGGTTTTTGTAAAACTGTTATATTAAAGCTGCCAGAAAATGAGGCATTTGTTTTGCGAAATTTGCTTTAGGGTCTCATCAAAAATTACATAACATTCCATAAAGTAATCAGCGGTTTAAAAATAGACGCAAAACACCTTTAGCGAGATATTTAACATACACGCATTCTAATAAATAATCTATGTAATAAATAATTGCTATATGAAAAATGTCTTAGTCCACAGTAAGCAACTTAATGCTAAACATCTGCTAAATATATACAATATATTTTCGACTATCATACCTTAAAAACATCGTACAACTCTCTTCTTATGTTAAGAGCTTCCACTGAGACCCTGCTTTAATTATGCAATTTTAAAATTTAGTACATTTATATGCCATTATTTGGATACAATGTTTTTTGGTAACCCAATCCAACAATTGACCTATAATGATAATGGTGTTTCATATAACGTGGTTCGATCATAGAGTTTGTTAATATACAACTATATTTCAATGACACAAAGGATTTAAATTTAGATTGTATTTTAATAAAGATATCAGATGCGCCGAATACGAGTTGTAACAATATATATTTTTCGGTACAATGTTTGACGTTATTCTGCTAAATAGTTTAATTTATAATTTCTCGAAATCGACGCACCTTAACACTAAATCGTTATAAATTTTATATAAATCTACGATAATAATCTCTCAAAAGGAATGTTTTGATATTATAAAGCGAACATGTACACCTATATGTTTAATGGGCCGTAGATATTAACAAGGCTCATAATTGACATATAATTATTTACGCTAAAACATCTAAGTCAAATTGTATATAAATGATTTCGACTGAGCTCATATTCGAAATTAATTATACATATATACATGTATATGATACATAGAGAATAACTCGAACGTCAGAAAATCTATACTAATATATAAAGCTGAAAAGTTTGTTTGTTTGATTTTTTAAACTCGTTAATCTCAGGAACTACTGGATCGATTTGAAAAAAATCAGTGTAAGATAGTCCATTTATCGAAAAAGGCTAATATCACGCTAAGATGGAGAACAGAAGAACAGCAATAAAAAATAGGACAAAAAAGGAAAAATTTAAAACTTTCCTTGCGCGCGCTGAGTAAACGGTTATAGTTATTCAAAAATCATGTATTACAAAATTGTTCTATATCTAAACATATGTCTAACTTTTAATGTTAACGCGCTTTAACCATTTTTATAGTTATCAAAAGACTATATTACGATTTTAATATTTCCATGAGGTGCCGCTGGCGATTTCTAGTAAAGAATTATAAAAAAAAACACAAAAACACTAGCATATCAAAATATACTAAAATTTTAAAGATTTAAGTTTAAGGCACGTTTATGCTTAAGCGAAACGATCGATCTACAAGGCGCCGGGGGACGGGCGACAAACGTGCCAATACATACATACAAACATTTACACATACACTTTTTTATTTGTACCGAATTGTTTCTTAAGCTGCAATTGCCAATTCAGAATCCGACGCCCGGCTTTAGCTTAGTCTAAGTTAATCTTATTGCTTTGGCGGAAGAATTTTAAAAGTCCGCTTTTTATATACGAAAATACTTAAAACTAAAACAGGATATTAATCCCGAAACACGCAAAACTACGTATAAAAATATAGATACAATAAAGACACTTAGATATGTTTTTATATTATAAAAAACACCGTAATATAGGCACAATAAAGAAAACAATTTTACACCAAAAGTATGTAAGGTACAAATATTTTAATTTCCAAATATACTAGGAGGCACAATATATAATTAAATTAAATGATATAAAATTCATTTTCAAATAAAGACCCAACCGAAATCATTTGTTACAATTCAATATAACAATAATACTTATATACCAGATACTCGTATAAAAAGCTTGAGATAATTCAATATTCAAAAGCCATTGATCAAAAAACAGTTCTATTTACATTTTTTTGAGTGAAGTGAGAGTGTTTAGGATTAAAATGTCTTTTCTTTAAAAAAAACCGGTTGAGAGATGAAATATGTCATCTACAGGGTGTCACTGAACATACAACAATTCTTTTCCAATTAGGTTTTAACCTGGAATTAAAAGTATTGTCGTATGATCATACACCTTAGCAGCCTATATATATAATTTCAGTTAATTTAGTAAAGTAATTTACCCACAGGAATTATTTTACGTTCTGAATAAATTTATTTGATATAGAAGGGTGAATGACCGTAACCTATTCCATTCCATTTCGTATGTAATGCATAATCTTGACAGAGAGACCAAAGTACAAGCGCGAAGGAAAAAACACTATAATGCTACATGTTTTAAATACAACCAGTAAATAGATGGGTATATAAAAAAACATTGTCGCCGTCAATATGTGACAAGTTGTTGAAAAGTATGAATTGGTTAACTTCTTATTTAGTGCAAGTGTAAAGGGAGAATAAAAATATCTTACAAGGAAATATTAGATATAAAAGTTAATCAAAATTAAAAATGTTTAGTCTACCATATATCAATCATATATAATAATCTTAGTAAAATGTTACTCTTAATCAATAATTTCTATGTGAAATTGCTAAATGTATTAATTTATTATTTTTTTGTTTCGAATAATATGATTATTATGTGCACTATATAATTATTATGTTGCCTATCTCACAGTTAAAGAATTATAGTTTATAACATAAGGTCTGATGAAAAAAAAATTAGTGTAACAATTTGCAACAATTTATAAACATAGGTACAATCAAGTTCAACAATACGTTATTTGGATAACCGTTTTTTGATCATTGAAACGATACGCTATCAGTAATAGGCCATGATCTTGAACAAACATTTACCAAGACGTTAATTTTAAACTGTATATGAAAACAGTTACATAATAATCTACAAACAAAAATATAGCTATGACCCTTAAACATTTTATTGAAAACAATGTATTTTACATAAATTAATTATTTCATATTGTAGGCCTCACGTATATAAAATTTTGCTAAATTACACTCCTTACCATACCATCATTTTAAAAGATAAAACATTGACTAGCAAATTATTTTAAGGACGTAACTGTTATTGAGGAGTATATAAGTTTACTATTTTAGGTCCGCAAAAATTCAAATTAAATATCTATATTATATAAATCCTTTTAAATATTACACCAATATATGTACCGTAAGAAATGTTACACTTGAAAATAGCCTCGAGGTGTTCAAAGAAGCTCTACGATGTTCAATTTATTTCATAATTCGTATTTTACAATATAACATCGATGCCCAGTCAAGAAAAACCTCTCGATTAATTCAATATTGCATCCCATAAAGTGGGTTATATAAAGTCATCATCAAACACGATTACAAAGTAAAATATTAGTAGTAGAACGACATTATTTATTAAAATCGAGTTACATATAAAAGTAATATATTTTCGTCTTAATGGAAAATCGAGCAACAGAATTAGTCTTCTTCAAATAATTGAGTGCATATAAGTGAATCATTAATTAATTAAAATGCGAACACTTATGTTTCATACAATCATAATAATCAGTATATTTATATCATAATAATAAAATTCAAATATATAACTTACAAAAATCGGTTATAACCTTATAATAATAAAATACAACTTAATTCATAATGATAATTAATTAATAAATAAATCAATACATTTACACTTGATTGTTTAAAAAAAAACTTTATAACCTGTCTCAATAAAAGTGAAAAATGGTAAACAAACTTTGTATACAATAAATTGCATTATAGATAGTCCCTTCAGACACATAATGAAATGTAAACAACAAAAATAAGTGTAAAATTAAACTAATAACTCATTATTCAATTATATACATGTATCTTTTATCATTTTGGATAATATATATACAGGGTGGTACCGATATGACCGATATGACATTAATTTTACTTACTTACACACCTCAGCGCCCTACATAAAAAAAATTAGCGAACTATTCTAGCCATAGCAACTATTTTACCTTTTTTTTTAAATTAAACACGATTAATAGAGAGCAACGACCTAACCCTATTACGACACGAAACGAAAAATAACCTTGACCTAAAAACCAATGGTGCGAGGGAGAGAAAACAACAATGTTATTGTTTTCTCCTGTTCTTTGAACAAACGCGCCGCGCCAGGTCAGCCATTACTGACAAAGCCAGATCTCAATTAAGGTAAGGGCACTAGTAGTTGACAATGTACTAATTAGTAGTTGACCATTTTGTATGAAATATTAAATAATAAGCAATTTGTGTGTTGTAGCTCATAAAAATAAATTTGTAATCACCTATTGCCATCTATGAACAACTGCCCAAAGCTCAGAACTGTAGCTCATTGTTTAATATTTACAATTTAAAATTATTAATTAATATTTTTTATTAGCTACAACAAACAAAACGCTTATTATTTAAAATTTCATACAAAACGGTCCACTAGTAAATGGTATAAGTTTATTATTATATTTATTTTATTCGAAAATATTTTGTTACAATGATATTCCAAAGTTATCTATTACGTACAAATGATAAGTGGATTCATTTAATTTCATATATTCGGTATCACCCTGTATAACTGCAGAATAAAACAAAAATATATTAGAATATGCGACATCAATGTCAACATAAATAAAAATTAACTTATTTTAATTAGTTTATTTACATATAAAGAAAGTGGCGGCTAGGTGTCTGTAGATACATATAATAGAATACTTGAAAAAAATGTGAAATAAAATAAAACGATGTCAAATCAGATAAAACTCGCTCAATTAAATACCTGTATACTACAGATAAAAAAACATTTATTTATACATAAATTATTATTTTTCATGCCAAATATAAAATAAATTAAACTAAGAAACAACACAAAACATAAAGTTTGAAAGCATGTTGTATCTAACAGACGGGTTTACTATTTCATTTCATTACCTTATTAATGGATGGATTGTGTGAAAAATGATATGCATAATAAAGGAGTGGTACCAGAGATGACGAATGATAGAGGAGAATGGAAGAAGACATATTATGCCGACCACACTTAAAGTGGGAAAAGGGTAAGAGAATGATGATGATGATGATTTCATTACCTTATCAAAACTTTTTCGTTCGTTAATTATATCGGCCGTTTACATTTCTTTAGATATCCGAAGAATGCACGAAATTATTTAAAAAATTAGTTCTTACTTCGTAATTAGCTGTCACAAATATAAAAAATTATTAAGTTCCTATTGACGTATACGAATAAAAATTACACCTAGATAAATAAAGAGAAAGTTTTAGTTCTGAAATAAAATAAAAAAAACAGTACAGTGGAAAGGTAAGATATGGCTACACTTTTTACATTACAAATAAATTTTCAAGTGTGTTTCTCAGTATTGAAGAATATATGATCATAATATTCATTTAGGTTCGATATTATTGATGAGACTGTGACGCCGTATCCGGCTGAATAAAATAGTACACCCTCATTTCTTACGTAAAAGGCCACTAAGGTAAGCCGACCAGCCGTGTGGTATCCGTCCAAGTAGAATAGACCACCTTCTTTCTTACCGAGGTATAGTAAAGTACGGCTAAGGTAAGATGATGTCAGTCAGGCGGCCGGTCGTAAAATATTATTTGGCTACGTACCAAATTATGTGACAACATGCTTACATGTTGTCCTGACCCTACGACCCTACGTCGAGTGGGACAAAGGGCAGGAAGAAAAACAAATCGCAGATAATAACAGGCGAAAATCTTTGGCTTGCAGAAGACGTTACAAGCCTTGATAAACTCAGACAGTTTTATCTTCTAGAAGGAGATTGGTATGGTTAAAGCAACTGGCCACTTCGGCAAACAATGTCCAGACTGCACAAATACGTTAACAAAACTTGGAAGAATTATACGGATATATACATACAAACTTATGCCTACAAACATATATCACACCAAACCAAATTATAAAATAGCCTATTTACCTTTCCACAATACATATACAATAATGTAGAGTAATACTATAACAAAAAGATCATATTGACTTATCACCTCCTTAGTTGAATAGTACGGAGTTAGGGTCTTCGTTGTCCATTTGTTTTACATGTCTGAGGACGTCCTTTTTGGTAATGACACCGAGCAAACGTCTGGAATGTACACAAGTATAGGTGAAAAAGTGTTTTGAATAATAATCAACTTGTTATCATAATATGATCAAATGTGAACTGAATCTATACCAATATATAAAGCTGAAGAGTTTGTATGTTTGATTGTTTGAACGCTCTAATCTCAGTAACTACTAAACCAATTTCAAAAATTCTTTGTGGGTAAGATAGTCTATTTCTCGAGGAAGGCTATAAGCCTATATATAACATCACGCTAAGATGAATAGGAGAGGAGCAGCACTTAATATAGTACGAAAGCTACAAATTTTAAAGCAAAATCATGTATTAGAAAATTGTTTTTCATCTAAAAGTTCTAATTAAAAGTCCGCGACAGCATGTACCTAACTTTTAAAGTTGACCCACTTTAATCATTTTATGGTTACCAAAAGACTATATTACGGTTTTAATCTTTACACGCGAGCGGAGCCGCTGGCGATTGTTAGTTGTATTATAAACGCGAAAGTATATCTGTCTGTAGCTCTTTCACGGTTGAACCGCTGGACCAATATTGATGAATATTACTACAATTTTGCTGTCGCCGATGACTTTTGCATTGTATTTTATACCAACACAGTCATGATACAAAAGTATCGCGCGCTTTTTGATTTAAATGGTGGCAACACTGTGCTGTTATTGTTTCCGGTGGAGTCTTCTGATTGATAAAATATTTCAGTGACATTCAGTCTTTGTTCGTCATTCAAGAGAATTGCATCTCGGAGCGGGAATTGTGCTATTACATCGTGTTATGTTGAAAGTGTGCGCTAACAATTTGTACACCTGACTTACACATATTATAAAGAAAACACAATCAAACTACATACATAATATACTCAATACTACATACTTAATATAGTAATATAGTCTATATAACGGTTTTAAACTTTCACGGCGGGCGGAGCCGCTGGAGATTGCTAGTAAAACATATTTCGAGCAAACACTCGCGGTACCTGCCAGCCCGCATTGGAGCAGCGTGGTAGGTCTTAGCTCCAATCCTTCTCTTAAACAACGAAGAGAGGAGAAGTATTCCCAGCAGTGGGAGAGTAACAGGCGGCTACTTATTGTATTTATTGTATTATCCTCTGCATAATGCTCGATGTTGTTGTAATATGACTAGTAATCGCCAGCGGCTTCACCCGCGTGGAGAGATTAAAACCGTAATATAGTCTTTTGATAACCATAAAAATGGTTAAAGTGGGAAAAACATTAAAAGCTAGACTTATGCTGTCGCGGAATTTTATTTAGAATTTTTAGAGGAACAATTTTGTAATACATGACTTCTGAATAACTATCACCTTTTACTGAACGCACGCAAGGAAAGCATTAAATTTTGCCGTTTCCGTACTATTATAATTTAATTTTATTATTGCTGCTCCTCACTTATTCATCTTAGCGTTATGTTATATAGCCTATAGCCTTTCTCGAGAAGCTATCTTACACTGTAATAATTTGTCAAATCGGTTCAGTAGTTCCCGAGATTAGCGCGTTCAAACAATCAAACTAACCAACATTCAGCTTTATATATTAGTATGGATTTGTCTGTTCTGTGTGAGGAATAAAAAGTAACGGCCTGTTACTAGCCCACTGCTGGGCATAGGCCTCTTCTCTCCGTTTTTTTTTTTGGAGAAAAGGATTGGAGCTAAGACCTACCACGGTGCTCCGGTGCGGATTGGTAGGTTACACATATCCCCTGAATTCTCTAGAGATATGTAGGTTTCCTCACGATGTTTTCCTTCACCGAAAAGCGTGTGATAAATTGCAATTATCAATTAGACACATAAGTTTTACTATAAAACTCATTGGTGCCTGCCCGGGGTTTGAACCCTAGACCTTTTCGGAAGAGGCGCACGGTGATAACGCTGGGCTACCACAGTGTGAGGAATAGGTTTAAGGAATCGAGACGTATTCTTATTGGCCGCTACTTTACTTTTACTTTATTCGCGGTACGTACCCGTTGTGCGTGACAAGAGTCTGCCGCAGACCCAGCTTGCGGAACATGTCGACGACGGTCTCCATGGGGGTCTGGTCGGTGACAGTGATGGGGGCCATATCCAGGATGCGGTGCAGCGCCACGTATGGTGGGACTGGCGCCCCGGGGCCGCTCTGAGTCGCCACGAACACCACGACCGACTGGCCCGTGATGCCGTCCATGGTGCGCCTCGCGTTGGCTGGGGAACATTCAGCGTTTTATATTGATGGCAATTGCTATGTTACGTTTTACGAGGGTGTTAAGAAATTAAATTTAAAATTATTATGCGGCTTCGCCCGCAAGGAAATCAGTGTATTTAATTTTTAATCTACAGTTCTCAAACTTACTTTACTCGACTTACCTTAGTCGCCTTTTACGACACCTCGGTAACAAAAGAGGATGGTACTATTCTATTCAGCCGGATACCACACGGCGTTTATACTCATATCTTACCGAGGTGTCGTAAAAAAAAAGTAAGGTGCCGGTTAAGTACAATAGCATATTCATATTTTTTGGTTTGTTTAGTTTTGTATTACAATAGAGGAATATATAGTGATAAACCCAACAAAAAGCTAACATACATCTCATGTTTTTTAATTCTTAGAGCACTATCTATCCAAGTTTCCATTGTTCTATTCAAAAAGGAGAAATAACATTTCTCAGTATTGGTATATAGGTACTTACAAGGTAGTTAAATCGCTTAAGCATAGCAAACAAATTACCGATAGCCAGATTGAGGTCCCGGCGAAGAACGAACCCGACGAGATACTGCGACTCCTTAGACACCACGACCGGATATCCGTTGTGCTCTGTCTCCTTCAGCAGAGTCTCCACGTCATCCACGGTCATCGAATCCTGAGTGATGACCGCCAGCGTCTCGTTACGTCTGAAATTATCATCGAACCAATGTAAAATAAGCTTCATTGAACTCCATGAGAATATGTATATCTATACTACGTAGGTGGAGATATCTTATCTTATCTTAATATTTAAATGAGTTAATCTTGTATATATATATATTTTTGGAATCTCGGAAACGGCTCCAACGATTTTACTGAAATTCAGCATGTAGGAGGTTTTGGGGGAGAAAAATTGATCAAGCTAGGTTTTATGTAAAAAAAATATTGTTTTATCCCTGTTTTTGGGCATTAAAAAACACTAACATTTATATTGAATTGAATTTTCGCCATTAACTGTCAAGTCGGCGTAGCTTATTCGGTTAACGGGCAGCCTCGAGAAATGTGAATGCCAAGGATCGATCCCGAACTAATTAATTGTTTTTTTCTTTTTTTTAAGTTTTTTTTTTTCGTAAAAAATTACCGAGTGAAGCTCGGTCACCCAGATATTAAATATAAAGAATTATAAAACGATAGGTGATGTATACAATAGACAGAGCAGGAACCGACATAAACTTGCAGCTCCTGCTTTGCGCCTTGCAAAAGTACGTAAGTCGTTTGTGGGTTTTGGTATAAGATTCTTTAATAAAATTCCTCAATCAATTTTAGCTTTGCCATTACAGCAGTTTAAAAACACTTTTAAAAAGAGGCTGATACGGAAAGCCTATACTCTTGAAGATTACTTAGAAGATAAGAATGTGTGGATATAGGTCTCTTTAAACCTGTACAAGAGAGTAATGGCTAAATGTAACTACTAATAGGAATTATATTTTTAAAAGAGAAACAGCCGAGTTTCTTGCTGGCTCTTCTCGGTAGGAACAGCTTTCCAAACCAGCAGTAGAGTTGACTTTTGTGTATATATATATTGAAAGCTAGCATTATTACTTATTTATAGATTTTATACAGCTATATATTTATACATTATGTATCTTTAAAGGAGTTAATCTTGTATATAAATATATTTTCCATATCTTGGAAACAGCTCCAACGATTCTTCGCAAATTAATTCGCTAGCACTATTATTTTTAAATTCTAAGTTATATTAAATAGCTGAAAGCTGAAGCTGACTCTGCTTCCTATATCAGAATGAATTCTTGTCACAATGTTCCTTCAAAAATGATAGCAATCCCAAATTTGTAGATTTTATATATTTCTGTCAGCTATGGTGGCGCAGCGGTAACACCGTGTGACTCTTTCGGGGAGGTCACGGGTTCAAACCCAGGCAGACACCAATGAGTTTTTCTGTTACAACTTATGTGTCTAATTGATAATTGCAATTTATCACACGCTTTTCGGTGAAGGAAAACATCGTGAGGAAACCTGCATTTCTCCAGAGAATTCTGGAGATATGTGTAACCTACCAATCCGCATTGGAGCAGCGTGGTAGGTCTTAGCTCCAATCCTTCTGTCGAATAACGGAGAGAAGAGGCCTATGCCCAGCAGTGGGATAGTAACAGGCCGCTACTAGTTTCCGTAAAGGAAAAGATTGTGTGTAAAAGTCTTATAAATGCCGAAAAATAGGGATAAAACAACATTTTTTTTAAATAAATCATGCTAGATCGAATAAATCAAAACATCCCTTCTTGCTGAATTTCATAAAAATCGTTGGAGCCGTTACCAAAATTCAAAAATATTTATAGTATATACAACAATAACTCATTTAAATATTAAAGAGATAAGAGGGTATGTTATGGCTCCGCTTCATAATCGGCGAATACACTAGACTGTAGAGGGCACACTCGGCTGTACTCGGCCATCATCGTTTACGATCGCCTACAACCCGGGAATTGTCGGTATTTCGGACGCGCATCAAAGAGAAGGTATTAAGGAAAAATGACATATACAATATTTTGATACTGTGATAGCCTAGCGGTCATACTGTGAGACTCTTACGAGAGGTCACGGGTTCATCCCCGGGAAGGCACCGATGAGTTTTGTTAAAACTTATGTGTTAATAGATACATATTTGCAATTTATCACACACTTTTCCGAGGACGAAAAAATTGTAAGGAACCTGCATATCTCTAGAGAATTCTGGAGATATTTGTAATCTACCAATCCGCACTGGCAGCGTGGTAGGTTTATCTCCAATTCTTCTTTCCAAAAAAGGAGAGAAGACGTTATGACCAGCAGTGGGATAGTAACAGGCCGCTACTTATATATTTCTGTAGATAAATGATAAAAAGTTAATTTAAGAAACATTCAATTGAGTGCGTAAGCATCAAACATTACGCACCATCCGAAGATAAATTCACATGTTCTTCGGATGGGTAGATTTGTGGATAACCTCGTACTTATAATTTTATGCTCAAATCATAAATATATATCTAAATATTGTCGCTTTGCAGATTCTTAGCACGGTATACAAAACCAAATACGACATTAAAAAGAAGTCGCTGCAATTTGATAGCTTGCAAGTGAAGGTAGTTCTATAACAATTCTTTCTTAATTCTTAACATACGTATAAATAATATATATAAAGTGCACATAGTCACATAGTAATATGAGTCGCGATAGCGTGGTGATCACATAGTATAGCTGAACGATGAGACTCTTTCGTGAGGTCGTGGGCTCGAATCCCAGGCAGTCAGCAATTAGTTTTTCTATTAAATTTATGTCTAGTCGATAATCGTAATTTATCACACGCTTTTCGATGAAAGAAAACATCAGGAGGAAACCATCATCAGGGAGTATCTCTAGAGAAATCCGAGCATATGTGCAATCCACCCATTCGCACTGGAGTAGCATGGTGGATTTACGCTCCAAACCCATCTCTCAAAAAACAGAGAGGCCAATGCCCAGCAAGGGAATATAAATAGGCTGTTACTTTACACATAGCAACTCCCATGTAGAAAAGTAATACTAAAAATATTTTGCTATAATCCGCTATGAAATAAATAGAAAATATATATAACGCTAAATGTAGAGTAGACAATCCGTTTTCGTACCTGATACATGCAGGATTCGTAAAAACACACGCACAAACCTCCACCACCGCCACCACAATACACAAGCACTGCACACCTTCACTATCACAAACTCAACATCAGGAGATAAGACTCCACGACAAAACTCATGAGCTCATGAGAACAGATTAATGGTTGTAGCAATAGAGAAAAACTATGGCATCACATCATAGCAATAGTAATTATAATTCGAATAATTGACTGTTCAGCCTTAATCCTAATTTCTTTAGCTGTTATTGATTTCATATATAAAACCACATACATGCTTTTTAATACGATAAAGGAAAGCAGTATACTTGTTTTATATTTTACATATTTTCTTTACTAATATTATAAAGAGGAAAAATTTGTATGTATGTTTGTAATGTTTTCACGTAAAACTACTGGACCGATTTCAAAAATTCTACTATTGGAAAGCTGCATCTTTACTAAGCAACATAGGCTATATTACATTTTAAAATCCGTAATAAAAATGTAATAAGGTGTAAACAATTAGTCATAAAAATCTGTCATTGCATGCACTGCGGATATTATTGATGATATATTTAACAAAACTAAATCTATAGTCCGACTTAGTGCCATGAGACCGGTATGTACACGGGTGTAACCGCGTGATATTACTAGTTGTTATATAAAAAAAACCAATGCTTTATATATTCGCGCATAGCGTAAGCTTAGATAAAGTTGTTATTCGCAATAAAATAAAGATTACATAGCACAGCTAAAATATAGACGTATAGAGCAACATTGACATATAGATTGAATATCCATTTTGTTAATCTTTAATATTAATTTAAGCTAATTTTGTACATATATTGAATTTGAATTTCGGAAACGGCGCCAAAGATTTTAAATTTAGTAGCGCTCGGACGCGTTTGTTTTTCACATGGCCAACTACATGTCGCTCTTTCAAGAGTAAGTTCTAAAGAAAACATGTTTGTATTGACTAATAACAAGAAAGATGTGAATGTTGTATATAAAGACATTTTGTAATTAATTGTAAAAATGTATTATAATACATAGGGAAAAATGTAAAAAGTAAATAAGTAAAAATGTAGTATATAAATTTAGATATCCCAACGATAGCAGGAAATCTTCATGGTATAGGGGAATTGTTTAACTCCAAATTTAACGCATGCGGGCCACGGGCTGTAATGAATGAATCAAAAGTACTGGATCGATTTTAATCATTTTTTTTTTCTCTGAGTGGCATGGGCTATATATTTTATACCCGTGCGAAGCCAGAGCGGACCGCTATTTAAATATGAAATAAAGCTTACTTGGGCTGCATGACGTCGGCCGCAAGCGACGTGTGTTGGAACTCGTCCTTGCTGTCCAGAAAGGGGTACCCGTTGAGCGCGATGTGCGCGTCGTATATCCCCTGTCTGCCGAGCGCGTCGCCCACCCACTTGGAGGCCATGGCGGCCGCCATCAGCGGCACGATGTAACGCACGCCGCCGGTCAGCTCGAACATTATCACCACCAGGGACACTGGAATGGTTAACGAACTTGATGTTATAAATATTATAAATATATGGGACACTTACACAAACGGCCGTCCGTCTCCAAAGTAAGTAACTTAATACTTGTGTTATGGGTGACAGACAACTGGTGAATAGATATACTAATATATTATAAAGCTGAAGAGTTTGTTAGTTTGAACGCGCTAATCTCAGAAACTACTGGACCGATTTAAAATTCTTCAAGTGTAAGATAGTACATTTATCGAAATAGGCTATAGGCTATATAACATCACGCATGAATAGGGGAGCAGCAATAAAATATAGTACAAATACTATAATACTAATAATTACTACTATAATACTATATATAATACTATATATAATACTATATATAATACTATAATACTAAATTATTACTATAATACTATAATACTAATAATTTAAAGCTTTCCTTGCGTGCGTTGAGTAAACGGCAATAGATATTCAAAAATCATATATTACTGTTCCCTCTAAAAGTTCTTTACTTTTTTTTGAATTTTGACTTTTGGGTTTCTAAAGAGATTGGTATTCGTGACCGATGAATAAAACATCGTGGATTTCTTCAGTTACTTCAATATTTTGTAAAAGTACAAAACTTATGTAAGTTAAGTGCACTAGTAATTGACCATGTACTAGTAGTTTACCGTTTTGTATGAAATAAATATAATACGTTTTATTTGTTGTAGCTAACAAAAAAATAAATTTGTAATTACCTGTTGCCATCGATTAAAAATTGACTAAAACCTCAGAACTGTAGCCCATTGTTTAATATTTAAAATTTAATATTATTAATTAGTATTTTTTATTAGCTACAACAAACGAAACGCTTATTATTTAAATTTTCATATAAAACGGTCAACTACTAGTGCATGGTCAATTACTAATGAACTTACCTTAATCCGCGATAATACTAAATAAAATTTATGAGGAGAGCTGATGATGAAAGGGAGTAGGATAAAAGTGAGATAAATAAATGTTGAAAACCCATAAAAATGTTTCTAAACGAATTACTACAATATAGACAATACTGAATAAAAACGCCCCTACCTTTCTACACCACGCACCGAGCGCACGTCTTTTATTTTTATCCCAGTGATCTTATTCAATTTTCGCTTTTCTTGCTGTTTTCTCCAATAAGAATAAGATTTTTTATAAACTTACCCGTCATCCTGGTCACTCCGCCCAACACAGCGGCAGCCCCTACCATGGCGTATAGACCCGGCGTGATACAATCGTCACCCGTCGAACATTCGCCAGAAAATATCCAAATGTTTTGATAATTGTACGCCAGCTGTTCCATACCTGATGATGGAGAGGTGAAGTGTTATAAACTACATTAAGGAAAACCACTTGACACCGCATATGCGAGTACGAAACCTACCAATTTCATTGGAGCAGGGAGATACGTCTAACCTTGAAAACATCCCTTCAAAAAGAATGGAGGCCTATGCCCAACAATGAGATCTTAAAAGGCTGTTACTTTAATCTATTTACAATATAAATACTGTCATATAGAAGTCGCATGGTTTCTAGCCATGCTCATTGTTCCTCAATAACCCTAATTTTCTTGTTAAA
Organism: Morpho achilles; assembly: GCA_947086495.1. Lineage (NCBI taxonomy): Eukaryota > Metazoa > Arthropoda > Insecta > Lepidoptera > Nymphalidae > Morpho > Morpho achilles. The sequence goes on along the minus strand of CAMTZB010000022.1, from coordinate 7,292,146 downwards.
CACACTCAATTTAAATTCAGTTTCAAAACTAATTAAATACTATATCAATTATATTAATATATCGACCATAGATTATATATGGTCAGAGTCTTTGGTTTGTTTTTTCATTCGTGGATATAAATCTATGGTAGATTGACGAAAGTGAATAAGGAAAAAATAATATTTCGTTCGTTCGATAATCCAATACGAATTAACGAGTTATACTTTATTAAAAACTATAAACAATGGAAGTAAATTTGGCATAACAGTCCAGAATACCGGTTACTATCAAAATTCTTTAGCTAAATTTTCCAAGTTTCGTTCGTGGACTCTGATTTTTTTAACCTTTATAGGTTAAAGAAATCAAACTGAAATATAAATGCTTCTTTTTCAGTCATTGAGTCAGTTAAATAGAGATGTAAATGAAGCAAAGGCAATGCAGCAGCCGCAAATGCCCCTTAAAGATATTCAACAGTGGAATTTGAGGAACCCCAAATTTCCTGTAAGTAATAGATGAAATTGAAACAAAAAATAGTAACAATACTTACCGATGCCCACGATCCGGCCCGCGATGGCACCCAAGGCGAGGCTGGGTATAAACAGTCCGCAAGGCACTTTTATGCCGAAAGTGAAGACAGTCATCACCAATTTGAGCACCAGGGCCAAAAATAGAAGACCCATGGCGTGGTACACTTCGTCTGTGGCCGCGGCTCTTTCTATAGCAGAGTTCACGCCCGTGAAGTTACGGTTGTAACGACTGTGGAATAAATAACAGACGACGTTACGTTTTGGCAAATATAAATCCATCGAAATTAATTCGGAAATGAATTATATTATTACTAGTTATTACCCGCGACTTCATTCGCGTGAGTTTTTGGGGCGTGATAGATTGATGGCGCTTTTTAGTTTCATTCTATTCCTGTAGAATTAACAGGATTTCTATAACCTATATGATATCCCGGTGTATAAGGAATAATTGTGTCAAATTTCATCGATTGTTCAGCGGATTCGCCGTGAAAGAGTAACATGCATACATCCATACTCACAAACTTTCACATTTATAATATTTGTAGGATTATTTATTTCAACTTAATATTTAAAAATTAAGATAGTAAGTTAGTATAACCCTCCATAGAGGTAAATCTTTAATATTTAAATGAATTAATCTTGTATGTATATATATATTTGCGGAATCTTGGAAACAGCTCCAACGGTTTTCCTGAAATTCAGCATATAGGGTTTTGGGGGAGAAAAATCGATTTAGCTATATTTATGATTTAGGTATAATTAAAAAAAAATCGTTTGATTCCTGTTTTGGGCATAAAACATTATTAACATTTAATACATAAATATATTATATAATTTAATAATATAAAACACTACTTTTGCCGTAAATTGACAAGTCAGCGTAGCTTATTCGGGGAATAGTCGGTCTCGAGAAATGAAAATACCTAAGATCGAGCTCCACCTACCGAATTTTTTTTGAATCTTCTTTTTTTATTTTGTAAAAAAATTACCGACCAAGGCTCGGTCAACCAGATGCTAAATAGTTAATATAAACTCACCACAGCGGGTCTAAATTCGATATCCCGCACTGGTTGAACAGTAAATATATAAGTTGGCTGGTGTTCATCCGCGTATACGGATTGGGATAAGCGATGATAGCAGTCGCCAGGGTCACCACAAGTACCTCAGTCACAGGGTACTGTCCCAGTTTGGAGTACTTCCTGTACCGACACCAGTATATGTTGGCCTTGATGAATATCGTCGCTATGACACCCTGATAACAAAAATATTACATATTGAAAAACTATTAGCTGAATACAGATATTTATATAGAAGATATATAGAAGAGTTTGTTTCAACGCGCCAATCTCAGGAACTACTGGACATATTTGAAAAATTCTTTGAGTGTAAGATAGTCAATTTATCGAGGAACGCTTAAGGCTATATAAAATCATGCTAAGACGAATAGGAGAGGATCAGCATAAAAAAAATAATTCAAAAACGGCTTCCTTGCTTTCCTTACGAGCGCTAAGAAAACAGTGAAAGGTATTAAAAAATCATGTATCACAAAATTGTTCCCCTCTAAAAGTTCTAAATAAAAGTTCGCGACAGCATATGTCTAGTTTTTCAGGTTAAGCCAGTTTAACCATTATGGTTATCATAATACTATATTACGGTTTTAATCTTTCCATGCGGGCGGAGCAGCTGGCGATTGATAGTCTCAAAAATCGTAAATGGAAATTAATTTTGAAACAATTAATAAAAATAAATTAATATTAATGAAAAATACCCGACATAAGTATTGTCCTAGAGGTTTTATAGAAATACTACTTAAATTAGAATTTTATTGCATCTTTCAATAAATAAATAAAATACTCTTTTCACATAATTATTTGGGTACTAGTGATTGTGGCGCCATCTTAGTTGTTAGAAATGGAAATAGTCAAATGTCATCTCTTTAATTATTTAATACCAAAAATGCGGTAATCACGTGACAAAGCAAGAGAGGGGCTTGACAATCGTCTATAAAATAGCCGAGCTTTCTATAGCGAAAGTCTTGCTGTAAAATTTAACTATAACGGTTATTATACTGTTGCGCTGCTGGATCATGACATTATTGTACGATTGCTGATTGTTCCTGAGGTTAAACCGAGCTAGTGTTTAGTATTGGACTTCGCGCTTTTTTCTTCTTCTTTTACATTCTATACGAATACTCACACCAATGATGCCCAGCCCCACGAATGGTATCAGCTCGAAGAATATCCATGGCTTGTTGTACTCCACGAAGAACAGCACCGAATGCTCGTTGCCGAACGGGTTAATGGAGCGCAAGATGAACGCCGCGATCAATGCGCAGAAGAAAGAACGCCATAAAGTTTTCAAGGGGAAGTAATAGGACACCTGAAAAATAAATAAAATGCTTAAATCAACTTTATACATATACTAGATGTGCTTGCGACCACTTGGAAATCAGTGTTTAAGGTAAGAGCACTAGTAATTGACCATGCACAAGTATTTGACCGTTTTGTATGAAATTTTAAATGATAGGCGTTTTGTTTGTTGTAGCCAATAAAAAGTAAATTTATAATAACCTGTAGCCATCCATTAACAACTGTTCAAAACCTCAGAACTGTAGCCCATTGTTTAATATTTAAAATTTAATATTTTTTATTAGCTACAACAAACAAAACGCTTATAATTAAAAATAACATACAAAACGGCCAACTACTAGTGCATGGTCAATTACTAGTAAAAAAAGTAAAAATTTTGAACATAAAGTCTTCTTTATTTACGGTCTTTTACAATCCCACTGCTGGGCATAGGCCTCCTCTCTTCGTTTTTGGAGAGAAGGTTATGAGGTAAGAACTACCACGTCGCTTCATTGCGAATTGGTATATATACATCTAGAAATTCCCTGGATATATGCAGATTTCCTCACAACATTTTCCTTCACCGAAAAGCGTGTGATAAATTGTAATTGTCAATTAAAACTTGTGTCCTAATGATGACAATTGACAATTTATTACCTACTTTGTTGTACTGCTGGCTTTTAATAAAGTAAAATATCTGTGAAAGTTCACACACGCACGCCCAAGCATGCACGCACGAAGATGCTCGCGTACGCACACGTACGCAATAAGGTCCCAATTTTCTCGGGGCCAGCTTAGGTTGCCCTTCGGCACATTATCGCCGGCATGATGATTTATCATACAGCCTCCACTACACGTAGACTCAATATTTTTTTTCGAATTGACTATCAGCTGTTAGCCCTAACGGCTTTTACAGGATCTTCGCCGAAGTAGCGAAATGCGGAGAGTAGAGCGCAGAAGCTCTACTAGCTATGGGAAACGTCGTCTTAAGTGCTTCCTGTGAGGCCGACGCCAGGGCAACGTGTAGTGGAGGGCTGGTGGTATGACTTTGATTTGTCAATACGACGACCGAAGGGTGGCAAGAAGCTACGACCAACCAACTTCAGAAATCTGGGACCTCGTCTTCGCCGGCGAAGACGCTGTGTGTATGTATTACGTGTTTTTGTGTTTGCTATCGTCAGGATCATATAGGGCGCTTTTTGGACGTAACGTAGACTCAAGCCGTACATAAAGCATACTTAGGACGTTCAGCAACGCTAGTAGACGCCTTCGACTTAGACGCTTCTGCTCTTCTACCCAGCTTTACTCAGAAACGGAAAAGAAACAAAACGGTACAGTTATATTAAAAAAAAGTTAACGTACCTCTTCGAGACTGAAGAGCACGCCACCAATGGGCGCTCCGAACGCTACGGACACTCCAGCTGCAGCCGCTGCCGAAAGTATCTCTCTTTTCTTAGCCTCATTTCGTCCGTACTTCGGAAATAGGTACGATAGAATATTACCTGAAAAACAGAACTGTAGTAAAGTAACGGCCTGTTACTATCCCACTGATGGGCATAGGCCTTCTCTCTCCGTTTAAGGAGAGAAGGGTTGGAGTTAAGACCTACCACGCGGCTACAATGCGGATTGGTTAGTTAGATGCGAGTTGGTAGGTTGCACATATCCCCAGATTTCTCTAGAGATATGCAGTTTGCATCACGATGTTTTCCTTCACCGAAAAGCGAGTGATAAATTGCAATTAGACACATAAGTTTTAATAGGAAAACTCATTGGTGCCTGCCGGGGTTTAAGCTCGTGACCCTCTCGAAAGAGTCGCTCGGTCACACCGCTGTGCTATCACACACAACAAAATTGGAATAGTAGTAAATTCAATACTACCTAGACAACTAGCGATATGGACCATAGGGCCTTCCTTTCCCAGCGACAATCCCGATGACACGGACAGTATCAGCCCAACCACTTTGATGATGAGCGTCCATTTTCCGAGATAGCCTCTGATAATGAAACCGCTCAGGATAGTCTTGATTTCTGGTATACCTGAAAATTTTATGATTTATACAATTGAACCTTATAGCAAAATATTTAATCATCCTCCTGCCCTTATCCCACTATAAGTGGAGTCGGCACAACATTTTATAAACATGCTGTCACATGATTTGGCTGCGTTTTTACGACCGGCCGCCTGCTTGACGTCAACTTACCTTAGTCGCCTTTTACGACACCTCGGTAAGAAATGAGGTTGGTCTATTCTACTCAGCCGGATACCACACGGCGGCTTATAGCAAAATATTTATCAAATTAAATTAAAATAAGCTTTTTAAAGCACTTTTGAATCGTGAAGGATCAATATGATTATGAAGCTACCACTGGTGTGAAATATTGCTCTTTCCGAAAGAACATATAAGACAAAAGAATCCCGTACTTAGTTTGAAAACAGGGGAAGAACTCACAAATTAAAATAAGGTATTTTATCATTTAGACGCGCTCAAAGCATTGCTGCATGTACTAAAGTTGCTAGTTGGTTAATCGTTATTTCAATATTGTGATTTTCATTTTGAGTCAATTTTTACCATTTACCTTCCGTAAATGCTTCAAAGAGCATGTTATACCATCGTTTCCGAATTCCATTACTAAAGGCACTGCTGTTGGTTATTGTAACACACAAAAATATAAAATAAATAACGTATTATTTATGACACTTCCAGGGCGATATCAGACATTATCTTTGTGTAATTTGTAGAATCACTACATAGTATAAAACAAAGTCACATACTTTGTTTGTCCCTATGTCCCTATGTATGCTTAAATCTTTGAAACTACGCAACAGATTTTGATGCGGTCTTTTTTAATAGATAGAGTGATTTAAGGGGCAGGTTTATATGTATAATAACATTTAATACCGAGTAGAGAAATACTGTAATTTTTGAGGTTTCTAATGTGATGTCGTAAATAATTACATTTTTTTCCGCTTACATTGCAAACGCAGGCTAAACCCTACGCGATTTATCAATATTATGTACTAGCTATTTGTACACCTTGAAAAGGTCTACAGAAAAGTCCGCGATAGTATATGTCTATCTCTTATGGATAACCCACAATAGCATTTATTGTCATTTACTTTTTACGAAAAATAATGCCCTATTTTTGAAGCAGTTTTCATACAATACAGTATTAATCCTTATCCAATTAAATACCTTCAATAAAATGGTTAATTTAATATAGATCAAAATGGCCGTTTACAGCATATAATTTAGATTAACATTTTCGAAAATATCACAGATTTAAAATCCCGCGAGGATGCCGCGCTTCACCCTATAGCACTTCGAATTTAGCAGCGATTAGATATAGCAGGAAATCCTCTTGGTATAGAGAGAGGGGAATTGTTTTTCTCCAAATTTAACGCGTGCGGGCCACGGGCAGCAATAAATAAATCAAAATTACTGGATCGATTTTAATCATTTTTTTCACTGAGTGACATAGGCTATATATTTTATACCCGTGCGAAGCAGGGGCAGGCGGCTAGTACTATATAAATTACTTATTAAATTCTTAAATTCTGAGAGATGAGGTCTCTGAAATTGCAAAAAGCAGGAGGCGATAGGCAGGACATTTACCACGCATGGACTGTACTAGTTGGACCTAATGTCTTCTGGAATGGAAAACAACAAATCACGTGGCCGATGATGACATCAAACTATATGCAGGTCGAGACTAGATGATAAGGGCCCAAGATCGCCTGACGTGGAGGGACATGGAGGAGGCCTACGTCCGGGACTGGACACAAAATGGCTAAAATTATGATAATGATATAAATTGCAAGAAAGTCTTTAAGGACAATAGATAAATCAGAGATGTAGAAATATCAAGAGAAACGCTTACCCGATCCACAAGCGTAGGGCGCAAACATCCTAACCAATGAAGCAGAAAGCGCTGCAAATAACAGAGCCCACACTATATAGAACAGGTAGCTGATGATGTAAGCGCCGGCACCCTCACGAGACTCGCCGAACAGTTGCGGCCAAGTCATCCACTGGCGAAAAAAAAATTAACAATAACAAAAAAAATTGTAAAAAAAAAGTAATAATAAACTTTTTTTGCTATAATCTTATGATACCTGTCATGTCGCGACTCAGCAGAGTTAGCAACTCATTCGATGGTCTCGGTATTCGCTTCTACAATAAAATTCCGCAATCCATACTAGACCAGTCTACAGAAAGGTTTAAGTTAAGTATAAGAGATGTACTTGTGCGTAAAGTATATTACAAAATTGAAGATTACTTGGATGATAAAAAAGCCTGGATTTGAAAATCTTTTCAGTCTTATACAGGACTGCGGTTCCACTATGTAAAATTGAAAATGTTTAAAAGATTGACCGCCGAGTTTCTTTCTGGTTCTTCTCGGTAAGAGCAACTTTCCGAACCAGTTATAGCTTCATTCATCATATTGATTCTTGACGATTCAAAAGTGCTTGTAAGAGCCTATTTGAATAAAGATTATTTTGATTTGATTTGATTAATGCTAAATGTAGAGTGGACAATCCGTTTTCATACCTGATACATGCAGGATTCGTAAAAACAAAATCGCAAAGATGTCGTGGAGTCTATCTCCCGAAGATGCTTCGGTTGCGGGGTTTCGCCCCCCGTTTCGATTGTTAATTATTTATGTTTTAATACGTGAATTACCTGTGAACAGTTGCTGTGGTCGAATGTCACTTCATCGTTGGACCAGCAACACTGCTCCCGGTTGAGCCAAAACGCCTGTGGGCAAATCCCGAACTTGAGGTCTGTCATCCAGGAGGCGCCGATGTCTATTACACCAGCCACCACTCCTGTGCAAACGCCCACAAGCAACACGCAAACCCATCCTGACCATGCGTCGTGGGCACCCTGAAAAATAAGAATAATTAATTCAAATCTATCTAGTAATTGATCTTGATGCGCGTACAAAGTCATTACTCTATCATTTTATTCATTGACGACGTTGGTTATTATAGATAATTATGTGCATGTAGATTATACTGGTGACGTCACACATGTTGAATAACGCTTGTGGTATCCGGCTGAATAGAATAGTACCACATTTCTTACCTAGGTATCGTAAAAAGCGACTAAGGTAAGTCGACTCGCCGTGTGGCATCCGGCTGAGTAGAATTGACTAACCTCATTTCTTACCGAAGTGTCGTAAAAGGCGACTAAGGTTGGTTGAACCACCGTATGGTATCCGGTTTAGTAGAATAGAACACAATATTTCTTACGGAGGTATCGTCAAATACGACTGAGGTAAGTTGACGTCAGACAGGCGGCCGGTCGTAAAAACGCAGCCAAATCATGTGACAGCATGTTTATAATATGTTGTGCCGACCCCGCTTAGACTGGGATAAGGGCAGGAAAAAGATGATGTCACAAATGTTCAATAATGGTAAAACATATATAGAGTAAAATACACACGAAATATAAATTGATCTGTATCTGGGCTGATCTAAATGGATTGTTATATAAATAAACTCTAATTCAATCGCGCTAAAAGAGGGTTACTTCTATATTTGGTTCTTGGTTTTTCTTAGTTGCATCCATGATCAGCTACGGTACCTCATATGACGCTAACTGTGATGTTCATATGATAATAAGTACGAATTGCTAAAATTGATAGCTCTGATAGCCCAGCGGTAACACCGTGCGACTCTTTCGATAGAGGTCGCAGGTTCAAAGCGGACAGACACCAATGAGTTTCTATTGAAACTTATGTGTCTAAGTTAATTACAATTTATCACACGCTTTTCGGTGAAGTAAAACCAAAATCATCAGAAAACATCGTGAGGAAACCTGCATATCTGTAGTGAATTCTGGGGATATGTGTAACCTACCAATTCGCATTGGAGCAGCGTGGTAGATCTTAGCTCCAATCCTTCTTTCAAAAAACGGAGAGAGGAGGCCTATGCCCATCAGTGGGACAGTACCAGGTCGTTACTTACTTACTTTTTACTAAAGTTGACAATCTACTAAATAGATTCATTGACAAAGTGACAAAGAACCATACTGATGGTAGATTTGATAGATGTGAGGGTACGTATATACCACCATTGTACATTGTGGCGCGAGGATAATGTCATAAACTTATTATACCAGTACCAGTATTATAATTCATTTTTGGAGTCCAACGTTTTACATTTTCTTTTATTGCAGAATAGGCGAACTCTTGACTGCAAACATGCCTGATATATGCCTGACATGATACAATCTAAGACAGAGCACGCTTGCCTAGAAGATGCCTTTTCACTCTTGATTTAAAGACACCTATATTTAATGAACTGAGCAAAATAGATACTGGGAGAGAATTCCATTCTCATGCTATGCGCAAATAAAAGGACATGGAGCGCTCTGTTGGATCAATGACGTAAGGATGAAAATTCTTAAAATTAAATTAAAATTTATAATATTAGTAGGATTATAGCTGTATCTGTTTAACACTCACTTTAATAAGATCCCATATAGAGTCCTGACGTTTCTTCACGATGTGCCTGTGTCGCATCCGATCACGCGCGATGTCACGCTGCCAATCGATAGTGTGGAAATCATCGTACTGTCCGATACCAGGGATGTCATCTGCATCGCCTAAACAAATAATAAAATGATTCCAAAATTTAAATATTTAGGCGCAGTTTTTTATGTCAGGTACAAAATGGTGTGCATTTGTTAAAAATGACAATAAGTGAAATGAAGTAAATTAGAGTTCGTTATAAACATCATCATCAACCCGTCTCTGTCCACTGTTGGACGTAGGTCTCTCCTTAAGCATGCCACTGAGCTCGGTCTTCAGCTCTCTGTTTCCAGCCGATACCAGCCACAAGTCATAATGGTGAGACTAATTGTTATGACACTGATAATAACAGAGACAAATACCAAAACAGTCGGTTGGAGTATGAGAAGTTAAGTTGATTTTAATTTGAGATCAAAAGCATAACTTTAAATTTGGCCTTAGCCAACAATCTGGTGATTTAGCATTTCAACCGAAGGAAATAGTTCCCTACATCTAAAACAGTGGTATAGGATGTCTGAATATAATAAAATTAACTCTATTGCGCACAGCCTTAATATAGATGGTAAAAATTGAATCAATTTAAAAAAAAATGTTAAGTGGCCATAAGCTTTTAGACTTAAAGCGAACATCTAGAATTTATAATGTTATTGCTCATGATAACTTAAGATTACTAACAACAACTAATCATAATCACTACTCTAGTATTAAATTCATGGCACTAAATAATAATAATATATGGGACACATACACACATGGTTGTCCGTCCCCAAGGTTACTTAAAACTTGTATTATGGTAGACAGACAACTGGTGAATATATACTTATATATTTTTTAAGTACATACTTAAATACAAATATACACCCAGACTCTAAGACCAACAAATTTATTTATAGAAAATGTTGGCCCCCGGCGGTAATCGAACCCGCGACTCGCGGAGCTGAAGGCAGGGTCAAATTCAAATTCAAAATATCCTTTATTCAAATAAACTTGTAAACAAGTGCTTTTGAATCGTCAACTCTACTGCTGGTTCGGAAAGCTGTTCCTACCGAGAAGAGCCAGCAAGAAACTCGGCGGTTGCTCTTTTAAAAATATAATTCTTAATATTATTTACATTAAGTCGTTACTGTTTTGTACAGGTTCAAAGAGACCTATATCCACACATTCTTATCTTCTAAATAATCTTCAAGAGTATACCTACACCTCGGTAAGAAATGAGGGCGTTACTATTCTATTCATCCGGATACCACACGGCGTAGATTTATTTTGTTAACATAAAAGTTTTATTCCACATAGGTTTTTACACTAACATTCATAATCTAATGAATGAAAAAGTAGTTTTATTGGCATAACTATAGTTGTAGGATATATGATATGGCAGACTTTTTTCTAGATATTGATTGATACATTCTATAATACTGTAGAACATTTTTTTGGTCTATCATCAATATTTCCACAGTGCACACAATCACATTTTTTATTACTAATTTTTTATACATTAAATATTTACTATGGATCCCTATTTTTTGAAGCCTATGTTATTCAGTAAATGTAGCTTTCTAATGATGTAAGAATTTTTTAAATCGGTCCAGTATTTTTGATGGGAAACCATTAGAAACATACATACAAATTTTTCCTTTTTATAACATTAGTATAGACTACAACTAATATACCTTAACACTTAACCAAGCGTGGCCCAAACTGTATGGTTTCTTCCACGATCGAACAACTCTAACTTAGATAACTATGCAGATCAATAAACAAACAAATAAATCACTACGCTTTAAAATATATAGGAGGAGAAACTGGAAGGTCTGACCGGTCAGCCAAGTGTTAAATAAAGTTATTTAGAACTAACTAAATGTAGGATGAAAAACTATTTAATTAATAACTATTTAAAAAATTATTTAATAGATTAAATAGTTGAATTCACATAAACTTTTTCTTTTTCTCTATATAATCCATACTCTCTTTCTTCTTCAATTCTTGTCTTTTTCCTTCTATTACTCAAAAGTTGACTGGAAGAGATCCCTTTTAGAGATATCTCCACCTTTATATATGTGCTTTTTTTAATTTTTCTTTCTCTTTTCTAAATATATAAAAATATAAAATATCTTTCCTCCTGCCCTTATCCCACTCTAAGTGGGGTCGGCACAACATGTTACAAACATGTTGTCACATGATTTGGCTACGTATTTTACGACCGGCCGCCTGCCTGACGTCAACTTACCTAAGTCGTATTTTACAACTCCTCGGTAAGCAAGAGGGTGGTCTATTTTACTCAACCGGATACCACACGGTGGGTCAACTTACCTTAGTCGCCTTTTACGACACCTCGGTAAGAAATGAGGGTGGTCTATTCTACTCAGCCGGATACCACACGGCGGGTCGACTTTCCTTAGTCGCCTCTTACGACACCTCGGTAAGAAAATGAGGGTGGTACTATTCTATTCAGCCGGATACCAATAAAAATATAAAATATATAAAAAATAAAACTGATGTAATACCAGTTTACAGAAAATTAATTACTTTTTTAAATACATATTTACGTATCACAAATGTATATGAAACTTAGCTGTGATAAATGTATTTTAAATGCTATTCTTTATGTTTCAAAAGACTATTTTCCTTATAGTACTTTCCTTAGTCATTTTATTAAATTGACTAATTTATCTAAGACTGCGTCAAGACTTATATTTATTCATTAGACTCTTATGATTTATAAAATGAAGTGAATATAAATGATTAATTATGAGAGAGTAAAACAACTAAAAAGCCAGTCACATGATCACTCGCATAAATTTCGTAAGAATATCGTTTTTACGAATGTTGATAGTCTTTATTGCAATAGCAACAGGATTCATTTTCAAAAGTTCCATTTTATAGCAATTCTTTATAGAGCTAAAACTTAATATGTAATGTACAAAAACACGAAACGTACCTTGCATTCCGGAGAATATGACTGCGTCCCCTGTAAATGATTACAATTTCAATTTAACATTCACTGTAAAACACCGTTCTTTCTACATACAAGTCATTATTGAGTGTCGTTTGTTTTAGTTTTGGATTAAGCGTTATCTTTTATTATTTCACAATGAAACTTTAAATTCTAAACAGGAGATACGACTATATGTTAAAAAGTAAACAAAAAAGATAAAAATGTACAATACAGTGAAAATGACGAAGTATAAGCAATGATGAAATGTCAATTGTAGTTGACGTCTAAATAAAAAAAAAATAAGTGTTGCCAGTTTAAAACTTATAAACGTACTATTATTCAGAAACAAAAATTATACATGCAAAATTCTAAGTTATCTCCTTCGTATTTAAATCTCATCAATTCTCCTTATTAATATTTTTTAAATCTATGTTAGCAATAAATTTATGTAAAAAGAAAACTTAAGCAGGCGCAAATGAGTTATTCAATAAAAACTTATATGCCTAATTGATAGTTACTAATAATAAGTTACAGGAGACCGCAAATAAGTATTAATTAAGTAAGCATAGTTTTAACGTATGACAGGATTTTGACTACAGAAAAGGCACTAAACTACAAAATATGACCAAGATATGCATCGACGCAGAAGTCCTCGAAATCTATCGTAATAATCATAATAAGACTACATTCAATAAAATAAAAGCATTAGTTAAGCAATCGGCGCTACGGACTAGAAGTAAGGAATAACGTTTTTCCAAACCATAATATTACATGTTACATAAAATTTTAATGACTATACATATTACAACACCTAACAGAGGTTTTTTGAAGTGACGCCAATTATTTTTACAAATGGCGTAAAATCCGTAAGACTACTAGTCTCCTTCGAGTCAAATGAGTAATATTAATGATGTCTAGAATACGGCATGAGATATGTTGTCTTTTAGAATCAAGTATATTCCGACATCGATAATATTATGAATTGGTAAACTACTTCAAATTATAAACAGTATTAGTTGAAGTTTCAATCAATTTAACTCTCTGTCCTTGAGAGAGCTATAGGAAAATTTAACTATTTATAATAATGTTTTGAAGCAGCATCCGTCTAGTTTCTTGCTCGCACTTCTCGGTATGAACAATTTTATGATCCAGTAGCAGATTTGATATTTATAAGCTCTTTTAAACAAGAATATTTTAATTAACAATATTTTTAAATATAAACTTGATTCATAAATATACACATAACGAAAATTGATAGTAAAATAAATGCAAAGCATAAACTATCTGTTTTTTCCAAAAATAGTTGTATAAGGTATATATAATAAAAGATATGAAAATAATTGTAAAAATAAATCTTTCTTTTCATTAGGATAATACATTTGAATGTTATTTACCATTAATAAAGGAACAAAAATATGATTGATGCGGCGATAAGAAATATTAAAGACTACCCAATCTACAGATTAAAACGGTAATATAGTCTTTTGATAACCATAAAAATGGTTAGTGGTTTAACTTTATAAGCTAGACATATGCTGTCGCGGACTTTTCTTTAGAACTTTTAGAGGGGAACATTTTTGCAATACATGATTTTTGAATAACTATAACCGTTTACTCTAGCGCACGCTCGGAAATCTTTCAATTTTGCCGTTTCGTACTATTTTTTATTGTTGCTTCTTTCCTATTCATCTTAGTGTGATGCTATATAGCCTATAGACTTCCTCCATAAATGGACTACCTTACACTCAAATATTTTTTTCAAATCGGTCTAGCAGTTCCTAAGATTAGCGCGTTCAAACAAACAAACTCGCCAGCTTTATATATTAGTATAGATTATGAGGCTTGAAAATTTCAAGTAATGTGGTTCGGCCCTTATACTACTTAAGTAAAGCAACGTTATCTAGAATCAATTATGTGCGTACGTAGAATATAATTCTAGATAACCGTGCCATATATTATAGAACTTAGCAAAACCTATTATCACATCACGAGACACATCTTTACCCACAATAGCCATGGTCCACTAGCGGCTTCGTGTCCTCAGCTTCGTTAACCGATTCCTCAATCGTATCCATCCCTTCAATAAAGCGAACGACCACTGAGCACCAAATTATTCGCGTGACTGAATATGGACGGAATTATAATAATCTTATCATGTTAGATATGAAAATTTTTGATTTCTAACTTCATCGAAGGAACAGACTGCTTATCCAAAACACATATAGTCACGTGTTAAAGACTATTTTGTGTAAGCGATATACATTTCTGGGCAAAGGTATTCAAATAACGATAAAGAGATTTGGACCCAATACCGACCAACGCTGTGCCAATATCAATTTGAGAAAATATGGATATTTATTTCTTGTCATAAGAGCCAAATGAATCGATACTAGCAATTGTATCATGTTTTCAACATTTTGTTAATCTGATTATCTATTCTAATATATAAAGCTCAAAAGTTTGTTTGTTTGAACGCGCTAATTTCAAGAACTACTGGACCGACTTGAAAAAATATTTCAATGTAAAATAGTCCATTTATCGAGGAAAGCTATAGGCTACATAACATCACGCTAAGATGAATAGGAGAGGAGCAACAATAAAAAATAGTACGAAAACGGTAAAGTTTTAGCTTTCCTGCGTGCGTTGAGTAAACGGAGAAGTTATTCAAAAATCATGTATTACAAATTGTTCCCCACTAGAAGTTCTAAATAAAAGTCCGCGATAGCATATATCTTAAAGCTTTTAAGGTTAACCCACATTACCATTTCTTATAGTTATCAAAATACTACGAGTATATTACAGTATTAGTCATTTCACGCGGGCAGAGCCACTGTCGATATCTAGTATATTATATTTATGGATTTTTGGAAGGGCTTATGCGTCGTAAAGTACTTTTGAGGGTACGTGTCGCATGGAATAGAGCTTAGAAGCTCTACTAGTGTCGGGGAACCTCGACCTTTGAATGCTAATTAAAAGGATCGCTCCTTTTAATTAGCATAAACGTAAACGGAGTGCTGGTGGTATGATTGACAAAAGTTATTCATTATATATTTGGAATAAAATTTAGGATAGTTTGATTTAAATTTAACGCACTTATCTAACTTTAGACTTCAATATTTTGAAAGTGACCTAACTCTATTTTTCAACTTTTAACGGTTATCATGGTTACATGTACAATTTCATGTTATATATCAGTAGGAAATTTCAGGTTGCTTATATTCAGAGCAAATACAATAAATTTTACATACATAAGTTTTCGGAGTTAATTAAATAACTGAGCCGTGTAGTTTGAAAATGGCCCAACTCCATTTATACCTCTTACATCAAGATATTTACTATTTGTTTTATTATTTACTATCCTAATTCGGATTATTATTTTGATGTCTCGTTCGACTTGCAAAAAGCATTACCGTATCCCAAGCTGATTACCTCAGTAGCATATTACAAACGCAATATGTATATTCTCAATTTCGGTATACACAATTTTCATAACGATAATGTTTACATGTAAAAAGTGTCGGAAGGGTAATAATTTTATTATAAATTAAATGAGACAGGAAGATTTTGGATGAACAAAATTATTAGATTCGCATAAATTTTGTTTCAGAAGTGTTTTCAACATATATAAAACAAATGCAGTATTGTTTTTTTTTTATTTGTAACATCTTAAATTACGGTGGACTTGGGCACCTTCAAATTTTATAATAAATCTGGCTGTTAATTTTGAAAGTGGCTCAACTCCATTCTTGATAAGAAAACGCACGTTATTTACATAATAATTGCCACTATATAAATAGGAACTTTAAATTTAACATCCTTAGATACGCTTAAGCAGTATAAATCATTAAGTATCATATACGTATATTTTTAAATTCATTGAAACGCAAAACTTTAAATATCTCAATTTAAAGATAAATGGAGTAAGGTCACTTTCAAAATAAGCGGCTCATTTATAGTTTGGGTAAGGGTATATATATTGATGTCGCATAGAATCAAATGGCCTTTCACCCATCGATATGTTGAACATTTTCGATATCTACTCGTATATTTGAATTCTTACAAACTGTTTTGTTCAAGGTCATAGATAATAGAAATTTGATACTGAACACTAGGTATAGGCATGCGGGGAAAATTTTAAATTCGCCGAATATTTTTAACTAGCAATCGCCAGCGGCTCCGTCTCCGTGGAAAGATTAGAACTGTAATATAGTCTTTTAATAACCATACAAGAGGTTAAAGTGGGTTAACCTTAAAAGCTAGACATATGCTGTCGCGGACTTTTATTTAGAACTTTACCTACTTATTTTTAGACGGGAACAATTTTGTGATACATGATTTTTGAATAACTATAACCGTTTACTCTAGCGCTCGGGAATCTTTCAATTATGCCGTTTCGTACTTATTTTTTATTGCTGCTTCTCTCCTAAGATTTAGCGTGATGATATATAGCCTATAGCCTTCCTCGGTAAATGGACTATCTTACACTGAAATAATTTTTCAAATCGGTTCAGTAACTCCTGAGATTAGCGCGTTCAAACAATCAAACAAACAAACTCTTCAGCTTCATATATTAGTATAGATAACAGTGCAACAGATATTTTCGAAGTGTTCCATATCGAAATCGCCATACTCAATCTCTGAGTATTACACAATACACGAGAACAATAGTCTATTTCAAATTTTACACGAAGTTTTTTAGTGCAAATATAAATACCATAATATGAAAACTTGTAATGAAAAAGTATCTCTTTCTCTTTCTCCCTCTCTCTCGCGTTTTCCCTTTTTCTCTTTCTTCTACTTTCTCTCTCTGCATACGTGCGCGCACGCGTGTGTTGTATGTGATTGTGTGTGTGTGTAGTCCGTTTGTATTCAGGCTTAAATTTGTGTGTTTAACTAGTTTGTTTAATGTTAGATACGCCCGAATCACAGTGCACTGATTTTTACGCTGATAATAAAACAGATCTTCTATGTACTCGTTTTATCGCGTAGTTCGAACAGCACAACGAGCGTTTGTTGCAAAGCAGTTTATCATTAACTACCGGAAACTGAGGGTGAAACACTGACTACATCACACTGAATGCTTAACATAAATAGCTAAATAACATTAGATATATTGCACATATCATAAACTAATATAATGATTAAAACTCCTTTAAAAAATATGATATTAAGCTCATTCTATTGCGTTATCGGGGCCTTAAATATTAACAATATATCTGTATCATGAGAATACAAATGTCTTCTCATATTCTGATAATATAAAATTTGTTTATTTTTCTCGTCATTTTTTCCCTTTGCTTACTGCGATAGCAATATTACGTTTGATAGCAAAAAAAAATCGTTTCTACATTATACTATATTTTTTTATGCCCAAAAACGATAGAACGATTTTTTTTAATAAAATCTAGCTAGATCAATTTTTCTCTCCAAAAACCCCCTACATACTGAGTTTCAGGAAAATCGTTGTCCTTTCCGAAAGTCAGAAAATATATTTATTTATATATATAAAATATATTAAATATTAAAGATGAAAGAAAAATAAAGCACAACAAATACTAAAGATTAAGGTCAGAAGAATAATTGTAAAGTCCCAAATTATTCATAACAAACGACAAACAGTATTATTTTTGTAATTACACTAAAGCAAATACACGTGATATCGAAAGCTTTTATTACTACAATAATTAAAAAATATTGGGTCACTAACGCGTTCCCTGAAGCCCTTACCGGTGGAAGAACCGAAGTACTGGGCGATGTATGCTTAAAAATAAAATGAAAGTTACTCAACAATTCTATTTAAATACCATATATAACAGATAATTACTATTAATATGAACAAATAACTCATTTAATTCATAGTACCTGGGTGACCGAGCCTTGCTCGGTAATTTCAAAAAAAAATAATATAAAAATAAAAAATAATAGGGCAGGTGGGCGAGCCTCACCTGACCTATTATTTTTTCATCCTAGGTACTTTATTTATTCCATAGTGCACGGTTGAGTTGAAAACGAAGTAGGCTGACCCGCTATCAATCCCGCCTGGACAGTATTTTCTCTCTGTTATTTCCCTTAGCTAACAAGATTTTATATATTAAGATAGTTAAGCATATAAGCGTGTATAAATCCCACAAAGGCGGCGTGATGCAGCAGTAATCCAATACCGAAAGCCACAGAAATCAACAACCTAGACTGAGTTTGGCCGAGAAGTTGACGTTTCTCAACAGTGTTTAGTAAGGGCTTGTACACAGAACTGCGGTGCGACGTCGCATCGCAAAAACCTGCGATCTCGCACGACGCATCGCAAGAGCATACGAACTGACTCGCATCGCGTATTACTACGATATTACGTCACACTTGTTAACCATATTACGTTTAGTTCGCTCTGAGACTGCGCGTGAGCAAGGCGTGTACTTTAATGCAAAAAAAAGGAACAGTTTGACAAAAGCTGTTCCAAAGATATGCTCGTTATAAACTACTCAAAAATATTTTTTTCGTCGGTTTTCGAAGCTTCATATTTTAGGTGGAAATAGTTCCCATCGGAATTCATAACAGTAATAAATGGAGGAACCCAAAATCTTCTTTGTTTCTTTTTCCTGTATCTCCTAAGCAATAACAAAAGTGCACACTGGTTTTTATGATACGACCTAGTTTTCAATTTATAATACGTTTAGTACGGTTGACGTTCGTCGAAGGACTGGTTTCCCTGGTAGACGTCTTGCCGCACGAAATCGCATCGCAGCAATTTGTGTCGTAACTTCCTGCGTTGCGAATTCGCATCGCGTCGTATCGCAGTGTTATGTTCATGCCCTAATATGTGAACGACACAAAAAAGGAAAAAAATGACATTACTCACAATTGTCGCTGGCGTTGCTAGTTCTCCCGCTGTGCTCGTAGAGTTGAAAAGTGCCGTGGCTTGTGGGGGTGGAGTCAGCCGCTCGGTGCGGCCCAGGTGTGATATCTACCATGTCATCTTCCGTTGATGTGTGACCGCCACGGCCATTACTTGTATTTGAACCCTGCGATTATATACATGATTAATAAAATTAATAACCTATTATTTGCCACGGCAGGGAGAACACCTCGGATCTCATTGAATCAATACGTTTAGATATGGATTGCACTCCTAGAGTCTAAGATTTCCTAATGTTTAGGCACAATATTTTTCTCTAACGTAAATATAATGAAGATCATCGTTAGAAGCATCATGTAAACATCATTTGACCACATAACAGCAAGTACCTGGTTGACCGAGCCTTGCTCGGTAATTTTTTAACGAAATAAAAAAACCTCATAAAAAAAGAAAAAAGTAATTGAGTAGGTGGGGTTCGATACTAGGTATTTTCATTTCTTAAATCACCCGTTCCCCGAAAAAGCTACGCTGACAGTTTTCGACAAAAATAGTATTTTATATATTCAATGTAAATTTTTGTATTTTTTTATGCATAAAAAAAAACTTAGTGCATGCTGAATTTTATGAAAATCTAATTAGGTAATAATCACATATTCTAGTCGCACCATACTCGGTATATAAATAAACGGAAAACATTACGGAAGCAAAACACACAAAATTCGACTCCAAAGCATCTAAAACAATATATGTACGTAATATTAATTAATGCATTAGTTAATGAAACATACACAAACATATGCTTAATGCATTAGTTAATGAAACATACACAAACATATGCTTAATGCATTAGTTAATGAAACATACACAAACATATGCTTAATGCATTAGTTAATGAAACATACACAAACATATGCTTAATGCATTAGTTAATGAAACATACACAAACATATGCTTAATGCATTAGTTAATGAAACATACACAAACATATGCTTAATGCATTAGTTAATGAAACATACACGGTAAACAAATTACTAAATGTAGCTAATTTCGGAATCTATCAAAGAGCTTGCAATTAGGCTTTATTCAGTGAAACAAAAGGGACGTAAATAGCAGATTTCAATTCACTGCAAAACTACAAATTACGTCATATCCAAACGTCGGATTAAAACACAAACTTTCAGTTTGAAGTGATACCTGAAATTTACTGAACAAAACTCTCCAACATTAAAACTTGACCTTGAGAGCTTCAGGTATCCTCTCATGCAGAGTTATTAATTCCAATCTAAATTAGATTGGAAAATAACTTTGAAATAAATACTGCGGAGTATATACTATATTGTTGTACCATACGGAGTATATACTGAGTTCAGCGGATTTTGGAAATAACTTTAGCTCATGCAAAGTAATGAATGATTTCTTCGGCTTAGTATTTGAAATATCAAAAATTACTATTTCTTTAAGGATACAAAAATACGCTATACTGAGCCGACCGGTATGATAAGCGAATAAGCGGACGAATCATATGACCTTATTTTGCAAACTGGCACGACAAAAATAAAGCAATTGAATCTGCTTCGCTAGATTGTTTTCTATTTTTCGTTTTTTTATCTGAAGATTTTACTTTCTCAATAAACAACGGTGTATTATACAGATATACCTACATTATAATGTTGCTATTACTCATTATATCCATATGTATAAGACGAATCCTAGACATACGAGAGGTCACAAAATGCTTCTGATACCTGTGTCATTTGGGTTAGCAACTCATTCGATGGTCTCGGTATTCACATCTACAATAAAATTCCGCAATCCATACTATACCAGTCTACAGAAAGGTTTATTTTAGTATAAGAGATGTACTTATACGTTAAGCATGTTACAAAATTGAAGATTGTTTGGATGATAAAAAAGTCTGGATTTGAAAATCCTTTAAGCTTCATACAGGACTGCGGTTTAATAATGTAAGATTGAAAATATTTAAAAGATGGACCTACGAGTTTCTTTCTGGTTCTTCTCAGTAAGAGCAACATTCCGAACCAGTTGTAGCTTCATTAATCATATTGATCCTTGACGATTCAAAAGTGCTTGATAGAGTTTATTTGAATCAAGATTATTTTGATTTGATTTGATTTTTCATTGACTTTCCAAATCCATACTAATAATTGAATTACCACAGTGTTAGTTTGTCTTTTGTGCCCGTGTGAACGGATTAACGGATTGATATAATTTTATATGTCAACTGGCAGACCCAGATAAGCTGTTTTCGATTTCCCTAGCCTAGCGTTAGTTTTTATTTAGTTAAACTTTTAAGACATTAATTTAATTATATTATTATCATACTATTAAGTATATAAATTAATAATTACTAATACTGTATCCATATAACAGCTATTTAATTACCGCATTGTACGTGCCAATGAAATAAATTTAGAATGCCATATTGAGCTATACAGTACGCGGCCTTTCGGTATACGAATGAGCTATATCACCATGTATTGCTTTTTATATATTATACAGATTAGACAGTGTTTTTAATAAAGGTTATACGCTTGATTTTCTAAATTTTCAACTATTAGCAACATAGTTCAAGTAATTTACACAAAACTTTAACAAATTATACACTTAAAACTTTGTTATGAATCACCTAGTCTATAGGAGAAAATTGCATGAAAATCCTTTCAGTAGTTTTGAGTTTAGCTCGAACAGACGCAGCGGGGGTTTTTGTTAATAACACGTATTGATAGTTAAACGGTTTGATAGTGACAGGCTAAATTTTAATTCGATACCATAGTCCACTCACCATTGCGTGAAGACAACGACATGTATCGTAGATCAATTAATCGCCAACCAGCTGATTCATAAGGAAAGGATCGTCAGGTTTTGCAAGTCACTAAGGCTCAGATAGGCGGGCACCTGGAACGCATGGACGATGCTAGAGCAGTAAAAACCCTTCCGAGTGGACTCCGTAGCAGAAGAGACCCAGAGGCAGACCCAGAAGGCGATGTATGGGAATCAAGGAAGACCTCCGATGTATGGGCAGACTAACATATTGAAGACGGCAGGCAAGGGACAGAGCGAAGTGGAAAAGGCTCGTTGAGAAGGCCGAGACCCATAAAGGGCTTGTAGTAACACAGAAAGTAAGAAGTAAATAGTTCACTCAAGCGAAGACGCAAGCAGAAGCAAAAGATAAGCACAGCAACCCAAAAAATACGGCAAAAATAGTGTTTTATATTCATTGTAAATTTTAGTAATATATACACACATACAAGATTAACTCATTTAAATATTAGAAATATAGAATAGGCATTACTTTGCGGAGATCCATAATACAAAAGTAATACTAAAATCCGCATTTAGCATTATATATATATATATATATATATATATATATATATATATATATATTCTATTTTACTTCATCCCGGATTATAGCAAATTACTTTTGAATCATTTAAGTAATTACTATGAAGCTATCTTTCAGTATTTTAATACAAAAATATATTACGTGTTTAACTACCCTCAATAATGCAATATTTGTTTTTTCTCTATTCCCAAGTGCTAAACGAGAATTATTTTAGTCTACACGTTACCTGGTATATAATATTTAATTGTGCAAAATTGCTTTAATATAGTACAGTGGATTAACCGTGAAACTGTACTGTACCAATATCGATGAAATTTGGCGAAAATTTTCATTATACACCGAATTGACATATAGGCTATAAAAATCTTGTTCTACAGGAATAGGGTGACATTGAAAAGGACCATCGACCTATCACACGACAACAGTCCACGCGAACGAAGTCGCGGATAAAAGCTAGTACTATATATTAAACTTTATATTATACCTGATTAACGGTAGTATGGGTGACCGGTATTTTTTTAGTAGATATAAAAAAAATGAAACTTGAAAAAAAAGAAACAAAAATAATTGGGCTCCATCCGGGGTATTCACTCCTTTGCAAATGATAGTCTAATTAATCTATGTTTTCAAATAATATTATAGCAGTTTTTCAGTGCCTAAAACAGGGATAAAACAACATTTTTATAAAATGAATCCTAGCTAGATCGGTTTATCACCCCCGTAACCCCCTACTAGGTATCATAAATATAGTTGGAGCCGTTTCTGAAATTCAAATCTATATGTATACTAATATATAAAGCTGAAGGGTTTGCTTGTTTGTTTGATTGTTTGAACGCGCTAATCTCAGGAACTACTGAACTGCTTTGAAAAAATTCTTTTGAGTGTAAGATAGTCCATTTATCGAGGAAGGCTATAGGTTATATAACATCACGCTAAGATGAATAGGAAAGGAGCAGCAATAAAAAATATTACGAAAGAGGCAAAATTTAAAGCTTTCCTTGCGTGTGCTGACTAAACGGTGATAGTTATTCAATAATCATGTATCACAAAATTGTTCTTCTCTAAAAGTTCTAAATAAAAGTCCACGACAGCATATGTCTAGCTTTTAAGGTTAACCCACATTAACCATTTTTATAGTTATCAAAATTAACGGTTTTAATCTATACGGTTGAAAAGACAGGCTTTTTATAGCCTATATGTTACCCCGTCGAATAAGCATGAATCGTTCCAAATTTCATTTGATATTGGTTTAGCGGATTGGCCGTGAAAACGTAAGAGACATGCAGACTTTCGCATTTATAATATTAGTAAAAATAGATGTTAAGATGTTTTAAATAATGCAAAATCGAATTTAAAAATCGATGTTTTATCACACGTTGCAAACGCAGGCTAAACCCTACGAGATTTATCAAAATGATGTACTAAGTATTTGTACACCTTGAAAAGGTCTACAGAAAAGTCCGCAATTGTATATGTCTATCTCTTATGGATAACCCACTATAGCATTTTTTGTCATTTACTTTTTACGAAAAATAATGCCTTATTTTTGAAGCAATTTTTATACAATACAGCATTAATCCTTATCCAATTAAGTTCCTTAAATAAATTGTTGATTTAATGTAGATCAATATGGCCGTTTACAGCATCTAATTGAAGTGAACATTTTCGGAGATATTACAGATTTAAAATGCCGTGAGTACGCCGCGCTTCGCCCTATAAAACTTCGACTTTAGCAGCTATGTCGCTCTTTCAAGAGTTTGTTTAGACATTCTGTAATTAATTGTAAAAATAAAATACTTAGGGAAAATGTAAAAGTAAATAAGTAAAAATGTACTATATGAATTGAGATATTCCAAAGATAGCAGGAAATCTTCTTGGTATAGGGAAAGGAAATTGTTTTTCTCCAAATTTAACGCTTGCAGGCCACGGGCAGTAATGAATAAATCAAAACTACTGGATCGATTTTAATCATTTTTTACATTGACTGACATGGGATATATATTTTATACCTGCATGGGTTCGAAACTAGTCGGGCTAACCCGATAGAATAAGACGTGAGTATAGCCGGTTCTATACATTAGCTATACCTAGTTTATAAAATCCACCCACTCATTCATGTTTCACGTTGTTAAGGTCAGACGGGAAACGCACCGTCTCAAAGCTATGTGGGTTTAAATAAGGAGCATATCCTATTCAAATACTAAAAAATTTTAGATAAATAAAGGCAGGGTGGAAATCTAGTATATTGTGAAAAGAGGTCACATTAGAGAAAATCAATGCCGGAAGGATGCACTTACCTCCTGCACCCTCTCTCTGTTCCTTCCTTAATATGAAATATTAACTACTAAGACGAATGACTTAGTTTGAAGTGAATACTAATGAAGTGCTTAGTTTTAGTAACATAAAAATACCATAGTAACAAAAAGTATATGCACTTAAAGCAAGACGTATTAAATAATGAATAATTTGGTTATATTTGATTATTTATTCATTAGAGTACCTACAATTAATTAAATATAAATGTATATTCCAATATCGTAATAAAACTCGAATTGCAACAAGTTGCAATATAACTCGTATATAAATAATAGATATATTTACTTACTTCCCGACGTCCACTTTTACACAGAAAATTAATCACAAAACTGCGTTCAACAGGTTTATTTACGATACGAGGGTTTAAATAGCGTTATTTTAATTTTGAGTTAGAAATGCACCAGACTAGAACCGCGGTTAGACGGGTGAATGAATGTCTAGAGGCAGCTAAAAATCAATAAAGTGGTATCATCTGACACAGATCGTTCACATTGCCCGAAAATATATATAATACGATATAAGTTTGAATATACTTAATACATTATCACGGATACTATGTATTATAAACTGTAAAGTATATGAAAACAGAATTCGAAAGGGTTACCGAGTTAAAGACAGTACGTTTTGCGACTGACATTCCGCATACTGGCGCGCGGTAAATGAAACACTTGTAGCTTGGTTGTAGGATGTTCAAAAATTAGCTACGCCACACGGTTTCGTTCGCGGTCAAAGAGTATGATTGTATATTATGTAAAAACGAATATGTTTACCTTTACACTAATTATAAATGAATCGAACTTTTTTTAAATTTTATTGAAACATTGGATTTTCATTAAAAAAGTGTAATAATATTGTAACGGAATTAATAATGGGCATAAGATGGGTGAGCTGCGGAGAGGCGCTATTACATTTTTTTTAATGTATAGTAGCGCGGAGGTTTTATGTTGTCAAAAAAAGAGAAAGAAATTAAAATTGATTTTGACTTATGAAAAAACGCTTCTTATTTCTATGGTATAGTAATAAAGAAAATATCGTTATTTAATAATATATGTACCTGTGCGCAAAATTTACTTTCCTTTTTAATTTTATCATTTAGTTACAATATCTCCTATGGTATTTTACGTTTTTTATCCGTCAGATAGATCAGAAAATTGATAATATTAACGATTATAAGATAAGTAAAATTATGTTAAATTTATTTCATGTGTCATTATATCATTAACATGATTTGGCTGAGTATTATACGACGTCAACTTGCCTTAGTCGCTTTTTGCGATACCACGGTAAGAAATGAGGGTAGTCTATTCCACTCAGATGGATACCACACGGCGGGTCAACTTACCTTAGTCGCTTTTTTCTACACCTCCGTTAGAAATGAGGACCATCTATTCTACTCAGCCGGACATCACACGGCATGGTATATAATACATGGAGTATGTTTATACACGAGTAACTGTTTCTATACGGATATAAGATAGATCAACCAAAATCAGTAAGTAGTACTAATGAAGAGGATTTTAAGGTTAATTTACATTTGTGAAATGCCGATAAAATACAGGTAGTGTGTATAATTTAATAGTGATAAATAGATACCACCACCAAATAGACACCAAAAAACCAATCGACTTGCGATTTTCAATTGCAAATTATATATTATTTAAATTAGTTCAACTAATAAATGGTAATTGTTTTTTTATGGTAATCGATTTGGCGATCATTTAAAAAACTGGTTGGCAATATAATTTAACGAATAATTAGTGTTGTCGCCAATAAATTTCGCTTTGTATTTTATAGCAACACTAACATGAAACAAGAGTTTCGCGCCCTTTTGGCTGAAATGTTGGCAGCACTGTGTCTTGTAGTTTCCGGTGGAGTCTTCCTATTGATAAAACGTTTCAGTGGCTTTCAGTCTTTGTTCGTCATTCAAGAGAAGTGCATCTCGGAACGGGGATTGGGGTATTCCTATTATATCTTGTTATTATATAGTGTGTGCGCTAACATTTGTAATACATTAGTAAAAATAATTCACAATAATATTTCGAATCTTGGTAATACAGAAACTATTATAGTGAGATAACATTTTAACAATCTTCCCCATTGGTAATGCGTCCATTTTCCATGGAGATAAATGCAGGTTAGACTCACCACACTTATTTCTAGCGCGCTGATTGCCAGGTTAGATATTCCAGAAATTCTGTAGAGATAAAGTATACAATCTAAAGATTTTATCCTTTAGAGAAAACTGCATCGCGTTTCATAACCGATCGACGCTCTTTGCTAAACGTAGATTACTCCCCGTCAGAGGATCTTGTACAGTAAGGATGAAGCAACTGCCGCGAACATTTTAAGGTCTGTCAACCTCGTAGGAGGGGGTCAACTAACGCTTTCCAGTGCGGGGACACCATCCGATGCCTTTAGAAATTCGCCTGATTAATGTAAATACCTATTAAGGTGAATTTATAAAAAACTTAAAGGTGCCTGAACAACATTTGAACTTACGAGATCAAGATATCGTTCACGCGATCACATCGTTTGGCCATCAATATTTAATAAGCCGGTAAGGGCTTGTACACAAAACTGCGGTGCGACGTCGCATCGCAGAGACCTGCGACTTCGTACGACGCATCGCAAAAACACACGAACTGATTCGCATCGCGTATTTCGGCGTTGTTACGTTACACTTGTTGACCTGATTATGTTTATTTTAAATTTAAAATACGTTTAGTCGAAGGAATGGTCACCCTGGGAGACGCCTTGCCGCACGAAATCGCATCGCAGCAATTCGTGTCACCAGTTTCTGCGTTGCGATTTTGCAGTGCGTAGTATCGCAGTTTTGTGTTCAAGCCCTTAGTACCAATAAAATCGTTATATCTAATAAAATCAAGCACGTGACCTGTGCAAATGATATGGGAATTGATCTATACTATTCTACATTCGTGACATCTAGGCCGCAATTTCCTCTCAATCATCAACTTCACCAGTGCAATTGACGAACGATACTTGTAACTCTTCAAGAGCGAATTATTCAATATCGGCAATCTTGTCACGTTGATTCATGTGTAGATGAAAACACGTGATCTATCTTCCTTTATCCCACACTTAAGTGGGGTCGGCACAACATGTTGTAAACATGCTCTCACATGATTTGGCTGCGTTTTTACGACCGGCCGCCTGCCTGACGTCAATTTAGCTCTGTCGTATTTTATGACACGTCGGTAAGAAAGAAGGTGATCTATTCTTCTAGAATTCTAGAGGTGTCGTAAAAGGCGACTAAGGTAAGTTGACCCACCGTGTGGTATCCCACCTTAAGTGGGGTGGGCAATATGTCTTCTTCTTCCATTTTCCTCTATCATTCGTCAACTCCACCACTCCTTTAATATTCATATCATTTTTCACACAATCCATCCATCTTCTAGCTTTGCCATTACAGCAGTTTAAAAACACTATAAAGGAGAGGCTGATACAGAAAGCCTAATATACTGTAGATGATTATTTGGACGATAAGAATGCGTGGATATAGATATTGTTCGGCCCTGTACAAGATAAAAACGATTAAATGTAACTAGTATTAAGAATTATATTTTTTAAAAAGAGCAACCGCCGAGTTTCTTACTGGCTCTTCTCGGTAGGAACAGCTTTCCGAACCAGCAGTAGACCTGACGATTCAAAAGCACTTGTTTACAAGTTTATTTGAATAAAGAATATTTTGAATTTGAATTTTCTCGGCCTCCCCCCTATAAATCCGTATCTAACAAAGTTAAACTATACAACAAAGCTATGCGCCGGATCTCACAGCTTCGTTGCTGCATTTATAGTCTGATTATATTACATTGCTCAATCGCTGTGCACATGTCAATTTTCTTATGAATAGGTCTGTTAACGCTAACTGTCCAATTGTGTTGATTCTATCAATCTGAATACCACGTGACCAGCTAGAGGGTCTTTATGTTTTGCAATCTAACAATATGAAATCGGCAGCTCGTGTTACAGAACGAGTGTCAGTTTCAAATTACTCACAGGTTATTATGAAATCACTCCATAAAACAATACGTGTTAACCATACGCTATTTAGGTAACATAAGTTTAGGTATATGTCTAATTATTTAAGTTTTCCATAGTAAGTATATATATATATAGAATGTTACTACTTCTACCTGCTCTTATCACACTCTAAGTCAGATCGGCACAAAATGTTATAAACATGTTATCACATGATTTTGTCATATTTTTTGAGGGACAGGGAGAGACTGCGCCCTAAGTAGGGACCCCTACGCCATGGTGGGCATTTCCGCCCCCACCGGGTAATTTTTTATAGAGGTTTTCTTCCTCGCAACCCAAAGGTGCCCGTTCCCATTGCTGTGCTTCCGGGCTTGACCGACAGTGGCCGAAACCATGTCCAGCTAGACTAAACGTAAGCCCAACTGAGCCCGTCGCTCATTGGAGACTCCACCCTTAACCTCCCCGGAGTCCCCAACCCGTCCAGATTGCCCTCTACTAATCAGAGGGACAACTGGATTTGCCACCCCACAGTTTTCCGTTCGCCAAGATTAAGCTTGCCCATGGTACGCCACGAGGAGGCCGACCACTTTGGCATGGCGTGTCGACTTACTTTAGTCGCCTTTTACGACACCTCTGTAAGAAATGTGAGTGGTATTCTATTCAGCTGGATACCACAGCTTAAGATAAATTGAAATACAAAAAAAAAACTAAGTATGTAGTTTGATTGTAAGAGTTTTCTTTATAATATGGGTAAGTCAGGTGCACAAATTGTAGTAACGTATGTAGCGGCTTCTTACTATCCCACTGCTGAGAATAGGCCTCTTCTCTCCGTTTTTTCGGAGAGAAGGATTGGAGCTAAGACCTACCGCGCTGCTCCAATGCGGATTGGTAGGTTACACATATCTCCAGAATTCTCTAGAGATATGCAGGTTTCCTCACGATGTTTTCCTTCACCGAAAAGCGTGTGATAAATTGCAATTATCAATTCGACACATAAGTTTTAACAGAAAAACTCATTGGTGTCTGCCCGTTTGAACCACTGACCTTCTCGAAAGAGTCGCACGGTGTTACCGCTGGGCTACCACAGCTTCAATTTTATAGTAGCTCCAAATTGTAGTAAATTTCATCAATATTGGTCAAGCGGTTTATCCGTAAAAGAGCTACAGACAGATATACTTTCGCGTTTATAATACAACTATCAATCGCGTAATCTGGCTTTTTATTGAAAGAAGAATACCGCAGGAGGATTTATTGTTCAAGTATATGTAGTATGTCTTCAAGATATTTGACTTGCACTTTTATTGCGAAACACACAGGTTATTGTAAAGTTTTAGTCTATTTTTGTTCAGTCACTACAGATTGGTGAAGGTTATCAACTTGTTTTTAATGAACTTTTAATTAAACAACATTATTTTATCGAACCACCATAACGATAATGTAGACATAATCTCATTATTACTAAATATGTACTCAATATTATTTCATATTGAATGAATCATAATTAAATTAGCCGTGTGGTATCCGGCTGAGTAGAATTGACCAATCTCATTTATTACCGAGGTTTCGTAAAAGGCGACTAAGGAAAGACCCACCGTGTGGTAGAATAGACCACCCTCTTTCTTACCGAGGAGTTGATATCAGACAGTCGCCCGGTCGTAAAATACATAGCCAAATCATGTGACAGAATGTTTATAACATGTTGTGCCGACCACACTTAGAGTGGGATAAGGGGAGGAGAATGATGAATGAATCATAATAAAATGTTAAGGTTTGTTTTATTGGAAGTATGAAAAGGCATTCAGGTATCACATTATATGGGATAAGAATACAATATAAGAAGGAATACAATATACAGCTGTACATAATTTGTCTTCAAAGATCATGGCAAAGTTATTGTCGTAGCAATTTATTAGAATTATGGTGATCACTTTTTATATCTCATGTTTTAAACATGTTGTTAAACGTTTTGGTACCTATACCTATCTAAGTATTTTACGATCGGTCACCTGTGTTTTGTCAACTTATCTTACTCGCCTTTTACGACAAGACCTTTTACGCCTTTCGGCAAGAAATGATAATGATCTTTTCTACTCAGTCGGATTACACATGGTGGGGAATATTATATACACTTAAATTCCCGAAATTGAATACATAATTTAGGCAGTTTTTTTATTGTCTTAAAACAAGAATTAATTAATATACTAGTTAAACAAAGAGATGTTATGAATATATATACGGCAATATTAGGGTATTTCTTAATAGGTCTTTTCAACCGAAGTCTATTTAAAAATACTTAAATAAAACAGAATGAAGTACTTAAAATATCAATATTATTGTTTCTTATATCTTTCAACTGCGATAAGTTTATTTCTAGCGAGATGTAAAACGCACATGCTACTTTTAGCATTTGGACCTCTATACCAAAAAATGTTCCGATGACGAAAAATGGTGTCGATTATTTCATTTCCTAACGTACGTAAGTAATAAATCCCATTATTGCCACAAATCAATTGTCTTAACTATATAAAGTAGCACTATTAAATAATTATAAGTCAATTTCATTACCTTTTTATAAACTGATTGATATGTAGCACTCATTTTAGCCACAGATGATTTCAGAGGGAAACGCTCCATTCTATTTTTCTAAAACAAAACATATATAAGTAAACACTGGCTATAAATATTAAATTATCTTTTAAAATATTAAGAAAGGTAAATAAGTTTTTGTTTAAGGTGTTGGTACCTAAATTAGAAAACACAGTATCGATAACATCCCACCACTTAGAAAGGCAAATTCGATTAAATCCAAAGGACGTTCTAAATACAAGTAATCGCCAGAAAGAGGGCTATATATAACATTATAGTGGATACCACATTTGGATGTACTAATAATGTCCTTAATTATAATATCAAAATCATTCTAGCCTTTGACTACTACTACCTATATACCATTGAACCAATAGTTAATGTAAATGCTGGTTAAATACTCTAAACATTATCGTATATAAAAGACATCTTGTATAATAGTAAAATGAAAATACAGATATTTTCATTTAATGATCACCCTATATTATTATTCTTTATATTAATAGGAAGTACAGTTTATACGGTATTTACCGTAATAATATTCATAAAAAAATTATTAGATATTTTTTATTTTAAATGTTTATGAAAATTATTCCGAATTAAGAAACGCCCCTTAAAATTAAACTGAAAGATGAAATATTGATTAACCACTATTTTTGATAAATATAATTTGTTTGATATTAATAGAAAAATCATTAACCATTAACCATACAAAATAATATAATTAAGTAGAATTAAATTAGACAATTACACTAACCTAGTTTTTCGAAGACATTTTTAAAAAATGTTGGAAGAACTGCGTGTTACTTAAACGTAAAACAAATAGCACTAGACAAAACTGAAATGTGTACGACGTAGATTACTATTTACAGTAGATCAAGTGTATTATCTATGCAGTTGATATAAAACAAGTTCAACATCCGAATAAAATATCCCCCATACACGATCCACAGCGGAGATATGACAGTATTAAGTATTTTGACAGTAACTAACATCATTAGTAATCTATGACTAACATATGGCAGATATTTGATTTATATCTGACATCACAGAGTCTAAATGAAGCTAGCATTAAGCATAAATAATGAGATTATGAAAGGAAGGTAACACTCGTATACTTCATCTTTGTCTAATCAAACATAAAAAAGAGACAGATAACACATCCTTATTGGTTTTTTGTGAGATTCACACTACATAAAAGAATACGTGTAAAAAGAAGTGTCCATATATTTATTTATTTTTGCCACAGGAATCATTTTGCGTTTTAAAAAGAAATACGGTTTATA
The DNA here is from genome assembly GCA_947086495.1 of Morpho achilles. Taxonomy (NCBI): domain Eukaryota; kingdom Metazoa; phylum Arthropoda; class Insecta; order Lepidoptera; family Nymphalidae; genus Morpho; species Morpho achilles. The sequence continues at coordinate 7,259,415 of CAMTZB010000022.1, read as the reverse complement.
GAGTCCGATGACCGTACCCTAAAGCTTTTCCACGTTTTCGCATAGTACGTGTCGGACGCATAGAAGTTTGAATTATGCCAAAGTTATCTTAAAAGTTATAAGTTAAGGTGATCAATGGATTCATTTAATGTCATATCGTCTGTACCACTCTGTATGTAAAAGTTTATTCATAAATAGCTACCACCTAGAAGAAGATAGAAACAACCATAAACTTTTTAGGGTCCCCGCTTTTATAGAGATGGTTTTTATAATTTTTTTGACCTACATTTTCTATTACTTTGGAGTTTATCAATGTGAGAACAAAAACGGTGTAATTAAATGTAAATGTTTTATTAAAACGTATGTGAATTGCATTTACCTTTTGTGAATATTATGTTTCGAAATAAAACTTCTGTAAGCTTTAACAGATATTAAAGCATACAGAAGTATTTTCGTTTACTTCTGTATTACAATGTCTAAAGCACTGCAAGCAAAAACACACAGATTAACAATGGTAGACGTGACCAACTTGAAACGGTAGGAATGGTAAAGTATTAAGTAAGTGGTACAAATGATAGACAAATGTAATTTTAAGGAATAACCACATATAGCAACATTATTTTAAAAAAATACAGGAATTGGGCAAGGTATTGAAAATTTGTCTATGGTGTTGATTTACGTATGGCAAACTGGAGCAGTTAAATGTTAGTCACGTGTATTTTTACACTCAATTATTTAATTAATAATGCGATTTTACCAGTTCGGGTCCTTTTATACAGTGCAATAAAAAGTATTCTATCATCTATTTAATTTTTTTAAATAATTAATATCTATTTATCTATGGATAGCAATAATTTGCTCTGAGCATACAATAGTACTCGAAAATTAGAGAAATTCAATTGAAAAATTCAACAATATGTCTACAATTTGAAGCACGGTGCATATCAATTGTAGACATCGTAAACTTAATATATTAGATAACATAGAATGTAAAACTCAAGCCCTTGCATTTAATTCCCTTGGGAATTAAACTTACTTAGAGGGTCTGATTAAATAAATTGATGAGATGAATTTTGTTTTTAAAGTACCTATTTGAAGTGTAAAAAACAGTAGCGTCAAATATTCTATAAAAAAGTTGTCTTAGTTTTTTTTTATTACCGGGAAAATTTTATAATTTAGCGTTCCATTATAATTTATTCAAAGTATTTCAACGAAATATGTAAAGACAGTAAATCAATTACAATTTTAATTAAAATATGGCAACCCGCTGTCTTTTCGCGAATGTAAGCAAATGTGGGTACGCGGGTAAAACTTTTTATCAAGTTTCGATTACCTACTTTTTCATTTATAACTTTAATTAATAAGTGACGTAATCATATCACATTTTTTTCTGGTTGTAAAACTTCCTGTTCCAAATTATTTTGCTCTTGATAATATTTATAGGAAATAATGAATACCCTAGGTTCTGGTTGGACTTGGAATGCTACAGTGGAACCTCCATACATGTTTTATTACTACAACATAATGACAGGTGAATTTGTTCTGAGTTTGCACGGCCATCCAGTAAGTATTATTTATTAAGATTTATTTGTAGTGAATTTCCGCTAGAATACAATCCTACACTATATTGTAGTAGATTTAATATAATATATTGTTTTAATCCGAAGATTTCAACATATGAGTATGTCTTACTAGTAGTAGAAGAGAGGTAAAAATGAAAAGTGAAAAATGACCATAAAAGCTTTATTATTTAAGGAGTAATCTGCGCGGTTCTTTGCGAAATATTTTTAAAATTTCTCTTACACTTTCTATTTTATTTGACAATTTTTCCCACATCCCCTTCGTCTAGGCCGCCACGTGGCCCGTATCTTTCTACGCCCATGACGCTAGGCATGATTATGCCGTGAAAAATGACAGTAAATTACTTACTATTATATTTCTAGCTTAACTTACTATACAAATTTATCAAGGAAGTTTGTATAAAGGATCTTAATTCTATGCTAAGTAAAGTACCTAAGTTAGTTACCTAGTAAAACATGTTTCAGTATAAAATTTTCTGGAAATGATTTACGTATGTGTTGATAACAAAACTTATAGCAGTGTTATACCAAATTTCGTATAACTAATTTGTACTACAGTGTGAAAGGTGTATGTAAATGTTAAAATGAAGTGCATGAAGTAAATAGCTCTTAAGAGAATAAAATTATGCTGTGTATTACCAACCCGTTTTATTAACAGATAATAAGATCAGAACAAATCACAATATCTATTAATCAAAATATGTAAGTATTCTATATCATACATGACTGTTTACTACTAAAATGAGTTATAGACTATTGGGTGTTATTCTATAAAATATCAAGACATAAACGTGCCTCTACATTTGATTTTTCTTTATTTTTTCAATGCAAGAGCTAGAGACTATCAAGAAATTTTTGGTAACATTTTTATAAATCTCCAATTCTCTAGTACATTACTTTAGTGTATCTATGCTGGTTTACCCGGCGTACGCGACGAAAGCTAAAAGCAGGCGAGAGTTTAGCAACTGCGCGATCTCTTCAACACTATTAACCTAAGCCTTCCGGAAAAATTGCAGACCTTACTATTTTGTGGGAAGGTGATTAAAAAAAGAAACGCGTTTTTAAGAGCTCTTACTATTTTTAATTATATTTAATTAATTTTGTTACCTAATTACACACGTGTTAAGTGTTTTCGTACATACCAGTTGAATTTCTGATCACACTATCCATAATTTGCTATATTATATTACTAGCAATCGCCAGCGGCTCCGCCCGCGTGGAAAGATTAAAACCGTAATATAGTCTTTTGATTACCATAAAGATGGTTAAAGTGGGTTAACCTTAAAAGTTAGAAATATGTTGTCGCGGGCTTTTATTTAGATCTTTTAGAGGGGAACAATTTTGTAATACATTAAAAAATCGAATAACTATTACCGTTTACTCAGCGCACGCATGGAAAGCTTTAAATATTGCCGTTTTCGTCCTATTTTTTATTGCTGCTCCTCTCCTACTCATCTTAACGTGGTGCTATATAGCCTACAGCCTTCCTCAATAAATGTACTACTTTACACTCAAATAATTTTTAAAATCGGTCCAGTAGTTCCTGATTAACACGTTCAAACATCAAACTCTTCAACTTTATATATTAGTGAAGATATTAAAGCATTGTCACTGAAAAGAATTTAGTGGCCACAATATGGACTCTATACAAAATTCAATACAAGCTTTAACAGACCACTTCAACTCCCACAATTGGCTGAATTCCAGAAAAATTGACAAAATATTCTGGCAACAAGCCCCACATGAAACATAGCAGCACAGTTTAGTTCTTTTAGAGTCTTTGTTTTGTCTGCACTTGAAAGCCTACAGCAGCAAGTAGAACTTCTCACATGGCAAGTAGGCTGTTTGCAAATGCATTGTATAAAAGAAAGTTTAACTGGTTCATGGAATCCTAGAAGAAAGGAATGAGAATCCTGCCAATATTGCACATACTTGGCTCTCTAAAAACAAGCTTCTAGATTTACAAATTGATTGCATCAGCCAAAGCCCATCATCGCAAAGGAGATAAGCCACGGGCTATATTGCTTAAGTTTCACGATCTAGAACTAAGGAACACAGTCTGGTTTTCTAAATCCTCGCTCAAAAATACTGGTGTCTTCTAAGCCTTCATGGCTGCCAGACAAAAAGTTGCAATTGACAATTTCTGGACGTGGGATGGGTCTGTAGTTGAGGTGGGCCGGATGGTTAGCACAGCTTATATTTACTACAGTGGAGGTAAATTTAGGGTTTCACTCTCTGGAAACTCGACAAGCACATGAACAACTTATTAGTTTGTAAAGTTCTTACTAATAAGATTTACTGTATTGAGCTGCATAATAAGTTGTGCAGCATCTTTGTCCCAAAAGAGTATGGCTGTTACTGGCATATAAAATTCTTTGCAGTCCCTTTTTTCGTATGGTGCATCGGGCTAAATCACCAATACCTCGAACACTATCTGCCCTGAATTAACTTTTACCAGAGTGGCCTCAACGTGAAATAAAGGCTAAGCATACTCTATTGTTGCCTACATTTCAGTGAGCGTTATAACGCTCACTGAAATGTAGGCAACAATACACTAGAGTTATTATTCCACTATGCTACTAGGTTAAGTTTTTATTTTTATTTTCAATAGTTGTTTGCATTTTATATCCTGTCTTGTATATTGTTTTTTATTTTTTATGTATGATTTTTAATGTTAATTAGTGTTATTGGTTACAGTTCTAATTAATTAAACTAAAATAAATAAATTTACAGTTAGCTAATGTACCCCAGGTGCTCGCTACTACTGCTGCTTTCCAGTTCCACTATACTATTGCTCCAAAACATTCCTGAAGGATTGAACAATAAATCTTAATTTATTTATAATAAATCTGCGCACACAAATGTATTATTGAAACTATATTTTAGCGTTGCAAAAACTTTTCTTTTATTCCAAATTGAGTTAATACTATATTGTATAAATAATAATAATATTATGAATAACGATTTATTGAACCAAAAAATAATAATTTACAATACTCTTTTTATCCTAGACCATTAAAATTTGAAATCAAAAATAGGAAAATCCATATCTTAGGGGCCAGTACCTTTACAAAACTTAATAACTCATCATTCTCTTACCCTTATCCCACTCTAAGTGGGGTCGACACAATATGTCTTCTTCTTCCATTCTCCTCTATCATTTGTCAACTCTGGTTCAACTCCTTTAACACACAATCCATCCCATCTTTTTTTTCGGCCTCCCCCTAGCCATACATCCATCCACATTTTCACATTCATATTTGAAACTCTTTTGGTCACATGATTTTCATCCCTCTTCATTACATGACTATACCAACTTAGTCTCGCAATTCTCATCTTTTCTGTATTGGATGGACTTTCTCTTCCTCTAATAACAAAACTTAATAACTATTAATATTTAACTAATTTATAAATTTATATGGTATATAAGTATATATATACTAATATGAAAACTTGATACTACAATAATAAAATTTAAATTTGTGTTACATTGTCTATGCTTGAGTGTTTATGCGTTAGTTCGTGGGTGTGTGTGTGCGCATGCATGTTTGTCAGCTGACTAAATATATTTGTGTTTCTTCAAAATTAAGGCTTATAGGCAGGTTTATCAGATATTTTTTTAACTTGTATCTGTTGAGATATAAGCTCGTTTGACATCTATTTCAATTCTTATACAGAAAATGACTTAGATAACTTTTGTCGTTGATCAAAGTTTGTGTTTCTTCTAGGCAACTGTGTAGCTGTAATAATTTATTACTAATCGACGTTACTTTAAAAGTTTGTATGTGGTATACATTAGCTATTTGTTAGTTTTGAACAAAACCTTCCTTTGTTTGCAACAAAATATCTGTGTAAACAGACATAATACCTATCCATATTCCATTTGACACTAATATTTAGGCTTGGGTAAAAAATATCGATATATCAAAATATCGATATTTTATCAGAAGATAATTGATATAAATCAGCGATATTTTTCCCCGCGATATATCGACTTTCGATATTTAGATATCAAAATCGATATATTTTTTAAAGTTCTGCTGTCTGCTTTTACGTCACATCATGTATTTGACTTTTTCCAATCTTTTTCAAATCTGATCCAATAAAGTTCTGGATAAATTGTTGTCATTTCACGCCGGTTCTCTCGGATATCGCTCTAAAATATATGGTTTGCCAAGCTTCTTCAGTGTCATCTGAAAGGGTTGCTTCAGTGGTGAATTTGACTGTACCGAATGGAAGGAGCAGATTAACAGGGTAGCACATCAAACAAAGAGTGCTCCTGATGTCAATGTTAGACAAATATTGGTATGAATGAATGAATTTTTGTTGTGTTGATGATGTTTATTTTTCTTGGCTTTTCTGTATTTTCAAATAATAAAACTGATGTCAAAACCACCAGATGTGTATTTGCTTTAAAATTTCGAATATTTTGGCAATTTTTATAGATAATCGCTTATTGCACAGACAATATCGATATATCAACATATCGATATATTTAGTCAATACTTATGGATATATTTAAAAAACATCGATGCGATATATATCGATATTTTTTCCTCATTTGCCCATCCCTACTAATATTTGCCAGAGTCTCAGAGACAAATAGCAAGTTCTTAAGTAGTCCGTGTCTTGCCATTCCTTAAATTTTAAATTTTGTTTGTCTTTAGTTTATGTAATTTTTTTTTATTGTATTAGATAAGTTAATTCATGCTTTGAGGTAAAAAGAGTCTGCTTCGAAATTTGTACCCACTTTTAAATACACTTATTACTTTATTTTTATGTAGCAATCACTTGTTTATGATTCGCACATGTACAAATGTTGAAAAATAGACACCTTGGTAATTAAGAATTAGTTCAATTATTTACTTTGTATATATACTATATAAATGCCCAGAATAGCCCAGCTCATTATCTTTACATGCTATCAAGTTTTAATAACAATAACATCCACGTGATTCTAGTGTCGGAATCATGTCTAAAACCAGGTTTTAATTTAATCTGAAATGATCGTAACGACCGTACTGGTGGAGGTGTGGCGATTTACCTCCACTCTCATATCTTGTTCTCAACAGTAACTTTATCGGAGCACAACACAGATAATCGCCCAGAATATCTATTAATTGAAATCATTTTTGGGCAAACGAGCTTCTGTTAAGAGTATTTTCCTAATCGTACGGTTGATTACTTGACGTCTTTTGAAATTCAAGATGCATGTCAAGATATGACATGCACCTAGACCTATGAACGCACTTTAATAATGGGTGACTTTAATACTTGCCTCCTTTAGGACGATCATCGTTGAACTCGTCTAAAATCAATAGTTGATGGATCATGGATCATGGATCATCATCATGGATCATGGATCATCATCAAACTCCCTCTAGTTGCAATTCACACTTTTCCCAATACTTTGCCATCTCTTCTTGATTTAATTCTTGTTTCTTCAATTGACCATGTTGAGAAGCATGGTCAATGTGTTGCTGCAGCTTTCTCTTACCACGATCTTTTGTATCTATCATACAAGCTTAAGCCACCCAAAGCTAAATCAAGGAACCTTCTCCCGCGTAACTTTGGTGCCATGAATTTAATTCAATTTCAAGAAGATGCTACTAAAATTGATTGGAACACGAAAGTTATAATGAAATTATTTTTCTATAATCCGCGATAAAGGAAATAGAAAATATATGTAATGGTATATGTAGAGTGGGCTATTCGTTTGCATATCTGATATATGCAGGATTCGTAAAAACACATGCACATCGCCATGTGTATACCTCTACCATCACCACCACCATACTTACGCACTTCACACGTTCACTATTACAAACTTAACAATTGAGGTGTAGTGGTAGATGTTAACACCCCACTTACAGTGACACCAAGAATTATATAAAAAAAACTTAGCTACTTATATATTATACAACTTAAAGCCATCAATTAGATCTTATTTTTCTTTCTAAGGATTGTTTTCAGTGTATTTCTGTGTAAAAATATCAAATAAAACTATCATTTATAATTTTTTAAGACGACTTGTTTAGTGGTACTGCATCAAATGCTCGCTTTGCAGTGGCTAAAATGACAATATAAGATGTTTTTAAACTTAACTATCGTGAGTAGTATTCATAGTTGATGTATAGAACCGGCTATACCCACGTCTTATTCTATCGGGTTAGCCCAGCGAGCTGCTGTACGCTAGGGACGTGACTTGGCGTAGAAAAAAATCGATTAATTAATAATCGATTTTCAACCCTTTAAAAGTAATCGATTTTTTTGTTACGAAATAATATAATAGATTTTTTAAAATCGTTTTCTTTCATACTATTTCAAAAGTTGTCTTTCTTAATATTAATAATTAATTACAATAAAGGTTAATTAAAGAGGACAACTATAAAGAAATAATATCAGATGCGCTATTTGTGAAATCGGATTAAAATGTGTAGTTTGGCTAAATTGGTTTCATCCAACAATGCATATCTAATCTTGAAAAACAAGCAAAAGAGTAAAAAGAAAGGGGGAAATCTAAAATAATCGTTTTTTTACAGATCGCTTCAACTAACTCTTTCTTAACTATGCTAAACGATACCTGCGAAAATATGAACAGGATGAGTTTTATTAGTATGAAGATGTTTATGAGGAATAACTCATGCAGCGATGTACTTCAAAAATTAACCTCACGGAGCATGAAGTACGACGGTCTTCGGGTTAACATAATGACTGCCAGATTGCATGAATGGTCTTGTTGTTATTTGCAGATTATGGAGCATTTCTTTCATAATGTATTTCAGGTGCGATCTGTTTATTACAATTTCATCAGCTTCAATTCAGCTTCATTCAATTACATCAAGCTGTGGTAGCCCAGCGTTATCACCGTGCGCCTCTTCCGAGAAGGTCTAGGGTTCAAACCCCGGGCAGGCACCAATGAGTTTTATAGTAAGACTTATGTGTCTAATTGATAATTGCAATTTATCACACGCTTTTCGGTGAAGGAAAACATCGTGAGGAAACCTGCATATCTCTAGAGAATTCTGGGGGTATGTGTAACCTACCAATCCGCATTGGAGCAGCGTGGTAGGTCTTAGCTCCAATCCTTCTCTCCAAAAAATACGGAGAGAAGAGGCCTATGCCCAGCAGTGGGATAGTAACAGGCCGTTACTTACTTACTGTTTATTACTCACTTTTTATATTAATTTCTACTGTATGTATGCTTGTTTGTATGTAACAGACTTATTTGAATTAATTTGACCTTCAGGGGACAAATATTAGAATAAAAAAATGACCTACAGACATTATACAAAAGGAATCATAAAATTATTTTGCTGTTATGCAGGTTTGTGCATGTGCTCTTACAAATCCTGCACGTATGAGGTATGAAAACGGATCGTCCACTCTACTACATTTATGTACATATATTTTATATTTTACTTCATCGCGGATTATGGCAAAATAATTTTATTATTACTTTTGCATGCAAAAAAAGGTTGATACAAAACTAATAATAAAATTATTTTGCTATAATCCGTGATGAAGTAAATCACAAAGCGATCAGGGGTTGCGAACCGGCGCATCCCTTCGGTTGCGGGGCGAAACGATTATTGAGTTTGTGATAGTGAACGTATGTAGTGCTTGTGTATTGTGGTAACGGTGGTGGAGGTTTGTCCATGTGTTTTTACGAATCCTGAACGTATCAGGTATAAAAACAGATTGTCCACTCTACATTTAGCATTATATATATTTTATATTTTACTTCATCGCGGATTATAGCAACATAATTTTATTATTATTTTTGTATTATGGATCTCCGCAAAGTAACGCCTAATTCTATAAATTATTTGCAGGAATTATATTTTTTTACAATCAACCCAACTATTAAGTGGGAAATTATAGTTATAAAAAACAAAAAAAAGCGTACAAACTTGAAAACACGGCTTAATAGAATAGTACCAACCTCATTTCTTGCCGAGGTGTTGTAAAAGGCGACTAAGGTAAGTCGACCCGCCGTGTGGTATCCGGCTGAGTAGAATAGACCCACCTCATTTCTTACCGAGGTGTCGTAAAAGGCAACTTAGGTAAGTTAAGCCACCGTGTGGTATCCGGTTTAGTAGAATAGACCACCCTCTTTCTTACCGCGGTGTCGTAAAATACGACAGAGGTAAGTTGACGTCAGGCAGGCGGCCGGTCGTAAAAACTCAGTCAAATCATGTGACAGCATGTTTATAACATGTTGTGCCGACCCCACTTAGAGTGGGATAAGGGCAGGAAGATGATGTGGAGCCGTTATCGTATATATGTTTATGGCGCACCCCAGTGCCCACGGATCCTATATAGTGTATTATCTATGCCAGTTCCCACGGTACATGACACAGGATCAAACTACATATATTAATATATTACTTTTTCAAAAGATCATTTGTTTTATCTACAGTCTACGGAGGGCACTAAATTTGAACCGCCATGCTGGTTCCTGCAGGGTTTGCAGCGTTTCAGACAAGTATTTTCGCACCACCGGACTGTGTCTGCGTTAACAGAGTTACTGTTGTTTATGTGCGGGAGTTGTACTCAAAACGGTGAGTAGAGTACTAAGAGATTACAGCGAATATAATGAAATAGATGGGTAGCTCGCAGTCGTTCTGTACATTTGTGTTGTGATCACTAATAGCGTTATGGTGATACTAAAACGTCAAATCAAGATCATTGGCGTACATTGATATACTTATCTTTAATATTTAAATGACTTAATCTTGTATATATATGTTATCGGTGTCGGGTAGTGCATGAGTTCCTACATATTCTGCATGTGTCAGGTATGAGAACGAATAGTACACTCTACATTTATCATTACATATATATTCTATATCGCGGATTATAGCAAAATAATATTCTCATTAGTTTTGTATTATGGACCTCCGCAAAGTAACGCCTAATTCTATAAATACTTTGTATTGTATATTTCAGGGATTGTAAGAGCAAAAATTGAGCCTTACCAATTCCTTAAGCTATTGTGCGGTGGAATCATGCTGATAGAAGAATTTCTGGTAAGTACTTTCACGTAGATATTCAGATTTCCACAACCTGTATCGCAAAGTTTTAAATTGATAATTACACTTTATTTATAAATAACATTCGGACTGTACCTACGACTTAGTTCCCGTCAACTTAAGTTTCACTAATCTTAATTATGGACTGTATTTTTTTCCAACGCCCGATATGTTTCAATGGTACCAAAATTTCACGTTGGTTTAGCGGATAGGTTGTCGAAGCGTCATGTTTTCTCTTCATAATCTGATTACAGCCGACTAAGCACGATTACGACCGTGTAGAGTGCGTACTCGGCTATACTCGCCAATCATCGTCAATGATCGCCTACAATCGTCTGCAGCCGGGGAATTGTCGGTCTTCGGACACGTAACAAGCAAGCATAGGATATGTGATTTTTCATCGGATAGGGCGATATGATAATATGTATCGTATGATAATACGGACGATCGTGTGAACACTTGCACTATAATCGTGCCGATTATAGACTACTAGGTAAACTAGTCCCGCGACTATGGTCGCGTGGACTGTTGTGGTGTGATGGCGCTTTTCAGTGTCATCCTATTCCTGTAGAATTCACAGGATTTCTATAGCCTATATGTTATTCCGGTGTATAAGAAGGAGTAATTGCGCCAAATAACATCGATATTGGTTCAGCGGCTTCGCCGTGAAAGAGTAACAAACATACATCCATACTCGCAACATTCGTATTTATAATATTAGTAGTAATTAGTATTATTCGATCAGCGATCATCATTGATGGTGAGTAGGAATACCCTACAGACTGCCAGATAGACTATCTATAGTGTTAAATTATCCTCAATTATGTATTAAAAGTTAGCCCCCTTTGCCGAAAGAAATACAGAATTTTTCCTTATTTTTTCAGCAATTTCCAGGATATAAAGACGTTTTGGGATATAGATACATGCTACAAGAATTAATTGAATCAATACGCTATCCAATTAGTGATTTTCATATACAAGCGATAGATATCGGATATTTAGGACTCAGCGGACATCGTAAGTATTTTAGTACACGTAAATATTCGGATTTATATAAGAAAGTTTGCATCGTGGGTATTTCAGGTCCTATTTACAGAAGATATTTATTATTCTAAGGGTGGCCGTGTGGTATCCGGCTAAGTAGAATAGTACCACCCTCATTTCTTACCGAGGTGTCGTAAAATACGACTAAGATAAGTTGACATCAGGCAGGCGGCCGGTCGTAAAATACGTAGCCAAATAATGTGACAACATGTTTATAACATGTTGTGCCGACCCCACTTAGAGTGGGATAAGGGCAGGAAGATGATGATGATATATGTAGGCACTTGAATATGTATTATAATTATATTATTATTAAACACGTACACTAGTCGTTAACCGCTGGATACAAGCGGCCCAAGATCTAATCGTGTGGAGTATTAAAGAGATCTATTATTATTCCTTAAAGAGATCTATTTCAAGCTGCAAACGTCCGTCGGTCGCAGATTTCTATTTGAAATTAGTAACACCGAAATCGAAATCGATTGAATTAGTATAGGATCCCGCTATAGGAGCTGGTTAATGAATAAAAGACATTTTTTATCAAAATATGTCAACACACAACTCTTGGGTAGGCAGGTATAAACAATTAAACTGATACTGGTAACTAGCTCCGGTCTTAACGAAACTAACATAGAAATAAAGATAATTTTATTACAATGACGGTGGTATAGGTTTGTCTGCAAAAAATCAGTCCTGAATGGCGGTTGTCGAATTTTAAAAAGTGAAATATTGCTGCGAGTGAATCGTGAGGAAACCTAAAAATCTGTAAAGAATGGAGAGATGGGGGCTATGTTATCTACTAATTCTCATTATAAAGGCACCGGGCGTGGACAAGTGTAATGACGATAAATGTATACATTTTAAATTCTTATTTTGAAAGTTTAACAATTAAAATTTCTTTGCCCTCCTCATTTTTTACAGCAACTGCTCGAATGATGCTAATGACTATGATTTATCAGTAAGCGGATATGGATCAATCAATGGATTGTAGAATAGCTTATCAATGGATTGTAGAATAGCTGTTAAATTAATGGAAATCGAACGCCATAACATTGAATTTTGCTCAACATAACTATTTACAATCAACAAGGATAAGATTTTATGATTGATCTTTAACATATTTCCTACAGAGGTTTCCTTTTATACGAATTAAATTTAAGTGGAAAAACAACCATTTTAAACATGTTTAAATTGTTTTTTTTTTCGTTTTCATTAGATGATTTTATTTTAGCATATACATCAAACATATTTTAGTAAGGTTAAGATTATACTTGATAAGTGTTATTTGAATATCTAAACTCATATAGCACATTTTTACTTATTTACTTTTAAATTTTACCTATGTATTTTATTTTTATTATATTGTAGTTCTGTGAAGATTTAAAAAAAAATGTAGTAAGTAAAGTAATTAAAAAAAAGTTTTAATAAAAAATAAAAAAATAAACCATTTTGTTGCTAAGTTCTATGTTCGTATTTTTGTATATTTTTTACTGATATTTTTCCAAAACTTAAGTATGGTTACTTATTTGTAGATTTTAATAAATTGTTATGAAATTACTTACTGAAGTTTTATTTATTTAAATTCTTATAATATTTGGGGACAACCTTATTTATATATCTACACTTCTATATAAAGCTGAGGAGTCTGTTTGATTGTTTGAACGCGCTAATCTCAGGAACTACTGGACCGATTTGAAAAATTATTTCAGTGTAAGATAGTCCATTTATCGAGGAAGGCTATATAACAGGGCTTCTTAAACTTTTTTATATAGCGACCCCCTTCAAGCTTAGGAAATTTTAAACGACCTCCTCCTCCATATAATGAATACGGTTAATATATATTTATATATTAACCGCAGATGTAGATGTAATATCGCACTATTTTACAATGTATATAATAGTTTTACAGTGCCACTTTTTCAAAAAATAGTTCTAATAAAACTACAATAGTATTTTGTATGATTTTTATTTGTATTTATATTTGTAAGTAGTGTGTATACTAATTTTAAAATTTTATTTATAATTGTAGTAAACTAAGCATTCATAAATTTAATAAAATCTATTTAATTAAATTTAATGGAAAGGGGTAATGAAGGAACTTAGGAGGAGAAATGTCAATATATCTTTGTAGGAAAAGTTTTTTTAAAGGACAGCTGCAGCCCCCTGGGGGTCGCAACCCACAGTTTAAGAAGCCCTGTTATATAACATAACATCACGCTAAGATGAATAGGAAAGAAGGAGCAATAAAAAATACGTAAAGGTACGAAAAGGGCAAAAAAAATTCCGAGCGTGCGCTGAGTAAACGGTAATGGTTATTCAAAAATCATGTATGACAAAATTGTTCCCCTCTAAAAGTTCTAAATAAAAGTCCGCGACAGCATATATCTAGCTTTTAAGGTTATCATAAAAATAACAAAAAACACAACAATTATATCAAGCATGGGTCTCACTCAAGGTATTAAGGTCTATCCCCGTGCGGATTCGGGGCAGGTAACTACCATAGTTATTATACTAGAGCAGGGAAGCCATAGCCTAAAGTGAGTGTCGCAACAAATAATGAGGCGGAAGATGAGTCTAGTATACTTATCTTAGTCTAACCACACATGAATAAGACCGATACTAAGTCTCGTTTCCTTTTTCTTTATTATCGACGGGCATGTTTTAAGCTTTGCTACTCTAGTAATGTAGTAACTTTATGGGTACTACTGATATCTATACTAATATAAAAAGCTTTGTTTGTTTGTTTCTTTGAACGCGCTAATCTCAGGAACTACCGGACCTAAAGATACTAAGTCTCGTTTGCTTTTACGGCCCCGCCTGCGTGGAAAGATTAAAAGCGTAATATAGTATTTTGATACCATAAAAATGGTTAGAGTGGGTTAACCTTAAAAGCTAGACATACGCTGTACTTTTATTTAGGACTTTTAGAGAAGAACAATTATGTAATACATGATTTTTAATAACTATTATCGTTTACTCAGCACACGCAAGGAAAGCTTTAAATTTTGCCGTTTTCGTAATATTTTTTATTGCTGCTCTTCTCCTATTCATTTTAGCGTAATGTTATATGGCCTAAAGCATTCCTCAATAAATGGACTTTCTTACATTGAAATAATTTTTCAAATCAGTCCAGTAGTTTTGAGACTAGTGCGTTCAAACAAACAAACCCTTCAGCTTCATATATTAGTATAGATGGACATGTTTTAAGATTTGCTACTCTAGTATGAGAACTTTATGGGTAATACTGATATAATAAATAAAAGATGCATAAATAAGTTTTATTTATTTTATTAAGACGTAAATTCTTAGTATGCTATTAAATTTACAAAGCAAATGTCTAATATTATAATTGAACTGCGTTGATATAAATATTATTATAAAATAGCATTAAAAATCACAAGCTACATTACACGCATAATGAAACACCTTAAAGTAAATCAATACTGTTGTATATATGTTTGTAGGATAAAAATTATAAAAATATGATAAAATTGAATTATTACACGTTAAATTTGGCAACAAGTCAAAATTGAAACGAACACATAGCGATATCATTAAAATACAATATAGTACAATAATAGCATAAGTAATATACAATTACAATATAATTTTAACTTGATAAAATTCTGAAGACATGTCGCATATTTGGTCATTTTTAAACAATCCTATATTTACTTTATTTTATTTAATTGCAATAATAATTAAATTCTTTCAATATATGATATAAGTAAGTATAAAAATTCATTCATTGCAAACATTGACATTGAATTTTAAATAATAATCAAACTTATATACACAAATATAGAGGTTGTTGTCTGGATAAAATACGAAACGAGTATATAAGGGGAAGTCTGAAAGTTCAATCAATCAAACGCTTCATGAACTTGAATCAACCTTTTCTGGTTTTAATGTCTTGCACAAAGAAGTCGCGGATGTGTCTATACAATAATATAAAATACGTAAAATAGCTGAAGATTTATTATATATTGTGTTATAAAAATTAAAACTTTTTCAATAATTTATTTTTAAAATAATATAGCGTGGAAATTAGTTTTAATATTAAATTAATTTTAATATAATTTCATTTATGTATAAATTATAACTTTGTGCCTAAAATACTATGCTTGAAATACTATTTATTATATAATAATGTTTCTGTTATTTAAATGATATTTACATATATTGAGTAAAAACGGAATGATTTGTTTGTACGGAGTGCGTTTTATAATATTACACCACATTTTTGTCGCCCACGATTGTTCATAAATAATTATATTATAAAAATGTAGGACTTTAATAATGAAATACAATAAAATACAATTATTTTTAATTCCTATATATTTCAAATAGAGTAAAATTTGGCAAATGTTATGTAAAATTGGAAACACGTGTTTTTCAATTTTGAATAAAAAGTGTCTGTGTCGTGTTTTTAAGAGTTTATATTTGTACGAATCCTTTTAGCCGTTGGTGTTAAAGCGGCATATACAAACAGTGACATACAAACTTTCGCAAAAACGAGTACTACAATTGATCCTCCGGTTGTATAAAGGGAATAATTCCAAAAGGCGATTTTTTGGGAAATCGAAAAAAACCGTGTAACTTCTACATTTTTTTTTTTTAGATTTTGAGTGAAGGATGATTCAAAGTTAAGTATTATTAGAGTGTTACTAACTAATAGGATGGCATATTTATTTAGTTTTTGAAATATTTTGATTGAAAGTGCTTGGAAATTGCTGTATTAGTTTGTACGAAATAAATCCAGGAGTTTTCCTCGATTTATTTCGTACAAATATTTGATTATATTTATATTTATATATTATGTAAATATAATTATATTTATATTATATATATTATAGTATAATAATTTCCTTCTTATAGCTGATGAAATTTTTGACCACGGTTAACTAAGTGAATGGTGTGGTTTTTACTTCTCTTTTGTGACGATGCGTTTACTACTAAAATGGCGTTAGAGCTAGTCATTTTTCGAAATTTGGCGTTTTTTCTTTATTAGCAACCCCTTTAGTATTTTGGGGAAGTCCGCACGTTATTTAGATTAGTTCAGAGTTGTTTAATCGTTCCCACGGATACATCTTTGAATTCGAGTCAGACTACGCCTGCGCGGAGGCGTTGATACGAGTCTTTAGTCTCATTTTGTATAACGTTTCGGTTAACGGTACTGCTGTTTGAAATTAGTCACTGTTTTATGTTTGTAGTGTTATAGTTTTGTTTTAGTCCTCACATAGTATACGAAGTTCTGCCCAAGCTATTTCTTTTATTTCGGGAAACCGAACCCATTTATTTTGTCACCCACCTTAACCTGTGTTGTGTATTTATCCAACAATATTTGTACTCTAATGGAAATGATAAATATCTTAGATTTACAAGGTTTTTGTACCTTAGATGTTTTCGTCAGTCTATGACTACTGCTGGGGTTCATGATGAAGGTCATGATGAAGTATAAGTTCAATACCAGTAATTAGCATAGTTGTTGTAGGTTCTCTTGTCAGTTGCGGGCCCCGTATTTTTCTGTCGGACTGTAGCTGTCCACCGGTTTGTAGGTCTGGACTGGAGCTTCAATAACACATTGGAGATTACCCCAATCCCCCACCCAATACCCATCGTGATTGGTATTAGCTCGCCACCGTGATACTTCATACAACTGACAGTTCAATTCTATGAAAGAGTGGTGTACGATTCTGAATGGATTACCACGGTTCTTTGCAGTTCATCTTTCGCTTTGGTTCAGCTACAACAGCGGGAAATGTGAGTCGTTGTTGTGATGCAAGGCGGCAGATAGGGCTGCGTAGAGGGCGTGCGACCTCCCTGGAGGCGTCAGGAGGGACAGCACTCGGGCTTCGCTGGCGTTATAGCCCTCCGCCCCCGTGTAACGAGCCACCCGTGCCATAGCTGCGGCGTTCACCTGTTTACATAAACAATTTACGGAACATTTTACGGGAAGAGTTACTCTGCGGAATTCCATAGAACCAAATCTATACTATCTATATACTGAGTTGCAGGTTCAAACCCGGGCAGACATCAATGAGTTTTTCTAATAAAAACGTATGTGTCTAATTGATAATTGTGTCCTGCGGCGATGTTTTCCTGAGCGTGTAATAAAATTCAATTATCGGTTATAATTGCACGTAAGTTTTTACAGAAAAAATCATTGGTGTCTGCACGGGTTGGAACCCGTGACCTTTTCGAGAGAGTCGCGCGGTGTTACCGGTGGGCTACCACAGCTTACACAGCTTTAAATACATACTAAAATACAAATATACACCCAGGCTCAAAGAACCAATCTTGTTTATAGAAAATGTTGGCCCTCAGCGGGAATTAAACCCACGACCTGCGGGGCTGAAGGCAGGGTCACTTACACACTACGCCAACGGGCCAGGATTGGAGTTCCAATAAAAACTGACAAGTTATAGATAACCCATAAACTCAGATATGTAGATTTTTTTACGATTTTTCCTTTCACCGTAAGGCAGATTAGGTTTCGTAAATATCAATAAAGGACATTCGTTTTATAGAAAATTAGAACTAGGTTCTTAGAACTTAAAGTAGCGGCCTGTTGCTATCCCGCTGCTGGGCATAGGCTCCCTCTCTCCGTTATTGGAGAAAAGGGGTTGGAGCTAAGACCTACCACGCTGCTCCAATGCGGATTGGTAGATTACACATATCCCCAGAATTCTCTAGAGATATGCAGGTTTCCTCACGATGTTTTCCTTCATCGAATAGCGTGTGATAAATTGCAATTATCAATTAGATACATAAGTTTTTAACAGAAAAGCTCATTGGTGTCCGCCCGGGTTTAAAGCCGTGAGCTCCTCGAAAGAGTCGCACGGTGTTACCATTGGGCAATCACCGATTTTGATCTTAGAACTAGCTTAACTATAATTAGGCAAGAATAAAGATTTTTTTCTTTTTTACCTGAAATTCGTTGTCCTCGTCAACAGCGGTTCGCGACTCAGATGTCTTGGTGGTTCGCTTTTGTGCTACGTGCACCTGAGAAATATAAAAATAAAATAAAATATATATATATAAAGCTCATAAATAAAACAATATTATACTTCAACGTTATTTTGTAAGTACACGCCGTGTGGTATCCGGCTGAATAGAATGGTACCAAACTCTTTTCTTACCGAGGTGTCGTAAAAGGCGACTAAGGTAAGTTGACTCACCGCGTGGTACACGGTTTAGTACAATAGATCACCCTCTCTCTTACTGAGGAGTCGTAAAATACGACTATGGTAAGTTGACGTCAGGCAGGCGGCCGGTCGTTAAAACGCAGCCAAATCATGTGACAGCATGTTTATAACATGTTGTGCCGACCCCACTTAGAATGGGATAAAGTGGGATGATGTTATTTTGTAATTACATAGCTACATTTTGGATTAAATTTGGGTTGAATGGATATAATAACATACATTTATAAATATAATAAATTACTACAAATGTTTATATATTTATTTCTTTTTATACTTTGAGTAACAGAAGGAAAAGGACAAGAAGTGAAGCAGAAAGAGGGTACGGTTAATATATAGAGAAAAAAATCATATAAATTTGATGTAATAATTTACTTCTTTTACAAAAATAGTACCTGGGTGACCAAGGCTAACTCGGTAATTTTTTTAAAGTAAAAAAAATATTTTAAAAAATTAAACAAAAAGTAACAAGTGTGATGACTTGTGGGATTCGATTCCAGGTTTAGAACATTTTCGTTCCGCCCGTTACCCGCTGAGTAAATGGTAAAAGCTATTATTAAATTCATGTATTACTAAATAGTTCCCCTCAAGTTCAGTTCAAGTTCTAAATAAAAGTTCGCGACAGCATATGTCTAGCTTTTAAGGTTAACCCACTATAATTTTTATGGCTATCAAAAGACTATATTACGGTTTTAATCTTGCCGCTGTGCTGTGAGCCGCTGGTGAATGCTAGTACACTTATATGCCGCCGTGTGGTATCCATTTAAGTAGACAACCCTCTTTCTTAGCGGTGCCGCAAAAACCGACTAAGGTAAGGTGACGTCAGGCAAGCGGCCAGTCGTAATATACTACACAACATAACATTTGTATAACATCTTTTGTCGAACCCACTTAGAGTGGGATATGGGCAGGAGAATGGAATGGGGAGTATACCTCTATGATTTGACCCTGATAAGGGCCCAGGCTGCACGATTTCAAATCAATCATCTCAATAATGCGCTCGGATTCTGGATCTGCCACCACGAGGAACTGGAATTGAAAATATTCATAACAAGCTGTACCCGCGACTTCGCTCGCGTCTAATTAAATGTTACAATATTCTGTAATAATGAACATTGTAATTCTGTAATAGTTACAATAATCTGTAATAATGTATTATGGAAGTATGCGTTTCATTCTGTTTTCAAGATTTTTCTGTTCTATTCTTCGGTCCGTATTACATCAACGAATATAACATCACCTCCAAATTCCTTCAGCGGGTTAGCGATAACAGTATCACAGTGCATGTAGCGGCCTGTTACTATCCCACTGCAGAAGCATTGGAGCTAAGACCTACCATTCTGCTCCAATGCGGATTGGTAGGTTACACACATCCCCAGAACTCTAGAGATATGCAGGTTTCCTCACGATGTTTTCCTTCATCATCATAGAAAAACAGAAAAACTCATTGGTGTCTGCCCGGGTTTGAAACCGTGACCTCCTCGAAAGAGTCGCACAGTGTTACTGCTGGGCTACCATAGATTTTCATAATGCATGAGTTTTTACAAATTCTGCAATGAGAACGAACAGTACACTCTACATTTAGCATTACATATATTTTCTTTTATCGTGGATTATAGCAAAATAATATTCTCATTAGTTTTTTATAATAGACCTCTGCAAAGTAACGCCTAACTCTATAAATTAATAAAGGGGGGACATGACACTAAGTAGTAACCTTGTGTGTAACGAGAAGGTGCAACGGTGCGTCATTCAGAAGTGCATCGAAGCCCGCAAGCGCTGTCAACTCCGCTAGCCGGAAGCTCCAGCGCACGCAGTCGCGTCCCCACCCGCCACGCACGCCCCGATCGACATTGCGTGCACTACTCGCACGCGGCTGTAACATTATACAAAAGGAATCATAAAATTATTTTGCTATTATGCAGGTTTGTGCATGTGCTCTTACTAATCCTGCACGTATGAGGTATGAAAACGGATCGTCCACTCTACTACATTTATGTACATATATTTTATATTTTACTTCATCGCGGATTATAGCAAAATAATTTTATTATTACTTTTGCATGCAAAAAAAGGTTGATACAAAACTAATAATAAAATTATTTTGCTATAATCCGTGATGAAGTAAATCACAAAGTAATATAATATATATATATATATATATATATATATATATATATATATATATATATATATATATATATATATATATATATATATATATATAATGTTACTACTTCTACCTGCTCTTATCACACTCTAAGTCAAGTCGGCACAAAATGTTATAAACATGTTATCACATGATTTTGTCATATTTTTTGAGGGACAGGGAGAGACTGAGCCCTAAGTAGGGACCAGTCATGGTGGGCATTTGCGCCCCCACTGGGTAATTTTTTATAGAGGTTTTCTTCCTTGTAACCCAAAGGTGCCCGTTCCCATTGCTGTGCTTCCGGGCTTGACCGACAGTGGCCGAAACCATGTCCAGCTAGACTAAACGTAAGCCCAACTGAGCCCGTCGCTCATTGGAGACTCCACCCTTAACCTCCCCGGAGTCCCCAACCCGTCCAGATTGCCCTCTACTAATCAGAGGGACAACTGGATTTGCCACCCCGCAGTTTTCCGTTCGCCAAGATTAAGCTTGCCCATGGTACGCCACGAGGAGGCCGACCACTTTGGCATGGCGTGTCGACTTACTTTAGTCGCCTTTTACGACACCTCTGTAAGAAATGTGAGTGGTATTCTATTCAGCTGGATACCACAGCTTAAGATAAATTGAAATACAAAAAAAAAACTAAGTATGTAGTTTGATTGTAAGAGTTTTCTTTATAATATGGGTAAGTCAGGTGCACAAATTGTAGTAACGTATGTAGCGGCTTCTTACTATCCCACTGCTGAGAATAGGCCTCTTCTCTCCGTTTTTTCGGAGAGAAGGATTGGAGCTAAGACCTACCGCGCTGCTCCAATGCGGATTGGTAGGTTACACATATCTCCAGAATTCTCTAGAGATATGCAGGTTTCCTCACGATGTTTTCCTTCACCGAAAAGCGTGTGATAAATTGCAATTATCAATTCGACACATAAGTTTTAACAGAAAAACTCATTGGTGTCTGCCCGTTTGAACCACTGACCTTCTCGAAAGAGTCGCACGGTGTTACCGCTGGGCTACCACAGCTTCAATTTTATAGTAGCTCCAAATTGTAGTAAATTTCATCAATATTGGTCCAGCGGTTTATCCGTAAAAGAGCTACAGACAGATATACTTTCGCGTTTATAATACAACTATCAATCGCGTAATCTGGCTTTTTATTGAAAGAAGAATACCGCAGGAGGATTTATTGTTCAAGTATATGTAGTATGTCTTCAAGATATTTGACTTGCACTTTTATTGCGAAACACACAGGTTATTGTAAAGTTTTAGTCTATTTTTGTTCAGTCACTACAGATTGGTGAAGGTTATCAACTTGTTTTTAATGAACTTTTAATTAAACAACATTATTTTATCGAACCACCATAACGATAATGTAGACATAATCTCATTATTACTAAATATGTACTCAATATTATTTCATATTGAATGAATCATAATTAAATTAGCCGTGTGGTATCCGGCTGAGTAGAATTGACCAATCTCATTTATTACCGAGGTTTCGTAAAAGGCGACTAAGGAAAGACCCACCGTGTGGTAGAATAGACACCCGCCCCCGATTTTGTGCATGTATTTTTTACGAATCCTGCATGTATCAGGTATGATAACCGATTGTCCACTCTACATTTAGCATTATATATATTAGGTCCTTACAAATGAAATTGGCGTTTTCTATGGGAGGAACATAAAGTCGTTTTTTTAATGAAATATATTTATTTAATCAAAGTATGTACCACCACTTTTGCCATCTCATAGGTAGTTCATTGATCCCCTTACTAAAAAAACCATTCGGGCGGGAATCAATAAAATCTTTGAAGGCGGTTTGGACTGCCCCATCGGAGTTGAATTTTTTTCCTTGCAAGTAGTTATCCAAATTGCGAAAAAAATGGTAATCTGTTGGAGCAAGGTCCGGAGAGTCCGGTGGATGTCTAAGACATTCTAATTGAAGCTCCTCTGATTTGGTAGCCGTCTGTTGTGCAGTGTGTGGTCTAGCGTTGTCCTGAAGCAGCAGTGGCCTAGAGCGATTGACCAGCCTCGGTTGTTTAGCAGCTAGCTTTTCCATCATGGTTTGCAGTTGCTGACAATAGATATCTGCCGTAATCGTCTGACCAGATTTAAGATTAAAGCTGTAGAGAACGACACCGGCACTAGTCCACCAAACACTTACAAGCAACTTTTTTTTAGTCAATTTTCGCTTAGGGCAGGATTTGGCTGGTTCACCAGGGTTCAGCCATTGCGATGAGCGCTTCCGATTATCGTAGAGGATCCACTTTTCATCACAGGTAATGATTCGATTTAAAATTCCTTCATTATTGTGCCGGTTGAGTAACGTAACGCAGCAGTCAACGCGCGTTTGTCGGTTTGCTTTACTCAATTCATGAGGTACCCACCTTTCAAGCTTTTTCACCTTCCCAATTTGCTTCAAGTGGATTAGAATAGTTTTATCACTAACACCGGAGCCTGCAGCTTACTCGGACGTGATTTGCGATGGATCCGCTTCCACGATAGCCTTCAATTCTTCATTATCAACTTTGGTCTCCGGCCATCCACGATTTTTGTTCTGCAGGTCGAAATTTCCAGAACGAAAACGTTGCCATAACAAACCGTCACCATACACATCATTAATCCTTCGAGCCGTTTCTGCAGCACTGGTGCCACGGTGGAACTCATACCTACTCGTAAAAAACGCGATATTTCATGTTTTCCATTTTGTAAACAGAGTAACACAAATAAAAAACAAAAGAAGAAAAAACAAATGAATTAGAGGGTTTGAAACACAAATGCATGAGTAAATAGCTGTATGAATTTGAATTTGGAATTCCTAACCATAAAGGTAATATTTAAGATCAAAGTGGCCAGTACGACAAAACGCCAATTTCATATGTAAGGACCTTATATTTTCTATTTTACTTCATCGCGGATTATAGCAAAATAATTTTATTATTACTTTTGTATTATAGATCTCCGCAAAGTAACGCCTAATTCTATAAAAAAAAAAACAGTTTATGATAACATTATTTAATTAATCATAGTCAAAATCAGAATCAAGGTATTCAACTCCTGAAATGTGTCCTGAAGATCCAGCACAAGGAAGTTGCTCCATTTCTGCATCTTCAGATTCACTGGAACTGTCGCCTACTGTTATGATCTGTTGGTCTATATCATTATACAGAGTCCCACCTCGAGCATAATATTCATTTTCAATTTTAATGACATGGTCAGTACAATTTTTCCATTCTTGTGGGGTAACTGATTTGAATGCTTCTTCTGCCAACTTTACAATATTTTGACCACCAACATTTTTTTGGGCAATACGCTTTTTTAAGACGGCCCAAACCAGTTCAATGGGGTTGAGATCACAATGATAAGGTGGCAGTCTTATCACTGTATGCCCATGTTCCCCTAAAAGCTCATCAATGTGGTACACCGGTTCAGGTTTATGTTTTTTTACTAACATTAATAAGGATGGTTTTCTTAATGTGGCATCAAATAAAATATTGTTTTCACGTTACCACATTTTGATCTCTTCAACACGTGAACTAGATGTCGGAGCCTGGTGAAAAGGTTCAATTTAGTAATCAAATTTCAGATTGTACATGAAGCATACATAATGATAAAGAATGTGACAATAAGAAACATAATATGTAAAAAATAGTACCTTGTTCATTACAACTGAATGATATGGGGCATTATCCATAACAATTATTGATGCTTCAGTTAAATTAGGTATTAACTTTTCAGTTACCCATTTTGTAAAATTATGTGCATTCATTTCAGAATGGTAATCTTCAGTCTTGTTTTTACCACTAAATATTAACAATGCATTATTCACAAAACCTTTTTCACTACCAGCATGCAAAATTATCCACCTTTTCCCTTTAGATACATTTTGTTGAACGCCAGAAATATTTATAGACTGCCAACATTTAGTTACTTTGTAGGAGTCATGAATATAACTTTCATCTAAATAAATTATGTTTTTTTGAAGCTCTTCTGGCAATCTTCTATTTTCAAGAATTTGCTTCAAATAATATTCACGTTTTGAAGCTATAATTGGCTTTTCTATAAGCGCCAGTCTATTTGTTTTGCATTTTTTGAACTTAAATCCAATTGAATGTAATATCTGTCTGAGAAGTTCATGGCTGCCATCAAAATCTAAGTCTTGTTTCACCACAGCTAATAGTTTTCTTAGTGTAGGTACTTCTTTTTTGACTGTGTAGAAAAATTGAACTTTTTGACGAATGGCACATAGACTGAAATCATCAATCGGTTTGCTAGGTCGGCCCTTCCTTTTTTTTCCAGGCGTTACAAATTTGCCTCCATTTTTCATACCCTCGTCCACTATACGTCGAACGGTGCTTTCAGAAACACCTGGAAGAAAAAAAAAATTCAATCATTGTAATAAA
Organism: Morpho achilles; assembly: GCA_947086495.1. Taxonomy (NCBI): domain Eukaryota; kingdom Metazoa; phylum Arthropoda; class Insecta; order Lepidoptera; family Nymphalidae; genus Morpho; species Morpho achilles. The sequence continues at coordinate 7,234,020 of CAMTZB010000022.1, read as the reverse complement.
AATACGAAAGTATCAAAATTTTCTAAGCGTGGTAATATAGGAAAGCTATACCTACAATAACATAACCTTTTAAAATTCGTAAACAATATTATCACAAAGCTAAAATATCACTTAAAAATGTACAATTTCATTTCTGTTACAGTGTCTAACATTAAAATACGAGTACATACCTGTTATTTTAGCTGTTCGACCGTAAACATCTCCCAAATCAGAAAATAACTTTCCCGTTTGAAATTCACTCATAAATTCTTGAAAAACCTTAAATATGATCTGTCTCGTATTACTTTTATAAACAGTGCGATTCATTTTAACCACAAAACGGTTAAACGATAAGAAATATTCGTAGTAATTAATTCAATTCAATTCAATTCTTCAATTTATGGCTTCCAGGAGTGTCAAATGACACTATTTCGCAGTAATTAATAAAAATCCAGTAATAAGCTAACCACAATAACCTCTGATGTGACAATTGATGTACTCAGTTAGACAGAAATACAGTGTTGCCATAACAAGTAAAAGCTTTAGTTCTCAAAACATTCTTTTCATGACTTTCTTGACGGACTATATTAAGTAAGTGGTACAAATGATAGACAAATGTAATTTTAAGGAATAACCACATATAGCAACATTATTTAAAAAAAAATACAGGAATTGGGCAAGGTATTGAAAATTTGTCTATGGTGTTGATTTACGTATGGTAAACTGGAGCAGTTAAATGTTAGTTACGTGTATTTTTACACTCAATTATTTAATTAATAATAATGCGATTTTACCAGTTCGGGTCCTTTTATACAGAGCAATAAAAAGTATTCTATCATCTATTTAATTTTTTTTAATAATTAATATCTATTTATCTATGGATAGCAATAATTTGCTCTGAGCATACAATAGTACTCGAAAATTAGAGAAATTCAATTGAAAAATTCAACAATATGTCTACATTTTGAAGCACGGTGCATATCAATTGTAGACATCGTAAACTTAATATATTAGATAACATAAAGTGTAAAACTCAAGCCCTTGCATTTAATTCCCTTGGGAATCAAACTTACTTAGAGGGTCTGATTAAATAAAATGATGAGATGAATTTTGTTTTTAAAGTACCTATTTGAAGTGTAAAAAACAGTAGCGTCAAATATTCTATAAAAAAGTTGTCTTAGTTTCTTTTTTATTACCGGGAAAATTTTATAATTTAGCGTTCCATTATAATTTATTCAAAGTATTTTAACGAAATATGTAAAGACAGTAAATCAATTACAATTTTAATTAAAATATGGCAACCCGCTGTCTTTTCGCGAATGTAAGCAAATGTGGGTACGCGGGTAAAACTTTTTATCAAGTTTCGATTACCTACTTTTTCATTTATAACTTTAATTAATAAGTGACGTAATCATATCACATTTTTTTTCTGGTTGTAAAACTTCCTGTTCCAAATTATTTTGCTCTTGATAATATTTATAGGAAATAATGAATACCCTAGGTTCTGGTTGGACTTGGAATGCTACAGTGGAACCTCCATACATGTTTTATTACTATAACATAATGACAGGTGAATTTGTTCTGAGTTTGCACGGCCATCCAGTAAGTATTATTTATTAAGATTTATTTGTAGTGAATTTCCGCTAGAATACAATCCTACACTATATTGTAGTAGATTTAATATAATATATTGTTTTAATCCGAAGATTTCAACATATGAGTATGTCTTACTAGTAGTAGAAGAGAGGTAAAAATGAAAAGTGAAAAATGACCATAAAAGCTTTATTATTTAAGGAGTAATCTGCGCGGTTCTTTGCGAAATATTTTTAAAATTTCTCTTACACTTTCTATTTTATTTGACAATTTTTCCCACATCCCCTTCGTCTAGGCCGCCACGTGGCCCGTATCTTTCTACGCCCATGACGCTAGGCATGATTATGCCGTGAAAAATGACAGTAAATTACTTACTATTATATTTCTAGCTTAACTTACTATACAAATTTATCAAGGAAGTTTGTATAAAGGATCTTAATTCTATGCTAAGTAAAGTACCTAAGTTAGTTACCTAGTAAAACATGTTTCAGTATAAAATTTTCTGGAAATGATTTACGTATGTGTTGATAACAAAACTTATAGCAGTGTTATACCAAATTTCGTATAACTAATTTGTACTACAGTGTGAAAGGTGTATGTAAATGTTAAAATGAAGTGCATGAAGTAAATAGCTCTTAAGAGAATAAAATTATGCTGTGTATTACCAACCCGTTTTATTAACAGATAATAAGATCAGAACAAATCACAATATCTATTAATCAAAATATGTAAGTATTCTATATCATACATGACTGTTTATTAATAAAATGAGTTATAGACTATTGGGTGTTATTCTATAAAATATCAAGGCATAAACGTGCCTCTACATTTGATTTTTCTTTATTTTTTCAATGCAAGAGCTAGAGACTATCAAGAAATTTTTGGTAACATTTTTATAAATCTCCAATTCTCTAGTACATTACTTTAGTGTATCTATGCTGGTTTACCCGGCGTACGCGACGAAAGCTTAAAGCAGGCGAGAGTTTAGCAACTGCGCGATCTCTTCAACACTATTAACCTAAGCCTTCCGGAAAAATTGCAGACCTTACTATTTTGTGGGAAGGTGATTAAAAAAAGAAACGCGTTTTTAAGAGCTCTTACTATTTTTAATTATATTTAATTAATTTTGTTACCTAATTACACACGTGTTAAGTGTTTTCGTACATACCAGTTGAATTTCTGATCACACTATCCATAATTTGCTATATTATATTACTAGCAATCGCCAGCGGCTCCGCCCGCGTGGAAAGATTAAAACCGTAATATAGTCTTTTGATTACCATAAAGATGGTTAAAGTAGGTTAACCTTAAAAGTTAGAAATATGTTGTCGCGGGCTTTTATTTAGATCTTTTAGAGGGGAACAATTTTGTAATACATTCAAAAATCGAATAACTATTACCGTTTACTCAGCGCACGCATGGAAAGCTTTAAATATTGCCGTTTTCGTCCTATTTTTTATTGCTGCTCCTCTCCTACTCATCTTAACGTGGTGCTATATAGCCTACAGCCTTCCTCAATAAATGTACTACTTTACACTCAAATAATTTTTAAAATCGGTCCAGTAGTTCCTGATTAACACGTTCAAACATCAAACTCTTCAACTTTATATATTAGTGAAGATATTAAAGCATTGTCACTGAAAAGAATTTAGTGGCCACAATATGGACTCTATACAAAATTCAATACAAGCTTTAACAGACCACTTCAACTCCCACAATTGGCTGAATTCCAGAAAAATTGACAAAATATTCTGGCAACAAGCCCCACATGAAACATAGCAGCACAGTTTAGTTCTTTTAGAGTCTTTGTTTTGTCTGCACTTGAAAGCCTACAGCAGCAAGTAGAACTTCTCACATGGCAAGTAGGCTGTTTGCAAATGCATTGTATAAAAGAAAGTTTAACTGGTTCATGGAATCCTAGAAGAAAGGAATGAGAATCCTGCCAATATTGCACATACTTGGCTCTCTAAAAACAAGCTTCTAGATTTACAAATTGATTGCATCAGCCAAAGCCCATCATCGCAAAGGAGATAAGCCACGGGCTATATTGCTTAAGTTTCACGATCTAGAACTAAGGAACACAGTCTGGTTTTCTAAATCCTCGCTCAAAAATACTGGTGTCTTCTAAGCCTTCATGGCTGCCAGACAAAAAGTTGCAATTGACAATTTCTGGACGTGGGATGGGTCTGTAGTTGAGGTGGGCCGTATGGTTAGCACAGCTTATATTTACTACAGTGGAGGTAAATTTAGGGTTTCACTCTCTGGAAACTCGACAAGCACATGAACAACTTATTAGTTTGTAAAGTTCTTACTAATAAGATTTACTGTATTGAGCTGCATAATAAGTTGTGCAGCATCTTTGTCCCAAAAGAGTATGGCTGTTACTGGCATATAAAATTCTTTGCAGTCCCTTTTTTCGTATGGTGCATCGGGCTAAATCACCAATACCTCGAACACTATCTGCCCTGAATTAACTTTTACCAGAGTGGCCTCAACGTGAAATAAAGGCTAAGCATACTCTATTGTTGCCTACATTTCAGTGAGCGTTATAACGCTCACTGAAATGTAGGCAACAATACACTAGAGTTATTATTCCACTATGCTACTAGGTTAAGTTTTTATTTTTATTTTCAATAGTTGTTTGCATTTTATATCCTGTCTTGTATATTGTTTTTTATTTTTTATGTATGATTTTTAATGTTAATTAGTGTTATTGGTTACAGTTCTAATTAATTAAACTAAAATAAATAAATTTACAGTTAGCTAATGTACCCCAGGTGCTCGCTACTACTGCTGCTTTCCAGTTCCACTATACTATTGCTCCAAAACATTCCTGAAGGATTGAACAATAAATCTTAATTTATTTATAATAAATCTGCGCACACAAATGTATTATTGAAACTATATTTTAGCGTTGCAAAAACTTTTCTTTTATTCCAAATTGAGTTAATACTATATTGTATAAATAATAATAATATTATGAATAACGATTTATTGAACCAAAAAATAATAATTTACAATACTCTTTTTATCCTAGACCATTAAAATTTGAAATCAAAAATAGGAAAATCCATATCTTAGGGGCCAGTACCTTTACAAAACTTAATAACTCATCATTCTCTTACCCTTATCCCACTCTAAGTGGGGCCGACACAATATGTCTTCTTCTTCCATTCTCCTCTATCATTTGTCAACTCTGGTTCAACTCCTTTAACACACAATCCATCCCATCTTTTTTTTCGGCCTCCCCCTAGCCATACATCCATCCACATTTTCACATTCATATTTGAAACTCTTTTGGTCACATGATTTTCATCCCTCTTCATTACATGACTATACCAACTTAGTCTCGCAATTCTCATCTTTTCTGTATTGGATGGACTTTCTCTTCCTCTAATAACAAAACTTAATAACTATTAATATTTAACTAATTTATAAATTTATATGGTATATAAGTATATATATACTAATATGAAAACTTGATACTACAATAATAAAATTTAAATTTGTGTTACATTGTCTATGCTTGAGTGTTTATGCGTTAGTTCGTGGGTGTGTGTGTGCGCATGCATGTTTGTCAGCTGACTAAATATATTTGTGTTTCTTCAAAATTAAGGCTTATAGGCAGGTTTATCAGATATTTTTTTAACTTGTATCTGTTGAGATATAAGCTCGTTTGACATCTATTTCAATTCTTATACAGAAAATGACTTAGATAACTTTTGTCGTTGATCAAAGTTTGTGTTTCTTCTAGGCAACTGTGTAGCTGTAATAATTTATTACTAATCGACGTTACTTTAAAAGTTTGTATGTGGTATACATTAGCTATTTGTTAGTTTTGAACAAAACCTTCCTTTGTTTGCAACAAAATATCTGTGTAAACAGACATAATACCTATCCATATTCCATTTGACACTAATATTTAGGCTTGGGTAAAAAATATCGATATATCAAAATATCGATATTTTATCAGAAGATAATTGATATAAATCAGCGATATTTTTCCCCGCGATATATCGACTTTCGATATTTAGATATCAAAATCGATATATTTTTTAAAGTTCTGCTGTCTGCTTTTACGTCACATCATGTATTTGACTTTTTCCAATCTTTTTCAAATCTGATCCAATAAAGTTCTGGATAAATTGTTGTCATTTCACGCCGGTTCTCTCGGATATCGCTCTAAAATATATGGTTTGCCAAGCTTCTTCAGTGTCATCTGAAAGGGTTGCTTCAGTGGTGAATTTGACTGTACCGAATGGAAGGAGCAGATTAACAGGGTAGCACATCAAACAAAGAGTGCTCCTGATGTCAATGTTAGACAAATATTGGTATGAATGAATGAATTTTTGTTGTGTTGATGATGTTTATTTTTCTTGGCTTTTCTGTATTTTCAAATAATAAAACTGATGTCAAAACCACCAGATGTGTATTTGCTTTAAAATTTCGAATATTTTGGCAATTTTTATAGATAATCGCTTATTGCACAGACAATATCGATATATCAACATATCGATATATTTAGTCAATACTTATGGATATATTTAAAAAACATCGATGCGATATATATCGATATTTTTTCCTCATTTGCCCATCCCTACTAATATTTGCCAGAGTCTCAGAGACAAATAGCAAGTTCTTAAGTAGTCCGTGTCTTGCCATTCCTTAAATTTTAAATTTTGTTTGTCTTTAGTTTATGTAATTTTTTTTTATTGTATTAGATAAGTTAATTCATGCTTTGAGGTAAAAAGAGTCTGCTTCGAAATTTGTACCCACTTTTAAATACACTTATTACTTTATTTTTATGTAGCAATCACTTGTTTATGATTCGCACATGTACAAATGTTGAAAAATAGACACCTTGGTAATTAAGAATTAGTTCAATTATTTACTTTGTATATATACTATATAAATGCCCAGAATAGCCCAGCTCATTATCTTTACATGCTATCAAGTTTTAATAACAATAACATCCACGTGATTCTAGTGTCGGAATCATGTCTAAAACCAGGTTTTAATTTAATCTGAAATGATCGTAACGACCGTACTGGTGGAGGTGTGGCGATTTACCTCCACTCTCATATCTTGTTCTCAACAGTAACTTTATCGGAGCACAACACAGATAATCGCCCAGAATATCTATTAATTGAAATCATTTTTGGGCAAACGAGCTTCTGTTAAGAGTATTTTCCTAATCGTACGGTTGATTACTTGACGTCTTTTGAAATTCAAGATGCATGTCAAGATATGACATGCACCTAGACCTATGAACGCACTTTAATAATGGGTGACTTTAATACTTGCCTCCTTTAGGACGATCATCGTTGAACTCGTCTAAAATCAATAGTTGATGGATCATGGATCATGGATCATCATCATGGATCATGGATCATCATCAAACTCCCTCTAGTTGCAATTCACACTTTTCCCAATACTTTGCCATCTCTTCTTGATTTAATTCTTGTTTCTTCAATTGACCATGTTGAGAAGCATGGTCAATGTGTTGCTGCAGCTTTCTCTTACCACGATCTTTTGTATCTATCATACAAGCTTAAGCCACCCAAAGCTAAATCAAGGAACCTTCTCCCGCGTAACTTTGGTGCCATGAATTTAATTCAATTTCAAGAAGATGCTACTAAAATTGATTGGAACACGAAAGTTATAATGAAATTATTTTTCTATAATCCGCGATAAAGGAAATAGAAAATATATGTAATGGTATATGTAGAGTGGGCTATTCGTTTGCATATCTGATATATGCAGGATTCGTAAAAACACATGCACATCGCCATGTGTATACCTCTACCATCACCACCACCATACTTACGCACTTCACACGTTCACTATTACAAACTTAACAATTGAGGTGTAGTGGTAGATGTTAACACCCCACTTACAGTGACACCAAGAATTATATAAAAAAAACTTAGCTACTTATATATTATACAACTTAAAGCCATCAATTAGATCTTATTTTTCTTTCTAAGGATTGTTTTCAGTGTATTTCTGTGTAAAAATATCAAATAAAACTATCATTTATAATTTTTTAAGACGACTTGTTTAGTGGTACTGCATCAAATGCTCGCTTTGCAGTGGCTAAAATGACAATATAAGATGTTTTTAAACTTAACTATCGTGAGTAGTATTCATAGTTGATGTATAGAACCGGCTATACCCACGTCTTATTCTATCGGGTTAGCCCAGCGAGCTGCTGTACGCTAGGGACGTGACTTGGCGTAGAAAAAAATCGATTAATTAATAATCGATTTTCAACCCTTTAAAAGTAATCGATTTTTTTGTTACGAAATAATATAATAGATTTTTTAAAATCGTTTTCTTTCATACTATTTCAAAAGTTGTCTTTCTTAATATTAATAATTAATTACAATAAAGGTTAATTAAAGAGGACAACTATAAAGAAATAATATCAGATGCGCTATTTGTGAAATCGGATTAAAATGTGTAGTTTGGCTAAATTGGTTTCATCCAACAATGCATATCTAATCTTGAAAAACAAGCAAAAGAGTAAAAAGAAAGGGGGAAATCTAAAATAATCGTTTTTTTACAGATCGCTTCAACTAACTCTTTCTTAACTATGCTAAACGATACCTGCGAAAATATGAACAGGATGAGTTTTATTAGTATGAAGATGTTTATGAGGAATAACTCATGCAGCGATGTACTTCAAAAATTAACCTCACGGAGCATGAAGTACGACGGTCTTCGGGTTAACATAATGACTGCCAGATTGCATGAATGGTCTTGTTGTTATTTGCAGATTATGGAGCATTTCTTTCATAATGTATTTCAGGTGCGATCTGTTTATTACAATTTCATCAGCTTCAATTCAGCTTCATTCAATTACATCAAGCTGTGGTAGCCCAGCGTTATCACCGTGCGCCTCTTCCGAGAAGGTCTAGGGTTCAAACCCCGGGCAGGCACCAATGAGTTTTATAGTAAGACTTATGTGTCTAATTGATAATTGCAATTTATCACACGCTTTTCGGTGAAGGAAAACATCGTGAGGAAACCTGCATATCTCTAGAGAATTCTGGGGGTATGTGTAACCTACCAATCCGCATTGGAGCAGCGTGGTAGGTCTTAGCTCCAATCCTTCTCTCCAAAAAAAACGGAGAGAAGAGGCCTATGCCCAGCAGTGGGATAGTAACAGGCCGTTACTTACTTACTGTTTATTACTCACTTTTTATATTAATTTCTACTGTATGTATGCTTGTTTGTATGTAACAGACTTATTTGAATTAATTTGACCTTCAGGGGACAAATATTAGAATAAAAAAATGACCTACAGACATTATACAAAAGGAATCATAAAATTATTTTGCTGTTATGCAGGTTTGTGCATGTGCTCTTACAAATCCTGCACGTATGAGGTATGAAAACGGATCGTCCACTCTACTACATTTATGTACATATATTTTATATTTTACTTCATCGCGGATTATGGCAAAATAATTTTATTATTACTTTTGCATGCAAAAAAAGGTTGATACAAAACTAATAATAAAATTATTTTGCTATAATCCGTGATGAAGTAAATCACAAAGCGATCAGGGGTTGCGAACCGGCGCATCCCTTCGGTTGCGGGGCGAAACGATTATTGAGTTTGTGATAGTGAACGTATGTAGTGCTTGTGTATTGTGGTAACGGTGGTGGAGGTTTGTCCATGTGTTTTTACGAATCCTGAACGTATCAGGTATAAAAACAGATTGTCCACTCTACATTTAGCATTATATATATTTTATATTTTACTTCATCGCGGATTATAGCAACATAATTTTATTATTATTTTTGTATTATGGATCTCCGCAAAGTAACGCCTAATTCTATAAATTATTTGCAGGAATTATATTTTTTTACAATCAACCCAACTATTAAGTGGGAAATTATAGTTATAAAAAACAAAAAAAAGCGTACAAACTTGAAAACACGGCTTAATAGAATAGTACCAACCTCATTTCTTGCCGAGGTGTTGTAAAAGGCGACTAAGGTAAGTCGACCCGCCGTGTAGTATCCGGCTGAGTAGAATAGACCCACCTCATTTCTTACCGAGGTGTCGTAAAAGGCAACTTAGGTAAGTTAAGCCACCGTGTGGTATCCGGTTTAGTAGAATAGACCACCCTCTTTCTTACCGCGGTGTCGTAAAATACGACAGAGGTAAGTTGACGTCAGGCAGGCGGCCGGTCGTAAAAACTCAGTCAAATCATGTGACAGCATGTTTATAACATGTTGTGCCGACCCCACTTAGAGTGGGATAAGGGCAGGAAGATGATGTGGAGCCGTTATCGTATATATGTTTATGGCGCACCCCAGTGCCCACGGATCCTATATAGTGTATTATCTATGCCAGTTCCCACGGTACATGACACAGGATCAAACTACATATATTAATATATTACTTTTTCAAAAGATCATTTGTTTTATCTACAGTCTACGGAGGGCACTAAATTTGAACCGCCATGCTGGTTCCTGCAGGGTTTGCAGCGTTTCAGACAAGTATTTTCGCACCACCGGACTGTGTCTGCGTTAACAGAGTTACTGTTGTTTATGTGCGGGAGTTGTACTCAAAACGGTGAGTAGAGTACTAAGAGATTACAGCGAATATAATGAAATAGATGGGTAGCTCGCAGTCGTTCTGTACATTTGTGTTGTGATCACTAATAGCGTTATGGTGATACTAAAACGTCAAATCAAGATCATTGGCGTACATTGATATACTTATCTTTAATATTTAAATGACTTAATCTTGTATATATATGTTATCGGTGTCGGGTAGTGCATGAGTTCCTACATATTCTGCATGTGTCAGGTATGAGAACGAATAGTACACTCTACATTTATCATTACATATATATTCTATATCGCGGATTATAGCAAAATAATATTCTCATTAGTTTTGTATTATGGACCTCCGCAAAGTAACGCCTAATTCTATAAATACTTTGTATTGTATATTTCAGGGATTGTAAGAGCAAAAATTGAGCCTTACCAATTCCTTAAGCTATTGTGCGGTGGAATCATGCTGATAGAAGAATTTCTGGTAAGTACTTTCACGTAGATATTCAGATTTCCACAACCTGTATCGCAAAGTTTTAAATTGATAATTACACTTTATTTATAAATAACATTCGGACTGTACCTACGACTTAGTTCCCGTCAACTTAAGTTTCACTAATCTTAATTATGGACTGTATTTTTTTCCAACGCCCGATATGTTTCAATGGTACCAAAATTTCACGTTGGTTTAGCGGATAGGTTGTCGAAGCGTCATGTTTTCTCTTCATAATCTGATTACAGCCGACTAAGCACGATTACGACCGTGTAGAGTGCGTACTCGGCTATACTCGCCAATCATCGTCAATGATCGCCTACAATCGTCTGCAGCCGGGGAATTGTCGGTCTTCGGACACGTAACAAGCAAGCATAGGATATGTGATTTTTCATCGGATAGGGCGATATGATAATATGTATCGTATGATAATACGGACGATCGTGTGAACACTTGCACTATAATCGTGCCGATTATAGACTACTAGGTAAACTAGTCCCGCGACTATGGTCGCGTGGACTGTTGTGGTGTGATGGCGCTTTTCAGTGTCATCCTATTCCTGTAGAATTCACAGGATTTCTATAGCCTATATGTTATTCCGGTGTATAAGAAGGAGTAATTGCGCCAAATAACATCGATATTGGTTCAGCGGCTTCGCCGTGAAAGAGTAACAAACATACATCCATACTCGCAACATTCGTATTTATAATATTAGTAGTAATTAGTATTATTCGATCAGCGATCATCATTGATGGTGAGTAGGAATACCCTACAGACTGCCAGATAGACTATCTATAGTGTTAAATTATCCTCAATTATGTATTAAAAGTTAGCCCCCTTTGCCGAAAGAAATACAGAATTTTTCCTTATTTTTTCAGCAATTTCCAGGATATAAAGACGTTTTGGGATATAGATACATGCTACAAGAATTAATTGAATCAATACGCTATCCAATTAGTGATTTTCATTACAAGCGATAGATATCGGATATTTAGGACTCAGCGGACATCGTAAGTATTTTAGTACACGTAAATATTCGGATTTATATAAGAAAGTTTGCATCGTGGGTATTTCAGGTCCTATTTACAGAAGATATTTATTATTCTAAGGGTGGCCGTGTGGTATCCGGCTAAGTAAATAGTACCACCCTCATTTCTTACCGAGGTGTCGTAAAATACGACTAAGATAAGTTGACATCAGGCAGGCGGCCGGTCGTAAAATACGTAGCCAAATAATGTGACAACATGTTTATAACATGTTGTGCCGACCCCACTTAGAGTGGGATAAGGGCAGGAAGATGATGATGATATATGTAGGCACTTGAATATGTATTATAATTATATTATTATTAAACACGTACACTAGTCGTTAACCGCTGGATACAAGCGGCCCAAGATCTAATCGTGTGGAGTATTAAAGAGATCTATTATTATTCCTTAAAGAGATCTATTTCAAGCTGCAAACGTCCGTCGGTCGCAGATTTCTATTTGAAATTAGTAACACCGAAATCGAAATCGATTGAATTAGTATAGGATCCCGCTATAGGAGCTGGTTAATGAATGAAAGACATTTTTTATCAAAATATGTCAACACACAACTCTTGGGTAGGCAGGTATAAACAATTAAACTGATACTGGTAACTAGCTCCGGTCTTAACGAAACTAACATAGAAATAAAGATAATTTTATTACAATGACGGTGGTATAGGTTTGTCTGCAAAAAATCAGTTCTGAATGGCGGTTGTCGAATTTTAAAAAGTGAAATATTGCTGCGAGTGAATCGTGAGGAAACCTAAAAATCTGTAAAGAATGGAGAGATGGGGGCTATGTTATCTACTAATTCTCATTATAAAGGCACCGGGCGTGGACAAGTGTAATGACGATAAATGTATACATTTTAAATTCTTATTTTGAAAGTTTAACAATTAAAATTTCTTTGCCCTCCTCATTTTTTACAGCAACTGCTCGAATGATGCTAATGACTATGATTTATCAGTAAGCGGATATGGATCAATCAATGGATTGTAGAATAGCTTATCAATGGATTGTAGAATAGCTGTTAAATTAATGGAAATCGAACGCCATAACATTGAATTTTGCTCAACATAACTATTTACAATCAACAAGGATAAGATTTTATGATTGATCTTTAACATATTTCCTACAGAGGTTTCCTTTTATACGAATTAAATTTAAGTGGAAAAACAACCATTTTAAACATGTTTAAATTGTTTTTTTTTCGTTTTCATTAGATGATTTTATTTTAGCATATACATCAAACATATTTTAGTAAGGTTAAGATTATACTTGATAAGTGTTATTTGAATATCTAAACTCATATAGCACATTTTTACTTATTTACTTTTAAATTTTACCTATGTATTTTATTTTTATTATATTGTAGTTCTGTGAAGATTTAAAAAAAAATGTAGTAAGTAGTAAGTAAAGTAATTAAAAAAAATTTTTAAATAAAAAAATAAACCATTTTGTTGCTAAGTTCTTTGTTCGTATTTTTGTATATTTTTTACTGATATTTTTCCAAAACTTAAGTATGGTTACTTATTTGTAGATTTTAATAAATTGTTATGAAATTACTTACTGAAGTTTTATTTATTTAAATTCTTATAATATTTGGGGACAACCTTATTTATATATCTACACTTCTATATAAAGCTGAGGAGTCTGTTTGATTGTTTGAACGCGCTAATCTCAGGAACTACTGGACCGATTTGAAAAATTATTTCAGTGTAAGATAGTCCATTTATCGAGGAAGGCTATATAACAGGGCTTCTTAAACTTTTTTATATAGCGACCCCCTTCAAGCTTAGGAAATTTTAAACGACCTCCTCCTCCATATAATGAATACGGTTAATATATATTTATATATTAACCGCAGATGTAGATGTAATATCGCACTATTTTACAATGTATATAATAGTTTTACAGTGCCACTTTTTCAAAAAATAGTTCTAATAAAACTACAATAGTATTTTGTATGATTTTTATTTGTATTTATATTTGTAAGTAGTGTGTATACTAATTTTAAAATTTTATTTATAATTGTAGTAAACTAAGCATTCATAAATTTAATTAAATCTATTTAATTAAATTTAATGGAAAGGGGTAATGAAGGAACTTAGGAGGAGAAATGTCAATATATCTTTGTAGGAAAAGTTTTTTTAAAGGACAGCTGCAGCCCCCTGGGGGTCGCAACCCACAGTTTAAGAAGCCCTGTTATATAACATAACATCACGCTAAGATGAATAGGAAAGAAGGAGCAATAAAAAATACGTAAAGGTACGAAAAGGGCAAAAAAAATTCCGAGCGTGCGCTGAGTAAACGGTAATGGTTATTCAAAAATCATGTATGACAAAATTGTTCCCCTCTAAAAGTTCTAAATAAAAGTCCGCGACAGCATATATCTAGCTTTTAAGGTTATCATAAAAATAACAAAAAACACAACAATTATATCAAGCATGGGTCTCACTCAAGGTATTAAGGTCTATCCCCGTGCGGATTCGGGGCAGGTAACTACCATAGTTATTATACTAGAGCAGGGAAGCCATAGCCTAAAGTGAGTGTCGCAACTAATAATGAGGCGGAAGATGAGTCTAGTATACTTATCTTAGTCTAACCACACATGAATAAGACCGATACTAAGTCTCGTTTCCTTTTTCTTTATTATCGACGGGCATGTTTTAAGCTTTGCTACTCTAGTAATGTAGTAACTTTATGGGTACTACTGATATCTATACTAATATAAAAAGCTTTGTTTGTTTGTTTCTTTGAACGCGCTAATCTCAGGAACTACCGGACCTAAAGATACTAAGTCTCGTTTGCTTTTACGGCCCCGCCTGCGTGGAAAGATTAAAAGCGTAATATAGTATTTTGATACCATAAAAATGGTTAGAGTGGGTTAACCTTAAAAGCTAGACATACGCTGTACTTTTATTTAGGACTTTTAGAGAAGAACAATTATGTAATACATGATTTTTAATAACTATTATCGTTTACTCAGCACACGCAAGGAAAGCTTTAAATTTTGCCGTTTTCGTAATATTTTTTATTGCTGCTCTTCTCCTATTCATTTTAGCGTAATGTTATATGGCCTAAAGCATTCCTCAATAAATGGACTTTCTTACATTGAAATAATTTTTCAAATCAGTCCAGTAGTTTTGAGACTAGTGCGTTCAAACAAACAAACCCTTCAGCTTCATATATTAGTATAGATGGACATGTTTTAAGATTTGCTACTCTAGTATGAGAACTTTATGGGTAATACTGATATAATAAATAAAAGATGCATAAATAAGTTTTATTTATTTTATTAAGACGTAAATTCTTAGTATGCTATTAAATTTACAAAGCAAATGTCTAATATTATAATTGAACTGCGTTGATATAAATATTATTATAAAATAGCATTAAAAATCACAAGCTACATTACACGCATAATGAAACACCTTAAAGTAAATCAATACTGTTGTATATATGTTTGTAGGATAAAAATTATAAAAATATGATAAAATTGAATTATTACACGTTAAATTTGGCAACAAGTCAAAATTGAAACGAACACATATCATTAAAATACAATATAGTACAATAATAGCATAAGTAATATACAATTACAATATAATTTTAACTTGATAAAATTCTGAAGACATGTCGCATATTTGGTCATTTTTAAACAATCCTATATTTACTTTATTTTATTTAATTGCAATAATAATTAAATTCTTTCAATATATGATATAAGTAAGTATAAAAATTCATTCATTGCAAACATTGACATTGAATTTTAAATAATAATCAAACTTATATACACAAATATAGAGGTTGTTGTCTGGATAAAATACGAAACGAGTATATAAGGGGAAGTCTGAAAGTTCAATCAATCAAACGCTTCATGAACTTGAATCAACCTTTTCTGGTTTTAATGTCTTGCACAAAGAAGTCGCGGATGTGTCTATACAATAATATAAAATACGTAAAATAGCTGAAGATTTATTATATATTGTGTTATAAAAATTAAAACTTTTTCAATAATTTATTTTTAAAATAATATAGCGTGGAAATTAGTTTTAATATTAAATTAATTTTAATATAATTTCATTTATGTATAAATTATAACTTTGTGCCTAAAATACTATGCTTGAAATACTATTTATTATATAATAATGTTTCTGTTATTTAAATGATATTTACATATATTGAGTAAAAACGGAATGATTTGTTTGTACGGAGTGCGTTTTATAATATTACACCACATTTTTGTCGCCCACGATTGTTCATAAATAATTATATTATAAAAATGTAGGACTTTAATAATGAAATACAATAAAATACAATTATTTTTAATTCCTATATATTTCAAATAGAGTAAAATTTGGCAAATGTTATGTAAAATTGGAAACACGTGTTTTTCAATTTTGAATAAAAAGTGTCTGTGTCGTGTTTTTAAGAGTTTATATTTGTACGAATCCTTTTAGCCGTTGGTGTTAAAGCGGCATATACAAACAGTGACATACAAACTTTCGCAAAAACGAGTACTACAATTGATCTTCCGGTTGTATAAAGGGAATAATTCCAAAAGGCGATTTTTTGGGAAATCGAAAAAAACCGTGTAACTTCTACATTTTTTTTTGTTTAGATTTTGAGTGAAGGATGATTCAAAGTTAAGTATTATTAGAGTGTTACTAACTAATAGGATGGCATATTTATTTAGTTTTTGAAATATTTTGATTGAAAGTGCTTGGAAATTGCTGTATTAGTTTGTACGAAATAAATCCAGGAGTTTTCCTCGATTTATTTCGTACAAATATTTGATTATATTTATATTTATATATTATGTAAATATAATTATATTTATATTATATATATTATAGTATAATAATTTCCTTCTTATAGCTGATGAAATTTTTGACCACGGTTAACTAAGTGAATGGTGTGGTTTTTACTTCTCTTTTGTGACGATGCGTTTACTACTAAAATGGCGTTAGAGCTAGTCATTTTTCGAAATTTGGCGTTTTTTCTTTATTAGCAACCCCTTTAGTATTTTGGGGAAGTCCGCACGTTATTTAGATTAGTTCAGAGTTGTTTAATCGTTCCCACGGATACATCTTTGAATTCGAGTCAGACTACGCCTGCGCGGAGGCGTTGATACGAGTCTTTAGTCTCATTTTGTATAACGTTTCGGTTAACGGTACTGCTGTTTGAAATTAGTCACTGTTTTATGTTTGTAGTGTTATAGTTTTGTTTTAGTCCTCACATAGTATACGAAGTTCTGCCCAAGCTATTTCTTTTATTTCGGGAAACCGAACCCATTTATTTTGTCACCCACCTTAACCTGTGTTGTGTATTTATCCAACGATATTTGTACTCTAATGGAAATGATAAATATCTTAGATTTACAAGGTTTTTGTACCTTAGATGTTTTCGTCAGTCTATGACTACTGCTGGGGTTCATGATGAAGGTCATGATGAAGTATAAGTTCAATACCAGTAATTAGCATAGTTGTTGTAGGTTCTCTTGTCAGTTGCGGGCCCCGTATTTTTCTGTCGGACTGTAGCTGTCCACCGGTTTGTAGGTCTGGACTGGAGCTTCAATAACACATTGGAGATTACCCCAATCCCCCACCCAATACCCATCGTGATTGGTATTAGCTCGCCACCGTGATACTTCATACAACTGACAGTTCAATTCTATGAAAGAGTGGTGTACGATTCTGAATGGATTACCACGGTTCTTTGCAGTTCATCTTTCGCTTTGGTTCAGCTACAACAGCGGGAAATGTGAGTCGTTGTTGTGATGCAAGGCGGCAGATAGGGCTGCGTAGAGGGCGTGCGACCTCCCTGGAGGCGTCAGGAGGGACAGCACTCGGGCTTCGCTGGCGTTATAGCCCTCCGCCCCCGTGTAACGAGCCACCCGTGCCATAGCTGCGGCGTTCACCTGTTTACATAAACAATTTACGGAACATTTTACGGGAAGAGTTACTCTGCGGAATTCCATAGAACCAAATCTATACTATCTATATACTGAGTTGCAGGTTCAAACCCGGGCAGACATCAATGAGTTTTTCTAATAAAAACGTATGTGTCTAATTGATAATTGTGTCCTGCGGCGATGTTTTCCTGAGCGTGTAATAAAATTCAATTATCGGTTATAATTGCACGTAAGTTTTTACAGAAAAAATCATTGGTGTCTGCACGGGTTGGAACCCGTGACCTTTTCGAGAGAGTCGCGCGGTGTTACCGGTGGGCTACCACAGCTTACACAGCTTTAAATACATACTAAAATACAAATATACACCCAGGCTCAAAGAACCAATCTTGTTTATAGAAAATGTTGGCCCTCAGCGGGAATTAAACCCACGACCTGCGGGGCTGAAGGCAGGGTCACTTACACACTACGCCAACGGGCCAGGATTGGAGTTCCAATAAAAACTGACAAGTTATAGATAACCCATAAACTCAGATATGTAGATTTTTTTACGATTTTTCCTTTCACCGTAAGGCAGATTAGGTTTCGTAAATATCAATAAAGGACATTCGTTTTATAGAAAATTAGAACTAGGTTCTTAGAACTTAAAGTAGCGGCCTGTTGCTATCCCGCTGCTGGGCATAGGCTCCCTCTCTCCGTTATTGGAGAAAAGGGGTTGGAGCTAAGACCTACCACGCTGCTCCAATGCGGATTGGTAGATTACACATATCCCCAGAATTCTCTAGAGATATGCAGGTTTCCTCACGATGTTTTCCTTCATCGAATAGCGTGTGATAAATTGCAATTATCAATTAGATACATAAGTTTTTAACAGAAAAGCTCATTGGTGTCCGCCCGGGTTTAAAGCCGTGAGCTCCTCGAAAGAGTCGCACGGTGTTACCATTGGGCAATCACCGATTTTGATCTTAGAACTAGCTTAACTATAATTAGGCAAGAATAAAGATTTTTTTCTTTTTTACCTGAAATTCGTTGTCCTCGTCAACAGCGGTTCGCGACTCAGATGTCTTGGTGGTTCGCTTTTGTGCTACGTGCACCTGAGAAATATAAAAATAAAATAAAATATATATATATAAAGCTCATAAATAAAACAATATTATACTTCAACGTTATTTTGTAAGTACACGCCGTGTGGTATCCGGCTGAATAGAATGGTACCAAACTCTTTTCTTACCGAGGTGTCGTAAAAGGCGACTAAGGTAAGTTGACTCACCGCGTGGTACACGGTTTAGTACAATAGATCACCCTCTCTCTTACTGAGGAGTCGTAAAATACGACTATGGTAAGTTGACGTCAGGCAGGCGGCCGGTCGTTAAAACGCAGCCAAATCATGTGACAGCATGTTTATAACATGTTGTGCCGACCCCACTTAGAATGGGATAAAGTGGGATGATGTTATTTTGTAATTACATAGCTACATTTTGGATTAAATTTGGGTTGAATGGATATAATAACATACATTTATAAATATAATAAATTACTACAAATGTTTATATATTTATTTCTTTTTATACTTTGAGTAACAGAAGGAAAAGGACAAGAAGTGAAGCAGAAAGAGGGTACGGTTAGAACATTTTCGTTCCGCCCGTTACCCGCTGAGTAAATAGTAAAAGCTATTATTAAATTCATGTATTACTAAATAGTTCCCCTCAAGTTCAGTTCAAGTTCTAAATAAAAGTTCGCGACAGCATATGTCTAGCTTTTAAGGTTAACCCACTATAATTTTTATGGCTATCAAAAGACTATATTACGGTTTTAATCTTGCGGGCGGAGCCGCTGGTGAATGCTAGTATACTTATATGCCGCCGTGTGGTATCCATTTAAGTAGAATAGACAACCCTCTTTCTTAGCGGTGCCGCAAAAACCGACTAAGGTAAGTTGACGTCAGGCAAGCGGCCAGTCGTAATATACTACACAACATAACATTTGTATAACATCTTGTGTCGACCCCACTTAGAGTGGGATATGGGCAGGAGAATGGAATGGGGAGTATACCTCTATGATTTGACCCTGATAAGGGCCCAGGCTGCACGATTTCAAATCAATCATCTCAATAATGCGCTCGGATTCTGGATCTGCCACCACGAGGAACTGGAATTGAAAATATTCATAACAAGCTGTACCCGCGACTTCGCTCGCGTCTAATTAAATGTTACAATATTCTGTAATAATGAACATTGTAATTCTGTAATAGTTACAATAATCTGTAATAATGTATTATGGAAGTATGCGTTTCATTCTGTTTTCAAGATTTTTCTGTTCTATTCTTCGGTCCGTATTACATCAACGAATATAACATCACCTCCAAATTCCTTCAGCGGGTTAGCGATAACAGTATCACAGTGCATGTAGCGGCCTGTTACTATCCCACTGCAGAAGCATTGGAGCTAAGACCTACCACACTGCTCCAATGCGGATTGGTAGGTTACACACGTCCTCAGAACTCTAGAGATATGCAGGTTTCCTCACGATGTTTTCCTTCATCACAGAAAAACAGAAAAACTCATTGGTGTCTGCCCGGGTTTGAAACCGTGACCTCTTCGAAAGAGTCGCACAGTGTTACTGCTGGGCTACCATAGATTTTCATAATGCATGAGTTTTTACAAATTCTGCATGTGTCAGGTATGAGAACGAACAGTACACTCTACATATAGCATTACATATATTTTCTTTTATCGTGGATTATAGCAAAATAATATTCTCATTAGTTTTTTATAATGGACCTCTGCAAAGTAACGCCTAACTCTATAAATTAATAAAGGGGGGACATGACACTAAGTAGTAACCTTGTGTGTAACGAGAAGGTGCAACGGTGCGTCATTCAGAAGTGCATCGAAGCCCGCAAGCGCTGTCAACTCCGCTAGCCGGAAGCTCCAGCGCACGCAGTCGCGTCCCCACCCGCCACGCACGCCCCGATCGACATTGCGTGCACTACTCGCACGCGGCTGTAACATTATACAAAAGGAATCATAAAATTATTTTGCTATTATGCAGGTTTGTGCATGTGCTCTTACTAATCCTGCACGTATGAGGTATGAAAACGGATCGTCCACTCTACTACATTTATGTACATATATTTTATATTTTACTTCATCGCGGATTATAGCAAAATAATTTTATTATTACTTTTGCATGCAAAAAAAGGTTGATACAAAACTAAGAATAAAATTATTTTGCTATAATCCGTGATGAAGTAAATCACATAGTAATATAATATATATATATAATGTTACTACTTCTACCTGCTCTTATCACACTCTAAGTCAGGTCGGCACAAAATGTTATAAACATGTTATCACATGATTTTGTCATATTTTTTGAGGGACAGGGAGAGACTGCGCCCTAAGTAGGGACCCCTACGCCATGGTGGGCATTTCCGCCCCCACCGGGTAATTTTTTATAGAGGTTTTCTTCCTCGCAACCCAAAGGTGCCCGTTCCCATTGCTGTGCTTCTGGGCTTGACCGACAGTGGCCGAAACCATGTCCAGCTAGACTAAACGTAAGCCCAACTGAGCCCGTCGCTCATTGGAGACTCCACCCTTAACCTCCCCGGAGTCCCCAACCCGTCCAGATTGCCCTCTACTAATCAGAGGGACAACTGGATTTGCCACCCCACAGTTTTCCGTTCGCCAAGATTAAGCTTGCCCATGGTACGCCACGAGGAGGCCGACCACTTTGGCATGGCGTGTCGACTTACTTTAGTCGCCTTTTACGACACCTCTGTAAGAAATGTGAGTGGTATTCTATTCAGCTGGATACCACAGCTTAAGATAAATTGAAATACAAAAAAAAAACTAAGTATGTAGTTTGATTGTAAGAGTTTTCTTTATAATATGGGTAAGTCAGGTGCACAAATTGTAGTAACGTATGTAGCGGCTTCTTACTATCCCACTGCTGAGAATAGGCCTCTTCTCTCCGTTTTTTCGGAGAGAAGGATTGGAGCTAAGACCTACCACGCTGCTCCAATGCGGATTGGTAGGTTACACATATCTCCAGAATTCTCTAGAAATATGCAGGTTTCCTCACGATGTTTTCCTTCACCGAAAAGCGTGTGATAAATTGCAATTATCAATTCGACACAAGTTTTAACAGAAAAACTCATTGGTGTCTGCCCGTTTGAACCACTGACCTTCTCGAAAGAGTCGCACGGTGTTACCGCTGGGCTACCACAACTTCAATTTTATAGTAGCTCCAAATTGTAGTAAATTTCATCAATATTGGTCCAGCGGTTTATCCGTAAAAGAGCTACAGACAGATATACTTTCGCGTTTATAATACAACTATCAATCGCGTAATCTGGCTTTTTATTGAAAGAAGAATACCGCAGGAGGATTTATTGTTCAAGTATATGTAGTATGTCTTCAAGATATTTGACTTGCACTTTTATTGCGAAACACACAGGTTATTGTAAAGTTTTAGTCTATTTTTGTTCAGTCACTACAGATTGGTGAAGGTTATCAACTTGTTTTTAATGAACTTTTAATTAAACAACATTATTTTATCGAACCACCATAACGATAATGTAGACATAATCTCATTATTACTAAATATGTACTCAATATTATTTCATATTGAATGAATCATAATTAAATTAGCCGTGTGGTATCCGGCTGAGTAGAATTGACCAATCTCATTTATTACCGAGGTTTCGTAAAAGGCGACTAAGGAAAGACCCACCGTGTGGTAGAATTGACCACCCTCTTTCTTACCGAGGAGTTGATATCAGACAGTCGCCCGGTCGTAAAATACATAGCCAAATCATGTGACAGAATGTTTATAACATGTTGTGCCGACCACACTTAGAGTGGGATAAGGGGAGGAGAATGATGAATGAATCATAATAAAATGTTAAGGTTTGTTTTATTGGAAGTATGAAAAGGCATTCAGGTATCACATTATATGGGATAAGAATACAATATAAGAAGGAATACAATATACAGCTGTACATAATTTGTCTTCAAAGATCATGGCAAAGTTATTGTCGTAGCAATTTATTAGAATTATGGTGATCACTTTTTATATCTCATGTTTTAAACATGTTGTTAAACGTTTTGGTACCTATACCTATCTAAGTATTTTACGATCGGTCACCTGTCTTTTGTCAACTTATCTTACTCGCCTTTTACGACAAGACCTTTTACGCCTTTCGGCAAGAAATGATAATTATCTTTTCTATTCAGTCGGATTACACATGGTGGGGAATATTATATACACTTAAATTCCCGAAATTGAATACATAATTTAGGCAGTTTTTTTATTGTCATTAAAACAAGAATTAATTAATATACTAGTTAAACAAAGAGATGTTATGAATATATATACGGCAATATTAGGGTATTTCTTAATAGGTCTTTTCAACCGAAGTCTATTTAAAAATACTTAAATAAAACAGAATGAAGTACTTAAAATATCAATATTATTGTTTCTTATATCTTTCAACTGCGATAAGTTTATTTCTAGCGAGATGTAAAACGCACATGCTACTTTTAGCATTTGGACCTCTATACCAAAAAATGTTCCGATGACGAAAAATGGTGTCGATTATTTCATTTCCTAACGTACGTAAGTAATAAATCCCATTATTGCCACAAATTAATTGTCTTAACTATATAAAGAAGCACTATTAAATAATTATAAGTCAATTTCATTACCTTTTTATAAACTGATTGATATGTAGCACTCATTTTAGCCACAGATGATTTCAGAGGGAAACGCTCCATTCTATTTTTCTAAAACAAAACATATATAAGTAAACACTGGCTATAAATATTAAATTATCTTTTAAAATATTAAGAAAGGTAAATAAGTTTTTGTTTAAGGTGTTGGTACCTAAATTAGAAAACACAGTATCGATAACATCCCACCACTTAGAAAGGCAAATTCGATTAAATCCAAAGGACGTTCTAAATACAAGTAATCGCCAGAAAGAGGGCTATATATAACATTATAGTGGATACCACATTTGGATGTACTAATAATGTCCTTAATTATAATATCAAAATCATTCTAGCCTTTGACTACTACTACCTATATACCACTGAACCAATAGTTAATGTAAATGCTGGTTAAATACTCTAAACATTATCGTATATAAAAGACATCTTGTATAATAGTAAAATTAAAATACAGATATTTTCATTTAATGATCACCCTATATTATTATTCTTTATATTAATAGGAAGTACAGTTTATACGGTATTTACCGTAATAATATTCATAAAAAAATTATTAGATATTTTTTATTTTAAATGTTTATGAAAATTATTCCGAATTAAGAAACGCCCCTTAAAATTAAACTGAAAGATGAAATATTGATTAACCACTATTTTTGATAAATATAATTTGTTTGATATTAATAGAAAAATCATTAACCATTAACCATACAAAATAATATAATTAAGTAGAATTAAATTAGACAATTACACTAACCTAGTTTTTCGAAGACATTTTTAAAAAATGTTGGAAGAACTGCGTGTTACTTAAACGTAAAACAAATAGCACTAGACAAAACTGAAATGTGTACGACGTAGATTACTATTTACAGTAGATCAAGTGTATTATCTATGCAGTTGATATAAAACAAGTTCAACATCCGAATAAAATATCCCCCATACACGATCCACAGGGGAGATATGACAGTATTAAGTATTTTGACAGTAACTAACTTCATTAGTAATCTATGACAAGCACTGCAAGCAAAAACACACAGATTAATAATGGTAGACGTGACCAACTTGAAACGGTAGGAATGGTAAAGTATTAAGTAAGTGGTACAAATGATAGACAAATGTAATTTTAAGGAATAACCACATATAGCAACATTATTTAAAAAAAAATACAGGAATTGGGCAAGGTATTGAAAATTTGTCTATGGTGTTGATTTACGTATGGCAAACTGGAGCAGTTAAATGTTAGTCACGTGTATTTTTACACTCAATTATTTAATTAATAATGCGATTTTACCAGTTCGGGTCCTTTTATACAGTGCAATAAAAAGTATTCTATCATCTATTTAAATTTTTTTAATAATTAATATCTATTTATCTATGGATAGCAATAATTTGCTCTGAGCATACAATAGTACTCGAAAATTAGAGAAATTCAATTGAAAAATTCAACAATATGTCTACATTTTGAAGCACGGTGCATATCAATTGTAGACATCGTAAACTTAATATATTAGATAACATAAAGTGTAAAACTCAAGCCCTTGCATTTAATTCCCTTGGGAATCAAACTTACTTAGAGGGTCTGATTAAATAAAATGATGAGATGAATTTTGTTTTTAAAGTACCTATTTGAAGTGTAAAAAACAGTAGCGTCAAATATTCTATAAAAAAGTTGTCTTAGTTTTTTTTTATTACCGGGAAAATTTTATAATTTAGCGTTCCATTATAATTTATTCAAAGTATTTCAACGAAATATGTAAAGACAGTAAATCAATTACAATTTTAATTAAAATATGGCAACCCGCTGTCTTTTCGCGAATGTAAGCAAATGTGGGTACGCGGGTAAAACTTTTTATCAAGTTTCGATTACCTACTTTTTCATTTATAACTTTAATTAATAAGTGACGTAATCATATCACATTTTTTTTCTGGTTGTAAAACTTCCTGTTCCAAATTATTTTGCTCTTGATAATATTTATAGGAAATAATGAATACCCTAGGTTCTGGTTGGACTTGGAATGCTACAGTGGAACCTCCATACATGTTTTATTACTACAACATAATGACAGGTGAATTTGTTCTGAGTTTGCACGGCCATCCAGTAAGTATTATTTATTAAGATTTATTTGTAGTGAATTTCCGCTAGAATACAATCCTACACTATATTGTAGTAGATTTAATATAATATATTGTTTTAATCCGAAGATTTTAACATATGAGTATGTCTTACTAGTAGTAGAAGAGAGGTAAAAATGAAAAGTGAAAAATGACCATAAAAGCTTTATTATTTAAGGAGTAATCTGCGCGGTTCTTTGCGAAATATTTTTAAAATTTCTCTTACACTTTCTATTTTATTTGACAATTTTTCCCACATCCCCTTCGTCTAGGCCGCCACGTGGCCCGTATCTTTCTACGCCCATGACGCTAGGCATGATTATGCCGTGAAAAATGACAGTAAATTACTTACTATTATATTTCTAGCTTAACTTACTATACAAATTTATCAAGGAAGTTTGTATAAAGGATCTTAATTCTATGCTAAGTAAAGTACCTAAGTTAGTTACCTAGTAAAACATGTTTCAGTATAAAATTTTCTCGAAATGATTTACGTATGTGTTGATAACAAAACTTATAGCAGTGTTATACCAAATTTCGTATAACTAATTTGTACTACAGTGTGAAAGGTGTATGTAAATGTTAAAATGAAGTGCATGAAGTAAATAGCTCTTAAGAGAATAAAATTATGCTGTGTATTACCAACCCGTTTTATTAACAGATAATAAGATCAGAACAAATCACAATATCTATTAATCAAAATATGTAAGTATTCTATATCATACATGACTGTTTACTACTAAAATGAGTTATAGACTATTGGGTGTTATTCTATAAAATATCAAGGCATAAACGTGCCTCTACATTTGATTTTTCTTTATTTTTTCAATGCAAGAGCTAGAGACTATCAAGAAATTTTTGGTAACATTTTTATAAATCTCCAATTCTCTAGTACATTACTTTAGTGTATCTATGCTGGTTTACCCGGCGTACGCGACGAAAGCTAAAAGCAGGCGAGAGTTTAGCAACTGCGCGATCTCTTCAACACTATTAACCTAAGCCTTCCGGAAAAATTGCAGACCTTACTATTTTGTGGGAAGGTGATTAAAAAAAGAAACGCGTTTTTAAGAGCTCTTACTATTTTTAATTATATTTAATTAATTTTGTTACCTAATTACACACGTGTTAAGTGTTTTCGTACATACCAGTTGAATTTCTGATCACACTATCCATAATTTGCTATATTATATTACTAGCAATCGCCAGCGGCTCCGCCCGCGTGGAAAGATTAAAACCGTAATATAGTCTTTTGATTACCATAAAGATGGTTAAAGTGGGTTAACCTTAAAAGTTAGAAATATGTTGTCGCGGGCTTTTATTTAGATCTTTTAGAGGGGAACAATTTTGTAATACATTCAAAAATCGAATAACTATTACAGTTTACTCAGCGCACGCATGGAAAGCTTTAAATATTGCCGTTTTCGTCCTATTTTTTATTGCTGCTCCTCTCCTACTCATCTTAACGTGGTGCTATATAGCCTACAGCCTTCCTCAATAAATGTACTACTTTACACTCAAATAATTTTTAAAATCGGTCCAGTAGTTCCTGATTAACACGTTCAAACATCAAACTCTTCAACTTTATATATTAGTGAAGATATTAAAGCATTGTCACTGAAAAGAATTTAGTGGCCACAATATGGACTCTATACAAAATTCAATACAAGCTTTAACAGACCACTTCAACTCCCACAATTGGCTGAATTCCAGAAAAATTGACAAAATATTCTGGCAACAAGCCCCACATGAAACATAGCAGCACAGTTTAGTTCTTTTAGAGTCTTTGTTTTGTCTGCACTTGAAAGCCTACAGCAGCAAGTAGAACTTCTCACATGGCAAGTAGGCTGTTTGCAAATGCATTGTATAAAAGAAAGTTTAACTGGTTCATGGAATCCTAGAAGAAAGGAATGAGAATCCTGCCAATATTGCACATACTTGGCTCTCTAAAAACAAGCTTCTAGATTTACAAATTGATTGCATCAGCCAAAGCCCATCATCGCAAAGGAGATAAGCCACGGGCTATATTGCTTAAGTTTCACGATCTAGAACTAAGGAACACAGTCTGGTTTTCTAAATCCTCGCTCAAAAATACTGGTGTCTTCTAAGCCTTCATGGCTGCCAGACAAAAAGTTGCAATTGACAATTTCTGGACGTGGGATGGGTCTGTAGTTGAGGTGGGCCGTATGGTTAGCACAGCTTATATTTACTACAGTGGAGGTAAATTTAGGGTTTCACTCTCTGGAAACTCGACAAGCACATGAACAACTTATTAGTTTGTAAAGTTCTTACTAATAAGATTTACTGTATTGAGCTGCATAATAAGTTGTGCAGCATCTTTGTCCCAAAAGAGTATGGCTGTTACTGGCATATAAAATTCTTTGCAGTCCCTTTTTTCGTATGGTGCATCGGGCTAAATCACCAATACCTCGAACACTATCTGCCCTGAATTAACTTTTACCAGAGTGGCCTCAACGTGAAATAAAGGCTAAGCATACTCTATTGTTGCCTACATTTCAGTGAGCGTTATAACGCTCACTGAAATGTAGGCAACAATACACTAGAGTTATTATTCCACTATGCTACTAGGTTAAGTTTTTATTTTTATTTTCAATAGTTGTTTGCATTTTATATCCTGTCTTGTATATTGTTTTTTATTTTTTATGTATGATTTTTAATGTTAATTAGTGTTATTGGTTACAGTTCTAATTAATTAAACTAAAATAAATAAATTTACAGTTAGCTAATGTACCCCAGGTGCTCGCTACTACTGCTGCTTTCCAGTTCCACTATACTATTGCTCCAAAACATTCCTGAAGGATTGAACAATAAATCTTAATTTATTTATAATAAATCTGCGCACACAAATGTATTATTGAAACTATATTTTAGCGTTGCAAAAACTTTTCTTTTATTCCAAATTGAGTTAATACTATATTGTATAAATAATAATAATATTATGAATAACGATTTATTGAACCAAAAAATAATAATTTACAATACTCTTTTTATCCTAGACCATTAAAATTTGAAATCAAAAATAGGAAAATCCATATCTTAGGGGCCAGTACCTTTACAAAACTTAATAACTCATCATTCTCTTACCCTTATCCCACTCTAAGTGGGGCCGACACAATATGTCTTCTTCTTCCATTCTCCTCTATCATTTGTCAACTCTGGTTCAACTCCTTTAACACACAATCCATCCCATCTTTTTTTTCGGCCTCCCCCTAGCCATACATCCATCCACATTTTCACATTCATATTTGAAACTCTTTTGGTCACATGATTTTCATCCCTCTTCATTACATGACTATACCAACTTAGTCTCGCAATTCTCATCTTTTCTGTATTGGATGGACTTTCTCTTCCTCTAATAACAAAACTTAATAACTATTAATATTTAACTAATTTATAAATTTATATGGTATATAAGTATATATATACTAATATGAAAACTTGATACTACAATAATAAAATTTAAATTTGTGTTACATTGTCTATGCTTGAGTGTTTATGCGTTAGTTCGTGGGTGTGTGTGTGCGCATGCATGTTTGTCAGCTGACTAAATATATTTGTGTTTCTTCAAAATTAAGGCTTATAGGCAGGTTTATCAGATATTTTTTTAACTTGTATCTGTTGAGATATAAGCTCGTTTGACATCTATTTCAATTCTTATACAGAAAATGACTTAGATAACTTTTGTCGTTGATCAAAGTTTGTGTTTCTTCTAGGCAACTGTGTAGCTGTAATAATTTATTACTAATCGACGTTACTTTAAAAGTTTGTATGTGGTATACATTAGCTATTTGTTAGTTTTGAACAAAACCTTCCTTTGTTTGCAACAAAATATCTGTGTAAACAGACATAATACCTATCCATATTCCATTTGACACTAATATTTAGGCTTGGGTAAAAAATATCGATATATCAAAATATCGATATTTTATCAGAAGATAATTGATATAAATCAGCGATATTTTTCCCCGCGATATATCGACTTTCGATATTTATTTTTAGATATCAAAATCGATATATTTTTTAAAGTTCTGCTGTCTGCTTTTACGTCACATCATGTATTTGACTTTTTCCAATCTTTTTCAAATCTGATCCAATAAAGTTCTGGATAAATTGTTGTCATTTCACGCCGGTTCTCTCGGATATCGCTCTAAAATATATGGTTTGCCAAGCTTCTTCAGTGTCATCTGAAAGGGTTGCTTCAGTGGTGAATTTGACTGTACCGAATGGAAGGAGCAGATTAACAGGGTAGCACATCAAACAAAGAGTGCTCCTGATGTCAATGTTAGACAAATATTGGTATGAATGAATGAATTTTTGTTGTGTTGATGATGTTGATTTTTCTTGGCTTTTCTGTATTTTCAAATAATAAAACTGATGTCAAAACCACCAGATGTGTATTTGCTTTAAAATTTCGAATATTTTGGCAATTTTTATAGATAATCGCTTATTGCACAGACAATATCGATATATCAACATATCGATATATTTAGTCAATACTTATGGATATATTTAAAAACATCGATGCGATATATATCGATATTTTTTCCTCATTTGCCCATCCCTACTAATATTTGCCAGAGTCTCAGAGACAAATAGCAAGTACTTAAGTAGTCCGTGTCTTGCCATTCCTTAAATTTTGAATTTTGTTTGTCTTTAGTTTATGTAAATTTTTTTTATTGTATTAGATAAGTTAATTCATGCTTTGAGGTAAAAAGAGTCTGCTTCGAAATTTGTACCCACTTTTAAATACACTTATTACTTTATTTTTATGTAGCAATCACTTGTTTATGATTCGCACATGTACAAATGTTGAAAAATAGACACCTTGGTAATTAAGAATTAGTTCAATTATTTACTTTGTATATATACTATATAAATGCCCAGAATATCCCAGCTCATTATCTTTACATGCTATCAAGTTTTAATAACAATAACATCCACGTGATTCTAGTGTCGGAATCATGTCTAAAACCAGGTTTTAATTTAATCTGAAATGATCGTAACGACCGTACTGGTGGAGGTGTGGCGATTTACCTCCACTCTCATATCTTGTTCTCAACAGTAACTTTATCGGAGCACAACACAGATAATCGCCCAGAATATCTATTAATTGAAATCATTTTTGGGCAAACGAGCTTCTGTTAAGAGTATTTTCCTAATCGTACGGTTGATTACTTGACGTCTTTTGAAATTCAAGATGCATGTCAAGATATGACATGCACCTAGACCTATGAACGCACTTTAATAATGGGTGACTTTAATACTTGCCTCCTTTAGGACGATCATCGTTGAACTCGTCTAAAATCAATAGTTGATGGATCATGGATCATGGATCATCATCATGGATCATGGATCATCATCAAACTCCCTCTAGTTGCAATTCACACTTTTCCCAATACTTTGCCATCTCTTCTTGATTTAATTCTTGTTTCTTCAATTGACCATGTTGAGAAGCATGGTCAATGTGTTGCTGCAGCTTTCTCTTACCACGATCTTTTGTATCTATCATACAAGCTTAAGCCACCCAAAGCTAAATCAAGGAACCTTCTCCCGCGTAACTTTGGTGCCATGAATTTAATTCAATTTCAAGAAGATGCTACTAAAATTGATTGGAACACGAAAGTTATAATGAAATTATTTTTCTATAATCCGCGATAAAGGAAATAGAAAATATATGTAATGGTATATGTAGAGTGGGCTATTCGTTTGCATATCTGATATATGCAGGATTCGTAAAAACACATGCACATCGCCATGTGTATACCTCTACCATCACCACCACCATACTTACGCACTTCACACGTTCACTATTACAAACTTAACAATTGAGGTGTAGTGGTAGATGTTAACACCCCACTTACAGTGACACCAAGAATTATATAAAAAAAACTTAGCTACTTATATATTATACAACTTAAAGCCATCAATTAGATCTTATTTTTCTTTCTAAGGATTGTTTTCAGTGTATTTCTGTGTAAAAATATCAAATAAAACTATCATTTATAATTTTTTAAGACGACTTGTTTAGTGGTACTGCATCAAATGCTCGCTTTGCAGTGGCTAAAATGACAATATAAGATGTTTTTAAACTTAACTATCGTGAGTAGTATTCATAGTTGATGTATAGAACCGGCTATACCCACGTCTTATTCTATCGGGTTAGCCCAGCGAACTGCTGTACGCTAGGGACGTGACTTGGCGTAGAAAAAAATCGATTAATTAATAATCGATTTTCAACCCTTTAAAAGTAATCGATTTTTTTGTTACGAAATAATATAATAGATTTTTTAAAATCGTTTTCTTTCATACTATTTCAAAAGTTGTCTTTCTTAATATTAATAATTAATTACAATAAAGGTTAATTAAAGAGGACAACTATAAAGAAATAATATCAGATGCGCTATTTGTGAAATCGGATTAAAATGTGTAGTTTGGCTAAATTGGTTTCATCCAACAATGCATATCTAATCTTGAAAAACAAGCAAAAGAGTAAAAAGAAAGGGGGAAATCTAAAATAATCGTTTTTTTACAGATCGCTTCAACTAACTCTTTCTTAACTATGCTAAACGATACCTGCGAAAATATGAACAGGATGAGTTTTATTAGTATGAAGATGTTTATGAGGAATAACTCATGCAGCGATGTACTTCAAAAATTAACCTCACGGAGCATGAAGTACGACGGTCTTCGGGTTAACATAATGACTGCCAGATTGCATGAATGGTCTTGTTGTTATTTGCAGATTATGGAGCATTTCTTTCATAATGTATTTCAGGTGCGATCTGTTTATTACAATTTCATCAGCTTCAATTCAGCTTCATTCAATTACATCAAGCTGTGGTAGCCCAGCGTTATCACCGTGCGCCTCTTCCGAGAAGGTCTAGGGTTCAAACCCCGGGCAGGCACCAATGAGTTTTATAGTAAGACTTATGTGTCTAATTGATAATTGCAATTTATCACACGCTTTTCGGTGAAGGAAAACATCGTGAGGAAACCTGCATATCTCTAGAGAATTCTGGGGGTATGTGTAACCTACCAATCCGCATTGGAGCAGCGTGGTAGGTCTTAGCTCCAATCCTTCTCTCCAAAAAAAACGGAGAGAAGAGGCCTATGCCCAGCAGTGGGATAGTAACAGGCCGTTACTTACTTACTGTTTATTACTCACTTTTTATATTAATTTCTACTGTATGTATGCTTGTTTGTATGTAACAGACTTATTTGAATTAATTTGACCTTCAGGGGACAAATATTAGAATAAAAAAATGACCTACAGACATTATACAAAAGGAATCATAAAATTATTTTGCTGTTATGCAGGTTTGTGCATGTGCTCTTACAAATCCTGCACGTATGAGGTATGAAAACGGATCGTCCACTCTACTACATTTATGTACATATATTTTATATTTTACTTCATCGCGGATTATGGCAAAATAATTTTATTATTACTTTTGCATGCAAAAAAAGGTTGATACAAAACTAATAATAAAATTATTTTGCTATAATCCGTGATGAAGTAAATCACAAAGCGATCAGGGGTTGCGAACCGGCGCATCCCTTCGGTTGCGGGGCGAAACGATTATTGAGTTTGTGATAGTGAACGTATGTAGTGCTTGTGTATTGTGGTAACGGTGGTGGAGGTTTGTCCATGTGTTTTTACGAATCCTGAACGTATCAGGTATAAAAACAGATTGTCCACTCTACATTTAGCATTATATATATTTTATATTTTACTTCATCGCGGATTATAGCAACATAATTTTATTATTATTTTTGTATTATGGATCTCCGCAAAGTAACGCCTAATTCTATAAATTATTTGCAGGAATTATATTTTTTTACAATCAACCCAACTATTAAGTGGGAAATTATAGTTATAAAAAACAAAAAAAAGCGTACAAACTTGAAAACACGGCTTAATAGAATAGTACCAACCTCATTTCTTGCCGAGGTGTTGTAAAAGGCGACTAAGGTAAGTCGACCCGCCGTGTGGTATCCGGCTGAGTAGAATAGACCCACCTCATTTCTTACCGAGGTGTCGTAAAAGGCAACTTAGGTAAGTTAAGCCACCGTGTGGTATCCGGTTTAGTAGAATAGACCACCCTCTTTCTTACCGCGGTGTCGTAAAATACGACAGAGGTAAGTTGACGTCAGGCAGGCGGCCGGTCGTAAAAACTCAGTCAAATCATGTGACAGCATGTTTATAACATGTTGTGCCGACCCCACTTAGAGTGGGATAAGGGCAGGAAGATGATGTGGAGCCGTTATCGTATATATGTTTATGGCGCACCCCAGTGCCCACGGATCCTATATAGTGTATTATCTATGCCAGTTCCCACGGTACATGACACAGGATCAAACTACATATATTAATATATTACTTTTTCAAAAGATCATTTGTTTTATCTACAGTCTACGGAGGGCACTAAATTTGAACCGCCATGCTGGTTCCTGCAGGGTTTGCAGCGTTTCAGACAAGTATTTTCGCACCACCGGACTGTGTCTGCGTTAACAGAGTTACTGTTGTTTATGTGCGGGAGTTGTACTCAAAACGGTGAGTAGAGTACTAAGAGATTACAGCGAATATAATGAAATAGATGGGTAGCTCGCAGTCGTTCTGTACATTTGTGTTGTGATCACTAATAGCGTTATGGTGATACTAAAACGTCAAATCAAGATCATTGGCGTACATTGATATACTTATCTTTAATATTTAAATGACTTAATCTTGTATATATATGTTATCGGTGTCGGGTAGTGCATGAGTTCCTACATATTCTGCATGTGTCAGGTATGAGAACGAATAGTACACTCTACATTTATCATTACATATATATTCTATATCGCGGATTATAGCAAAATAATATTCTCATTAGTTTTGTATTATGGACCTCCGCAAAGTAACGCCTAATTCTATAAATACTTTGTATTGTATATTTCAGGGATTGTAAGAGCAAAAATTGAGCCTTACCAATTCCTTAAGCTATTGTGCGGTGGAATCATGCTGATAGAAGAATTTCTGGTAAGTACTTTCACGTAGATATTCAGATTTCCACAACCTGTATCGCAAAGTTTTAAATTGATAATTACACTTTATTTATAAATAACATTCGGACTGTACCTACGACTTAGTTCCCGTCAACTTAAGTTTCACTAATCTTAATTATGGACTGTATTTTTTTCCAACGCCCGATATGTTTCAATGGTACCAAAATTTCACGTTGGTTTAGCGGATAGGTTGTCGAAGCGTCATGTTTTCTCTTCATAATCTGATTACAGCCGACTAAGCACGATTACGACCGTGTAGAGTGCGTACTCGGCTATACTCGCCAATCATCGTCAATGATCGCCTACAATCGTCTGCAGCCGGGGAATTGTCGGTCTTCGGACACGTAACAAGCAAGCATAGGATATG
The DNA here is from genome assembly GCA_947086495.1 of Morpho achilles. NCBI lineage: Eukaryota > Metazoa > Arthropoda > Insecta > Lepidoptera > Nymphalidae > Morpho > Morpho achilles. The sequence continues at coordinate 7,199,165 of CAMTZB010000022.1, read as the reverse complement.
TGATTTTTCATCGGATAGGGCGATATGATAATATGTATCGTATGATAATACGGACGATCGTGTGAACACTTGCACTATAATCGTGCCGATTATAGACTACTAGGTAAACTAGTCCCGCGACTATGGTCGCGTGGACTGTTGTGGTGTGATGGCGCTTTTCAGTGTCATCCTATTCCTGTAGAATTCACAGGATTTCTATAGCCTATATGTTATTCCGGTGTATAAGAAGGAGTAATTGCGCCAAATAACATCGATATTGGTTCAGCGGCTTCGCCGTGAAAGAGTAACAAACATACATCCATACTCGCAACATTCGTATTTATAATATTAGTAGTAATTAGTATTATTCGATCAGCGATCATCATTGATGGTGAGTAGGAATACCCTACAGACTGCCAGATAGACTATCTATAGTGTTAAATTATCCTCAATTATGTATTAAAAGTTAGCCCCCTTTGCCGAAAGAAATACAGAATTTTTCCTTATTTTTTCAGCAATTTCCAGGATATAAAGACGTTTTGGGATATAGATACATGCTACAAGAATTAATTGAATCAATACGCTATCCAATTAGTGATTTTCATTACAAGCGATAGATATCGGATATTTAGGACTCAGCGGACATCGTAAGTATTTTAGTACACGTAAATATTCGGATTTATATAAGAAAGTTTGCATCGTGGGTATTTCAGGTCCTATTTACAGAAGATATTTATTATTCTAAGGGTGGCCGTGTGGTATCCGGCTAAGTAAATAGTACCACCCTCATTTCTTACCGAGGTGTCGTAAAATACGACTAAGATAAGTTGACATCAGGCAGGCGGCCGGTCGTAAAATACGTAGCCAAATAATGTGACAACATGTTTATAACATGTTGTGCCGACCCCACTTAGAGTGGGATAAGGGCAGGAAGATGATGATGATATATGTAGGCACTTGAATATGTATTATAATTATATTATTATTAAACACGTACACTAGTCGTTAACCGCTGGATACAAGCGGCCCAAGATCTAATCGTGTGGAGTATTAAAGAGATCTATTATTATTCCTTAAAGAGATCTATTTCAAGCTGCAAACGTCCGTCGGTCGCAGATTTCTATTTGAAATTAGTAACACCGAAATCGAAATCGATTGAATTAGTATAGGATCCCGCTATAGGAGCTGGTTAATGAATGAAAGACATTTTTTATCAAAATATGTCAACACACAACTCTTGGGTAGGCAGGTATAAACAATTAAACTGATACTGGTAACTAGCTCCGGTCTTAACGAAACTAACATAGAAATAAAGATAATTTTATTACAATGACGGTGGTATAGGTTTGTCTGCAAAAAATCAGTCCTGAATGGCGGTTGTCGAATTTTAAAAAGTGAAATATTGCTGCGAGTGAATCGTGAGGAAACCTAAAAATCTGTAAAGAATGGAGAGATGGGGGCTATGTTATCTACTAATTCTCATTATAAAGGCACCGGGCGTGGACAAGTGTAATGACGATAAATGTATACATTTTAAATTCTTATTTTGAAAGTTTAACAATTAAAATTTCTTTGCCCTCCTCATTTTTTACAGCAACTGCTCGAATGATGCTAATGACTATGATTTATCAGTAAGCGGATATGGATCAATCAATGGATTGTAGAATAGCTTATCAATGGATTGTAGAATAGCTGTTAAATTAATGGAAATCGAACGCCATAACATTGAATTTTGCTCAACATAACTATTTACAATCAACAAGGATAAGATTTTATGATTGATCTTTAACATATTTCCTACAGAGGTTTCCTTTTATACGATTTAAATTTAAGTGGAAAAACAACCATTTTAAACATGTTTAAATTGTTTTTTTTTTTCGTTTTCATTAGATGATTTTATTTTAGCATATACATCAAACATATTTTAGTAAGGTTAAGATTATACTTGATAAGTGTTATTTGAATATCTAAACTCATATAGCACATTTTTACTTATTTACTTTTAAATTTTACCTATGTATTTTATTTTTATTATATTGTAGTTCTGTGAAGATTAAAAAAAAATGTAGTAAGTAGTAAGTAAAGTAATTAAAAAAATTTTTTTAATAAAAAAATAAACCATTTTGTTGCTAAGTTCTTTGTTCGTATTTTTGTATATTTTTTACTGATATTTTTCCAAAACTTAAGTATGGTTACTTATTTGTAGATTTTAATAAATTGTTATGAAATTACTTACTGAAGTTTTATTTATTTAAATTCTTATAATATTTGGGGACAACCTTATTTATATATCTACACTTCTATATAAAGCTGAGGAGTCTGTTTGATTGTTTGAACGCGCTAATCTCAGGAACTACTGGACCGATTTGAAAAATTATTTCAGTGTAAGATAGTCCATTTATCGAGGAAGGCTATATAACAGGGCTTCTTAAACTTTTTTATATAGCGACCCCCTTCAAGCTTAGGAAATTTTAAACGACCTCCTCCTCCATATAATGAATACGGTTAATATATATTTATATATTAACCGCAGATGTAGATGTAATATCGCACTATTTTACAATGTATATAATAGTTTTACAGTGCCACTTTTTCAAAAAATAGTTCTAATAAAACTACAATAGTATTTTGTATGATTTTTATTTGTATTTATATTTGTAAGTAGTGTGTATACTAATTTTAAAATTTTATTTATAATTGTAGTAAACTAAGCATTCATAAATTTAATTAAATCTATTTAATTAAATTTAATGGAAAGGGGTAATGAAGGAACTTAGGAGGAGAAATGTCAATATATCTTTGTAGGAAAAGTTTTTTTAAAGGACAGCTGCAGCCCCCTGGGGGTCGCAACCCACAGTTTAAGAAGCCCTGTTATATAACATAACATCACGCTAAGATGAATAGGAAAGAAGGAGCAATAAAAAATACGTAAAGGTACGAAAAGGGCAAAAAAAATTCCGAGCGTGCGCTGAGTAAACGGTAATGGTTATTCAAAAATCATGTATGACAAAATTGTTCCCCTCTAAAAGTTCTAAATAAAAGTCCGCGACAGCATATATCTAGCTTTTAAGGTTATCATAAAAATAACAAAAAACACAACAATTATATCAAGCATGGGTCTCACTCAAGGTATTAAGGTCTATCCCCGTGCGGATTCGGGGCAGGTAACTACCATAGTTATTATACTAGAGCAGGGAAGCCATAGCCTAAAGTGAGTGTCGCAACTAATAATGAGGCGGAAGATGAGTCTAGTATACTTATCTTAGTCTAACCACACATGAATAAGACCGATACTAAGTCTCGTTTCCTTTTTCTTTATTATCGACGGGCATGTTTTAAGCTTTGCTACTCTAGTAATGTAGTAACTTTATGGGTACTACTGATATCTATACTAATATAAAAAGCTTTGTTTGTTTGTTTCTTTGAACGCGCTAATCTCAGGAACTACCGGACCTAAAGATACTAAGTCTCGTTTGCTTTTACGGCCCCGCCTGCGTGGAAAGATTAAAAGCGTAATATAGTATTTTGATACCATAAAAATGGTTAGAGTGGGTTAACCTTAAAAGCTAGACATACGCTGTACTTTTATTTAGGACTTTTAGAGAAGAACAATTTTGTAATACATGATTTTTAATAACTATTATCGTTTACTCAGCACACGCACGGAAAGCTTTAAATTTTGCCGTTTTCGTAATATTTTTTATTGCTGCTCTTCTCCTATTCATTTTAGCGTAATGTTATATGGCCTAAAGCATTCCTCAATAAATGGACTTTCTTACATTGAAATAATTTTTCAAATCAGTCCAGTAGTTTTGAGACTAGTGCGTTCAAACAAACAAACCCTTCAGCTTCATATATTAGTATAGATGGACATGTTTTAAGATTTGCTACTCTAGTATGAGAACTTTATGGGTAATACTGATATAATAAATAAAAGATGCATAAATAAGTTTTATTTATTTTATTAAGACGTAAATTCTTAGTATGCTATTAAATTTACAAAGCAAATGTCTAATATTATAATTGAACTGCGTTGATATAAATATTATTATAAAATAGCATTAAAAATCACAAGCTACATTACACGCATAATGAAACACCTTAAAGTAAATCAATACTGTTGTATATATGTTTGTAGGATAAAAATTATAAAAATATGATAAAATTGAATTATTACACGTTAAATTTGGCAACAAGTCAAAATTGAAACGAACACATATCATTAAAATACAATATAGTACAATAATAGCATAAGTAATATACAATTACAATATAATTTTAACTTGATAAAATTCTGAAGACATGTCGCATATTTGGTCATTTTTAAACAATCCTATATTTACTTTATTTTATTTAATTGCAATAATAATTAAATTCTTTCAATATATGATATAAGTAAGTATAAAAATTCATTCATTGCAAACATTGACATTGAATTTTAAATAATAATCAAACTTATATACACAAATATAGAGGTTGTTGTCTGGATAAAATACGAAACGAGTATATAAGGGGAAGTCTGAAAGTTCAATCAATCAAACGCTTCATGAACTTGAATCAACCTTTTCTGGTTTTAATGTCTTGCACAAAGAAGTCGCGGATGTGTCTATACAATAATATAAAATACGTAAAATAGCTGAAGATTTATTATATATTGTGTTATAAAAATTAAAACTTTTTCAATAATTTATTTTTAAAATAATATAGCGTGGAAATTAGTTTTAATATTAAATTAATTTTAATATAATTTCATTTATGTATAAATTATAACTTTGTGCCTAAAATACTATGCTTGAAATACTATTTATTATATAATAATGTTTCTGTTATTTAAATGATATTTACATATATTGAGTAAAAACGGAATGATTTGTTTGTACGGAGTGCGTTTTATAATATTACACCACATTTTTGTCGCCCACGATTGTTCATAAATAATTATATTATAAAAATGTAGGACTTTAATAATGAAATACAATAAAATACAATTATTTTTAATTCCTATATATTTCAAATAGAGTAAAATTTGGCAAATGTTATGTAAAATTGGAAACACGTGTTTTTCAATTTTGAATAAAAAGTGTCTGTGTCGTGTTTTTAAGAGTTTATATTTGTACGAATCCTTTTAGCCGTTGGTGTTAAAGCGGCATATACAAACAGTGACATACAAACTTTCGCAAAAACGAGTACTACAATTGATCCTCCGGTTGTATAAAGGGAATAATTCCAAAAGGCGATTTTTTGGGAAATCGAAAAAAACCGTGTAACTTCTACATTTTTTTTTGTTTAGATTTTGAGTGAAGGATGATTCAAAGTTAAGTATTATTAGAGTGTTACTAACTAATAGGATGGCATATTTATTTAGTTTTTGAAATATTTTGATTGAAAGTGCTTGGAAATTGCTGTATTAGTTTGTACGAAATAAATCCAGGAGTTTTCCTCGATTTATTTCGTACAAATATTTGATTATATTTATATTTATATATTATGTAAATATAATTATATTTATATTATATATATTATAGTATAATAATTTCCTTCTTATAGCTGATGAAATTTTTGACCACGGTTAACTAAGTGAATGGTGTGGTTTTTACTTCTCTTTTGTGACGATGCGTTTACTACTAAAATGGCGTTAGAGCTAGTCATTTTTCGAAATTTGGCGTTTTTTCTTTATTAGCAACCCCTTTAGTATTTTGGGGAAGTCCGCACGTTATTTAGATTAGTTCAGAGTTGTTTAATCGTTCCCACGGATACATCTTTGAATTCGAGTCAGACTACGCCTGCGCGGAGGCGTTGATACGAGTCTTTAGTCTCATTTTGTATAACGTTTCGGTTAACGGTACTGCTGTTTGAAATTAGTCACTGTTTTATGTTTGTAGTGTTATAGTTTTGTTTTAGTCCTCACATAGTATACGAAGTTCTGCCCAAGCTATTTCTTTTATTTCGGGAAACCGAACCCATTTATTTTGTCACCCACCTTAACCTGTGTTGTGTATTTATCCAACGATATTTGTACTCTAATGGAAATGATAAATATCTTAGATTTACAAGGTTTTTGTACCTTAGATGTTTTCGTCAGTCTATGACTACTGCTGGGGTTCATGATGAAGGTCATGATGAAGTATAAGTTCAATACCAGTAATTAGCATAGTTGTTGTAGGTTCTCTTGTCAGTTGCGGGCCCCGTATTTTTCTGTCGGACTGTAGCTGTCCACCGGTTTGTAGGTCTGGACTGGAGCTTCAATAACACATTGGAGATTACCCCAATCCCCCACCCAATACCCATCGTGATTGGTATTAGCTCGCCACCGTGATACTTCATACAACTGACAGTTCAATTCTATGAAAGAGTGGTGTACGATTCTGAATGGATTACCACGGTTCTTTGCAGTTCATCTTTCGCTTTGGTTCAGCTACAACAGCGGGAAATGTGAGTCGTTGTTGTGATGCAAGGCGGCAGATAGGGCTGCGTAGAGGGCGTGCGACCTCCCTGGAGGCGTCAGGAGGGACAGCACTCGGGCTTCGCTGGCGTTATAGCCCTCCGCCCCCGTGTAACGAGCCACCCGTGCCATAGCTGCGGCGTTCACCTGTTTACATAAACAATTTACGGAACATTTTACGGGAAGAGTTACTCTGCGGAATTCCATAGAACCAAATCTATACTATCTATATACTGAGTTGCAGGTTCAAACCCGGGCAGACATCAATGAGTTTTTCTAATAAAAACGTATGTGTCTAATTGATAATTGTGTCCTGCGGCGATGTTTTCCTGAGCGTGTAATAAAATTCAATTATCGGTTATAATTGCACGTAAGTTTTTACAGAAAAAATCATTGGTGTCTGCACGGGTTGGAACCCGTGACCTTTTCGAGAGAGTCGCGCGGTGTTACCGGTGGGCTACCACAGCTTACACAGCTTTAAATACATACTAAAATACAAATATACACCCAGGCTCAAAGAACCAATCTTGTTTATAGAAAATGTTGGCCCTCAGCGGGAATTAAACCCACGACCTGCGGGGCTGAAGGCAGGGTCACTTACACACTACGCCAACGGGCCAGGATTGGAGTTCCAATAAAAACTGACAAGTTATAGATAACCCATAAACTCAGATATGTAGATTTTTTTACGATTTTTCCTTTCACCGTAAGGCAGATTAGGTTTCGTAAATATCAATAAAGGACATTCGTTTTATAGAAAATTAGAACTAGGTTCTTAGAACTTAAAGTAGCGGCCTGTTGCTATCCCGCTGCTGGGCATAGGCTCCCTCTCTCCGTTATTGGAGAAAAGGGGTTGGAGCTAAGACCTACCACGCTGCTCCAATGCGGATTGGTAGATTACACATATCCCCAGAATTCTCTAGAGATATGCAGGTTTCCTCACGATGTTTTCCTTCATCGAATAGCGTGTGATAAATTGCAATTATCAATTAGATACATAAGTTTTTAACAGAAAAGCTCATTGGTGTCCGCCCGGGTTTAAAGCCGTGAGCTCCTCGAAAGAGTCGCACGGTGTTACCATTGGGCAATCACCGATTTTGATCTTAGAACTAGCTTAACTATAATTAGGCAAGAATAAAGATTTTTTTCTTTTTTACCTGAAATTCGTTGTCCTCGTCAACAGCGGTTCGCGACTCAGATGTCTTGGTGGTTCGCTTTTGTGCTACGTGCACCTGAGAAATATAAAAATAAAATAAAATATATATATATAAATCTCATAAATAAAACAATATTATACTTCAACGTTATTTTGTAAGTACACGCCGTGTGGTATCCGGCTGAATAGAATGGTACCAAACTCTTTTCTTACCGAGGTGTCGTAAAAGGCGACTAAGGTAAGTTGACTCACCGCGTGGTACACGGTTTAGTACAATAGATCACCCTCTCTCTTACTGAGGAGTCGTAAAATACGACTATGGGAAGTTGACGTCAGGCAGGCGGCCGGTCGTTAAAACGCAGCCAAATCATGTGACAGCATGTTTATAACATGTTGTGCCGACCCCACTTAGAATGGGATAAAGTGGGATGATGTTATTTTGTAATTACATAGCTACATTTTGGATTAAATTTGGGTTGAATGGATATAATAACATACATTTATAAATATAATAAATTACTACAAATGTTTATATATTTATTTCTTTTTATACTTTGAGTAACAGAAGGAAAAGGACAAGAAGTGAAGCAGAAAGAGGGTACGGTTAGAACATTTTCGTTCCGCCCGTTACCCGCTGAGTAAATAGTAAAAGCTATTATTAAATTCATGTATTACTAAATAGTTCCCCTCAAGTTCAGTTCAAGTTCTAAATAAAAGTTCGCGACAGCATATGTCTAGCTTTTAAGGTTAACCCACTATAATTTTTATGGCTATCAAAAGACTATATTACGGTTTTAATCTTGCGGGCGGAGCCGCTGGTGAATGCTAGTATACTTATATGCCGCCGTGTGGTATCCATTTAAGTAGAATAGACAACCCTCTTTCTTAGCGGTGCCGCAAAAACCGACTAAGGTAAGTTGACGTCAGGCAAGCGGCCAGTCGTAATATACTACACAACATAACATTTGTATAACATCTTGTGTCGACCCCACTTAGAGTGGGATATGGGCAGGAGAATGGAATGGGGAGTATACCTCTATGATTTGACCCTGATAAGGGCCCAGGCTGCACGATTTCAAATCAATCATCTCAATAATGCGCTCGGATTCTGGATCTGCCACCACGAGGAACTGGAATTGAAAATATTCATAACAAGCTGTACCCGCGACTTCGCTCGCGTCTAATTAAATGTTACAATATTCTGTAATAATGAACATTGTAATTCTGTAATAGTTACAATAATCTGTAATAATGTATTATGGAAGTATGCGTTTCATTCTGTTTTCAAGATTTTTCTGTTCTATTCTTCGGTCCGTATTACATCAACGAATATAACATCACCTCCAAATTCCTTCAGCGGGTTAGCGATAACAGTATCACAGTGCATGTAGCGGCCTGTTACTATCCCACTGCAGAAGCATTGGAGCTAAGACCTACCACACTGCTCCAATGCGGATTGGTAGGTTACACACGTCCTCAGAACTCTAGAGATATGCAGGTTTCCTCACGATGTTTTCCTTCATCACAGAAAAACAGAAAAACTCATTGGTGTCTGCCCGGGTTTGAAACCGTGACCTCTTCGAAAGAGTCGCACAGTGTTACTGCTGGGCTACCATAGATTTTCATAATGCATGAGTTTTTACAAATTCTGCATGTGTCAGGTATGAGAACGAACAGTACACTCTACATATAGCATTACATATATTTTCTTTTATCGTGGATTATAGCAAAATAATATTCTCATTAGTTTTTTATAATGGACCTCTGCAAAGTAACGCCTAACTCTATAAATTAATAAAGGGGGGACATGACACTAAGTAGTAACCTTGTGTGTAACGAGAAGGTGCAACGGTGCGTCATTCAGAAGTGCATCGAAGCCCGCAAGCGCTGTCAACTCCGCTAGCCGGAAGCTCCAGCGCACGCAGTCGCGTCCCCACCCGCCACGCACGCCCCGATCGACATTGCGTGCACTACTCGCACGCGGCTGTAACATTATACAAAAGGAATCATAAAATTATTTTGCTATTATGCAGGTTTGTGCATGTGCTCTTACTAATCCTGCACGTATGAGGTATGAAAACGGATCGTCCACTCTACTACATTTATGTACATATATTTTATATTTTACTTCATCGCGGATTATAGCAAAATAATTTTATTATTACTTTTGCATGCAAAAAAAGGTTGATACAAAACTAATAATAAAATTATTTTGCTATAATCCGTGATGAAGTAAATCACAAAGCGATCAGGGGTTGCGAACCGGCGCATCCCTTCGGTTGCGGGAAGAAACGGTTGTTGAGTTTGTGATAGTGAACGTGTAGTGCTTGTGTTGTGGCGGCGGTGGTGGAGGTTTGTGCATGTGGTTTTACGAATCCTGCATGTATCAGGCATGAAAACGGATTGTCTATTTTACATTTAGCATTATATATATTTTCTACTGAAGTGATACTAAGTTAAGGAAGGTATATCAATAAAATTATTTGTATGTCATGTAATATGGATTTTCGGAATGAGTATTTGATACTCGTTACATATATGTACATTTTTCATACAAATATTTTTATCAAAATTTTCCCTACTAAATTATCACTAGCGCCGATCGTCACAACAGGCGTCAGACATAGATGGTGGCGGGAGTCTGGCGGACGAGGCCGGAAGCGGGCGCGCCCCTTTATCGCATGCCGTAGGCTTACGTCTACATGTACTTGGGGCAAATCGTTATAATTTGTATCTAACAGTGTAAGTAAAATATTTTATAAATAATTAAGAAACGAAATATATAAAGACCTGCGGCACAGGGTCCCATCCTGTTTGCGTAAGTAGGCCGTGACCAGCGTACGCAACCAAATCAGCCGTAGCACTTAGCGGCTTAGTTATGGCCCCTAGTAGACCTCTCCGGAGACCAGCTGCCCCACTACCACTCTCACCCACAGCCACCCCCACGAGGGGATGGTGGGCTAACCCTCCAACAGCGCCTATAAAAAAGTAAAGTAAAGTGACCCACTTCTGAGCATAGGCGTCTCTCCGTTTTTGGAGAGAAGCGTTGGAGCTAAGACTTATCATGCTGCTCCAATGCGGATTGGTAGGTTACACATATCCGTATGATTTTCTAGAGATATGCAGGTTTCCTCACGACTTTTTCCTTCACCGAAAAGCATGTGATAAATTGCAATTATGAATTAGACACATAAGTTTTAATAGAAAAACTCATTGGTGTCTGCCCAGCGTTTGAACCCACGATCGTATCTGAAGAGTCACTGTCTTATCGCTGAGCTATCACAGCTCCTATAAATTACATAAAATGTATTTTAAAAAAAGGAAAATTCTACTAAATTAAACTAAATAATTAGACATACATATCATGTGTTAAATACTAAGCCAGTTCTGTCAAAATTACAAACAAGTGAAACTAAGCCGATGCCATTTATGAATGAGTTTGTGATGAATCGTCACGACAGTGTTTCGTTCGAATTTACTTGATCAACACTATTATTTTAAATGAGAAAATCTGCCTGCTACGTTTTTACGAATAATTAGCTGGATCAAATGATTGCTTGATGAAATTTGTCCAATTAATTCTTATAAGACATTATAGGAAATTTATAGGACAATTTTTTTCGGAAATATGGAACGTATATCGATAACAACAGATAATAACAATATTGAGGGTCTTAAATCTCAAGTTAGCGTAAACGAAGTCGCGGGTACAACTACTATATTTATAAAGTTAAATATTTTTAATACGACGCATATATATGAAACTCTGCCGAAACGTCTAACCTTATACAAAGGTAATTCGATTTTAACGCGATATGACCCGTATCCTACTAATATTTTAAATACGAAAGGTTGTGAGTATGGATGTATGGTTGTTAGTTTTTTACAGTGAACTCGCTGAACCAATATCGATGAATTTTGGCACAATTATCCCTTTTACACCGGAATAACATATAGGCTATAGAAATCCTGTTAATACCCTGTTAATACTACAGAAATAGGATGACATTGAAAAGTGCCATCTATTAACGACTCATCACACGATAACAGTCCACGCGAACGAAGTTGCAGGTAAAAGCTAGTGTTTATATAATAATAAGTATAAATCGCAAAAGTTTATAATCTACCAAATAAATTTTCCTCCACAAATGTTGGTAAAATTTACGATACTTCTCTTGTCATTGTTGATTTCAAGGAATATAATGGCAGCTAGTAAGTTCTTTTTTTTTTTTTTTAATTGAATTTTTGTCTAATTGATAATTGCAATTTATCACACGCTTTTCGGTGAAGGAAAACATCGTGAGGAAACCTGCATATCTCTAGAGAATTCTGGTGATATGTGTAACCTACCAATCCGCATTGGAACAGCGTGGTAGGTCTCAGCTCCAATCCTTCTCACCAAAAATAAGAGAGAAGAGGCCTATGCCCAGCAGTGGGATAGTAACAGGCCGTTACTTACTTACTTACTAAATGGCAGCTATATTTACCGAGTATATTGATGGCGAAATTTGTGATACCGGCCACAAGACCTGCCATCAGACTCGGCGGTGGTCTTCTCCTGTAAATCGAAAGGAAAATATTGAACTCTATGACCTTAGAAGCTGGGCAGAAAAGGGTCAACCACTTACTTTTACGGGATCGGGACTCAATTCTGGACACTTACTAAATAGTTTTTGGTCACAAATCACAAATTTTGGAAAATTGCGCGGATCCGCGGATGCGAATAAAAATCCGGATCCATATATTTTAACAATTAAGTCTAATGTGTCCGCGATTGGAATGCTCTTCCCTTCGACATCCGCCGTTCGGAATCGTTACATATTTTTTTAAATAATTTGAAACTACATTATTTATCTTCGCATGTGTAATTTTTATCTTGTTATGGTTAAAATGTAATCTACTACTGATATATGTATTATAATATATATAATTGTAAATATCTATGTAATATTAGTATTTAATTGTATGATTTATAGTTTACTATGCACTAAACCCGATCAAATAGTATTCTCCTCATACCAAAGGTTGTCTGTGAGAGATCGCTTTAGCGATAAGACTGCTTTTGCACGCTTGTCCTAATTTAATTTCTAATAAACCAATGTACATCTGTATAGCTGTAGGAATTCCACCACATTCACACATGCGTACATACACGCATACATACATACCTACAGTCACTCAATACAATCACACTACATCGCACGCACGCACACCCGCGGTATTGAACATACTCGCATACTCACCCAGACTGGGCCGCGGCTATTGCGAAGGGAGCGTTTCATTATATTGTAATGTATTGTTGTGACCATTTTCTCCATTTTCGCTTGTGTATTGTGTACCTCTTCTTCTGAACTTTATATTTGGCATATTATAAGTATGGACATTGTGTTTGTGTATAATTTCTACTTGTATACCTTCTTCAACCATACGTCTGTCTCTCGACCAACCCCCACGCACCCCTATAGTGCAATAAGAATAAATAAAAGAAATGCTTGTATATCGGGCTGTGTGATATCCGGCTGAATAGAATAGTACCACCCACATTTCTTACCGAGGTGTCGTAAAAGACGACTAAGATTAGTCGACGTCAGGCAGGCGGCCGGTCTTAAAAACGCAGCCAAATTTTATAAAATGTTGTGCCGACCCCACTTAGAGTGGGATAAGGGCAGGAGGATGATGATCGTGCTAATTAGGTTTACGTTGGTAAGTAATAATACCTGGCAGCGGCAGCTCTTCTCGCGTGATCATCATCCCCCGCAAGCAAGTCCAGGTTGCGTGCGAGCGAGCCGGCGGCAGCGCTGAGCGACCGCAGCAGCGCGCCCGCCGCAGCCGACGCGACGCCGCGGACGCCGCCGCCGGCGCTCCCCACGCGAGCCGCCAGCGCGCCCGGAGCGCCCAACAACTCCAACCCGCCCACTACCCAACCTGCACCAAGCGATATTAACATTAAATGAGATTTATTGAATATTAGCCGTGTGGTATTCGGCTTTTTTTTTTTTTTTTTTCCAGTTTTAAGCGGTCATTTGTGGGGGTTTTTGTACCACTGGCGAGAAACGCCCAACCTGTGGCCAAACTCGTCACAGGGCAGGAGCGACGGCTTCCGCTACTTGATACGTCCACCGCCGCACCGCCTGTACTAAGGGAATGGAAATTCCATTTTACGCTGCAGGGGTTGGGAAATATAAGGAAAAAAGGGGAAAGGGAAGCCTTAATCTAATTCTTACAGTCTATGTACTTATCACAATTCACTAATCATATCTTAATCATAATTAAAGCGAGTAGAATAGACCAATCTCATATCTTACCGAGGTGTCGTGAAAGACGAGTAAGGTAAGTCGACCCACCGTGTGGTATCCGGCTGAGTAGAATGGACCACCCTCATTTCTTACCGAGGTGTTGTAAAAGGCGACTAAGGTAAGGTTGTGCCGGCCCACTTAGGGTGGCAAGACGATTATGATTTTATTGAATATGGCTCACAGAATATTTTCAGCAATTTAATTTTCGTACATAAAATATAGATTATTATAATAAACTTAGCGATGTATATAATACACAAAGTAAAAACCGACATAAGCTTGCGGCTCATGCTTTTCGCCTTGCAATAGTACGTCGTAAATCGTTTGTAGGTTTGGATATACGATTCTATAGTGAAATTTCGCAATAAATTGCAAACCAAAAAAAAAACAATTCAAAGGAGTCTAATACAGAAAGCAATACCCGACTGTTGAGGATTACATAGATGACAATGTCAATTCAAATTCAAACTTTTCTTTATTTAAATAAACTTGTAAACAAGTGCTTTTGAATCGTCAACTCTACTGCTGGTTCGGAAAGCTGTTCCTACCGAGAAGAGCCAGCAAGAAACTCGGCGGTTGCTCTTTTCAACACAATACTTATAACTAGTTACAAAGTTATTACTATCTTGTACTGGGTCGGACAGTAGCTATATCCACGCATTGTTATCATATAAAAAATCCTCAACAGTATAGTAGGCTTTTTGTATCAGCCTCTCTTTAATAGTGTTTTTAAACTGCTGTAATGGCAAAGCTAAAATTGAAAAGTTAAGCGCTTGTTTACAAGTTTACTTGAATACAGAGTATTTTGAATTGGAATGGCCCGTTGACGCTGGCGACAGACCCTGTTCCAGCTCGGCGGTTCTTGGATATACCTACCTGCACCGAGTATAGCAGCAGAAAGGTAGTGCACTGTTAACGCGTGAGTTAATCTTTTGGTTGAAGTCATCACATCCACAAGTTGGAACGCGCTGAGTCGCAAAGGGCTCTCATCCAGGGCAATATACATACGAACCTAGAACATAAATATATATATTAAGGGCCCGTTTCACAAGTTACCAATAAACTGTCAGTTAATCTATTCGGAACATATCTGACATATATCTCGGAATTTTGCGGTTTTCAGGTTTCTGATAGGCTTATTCATCACTTAAAGTACGTCATAAGTGAACAGGCAGATCATGTGGTTGTTGTATATCTACTCGATAGCAAATACCTATTTCAAAATGGCCGCGATTTTGTTTAATTTTCCACTTTTTAGGGACAATTATCTGCTACTTAGTTTATTTGTCGGTTAACTATCCTACACTTTATCAGTAACTTGTGAAAAAGGCCTTCATAATTTTAAATATTTGTGTGATATTAGTATTTAATTTTATGTAGATTTAATGCACTATACCAGATCTCATAGTTCGCTTCTTACACAAAAGTTTGTCTGGGAGGCATCGCTATAATTATAGAACCGCCTTAGCGCGCTTGTCATACTTCTATTTGCTACATATCTTGTAGCAATATATCTTTTTTTTGGGCAATAAGAATAAATAAAACACTAAAGGATTGGCACCAGAGTTGACGAATAATAGAGGAGTGGAAGAAGACATATTGTGCCGACCCCACTTAGAGTGGGATAAGGGTAAGAGAATGATGATGCAGAATAAATAAAAGAATATTGCATAAAACTGGCTTAAAGGTCTTGAAGGATGTGAGATTTTATTATAACCTATTATATGCGAAAAGTTAACAGAAGCCTCCTCAAAGTTCACTTGTTCTTTACAAAAAAACAACTTACAGCTGTGTGGAGTGTTAATGTCAAATCCAACGGGTGTAGTTGGAGTTTTCTTAATCTTAACGGATTCTGCAACGTTCTAGATTCAGCGATCGCAGTCATGGCCGATGATGGAACGCTCGCAGGCACCGCCAAGTGGTATAACTCAACAATAGCTCCTACGTACGCGTCCTCTACGTACAAGCCGAGGGGTCCCAGGCGAATTTCTACTTCTGTTAATTCTGTAAAATATGATAAATCTGCGCCCTGTTACTATCTCACTACTAGACATATGTCTCCTTTTTACGGAGAAGGGTTGGAACTAAGATCCACAACGTTGCTCGAATGCGGATTGGGAGATTCGGATGCGAACTTTTGCTAACAATAAATATTTCTTTGTATCTTGATTTTGTGTATAAAGCTATGATAGGCCAGCGGTGAGACCTTGCGACTCTTTCGGGAGGGTCACGAGTTGTTCTATTAAAACTTTTATGTCTATTGGTAATTGCAATTTATCACACGCTTCAAGTTCAAGAAAAACATGGTGAGAAATATCTGCATACCTTTAGAGAATTCAGGGGGGGGGGGGGGTTACCTACCAATCCGCACTGGAGCAGCGTGGTACGTCTTGACTCCAACCCTTCTCTTCTCTCCAGGAACGGAGTATGTCCAGCAGTGGGATTGTAATATGCCTTTACTTTATTTTTTTTTTATTAGTGAATAAGTTAACAAAATTGCTATAGAGAAATAACAAAAAAAATCGTTTAGAATTGCATTTGCGATAAAACTTCAACCATAACATTAAAGGCGTTAGAATTTTGCCACCCTACGGAAATTTTTTCGTCCTTTGAAACTTTCTTTACATTTACAAACAGACTTACGAACAGCCTTTGGATTTTATATTTTATACATACAATAAAAAAAGTCCCTTAAAGGTATGTGATCGATTTTGTCAAAATCTTCTAAATGTTTTTTTGCACGGTTTTTACTTATAGATTGTATTCTTTTCAATTCTTGAGTTAAGTTTGGGTTAATATTACAATAGGTTAGAATTCCCACTAGGTCGGTTTTTGTGCGGGGAAAACTTTGTTACACACTGATTTCCGCGCAGGCGTAAACGCGGGCACAGTTAGTACCATAGTCTTAATGTTATACCTTGGAAACTAGAATTAGCAGCAGTCCATTTGTCGTGACACAAACGAATCAAGAGTCTGGCGTCTGAAGACCTGGTCGAGAACACCTCGTTGAACATGCCCCACAGTGGTGGCCATCGTTCTGTGTCCTGCACTTCCGCTCTAGTAGTAGCCACTACCGCAAAGTCGTACTGTTCCGTCTCATACTGAGCGTTGTCGATTTGCATGTCAGCTATGGAGATTGTTGTGCGCATTTTCTGTTAGGCAAATATGTAGGCATTTTGTATTATGTCGTCCTGCTGCCCTTATGCCACTCTTAGTGGGGTCGGCACAACATGATATAAACATTTTGTTATATAATATGGCTACGTATTTTACGACCGGCCGCCTGCCTGACGTCAACTGACCTTAGTCGGACACCTCCTTAAGAAAGAGGGTGGTCTATTCTACAAAACCGAATACAGCACGGTGGCTCAACTTACCTTAGTCGCCTTTTACGTGACGTCAGGCAGGCGGCCGGTCGTAAAATACGTAGCCAAATCGTGTGACAACATGTTTGCAACATGTTGTGCCGACCCCACTTAGAGTGGGATATGTTCAGGAGGATGTAAAGATTGGTACTCTACTGTTAATACTTAATTTTCGTGACTATTTTTAAACGTAAGATTGGCTGCACTTTACATTGTCTACCTCCACCTGCTACTACTATATCTCAAACGGATAAGTCCGGGCTTTCGATGATATAATTCTACTGTGGCTGGAATTTTTTATGCAATCTTTGGCAATTGTTTTAATTAAACTATTTAATCACTCTGTCTATAGTTAACCACTACAACCACTAAACCGTATGCAAATCCGGGCAGTAGTTTTTGGGTTTATCGCGAATAGACAGCAGAGGCCGCTAACAATGGGCCTCATAAGACAGCTCCGAGTCGCTCAGCGAGCAATGGAGAGAACTATGCTCGGAGTATCTCTACGTGATCAAATGAGAAATGAGGAGATCCTTAGAAGAACCAAAGTGACGGACATAGCTCAACGGGTCGCAAATCTTAAGTGGCAATGGGCGGGGCACATAGTTCGAACCGATAGACGTTGGGGACTCAAGGTGCTAGAGTGGCGACCCCGCACCGGAAAACTCAGTGTAGGCAGACTTCCCCCCCAGATGGACAGACGACCTCAAAAAGGTCGCGGGAAGCCGCTGGATCTAGGTGGCACAAGATCGTGTAGCGTGGATGTCCATGAAAGAGACCTATGTCCAACAGTGGATGGCTATTGGTTGATGAGAGAGAGTGAGAAATTGAGAGAGAAAACGACGACGGGTGTTTGGGTTTTATATGTTTTGATATAGTATTAGAAGGTTCATGATGTTTGTCTTACTCTAGCATCGGCTTGGATAAGTAAGGCTGCACGCTGTAGATGTACAGCCAGCAAAGGCAGCACGTCCGCTGAGGCGCCCACCGTCACAGCTACGCTGCCCACGACGCATCTAACTCTTTCCGTTTCCGCCCATATTTGACTGCCATTCGCAAAGTCTACGAAAAAATAAATTTGATAGAAACATGCTATGCTCTTGATTTCATTCGTCAACTTTAATAAAAAAATATCCTCAATCACTACAACATCGACTTAAGCATTTCAATTGTTAAGGTGTTCGTATTTATAACAATAGTATTGTTTTATTTATTGCATACAAAAAAAAACAAGCAAAAATTTTTACTCTTTGAATTTTATACATATCTCTTGCGAATTCTGGGGATATGTATGACCTACCGATCTGCTTTGGAACAGTATGGTGAAGCAAAGTACCAACCAATATATCAGAAAGAAGAGAGGAGGCCTTTGCCTAATAGAGATAAATGACATACGGGACAAGTCTCTTTGGTTTTATGTTTGTATTTTTTGTAATATTTGTGATTCTTTGGTTTTAGTAAATTAATAAACAACAACAACAAACTAAAAATCAAACCCACAAAAGTAAATGTACAAATAACCTTTTTCAGGGACTTCAAACAAATAGGAAATTTCAGAGTAGTCTGTAGAAAGGTTACGAGCGACGGTCAATGAGCTAGGCACTTCGGTTTTATACGCCTCTGTAAAATATATACCATATAAAATAATACCAAAATATTATAAATGTGAAAGTCTATCACAGCGAAGTTGATTTAGTTATAAAAAAAATATTTAGTTTAAAAAATATATAAAAAAGATTTAGTTTAAAAAATATATAAAAGAAAGTGTTATGGGAAGTTTAAAATTTGCAGAAGACGTGTATGAATATTATATGGTGATTTGATCTTCAGGGTTAAGTAGGACGCTTTTGGAGTCTATATTTTTGTTGGGTCGTTATTACTGAAATGTAAATATAAGCCAGTGTTATAAACAGGTACAGTATCTCAGATTTTCAAAGTTAAACTTCGAGATGCGCTATGGTAGGAAACAAGAGTTAAAGACTATGTATCTACGCACACGACTTTGTACCTAAGCATTAATATACCGTCAATTATGTATTCTTAGCTTTTTCTTCTTCCCAGAGGAAAAATTGACCTTTTTAAGTTAGCAAATACATAGATTCGAATCGTACTAAAATGCATCAATATTATTATAGTCGTGACAGACAGATAACAGTATTTACTGATATTATTACTTAATATTATACTTAACCTGAAGGAAAAAGTCTTTAAACAGTGCGTGTTGCCAGTGATGACATACGGATTCGAAACCTGGTCGCTGACTATGGGCTCATAAGAAGGCTCAGAGTCGCTCAGCGAGCGATGGACCGAGCTATGCTCGGAGTATCTCTACGTGATCAAATCAGAAATAAGGAGATCCGTAGAAGAACCAGAGTCACCGACATAGCTCAGCAGGTCGCGAAGCTGAAGTGGCGATGGGCGGGGAACCGATGGGCGTTGGGGTCTCAAAGTGATGAAATACGGATACGGACGGAAATAATCCCGCACCGGAAAGCCCGACACTGCTTTCCGGTAGACCCTACTAGATGGACTGACGATCTCAAATGTCGTGGGGAGCCGCTGGATACAAGCGGTACAAAATCGTGTGTTATGTAGATCCCATGAAGAGACTTATGTCTAGGAGTGGAAGTCCATCGGTTGAACAAGAAAATTACTTAATAACCTTACTTGCTGAAGTATATATAAAATTAATACCTGTGATATCAGTTTTTACTGCGTTAGACAGTCTCAAAAGCGATGAATCATCTCTCAATTCTTGTTTTGGTCTAACATCTGCAGTCATTATGACCAGATCTCCAGTAAATGCATTTTCTTTTTGCTTATCTTTTTCCTGAAATACATTGAAGTTGCTTTTACGTATGTAGAACCAATGAAAGCTTACATTTGGACAAATAATAACGAAAAGTAATAAAAATTGAACGATGAATTTAATTAGGGTGTAAAAAAATGTTTAAAAACAATGGCGCATTTATTGGGATATGAAAATTGTTAAAACAATGGTAATTTTGGTCAGCGATAATAAAAGATCCGCTCATTTGAAATTATATTTTATTATAGTATTAATATTCAAAAATACGCTTGATAAGATACGAAAATTGATAAAAAACAACGGTGAATTTATATTGCTTTAATTTGTGTTAAAATACCCATAGTTAATACTCACATCTTCTGCGACTTGAGAGGCAGATAGGGTTTCGTTTTGCGCATCAGCCGATAATAGAGTAACTGACTCGGCGGCATTATCCTTAGAAGATCCTTGCAATGTTGAGGATTCATCCAGGACTAAAAATGTATAAAATTGAAATAAAATATAAAAAACTAACTAAGCCTAAACAGATAGACAGGTTAAGGCTATAGATGAGCGGAACACAAAATTAGATAGCCAAACTTTATCCAGGATTAGTGTTTTCTTAGATTGTTTCCTATGTTAATTGTCTTTGTTTTCTATATTTATCAAAGAATTGATAGTGAAAAACGTTTAAATAATCAAGATAGTAACTAAGATATCTTTATCTAAGTTAATATTCGAACAAAGAACAAAAAATAAATATTTTATAACCCTCACGGTGTAGGCTCGGTTAGTGGTACTAACCACTACGAAAACAATACAGTAAAACAAACAAAGATTTTTTAAAATAAAATATTAAAAAAATACATTATATAATATAACAGTTGCAAATATCTTACGCTTTTCATCTGCACTAACACGGCGAATTTCATTTTGTTTAATGGAATTAACCATTTTCTGAAAGCAAAAAAACTACAATAAACTCAAGTTCCACATTGCAAATCCAAAATATACTTTTATGTACTCAAAGATTAGTCAGATATTAATTTATGATACTATTTTGATATATTTAGCACTTACTTCCTCCTGTAATGACAATGAATCTTCCGAAACGGCACCAAATAACCTCCGTCTGATGTCACTCGCTGATATATCATGCTGGAAATATATAATAGAACTCTTAATAAATAAGGCCTATTTTAAACGGTAACATTTAAAGTACTGTTAGAAATCCAGATCTCTTAAGGTGTAATGGTCTATATAAGGCAACGGCTGACGTCTTTCACTCTCTTTTGGCGTGCGGCATTCGTAGGAGGTAGACGTGTTTGGGAGACCTACGTGTTATTAGAATTTAACCTCAAATAATAAATATTCGTGATGAGACCGACTACTGAGTTTCTTGCAAGTTCTTCTCAAATGGACTAGTGTTCCAAACTGGTGGTAGAATCATTGTCGTTGGATTTTGTAGTGAAAAATGAAATCGCATTCGTTTATGTTTTTTATTATTCATTTTAAATTGAATTTAGACTTAATTTCTAATAGTATCAAATATTTTTCGATTGCCTTACCTGGTCAACGTCTTGAAGTTCGACCAGCGTTGAGTGGGGGTGCGTGCGCACACGCACTTTGATCGTCAAGCCACCGCACATTTGAAGCAAATGCTCACCGTCCGCTACAGCGACTGGCTGCGACCACTCGTACTCCTCATTTACTAAGAGATCCATCAAAATATATATGAATGGTTTGTCAATTAATAAATTTGCACTTCAGAAGCATAAGGGATAAAGTTAATGTTAGAATTTTCAAAAGATCCAAAGAATTTTAAAATTTCAGATTACCTCTTTGAAGATATGAATTACATGAATCCTGATGCATGGATATAGTTTTGATCGGAAGTGAAATTTCTCACCTCTATAGTGCCCAACAGTGAGGAAGGGTATGGGAGACGTCGTAGGCTGTGCGGGTGGCGGGTAGCGTGCACAGTGTGCCGGCGTCGAATAGTGAGTTCTACATCCTGCATCTATTACGCACCACCACTTTAGAGCGCCGCACTCTTGTACCGCCTGGAAAAATTAATGAAACGAATCCAGGGACTATGGATTAAAAAGAGACTGATACAGAAAGCCTGCTATACTCCTGAAGATTATTTAGAAGATAAGAATGTGTGGATATAGCTCTCTATGTACCTGTACAAGACAGTAACGACATAATGTAAATAGTATTAAGAATTATATTTTTAAAAGAGCAACCGCCGAATTTCTTGCTGGCTCTTCTCGGTAGGAACAGCTTTCCGAACCAGCAGTAGAGTTGACGATTCAAAAGCACTTGTTTACAAGTTTATTTGAATAAAGAATATTTTGAATTTGAATTTGAATTTATGGCTTTAGGAACAAAAATAGCAATATTAGTAGTAGGGAAACAATAAACCGAAATAAATTGATGATACTAAGGCTACGGCTTCAGAACTTTCAGAGATCGTTTATGAGATTCGTTATATGTTTTTATAATAAAATTCCGCAATCTGTTTTAAGTTTCAAAAAAGTACTTTTCCGGCAAATCTTATCATAGGTTTGAAGATTATGTAAAGTAAGAAAATTTCAATTTGAATTGCAAACAGTACGAACTCGATTAGTTTATAAGCTTATTTGATTTGTTTGA
The DNA here is from genome assembly GCA_947086495.1 of Morpho achilles. Classification (NCBI taxonomy): domain Eukaryota; kingdom Metazoa; phylum Arthropoda; class Insecta; order Lepidoptera; family Nymphalidae; genus Morpho; species Morpho achilles. The sequence continues at coordinate 7,176,481 of CAMTZB010000022.1, read as the reverse complement.
TAAATACAAATCATTTATTTTTGAACGGGGACGTTCGAGGTTCTTGCTGGTTCTTGACGGTAGAAGCACCTTTGTGAATCAGTGGTAACTTCATTCGAGATGTTAGATTCGAAAATGCAAAGTTTGGTTTATATACGAAGGCAAACACACCGATAAAATGTTCCAAACAAATTAAGTATTCTCGTAAATGTAGAAAAGGAAAAGATTCTTCCCCTTACCAGATTCGCGAGCTATCGATATTATACAGACCAAATATGATAAAGTCAACGACATCATCTACCCAAGACTATATTTTCACATATTGACGCGCAAGTTAACGGTCAATCTTAGACCTGTAACAAGTAAAAAAAGGTACCTTGACAGCGCCAACAACGGTGTCCTCTGTCGAGGCCGGTTGGGCCACTGCGAGCGGGTTAGTGGTACGATTGTGCACGACAAACTGCGGGCACGGATCGGGCGCTACTGTTATCACCCAGCGCGACTCGTGACGGATTTGCGTCACCACTACGGCCACCTATCAAAATTTATTAATGAATTATGTAATATACTTAGGCGCTGACATATTCCTGGTATTTTTATACTATTCCACTAAATTCTCTTATTCAACCAATTTCGTCCGTCCGTTTGATTAATATCTCTTCAAAGAATTACCAGACACGATCGACGGCGATCTTTTCATACAAGGACATAAGAATGTAATATATTTTTATTTATCTGTTTCATGTTTTCATATTTGAATATATAATTATGGAAACTAGTTATAAACGCGGCTTCAACTTAATTTGCTTCAACTTAAGCGTTTAACTACCCTTGATAATACAAGTATTTTTCCCTGTTCCCAAGAGAAAAACGGTTTTTTTTATCTTGTATGTTATACCGGTGTTATAATAGCACTATAGAGCGAACTATTATATTCTAAATCAACACACATATACGACACATACCAACGTTATACGTTTAAAACTAAATCTCGTTATTTCTGTCTTTTTAACGCAACGCAAGTCAAAAAATTAGTATATAGTTTTAATTGAGAACTCACAGATTGACCGTTGCCATCTTTAAGGGCGATGGCTCTTCTCATGGGTGGCGTACCCAATTTAACAGGCACGGGGGAAGCGGACGGGTACGTCGTGAACGGTAATGCAAGACACAGGAAGTTACGCAGTTCATCCGCATCGCCACCACGCCAGCGGCCTCGCATCCAGAACCGGCAGAGCGGTGTACCTTGGAGACTGGATAGACAAAATGTAATTATAACTTAGAATAATATACATATATATCTATACTAATATAGAAAGCTGAAGAGTTTTTTTTGTTTGATTGATTGAACGCACTAATCTCAGGAACTACTGGACCGAATTGGAAAATTCAATTTACCGAATTCAATAATTGTTGAAAATTCTTTTCAACAAAATTTAAAGCTTTCCTTGCGCTGAGTTAACGGTAATAGTTATTCAAAAATCATGTATTGTATTGTAAAAATCATGTACAAAATTGTTTCTCTCTATAAGTTCTAAATAAAAGTTCGCGATAGCATATGTTTACCTTTTAAGGTTAACTACTCTAGCCATTTTTATGGCTATAATCTTTCCACGCGAGCAGAGCCGCTGGCGATTGCTAGTCATATATATAATATTGTAGTCAACCACACTTTTTAAACAGTGTTTTAATTTATTGTTGGTAGTAACAGTTCATAATTACCTCGTATTCAGAGGTATAAAAGTGGTTAGGTCCAGAACAGAGGTTCTCCTAGAGAAGTTATAGTATATATAAGTTTTAACTAAGTTTTAAGTTATTTTCAAACTAAAATTGCTTAGTAGTAAATAATTTTTAATATTTATGTACTTTACTAAAAAAAATCTTTTTTACATATTATGTATGTCCTATAGTATGTAAGACAAAATATAATTTAAGACAATATATTTTACTTATTATATTACCTTCCTTCTGGAGTTGGATCAACTAATTTGAATGTCTTTGGCCGTAAGACTGTATTATGTTCCATCTCATGTGGCACCGCTATTGCTGACACCTAAAATTGTAAAATTATAAAAATATATATAATAATTGTAAAAATATACAATTATTATTTAAATATATATAATTATACTTAAATTATCTTTTCTTATCTTTGCTGTGAGTTGTTGCTTAGTCAAAGGTATTGAGCATTTGGCTAAACTCCTAAAATTTTGTACTGCTTTCATTGCAAAATGTTAATTGATTCCAAATCATAACTAAAATTGTCCGTTTTATTATAACTAATACTTGCGCAAATGTCATTCGTACTCTTTCTATTGGAATGAATGATTTTCTCTTTTAATAACCTCATCTAAATATCTCATAAGTATTTATTATAATATATCAATAAATAAAAAATAAAATAAAATAACAGTTAAAAAAATAAGGATTTACACAAAATCACCTGAATAGGAGTGGACAGTCTGTTGATTAAAATATACGTGGAAGTGATCCCAAGTACGTTGATGTCCTCCTTGATTTCGTAACATATTGTTAACAGCGCCACCTGAGTTCACAAAAGAAATGAAAACAAAAACATTTTAGAACAGGCCTATAGGCACCGATGATTTTTTCATTACAATTTTGTGCCTGCCTAATTGTTATTTACAATGTAACACTTTTCAAACACGCTTATATAAATATATTATATAAGCGTGTTTGAAAAGTGTTATTTATTACAAAAACGTTTATGCCTATGCGCCTGTTACACTTTCACTTTAAATCCGTTGGGCAATATAGACTAATAATCCATATTCATATCGGGGATAAAAAAAAACACATAGTACATAATCGGGGGTATTTTTATTAAAGTTAAAGCTATCGTCTCAGTTTGTAGTATATATGTTGTTCAAAGCCCTTATCAAGTAAGATTTAGAGATTTGTCAGTTAAAACCCCGGATGGACTCTACGGCTTGTGTTTTCTAAGAAAATTTATTTGCTTAATTGATAATTACAATTTATAAGTTTTGGTATAGCGTATTTAATCCTCAATAATATAACACTTCCTGAATTAGCCATCATATTATACTTATATTAATAAAAATAGTAATAACAATGTGCACAAATGCATTAAATGAAAACAGACACAATCTTTAATATTTGTGCCTACAAAGATGGCGCTGTGTTATTAAAAATAGTATTCTCTTAAATGTTTGGTAATTATGGTTTTTGATTACAAAGCAATAAAGCAAAATCATTCACGAGCTGCTGTTTAATATTTGTACACAATGGCTACCTTTTGGTTACAGTGGACTGCGAAGTTCGCGGCGCGGTCTAGCGCTACGTGTCCAGGGGGAGGGCGGCCGTAACGACCGGGTTCTTCTTTGCACACTTGGAGCTGACCACTGACGAAGGTCTCCCGTCCCATTTCCACGGACATGAAGAATGGTTTCTGGACAATATATATTATATATTCGACGCTTATACCTAATGATACTAACCATCATCATCATCATCATCATTTTGTTTCCCTTACCGCACTCTAAATCGGCACAATATGTCTTCTTCTTCCATTCTCCTCTATCATTCATCAACTCTGATGCCACTCCTTTAATATGCATATCATTGTTCACACAATCCATCCATCTTTTTTTCTCCATGTTCTTCACATTCATATTTAAAACTCTATGGTCACATGATTTTCAACCTTTTTCTCAATATGGTCTTGATACTGATCATACCACATTAATTTTAATTGTAGGTACCTCTACAGGTGTGAGTGCGACATAACAATAAGTTATTGTCTTGCGCGCCACTCCATTTCAGTTAAATATTATGAACAAATCAGATCAGAATGAAATTATAGTTATTATACGTTCAATGAATATTTATACGCCAAAATAATGTACAGTAAAATCTACCTGTAGCACTGCAGATGGTGGCGAAATTGCCATACCAGGCTCCAGTCTGCACAACGGCGCAGCGTCGTGGGCGCGGAGCGTCAGCGCTATTGGCGACGCATTCGCGAGCAGTACCACTGGGCAAAGCTGGAGCTCTAGGGAACAGCCGCCGCCCACCCGGACTGCTTGATAACGGACCTCAAGCAAACCAAGTATTATGGTAAATACGGGGATCTACATAATATGAATTAGCCACTGATAATGTGCAGGAACTCTTATTCACGAAGATGAAAATGCTACGGAGGATGTGCAGCGTCACAAAAAGTGATCGTCTACCTAACGACTACATCCGCAGTAGGCTCAGTGTCCGTGACATCGGAGATATGCTGCAGGAAGCCCGCCTTTGATGGTATGGTCATGTAGCACGTAAGCTACAAAGTTACGTCGGCCAGAGATGTTTCAGTTTGGTGGTCTCTGGTTCTAGACCTCGACATTCATCTAGACAATTTACTCAGGTCGGACGTTTAAGATCAGGCAAAGCGGAGGCAACTAAGTAGGAAAGCGGAACCTTTACTAGTTGGACAGGCACTGAAAGAGAAAAATGCTGGACAATCCACGATGGCGATGTAATGAAAGCTAAAGGGAACAGTATTTATAGTTCTTGATGAAGCTAAAGCAATGGTAGTTTGACGTTGACATCCTAAATTGTCGAAAAAGCAATTCCAAATCTCAATGCGCAGTGTTAATCCTCTAGTTAACTACTTACAGAAACGTCACACCGGGGCTGTAGTAACGCCGGTTGCCACGAGCCTGGCCAATGGTTGGTCACTAAAGAGTATGGCCACTTAGAATGCGCGTCGCGACCTGAACTATCTAACCTAAAAAAGAGCGTGCTTTAGATCATAGGATTGAAGTACAATTCACCTCTCGCTCTAAACCTACTGTAGTAATATTTGGAACATAACTGTCTCTCTTTCTATCTTCTGTAACTTCAGTAACTTCCCTCTCAGACATTTTCCTCAACTCTTTCTCTAACATTTATATTTCAAATGAAGAAATTATTTTGACGTGACAACGTCTTAAATTAGGTTGCGGTTTGGAGTCACTCATGAAAAAGTGTAACGCCCGCTCACGTCTGTTACGATGAGTCACCGAACGAAAGAGAGGCCTGCCGGACTGGCGAATGCCTTGCGTCTCTCTCCCACTCAAACATGATTGGTCCGCCGCGCGCGCAGCACTATTTTTTAATAAACAAAATATTATAAAAAAGCAACGATATTTCTCCTTTATACTTGTTCAATAAATAAAAAACAATTTTCCCAAAGTCAACTCATTTACTCCTTCGCAACAACTCAATGAATGACACATAAAAATATGTCAGCCACAATGCTTTTTCATATTAATGACCAACTCTATGAAGGAGGTTGTATTAAAAAAATGTTGTAACAGTCGACCATCCTGACAACATTTGCGTCCCCGCAAATCTCATAAGCTGACTTCTGGGAATGAATCTACCACCGATTCGGAATGCTGATTGTACTGAGAAGAATCGGCAAGAAACTCAATACTTGCTCTTTTAATCTGTAAAAGAACATGCCATGACATGACAGGACTACACTCACGCTTTATGCTCAACTCTTTAAGCTCAACTCCTCAAGCTTTTCGCACCCTAAACATTTCGCACCTTAAGCTCACCCTCAATCATTGTCATGACAACACAGCTCAATAAGTGGCAACCAACTCAGCAGATACACACGTAAACAGACTCGCAAATGATAACGGTCAAAGAACAATCACCACTTCTAGGTAGAGCCTAGCTGACAGTCGTTGCAGATGTCCACAGTCTAGAAAACAATCGTTACAACTGGAAAGATCCAGAGAACAATCGTCATTCTAGCTGACAGCTCCATCGAACAAAAGTCACGGGCGCGTCTATGGCCTCACATAGCACATTGTCACGTTGATCTTACAGACTTAATAAACTGAATACCAATTACCATCATTAATCTCTCCACTAAAAACTCCGTTTTTTATTCCATAACATCGCATATCACAACTATCTCTCAAATTATACGAAATTCGCACTCTCAGTATTGTCTCAAGATATTGATCGTCATTTGTCTTTTCTTTAAACTCTTTAATATTTTCAGATATTCCTTTTGTCCACTCTATTTGTGAGTTTAGGTTACATCCCACTTCTGAATATAAAAAAGCGACGATATTTCTCCTTTATACTTGTTCAATAAATAAAAAACAATTTTCCCAAAGTCAACTCATTTACTCCTTCGCAACAACTCAATGAATGACACATAAAAATATGAGAGCCACAATGCTTTTTCATATTAATGACCAACACTATGAAGGAGGTTGTATTAAAAACATGTATTAATATATTTCTATAGTTAAAATTTGTGCAATTCTTATTTTCATTCAATTCCTTATTCCTATTGTGCAATTTAATAATATTCATATCAATAAATATTCTACTGAGAAAAAGACGTTGTCACGTAAAATCGTTGCCCGTAAAACCGACTTCACAGGCAACCGTTTTTTTTTAGAAAATTATTTATTTAAGTCAAGATAATTAATTATACTCTAGTGGTACTCACCATTGTTGTATACTTTCAACAATGTCTTCTATATTGGTGACCGGAGTTGGCTTATCGAAAACAGACGTATCTGTGACGCCATAGTGCAAAGCAACAGCCTCTCGTGTTACCGGGCAATCGATGTTTCTGAAGATATCATATAATAATTTAAATCTTAAATTTAAACAAATTTATAAAAAAAAAATAAACAATTGTATGGAGCGAATCAACATCTTATTACTCTCTTTCCAATTTAATGGATATCTTTTCTTTTTTTTAAATATAAATTTGCTCGCAATAACCGATGTTTATAAAGTCGAGGAGATTTGTAACTCTGATTTAAGTTGGAAAATATTTTTTGTTTCACACAGATGGCAAAATTTGTCTATACCTTGTTCTTCTTCAAGTGATGTAAGTCTCCTGTAAGAAATTCTTGTCTCTCTACGACTATTTTTATTTATTTGGTATGTAGTCACAAAGCATCGCGGTGCCTTAGGTCTTTTATGAGGGTTTTAAGATGTTTATGAGTAATTCCATCTGCATACCCATTGCCCTGCCCATTGGCTGCTCATAGCATAATACGCACAGTTTTTGTCCAGTTATGGTCAACAATTTTTGGCCATTAAAACACATAAGACAACTTATTTAATAATAACATTTATACGTAACGTTGATACGTTGTCACTTGTTTTTTTCATAATAATTACCTATAGTTAAGGCACTGGAATCTAACGTTTTTGGTATAAATACGAAAAATTTAATTTAAATTAGTTTTTGGTAACAGAATATTTTAAAATAGGTATCAGAAATATATTAGCTTCACTTTATTAACTGTAATGGCTTTTTAAATATTAAAAACGGTGTTTAGATATAAAATATTTTTTCATTAGCCATATGGTTTAATCTCTATGGGATTAAATGAAATAAAACTTCCCAATACATGTCAATTATTAGTAATTTTTTTATACAGCAAAAATATACATATGAGTAAATTTTACATGAACTTAAATGATTATACCTTATTGTTATATTTTCATCACAAATCCTATTGTTTTTAATGTGTATTTAGCTAGTAATTGTACTTGTACATAACCTCAAACTATAAATCTTTTTTATAGTTTTTTATAGAAATTAAATAAAATAATAATTGATACTAAGATAATTATAAGTGTGAGGTCTAGGCCAAAGGATGTACGTAATTCTGGCGATCTCCTTTTTATTATATATTTTTCTCCGGTTTATTAAATAAACAAAAACCGAAATATTTAAAAAATAAATAAAAAAACTTTTTCGAAGATTTTTATGTTACCCCGGTATATAAACATTAATTGTGCCAAATTTCCTCTATATTGGTTCAGCGAATTGGCCATGAAAACATAACAGACAGACTTTCGTATTTATAAAATTATTAATTAATTTATTTTAGTTAATAACCCGTAATACTTATATTAATTATCCATTGTAATAGCTCAGTTAAATTGGTCCACTAAACGAATAAAAATAAAATAAAATATAAATACTCTTTAAAAAGAACTCTTTTGACGTAAGCCGAAAAACTTGGAATGTAAATACTTCGTAAACTGATTTGACTTGATTTTGACACTTTGTGAATAAAAATAAGTTACATTGGTTTATTATAGATGGCGTTTTGTATGTCATCCTATTTAATTCCTCCTGAATTTGATTCCTGTTGAATTAACAGGATTTCTATATATATGTATATAATATATGTATATGCCTATATGTTACCCCGCCGTATAAGGAATAATTGTGCCAAATATCATCGATATTGGTTCAGTGGATTGACCGTGAAAACGGAACAGACAGACAGACAGAAAGACAGACAGACAGACTTTCGCATTCATAATATAAGTAAAGATATATCCTATATTGAAATCCGATAGTCCGAGCTCGCAAGAGACTTTGAGTCACAGTTTACAAGCATTTCTATAAATAAATAAATAAATATATGGGACACTTTACTACGTTAATTTTTCATGTTTCCTTTGTACATTTATACGGTACCTGTATTGAAAGCTCAGTGCGTGTGTCGCTGCGGTTGTACCAGGCGCTACAAGGTGAGTAGTGGCGCCGCGTCCGCTGGCCGTTTGCACCAGCGTTGGTGGGTTCTCCTTCGTTTGGACACCATCTTTAGCCACATCATCGCTTTTTGATTGTGGTACGCCTGTGTCTGATGTTATCATCACCTATAAAGAAGTAACTAGTTTTTTTTTACTTAAAATTTACTTTATACAATTGCAGAGACGAAGACATAGCAAAAGTATAAGTAACAGTATAGACAGTAAAAGTAGACATAAAAATTGCGTCGCAGATGTCTAAAATAAATTATCATCATTCTTCTGCCCTTATTCCACTTAAAGTCGGGTCGGCACAAGATGTTTTCGTACTATCGTCCGTAATCTCTGGCGGTACTTCTTTTATATGCATGTGATATTTTACAATCTCTTTTTCGGCCTCCGTCTAGTCACATATCCAGCCACATTCATATTTAATACTCGTTCCTGCTCATAACATGTTCATACCACCTTAACCACTTGTCGTCTTATCTAGAAAGGGCGCAACTTTTAGACTTCTTATATATTCTGGAAAATACTTACATCGGCATCAAGAGGCAGGTGTGATCGCAGTATGTAAAACGGCCAAGCCATCACCACAATCCGAGAATCGTTCCGTGCTCTAATCACACGGCACCAAATCGATGTATACGATATATCACCTCCGCTGGGCACTGGTTAAGAAAATTGGACAGTATTGTACTTATGTATCTTTATTATTTATTTATTAATTTAAAAAAATTTATATATTTGCTCACAAAATGTAAGAATAAATTTTCTTATGCTAGTGATATAATTAATGATCACAGAATAATTCGGAAAAGGGTTTGTCAACATTTTTGTGCTAGGGAATACCTGTGTTACAAGTGCTGGTCTGATGAATATGAATAGAATACTAGTCAATATGAAAGTCTGTCTAAAGACTAAATGCATACAAAAGATACAATTTATTTATTTAATTTGATAATGACTGACTATGTTATTACTTAATACCTAAAAATTATCTTGTCCTTTGAATGAGTTTCCACACCAGAGGACTATCATACTTATTAGCTAAATTGTTTAGAATACGGTTACTGCTACCACGCAACCTGTTTCACAGAGAGGCTGTTTTGTTCGCCACACAGCATCGAAGCCATCGATCCGCGCCTCGGCAAACATTGCCGAAGCACTACAGTAGCGTGGCAACCGTAACAGTATTCTGAACACTTTATTAAATTGGATGCGGGGGTCACTTGACTTAAATAAATGTGCATGAAATGAAATATGTCAAGCCAATATATCAAAAATTTTCTCCTAAAAGTTTCAGAGGTAGAGCCGATAAATATAATGTACATTAAACTTTAAAATACCGGGAAATATACCTTTTACAAGCCATGGCATGTTTTCTTTGCGACATTCTTTCAACGGTATATGTCCAGACCAACCAGTCTCTTGGGTCGTGAATTTAACCCTGAAAAATTAACAATTAAAAGTCAATCGCCTTGCAATTATCAATCTAATACAGTTTAATTGTTATGGAACGGGGATTAATGACATCATCCTGGATAATGTAAGCAGGAGATCCGAAGACATACGGTAAAAATTATTCGTAAGAGATACCAGACAAAGTCTCGCGCGAATAGTATGATATCTAAATCGGGAATTACCGAGTCCAAGCGGTATAGGACTTTGTTAAAATTCCTTATTAAGACCCACGCCATTGACGACGTTTATGGAACAGATGAAGGCATTAAACATAATAATTTAATATTACACTGTTTGGTTTTTTAATTGAAAATAAGGTATATTCCTTTTGAGTTGGGATGTTTTAATTTGTCGCTGATTAAAGATAATTAATCGCTGTTCATAAATAAATAAATGTAAGAGATAAATGAATTATTTATCACTTCATTATGAGGTCGATAGTGTTTGTACATTTTGAGACGGATAAATAGCTTCATCATTTGACAAAAATGATATGAGGTATGTATATGCGCAAAGTATTTTATTTGAACTTACTTAAGTATAGCTTCGCAGTCGGAGTTACATAGAACACTCAACCCTATGGTTTCAGCGCTCAATTCACCGGAACTTATTGTTTGCCAGACGTTTTTGTTAGAACATCTTGTACGCACCTGTATTAGCGATGAATATTGTATTTACATATAATTAAAATTATTTATTGTTTTGTAAATTCAATTTCAAATTTTTCTTTATTCAAGTGGACTGTTTACAGTACTTCTGCATCGTCAATTGTTTTTAAAAAAGCTACCACTGATTCAAAAGTTTGTTCCTACCGAGAAGAACTAGCAAGAAACTCGGCGGTTAAAAGAAGTCAAAGGTTCTTATTAAAAAAAGCAAGTAAAAAAAATTTAATAGAATCTGATTAAATCATCCACCATTCAAACGAGAAGAGCATTTGGCTATGGACGTGATTGAGATTTCGAATAATAAAAGTCCATATAGTAATGGAGGACAGAAAAATATAACAAATGTAATTTATGCTCCAATATAAAATATTGCTGCGTTTGACAAAAAGAACGAATAAAATTATCTTACTACAACTTTATAATTTAAAGTTGTGTATTGTATAAAAAACGATCAAATAATATTAATGTATATTTCTGATATATTTATTTATTGATTATTCTAAAAAAATTATTCTAATTATTCTCTTGATTTTAATCTATGGACGATCACTATTAAATATTATTCAATATACTTTTTATTAAGAAGACATATATAAACTTTTGCCCTCTAATTAACCTCTTTCAGAGATCAAAGACAAAGATAAAATTAGAGAAAAAAAGAGAGAAAAGATTTTTCGGAGATACGTAACGTCTAAGGCAGAGTGGAGCGAATCTATATTGACTTCATACTCTTATATCCTCTGTACTCTATATACCTGGAACCTGGGCGTCTAGACCTGAATACCCCCTCAATACTTGGTACTAACTACAATTTAACCATAAATTTTATACTTAAATTAACTTAAGTCAAAAAGTGCCAATAATATCACCTTGTAATGTAAATTGTGTCTCAACATATTGGCTAAAGTCAGTCGACCGGAGAGCTGCATATCACGTCGCGAGCCGACGTCCCGGACGCAGACGTATAGAAACAGTCCTTCCACTCTTCTTGCCTCAGTGTTTACATCGGCCTCCTCTAAACGCACACGACACGATCCACTAGAGAATGATATACCTAGAAAATAAATCGGGAATACTTTATCGTATACTAGCTGTGCCCGCGGCTTTGTCCGCGTGACATCGTGAATCAGTGTGTCACAGAAAAAATCTGCGTTAATCCCCACCCTGCAAAAATTTTAGAATACCAAGTAGTCTATATGTTACTTAATGCCTATAAATTACACAAATCAGATCGTGCCATCCGACAAGTTACATGTAGACATAGGGCGAGATTTGCCTTGTGGTATCCAGTAGAGTAGAATAGACTACCCTCATTTATTGGGATCAAATCAGGAATGAGAAGATCCGTAGAAGAACCAGAGTTACCGATATAGCTCATCGTATCGCCAATCTGAAGTGGCAATGGGCGGGGCACGTAGAGTACGTAGAACCGATGGGCGTTGGGGTCCTAAGGTGCTGGAATGGCGACCTCGCACCGGAAAGCGCAGTGTCGGTAAATCCCCAACGAGGTGGACCGACGATCTTCGACGTCCATCGGTTGAGAAACAAGACGAAGATTGATATTGAGCTATGTTAAATTCAGACTTACTATTTGACCAGCGCCAATCAGCCGACGGACTAGCGAGCGCAAAACGCAACTTTTTTGGTGCTACGGGAGATCGCCATCTGTAAAGTTATAATATAGTACTTCAGTATGTTAAACTTTGCTAAAACATTTGTATTTGTAATTCAACATAAGTGCTTTGAAACATTAAAATTAAGAATCACGAGATTTTATCAATATTTCCGACTAAAAAGGCATTGCTATGCTAACAAGGCGCTTTTGAGCTGCAATAGTGGCAAAACATAAAAATCATGTTTTTAAATAAATGGGCTAACTTTTCTTTGCTTAGGAAAATGCATAAAAAATAGTTTATCGACCGGCCTAATATTAAATTACGAGTTCTACCGGTATAGCTGCTGAAAAGAATGTGTAATCTAACATTTACACCTATTCATAGTCCAAAACACGTGTTTTTTAGTTCTACCACTGTTGCAGCCCATCAGCGAAATATTTGATGTCAGCATTTGAAAGGAACTTACAGCATTGCTTCTGGTTAAAACGGACAAATCGCGAAATCCCATTATAATAGTTTGTGTTTACACTTATCGAATTGTTACGAAAAGTGATAGAAAAACCAAATCATTCGAATTATGCTGTTGGGCTGGTAAATCTGTATTCCACTTACCTGTACGCAAGTGAGGCCCCTGCTCCAAGCGGTACCAGCTCGTCGGTACCTTCCTGGCCAATGCGCAACGCCGCTGAACAACTGTTATGGACCCACAGCGAAACTCGTCCCTCCAAAATATCCGCCACAACTTTGTTCCCTGACGCCTCCTTAATTTCGTCCTTGTCTCGTTGCAAGGATTTAACGTACTATCAAAGTAAAAACAAAGCCTTTATTTTACAAAACAAAGAAGAACTTTCTGATATAAGTGTCACTAGCAGCTCTGTGAAGTTAATCAAAAACGCGCGTTCAAAGAAAATAAATAATGTCGTATGGTTTGTGTTTAAGTACACTATTGTTATGCTATTATTATTGTTATACTGGATTTTGTTGTTTGTCTTTTTTTAATAAGCAAAAATTTATATTTAAAACATTTTCGCCACTCATTGTTTATTTTGAATATGTATTTTATATAGTAATAGTATTGTAACAATTATTTTGTGAAAAAATAAATGTTATTTGCAATTAATTATGTAATATAAGATCTAAGATGGAGGTATTTGAATTTACAAAAAAATGAAATGCACAGACACACAGACAGACACTTATACTTATATATAATATCTAGTACAAAATATTTTCAGTTTGAATGTAGAGAACTACTTACTGATTTATACACTGTGCGCCAGTCGTTAGCGAGCGCTTGCAACGTACACACCCGTGGAACGTGCAATGCTATGCGTACATCGCCCGCACGCAAACGTACCCTTCTTTCGTTACTCAACGATAGCGTGCCTTGTACGCGAAACTCTTCTATAAGCTGTTCCATTGTGCCAGTGGAGCTATCCAAGATATCGCTCCTACAACAAAATTGAAATAAACTTAAACTTAAATCGACAAAGTTGACCCTAAATTAAAACAGATTACGAGAAAATAGAAAAGGGGTTGCTATTGCTCATTTCTGCCTTTTGAAGAGAAGGGTTGGAGCTTAGCTACGTGAAACAAGCAATTTGTGATAACGAGATGAAGCTTTTATTACTCCCTGTTTTTAGTATACATATTATGTGACTAAGTGTACTTTTTGCAATACAACGAATCAATAATCATAATATTTTCCGAAATCTTTCTTATTTTTTATGACTATTAAATCTTTACGACAAAAGATATAACAGTTTATCTTCAGGACAAGTCTATATTTCGCAATACATGTAAATAGTATTTTGTTATTATTCTTAGGAAAGATAGGTCTTTTAAGGAGAGCATAAAACTATTATTCTCTAAAAAATTGTGTTGAATGATAAAGGAAAAACGGTCGTACGAAAAAATATGACATTTCCTTGCGTGCGCTGAGTGGACGGTGATAGTTATTCAAAAATTATTACAATATTCTTCTCCTCTAGGAGTTCTAAATGAAAGTCCACGACAGCATATATCTAGCATATAAGGTTAACCCACTTTAAACATTTCTTATGGTTATCAAAAGTCTATATTACGGTCTTTACTTTCCACGCGGGTGGAGCTGCTGGCTAGTAATAATATAAAAAGATGCTTACGAGAAATGCGTGTCCAGTAGTAATCTCGATGACACGCCAAAGACTGCGTGAGCGGCAGTGTCTCTTACAGACACTGTAAGCACACGGTGACTGCGCATCAGTGGACGTGATACGTAATATCCTTCTAATGCGGTCGCTTGTCTGTATATACAAAAGAGAAAAGAAGAATTCACGTTACATCAAATATAAACTGATCTTAATAAATATTTAAATAAATAAATATATATAAATATAGACCTGGCATAGCCGTGTGGTAATTGGCTGAGTAGAATAAACCACCCTCATTTCTTACTAATGTGTCGTAAAAGGCGACTTAAAATAGATTGACACGCCGTTAGGTATCGTATCAGGCTGAGTAGAATGGACCACCCTCATTTTTTACCGTCGAAAAAGCCAACTAAGGTAAGTTGACGTCAGGTAGGCGTCCGGTCGTAAAATATCTAGTCAAATCATGTGGCAACATGATGTGCCGACCCCACTTAGATTGGAATATGCCCAGATGTCAATAAAGATGGGGTCCAGTATTTCAATTGAGCTCCATTGAGTTGATAGATAAAATTAGATAAACTCAGTATTTTTTTATTGCCTTAATCACTGTAAGAACTAAATTTCTAGCTCGGCAGTGTGTAAGAAACCTTTGCAAGGCTGGGGTAAATCTGAGGCGCACGATCGAAAAAATTTAATACGTCGCGGTACCAATTTTTAAACCTGGACGCATCAAACTTTGCGCCTTAAATTTAGTCGACAAATATAGGCCACAAGGAGTCATACATGTGTCATCATTTTCTCGTTAAGTTTATTCATCCTTCAGAGTCCTATATTTATAAAAAAATAAAACCAATTTTAGTGATCAAATATCGATTATATTTCAGTGCCAGGCGTAAATGTGCTGATAAGGCCTTACGTCCTTTTATATTTCTAATCATAATAGGCATTAGGATTGCCTAATTTATAAGCTGAATATTTCAGTGAAATCGATGTCTTTGATATTACACGAACAAACTTGTGAATATTTGATTAGCTTTCGTTAAGTTATTATTCACGCTGTATTATTCACTTAATAAATTAGTACAAATTTATCTTACTTAGAGATCAGAGGTATGTCATTGTGCGTGTGAACGTCCAACGCTGTCACACGCAGTGCGACGCGCGCCCGTGGCATATGCCGCGGCGCAAAGTACGAATCCACACGCAATACACCCGATAGTTGCTCTGCACTCACGGCACATGTTTTCTTGTAGTAATCACTGGCAGCACCAGGCTCTGAAGACTAAATTTATTATTAATTAGAATGTACATTACTATCGATATAAAACTGGCGATGAAAACCAAACGTTGGGATCACGTGACCCCTACGAAGGGTTTGCTATGTACTTAGCTCATAAGAGCTAAGTACATAGCAAACCCTTCGTAGGGGTATATAGTATATAAATACTGATGTGCTTTGCATGTATTTATAACTAAGTGCAACATTAGTGTAAATAATGTACTTTGGCTTTTTTCCTGTCGTCGAAAGAACTATGTTACCGCAATATAAAAGTTAATTGTACCAAATTACAGCAAAATTGAGAGATCTGATTATTTTTGAATGCGTGACGACGACATACAGACATACTTTTACATTCATAAAATTAGTATGGATGTATATTAAAAATATTACAACTTGGATTGCTCGTAAATGTCAATACGTCGTTTGTACAAGACCATTATTTCACTTACCAATGGATCCTGCCTTGGCATGAACTTCTTAGGGTCAAATTCGAATGGTGGGTTAATTTGCTCCACGTCTGAACAGGCCCGCACTCGCCATATGAGAGCAAACACTGCATCTATATAAAATCAATGTAATAAAAGTTTTTTTTTAAATTGACCATACACAACACACCCAGATTCAAAGAACCAATGAATTTTCTTTTAGAAAATGTTGGCCGACAGCGGAAAGACAGGGTAATTGCGACTTGCGCAAACGTGCCAGTAATGAAATTTAAATGAGATATAAAATTCCACAATCGAATTATCGAATTATAAGGTATTACATTGAAAGTTTATCATTCTATTTAAGGTTTTAAAGAATGATAAAAATAAGTTATTATGCGACTTAGTGCAATATAGAAATGGGCTAAATGGCTCGGAGCGAAAGGCATAAACTTGTATCGAGTTGCCCCCCCCCCCCCCCTTAACCATCAAATTGCCCCACTGTGAGTCGTGGGCGTCGTCGTTGGGAAACACTGGTCTAAGGAATAAGTTAACCCTTGTACAATTTTTCATAAATAATGTTTTCTTAACTTTTATCCTGTTAAAAAAATAATAAATTAATTAAATGTTGTTTTCGTGCTTACCAGGTGAGGATACACTGAGTTGCGTCTCACGAGGCTCTGACACTGGAAGCTTAAAGTAAGTGTGAGGTTCCCAGCGAGTCATCATCGGACAATATAACTCCAAGGCGCATTCAACTTCCTGGTCCTAAAAATATATGATTGCCCATACAACGCTGCTCTTCGTTATAATTATTGGCGCAAAAAATTTACTAACAATATCATACATTATAACATATTTATCTTATAAGCAAGAACTCATAATTCAATACTAGGCCATTCGTTTTAAACCAAACCATTTTTATGCATTTTCCTTAGCAATGAAAACTTTATACATATTTATCCCAAAAAATGTTTTTTTGTATATGAAATATGTATGTTCCTTATAGTCTCCAAAACGTCTGGACCGATTCTAATGAAATTCTCACATAATCTTTAGATTGCCCTAGTGGATAATTTTTTGTTGCGATTGGAGCATTATTATAAAAGTTAATAACAGTTTGTTTTAAGGCTAAATCAATCCTAGACTATCACAGCAAGACCAGACCGCTAACTACTACTAAGAAAAATCTTCTTCTTTGGTAGAAACTGAAATGTAATACGTTATTACTAACTTTTATAATTCTATACTCACATGACCAGGAATAGGAAAAGCGACAAGACGAGTTATGGCCCGAGGATGTGGATAACGCCAAGCCACTGTGTTGCCGTATAATGTTACTTGATATGCCATCGGCAGTTGACCTCCTGTCGTGATTTTAAAAGCGCCACTCCTGTGAAATGAAAACCATAATTTTATATGGGACAATAACACACGGTCTGTAGGTCCAAAGTAACTTAATCCTTGTGTTATGGGTAACAGAGAACTGATATACATATATAATTTTAAATATATACTTAAATACATTAGCCGTGTGGTATTCGGCTGAGTAGAATAGACCACCCTCATTTCTCACCAAGGTGTCGTAAAAGGCGACTAAGGTAAGTCGACCCACCGTGTGGTACCCGGCTGAGTTGAATAGACCACCCTCATTTGTTACCGAGGTGTCGTTAAAGGCGACTAAGGTAAGTCGACCCATGGTGTGGTATCCGGTTTAGTAGAATAGACCACCCTCTTTCTTACCAAGGTGTCGTAAAATAAAACTAAGATAAGTTGACGTAAGGCAGGCGACCGGTCGTATAAACGCAGATAAATAGCGTGACAACATGTTTGTAACATGTTGTGCCGACCCCACTAAACTGGGATAATGGCAGGAGGATGAGGATGATGACTTAAATACATATATACACCTAGACTTGAAGAACCAACAAATTGTGTTTAAAAAAGTTGGCCTAGGCGCGCAATCGAACTCATGATCTACGGGGCTGAAGGCAGGGGCACTGCCACCTGTGCCAAAGTGCGAGTTAGTCAGTTATATTATTATATTGTTGTGAAATTAAGGTTTGAATAGTTGTATGTTTTCGTTTACCCTACAGTAACTTAGTAGTGGTTATTGCCCCGTTACTTTGTTTGAACGTCGAAATAACAATGAAAATATTAAAAAACACATTTCGAGAATGAAATTACCTTAAATTATGTAATTGAATGTTGTTCTCCAATTCTCAAAAGAAAGCGGTTATCTAACCTATATGTTACCACGGTGTATGTATAAGCTTTAATCGTACTAAATTTCATCAATATAGCTCGAGCGGATTAGCTTTGAAAATGTAGAAGACCAATAGACTTTAGCAATTATTAATTCGCATTTTTTCGTATTTAGAATGGATGGTTTACCTCAAATCATCCTTGTAAAAGTGGTGATTGGGATCGTTGCTTTCGGCGCTAAATTGTTCGCTGAAGAACGACGAACCAAGCGATACACTAGGTCTATCCTTTACTTCCTCTGTTGTAATTGAAGACTCAGAGCTGGGTTCACCCTGAAAATATTATATAATAAATTCAATTTTATAATACAATTTAACAGACAATTCCAGCTTTGCTCGGCAGTTTAAAAAACATTAAAAGAGGCGTGACATAAAAGATAAGAATGCGTTGATATAGCTATTCGAACTTATGTAAAATAGTTATGACAAAAGGACATTTATAAGATTTATATTTTGAAAAGAGCAATTGCTGAGTTTCTTGCTGGCTCTTTTCGGTTTTCATTTTCTGAATCAGCCAGTAACGTATTTACACCTATGCCCGGGCCCAAGTCGGCATGATTTTAAGGACCCCAGAATTTTAAAAATTCCAACGTTTAAGATAAAAAGTGATTGATTTAAGATGACCTTTAATCATATTTTTATCATAAATCATCCTTACCCCGGTCCAGCCCATGGTTTTCTGCACAGCATCTTCTATTTTGGCCACTGTGGCAACGTCCGACGGCCGAAGGTCCAAAGTAACTCTATCCACGTCAATGCCGACGCGTACAGTGGGGTTGCGTGCTCCCAGACCCCCCTCTGCTTTTCGCCACGCTTCCCACGTTGCGTCGAGCAGGACCCTATTTTTGAAATATTTTATTATTATTTTAACTATACCGAGACTTACAACGACGATTGTATCACACAATTAATAACATGGACCGCGTCCGGAGTAAGTATGTTACTATGATTGAATAATTAGTTTAAAGGATTTTTTTAAATTTAAACCATCGTGAGTAGTATTCATAGTTAGTGTATATAACTGGCTATACTCACGTCATATTTTATCTAAGTAGCCCAACTAGTTTCGAACCCATCCGGGGCACTTACTCATGAGCTCTTTACACGAAGTTATCGCGACGGAAAGTTTCCGCCCAATCCCGAAACTTATCGAGCTAACCCTACAGAATAAGACGTGAGTATAGCCGGTTCTATACATTAACTAGTTTAAAAGGTTTTGGACAAAAAATATCTCAAACCATGGAGAGAATCGAACAGGTAGCCCTTTTAGTTATAACGAAACAATGTTTCGAGGCAGTATTCATTGTTTATGGGTCTACAGATATATCCGCGGTGGCATATATCTATCTTTAAAAGATAGCTTACGAAGGAAGAGTTTTTAAAGGGCTTAAGGGAGTTACATATACTAATTCCTTTAAAACATTCAAAAAAGGTCACACAAAATCAACTAACGCCAAAACATGAGGAAAGGTCTAGTAAAAAACAGACTAAGTTACAGCAACTTGATATCGGGTCTGCTAGTAATTGAATAAATATAAAGTTATAGTGGTAACCGCGACGTCATTTGAGTCAACTTTAGTTGTGGGTTATGTGAAATATAGTATACTTAAAAATGGAATAGCGGAAGAGTTGACAATGAGAAAAGAGAATAGATTTTTTTGCTATTATAAAGAACAACCAAAAGGTACGTTTTTAGGTTAAAGGTAAGGTACTCTCACGCCTTGAGCGGAAGTCATGATATTATTGCTATTATTCGCGACTCCGCAGCGTTGCCGCCCTAACTTGAAGATCACCTAAACTTATAAATTAACTAATATATAATAATAGGTCCAGTGGTGATTCTATCACGAGAATGGAGGATGAAAATATTTTGTACTCAACTTAGAGTGGGATAAAGTTAGGAGAATGATGATAGATTCTATCTCACCCTGCCATCAGTGGTTGCAACACGACGTGCCGGCTATCGGTAGACGGGCCGGCAGAAAGCAAAGCGGCAGTGACCAGTGCGCGGCAACTGAGACGTTCGGGACGGACTCCGGCCGCGGCCTGCACACGCACCGCACTCCAGCCAATGGCGCCTTCGGAACCACGCACACCGATTTGCCCCGTCTGGATTGTCACACTCTCGATTTGGCGGCTAACTGTTCAAATAAAATAATAATAACGCTATCTAAATCCAAACTCGGTAACAATGAAAAATATAATGTCATATTTTGTTTTGGCTGATGCAATGTAGCGTGTATATGAGATAGGACCTGGGTAATCGAGCCTTGCTTGGTAATTTTTTAAAAGATATAAAAAAGAACTGGTGACGGTGTAAAAAATGTAACGGCTCAATATAAAGTATGTATAAAGTACGAACCCATATAACGTCTAGCTTTGAACAGCAGATGAGTCGGATTAACGTCTTTATCACTTTCAACGATACATTCATCGTATCTTATATTCTTTTCGATCTGTAACAAAACAAGTACAGTGCAAACTATACAAGATGTAAAATTATAAATGTATTTTGCAATCGAGTAACTGTATTACAATAAATGTTATTCTAAGATTTAGAATTATATATAATTACAAAAAATCTAGAATAATATTGAAAGCACGGAAATGTGTGAGGTAAATGGATGAATCTTGCCATGAAAATTTAGAAGTTAAGAAAATTTTTATTTATATGACGTTAACGTAAAATTCAATAACTATAATAAAAACGATAGATATGCTAAACCTATATAGATAAGAAAACCTACCAAAGCCACGATGCCCTTAACACGTCGCAACCTGTCGGTACAAACTTCGAAGAGCACCGGTCTCTCTATGTCCATTTGTACTGCGCCTCGACCACTACTGCCTGCGACGATATATCCGCCTGAGAACAAGTAATTAATTCCCACATATTATAATACTATTTAAGCTCGTGGCTATTTATCACACTCCCAACGGCAAAAAATGCCAATGGCAAAATAAATGTAGAGTATACTATTCGTTCTCATACATGATACATGTAGAATTTGTGAAAACTCATGCACTACCCGACACCGATAACACAACAATACACAAGCTCAGCACATATTCACCACCACAATCTCAACAATTGTTTCGCCCTTTAACCATAGCATCGTCAGGAGATAGACTCCACGACAATCAAGCTGTTGTCGAATAGTACACTCTAAATTTACAATTATATATATTTTATTCTGTCGCGGATTATATTATTAATATTCTCATTAGTTTTGTATTATGGTCCTTCGCAAAGCAACGCCTAATTCTATAAATTATGTACTAAGTATAATTTACCGGAAAACAGTTCCACGCGCAATGTAGCAAGAGCTGGCGGTATATCTGTAACAGGGTCAGGTGATCCCTTTGCAGTGGTCATTAGAGGTGCTTTCCAATGTCCTTCCTCTTGACCCGCACCGAGACCAACCCAAGCATTAAAAACGGATACCTGGAAACATGATTATTTATTTTTATGATAGGCCGCGAAAACATTAAACATTGATTATGTTTACTCAATTAATATAACGCAGTTTAAATGTATAGTATCTTTTATATTTAAATAAGTGAATCTTGTATGTATTAATGTATATATTTTTTTTTTCGGAATCTCGGAAACGGCTCCAGCTGTTTTCCTGAAATTCAGCATGCAGGAGGTTTTGAGGGAGAAAAATCGATAGAGCTAAGTTTTATTAAAAAAAACATCGTATTATCCCTGTTTTTGGGCATTAAAAAGTACTAAAATTTACATTGAATATATAAACTACTATTTTTGCCGTTAATTGTCAAGTCAGCGTAGCTTATTCGGGGAAAGGACGGTCTCGAGAAATGAAAATACCTATGATCGAGCCCAACCTACCCAATTTTATTTTTAGGTTTTTTTTAACTTTCTAAAAAAGGTTCCAGGTACTAAGTATAATGTAAGTAGTTCTAATAAATATATTTAAAGATTTTATGTTATAACTATGACTCACCTGCAGAGTTTTCTGTTTCTTCTTTTTCCAATAATACAAATTCGGCTGATGCAATGTTGCGTGTATAAGAGGTATATTCCCTTCAGTTTTTCTTGCATGTGGCAACGCACACTACAAAACAATTTAAAATTTAGAATTTATTAAAAATTATTATTATTTTTTCTATGAAGTTTCCACTAAAGCGACACTAAAGTTTGATCACAAAACGGTTGTGATACTGAATGTGTGCAATGTAGTGGTGTAAAAAAGTCTTAATCGCAGACGCGTCAATTAAGCTTCCATAAATTATGAAAGTATATCTACTTAAACAAATCTAATTAGATTAATAAACAATTAATTTCGACTAAACTCTTACGAGGGATTCACTGATTCAAACCACCATTAACTTTTGTGTTAAAACTTACGTGTCTATTTGATATTTGCAATTTATCACACTCTTTTCGGTGGAGGAAAACCTCATAATAAGAGGCCATTACTTTTACTTTTTTTATTTAATATATTTGATCTTGAAAAAAAGGCAATATCATAACATTGTACTTATATAGCTAAAAATATAGTACTTTGAATGAGTTATAAGTAAATTACCACATCCAATTTTGTTTTCCCGATGTCGGCATTTCTAATTGTTTCAGTGAGGCTACGACTTGCACTGGCCGTTTCTTTGACTGCGTCTTTTTCTACTTTAGTTTCTTTAGCCTCTTCTATTTTAACCTATGTCCAAAATTTTATTTTTAGTTAGATTCAGTTACGAAAAATACAGAAAAGTTCTAATTACTAGTGTAAAAATACATTCAAATACAAATAATTCTTTATTCAAATTGGCTTTTGCAAGCACTTTCGAATCGTCAAATTACAATGGAACTACGACTGGTTCGGAAAGGTGCTCTTACCGAAAAGAACTAGCAAGAAACTCGGCGGTCACTCTTTTCAAAATTAAGTATTACAAAAATGCCTATTGTGTAGTTGGTCGCAATTTAAATCCAGGCTTCGTTATCATCAACATAGTCCTCAACAGTATAATTAGCTTGATGCTTAGAGTGCAGAGGATTTCAAAATATTACAAGATGTAGTAGCAATAGGCTGTTCAAGTGAATGGTTTGCAAATAAAAAGACAACCATAGCGTACCTTTACCCTAGGTTCAGAAGCTGCCCTGTAGACGCCGGGCGGAGGTCGCAACTCCACCACTTCGGGTGAGCCATCGTCGCCCACGTACAATGAAAGATCGATTACTCCCATTGTCACGAAAACTTCCAGAAAGTCAGATGCTTTTGTCCTATAACGATTATCACATAAAAATTATATCCTCCTTCCCTTATCCCACTCTATCTGTGGGGTCGGCACAACATGTTTGGCTGAATTTTTACGACCGGTCTCCTGCCTGACGTCATCTAACCTCAGTCGTATTTTACGACACCTCGGTAAGTAAGAGGGTGGTCTATTCTACTCGGCCGGATACAACACGGCGGGTCAACTAACCTTAGTCGCCTTTTACAACACCTCGGTAAGAAATGAGGTTGGTCTATTCTACTCGGCCGGATACCACACGACCTAATGATTATCACATAAATATATTCTATAAAGTAATTTTTTTTTGTACAATACATGCACATAAGTGTTTTTGTATCTGTAAGGAACTGTTGCTTAGTCTGTGCATTTACACAGATTACATAGATATTAATTAGCTCCTGTGACAGCTACTTTTTATTATCTCTTTTGTTCCCATTAAGCGGTGAGCAAACACGTCATTGCCATCCTTTTAATAATTAATAGATTACTATAAAAGTATATACGAAGAAAATACACAAGAGATGTAATGTGAAAGTTGTTTTATTTCCATAAAATAACTCCGTCCGCTTCATTAAATAAATAAATTAATATTATTATTTTTTTTGGAAAATTATAGAAACACTAGAGCTAACCACGACTACGTTCGTGCCAATGTTTTTTCTATAATTAGTCCGGTATTTAAGCATTATTAGTACTGAATTTCAATTAATATCAATCGAACGAATTAGCAGTGAAAGTGTAACAGACAAATAGACTTTCTTATTTATATTATTATGCATACACATACCCATTATCGTAACATGCAATGGAAACTGATTTCTTTGCGGGAGCGTTTGATTCGCGACGTAGCTTGTAGGTTGATTGCGACGTCACAGTTTCGAAACCAGAATCAAATACCATACTGCGACTTACGTCTACAGCACTCTTTGTTACTTCTGAAAATTTAATAGAATAGCATATAAAAGAACAGAATAAAATATTTTTAAGTGCTACATATACATTTGACTTTTTAGAATGTAAAGAAATCACAGTAAAAACTAAATGATATAACAAGGCGGCCTTATCGCTAACAAGCAATTTCTTCCAGGAAACCTTTGAGCTAGAGAATTTACTTGGGGTATTTGGGGGGATTACTTATTAAAACTAACAAACAACATACATTTTTACTATACTACATTTTTACTATTTACTATACTAACATACTAAACTACATTTTTTAGGGAACCCTGTCGAGTGTGCCATGGAGCTAAAAGTCACCTGTTACTTTGGTAAACATTTATCTAATGCTGCAAAGGCTCAGTTATTTTACCTTCCAACTTCAATAAAGGTCCCTATATAGCAACAAAAACAAAGGGATTATGGTATACCATGTACAGACCGTAAATCATACGATGAGACGGTGTTTGAATTATAGGAATTGGATAATGGTTAAAAAACATAGAACGCATTTCGATCTGTTTTCTTTAAAACAAAAATAGCGAAGACTTACCTTCAGATACAGTTGTTTCACTATCGGTTGGGGAGGAATCCGACAGATCTAGACTTGTAAGGTATGGTGCGTAAGGGCATGTACTATCTTCGTCCATAAAGTAGGAACTGTAGGCTCTGGAAAAAAAAAACATACATAATTTTATTTGATAACCACAAAACGAATAATTGAGTGATAATGATATTTTTTTTGACTGCCCAAATTATACATTTACATATATAGATACTAACATGTCTAAGGTACAATAAAACGATATACTGAATTTGAACTTTACTTAGGAAGCTGGTTATACTGTTGAGGACTTCATGATATAAAATATTTGGATTTAACGGTACGGTTTTGTTAAAGGCAGTTATGACGAAATGTAACTGGTTATAAGAATTGTAATTGACGAGATCAACCGCCGATTTTACTAGCTTTTCTCGGTAGGAGCAATTTCCTGAACCAACAGTAGCAGTTAGCGACTCAAAAGCACTTATTACAGCCAGTTTATTTAAATATACAGTACTTCTACTTACTTGGTTTAAATTATTATAAGACAGAAGCATTGATATAAAAACTCAGACCATTCATACATCCAACACCAGACACCCATTCATACATATACATCCATGAACACACTAACGCTGTAGTAAGTTACTAGTTTATGATTTTATAAGAATTTTGAAGGAAATAAATATTTTTGATTTTTGATTTTTATGTTAATTAATTGTCCATTAAAATCTTTTCACCTTTGTCTCAAAGCGTGACTGAATCGTGCAGCGAGCGTCTGCATTAGAGGCAATCTTTTGACGCCGAATTCTACGGAACAGTCCGACAGCAGATTTAGTTCTATAGCCGGTCCACACACGATTGCGCCACAGCTATATATCGCCGGAGCCAAGATGCAGCACAAGTCGACACTGTGTTACCAACATGGGATGAATATGCAAAATCAGGCATACAAGTTTCATAAAGACAACATAGTCGTATATATATTTCCCACAGTCAAGTTGACCGACCATTCTTCGTTATTCCAACCGATAGTTAAATTTTACTATACATTAATCAAGCAATTTATTTAAATGATTTTTATGACATTAATGAGTTATAGGACATAAGAGTCGCTATTTAGAAGAAAATAGGGATTCGATTTAATATAAGGTAAACTTGAGATCTATTTTCCTTTTAAAAATTTATATGCCTTATCTTAACGTCAAGTTAACTATATTAATATACTCAGACAATAAATTTATATTATCATTTTGCTACATTTTATTACTGTGGTTGGTTTTAATACATTGGAAAATGTAAGACTACTTAACGATTTCTATAAGGCATCCTAGAAAAGTACTAAAGCTTTATGCAATATTTTACCAGGTGTTTGCTTTGGGTACTATTAATACTAGCTATCAGTGGAATCGGGCCAAACTAGACTAGACCACGAGAATAAAGAAAATATTGATATTTTCATTTCATATAGGGAATAAAACGCGAGAACCTCAGTTAAAAATATAAGGAAGTATAAAAACCACTTGAATGATGTCTTGAATTGCTTTATAAATGGAGAAACGTTGTGAAATACAAATGTTATACATACGAATGTAGCACAGGTGTTATAACAGGGGAGACAATAAGTTGACTCCATTTCAGGGCGGGATTTTCTCCTCCAGTGCCTTTTAACATTTCAGACTCCGTTGCCTAAAAAAAATACATTTTTATGGTTAAATGTTTAACACGAGAAAGTATATTTATAGGACAATCGGAGCTAATTTTTTAAAAGTTTTTAACAAAATAAGAATCAAGCAATTAGAGGACTAATAAATTTTTTCCCACTACTTGAAAAGTAACTAATGTACTCTTTTTCGAAGAAACCACTTAACCAATATCGATGTAATTGGCAAAATTATTCCTTATACACCGGCGTAAAATATAGGCTATAGAAATCCTGTTAATGCTACAGAAATAGGATGACATTGAAAAGCGCCATCTATTATCAACCTATCACGCGATAATAGTCCACGCAAACGAAGTTGCGGTTAAAAACTAGTAGTAAATAACATACCTCCTCACTAACAAGCTGAGCGAATTGTGCAGTTCGAACCGCGAAGTTCTTAATCAATATTTCATATTGACGGCCTTCTAACACTGGGCCAGAGGAAGTCCAAGCGTCTGGGCCGCCGTTTACAGGTTGCCTTAAATAAGAAAAGGGAAAACAGTTAATTATATAAAGCCGTGTTTATGAGCCGATATAAAATAACAACCTTCAGACGGCGGAAATTCCACATTGTGACAGTTTTACTTGTAATATAACGTTTAAACATTCATCGCAAAAACGTAGAACGGTATGGCAAAACGGTTGTCTCTACTTTATCCTTTTCTTCGCTTTATAATTAAGGCAGAGAAATCGTATCTTCTTAGACATACGATAGTAAAATAATTGAATAAAGAAAATAACTGTATTTCTTACATATGATCCTTTAATATTATAAATTTATGGGCACGGCCGACAAATTTTTGACGGAATATGTTTGCGTATAACGAAATCTATACTGTAATACAACCCAAATTACCTGCAAATTGGATTCTCTGGGTGGGGATTGATCGTGACTTTGCCAATCTGAAACAAAAAATATTATTTAGACACAACCAATTATCATTACATAAACAATCAATAACAAGTTATACGTACAACAAGCATTACGGTGTCCTCAACAGCAGTTTTATTTTCATCTCCGCAAGTGAGCAACAGCCTCAAACCGCCGGCGGTGACGTAACAGAAAGGCCATTGCCACAGACTGAGGTTGCTGAAAATAAATTCGTAATGAATATTCCAAAACTCTTTTCGCAGACAATACGAAGTAAAAAATGTGCTAACCATGCGACGACTTTACTGGACATAATATTTCATTTATCACTGTGAGGTATTTCAGAAATTCAGGATACATAAAAACATATTGATATTGTTACTCATGATACCGACGACTTTATTCGGGTGAACTTTAATTATTTTATCATTAAAGCTTTTCATCTTGTCATTTACCCTCAAGTATATGCTGTTATAGATTTTTCTATTCTCGAAGAAAAATCGGGTTTTTTTTTACCCTTTACGTTAGCCCAGTATATAAGCTATAATTGTATCAAATTTGATTTACATCGCTCAAGCGAATTCGCTTGAAAGAGACAAACATTTGCATTTATAATATTAGTGTGGTTAAAAATAGAAAAAAAATTGGCAATAATAAATAGTACATAACGTACATACGTTGTTACACAACAAACTGAACTGTTGTACAGCATTAAAAAAGAATAATTATACTAGTAAATATCACATAGGTAATATTAATCTTAAAAATAATATCTACAAGCTAGAATTACAAACCTTTCATCTTCAGTTTGCAATGGGCAATAATGTCTGGGCGATAGCTCTTGCAGCCACGACGTGACGTTGTCTAGTATATCAGGTTGTAAGACCATCTCTAGTGGGGCGAGGGTCGCGTACACTTCCCACATCGTATCAACATTCTGTAGAAAGAACCTTATCATTCAATAAAAGGTAAGCGCGCTTCCTGTTTGAAACTACGCTCTATCTGTATCTGTGGCAACACTATCCGCACTGGTTTATTATACAATTTAATAAGAGTATATCAGAGATAGGTGGAGCACGTAGTGCGTAAAACATGGGTGTTGGAGTCCTAAGGTGCTGGAATGGCGACCTCGCACCGGAAAACACAGTCATTGATAAACTCCCTACGAGGTCGACTGACGACATCAAGAAGGTCGCGGAGAGTTGCTGGATCCAAGTGGCACAAGATCGTGAGGTGTAGAAATTCCATAAAGAGACCATGTACAGTACTGACTGCCCATGGATTGAAGCAGAACATATTTGAAAATCTCTCTCTTTGAACTAAATTCGCCAAAGCGTAAATGACATGAATAATTTATAGACGTGGCATTATTTATGAAGACCTTTAAAACAAAGGTGATGTTTATGAGGATGATCATCATTATTTTTTTGTTGAGAACAATATATACATACAGCATTTTGTTCTAGTAGTTTAGGGTGAAGTTCTTCTTTCCAGCTGACCGGTAAGTTTGAAATCCTGTTAATAAATATTTCACATAAAGTCTTGTAGTGTGTTAGCTGTACAAGAAGTACTAGGATATACTAAGGGTTACATTTACTTCATGATTATTTATTATCACTATTAAGAAATTAAATAAATTTAGTGAAAACAATCAACATTTGAAGTATATAAATACTTATTTATACTGCCGCTGATATTTAGGTCAAAAGGACTGGGTGATTCCAACTTAGCAAACATATACCTTTTTACTGTATATTATTCTTTCAATTTAAACTCAAATTCTTAAAATTACATAAAATTCATTTATTTTGCAACTAAAACATATATTTATCATTATAAAATTGTTTTTCACTTCATTGGTAACATAAATATGCAATGTACATCTTAATGTAACAAATAAACAACAAATAAAAAACAAATAAATTTAAGACGTAAAAGCTAAGTTATAGTATATTTTGAAAACATAATTGGAATAGCCCTAAGTTTGGAGTATCTTTAAGGTGGAAGCAAAATTAAGTAGAAATCAAGAAATCACCTACAGTAGCGATAAAATTTATGCTTAAAATAACTATAGATCACATAATTTTAACTAAATTTATATTAATAGGAAAATCCTAGAAATTTTTGCAAAATAAAAATTAGACGCGTAAATATAAACTCAAATGCCGTTTTCACACGAATCTTTCTTGATGTGACAACACATGGATGGATGGAACACATGAGGAGATAACCCCATCCATGTGAACCTCGAGAAACCAAGCGCGGACTAACAAGTTATAAGCACAGAAAGCAAAAATTGGCATGATATCACTATTAGATCATATCGAATTTGAATCTGAATGAAAAATATAAACTACGGTAAACTTACCGTGCTTGCGTTACGGTGATACCGAGGAAATTATTTTCTTCTTTAGCGTTCGCCGGCTCCCGGACCTCCAGAATACGACCACCCAATACACCAGGCGTCCAATCGTCGCTGTCGGTTCTAAATATTTGGAAATTATAAAATTAAGTTACTAAAAAATTAAGTAAAAGTAAGTAGGATAATAGCTCGCTATTATCCTACTG
Organism: Morpho achilles; assembly: GCA_947086495.1. Lineage (NCBI taxonomy): Eukaryota > Metazoa > Arthropoda > Insecta > Lepidoptera > Nymphalidae > Morpho > Morpho achilles. The sequence continues at coordinate 7,146,230 of CAMTZB010000022.1, read as the reverse complement.
TAGGACGAAGGAATCCTCTTTACTTTTGGAGACGAGAAGAAGTCTACGAAGCAAGGCTCGGTCAACCTGGTACTCCTATATTGTACCATATAATTTTATCAAAAATTTAATATTATGGGTATCTAGCAAAGTAACCTATATCGATATATTAAGAAAACTCCACTAACCGTTTGTAATGTCTCACAGAGGCAGACGCCACTTTCACCTTGAGCTGGTTGTAATGGTTTTGCAGATCGACGGTGGTGATTGAATCCTCTACTTCGAATGCTAGTTTGACTTCTGGCGTTATTATAACTAACGTCGCATGACTGACCACCCATTGGAACCAAAAGAATGTCTTCAGTTTTGTATCTGGAAACCTCTTTTGGTGTATTTTATCAAGAAGATAATTTTAAACCTGTTTATATCAAAACGTTATGTTCGGTGTTTAGAATAAAGTAGAATTAATATTCAAAGGTCTATATATCGTTTAAAATTTATATATATATACGAGCAGAAGCTAGCATTGGAAATTTAAGAAAACATGAAATAATTAATCCTTAAAATGAAAGAAACTTTACCCAACGCAGGATTGCGATGAGCTTCAAAGATGCTTATCAGTTGTTCAGAGCGATTCTCGCTTGTGTTTTCTTCAGACAAGCTATGTCTCGCGTCGATATCCGATACGGATCTGAAAGAGGTGTTATTTTATTTAATTCGTTTTTTTTAAATAAAGCCACCGTACTGATCCTATCGCACAACTGGGCAAAGGCCTTCTCTCTTTTTGGTCATAATTATTGGTCAAATAAATATAATAATTTATAGGTGCATTTTAGGTTCCCACATTTGAAATTGCAATCTGACATTAGGCATATTGGATTTATTGTATTTCGATTATTCAAATTGGTGTAGATGTCCATTACACACAAAAGTATTATAACAAAATCGACTTTTTTTTATATAAATCTCTGGGTTTATTTTAAGAATACAAAGATTTTGTTTTTATCACTTATCGAGGCTAACCTTTAAAAAACCCGTAGAAATAAGAAATTTTACCTTACAAGAGACTTATGAGTGACGCTGGATGAAAATCCTTGCTTTGGTGACAAAGGCGCCCGATGCAGCAACGTTATTAAATGAGAAAAGCAATGAATCGCAACGGCCACGGTTTGCACCTGAAATTCGAAATGAATTATTATAGTTTTAACCTTACTTTTCAGTGAATTATATCCATTCTTATGTCATGTCGCCAGACTGTCTGTCTTTTAGGGCAAAGGCCCTGGAGCAATATTGACGAAATTTAGTACAATTGAGTAAACCTCCAAAACTGAATTTGCAAACCATTTTAGACACTGCCTTTCTTTAAAGGCTTTATCACCATACACATCAGATAACGTTTTGGTGGCTTACTAAGCGTTCTTTCCTTTACGGAAATAATAAAGCAAAATAAGTCGACATTGATCGTTTTTGCGCTCCATATTCATATCGAGTTAAACTTTACTTTACTATACCTATGCAATAAAGTTTTAAACGTAGATAAGGGTGTCCGCTAACATATATACAAAGAAGAAGGACATACAATAGACGAATATCATAACAATGGGAGTGCGAAACACCTATAATTGATATCGGCAATTACTTAGTTGCCAACCTAATATATAGGCTTCAATTGTATCAAATATCAATTGTATCAAATATTGATAATTGCAATTTATCACACGCTTTTCGGTGAAGGAAAACATCGTGAGGAAACCTGCATATCTCTAGAGAATTCGAGAATTCGAGAATTAGAGAAGAGACTCTGGAGATATGTGTAACCTACCAATCCGCACTGGAGCAGCGTGGTAGGTCTTAGCTTCAAACCTTTTCTCTAAAACGGAGAGAAAAGGCCTATTCTCAGCAGTGACATAGTAACAGGCCGCTACTTTATCAAATATCATCAATAAAAAAAGCGTAACAGATCGCAACCAGACAGACTTTCCCTTTAATAAAATTAACTTTAAATTAACATTCTTTTAAAAACATTCTATTAATAATACCTGATCCTGGTCAAGTTTCACGATAATAGGTGGCGTGTCGGCGTGGAGGTTGACCCCGAGTGATACAACTGGACCACTGGTTACTGTTGTCTGGAATGGCGGCGGTTCCGGTGCCTGCGTCGGTGCTTCTGGCTGGAGCAAAATATGGCAAGTTTTTTAATATTATCTTCTTTCATGACCTATTACAGTGCTAATAAGGCACAAAATATTGTGCCACTTTCTCGTAAAATTGATAAGATTTTAAGGAGATTAGAAATTTGTCTTTTAGAAAATGAAATAAATACAACACACATAATTAGGAATTGAAGTAAAACTATGAATATACTTGTGAACCATATCAACAGTTGCTTATAGAAATCAGTTGTTAAGATTGCACAAAACCATTAACCTTTTAATTATTGAATTCACAATTAACTTGAAGGCTGATATTTTATATTCAAGCTGTATTCTGGTTGCAAGCCTATATTAACACTTATAGCTCTTCAACTATCTCTATACCAAAAATAACTTGTTCAATTCCATGGTTAAATCTTATATTTTAATCTCTTATATTAATACCTGGATAACGTACATTGAAATCTACCTTACACTACGATAGATTTATAGTAATCAAAATAAATAAAATTTCTGCTAATGATGCTTACCTCTGGACTCGATTTCTTCCGCCTGAAAACCAAAAAACATAAATATAATAATAATAATATTATGTTTTTGGAGGATTGGAGAAGCATAATGGCTTAAACCTTCAAATCATTTTATAAGAGCATAATTTGGATAAATTCCAACGGTACAGTAACGTATAAGCAAAAGTATGGAATGATTAATATTTATCTTCTATTTTCTGTCTAATGAATTAAATTAGATTTTTTAATATGTGCCCATTAGGAGCAATTTAAACTTACCTAATAGGACCGCGAATGAATTCTTTCAAAGATGCAGGCTTGAAGTCCACTCCAGTTGTAAAATATTTGGTCTTCTGCAACAAATTTGGTAGGAACATATTGAACTTAAAATCTTTTATAGATTAAGATCAAAATTTACAATAATCTGCACAAAAAGTTATTTGATACCGACTGCTAGTGGATTTAAATCGTGCAAATCTCACTCATTTAAATTTAAAGCGGTAAAGAGTTGGTTCTTTCATCGGTTTTTCGATTGTTCACACCCGGCAAAAGTCGAATGAATCAATATGTTTACTTACATCTTCCTCTCGAGGATGTTCTGTTTGCTTAACCTTAGTTTCAGTTTTACGCACATTCTTGATTTGCAGACATTTGGTCACCACGGACAACGTGATAGTGGTAGTGACCATATCCAAAACAGTCCATGGGACCACTATCCTGGACGCTTTTAACTGCGACTTCAGCCCGGAGGCAGTTTTCTCTCGACCAGACCATTCAGTTCCAGCCTTCACTTCTAGAATATAACAGGACATATCCGCAAAACGGGTTTTCCATGGGAAGGAGTCTTCTGTAACTGAAAGTATTTAAAAAGCCGTTAAACTTTTCATATTCTCCTTTCCTAATACTACTACCATTATAAATTAAGAGCTAAGCACTTACTTACTTAGTTAAAGCAGGAATTGTACGTTCGTAAATAAATTATTGTTATTTAGTTCAAAAGTTTTGCTCCGTGCTTTGGAAAGCAAGTTTCTTTTAATACAATTTTTTGGGTTTCGTGATTCTCTAGCTTTTCCCACAATTGATGGAGGAATTTTGCTAAAAAAATGTATAAACTATTTTTGAAATTTGTGAAGATGTAGGGGCCAAAGTTAATTTCGGTTTCAAGTATGTGATCATCATTATAACGACTAGTGTACGTGTTTAATACTAATATAATTATAATACATTTTCAAGTGCCTACATACATCATCAACATCTTCCTGCCCTTATCCCACACTAAGTGGGGTCGGCACAACATGTTATAAACATGTTGTCACATTATTTGGCTACGTATTTTACGACCGGCCGCCTGCCTGACGTCAACTTATCTTAGTCGTATTTTACGACACCTCGATAAGAAAGAGGGTGGTCTATTCTACTTAACCGTATACCACACGTTGAGTCAACTTACCTTAGTCGCCTTTCACGACACCTCGGTAAGACATGATGGTGGTCTATTCTACTCAGCCGGATACCACACGGCGGTTCGACTTACCTTAGTCGCCTTTTACGACACCTCAGTAACAAAAGACGGCGGTACTATTCTATTCGGCCGGATACCATACCACACGGCGGTCAAGTGCCCACACACAGTAGTGTGAACAATTTTTTTTCTAACAATAATGACGGGTATCGAAGGAATATAATACATCAAATAAATAAATTATGTTTACCGTTCGGATCTCGCTGCGGCCTGACGTAAGTAGGTTGGTCGTGTCTTATGGCTTGCCAGAGGTGCTTCATTTGAGAGTTCGAATACATCGATAAACGACCAAAGCTGATGGACAAAAAAGATTAAATTTACTTCAACTATATACCTTAAGATACTGATATTATAATTCTCAAAGTTTATCTGCCAGTTGCGTTTTCGCAGCTAACCCACTGGACCAATAGAGATAAAATTTTGCACCTCATAGCATACCGGGGTAACGTATCAAACTAAAAATTCTCGTTTTTCTGTCAGAAACTGGGGAAAATTCCTTTGTAGAAGGTTCCTAAACGTTTAATTTAGTGGGTACTACAAGTAAATATACAAGTAATATCAGCTGTGACAGCCCAGCGGTGCGACCGTGCGAATCTCTAGAGACGATTATGGGTTCAAACACGGGCAGACACCAATGAGTTTTCTATTCAAACTTCTGTGTCTAATTGATAATTGCAATTTATCACACGCTTTTCGGTGAAGGAAAACATTGTGAGGAAACCTGCATATCTCTAGAGAATTCTGGGGATATGTGTAACCTACCAATCCGCACTGGAGCAACGTGGTAGGTCTTAGCTCCAATCCTTCTCTCCAAAAAAACGGAGAGAGGAGGCCTATGTTGAGCAGTGGGATAGTAATAGGCCGTTACTTACTTTTTCTTACAAGTATATAATAAATAAATATAAATAGTTTAACGTAAAATTAATAGATTGGTTCACCTGACGACTAGAACGCGCCGAGCCCCAGCCGCGTGTCGCTCCATTGCGTCGCGGACAGTCGCGCAATCGAGCGCCGATACTGATGCGGATGCAATATACACATGCATCAGGCCTATCTCCGCTGACAGTAGCAGACGGTTCAAGCGTTCGTGCAGCCTTAGTAAATTCTCACCACTAAACCAGGGCTCAGCGACGTTGTGCTATTAAGACCAAGATACCAGTCAGTATTAGCCCTTAATATCGTCTTAATAACTAGCATTTACATTTAAAACTTTAGGTGTAACGGTATTCCAATAGAATAATTCTGAATATTTTAGGTAACGTATAACGTAAAATGCACGCACGATAAATCACCATCACCAAAACCATGCTTCCACTAGAACTGGACTGTAATGGAGATATGACAAATTTGCAAGTTAATTGTTAATTAATTAATGGTTATCTATTCATCGTGTGAAAACCTGCACATGCATTCTGGAGATATGTGTAACCTATCAATCCACAATGGAGCAGCGTGGTAGGTCTTAGCTCCAATCCTTCTCTCCAAAAACGGAGAAAAGAGGCCTGTTCTCAGCAGTGGGATAGTAACAGGCCGCTACTTTTATCTATTCATTATTTATTATTATTCATTATTCAATAAAATTGTGCGTGAACAATATATAAGCTAAATGCATGCCATAAAAGTCTCATCTAATAATCTCAAATAATTTCAATTATCCAAAAACGGTTACTTGTTTGAGGGCGGACAATGCTCATTTCACACTAAGAAAGAATTTAGTATTCCAAACGTCAAATGTAATTTTACTATGTACCTTGTGTTTGGATCAATGTTGAGCAAAATTGTCAAACAAAGGAAAGGATTCAATTAATATATCCGCTGTCCAGTTTTAGTTTAGTCTTACCACGTACGTAGAAGGTTTCCGATCTTTGCGCTCGCTGCGTTCGCTGCCAGATTCGAGACTACGCGGTCTTACATGTACAAGCTCTGCACCCGAGCCCGATCGACTTCCACCTCGACCGCTAGAAGACTATACATAAAAACATATATCTTTTAAAACAGCTTTCATTTCAGTTTAGACGTATAAATTTTATGAAGCGGTCTATCGCTACATTAAAGGACGTCGCTAAGCTTTTGGATTGGAACGGGTACGGCATCAACATCGGCGAGCATATCACTCACCTTAGATTTGCCGAAGATATAGTCGTTATGGCAGAGGTTCTGGAGGTCCTTAATATAATGCTCGATGACCTCAGTAGAGGACCTCAACAGATGGGCCTTAAAAATGAAAATGAGCAAGAGGAGATTATGTCTAACTCACATGTTCAGCTCCACCCGGTCGTGGCTGAGTACTACTCGATATAATTACACTCGAAATTGTCAAGCTGTGTATACTTAGATCATACGGTCTAACTAAATACATTCATTTTTGACAACGAGGTCAGTCGTCCAATCCAAATCAGATGAGGAGCGTTCGAGGTATGATGTGAGACCTTTTCGTTCAAAATTCTTCACAGTCAGAAGACAATATGAAAACTCAGAATCACTCAAGGAGCGATGAAGCAAACTATGTTATGAGTATCCGTACGTGATATTAAAAAATAAGAGATTCATCGCAGAATAACAAAAATTGCAGTCATTGCTACAGGATTCCCAAATCTGAAGTGGTGGTGGGCGGCGGCCATCTTGTAAGAATAGCGCGCTATACCTATTCTAAAATGTAAAGAAATTGTCAAGGATTCTCGTTTCTTACCGAGGTGTCTTAAAAGGCGACTAAGATAAGTTAACCCACCGTGTGGTATCCGGTTGAGTAGAATAGACCACCCTGTTTCATACCGAGTTGCCGTAAAACACGACTAAGGTAAGTTTAGCTGGTACGTAACCACATCATGTGACAACATGTTTAACATGTTGTGTTGACCCCACTTAGAGTTGGATATTATATATTTTGCAATGCTTCCATGTTAAGCTCAATAATTTATTGAATTTGTAAATCTAATCTTCATCATCATCTTCCTGCCCTTATCCCACTTTAAGTGGGGTCGGCACAACATGTTATAAACACGCTGTCAGATGATTTGGCTGCGTTTTTACGACCGGCCGCCTGTACTTCAGTCGTATTTTACGACACTTCGGTAAGAAAGAGGGTGGTCTATTTTACTTAACCGGATACCACACGGCGTGTCGACTTACCTTAGTCGCCTTTTACGACACCTCGGTAAGAAAAGAGGGTGGTACTATTCTATTCTATACCACACAGCTTAATTTGTAAATCTAATCTTATTTTCAATAAATTAAAAAAAAAGTAATAGCTTAATCGAGTTATCGCATAAATAAAACTTACGCCCGCGAACTAGAGGGCATTTTTATACCGTGTCGTTTGATTGATCGACCACGCGCAAAACCCTTCGCTATCGCTCACCTACCCATGCCAATTAAAAACTGGTCCCTAGACCAACAAATGATTCAAATTCAATTTCTAAATATTTCTTTATTATAGTAATTTTAAATCACCAAAGCTATTAAAGGAGCGAGCACAGAAAGTAATTTACCGAGAAGAACTACCGAGAATCTCGGCGGATACATTAATATACGGTGTAGGTACATACATGTGGTAATTGGGATTATCGAGGTCAAGCAATCACTTCTTTAGTTTTAATTAATATATTTCACTTCACAACTAACATCCAACCGTCCTCCGTCGTTCGTCTTTCTTTTCTCTCTCTCATTTCGGCTCATGCATTCCTTTCCACTCTTTCCTCTTACGTTACATTCCCACATACACATATGAACACTGAGAATACTATCAATTTGATGTCACTTACCGGTGGTGTCGCTCTCCTTCGTAGCAAGTATTGTGACGATGATATAGTTTTCACGTTGGAAATTTGTGGCAATGAATCTGTAAGTGTAAACTTTGTTAGAAACGCGATAGTAAAAAAGCAGTCGGTACAGAAACTAATTAACACCCACAATATCCAAGTGTATTAAATACGTTCTTCGTTTGAATCGACTGTAATGTTAAATATTCACAACCAGATACTGTATTTTTCCAATTCTTAAAGGGAATTTTTAGATTATTATCGGACTAAGCAAAATAATATAATCATTTTTTTAAAAGGAATTACGCATTTATGATACATCTATACTTATTATAAAACAAAGTCCGTAAAAGCGGGTCTGTATGTGATAGATTTTCTTAGTATCTACTGAACGGATTTTTGTACGGTTTGTACTTAATGATAGTGGAATTCTTACGGAAGATTATTATTTAGGGTACATTATGGTTTTACGTAAAATGTTTTGAATAGGTCGCGTGGTTGAAGAAGAACTCGCCTGCTGGGATATTAAGTCACGTGCGCTGCTTAAACCGCCAAAGATACACTGAAGTAATGTACTAGAGAATTCTAGATATACAGAAATATTAAAAAACGGTTGACTGTAAAGTCGGTTTTACGGGCAAAGATTTTAAGTGACAATGTCTTTTTCTCAGTATCAGGCGGACCAATCATATTTGAGTGGGAGAGAGACGCAAGGCATTCGCCAGTCCGGCGGGCCTCTCTTTCGTTCGGTGACTCATCGTAACAGACGTGAGCGGGCGTTACACTTTTTCATGAGTGACTCCAAGCCGCAACCTAATTTAAGACGTTGTCACGTCATAAAGTTCGTGAGAGTATGCTTTTATCTCTTATGGTCAACTCACAATAACTACTTTTGTGTTTTCTAATTTACAAGCGGGCGAAGAAGCCGCAAGTACAGCTAGTATTAGTATAAAAGTATTGATAAATAGGTAATTTTTTAAATACCGTTTTGAGTGAAAAGAAACATCTCATATTCCATGGCGTCTTGTACGTAGTAGTAACATTTCCTATTTATTATTACTTGTTAGAGATTGACGTGGTTAATACTCACCGCTGGGCATTTTGAGGCGAGACCGGTAACCCAACCAAGCTACCAACAGCGGGTCGATGCTCAACGCAGTCGGCTCTACCAACAAGCTGGCGTATTCTATTATTGTTGGATACGGCTCTTTGCACCATTGGCAGGCCGCTCGCAGATACGGACTGCAATTAATATTTGACAGTTTATATCGAAGAGAAAACCAGTAATAAATTTATTAATTTAATACTGGTATTCTCAAATAATTTATACAATTAGGCGTTACTTTGCGGAGATCCATAATACAAAAGCAATAATTATTTTTTTTTGCTATAATCCGCTATGAAGTAAAATGTAGAGTGGACAATGCGTTTTTATACCTGGTACAGTATCGTAAAAACACATGCAAAAACCTCCACTACCGCCACCACAATACACATGCACTACACACCTTCACTATCACAAACTCAAGAATCGTTTCGCCCCGCAACTGATGCATCATCAGGAGATAGACTTCACGTCAAAATCGCAAAGCGATCGCGAAGCTTTGCGATTTTATAGTTATTGATAGCGAACGTATATAGTGCTTGTGTATTGTGGTGACGGTAGCAATATATATTTAGCATTATATATTTTTTCTATTTTACTTCGTCGCGGATTATAGCAAAATAATTTTATTATTACTTTTGTACTGGTATTCTCGTCAAATTTGGATTAACAGTCAGATGACCTAGCGATCTTCAAAGGTTTCTACTGTGACAATACCGTATATTGACTTAAAAATTTACCACAAAAGATTCAAGTTTAAGTGTTCTATTATATATTTATTATTTACAATTTCTGAACGGACAATTTGAACGGGTACCAAAAGTAAATTTTTATCTATAGTAATATTATAAAGAGGAAAAAATTTTATGTATGTTTGTAATGTGTTCACACAAAAACTACTGGACAGATTCCAAAAATTCTTTCACCATTGGAAAGCTGAATCTTTACTGAGCAACATAAGCTATATTACATTAAACAAATAGGGATCCTTAAAAATTTGCCATTGCATGTGCTATGGAAACTATTGATGATATATTTAACAAAAATAAATCTATATTCCGACTTAGTAGACTTTCCAATGCCATGAGATCGGTATGTACGCGGGTGAAACCACGGAATATTACTAGTTGAAACAAAACTAAAAAGTATCTTACGTTGTAGATGGTGACTCCGGAGCAGAAAATAGCCACGCTTGTCTCACTTCACCATCACCTGTAAATCAAGGACCCCTTTACAGTATGTTCGAACAATAATAGTTGGTGTAAATAGTGAAAATTGTTAATCAAACATTATAGTTTTGGTTGGGGTTGGTAATTAATAAGAAAAAATATCAAAATTTTTAAGATTTCTATATAAAGGAGTTTATAAGGGAGTAGGGAAAGGAATATTTAAAATATTGGGAAAAACACTTAAGTTCCAGGGCTTAATAAATTATGAAATAATCTGACAACAAGTCTATCATAAATAAAAAGGTATATTTTTTTTGGTTCGCGTTAAAGAAAAAACATCACAAAAACACCCCTCTCCCCTAAGCGTACATTGAATAACTTTGCTAAACCTCGTAGAAGCACGCACGCTAGTAAAGGCTTTAAGGGAATAACGCAAGTCCCTATTATTTTATCTTATTGCACTTCTCATATCAAGAATAAGCAAATGGAAGACAATAAACTTACTAGGCGAATGTAACGCAGTCGCTCTGACAGAGTGAGTTGTGATGAAATGTGTGTTGATATTTTTCGTGATATAACCACGCAACGATAAATCTTCTAGCGTGATATCAACTGCAACTAACTCTGTAACAGAAGAAATATACTATAAAAATATTTATCTACTCTGATACTATAATACAAAGATTATAAAACTGAAACAAAAATTCTTATGACAAACATTACGTACAGGCCAAAAATAAAAAATTAAAAAGTTTTATTACGATACAGGTCTTGTATGGACACCTGTATCATAAAAACTTTTTAATCATAACGATACACCAATACAACCTCCAGCTGGACCAAGGAGGTTGAACCTCTACCTTAAAAAAAAAAAGTTTCAATGAACGTGTCCGCGGCGACGGTGATTTACTGATATAATCAATGCCCTTTAAATAAACATGAACAGAGTTAACCAAGATCTTTTTGGATAAATTATTTTCTCTGGAAACAGACGTTAAAGCGCGTGTCGTCATTTACTGTTAAAAGTGATACTAAATATAATGTTGTCTATGGTAGTTCTTAAGATTATATTTGTCCATGTATAGCTTCCTCCCTTCCTGTTCTTGCCTTTACGTGTGATGGTCACGTATAACATTAATACGTTGCTTTTTAAAATATTGAATAGAATTTAAAAGCATAAAGTTTTATTATCGAGTGACGACATATGTATCCGGAACTTAGTCCCAGATAAGTAAACAAAATCGCACAGCTAGATGTAGCGAACTATGCTTGGAATATTTGTGTGTGATACTATGTAACAAGCAGATCTATAGACGTACAAAAATTACTGAGACAGTAGAGAACATTATATTATTTATATTTAATTTATTTACTCAAGTCTATAACACTTGGCAGGTATATAAAGCATGGCAGGTGGCATTACAACCTGATACACCATTTTTGGGTCGATGTACTTATATAGCGAGGAATATTATTGAGTCGGTGGGTCGGAAAAGTAGTGTTAATATTATTTTACAAATACAGAGTGTAACATCCGTTTTCATTCATGCAGGATTAGTAAAACACACAGAATGCGTTTTTGTATATCTCCTGCTGTTTTGGTTGCGGGTCGAACCAATTGTTGAGATTGTTGTACTGAATGTGTGCATTTCTAGTGTATTATTGTGTTTATTTGTAGCACGTGGCAGGTGCCTGTGCTATCCCATAATTTAAAGGACTATAGATAAAATAATATTAACAAATGTAAAATCACTATCACATATGCAGTTTTAACTACCAAAAATAATACGAGACAAAAAAAATAACATGGATCAATCTCCATCCAACGAGCACGTGAGCAATATGGCGTATGAAATTCGTACCTTCATCGTTTAGTGCGTCTTTAGGAAGTGTCGTGTGTCGTAAAGGATGGGATATTTTTTCGGTTATCAGCGACGCAACCACTTGGTAGGCTGCTTGCAAACGGGCAGATGAGCCGCACATGTTTGCCTCTTCTGAAAAACACGAAATAAAGTCATAGATAAAAACAAGACGTAGATAAGAAAAGTCATAGACAGTATCCTTGGTTAGCACAACGGCCATATTGTGTCAATCGCAATTAAAAATAATAATAAATAAAATTAAAATAAAATTCTTATCATTTTCCTGCCCTTATCCCAATCTCGGCACAAAATGTTTTAAATACGTTGTTACATGTTTTGGATAAGTATTTTACAACCCACAGCTTGTCTGATGTCAACTTACCTTACAGCCTTACACAACACTTCGGTAAGTAATGAGGGTTGTCAACTCTACTGAGCTCAATACTACACGGCGGAATAAATAATTCTACAATTTCGATTACGAGTATAATCTACGGGCTCGATATATCGGTGATAATTAGCACGTCACTATCTTTTAAAAAACTCTATAAAAAATGCATATAATGCATTGCATTTGTTTACTGTGGTTTTAATGTAAAAACATGTGACCAAAAGAATTTTAAATATGAATGTGGATGGATGTATGGCTACGGGGAGGCCGAAACAAGATTAATGGATTGTGTGAAAAATAATATGCATGTTAAAGGAGTGGCAAAAGAGTTGACGAATGATATCACTATATCATTCGTCAACTCTTGACTCAAGAATGGAAGAAGAAGACATATTGTGCCGACCCCACTTAGAGTGGCATAAGGGTAAGAGAATGATCATGATAAATGTAAAAAATGCTTGATAAATGTAAAAATGCACTTCATGAACGTATAAAAGTGAAAAAAATGGTTGGATATACTATTATTGACTTACTTATTTTGACGGTATAACTAAAAAGGACGCTGTCTCGACGATTGAATAATGAGCTGTTTAATAGCGTATGTGTCACTAGCCGGATATCAGCTCTAGCACACGGCCGAGACGTGTCGTTATCGGTAGAAGAAATGCCAGCTTGCAATGAAGCTATGTTAGCTGTTATGTGAAGACGAGCCCCTTGCCAAAGTGGACCGGAGTCTTCTGGTATTTGACAAGCTGCCGAGCATACTCTGCAAAGAAATACAGATGTCTATGATATAATATTTGTCCACAATACCGATATAGCATTATTTAATGACAGTTTAAGGCATTTGAAGATATAAAATAGTAACCTTACAAATTAGAAGTTTTTAAAAATTATGACTAACACCTTAAAATAAGTTTCAAGTGACAATTAAAGTGAAAAGACGATTACTTAAGTTTGAAGGATATAATCTCGCGACTACATTTAACCCAAAACACTAGACATGAGATTAAGTACATACAGTAATGTGCAGTAGGGGTGCCAAAGTGGTCGGCCTCCTCGTGGCGCACCCTGGGCAGGCCTTTGGAATACTCTAATGCCTTAGTCTTGGCGAACGGACCACTGTGGGGTGACTAATAAGTTGTCCCTCTGATTAGCAGAGGGCAATCTGGACGGGCCGGGGACTCCGGGGAGGTTATGGGTGGTGTCTCTAATGAGCGACAGTTTCAGTTGAGCTTACTTTAAGTCTGGCTGGACATGGTTTCGGCCACCGTCGGTAAAGCCCGGAAGCCCAGCAATAGGTACGGGGCCTTGGGGTTGCGAGGAATAAAACCTCTATAGAAAATTACCCAGTGGGGGCGGAAACGTAACACCACGGCGTAGTGGTCTCTGATTGGGGCACGGTGTACCGGTGTACCGGTTAGCGGAGTGGGACTTCTCCTTTGAGGGGTCTCTACCCGTAGGAGGTGTTCTCTGGGATCAGAGCTGTCGGCGCGGATTGGGGCAATGTGTACAACGATACCCTGTCCTTGCCATCGGCAGCGTGGTGGAGCATACAGGCCGTTTTAGTCGGTGCGAGTACATAACCGCCGCCTGATGCTGTCGGGCAGCGGTACTCATAAGACTTTTTCAGATTGTAGATTAGGTGATAGTTTGGAAGAAGTAGTAAATATTCACCTTTTTCCGAGCCTTATAACTCGTTTTTATATAATGATATAAACACCAAATATTAGGGTCCTTTTTAATTATTAGTCTTATAAGAGATATTGCCTTTATTTTGCGTTCAATAAAGGCACTATATCTACAACAGACATATGGTATAATCACTAACCTTTGAGGATACAGAGGTCCGGTGATCATTACAGTTGCTTTTGGAAGTTGCAGGTCGAACACAAGCGGGGGTCTAACGGGCCGTTCCGAGTGGTCTGAAGGTAGGAGCCTTACTCGCAGACCTATTATTTCGACGTTCATATGCCTTTGAGGTAAGTTCTCTGACAACGACTCGCATTCTTCTACTGTTAGAGTGCGCATTGGCACTTCTGTGGAAAACAATTTATTTCAATTAAATTTACTCTTTAATTTAATCAATATCTTATAGAATTAGGCGTTACTTTGCGGAGATCCATAATACAAAACTAATGAGAATATGAAAGAATATGTAATGCTAAATGTAGAGTACTAAGCTGTGCTGTACTGTGGTATCCGGATGAATAGAAAAGTACCACCCTCATTTCTTACTGAGGTGTCGTAAAAGGAGACTAATGTAAGTGGACCCGCCGTGTGGTATCCGGCTGAGTAGAATAGACCAAACTCATTTCTTACTGAGGTGCCGTAAAAGTCGACTAAGGTAAGTTGACTTCAGGCAGGTGGCCGGTCGTATACCGTAATGCAGCCAAATCATGTTACAACATGTTGTGCCGGCCCCACTTAGAGTGGGATAAGGGCAGGAGGCTAAATGTAAGAGTACTATTCGTTCTCATACCTGATACATGCAGACTGAACACATTCACCACCACAATCTCAACAATTGTTTCGTTCCGTTCGTTAGAAACTAACAGTTTCTAACGAACGATACAAAGGAATTAATATTTTGCTATAATTAGGTATTAATTAAGAATTTCGTACTGAATTTTGTACTGGTACATTACCCATTTCCACCATTGCTGGCACTTCTTTGAGCACGTTCCGAACAACGGCCAGCCGGTGTAGAAGGCCCGTGCAAACATTGGCTTGTATCGGCCGAATTGAAATCTTCATAGCACTCTTCTCCACCCAATCACTTAAAGTATTGAAAACTTCCAGTTACTTCATTTCATATTTAATGTATTGAAACGGCTATAGTAAGTAGCGGCCTGTTACTATCCAACTGCTAAGAATAGACTTCTTCTCTCCGTTTTTGGAGAGAAGGTTTGGAGCCTAGACTACCACGCATAAGACCTACCACGCTGCTCCAATGCGGATTGGTAGGTTACACATATCTCTAGAAATCTCAGCAGGTTTCCTCACGATGTTTTCCTTCACCAAAAAGCGTGTGATATAAATTCCAATTATCAATTAGAAACATAAGTTTTAACAAAAAAACTCATTGATCTGCCCAGGTTTAAACCCGTCGACTCCTCGAAAGAGTCGCACGGTGTTACCACTGGGCTACCACACCATAACTAGAACCGGCTATACTCACGTTTTATTCAATCGGGTTAGCCCGACTAGTTTCGAGCCCATCTCGGGCACTTATTCATGAGCTCATCACACGCTGGTGTTCGCAGTTCGCACATCGCACAACCTCAATGACGTCGTGTAAAGAGCTCATGAATTATTTCCCCGTTTTTTGATTTACGTATCGAAGCTTTAGCTCAAAAGAATACAAAATAAAATAGAAACTTTGGTATTGGGTGAGTTTTGTTTCGTACCTGTATTCAAAGTCCTTTGGCGGGTTGTCGTATGGATTAACGAACGCATTCGACGGCGACCTATCGTGGTTGTACTCTAAATATACAACAGGCGCCATCTTTTGCCAGAACTCGTCAACTGCTTCTGGAATTTCACCGCCATCAGCACTAATCTGTACGTTTGATATTGGTACCTAAAAAATAAAAATACATTTTCATAATTGGAATTGTAACATAAAACGAAAGTAACAACAGTACCTCGGCACGCATTCACTATACTCTGTAGGTTTAGGTACTAACTAAATGTAAACCAGCAATACCATATGACTCAAGTGTGCAAAACATTTTATTGCAACAACATGATCTACAAACAAAGAAATTAAAACAAAACTGCACATGTCAAAATAATTTCTTTAATAAATTATTTCTTTTATAAAATTAAATATTTATGCTTTTAGTATCAAAAGCAGAAACATTTGATTTATTAAAATACATTCATCAGATGCAGATTACAATAAAAACCAAACTTTGTTTAAATATTGAAAAGATTTTTTAAATATCAAATGATAGCGCCAAGGCGCAAAAATCGATTGCGCATGGGTGTTGCGTTGCCGCGGACTCGTTCATTGAAACCTTTTTTTTTTAAAGTAGAGGTTCAACCTCCTCGGTCCAGCTGGAGTTTGTATAGGTGTATCGTTATGATTTAAAAGTTATATATTAGTGACCATACAAGACCTGTATCGTAATAAAACTTTTTAATTTGTTATTTTTGGCCTGTACGTAAAGTTGTCAATAAGAATTTTGGTTTCAGTTTTATAATCTTTTTATTATAGTATCAGAGTAGATAAATACCTTTAATAAATGGTTTTTGTCCAGCAGTATGATACTAAGTGGCCACGACTTCTGTAATTCTATACGGCCTTACCTCGGTTATTTCCCTGAGCTCCTCGTCCGCAGCGACCGCAGTCTCTACAACATGCTCATTCAAGTCCTCCTCAACCCAACTCCAAGGCTCCTCTTTTTCATCCTCTATTTTATTCAGATATACTGTCGCTTCGTCGTTACTCTGTACATTATATAATAATAATTTATTACTTTATAAATGATGGCGGAATGGTTAGACAGTGTTACTCTTTCGAGGCAGTAAAAAATTCGAACCGTAGTCATGAATAAGTTTTTCTGTTAAAACTTCTGCCTAATTGAAATTTGCAATTATTCACACGCTCTTCGAGTGTAAGAAAGCATCATGATGAAACCTGCATATCACTGGAGAATTCTAGATATAAACCAAAACCTGCATATCTCATTAGAATATCTAGGATAACCCAGGGTTTCAACTCGAGCTGTATGGTGGATCTAAGCTCCAACTCTCTTCTTCAAAAGGAGCCCAGCAGTGTGATAGTATCATGTTGCTACTTTACTTGCCGTATTTATATCCAGATGTCCACAGACGCATCTTCCGTGTGAGGCGAGAGTGAGATTACGCGTGCCCATCTTTAGCCCCCATAATGTAGGTGAGCACATCGAACTCTTCACGACTGCATCCGAGGCCGTCAACTCTAGGATTCCTCGTGCTCGTTTGCGGCTATTACTTTCCACTTCCATTATCTACGCAACAAATAAATTTGTGGTGAAAGGGTCTGTACAGGCCGTAACAGGTGGCCTACTGCACTATATTCCATTATTTTTCTGCAATATGCCTCACTTTACTCAAAAGAAAGCTTTCCTACTTACTTACTAACTCCTCTCTCAACTTCGGTAATAAGTTGAGAATGCCAAAATCCTCCTCAAATTGTTACAGAGACTCATTTGAAGTTTGGGAATAGCGATCGCGCATATTTGGGACCTGTGGTAACAATTTTTATATGGCGCTTTGGTGTTGTTATCATATATTCATGTATTTATTTATTTGCATCTTGAATACATTACTATTTGTCTAGTTACAGCGTTGCAAATATTATGCACACATCTTACAGTATATAATACAAATTACAATTTTATAAAATCAATTATAATTGAAAATTTTAATTAATTGAAAATTATTATAAAATTTATTTTATAATTATTAATTTAAAAATATTTTAAATTTAAAATAAAAATATTTTATAATTATTAATTATATTAATATCTATTTACGATTTTTATACATTCTCAGTCCCAACAGTATTAACGTTTTCCTTTCCTATCTACTTGCCCTATAACAACTTGTATATACATTTACAAAGCATTATCTACTTCGAAAGATTGTCTGGAAGATATCTAATGTGCTATAAGCGCGGCCTTTTGGATATTTTACTGTGCCTATAGTCTGTGTCTTTATGTTCTTTTTTGTATATTTAGTTGTGCAATAAATTTGTTATTCTTTTCTTCTATTTATATTCTTCTAAGTTATAAAAGATAATTCTATTACAACTGTCCCTATTTTATAAGAATAAATAGTGTCTAGATTTACTTATTTATAGTTTGGAAGGTCAGTAACAAAAATAATCACCTTAATCACCAATGAGACAAGATCAAAGTGAGCAGAGAAAGCAAGTGGTATAGGTGTTGCTGGTGCTGGAGTTTCTTCTATGCCCTCACGATCCATCCAAGTGGGTAGCCACGACCACGCCCATTCTGACCAGCTTTCGGTTCGTGCCGGTTCAGCTGAGTTTGACGACGACGTATCTGTAATAACCATCAAATATATAAAACTAAGCTGTGGTAGCCCAGTGGTAACACCTTGCGACTCTTTCGAGGAGGTCATACGTTCAAACCCGGGCAGACACCAATGAGCTTTTCTGTTGAAACTTATGTGTCAAATTGATAATTGCAATTTATCACACGCTTTTCGGTGAAGGAAATACATCGTAAGGAAACCTGCATATCTCTAGAGAATTCTGGAGATATGTGTCACCTACCAATCCGCACTGGAGCAGCGTGTAGGTAGGAAGACAAAAAAAAGGATTTATTACCGTTTTACCTAACATCTCTATTGACCTAATATCTATAGATATGTTAGGTCAAAAGCGTCAATTGTACCAAATTTCATCTATATTGTTTCAGTGATTTAATCTTTAGACGAACAGAGAGACTTTCGCATTTATGCTGTGGCCACAGCTTTACCCACGTGAAAAACAGTGTGTGGCGCATAGTTTTCCTATTTCAATTTACATTAAACCGTAATAAGTACCCTAAACCTTACTTGAATTGCATTATCTTATAATTAAAACCTTACATACGCCCATACGCGCGATAACGCCGCATAAAAAGCTCATGAGCCTCGTATGGGCTTGAAATTAGTCGGGCTCATCCGATAAAATAAGACGTGAGTATTGCCGGTTTCTATACATTAATTATAATTAAGACTCAAAATAGTTTAAACTATTTATTTAATATTATATAGATATATTTCATATTGTCAAAGGGAATGAAGTCGCAATCACCAATACTATCAATATAAATGATAATATTTGATTTCAACATTAACTTGTAATTTAAACGATCAAAAGTATCTTAATCAGATAGTTGATATCACTATCAACACAAAAGATAACAAATATGAAAAACCGTTACAATTTATTACGAGATAAGTATATGAGACATTTAAAACAGAATCTTTTTTGAGGATATCGTAAAAGAGTATATATAGCTGATGGGCTGTAATAGTGGTACAAGTCAATAAACAACGTATTTTGAGTATTGAATAAGTGGACATTTTAAGTTTTTGTAACTTTATTTTGATTTGAATTGTTACACTAATTAACACGCAGGCAAAGCCGCAAGCCAGTAGTCCTACTAATATTATTAATGCAAGTTTGCGAGTATATTGTTATACTTTCACAGCGAATCCGTTGGACCAATATTTATGAAATTTGACACAATTATTCCTTATACACCGGAATAACATATAGGCTATAGAAATCCTGTTAATTCTACAGATATAACATTAAAAAACGGGATCTATTATCGACCTATCACTCAACAACAGTCCACGCCAACGTAGTCGCGGTTATAAGCTTGTCTATACTAATATTATAAAGAGGAGAAATTTGTATATATGTTTGTAATGCTTTCGTACAAAAACAACTGGGCTGATTTCAAAAACTTTTTCACCATTGGAAAGCTGCTTATTCACTGAGCAACATAGGCTATATTGCGTTAAAAACAAAGATAGGGATCCGTAATAAAGGTAATAAGGTGTAAAAAATTTGTCATAAAAATCTATAATCGCATGCGCTGCGGAAACTATAGATGATATATTTAATAAAAATAAATCTATAGTCCGACTTAGTAGACTTTCCACTGCCATGAGATCGGTTTGTACGCAGGTGAATCCGCGGGCTATTACTAGTAAATAAATAAGAACTTACGTAACGGCGTAACTTGTACGCTGGACTGCTTTGGCACCGGAGAAGTTAACTTCACTTCAACCGGAGTTCTCTCTCTAAACAGCCTCAATAACAGCGCCAGTTGTTCGTTGTTGACGCCCCAGGCCAGCCGCGTGGACCGCAGCTGTACACTCATGTTGCGGGCTCGACGAGTATTAGCCGATACTAGCCTTGTTAGTACTCTACAAAGCAATTACAATATCATCCTCCGACAGATTCTGTTCTTTCGATCCCACTTCTGATAATCCACGTTATAAAACTAATGAGAATGTTATTATGTAAACATACGGGTCACATCGCGATAACCTCGAGTTACCTTTGTATAAGGTTCGACGTTTCGGCAGAGTTGCATTCACCTTGCATGCATGTTCGTTGTATGCTATGCTATGCTAAATCTTTGTTAGCTATATCGCGTGCAGATAATATCAGTGTGGTGTGGAAGAGACTTTATGTGGATTGTGCGGTTCAAGTGAGGGTAGATGAAGACAATAATGACTGTAGTACTCGGGAACGAAGACGCCGTGGCGCGCCAGTCATTTAATTGTTCAAAATTATTCTTCCACATTTTTTTATCACAGTCATTTCAATCTTCTTCTTCTTGCCCTTATCCCACTCTAAGTGGGTTCGGAACAGCATGTTATATACATGCTGTCCACATGATTTGCCAGCGTTTTTACGACCGGCCGCCTGCCTGACGTCCACCTACCTTAGACGTATTTCACGACACCACGGTGAAAAATGATGGTGTTTGTTCTTTTAGCGTTGTTGGAAATGTTACTTTAAGATTTTTAATTCTAAGTTATAAAGACTCTGCACTAAGTTAAGTGATCAGGGTGGCCGTGGACGCGAAAGCTACCATCCTTGACTGCAGCGACCCACTTAAAATCAGAAATATATATATATATATATATATATATATATATATATATATATATATATATATATATATATATAGAGAGAGAGAGAGAGAGAGAGAGAGGTATAGTGTTACTTATAAAGAAAGAAATTGATTAACTTCCTAAAAATTACCTGAGCTCCAATTGACAGCGGTACAACAATGGTTCATGGTAAAATCTGATTTTGCCGTCAGAATCGCTCTTGTCCAGACATAGTGTAAGATCGTCCAGGCGTACCAACCTTCTAATAGCCGGTTGGTTTTGATCAATATCTGTTAAATTTCTTAAAAATCACTATCCAAGAATCACATCAACGGAAGCTAAAGGTTCGCGATATAATCAGAACGTAACTTTATGACAAAAAATACAATCTTCCAAAAAAATTCGTTTATCCCTGTTTTTGGGTACAAAAAAATACTAAAATTTACATTGAATATAAAGCACTATTTTTGCTATGAATTGTCAAATCAGCGTAGCTTATTCGGAGAATGGGCGGTCCCGAGAAATGAAAATACATAGGATCGAGCTCCACCTACCCAAAAATTGTAAAAAATTAGCGAGCAAGTCTCAATCAGATACTCAGTACTTAAACGTGTAAGTTAACTTTAGCATAATTCAATCTTCTTAAATATCGTTAAAAAAAATCTATCTAAATAAATAAATATAATTGGCTGGCCCATTGACGCAGTGGTAGTAACTCTGCCTTTAGCTCCGCGAGGGCCAACATTTTCTATAAATAATTTGTTGGTTCTTCGAGTTTGGGTGTATATTTGTATTTAAGTGTGTATTTAAAAAAAAAAGATTGTTTACCAGCAAAAGCCGGTTCCCAACTGGTACCGACGCTGTCGACAGCTAGCCTTTTCACATTCAAGGATAGTACGATATCGTCATGGACATACTTGACTATTAACGAGTGTACACGAACGGCGATGTTGCTGACTATCCGACGCACTAGAGCCTGCATGTATCCCGGAGGAGCCTCTACGACTTGTGTTCTCCCACTGGAATATAACATTCAAAATTTGGCCTGCCTCCCAAGCATTGTATAAAAAATCTTGATTCATCATCCTCCTTCCTCCTGCCTGCCCTTATCCCATCCTAAGCGGGGTCGGCACAACATGTTATAAACATGCTGTCACATGATTTGGCTGCGTTTTTACCGGCCGCCTGCCTGACGTCAACTTACCTCAGTCGTATTTTACAACACCTCGGTAAGAAAGAGGGTGGTCTATTCTACTTTACCGGATACTACACGGTGTGTCAACCTACCATAGTCGCTTTTTACGACACCTCGTTAAAGAAATGAGGGTGGTCTATTCTACTCAACCAGATACCACACGGCGGATCGACTTACCTTAGTCGCCTTTTACGACACCTCGATAAGAAATGAGGGTGGTACTATTCTATTCAGCCGGATACCACACGGCGTGTATAAAAAAATCTTGATTATCCTAATATAATAGAGTCGATGGAATGTATGTACGCGTATAGACACCATATATAATTTTATTTCGGGATATTCCGTGATCGTAAAGCAAAACAAAAAAACGTCATCTAACTAAGATACTTAATCACAGCGGGTGAAAGCGCGGATCGACGCTAGTGCTTAATAAATATTTAAGCGTATTGTTATTATGTATTAAGTTTAATTTTTAATTCATTGTAATTAGTATTTTCTTCTTTTTTAATTTTAAACTGGTTGGCTGGAAGAGATTCTGATTCTGGAATAAGCCCGCCATTGCACATTATGTTGTATTTTTAGTGTATTTTTATAAAGATTACAAACAAACAAACAAACAAACACCGAGAAAAAAATTATAACCCAGGCAAGAATCTTATTTCTTGGATATGGCCTTTTTTAAACCTTAATACTCAACACTTTTTATCACTGACCTTTTGTTTCTTACGGGTATGACAATGACTAGTATCAGTATAAATAAGAAATAACCTTACAATGACTGAAGTTGGCGGTATAAATATAACTGATTCCTTCCAAATCATATTCAAAATTAAATTGTTTTTTTTTTAAATCAACAATTAATTTCATGTTAAAGATTAACAATAATGACAACATATTTTTTTAAATAGCGACTATGCTAAAGTTAATATTATGTCAATGCCAATTACATAAAACTATTGTTAATTATAATTTAGTGATATTGGTACTACCCCCAGGAACCAAAAATTATGGTTATAGGCAATTCATTTTCATCTTAATTTTAACAGAACTTAAATTTTAATTAATATTAATACGTATTAGTAACTGTATTAATTTTTGTACGACACATACCTGATTAAATTGAGTAAATAAATAACAATTAAAATTAATATGAATAATCATGTTGTAAGAAATATGTATGTGTGGGCATGTGTGGGCGTGTGTATGTATGAGTGTGTATGCGGGTGTACGTGTGCGCGCGCGTACGTGTGTATTATATCATTAATTAAAATAATATTTACCTATTCGTTTCTTGAGGCGGAATTTCATCTGGAGGAGGATTCAAACTAAGTATGCATTCTGTAATAAAAATATGGCAAGTAAATATATGACTAGAGGAAGTCTGAAGATAAGATGGATGGATTTTGTGAAGAATGACATGCATGTAAAAGGAGAAGCACCAAAATTGATGAACGATAGAAGTCAATGGAAAGAAGATATATCGCACTTAGTGGGATAAGGGTAAGAAAATGCTGACATAATGAGAATTGTCAAAACACATGCTAATCCCAAATTTTAATAACAATTATTTTTCTTAAGTTAAGGGTCTCTACAATGTTACTTGTAACAAGCAAAACAAGCAAAAAATAATCAAAAATGTTCTCAATTCATTCACCCGCAGTGTGGTATCTGGCTTAATACAACCACCCTCATGTCTTACCGAGGTGTCGTAAAAGGCGACTAAGGTAAGTGGACTCACCGAGTGGTATCTGGTTAAGTAGAATAGACCACCCTCTTTCTTATCGAGGTGCCGTAAAATACGATTAAGATAAGTTGACGCCAGACAGGCGGCCGGTCGTAAAATACGTAGCCAAATCATGTGACAACATGTTTATAACATGTTGTGCCGACCCCACTTAGAGTGGGATAAGGGCAGGAACATGATGATGTTCTCAATTCATTCACATTAAGTTTAGTAAATGCTCTAAGGTAACATCAAATGTATGTTTCTAATATATACTTTATCTTTAAATCGAGGACCTCCGCTGATACCAGATATGTGATCAGTTTATATTTAGAACACTTCTGCTAATAGAAACAAAAATTAACACTTACCAATTGTATTAATTGTGACAATAATAGGCTCAGACATAATCTTGGTCCATGGGACTTGAATAAGGAGTTCATGTATCCGACCTGAGACCAATGTGAATGGTAGAGCCACTTCTTGCTGTAAGACATCAGCTTTAAGCACGAGATTGTGAAGTGTGACACCTCCCGCCCATAATGACACCTACAAAATTATAAAGATCTTGATTGATTGATTTTCCATAGAGTAAAAATTATTGGTTTCGAAGTTCAATAGCGAGGAAAATGAAACATTGTCATATATTGAAAAACGAGAGGATAACATTCAGCGAATGTAAGCAGATGCGGAACAGAGCAGCAAGTGACATTATTTTAATTATATTCTTATTATAATGACTTATTTCTTTTATTTATTTATATACAAATTTACATTATATTTTTAAATATTTTCTATATGAATACAAAAAAAAAAAACATTAAAAAATATAAAAAAATTGTTGATCACAGGCAGCGGAGAAAGTACTCAAGCTACCGGTGGTTAGGGCTCCAGACTGAGGAACCTCCTCACAATCCGTGCCGTCTCAAGCAAAACTGCCTTTTGTATCCTACGCTTGATCCAACAGCTAAGTGAGAGCCTCTTAAGATATTGGTTGAGGCTCTTCGCTATAAGACCATTAACCGACACAACAATTGGAACAATTATTGTTGAATCAATATCCCACATGGCAGTTATCTCATGAGCTAGGTCAAGATATTTAGTTAATTTATCTTTTTCAGCTCTTATGAGATTATCGTTATGCAGAACAGTGATATCAACAATAATTGCCCGACGCGCTGACCGATCCACTAAAACTATATCAGGTTTATTGGCCACAATATACCTGTCAGTGATAATGGATCGGTCCCAGTAGAGCAAGGCATATATTATTAAACTAGTTCATTTATTAAATAACAAAGTAAATTATTTAGAATAACATTTTGTTCAAATTATGCAAGATGCATTGCAATTTCTTTCATTAAATATTTATTTTATAAAACTAAATACTTATGCATTATATATACAAAGGCTTTAATCTCTATCTGTTAGTGCTAACAGTTATCCCTCTTTAATTTCATCCATTTTACTCTTTAATTAAACCATTAAACAATTTAATAATTCAATATCAAACATTTAGAAGGTGCCTCTGTAATAATGCAGTATTTTATCATGTTCTTTTAATTACTTTATTATTTTCTTGAAAAAGTTGAATGTACATCTGTTTTTCAGTTCTTTCAAGAAGGCAGATTATAAGATTATAAAATGATGCAAAATTGGAAATGGTACAATTACTATCAGTAATTTTGAAAACTTTGGAGCAAATAAATAAGAATAATATATAAAGTTATTGCTATTTTGTAATATTAAATTAAAAAGCATTTTTTGACTTGCTTACGTTTATTTAAGAACAAAACCTAGGGAGTATAGGGATATTGAAATGGTGAGGCCAAAATGAACTGAATACCAGTAGAGCATTATAAGGTAAACTTAAAGAAATTTCTAATTAATTCAACATTAATTATTTAAAAGGTAGAGTTTGGCTGAGGCCTTGAATTTACAGAAATATTATACAATATTCAGTGCAAACTCTATATAACGACCTTCAAGGGACTGTGCATATTTTGACGTTATAGAGTTGTCATTAAATGGAGAGAAGAAAAATCTGTATTAGATAAAAAAGTTTATTTCAGACTAGTGTTAGTAATTACATAAAAAAAATAACAATTCTTGTTCTATTGCTTTTGTGTATAGTCTATTATCTTTGTGTGACGTCTTTTGCTGCACCAGTAATTTAGTTGTAATTTTTTTATATTTTATTCATACCTTGCGATATTGAGGCATCTTGGTGACACAGAAAGTACTTATCTATTAATTTAGCTACATTTCGATTAAATCCCAATTTGTAAACAAAAGCACAGATTTCTTAGAAACTTTGGTATGTGTAATGCTGACAGTTGAGTTTATTACAGGCTGGGATAATAAAGCGACAAAAGAATGTACACAGCTGCATAGTTTTTACTAATTTTGTAATGTAAAAAGTACTTTACCAGTATATTATTAAATTGCTGTTGTTATTGAGAGTGGCTGCAATGCTATAAAGAGTGTATCATTGTATGGGAAACAAGCTAAACTAACCAAAACCGAGTGATAACAACGCTTTAGGGAGTTTGTCATTAAATCGAGTGACGTTATATGGAGTTAACGTAGATTCATTCTTATTAGTATAATTGTTCCAATTGGATGTGGTGTGGTAGTGCATGTAACATTTTGGTTACTTTTTAGAAAAGGGCACAAAAGGGAGCAATTTAACTCGTAAATGAATTACTTATTATTATGCATGTACTATGTATACTAGCAATGGTACTGCTGGCCAAATGGCTCCTCTTATAAGGAATAGGAGGAAATAATAAAATTCAATAAGTCAATAACTAAATACATTCCATGACTTACCTGTGCATCAGCAGGCTTGAAATCTCGCACATATTTATCTACGTAGCTTAGCAGTATAGGTGTGACATAAGATTCAATGTTGAACATTTTTATACTTCTTTAGGCAGTTTTTTGATCTCCGTTTCCTCTATTGAAATACATAAAACTTGTTGTAGAATTTCAATATTAATTTTATTTAAAATATTATTTTTTAATTCAATGCATACTAAAACACAATATACAAAAAAAGTATGGTAAATTACTTACAATTCATTGCACCGATATTTTTTTGTTACTTTTGGTTTTAAGGTCAAGGCTTCAACATTGATAACAAAACAAAACGAACTCATAAATAAAATGAAACCGTAATTTGACTACTCGAACTTTAGAGTAATGAATAATGTTAATTTTTATATAAACAATATAAAGATTCTTAATTTACACATAAAAAACAAAAAAAAAGAAGTAATTGTCATGCTTGCACAGCCATAACTTGAGGTATTAATTTAATTTAACATTTTATATAATGGTAGAAGATCAACATCTATTATGGATGCATCATAATAATTATTTAAATAACTGTTTTAATTATAAGAATAGTATTTCTCTAGAAGACCGACTAACCCAAACAAAAGTATTTACAAGCATTGACATTTGACAATTGACACACTGACATTGTGAGTATGTATACAACCATAGGCAATGAAACTAGTGACGGAAGCTTGGAAAAAAAATTACTAGGTTTTAAATAACAATTACTTCATGTATCAAAGTATGTATGTATAACAATAATAGCAGCTATTGTTGATATAACCAATTATTCATGTCCATCCAAGTCTATTAACAATGAAATTCCAAATCATAATTAGACTATATTACATATATAAGGTAACTAATACAAATAGCTGATCAAGTTTTAGACGTTTTTTTAACGAGCTATATTATTAAAACATATAATTTTTGTATTCAGAAACACCATTACTAAATCGGTGAAAGCTCTGATCAATTATAAAATGCTAAACATAAAACGCGAAATCTGATATATTATTGGGACTGTATCTGATAAATATATAAAAATTTCATATCTTAATAACCACAAGACTTTTGAAAATAGTTTTTGGTCGGTTCATAAAACGCGAAAACAGTTCTGAAATAATTTGAACCTTTAGTTTTATCTGCTTGTTAATTTATACTGTACGTCAAGAAATATAATTATATTAACTTTTATTGGTATTCTGTCATTAAAAATTCGATGTGAACAATAATATTTTTTTGTAAATTATTTATTTAGCATTAAGGATAGTTTATCTTGAAATCCTGATATGGTGGGAGAAATATCGTCTACGCTCCCTTCTTATATTGCAATTGGCCAATGCAATGAGATTTCTAAGAATATAAACAATATCCATATTTCATATCAGTTTATTTTTTCGAATATTAATGACGATTTAAATTTATCCAAAATTGATGAACCAATTAATTTCCACAATAGGGACGTACGGGATCTCGCAAACGTACTTTATATTTTGTGGTTATTCTTAAGATAGTTTGTTCATTAAGTATTGTTCTATAATAAATTGCTATACTGCGTCCATCATATTATCAGTCTTTTGACAGCTCACGCTCATTAAGTTTTGTATTGCTTACGTACAAATATCATACAAATAATATTTGTACTTTATGGATGGGTACCGCCCACTTAGTGATGTCACACATAACGGTTACTACGATTATGCCACAGATTAAAAATAATCGGTAGAAATCGATGTTACGAGTATTAAAAGACATTTAATAACATTATATAAAGTTTTACTTTCTTCTTAGTTAATACATGAATACAAATAAAACAATCAGGATATTTTAATTTATTTTATTAGCACGAGTCGTCGGAATGATAATCAACACTAGACTCCTCCGATGAGGAGTCTTCAGTAGCAGTTATTATTAGCTCTTGTGTAGATAATATATTATCAAACGCAATATCACGTTCCCAATCAGAGAATATTACTCTTTTAGTTCTTTCCACCACACTTGCCCAGTTCTCGGCCGTTACGTGGGTGCAAGCATTTTTTAGCAATTGCAACATTTTATTCGCTGTGAATGGGGGGCTTGTATTGCATCTCGCAGCATGCCCTTTTACTTGTGCCCATATAAGTTCTATTGCGTTGTACTGGCGGTGGTATGGAGGAATCCGAAGAACAGTATGGCCATATTCTGCTGCCATTTCATTGATTACATAGCGTTTTGCTCTCTTTTTGGTTTTTAATATTTTTATTAATTCAACTTTTAACATTGAGTCGTCCACATTTTCTCCATTGTCCCGAAGCCAATTAATTATTTCATGCTTTTTATTAGCCTGTGTTGGCATTTTGTCAATTTGACAGGAGTGGTAGGGCGCATTATCAATAAAAATTATTGATGGTTCTTCCAATGAAATGAGCATTTTTTTGAACCACTCTTCATACACATTTGCATTCATATCTTCGTGGTAGTCATTTGATTTCTTCTTTTGCTGGACCTGCATGGCAAATGATTAGGCGCTCACCTTTTCCCATCCATCAGTCCAGAAACGAGATAGTGTGTGGTTAGCGTTGAGCCATGTTTCATCCGTGAAAACAATATTTGCCCAATCTTGTATTTTCTTTGCCTGTCTTAAAAAATCACAACGTGCTATAGCTATATCTGTGCGTTCCATTAATAATTTTCTTTTATTTAACTTTTTATATGAAAAGCCAATTGTGTTCAAAACTTTGACCAAAGAAGATTTTTCACCATGAAATAGACCACTTCTTTTCAAAGAAACAATAAGTTTTCTCAAAGTTGGAATTTCTTTTCTCAAGTAGTAATCATATACATGACGACGAATAGCGTCAGCGTCAAAGTCATCAACAGCTGTCACCTTATGAGCCCGGCGCTTTCTTTTTGGTGTAGATGGTTTGTTTTGCTCCAAGCCGCTCCTGCCGTAGGCATCAGTAGTGATTTTAGTCACAGTTGATAGACTGATCCCCAACGCGGCTGCAACACGATTTCGGACTTGCGTGATAGGTATAAGAGGTCCGCCATTTTGATTTTCTTGCTCAAAATACTCATGAAGTTTTAACACTAACTGTCTCGATTGTGCTTTCAACACACGTCCTTTCGGCATTTTCACGATCAATTAATATAAGTTTCACAAAAGTTTTTCCGAGGAATAAAGCTACTTAACTCAAGGTGTAACAGATGCGAGAGAACACTCAGCGAACGTAAATGCGTGTGACTATCACGGGCGTTTCGTTGAGAGTGACAGATCACGTCAAAATGGCGGCCGAGCGGAAGGTCTGTTGATGTTGCCAGTTGATGTATAATATATTTTTTATGATTATAATAAATACACATGGATTAACATTTATTTTCAAAAAACTAAGGCAATATTAAATCAAAATGTTGATTTCTATATCTGTTATTAGTTTACGTAGGTTATCATTAATCGAATTACTTAGGTACGTAATTCGATTAATGATAGTAGGTACTATAATCGGAATGGTATCGCATACGAGAATCTTTAGGACATCACTAAATATGTAAATCGTCAATCTGTCAAAAGATGGTTAATATAATGGACAGTGTATAGTACATGAAATCAGTTTTACATCATCATCCTCCTTATCCCACTCAAAGTGGGGTCAGCGCAACATGTTGCAAACATGTCACATGATTAGACTACGTATTGTACGACCGGCCACCTGCCTAACCTCAATTTACTCAGACGGATACAGTTTTACATTACCAAATTTGATATAAAAAAAATTAAATTAACTGCTGATTTTGTTTTTTACATTTTACTGGTCATAAGGTACAATAATAATAATTCATGTCGGCGTGTTTTAAGAGCTTCCGAATAATACGGTTTTGAGCCACTTATTGTGAACTTTTAGATAAACAAGCCTCCTAAATGATTTGGAATTAATTTTTAAAATTCAAATGATTCTTTATGCAAGTCAACTTCTAATGAAGTTTAAATTGTCAACTCTACTGCTAGTTGGGAAGGCTCTTCCGACCGAGAAGAGCCTAATGCCTTGAAAGTAAGGACCAAAAGTTTTAATTTTGTACCTCGCTTATTCCCATTTCAATTTTGCCTCCAATGAACTGTATCATATTCTCGTACCAATAATTCATATTTTAATGATGTAAACCTATTGGAATTAATCTTTGCATAACGTGCAGAATTTTTTGTGGGCAGTACTATTTTAATGTGAGAATAATGGAGGTTTGTAGTATATGGGATTGCTAATCCTGTATATATAGGACTATCAATCGCCAGCGGCTCTGCCCTCGTGGAAAGATTTAAAAATAATAATATAGTCTTTTGCTAATCATTAAAAAGGTTAAAGTGGGTTAACCTTTAAAAGCTAGACATATGCTGTCGCGGACTTTTATTTAGAACTTTTAGAGGTGAATAATTTTGTAATGCATGATTTTTTAATAACTAACACCGTTTAGTCAGCGCACGCAAGGAAAGTAAAAAAATTGCCGATTTCGTACTATTTTTTATTGCTCCTCTCCTATTCATCTTAACGTGATAGTAGCATTCAATACATAGTATAAAACAAAGTCGCTTTCCCTGTCTGTCCCTATGTCCCTATGTATGCTTAAATCTTTAAAATTACGCAACAGATTTTGATGCGGTTTTTTTACTAGATAGAGTGATTAAAGAGGAAGGTTTATATGTAAAATAACATTCAATATAGAGTTGAGAAATACTGTAATTTTTAAGGTTTCTATTGTGATGTCGTAAATAATAACTTTTTTTCCGCTTACATTGCAAACGCAGGCTGAACCCTACGAGATTTATCAAAATAATGTACAAAGTATTTGTACAACTTGAAAAGGTCTACAGAAAACTCCGCGATGGTATATGTCTATTTATTATGGATAACCCACAATAGCATTTCTTGTTATTTACTTTTACGAAAAATAATGTCTTATATTCAAAGCAATTTATAACAATTCAGCATTAATCCTTAACCAATTAAGTACCTTAAATACATTGTTGATTTAATATACATCAATATGGCCGTTTACAGCATGTAATTTAAGTATACATTTTCAACGATATTACAGATTTAAAATGCTGTGAGGAGGCCGCGCTTCACCCTATAGCATTTAGAATTTAGCAGCTATATGTCGCTCTTTCAAGAGTAACCTCTAAAGAAAAGTTATCTAAAGAAAACATGTTTGTATTGTCTAATGAGAAGAAAGCTGTGAATGTGAAGTGAAAGCTACATATAAAGACTTTTGTAATTATTGTGACTTTCGTGACTATGTGTAGGAAAAATTTGGCCCCTTACATAGATTTTTTTAACACACGGAAAAAAAATTATTTAATTACTTTTGTAAATAAAAGAATTATTTAAAAAGATATTGTATATTAATAATAAAAGAAACATGCTTGAAACGGCACGTATTGTGAAGAAGTTCCTCACTCTGGACCCTTAACCATTGGTAGCTAGGGATATAGTTCCGCTTCCGGCGGAAAAACGATTTTTTATGTTTTTAAACTTTTTTTTGGAATTATAATATTTTAAAATCTTTAAAGTTTAGAGAATAATATAAGAAATTAATGTTAAAATTACTTAGGTACTAATATTTTTTGTAATTCAACAATACAGCAAAAAATACGTAAAAAAAATTTAGGTGTAATTCGTACGAATACGAAACAATTTTTAACTTTAGTTTTAAAAACCTATATTTATCTAATTTATTAATGTAGATTTCTTTTACAGAGACATATTTAATACTTTTTTATATAATACATTAACAGCCCTACGTGCCACAGTTAACAAAATCATTAAGAATGAAGTCTGTAATTGGTCGCGACTAATTAATTAGGATTTTTCGTCTGTGAATTATGATTTGTATTATTACTGTGGGTTAATCAAGAATTATTCGTTTAAAATGCGATAGGAAAGGTCGGTGGGTGTATAAAAATGTTTTTGTAGAGTTTTGGGTTCGTCATGGTTTTTGCTCTTTGTGTATTAAAATAAGATTATGGCTTTGTTTACATGCATGTAAGTTTATTTTGTTGTTATTGTCGCTTTATATTAAGCTCATAAATTATTGTTATGTTCACATAAGCTTTTATAGGATACATCTTTTGAAAGACGAGAGAAGAGAGAGGGGCATATAGAGTTATATAACTTTATTCACCTGTATTTGTTCGTTAGTATTAATGAAAATCGATAAAAAACATAAACAGTTCTATAGATAGGTTATACCCATATTACGTTCATATAATTTTTGTTATCAAGCTTGTAGGAATATGAAGGCCGTCGTTACTGTGGAGTTAAATTGTTGATAAGAGTTGTTATAAAAATAAACTTTTTTAGTTGTAATGCTAGTAATGTAGGTAAGCTTGTGTCTCACATTTTGTATCAAAGAAAAGTTCATATTGAAACTATAAATTTCAACAATTATAACAATTTCAGACAAATTATTGGTCTAAATTGATTTTCTTATAATGATAGAAAAATATATATACATATATTTATTTGGTAAATAGTAATCATAAAATTCTAGAAATATACTTATTAATATATTTTGTAGTCTTACTTTTTTACTTTTAAATCAAAAGATGTAGGCTATCCAACAGGCTTATGAGTATTTTGTTTGTCATTAACTGCTACTAAAATTTTGAAACTTGAAATATTAACAAAAGAGCTTTTGGTTATTTAATAATGAGGTTATGAAATTTATATTAAAAATAAATTTTCCTTTGTTTCCAGCTCAAAAATTTAAGCACCAGAGCAAATTCCATGTCACCTGCTATACAGACAAAACCACAAAATTATCTAGTCATGTTGGGAGAGTAGCTGACATAGCTACATAATTATTTAAAATGTATTAACTATTATAAAGCTATGTTGAAATTGACTCACAGTTTTTGCAGATATTCAAGACTCAGATGTGAGAATATAAGTTACCATACTCTAGTGGAATATCTGACACACTTAAGTTGTAGTCAAAAGACATGTGTCACACAGAACCACCAACAATCACTATTGGCATTGTCTCCTATAAGTGTACAGTTGAGACTGCTTGCCAATATAAGGAAGAGATTTCATCTAAAAAAGTCATATGTCAATTCGAGTGCTTCGAATACACACAAACAAATGAGTGAGTCAGAGCATCCAACTTTAACTCATTACAGCCATGGAGGACATTTTGAAATGTAAGTTTATTTTATTTAATAATTATAGAAAATAGTAATATTATTTATTTTAAACATTTATAAAAGAGGAATGATTTTTTTAGTTATAAACAAATATTTTAAGTTACATTGTATTTTTTCAATAATATTTGGAGAGCTACAGTAAATTTTATAATTCTTCTTTAGAAGATAAACTATAATGTTAACTGTGTGTTTTTAAAATGGTGTATTTAAAAAAATTTAGACTACCTCATTAGAAAAGAGTTTCTATTAAAAATATATTATTATTTTTCATGTATTCACATATGTTTTTAAAACTACAGAATTTTTTGATGTGTTCTTATAATCATTACTTAGTTATTAATGGAATAAAAAAAAAGTTTGTTTATATATCGAAAAATAAAATTAAAAATCAATTGATGTGACATTTCAATGCTTAAATATGAATAAATAATGAACAGCAGTAATTGAGAATGTAATTAATTTTATACATTCAACAAGTAATCATAGCAGTGTTTATAATATTAAAGGTCTGAAGATAAATAAGTAGTAAAACAATATGCCGTCTTGGTACATACTTTATTAATTGAAATATTTTAAAGAACATAAAGTTGTTTATAAGGGCATTTGGAAACAACCATTTTGGGATAATGCTAACTACATGTTATGTTCAGCATAAATATCATCGTTATTACAAACAATATCATTAATACGTCAATAGACTGTATACATACTCTTTTATCTAATCTCGTTACCCTGACATTGGCATATTTGTAATGATGTTTACTATGTTGAGAGAAATATTTTTTTCCTATAGATTCATAGTTTTATTATATAAACATACAGGTCACATTGCCATAAAATTGAGTTTTTAAATTTTACTTTTAAAGAATGCTATTGTGGTCTTACTTAGGAGAATGCTGTGTTTTCATCTATTTGTTTCTGTGTTTATTATTAGGGGTTTCGAGCTAATTATTGATGTTTTATCTTATATATAAAAATGAATGTTTGTCTGTATGCCTGTATGTCTTGTATTGAAATTATTTTCACGATTATAATCGCGTTTTATAGCAGAATAATTTAATTATTACTTTCTATAAAGTTTTATATTTTATAGAATTATTTTATATTTATATTTATAAAATTCTATAAAGTGGCCTTTATAGTATCGGAAACGGCTGGACTGATTATAATGAATTATTAGAATCGTTACAATGAGTAGTTCATCCTGTAAAGTTCAGCAGCGTTAGGAGCATTTTTTATAGGGGAAGTTGAAACTAGACCACTGTAACGCGTGGGCGGATAGCTGGTTAATATTATAAATGTGTCTATCAAATCAATGAATGCGTAGATAGTGTAAGATAATAGATGAGTGACAATGGTTAATGGTGGCGAAAATATTTTCGTTTTTATTTTGTGATGAGTAAAATATTTTTACGAATATATGTATTTGCGAATATTCAAGATTCAAACTATTTGGACATATTTATTTCAATAAAATTAAATACTATAAAATAATGTGAAAGCTGCGGTTGGTACTGAATAAATCAATAAGGCTGGATTCATACTATGATGCCGTTCTCGGTACGATCTCGCTTCGTTCTCGGTCCGGTCAAATCTCACTGTGTCTACACTACTCGATGCCGTTCTCGGTTCGATCTCGATTCATGGTCGACATACGATGTTTAAAAAAAGAATCATATTAATTTTTGGATAAACAAGATATAAATTAAAAAAAAATTATAACAAAAAGAAAAGAAAAAAAGGGGAAAAGAAAATATGGGTTTTAGTAAAAGTAAAAGTTTAATACCGAGAAAAGAGGAAGGCGAATATTATACTTTATTTCGTCATTTGGTAAATAATGAAGAATAATGTTCATTATATTGATTTAGGATTGTAATTAGGAATATTTGAAATGATTTTAAAAATAATTGAGCGCAAATTTTAAAAAGAAACACCTCTTTTCGTCAGGTTACTAATGGTTTGGATAAGGTAAGTAATAAAATATCATATTCTATAAAATTTGTATATTTAAATTATAACAATCATTTACATGCATGAATTACATAATATATAAGATCTGGGTGACCGAGCTTCGCTCGGTAATTTTTTACAAAAAAAAAACTTTAAAAAAAAGGAAAAACAATTATTTAGTTGGGGATCGATCCTTGGCATTCACATTTCTCGAGGCTGCCCGTTACCCGAACAAGCTACGTCGACTTGACAGCTAATGACGAAAATTCAATTAAATATAAATGTAAGTGTTTTTTAATGTCGAAAAACAGGGATAAAACAATTTTTTTTTTACATAAAACCTAGCTAGATCAATTTTTCTCCCCCAAAACCTCCTACATGCTGAATTTCAGGAAAATCGTTGGAGCCGTTTCCGAGATTCAGAATATATATATATATATATATATATATATACAATATTAACTCATTTAAATATAAAGATATAGCGGTGATGGTGTTGGTTGATAATGCATTTTCCTGTTAAGGTCCTGTTTGTTCCTGGTACATTACTAGCGAACATATTGACGGAATAAATTTCTAATTAAGCTCCTTCATTGACATCAATTTATCTTATCATAGTTGTTGGTTCATCTGTCTCTTCAATATCCATATCACGAATATTGTAATTGTTAACTTCATCATCGGCAATAATGGATATTCGTAGTCTATTACAGCTATGTACTCATTAATTAATTACATTTGGTCGTGATATCGCCATTTGCAAACTTTGTAAGCTGCTTGGCCACTTTTGGCCACTTTTTAATTTAGAGAGGTATTTGCGATATTGAGCTCTTAGTCGCTCCCATCGATTCCTTGCTCCTATAATAGAAATATAACGTTTATAAATAAGGATATGTAACAACATGCATTCTGCATAATATTATTAGAAATTCTGGAATTCGATGAATTTCGAGGGTAATTTGTATTACATTAATAATAATCACGTGCAAAATCTAAAAAGACAAAGAGGAAATGCGTAGGCCTATAGGCATAAGGGAAATAAAAATCAACTCTCCTGAAGTATCAGTGCCATGGCAAGAAAAACTTGTGATATAATTACAATAAAGCAATTAAATGAATATCACTTTGTTACGTTTGTGTTTTACTCACCAGGTAATCCTATTGCGTCTTCAATCTCGTTCCATATTTTTATTTTGTAAATATTGTCACTGTAGTAGTGTGACTGCAAATCATACAGGCTGCGTCTACTTTTCACAAATTCAATATGTCTTTCATCTGCAAATAATAAATATTCAATTTATTTTTTATTTTTTGTAAAACAGTCGACCATTTATTTATTAATTTAACTCTATGCAATTTTCTCAAAAAAAAGGCGCATAGAAAGACTGGTAAAATAATTATAACAGAATTATTCTTTATCTATAACAAATGTTATAAACCACATAAGAAATAGTTAACTTTTTCTGAACTCTACGATTTATTACCATGTTATAAACTTGTTGTCACATGATATGGCTACGTATTTTACGACCGGCCGCCTGCCTGACGTCAACTTATCTTAGTCGTATTTTACGACACCTCGATAAGAAAAAGGGTGGTCTATTCTACTTAACCGGATACCACACGGTGAGTCAACTTACCTTAGTCGCCTTTTACGACATCTCGGTAAGAAATGAGGGTGGTCTATTCTACTCAGCCGGATACCACACGGCGGGTCGACTTACCTTAGTCGCTTTTTACGACACCTCGGTAAGAAATGAGGGTGGTCTATTCTACTCAGCCGGATACCACACGGTGAGTCAACTTACCTTAGTCGCCTTTTACGACATCTCGGTAAGAAATGAGGGTGGTCTATTCTACTCAGCCGGATACCACACGGCGGGTCGACTTACCTTAGTCGCCTTTTACGACACCTCGGTAAGAAATGAGGGTGGTCTATTCTACTCAGCCGGATACCACACGGTGAGTCAACTTACCTCAGTCGCCTTTTACGACATCTCGGTAAGAAATGAGGGTGGTCTATTCTACTCAGCCGGATACCACACGGCGGGTCGACTTACCTTAGTCGCCTTTTACGACACCTCGGTAAGAAATGAGGGTGGTCTATTCTACTCAGCCGGATACCACACGGCGGGTCGACTTACCTTAGTCGCCTTTTACGACACCTCGGTAAGAAAAGAGGGTGGTACTATTCTATTCAGCCGGATACCACTCGGCGGATTTATTACCAGACATAATTATTTAATTAATTTTATTTAACATAAATGCTAAACACATGCGGCGCGACTGATGAAAGACTGCAGTTGAAACAAAAGAAGCGAGTTCACGTCGAGACAGGTCCGATCTCACTTCAGTCAAATTTTCTTGTCGACGAACCGACGCTGGAGCGATATCGGATCGGTACTGGACCGATACTATAGTGTGAATACTCTGATTCTTTTTTATTTAAGAATATTTTACCGGACCGAGAGCGGAGCGAGATCGAACCGAGAACGGCATCATAGTCTGAATCATGCCAAAAGTTCAATTCAGACTATGATGTCGTTCGCGGTTCGTTCTCGCTTTGTAGTTGACATAAGACGTTTTGGAAAATAACTATATAAATTTAATTCAACAGCATTTAGTATTTCAATATAAAAATCAGAAAAGAAAAGCAAGAAAAAATAAAAAGAAAAGAATAACCGAATAATAAAAAAGGCTAAAAGAAAATTAAAAGAAAAGTCAAGAAAAATCAAAAGAATAGCACAAAAAGAAAAAGAATGACAGAAAAGAAGATTCAAAAGAAAAGGAATAAGAAAGAAAGAAAAGCTGATAAAAAATTATAATAATACAATCACTTATAACAAATTTTATAAAGTACATGATAAATACTTACCTAATTCAGATTCCCACTATTTATTACCTTTAACTTAATTTGATTTAATTAAAACACACTCGCGGCACGACTGATGAAAGTCTGGAGTTAAAACAGAAGCGTGTTCATATTGTCGATGTCGGTACAACGCCGAGACCGGTTCGATCTCGCTCCAGTCAAAATATTCTTTTTGACGAACCGGTGCTGGAGCGATATCGGACCGGGACCGGAGCGATACGATAGTGTGAACACTCTGACTGTTTGTTGTTTAACAATATTTTACCGGACCGAGAACGGAGCGAGATCGTACCGAGAACGGCATCATAGTCTGAATCCAGCCTAAAGGGGGATCAGAAAGTTAGTATCTATTCCGTAATACCATACCGTTGATACCCAGTCATAGAATACTCTTATCAAATTGTCATATCAAATTAATATTATTTAAATGATTGACTCAAAAATGATTTTGTCGAAGACTAGTTGCTCTGTCTATAAACTTTCTGTTGGAAAAGTTACACCGGGATTTTGGTTTCTGATATCGCCAAAAAATAAGTACGAACATTATCTTTCAGATTTATGCGTTTCGAATTTTAAAGTACATTTTTTATACATACACATAGTACATATTTGAATCTTTAAATGCGCTTAAAGAAGCTATTTAAGTAACCTTAGCTACCTTTACGTTCTTATTTATTCATAACTTGCAATTGCCAGTGACTCTGCATGCGTGGAAAGACCGAAATATAGTATTTAGATAACCACAAAAACGGTTAAAACCTTAAAACCTAAACATATGCTGTCGCGGACTCAGAACTTTAAGAGGGGAACAATTTTGTCATACATGATTTTTGAATAACTTTCACTGTTTACTTAGCGCACGCAAGGAAAGCTTTATGTTTTGCGTTTACCTAATATTTTTTATTGCTGCTCCTCTCCTATTCATTTCAGCGTGATTTTATATAGCCTGTAGCCTTCCTCGATAAATAGACTGTCTTACACTTAAAGAATTTTTCAAATCGGCCAGTAGTTTCTAAGATTAGCGCGTTCAAACAATCAAACGAACAAACTCTTATCTTTTTATATTAGTATAGATAACTACCTTTCCGAAATATATAAATGTTTAAAAAAGATACTATGTTTACCCGTGGCTTTAATGTAAAGTAAAGTACGAGTACGTTCAGATTCAGATTAAAGCAGATGTTAATTTATGATATTAATTTATATTTGTTTTATTATTATTGCACTTATAACTTTTCTGTGATAAGAACTTAGGTCATAATTTCTTCGAGTATCACGTTATATGTTGTGTTACATATTACGTATTGATATGATAAATGAGGTGATTTATGAGATGTACGATCACTAATTATTTCTGCATTGAAAGTTGTTTCTACGCTGATATTATTGCATGAATATATGAAATAAATTATTAGAATACAAATCAAGTGATATTATTAAATACTACCTGTGCAAGCAGCTTCGCCCGCATGGAAATTAATGTGTCATAATTTTTTTCGCGATTTGAAACGTTGAAAAAAAAGTTATCGTAAGTTAATTATAACAGATTTTTGAATAAATTTCACCGTTTACTTAGCGCACGCTAGGTAAGCTTTAAATTTTGCCGTTTTTGCAATATTTTTTAATACTGCTCCTCTCTTATTCACCTAAGCGTGATGTATATAGTCTATAGCATTCCTCGATAAAGGGACTATCTTACACTCAAAAATATTTTCAAATCGGTCCAGTAGTTCATGGATTAGCGCGTTAATCAAACGAACAATCTCTTCAGCGTTATATATTATTATATTATTTAGAAAGGACCTGTAAAGAACTTTTTGCTAAAATCCCATAAAGCATTGTAAGAAAGCTCAGTACATACTAGATTTTTATGATGACAAGATATACACAACAAATAATATTGTTAAGTATAATTGTTTAAAAAAAATAGGGATTGATTTAAAGGATATATTATGGTGATAATTTTAAGGACTTAAGCGGACCAATGGATGTCCAAGAAAAAAAACAAACATCTCTTCAAACAACCATAGCTATGTGATCTATGGCCGTATTAAATCCCTACGATCTTTTTGAGATTATCTATATATCTATAAATGCGAGCATAAGCTGTGGTAGAAAATAAGCGTGTTAAAATATATTTTGCAAGCTAAGCCACGCTCGGGTTTCGCGCTTAGTAACGTATCTTGCGATTCATTTTTATCTATATAGATAATCGTATGTATTTGTAGCATCAGTTTTGTTCTTATTAAGGAGAATTAATGATTATTAATCAATCAATATTTGAATAAAACAGTATACGTAATCCTTACTGAATTGCCATAGGTTTAAACCCCTGGAACCAATGTAATTTCTATTAAACCTAATAATTCTTAAGAATGATGCAACGTTGACCATGATGGCATTTTTTTATACTTCTCTCCAAAGGAGAGAGGTATTTACCTGAGCCTGATGGCTATACTATTCGACTAGATTTTTTGTTTTTAGTAACTTGAGTAATTCTTGTAATTTTAATAGTTATTTCAGTTCGTCAGAAGATGAAATGTCTGACGATCAGCGATTTGAATCTGATGATGCTGAAAACAATGGAACTCCTGTTGACGTTCCCACTAACGCACGCATTTGGGAACCTGTGGGGAAAAAAAATGAACCAGCTTCTGGTAAATATTTTCACTTTAACTTTGTTGTCATTTTTTCAGTATCTTTTTCTTGGATGTTGGCAAAAAGTAATCTACATTTTATTCAGCCGTTTATGGAATTCACATTTTTTGTGACTGATGAAATATTTTTATAGTTAACAACTATGTTGTAAAATTCTAACAACGAAGGATGAATACTTAAAATGAATTATTTAGTCAATATCATATTCGAGCCATATTTTGGATTAGTATCGTTAATAAACGAGTTTAAAGAGTCATTTTAGCCATTTATTTCTGCCATGAAGTAACAATGACGATGTTGATGCAATTTTTTACAGTATGGTTTTTCAATCACTTTTCAGATAGATGTTACACCTTTAGGTATGTAGTACTACGTAGATATAGGTCATTGTAAAAAGCTTTTAAGCGGTATTTTATTTTAGGCAATGTGTTTTACAGCAACGTTGTCCGAACATAGTTGCAAGTTTATCTTTTGCGCTTACTTTGCTTATACGTTTCTAACTTCCCGAGATTATTTATCTGTCAGTGTCTAGGATATAGGTCTCTCTAAATAATTTCCACGGCATATAATCTTGAACCACTTGGATCAATTAACAGCAACCATCTTAATGTCATCTGAGAAC
This sequence comes from Morpho achilles, assembly GCA_947086495.1. Taxonomy (NCBI): domain Eukaryota; kingdom Metazoa; phylum Arthropoda; class Insecta; order Lepidoptera; family Nymphalidae; genus Morpho; species Morpho achilles. The sequence continues at coordinate 7,104,101 of CAMTZB010000022.1, read as the reverse complement.
CTAGTGGTATGTCTGTCTACACGGCTACAATTTCCTTTTGTGTTGAGTCACCTAACACTTTAAGCCCCAATGTTTATAGATTATTTGAAAAATGTTATGTGCCAAAGCCACGTTTAAATTGTTGCTAAAAATATTCTTAACTAGTTTTTACCTGCAACTTCGTTTGCGTGGACTGTTGTAGCGTGATAGCTTGATTATAGATCGCGCGTCTCAATGTCATCCTATTCCTGTAGAATTAACAGGATTTATATAGCCTTTATGTTATTCCGGTGTATAAGGAATAATTGTGCAAAATTTCATCGACATTGTTTCAGCGGATTCGCTGTGAAAGAGTAACAAACATACATCCATACTCACAAACTTTCGCATTTATAATATTAGTAAGATTGTAACGAATTATTTTCAAAATTATATGATTAGGTAAAGATGGTATGGACCATATAATGAGGAGGGATGAAAATGCTGCGTGGCAGAAGAATGATGATGTGATAATAAATTATCCAATTTAGTAATTTATAAAAAGATTAAATTTTTCAATTAATATAATAATAAATCAAATTGTTTCTATTTTTAAATACTACAGATCTTACCAATTACCAACATAATAGCATACATATTTCTATTTGTTGTTCGTGACGCGGTAATTTGATTTTTTCAGAGGGATTCAGGTTCAGAGTAGTGTCGTACAACGTTTTGGCCCAGTATCTTTTAGAATGCCACCCTTATTTATATACTGAGTGTACTGCTCGGAATCTCAAGTGGAAAGTACGCTCTGCCAAACTGTATGAACAAATATTGAGTTTATCACCAGATGTGAGTATACCTTAGTAATCAGTAGCGATGTAAAAATTAACGAATTTTAAAATAATCGATTGATTTTTTAAAAATGGATTATTTTAGGTAGCCCCTTTTTCTTTTTCACTTTTTTTCTTTTTCACTTTTTTTCTTGTTTTTTAAGATTACATAAGCAATGTTGGATGTAACCAATTTAGCCAAAGTACACATTTTAATACCAATTTCACAAACCGCATCTGATATTATTTCTTGGTGGTTGACAGTTTAATTAGCCTTTATAGTGACTAAATATTAATATTAAAGAAGACAATTTTTGAAATAGTCAGAAAAAAAATCGATTATTTCGTAACAAAATATTCGATTTTTTAAAAATCGATTTATTTTAATGGGGAAAATATCGTTTATTTATTTACCAATTTTTCTCTACGCCATGTCACATCCCTAACGTGAACCCCCATTATTTAAGCAAAGGGTCCTATAAAATTATTTATTCTAACGCCTTTTTAGATATGATTTTTTTTAATCTCACTTAAACCCTGTACAAGATAGTAATGACTAAATGTAACTAGTCATAAGAATTATATTTTTAAAAGAGCAACCGCCGAGTTTCTTGCTGGCTCTTCGCGGTAGGAACAGCTTTCTGAACCAGCAGTAGAGTTGACGATTGAAAAGCACTTGTTTACAAGTTTATTTGAATAAAGAATATTTTGAATTTGAATTTTGACATTTTGACACAAATTAAAAAATCTACTCCATGTCACATCCCTAGTAATCAGTAAGTAGTATTACTCGTCATCAAGTTCATTTTTCGTAATTAAAATTCACCAAGTTTCTTTAAGTTCACAAGTAAGGTAAAAACTTTCAGATCCTGTGCCTCCAAGAAGTTCAAGTGTCCCATATGAATAGTTTCTATAGGAAATTCGAACAACTGGGATACTTCGGTATTTTCAAACAGAAAACTGGTCATAGGCATGATGGTTGCGCGATATATTTCAAGCAATCGTTGTTCGAAATGCAAGATCACATCAACGTAAGTATAGACTAGTAATATCCCGCAGTTTCAACCGCGTACATACCGGTCTCATGGCCGTGGAAAGTCTACTTAGACGGACTATAGATTTCTTTTTTGTATATAATAATATATTATCAACAGTTATCGCAGCGCATGCAATGACAGATTTTTATGACTTATTTTTTTTCACCTTATTACATTTTAATTACGGATCCCTATTTTTTACTATACGATACTTTTTAGTTTTGTTTCAACTACTAATATCTCATGGTTTCACCTGCGTACATACCGATCTCATGTGTAAAGTATACTTAGTCGGACTATTGATTTATTTTTGTTAAATATATCATCAATAGTTTCCACAGCGCGTGCCATAACACATTTTTACGGATACCTATTTTTTTAATGTAATATAGCCTATGTTGCTCAGTAAAGATGCAGCTTTCTAATTGTGATAGAATTTTTGAAATCGGTCCAGTAGTTTTTGTGTGAAAACATTACAAACACACATACAAATTTTTCCTCTTTGTAATATTAGCGTAGATCACATTGTTTGCTCCAGACAGCCATATCAATAGATAAGTTTTCCTGGATCTTGTTCATACGATAGCATCTCACTTGTATCTTCAATAGAGTTGCTAATTCTAACCCCTCGCGATCATTTAAAAATCCACGTTTCGGATGCTACTATTGTTGTGTCTTTCAATGTTAAATAAGATAAGATATACTTGAAGGGGTCTTAGGTCGCGTATATTGTATTGTGGTATCAAACAATAGCGTCTAGCTGATATTTTCAATAGATTTGCTAATATGAGCACACGGGATAACTTGATAATAGACGGGCTGAAATCAACAAATCATAGATAAGTGTTTGAAATTTAAGTAAAACGTATGATGTTCCTTGGCTTTTATTGTATTGTCATGTAATATGGCGTCACCCCCATCATCATCATCATCATCCTCCTGCCCTTATCCCACTCTAAGTGGGGTCGGCACAACATGTTATAAACATGCTGTCAATTTGGCTGCGATTTTACAACCAACCGCCTGCCTGACGTCAACTTACCTTAGTCGTATTTTGCGACACATCGGTAAGAAAGAGAGTGGTCTATTCTAATAAACCGGATACACACAGTAGAATAGACCAACCTAATTTCTAACCGAGGTGTCGTAAAAGGCGACTAAGGTAAGTTGACCCACCGTGTGTTATCCGGTTTAGTAGAATAGACCACCCCCCTTCTTACGGTGGTGTCTTAAAATACGACTAAGGTTAATTGACGGCTGGTCGTAAAAACGCAGCCAAATCATGTTACATGTTGTGCCGACCCCACTTAGAGTGGCATAAGATCATAGCCTTAGTTTTGGTATATTCGAGCTCTTATCTTTTGTGTACATACCTTTTCAGAGGTACATTTAACGCGTGTCATGAATTTCAGATCGATTTCCGTTTTATTATAAAGTTATAAAGAGATATGATTTACTCGTATCCCCAAGTCATTACAAAAAAGCCACATGCTAGTTATTCTATTGTGATGTATATTAGGCATTTCCTGTACTTGAACATTGATTTTCCAGCACTGATTATTAGCGATATTTTTATCTATTTTTTATTATGTCTTTATTAAAAAAGAAAGGCAAGCTAAGACGGGATATTATATTCTGTTAAAGATTTAAGTTTGCATCTCTTTGTAAATATCATCATCCTCCTGCCCTTATCTCACTCTAAGTGGGGTCGGCACAACATGTTATAAAAATGTTGTCAAAAGATGTCTTCGAATGTTACGACTGGCCGCCTGCCTGACGTCAACTTACCTTAATCGCCTTTTGCAACACCTCGGTAAGAAAGAGGGTGGTCTTTGCTACTCAAACGAATAGCACACGGTGGGTCAACTTACCTTTGTCGTCTTTTACGACACCTCGGTAAGAAATGAGCGTGGTCTATTCTACTCAACCGGATACCACACGGCGGCCCCTCTTTGTAAATAATGAGCAATATAATATCGTCTATACGAACTTAGTAAAGTTATGATTATTGTTTATTGTAGAGGCGACTTGTTAATTAGAATTCTAATATTGGTTAGTATTAAATTTAATTAATCTTTAATATTTAAATGAGTTAATCTTGGAAACGGCTCCAACGATTTTCCTGAAATCCTTCCTGAAATTTTCCTGTAGAGTGATTTGGAGGAGAAAAATCGATCAAGCTATTACTAATAAGCGATAAGGATTATTTAAAAAAAACGTTTCATCCTTTTTTTGGGCAAAACATATTTATTAACATTTAAATGTGCCGTAAATTATTAAGTTAGCGTAGCATATTCGGGAAACGGGTGGTCTCGAGAAATAAAAATACCCAGGATCGAGCCACACCTGCCAAATTGTTTTTTTTTGAAGATTCTTTTTTATATTACCGAGCAAGGCTCGGTCAACTAGATACAGCTTACTATATTATATAATATACTGAACTTAACTGCTCTCGAAATATTGTTATGTGCTATCGCAACTTGCTATGCATTATCTAAATTTTATACTTGCTATCCAACGTTTTATATTTTGAACTTTTTATTTCTTTGTAAGCCGTGCGAAATCTTTAAATAACTGTTTACTTATTCCATGAGTGGTGACTTATTACTTTTTATTTATAATTTTTATTAATATTATTATTTTTTGCTCTTTTTGAAATTTCACAAAATTTGTATTAACGAACCCTGGTTGTCTGAAATAAAGAATTAATATTATTATTATTATTATTAAGAAATAACTTATAATAAAAGTATATATAAAAATCATTTAATGCGAATTTATTTAATGATTTGCTGTTTCAACATGCATGTTGTGAAAATATTGCAAATAGACTAAGTTTAATTTACTGTGGTTCAGGTTTTAACAGCCCAGCGGTAATACCGTGGGTCACGGGTTCAAACCCGGGCAGACACCAATAAGTTTTTCTGTTAAAAACTTATGTGTCTAATTGATAATTGCAATTTATCACACGCTTTTCGGTGAAGGAAAACATCGTGAGGAAACTTGCATATCTCTAGAGAATTCTGGAGATATGTGTAACTTACCAATCCACATTGGAGCAGCGCGGTAGGTCTTAGCTCCAATCCTTCTCTCCAAAAACGGAGAGAAAAGGCCTATTCCCAGCAATGGGAGAGTAACAGGCCGCTATTTACTTATTTTACTTTTATTGTAGTATATGGAATAGGTAGAAATCATATTACCATCGGTTGAATAAGTTGATAAATTTAGAATGTATTTATGTGAAGTGTTTTTGTAACAAATCATTTCGTTTGTAAAAAGAAATTATGTCAAGAATATAAATATTCTTTCATGTTACTTAGACTTTAGATTTTAAAATAAAATAAATATTGTACTTACCTTATATCGCCGCAAATGCCATTATGGTGTTATGGTTCGAGGGAGGGATCCCTATTAAAGGTTTGTGGGATCAAACTCCGGGCAGTTACCGATAAGGAGAAGGACTTATATGCTTATTAAGCACAATAAAACTTAATTTACAATGCGGCTAACCGTGAAGAAAGTCTGGGATACGTATATCCGAAATCTACATTAGAGCATTAGTTTGTTGAGTTGGTTGGTTAAAATCCTTCTCTCTTTCTTAAACGCATATCTCTGATCAGCAGCAATATGCAAATATAACTGCCATATATCTATACTTCTATACTAATATATACAACTGAAGAGTCTGTTTGTTTGAACGCACTAATCTCAGGAACTACTGGACCGATTTGAAATATTCTTTGAGTGTAATATAGTCCATTTATCGAGAAAGACTATATAACATCACACATAAATAGCAGAGGAGCAGCTGCTCCTCTACTATATATGCGTGATGTTATAGCTATAAAAAATAGTACGAAAACGGCAAATTTTAAGACTTTCCTTGCGTGCGCTGAGTAAACAGTGATAGTTATTCAAAAATCATGTATCACAAAATTGTTCCCCTCTAAAGTTCTAAATAAAAGTCCGCGCCAGCATATGTCTAGCTTTTAAGGTTAAGCCACTTTAACATATTTATGGTTATCATAATACTATATAATGGTTTGAATCCGTCCACACGGGCGGAGCCGCTGGCGATTGCTAATAAAAAATTAACCTGTTGCCATCTATTAACAACTGCGCAAAACCTCAGAACTGTAGCCCATTTAATATTTAAAATTTAGTATTATTAATTAATATTTTTTATTAGCTACAACAAACAAAACGCTTATGATAATTTCAAACTACGGTCAACTACTAGTACATGTTCAATTAGTTCACTTACCTTAAATAATTTAAAGACGCAGGCGTTACTTTGCGGATTTCTATAGTACGTTACCTTAAATTATAATAAAGTTATACACAAACTTCATTTAATGCGAATTTGTAATTTATTTAATCTGCTGTCTCATCTCTGTGTGGAAATATTGCATGTAGACTAAGTTTAACTTATAAACTGTATATTGAGAATTATTGTAGCTCGCAATGCTAAAAACTCCTCACTGATTTACTCGAGATCATTAAACTTTTAGGGTGTTAGGCTGTGGAGTGATTTACAAGTATCAATCCGCAAATCTCTTTCTCTTTCGGTATTTAAGTTACAGACTAGAAAATATTTATCTTAATTAATTATATATTAGTAGCATCTTTACATCTATTTATTTCACCAAAATTATATAGAATTACTTTTTCTTTTCTCTATTTTGTCCGTATTCTTTTTCTTCTTCAATTCTTGTCCTTCTCCTTTTGTTACTCGGAGGTTGAGTGGAAAAGATCTCTTTTAGGGATAAGTCCGCCTTTTTTACATTTCTTTCTCTTTTTTAACTATATGTATAAAGAAATAAATAAAAGACTTGGTGGTCTAATGGAGTGACGTTTCAGGTGGAGTTTTATCAACCAGAGATGCCCATCCTAAATCGAGACAACATCGGCCTGATGGTGAAGTTGACGCCAAAGTCCCAGCCCGGCACGTCATTGGTCGTGGCCACTACCCATTTGCTGTATAATCCCAAAAGGACCGATGTTCGTTTGGCTCAAATGCAGGTTATGTTGGCTGAGATCGATAGATTCGCTTACATTGATAAAGGGTGAGTGTTATATTCGTAATTAAATAATTTAGCATATCCGCCAGCCGTTGTTACTAGTCATTCTCTTTTCGACTTAGTTCTTCTAAAACGAGGGTTGTCCCCAAAAGTATCCGGTCTGACTTATAGTTGACATTGTCGTTTGTAAACATTTGCTGTGGTCGAAATTAACTATCTTATATAGCTTATATTTGCAATTAGGAGACGCTGCGTTTTTTTTGTATACGGTCAACAGCCATCAATAGTGAACGCTCTAAGTAGATTTGTAAACATTTAAAAGGTCTCAGTCCTACTGATATCAAAGCCGAGCTAGATTCCACTCTAGGGGAATCTGTTCCTTCGTTTACAACTGTAAAATATTGGGAAGAATAGTTTAAACGGGGCCGTTCGAGCTGCAAAGATGAGCATCGCAGTCGACCCCGTGAGATAGATGACTACGACAGAAATCATCATCATCTTCCTGCCCTTATCCCCTCACAAAGTGGGGTCGGCACAACATGTTATAAACATGTTGTAACATGATTTGGCTACGTATTTTACTACCGGCCGCCTGTCTGACGTCAACTTATCTTAGTCGTATTTTACGACACCTCGATAAGAAAGAGTCTATTCTACTTAACCGGATACCACACGGTGAGTCAACTTACCTTAGTTGCGTTTTACGACACCTCAGTAAGACATGAGGGTGGTCTATTCTACTCAGCCGGATACCACACGGCTACTGACAGACGGCTGAGTACGACAAAAATAGTGATGAAAATTCCTTAAATGGTATTAAAAAACTGTCGACTGAGAGTGCGTTTGATCGATTGTTTAGCCGTCTTTAGTCGCAATAAAACAGAGTTTTTACGATTCATAACCATGGATGAAACATGGGTCCACTTTACACCTGAGAGGAAAGAACAGTCAATACAATGGACTGAACGGAAATTGACTCGAAGAAGGTGAAAACAGTTCCATTCGCTGGCAAGGTCTTGGGGTTTTTGGGATGCACGTGGGATCATTATTACCTTAAAAAAGGCAAAACAATCAACCCGAGCATTATGCAAACTTATTGCAGCGTTTGAGTGATAAAATTAAGGAAAAATGGCACATTTGTCAAAGAAAAAGGTGGTGTTCCATCAAGACAATGCACCAGGTCACCAATCCGTTATCGCAATGACAAAAATAAACGAGATAAAGTTCGAATTGCTTCCTCACACACCTTGCGCGTCAGGTCTGGCTTCCTCTGACTATTTCCTTTTTCCAAACCTGAAAAAAAGATTGGCCAACAATGAAGAGGTAGAGTCTGCGGTTGATACTTACTTTGAGGAGTTAAACGGTTGGTACTATAAACAGGTTAATCGTAGCAATTGAAAATAGCTGAGCAAAGTATATCGGGCTCATAGAGGACTATGGGAAGCAAGCTTTTCCAAAAAAAAAATCCTAGTAAGGCTGGGTACTTTTGGGAATACGTATTTTAGGTCGCTATTTTAATTTTCAATAATTTCTAACCTTAACCTTCGCTCTAGTTATTAGTAAAAAGACATAAAATTGTGTGTAAAAATATTCAATGCCCTTCCTAAAAATTTAATAGAATTGCTCAAAAAAAAATTTAAATTTAAAAAATGACTGTCGAGTAACCCCTTTGATACAGTTAAAGAATTTTTTGACAGATAGTATTTATGAACTATTGATGCTATATTTTGTCATTTTCTGATTTTTGATTCGTCTAAGTAATAAATATTATGTTATAAATTGTAACGGATATTTATCAATTTTAATTTTATTGTTAATAAAATCTATAGTATTATTTGATTTTGTTTATTGATAGTAAAAACTGAATTTTTATGCCAGAAATGGCTGAATATATTGTTGTAAATATGTTGAATATATATTGTTGCATGTAGCGGGTTTTGGGGAAGAAAAAACGATCTAGATAAGTTTTATTTAAAAAAAAGTCGTTTTATCCCTGATTAGGGCCCAAATTTTTTTTTTAATTTATGTTAAATACAATCACCCGAAAATACCTAGGATCAAGCCCCAACTGTCTATTTCTTTTTTAATTTTTCTTTTAAATTTTTTTATTTTTTTACATTATTTGCAAAATTAGAGTAGGGCTCAGTCACCCAGGTACTATATACTTATATATTTATTAAATACATACTTAAATTCAGGCATACACACAGACTCGAAGACCAACAAATTCATTTATAGAAAACGTTAGCCCTCGGCGTAAATCGAATCCGCGACCCGCGGAATTTAAGGTTACTACCAACTGCGCCAACGGGCCAGTCGTTGAAAGAGAAATGATTGTGTAAAAGATGTGTCTGTACTGTAAATTATGTACTAAATTATTTTTTAGATCGGGCCATTTGCCGATTATATTGACGGGAGATTTCAATTCAACTCCAAACAGCCCTGTAATCACCTTGCTGGATATGGGATATGTCAAGTATAGTTACTTTAATTAATATTTTCTTTATAATAATTTTTCTTTTGTGATGTGAAATATTTATTTTACAAAGAAGAATAAATTCAAATAAATTTAACCCCCTATATATATATTTATTACAATACTGAGGGCCTGTTTCATAAGTTACCAATAAACCGTCAGCTTATTCGGAACATATCTGACACATATATCGGAATTTCGCGGATCTCAGGTTTCTGATAGGCTTATTCAGCACTTAAAGTTAGCAAGTAGATCATCTTGCTGTTCTTTTGTTTATCTGCTGGGTAGCAAATACCTATTTCAAAATGGCCGCGATTTTATTTTTTTTTAATTTTTCACTTTTTAGAGTGTCTTTTTTGAAACATGTATCTGTTATTTAGTTAATTTGTCGGTTAACTATCCGACTCTTTATCAGTAACTTGTGAAACAGGCCCTAATACGGATAAACGGTAACCAAATTTTAACGGGTTACGATTCTCTTAAGGATATGCAACTAGGTGCGCGTTGAGATTATGAAAATTATACTCAACCCAAAAAAATTAATGAACGAATCTTTATTACGGAACATGTACCAAAACAGCGAACGTTGCGATTCTGTCGTAGAGTCTGTCATCTCCTGATGATGCATCAGTTGCGGGGCGGAACGATTGTTGAGTTTGTGATAGTGACGTGTGTAGTGCTTGTGTATTGTAGTGGCGGTGGTGGAGGTTTGTGCATGTGTTTTTAAGTATCCTGCATGTGTCAGGTATGAAAACGTATTGTCCACTCTACATTTAGCATTATAGATATTTTCTATGTTACTTCATCAGGGATTTTAGCAAAATAATTTTATTATTAGATACTTTTGCTTAATTCTAAAAATTATATTTTAACAGTTTTTAAATTTAAAGTGTTATATGTCTATATTTTAGTGGAATAAAGGCAGAATAAAAAAGAACAGTTGAGAAACAGTTTCGTGTCATTCTTAAAAATTTCACTTAGAGGCTGCAATAGTGGTACAACTCAAAAAACATCTTGATTTGAGAGAAATGGGTTTAAGGTTTTCATTGCTAAAGAAAATGCAAAACAACTTTAGTTTGCTTAAATGGACGACCTAAAATTGAATTATGACTTCTGCCAGTATTGCTGCTGAAATAATGTGTATTTTTATATCTATATGCCCTATATAGGATATACAATAATATATAACACCTTGTTGTAAAAATGTTTCAGCAAATAAAGAAATTTGAATATGTTAACATAAGTAGATGAATGCGACTGTAGTTGCAAACTTATACTATACATTTACAATATCCTAACTTTACCAAAATTTTCCGTATCATCGTATGAAAGTAATTTAAAACACCAAGTTACCCAGTTACACGACTATAAGCACGACGTAAATATTTTTCAGCGCTGGCCCATACAGGGATAATTCAGACTGGAGAAGGATCGGTGTCACGGACAACAGCCAGCATCTGTCTGTCTATTTGAACAGACAGAATGGAATCGCTACAGATTTTAGCATGCTCAAGGTTTAAAGTTCAAAATTTTTCTTTCTTTTATCTTAATAAGTGGTAATTATATATTGCGCTATTCCCTGCGAGAGAAGGTTAAGGTTATAGGTATTATAACATTGGCTTCATGGTATATTGTTAGAAATTTAATTTTTGTGCATAAAGTAAGTAAGTAAGTAGCGGCCTGTTACTATCCCACTGCTCAGAATAGGCCTCTTCTCTCCGTTTTTCGAGAGAAGGTTTGGAGCTAAGCCCTACCACGCTGCTCCAATGCGGATTGGTAGGTTACACATATCTCCAGAATTCTCTAGAGATATGCAGGTTTTCTCACGATGTTTTCCTTCACCGAAAAGCGTGTGATAAATTGCAATTATCAATTAGACACATAAGTTTTAACAGAAAAACTCATTGGTGTCTGCCCGGTTTTGAACCCGTGACCTCCTCGAAAGAGTCGCACGGTGTTACCGCTGGGCTACCACAACTTATGCATTATTCTTGTGCATAAGGATATACATAATTATTAAAAAGAATAGCGATGTATATAACAGACAAAGCAGTAACCGACATAAGCTTGCGGCTCGTGCTTTGCGCCTTGCGAAAGTTGTTGCGTAAGTCGTTTTTGGGTTTGGGTATAAGATTCTATTAATAATAAAATTCTCCGATCAAATTTAGCTTTACAGCATTTTCATAAAAGACAACACTATTCATAAAAGGCTAATACAGAAAGCCTGCTATACTACTGAGGAATACTTAGATGATGAAAATGCCTGGACGTAGCTGTTCTTGGACCCTGTGCAATACAGTCATAACTAGATGAAAGTAGTAATAACAATTGTGTTTTGATATGATCAACCGCCGAGTTTCTTGCTGGCTCTTCTCGGTAGGATGATTCAAAAGCACTTGTTTACAAGTTTATTTGATAAAGAACATTTTGAATTTGAATTTGATCAGCAAATATTTGTCCATAAATATTAATTTGTTTTTTCGCATTGTGTTTTTTTCTTCATCTTGTATTGGCTTACAGGATTCGGTGCTTTAAATTATTATACGGATTTTGTTTTGGGAAAGGAGGATTGGTTCTGTTTTAAATATTGAGACTGTTTTGGGTCGTTAGATGTAAATTTACTGGACATAGGTCTGTTTCATGGTTTTTAATGTCATGCTTGGCGATGAAGTTGGCAATCTGATCTACGTAATGCTGTGATTTGATGGAATTTTGTTTGACGGCTGTTATTCCTTTTCCGACGCCTCGTCATTTCATCAACAGTATGTATCTGGGTAGGTGCAGTTTGCTATTAATTAGATGTATTGACACTAGTTTCTCTATCGCAGGATATAATCTCGATCTTAGTCTTTGAGTGTCGTAATTTTGTGGGTTCGTAGCTCAGTTGCTATATTTTCTTAAAAAGCCTATTGTTTGTAAAGGAAAATAGACTGAGTACATATGCACGTATCACTTACAGATCTATCATAACCTACCATTCTGTACTGTAGCATTTTCATAACTCTATATTTTATATATCTTTCTTCAAATAGTGGGGATTTTTCAGCTCTTTATGACACGATTTTTTGCAAAACGTGCATGTATAAAAATTACACATTATGCAATATCAGCACTGAGTTGCCGTGTATCGATTCTTTGCAGAATATATTTTGGAGAGAGTGCTTATATAGTTCATTATCTTGTTTCTCTATCGCCATTATATCATCCCAAAAGAAATTCCACATTGAGATTTTTTCGGCCTCCCCCTGGCCATACATTCATCCACAATGATATTTAAAATTCTTTTAGTCACAGGATTTTCATCCCTCCTCATTACGTTACCACAGCTAATACAAGTAAAACAGTTATTTTTATCAGATGTCTCCCATCATCGCTTTCCATCGAGCGTAATAGCACTTTAGCAATTTCCCATTACATAGTCAAAATAAATATCAGTAACTCTGGTATTGTTTATAGAACTTACCTCATGGTTTGATTGCGTGAAAGTGTTCTCAGTATACTGATTATCACCCACTCATCTTGCGTTTTCCAATGAAATCCATATGATTCCTGAGGTAAAACAGCGTAGTGTATACTCCAGTCCTCCACGGAAGGGAAGAAGAAGCCTTGTCCAGCGGTAAAATAGTAACTACGTTACTATGGTACTGGTTACACAAGCTTTTTTGAGACAAATTGGTGCTTAGTCAAAGGGACCTGACTTATAGTTAAGGTATTGGTTAAGCCTTGCTCATGCCTTAATTTTTAGTCAGTCTGTAAGTCATGTGTAATGCCATATTACAAAAAATTCACAACTCAAAAATTTACAACTCTTTGCGACAATGATGTTCGATAAAGACTTACTTTTCAGATATTTAACTCCGATTACACTGTACGCCTCCCTGAGCATGAACCTAAATCGGCAGAGCACAACGCATTGTTCAATACTGACGACATACGGCACGTGCTGAAACTCGCCTCGGTTTATGATAAGGATGAAGAAAATGCCGAACCGCAAGCCACGACATTTCAAGATTACTGGGTTACAGTTGATTATATTTACTTCAGGTATTCAACAATTTTTTCCTATTCTAAAAGGGAACCGTGAATATTATAACGTGAATACTAATTCGAAAAAATATTTATCCGAATAAACTTTTTAAAGCACTTTTAAATAGTAAATGTGATGAGTGAACGTTAGTTCAGAATGTTGCTTTTACCGAAAAAAACCAGCTACTCTATATATATTTTAAATAACAATTTATAATATATTTAGTAACAATTTATTACAGAATAAAGTCAGCCATTTCCATCCATCCATTTTGAAGCACTTCCACGCTTCAGCCGGAATACCATCCGGCCCAATCGCTCTCCCACTTTTCATGCTCTGTACTGCTATTCTAATTTCATCTTCATTCACTTCTCTCACAATACCTAAATTAATAGGTATATTATCTAACATTCTACTCCAATCATTCTCTTCGTTCATTAATGTTTTGAAATAGTCCTTACAACTTCCTTTTATATCCTCACTAGCGGCCTGCCCTTGCTTCGCACGGGAAAATATATATCTCCCATGTCAGTCAGTGTAAAAAAAATGATTAAAATCGATCCAGTAGTTTTGATTTATTCATTACTGCCCGTGGCCCGCAAGCGTTAAATTTGGAGAAAAACAATTTCCTCTCCCTATACCAAGACGATTTCCTGCTATCTTTGGAATATCTAAACTCATATAGTACAATTTTACTTATTTACTTTTACATTTTCCCTATGTATTTTATTTTTACAATTAATTACAGAATGTCTTTAAACAAACTCTAAAAGATTCGAAGTGCTATAGGGTGAAGCGCGGCGTCCTCACGGCATTTTAAATCTGTAATATCTCCGAAAATGTTCACTTAAATTGCATGCTGTAAACGGCCATATTGATCTATATTAAATCAACAATTTATTTAAGGTACTCAATTGGATAAGGATTAATGCTGTATTGTATAAAAATTGCTTTGAACATAAGGCATCATTTTTCGTAAAAAGTAAATGAAAAAAACTGCTATTGTGGGTTATCCATAAGAGATAGATATATACCATCGCGGACTTTTCTGTAGACCTTTTTAAGGTGTACAAATACTTAGTACATCATTTTGATAAATCTCGTAGGGTTTAGCCTGCGTTTGCAATGTAAGCGGAAAAAAATGTAATTATTTACAGAAACCTCAAAAATTACAGTATTTCTCTACTTCGTATTGAATGTTATTATACGTACAAACCTTCCTCTGGAATCACTCTATCTATTAAAAAAAACCGCATCAAAATCGGTTGCGTAGTTTTAAAGTTTTATGCGTACATACGGAAATATGGACTTTGTTTTATAATATGTAGTGATTATTAGTCAAAATCTTTCTCTCCTCATCTTTCATACATTTAACATCCATAATTTTATTCCTTTTTCTTATGTTCGCTATCCAATACAGTTCTTTTTGTCCTTAGGGCTTTCTAAAGTTTTGTATAAATAGTTCTGTATTTTGCCCTTAGTGATAGCGACTGCTTTCTTTTCTATCTTCTTTTTATCAATATATGCTTTACGCTTAACCTCTCTTGATTCAATGTCACTTACATTTACACTTGTCCATTCTTTAAAACCATTCTTATTTTCTTTCAAATCGTTTTGCACATCTCCATTCCACCACCATGTATTCCTTCCCTTTCGTTCCACCAAAGATGTCTTTTGCAGCACTTTTCATACTTAAACCTATTTCGTTCCAACATTTATTTATCGATTTTTCTTGCATTCTATCAATCATATCTTTCTCCTCTATGAAATTCTCTTGCACAATCCTCTATATCAAGCATATACCATTTGATCTTGGGTTATAGGTGTAGTTATAACAGTTCTTTCCTTTTCAGTTGTCATAAATCGCTGAAACTCTTAGAACGTCTGAAGTTGCCTACGGAATCGGAGTGCGATGACATGGGCATGATGCCCAACGACCTCCACGGCTCGGATCACATCTCGCTCGCAGCAATCTTCGAGCTGCAGCCGTTGAAATCAGTCCAGTGAGACCGTATTTTTTTTTTCCTCTTGTTGAAACATGTTCAACCAGATAAGGGGATTTCCTCATATTGTTTTGACTTTATTAATGTGTTTACGTTCAATATACGTAGATGATTTATAGAATTAGGCGTTACTTTGCGGAGATCTGTAATACAAAACTAATGACAATATTATATGACTGTAATCCGCGATAAAAGAAAATGTTATGCTAAATGTAGAGAGTACTTGTTGTGTATATGTATTCGTTTTCATACCTAATACGTGCAGAATTTGTAATAACTCATGCGCTACCCGCCACCGATGACACAAAATATTCAAATTCAAAGTAAAATCGATGTTTCGATCGCTTTGCGATTTTGTCGTGTATCAGGTATGAAAACGAATAGTACACTCTACATTTAGCATTACATATATTTTCTTTTATGAAATTACATTACTTCAAAATAATATTTTTATTAGCTTTGTATATGTAGATGACTTGATGATAATCATTCAGAGTGTGTTATATTGAATAACGATTCGCCTAAAGGTCTATTAAACTAATCGAATTTGGTTCCGTAAAGTAAATATTATTGAATGACAGAATCTACCTATATATCTAGAATGAATCTACCTGTCAACTTTACTGTAGGTTAATAATTTTTTATTGAATGACATTTAAATAATTTATACCATTAGGCTTACTAGGACATCTACAATAGTAGTAATAAAATAAATGTAATGTTTTATTATATTTGAATCAATATTTTAAAAATTGACGGCTCCGCAATGCACGTAGAGAACATAAATGACGAAAATAATTAAAATCCATTTAGAGACTTGGCTCTGTTTTACAAAATACTGATGAATAAAAGTAGATACTTTACACATTTTATCAATATTAAAACGTCGAGTTTATTTGTATAAGCCTTTGGTGGTGAAAATATTAGAATAAGAATTTGTATGATGATAAAAATCATATTCGATTTTGAATAAAATGTTTTAATATGTCAACAAAAAAAGAAAACTAGGGGTAAAGGAATTTTAATATAAAATAATTCATATCATATTATATTAAATTTTAAAGTTATTTTATTCAAAGATACAAATACAAGTACAAAATTAAAGTGATAAAACTGGAATTTCTTAACGAATTGAATATATTGAACAATTGTTTTAGATTATATACCTAAACTCTATATATCTTTTCTGTAGTTCTGGCTTCTATTAACATTCTTATTCCCTTGGCTAAAAAATCCTATATAAAAGAAAGAAATTTTCATATAAAATATTAAAAAATATATAAAATAAATTAACACATTTTTTTTAGGACTGTTACCGTGAAAATACGAAGGTTTTATTTTTATATTTAGAAAGTGACACATCATAATTGAAAGTTATTTGATTAATTGCGTTACTAAATTTCGATTGGTAATAAAGACATTTTATTTTTAATCGAATATAAAATTGTGTGTTAATTTAAGGAAAGTGTTTTAATATATTGATTGTTTGTAGTGTAAATCTAATATGAAAGTAAATTTCAAATGGTTAATAATTTTTTATTAAACATGAAATTTTTAATTTAAATGAAATTTTAATAATTATTGAAATTTTAATAATCTGTATTAAAGAGATAGAATCACTCCAGAAAGCTATCTGGATAATGTTACGATAAATTGTTAAAATGATCTTTAACAATAACATATGTTTTCACATTTTTATGTTCATGTATCATCGTGTATCATGTTTTAATATTTTTTTTGACAAAATTATTAGGCTTAACATAGATTTAACTTATATATCAATGTGAATCCCAATTCAATTATTAGCGAAATTATCGCTAAAACACGCTTTGAATTTCGCAATTGCAAAGTGATGCTTTGCGTAAATATACGTATGCTACTTTGCAGTAGTGCGTGCATATATATACCTATTTTGTTAACTAGAGAACTTTTTGTATAAAGCTCTATTGAGAAGTTACGTGTGGTGGAACAAAATAGTATAACTTGTCTTACGCTGAAAAATAATCGTATATTTACGAAAGATATGATTAAATATTAAAGATATGATTCAATTTATATTTGATGTTTAATATAATAAATTGATTGTAAACAAATGATGTTTTATTTCAACCTGTAACTGCTATGTGATTCTTTGCCTGGGGTAATCGCCGGTTAATCGACTAGTATAGGCTGTACAAATAACTTGTAGAAATAACTGATAGGTATCTCATATTTTTCAGAAGTAATTCATCGTTGAGATGTGAAATCTGTACATAACATATTTTATAGAACAATTTAGTGTTGTCGGCTCATAATACGCTCCTAGGCGTGAAACAAGAGTTTTTAAAACTTGTGTTTGTCTGTGTCTGTGAATTTGTAACTAATCTTAAAATCGCCTATCAGTATTGGACGCCGATTTAATTAAATCTAGAAAGCATCGGTCAACATATATGGTATGTTTTGCTTCAATCGGTCAACAAATAAAAATCATATGTCAACTTGGACTTTAAAGGTGACTCACGAAAATATTCGGACACCGTGGTATACAATAAATCACTGCAGCTAACACCTTTGGAGTTGGTTTTTTTTTCTAGTAATAAGACATTTGGCTTAGTCAATATTAATATATATATATTTCAAAATAAATCCATATCTATTCATTGTAAAAATTATAACGAAATGAAATGAAAAAGAATTTATTCAACTCTATGTAATAAATTTAACATAAAAAAACTAATCTAATTATATACTACCTATTATCATATTACCTATTTTAAAGGAATGGATAGAGTATTTTCATCCATGATAGTATTAAAAACTAAATTGGCAACACCTGTGGTAGAAATACAGCTCAAAACCATCACACTGCCTCCGCTGTGTGATACTTTTCCTTTCGAATTCTTCGTTGGGTTATTGTCACATCATTACTTTTTATCCAGTCCTGTTAATTTTTTTAAAACGAGCAGGTATGAATTTATTTTGAAATATATATACTAGCTTTCACCCGCGCAACTTCGTTCGCGTGGACTGCAGTCTTGAAATTAGGAGTGGCTTCTGGCACTATCCAAAACTTCAAATATCTCCATCACAAAAATCAGATCGATCAGGGATGAATCAGAGGGATTTATCGTTTGATCAAGAGCTTAATATGATAATTTTAGTAAATAACCCGTACTTACATGAAATATATATTAAAATAGCGCAGTAAAAGGAGTACAAAAACTTTATATACATGAATAATTCATAATGTTTTCTGGAATCAAATATTTTTATAAATATTATAAGCTTTGGAAACGTGTTAGAAAACTTATTTAATAATAACATTTATACGTAACGAATCAAGTGTCAAATTGTTTTTTTTTTTTTTAATTACCTATACGTAAGTAACGGCCTGTTACTATCCCACTGCTGAGAATAGGCCTCTTCTCTCCGTTTTGGGAGAGAAGGATTGGAGCTAAGACCTACCACGCTGCTCCAATGCGGATTGGTAGGTTACACATACCTCCAGAATTCTCTAGAGATATGCAGGTTTCCTCACGATGTTTTCCTTCACCGAAAAGCGTGTGATAAATTGCAATTATCAATTAGACACATAAGTTTTAAGAGAAAAACTCATTGGTGTCTACCCGGGTTCGAACCCGTGATCGTCTCTAAAGATTCACACGGTCGCACCGCTGGGCCATCACAGCTATACGTACGGCGCTGGATTCCAACGTTTTTAGTATAAATACGAAAAATTGAATTCAAATTATGTTTTTGTTAACACAATATTTTAAAATAGGTATCGGAAAATATATTAACTTGACTTTATTAACTGTAATGACTTTTCAAATATTAAAAATGGTGTTTAGAAATAAAATATTTTTTCATTAGCAGTATGGCTTAATTTCTATGGGATTCAATTAAATAAAACTTCCCAATACATGTTAATTAATAGTCATTTATTTCGTACTTGTTGCCATAGACTACTAACTAAGACCGTTTAAGAATGCGTTTTCTTGAAACGTCTGTTTTTTTGACAACAAAAATTATATATGATTAAATTTTACTTGAACTTAAATGATTATAGCTTATTGTTATATTTTCACAACAAATCCTATCTTTTTAATAACCTCAAACTATAATAAATAAATATTAGATAAAATAATAATTGATACTAAGATAACAAATATTTTTCTATTTAACAACACTAAAATTATTACTCTGGTCTGGGCCAAAAGATGTAACATACATCATTCTGGCGATCTCTTTTTTAATAAATATTTTTCTCCGGTTTATGAAATAAACAAAAACCGAAATATTTAAAAAAATAAAAATAATAACTTTGAAGATTTTTATATATTACGCCCGTATATAAACACTAATTTTGCCAAATTTCATCTATATTGGTTCAGCGAATTGGCCATGAAAATGTTAAAAACAGACTTTCGCATTTATAATATTATTAGTTTATTTATTTTACTAAATAACCCGTATTACTTATATTAATAACTAGCGGCCTGCCCCTGCATCATTGCAACCCTGCATTTACGGGTATAAAATATATATCCCATGTCATTCAGTGGAAAAAAATGATTAAAATCGATCCAGTAGTTTTGATTTATTCATTACTGCCCGTGGCCCGCAAGCGTTAAATTTAGAGAAAAACAATTCCCCTCTCCCTATACCAAGAAGATTTCCTGCTATCTTTGGAATATCTTAATTCATATACTACATATTTACTTATTTATTTTTATTATTAATTATAGAATGTCTTTATATACAACATAAACAGCCTCCTTGTCGTTAAACAAACTCTTGAATGCACGATATAGCTGCTGGATTCGAAGTGCTATAGGGTAAAGCGCGGCCTCCTCACGGCATTTTAAATCATTAATATCTCCGAAAATGTTCACTTAAATTACATGCTGTAAACGGCGATATTGATCTATATTAAATCAAAAATTTATTTAAGGTACTTAATTGGATAAGGATTAATATAAGGTGTATAAAAATTGCTTCAAAAATAAGGCATTATTTTTCGTAAAAAGTAAATGACAAAAAATGCTTTGTGGGTTATTCATAAGAGATAGACATATACCATCGCGGACTTTTCTGTAGACCTTTTCAAGGTGTACAAATACTTAGTACATCATTTTGGTAAATCTCGTAGGGCTTAGCCTGCGTTTGCAATGTAAGCGGAAAAAAATGTAATTATTTACAGAAACCTCAAAAATTACAGTATTTCTCTACTCTGTATTGAATGTTATTATACGTACAAACCTTCCTCTAGAATCACTCTATCTATTAAAAAAAACCGCATCAAAATCTGTTGTGTAGTTTTAAAGTTTTATGCGTACAAGAAAAGGATGCGACTTTGTTTTATAATATGTAGTGATGCATTGTTATTAGCATAGTTTTGTCAATATTGTTTTGTTTTAGTGCAACATAGATGGCGCTTTGCATTATTACAGCGCGCTATAGAAGTGCAATTTGCCAGACCATATACCGGCGAACTATAATTCATAAAAGTAGGATATATCGAAAGAATTTCACAATTTCTATGTATTTTTGAAACGCCTTTCAGATCATGTCTAGAAAGGCGTTAAAAATTAGAATAAATAGTGTATTAGGATAAACCTATTGCTGAATGAGTGTTAGCGATGACACATGGAGTAGAAAAATCGATTAATAAATAATCTTTCCTTTCCATTAAAAGAAATCGATTTTAAAAAAATCGATTATATTGTTGCGAAATAATAGTTTTTTTCTGACTATTTCAAAAGTTGCCTTTTTTAATATTAATTAATTATTAATTAATTACTATAAAGGCTAATTAAAGTGGACAACTTCCAAAAAATAATATCAGATGCGCTTGGCTAAATTTGTCTCATCCAACAATGCATATCTAATCGTATAAAACAAGAAAAAAAGTAAAATAATCGATTTTTTACGAAAAAATAATCGGTTATTTGAAATAAATAATCGCTAGTTCACGTAAAGTAAGGGGGTTGATGAATATTTATTTAATAATCCAACAGATTTAATTATTGATGGATATATTTTAGTGTCAGAAGCTACTTTTTACGCCGGTACTTAAAGGTCCACGCGGACGAAGTTGCAGGCAGAAGCTACTATAAAATAAAGTAAGAGCAAACTAATAATAATTATGTAAGTTTATTTTGCCAAACCATATCGACGAAATCGCCTTTTAAAGGGCCTCAATAGGCTATTAATTTTAATAACATGTACAAAATATTCCCGAATTATTTAAATTTTTATAGAAACATAAAGTACTAGCTTTTGGTTGCCGCGTGATAGGTTGACAATAGATGACGCTTTTCAATGTCATCCTATTCCTGTAGAATTAACAGGATTTCTATAGCCTATATATTGCTCCGGTGTATAAGGAATAATTGTGCCAAATTTCATCGATATTGGTTAAGCGGATTCGCCTTGAAAGAGTAACAAACATGCTCATGCTCACAAACTTTCGCATTTATAACTTTAGTAGGATTGTATATAAGACGCATAGACAACAATATGAGCGTATTGAGACTAATTGAGTATCAAAAATATATAATTTAATCTATACTTTATAAAATTATATTAATAATAGAGGCGTTTTACCTGAAATAAAACGCTTATTAAATACTTACCTTATTAGAAGCTTAAATATGAGATAGGCACACCTGGTTTTCCGTCGTATTTTACCTCTCTTTCTACCCAAATATCTCTGTCTCCTTCCTTTTTCCCCCCTTTTCACCGGACATGGCGGGAGGCGCTAGACAGCGACTCTTTGTATGTCATTGTGTCTCATTAAGCACCAGGCAGGTATAAAAAGTAAGCTTCTAATAAGGTAAGTATTTAATAAGCGTTTTATTTCAGGTAAAACGCCTCTATTAAATGCTTGACCGTTATTAGAAGCTTAAATATGAGACGTGTTTGTTATCGCCTGGTGAAAAGGTGCCAATGTGACTTAAATAAATTATGTGGAAAAAGGAGTAAGTTCATCGATCAGTCAACACCCCACAATGTTTGTTATCAACACACTGAGGGTTAGGTACTTTATCCTGCGACCTAAACATAAAATAGTAATGTGGTTGTGTACCCAACCACCTGAAATACGTTATTTTTATTTACATTACTATAATGTGGAGACAGTATATTTTTTCTTTACAACTTGTAACACCTCTAATATCCCAATTTGGTGGTTTATGTACCTTAAGTTCCTTAAATATATGAATTTTAGAAAATATTTGACCAAAACATGTACATATTATTTACTTGTCACTTCTTATATGAAGTGTATTTTGCTGATTTTTTAGGTAAAATTGTTTAATAGGATAGGTTATGCTTTAAATGTAGATTAGCTAGAAACTTATTAAAACACAATCGACTTCTCTTCGATGGAACTACTGTCGAATATAGACATGTTACATACATGTAGTTACAATAGCGGACGTTTCCACGGCACGCTGAAAGCGTCGTTAATACATTGCCTTGTGATTATTGTAATCTAAGTTGCGTTTGTCACCACGCAAGCGGTCTTCAATGCATATAAATCGATCACATTTATCGATCAAAGTTAGCTATGTTATCAGCTGAGATTTCGTTCCGCTTTCGATGCGGTATCATATTTAATTTATACCATACTTTTGACATTTTTGACATACTTTGACATTTCTGGTCTTTCAAAATGGAAACCAACTCTGCGATTGCCGAGTAGCTGTTGTTTTATTGAAAATTCTTAAGACATTAATTTGATATCAGTCTCCTGGATCGGGAAGCGAGTATTTCACCATGAATACATGTTCTGATAACGTACTTAGAAACCCGAGAGTAGATCGGTGATTAGGTTTCCCGCGAAGGACCTTAACCTGGCAACATTGAATACGTCCACTAAATAAATCCTTCAGAACTCTCAGTATCGCGTGTGTCTTTAGCAACAAGAGCCACATATTACTTAGGTGGTAGCAGTTCTACTTGGCCACAAAGTTCTAGTTTTGTTACACAAGAGATAGTCAAGGTCAAATCGACGACCAACCTTAGAGTTGTTATTCAAATATTTTGCGCTATAAATTCACCAAACACACATAATTTCGGGTGTCGAAAAGAAAGACAACATTTCTAGAATGTGATTTTCATAACCAGCCGTAGGAAGCGACTATCTGTGATAGATTTACCTCGCATATGCAATCTCCCGTTTATTAACTTAGTAGTTTTATATTGAAAATGGGACGATATGCACTATCATCCTTTGAAACGAAGATAGAGGAGAAATAAAGTTCGCGATGTGGCGGCTAAGTCAAATCTCTTTGTCACGTGTAAATCATGTTGTGTGACTCCGAAGTGCGATGACGGTCAAATATTATGCTGAGGCTTTTTAGATAGCGGTATACAATACTCTGATAGTAACAAATAATATGGAGCTCCTATTTTTCTTCAGGGGCTGACGTACTGTGCTAGACTTCCCACTCGAAAAGATTTGGAGGTATTGCCCTTGTTACTACTGACTCTAGTGGGCGATAATTGACACTTTTGTCCCCTTATTACAGATTTTCGCAGGATGGCAATGATTATAGCCGTCCCACGAGGATTGGTCATGGTTATAACAGGCATATAAATTTGGACCAACTTCATTGTTACGCTTGCCGAATTACCACGCAACGATACAACACAGATATTCACGGGGTGGCAAAGATGATAACTGCCCTGCGAGGGCTGATAATGATGACACTGGCATAAGAATCTAAACCATCATCATTGTCATACTTGCAGACGTGCCAAGCGATGGTGCATTATAAATATTAATGTGGTGGCAATGATGACATTCGCCCCGCGAGAGCTGGATATGCTGACAACTGGTATATGAATTTTGAAAACATCATCTTCCTATTTGCATAATTACCAAGCGATGGTACCCCATGATGTTCATGGCGTATCAATAAAAATAACCACCCCACGAGGGCTTGATATGATGACAACTGGTATATGCATTTGGAAAAAAAAAAAAAGTCATTGTCATCTTTTTCTTTGCGTGTCTTTCAAACTAGTGAAAGTTAGCAGTCAACTCCGCATATGCCTTTTTATTCTTGGCAAGACGGAAGACTTTGGGAGTGCTCTTAATTCCCAGCCATTCCCGGATATTTTGTAAACAAGATTACTTTTTAAGACCAGGGCTGCTCTTTTCAGCAACTTTGTAATTGTTTTACTTGCAAAAATGCCACGCGATGGTACAACATTATACATAATCATAGGCTACAGTGACGATAACCGCCCAATACGTGTCGGATATGATGACACCTGTTATACAAATCAGGGGCAAACGTCATTTTCATTTTTGCAGAAGTACCGAGTGAAGCTACAACATTACACATCTTCATAGGATACAATGACGATAACCGCCCAGTGAGAGCTGGATATGATGATAACTGGTATATGAGTTAGGACCAACGTCATAAATTAAAGAAGTACCATGCGATGGTACAACATTACACATCTTCATAGGATGTAGTGATCATAGCCGCCCCGCGAGAGCTTGATATAATGACAATTGGTATATGAATTAGTACCAAACGTCATTTTCATAACTTGCAGAAGTACCAAGCGATGGTACAAAATTACACGTATTCATAGTGTGCAAAGATAGTATCCGCCCCGCGAGAGCTGAATATAATGAGAACTGGTATATGAGTTAGGACCAACGTCATAAATTAAAGAAGTACCATGCGATGGTTCAACATTACACATCTTCATAGGATGTAGTGATCATAGCCGCCCCGCGAGAGCTTGATATAATGATAATTGGTATATGAATTAGTACCAAACGTCATTTTCATATTTGCAGAAGTACCAAAGGATCGTACAACATTACACATACTTATAGGTTGCAATGATGATAACCGCTCCGCGAGAGCTGGATATGATGACAATTGGTATATGAATTAGGACCAAACTTCATTGTAATAACTTGCAGAAATATCAAGCGATGGTACTACATTACACATCTTCATAGGATGCAGTGATCATAGCCGCCCCGCGAGAGCTTGATATGATGACAATTGGTATATGAATTAGTACCAAACATCATTTTCATATTTGCAGAAGTACCAAACGATGGTACAACATTATACATATTCATAGGATGCAGTGATGATAACCGCCCCACGAGAGCTGGATATGATGACAATTGGTATATGAATTAGGACCAAACTTCATTGTCATAACTTGCAGAAGTACCAAGCGATGGTACAAAATTACACGTATTCATAGTGTGCAAAGATGGTATCCGCCCCGCGAGAGCTGAATATAATGACAACTGGTATATGAGTTAGGACCAACGTCATAAATTAAAGAAGTACCATGCGATGGTACAACATTACAGTTATTTATATTTATTATACTATTATATTATATTTTTATTATACTAGTTACATACTGTTTTTTTCAATGTATTTCGTTTATTAAACTGCGTCCTGGCCGATTGCCTTCTCACACGACCGCACTATCTACAGTAGCAATGAGACTTTGAAAACGGAATATATGAGATTAAAATTTTTATTTATTTACATTTTATAAATAAATCGCGCTCACACTTTCAAATGTTATCCGTTGACATCTCTGTCTTTTCAGAAGAAAAGATACGATTACGATAAGAATATCGTAAGCCATATGTAAAAGGTCAGCCAATCTTTTAAATGGCATTCAACCGCGACATCTGATATTTTTGTCGAATAAATCAGTTGGCTTATAATTCGTAACATAATTATTCGCAAATAGAATAATCTCTTATTGCTTTCAAACGGCGAACGTTAAATCAACAAACGAACGAACGAACAAACGAAGCATAGGATTTATCAGAGTATTGACTGACGCAATTTATTGCTTCACGCTAAAATCCGGATGGATGATTATACCATTTCTGTGTATCGATATATATCATTCACATATCGCTGCCTAACCATTGAACAGAGGTCGCAAGGTTGGTAGGTAAAACGGGATTCTTCATTTTAATTAAAACATTAAATGTCAAATTAAGTACGCCATGATTCGAATCACTGTAGTATTGAACTTGTCGATTGTTCTATCTCGCGACTAAGGTGCCAAAAATTAGTCATTATCAAATAGTTTATTTATCCTTAATACAAAGTGTTTGCTTTAAATTACTAATAGAGATTAACCGCCAGATATCGCGTTGTGAATTCGTTCCGACATATTAACACTCTCAATTCATCAGGATTACGTTATCGTTATGCATTACAAAAACACTTGTAAGGATTCATTATTCTAAAAAGTAGCCTATAAATTCGGGCCAACATCATTATCATACTTGCAGAAGTATTACGCGATGTTACAATATTACAGATAAAAGGGTAGAAAAATAAAATTTTTCTTAAAGAAGTAACGAACGGTAACACCGTTAACCATAAAAATAATGTGCAACTTACGTGCTGGATTTAACACAATACTCACTGAAGGTAGTTAAATAATTTTACCAACACTGAATTTGCACAAGTTTACTAGACGGAAAACTAAATGCCAATGACATACAAAGAGTCGCTGTCTAGCGCCTCCCGCCATGTCCGGTGAAAAGGGGGGAAAAAGGAAGGAGACAGAGATATTTGGGTAGAAAGAGAGGTAAAATACGACGGAAAACCAGGTGTGCCTATCTCATATTTAAGCTTCTAATAACGGTCAAGCATTTAATTATTAGATATAAAATTGAAGAGTTTGTTTGTTTAGGTACTAATTAACAGATTTGAAAAGTTCTTTGAGTGTAAGATAGTCCATTTATCAAGGAAGGCTATATGCTATATAACATCAAACGACGCTAAGATGAATAGGATAGGAGCAGCAATAATTTATCTGGTAAAAAGTTTTCCTTTCAGCTAGTAATCAATAAATATTTTCGGTATGAAAATGATTATTCTGTCATGGAAAGTTATAGTCTCCTTTATCAATATTGTAAAGAAATTTAAGGAGTTGAAATCAAACAACCATTACACTTTATTGAATCATTTATACATTTCTCATTTACAACTGAAGGATACATAGACAATTATACAACAAATAAAGATTTTATAAATAATCAAAAAGCCTCAGTCGCACCGTTTATAATATGCAACTTAAACCAAGCGAACTTCGAGGTATATTGTATTAGACGAAAGACTATATGATAAAATATCAGATCTATACTAATATTATAAAGAATAAAAATTTGTTGTTATGTTATGGACCGATTTTAAAAATTATTTCACCATTGGAAAGCTGCATCTTTACTGAGCAACATAGGCTATATTACATAAAAAATAGGGATCCGTAATAAAAATGTAATATGGTGTAAAAAATTAGTCATAATAATCTGTCATCGTATGCGCTGCGGAAACTATTGATGATATATTTAACAAAAATAAATCTATAGTCCGAATTAGTAGACTTCCCACTGCCATGAGATCGGTATGCACGCAGGAGAAACCGCGGGACATTACTAGTATAAAATAAATAGGTTTTAATCTTATTAAACAATTTTAAAATATTATCAGATCCTGTACAAACTCATCGATGGTTTTCTGTAGATATGATTTTGAGTATTAGTAGATCGGCTGCGTATTAGATGTACCTGAATAAAAGTTGTTTTTTAACTACAATTTTTTTATCTATATTAAAAGGTTTATTATATGTTATTCATTCAACCTAGTTGACGGCAACCAGTTATGTTACTCGGATATGTTAAAATCGATAATTCTTGAAAAGATAAAAATGTAGTTTGTAATAGCATATCCCGGTAGGCCAGTATTAATTAAGGTATGAATGGATAGTCATGAATGTCTAATGGAAATAAGATGTTACATTAAACAAGACAATAAACGATAAATGTTCTTGGTAACTAAATGGGTGTCATTATAAATGTTAATTGCAAATTCCGGTAACACTGTTCGATGTATAACAGATGAAATGACAAGATAAGTAATAATTTTCTAAGCTGGTATTGTAAAGAAATTCAAGGGAAATTGAAATAGACTTAAAATAAGTCAAACGATGAAAAACTAAAACCTACCGCGGTTTGGAAAGGCAGAACCGAATTCATCTATAACTTTTTGCAAATTTAGTTAGTTTTTTATAATTTCGATTAATTTCAATAAGCGTAATAAAAAGATGAATTATAATAACAGTGATAAAACAGCAAATAAAGGAATTCAAGATCATTTTATAAAAGTCAATATAAATTCATTTTTTATGTATTTTAAGTAAAATGACAGTAAAAATTGCAATACCAGTATTAAAATCAAGACAGAATGACAGGTAGAAAAAAGGCAGAGGGAGGATATATACAGAAAGTTATTAGAGAATTTACGTAGAATGCAGTTACAGTATTAAAAATTCTGATGAGTCTTTCGTCTATTACCAAATCTAAGACAGGAAAGTTTTTTATAACATACACACTAATGTACAAACTTAGTAACAAAACAGATATTGTTTATACTATAAAATGCAAATAATCAATATAATTTCTCGCTTTAAATCGTAGACATACAGTATTGGAAGATTTCTTAAACAATTATTATCTTAAACAAATACAAATTTAAAAATAAAAATAAACAGCTGTAAATCACTGTTTTGTAATTAAATAAATATAACTATGAATCCCTAAAAATAATGCATTATAAATCAATTGACATTAACCGGATTATAATATATTAAATTATAGTTTAAACTGTCTAGTTGATATTGAATATTAAAAATAAAATTTAATGCTATAAATCGTCGACATCTAGCATTGGAATATTTCTTAAACAATAAAACAAATACCAAGGTAAAAATAATTATAAACAGCTGTAAACCACTGTTTTGTAGTGAAATAAATATAACTAGAAATTACTAAAAGTAATGCATTATAAATAAATCAATTGACATTAACCGGATTATAATATATTAAATTATAGATTAAACTGTCTAGTAAAAATATTAATATTAATGTAAAAAAGAATGAATTAACAGAATTACTAAAGCTATTTAACTAAACTTAACTTATATTATTATTTCCTGTAAAGCGGAATGCACACTTGGTAAGATATATATTTAAATAAACAGTTGGATATTTTTATTACTAAGTTTTAACTTGACCTCTTACTAGCTCGTGGTAAAGCGATATAAAGTTCACATTAA
The DNA here is from genome assembly GCA_947086495.1 of Morpho achilles. Taxonomy (NCBI): domain Eukaryota; kingdom Metazoa; phylum Arthropoda; class Insecta; order Lepidoptera; family Nymphalidae; genus Morpho; species Morpho achilles. The sequence goes on along the minus strand of CAMTZB010000022.1, from coordinate 7,074,616 downwards.
GTAATATCATTCACACATTTGACGCATTCGCAGATCTTGAAAAAAAGAGAGATCGCCGATAAGTCCTGTTATTAGATATATATACACGGTGACAAACGTGTAGGACACTCGTATTTGCACAGCGACAGTGGCTAGCCGAGATCTGTGTTGATATCATGCAGCACAGTTGCGATTTGACACGGTATATCAAACTCAGCGATGAATCCATATTAATATAAATGCGAAAGTCTGTCGGTTAGATTTTCACAGCTCAGCCGCTAGAGCAATATTGATTTAAATTTAGTACAATTGACCCTTATATACCTCTAGCTATGTAGGACCGAAAAATTCCTATATTTTTTTTCAGGGACGGGAAAATATTTACTAAATAATTGAGGGTATGTTTAATATAAAGTTGCAGTGAATTTAGTATAATTATAAATGTTAATGTCAAAATGTGAATTTTCGGGCTTTTTTTATAATTTTGTGTTAATTGGAATAATTATTAAAATTTCATTTGATTTTGGTCAGTAATTTTTTTCAATCGTAGTGAATTGAAGGCCACAAAATAATAATGGCGTCTAGTGCTAATCCGTACTTGGGAACGGCAAATCTGAGTAATATGGCTTGTTGTGAAAACGATCAATTGTCCAAAGGGAATAATATTTTATTGGGATTAGAGAAATATTATCTAATTTCTATCGTTTCTATTTGCAAAACAAAACTTGTTTGTATTACAGAACTTATTTGTACTGTTATAACGAACATTATTAGTTTTATTAGGTGTTATTTATGTAGTTATGCTTTTATTAGATTTACAGAATAACATCGCCTAGCTTATAGCGTAGGTTTAGCGACGAACGTAGCGTTATATGAACAAATCTCAATAACCATAATAATTATATGAACAAATCTCAATAATCATAATAAACCATAATTTTAACTTTCCGAGTTTAACATTATTCGATTTTTATTTAATTTTGTTGGCACACGATACTAAGAATAATTTATTTCGCAACTGCGCCACAATGATGTCAGAATATTAAAGCTGGCATAATTTTTTTTATATAAATTAATAAGACCTACATAGAAGCGGCTAAAAACGACTATATGAAATTCGTGTTAAGTTAAACTATGGTTATTATGTTACTTTCAGATTAACATTTGTGCTCATTGTGTTTACTAAACAACTTACTTTACTTCGGAAGTAAGACTTATTTGGGTCAAATTTTAGAGATTGGTTGCGCAACAAAAAAACATAATTTATAATTGACTAGTAGGTACGTAGTAGGTATTTTAGGAACAAATATGTAGTTGTTTGATGAGCTTTTTATTGACTTCACTTATTCAATGACCATAAACTTAGCCTATTTATGGCAGATAAGTTTCCTCTCAATATATTACAGATTTCGGATATAAATTTATATTCTATTTCTAGTATCTGTAAAAGGCCTTTTGCCAAATCCAATTTAAACATATAAATTAAATTTATACAAAATAAGTGCAGCTTTTCTTTGGTTATTAGTGTTCAATCTCCTGATATGAGTTCATAGCCCAATCAGAGCATATATCGTTAATATTATAGTTTTGAAGTGTCTGGGTTTTAGACTGACATTTAATTATGGCGTGACAATATACTAGTTTGGTTGATTTTATTGATAGGTTAAAAAAAAGTGTGAAATTCTCGTAGCTAGCGGAGTAATAACTCCACATATACATTAAGTAAATATAATTTAAAATGTGATATTTATTATGATGTTTTCGTTCATCGTATGATTGTTAGTAAAGTTTTTCAGTTGCCATAAATAATGTATGGTCCACGACCACGATAGCCTTATACCACGTGACCATAATGATGCACAAATGCTAACGTACTCGAAGTTTAACAAGTTTTATTTCCACATAATGTCGTTTTTGTTCCGCCCAATACAATATTTCACAATTATAAAGTTATATTTTACTCTGGTCGTACGATTATATGAACTCCGAAACTTAACAAGTTGCTCCTTTGGTTAAAATAATTATGATTAAAATGTGATAATAACAAGTTAAATAAACTATTTTAATTTGATATATGATTCATATTACTATGAATCTTTATTATTGGATAAAATTAAAAAGATAGATAAAAAAAATATAGATAGAAATAACGATATCCTAATAAGGAGCAACCTTTCAAAGTGTAAAAAATATTTATATGGGACGTATTTCCTAATAGAGCATTTCAATTAGTACTTTATACAAGATATTGTTGGCCAATCAGTGTTCCTATCTTATATTAACAAACTATAGGAGCTAGAAAAATGGCTTACACCATTACACCTATTTATCTAATAATACTGGATGGATATTAAATATAAATTATCGCGAGAAATTCAAATTAAGTATTTCATAAGATCTCTTCTTTGGTAAGTATACTATTCAAAAAGCTCTTAATATTATAAAACCTTATTTAATTTTTATGTAAGAGGTTTAATTATTCACTAGAGAAACCGCTCAATAAACTTTTTATCTTATGTGATTGCGTTAAATTACGAAGGCGGTGTCAAAATAAGCTCTCATCCGCGAAAAACAGCGTCTTTTCAATTTATTTTCTTTAATAAATAATTACATTGTAAGAATACGGAAACTGAGGAAATCGAATTGTTTCCTACTTAAAATACTATTTTTATTAAAATGCAAAGCCTTTAACCGAATGGAATATTAAAAAAACACAATGTTAATAATTGAAAGGTATTTTACGCTAATTAAATGTTACACTTTTGTTTTTACTAATATCAATATGAACACGCTCCAATCTGGACGGAGAGGGAAAATTATATGACTAAAAAATTTGTGTAAAAAAAAATATGAAACATTGTCCGAGAGTAGATAAGTTTGTCAAAATTTTGAAAAGCATTTTGTTTTCTCTTCGAACCAATTCGAACACAGACTAAGATGTCATCTACAAGATTAAGAAAATCGTATCATATGGCAAGGGTCTTTAAAATTGGTTAGTTCAATTCGAAGCGCTTATCTCGCTAGTACAGATGATGCCTTAGTACTGATATCATGCGACATCCATCATGCTATTCAAGGAATAGGTTCGAAAGCAGCCAAATTCATTGTATTAGTCCAATTTTTACAAGAATGTCGAATTTTGAAAGTTCTGGACAATGTGCCATATATCAGAATTTAAATGTAATAAAAACCCTCTGCGTTGCTTCGGCAAACATGGATCAAGCGCAAAGTTACGCCTCAAAGCTCCTACGTATAAAAAGATTGGTAAATAAGTCCCATTGGAGTTTTAGAATTCACATAACCGTTACGACCTAAAATCTTTTTAGCCGAAACACACAAGCAAAATATAGGTATCTAAAATAAGTTTAGATATCCCACACACGGCTAAATGTTCGTGGACATACCCTAACTATAAATCTTAAAACAAATAGAATATACAGATAAAATTACAGATTACAATTGTTATAGGACCGTATTAGAACAGTCGGAATAGAGCCACGGCATTTAACGACCAAGGAGGTCGGTTCTAAAGTTTTGCCAACGCCGTACCTAACTACAAAATTGATATTTCTCGAGTAAAGAGAAGAACGTGATTCCTTCTGCGAAATCTATGTGGTTTATCTAACTACGATATTAGTTTCTTTGAATTATTATAAGTAACATAAATAGCTATTATATAATCATTTAGAAGAGTCCGTTATATAAACTGAAATACGCATATTATAGTTATGTGAAATTTTAATATCATGTGCCCATCCTCTTTATGTTACTTTGCCGCTATCTATTAAAATGATCGAAGATCCATCTGTCCTACTTGCATAAGTGTTAGAGGAACATAATTTGAATCGAAAATTAGTTTGATATATATAAACAAAACTTCTTATATAAACACAGTCGTATAGATCCTAAATGCAAAAACCATTGTAACATTCTCCTTTGAATAACTTCACGGTTGTTTTCTAATGACATATTCTATATGTAGTTCTTATCGAACGGTACACTGTACAAAGTTTTTCCATTTAGGAGTCGATATAATAAAATTATCTAAAAAATTAAAAATATAGTTTAGAACGAGATAACTAGGAAACGTATATATAGGAAAGTTATAGGTAGATAGTATATATTTTTTTATTTTTTTGGTCGCACCGGGCCCATATACCATCGCAAAAACTTTGCATATCAAAATACTAAGATATAATAACGATTGGAACAAAATATAATGGAATATTTGGCCAACACGAGTAATTCATTCGAAAGTTAATAGTATAAGTTTTTATTTGTGGAGTTACATAAGAAATTATAAATCATTGTAAATTATTGTAATTAAATAATTAAAAAACTTTTCTCAAATAGAACCCAAAGAGATTTTGTAGTTTAGCAAATCAATAAATTGTTATGTATTCCAAAAACGAAGCGAGCTGATAACACCCCAACTTATGGACCCGAGTGCTGGATTTATTGATAATACACAACATGCATGTTCTACGCTTAACAGTAACATCGACACATCTAGGGGAACTTGTAACAGCCTCGGTCACCAGCATCTTACAATTGTGGCGTCAGTCAATTTCTGCAACCTTATCCAATAAAGACCCTCAAAAACCCATACAGTAATGGAATAATTACATTTATTGGTGGATTTAAGTTGCTTATTTATAGTGGAACTTATCTAATATTCGGACCAAATATGATCCTACTTGGTAAACATTTGGTGTTTATTTTCAAATTAAACCCACCAATTTTTGCATGCAATAAATATATCCTTCAATTATATTACGTATGGCTTAGGAGCGTAAACAGATAAATCAATAAATAATGTATCCACTCGATAATATGATTGTAGGACACATTTAATTCCATCTCTTTCTCAAACTGTCAATTTGCATAGTCAAATTGTAAAATTATTTATGCAATTAAAAATACAATTATTTTATATATTAGCTCAAATAGCGTCAAAAATATTTTACGTATAATAATAGATTATTAGTATTCACAAAAAGTACTCCAAAATAACGCGTTATAAAAGTGCGTTAAAAATAAGATAAATTGACAGAATCATGCCGACATCCTAAATCCTATATTGCTCCGAGATATGTACGGTAACACCCTTTTGAGCACTTCACACCACAATCGCGATCTATAGAAAAAAACACGAAAGTACGCAAAACGCGCTAGTTACTACGACACACAGCTGAGCTTGCGGTCCGGACCTACCTTATAATTACTAAGAATATAACCATCGATTACGTTAAACACAAATTATCATATCCCTAAAATTACAATACTACGAATCTAAACGGCAAAAACGTGAAAAGAGCGTTGTTTTTGTCATTTTATCATGTCTAATAGAAACTTTCTTCCATGTGATAACCTGCGGCAATTACATATACATGTTGTTACCTAGCTCATTCGGAAAGCGTTCGGTATATAAGCGGCAAGGTGACAGTATAAAGCGTCCAGAAAGTAGTTTCTATTTTAATATAAGTATGTAGTATAATATAGTATGTAATTGCTTACACTCTAACATCGATAAAACATATTTGAATATACTGATTTCGACCCTACTTGGCAGCTTTAATTTATAATATTCTCTAACTACTTAGTACACAAAGTCTACAAAACGAACCAATATAATTTACTAATAGTATCATCAATTTTGTATAAGTACTGAACTATTCTTATCGCGGGGTGTTTATTTGGTGACCTTTTGTAGGTTTATAATTATTTTATGTGTAGTAGTTACTTTATTGTTTATAATATTATTTTGTAATCGCAAATTGTAGTCAACTGGATTATATGCAGTATAATATATGGCATTTAAATATAATTTGTGCTAATTGATCTTTTCTATGCAATGGCTAATTTTAATATAACCTAAAGCGTAAATAAGTTTTATTTAAATGTTTAAAACTATGATATATGTATTAATGATATGATGAAAATTATTTCAACGATTATGACTAAAAAGTATTATTCAAGACGGCCCCAAGCAAGTGAGTTAAGTAGCAAGAAAAATATATTGTTTTTTGATGTGGGAGCAAAAAATAGTATTACTTAGTTTCAACGTAAATGTTCTTTGTAAAATTATTGCGTGTAAAGTAAATAAAATCCTAAATGTCGAAGAGTGTAAAGAGATTATGAAATTGAAGTATATAATTTTTAAATTATTTATTAAATTAAGAGAGAGCTTTCATGGACCCACGGAGAAACATAAGGTTGTGAAATTGACTATAGGGAAAGCTTCTCGTGGATCCAAAGAAGTCGCTACAAATAAATACTTCTGGCCGTTATCCTACCAAATAGTTCAATAATAAACACATTTATCAATAAAATCACTTCTTATCGGATATGTCTATAACATTATTAGCTACCACAACATTCATTTTCCTGCCAGCGACAGGCGTATATTGAGGCAAGCAAGTCGGTCTATTTTAAATCGGTTCAATTCAAAGCGTGATAACTGTTTAACTTGATGAACTAGTTGTTCTTCATTGAACAAAATGAAAGAGTACACTCGACTTGTGAACTATCAGATGATATTTAACAGTTCAGATGTTTATGGGAGCTCTGTCGCTTCGTCCTGTTACATATAACCCACTATGCTTTGTATACTTAATGGATAAAGCCTTTAAACATTAATACATAGAACATCGATAATACAAGGGTACATTAATGCTAGAAGTGAACTAACAACTGCGAGATGTTAATAGTTGCGTCCACTTCGGTAGCCGAGGCTGTTCCAAGACTTAAGGGGGTGAGGAGGGGACCACGGTCATGTTACACGTGTATACACAACATACAACATAAATAACTTATACTATATTCTTGACCATACGAGGTTGATATATTTTAGTCACAACCTCGTCAATCATCGAAGCCGCACATCAACGGGCCACAAACCAACTCGAAACACTATTTCGGAATCAAATATACTACGGCTGAGTACGCTGATGTAGGTTTCATAATTTTCCATCGAAGAGTTAGCTCGTTCTGGTGCATAATGGCTGAAATACTGATTTGTCAGTCGTCCCCGATTAAATTGCGAGAGATCGGGACAACTACATATCGGCATTTATATGAATTTCGTCGTGTTTAGATATGGGCGTGGATGTACGATGTGCGGCTCGGCCGCTTGTCTTGTATGTTTAGATATCATTGTTACATTATGGTTGTATTTGTAACCACTTTGTTTCTGTAACATATTGTGTTTTTAGTTCCGTTTGTGCGATAGATCAGGTGTAGCGTCGCGCCTCACCGTATCGTCGCTGGTGTCACGTCAGATACATTAGGAATGTCTGGGTTACAGTTCAAATATGTAGCACTCGAAATTGTCACTTCACAAAATTGTATAGGCCTGTTCTGTTTCATGTCCGAATTATCTTCCGGTATTAACCTAATATTACACGTGTATTGAATTGTATAAAGTGTTAAGCGGTAGGTAAGCCTTCAGGATGTATATACAATAAGGGCCGATGCGAATCGCACTCGTTAGAAGCGTATTCAAAGATTATTTCTATAGAAGTCGTAAACTGGATCGCTAATTGGTAACTAGTTTGTTAGATATATAAGCACGTAAGTAGTTCATAGGTTCGACACCGGGCCTGCATTGTTGATGTGGTGGGTGTCACGTCGCGGGAGTATCGAAGGCGAGCTGTCCGGTTCAGACGAGGCACGCGGGCGGCGACCGAACAGGTAGGCGGCCGCGCCACACAGCGTGCGGGCGGCTCGCCTTACCTGCAACGTCCCATGGCCACGTTCAAATACCAAATCCTTTCCAATCAGCACTGTAAGTGTGCCTACGTGTGTGTTAATGTATACAACTATCTTTGGATCCTTAATTATTCAAACATCTTTAAAATCAATTTGGAATAAAAAAGAATAATTAAAGATCTAATCTTTATTGCAATATTTGTAAAATGGATTTTAGTAAATTAATTTTTAATTGACGTTATGAAACTCAATGAACGGAATGATTTGTTTGAAAAATCAATAGCTTATTAAATGACCGACAACTATCCAATTTACAGTGCAATTAGTGTTTCGATAAATGCAATTACACATAAACATTCAACAACTTAATACAATTATGTGAGTGTACTTACATACTAACAAATAGAACACTCTATGGAAGGGGATCTTAAGCTGATTAACACATATATTATCATAGAATTACAGATACTTTTCATATTTTATACATCGATTTTGCCAATTATAATGATTCCCGATCTGCGTTGTGTAGATAGTTTACACTAAATTTACAACTGAATTGGCGATAATGAATGGGAAATGTAACTTTCAATTAAGTTACAGTGCAATCATTATAAGCAATATAATGATTTACAATAAACGCGATTACACGAGTAATGAGAACCCGTTAAAAGACAAATAAAAGATTTGCATCAAAATATAAATAAACGAGCATGGTCTGATATTGTTGTAAGCCGTGTGGTATCCGTCTGAATAGTACCACCCTCATTTCTTACCGAGGTGTAAAAGGCGACTAAGGTAAGACGAACCGCCGTGTGGTATCCGGCTGAGTAGAATAGACCAACCTCATTTCTTACCGAGGTGTCGGAAAAAGCTACTAAGATAAGTTGACCCACCGTGTGGTATGCGGTTTAGTAGAATAGACCACCCTCTCTCTTACAGAAGTATCGTAAAATACGACTAAGGTAAGTTGACCCACCGTGTGGTATCCGGTTTAGTATAATAGACCAACCTCTCTATTACCGAATTATTGTAAAATACGACTAAGGTAAGTTGATGTCAGGCAGGCGGCCGGTCTTAAAAACGCAGCCAAATCATGTGACAGCATGTTTATAACATGCTGTGCCGACCCCATTTAGTGGGATAAGGGCAGGAAGATGGTCTGATATTGTTGTCTATATAAGTTATATTTAATTAAATTATATCATTTATATTATTAAAATATTTTATCACCATCAATATTTTAAGGGAAATTTGGTAACAAAACCTTTATTAGTGTAAACTAACTAACACTGGCAAGATTCGACAGTTCATGCGAATTTTGATACCCTAAATATTATACAAACAAATTTATATATAATAACAATTATCTACCACTGAAAATAAAAATAGTCCATATCACAGTAGTACGGAAAGATAAATTTTGAAGTCTCATTTTCGAGACGAAGTCAAGCAAATGCCAATCGTTTGAAGGAAGAAGAAGTTAAGTGTACAGAGAGTACTTAACTGCTGTGCGGAGATTCGGATCACATTTTATAACAAACACATTCAATAAAACCAACACTTATGTAACAACAATACAAACAAAACAATTACAAATGCGAAGTTTACAACGACTATTTAACCCCGGACGATGTGCTATGATGGAAGGTTGGTAAGTGAACGATTTATCTTATTATGTGAATGTAGTATGCAATTATTTACTAACGTGAATACGACTTATGTTACATACTCCTACAACCTGAGTGTTAGTGTATCCCGAATGTCTCACGAAACTCGTGTTTGAGATCCCAGTTAATATGAGTTTATTTTTAGATATATATATCTTCCTGCCCTTTTCCCACTCTAGTGGGGTCGGCACAACATGTAATAAACATGCTGTCCTATGATTTGGCTGCGTTTTTACGACCGGCCGCCTGCCTGACGTCAGCTTACCAATGTCGTTCTTTACGACACCTCGGTAAGAAAGAGGGTGGTCTATTCTACTAAACCGGATACCACACGGTGGGTCAACTTACCTTAGTCGCCTTTTACGACACCTCGGTAAGAAATGAGGTTGGTCTATTCTACTCAGCCGGATACCACACGGCGGGTCGACTTACCTTAGTCGCCTCTTACGACACCTCGGTAAGAAATGAGGGTGGTACTATTCTATTCAGCCGGATACCACACGGCGTATGAGTTTATTTTTAGATATGCTTTACATTTATATATATTATATTCATATATTTCGACTAGCCTGTTGGCGCAGTAGTGTCCCGGCTCCGCGGATCGCGGGTTCGATTCCCACCGAGGACTAACATTGTCTATAAATGAATGTGTTGTTCTTCGAGTCTGGGTGTATATTTGTATTTAAAAATTATATAAGCATGTATTCACCAGTTGTCTGTCACCCATAACACAAGTATTAAGTTACTTTGGGGACGGACGACCGTGTGTGTAAGTGTCCCATATATTTATGTATCCCCAAAATGATAGATAATTGGATAGGTACAGAACTTGTCCTATATTAGGTATCTCACTTATGGTACCTAATTATACTAACGTCGAATTTAACGTCAGTTAACTTTAGAGTTAACTGACGTTAAGTTCCGAAGTTGTCACTATTGCAGTATTTAATGAGCGTTTAAAAATTTAAAGATTTTATATAGAAGTAAATTTTGCGGAAAGTTGAGTCTGAGTAAAAAGATGAAATTTCAAAAAAAGGGCAAAATAATTGTGCAAATGGGGCTCGATCCGGAGTATTATCACTCCTCTAGACCACCCGGTCGTAAAATACGTAGCCAAATCATGTGACAACATGTTTGTAACATGTTGTGCAGACCCCACTTAGAGTGGGATAAAGGCAGGAGGAAAAAAAATTAGCAGGTGATTTCTTGTACTAGATCTGGGATGTATTGAGTTCCTTAGTACGCTCTTCCCCACTGAGCTATTGAAACTTTACAAATGACTAGTTATGCGTATATTTTCAAATAATAATATAGGTAGCACTTTTTCAGTGCCTGAAAACAGGGATAATACAACATACCTACATACTGAATTTAAATATTGCAATACTCATTTAAATATTAAAGATCAGTTTCTTGCCCCTAAAGACGTATTCACGTTTAAAAACATTTTGTAACGCTTGTCGCGACTCTTTAAAGTCAAGTTTAAAAAAAAAAAAATTCGTCAGAGGTTTTCAATCAGTATCGACATAAAACGTCTATCATTAACAACATGAATGTATTTGGTTCTAATAGTAATGAATGATTGATTCACCATACTTTAATACATTTATAAGTGTGAGTGTAAGCCACGTTAACATAAGTATAAGTAAAAGCATCAGCGTAATTGGTTTACCATAATTTTTTTTCTATAACTCTATATCAATAGCACATGGTTGCAAATTTCTACTATAGAATTCCAGGATCGGCATTATCACTACATTCTACAGCGCTGATATTTTTGCCAGAGTTTCCTGTGTTCTCACCGTTGTTTCAATCCGTTATAGAAGATAATATATTTCACAAACCTTATTTTTGACACTAATATAAGACTTTTAAATTTCTAGCTGTTTTTAATATAATTTTAGGTTAAACAATAATGTCACTCATAAGTACTGTGAAATTTAGGTGGAAATAAGTTTGGATTCAACCGTCTTTAATTTGTACCATGGCTCGTTACATCAAGTTCTTGCACGCGTTTATTTCCGATTTAATGTTAAGTTAGTGTCTCAAAATTTGATGCAAAATACATTTAGTCATAAAATGAATGCATGAACAAGTTTTAATGTGTATTAAATGTAGACGTTTTGATGTCGTACTGTATTTTAAAAATAAACAAATGGAAGCCATGATCACGATAACATACGAACGTAGAAGAGATATCGCCAGCTTCTGTCCTTTTTTTATAAGCGAAGAAGGCAATATCTCAGTCTAAGTCTAACATTCTATGAAAAAGTTTTCTTTCTAAATATGGCTATCTGCAACATTAAATTTTGCGTGATTCTATATAAATTCAGTTGCCACTTTTTGATAGACTGTTATCCTGTAATAAATTTCCATGCTTAACATGATTTTGTGTCTAACTTACAATTTAAAACTTTCCCGGGTCGTGATGAATGAGAACTTTAACTAAAAATATATGAAACAAAAAATTCAACACAAATGTATTATTATTTTTTATTGCATAATGAAAAATATATTAAAAATATTAGTGTAAAATTGATAACTATCATTAAAGTACTATTTCAAAGTGAATTATAAAATTTGGCTGGTGCATAAGTTCCTAACGATTATCAACAATGAAATTGACGTGCCGTAAATGAGAGAGCGCTTGCCGAAAATGTTTTTCGACTGTCACTCTGTTATCTGTCACTATTATTTGATGTGAATACGAGTAGATGAAAGACTGTAGAGTCATATAAGCTATTTCTATATTATCTCCGAACTGAATTCCATCAGATGAAATTAAGGAACATACTAGTTAGAAGTCAAGATCGATAAATAGTTTTCGATTTGCAATATGTATTTGATCCATATAAGATTTTTGCTTATCTAGTAACACTCCAGAAAATTTTAATGATAAATTTTTCAAGGGATTTTATTCTGATTGGTTTAATTTGGCAGTGACAAACGCTACTTTAGAACATGGTTTGACAATAATAAATCTTAAAAAGGATTGAAACTTTGTACGTGTCGTAGTAAGATTTTTGTTTACATCGTATAAATCTGAAATGAAATCGTTCTCTACATTTTTATTTTGTGCGATATCTCACTGATAGCTTTCTACGAAAGCCTTTTTAGCTATAAAAGCAGCTGCGTTAAATATATTATTTCAGATATTTTATATATTATTATTAAAAGTCCGACGATGGACCGACCAGCCAAATCTGCTGTGGGAGGTCCGGTGCATGAGTGTACCCGAATGACCGCAAACCGCAAAAAAGGCGAGAATTGTGAAGCGCATGACAACAGCCGCTACCAAAACCGCAACTTGAAGGCGATCACGACCGCTCTGACAAGAGCGCAACGATTGAGAAGAAGATTAAAAGTCCATAAATATTATTCAAACTATATAACGGCTGACTATGTACAATAACCTACCTAACTTAAGCACCAACCCAAAATAATGTTGATATGAAATGGTATTTTCAGAACTCTGAATTCGTTATTTATCTTAAGAAGTAAAAAAGTATTGACAATTTAGGCTACAAATTACTTAAAGTCTAAAATATGAATAATAATAATTGTAAAAAGTTACGATCTTGTATTAATTATCTTGCCAGCTTATTGCAGCTTAATATTTTAACGTATTAAACAGTTTCTATTTTTACTGATATCTGGTGTATCTGAACTGGATATATATTTTCTTGATTTCATTGTTTCATTATTAGAGAACGGTATGTTGTGCGGACCCCACTTAGAGTGGGATAAGGGCAGGAGAATAATAATTTCATTATAAATTTATATATAATAAACTTAAGCAACTCATAGTGTCACTGATAAGTATCAACGCAATGTAATCAAACCTCAATTACACTTAAAAATGCCTTAAGTATTTTGCAACCCAAAATGCTGTTATTATTAATAAATTTCATGTACATAATACTATTCATTAATTGAAACGTTTAAATAAACATAATTTTCTTCTTTATACTTCTTTAATATTCTTTATTATTCTTCTTTAAGTTACTACTTGTTTGTATAAAAACCTTTTTTAGAAATTAGTAAAGTGACCCTTGGCGACTACGCGAGTTTGAATACTGGACACCTCTGAATTTTATTAAAAACATCATAATTGATATTTTTATAATTGTAATTTTTAGCGAAGAAAATTTTTATATATACATATATCGAAATAATTTCTGGTTTTATGACCAGGCGGTTTATATACGCCTATAAAATTTCTATAACAGATAATAACAGATGCCTTTACAGATTTTTTGTTTTTTATTTTGCTTTCACTGCGATGAATGTTTCCAAACTGTCAATTAGAAACTTTATTATTACTTGTAAAATATTTAAGTTCGTTATAAATAAATTACTAACAAAAGATGAAAAATTTAAAAGTAAATTTTATCATTGATATTGATTATCAAAAGATAACTAAAAATCATAAAACACAGAAAACAACCAAAATAGTATTTAAAAATTGTTGCTGTTAATATTTTTTATTTATGTATGCTTTTTTTTTCTTCTTATTATTCTCTCGTTTATTCTGGAAGAAGAATAATTATTTTACACGTACCCGTATATTATGTGTGATCTATCATTTTCTATGCGATGATATGAATAAGCTTTAATGTTCTATTGAGGATATTTTTTTCATTGTTCTGTTAGAGTTATATTTTAGTATAATATTGATTTTCTTCTTAGAGGTCACCTTTGGCGGACTATCCGTTTCGGTGATCATTAAGGGCTGGACTTTGAATCACTGCTGCTCTAAACAACGAAGACTCCCGTAAAACCACTGGTGTATATGTTTAAACAATCCATCACTGGTCAACGTTTTGTTTTCCCAGGATTTTGCCAGCCATCGTTAGCCATAGCAGTTTATATTCTTTGTTCTCATTAATTGCTCCATAGGCGAAATAGTTTTGATTGTTTTACTTCACGAAATTAATTTTTTTTTCACTCAATGCGGTTTAATATGTTTTGATATAGTAGAGTTTAGTTTAGCCCAGTAGGTTATAATGATTTAATGACGATAATTTTTTTATTCATATCCATGTTTGTTTTTAATCGATATTAAGATAGTTTAAAACAAATTATTTATAAATTTGTTTAAATCCTGTTAAATATTGCATAATATAATAAGCGCTTTTCAATAGATGCTTAGACAACAGAATTATTGCTTTCAGGAATGTTTTAATAAAAGTCGACTTATATCGAACAGTAACAAAAGCTCGTTGGAGACAAGTGACATAACTAGCGCAATGCAGCTCGGCCGATAGTGCAAGGGTTGCCACCCATTTTTTCATAATTATATACTGTATGAAATTTGATAGTAGAAGGGTTAGGCAGATGCGAATTTTCATTTCGCTGCTGTAGCCCACGCAAACGAAGTCGTGAGCAGATCTCAGTAACAATTTATGAACAATATAACTAACCAAATATACTTTATTCTATTTCAGATTCGTATCAATCAATTTCTAATTTGTAAATTTCTTTGTACGCTTCCATTATTTAAGTATCCTTGTAATAAATTTCTTTATTGAGGTAAATAAAAAATTATAAACGAAATAATTACAATTAATTTTCATTAATTATAGTTTATCTTTGTATTTACTATTACACTTGATTTTTTATTTGTATTAATTTAGTTTATTTGCGTATGATTATTGAATATTCTATTTTGGTAATTAGCAAGTTATGCACGTCGTAACTAATTATTGATAATTAATTTTTATTAGTAGAGACTTTCATCAAAATTGTCGTGATTAAATAGTTGATAGCCCTGAATAATCTCGCTTTATAACTTCACTTCGTACAGCTGTTATTAGCGAATAAAAAAATAGTTTTGTTGTAAGTTTGAATAGCTTTTATTAGTTAAGTATATTATAATTTGTTTTTGTTTTGATTGCTATGTAACTCGTTATTTCAAGAGGTTATTCATCGTTAAAGTTTATTGTTTTTATTCAATCTGTATTCTTTAGTTACGGAAAATATTCTTATAACGTTTGTGAAAACAAATAGGGAACAAGCTTAAACAAATAGGGAACAAGATAAGATTTCATCACATCATCATCGATTTCTTGATTCATCTTTGTAGACCTGACTCACAAATGCTACGGTATTCGTGTATAATTTGGAAACGAACACAAAATGGGGGAAACAAAATTTAATCATCTGGCATAGGGATACAAGGGAAATATATGCTTGAGTAAGTCTAGACATGTCAGCTATTATTAAAAATATTGCCACAGGGATTTTACCATCAGTTCGGAAAGCTCGGTATGGAGAATTTCAATGGCTAAGTTTATTGGCTGGGACATCAGGATCATTTTAATCCCATAAGGGTATATTATATTACTTAAGAAAAGAAATGTCTGCCCGGCCAACATTGAAAAAACACGGTATATCTAACACTTGAGATATATTTAAGATTGCATCTTGCAAGAAAAGAAAAAATGTTTGAGAGGTGGTGCTCGATCCTAGGTATTTTCATTTCTAGAGACCGCCCGTTCACCGAATAAGCTACGCTGACTTGACAATTTACGGCAAAAATAGTGTTTTATATGGAATGTAAATTTAAGTATTTTTTAAGGCCCAAAACCGATTTTTACTATTACGACTATTAAAACGATTTTTTTAAATAAAACCTAGCTAGATCAATTTTTCTCTTCCAAAACATGTTGAATTTCAGGGAAATCGTTGGCGCCGTTTCAGAGATTCCGAATATATATATATATATATATATATATATACATACACACACATATATATATATATATATATATATATATATATATATATATATATATATATATGTGTGTGTGTGTATATATACATCGAAGA
Source organism: Morpho achilles (assembly GCA_947086495.1). NCBI lineage: Eukaryota > Metazoa > Arthropoda > Insecta > Lepidoptera > Nymphalidae > Morpho > Morpho achilles. Next base: position 7,058,429 of record CAMTZB010000022.1, on the reverse strand, counting down.
CGAACTCATTTAAATATTAAAGTTGTCATTGCTGATGATTCGTCTGAACTCATTGACAATTTAATGTTATCCTTCGGTATCAGCTACGCGACGACGTCTTGAATCTACATCATAACTTCAAGCTAACATCAGCCCCGATACACGTCCCTAGTCTTTAATACATTTCTTTAATGCTTTAATTTAAATTCTAAAGACGTAAATATGTAAGATGGACTCGCCTATCATGCATCATTTTACGAAGGTGCTTGTGTGGCAGTCTTGAAGTCTTTTAATTTTTTTTTATACTACTAAGATTTTTTTATAATCTAATTTAAATTATAATTTTTATTATTATTATTTTTCCTTTTAGAAAATTTTGTCAAAATTAATTTATATTACTAACAAAGTGGACTCTAGTTGTCTGAAATAAAGATTTATTATTATTATTATTAAATTAATTTGTCTAAATTTATTAAATGAATAACTATTTCCATAATCTTATTTGTGTTTACCGGAACTTTGTAGATTGTAAATTTATAAAGCTGAAATGTTGATCTTTGGTTTCTTGTTTTGCTCTATAAGATTTAATTTTGATTTGGTTTGATGTGTTTTCAGTTTTTTTAGTTTCAGTGTTTTTTAGTTAGTATTTACAAGTTCTCAAAAAACCTTTTCTTTATTAATTTATTAACTTAAATTTTATTTATTATAACCTGGAATAAATAAAATATTGTTAACATTAGAAAAAAACCCCTGATCTATTTTTGGTGATGAAAATGTTGTTCACAATTGATGGAGCACAAAGCGACATACACGACATATACGAATATATGGAAAATTGCTATTAATTATCCAATATTGGTTTCTAAATGTGAGCAAAAGATAGTGTAATACTGAATACTCTCAGCTGCTTATGTTTGCGAGTCTTCCTCGGGTACATGTGACCTCTGCAGCATACTAGATTCTAGATAGCTATGTTTGGCTTCTTTATAGCACGATGTGGTAAGCTAAGCTGATGCACCGTGCCTTCCTTTGCGTTATCGTGGTCCATTGATTGTGCATCCTATATCCTGAGGTAGTAACCCAATTTTGAGCTGAATTCAACTCTGTGTGGTACTACTAACCAATAAAACCAAAAATCTGTCATATTTACATTGAACAAATACTTTATTTGAATAGAAATCTGCAGCAGCAATCTTTTGCTTCAAGCTATTTATAGTTTAGTTATTTGTTTAATCTCTAATAGATAAAGGGTTTTAAACTTATGGATTATGATCCCAAACAAATAATCGAAAATGATTACTTACTCGTTGGTCAGACGTCCGTTTCAAACGTCTCCGCAGCGGCAACGTGCAACTGGTTAACGCGTACGTTGCACGCAGCGGCCCCGTTGCTGGCTGCAGCGTTGGCTTCATGTCCAGCTTCAGAGTCGGCTATATTTCCAGATTCATAGGTTTCTGAATCTGTAGATGTGTAGATTGGAGCTAGTCCAAAGCCGTATCCTGATGCTTGGTCGGAATCTTGTCCTAAAGACCACCCGGCTCTAAGGCCGGCGCCGTGTCTAGATCCATGGGCAGTTGTTGCTAAGTTGCTGATCTCGAAGCGTAGTGCGTGATCGTCTAAGTTTCTGAATTCGAGTCGAGGTCCGGAGGCTAGGTCACTAGTTCCATCGCTAGATTCGTATGCGGCTGATTGCCTAGCCCTGCTCTGGGTTCCGCGGGCGGCTGAAGTGCTAGGTCCGCAAGCTTCGTATTCGGTCAAACGACTGGCTCTCTTGCAAGAGCCACGGATTCCTGAACTGCTTGCTCCACCGCAAGCTTCATCGAATGCGGCTGAATGGCTGGCTCTTCTGCTATCTCTGCGGGCGCCTGAGCTGCATTCCCTGCGGGCGCCTGAGCTGGAATCTCTGCGTGCACCCGAGCTACTGGCTCCACCGCAGGCTTCGTAAGCGGCTGAGTGACTGGCTCTGCTAAAAGATGCGCGGTTGGCGAAGTGTCCAGGCCTACGAATGGCTCCTTGTCCTACTGGGATGCCGGTTCCATAGTCAGAGCTGTGATCGGATGAGGTGCCGGCTCCATGGTCAGTTCTGCGACCACCAACGTTACGTCGACGAAGTTCGCATCGGGGCTCGTTAGACTGCTCGGCCTGGTCGGACTTCTGAGCTGCAGCACGCTTAGCCAGTTTGGCTTGTTTCTTCATCACCTCTTTTTGTTTCAGCTGCACAATTATATTTAATAGCTAATAAATTTAATAGACTTTACGATAATACCAAATATTTGAAATATATTTCATTATCGAACTGCATCGGTGTGAAAGTGGAGATTATTTATGTTTTTCTAACTTGGTAAGGCAGTATTTACTCAAACTTAACCTAAAGCAAATACTTTTCTCATCGAAGTTATAAATAAATTTCAAGTGGAATGATAAAAGGTACTATATGGCATGGCACTCATACACGGGTACGTAATATCAACTTAAATAAGAAAAAATGTGACAGTTCGCAATAGCTTTAAATGAAATGATATTCTTAAGTTACACAGTAAATAATAGTTTGTAATAAAAAACGATACATACTTGATTGTGACGAAGTAGATCTTGTTGTTCAAGAGCGCCGATATCATCCTGGACGTTGGAGGCTTCCATGGCAGCCTGTTGCTCGAGTAGCAGCCGCTCTTCTTCACGAAGCTCGTGCAAATCATTCTCCAGACGTGTTTCTGTTACGTGTGCCGATTCTTCAATTTCCAATGCCTCAGAAGCTGATTCCTCGCTGGAGGATTTCTTGACTCGACCTGAAACTGTATTTATCTCCCATGAAAATCTTGTTACGAAGTTAAGAATTAAATATGTTAGTTCCATACACTGATGGACAGCAATTACTTTTATTTGAGCTATAAAAATGCTGCTAGCCCTAACGTCTTTTATACCACTATTAAGAAAAAGTCGAGCGCAGAAGAGTCGCAGCATAAGAATTGAAGTAAAAAAATTACTTTATGATGCTTATGAATCTAAGTAAAGTGTCTATAAGAATGTCCGTATGGTGTGCCGGCCTGTTATTTAATTTTACATATCACTGCTGGGTAAAGACTTTCTAGAAACATGAGTTGAAGTTTAAATTCGTAAAGGCCCCAACCTAAAGTGACTAGATTCCAAAAAATAAAAGGAATGTCTTAGAATGGTATAAGTGTATTTGTTTTATAATTTAATTATTTTTATAAGCTTTTTTCTAAACTTTTTAAGAGAGAGAGAAAGATGATTTCTAGTTCGGCTCGCTTTCAGTATTTGATACATGCGGAAAAGTACAACTTCTTATATATTTCCTTTTAGTAACAAAACGTTGTAGGAACAAAAAAACAATTAATAATGACTGTCCTACAATTTATTATCGATAGTATATATAGTAGTCGACTTTTAATATTATCTATAGACACTTGTAAGCGAATCAAGTTACTAGCACTCGTAATTTTACCTCAATAATGAAGTGTGAAACGGCTGAAGATTTATTCATTAGGTTGACTGGTAGTAGAGTGACGTAACGAATATACCATTTCAAATTTAAACTATCGTGAGTAGTATTCATAATTACGCAGTTCCCGCCACGATAAGGTCGTGTAAAGAGCTCATGAATAAGTGCCCCGGATGGGTTCGAAACTAATCGGGCTAACCCGATAGAATAAGACGTGAGTATAGCCGGTTCCATACATTAACTATGAATATACCTTTTTATGTGACAAACATGATAGGTTCTATTGAAAATTTATAAGTTCTATTCAGCTACATAAGTTCATAAGTACTTCTCTAGTTATTTTGAATTAATTAAGTTATCGTTATTAGTATATACGAGTAGATTAATAAGATAGTAAGCTTATATGGTGTATAATAGGGACTCTTGTGACCAAATCACACGCTTAGTTTTAAAGTGACTTAATTCAAAAATGTTTGTGTGCAAATTGCAATAAGGGTGGCGTCGCGCCTACAAAACTCGTGACTATTAAAGAGATCTATAACTTGGAAAATCAAAGAAATCATCAGTTTTTTTAATAGTTCATTACGTGATGTTATCAATGGCATTGAAATACAAATTGCAATGTATCTAACTCAATTAATATCAATTTTAAATTGGGTCACTTTAATACTAAGCGTGTAAAATATATTGTTGTAATATACAAAAAAAAATACTGTATGCTATGAAGTTCTAGTGAATAGTTGATATTTGTATTGCCGTAATCAAATTGAAATGGAAATGTTGACTTTCCAAACTACGCGTTATTAATTTTAACGAACTCGTAGTTTGCAACAAACAATGACAAACAATATTGTTACGTATATTCAATGTTTTTATAAAGTAAATATACATACATTGTAAAATTTAATTTAAAACTTTATTGATTGAAGTGTAAAGGTCAAGTTTACAAAACATCAAAACCTATATTCATAAATATATATTTTTTTGAAGTTTTCGCTTCTAATTTAATTGTTAAAAAGCTCGTTGCTTTACGTACCCATATCCGAATTGGAATGAATTTATATTTAACTATTGGAAAAAGTTTAAATTCGAAAGAACACAAAACTGCAAACTCAACATTCAGAATTCGGTTTTAAAATGCTAAAAATGATTTTTGAAAAGGTTGTTTACACTGACATTGAAAAACTATATTCGATACATCATTAAAAAAGTGTGTTAAAAATAATGTTCAAACATATTGAGACTTAATATAATCAAACAAAACCAGCAAAAATTAAATAAAATAAAACTTACTTGAATGTTTCCATTGCCATCAAAAGTGCTAATCAATAAAAAATAAAAAAAATAAAATCAGATTAAAAATAAGTCATAAAACCAAAAATATGTTTTTATGATGTATAGATATTTCCGCCGTGTGGTATCCGGCTGAATAGAATAGTACCACCCTCATTTCTTACCGAGGTGTCGTAAAAGGCGACTAAGGTAAGTCGACCCGCCGTGTGGTATCCGGCTGAGTAGAATAGACCAACCTCATTTCTTACCGAGGTATCGTAAAAGGCGACTAAGATAAGTTGACCCACCGTGTAGTATCCGGTTTAGTAGAGTAGACCACCCTCTTTCTTACCGAGCTGCCGTTAAATATGACTAACGACGGCCGGTCGTAAAAACGCAGCCAAATCATGTGACAGCATGTTTATAACATGTTGTGCCGACCCCACTCAGAGTGGGATAAGAGCAGGAAGATGATGATAATGTATAGATATTTAACTTCACAACAATAATATAATAAAACATATTCAGGTATTTTTAAATTAATCATTGTAGATTGTAAATGAAAAATACGCGTAAAGTGGGTTTGATGGTGTACAATTTACAAACTATATATACCGTAGTGGTAGCCTAATAAGTGATCAAATTTCAAACAAGAAGATCCACTGAAAACCCAAAATAACCGACATAGCTTGTCCTATCAAAAGGCTAGTGGTGACGAACGGAGCATATGTACGAATCAAGAGTTTTTTTATTCGTTCCTTTGGTGTTAGATTTGCGTTCTCAGTAAACGCAGGTTGTTTGACCGTCTACTAGGTTTACAGACTTAAGCGCCCCACATCTCAACAAGATCTATCTATATATGTAAATCTCACTTTATATTATAAAAAAAATCGCATTCTTTGTTTATCCATATATCCCTATGTATGCATAAAACTTTAAAACTACACAGCAGATTTTGATGCGGTTTTTTTAATAGATAGAGTGATTCCAGAGGAAGGTTTGTACGTATAATAACATTCAATACGGAGTAGAGAAATACTGTAATTTTTGAGGTTTCTGTAAATAATTACATTTTTTCCGCTTACATTGCAAACGCAGGCTAAACCCAACGAGATTTATCAAAATAATGTACTAAGTATTTGTACACCAAGTAGGTCTACAGAAAAATCCGCGATGGTATATGTCTATCTCTTATGGATAACCCACTATAGCATTTTTTGTCATTTACATTTTACGAAAAATTATGCAATATTTTTGAAGGAATTTTTATACAATACATCATTAATCCTTATCCAAGTACCTTAAATAAATAGTTGATTTAATATAGATCAATATGGCCGTTTACAGCATGTAATTTAATTGAACATTTTCGGAGATATTACAGATTTAAAATGGCGTGAGGACGCCGCGCTTCGCCCTATAACACTTCTACTTTAGCAGCTATGTCGCTCTTTCAAGAGTTTGTTTAAAGACATTCTGTAATTAATTGTAAAAATAAAATACATAGGGAAAATCTAAAAGTAAATAAGAAAAAAATGTACTATATGAATTGAGATATTCCAAAGATAGCAGGAAATCTTCTTGGTATAGGGAAAGGAAATTGTTTTTCTCCAAATTTAACACATATATATATATATATATCACACAAATATATATATATATATATATATATATATATATTTATATATATATATATATATATATATATATATATATATATATATATATATATATATATATATATATATATATATATATATATATATATATATGACAACCCCACTACTGATGCAGTCGTGTTGCCAACCTCACCTTGGCCCAGATTATAAATAACGGCGCTTTGTCGTTGTGGGAGTTGGTCCCCCGGCGATGCTTCTGCGCTCGCCCACTCTCCCGGTGATGCTGTCAAAGCCTTCATGGCTAAAAGTCTTAGTTAGTGCCCGAAAAAAAAAAGTTGGGGGAGTTTATTTGTATGTTTATTTAAGGAGTTATTGTTTGCGATAAAAGTTAGTGAAGTGATTGTGATTTAAAGAGATTCGTTTTAAATAGTGTCTTAATAGTTAGTGGAGCGATTGCTTGCTATTGTGTGCTAATGATATAATAAAATGGATGATGAAGATAATGACGGTTTTGTCTCTTCTGGATCTCCGATTCTTACATATATATATTTTTTCAGAATCTCGGGAACGGTTGCAACGATTTTCCTGAAATTAAGCATGCCGGAAGTTTGAGGGAGAATATCGATGTAGCTAGGTTTTATTTAAAAAAAATCATTTTATCCCTGTGTTTGGGCATTAAATAAATACTAAAATTTACATCGAATATAAAACACTATTGCAGTAAAATGTCAAGTCAGCGTAGCTTATTCGGGGAGAGGGTGATCGAGAGAAATGAAAATACCTAGGACCAAGCCCCACTTACCCTATTATTTTTTGGAGTTTCTTCTATTTATTTAGAAAAAATTACCGAGCAAGTTTCGGTTAGGTACTGTTAAACAGTACCTATCCTTAACAATCTATCTTTAACAATTCACAGCCATCAGCAACAGAAGAAAACTTTGACAGTTAAAAAAGGTTTATATTTAATCCTGGCTGTACTATGAAATGCACAGCCAGGTCGAAGATAATCGACCAAAAAAATTAAATGTTGTTCCGATTTCGACGGCATTTTGCAATCAACACCGATGTAGTAAATGTATATTTTTTTATTTGTGTAAAAATTATTATTGTTTAATTAACAACAGCCAACACAATTAGCGTTATCATAGTATGATAAATGTTTTAGATATTTTTTTTTGTATAATGTTTAATCAATTTAAGGTCATTAGACCTGTCGTAATGTATGGGTCAGAATGTTGGGCAATAAAAGAAAAGGTTGAAAGAAATGTGCATGTGAATGAGATGAGAATGTTGATGTGTGGTGTGTCATGATAGAATACGCAATGAATATAATGGGAAGTCTGAAAGTTGCGCCCATTACAGAAAAGATGAGAAGTGAAAAGTGAAAGATGTGAAGAGACTAAGTTGGTATGGTCATGTAATGAGGGATGAAAATCACGTGACCAAAAGAGTTTTAAATGTGAATGTGAAAAAGGAAGGCCGAAAAAAAGATGGATGGATTGTGTGAAAAATCATATGCATGTTAGAGGTGTGGCACCAGAGTTGACGAATGATAGAGGAGAATGGAAAAAGAAGACATATTGTGCCGACCCCACTTAGAGTGGGATAAGGGTAGGAGAATGATGAATGTTTAATCAATTTATGAAAAGAGATATTTTTGAAAAAGAGATTTTATGAATTTAGTTTCAATCCTAGAGCTTGAAGGCCCTCAAAAGACTTGCTATATGGAACTAAAATGTAGCACGAATGGAACAACAAGCCTGTCAAAAATAGTCTCTGATTAAATTGGAGGAGGTAGTATTAATTATCATCTCTCTGCCCTTATCCTACTCTAAATGGGGTCGGTACAACATGTTATAAACCTGCTGTCACGTTTTTACGACCGGCAGCCTGCCTAACGTCAACTTATCTTAGTCGTATTTTACGATACCTCGATAAGAAAGAGGATGGTCAATTCTACTTAACCAGACACCACACGGTGGGTCAAGTTAACTTAGTCGCCTTTTATGACACCTCGGTAAAAAAATTAGGTTTATGTTCGTCTATTCAGACGGTAGGATTGGAATATAAACAAATGAATATGGATCCGAAAAATAGTCGACTTCGTGTCTAATAATATGCCTGAGCGGGAAATAGATGAAGCTGTGCTCAGAGTGCAGCTATTTGATTATAAAAACTTTATTTTTTGTTATTTATTTATTTTATTTATTTAATTAACGAGTAGCATACTAAAGAGATATATAGTCGTATCAAATAATGGACTTGGTGAGTATTGGAGCAGCAACTCGCATTGAAAAATAAACAGTAGTACCTATATAATACCTGACTGAGCCTAACTCTGAAATTTTTTAAAATATATAAAAAAAATTGGGCTTGTGGGGCTTGCTCCTAGGTATTATCACCTCTCCAGACCGCCCGTTCCCCTTATGAGCTACCATGACTTTATATTTGACCATGACAGCGAAAAATTGCTTTCGTATTAAACGTAATTTTTTTTTTAATTTAGTGCTCGAAAACAACTTGGCTAGATCTATTTTTCTCCCCAAAACCCCACGCTGAATTTCAGGAAAATAGTTGTAGCCGTTTCCGAGATTCAGAAAACATATACATAACACAAGATTAACTCATTTAAATATTAAAGATAAAAATCATTACAATGTGTCAGAGAAGCGATAAAGGCTTAATTAAGGAAACCAATTTTATAACAATCAGCGAACATTCAATAAATCCCGCTTAAGCGTTTTACAGTTGTTCAGAGAGAGAAAAACTAAAACGAGGCAATTACTTAAAGGAAATGTTAAGATAGGTACTCAGTTTGAAAACAATTAAGATAGTTCGTTCGACTAAATACGGATGCTACTTATAGAGGAGGTAGTTGCTGCTAAATTACTAAACGACTTTTGAAGCCGTTCAGATAGTTCATTGGAAGGAAAAATTAACGACTTTATCTTTTACAGTTCTTATTTAACTTAGAGTGAAACGAAATGTTACTAGCACTTTTTTATCTAATTTGAAAAAAGAGTATTTCGGTGACCTTGCTCGGTAATTTAAATGTATCTTCTTCTTCTTCTTTGTCAACCGATGGACGTCCACTGCTGGACATAGGTCTCTTCACACGGGATCTCCATACCACACGATCTTGTGCCGCTTGGACCCAGCGGCTCCCCATGACCTTTTTCAGGTCGTCAGTCCATCTCGTGGGGGGTCTACCGACACTGCGCTTTCCGGTGCGGGGTCGCTATTCCAACACCTTGAGACCCCAACGTCCATCGGTTCTACGCACTATGTGCCCCGCCCATCGCCACTTCAGCTTCGCGACACGCTGAGCTATGTCGGTAACTCTGGTTCTTCTACGGATCTTCTCATTTCTGATTTGATCACGTAGAGATACTCCGAGCATAGCTCGCTCCATCGCCCGCTGAGCGACTCTGAGCCTTCTTATGAGGCCCATAGTCAGCGACCACGTTTCAGATCCGTAGGTCATCACTGGCAACACGCATTGTTCGAAGATTTTGGTCTTCAAGCACTGAGGTATTTTGGACGAATTTAAATGTATAAAAAAATAGTATTAAAAAAAAGAAAAATGTTACCTGGATTCGATCCTGGTATTGGGAATTTGAGACAGCACGTTACCTAAATAAGCTATCAAGAATTTCAAATTGACAACGCGATTAACCTTGCCTTATCGTACTATTGTAGGAGTGAAGTTTTTAAATAAAACTTAGCCAAATAGGTTGCTCTACATGGTGAATTTTATGAAAATATAATATATATATGTTTATATTAACTCATTTAAATATTAAAGATATAGTTAGTGTTGGATAAACTTGTCAGACGTCACATTGTGGCTTACGTTTCATATTTTAAATTATCATAACGTCAGATTAATAAAGGCCTTAGTTACATGACGAATAATAGAAATAATATAATTGCTTATTTTAAATTATAAATGTTTATTCCTTTAAATAGCGATATTTACTTACTTAATTTGTAATAAACGTAATTAGATTTTGATTTTAATTAAATTTGAGAGGGAAATTTAATTTTTGGTGTGCTAAACATTATATCATTAATAGCAATAGTTTTATTTTTAAGTTAAAAATATTTTTAGAGTTTAGGGTCATTTTCTTTTACGGGCAATATGTGTAGCTTCTGATAAAAAAAACCGCATAGAAAAATATTAAGGCACTGTTAAATAACAAGCTGTCAGTAACCAATATTGTAAACTACAAGTTCCATTCTTGATGACCTATTATTTCAGGATATCGTAACATAACGCGCCGATCATTATTTCCCTATTAACTCACATCACACATATAATTAAACTATGCATATGGATCGCAGTTACTTATTCTCTTTTATTCCTTGAAATATGTAAAGCTAAAAGATTTATATGGAGAAACGTTTTAACATAGAAATGTGAGTTGTGTAAAAACAGAACCAAATCAGACACCCTACTACTCTAGAGTTTTGATTTTGTTATATATTAGTATCCCAATTAGACGCTAAATTTTGATTTGTTAATTTTTGCTTCAACGTTGTCATAAAAGGGCGAAATAAAATCGAGCCATTTAAAATGCGATCAAAATTCTATTATTTTCTAATAAAATAACATCGCAAACATTATTATGAAGAAAATAAACAACAATTTTCAATATGGCATTTTCACATGACTTAAACTAATATTTACATAAACACTGCACTTTTGCCTTATGATAATATCACAAAGATCGTCTCTATCGATAAAACTAAATTGTTCTACACAAACAAACGCACAATATTACAACGTTTAGTCATTGATCACTGCAGATATCGTCTCTGTCATCATCCTTTCCACCTGAAAGTATGAAAATAAATAAAATAACCAAAAGAAAAAAAAACAATAAAAGGAACAAATAAATCGTGCAACGATGTTTTTTTTCGCAAAAAATTTAAATATAGAAAATGGATCAACATGTGAGGTACATTAAGGTCAAGACTTGGTGGCACAGAAAGTTGAGTGCGTCATAAGACACGACCCGTCAAGCTCATGTTGTAGAACTTTGTGTAGATATAGTTGGTGGTAGAAAGACGTATAGTCGATGCGCTTTTACTTTGTCGTGCATTAAAGATCCAATTTATATGTTTACCTTAAAACGCAACAACTTAAAAGAAAATAAAAATTTATAAGCAAAAAAAAGGGAACACAATTTGAATAAAATTAAAGTCTATTTAATTCTGTAGCATAATTTTGTGTTTATGAAAATATCGAAAATGACATTTCGGAAATAATATAATATAATTTTAAATATAAAATTATATTATAATATTAAATATAATTTTTTTTTACCTCGATACTGCGTAGGACTTACCTAAATAGGGTTCACCCATAGTCCCTGGCAAGTAGGGGCAGCTGGTAACGTGATTGAAATTCTGCGATTGCATCTCCTCCTGATCCGTCTCTCGGTGGTAAAAGTAGTTAAAGTTAGATACGATGACAGGCACCGGCAGGGCAATGGTGAGCACACCGGCGATGGCGCAGAGGGACCCCACGATCTTTCCCCATACTCCGACAGGCCTAGTGAACGACAAATATTAGATATATGATAAATTTGTCAAACATAATTAGATCTCAAGAAATGTAAGCTCAATGAAAGTGATCATGCTATAATACATAAATGTAAAAAAATGTATTGGATGCACTAAAATAAGATAAACATCTATTCATTTATGTAAATGTTTATTACGACATTCGCAAGGATTGCAGTACAATTTCATACATCATCAGTCATACACGCCAGCAAATATAATCTTTTCATCGCAGAGCAATTGTTTAACGCCAGCAAAATGTCCAAAATAATCAAAACTGCAGTTTTAAACGTATTAACAGATAAATTCGCTTGCAAAAATAGGTTAAAGATTCTATTAATACATTTAACGCACCGAGTCTTGATATATTTTTGGACATGTTAGTAAGAACTATGAAACATAATAAAGATAGCTAAATAAGACTGAGATGGTAAAAAATGATACTTATAAGAATAAAAATGATGACATTTCAAACATGCAATATATAAGTCTAACATATAGAACATGTACCTACTTCCTGTATCGAAAATGGTGTGAAACAACACAGAGATATATTTTGGCAAAAAGTAAAGCAGTAAAATCTGAACACCAATTTTACGTAGTAGCATGTAACGTACAAAAACGTATAAGATTCTATAGACCCAAAAATATAGAAATAGAGAAGTAACAGGAGAATTCAACTCAAACAGAAGAAAAGCAAAATAATTCAAATACAGCTATAGCGAAGAACATATGTATAAGTGCAAGTTCATGATGTCACCATTTTCGATAAATACGCTATCCATAACAAGTAACAATCACAACATCGATACATCGGACTGATAGACACTGATATAATAGCGAAAGCATTACAGAGGAATACATTTAACAAAAGGAACATCAAGACATTCATGGCGTCACTTCAACTTGATATAACAATCAACTAAATTAACAGCATAAATTATTGTTAGTTTAGTTGTAATTTTATCAAAGTTGAAGTGTTTTTTGATAACGATTTGGAAGGGGCGTATGTCGTGGGAGACGACGGGGTTAATTGACAATGTTACTTTGTTGGAATTTTCGGCTGATTTGAATATTAAATTGTTGAATGTAAAATTGAGAGTTCAGAAAATACTAGACCGCAGACTGTAAAAATTGATTAAAAACGTTGGGAATGTGCTTTGGTCTTTACGAGACCATGTGAAAAGTGATTGGTTATGTTTTAGGCGAACCGTATATAAAACCAAACGAAAGCGTATGTTGTAAGTTACATGATGTAGCGAAAGAAATTAACAACCGTGTTAAGATGTCCATGTAAATTTGTGGGGTTAAATGAAATGACGAGTAGGCAAAGATGATTTTAGGGTGAAGTCGCTGTATCATACGTCATGTCGCCGTATCCTACGGTCGTCATTGTCACAACCGCCCACCAAAACGCATCAGGTATGGATTTGAAGAAGCTGTTCTCACTACCAGCTTCAGCGAAGTACACCGCAGATGAAAACAGCACCACACCTTTAAGCACATATAAACACGCATACAGTGGGATTTACAACGGTAGGGTCGAACAACAGTTGGGTGCTCAGCAAGTGCATAAGCTGATCCAACTTTACCTGACATCACCGTAGCCAACAGTGGTCATCGTAATGACGGCCCACCAGAAGGCATCCGGGATGGAGGAAAAGTTGGAATCAACACAATCTTTGTCTGCAAAGAACACAGCACTCGAGAACACGACCACCCCTGTAAAGACAAAATATTAACTGCTAGAAATCTCGAAGGGAATCCACACTGTCTTGTGAAGCTGCGTCTGGTTCGAGTCGCGTCAAACAGATTCTTGTTAAAGTGGGAGCTCCGGCTTTACTCTTCGTACGTATTTATTATATATTTAACAAAATTTATCTACGATTTGTGTGACCCTAAATAAGTTCCATATAAGCGTCCAGAAGTTTTAATTACAGATTTTGTTGTTTCAGACGAACAGAATCTTACGAAGGTACTATTCGTAAGGTTCTGTTTATAAATAATACTGTTTACTATGTAGTGAAACTTTTTAAGCGCATTGCACGCAAAGAAGGATGAGGTTGGCATAATTAAGATCAAGTACAGAACAATTATGTTGTGATGTCCAATCGAAAAGATCGTGTGCCTTACTAAGAGGATCTCTTAAAACTTATGTAACTAATTGAAATGTAAAATTGAGTAAGCAATTATCCGTTAAGGGAAATATAGTGAAATATAATTCTGCTTCGTAGCAGCGTAGGTCTAAGCTTCTTTCTCTTCATAAAGAGAAAGGAGCCCTTTGACCAGCAGCGGGATGATAATATGCCGTTACTTCACAATTTAACTAACATAAAAATAGAACTTATATATAATATGTGTTAAAAATACATTAAATTTAAATAGGTGGCAGCCCCGCAGCAGAAGACGCAGGACTGTGGACCAAACTAATAGGCGACCTCAAATCGGTTATATAAATATATATATATATATATATATATATATATATATATATATATATATATATATATATATATATATAATTATATTCATTGTTTCCATTTTTCCTTTCAATGTAATAGAAGAAATATATAATTAGTAACGCATCTACTTCTAACATAGATACGTGGGTACGTGAGTCCCATAGATTTAATCGGTATTTATTAGGTATACAAAAATATTAAATAGCATGGTGAAATACATTTGATGGCGTTTTAAAAAAAAAAATATAATTTTTTTGAATATAAAATCACTTTGGACGAAAGGAATTGCACTCATTGATATTTAGTCAATTTTTGACTTCTAAGTGATCACTAGTAAATTTTTATTAATTGCAATAGATAATCTATATATTTTATGATTTTTACCATAAATGTTTTTAGGTTTGCTTTGTACTTACCAATGAAGAGGAAAAATATTAAAAGACCAAGTTCTCGCATAGACGCTTTCAGAGTCCTTCCCAATATCTGCAGTCCCTTGGAGTGACGAGACAGTTTGAAGATGCGAAACACCCGCACGAGTCGTATCACACGAAGTATAGCAAGACTCATGGCTTGATTGGTGGATTTATCTTGCGGTGAAACTGGAGCTCTCGGAAGGTTCAGAGTATCTTCTTCTTCAGCGACAACAGTGGCCAACGTAATGAAGTACGGTATGATAGCAATTATGTCTATTATATTCATCACGTCTCTAAAGAAATTAAATTTATTTGGACAGGCTAGAAACCGAACTATTAACTCAAACGTGAACCAAATAATACAAAGCGTCTCTATCAAGAAGAATGGATCAGTTATATCGGGCACTTCGTCTTCTTCGATCTTGGTACCGTTGGTTGTGGTGTTGAAAACCTTGTAGTGTTTGAACTCCGGAAGTGTTTCAAGGCAGAAGATAACGATGGACAGCAAAATAACGAACACAGAGATGATAGCAACGACTCGGGCAGCCTGAGAGCTCTCGGGGTACTCGAACAGCAACCAGATTTTGCGTTGGCGTTCGTTGGCTGGCAGGGGTTTTTCTTCCTCCTTTATGAATCCTTCATCCTCTCTGAAATAATTAATGAGCTTATTTTAGATGAATGAAAGCGTATGAATCATAAATGCCTTCTTTTTATATTAATAATAATATATAAAACGTTAAAAATATCTTACATATAACAAACAAATCTTAATAACAAACAAATCTTTATTGCGATACCATTATTGTCGTGAATAGTGAATGGGGGGTTATCTAAGTTTATATTCACCGGAACTTGTTGGTAGCTTGTTCTCCCAGTTCGTAGAATTTGATTTCCTCCGAGAACACGTCCAGTGGTACGTTGACGGGGCGACGCAAACGGCCGCCGCTTTGGTAGTAATACAGAATGGCGTCAAACGATGGTCTGTTTCGGTCAAAGAAGTACTCGTTCCTACAATGGAGGGTGAATATCAATGAAAGGACCTTGAAGTGGGTATGGATATCAAAATTCACATGCTAAGCGAGTATGAATTTAAAATCTCGCTTACCTCAGAGGATCAAAGTATCTGATCCTCCTCGCCGGGTCTCCTAGCAGTGTTTCCGGGAATTGGTTGAGTGTCCGTAGTTGGGTTTCGAATTTGAGACCGCTTACCTGATAACAAACAAATTATATAAGTCAATAAAAGCTTTAACGTATTCTGTAAGTAATTTTCTTTAGTTAAGAAATTAATATTATCTTTAATATTTCAATGAGTTAATCTTATATACATATATATATTCGTTATCTCCGAAACGCCACCAACGATTTTCATGCAATTCGGCATGTAGGGGGTTTTAAGGGGAAAAATTATATCTAGCTAGGTTTTATTAAAAAAAATGTCTTTTTACCCTTGTTTTGGGGAAAATGCTAAAATTTATGTTTAATTCAAAAGACACTTTTCGCTGTCAAACGTAAACTCATAGTAGCTACTCGTATTTGGGAAACGGGAAATCTAGAGAGGTGAAAATACCTAGGTTCCAAGTTACTTTAATTTTTTGTTTTTCATTTTTGTGATTTTTTTTATATATTAAAAAATTATAAAAATTATTAAAGCCGAGCCTTGCTCGGTATTTTTTTTTCGGTATAACTTTTTCACTCAGGTACTAAATATAATTAAAAATATATCTTTACTTTTAAAAACATTTATACTAAATCAATCTGATAGTTTTTAGGTACTTTAAATTGTGTGTATTTTATATAAGTTAGAATTCTGTGATATAATCGAAATTGATTTTAGTAGATCAGTTGTAATCACTAATAAAATCAAAGTTTTATTTTTAAGTAATTACTGAAGTCCTGTATTTACTAACGATTACATTTTTTGTAGCATTGAGTATTCAGGTTCTTTCTTTCTGGTTTATTTCGAGTTTCTTTCTGATTATTTTTGGTAAGAGCAACCATATGTAGCTTCATTTATCATATTGACGATTCAAAAGTGCTTGAAAGAGCTTATTTGAATGAAGATTATTTTGATTTGATTTCAATTCGTTCGTTTTGAGCTATACATATATTCGTACTCAAGTGTAGTAGTTAATTAACCGACATGTTTTATCTATGATTTTATTATTTACATTGATCGTTACACACGATGCAAGTGGATTCTCATTCAAACAACATTATTGGGTAAACAATCCAATATACTAGTAATTGACCTAGATACATCGTACACCGGTGCCAATGGCAGATCAGTGGAGTGCTTCTACACAAGTTTTAAACACATGTCTCTCTATCAAATAGGATTCGATTTCGGAAAATAAATAATAAACAAGTCTATAATATTATAAATGTAAGTTTGTTTGTTTCTGTGATGTTAAAGATGAATGGATTGTGAGTTGGTGTAGGACGCTTTTTTATCATAAAATTCACGGAAATGAAGTCACGGGCAAAAGTTAGGTCGCAACTATACTAATATTAAAGTTTCCTTGTGCTTCTTTTTTTTGTCATAATTGTTAATACTTATTGTAATTATTATTGTAGGATTATGTTGTAAATAGGTGAACAATGAGGTGTAAGTAAGTAGCAGCCTGCTACTATCCCACTGCTGAGAATAAGCCTCTTCTCTCCGTTTTTTTTTTGGAGAGAAGGTTTGAAGCTAAGAGCTGCCACGCTGCTACAATGCGGATTGCTGTGTGTAACTAACTCCCCTTCGTCTTTATTATAAATATAATTTAAAGTATTCGAACACCGCTAGAGCGCTCGCACCCAAGCAGTGAAATGCATAAAAACGCGCCGAAGGCGCTAGCACTCTTAATATATATTGGCACATGATTCGTCTAAGTGGTTAGGACCCGTACTACGTTGTGATTTGTAATAACTCAAATTCTTTTAGAGCATCAGAGGCTGTGTGTCCATTAACCCAAAGGAGTCAAATAAAACCTTAAATAGAATAAAATAATGTGATAATAATCACATTATAGTTTTATAATAATATTTCAATATATCATATTCTTTAATATAGAACGAGACGTCAGACCCTACATTCGTAGTTTATATCACTTTGCTCAATAGGGAGGTTCATTATCAAGTATCATTTGTTATAATATAAACAGTTGTTTGTCATCAGGTTAGAGGCGTAAAGCAAGCAATTAATGTAATTTATTGAGTATAAGTGTACGATACACGAACAGGTTATATATTTATCTAATACAAGAACAGATTTTACTTGTACTCTACATGAACGGACTTTATATGTCCAACAGATATATATTCGTTACACGAACAGATTCTTGTATGCCCAATACATGAACAGGTTACTATAAAATTTGATAAAAAATATGCGAGACATTCAGATAGTTGAATGTCTCGCGAATGTCTTATGATATAGCCAACAGAAAGATCACTCACTCGATCTTAATACCTAGCCTTAAACAACTCCGTAGAGAAGTTTAATCAATGTGGTATCTCTCTCCCAGCTATTATATTCTTCCGACTTGGAAAAATATAAAAAGAGAGTGATAGTCAGTAGCTCCGCACCCGCTACCAACGGTGAGCTCCGTCCATAGGATATGAGCCCCCCCCCTTGGTGGGGTACCTGTTTATAGTGCGCCTGCGGCGTAATATTATGGGATAAACCCATTATTGTCAGGAGTCAACAAAACCACAGTTGACATATAGGCACGAGTGCCTTGGTGTGTATTGTAGGACCGAAGCCCAAATAATAAATAGCCGGAGCTATAAAATATGGCATTAGCCAAAGGCACAAGGCCTGGTAAACATTGATAATAAATTACCAATTCTTATATTCAGTAAGGCGCATGTCGCCTGCACACATCGTAACGGTGCGTTCTATGGTAAAAACCACATACAGTATAATACGTATAACACGTATAAAGTCCACAAAGTGGAAACCCATCGAAATGGCACAACATGTTGCAAAGCAACTTGATCAGTTATAATATATACACCATATAGGTGTGTGTCCACCGAAGTGGAAAGTGTGTGTCCACCGAAGTGGAATATGTTTATTGCAGAGCATTACATGAATGCCATCCACCCTTATTCACCCACTACCATATAATGGAGCCACGCATAGTGCACTCGCTTACGGTATGCGCCAAGCTCAACACGCCACCTTATACAACAAAAGGTAATTTATGTTTAACGCGGCAAGCCACGTAAGATGTAAGATAAGGGAAATGCAGGCCACACTGTCTAAAGCTAGTCCGCAGTCTTGTTAATAAAGACCCGACCAGCGGTTCTTATGCAATAATGCCATGCTTTAATGGTCATTCGTGGTATCATTAACTAAGCTAAAGGGACGTCCTAAAAAGGACGAAACACCACACCCATCCGCGACTATGAACAAAGTCCATAGCGATCCATCACTGCTGCGGCGTATCACTTCAGCAACATAAAGTTAACTTCCGCAACGCCCAGCAACACTCAGCTGTGGTACCATCACTATTGAGAGACTACGAACAACGTGTAGATGTCCGTTCGTCAAACAATAACATTTCAGCCACCACTGTACCGGCACTACTTCAAGCGGCCTATGCGTCCAAAGGTCGAGCAAGGCACACGGCAACGACCGAAATCACCACCGGCCCAACCAAACCCGTATCACAAAGGCACACACCCAAAGTAACTCTGGTTGCGTCAAACCAAAGCCGAATAAAGGCACGCCGCAGCAACCGAAGTCAACTACGGGCCTAGACCCAGCCCTAATAAGATGCAGCCTAGTGTAGCCTTTTGGGCCAGGCACACAGCAATGACCGAAATCACTGCCGGCCTAAACCTCAAGTCTCCCACCAGTACCCGCCAGAGCATGTTCGGTAGAGTGCCAACCACTACTCAGCAAAGTTGCCTTTACCAAGTATCATTCTGACACTTTAATCGTTCGAGGTGAGCAAAGCGATGTAACCATCGCTTACACTCTTAATGGTCAAGTCACAATCACAGCCTTTCCAAAGATCGGCACGATCTTGCATCTTGAACCATTATACGAGAGCGGGCCTAGATGTGTATTTATTATTAATTCTTAAAAATAGTCGAGTTAAAACTCAACTAATATCTTGTATCGCCCCAGTACACATCTACAATATCATTATAACATCATTTCATAAGCGACCTAACAGATCACTTCTGCGCTCTACGCTCCGCCCGCTCTCTCAATACTGTAGTACGGCGGATGACGTGACATTCCGTCAATTTGACAAAAATATGACTTTTCTGAATTTGATGTTTTATGAATAGAGCATCAATTAAAGATGCGAAAAAACGTTACTGCGTGACAAATAAACATTTATTTTTATATTTATAGACTTTTCTAAAATATTGAAATTTTCATAATTATTTATTTTTAAAACTCGAGTGTAGGGATGAGACTGTTACATGTGGTAACACATATCTCCAGAATTCTCTAGAGATATGCAGGTTTCCTCACGATGTTTGCCTTCATCGAAAAGCGTGTGATAAATTGCAATTATCGATTAGACACATAAGTTTTCATAGAAAACTTTGATTTGAGTGCCGTGCGACTCTTGCGAGGAATCACGGTTTCAACTTAATGACGGATAACAGCAAAATATTTTTATAATTACTTTTGTGTTATGGATCTCCGCAAAGTAACGCCTTATTCTAGAAATATTTATTATTACAATGACTTAAAAATACCATCACACAACGACAAAGTACTGACCAGGGATAATGTCGCATCGGCATTTTACAGTTCAAGGCCAAGGTTGGTACATGCAATGCACTTTCCTAAGGTCGGATGTCATTCAGTTTACAAGGCGGGCGGAATGGGCGGACTATCAAGTGGTTTATGTCGCCATAAAAGCCGCCCATGTGTGCCGTTCTATTAAATTATGGCATAAACAAAATGTATGATTTAGGATATCAGACGTAGCGACTTCATATTTTCAAGATTGCCTGGTGAGAGTTATCTTGCAACGTATGGCGTAAGAGGCGAAGTCATTGTAAGAGTGTGCAAATAAAAATATACTGATACTTGGTTAGCTGAAGAATAAAATAGTGAAATTAAAATCACTCGAAATTTTGAGAATGAGGTTAGTCAAAGAATGCAACTCGGGGACAAGAATGCAAACAGTTTTGGGAAGCTACGCGAGATCTTTTCGTCTAAGAAACGTCAGTGCCTGAAGACCAAAGTTTTCAAACAGTGCGTGTTGTCAGTGATGGCATTCGAAAGGTGGTCGCTGACTGTGGGCCTCAGAATTCTCAGTCATTCAGCGGACGATGGAAAGAAGATGATGAACTTTTTTGAAAAAAGTCCTCACTTTCTAGGTTGCTATGTTTAACCAATACTAACTCCTAGTGCGATGGGAATGCCACCTTAAGTATATCAAATAATTTTAAAGAAAGCTGGATTCAAAAATTGATCAAAATATTACGCAGGGTTTGACGCTTTGACCTCATAACTTTTTTATTGATTATAACAATTTTAATAATCTTTTTTCAATAAGCAGGTAGGTAGATCCTCAATGTAGATAGATGACTTCAAGAGGATTGCAACAGTTAGATCAAATCCATTGAATCCTTTAAGGGACTTACATCTAGCAATGGAACTCCATACCATATTATGAAATGAGTCTATCGCAGCGATACACTAAAAAATTAATTCCCTACTGTATATACTCCCCTTTATATATTCAGAAGATGCTCTATAGTACACAGAGTATTTAAGAGGAAGATTAAGGCATATTTTTTGTCAAGGTTTTGTGTTAATTTGTTGAAATATGATGTGATTTATTGAAAAGTCCAACACAGTAAAGCCTCTCTGGAGCGATTTTAATAATTTTTTTCACTGAGTGACATGGGCTATATATTTTATACCCGTGCGAAGCAGGGGCAGGCCGCTAGTTATTTTTATAAACTTATAAATGTTATTTACTTTAAGCATTTAATTCTTGATATTATGATAATTTGCACAATATAATTTTAATAAACATATTACAAGTTATCGGAAAATAAATATAACGCGCGCGAAAATGACATTACAATACATTCTAAGAATAATTTTATAATAATCTACAAAATATCGTTTGTTATTTACTGTAAAATCATCCGGGAATATAGTTCCAGTGAAACTTTAGCAAGCACTAGTTTTATTAGAGTCCATAACAATTCTTACCGCCATAATTTCGCCTTTGATCTAAGCACGTACGAATAACGTTAATCCTGATGGAAATAATGCGGTTTCAAATACATGTGTTTATTTGTCTTCTAGTCTGTAAATTCAAAGTACCGAACGATATTCAATGAATAATGATGACTGCATGATCCACTTAACACATTACGCTTAATTTGAGATAAGATATTATACTGTACGCAATTTTGTCTTTGAGGATTCGAGTGCCGATATAAAAAAAACCTATAACACCAACTTTACAACTACAAAAAATCCTTGTCGATCTCCTTAGGTACAAATAACAAAATAATTTGCTCAATTAACTTAAGTAATTTTTTCAAAATAATTTTTAGAAATACGTGTTATTTTGGGGAACTCCATTGTGGAAAAGTAATAATACAATTCTATTATAATAGGTACTCTAGTCCATATCCTACGCCGTGTGGTATCCGGCTGAATAGAATAGTACCACCCTCTTTTCTTACCGAGGTGTCGTAAAAGGCGACTAAGGTAAGTCGACCCGCCGTGTGGAATCCGGCTGAGTAGAATAGACCACCCTCATTTCTTTCCGAGGTGTCGTAAAAGGCGACTAAGGTAAGTTGACTCACCGTGTGGTATCCGGTTAAGCAGAATAGACCACCCTCTTTTTTATCGAGGTGTCGTAAAAGGCGACTAAGGTAAGTCGACCCGCCGTGTGGAATCCGGCTGAGTAGAATAGACCACCCTCATTTCTTTCCGAGGTGTCGTAAAAGGCGAATAAGGTAAGTTGACTCACCGTGTGGTATCCGGTTAAGCAGAATAGACCACCCTCTTTTTTTCGAGGTGTCGTAAAAGGCGACTAAGGTAAGTCGACCCGCCGTGTGGAATCCGGCTGAGTAGAATAGACCACCCTCATTTTTTTCCGAGGTGTCGTAAAAGGCGACTAAGGTAAGTTGACTCACCGTGTGGTATCCGGTTAAGCAGAATAGACCACCCTCTTTTTTATCGAGGTGTCGTAAAATACGACTAAGATAAGTTGACGTCAGGCAGGCGGCCGGTCGTAAATACGCCAAATCATGTGACAGCATGTTTATAACATGTTGTGCCGACCCCACTTAGAGTGGGATAATGGCAGGAGGATGATGACTCTAGTCCATATCCATCCCTTCATATTTATATCTCGTTTGATCACATGATTTTTCCTCTAACGATTTTCATAAAATTCAGTATGGGTTTCGGAGACGAAAAATAGATGTAGCTGAAAAAAATGTCGTTTTACCCCTGTTTTCAGGCATTGAAAAACTAAAATATAAATAGAATGTAAAAGTTAATTTTGCTGTCATTTGTAATGTTTTGGGCGGACTAATAAGTGAAAATATCCGGATCAGGTCCCAGACATCACCAGCACTTCCTTTTTTTTATTGCAATTTTTTATATCTTTAAAAAAACCGAGCAAGGGTCTTTTGTCACCCAGGTACTACATATTTACGTTTACAACTGAAATTATATATATTAGCTAATAATCGGAAAGGTGATTTATAACTTTAATTTTTATTGGTTTTACTTTTATTATTTTATGGAATGTTGTTAATAATTATATATTTAAGTTTTCTAAAGTATTATCACTGAAATTTACAAGATTCTACTAATACTATACTAATATTATATCTATTTATTCAATATTTATTTTTAAGAAATTATATCAATGTTAAGCTGTGGTAGCCTAGCGGTAACACCGTGAGACTCATTCGAGCAGGTCACGGATTCAAACCCGGGCAGACACCTATGATTCTGTTAAAACTTATGTGTCTAATTGATATTTTTCGGTGAAGGAAAACATCGTGAGGAAACCTGCATATCTCTAGAGAATTCTGGTGATATGTGCAACCTACCAATCCGCATTGGAGCAGCGTGGTAGGTCTTAGCTAACTAACAGTGGGATAGTAACACGCCGCTACTTACTTAATTTTTTTTTTATATCAATGTTACTACATCCTAAGCTACCATGTTCTTGTTTTGCCGTTTCATTGTTTATAAGTAACATAGCTCTTACCTAAGTAGTAAGACTAAATGTGTATTTTATATAAAATGTCTCAATACATTGTTGATGACAAAAATAAAATAAATAAAACTGATATTTTTCTAATTCTAAAACTGAACACGACGGCACGACCTACTTGACGTCACTTAGCAATGTACCATGAATGACAAGGCGTGGCTCGTTAGGTAAAGTGCAATGCATCTCAACCTTGACCTGTAACGCGATGCTCCAATATTTCCAGCTGTCTGACACAACTTGATTTCTGTGGTAACGTAAGTCTACTAATTATATATCTTTAATATTTAAATGAGTTAATCTTGTATCCTCACAAATATTATAAATGCGAAAGTCTGTCTGTCTGTTACGTTTTCACAGCCAATCCGCTGATCCAATATCGATGAAATTTGGCACAAACACTCCGGAGGAATTAAATAGGATGACATCCAAAACGCCATCTTTAATAAACCGATGGAACTTATTTTTATTCACGCTAAAATTATCAAATTATGCTCTTGATATAACGATAAATCCCTCTGATTTTTCCCGGATCGATCTGATTTTTGTGATGGAGATATATGCAGGGTTGGAGTGACAGAAGCTACTCTTAATTTCAAGGCTACAGTCCACGCGAACGAAGATGCGCGGGTAAAAGCTAGTGTATATATATATATATATATATTCGGAATCTCGGAAACGGCTCCAACGAATTTCCTGAAATTCAGCATGTAGGAGGTTTTGGGGGAGAAAAACCGTTCTAGCTATAATCGTTTTATCCCTGTTTTTGGGCATTAAAAAATACAAAAATTGACATTGAATATATAAAAAACAACAATTACCGAAGAATTTGTAAACAATTACCGAGCAAGGCACGTTCAACCAGGTACTTTATTAATTTTATGTCATTTGTTTTTATCAAATATAATAACTTGAATTTACAAAGAAATCGACCTTAAAGGACTACATTCCAGGCATTATCGTATAAAGCTTATGTGACGCAAAATAAGTCATTACTCCAGCCCAGTGACGCTGTAAAGTGTAAAACATATTCACCCAGAAAAAGTTGTGGTTGGCCTTTGTTGTTGTTTTGTTTAACATTATTTCGCAAACATTGCCATAATCTTGTTTGAACTGGAAATAATAAATTATATTTGTGGGGGCTTTAGTTGTTTAGTAACAAACGCCATAGCACAGTATGTAAATAATACGATTACAAAATATAATGTAACGGTAAATTAGAGTTCTATCTTTTCGACACCATAAACATTTCAATCATTTGTAATTTGTAAAGGTGCTTATTTAAAACTTTAAAATGCCGAAACTAGTACATTTTTAATACAGCTGTACTGAAATTATCTTGAATCTTGGACGTTTTATAGCATCACCATAATCAAGCGTGTGTAAGTCAAGTAACTTAAGCGTATTGCGGTACTGTAGCTTCATCCCATCTAAAGATAATTCGATCTAACATACAATTGCGCAAAAAAAATGCAATAGTGATCCCTTTTCATATATTTAGTTTGATGAAACCTGCATATCACTAGATAATTCTAGTGATATGTTTAACCTACCAATCCCCATAGAGCAACGTAGTAGGTCTTACCTCCAATCCTTCTCTCTAAAAAACGAAGATAGGAGGCATATGCCCAGCACTGGGAGTGAGTAACAGGCTATTACTTTTTACTTTATACTATTGTTATAAATGCAGAATTTATAACAATAGTGCAACCTTTGTTTATAAGTCTTTTACAGAGATACTTGATGCCTTAGAGCAGGGCTTCTTAAACTGTGGGTCGCGACTCCCAGGAGGGTCGCGAGACGAGAAAGGGGCGTCGCAAAGATCTGATACTTTTCAATCATTATTAATACAACTACATGGCTGCAGCTGTCCTTTAAAGAACTTTTCTAGCAAAGATTTATTGATATTTCTCCTCCTAAGTTCCTTCATTACCCCTTTTCATTAAATTCAATTAAATAGATTTTATTAAATTTATGATTGGTTAGCTTACAACCATTATAAATAAAATTTAAAAATTAGTATACACACTACGTACAAATATAAATACAAATAAAAATCATACAAAATACTATTGTAGTTTTATTATAACTATTTTTTGAAAAAAGTGGCAATGCAAAACTCTTATTTACATTATAAAAAAGTGCGATATTACGTTTAATATATAAATCATCTACGGTTAATATATAATATATTTCATTATATGGAGTAGGGGGTCGTAAAAAATTTCCTAAGCTTGAAGGGGGTCGCTATATAAAAAAGTTTAAGAAGCCCTGCCCTAGAGAGTACCCTAGGCAATTTCTTATTTATTTATTTTGCAGACCGAGGCGCAGGTGATATTTATTATCTTTCTTAGCGACAAATTTGAGTAACGTTGCCCAAAAGAATTCCATACATCGTCATACAAGAGATGATGAGCCACAGAACAAGTGCTATTAAATTTAAAACGCAATCATGAAACAAAAGATCAATTTGGTGGAAACTTCAAACGGTCGGTAAAATAAATAATAAATCTGAGCCACGTAGAACAAGGGCGAATGTTTGTGAGAAGAAATGAAATAGTGAGGAGTGTTGCGATAAGACATGATTTATTCGTATTCGAGTAAACACTATCGGGCGGCTGTCGATAGGCGCTAATAAACATTTCTGTGGTACCGTCAGCCTTTTATAGTGATGGCTCCAACAATACATTCTACTGATATTAATCGATTTTATAATTCATCTGCCGAATATAAATCCATGCTAGTATTATAAATGCGAGTTTTTACAACTTAACGCAGCAACTATCGACGAGGTCTTTAGTAAGAGGTAGTTAAAGGGCTGGTCATAAGCCGTGTGGTATCCGGCTGAATAGAATAGTACCGCCCTCTTTTCTTACCGAGGTGTCGTAAAAGGCGACTAAGGTAAGTTGACCCACCGTGTGGTATCCGGTTTAGTAGAATAGACCACCCTCTTTCTTACCGAGGTGTCGTAAAGTACGACTTAGATAAGTTGACGTCAGGCAGGCGGCCGGTCATAAAATACGTAAGCCAAATCATGTGGCAACATGTTTGTAACATGTTGTGCCCCCCACTTAGAGTGGGATATTGACAGGAGGATGATGAGTTAAAGGGCTGGTCATGTAGGCGTTTTGATATCGATAATAATTACCACGCATACGATCTAGTTTTAAGAATCTAGTATAATATAAAAGTTATCGCGAAAATGGCAAAGTTTAAAGCTTTCCTTGGTTGCGCAAGTAAACGGTGAAAGTTATTAAAAATCATGTACTACAAAATTGTTTCCCTCTAAATGTTTTAAAACAAAAGTCCGCGACAATATATGTCCAGCTTTTAATGTTAACCCATTTTAACCATTTTTATTTTTCCACGCGTGTGGAGCCGCTGGCGATTGCTAGTGTAATTATATTTCTCAAAGTCCATGATTTTTTTAGAAATTAAAATATATTATATTTAACTATGTCGTGTGGTATCTGGCTGAGTAGAATAAACCACCTTCATTTCTTATCGAGGTGTCGTAAAAGGCGACTAGGGTACTTCGATCCGCCGTGTGGTACGGCCGAATAGTACAGACTACCCTCATTTCTTACCTACGTGTCGTAAAATACGACTTAGGTAAGTTGACGTTAGGGAGGCGGCCGGTCGTAAAATACGTAGCCGGGTCAGGTGACAACATGTTTATATAATTTCAATACGTATTTTAGTTATGTTATTAGGAAAAATCAATAACTATAAATGAAAAAAAAACTGTTAAGTTTAGTAAACAAAGGCAACTGCCCAACACAAGGTAGCTAAATTAAGTTTTGCTAGTTATTTTTTTTATTATCGATTCTATTATAATGTTTCTTTCTATTGTATTAAAAAGCACCCAATATTTAAATAATAAAGAACGTAATCACATAACATTTATAGTGATGAAATTACTTTTATAAATCAATCTCTGCTTCTAAGAACTGTAATAAATCAAGTTTTAATGCGAACACATTTTAAAAAACTATTTATTAGCGCTGGATTGTGCTGATTCAATGATGAAAAGCAATAACATTTACTTGATTTATAGTTTACAATATTTATATAAACAGTAATAGTACTAACCTACCAATCCGCATTGGAGCTGCGTGGTTGGTCTTAGCTCCAATCCCTTCTCTCCAAAAGTGGAGAGAAGAGGCTAATGCCTAACAGTGGGTTAGTAACAGGCCGTTTCTTACTTACTACTTACTAATAGTACTAACGCAATAAAAACATAAGAGTTGTATTGTTTCAATATCATCTTCACGTTCTGATATCGTAACTTGTCGCAGTTGACTTCTGTTTTGACATTAAGCTATACCGTGTCACACTTTACATTACTGCCTCCCATGTAAATTCCTTCACTATGGGATGTTTCTAAAGTTCTATAGACATATCTATCTATCTATCTAAAAAGAGGCTGATACAGAAAGCCTACTATACTCTTGAAGATTATTTAGAAGATAAGAATGTGTGGATATAGCTCTCTTTGAACCTGTACAAGACAGTAACGACATAATGTAAATAGTATTAAGAATTTTATTTTTAAAAGAGTAACCGCCGAGTTTCTTGCTGGCTCTTCTCGGTAGGAACAGCTTTCCGAACCAGCAGTGGAGTTGACGATTCAAAAGCACTTGTTTACAAGTTTATTTGAATAAAGAATATTTTGAATTTGAATATCACTAGCCGTGAGTGTTCTTGTTATTTCCATTTTAAAGCAAAAAACACTTTTATTTCAGATCCATTGAAACAGCAAAAGTAGTTAGTTGTCAGCAATAATGCCGCTTTCTCACAAAGCGGCATTATTGCTGACAAAGAAAAGTATGCGTAAACAAATATAGTAAACATAAATACTTGGTTAAGATCCTTATGCGAACGGTTAATAAAATTGGAAGCGTTTAATGGAAAAATATCGATATTTTTACCAGTTAATCAATATTTATGTTCGTCACTCTATTGATGTTATCAGTCCCTATTTTGATATAAAATTTGGTTTAGATCTAAAACATATTGTGCTCTAAATGTCAATGCATAAGAATTGGTTAACTGATTAAATATTATTCCTCATTAAGATATGTTTTTTTTATATCATGACCAGTCTGCGCTTAAATTTCTCTCCATTTCTGGTCTCCAAGGACTTACCGAGAGAATTTTGTGTTAACTAGTTATTATAATTGAAATTTCGTAACTCAAAGTTAGCAATAGATTTAAACCTATTCAACTCACAAGAGATTATTTGAACACAGAACAAGGTTAGTAAAATAGTCAAACTCTCTCGTTAAAACAATCAATGACGACAATGAAAGTTTTACTGAAGATGATAATCAGTCCTTAAGTCCTTTTGGTCCATTCTTTTTCTAATATATTTAGATATGTTCTATAGATTGTTAATCCTTATTTATCCGGTATTTAGCACAGGAAACTCGTTAAAAAGATCGATTGTTGAATCTAGAACACTGAAAGTCCCTAAAATATAGTCCGAACAAAAAGTTTTATAATAGCTTAATGCATATTAATATTTACGTGTGTTTGTTTGTCTTTTCACGACACGATTGACGTGATTTTTGATACGATATTGACACGTCTAGAATAGCGTCTCTTAACCTTTTGTGCGTTGCCCCACCTTAGGCTTTCTGAAGCTAAGCTTTTCTAAATAAATAAAATCCTCATGCATCCTATATAACAGAACAGAACAGAGCGAAAAAGTTAAACTCATGTCCGAGTCTATTTTCGAATTGCCCCTCTTAACAATCAAAATGCCCCACTGTGGGGAGTGGGATGTTAGGAAAATACTGGTCTAGAGAGTGTCATTGGCCAGATTTCATCTAAGTACTAAGCGAGAAAGCGTAAGTGAAAGCGCGGCCAAAAAAGTTCGTCTTTGAAAAGTTTTTCCTTTGAATCATTTTTTCTTAAAAATCTACGATTTTGATTAAAGGAAAAGCTCACCGCATTTTATAAACTCTTAGTGCGATAATTTTTTTAAGTCTTTTATCCGCCTTTCAACCATAATTAACTTAGTGAGTGCGGCTTCTGAAATTTACTTCTCGTAATTTTAAAAAGCGTTAACAAGTAAGTTTTACGAAGTACCCTCGAGATGTTTATGTAAATTGCTTCTGACTCAATTATCGTGAGTGCTATTAAGTGCACTTGTACTTAAAATTCTCGCAAATTTTCTCTAAATTTTTTTTAATAAGACATTCCGTTTAAAACGCATGCTCGTAAAACGTGCGTCTATAATTAAATTTTGGAGTAGACGTATCGGGTAAAAAAAGTTTGTGTACATTGTGTGCATTATTAAACAATCATTCTTTGATTTTTTAATAATTAATACAGTGAATTAGTTATTATAATATAATAATATAAAAATTATCTAATTACATTCTTGAATAAATCATAGTCACTATTATACAATGCTTTATGTTCATATGATATGAATAAGTTTATGCGAACATTAATTTATCCATTCTTGTGTGCTATTTATAACATGCGTATGTTTACTTACTATGCTTATAGGTTTAGTGTTGTTAGAAATAAACATGGATAACTATGAACTAAGTAATGAGAATTTACGTGTACTCTTAGTGGAAAGTTAATGTTAAGGTTATTCGACTGTAATGTTGTATATATAACCTATGTAGCATAATTTTCGATACGTTCTCAGTAACGCCGTAGAAAATATAGCATTATATGTATACTTGTACCTATCTCGGTCCTATACATAATCTTGATAAGTTAGAAAGTTTGATTGGTGAAAAATTTTGAGCTGCCAATTGAGTAGCGAGTAACCCCGCGCCACTAGGATACAGAGTTAGTGCCTTTTACGAGAAAGTACGTTTACTAGCGTCACGAATGCACGTTCCCGGCGCATAAATTAAAATTTACAGCGCAAGCCCAGCGGTGTTCCGCGGACCGCCGTATTTCTTTCGGCGCGGCCGTTGCGCTGTGGTTGGCAATGGACCGCTCCAAAAATACATTTTATTGTGTGTTCACCAAGGGCGCGCGATGCGTACTGTACCCGATAGTCCGGCAACGGTTTTATGAAGAGATTTCATAATTAACTAGCGTGCGCCCGTGACCGTTCAAAGCGTTAATTATTGACTGCAGCAACATTGTTGTTGGCAACTATTAATGTCTTATTGCTCGCTGTTCAGCGCGAGTCGTAGCCTGTGGGGCTACGTTGCGCATGCGTTAGAAATTTCCCCTGAAATACGTGGTTTTCAACGAGGTCCGCCATTGCGAAAATTAGACGAGATTATAAAATTGTAGAAGGCTTTAATTTTCAAATTATTATTTTACAGGTTTTATGTTTTCATAACTTCCTTTATAAACCGGAAGTAACAAAAAAATTATTTTGTTGATCCGATCGCATGCACCGTGCACAATGCTGGAATTTGGAACAGATCATGATAGACTGGCGATGAACTCAAGTCGGTGGATAGCCAAAACAAAAACAAAATCGTTCGACTGCAGGCAAACGTTGGCTCTTTCATTTTAGTTGAACTTTTGGCAAGATAAAAATCATAGCAGGGAATTATCGTACCAAAGGAAGGACACGGATGGTGCGACATTAAAGCTCTCTTAACTCTAGTTTACAATGTATCTTATTATAGAAGAGTGTAGTTAATTTAAAGTATTTTAATGGAATACTTAATTTATATAAAGTTATATAAAACTCATATTAAATACATATTTTTGGGCGAGGGATGGGAAAGCTTTATAACGAATAGGTTAAAATAACTATTTAAAATATCAATTGGGTTTAGATTTGGAATTGAAAATATTTAAAATAATTCGATAATCATGATTATGCAGCATAGACTGCGTGACTTAATCTTTAATATTTAAAAAAGTTAATCTTGTATATATTTTATGAATCTCGGAAACGGCCCCAACGATTTTCCTAAAATTCAGTGTGTAAGGGTTTTAGGCGAGAAAAATCGATCTAACTAGGTTTTATTTAAAAAAAGTCATTTTATCCCCGTTTTGGGGCATTACAAAATGGTAAAATGTAGAATTGAAAGCAATGAATTTTTTTAGTTGTTAAAAGTAATGTTAGCTGATGGGTAACGGGCGGACCGGCATATCACCGGCGCCTTCTTTTTTATTTACCTATATTTTTTATATCATTTAAAAAATTACCGAGCTAGGCTTGGTGATCAGGTACTTGTCATTATGTGATAAAATTTATGAAGTCTAAACTGATAGATTATTGAATCACATACATTTTGGAGATGAAATAAAGCATATTTCAGGCTTTGTTTAGATAATTATCAAACAACCGCAAGATTTTAATACCCAAACTAATGTTTAAAACGATATTTTAATATAATATATTTATATAACATGATTGGCTCATAAAATAAATATCTATCTTCAAATAACAACGCGTTTAGTTATTATAAAGCATAAACACACTGAGATTCATAGTATTTGCGTCTATGAATAGACTTCATAGATTGTTTACTATTCAACTTTATTGGTTTATATCAAATAACAAGACTGAATGATTTGCTCTTAATTATATTAAAAATTGTAAAGGTGTTAGAATTGGAAATAGTTAACAATATTAAATTTTATGGTGGTGATGGGTGGGGTATATAATTCATGCCAATATCCATCTGATATTGGGATGTCTAGGTGTCGGAAAGGCGATCTCAAAGTGGAAAACGAATTGGTAGACAGACGCTATGTTTTTTTTTTATTGCAGAATAGGCGAGCGCTTGACTGCAATCATGCCTGATGGTAAGCGATGATGCAGTCTAAGATGGAGCACGCTTGCATAGAAGATGCCTATTCACTCTTGCTTCAAAGAGACCGATATCGAAAGAACTGGGAAATATTAATACCGGGAGAGAATTCCATTCCATGCTGTGCGCAATAAAAACGAAGACGCAAAGCGCTCCGTGCGCCTTCATGGGAGAACGATGATGTAAGGGTGGAAATTCTCCCGGTGTCTTGCAGTGAGATAAAAGAAAGGCGATGGAGAACAAGGATGGAGGAACAAGAGGAACAAGACAGAGGAACAACAACCCTGCGCCGGTATCAAAAAGGTTGTTGAATGCCGCTGGATTCAAGAGGCATAATATCGTACGTCGTGAAAGTTAGGAATATAGCGTTATATTGGAATTTGAAATTAGCAACTGATACGGCAATATGTTGAATCGAGTTTCCACGACATTGACCTTCGATCCCAGCAGAGAGGGCGACCCTTTTAATTTGGTCTTGTAGTAGGAATTACCAACGCTGCGTTGTCCTTTGCATAGACGCACTTCCTACAAATTACATCATCAACATCTGGTGCCATCTGCAGAATAAAGTTTGGAGGTCAGCAGGAGAAAATTTTTCCGATCGTGTGTCATTTTTTCATACTAAGTCCCGTCCACACTCTTATATTATCGAACCATTTAAGACGTTGCCTTTCAGGTGCCTCTTGACTCTCTTGCCGTGCATCTTTCCTTCTAGGATCAACTTGGGAAATTGATACCATGATCCTCTTTGCAGATGTCCGAAAAAGGCAACCTTTCTTTGCATGACGATTTTCATCAGCATCCACTTGCATTTAGCTCTCTCCAAGAC
Organism: Morpho achilles; assembly: GCA_947086495.1. Classification (NCBI taxonomy): domain Eukaryota; kingdom Metazoa; phylum Arthropoda; class Insecta; order Lepidoptera; family Nymphalidae; genus Morpho; species Morpho achilles. The sequence continues at coordinate 7,024,856 of CAMTZB010000022.1, read as the reverse complement.
CAGAGTGTTAGAGACGAAGTGGGTCCTGAGACCTTTAGCATTTTTCGAAAGCCCCACATCTTAAATGCATGCAAACGTCTACACCTTACGTAGATTGTTTTTACCCCGTGATCCATTCATTCAGATTAGCGATGGATCCGAGATGTAACAAAATTATGTAGTGAATTAGGATAAGGAAATAGACTGTAAGAATCAGATTAAGGCTTCCCTTTCCCTTTTTTCCTTATATTCCCTGCAGCGTAAAATGGAATTTCCATTCCCTACAGGTGGGGCGGCGGTGGACGTATCCACAAAGGACCACTTAAAACGAAAAAAAACTATATCGATATCACCAGTAGAATCGTCAATGTAACATGAGAATTCGTAACATTAATCGTCGAGTAAACAACAATAAGTTTAATTGCAATCCCTTTTGTATTTACGACGTATAAACATTTTTTTATCGTGCGCTGTTTTATTAAACATAAGGATTAATATGCCGACAGTACTGCAGTAAAACTGACCGCGAATGGTTCCTGGCTTAAATTTTATTATTCAGTGCGCATGTGACGTAGCCTGCCCAACCGCAAGCGTTTCCAATATTGATCATGTTTTTCTGTTCTGATCTATGCAATCTATGGCTGGAGATAGGTCTATCTTTATTGCTAAGGGGAGATAGGTCTATCTTAATTGCTAGGGCTAAGTTCTTATTCTAAATTAACCGAATTTTGCACTTATTAGAAAATTAAGAACGCACTAATAGGTTATCGCGGAGTCATCTCACCTACGTCAATTACAGGTAGTGACTGAGGTTTCTTAACTTTTTGTACCACCTGAGGGTTATAGAATCTGCAGCATGTTCTGACACCCTTTCTCTGGTCGGTTAAAGCTGATCACCTCCTAAATATTTAACGGTCGCGAATAGGTCATCTAGAGGCCAGGGCACTTCGAGCCCCTCGGGTTTCTGAATCACTGTTTTAACCTTGAGACCGTGACCCTGGAGGTCACTATTGAAAGTAAAATAAAGCAAAAATATGTCCCCTAGTTATACCCGACTTCGTTCGCATCGACTTTAGTTTTAAAATATCCTTAATTATGTACAGCGTTTTTTCTGTTTCTAATGGAAAGACTGAATTTTTTATATCCTATTTTTCGATTTAACTTTCAATAGTTGCAACTTTTATCAATGTTGGCCGAAAAAATGTAACACATACATTTAAGTACATTACTATCAGTCAGTGTAAGCAAATTTGGTGTTGAATAATTTAGTTAAGTCATTGAAATGGTGAAAAATTATTTCTGAAGTTTTCGTTTACCGTTAAGTGACAACGCTCCTTTGTAAATGCATATTTAATTAATCATAGCTGATAAACTTGTTTAAATCATAAACATCATTCTGCACATTACATTAGCCTCAAATTAAATTGAAATGTTTGTTTTATTACATTAAAAGCTTTTCTGAATATTGTTTATAGTTACGTTATGATACATCTCGTTGATATTATTGTGTTAATATCATCATCAACCTCCTGCCCTCATCCCACTCTAAGTGGGGTCGGCACAACATGTTACAAACATGCTGTCACATGATTTGGCTACGTTTTTACGACCGGCCGCCTGCCTGCCGTCAACTTACCTTAGTCGTATTTTACGACACCTCGGTAAGAAGAGGGTGGTCTATTTTACTCAACCGGATACCACACGGTGGGTCAATTGACCTTAGTCGCCTTTAACGACACCTCGGTAGGAAATGAGGTTGGTCTATTCTACTCTACCGGATACCACACGGCGTGGCGTCTTACCTTAGTCGCCTTTTACGACACCTCACAGAACAATCTGTTGTGTATTGAAACGGAAGGCAGTCCCATTCTGAGCGTTGACTCGATATGACTATTAGATGATCTTACATCGCGGTGCATTCAAGTAAATTTTTAATTCCTTTAGTTTTCAAATTTTATACACAACTATCCTCTACTCATTTTTCATTCGCTATATAACAATGTTCAATTTGTAAAACTACGATATAAATAATATAGATTGTTAATCTAGTTTCAAGGACGATAAAAAAATATAAACTCGTTGACGTATTTAGAAATAAATTGGAAGATATTGGACCCAGAAATATTCTGAATCCAGAAATAGTTGCGAGTAAGAATTTTTTTTTTTTAAATAATGGAGATTGCCGTATTGAAGTCAATGCCGAATAGCACGTCGACTTAGCCCGTAAAATAGATGCCATGTCGTATAGGTTTTCGTTGGTATTTGAATTGCGATTGAATTTAAAGTGATCTGACGTAAGACGTCTGTTAGAAAAGTTATTTGCCACGTGTGAGACATCTGTGTTTTAATGTTGATTGGGTCCATACCTAACCACATTGTGTTATACTCGTATGGTAATTCCAATATCGTAAATTTTTATGTCCAAATTTTAGGATTAGTATTTTAATATGAGTACCTGGGTGACCGAGACTTGCACGGTAATTTTTTAAAACAAATAAAAATAATACAATTACAAAAAATAAAAAGAAAGCGCATGACACGTAGGACTCCAAATCGGAACCTCGACTTATTTTGGTTCACCCGTTACCATTACGCTACCACAGCATTACGTTTGACAGGCAAAAACATCATTTGTTTTCTATCCCTATTTTAGCATTTTTTTTCAGTGTCCAAAAACGGGATAAAACGACATTTTTTTTTAATAAAACCTTGTTAGATCGTTTTTTCTCTCCCGAAACCCATGCTGAACTTAAATCCGTTTCCGAAATTGTGAACATATACACAAGATTAGCTCATTTAAAATATTAAAAATATATGAGTTGGCAAGATAGAAACATGTAATGTAATAATTATAGTTGCATAAGTAACTAGTCATATATAAATAATAACTAAAAATTATATAGACGAAGAAGAGTAAATAAAAAGGGCGTTAAAAGTATCGACAAATGTTTCTTCCATTCAATTTTAGGAAGGAAGAAGCTGTATATAAAAATAAACGAGTTAACGAAGTGGAAGAAACAAGGAGTCGGTTAAAATAAATACGAAATACAGCTAGTATTGATTCATTGCAGCATCATTGAACAATCCGTCGTTCTTATATCTAATATATGTTATATAACTTTTTTTCTCAGTTTCTATCATAGGTGCGTTTCGATAGAAACATCTCCAAAAGGAAGTCGTGCAAAAGTCTATTTTAATAAAACAATATTTAGTTTGAATTGTTTTTAACGTATAATAATATGTGAGAGAAGAGTTTAAATTTAGCAGTACTAGTAGTCTGCTTTAGACATTATTCGTTTATTTATTTTATAATATAATAAAAACTATTAATTTTAGCAGATTAAAAAATACTACACCTCAACCTAAACATTGCAGTGAAGACAGAAAATATTTGTCTCATTATTCTTAACCTAATGAAACTAGTCATAAATTTAAAATTAAAGTTAACTAAGAAGACGTGTGTCGTACTCTTTGAAGCGCAATAAAAAGTTTTATTCATTGATTGCTCTAGAAACTCTCTACCCACTATATACTTGCCTAGTCGGATCTTAAGAATCCAAAAATACGGACCGGCGTTGTGACAGACATCGGGAGCTATCTCGTACGTTTCGCGTTTAAGAGAATGTATAAAATTAATGTTTCACGTGTTTAAATCGAGATCAACTATCGCGTGGAAACACAACTATCTGTATGGAAGAATTTGGATGGCGTTTACCCGGCGTTCTATTTAGATAAAAGACAGCTGAGATGTTACATGTACATGCATAGCGTATTTTTTATTTATTGCGTAATAGGCGAGCTCTTGAATGCAATTATGGTAAGCGATGATGCAGCTTAATATTAGCTTTAAAGCACCGATATTAAATGAACTGGGACAGATAGCGTATTATAAATATAAACATGATATAACTATCAATAATCATTAAGAGAATTATATTTTGACCAATCACATTTGTTTCTTTTTGGCTCTTTGTGACAAGTAAATACCGTATATTAAGAACATTTTGTTCTGATTTAAAGATATATTTCGCGTATCAATTTTTATACAGAAAATATATTTAAATATTCATTTATTTTACGTTTACACTCAGAATAGAAAATTTACAGAGTGGTAACAGAATAATTATAGACTATATAGACCTATATTTCAGAAATACAATTAAATATAATTTCGACATCATCAACAAAACATTTTATCTGTAAAGTGTATTTTATGTTACAAAAAAGTGATTTTAAAAGAAAGAACATGACTAAGATTTGTAAGTGAAAATTGATAATTATCGAATGAAATTTGTATAGTGGCGTTATCAGCGTTTGAAAACATTCATACCTAGTATTCTCGTACTTTTCGTACTAAAATACGCACCCTATTTTGAAGTAAATAGCAGATCTAGTTAAGGTATATGTATAATATTGTTTAGAAATTTACAATTGTGCCTCATAACCCCTTACGCATTAGCCCTGTGAGGAAATGTTTTCAAACATATATTTCGTATTAAAATATAATGTTATAACGTGATGTGCGTATTCTCGCTTTAGAGTGGGCCTAGTATTTTGGCAATGACATATGTTATGTCGTCACGGGCTGAAATTCAACGTGAATGCGTCCACGGAGATCAGTGAAACATCCAAGTTCAACTATTTATAGCCCGGTATTTTAAGGCGTCTATAATAGGTGTTTAAATTCTACGGCTCTAAAATTTATGCGGAAACGTGTGTCCTTTACATGTTTATTAGGTATGTTATGGCCCTTACGTTTTATAACCTTGCTAATATCCATAAATTGCATGATGTGTTAATAAAATGTTTGTTGTAAATAAAGAATTGTACTGTTTCATATTAGAAGGCTTGCATTTAAGTTTGATTACTTCTTATTTAGTTGCTGTTTATAATCAGTATCTTCTTACAACCGAAGTAGAAGTATAAGTTATTGAATAGGTCTAATAAATAAATAAATAAATAATAATAAAAATAATATATGGTAATAAAATATAATAATAAATAAATAACCTGGCAACCGTCAAACAAGATGACACGTTGAATTTATATTTTATATTTTACCATATAATTTTAATTTGTTTTACAATGGGAATATTATATATTGTTTTTATATCCCAAATCAGAAAAAGTAAAGAAATATGGTAAAGTAATTTTGTAAATAAAATGAATTTAAGAAATGCCAGAACACTACTCGCACAAATTCCAACTGGTTGCAACTCGTCCGACTCCGTGTCACAGCCGTCTGGTGACGAATATAAGACCGCGCCATCGACTGCGGGATCGGAGTCCAGCGAAGCCAACTCGCCGGCCAGACGACCTAGACGCCGCCGAGTTGTACACCCGCCACAGGAGGGCTTGGGGCCGAAGAATCTTCTCAGTTCTGCACCGGCTCCCGCTACCGGTGGTGTAGTGCGTCGCATGAGATGGTCTCAAAAAATGAATGAGAGTGTCATGCGAGCGTACTATGGGGCAACAGATGGAGGAATTAACCTCACTGCGTATCGTTCAACAATGTTGTCTCTGTTTCAGGCGCTTGAACCAACAGTGACTGTGACCGCGCAACGATTATCGGATCAGGTTCGGGCTATCCAGCGCCGTCAGCTGCTGGATAAATCTGTGCTTGAACGACTGCGCTTGGATTTACGACAAGTTAACTCTGTAAGCAGCTCTGGTGTTGTCCCACAACCTGAATGTGCGAATACTAACGCACAGACTTGGACTACGAAAGATGGGCTGCATGATAGTTTTGACATGTCAGTAAGTAACCAGATTGATGAGCAGATGAGGAGTATATTGGAGGATGCGATTCTGGAGTTTAAATCCATGCCTTTTCATTTAAGACCAAATTTACCCCGTTTGCCTATGCATAGACGTAATATAGCGCTGGTAAGTACTCTAGATCAATTGTTAGAAAGTTATTTAAAAAATTCTGTAGATCTTTATGATACACATTCAATACTATACTGTGGAGCTGTGACGGCATGTAGAATAGCTCGTGTTAATTTTCCAAACAATACAGTGATTCAAAAAAGTGTCGTCCCGGCTTGGCAGTCTAGGATTGAAAAACGTATTGCATTTACTAGAGTTCTTATTGGCAAGCTAATCTGCTTTAAGGGGGGCAATTATCGTCCTAGAGTAATGAAATTTGTGCACCAGGCGTTCGCTGGCACTGGCATCAGAACCAGCGAATACATTGGCTCGGTGATTGATCGTATTGACTTCTTAAAGCAGAAAGTCTATGCATTGGCAAAACGTATTACGCGATACAAACAACGTATGGATCGATATCACCAGAATCGTATGTTCCATAATGACCAACGGAAAGTGTACAGGAACTGGGAGCAATCTGCTGTATGTATGGAAAATGTGGATTTGGCTAAGCCTGAAGATATTCATAGCTTTTGGCAAAGCATCTGGTCGAATCCCATCGTTCATACCGAGGGTCAGTGGATGAATGTTGTTGAAAGGGAATGTGGATCTATTGAGCCAATGGAACCAGTTAACATCAGTCAGAATGATGTGAGTACTGCAATTCGTACGGCAGCTAATTGGAAATCTCCAGGGCTGGACAGATTACATAACTTCTGGCTAAAATGGTTCCGTAGTTCACATTCCATTTTAGCAATACAATTTCAAAACGCCCTTGATACTGGATTGTTACCGACATTTTTAACAACTGGTATCACGTTCCTGTTACACAAATCCGGATGCACTACGGACCCCAAAAATTTTCGCCCTATAACTTGCTTACCTACTATCTATAAGCTTCTTACATCTATTCTAGCTTCAAAAATCAAACAGCATGTTAATAATAACAATATCTTGGCTCCAGCTCAGAATGGATGTAAGTTTGGTGCCCGTGGTGCAAAGGAACTTCTCCTCATTGACATGACCATTTGCCAACAGGCTCGGCGAAACAAAAAAAATCTTATGGCAGCCTGGATTGATTATAAAAAAGCCTTTGATTCGGTGCCACATACATGGTTAATGAGGATCATGGAGTTGTATAAAATTGATACAACTTTATGCACTTTTCTTTGTTCATGTATGTCGCAGTGGGTCACTGTTTTGCATCAGCCAGGACGTATAGATTTTTTTGGTTTAGCCGAGCCGATAAGGATAAAGCGAGGTATTTATCAGGGTGATAGTTTGAGTCCTTTATGGTTCTGCCTAGCCATGAATCCACTCAGCTCCTTACTGAAGGATTCAGGACTAGGTTTTCGACTTCGTAGAGGAGGTGAGCCCATATCTCACTTGTTTTACATGGATGACCTGAAGTTGTATGCATCGAAACAACCAGACCTGGTGAAGTTGCTGAAAGTCACTGAGACTTTTAGTAATGACATCGGTATGGAATTCGGTGTAGACAAGTGTGCTGTTATCCTTGTAGAACGTGGTAGATTGGTGAGTTCTGAACACCTTCAAGTGTCAGATACTCTATTCCTCAGGTCACTCTGTGAAGGCGAAACCTATAAATACCTTGGAATGCTAGAAGCGTTAAATGTGGATGAGAAGGCAATGAAGCAATCATTAAAAGAACGCTTCTTTGGTCGGCTGAAAAAAGTCTTTAGTAGTCTTTTATCAGGTGGCAACAAAGTGCGAGCTTTTAATGGTTGGGTTATGCCCCTGCTCATTTACACTTTTGGCATTCTAAGATGGACTCAAACTGAATTAGACACCCTTGATAGAAAAGTCCGTAAGTTGTTGACAATATATCGTATGCACCATCCTCGTTCATCTGTAATGAGATTGTACATCCCACGGAAGTGTGGTGGACGTGGCTTTCTCAATGTCAAGAACCTACACAATCGTGAGGTGTATAATCTCAGAGAATATTTTCTCAAGATGAGCGGTGAAATGCATAGAGATATTGTTGCAGCTGATAAAGGCCTTACCCCGCTTTCCTTAAGCAAAAAGAACTGGCGTGGGCCTGTACTGATAAGCACTCTTGATCGCATAGCTATATGGAAGAGTAAGGAATTGCATGGAAGATTCTACAAGGCCCTAACGGATCCTGAAGTCGACACCATCTCTTCGACTTACTGGCTACAGTTTGGTGACCTATTCGGGGAAACTGAAGGGTTTGTCTGTGCAATTAACGACGAAGTCATCAAGACGAATAACTACCGGAAACATATTATGAAGGATGGCACGCTTGACATCTGTAGAGCGTGTCACCGTCCTGGAGAATCACTCAGGCATATTGTTTCCGGTTGTTCTTCTCTCGCTAATGGTGAGTATTTGCACAGACATAACCAAGTAGCCAAAATCATCCATCAGCAACTTGCTCTTAAATATAGCCTTGTGAGTACCGAAGTGCCTTATTACAGATACAGTCCAACTCCAGTTCTTGAAAATGATCATGCTCTGCTCTACTGGGACCGATCTATCATCACTGACAGGTATATTGCCGCAAATAAACCTGATATAGTTTTGGTAGATCGGTCAGCGCGTCGGGCAATTATTGTTGATATCACTGTTCCACATGACGATAATCTCATAAAAGCTGAAAAAGAAAAATTAACTAAATATTTGGATCTAGCTCATGAGATTACCGCCATGTGGAATATTGACTCAACAATAATTGTTCCAATTGTTGTATCGGTAAACGGTCTACTAGCGAAGAGCCTCGACCAACATCTCAAGAGGCTCTCGCTTAGTTGTTGGATCAAGGGCAGGATACAGAAGGCGGTGTTGCTTGAGACGGCACGCATTGTGAGGAGGTTCCTCACTCTGTATTCCTAACCGCCGGGAGCTTGGGTCCTTTCTCCGCTCTCCGTGGATATCAATTTTTTTATATTTTTAAATGTTTTTTTTTCCTGTATGTTTTAGAAAATATTTAAAAATGTAAATTGATTTGTAAATAAATGTATGAGAGAATAAAAAATAATAATAATATAGTATATTGGCAGGGAAAGAGGCAGGAAGCAGTGAGGGCGGCGAGAAAATAATAAGTTATTAAAGGTGATAAGGAATTAAACTGTAATAATCTTCTTCCTTCTTCCAATCACCATTGTATTTGACCATTTTTTTAAAAGGTAGAATGGGTTAAGGTATTTAGTCCAGGTAAGGTATTTAGACCATTTTTTTAAAAGGTAGATTGGGTTAAGGTATTTAGTCCAGGGTTTCTTAAAAGATATAAAATACCGCGGATTTTTCTATAGGCTTAAAAATATGAATCATCTTACGGTATTTTTTAAAATAATTGTACAATTGCAACGATATATACATATATAATTTACAATATTTATTTAAAAAACTGGTAAAATTAGTAAATTATATTATTAAATCATTTTCTGTAACAAAATTATGGGAAATTTTAATTACAATCTGTATAATATTGAAAATGCTTAGGTTTAATAATTAGTTTAAAATTTGTAAATAAGTTACAATACATTTCGTGATCGAAAAGGATGGGACATTAAAAAGTTCAACAGTACTTTATGAAACCATCTGAGTTATAACAAAGTTAATATAATTATATAGCAATATTTCACTGTCAGGTTGAAGTAATAAAAAAGTAAAATTGGTTTTTGGACGAGTAATTGTATATACAAAACTCAAAACGATGTTGCTACATAAAGCTTACTATACTATTGAGGATTATTTGGGTGACAGCATATTTTAACTGCAGTCAGCTACGCATCCAGCTGCAACGATTTTCTTGTAACCATCAAATTGTAATAATTTTTTTAAAGATTAGCCGCCGAGTTTCTTGCTAATGATTCCTCTCAGTAGGAGCAAACTTCCGAATCAGTGGTAGCTTCTTTAAAACATTTGACGATTCAAAAGTACTGTAAACAGTCCACTTGAATAAAGAATATTTTGAATTTGAATTTATACGAAAATCTTTGACCCAGCGGTGAGATCGGGCGACTCTTTCTAGAGCGTTCGGGTCAATCTTTTAAACATTTTCAATTTTACATTATTAAACCACAGTCTTGTCTAAAGCTTAAAGGATTTTCAAATCCAGGCTTTTATCATCCAAATAATCTTCAATTTTATATGCTTTACGTATAAGCATATTTCTTATACTTAATTTAAGCCTTTCTGTAGACTGGTCTAGTATGGATTGCGGAATTTTGTGTTTCAGTTACGAGTTTGCTTAATAATGTAAATAATACAAGGTATAAGAGCCTGGTTCCACTTACGTCAGAACCGTCCTGTCTGTCTTTATGAAGTTCGAATTGACCCAGTTTTACGATATATTAATTTTGTGCGTGTATTGGGTCGCTACCAAAATTTTGTTCTGTCCTGGTGATTTATTTACTTACATACATACATTTGTTATTTTCACCTAAATCCACATATCGCGATTGTCTAATGGTTGGAATGTTGTGATGTTTGATAGCGGATCGCATATTTACCCCTCGCTCAACTTTGGGTTTATTTTTCTATATCTATACTCATCATTTACTTGCTGTCACCCCACTCCAAGTGGGGTCACAGCATGTTTTAACTATGTTGTTATGTGATTTGCCTAGGTATTTTACGACCGGCCGCCTGCCTGTCGTCAACTTACCTTAGTCGCCTTTTACAAATCCTCGGTAATAAATAACGATGGTCTATTTTACTCGGCCGGTTATCACACGGCGGATATTTATACTAAATTAAGAATTCGTAAGTACGTACTATATAACTAAATTTATTTATTAACTAAATTAAATATATTTATTAACATTTAATATATTTTAAAATTAATATATTTATTAACTAAATTCTAGTTCCTTTGATATTGAGGTGAGAGACTATATTTACTAAGGTTTATCATTGAATAGGGGTAGCTACATTTTCTATTATCTAAGAAATTCCTTCATAGGATCATTTCTATAGAAAGCTCTTCACGAGATCTCCACGTCTGTTTGTTACACTTTCACGGCCAATCCGCTGGAGTAACATTGATGAAATTCAGTTCAGGTGTAGCCTATATACCGGGCTAAAGGCTAAAATTAGGATTTAAACAATTAAAATTTTCCTTCTCGAAGGGCACTATAAGGTATTTTATTAGTGAAGTTAAATGGCCGGTATAGCGTTTACAAAAAAAACATCATCTTAATATATAAAAATGAATGTCTGTGTAGACTCCGAAACGGCTGGGCAGATTTTAACGAAATTTTCAGACAATCTTTGAAAAGACCCAGCGGATGAACCCCTAAAGTTTAGTGGCAATCGGAACATTTTTCTAAATTGTTGAGTTCTGTTTCGAGGGCAATTTGAATCCAGACTGATGCACAACAACGCACGAACGCGCATTTTATATCAGATTACATCAAAATTACTTTACCAAAAAAATTTATACTGTGGATGTTCACAAAATAACGCCTACTTCTATTAATTATTAAATAACTAAACAAACACATGTACATAAACATTCCTTTTTTTTAAATTGGTAGGATATTATATAGCGAACATTAGATAAGACTATAAAGATTTTCTCCGTAATTATTACTTATGAAGTCATTAAAAGTTGAGAGCGACCTTTGAAGAAATCTATGCAAGACTTTGTAGGAATAATCCTTGTATATAAAGCGCAGTGCTTCTTTCTTAAGCTGACCTTTAAGATTAATTAACATCACAAAGTTTTCTCTTGCAATTTTACCTCCGAGGACGATGCAAAATGTAGCTTAATTATGACATAAACTTTGTGATATTACTTTTGCGCAGTTAAAGTGTAAGAAGATTCTGTTTACATTTGCTAATATATAATTGAGGTATTTTTATACTATTAATAGGTCCAAAGTTTGTCAACCTAACTTTAACGCTTCACGGATAAGCCGCTGAAGCAATATTGATGAAATTCAGAACATATTAAAGTGTTGATTAATTAATTGAAAAAAAATCTGTTTTTCCTTAAGGAAAATGAAAAAATCTATCATTATTTTTTTATATTTGATTATATAAATAAGGAGTATTTTACTGCTTAAATTAAAGAAATTGAGAGTATATTTTTGTGATAATAGTTCTAAGAATCTGAAAAGGTTATATGTTATGATAACAAATATATGGACTGTGAACCCCAGACCTTCATCATTTTATAAACGCAATAGTTTCTCAGTGCATGCTCCCTAATATGAATGTTATAATGTTAACCATACGTTCGAAGTGTAAATAAAAACTGAGTAGTAAAGAGTGACGGCGAACACCATGGCATCGGTTTGCTTACAGGAATAGGTGGGCGGCAAATCATAAAGGAATAGTGTTATTACAATATTAAATTAACAGTACTTGAAGATAGCGAATAAAATTATGTTAGCTGATGTTAACATGAACTCTCAGTACATATAAAAAAGTAAGTAACGGCCTGTTAATATCCCACTGCTTGGCATCTTCTCTCCGTTTTTTTTTTTTTTTGGAGAGAAGGATTGGAGCTAAGACCTACCACACTGCTCCAATGCGGATTGGTAGGTTACACATATCCCCAGAATTCTCTAGAGATATGCAGGTTTCCTCACGATTTTTTCCTTTACCGAAAAGCGTGCGATAAATTGCAATTATCAATTAGACACATAAGTTTTACTAGAAAACTCATTGGTGCCTGTCCGGGGTTTGAACCCTAGACCTTCTCGAAAGAGGCGCACGGTGATACCGCCAGTACATACCTAAATCGCAGTTTAAATAAGATTTGAGCAGTAAATAACGACCTAACTCTATGTAAATATCACAAGATAACAACGAAGACATTGTCGAAACATTATTGCTCCTTTTCCTAATCGGCGATTACAAACGATTAAAGACGAGCAAGATCGTGTAGCGGGCTGTACCCGATCATCCTTTATAATCGCCTACAACCTGGGAATTGTCAGTTTTTAGGGCACGCATCAAAAGGAATCGTTGAGTGATATATGATCGTAATACGGATGATTGTATGGTTGCACGTTGCACGATGATCGTTCCGATTGTAGACGATCATCGCTAATAGTGATATGCAGGCACAACAACATTCGAAACACCAATACAAACACGACCGATATACTGTAAGCAGAGACATGTTTCAATATACTGTAAGCAAATATATGTATGTGTTTAGAGCTCACACAGTAAGATTGATTGGCAGTTTCGAACTAAGTTACAGAAAAGGGGAATGGCGTTTACCGAATATCATGTAAAATAATCATGTTATAACATTTTCGGGGGATCTTTTGTAAATACTGGTCAAACGCAGTGCAAGACTCTATATTGTGGAACTTAATACAATAACTTTTAATATTCTTAGACAACGACAAACGTAAAGGTCTTAAAAGCCAGTTCCGAACCATTTGTTTGTAAGGCGTTTGGTTTATCGCCATTATACACATTTATACTGATAAACATTTATCAAAATTCATACATTTTATACAAAGTATTTAAAGTATGTTTTATTTTTTTTTTAAATAAAAACATTTTTTCGCACCTTATTTATATGAAACAAGCTGTGCCAGTAGCTTGTCATATAAATCAGTGTGTCACAATTTTTTTCCTGAATTAAAATTTTTAATATAAAAGGTTTTTTTCATGAGTTAATTATAAGAGATTTTTGAATAATTTTCTCCGTTTACTTAGTGCATGTAAGGAAAGCTTCAAATTTTTACGTTTTTTTAATATTTTTTTATTGCTGCCCCTCTCATATTCATCTTAGCGTGATGATATATACTTTATAGCCCTCCTCGATTAATGGACTTACCTTTAAAGAATTTTTAATATCGGTCCAATAGTTCCTGAGATTAGTGCATTCAAACAATAGGACAAACAAACTCTTCAGCTTATTATATAAGTTTAAATATAATAATCTTGCAATAAGTTTAAAATGATTAATAATTTGCTCCTTACATCGAAGTATATGCAAATCGAACGAAAGTGATATCACTTCTTAACCGTTAATAATAAGAACCCTTATAGTTCATCAAAGCGACCTCTTGAATGAGACCGGTTACTCTCTTGTCTTCAAGAGCATTCAAAACTATCTATCTAAAACTTGCTTTCAAACTTGATAACATTTCGTACTAATCTTCGGAGCTATATAATAGTTGAACCAGTAACTTGTGCCATTGTCTGTCACTGAGATAATAACTTAAATGGCTTCTTAGTTAAGTCAACTGGTATAAATGGTCTTAGTCTTCTGGTGAAACTAGCAATTAGGGTCTTTGTCTCTTTTTCATAAGGCGAAAACTTTTACTGTTGGATTTATAGTTCTTTAAAGGGTTTTCACGCCACTTCAACACCTTGAGATCGTAATTTCCATCAGCTTTTCGTATTAGTTACCTTGCCTAGAGTTTGTCTAACAAAACATTTGGCTCTTATATTTAGACTATCAGTGTGTCACAAAGTCTTTTCCGCGTAAATCCCAACTCTGCGGGAATTATAGGATAAAAAGAAGACGACATGTTGCTCCGCAACGTTCTTCTTTCATTGAACGTCTTATTAAAATCGGTATAGCCATTCCTAAAAATACAGTAATGACCCAAACGCTCATGTAGAATTGCGTTATCTTTTAGTAAAAACCGTAGAAAACTCCGCACAGAAGATTTGGTAAAATCAATTACGTATACACAGACAGCTTTTACGGGATTTATTTTATATATTGTATGTAAAGATAAAAAAGTTAGGATAGGAATTTTAATATAGCTTCTGCCTGCGAATTTGTCTGCATGGAGTTCAATATCGAAATAAATAATAGGCGACGTCACTCTTAAACTGTCTCCGTACCAAAGATCACATCGATCCGTCACACATAAAAAGGGGATAAATAAAAAAAAAAACACTTTCGCGATTAAAATAAACGTATGAATAAAACATGAGTGAAAATCCTAGTTAGAAAAATGTTCCCAACGTTTCGAAATATCGACTTTCAAAAGTAAATTGATGTATGCCCTTAGTTTGAACATGCTCTTTCATTACGGCAATACCAAACGCGTTGAGGTATAAGGCAATTAAATGGAAGAAAGGCAGTTAACTGGATGTGTAGCAATTTGTTGGCAATTACGTTCTCTCACGTCCTACTGTCTGTACAGAACCAATATATCACTTACTAATAGATGTTTTCACTGCAACTTCGCAATTTACCGACATTTATATTGTTGTCGTTGTACTAGCAATTAACTTGTATAGTTGTTACCTAAAAAGTTAATTACAATTACAAAAAAAACTACAAAATTGTGTATTGGAAATCTTGTTTATTAAGGACTAGCAATTGCCAGCGACTCCGCCCGAGTGGAAAAATAAGAACCGTTATATAGTCTTTTGATAATCATAAAAATGCTTAAGGTAGGTCAACCTCAAAAGCCAGACATATGCTGTCGCGGACTTTATTTAGAACTTTTAGAGGGGAACAATTTTGTAATGCATGATTTTTGAATAACTATTTACTGAGTGCATGCAGGGAAAGCTTTAAATTCTGTCCGTTCTCATACTATTTTTTATTGGTGCACCTCTCCATCTTAGCTTGATGTTATATAACCTATAGCCTTCCTCAATGAATGGACTATCTTACATTGAAAGAATTTTCCAATCGGCCCAGTAGTTCCTGAGATTAGCGCGTTAAATCAATCAATCTATAAATCAATCAAACAAACAAACAAACAAACAAACAAACAAACTCTTCAGCTTTATATATTATTATAGAGGTATAGATTAAACAATATTTATTTCATGAGTTTCCTTTGCTGTTTTAAACTATTGTTTGTTTTTAATTTGAGTAATGAGAAAGTGATAATCTGTAAAAATCAACGTAATCATTTTATTTTTACACATATAATTCTATCTACTAATAATTTTATTTTTTGGTTAAACTCTTACATGTAATATTTTATTATATTAGTATTCGCTACGATTATATATGTAGTAAAGTTGCGTAATAGTTTTTCTATCTGTGGGCAAAGGCCTCTCTCGTTTAAAGATGAATTTGTGATGGAATATTCTTAATTTCCGTGGTTCCTACTCGTAAAATCTGGGGCTAAGACTTCTCAAATATGGTCCACCGCAGCTCAAAGAACTGAAAATATTAATATTATATTTTGGTAAAATTCAATTACAACCAAAATTTGAAACTGTTAGTCTGTACCATTATTATACTGCAAAACAGCGGGGCTGTATAGCGTGACCGCACTGCGACTAAATTTATTTATTATGGGCCGTGTTACAAATCGCTACATTCATACTGTGAATTGATATTTCCTTCTGTTTTAATTCATGAAAATTTTAAACGTCCTTACCTCGAGTTGTTTCACTGTATAAATATTATTTATAGGCTACGTAATCTATTACGTTTAACATTAAAACATGAAGAAAAAAGCTTTATAATAGCTTTATTATATATCTGTATTAGTAAGGGCAAGGTAAGGTATATTATAAAAAAGTGCAGTTTCACTCAGCTGGCAATGATGCAAGCTATACTTGGGGTCCCTCTACGACCCATAGAAGAAAGAACGAGCGATATAGCTTAGCTTGTTAAATCAGAAATGAAGAAATCCGTATAAGAAGCTTTTATCGCTAAAAAGCTCAGCGTGGCAAATCAGAAATGAGGAGTTCTACCACAGCGTGTCAAATTAGAAATGAGGAGATCCGTAGAATAATTACCGATATAGTTTAACTTGTCAAATCAGAAATGAGGAGATCCTTGGAAGAATTAGAGATATAACTCAGCTTGTCAAACTTCTGATCCGCAGAAGAATTAGCGATATACATAGCTCAGCGTGTTAAATCAGAAATGACGAGATCCATAGAATAATTACCGATATAGCTTAGCGTGTAAAATCAGAAATGAGGAGTTCTAACTCAGCGTCTCATATTAGAATTGAGGAGATCTATAGAATAATTAATTACCGCTATAGAACAGCGTGTCAAATTAGAAATGAGGAGATCCTTGGAAGAATTAGGGATATGACTCAGATTCTCAAATTAGAAATAAAGAGATCCACAGAAGAATTAGCGATATAGCTCAGCGTGTCAAAACAGAAATGGCGAGATCCATAGAATAATTACCGATATAGCTTAGCGTGTCAAATCAGAAATAAAGAGTTCTAGCTCAGCGTGTCAAATGAGGAGATCCATAAAATAATTACCGATATAACTTTACGTGTTAACTCAGAAATGGGAGATCCTTGGAATAATTAGGGATATAACTCAACGTGTCGAATTAGAAATGAGGAGATCCATTAAAGAGTAACGCATAACTCAAGGTCTCGAATCGAAAATGAGAAGATTCGTAGGAAAATTTGTAATGTAGCTCAGCGTGTCTCAAAATTAAGCGGTAATGCTCGAGGGACATACGATTCGTCCATTTTTCAGATATGGTCGTTTCGTTCTACAACTCAATTAATGTGTTATTTAAACAAAAATTTATTATTTCAATAAGACGTTTTAATTTTTATTCCCACCGAGTAAAACTAAGAAGAATCGGAATATTTATAAATGAATATTGGTGTTTACTTCTTGAAGTTACTGCCTTGTTAAACATTTCATTCATGGTTTCATGCTATCAAAAACCATTCTAAAAGATCTGAATGAAAGATAAATCATTCTTACAATCATTAACATCGTAGTAAGACTTGTAGATAGTTTAGTTTTAATACATTATTCAAACTCGTGTAAAGGTAAATTTAAGATTTTATGTCCAATTTTACTATGGAATGTACACACAATCCCGCGAGCGAGTTTTTGTAACTTGTGTGGGCGTGATATAGGCGTCACGAGATTATCCCTGTAATTCTAGTAAGTGTATTTTGTTTACCACGTAACATCTTTTACAGTTGGATCTAAAGATCTTCTAAGTTACTTAAAACTAGCGGGTAAGGGATGTTAAAATACCTGAGCTTGGATTTATACTTTTTACTCGAAACGATTATACTTGAAAGTACTGATTGATCACATTCTGACATTCGGAATGTCTATAGACAAGTAAAGCGAGTTAGAACCATAACAATAACAATCAAAAAAAGAGTTTTTGGAGTTTAGTTTTTAGACTTATGAGTTTTTAAATTTTTAATTTTAAGAATTATATATGAAATATTTTAATTAATGACGTGTTTAAGCTATTTAATGTATTAGACAGAATAATAATAATATATAGATAGGCAGAGATGGGAGCGAAAATATCGCAGCAGAAGACGAACTTAAGAACTTGTGATCCCCCTTATTCCACAGATACAAGATCAAGGAGTACACGATGATAACATAAGACCATTGAAAGATCCAAATCCCTATTCAAATTCCAATAATTTTTTATTCAACTAAACTTATAAATATGTGCTTTTGAATCATCAACAAAAATTGATTTCACAGTGGAACTTTAAAGAGTTGGAAGAAACAAAAGATTAAAGGGGCTTTTTCATAAATTACCAATAAACTGTCAGTTAGCTTATTCAGAGCATATCTGACGCATATCTCGGAATTTTCGTTTTACAGGTTTCTGATAGGCTTATTCAGCACTTAAATTCCCTAATAAGTTACGAAGTAGATCATGAGGCTGTTATTTTGTTTATCTGCTGGATAGCAAATCCCTGTTTCAAAATGACCGCGATTTTATTTTTTAAAATTTTTCACTATTTAGTGACTTTTTAGATAGATTTATCTGCTACTTAGTACATTTGTCGGTTAACTCTCTGACGCTTTATCAGTAATTTGTGAAACAGGCCATAAGTATGTTATTGTTCGCATTTATTTGTTGATTCCGTCATCCATTTCCTCTCTAAATCTCGATTCGCCCAAGGCAATCGATACTTCCTTCTCATTAAACGATTATTATTAGTATGTTATAAGTAAACTTGCACAACAATTAAACAATAACGCGAAATGGAAAGGTACTCTTACAAATTCGTGGTAATTCAATGTATTGCTGCATGCAGTTCGTTTATAATAGTTGTTTTAACGATCTAGCGGAACGTGTAATAAACGGGAATGACACGTTACACATCTATTCAAGGGTAATTCATTCAGTAATTAATAGTATTCAGGGCAAATGACTTCAGCAGTAGCAATTATAGAAAAGGTAGAACTTCAACTTGAAACGTTCCGTTTAAATGACTGGTTACCGAACTATTTTCTGTACCAGTAGCTATTATTACGTTAAAAGTAGTCTACAACTTGACATATGCTATGTATACAAAATGAATGGTTACTGAACTAGTGTGTTTCCGACGTGTGGTATCTAGCTGTAAGGAATATATCACCCTCATTTCTTACCGAGGTTTCTTTTCAGGAAAACTGATTATGGATCATCACCGCCTTATGGGGACGAGCGGTGGGTATGTTGGACTCGCACTAACTAAAAACCTGCAAGTACTCCAGTCTTCACCACGCGCTACACATTTCCCCCATCCCCGCCAGCAGCAACTCTGAACACCAGAGTGCGCCACCTCTGGGTCGGGGCCTCTCTAAAAGCGGCCCCTCCCTCCGCTAAATTTCCGAGGTGTCGTATAGACGATTAAGGTAAATCGACTCATCGTGTGGTTTCCGGTTGACTAAAAAAGACCACACTCATTTCTTACCGAGGTGTCGTAAAAGGCGACTAAGCTAAGTTAACGCGCCGTGTTAGTATCCGGCTGAGTAGAACAGATCATAATCATTTCTTACCGAGGTGATGTAAAAGGCGAATAATGTAAGTTGACGTCAGGCAGACCAGTCGTAAAATAACTAGCCAAAACATGTAACATGTTTAAAACATGTTGTGCCCACCAAAATTAAAGTGCGCTAAGGGCAGGAGAATCATGTAGGATAGTGAAATAGTGTTTATAATGTCTAATGAAAAGCGATGACCTAAGATATGTCAGAAAAAAAAATCTAAATTTTGATTAGCAAGCTACATATGTATATGTATTTTAATTTACACTATCCTGAGTAGTTATGTATAAAAAACGGGGGCACAGCTTTGTTTAAAGATCTCATTAAGAAGACACCCGGATAGACTTAAAACTAATCGAGCTAACCCGGTAGAATGGGACGTGAGTATAAATTTCTATACAGAAACCAGGCTGTATGATGCATGCATGATGTTTTCCTTCACAAGCGTAATGTTTTAGGGTGATAAGAGATATGTGAACAGAGACATAAAGGAGTACGAGATCTTATATTCACATAAGTTTTACGACCACAGTCATTGACGGTCATTCGGTCATCACGGTTTTTTTATAAAAGTTACTAGCAATTTGGTTTACAAATTACTAGCAAAATTGTTAACACCTCCAGCTAAGCTAAAATACTTATGTTAAGAGTGGGTTCATGTTGGTAGTACAATGGCCTGGATGCGAACCTACGACCTCTCGATCGCAAGTCCGTTACCCTAACCATCCGCTACCACCGTTTTTTTAAACATTTGTTTAGCAATAGAATTGATCTTAGCAATATAACTTACTGTAACGTTAATGATCAATTACGCATTTATTAACGTGCTATAATAAAAGTAAATGGCACACGCCGTTGAGGATATAATTAAAAGAGTTTTATAGAATTTGGCCGCTAAGTTAAATACTACCGGCAAATCGTATTACCAAGGGATTTTACCATCACATCATGAAACTAGCCAAAGTTTTTTCGACTAATCTTAAACAGCTGCATGTGCCGTTTGCAGGCCTTGAAGTCAAAGTGCTAAAAAAAAATTATCCGTTTTATCACCTGTTCAGGAGACAAGAGGGCTGACTCCTTTTTCGCACAAAGAATCAGCTATTCAACGCGGAAACGCTGCCAGCGATTTTAGGACCATTTCACGTGGTTCGATTTGTATAGTCCTAGTGTGTAAGTAATCTAAGATAGATTTGTACATTTTTATTGTACATTTTTATTTGAAAATTATTAAATAGATTCTATCGATACTCAACGTATAATATTGTTGTCTTGACATATTCTATTCTGGATAAGCTGTTAGTGTACCGGACCAAACTAATCGGCTGAGTTGACAGTAAGCGCACATGACTGATCTCTAACACGGCCGATTTCCCCTCTTTGTTTTATAAATCGATAACTAACTGACAATGTTATAACTTGAAGGCTATAACAAGGAAAATTTTGGTGGATACTGCCAAGACATGCATGTGACAAATATTACGTCTTATAATCGAAGCTTATAATTGGTTACACGTTGAATGGGTTACACTTTGACACATTCGTTTACCAGTGCGATTCTTCTCGCGGGGCTAAATTTAGGGAGAGCCTGTCAGAACTATGAGCGCCCAAATACAGGAATAGGAAGCAAAAACAAATGTAAAAAAAACTTCCTGCCGCGATGACGTCGTGTAAAGAGCTCATGAATAAGTACCCCGGATGGGTTCGAAACTAGTCGGGCTAACCCGATAAAATATGAATGCTAAGTGTATAAAGCAGGCAACATTCATCATATTGCAATACGAATTTGTACGAGTGTGTGTAGCGCTTTGTGGAGTTTTGGTGGTGACGGCGCTGTTTGATACGTATGGTGACTAGTCCTGAACGTGAATGTTGCCTGCTTCATACACTTAGCATTACATAGATTCTCTTAACAAACGCGGATTACAGAAAAATAATATTAATGTAACTTCTTTTGTCCAAAAATTTTCGAATTGTTCCAATTCACCACAAATGTGTTATTAATGATATAGTATTATGCAGTATATTATATTTCATATAAATATGTTATATTTAATATTCGTTTTAAAAATCCACATGATAGTCGTATTAACTTAAATAGGAAAAGAGTCACCCATATTTGGGTGACGGGCCCCACGAAACCACACCCGTCACCCACATCTGGGTGACGCGGCGACGAACGCGTTAATTGGCACAGTTAGAACTTTTTGAGGGGAACTTCTTTTTACGGCTCTTGTTAATTTTCTTTTATTAGAGTGATAATGATTTCTGCCTCAAAATCGAGAATTTCTGAAAATAAGTCTCTATGTAAAGTGATATATGAATATCCTAATTTTGATATAACAAA
The DNA here is from genome assembly GCA_947086495.1 of Morpho achilles. NCBI lineage: Eukaryota > Metazoa > Arthropoda > Insecta > Lepidoptera > Nymphalidae > Morpho > Morpho achilles. The sequence continues at coordinate 7,003,000 of CAMTZB010000022.1, read as the reverse complement.
TCTTGAAGGCAGACGAAGTTGTGAGCGTATACTAGTTTGTTAAATTTTAGTATGAGGGCAGAGCATTAAAGCATGGACTAATAAACAGTTCACGATCGACGACTTTAACTGCGCATACGCACTCGGTGCTTCAGTGTAATATTTCATTTACTGCCAGATTTAATTTGGGTGCAATTTTCAAAACACAGCCGTAAATGAATGCATTTTGGTAATGTCTATATCCGTTTCAATGTTATTATTCACAAAGCTATTTCTGATACCAATGTTTTTGGTACCAAATTCACTGAATTCAAATGTTTTCATATGCAAAGTACTTTTGCCGTTATAATATCATATTAATTCTAATTCATTCTAAAACTACGAGTATTTCTCGACCCGTTTTCTAATTAAAATAATATTTACAATAAACTTTACTGCTATCAGTTTGTCGGTCGGTGTTTACTTACCAGTTTGTTATTTGTTTCCTTTATATTATCATTTGTTTGTACTTAAATGAGATAATGTTCAAGATATAATTTATGAATAAATCAAACTGTAAACCTCGTACAAAAACATTCATTAACTCGATCCAATTATATTAACTCTATTTCAATTATATCTGATGATATTTTTTATGTACTTATACAAATATATCACATACGAATCTACTTCTGTGCTCTGTTATGCTACTGCTGTTAACGTAATATAACACGGAAATTATGTCCGTCTTACCCCTCTATCACTATTTGAAATAGCTATTACATATTACATTTATTGCGAAGGGTATTTGTGCCAGCTTTGCGATTTTATCGTGGAGTCTATATCGTGATGATGCTTCGGTTTCGGGGTGCAACGATTTTTGAGTTTGTAATGGTGAATGAATTGTGATGTTGGTTAAGGTTTTAAATGCATGCCTGTTTTACGAATCCTGCATGTATCGGGTATGAAAAGGTATAGTATACTCTACATTTAGCATCACATATATTTTTTATTTGCTTTATCACGGATTATAGCAAAATAATATCATTATTACTTTTAAAAATCCGTAATAAAAAATGTAATAAAGTGAAAAAACATTCGTCATAAAAATCTTTCATCCCATGCGCTGCGGAAACTATTGATATATTTAACAAAAATAAATGTATAGTCCGACTTAGTAGACTTTCCACTGCCATGAGATCGGTATGTAGGTGGGTGAAACCACGGGATATTACTAATTATTAGTTGAATAGTATATTAAAATATTATGTGGGGAAAGTGAAAGAATATAGAGCTTACATCTACAAGCTGATCCATTATCGTGGATTTCACAATTATTTTGAAAAGAACATTTTGAATAAAACAAATTATTATTACAAAAACTTCAATTAGAGATATAATTATATACGCCTCTAATTATAACTAAATTAAATATATTGTTATTTGCAAAACAATCTTATTTATTCTACACTATATTAATATAAAGACTAACGCTGTTTTATTCCGATTATCTTGTATTGATTTGTATTTAAAGCTCCTATGTAAAGCTACATAATAAACCAAAGCCCATAAAATATTGATCGTTGGATAGTATTCGCTCACATAGAATAACTCAGTCAAAAGCTTATGGGTCAATTAATGTGTATATAAAATGAACGATAAAATTTTCTTGTGATCCTCGACAAAATTGATGTAATGTATATGCAATAATGTAGGGTTTTTACTGGATCGAAGCTTTTTCAGAGAATAGACTTGCAAGAAGAAGTAAGTAAAGTAACTGCCTGTTACTATCCAACTGTTGGGCGTAGGCCTTCTCTCTCCGTTTTTGGAAAGAAGGATTGAAGCTAAGACCTACCACGCTGCTCCAATGGGGATTGGTGGGTTACACATATCCCTAGAATTCTCTAGAAACATGCAGGTTTCCTCACGATGTTTTCCTTCACCGAAGAGCGTGTATTAATTGAAATCATCAATTAGACACATAAGTTTAAACAGAAAAATTAATTGGAGCCTGCCCGGGTTAGAGCCCGTGACGCCTCGGAAGAGGCACACGGTTTCACCGCTGGGCTATCACAGCTCATACAGAACATAGACTTGTTGTGTGATTTATTACCTGAAGAGCGAACGACTGGTTAGAATACAAGATCTAAGAGATCGTGTCTTCAAACCCCGGGATGGAACTTAAGAGATTTCTACGATAGATTATGTGCAGTAGCATGGTTCTAAAGCTCTAATTCCTTTCCCCCCATGAGACGGAAATACTTTTACCCAATAGTAGAATAACAGGCCATGATTTTACCATTTAGGGTTACAAAATTTTTCGATGAGCGGGGGCTATAAGCCTTTGTACTCGTAGCGCGTATTATTATGCAAATCTCGTGCAGCGCAATCAGTACTTCATTGTTACATTTCGCTGAAAATCCTTTTTGCTAAGGGATATTTTAATACCGACGGACAGATCGCTTTTCTGTGTCTCCATATCGCAATTCACATCCCATGTCACTTTATTTTTTATTTATTTATTTGCATCTAAATATGCTACATATTTGTTAGGTTAGGATAGAATGTTGCAAAATATTGCACACGCGTCTAAAGATTACACAAAATTTTGATTTTATCATGTCAATGTTTATATAATCAACATTTTCAATTTATTAAGCAATTGAATCTAGTAGGAAAAGTAGTGATTAATAATGTTAATGTAATAAGCCATGACCCTAGGGCCATGGAGTCAAAGTGCAATTTTTTTTTATCCGTTTTAACACCTCTGTTAATTGCCTCCTCAGGTGACAAAAAGGATGGCTCCTTTTTCGCACAAAGAATCAGCTTAGCGATTCAGCGCGGAAACGCTGCCAGCATTCTTGGTACCATTCCACGTGGGCATGATTTGTATATTCCTAGCGTGTAAGTAGTTTAAGATACATATAACTTTTTGCTGTAAATAAAAAAGAAGATATTGATAATGTAGCAATTTTAATAAAGTACATGTTCTAAATTGAAATTATTATTAATATCAATACAAAGCATGCGATATACTCCTTACATTATGGCCCGAGTTTGAATCGTAGAGCACCGCACAATTTTTATGCTTATGGAATATTTATGTCCTATTTGTGCCACCTGCGACACTGTTTGTAATTTGCTAATGGATTGTCTCCCACTTGACAACCATAGTTTAGTGTGAGGTTTTAATTGGCTTGTTTAACTAATGTAATGAAACATTTTTATGTTTCATCAGCACTTTTCCGCCCGTTTGTGTGGGTGAGAAGATGCATATATTAAATGTCAAGTGCACTGTCGGTTCTGAATTTACTAAACTTAACTAGATTACAATTACAAGCTTTCTGACAAAACGTAAGTGCGTCCAATGAAATAATAAATATGATTTGTCTATGGCCACGATACGTCCTGCTTTTTTTCAACCGATGGACGTCCACTGCTGGACATAGGTCTCTTAAAGAGATTTTCACGCCACCGACCTTGCTGAGTGACTTTGAGTTTTTTTATGCGCCTCAAAGTCAGTGGGGTGTATGTAGGGGACTAGTCCCAGTCAGTGTCCTAAAATATTATTATGAATAAGCACGCGTTGGTCAGCATGACGATCACCAACCCGCTTGCTAAGCGTGAAGATTACTGACACATACCTTCAAGGTATTAAGTCACCTTAAGGTGCACTAAATCTGAAAAGTCTAAGACGTCTCGTTTAATTAATCAGCACTATTACGGAAATAACAGTCTCTAGTGCAGCGTTGCCCAACGTGGGTCCCACGACCCACAGGGTGAGCCATTAGATGGTAAAGAGTGGGGGGGGGGACTCTACACGAGTATAAGCCTTTCGCTCAGGGCCATTTAAGTGCAATGCTAGATTTTGGGTCACAAATTTAACAAACAAAACAAATTTTTCTTCCTAAAATCTATTATTTATGTTTTTTAAGTGGACAATTAAATTTTTGATATTAAAATTTATGTATGTTACTTAGGGGGGCAAAATAATTTTTAACATGGGGCATAGATTAAAAAGCTCGGGAAACACTGTTGTAATGGCTATTCAAGTTAGCTCGATAAAAATCATCCAGTATTAAAAACATGCGTCGAACTTATAAATACGTAGATAAATCAAAAGATTTGTTATTAATATGGACGTCGTTAGCAAATTGTTTCCAATTTGATATTTGATTTATTTTTGGGGAGTGGGCTGTACATTATTATTACATCGTAGTGATGGCGTTGTTTGTTAATAGCCAACATTTCATCCAGCAGACATTATTTCGACAGCGACCGATTCGTGTGTTAACATAACTTTATATACATAGTTTTTTTAAAGTATTTATAACACAGTTCTGCTTGATGGAAAACGCGTAAACGAGATATGATGGCACGGTGGATAGAGCTTTTGGAAGTTTACCAAGTGATAGGAATTCATTCTGGGTCAGTGTGTATGAAATTTTAAAAAAAGTAGTAATCTTACTTAAATCATAAAAATGATAGATTGTATTTTGTTTCACAATCAAGCAAATATAGCTAAACAAATTTTGATGTAATTAAGTCTTGATTAACAATTAATATTTCTTTTATTACCTTACTAAGGATTTACGATATAATTATTAATATGAATAAAAGATTGTAACCCTTCAGAAATGCGGATGATGACTTTAACCAAATATTCTTTCTCAAATCAAAGTATGACCGGTGTCGAAGGTTAAGTTTAATCTAACTCATACCTATATTATACTGTTATGTTATCACATTTATTCATTGAACCAATTTTTGGTAACTGTTCAAACAAATGGTACTATTGAATCTTATATACCGGGTTAACATCATCATCCACCTGCCCTTATCCCACTCTAAGTGGGGTCGGCAGATGTTTTAAACATGATTTGGCGACTTTTTTACGACTGGCCACATGCCTAACGTCAACTTACCGGGTCAACATATATAAATAAATATATGGGACACTTATACACACAGTCGTCCGTCCTCAAAGTAAGTAACTTAATAATTGTGTTGTGGTTGACGGACAACTGGTGAATATATACATATATAATTTTAAATACATACTTAAATACACACCCAGATCGAGGAACCAACAAATTATTTTGTAGATAAAATTGGTCATCGGCGAGAATCGAACCCGCGACCCGCGCAGCTGAAGGCGGGGTCTACCCACTACGCCAACGGACCAGTCAAGTATATTCTAAAAAATCCAGTTTCCCGATCCGGAACAGGAAAAAACAATTATTGCTTAGCAGCATATTACTTGACGTCTTTCGCGAATATTTGACGGGAATGAAATCGCGGGTAAGGGTTGATTAAAATATAGAGGTACTTACATTGATCACGACCCTCTCGCAAAAGTCGTGGTCATGGTGTATCGGCTCAAATGTTACTACGCCACCTTGAGGCGGCCGACCCTGTTCTTCTTCTTGACTGCACAACTTCGGCAGCGACCTGGAACAAGGTTAAGTGATTAAAGTTTGGTTCAGTGTAGGAGAATATAAACGCAAGAGTATCCGTGTAGCTGATTAGCCGTGTGGTATCCGGCTGAGTAGAATAGTCTACGGGCTAACACGTACATTTGGATCATCAGCATTTACGCCATATATTTAATATCGAATTAGAAATCAGGACGACGTTAGCGGCCGCGAGTGCTCAACATAGAATAGACCACCCTCTTTCTTACTGAGGTGTCGTAAAATACGACTTAGGTAAGTTGACGTCAGGCAGGCGGCCGGTCGTAAAAACGCAGCCAAATCATGTAACAACATGTTTATAACATGTTGTTACATGACTACCCTACTTAGAGTGGGATAAGGGCAGGAGGATGATGATTACATTTTTGACTGGATTACTAGTATGACAGATTTAATGAAAATCATTTGAAAGCTAACACCTTCTAAGGTGACAGCTGCTCTAACAAATAATTATAAAATAATACTTTAATAAGGTTAATTTACAATCTGAATGTTTAGCAATAAGAGTTGTATTTACATTTATCATTGCGAAATGTAGCGGTTTCGCAAGGTCTGGTGGGCGGTACTGGGTTTGCCGCATCAAGCTACCCGTTCCGCATTGGTGTGCGGTGAACATCGGAGTTCATTTCAGAATTAAATAAAAAACCTTTAATTATGACGTAAAACAGTTAACTGAAGAAAAACGATTTTTTACAATGATCCACGTTATATAAGGATACTATATATTTAAAATAGTTTTGCACCTAACTCTTAAGATATTCCTCTAAATTACATCGTGTAATCGATTATAATCTTAAGCTAGAATGCTGTTTGAATAGCTTTCTGATTACCTAACTGTGCTAGACCATTTTTTTTATAGAAGGTAGAAAGGAAATAAATCCTATATATGTATCCTTATAATTATAATATATTATAATTATAATTATAATATCCTTGAAATCTTAAATCTACATATATAAAACAATTGTCTTATAAGCTATGTGTCTTTGTTTGGTCGATTTTCTCAAAATATATTGAGCGGATTTACCTACGACTATTTTTATGATTTAGTGCAATTTCCCGTTTTTTATAAATTGAGTTCAAGAGGCAAGCAGTTGCAAAAAAACTCGCCTGCAAGGAACTTAAGTTGCGTACGCCGCGTAAACCGACAGAGATACACTGAAGTGATCTTCTAGAGAATTGTACTACTAGAACTATTGTAGAATCTTTAATAATACAAAACAGTCTGCGACAGTATCTCTTATGGTTAACTCACGATAACTATTAATACTTATTTGTTCAAAATTTCAATTAAAAATACTACGTTATTTACGCGGGAAAAAATTCATAGTTCATACTAGTTCATGTTAAACGCCTTTATGTTTTTTTTACTTCTCAATGCAACATGCAATGAATTTGTGTGATTTATTTGTATAAGAACGAAATAGCATCTTAACGCAGTCACGCTTGTTAATAAATAATTTCAACGCCGTGTAATTTATGCAATGAAAATATAAAACTATTTTATTTATATATTATTGATCACAATAAGACATATTGCACTAATTCAGCATAACAAGAAGCAACTAAACAACGAGCGTCCCGTGAAGCGAGCACTTGACCTATTTTCGTGCATTTCTATCCCAGAGAGTTTTTCATAACAAAGTCCTTTTTAGAACAGAATAAGTATTATTGAATGGAAGTTTTTTCTTTTCGCGGATTCCTAAATAAACATTTTTGAGTTTGATTTGTTTTTAATTCGGAAGCCTTTTAAATGTTTATGTTTGAAATTGGAAGTTTGAGAAGTTGTTGTTGTTGTAGAAAAGTAATTTGCAAAGAAAAGTAAGTGTATCTTATATTTTATTTTAGATATAATGTGATAAGGGCACACTATTTTCACAATATGTGGAAATTTAGTGGCAGTCACTGACTTTGTAGTAGGTACCTAAGACTGGTCACCGACCCTATACCGTAGGGCAGCATTTTTTTGTGATATTGTCAGAATTTTGCTACCGATAACAATGCTATGTATGTGTTTTTTTTTAAAACTAAATATATCTATATTTATTCCACTTGTAGTAAATTTGATTCTTGATATTTTAAAATGCCAAAGAATTCTCGATTCTGCAATCGAGAAATGAAATTGAGAACGAACGTGCTCAGATTCTGTTCGTCTGAAGGGCTTTCGTTTCGACTTATGAATCGTTTGATATCGGAAGCGTCAACTCAAGGCTAAGCGTTCGCGACGTCTTTTCAGGACCTTTGAAATCAAGATTCTTTGAAACGTAGGAATATGATACTCGGTTTACTTTTGTGAGATCTGAGCGCCCGACGAAAGGTGATCTGATAGCTACCATGAAAAGGAATTTTCATTTAGTTGGATGTTTGAATAATTCCAGTAGCTGGTTGGCAGAGCCTTACTCTGTAATTTTTTACAAAATAAAAAAAGAAAATAATAATATGGTAGTTGGGGATCAATCCTAGATTTCACGAGACTGCCCATTCCCCGAATAAGCTACGCTGACTTGGCAGTTTATGGCAAAAATAGTGTATTAATATAAATTTTAGTATTTTTTAATGTCCAAAAACAGCGATAAAACGAATGTTTTTTTACATAAAACCTAGCTAGCTAGATTGTTTTCCCCCTAAACCACATGCAGAATTTCAGGACTATCGTTGTAGCCGTTTCCGAGATTCCGAAAATATATATACATACAAGATTAACTCATTTAAATATTGAAGAGATAGTTTTAGGATGACTTCACGGTCAGTATTGGTGTGAAAAATTTGCACAATAGTTCAAAGCTTTTATGTGCCGATGCGCTAAAGCACAGGTTTGTCTATGTAAAGTAAACTATTCATTCTCTATATATTGTTATCTATTATTGATCTGTGGGAAATTTTGGTGTTATATTTTAAAATGACCACTTTAAGATTACTCGAAAACGCCGTGTGACATCCGGCTGAATAGAATAGTACCACCCTCATTTTTTACTGAGGTGTAGTAAAAGGTGACTAAGGTAAGTTGATGTCAGGCAGGCGACGAGTCGTAAAATACGTAGATAAATCATGTGACAACATGTTTTCAACATGTTGTGCCGACCCCAGTTAGACCGGCAGGGAGATAATGATGATTTAAGATTCGAAAGGCACTTTGACTTTTAACTCTCTCTCAACTCAATTGAACATTCAACACTTCTAAGGGCACTCTATGAAAAACATAATATACATATCTAGGACAAAATATCACGTAAGCTCCCTCGAGGGGGAGATAATGTGGCCTTATTTACAGGCTTTACTTGAGGGCAGAGAATGTTGCGTAATTAATAGGTTTAAATTTATTTATTTCTATACATATAATTAGAAAAGAGAAAGAAAAAGTTAAAAAGCACATGTATAAAAGCGAATTTATCCCTAAAAGGGATCTCTTCCAGTTGACCTTTGAGTAACAGAAGAATAAGGACAAGAAGAGAAGAAGAAAGAGAATACAGATAGTATAGAAAAAAGAAGGGTTTATATAAACTTAACTATTTCATCTATTATGAGTTAAATTGACGACTATATACGATGAATATTCTGTTTATTTTTCGTTAACTAATGAGCTTTTATTTCATATTAAGACCAAATATTTTTAGTAGGTTAAACTAGTATGGAGATTTTTTGGACAAAAAACAAGTGCCTGACTGCAAAGATGTGTAACTTAAAGGTCAACTTTATAGAGATTCAGATACTTTATAAGCAAGGCAAGGCAAGTTAATATAAATATTTGGGTTGAACCGTTCAGTATATAACTAAGCTTGTTTGGATAATGCTTAGTTTTTGTCTTGGAGTCTATGTCCTGATGATGCTTCGGTAGCGGGGCGAGACGATTGTGGAGTTTGTGATAGTGAACGAGTGTAGTGCTTGTGTATTGTGGTGGCGGTGGAAAACCGATCTACATTAAGCGTTATATATATTTTCTATTTTACTTCATCGCGGATTATAGCAAAATACTTTTGTATTATAGGGACCCGTTTTTTAAGAAACAGTGAAGACTAATGCCAAAGTGAATTCAACGCCCGTGGTGTGCACCAGGGCAACAGAAAAAGATGAGCGTATCGTGTAGTGGTAAAATTTTCTCGGTTTGATGATAAAATGTCCATGGGGGAACAAAATACAAAAGTACCCGAGCACTCTCAAATAATATCCTGTAGAAAACCGATATATTGGCAACCCTGCGTCGATATCGCAAACTGTACGTCTAAAAATAAAATAACTTTAATAGTGAACTTCCCTTTCTAAAAGTTTGTCAATGCTATAGGTTCATTACAAAGCCATTCGAAAAGAAAATGTCTCCTCGCACTGTATTGTTGGTCGGAAGTAGCGCAGTACTGTAGAGATGTATATCGGGCTATAACAAAGAGTTTTTTGCTAGCTTTGCCGAGCTAACATCAAGTTTCTGTACGAGCAATATCAAACTTTTCTCTAAGGAGCGGATGAAAGCTACAATTTCCTTTATTGATATCGCCGACTATTTGCGAATTATTACTAGTATCTGGGTGACCGAACCCTGCTCGGTAATTTTGAAAAGGATATAAAAAAAATATTTAAAAAAAATCTCCACAATCTCAACAATGGCGTCGGCCCGTGAACAAAGCATCCATGGCATAATCAAAAATTTCAATACGTCAAAAGATACAAGCTGTTGTAGCCCAACGGTAACACCGTGCGACTCTTTCGAGAAGGTCACGGGTTCAAACCCGAGAGCAGACACCAGTGAGTTTTTCTGGTACTTATGTGTCTTATTGATAATTGCAATTTATCACACGCTTTTCGGTGAAGGAAAACATCGTGAGGAAACCTGCATATCTCTAGAGAATTCTCGGGATATGTGTAACCTACCAATCCGTACTGGAGCAGCGCGGTAGGTCATAGCTCTAAACCTTCTATCCAAAAAAAAACGGAGAGAACAGGCCTATTCCCAGCAGTGGGATAGTAACAGGTCGCTACTTACTTTTAGATTTATACTTCTAAAGACACATTTGTGGTGTTTCAACGATTGCTTAGCTTTGATACTGAGCAACGTTTTAATCGTATCATTGTGCAAATTTTAACGTCTCAACAATATTCATGGAAATAAATGTATCTACATCTCATTTATTATTACGGACATCTTAAGACTAAAAGCGGCAGGTAAGGCCTCTCTCTTAAGCAATATGCATTAAGGCGACAGACAAGATACATTGATTATTCCAGTCTCAAAAGTGCCTGAACATTAAACATTTTGTAGAGCGTTTTCATTATATTTCATAAAAAAATGTCCCTTGCTGTGTCTGTGTATTGTTTAAGTGATAATATAAAAAAAGCATTAAACGATTTTCCATGCGTTTTACACCGATAGTCAAAGAGACTAATTGGGTGTTTAATTTTCAAAGTTTTGTATAAATTGCTTAAAAAAATTCAAAGCGTCTGGAAGCTTCCATCGCAAACGCTGCGTAAACCCTTGAGATACAATAAAACAATGTATGATGGGATTATTTCTAACTTCAAAGGGTAGCTTACAATACCAATTCTGACTTCAAAAAAAAGATTACTAATTAATATATAATAAATTTCTAATTATATTAATTCGTAGGCTATTCGAAGGTTCACTATGGTCTTTACCAGCATAAAACGAAATGAATAGGAGTTATTGAAAAGCAGAAAACTTTTTTTTCTTCGATTTTGATTTCTTACACCGGTTCCGTACGGAACATAGCAGTGCGCTTTACGCTGTCGCCCGTGAAGGGGCGGTTAGCTTCTAAAATATAAAAGCAGGAGTCTTTTAAAATCTGTTTACATTATTATAAACGGTGAATGTATTTGTTATTACTGTATATGTTATATCTGCTTGCCATTGAGCACTGTTGTTTAATACTAAACACTCAATAGCTTAACCTCAAAGACTTCTTAATAATAACCAAGCTTTTGTGCAAATTGGCATTTTTTATATACAAAATTGTAAATCTCGCAAAATTTCTTTTTTTTCTTGGAATTACGTTTTCTGAATTGTAAAAATAGTTTACCATGTTTAACAGATACTAGTGGGCACTTATTTTGTGGGATATAATTTAATCGAACAATGTAGGGTTTATTTTTAATCAAATTCGTTTATCAGTATTAATGATTAATACTGATAAAATAAATGATGAATGTAATTTTTGCTAGCGAGATACCTAAATATATTTTGGTAGGGCGCGACCCCTAACAGCCAGAGCGTCGTATCTCCGCATTCATTATAGCGCTTAATGAATTGGAAATTCCAAATTAGTACGTAAATTGGAACATAAATTCTTTTTTTGCACTACTATATGCTGTAAGTGTAAATGGCCTTTATTGCCGAGTTTGCGAATTACGGAGAGTAGAGCTTAAACTTTAGTAGAGTCGAAGAAAGATGTCCTAAGGGTACGTCTGTGATTCGAAACTAAGGTAGAGTACGAACTAGAAGCCTCGCCGTGTAGTCGAAGGCTGGTGATATAAATATGATTATTTCTGAAGGCTTCGGAAATTTGGCAAGTTACCCGACCCAGACCGAATGAACTCGGAAAAATGTTATCTTAACTTCATTGGCGAAGAAACTGAGTTTAAACTATTAATGAGAAAAACCGACGAGAACAGTTTGACGTATGAAATCACTTATCGTTGGTATATATCACTTGTTATAACCACCAGCTTTTCTCAATCTATCTGATCTATAAATCTTGTAATAGTCATTTGTTTCAATGCATATTTTTTCCAGAGTAAGTTACGGAATGTTTTTTCATAAATTGTTTTTACGCGTTATGAATTATAATTTACTTTGTGACGTCTGCAAATTTATTTTTGTATTGTAGTGCGCAATGACGTCACACGTAGCTTTAGTAGATAGAACTTTATGAAATTTAGGGGCTTATATTGTTTCTACTTTTTCATTTTTTATCTATGGACTAATATATGGACGTGTATACCAATATGGGTTTATTCGTTTGAAGAAACATATATCCACAAGTACATAAATCTGTTCAAAGGATTTCCACAAACTTATGTCGATTGGATTCAGCGTCTCCTTACAATCATTGTGCGGTAGACTGTTAAATATTGCTGAGAATGTATACTAATATATAAAGCTGAAGAGTTCGTTTGTTTGTTTGAACGCAATAATCTTAAAAAATTATTTGAGCGTAAGGTAGTCCATTTATCCGAGTAAGGATAGGATATATAACAAGAAATAGGAAAGGAGCGGCAGTAACAAAATATATCTGCTCCTCTAGCAATAAAACGGCAAAATTTAAAGCTTTCGATGCAGGCGAATCTGCTGTCACAGCTAGTCAATGATATTACGTATCGTTCTAGGATAAGTGTAACCTGTCAATTCGTAGTCCAGTAGCTTGCTTTAATTCTCCTATACAAAAGTGAACTGACTTAAACCCAGCTGTGCAGAAATGACTTTCAGCAGATATTGGCGTGTTGAAAAATATCCTACACGCTTGGTGCTGTCGGAACATCAATCTTTGCTAAAGGAAGTTCGCATCGTTATAATATATTATTCATAAGGATCTTTCACGAAATTTTATAAGAATAATGATAAAGTTTATATTACTCTTCCTTTTTAGACTTTGCGTGTTAAAAAACAATAATTTACACTTTTACTTATTATTATTCAAATATATTATTTTTCTTTTGTACGTCAATCCTTTATTATTTTTTTATCACCAAGTAACATTTTATTATATCTTGAGTTACTTATAGAGCTAAATGTCAATTATTTATTGACTCAATAAAACAATATGTTAACAATTTTTTACAAATTAGAGCGTTAAAATGATTGCACCGAAAAACATCATTTTTGTAAGCAGTTTAATTTATAAAAGTAGACATTCTGCAATTCTAAAATAAATGTAAAAAGCATGGTAAAATAATCTTAATCTAAAACGTATGTACCACTGAACGCTGAATGATGTTAGGAACTCAACCCATTTTCAAGCAAGAATAGTCAATAGTAGAAACCATGAACATAAAATCAGTCCCCTAAGAAACATCGCGTCGGATTAAATCACCTGAAAACCGCAAAGTGACCCATTAGTCAAAGATTTGACTTCGCAATAAAATCGATACACATGCTATAACTGATGATGTAGACTTTTAAATCTATTATTAAGCTCCATTTTTTACAGTCAAACTAAAATACAATTGTTTTATATTCTTATAGATTCGGAAAATTGTTTTTAACAGTAGAGCCTAGAATTACATTTGGTAATCAAATTATCGTTTAACAACAAATTATATTTTTTGATTTTTATTATCCTTGTAACACTCATATAATAAGATGGTTTAAGCTAAGTGCGAGTTAGTAATATTTATTTTAAATTTTTTTACGGCGACATTTTCACTTACGTGATAGAGGTCAGACACTTCACTTAAAAAAAAGAAAAGTTTTGCAAAAAAAGCCGCTGATGTTAGGAAATACCTTCCGATAGAAGCGGATATATATTTTTTCAATGACAGATATCAGTATGCTCAGTACGTCACTGGACCATTAGCTTTCTGGGATTTGACATCATCTGATAATGTAAGTTCCGGTTCTGAGAATACATAACATAACTGATTTAAATTTAAACAGAAATGATTTAAATCCGACTAAACATTAAACAAATATTAAAATCGAAAATAATTTTGCGCATCTAAAAGCATTCCGGAGACCAACATAGTAAGTAGTAGATTAAGATGTGAATACGTACATTATCCGCAGACGAGGCAGGTTAGAAGTTGATTCCTTATCGCACGCAAGAGATTAATTCAAAGTTTATAGATATGACGTGATATATTAATTGAAAATTATATGAAGAAGAATCCAGTTCAGAACAGTTAAGAGAATTAGAAAAGAAAAATATAAAATTAATAATCGATTTAAGAACTTAAATTTATTCATGATTGGCAGATACAATTGTAACTATCCGCGAACAGACCTAAACATTGGTCTAGTAAGACCTATAAAGACGTGCTACATGCCCGGCTGTCAATGGTCAACTGTTCCGCTTGCCAAGCTGCAGCCCTTATATAGGCATTTGTTTGCAGCCTTATGAATTTAAAATAAGGCCCCAGTGAAAATTAATTTCAGAAAATAAATTAGTTATGATGAAAATAATTTATCAATAAATGGTACATTAATAATTCAATATCTGTTAATGAGGTCAAAGTATCAAATCAAAGTAAATAGGGTGGGTCCTTCACTCTTATCTAGGAGCATTATTTAGTCACTCGCAAATCTAAGCCCGTTTTAACTGTTACAAATCCCTAATCATCTGAAAATTACCGAATATGTAGTGAATTCAGAGCTTACGCTTACAATAACTTTACTTTCCATAAATAAATATAAAAACATAATAACCGAATTTATACTTAAAGGTACCTTCATGATTTCGTATACTAAAATAACATATAATTTGAATCTGCTAATAGTATAAAGTAGGCGCACACATATCCATAATTTTTTTCATGAATAAGACTACAAAGTTTTTCTTCAAGTATTATGAAATTTAAAGTAGCCTTGTGCTTACACAGTTTTCGAACATTTATAATATAATTGTAGATATATAAATTGATTATTTAATCCGTTCCTTCATACAATATAATCAAAAGAGTTAACTTAAATCAATTAAAAAACAACTTTTGATTGTTCAAACAAAAACGGGTTTATCAGCGTAAGGTAGATATTTGGCCACCACAAAACTTTAATTTCAAGCTATGTGGCACACTGATCACTGATTGAGAGTCTGACTACTTGACAAATTGTTAATTACAAAAATGTTTCGACTAAATGAAAGAATGTCGATAGAACTTTTGGGGTAAACGTAACTATTCAACCCCACCCTAATGAAATAAACGGCCTTTCGCCTGTGATTGCTACAGAGTTGATTAAGATTGGAATTCCGAAAATCCTGTAAGTCTTTACTAATACGGATTTAGGAATTAGTGGAGTAATTTAACGTATATATAAAAGAAGCGAGGTTTTTTCCGAGTGCAAACTGTTCATCTTTAATTTCGATATTTACTAAGTAGATGAAAGTTTTCTTTGAAGTATAAAATCTTGCTTAATTCGATAAGACCAACAGTTTCGTAATATTCAATTAAATTTGTTTGGTTTCGGATTTGCGGTCAGAAACTTTCTGAATTCTGAGTATTGCACAAGTCCCAGCGGTTTCGAGATTTATCTAGCGAAGTTTTATACGTTAAGCGATAAATTCGCAAAAACACGCAATATAAGAGCAATATCGTGACTGATTTTCCATGGAGTAGATTTACTTGTTTCTTTCAATTTTTTAATTCTAAACGAATGTATTCGTTGGTATTTGATGGTTTCAATAAAAAAAAAATGGTAAACTGCATTTGTAATGCACACCACTACAATTTTATAAATTTTAATAGAAACCACTTGTATTAAAATGTTATAATTTACTTTGAACCAACATTTGACATTCAGGGAATGACGTAGTTCGTTATATGCTTGTTATGCATTACAAAGTACCTAAATAGCGGCACGACATGACAGCTCATCAATTGCGACCTTTAAAACGCAATGTTACCACCAGTTTGAATGTTCAACATTTCACAAATTACCCGGTTTGAGGATATCACATTGATAGTGAAATTCGTGTTTATACTTCCAATATGAAGCAGTGACCGTTGTTCAGCCATATTTGGCCGCTTAACTTGGAAATTTTGACACTTGAAGGCCGCTCTATGCAGCTTTAAAGAGAATACATAATTTGACGGTTAAGGTAAAGGTTAGCGCTTTGCAGTGAAGCTGATGTGCAAGTTTATACAGTTATACATTTTTAATACAACTGTGCCAGTTATTTACGGGCTTTGCCACTTTGAAATATAATTTTTGATTATTCAATTATTTTGACAGTGCTTAATTTAATATTTTTTTTCGAAATCTCGCGGAAACGGCTCCAACGGTTTTCCTGAAATTCGGCATGTAGCGGGTTTTGGGGGAGAGAAATCGATGTAGCTAGGTTTTATGTAAAAAAATCGTTTTATTCTTTTTTTGTAGCATTAAAAAATAGTAAAATTTAAATTGAATTGAATTTTTTCCATATACTATAAATACCTAGAATCGATCCCGAAAATTTCTTTTTTTTTTTAAATTACCGAGCAAGGCTCGGTCAACCAGATATTATTTGTTAAATGCGCATTAAATGTCGTTAAGCCATAAATTTTTTTGTGTAATCTTTTTCTTCACTTATTCTTTTTCCAGTAAGTTAGTTGCGGGTTACTTCACAATGCGCTATTCAGAAGATGAAAACATCGTGACTTGCATATCACTGGAGTTCTTTGGATATGTGTATCCTCTGTTATTTTACACTGGGGTAGCGTGGTGGGTTACGGCACTCAAACGTATAGAGAAGATGCCTCAAGCATAAAGACATTAATGGATCGCTACCTTTACATAGCATAAATAATAAATTATGTTTAAAGAGAAAAATTGCTAACGGTTATATTAATACTATAGTAAATATATTATACTAGCAATCGCCAGCGGCTCTGCCCGCCTGGAAAGATTTAAATCGTAATATAGTCTTTTGATAACCATAAAAGTGGTTAACGTGGTTTAATCTTAAAAGCTAGACATTTGCTGTACCGGACTTTTATTTAGAACTTTGAGAGGGTAACAATTTTGTAATACACGATTTTTGAATACTTTTTACTCAGTCACAGTTTACTCAGCGCACGCAAGGAAAGCTTTAAATTTTGCCGTTTTCGTACTATTTTTTATTGCTGCTCCTCTCCTATTTATCTTAGCGAAATATTATAGCCTTCCTCGATAAATGGACTATCGTACATTGAAAGAATTTTGCAAATCGGTCCAGTAGTCCCTGAGATAAGCGCGTTCAAAAAATCAAACAAACAAACTCACAGCTTTATACATTAGTATAGATTATACTAAATCTGAAAGAAAACAGTACTTCACTGTTTAGCAGAGATTGCGCGACACGTAATTCAGCAATTATTGGTTATCGATTACGTTCCGATTTACGGCTCTACCGAAATCCCATTTCATCCAGTGACGTATTGTAGACGGATTTTTTGTAAACATTTTAGCCGAGCGTACACACCACAACGTTTCCTGTTTTACGCCGTGTTAAGAATGTGCTTGCAATTAAAAAATATTAAGAACTTTATTTCTTATATGTTAGATGCTCAATTTGCGTAAAATATTGCAATGCTTCATACATAAAGTGTCTATTGAACGCAAACAGCATGACGTCGATGTAAAGAATAGAGAAAATTTGTATCTTGTAAGTCGATAATCTCTATCACGCTTAATAGTAACAATCGGTCAAAATTTTCCATTCTATCGTTTATATATCGTCACCTATGGTTAATCCTAGCTGTCATGAGGTGTCACACGCGATAGACCTTTAGATTCCAAATCATAAACAAAAAAAGAGCTTTTTGATTTTTTTTATTGCACGCTTAGACCTACTAGTCCGTTCTTCTTTTTAAGATTTTTTAAGTTCGGTGATCATTAAAGCAATTTGGATTCTCTATACAATGTTAAATATTTGAATGAGTTAAGGTAAGGTGACCCTTCGTGTGGTATACGGTTTAGTAAAATAGACCACCCTCTTTCTTACCGAGGTGTCGTTAAATATGACTAAGGTAAGTCGACGTCAGACAGGCGGCCGGTCGTAAAAACGCAGCCAAATCATGTGACACCATGTTTATGACAAGTTGTGCCGACCCCACTTAGAGTGGGATAAGGGCAGGAGGATGAAGATACAGGACTTCTGGTTCTTGTTCGTGCGACTGTATAACATTAACTTGTCCACTAAGTCTGTTAAATGTTAAGTGGTATATACATTACATACATTAACTCAAAGAGACCCTCTAATATACTGGTATGACCAGAGGAGATAGGATGTTAAATATAAATTGAAGTTAAGCTTTTCTATTAGTTGAATCCACGTTACATCTGTTATTTAAACAAACGTACAAAGAAACAAATTCCTAATAAACATTCCTCAGAAAATCAAACAGTTTTCAAGAAATTAAATATATAAATAAATATATGGGACACTTGCACACACGGTCGTCCGTTCCCAAAGTAAGTAACTTAATACTTGTGTTATGGGTGACAGACGAGTGGTGAATATATACTTATATATTTTTTAAATACATACTTAAATACAAATATACATCAAGGAGCCAATCAAATTAATATATTTGTGTAATTATTTTTTTTCTTTCGTGTTATCCTATAACAAGGGTTGCCTGGAAGAGATCTCTATTCAGTGATAAGGCCGCCCTCTGTACATATATATAAGGTAAAGTTCTTTTGTAATTTTGTATGTTTTAATGTGTAAGTGCAATAAAGTTTGAAATAAATAAATTGTACGAGTTGCGTTGCTGAGAAATAATTCTTCATCGGAACTAAAATTTTGAAGTCAGGGTTTCTCACGATGTTAGAA
This sequence comes from Morpho achilles, assembly GCA_947086495.1. Lineage (NCBI taxonomy): Eukaryota > Metazoa > Arthropoda > Insecta > Lepidoptera > Nymphalidae > Morpho > Morpho achilles. Next base: position 6,984,117 of record CAMTZB010000022.1, on the reverse strand, counting down.
GTTTCAACTTTCAACACATATATGCCGCAATGTTCCAGTTAAGCTCCAAATTTTCTTGTTAGCTGAGTTTTGCTCTGCAGTGCGACATTTACAGGTTTGGACTCTACTTAACAAAATATGTGTATAGAAAGTGCTTATATAGCCAAATCAAATGCTATATCAACCAAATCAAACAATTGAAAAGACTATTTAAGTGTAACTTAGTGTATATCAGGTAGGTCCTTATTTTTTCTTTAATATTTAAATGAGTTAATCTTGTATGTATATATATATCCGGAATCTCAAAAACGGCTACAACGATTTCCTGAAATTCAGTATGTATGGGTTTTAGGGGAGAAATTTCCATCTAGCTAGGAATTTGTTTTAAAAAAAATCGTTTTATCCCTGTTTTTGGGCATCAAAAAATACTAAAATTTAGATTGAATATAAAACATTATTTTTGCCGTATATTGTCAAGTCAGCGTAGCGTATTCGGGAAACGGACAGTCGCTAGAAATGAAAATACCTAGGATCGAGCCCTACCTACCCAATTATTAGTATTATTATTTAAGCTTCTTTTTTATATCTTTTAAAAAATTACACCCAAGTATTTACTAATTAAATGTTATTATATATACATTGTAATATCAAACTATGACTTTTGTAAATTAATTATGGTGTCACAGACATGTAGAACAGTGTCGAAATTGAAACATTAGCAAACAGATATACCTATGTCTGTGAGACATGTCCAATAAATAATAAGAGATGGAAGATAAGAGACCCATATTGTGTCAAAACTCACCTAAAAAGAGAGACAGATAGCCTCATTTAGGTAATATCTTTTTTTCAAAGGAACACATTTTAGACTGGCCCTTTACTCTAGTATAATAGCTCTATGCATATATATTTATGATTTTATTACTCGAAATATATTGGCTTTAAAATATTGATTAAATTATAGCCTATATAAAAGTTCAGGACTCTCTGGTCTATTCTCTTTCGTTATCTTAAATTTAAGATAAAGGAATGAGAAAATTCGGTAAAAAAATATTTATCCTAATTCTATTGTAGCCATTTAAAGTTATCTGTCCATATTCTATATTTATGAGACATTTAACTTAAAATGTAGCATGGCTTTCTAATATAAGATGGGATCATCATCATCCTCCGGCCCTTATCCCACTCTAAGTGGGGCCGGCACAACATGTTACATACATGTTGTCACATGATTTGGCTATGTATTTTACGACCGGCCGCCTGCCTGACTTCAACTTACCTTAGTCGTATTTTACGACACCTCGGTAAGAAAGAGGGTGGCCTATTTTACTAAACCGGATACCACACTGTGGGTCAACTTACCTTAGTCGCCTTTTGCGACATCTAGGTAAGAAATGAGGGTTGTCTATTCTACTCAGCCGGATACCACACGGCTGGTTGACTTACCTTAGTCGCCTCTTACGACACCTCGGTAAGAAATGAGGGTGGTATTCTATTCAGCCGGATACCACACGGTGTCTAATATAAGATAGGGTAAAAAAAATAAAATTTTAGTACACGTTATTATAGTGATGGTGTTACATAATATCCGCATCAAAAAATATATTATGATTTTCGCAGAAAAGCACAATGGACTTAATTTTAACAGAGAACCCCTTTATCTGTAATTTGTCTTACATTTTGGCATCATAAAATATCGCTTTATCGAATAAACATATTGTAAAAAGAAAATTTTAAAGGTGATTTTCTATAAATATCTTTTTCACTAGTTTTGTATGGCTTCAATTCTAATATAAAATTGATTTCAATGATATTTTGTATGATATATATACCCGTTGCTGTTGTGGGATAGATAGAGTAGTTCGTATAACGTACTAAATATACCTTTTATAATTTATACACGTATTCATAACGTTTATTAATATGATATTTCATGTAGTAAAAATTGTAACATGCTAGGAATAAGAAGTATGTTAATATTATTTTAATAAAAAATAATATTAAATAAAACAAAAGTCACTTAGCAGCAACATAGTCTGTAAATTTAAATCATGTTTATCAGAGCTTGTTACAGTAGTATCCTAGGATGCACCTAGTTAAGTAGATGAAATATAACGTCGTAAAAATTCCTAAAAACAAGACTAAACTAAGTGAATAATAAATTGTAGCGTACAGCAACTGACGGCCACAGCGACGATCCTAATGGCGAATGCCGCATAGATTGCGGAGGATGCGAGATTTGCTACGCGACTTTACAAATTGCCGAAACACTGGAACAACGGAATATAGATCAAAATGAAATGAAAACCAAACGAAATAAAATTTTACGCGCTCCGGAATCGGAAGTGGTTAGTCGTGGTTAGTAGCGGCCATCGTGCGGCTCACTCACCAACACATGTCGAAATATTCCATAACAACGTTGATATACATGTGACCCACAACACATTAAATGGAACGCGTGCTGTGAACGCAATTCGCACGCCGTGTGCCGCGGGCAGCGAAGCGCGTCTCCCGTGACGCAACCGACATCCTGACCGCAATCTGGACTGGGTCGGCCTCAGAATCGAACACTGATACTACCCACCGAATCGCACATTATCATAACATACCTTTGGTCTTCGCCTTGCTCCTGGGCCCGGGGGCATTCCTGCCTCGGCCTGAGGACAGGCGTCAGCCCCCATTTCTCGACCAACTCTATACGAGCAATGGTGGCTGCTCGACGTCAATGTATCATCGGGTCGCAACAGGTCCGGTGGTGCAACGGAGGAACGGCAGAAAGGCCGGCTGGCCCGCGGCGCCCCCCGGCCGGTCGGTGGCGCTCGCGGCCGCCGCCACCTCACTCTCGAGCCATGCCGCGCTCGCGTGGTGCGGTCATCCGCCGCCGCTACGCCCGCTCGCCGCCCTCCCGCGCTCCTGCGCCTCCTCGCATAATGGGCTCAGAGCGCGCGGCGCGGTGGGCGCATCCCGCCGACTGCGGCACGCCCGCTCTACGCTCGAGCCACGCACCGCCGAATCCCTGACGCGCTCTTACGATCTCGGCCTCGCACTCTTCTCCCGGTCAACTGATAATGATCTATGATAAGTCGGCCGGACGTACGCGTATCTCGTCTGCCGGGCGGAGTCCTTACGTAATGCGTGAGGGACGCGTGCGATGGCGCCTCACCGAGTGCGGCGGGTCATCGTATTCATACAGAGCCGCGTGACAATCGCGAGGCCCTAGCGAGCACGTACGTTGTCGTGGCGCGACGGCTGTGTACTGGCGCTGGCGCGGTCGCTCGTTCGTCCCGCTCCCGCACCGCGTCGCATCCCCCACGGGCGCCCGTGCGCTACACGCAATATTGACACCGCGTGCCTACCACTGCACCGCGGCTTCGGTCACCCCCGCGCCTCGCGTCATTCGCTCCCAGGTTGCTGCACGCAATCCCTTGAAAATTGCTAGAGGTTAGCAATTTTCAAGGGACTGAATCCAAACAATTGAACACCTGAAATAAATAAGGCACTTAGTACCTAAAAATTAAAATTCGAACTAAGTATGCAATTTGGTTCTAAAAGCCTTTTAGAACCAAACTGCATACTTAGTTCGAATTTTAATTTTTAGGTACTTAGTGCCTTATTTACTTCAAGTGTTCAATTGCTCTCCTTTCCCTTGTTGCGTAGTTCACTTTCCCTAGTTATTTCCGTTGATAGTCATAGTTAGTTAAAAATAGTTGATAGTTGATTAAAAAACATTATAATCAAATCAGGTTCCTGGATAAATACAAATAACGACGCAACCTTTAATGCAGTTAAAATAATATTTAAATATCATAATAAACATCAAATTTAAAACACCACTCTACGCACAAAACAACAACTGGAGGTAAAAAAAAAATTTACATCACTGTACTGACGAAACTAGCCCAGCGCGGCCCGGCGGCGGTGACGAACAGGCCTTCAGGTGCGGCGCGCTCGGCAGGGAGGCATGGCGGCAAGTGCCTGCAACGCCGACGCGATGCACCGTGCGGCGCCGATTCTACACAGGCTCAGAAACGAAACCTCGCAAATATGTCGTGTGAGCCGAATCCGCGACCTAGCAACATGTTAACGGCCTTCAACTTATCGATGGACAACACTGACTGCTACACTGCTACAAATTACATCAAAAACTGTTACTGCGGCCAGATAAGTGAAGACAGTTGATACAAAGAAGAGGTCACACCGTCACGGCTTTATTACGTCGACTGATGAGACGAGGGATCATGTATTGACGCTATTTAGTGTGGACAGTGCAATATGGTATAATATTTACTGCTGTAAATACGTAAAATGTAATGCATGAAATTAAATATCTTTATGTGTATTTTGTTGCATAGGTACTGCATTATTCAATGTGTAAAAGCGCTTTTAATTTATGCTTATAATGTTAAAGTTTTGTTCAGTTTATCAGAATTACTTTTAATTTTTTACTTTAGAACCTATTTTGAAATTGTATTAATGTGATTTTTTTTTGTAGAAAGATAAATAAAAAAAAATATTGATGTATTTTTATTCCCGTATGTTATCCTTTATTTCTACTTTGTTATAAATGTCGTGAAAAAAGAATACACTTAAGTTTTAAGTATAAGTATACTAGGTAAGTTTAAAGATTTTCAAAAGTAAGTAAAGGACGGAAAATGCGTTTATCATAAAAGGGAGTGACGTATAGTTTGTGCTCAGACTACAGACTACCTAGGTTTTACTGGCATACAGTTTTTGTACTAATAAATGTAAAAGTTTAACATTCAAAGGATTTCTGAACTTTTTTTTTCTTTCTTTTAGTCCATTTTCAATTTAATAGTAATAAAATTCCATATCAATTCAGAAAACAAAAGAACAGATAATATTCGTCTGTAATTTATGCTAGTACATATGACTTCAACAGTGACGTATAAAAAGTATATTTGGTTGCCAAACCCACATTAAATTATAAATAATGAAGAAGGAAATAATAAAAATAAAGAATAAAACAAATTAATGATTGTGATGCTAAGTTACACTGAAGTTAAATTTGTTTTAATCTCGAGTATTACGTTCTGGACAGCACGTGCCCGTTTCGTACCAAATTAACAAGCATCTAGCGTAAAGAAAAAAACATTACTGCTAAATAAAATCGATATAATAGAATTTAATTTGTCTATGATTTAAAGTTGTTATAGTTTGAAGCTGTTGCTGTAGAGTGTAATTATAACTCAGTTTTGTTATAAATATAAAAGTGAATCTACCTAGTTAAATGTGTTGCTTCGTTTGACTTAAATTTTGTACGGTGCTTTTTTTACGTGTTATCAAAACGATGATTATATAAAACTGTAGGGCAAGGCCCGCTATATATATAATCGTATTTACGGGCGTGGGTAGAATACAGATCCTGACATCTTATATTTCGACGACAGCGCCATTTATCGAGCTGATTTATGTTTCAATTTGGACCAATCAATTCAATATTAGATTGAAGTAGGTGGAGGGGTTTATTTATTAATTAACCCTGCCGAGTTGCATAACGTAGCTAGAGTTCTTTGTGTAAAGGCTCATAGCAAATAATTGAATTAATTTTCATAGTAAATTTATTAAAAATATTACTGTATATATTTAAAATTAAACTGTTTATCTTTGACATTATGTAAGCATTAAACCGTTTTTTTATATTTATAATTAAACTGTACGTCGATTTCTTACTCCATAAGGAGATAATGGGCTATAGATATAAGCTAATTGATATAATTGAAAAAGCATTAACGAATTCTCATACGAATTTAAAAAATATTGGGTTGGTACAAATATTGGGTTAGGTTCTAACTCTAGCTCTCGGAGTGTGGCTATCCAAGTGACAAAAGAACTGCCTTACTTTTTTTTGTACGAGAAACTAATTTATTTATAGATTATACATTATAGAGCGGATATACAATTAGCATACTTTAACTCACTTTATAGTCATAGCTTGCTTAAATAACTTAAACTAGCAATCTAAATACTCGTTAATAGCATGGTCTTCATTCTTCACTTTGTTACAGTTTTGTCCGAGCCGAGATTATGCATAAATTCAAATTGAGAGCTTAGAATTACATTTTATATTCATTTAAATTCTAATACAATTCCATTTTCATTGCATTATGGAATACCGCTAAGATATGACATTTATCTATTAACTTATTACTATACATATTTAAAAGTTGCAATAAAGAATTCTATAATTGCTATATACCTATTCTATAATTTTGTTAAATCGTTTTATGCTGAAATTAATTGTCATTTTAGGTGACAAGAGGGCTGGCTCCTTTTTCGCACAAAGAATCATTTCAGCGATTCAGCGCGGAAACGCTACCAGCATTCTTGGGACCATTCCAGTGAGCTTTGTATAGTCCTAGCGTGTAAGTTATTAAAGAGAGATATAACTTGTGCGTTTTTGCTGAAATTGAAATATTGTGTTTTCAATTTATAGGTTTGTTTCGAGTGGGGCGGAAGCTTGATCAAGATCATGGGCCACTCTGAGATCTTCTGGCGTCTCACCTGATCGGTTCAGAGATTGAGAGAGTCTCTGTACAGGCCCCTACAAGAAGAAGCCGCTCTACTTCTACGAGGTGCTGACATGATGCACTATCCCATCTCGGTATCCCAATTCTTCTATCAGCAAAGCAGCGATGTTGAAAACCACAAATTTAACAGGTAAAATACTGCCATTATATTCACCTCGTCAGAATAATAGTACCCTTTAAGGAATGACAGTTGAAGTCCACGTATAGTAGAAGCCTTCTTCAGCTGTAGTCTCTTTTAGTAGTGATTTTAGATTTTGAAATGATTCTTAATACAAAGGCGAGAGCGCGACCTCAAGTAACCTTTGTTTACATCTATCTTAAAGTAAAAAGAAATTATGTTACCTTTGTAGTTCTTTATTGTTGAAAGTATACAATTTAATAAAGCGTGCCTATTGTTAAATCGCCTCTTCATACGTTTTCATCGTCGTTCATTTGTATCTAATGGGTTGGATAGGCAAAAAGCAGTAAGAATTATCTTCAGTTAATCATGCCTATATCTTTCGTATAATTTCATTAACTACAAAAATCTTTTGTTATAATAAGAATATATCCTTTTTAAAGTAGGTTGTGTTCTGTATAAATAATATAATAAATGCTCATGAATAAGAGTCAATAACTCTTTGCTCTACAAAATCTAATAAAACAAAACCCCCAAAAACTGTCTGTATTGATTTTCTCAAAATTTTCTGAACGGACTTTTGTTCGGACGGTTTTTATTAAAAGATAGTGTAATTCTTCCTAAAGGTTTAGGTTAATAGTACATTATCGTTTTATGTAAATAATGTAAAGATCACGCAGGTGTAAAAAAACTCGCCTGCTGAGAGCTTTAGTCATGTGCACCGCATAGACCAGCAGAAATACACTAAAGTAATGTACTAGAGAATTGTAGATCTACCAAATTACTACAAAAAAGTGCCAGACAACATGTCTGTATCTCTTATGGTTAACTCAAAATAACTTTAATGTTCAAAATTTCAATTAAATACACTGAATACGACGCGGGCGAAGTCGCATACACTAGTTACTTATGAAACGAGATAATAATATTTTTATACAATAATATCGTTTATGTTATGTTAAATATTGTTTCAATTGAACTAGGATAATATCAGTCCTCGTTTATATAAAGTTCACTTCAAAAGTAATATAAAGTTACTTTAAGTTCTTATTTAGACTTAGACTGGCTCGTTGGCGCAGTGGGTAGTGATCCTTCAGCTCCGCGGGTCGCAGGTTCGATTCCCGCCGAGGGCCAACACTTTCAATAAAATGAATATGTTGGTTCTTCGAGCCGTATATTTGTATTTAAGTATATATTGAAAAACCAGTTGTCTCTCACCCATAACATAAGTATTACTTTGGGGACAGACGACCGTGTGTGTAAGTGTCCCATATATTTATTTATTATTATTTATTATTTGGCACTTGGCGCGTAGTTAAGTTTTTTAAGACAAAACAATTCTCCTATTTAATTGAGATTCAGATATTTATCTAATTGATCTATTACACATATTTCCAGGGGTGAATGGTTAGAAATTTCAAAACGATACTATCAGATGCTGAATCGACGACTTAAAAAATCCTCAGAGGCGCAGGAAGACCAACAAAATAATAACTAAGAAAAGGTAAATCCAAAGATCAAGAATTATGATATTATAAATAGTTTTATAAAGTATTTTCCCAATTAGGGTAAAGCAAAATAAATTCATGATTAAAAACATAAGTCACGATTTAATCACGCTACGCTGATGATGTATTAAATTTACGCCGTGTGGTATCCGGCTGAATAGAATAGTACCACCCTCATATTTACCAATGTATCGTAAAAGGCGCCGACGATTCAAAATTACTGTAAACAGTCCACTTGAATAAAGAATATTTTGAATTTGAATTTACCGAGGTAAAGGGCGACTTCGGTATGTTGACCCACCGTGTGGTATCTGGTTGAGTAGAATATACCACCCTCTTACCGATGTAACTTACCTCAGTCGCCTTTTGCGACACAAGGCGATTAAGGTAAGTTGACGTCATGCAGGCGGCCGGTCGTAAAATACGTAGCCTAATCATGTGACGACATGTTTATAACATGTTATGCCGACCCCACTTAGGGTGGGATAAGGGCAGGAAGATGATGATTATCATTATTTTAATAAAAAATAATTATATCAAATGAGCGTCGCAATCTATCAATTTATCAATCTATCAACCAAAGATAGTAGGGTAGTAGCAGCCCGTACAAATAGACCACCCTTATTTTTATCGAGGTGTCGTAAAAAACGACTAAGGTAAGGTAAGGTAAGTTTGTTAGGCAGGAGGATGGCTGATGTATTAAATTTGATGAAAGAACGAAAAAACATCTGGGGTAAGGTTACGTTATAGCAATAAAAGTTCAGACGTCATACCCAAGTGAGATAGCAGACGGCGCGGCGGCACATGTTCCCAATCGAGGACACTTGTTGTCAAGAGACGTACTAGCGGCCTACATTCCGAAGGCCGTTACAGTCTTTAGTTAGCACGCATTCCCTTCAAGCACTTCTTTATAATTTATTGTAAATCTTTTCAGTCTAGATTTTTTCACCAGTAATTTGATACTATAAGAAATATTTTTTAAATATATATTTGATTTCACTAGCAATCGCCAGCGGCTCCGCCCGCGTGGAAAGATTAAAACCGTAATATAGTATGTTGTTAACCATAAAAATGGTTGAAGTGGGCCAACCTTAAAAGCTAGATATATTTAGAACTTTTACAGGGGAAAAATTTTGTAGTGCATAATCTTTGAATAACTTATTACCATTTACAGCTTTAAATTCTGCCGTCTTCGTACTATTTTTTTATTGCTGCTTCTCTCCTATTGATCTTAGCGTGATGTATAGCTTATATCCTTCCTCATTTAATGGACTATCTTTCACTGAAAGAATTTTACAAATCGGTCTAGTAGCTCCTGATATTAGCGCTTTCAAACAATCAAACATACTCTTCAGTATATTAGTATAGATTTATTTTTAATATACTTTATTGCACAACCAAAACATACAGAATAAACAGGGAGGCAGGGCTATAGTTTTTTAGTAAAACAGAAATTTGTCAATCAATCTGTTAACTTGTATATATATATATAATCAGAATTTCATGAAACTTAGTATGTAGGAGATTTCCGAGTGTGATAATGATTTATCACTATCTATCTAGCTAGGTTTTATTTAAAAAATTGTTCTTTTTATCCCTGTTTTCAGGTATTGAACAACTGCTAAAATTTACATAGAATATAAACATTATTTTTGCTCTCATTTGTAATGTTGTAATAACTTAGTGGGGCACAGGCAGACTGAAGACTGCATCAGCACCCCTTTCTTTCTTTATTAATTTTTTTATTCTATTTTTTATAAAATAAAGCTTGATGACTAAGGTTATAATATAATAGTGCAAATATTTTCAACTTAAATAAATACTGTTGACGATATTAATAACAAGAAGCAAGCTCTAGCAATGGAATATTCAAATTTAGTACTTTACATTAAAATCAAAATTTAGTCTTCCAGTTTTAAAAAAAACATGGTTAGCGATCTGATATCTCATTCTGCTAACAAACATTATTTAACATTTCAGGAATCCTGTAAACTCTACGTTCAGCTCAATAATGATTGCAAGATACTGTTGGCTCTGTCTGACATTCCGGAATTAAATAGAGGTGAATATTGATTAACCCTTAATAGGGCAAGGGACAATTGTTTACCACCCAAGTTTTTTTACCATAGATCATACGCCGTTCTATGTACTATTAAAAACATTAAATATTTCTAATGTATGAAGACCCCTTAAACTTTTTTTAGTACTGGCAATTACGGTATTTTTAAAGGCTTACTAACTACCGACATTCAAAAAAAATAACGACCTTTTTTCGTAATCGGGAGTGTTCATCGCGAAAAAAATGAAATTTTGTTCTACTAAGATTCCGGTAAATGCTTTTGTGATATTTGGTAGGATAATTGATTATTATGTTCGTGCATGACTCGTAGAATAACTTTTGAAATGAAACTCGTACTAATTGAAAAATCTTCACAAACTTGGTGGTAAAACTGTTACCATTGCTCAGCGACAACAAGATAGTAGCATTTGGTGGTAATATAGTTACCTCTACTCGTTCATGTACTTGATACTTTAGGAGCATGTCGAAGATAAAAATATGCTATCTGATAGTTATATAGCCTGTATTCTTGAAGATGATCTTTCCGCTATTGAAACTAGAGACGAAAGAGTCTCAGGCTATCTACTTTTGGACTATGGCGTACTCCAAAAATCTAGCAAAGCGATTTGCAAAAAGTTCATGTATAAAACTAAAGCCGTTGTTTCACCACTCATCTTGTAAAAGTTTTAACAACAGCTCTCAACCCAAAATTTGTATATATGGTCAAACGAACACACGCTCCAAAGACTGAAGATCGATTCTGCGATCACCTACTGGTTGTCCATGGTTCATACGGAATGTTGACCTCCATAGATACCTCGACCACCCCACCATTGCTTATCTCTTTAAGCGCTTTTCGAAGTCTTACTTAGAGAAAGCCGAGGTTCACGAGAACCCACTTATAACAGTGGCTTCAACTAACATTCCTGTTAGGCCGACTCACCGAAAATATGGACTTCCGAAAAGCGTTCTGCATGACCCTGAACGATCGCAAGCACAGACATAATACACGCAAACAGCGTCTTCGCCGCCAAAGATGAGGTCCTAGTTTTCTGACACCGGTCGGTTGTGGCTAGTCGCCATACTCCCGACGCCATAATGACTAATCGTCATACTATAAGCCTTCCACTACACGTCGCCCTAAGCCACGATCCGGCTTCACAGGAGGCACCTTTAGGACAACGTTCCCCGACGCCAGTAGAGCTTCTGCGCTCTACTCTCCGCATTTCGCAACTTCGACAATGCTTCTGCGCTCGCCCGTCCCGCCCGGTGACGCTGTAAAAGCCACCAAAAGGACTAACAGCATAGTCAATTCGAAAAAAAATCAACGAATACAGAAAGACGATTCTAAGACAGAGATGACTATCCCTAATATATACTGTGAACATGTGGAGGTCGATTTTTCAGTACGAAAGATAGTCAAAAACGATCTAGGATTATTTGCGATGTCTGCAGCGTAGTTTTATGTCCTACTCCGTGCTTCAAAAGCTTTTACTTTGCTCCAGAAGAAGGAGATACTCCGTACGGTAGCAGCTTTAGTCATTAGCATAACGGGCTAAGGTCAAATAGTTACCACCAAGACCATAACATAAACGGGCAATGGTAAAATGGTTACCACCGACTTTTCGCGTACTTCTGATTATATATTTTTATTTTTTTATGATAAATGTTAAAACGACGCCTAATAGAAGTATAAATAAAGATATAAAAATAAAAATTTCAGTAATTTTTACCTCTGCCCTATTAAGGGTTAAGAACTTTTTTATATTTTTTAATTTTTTTTCATTGGTTCGCTGGCGATTACGATATAAAATATAAACACAATTACAATTAAATTAATACATACATATATACACAATCGTTTAAAAGCAAACTCATAATGCGTTAAAATGTCATTACAATCAACACGGATTTATAAAATGATACAGTTACAAGTTTAATAAGTAAATTACAAAAAAAAGCCGGTTCTTTAAATAAGTTAGAAGTCTAAGAAATTAATTTAGAAAAAAAGTTCCAATGGTGTATTGAAAGTAGATAATAGAATCGGCCTGTTACATTCCTACGGCAGACCAAATTTTTCATCATTAAAGAACTCATTGTTATCTATCCAAGGTTGAAATTGCGACCCATCATTAAATAACCACTTACTTACCGTTTAACCATCACGGTTTTAAGAATCAACAATGGCGCCTTAATTATATTTTTGACAATACTCAAATCAAATCAATATAATCTTAATTCAAAAAAACTCTTTTACGCACTCTTGAATCGTTAAGGATCGATATGATTAATGATACAACTAGTCCGGAATGTTGCTCTTACCAAGAAGAATTAGAAATAAACTGGGCGGTTAATCTTTTAAACATTTTCTAATCCAGGCATTGTTATCATGCAAATAATCTTCAATTTTCTAATATGCTTCACGTAGGTATAAGCATCTCTTACACTTAATTTAAACCTTTCGTAGACTGGTCTAGTATGGATAACCGAATTTTATTATATAGCGAATACCGAGACCACCGAATGAGCTGCTAACTCTACTGAGTTACATAGAGTACATAGAAAACACAAGTTTTTTGTGACCACAATATTTAACTTATCAGTCGACTCAAATAAAAAATTATACTTGTTCAATTATTTTGCCATATTTAATACATATTATTTAACGTAGTATTTACCTGCTATAGTAAAACTGACTAACTTAAATTACCTGAACTTTGTCAGTTTTGCCCTAATAGAGAGAACAAATTTTCATTATATGACAAAGGTTCTTTTATTCATTACATTTCTAAATACATTGTTTGTATTTTGTGAGTGCTCTTAAAGTGGGCAAAGTCTTCATTAATTTCTAATGTAGTTATGTCATTTAAAAAAATATTAATATCGAAATGATAATGTGACTGTATTTATTCTCCGCAGACGAAATCGTGGGTACAATCTATTGCTGTCGTTAGTCATTGTTCGTCGTTCACTGTGAAACGTCAAAAACCTTAACACAGACCCTTGGGTTTTATGTGAGCCTAACACTGGAGCAGCGGGTGGGTTTAAACCCATTTACTTCTTTTATAAGTAAAGGAGAGACAGAGTTATTTTACATTTACAAAAAGGAATTATTATTTAAGCGACAATCATAATTAGCCTCTTAAGATCAGGAGCGTTAGCAATTTTAATGTGTATTTGACAATTAAATCATATACATATTACATTCATAAAAAGAGAAATAAATTATTTTATATGTACAAAAAGGGACTATTATTAAAGCTAGTACAAGAATTATTCACCTAAGAACAGGAGCGTTAGCCTTCTTTATTTGTTTAATTAACAATAAACTCATAAACTTCATTTATAAAAAAGAGAGATAAATTATTTGACATTTACAAAGAGGGATTATTATAAAAGCGAGGACAAGAATTAGCCACTTAAGATCAGGAGCGTTAGCCTTCTTTATTTGTGTTAATATCGATAAACTTAAATACTTCATTCATAAAAAGAAAGACAAATTTTGTTTTACATTTACAAAGAGAGGTCATTATTTAAGAGAGAACAAGAATTTTCTGCTTAAAATCAAGGGTTAGCCTTCTATAGAAAGTTATGTAATTGACAATAAAATTATATACTTCATTTATAAAAAAAGAGAGAATAATTTCTCATTCTCAAAGACGAATTGTCATTAAAGCGAGAACAAGAATAAGCCACTTAAAATCAGGGGCGCACCCCTGTTTAGAAAGTTATGTGTGTAATTGACAATAGATTCATATACTTCATATATAAAAAAAAAGATAATTTTTCATTCACAAAGACGGATTATTATTAAAGCGAAAACAAGAGTTGGCTGCTTAAGATCAGGAGCGTTAGCCTTCCCTAGACACTTATGTGTGTAATTGACAATAACACTTCGACATAAGCTTACCCTTTTACGTTGATATATAAAACCTCGTAAAAGTTTTATGTATTAAATGTTCTTAACACTTTTTAATACTGGCTGCTCACTTTTATAAATGCCTGTTCCAGAACCTTCTGTACTACACGACCTCGAGCCGCATAGCTTCAGCGGATTCCGAACTTCGCTTGTGTACCTCGCTGAGGTCTACGGCTACGCTTTTTACCGCGGGGTCGTTACTACGTGCTACGAACTCTAACATTGCCTCTACAGCGTAGCAATACAGTAAGCTATATTATTTATGACGGTATTAAGGTGAATTTGATGATCCAAATTCAAATTCATATTATTCTTTATTCAAGTAAACTTGTAGACAAGTTCTTTTGGATTTTAAATTCTATTGCTGATTCAGAAATATGCTCCTACTGAATAAGGTATACACCTATTAAATTAAAAGAAGCTGTAATGTCTTAAGTTCGATTGTTAAATATATTACCACTACATATATATTACCACTATAGGATATAATTAACGAGATGTTATATCTGTAGAGGTAGGAATCAAGAACTTAAAAAAATAATTAAGTTGTCTATTATAGAAACAATTTCTCCTAGTCAACATATACTATTGTTTATCGGTTTGACACGTTAAATGCTGCGTCGGAATATATGCTCGACAGTTTAAACCCTTCTCAGCGCCAGTAGGTCACGTTAACAATCCTTTCAGCTATATAACTTGACTCGTGACCCAACTTAGCCCCGAGATCAGAAAGAAAACGTTGCCAACATAACTTTTTTTAATTTAATACATGTTTGAAATTTAAAAAAAAGTTATTTTGACTATATTTGCATCGTCTTACATTACCCTCAATTTTGTGTAACGTTTGTTTCCTGCTTCCGAAGGAAATTATGTATTTTTTTTCCTACGGTGTATGATTTATAGAATTAGACATTACTTTACGGAGATCCATAATAAAAAAGTAATAGTAAAATGATTTTGCTATAATTCACGACGAAGTAAAATAGACAATATATATATATATTGCTAAATATAGAGTGGACAATCCGTTTTCATACATGACATATGCAGGATTCGTAAAAACACATTTGTTGTGTATCGTGGTGGCGGTATTAAAGGTTTGTGCATATGTTTTTACGAATCCTGCATGTATCAGGTATGAAAACGGATTTTCCACTCTACATATATACTTTCTAGTTTACTTCATCGCGGATTATAGCAACATAATTTTATAATTACTTTTATCCTACTGTATATGTTAGATCGGTAATTGAGTGAAGACATAATGGACAGAAACACGGATATAAGAATTTCCTTTATATAATATTAGTATTGATTATTATATAAAGATAACTGAGAGTTAAAATAGTAGAGTAAAAATAACAATACAATGATCATTATCATGTTTATAAATTAATACAAAAATAATAACCGCGCGACTAACGAAATCTACAATTCGTTACCTTAACTATATGAAAACTAGCTGGAGTAAATAGGTTACAATTCTATTTGCTATACAAAGTTCTGTGTAAACATAGGGGACCAAGTTGAGTTGGGGATTGAACAAACTCATCCATAATGTAATACCGAAATATGTTTTTCTCATCTACGCTCGTGGGCTCCAATTTAGACATCCTTTGATGTAATTTTCACCTTTCTCCTCTTGCTATGATGTCGTATCAAACAAATAAAGAAATAATAATAAATAATAAAGCGGTGTAGCATTTTTATATTATAAGATTCATAGGAGCAGCCTTTGTGGAATTCCATAATGTATTACGATTTTGTAGTGGAGCTTATTTTCCTGATGATGATTTGGTTTCGGGGGAAACGATTATAGATTGTGGTAGTGAGTGTGTGTAGTGCTTGTGTGGAATTTTCGTGTTAGTAGCTTTGTATATAAGATCTGTGAATGCTCTATTGCCTGCTTCATACATACATTAAAATATTCTCTCGACATCGGATTACGTCAAATATACTATTTTTAGTTTATGTTTTATATATTCAAAAAAATAAAGTAAATTGTAGTATATATATTGCTAAATTACAGGTGGAGAAAGGTTGCTTGTGAACATTGATAATGAAAGGAGATTGGGCCCATCTCCCTATTTCATCATTGCCTGTTGTTGTATGAACCAACCAGAAATGTCCAGTGATGCGGCGAACAAACTACTTCCCATAATTAATCAACCGATAAGGTGGGTCTAATTCGATATTTTTCTTATCAACATGATAGACTATTGCTTACCATGGGCAAGTTCATCACTTAACTTAATAACTTCTTCTAATTCTAATAACAGTTGCCAATAACCTTTATACTTGACAATGTCAAGAGTAATTATGGGCCGCTTGTCGCGATATGATTAATGTGTGTTGGCTTACTTTATGGTTGTCAATAATTCAAGATGTAGAGGGATATTAGCAAAAGATATCAGCAAAGATTACAGTGTACATACTGAGACATGATAGGGATATTAGCAATAGATACTTAAGTATTAGTTTATGCATACTTTTTATAAAGTATCATACCTAACTCTGAACGCATGGTATAACAAAACTTGTTTATTTTAATTTATTATTATATTGTTCTTTATAACTTTAAGACTTAATTGGTGGATGTAAATTTAACGAATTTTAATCTATTTATATTTTTATTTTCTTTACTTATTGAATAAATTAATTAATTATTTTCCACTTAATTTTCGTTGACATCGTAGTGAGATTATTATTTGATAGTAGATAGAGAGAATCAAATTGTATTTTCTCCGGCATTATGAATTTTTCCAGAGTAAAACATATTATTTCAGCCTATCCGTAAAATTTTAAACGATATTTTTAAAGAATTACTAATATCTATTATATGGTTAATATTATCAATGACTATTTCATACATTTTTAGTTACTCTACAAATATATACCTAAATATTTACATGTCGTTATTAAAGTTTATATAGGTGCAACGCGGGTATAAGCTGCTATAATTTCATAACAGATTAAAAGGCTTAAATAATATTTAGAGTTTATTAAGAATTACATTTTTATGTAGACAGTACAAAGTTGAATAATGGGAGATTATGCAAAAATCATATGCACAGCTGTGATAGCCCAGGAGTGCCACCGTGCGACTCTTTTCGCAGAAGTTACAGGTTCAAACCCGGGCAGACACCAATGAGTTTATATTAAAAACTAATGTGTCTAATTGATTATTGCAATTTATCACACGATTTTCAGTAAAGGAAAACATCTCACGATGTTTTCTTTCACTGATTATCGTGTCGCGAAGCTGAACACAAGGCAATGCCTCCGCTAACAAGCGGAGGCAATGCCAGGCCAGTCTCGTTAGTTAAGTTTAGTTAGTTTCTTTCAAACTTGACCATATGCTGCTAGTCCTAATGGCTCTTACAGCACAACCAGGCGAGAGCGGAGAGGCGAACATAAAAGTATCGTCGAGGTCTAGAAAGGCAGAGGGAGCAAAAGTTGTACCACCGTCGACGCTCATCATCATAAGGATGATTCCTGTGAGGTCTACCACGGCTTAGACTCTGCACCGGATCTCGACCGCCAGGTGATCAAATATTTTCAAAAATGTCACACAGAATTAAGCGCCACGGGATCCTATGCCCTCTACGAAATGTCCATTGGTTGACAAGGGAAAAGATTTGACATCGCTATTCAATTGTTCAACTTACAAAGACAAGTTATAAGATTTTATAATTTATTATATTTTTCAACCATGTCTATTAGTAGACGTAAATATCTTAAATTCATTTCACGTTAAATTTCACACAATCTTAGTTTATTTGAGGCTCGAAATTGGAAATTAATTCAGTAGTTTATAACGAGTAGTATGACTAAAAATTTTGTTTGAAATATCATACAGAAATGAATAAAAATTAACAATAAAAAAATGTATCCCGTGAATCGAAATATAAATCCTTGTTTGAGATAATCAAATCAAATCAAAATAATCTTTATTCAAATTAGCTCTTTCAAGCACTTTTGAATCGTCAAGGATCAATATGAATAATGAAGCTACAACTGGTATTGATCTTTTAACCACGATTCCCTTAAACTTGCCCACCCTATAGTTTACTCAGAGTTGAACCAGTTTTCCTCGGGGCGCGTGATCTTGAATGGGCGCGTGGCCCCCAAGGCATTAGGTTATATTTCCTTAAATAAAACGTCCTCTGACCATTAAATAATTATAAATATAAAATTACAACTATGACGTTAACTTCAGTTGAAACACCTGCAATGAACTATTTGTTTTTATCCTGTTGCCGAAGCAAAAATTTTTTTTTTATGTATTACTCCGGTATACAAACTTTAAGTGTCAAATTTCATATTATATTTCCCCAGCGGATTACTCGTCAATGCGTTTCGTGTCTATAAGCATAGAAATCAAAACTGTTTATTAAGTTATGAATGTAGTTTTAGCGTTGCCATTACAGCAGTTTAAAAACACTGTTTAAAACAGCCTGATACAGATAGCCTACTATACTGTTGAGAATTATTTAGATGATAAGAATGTGTGGCTATAGCTTCTCTTCAACCCTGTAAGACAGAAATGACTAAATGTAACTAGTAATTAGAATTATATTTTAAAAAGAGCAACCGCCGTGTTTCTTGCTTCTTCTGACAGCTTTCCGAACCAGCAGTAGATTAGACTATTTAAAAGCACTTGATTACAAGTTGATGATGAACAAAGAATATTTTAAATTTGTATTGGAATAAAAATATAAGGTTGTTAATAATAAATTCGAAATAAAACAATATAGTATAAGAACAATCTGAGTATCCCACTGCTGAATATGTTTTCCTTGTCGTTGAGCCATGGTTTTATCTGCAAAGTCAACCAAGCAGTCCAATACGGTGTCACAGTTACCAGAATCAACTATTTTTGTCCAAAGGATAGAGTATAGTATATAGTATAGTCCAATAGTGGAATTACATGCATTTTAATCTAATATACAACAGATACAAATATCTCTTATAGAACTTCAAATAATATTACCAAGAAGCTTAAAAGACTTTCTTAAATAAAGTAGCACCTCATAAGATTTTAAATTTTGAAAAACATAAGAAAAATATTTTTCTATAAACTTAATAAAGTATATTTGATAAAGGAAAACTTTGAACGAGAATTTTAAAAAAGTAATTGTATAAAGTTGTCTGGTAAAAAGTGCTACTCTACAAGATATTGGCCCTAATAACATAAATCAATTATAGAAAACA
The DNA here is from genome assembly GCA_947086495.1 of Morpho achilles. Lineage (NCBI taxonomy): Eukaryota > Metazoa > Arthropoda > Insecta > Lepidoptera > Nymphalidae > Morpho > Morpho achilles. The sequence continues at coordinate 6,964,772 of CAMTZB010000022.1, read as the reverse complement.
AATTTCTCACTTTCATTTTAGATGTCCATTACCTTTAATGCTATTAGTAGATGAAACGAAAGTGACAAGATTTCATTTCTGATTCAATTATACTATTTGACTTTATTTCAAGCATAACTTTTTAGGTTTGCCATTAAATTTATAGCAAAAATGTAATTTATGTTCTTCCACTAGATAGAAATGATTGCTATACGTAAAATTGAATAAAAATCAACCGCAATATTCCTTGCTGGCATCTTACTATTCTAACAATAAGTGACAATTCAAAGCTTCTTGAAAATTCTATTTGAGTAAGGAAATTTGTTTTTTTTTATAAATTATATTTTATATCCCTTTTACACTTTAAGATAGCGTGTTTCTTGTAATGAATCAGAATTTTATTACTTAAATCTTGACTTAACACGCTGTCAGTCTTAACAAGGATCGACTGCTTACTCAACCCAACCTTTCAAGGATCAATAGGACGCGTATAGAATAAATTGAATGAATAGTTGAAGTGTGAATTTTCAGCGAGCTTAAGCTTGAGTCGAGCGACTTCGTAATAAATATAGTAATGTCACAGTGTAATCCTTACTTATATTTATTATAAATGCGAAAATCTGTCTGTCTGTCTGTTACACTTTTGTACAGCGAATCAGATAAACAGCTTAGTCTTTTAGCAGTGTTTCCGGATCGGTACGAAATAAGTACCTACCTTCAAAAAACGTATTTTCCACCCATTTAAAGGATGGCAACACACTCGCTCTGTGAGAGGTCGTGGGCGGCGATGATTGCTTAAGCTAAACCGCATGCTCGTTTGTCATACCATAAAAAATCGCCGGCGAAGACGAGCTCCTAGTTTTCAGACGTCGGTCGGCCGTGGTTTCTCGCCATACTCCCGACGCCATGATAACGAATCGTAATACTATTAACCCTCCACAACACGTCGCCCTTAGCCGCGGTCCGGCCTCACAGGCCCTTAGGAGGACGTTCCTCGACGCTAGTAGAGCTCCTGCGTTCTACTCTCCGCATTTCGCTTATGCTTCTGCGCTCGCCCGTCCCGCCCGGTGACGCTGTAAAAGCCGTTAGGGCTAACGGCATATAGTCAATTCGGAAGAAATGCATTCCATAAAAAAATAGATATTAAACCATAAAAATTAGTCCACAGGTCCATAGGGTTCCGAGCAAAATAATTAAATTCCGAGGCAATCGAAATGATTCTTTTCTTCTTTTCCTACAAATAAATGCTTCTGGATTTAAGACTTTTCAAAATCTTGTACCGCTTCACCCAGCGGTTCCCCGGGACCCTTTTCAGGTCATCTGAGGTTTGCCCACCCTACATTTTCCGGTACGGGGTCACCGTTCAAACAACTAAGGCCCCCAACGCCCGTCGATTTTTCATACAATACGAGTGTACCCCTCCCCTTGCCCCTTCATCTTCCCGGCACACTCAGCTATATCGGTTATTGAAGTTTTTGTGTGGATCTGCTCGCTGTTGATCAATTTAATTTAAACTTTTAGCTTCGCTCCGTTTGTTTGATTTTATTGCTTAGATCTTAATATTGTCTTGTTACACTAACCAATTAGTTTAGGCCATTTGTACTCTTACGCATGGTTTTTATTTTTAAATACATATTAATGGAATTAATTGAAGTTGGCCTATTAAAAAAAGAATGTGCACATCTACATAGAATTCTAGGGATCGTCAATAGCTTGTACCCAGAATTCTATATACTAGATATGCAAGGTTTCTTAACTATATTTTCCTTCACTGAAAAACGTGTGATAAATTGCAATAATCAATTAGACACTTAATTTTTTACAGAAAAAAATATTGGTGCCTGCCCGGAGATTGAACCCGGAACCCTTTGTAGAATTGCACGGTGTCAACACTAGGCTATCACAGCTTTTATTATTATTGTTATATATTAGATCATCATCCTCCCACCTTTATTCCACTCTAAGTGGGGTCGTACGTACGTAAAATACGTACGTACGTATTTTATGACTGGCCGCCTGCCTGACATCAACTTACCCCAGTCGTATTTTACGATGCTTCGGTAAGAAAAAGGGTGGTCTATTCTACTAAACCGGATACCACACGGCGGGTCAACTTACCTGGGTCGCCTTTTACGACACCTCGGTAAGAAATGAGGGTGGTTTATTTCGCTCAGCCGGATACCACACGGCTATCATTTTATAAATTAGTTAATAATCGTTATAAGCATTCAATTCATTGGCCTGGCCCGTTGGCACAGTGGGTAGTGATCCTGCCTTCAGCTCCGCGGGTCGCGGGTTTGATTTCCGCCGCGGGCCAACATTTTCTATAAATCAAATTGTTGGTCTTCCAGTCTGGGTGTATATTTGTATTTCAGTATGTATTTAAAAATTATATAAGTATATATTAGGTCCTTACATATGAAATTGGCGTTTTCTATGGGAGGAACATAAAATCATTTTTTTTTTTAATGAATTATTTTTAATTAATCAAAGTATGTACCATTGCTATGTATGCACTTTTGCCATCTCATAGGTAGTTCATTGATCCCCTTACTAAAAAAACCATTCGGGCGGGAATCAATAAAATCTATGACGGCGGTTTGGACTGCCCCATCGGAGTTGAATTTTTTTCCTTGCAAGTAGTTATCCAAATTGCGAAAAAATATGGTAATCTGTTGGACTAAGGTCCGGAGAGTACGGTGGATGTCTAAGACATTCTAATTGAAGCTCCTCTGATTTGGTAGCTGTCTGTTGTGCAGTGTGTGGTCTAGCGTTGTCCTGAAGCAGCAGTGGCCTAGAGCGATTGACCAGCCTCGGTTGTTTAGCAGCTAGCTTTTCCATCATGGTTTGCAGTTGCTGACAATAGATATCTACCGTAATCGTCTGGCCAGATTTAAGAAAGCTGTAGTGAACGACACCGGCACTAGTCCACCAAACACTTACAAGCAACTTTTTTTTAGTCAATTTCCGCTTAGGCAGGATTTGGCTGGTTTGCCAGGGTTCAGCCATTGTGATGAGCGGTTCCGATTATCGTAGAGGATCCACTTTTTATCACAGGTAATGCTTCGATTTAAAATTCCTTCATTATTGTGCCGGTTGAGTAACGTAACGCAGCAGTCGACGCGCGTTTGTCGGTTTGCTTCAGTCAATTCATGAGGTACCCACCTTTAAACCTTTTTTACCTTCCCAATTTGCTTCAAGTGGATTAGAATAGTTTTATCACTAACACCGGAGCCTGCAGCTAACTCGGATATGGTTTGCGATGGATCCGCTTCCATAATAGCCTTCAATTCTTCATTATCAACTTTGGTCTCCGGCCGTCCACGAGGCTTGTTCTGCAGGCCGAAATTTCCAGAACGAAAACGTTGGAACCAAAAACGCACTGTGTTTTCTTTTGCGACACCGTCACGATACACATCATTAATCCTTCGAGCCGTTTCTGCAGCACTGGTGCCACGGTGGAACTCATACTCGTAAATAACGCGATATTTCATGTTTTCCATTTTGTAAACAGAGTGACACAAAGAAAAAAACAAAAGAAGAAAAAACAAATGAATTAGGGGGTTTGAAACACAAATGCATGAGTAAATAGCTGTATGAATTTGAATTTGAAATTCCTAACCATAAAGGTAATATTTGAGATCAAAGTGGCCAGTACGACAAAACGCCAATTTCATATGTAAGGACCTAATATTCACCAGTTGTCTGTCATAACACCAGTATTAAGTACTTTGGGGATGGACGACCGTCTGTCACATATATAAAAAAAACCCATTTAATGGTCATTTTTGAAGCTTTATACCTTTTTTTTAGGTAAAGATCAGCGCCCAGTTCCTACCTTGCCTGAAAGCGGACATAGCACGTCCCACGTGAAAAATAATAATAATAAATATATGGGACACTTACACACACGGTCGTCCGTCCCCAAAGTAAGTTACTTAATACTTGTGTTATGGGTGACAGACAACTGGTGAATATATTATATATTTACTTATATACTTATATGTATATTTTTAAATACAAATGTAGTACAATACGCCGTGTGGTATCCGGCTGAATAGAATAGACCACCCTCTCTTTTACCGAGGTGTCGTAAAATACGACTAAGGTAAGTTGACCCACCGTGTGGTATCCGGTTTAGTAGAATAGACCACCCTCTCTTTTACCGAGGTGTCGTAAAATAAGACTATGGTAAGTTGACGTCAGGCAGGCGGCCGGTCTTGAAAACGCAGCCAAATCATGTAACAACATGTTTAGGAGTGCCGACCCTACTTAGAGTGGGATAAGGGGAGGAAGATGATGATGTCGATTAACGATGATATACCAGAGTAGACGCGCTTGCCCAGATTCGTGGTTACTAACATTAAAAGTACGTTTAGCTAAGTAAGTTTCTTGATATGGAACTGCTGGAGAAAGACTACCGCATCTTTGGTGAGGAGAATTCGAGCTTAGACCCATGTGTATCACAACTGCATCGTATTTTCCATTACCGAGGATCGTGACCCCTTCGGATATTTTTGTGGACCATATGCACTACAGTTGTCGCGACATGTCAAGCATCACTACATAGTATAAAACAAAGTAGCATTCTTTGCTTGTCCATATAACCCTATGTATGCATAAAACTTTAAAACTACGCAACAGATTTCAATGCAGTTTTTTTAATAGATAGAGTGATTCCAGAGGAAGGTTTGTACGTATAATAAAATTCAATACGGAGTAGAGAAATACTGTAATTTTTGAGATTTCTGTAAATAATTACATTTTTTTCCGCTTACATTGCAAACGCAGGCTGAACCCTACGAGATTTATCAAAATGATGTACTAAGTATTTGTACACCTTGAAAAGTTCTACAGAAAAGTTTGCAATGGTGTATGTCTATCTCTTATGGATAACCCACTATAGCATTTTTTGTCATTTACTTTTTACGAAAAATAATGCCTTATGTTTGAAGCAATTTTTATACAATACAGCATTAATCCTTATCCAATTAAGTACCTTAAATAAAAAGGTGATTTAATATAGATCAATATGGCCGTTTACAGCCATTTTGATCCTTGATAATTATAGTAATTTAAGTGAATATTTTCGGAGATATTACAGATTTAAAATGCCGTGAGGACACCGCGCTTCGCCCTATAACACTTCGACTTTAGCAGCTATTTCGCTCTTTCAAGAGTTTGTTTAAAGACATTCTGTAATTATTGTAAAACTAAAATACATAGGGAAAGTGTAAAAGTAAATAAGTAAAAATGTACTATATGAATTTAGATATTCCAAAGATAGCAGGAAATCTTCTTGGTATAGGGAGAGGAAATTGTTTTTCTCCAAATTTAACGCTTGCGGGCCACGGGAGTAATGAATAAATCAAAACTACTTGATTGATCTTAATCATTTTTTTTACACTGACTGACATGGGATATATATTTTATACCCGTGCGAAGCAGGGGTAGGCCACTAGTCGCAGATAAAAGAGTCTAGGGTGGTGCGTATTTGAACTCACGGACGCATCCGGCTACGTCCTCGATTATTGCAGTCTACTTTGACAAATACATTTCAATATAGCCCAAGTATTCAACGCTGTGTGGTATCAGCCTGAATAGAATAGTGCCACCCTTTTTTCTTACCGAGGTGTCGTAAAAGGCGACTAAGGTAAGTTGACCCACCGTGTGGTATCCAGTTTAGTAGAATTGACCACCTTCTTTCTTACCGAGGTGTCGTTAAAGGCGGCTAAGGTAAGTTGACCGGCCGTGTGGTATAGTTTTAGTAGAATAGACCAACCTCTTTCATATCAAGGTGTCGTAAAATAAGGTAAGTTGACCTCCGGCAGGCGGCCGATCGTAAAATATGTCGCCGAATCATGTGACAACATGTTTATAACATGTTGTGCTGACCCCACTTAGAGTGGGATAAGGGCAGGAAGTAGATGTAGCCGAAGTATTCCAGAATTCTCTCTAGGCACGTGTAGGTGGTATTTAGCTCATTTTAAACTGTTCCAGGATAGATTCAATGGGCCGCCAAGGAGGTTGGAGTACTTGCCTTCACTAGCTTTGGGCTAATCTAGCAGCCATCATTGCGGATGTGATGGTTTCAGTCATCACGCTGCTTCAACGCGGATTGGAAGGCTCTCCGGAGATATGCCGGTTAGGAAAATACCAGGGGTTTAAATATGCGACCCCCTAGCGTGTCGAAGAGGTAAAGCTTTGTTATTTGGTAAATATTTCTACTGAATATGAGAGCATCTACATACATCTTCTTCTTCCTGCCCTTAACCCACTCTAAGTGGGGTCGGCACAACATGTTATAAGCATGGTGTCACATGATTTGGCTATGTATTTTACGACCAGCCGCCTGTCTGACATCAACTTACCTTAGTCGTATTTTACGATAACTCGGTAAGAAAGAGGGTGGTCTATTCTACTTAACCGGATACTACACGGTGGGTCAACATATCTTAGTCGCCTTTTACAATACCTCGGTAAGAGGAACTCAGAGAATCATCTTTTGGCTTGGAATTCAATGCCAAAAAAGTTCCATTCTACTTCTCACATCATGTGTCACATGATTTGGCTACGTATTTTATGAACACCTGCCTGACATCAACTTACGTTAGTCGTATTTTACGACACCTCGGTAAGAAAAAGAGTGGTTTATTATACTTAACCGGATACCACACGATGGGTCAACTTACCTTAGTCACCATTTACGACACTTCGGTAAGAAATGAGGGTGGTCTATTCTACTCAGCCGGATACCACACGGTGGGTCAACTTACCTTAGCCGCCTCTTACGACACCTCGGTACGAAATGAGGGTGGTACTATTCTATTCAGGCGTACGACGCAGACATCCCACGCGACTATTACGATTAAATGTATCGTATAGTTGGTATTTTCACTGTAAATCTTCGGGGATAAATTGTATTGTCGTCGCCTCCTCGTGATGTAATCGTTAAATATAAAAAGGCTATTGTGGGACGAGTTCCTAACACGTGCCAGGGAGTGAGTGAGAGGGATGATATTTGGGCATTATCGATCCGTTCCAGCAACATGACGCAGGGGATGGCTTTCCCCAAATTTTCACCAGGTACATTATAATTGCATACTGTTCGGATATTATTTGCCAAAACATCCGTTAATGTTTATATTTTTTATTATATATTCCCGCGATTACAATCGCGGTGCAAGGGTTATGTAAATAAGATGGTTAGATTAACCTTAATATAAACACAATCGAGTTTATTAGTTTTCGGCAAGAACATGTGTTTTGACTGAATAAGACCTGTGTCATTTGATATACCTATATACATAAAGTCGAACGAAAGTCTGTCTACGCTCTTACGGCCAATCCGCTAGTATATAGCTATAAAATTTAGCACCATTAAAATTTATATGAGTTTAAAAGTTGGAGTTGATTTTTCGGGAGTAAGAAAAAGATATTGCATTATTGAGGGTACGTAAATGCTAAAACTGCGCGAACAAAATCGCGGGTGCGACCAGCAACCTATATAATTTATATACTAAACTATAAATTCATTTCAGAGGGAGGAGAGGTGACAGGAAGGATTGGAGTGGATTGCAGTTAACATTATTCATCATCCTCCTGCCCTTATCCCACTCTAAGTGGGGTCGGCACAACATGTTACAAACATGTTGTCATATGATTTGGCTACGTATTTTACGACCGGCCGCCTGCCTGACGTCAACATACCTTAGTCGTATTTTACGACTCCTCGGTAAGAAAGAGGGTGGTCTATTTTACTCAACCCGATACCACACGGTGGGTCAACTTACCTTAGTCGCCTTTTACGACACCTCGGTAAGAAATGAGGGTGATCTATTCTATTCAGCCGGATACCACACGGCGTTGCAGTTAACATTATTATTATGCAGTAACTTGCACCTGTCTCGCACGCGCTACGAAATTATAAAAATATATTATTAACCGTAAACTTCGAGGTTGTAAGCTAGTCAATATACAACTTTCTTTTAGCTCTTGCTCTATTGGCTCTTCTGCATAGTCAGTGATTAAAAATACTAAGCGCAAGCAGGATGATCATCAGCTGTATTTACATCAGCGTCCATGATTGCCTACTACTCGGTAATTGTGGTTTTTCGGAAAAGAATTAAGGGAATTCTTTTACAAGAATTAAGGGGAATCGCTGCGTGATACGTATGATCGTATGTATCGTATGATAATACGGATGATCGCGTGGAAATTTGCGCGATGATCGTGCCGATTACATACGACCACCTGATCAACGATTAACACTTATATTAAGTGCGGGCGTAACACGACTCGTTATAGAGCTTCTTCGGGACTACTAATAAAAGCTTCCGCTAATCAACGTGATAATACACCATATACATATATCAATTGTAATCATAACTCTAAAAATATGTCATACTTAAAAAAACATGAAGAAAAATGTTTGACATATTTCAGTAAATCCAGCGATAAAATTAAACCGCTCTGCTGCTTTCACTTTTAAAGAACTCAAAGAATGTTTGCGAAAGCTTTGACAGAAAAACTGGATATTAAGACAAAAAAGTGGAAGCTTTTATTCGAGCCTTTTCAGTTGAATGCAACTGTTAGTTTGGTCTGAACAGATAGAGACAAGCGTCTACAGGTTTCTTTTGTGCTAAATTCTCGCTAACTATTGATTTTTATAAGTTTCATGATGGATTGAAGTCTTTTAATGAAATAAGTTAAATATTATTTAGGCCATCAACATTACATGATTGGCATTCATAACAAATTGAAATCGAAAATTTGTAGTAGCAATATAAGTACATTATTATCTTATTAATCTTATATTTACTATAAAAAATGTCTCGAAAAGCTATCTTTGTATGAAATTGATTACATTAAAATCTACCTAACGTGTTTTTGTTTAGTTTTTACTAAAAGGTGCTATTCCTCTGGAAGGTTTAAGTTAGGGTACATTACGGTTTTAATTGAAATTAAATTTAAATTTAAATTGTGTTGCAGAGGTCGCGCAATTGTAAAACAGAGAGATGAGAACTGTAGTCGCACGTATCGCGTAAATGAAGAGAGATTATCAAATTAAGGTACAAGTAAATTGTAGGTCAAGAAAAACTAGAAAATAGTCCAAGACGGGATGTCTCTATTTCTTATAGATAACTCACAACAATAACAATCACTGATTTACAAACTGATGAAGCCGCAAACAGCTTTAATGACGCAGTCCACTCAATGTAGGATCAGAATAAAATTTTATTATATTTATAACCTGAATTTTTTTTATAACCTATATCCAATCCTTACGAAGATCATCCTCGACACAACATTCTATAAACATGTTGTCACATGATTTGGCTACGTATTTTACGACCGGCCGCCAGCCTGACGCAATCTTACCTTAGTCGACGACTAATACCTAGTACGACACCTCGGTAAGAAAAACGGGTGGTCTATTCTACTCAGCCGGATACCACACGGCATCAAATCCTTACGAAGATATCATAGGAAAAACAATAAGTATCTTTAAAGTAATTGACAAAAAGTTAATTTAGGATAGGAAAATCAGTAATAATTAATAGAAGAAAAGAATGTATGTAAAACGAAGCACATCGTGTATATACATATATAGATAAGATATATTTTTTTCTTTCGGATTATAGGGAAATCAAATTATAATTACTCATGTAGCGTTATCAAATTTACATAAATAAAATAATATTAATGTAAATTAACACTACTACAAAATAAAAAATTAGTAAAGAAATAAATTACAAAACCATTATATTCATAGAAGAAAATATATTGTGTGCATGACGCAGAAGTGAGAGAGTATTTTTATAACTATATATACATCAGGATAACAATTAAAACACTACTAAACATTAAAGATTCTGTCCAAATTTTAAGTCAAGCTAGATTATTCAGTTTTTGGGCACTGGATTTATAATTTTATACACTCGTACTTTATATTATGCACGGTACATCTTAAATAGATATACGAATAAAATTTGTAAAATATAAAAAAAATATAACAAATCTATCAATAAATACAAGTTAAATGCACAATAAGTAACTGCAAATAAGGAGTATTATCGCTAAGTAACGATCTCCTTCAGGAAAACTTTGTAAGTTGAAAAGCGAAAGTATGAAGTCAAAAGAAAACTCTAACACTTTTAACATAGCGGAAACTGAACGGCGTAAGATTTTGCATATTTATTATTCAACAGACCAGTGCAAATATGGATTTTTTTTTGTATATAATGTGTTATAAATTCATTTAAGTAATTGAAACAAAATATAAATGTGTTCTGTCAACGTCAAACATCAAATTGTCGGTGATTTATGATTGGACATAACAAATTGATGAGGCGAACATAGAGGACGAAATGTCATCCAAATGTGCATTTTGGTTATGGCAATGACCGATGAATATGTATTAAGAAAATTTAAATCTTGTGTAAAATATAAAAAAAAACTATAAAATAATCCAAGGATCAATATATAATCCATATTATTTATTTTTGGTCAAAGTAATAATAATATTACTTGACACGTGTGTATTTGCTTTAATTACACTCTTTTATACATAGTCATATTTTATTGAGCGACTAGTAGTGTATATAAAAAAACATAATTTTATTATAATACAAAAATTGTATATTAAATCAAGTATTATTATTTATATACTTGATCGAAGTATATAAATAATATATATATATATATATATATATATGTATATAAGTTTTTTCTATTTTATATATAAAAAACACTTTAAACATAATTCAAAAGGGATTTTAATACTAAGATAAACACATTTTAAAGGCAAATCGTACGATTACATGTACAGTTTTGGTGTTGTTACGTATATATAATATACAACGCTATGTAATTGCAATGCGGAAAGGGTAGGAAGGGGCAAGGGGGATGATTTATTGATTCCGGGACGTAAAAGCGAAAGGAGAGCCTCTCTTGTAATTTGAAAATTAAAGTATTAAAGCTAAAATAAATGCAATAAAATTATCGTTTGCTTGTTCAGTGCGGTGAAAATAGCTGTGTATCCTGTTTTCAAGATTCAACCTGCCTTCTAATGTAAGTAGCATTTTTATATAATACCCAGTACATGGGTGTGACGTAATAGCTATTTTTAATCCATCTTAAATTTTAAAATCAGTTATTGAAATTGAAATATATTCAGCAATTATATATTTTGCTATGAAATATTACGGTCACTATATATATTTCGGTCATTATATATTTCTTTGAGTATATACTCATCAGGTATAAACCTGATATAATTAATCGATAATTAAGACAAAGGATGTTATGTAACTTGAAAAATATTATCTCTACAATAAAACTGTGTATGCATTAATGATTGAGGGCGGTTATGTGATGATTTTACTGGAAAATTGATATAAACATTGTATTATTTCGGTTTAATGAAAATAGTCGTACTGTTAGCTTTATTGATTTTCTGACCAGAGCGAAGCAAGCGCCATCGCATGTTACGTAATCTTTCACAGTCGCAGTACAGATGTGATATTTTGAAAAAAATATTAAAGCAACACTAAATTAAAGTAATTACGCGTTATTATACAATGATAATGATTGATTTGATTTGATTTGATTTGACGTCAATTTGATCCAATGCGCTTTATCATATTCATGCGTTAAACAGTGATTACATAATTCTGCATACATTTTGGACATTACTTGCTTCTTCGCGCGACTTCGGCTACCTGCTGTGCAATATCAAGGTAATAGACACTATGATATTTTAGCTATTCAAATACATTTATACCAAAAATCATATCGAACCTTCAACAAAGGAGAAACACACACTTTCATATATGTATGATAGTGTTTTAACTTTTTTGTTACATACAATAACTCCTTTTTCTTTTCACCAGAGGTGATCTTTTCACGGGAGGACCAGGCGTGGCCGGTCAAGTTTTGGGACCTCGTAAGTTATTCCTTCACTTTTTAAAATTTGTAATGTCTATTTATGTATTACAAGCAACCTCATTCGTCAACTTCGGTGTTAAATCTTAATTGTGTACTATGTATTTTTATTGTTCCTTACATGAATATAAGCATCGGTTGTATCAAATTTCATCAATTTGTAAAATCATCACAAAAACAGAGAGCCATAGACAAATTTTCGCATTTTTAATATAAGTCTTAAGTGTGGATTGAATTCAAATTAGATTCCTGGATTTTTAAGAAATCGGATCAAATTAATAATTTATATTTGACAATGCCAAGTGTAATAAGCACTTATAGCTAAATGGTGAAATCGTCAAATCAACAGGATCACGGATTCACAGCCTGGGCATGACAATTAATCTACCCGGACTCCTACTTTTTTGTTTTTTTTCTTCTTCTATGACCTGGCAGTCGGCACCTTAGGCTGCATTCCATCAGGCGATATCGTAGCCAGGTGCAAGCCTTATTATATATAAAAAAAGAGTTTTCTCATGCAATTAGCAACATGCAAAATAGATGCATATCGAATGTCGTATGCATCTGTATAAACCTTTACAGGAAAATAAAGCTTGAGCATCAGAGTTTTCTAGCTCTCTACATATCTTTACAAAATATTTTATCGTATCTTTATTCATCTTTTTATATTCATAGATTAAATAGTTCAATTTATATAAAGTTTTTCTTTTTCTCTATATTACCCGTATTTTACATCGTGTCCTTTTCCTTCTGTAACTCAAAGATTGACTGGCAGAGATCCCTTTTAGGGATAAGTTCGCCTTTATACATGTGCTTTTTTACTTTTTCTTTCTCTTCTCTAATTATATGTATAAAAGAAATCAATTAATAATAATAATTGATATAAAGCTGTGGTAGCCAAGCGGTAACACGAGAAGTTCACGGGTTCAAACCCGGGCATGCACCAATGAGTTTTCTAGTAAAACTTATGTGTCTAATTGATAATTGCAATTTATCACACGCTTTTCGGTGAAGGAAAACATCGTGAGGAAACCTACATATCTGTAGAGAATTCTGGAGGTATGTGTAACCTACCAATCCGTATTGGAGCAGCGTGGTATGTCTTAGCTCCAATCCTTCTCTTCAAAAACGGAGAGCAGAGGCCTATTCTCAGCAGTGGGATAGTAACAGCTACTTACTTAATTGATATATAGTTATTGCCGTGTGGTATCCGGTTGAGTAGAATAGTACCACCCTCATTTCTTACCGAGGTGTCGTAAAAGGCGACTAAGTTAACTCGACGCAGCCAAATAATGTGACAGCATGTTTATAACATGCTGTGCCGACCCCACTTAGAGTGGGATAAGGACTGGAGGATAATGAATTGTTATTTAATTTTTTTAGAATTTAGATGGTTTTTTAAATTACGACGGTGAAATAACTTTAATACTACCTAAGTTAATTACTAAGTAAATTAATAAGCTAAGAGTTTTGAAAACATTCGCAGTGCCAATGAAATATAAGTTTTCTAAAGCAGATTTATGAACGAATTTAGTGTCTCGATGTTATTTTTAAAGGGCACCATCACAAGTGGAATTTTATATATAATACAAAAGAAGGTCAAAACTAGGGTTGCCACCTTTTTTTTGAAAAAAAAAAATAGTATTTTTCTTTTTAAATCAAAAAAATATAGTACTGATAGGAAATTCATGAAAAAAATATAGTACACATCTATTTTCAATCATTATTTATTTTTCCATGATTGTTTATTATTATCGCTTTGGCCATCAAGGATCTATTATTTTTAAAAATAATTATAGTCATCTGAGCAAGTTAGGTCTATATTAAACTAAATTACCAACCCATTTTTGATTAAATTAATAGATTCTCTTTTCTTTTCTTCTCTCCATTTCTCATTTAAGTATAACGGAAAAAATTCTTTCTGTAACAGCGGAAGTTGCTGGAATGGAAAAAAGAAAGGAAATTATTTTATTAAAATATTTTTAAAATTTCATCTGAACTTTTGAAAAGTATTTTCCATTTTTCAGTAGTCATTTTCAATACAGATACATATTCGATATTCAAAAATAACCTCAATGTTAGTTCGGGTAGCATTAATTGAGACGTTGAGACGAGACGAGAGTGACGTTGACGTTCACATTTGACAATGAGAAAGAAGTTAGTAAGAGTTACTAACTAACTAAGCCCCATACATAAATGAATGAGTTCAAAAATTCCCTATGCAGCGCTGCGGGTGCGTTCCATTCACAGTTGATTAAAAAAAGCGCGATCATTGAATTAGCGATAAAAATATAGTATTCTTCGTCCTTATATATTCTCTATAATATATAGTACAAAATTGACTAAAATATAGTACGATACTATTTTATATAGTACGGGTGACAACCGATACCCAATAACCAATAGTTAAAACTCAAGTTTCTCAACTCAAGTTTCAAGGATTAAAGTGATGTTTCTCTATATCCAATAACATTATGGTCGCTAACTTTGGGCCGTACCCAAAGTAATTTTAGAGATGAAAAAACGTATACATTTGAGTTAATTTTGTACTGATACCATTTTATTTGATTGCATGTTTCCGTGTTTTAACTAACTAATTAGGCTTCTTATAAGGTCCTTTTGTTAACTAGTTTTCCGGCCCTGCGTTGCTCAGCCTGTATTTAAATTTCCTTCGAAACAGAACCCAATACTAAAAAGCATGCTCTGATCGCCACCAAACATTATAGGATTATTCGCTGGGTCATTCTAGAGATTAAATTGATAAATTATTAAGATAACAATTTCATTAAATTCTGTCCAGCCGTTTCGGAGTCTCCAAAGGATATTTCAAACAAACATTCATTTTTTATACCAATAATGTAACGTGATAAAAACATAAACCTAATTGTCAAATTATATACTCGTATATTTTCGAAAAATTAAATTCATGAAAATTTAATTCACAGATATACCAACGAAAATGACCAAAAATCAAAATCAAAGAGAAAAATATTTAAAATAATGAAACTTTTGCTTATTTAATCCGTAGCTAGTATCCAGAGTTAACATAAAAAAGGCTATTATTTCGTATATTTGCCCAATATTATCGCATTAGAGAGTAAATTCAAATTGCATTAAAATTTACAAAATTAAGAAATTAGTATCACAAGCAATTATTAAATAATAATGTTTATTTTAGCATTGTAAAAAGCTAATAATTATATGTATATATTTAACACACATCCACGCACTCACGCACGCCAGCAGCGCCTTCATACACGTAGACACACACACAGAGAGAGAGAGAGAGAGAGAGATGTAGAGACAGAGAAAGAAACATAGTAATTCTGATAGGTATCCGGCATATTGCAATGCGTCGCCAATTGTTGAATCATTCGTACTGTAAACATAAATTAACTTTATGTGAAAAAAAATGGTATGCATACCATGTTTTGTCATTCTGTGTAAGAGATAAAAATCATCTTCCAGTGTCAGTTACAAATGTATTGAATCAGAAATATGTATGAGGGGATTCGATTAAGCGTTTACTTTGATGTCCATCGTGACCTACAAAACAGAGGCGTCAAACAGTCTCCGGTCGGAGCGTCGCACTGCCGTATCATTCCCAGCCACACCCCATACCGCATTCCACAACTTGACACCCCCTTTCCTTTGCCGGAGTACGTGAAGACGTTCCCCTGCGCGACTTATGGATTGCCGACAGTTTGCGTAGGACAACGTTAGCTTTTGTAAATGTTTGCCGACGACGTTTAATAAAACTTTCACCATCCTCCTGCCGTTATCCCACTCTAAGTGGGGTCGGCACAACATGTTATAAACACGCTGTTACATGATTTGGCTGCGTTTTTACGACCGGCCGCCTGCCTGACGACAACATACCTTAGTCGTATTTTACGACACCTCGGTAAGAAATGAGGGTGGTCTATTCTACTCAGCCGGATACCACACGGCGGGTCGACTTACCTTAGTCACCTTTTACGACACCTCGGTAAGAAATGAGGGTGGTACTATTCTATTCAGCTACCACTGGTATTCAGTCAGCTTCAGCTGGTATTCAGATACCACACGGCGTTTTATCGTGTATGTATATACATATATAAATATATTTTCGGAATATCGGAAACGGCTCCAACGATTTTCCTGAAACTAAGCATGTAGGGAGGGGGTTTTGGGTGAGAAAATCGATCTAGCTAGGTTTATATATAAGAAAAATATCATTTTATCCCTGTGTATGGGCACTAAGAAAACTGCTATATTAGGATTACAGACTAAATGATATTTTAATAATCGACGTCATACTGTGATAGGGTAATGGTAACGAGCGGACCGGAATGGTTTGATTCCCAGGTTCGAGACCGGCGCTTACTTACTTTTTTAATTGCATCTATTTTTTTTTCTTGTTTCTTTTTTTAATTGCATTTTTTATATCTTTTAAAAAGGCTCGGTTACCCAGGTACTATAATATTATAAATGATAGTCTGTCTGTCGTCACGCTTTCATGGGTAATCCGCAATATTAATTAGCTAAAATACAAAGTACCTAATACTAACTTCCTTATAATAACCTACCCTTTATCGTTGAGAGAAGCAATTTAAATGTATCATCATAACATCATCAAAATATGCAGGTTGTTATGATACATTTACTGAAAACATGATATATACTAATACTTCATAGTTGAACAAAGGTCCTGTGCCTTTGGAAAGTTCGACATATCTGAGTCAGAAAGGAAATTGACAGAGATCCGTATATAAAAAATAGTATCTGGGTGACCGAGACTTGCTCGGTAATTTTTTTTAATTTAAAAAAAAAATCGAACCTTGATTTTTTTTTATTTTCACCTCTCTAGACCACCCGTTCCCCAAATGAGCTACCATGACTTTACATTTAAAAGCAAAAAATTGTTATTGTATTTAACATAATTTTTTTTTTAATTTAGTGCCTGTAAACAGGGATTAAACGACATTTTTTAAATAAAACCTAAATAGATCGTATTTTCTCCCCCAAAACTCCCTTACATGTTGAATTTCAGGAAAATCGTTGCAGCCGTTTCCTAGAATCCGAAAATATATTTATATATATATATATATATATATTTATATATATATATATATATATATATATATATATATATATATATATATATATATATATATATATATATATATACAAATATAAATAAATAAATATATGGGACACTTACACACACGGTCGTCCGCCCCCAAAGAAAGTAACTTAATACTTGTGTGGGTGACAGACAACTGGTGAATATACATATACTTATATATTTTTTAAATGCGTACTTAAATACAAATATACACCCAGGCTCAAAGACTAACAAATTCATTTATAGAAAATGTTTGCCCTCGGCGGGGATCGAACCCGCGACCCGCGGAGCTGAAGGCAGGGTCACTAACCACTGCTCCAATGGGCCAGTCAATATAATATAAAAGATTAACTCGTTTAAACATTAAAGAAGATAAATCCATAAGAGAAATCTATATGCAAATATGTTGAATTAATTTGAGTATATGAGTTTTGTATAAGTAAGTAACGGCCTGTTACTATCCCACTGCTGGGCATAGGCCTCTTCTCTCCATTTTTTTTGGAGAGAAGGATTGGAGCTAAGACCTACCACGCTGCTCCAATGCGGATTGGTAGGTTACACATATCCCCAGAATTCTCTAGAGATATGCAGGTTTCCTCACGATGTTTTCCTTCACCGAAAAGCGTGTGATAAATTGCAATTATCAATTAGACACATAGGTTTTACTAGAAAACTCATTGGTGAACCCTAGACCTCCTCGAAAGAGGCGCACCGCGTTATCGCTGAGCTACCACAGCTTTTGAGTTTTGTATACTATTGAATTATTTTTTATTGCCTTTTTCAGCCGTTGCACTTCCACTGTTGGACGTACATCTGTTGCAGTGTGAATCCAGTGCTAAGCAACAACCAGGTACTCGGTGTGCTATTGATAATTTTCATTATTTTATGAATGACGTTTCTGTTTCGATGACGCAAAGTCACACCATGTAAAGCTCCCATTTATCGCTAAAATACTTACTTACTATACATTAATCATCACTGGCAATAAATGCAGTGTCATGGCAAAAATTGGGTAATAGCTTTTCAAATTTAAAGTTAAAATCTTTTATATTTAAATGAGTTAGTTAATCTTGTATGTATATATATATATTTTTGGAATCTCGGAAACGCCTCCAACGATTTTCCTGAAATTAAGCATGTAGGCGGTTTTGGGGGAGAAAAATCGACCTAGATAAGTTTTATTTAAAAAAAAATATGTTGTTTTATACCTGTTTTCGGGCTCTACATATTTTTTGAAATTTACGTTGAATACGCAATTTTTCGCTGGCAAACGTAAAGTCAGGATAGTTCATTCGGGGACCGGGCTATCTAGAGAGGTGATATTACCTAGGATCGAGCCCCAACCTGGCCTATAACTTTTACATTTTTCTTTTAAATTTTTTCTTTTTTTTTAATTCATTTTAAAAATTACCGGTCACCCAGGCACTATTATTTATTCAGGTAGGCATATAAATAAGCCCACTTGAATCGTTAAATAGTTCTCAAGGACTACCACTGTAATCACGTAAAACAGAATTTACGAAAGACAGTGATTATTACGCGACCGACGTCAGTAAAACTCAGCGCTATAAGCTGATAAGAGTTGACGTTTTTCCCTCCCTTAAAACAATCTCCATACCGAAAAACACGTGCTGCGAGGACGTAGTCGTAAAACAGACAGGTTCTGATTTATAATATCTAAACTCCAGACACATATGGGCTGAATTCGATGCTTTTTGGTTTAGCCAAAAAAAGTTACTTAAAGTGAGAATTCTCTCATCTTTGTTAGTATATAAATTTCGTGATAACGTGGACCTTTATATATCGTCATATTTTACAGTATTCTAATTTTTATTTGATATAAAATCATGTTAGGATCATAAATAAATGTATTTTTTAATACAAGGTACTTTAGGTCTTATGCCGCTCAGGTTAATCTCAGAGATTAATATATTTAGCATGTAATTTTCAGAGCAAACACCTTAATTTAAGAGTAGACGTAGATAATTACTTTTGTTACACACAATATGGAAATAATTTGTTCATTGGTTCGTACGATACAGATGAACTCGTGGAGGTTATTTTTATATAAGTAGCGCCATCTAGTGGCGTGTTTTGATATACTTTTTTGTACAGCACTTTCACAAGATGGCTCTGTTCTACCATTTGCGTATTATTATATATATTATTATATCTCGCAAATCCTTGAGGGGTAGGTGGGGTACGGGCCTCGAGGCGAACCTCTTTGCCCGGGCCGATCCTCGCAGGCTTTAATGGCCTGGACTATGTTCGGGCCGTAGGCCCAGGTCACCTAAGTGACCTAAGGTATGTCGGGTTCGGTGGGGGGGTCTGGGAATGGTAGCTCCCAGACCGCGGTGTCGAAATCGAGGGTGTCTCGTCAGGTGGTAATGGTGTTCCGTTCGGTGGATTGATGAAATTTATGACACCAGGTATATTTTATTGTTACAACGCGCCATCTAGTGATTGTTTAATGTGTTGTGTATCTGCTAAACTTGTGCATAGATGGCTGCAGTTACGCCTCATATTTAAGAATTGCAACATCAAATAACACTGCCATCTAGCTGCACGAAGATACGGACTACATACATTAAGTCCAGTGGTGCAATCATTTTGCAGCAGGGGTCATCTCGCATCATTTTACAACCTTTCAAGAATTTTGGATTCACCTTTCACCTGAATAATAGTTCCTTTAACTGACACTAGGTGATGCTTACTAAATCACTATCACTACATATTATAAAACAAAGTCGCATTCTTTGTTTGTGTTCCCTATGTACGCATAAAACTTTAAAACTACGCAACAGATTTGATGCGGTTTTTTTAATAGATAGAGTGATTCCAGAGGAAGGTTTGTACGTATAATATCATTCAATACGGAGTGGAGAAATACTGTAATTTTTGAGGCTTCTGTAAAAAATTACATTTTTTTCCGCTTACATTGCAAACGCAGGCTAAACCCTACGAGATTTATCAAAATAATGTACTAAGTATTTGTACACCTTGAAAAGGTCTAAAAGTCCGCGATGGTATATGTCTATCTCTTATGGATAACCCACTATATAGCATTTTTTGTTATTTACTTTTTACGAAAAATAATGCCATATTTTTGAAGCAATTTTTATACAATTTAGCATTAATCCTTATCCAATTAAGTACTAAAGTTGGCAATATTAAATAAAAATTATGAGATTAGATACGATAACGTGCTGTTATATTTAGATTTTTTTTAAATGTTGGATATTTTTTTAAGCGATTTTCTATAGTCGTCATTTACAAGTTGTGTATAAGCTAGTATAATACAGAATATATTGTATGATGTAATAACGCAGGTTATATTCTAGCATTATATTGATAAGACAATCAGTTAAGTATGAATAAGATATTACAGAATGTCATACGTTTTACAGTTATAAACATCAGGTGGGGAAATTTTTCGATCTGCAGAGATACTGAAGCCTACATTTCTGCCGCCTTCATCACAGCAAAATCACACAGGTTTAAAATTTTATATCTCCTAACATTTGTGTTTGTGAGAAAAATTAAAATATATTGAGGACTCTACTATATTATTTGTTGAAAATAAGCTATAGAAAAATTAAACTATAGGATTCCGTAAGTCATAATCTAATAATATTATATACATTTTTTTGAAGCTATCATTGATCGCAAAAAAGCCGTTAACCGAAGCCAATAACCGAGACTTCTCTTGATAGGTGGTGGCTGATTATTTAGATTTTCTGTTAAAAATTATTTGTTTTTAGTTTTAAAACTTTTTTGTGGACAAATACATCTTAGGGAATCGTACATAACAGTAACTGACGTCTCACGCACGTTTATAAGTAAGATAAAATGATACTACGGGAACTGCTTATCTGTTTCACTTACATACTGTTGGTATTTATTAATAATGACATATATGCGAACTATGATAACATATCTCGCATTGATAAGTTTATAAATATTTTATTAATTTCTAGTATTTATATTAATTTTTTTTGTTATTGGTATATAAGTTTTAGTTATTATTTAAGTTTTGTAAGATCTGCATGGACTCACCTTTTTAATAATGAGATCTATTTAGAAGATCTACGCTTCTTTGGCTATTCATTATTATACTTTCTTTACACACGTTTCATGTTTTTTTGTATTAAGAATGTCAAATTTTATCGTTAATTTCTGACAATCGATGTATCGTTGTAATCTATCAAGGTAACAAGCTACCAATTTATCGTTAAATTTAAGTGTGTACCTACTTGTTGTAATTGTGTAGATCTATAGTGTTCGAAACGGCAATTATATAACACAAATTAACATTTTATTTGAATAAAACTACAATCTTTAATAAAATACCGGCTGGATGCTTCGTGCTGATTCATTGATTCCTTGGGAAATTATTGTTAATAGCAAATAAACATTTTTATCAAATCGGACCGTTGTTTTCGGGTTTTGAATATACATTATATGCAAAAACCACAACAAACTTACAATACCAAGCGGTGGCCTAACTGTTACAGCACGTGACTTTAACTAAATGCACGTAGTTTCAATCCACAGGAAGCGTCTATGACTTTTTTATTTGTTCATGTCCGTTTTACGTTTCATCATACGGCTTTAAATAAAAAAAAATTGATTTGCAAAAATAACAAATAATACAATGAACATAAAATTGAAATTGAATGAAATTAATTGTTGCTTTTATATTGTATAATTCACAGATGTACTGTGAATTATACATTAATCAATTTTATCATACGTTATGCGTGCTCTACACTATTGGAGTTGATCGTTGATCATGATTATTTATAATCAGCACAATCATCATGCAAGTGGACACAAGATCGTCCGTATAATCATACGATCATTCGTATCACTCACCGATTCCCCTTGTTTGTCCGAAAACCGACATTTTCGATGATTGGCGACTACAGCGGAGTATGTCTTTATATGTAGTTTATAATCTCCGGCTTAGAAGAATAGCAGTAAGTCTCACTACCGAAGAAAACAATGGCGGTTTCAGTAAGCAAATAAGCATTAAATGTTAACCGCATGAATGTTTCAATTGAGGCGTTACTATTGAAAGTGGGGCAACTCCAACAAAGTAAAACAAAGAGAAAAGTTTTTAACTAACATACTAGAAAAAATATACCTATGATGCGTGTGAGTGGACCGTATTCCTGAATATACAGTAGCTTCTGTCACTCCTGTCCTGCAAATATTTTCATCGCAAAAACCAGATCGATCAGGGGATATCGCTGGATCGGAATAGGAATTAAAATTCCTGTTCCGATCCAGCAGATTGACCGTAACAGACATACAGACTTTCTCATTTATAATAAATATTAGGAAGGATAGATGTAACGATATTTTTTTTTAATTTCTAGAATTTTTATCACATTGACTCACATTTTAAACATTCCCTTTCATAAATAATTGAAGACCAAAATTATTTAATCAGTCCAGCTATTCTCGTATTTTAACGGCACAGCAATTCATTTTTATATACATATATGTATATAGATTACAATTAATTTCCACATTTCGTTTTCTAATTTTCATAAATATTTCATTATAATACACCTACAAAAAAAAATCACTACTTATTTGATATCTGATATTAGGTCTGCCGGAAACCTCGTTCCGTTTATATGAGAACGATTTACGACGTATCGTACACTTTATTTCGGTATATGATTGGCTGTCACTATAACTTGTCCCATTTTCAAAATGAATGCCTTAATTATCCATGCTACGGGAACAACGGATCATTTTTCATTACTTTTTTTTCTTTAATTTCTTGTTAAACTCAAGTCGAGTTAAATCGAGTATAAATGTTGCCGTTTTGACCTTTACATCCATACACTATTACCGACTTTCTGTCTTGTTGCGTCGCTTAGTGTGGGCAAAATAACTGTGCTTTCAATTTCCAACGTTATACAACGTAGTAATACTCTTAAATTTACCGTATTTCAGACCGATAGATCGATTACCCAATCTTTGGATATTTATTTAATCACTCAGTTTCTAACTTTCGATTGGATTGAATTTGTTATTAGGGAATTAACTAATTTGATTGAACTACATTTCACGTAGTACATTTTATTAAGTTTTTGCTATATATATCATCAATCTTATATCAATGTAGTGTGTATAAGTTCTTTATTTTATTATTAGACTTTATTGTTTTATTTTTTCTTTTCTTTAAATAATCATGAATTTTATAATGGAAAGTAAGTCTACTAACAATCTAAAGAAATAAAATTTAATGTAGTTATTCTTCATTATGCTCTTGATATGAAATGTTATGTATGTATGTAAAAAAAAACAAAAAAAATATAAAAAAAGAAAAAAGACAAAAAAACAAAAAAGAAAAAAAAAAAAAAAGACAAAAACAAAAGACAAAAAAAAACAAAAAAAAGAAAAGACAAAAAAAGTTAAATATCTACACTGATCTAATGTTGTATCGTAGTAGTCGTAGAAGTAGTGCTTGGATCAGTCAAATATGGAATCTACGTATATGTAATAATTAGTAATATACATAGGTATCGTAGCGCTTTTCATGCCTCATTGCAGTAGTTATCGTAGCACAGTATAGGATAGCTACAAATGTTACGGTTATTTCGGTTCGTAGCAAAATATATTTCTCTCTTAATTAGGTCCCGTAGCAATGTAAGGTTCAGTTAGTAATCGTTGCATATTTTATGTTGCTTGTCTACTGTTATGATTCTACGATGCTATGATAACTTAGCTATCGTAGCACAGTATATGCTGCTACTAATTCAGTAGCGGATCGTAGAATATGCTTCGATTAGTAAGGTATACTATCATCATCGACTGTATCGTTATTTGGACCGTTTATTTTGAAAGTGGTGTAAGTCCATTTTCTTTTGTTTCGAGAAAATTAAAGGTTACTATATTTCTTGATTTAAAAATATTGCCAAATTTTATGAGGTCTGGCATTGTTTCTGTTGTTTTATCAACATTTAATTTGTTTTTGGCTAATTAGACTACGATAACATATATTTATGTGCTGTGAATGGACTTACACCGCTTTCAGAATTAGACAATTGTAAAAATCGTTTAATTTCAATTTTGAAAAAGCAAATATCGAAAGTAATAATAAAATTATTTTGCTATAATCCGCGAAGAAGTAAAATAGAAAATATATATAATGTTAAAGAAATGACATGACATAATTATATGCTGGACGGGTACGGATAGACAACTTGATATTTTCATTAATAATATCAATTCCAAACACCCCAAAATTAGTTTCAAATTAGAATCAGAGCAGAATAACTCGCTAAATTTTCTTGACCTTACTATTACTCGGTCCAATAATGAACATACGTTTGAGATCTTTCGCAAACCAACCTACACGGATACGATCATACCTGCTTCTTCTTTTCACCCCTGGCAACACAAACTTGCTGCCTTTCACAGTCATATACATAGACTCTTATCAGTCCCTCTTTGCGAGAAGAATTTTAACAAAGAGCTTCAAATAATCAACCAGATGGCGCATTCTAATGGCTATGATAAGCAATTAGTACATAACATATTAAAAAATAAACAGAAGTTACAATTGGCCAAACACTTGTACGCGGTGCCACATTACAAAGATAATAAGTGCAAAGCCAGTCTGACCTATTTTGGAGCATTGTCAGGACGAATTTCAGCTATATTTAAATCCAAATCAAATATAAAATTAGCTTTTAAAAGTAATAACTCTTTAAAAAAGATTCTGTGCAATAATAAAGATAAATTACCAAGCGCGAAAAAGTGTGGTGTTTATAAAATAAAATGTCCTGAATGCAATGTTACATATGTGATTCAGACTGGTCGTAATTTTGAAACCCGTTTTAAAAAACATATGGCCGCTTTCAGGAATAATAAACCACAAAATTCACATTTCGCCAAACATTTGATAGAAAGCGGTCATAAAGTTCCTAATGACCATAGTTTCGAAGTTTTGCACACGTGTTCTAATAAAGGACTTAAGCTGAGCCTATTGGAAAACCTTAAGATTATTAAACATAACAATAGCACCCTCATTAACGATCAGATAAATGTTTCTAGTTCAAGCTTGTTACACTTGTTCGTAGGCAAAATAAAATAAAGGGTGGGGTTGAACCGATTAGTATATAACTAAACTTATTTGGGTATTGCTTCGCTTTGCGATTTTGGTCGTGGAGTCTATATCCTGATGATGCTTCGGTTGCGGGGCGAAACGATTGTTGAGTTTGTGATAGTGAACGTATATAGTGCTTGTGTATTGTGGTGGTGGAGGTTTGTGCATGTGTTTTCACGAATCCTGCATGTATCAGGTATGAGAACCGATTGACCACTTACATTTAGCATTACATATATTTTCTATTTTACTTCTTCGCGGATTATAGCAAAATAATTTTATTATTACTTTTGTATTATGGATCTCCGTAAAGTAACGCCTAATTCTATAAAAGCAAATATCGCTTAAAATATACTTCATTTTAATATAATTTTGTTTACAAATAAGCATAAAATTTTATTTTAAAGGTCAATTACATTGTCATAATTACAAGATACTGATTACAAGAATTTGCTTATTCTTTGCATGTGGGTGTTTCATATCAACGTAGAGCCCAAACCGTTAGAGATACGAACTTGAAATTTCTCACACGTATTTCTGTTATCATGTAAGCATCCACTAAGAAAGAATTTTACAAAATTCTACCCCCAAGGGGGTGAAATCAGGAATGAAAGTTTGTATGAAAATTGTTATTCCTTGGACTTATTTGCATGAAAATTCAAAGAAATAGAGTAAATATCCACTAGGGATTTCCTGCGTTATCAAAAAAAAAAGTAAAAGGTTAGTCATTATAACCATTTTTTTGTAAAAAGTACTTTTTGTGTCAAAAAATTATTAAAATCGTTGTAAGGTAAATAAATTACGAGTAGTAAGATCACTGAGAGGAAACAATGCAAATCATCCGCGGGTAAAATCGTGGGACACAGATAGTATAAAATAAATGAAAAATAACAAAACACTGATCGGCATCCATCTGCCACCTACCTCTGTCAATTGGACTTACACCACTTTCATAATCAATGATTATGCAATTTCATTTACCGACTGATTTTAAGTTGTACAAAACAAGGGATTTTTTTGACAAATACGGACTAGTTATATATAAAAAATTTACATTAAATTACGTGATAGCTCATTTTTTTTGTCAAAATGGACTTACACCACTTTCAAAATAAACGGTCCATTTACTATTAGATTGTCGATTGTATTAATTATCGGATAAAGTATAAGCTGTTTCATTATAATTCCATTTTAATGAAATAACACATTCTTAATAAATAATGTTGTGTGTGATTGTGTTTTTTTTATTAGTGAAGGCAAACCTTTTTCCCTTTACACTCATATATTTATATATAGCAATACGTTCATTGTTCTACATTTTAAAATTATTAAAAGTATTCCATATATCTTTAGATAAATGAGAAAATATAAAGGAATTTCCGTGCGTTTAACTGGAATGTTATAAACTTATACTTTCTATGTGTCGCTACGGTTGAGTTTTATAAATAAGTTACATAAGAAGCGTTAATTAGAAGTAATATATAGTTAAATAAGAAGCGTTATATTGAAAATTTAATTAAATTAAGAAGATTTTCACTTTAAAATTATTTTATAGTTGTTAAGGATGCCTCCACTTCTATAACTTTTAATATATTTTAAGTCTTTATTAAGCGACCAGCGGTAGTTTGTAAGTAGGCACAATTATTTATTATTCACAGGTGTAACATATAGGCTATAGAAATCCTGTTATTTCAACAGGAATACGATAACATTAAAAACATCTTCTTATTATCAATCTATAAAAGGTTTATTCGTGAGAAAAACAGACGTTTCGAGAAAACACATTCATAAACGCAATAAGCCAATAAAAAAATATTTTATTTTTTAAACACTATTTTTAATATCGGCAAAGTCATTATAGTTAATTAAGCGAAGCTATTATATTTTTAGATACATATTTTAAAATATTATCTTCACAAAAACATAATTTAAGAAAGTTTCATATAATTTTTTTCGTATTTACTCTAAAACGTCGGAATCTAGTGCTTGTTTCTTTTTATTTACCTGTAGATAGGTAAATAAAAAAGAAACAAGTTGACAATTAATCAACTATTTTAATACCATTATAAATATTATTATAAAATAAGTTTCTGGGACATTCCCATTAAACGTTTATCATATTTATAGTTATATTGAATACCAATTTTTTTTTATATATATGGGGTTTTTGTCACAATTAGGCCCAATATTGGTTGTCTCCTTTAACTGAGCTATTAATATATATTTCGTGCAATTCATACGGGTTATTGACTAAAATTATCAAACTATTCTCTTGATAAAACAACAAATCTCTCTGAATCTTCCCGGATCGATCTCATTTTTGTGATGGAGATATCTGCAGGGTTAGAGGGTGGCAAAAGCTACTGTTAATTTTAAGACTACATTCAACATCAATTGTCACATGATTTGGCGATGCATTTTACCAGCCACCTGTCTGGCATCAACTTACCTTAGTCGTATTTTACGATAACTCGGTAAGAAAGAGGGTGGTCTATTCTACTTAACCGGATACCACACGGTGGGTCAACATACCTAGTCGCCTTTTACAATACCTCGGCAAGAGGA
Source organism: Morpho achilles (assembly GCA_947086495.1). Lineage (NCBI taxonomy): Eukaryota > Metazoa > Arthropoda > Insecta > Lepidoptera > Nymphalidae > Morpho > Morpho achilles. The sequence goes on along the minus strand of CAMTZB010000022.1, from coordinate 6,937,047 downwards.
TCTCAGAGAATCATCAGGAGAATAGGCTCCACGAACAAAATCGTAATGCTTTCCTTTTGGCTTGGAATTCAATGCCGAAAAAATTCCATTCCACTTCTCACATCATGTCATCATCAGAAAAAGGAAAAAAAAACATGTTTTAAGTTATTTTATTTATTTATTTTTATTACTATATCAAGTAACTTGACTCAAAGTAATTGTAAGTAGCTTAAAATATTATATTGTGTTAGTACCTTAACCTACACTTCATTTTTCAAATTATTATATATACATATCCGAGAACAGCACAAACAAAATTGTGAAACAAAATTGGTTCAGTAAACAATTGTATCGGAATACCGGACCGCAGATTGCTCACTGATTGCTTTTCCAGCTGTGCGGAAACGTTTCTTTCACAACCTGTGCATTGTTCCGATTGCATTTCTTTCACAGACTAATTAGTTCCGTTTACTGTGTGTGCGTCAACTTCAGTATCAAGATAACAATAGGCTATAACACTTTTTATTCTTTAAAACTCTCTCTCTTAGTAAAAATCATATTGATCCTTTGTTAAGTTCAGACGTATAAGTCCGATGAACAAATCTTTTTCTTTAATATTTAAATGAGTTAATCTTGTATCCTATTTATATTTCAATGAATTAATCTTGTATTTTCTCTAAACTCTCTCTCTCTCTCTTACCAAAAATCATATTGATCTTTTGTTAGGATCAGACGTATAAGTCCGATGAACAAATCTTTATCTTTAATATTTAAATGAGTTAATCTTTTATCCTATTTATATTTAAATGAATTAATCTTGTATTTTCTATACTAATATAAAAAGCTGAGTTTGTTTGTTTGTTTGTTTGTTTGTTTGTTTGTTTGTTTGTTTGTTTGTTTGTTTGTTTGATTGATTGTTTGAACGCGATAATCTCAGGAACTACTAGACGGATTTAAAAATTCTTTCAGTGTAAGATAGTCCATTTATCGAGGAAGGCTATCGGCTATATAATGGGAGAGAGCAGCAGTAAAAATTATTACGAAAACTGCAAAATTTAAAGCTTTCATTGCGTGCGCTCAGTATACAGTGACAGTTATTCAAAAGTTATGTAATTCAAAATTGTTCTTCTTTAAAAGTTCTAAATAAAAGTCTGCGACAGCATATGTCTAGCTTTTAAGGTTGACCCACTTTAACCATTTTTTATGGTTATCAAAAGACTATTTACGGTTTTTATCTTTCTACGCGGGCGGTGCCGCTGGCGATTGCAAGTGTATATATATAAATATATTTTCCGAATCTTGGAAACGGCTCCAACAATTTTCATGAAATTCAGCATGTTGGGTGTTTTAGGGGGAAAAATTCGATCTAGCTAGGTTTCATATAAAAAAATTCTTTTTATCTCTGTTTTCGAGAAAATACTAAAATTTACGTTGAATTCAAAAGACAAACTTCGCTGTCAAGTGAAAAGACATGGTAGCTCATTTGGGGAAGGGGCGGTTTAGATAGGTGAAAATATTTAGGTTCAAGCCCCACCTGCCCAACTATTTTTTCATTTTTTTGAAATACCTTAAAAAATTGCTGAGCAAAGTTCAGTCACCCAGTTACTATATATTGGTATATTTTCTGAATTACTGAAACGGCAACAACGATTTTCATTAATTTGGGGGGAAAGGGAAAAATTATTATTCACGGGTGTTTTTTTCACCCCGTTTTCGGATATTAAAAAAATGCTACAAGTTAGAATAAAAGGCAACCACCTTTTCAGCTGGTAGAACGAAAACACTTCGTTATTATGCAAGCAGGTTGCATTACTTCAAGATTGACACTTAAATCTTTTTGTCGAGCTTCTTGCTGGCTCTTCTCGTAGGAACAGCTTTCCGAACCAGCAGTAGAGTTGACGATTCAAAAGCACTTGTTTACAAGTTTATTTGAATAAAGAATGTTTTGGATTTGAATTTGAAAAACAAACATAGATCTTTATTAGGTGCCTTGTTTGTATACAAAATTGTTAACAATAAAATTGATTGTATGCGTTTGCACGAAATCATTCTATTTAGTGTAACTTCTGAGGTTCCCCGAGTACAAAAGTCGTCAACAATTGCATGATCGATTTACATTCTAAAAAACAGAGGGTAATCTACAAAACCGTTCGTAAACACTGCTTTTAGCTAATAACTTATAAAATTTAATAAATAGGTGTATATATGCTTATGGAGTTTACTTTAAAGCGAATGTTACATAATTTATAGAATTAGGCGTTACTTTGCGGAGATCCATGATACAAAAGTAATAATATAATTATTTTGTTATAATCCGCGATAAAGTTAAATAGAAAATATACATAATGCTAAATGTAGAGTGGACAATCCATTTTCATAACTGATACATGCAGGATCCGTAAAAACACATGCACAAACCTCCACCACAATACACAAGCACTACACGCGTTCACTATTACAAACTCAACAATCGTTTCGCCCCGCAACCGAAGCATCATCAGGAAATAGACTCCACGACAAAATCGCAAATAATTACGAAATAATTTTATTATTACTTTTGAATTGTTACACTTAACTTATGTATTTAGCAAGTAGGAATTTAAATTATTATTGTCAGCAATTTGTAAGTAAACCTTAATTTAAAAAATGATATTTCAGCTCTCCATTTTAAAATTGTCACAGCTCAGCAGATAACGGGTGGACTAAAGAAGTAAAAATGTCCCGGATCGAGCCCCACCTACCGTATTATTTTTTAATTTTTTTTCAAGTTTTCTTTTTTCTATCTTTAAAAAAAATTACCTAGCAAGTCTCGGTCACCCGGTTACTAAAATTTATATCACGATTTCGACTCCAACTTTTTATATACCATAACTCACTTAAGTCACTTTTGCTTCGTTCGTACGTAGAAAAAGGAGATACTTACTACATTTACAATACTAACCTTTGCCTGCGCCTTCGTGTGGATAGCTCTCAGTACAATACTATTTTTTTTAATTTTGAAAAACATATACAAAATAGCGTATATCACAATTTAGTTCTAAGATACAAATTTCGCGCGTCTTTATTCAACGTGGTTATGACACGACAAATGCTATGAAAATTAGTTTTCTTTTTTAAGGAAACCTCAAGTCATTAAAAAGTACGCTAACTTATCAAGTCGGAAGGATAAATGTTATTACATCAAGATTTAGTAATACTGTACTTATCTATACTAATATTATTAAGAGGAAAATTTTATATGTATGTTTGTAACGTTTTCACACAAAAACTATTGGACCGATTTCAAAAATTCTTTCACCATTGAAAATCATCTTTACTGAGCAACATTAAATTAAATTTTCAAAAAAATAGTAGGATCCGTAATAAAAATCTAATAAGGTGTATAAAATTAGTTATAAAAATCTGTATATATATTAATTACATTATGAATATTAGTGTAATTAAATAAGAAATAAAACTTTTATGTTAAAAAAAATCTATAGCCCAACTTAGTAGACTGCACTGCCATGAGATCGGTCTATACGCGGGTAAAACCGCGGGATATTGCTAGTAATATATAAAAACAAACAAGATAAATTTTTGCCGTGGTTCTTGCTGACTCTTTTCAGTAGAATCAGTGTTTCAAACTATGAGTAGAGTTCATGATTGCAAAGCACGTCTTGTTTATAGGCTGATTTAAAGGAGTGTAATTTCCATGTAACGGATGCAGAACAAAGACGAAAAATTTTACTTCTTGTTGACAACTGCTACCGTGTTATAACAAACCTTCAAAATATAGATTTAGCATTTCTTCCTCCAAATACTAGTGTCTTGCAGTCAATGGATCAAAGTCTTTAATTAAAACCCTTGGATTAAAAGCCACAAAAAGAAAGAAACAAACAGAAAGCTAAAATATAAATTATTGATGGAGCTAGTCGAATCTGAGTTAAAATTTTATTAATTTGCTGAATGCAGTAGATTTTTTATCTTAAGCCTCGGAAAAAGTGACATCCGTAACTATTCAGCATTTTTTCGACTGGACTTTGTACTAATTCTCTGAGTAATGGGGTGGAAACGGAACCGGATTTTGGTCGCTACGACGCCCTTCCATTAACTGAGTGGATTTAACAGTTCAAAATGGCGGAAAAATTTACAGAAAATCTTCAAACCTACATCGAAGTAGACGACTGTCTTCTTACAACGGCATCACTCACAGACAAATTAATTTTGGATTCGGCGAGAAGAACTGACTATCCAGAATAAGTAGATGAAGAGAAGTGAGCCTTTGACGAGCAGAAAAGAAATTAAAAAAGCTCTGGCAGCTGAAGAAGCAGCTTAATTATTGGAAAAAGTACTTTCTTTATCACCAAGATGCCTCAATATCGCAAGATTTAATGAAATATTTTATAAATACAAAATTACTGGTGCAGCAAAAGACGTCGGACAAAAATAACAGACTATACGCAATAGTGATCGAATAATTGTTTTTATGTAATTACTAAAAGTCTGAAATAAACTTTTCTTTTTCTAATACAGATTTTTATTTTCTCCATTTAACGACAACTCTCTATAACGTCAAAATATGCACAGTCCTTTTAGGGTCGTTATATAGAGTGTGCACTGTATTTTTAGTTAGAATTCTATTATTTCCAAATAACATCTATGAATTTATATAATTAGGCGTTACTTTGCGGAGATCCATAATACAAAAGTAATATTTACATAATAAAATATTTTGGGTTATTATTATTATTTCGCTTTTTGATTTGTCGTGGAGTCTATCTCCTGATGTTGCTTCGGTTGCGGGGCGAAACGATTGTTGAGTTTGTGATAGTGAACGTGTGTAGTGCTTGTGTATTGTGGTGGCGGTTGTGGAGGTTTGTGCATGTGTTTTTACGAATACTGCAAGTATGAGGTATGAAAATGGATTGCCCACTCTACATTTAGGAATATATATTTTCTATTTTACTTCATCGCGAATTATAGAAAAATAATTTTATTATTACTTTTGTATCTGTGAATTTGCTTTAACCATTTTGAAATTTGAAAAAAATCTATACACATTTTTTTAATAAACGCGGGTGTTGGCACAATAATACTTTCATTTTTGTATTATCGAATATCGCGAATATCGAATATCGAATCAGGACTCGCGCGCAGAATACGTTAATGCATTAAAAAATACAAAAGTAATAATAAAATTATTTGCTGTTGACAATCTGTTTACATACCTGATACATGCAGGATTCGTAAAAACACATGCACAGACCTCCACAACCGCCACCACAATACACAAGGACTACACACGTTAATTATCACAAACTCAACAATCATTTCGCCCCGCAACCGAAGCATCATCAGGAAATAGACCCCACGACAAAATCGCAAAGCGAAGCATTAAAAATGTATAAAGACTCACGCTTCTGTGTTGTCATCCCTCGATTCGGAGCGCTCGGCGTTGGCCTGACCGCGTCGGTGCCTGGCTCGCTGCTCGTCGCCGAGTCCATACAGGCCGGCAACGGCCGCCATCGTACTGCGTCGCTTTCACACCATGTTAGCGCCCGATCAAAGTCCGAGACAACGCGTCGCCGCAACGTGACCGACCGGCAGGTGCATGTCTTAACACTATCACCCACGATCCCGCTTTGAATCTCTCTATGTATATACTAAGTTAAATCTTTATCTAATTCGAAAAATTTGGACGCCTTCATTGGTACAGTACGTTCTAATCATCACAATTGAATTATTGTATCTCGTCATAAGTTGGTTTTTGTATTATACTCTACATTTTCTATTTATTGTTAAGGTTTTTATTGGCCATTTTTGGCATTTCTGGCTCGAGTGCTTCTGGTTATCGTGTGAGAACTGAAACTTTAAGTTTAAAATTTTATTTTGAAGACGGAAGTTTTTATTTTTTGACACAAAACTTTTTGGAGTTTCATTTGCGCGTTGATTGTACTAACTTTTAGATATGTATGTTTTAAGTCGTTATGATGAGAACGATATGGTCATTTTAAAGGAATTTTTATCATTTTATCCGAAAAATAATATAGCTCCGTATGCTGCTTCAAATATTGTATTGTTTTACGTCATAGTGATTCCAAAGTATTACTATAGCACCTAATATTTCTAGAATATTTCATTTAAATGGAATTATGATTTATTGAAATTGAAATTTGTATTAATCATCTACCTATATATATATAAATGAATGTTTGTCTGTATGTCCCTTATAAACTCAATCTCTAATGAAATCACTCTTTAATGAAATTTTCAGTTAATCTTTCGATTGACCCAGCGAATAGTTCTGTAAAATTTGATGAATATCGTAGTATCAATTCGTCAATCGTCAAAAGACAATTTTATTTCGAGGGGAGGTCGAAACCTTACTGAGCCTCAGCAACGCGTGGCCTACGAAATACGAGTATCTATATAAACGAAATAAATACTTAAATATGGAGTGGAGCTATTTTTATGCACTGAATGAGATTTTCTTAATGATTTTTCATTACATATTGATGTATTGACGTATTTATCAACGATATAGATTTTTTATTAGTGTAATTATATATATATATATATATATATATATATATATATATATATATATATATATATATATATATATATATATATATATATTTATTTATTTATTTGGTGATGAATTTTATATCTAAGGCAAATTATTCTATAAACAATCCTTACTAATATTATGAATTTGAAAGTTTGTCTGAATGTCTGTCTGCTACGTTTTCACGGCGAACCCTTTAAACCGATATCGATGAAATTTGGCGCGATTTTTCATTTACACCGGAATAGCACATAGAAATCCCGTAAATTCAACAGGAATAGGATGACATTAAAACGCTATCTATGAAAGTTTTTTTATTTACGGTTTGTCAAAGTCAAGTCAAATCTAAATTATTAGTATTTAAAGAAGTAGTTTCAAAGAAGTGTTATGTCACGTTGTTCCGCTTATGTCAAAAGAGGTATCTTCAGAGAGTTTTGACATATTTTAGTTTCATGTGAATAAATTTTACGAGTTATTACAAAGTATAAATTAATGTAAATAAAATTGTTTCTTTACTAAAACAAATCACTAAATTTATAAATGCGAAATTCTATATGTCTGTTTCGTTTTCACGGCCAATCCACTGATCTAATATCGATAAAATTTGGCACAATTACCTAATACTTATACACTGGGGTAACATATAGGCTATAGAAATCCTAAATTCAACAGGAATATAAATACAGGAATATATAAAACGCCATCTATTATCATAATATCAAGGTTTTTTATTCATGATATGACAAAGTCAAGTTTGTAAGTTACAGCGATAGGTTTTATATGGGAGATTGATGACCTCTCACATCAAAAGTTAAGAAAGAAATTTTTAAAATGATTTTTTACAATCTATGCATCAGAGCAAATTATATATACTGAATTGAATGTTAGTAAACAGTCAATAAATTTAATGGTAATATCAAAGATTTCTTCGTTTTATACGCACACACTTAATATATAATATATATATATATATATATATATATATATATATATATATATATATATAAATTCGTTTCGTTTTATCTCTGTTTTGGGCATTAAAAAATATTAAAGTTTATATAATTGAATTTTTGCCATAAACTGTCAACGAACTGTCTCGAGAAATGTAAATACCTAGGATCGATCTCAACTTCCAAATTTTTTTTTCTTTTTTTTACGTTTAATTTTTTAATTTGTAATAAATACCATTTCTAAATTTCAATATCCGTAACAAATATTTGACAATTAGTAAGTGTTAATGAAAGCCTGTTTAAATCAAGAACATTTTGAAATTGGAATTTGAATTTGTGGTGAATTGTTAAGCACAATCGGCGTGTACAATAGAAATTGAAATACCGATCTCTCTATTAAGATCCCGTTGGTAATATAAACTCATCTGCCAATTCTCAAGTGTAAATTGCATCGTTTAAAAGCGTCACTATGATTTATAGAAATTGCTTTGCGATTTAGTCGCGGAGTCTATCTCCTGACGATGCTACGAAACAATTGTTGAGATTGTGGTGGTGAATGTGTGCAAAGCTTGTGTCAATACACAGTAGTGTTATCGGTGGCGGGTAGTGCAGTGACAGTAGTTTTTATAAATTCTGCATGTATCAGGTATGAGAACGGATAGTATACTCTACATTTAGCATTACATATATTATATTTTATCGCGTATTATAGCAAAATTAATATTTTCATTAGTTTTATTTTTTTAGCGTCAATATGATTTCTATTGCAAATAAACTTGTTTCTATTCTTATTACTATGAATGAGAAAAATCTTACAGGTTGTTTATAGAAAATCGTTTGTATATTTATAATATGGGATGTTTTCATTGAATTTTTTTTATTGCATCATCATCTTCCTGCCCTTATCCCACTCTAAATGGGGACGGCACAACATGTTGTCACATGATTTGGATACGTATTTTACGATCGGCCGCCTGCCTAACGTGCCGGATAACACACGGCGTTGCATTTTTTTAATTTATTTAAAAAATTACCGAGCCACCCAGGTACTATATTATATTTTGGAAATACGTACTGCTACATATAATAGAATATGAAACATTGTCAGAAAAACAATTCTATATTTCATAGACTTTCCATTCGACTAATGTACAAAGGTTTCTGCTCTCCTTTATGGAGAAAATGGTTGGGAGTTTAGACCCATAAGAAAGCTCCAATTAAATTCACATATCCCAAATAATTTCTTAAGATAATCGGGTTTCCCTATGATGTTTTATCGAAATGCGCATACTAAATTATAAAATATCAATTCTCAAATATTTATAAATATAATGTAACGGTTTGCTATTATCCCAGAGCTGGGTGTCCTCTCTTTGTTTTTTTTTCGGAGAGAAGGATTGGAGCTAAGACCTACTACGCTGCTCCAATACGGATTGGTAGGTTACACATATCTACAGAATTTTCTAGAGATATGTAGGTTTCCTCACGATGTTTTCCTTCACCGAAAAGCGTGTGATAAATTGCAATTATCAATTAGGCACATAAGTTTTTAATAAAAAAACACATTGGTGCCTGCCCGGGGGTTTGAACCCATGACAAGTCGAAAGAGTCGCACGGTATCACCGGGCTATCACGGCTATACAGTAATAATCTTTATAAATATAAAACAATCAAATTTATGTTCCATGTTCTCTAAAGATTGAGAAAAACTAATAAACGCAAGCCGCTTATTTCACCCGGGAAAATACACCTTTCAATTTGAGGGAGGTAATATTAAGGGGTCTAATAAAGTGAGAAAATTAATAGCATCTTGAGATTTATGTTTAAGTTTTATTTCTTTTTTTATCAGTAAATTAATTGTTTAAGATTTTACGAATTGTTAAGTGGTGCATGCGTCTTAAGAAAATAAAACAGTTTAGTTTTAATTCTCAATTAAGTGAACAGTGTGTTCTTTTGAGAAAATTTGTCTTTAACCCGAACCCGATATATTGAGAAGCGAAGGGTGTTAACAAGTCTAAACAAGTGTTAAATATAAATTTGGATGCATATGTGACTAGACGGAGACCCAAAAACAGATTGTGTGGAGTATGACATCCATTTAAAAGTAATAGTGCCAGAGCTGACGAATGACAGGAGAGAATGGAAACGAAAATGCGAAAGCCGAACCCACTTAGAGTGGGATAAGGGCAGTAATATGAGTTCTCTATCAAAGAGATAAATTGACCTTTGTACACATATAAATGTTTTATGAAATGAAATAAATTAATGATAAATCTTATATACAGGGATTGAAAAAATCCTGTTTCACGTTCAAAAATGATAAGTATAGTGCATAATTAATGGTATTTTAACCTCATTAAGGATCAGATAAATGTCTCTAGTTAAACCTTGTTACACGTGTTCGCAAGCAAAATAAAATAAATGGTAGGGTTGAACCGATTAGGATATAACTGAGCTTGTTTGGGTATTCCTTCGCTTTGCGATTTTGTCGTGGAGTCTATCTCCTGGTGATGCTTCGGTACGGTGGCGAAACTATTGTTAAGTTTGTGATTGTGAACGTATGTAGTGCTTGTGTATTGTGGTGACGGTGGTGGAGGTTTGTGGATATGTTTTTACGAATCCTGCATGTATCAGGTATGAAAACGGATTATCCATATGTCCATGTCTACATTTAGCATTTTATATATTTTCTTTATTTTCGATTATAGCAAAATAATTTTATTATTACTTTTGTATTATGGATCTCTGCAAAGTAACGCCTAATTAATTATTTGGTATTTAAACACTAAACTTGACGTAAACGAAGTCGCTGGTACCCCTAGTATTATATAATGCGAACTATCGCTCGTTTCCTGACTCGCAAACCGTTTCAATTAGTGGAAAACCTTTTCATTCTCTGAAAGAATGACTTAATAGATGCCTATTAAGTATTTAAATTGGACGGCACTTCTGAGGATTTAAGTGCTGGAATAGCCTTAAATTTACCATAATTGGACTAACCGTTAGTAGATAGCTATACTGACATTATATACGCGAAAGTGTATCTGTCTGTCTTACTATCTGTTACGCTTTAACGACCAAACGACTGACGTAGTGTTGATTAAATTTGGTGCAATTTAAGCTAACGTATCAGGCTCACATATGGAGTTTAAAATATTTTCTTTAACTGGGAACACATTTGTATAAGGGTCTGTTTAGACCACACGAGGTAGAGCTAGAACAAGATCATTCTTGACTTGATTGGCCCGTTGGCGCAGTGGGTAGTGAACCTGCCTCATCATCATTCATCATCTCCACGGGTCGCGGGTTCTAATCCCGCCGAGGGCCAACATTTTCTATAAATGAACTTCTTTGTCTTCGAGCCTGGGTGTATATTTGTATTTAAGTATGTATTTAAAAAATATTTAAGTTATATATTCACCAGTTGTCTGTCACCCACAACACAAGTATTAAGCTACTTACTTTGGGGACGGACAGCCGTGTGTTGTAAGTGTCCCATATGTTTATTTATTTATTTGTCCCGATCTCTTAGTGTAACGAAACATTATTCTTAGAGTTTGTATCAAAATATCAATGAGCAATAATGTGAATCAAGAGCTAGAACTTTGGCACAAGATCAGCCGAAAGAATACTTTAACGCGGGAACGCTGCAATCATCTGTTCCTTCGCTTAAGTATCGTTAACATCAAGAGCATTCTTAGATATTCTATCATTATCCTATTGTCCCTATCCCACTCTAAGTGGGGTCGGAACAACATTTTATATGTATATTTTCCATGAAATAATTTAGTTTTGTAGGCATTAGACCAATTTATGCCCATTGTCCTTTTTTTGGATTCTTTTTTTGCCATTAAGAATTTTTACTTTTTTGTTTGCCTTAATTAATGATTACACTAAATTCATTTTTCGTAGCGGAATATAAAAGTTGTTATCACTCGTAATTAAAATACAATTGGTTTATAAGTAAAAAAAAAACGAGGATAAGCCTGTCTGAGACAATCTTTACTATGTTTAAATTGCCTATTGCCTAAACATTTTACATACATACATTATCTTAGTAAAATCAGTACCGACGCTTCAATAAAAATCAAACACTTGTTGCATTAACCCGTAAAACAGTTTTTGTGATAAAATCAACATTTTTTATCCTCCGGCATCTTGGTATTTCTGCCATAAACTTGAAGCATCTGATAAAATAATAAAATGTTGACCGAGAAATTTACTGTGACTCTGTGCGATATTGAGAATGAAATACTAAAATACGTAAATAATATCTTTAAAGCAGAAGCTTACATATAGAATTTCTAGTGTGTTGGAAACTAGCGGGGCTTATAAAATTCAGTTCTGTATTATAAAGGCGAGTTGAACGTCACAAAATCCGGCTTAGAGGAAAAGACGCTGACATAAAATTTCATATTTTGTTTGCACATTTATGAAATGATAGGGTGAAGCGTCTCATGGAATATCACTTATTTAGCAAAGAAATTCTCGTGAAGTGCTCTTATTACAATTTCTTTAAGCATGCTATTTACAGGTAAATATAAGTTTAAAGAAGATTTTAAAATTTCGCGATTCATACTTATATAAACATTATATAAACATTAGCCGAAACGTCGAACCTTATACAAAGGTAACTTGAGTTTATCGCGATGTGACACGGTTGTTTATATCTTTCTTTAATATTTAAATGAGTTAATCTTGTGTAAGTGTATGTATGTATATACGTATATATATATATATATATATATATATATATATATATATATATATATATATATATATTCCGTATATATATATACGGAAATGGCTCGAACCATTTTCCTGAAATTCAGCATGTAGGGGTTTTGGGGGAGAAAAATCGATCTACCTATGTTTAATGTAAAAAAAAATCGTTTTTATATTGAATTTTAATCAAATTTATATTGAGTATTAAACACTATTTTTGCCACAAACTGTAAAGTCAGCGTAGTTTATTCGGGGAACGGGCAATCTTGAGAAATGTAAATACCTAGAATCGATCCCCAACTACCTAATTATATTTACTTTTTTCTCTAAGTTTCTTATTTTTGTTTTGTAAAAAATTACCAAGCAAGGCCAACCAGGTACAAATAATTAGTTTAAAGTTAAGAGCAGTAATTAAAATCATTTTAGTCCAAATCACTTATAGTAGCGTCAGACAAGTTAGGTAGTTTGATAAAAAAAATCACCAATTATCAGGCTCGTCGAAATCCAATGTTATCTGAATTGAAAACGCTCCAACGAGTATCGTGGTTTTATTAAAGCAAGTGAAATAAATGGCATTCATTCGGCGCTGTGGTCGGCAGCTTGAAACGTGATTTATACGCACCTATAGGAGACAAATGCTTTTAAATAAAACCTGCACAGTAGGTGCGAAGTTTAACTCGTTACCAGAGGGTATTGTTCGGATGGGATATTCAAAAATGGTTTTATGTATTGTAAAACTGTGACTCGAGCTTTTACATGTAAAAATTTATGTCAATTGATTTATTAGTGATCACGCCGTGTAGTATCCGGCTGAATAGAATAGACCATCCTCATTTCTTACCGAGGTGTCGTAAAAGGCGACTAAGGTAAGGTGACTCGCCGTGTGATATCTGGTTAAGTAGAATAGACCATCCTCATTTCTTATCGAGGTGTCGTAAAATACGACTAAGATAAGTTGACGTCAGACAGGCGGCCGGTCGTAAAATACGTAGCCAAATCATGTGACAACATGTTTATAACATGTTTTGCCGACCCCACTTAGAGTGGGATAAGGGCAGGAAGATGACTATGAATTATTAGTGATTGTTCGATATTTCAAACATAAATTCGATGATAGAAGGAAAGACTATTCTTCTGATATCCTTTATTTGAATGATTGCAGGTTTTAATACAATTTGTTTAAATTAGCAGCAGCAAATTGTTGCCTCTCTAGCGGCTGCCAAAAAGTTTTGTCCGTTATTTTCGGTGACTTTAAAATTCACAAGGCGCAAACAGTGATTGTGTTACTTTTATTTAGAAATTTATCATTTATTGCAAAATTAAATAAAATTAATGGATTTAGTTTTGCAATTTCGTCGTGGAGTCCATCTCCTGATGATGCTTCGTTTGCGGGGCGGAACGATTGTTGAGTTTGTGATAGTGAACGTGTATAGTGCTTGTGTATTGTGGTGGCGGTGGTGGAGTTTTGTGCATGTGTTCTTACGAGTCCTGCATATATCAGGTATAAAAACAGATTGTCTACTCTCCATTTAGCAGTATTTTCTATTTTGCTTCATCGCGGATTAAATCAAAATAATTATTATTACTTTTGCAAAATTAGGGGATTAAAACAGTAAAGTAACTTAAGTGTAAAATTTATCGCGGATTATAACAAAATTATATATTCTTTACAACGCGTCTTAAATACAACCTCCTTTAAATGGTTGGGTCAATAATATAAAAAAAATATTATATATATCATCCTGCCCTTACCCCACTCTAAGTGGGGTCGGCACAACATGTTATAAACACAACATGTTTATTGAATATAAGTGTAAAGGAAAAATATAGTTGTTATATTTACAAGGGGATCTAACCTTACGTGACAAATAGAGTGGGCAAAAGAAATATTTGGATATTTTAAGACATGGTTACAATGTGTGGTTACTATAGCAAAAATTGAAACCATTATTGAAAACCATAGTTGTTATAGTCCTTTTTTAAGTATGTATGTACTTTGATTTAATAAATCCAATGGTTTAGTTTTTACATGTGATTTTTGTTCTCATGGCGTAATTTGCCAAATATTGCTTTGCAAAGTTTTATTTTGTCGCATTTTTCTACATAAACAAAATTTTATCATCAGTAGTACTAAGCTAGTAGTAGTATGCTTTTTTTAAAGGAGATATATCATAAATTATACGTAATATATACTTTATACGTATTACGGTTAAAATAATAAAACAATTAATATCATTTAACACTTTATTACATTATAAAATTATTAAAATAACTGTTCCAAGAACGCACGAGTAAAAAACGCATCAATCGTTAACCAGCTGATCGTTTTAAAAATACATAAAACACCACAAGTTATAGTATAAACAGCGGGAAACGTGTTTTAGTCATAAAAGAAATCAAAAGCACATTAATAAAAATGCCAATGATAAATTTATAGCCCTACGTTTACCGTTAAACTTTGTTTTCAGTCAGCCAAACGGAAAATTGAATTAATTATAACAGGGTGAACATCATTTGAAGTGCATCCGGAACAATGTCGTTGTCTAGCTTAACTGGAATTTGCCTGCTCGTTATTCAATGGAAGTTGAACGTTTATGTTTCAATGTATTCACAAATTTCACATTGCGCTGGTACATTTTAGTTTCGTTTGTCTTTTGTTTGTAGTTGTTTCCCCCACCGCGTCTTTTGTTTATCTGTTTGCGAAAACTCAAAATGGAGTTAAGGAAAGTTAGTTGAGAAAAGTTTAAGAGTACATAAAGTTCAGTTTTGCTTGAAACGTTGCGATAAGTATAGAAAATGTCTTAAATAAGCAAGATGCTTTGGAGCTTCAATAGAAAACGCTACAGAGCAAGACTAAGAAGATAAAATATTGTACCACGAACCTTTTAGATATTCTTACTTCTTTTTTATAGGTCTGTAAAATAGACCGCAATGACACATCTTTTAAAAATAGCTTACAGTACTTCTTCTAATTTCTAATAGAGCGGTTTGGAAAGCTATTTAGATGTATACAGGTTTATTCCTTACCAACTTAAATACTTTACTAGTCAGGGGGGGAGGGTGCTCCTCTCGAGTTGGGTCCGGTCGGGAGCGGAGGCCAAAGCCTCGCATGAATGGAGCCCTGCCTACCTCATCTATCGATCCCCACTGGAGGTTGAGAGGAAGCTGGGTAGCCCAGGCGATAGTAGACATATCTAAGCTGTTAGACGGGTCCGCGCAGCATATCTTCACAACCTAATATTATTTTACTTATTAGTTTAAGTTAGATAAACCCTAACTGTGCATATAGTCTATGCCAGGTGGGGGGGCGGAAGCCGTCACCCCAACCTGAGTGGAGTTTGGCCACATGGTTGGCGTTTCTCCGCAGTGATCATCCCAAAACAACCATGAATCACTAAAAACCTAAAAAAAATAATTTCCTTTACACATTTCATGTGATGTGTGCAACAAAGTGATTTCTAACATCTTATAATTTAAATAAACATTCTAAAAAAAGCACTTATAAGAGCTGATGTAATGCATGGATCTGAATGTTGGGCTATGACCAAATATGGATGAAAAAAGAGTGTATGGAAATGAGATTAGAATGTTAAGATGTGTGGATAAAACTGTATAAAATACGGAATGAGTATATACGTGAACGTCTAAAATTTTCACCCAATATAGAGACAAGATGTTAAGACATATAATTAGAAGAAATGAAAATCATGTTATAAATAAATTGTAATATGTATGGGACACTTACACACACGGACGTCCGTCCCCAAAGTAAGTAACTTAATACTTGTGTTATGGGTGATAGACAACTGGTGAATACATACTTATATATTTTTTACACATACTTAAATACAAATATACACCCAGATTCGAAGACCAACAAATCCTTTTATGGAAAATGTTGGCCCTCGGCGGGAATCGAACCCGCAATCCGCGGAACTGAAGATAGGGTCACAACCCACTGTCGACCCAACGGGTCAGTCAATGTCACCAAACGAGCATTTAAATATGAATGCGGATAGAATTGTGGCCGAAAAAGATATCGTTGGATTGTATGAAGTAGGATATTAATATAAAAGGAGGAGCGTCCGAGTTGACGAATGATAGGAGAGAATGGTCATCGGTACAACATGTTTAATGCTTACATGTTCCGGTCCCACTTAGAGTGGGCTAAATAATTAAGGGTAGGAGAATTGAACTTACGACCCTATGACTGGTGTCACTCGTTCGTACTTTTTCAACAATCTCTTAGTACAAATTACCTGAGATCAAATATTACACAGGTGTACACTTTCCTTATCAAATTGGCCTGCGGTGTTATTGATCTTTATTAATCTACGAGTATGCCTAAGTTAGCATGAATATTAAACATGAACTTAAAAGGTTTACACCCTTTAAATTCCCGCCAAATTTTGATATTAGTAAATTTAATGAAACTATGATTGGTTGGATAACAGATAAATAACTTCATTTACCTTTCAATAGTAGTATTGCGTTAATTAAATTAAAGGTTTTCATTATTGTTAAAAACAAGAATATTAAGGATGTTTCCGTTGATCAATACAATATGGAACATTTTTTAACAAATCGAACAATATAGCTTATACAAGGTTCTTACATTTATTTTAATAAATAAATAGTTTTGAATAAATTTAACTATGTAAAAATACTTATACGTTAAGTAATGTTATTATTAAGTAGTTATTGTTTGAACGTTCATAGTATGTCTTCAAGATATGACCTACAGAGAGGTGTTAATCCAATATATTTCAATCACTTGTCGGACTTCTACAAAATATTGTAGACTAATCGGTGCAAATACGTACAATAACATATCTTTGAAGGTATTTCATATACCTATTATATATGTTTGCCTGTTTGCTTATATATTTTTATTTATACCGACTTTCTGTGCATTATATTACTAAAGTATATATGTATAAAGATTCGAATTTAATTTATTTTGATCTCGAACTATTTTCATATCAAACAATAGCCTCCTCAATTAAAGTCTCCTCAAAAAATATATAAGTAGCTGTGGAGCAGCGTGGTAGGTCTTAGCTCCAATCCTTCTCTCCAAAAAAAAAACGGAGAGAAGAGGCCTATGCCCAGTGGGATAGTAACAGGCTGTACCCCCCCCCCCCCAAATATCAGGTCAGCCATTACGAAAATAGCCGCGAATTATTTTTTAATTATAGCACCTAGGTTACCAAGTGATGCTCGGTATTTTTTTTTAAATATAAAAAAATAAAAAAATGCAATAAATTAAGCAAAAAATAAAAAGGGCCGGTTGCATGTGGTATTCGATCCCGGGTATTTTAAGTTTTACAATACATCCAGTCCCCATTGAGCGCAGTGTGTGGTGACCCTGCCTTCAGCTCCGCGGGTCGCAGTTACGATTCCCGCCGAGTGCCTACATTTTCTATAAATTAATTGGTTTCTAGTCTGGGTGTATATTTGAGTTTACGTATGTATTCAAAAAAAAATTAAGTATATATTTATCAGTTGTCTGTCAACCATAACACAAGTATTTAGTTACTTTTGGGACGGACGATCGTGTGTGTACATGTTCCATATATAAAAAAAAACAAGAAGCTTTACAAATGACATATGTAAGCTTCTGTTCCCATTTCTATTTTATCACTTTACCCAAAGATAGGGATAATACGACATTTTTTGTTAAATGAAACTTATCTAGATCGATTTTTTGTTCCCAAAACCCTCTTCATAATAAGTTTTATAAAAATCGTTGGAGCCGTTTCCGAAATTCAGAAAATGTATATTTTCTGAATTACACACAATATACAGTATTAACTCATTTAAATATTAATGATTTATGTATGTTATACGTAGATTAAAACCACCAAAAAGTTTTATTTTTAAAAAAGTTTAATCACAATGGTTAGTTTAACTAGTTGTCCAATAAATTTTTCAAACTTAATTCAGGCGCTGCGGTTTTAAAAACTAACAATTTATTATATGTAAAATCAATCAACGTGTAAAAATATTGTCATAAATAATATTTGCTTTTTTGACGGTATCGGGTTGGTCAACTAAACTGTGACACTGTTATTTAAATTAATTTGCGTTACAGTGAACCGGTTAGGCAAATATGTCCGACGGACTTTTTATTCATATCGTTCGATAGAATTGTATTCCATTTTTATATAACGAAGTTTATTTGTATATAAATAACCCGTTGTCACACGGTTTACGCACTAAATTTTTCTTTTACTAATTAAGTTTTTCTTAAATAAAGTTTTTCTTATTCTTAAATTACGGAACCGATTTTAATTAAATTCTCTTTCTACTTCTTTTCTCGGTGAATAATCTTACTTTACCGAATTTATAGTTATTTTTTAAGAATTTTTTATATTTTTTAAGTATATTTATAGTTTTTATGCTAACAGGCTCTAATGTATTTTTATGTTCTATAAGTTTTCGATATATGTCAGAACAATAGGGTTCTTTGTCACGACCTGTCAAAATCGTGTCAATTTTATTTATTTATTTATTTTTATTACTAGCCTGTAAGTTAAAGAAGTAGGTACTATATCACGACGCGTGTAATGTGTACAGTGTTGTTGAGTGGAAACTCCTAACAAGTACACACGCCGCCATGGGAGCCAGTGACGTGGTTATGTGGGGTTCGCACCCACTAAAACCCCACGGTGTCACATCTCATGCTTTATGCAAGGGTCACGGTTTCATCAATGTGTACACCGTTACTAAAAAAAACATTAAAAAAAATAAATGCAAATCAATGTTAATTTTAATGTCATGAACAAGTGTTCAGTGAACGCTGCTAACTTGACATTAACGTGTTAAGTGAACTGTGAAGTTATCCTAACAGACATATATGAAAATTCATTAAAAGCTTATAACATCTACATTACTGCTTAAGATCAACGTGCTTAAAAATTTTGCTCATAATCCATTTTTGACACATTTTGGATGTGATGCTATAAATTTCAAATATGTGCTTCCGTTTCCCTCTTATCTCGCTTAAAATGATTGATATACCTTTATAATAATTATCTTTTAGTTCATCATTCTCCTGCCCTTATACCACTCTAAGTGGGGTCAGCACAACATGTTACCAACATGTTATCACATGATTTGGCTAAGTCTTTACCACTGACGTCAAATTACCACAGTCGTATTTTACGACACCTTGGTAAGAAAGAGGGTGGTCTATTTTTCTTAACAGGATACCACACCGTGGGTCAACTTACCTTAGTCGCCTTTTACGACACCTCGGTAAGAAATGAGGGTGGTCTATTCTACTCAGCTAGATACCACACGGCGAGTCGACTTACCTTAGTCGCCTTTTACGATACCTCGGTAAGAAATGAGGGTGGTACTATTCTATTCAGCCGGATACCACACGGCGTATAATGATTATCTTTCAGTTAAGTAAAAATATTGTTATCGCATTTTTAATCACTCTCCCACCATCCTGTCTTTCTTCTTCTTATTATTACCAGATAGATATTCATTGTTAATGCCGTGTGGTATCCGGCTGAATAGAATAGTACCACCCTCATTTCTAACCGAGGTATCGTAAAAGGCGATTAAGGTAAGGCGACCCGCCGTGCGGTATCCAGCTGAGTAGAATAGACCACCCTCTTACCGTGGTATCGTAAAATATGAATGTCAGGCAGGCGGCCGGTTGTAAAATATGTAGCCAAATCATAACATATACATATGTGTTATGATTTGGCTTCATATTTTACATGTTTATGACATGTTTATTATATGTTGTGCCAACCCACTTAGAGTGGGATAAGGGCAGGAAGATGATGATGAGATATCCATAGTTAACAGGTGTCTTTAAGAGATATCCACGATACGATTTAGAAGGGTGGGGAGGGGGTCTAACATAGTTGCATCATGCCAGGACCTTAAGACTTTAGCTTCCATTTCGTATGTGCCTCAAAGTCATTTATCCGATCCGTATACTTTATTTTTATACTTGATAGTTTTTCAACGTGGTTTATTTTAGACACTGTTGAGAAACGTCGAACGTGTGGCCAAGCTCGACTTGGGTAGAGTTGAAGGATTCTGCTATTGGATACTTCCACGATCAACCCGCCTGTATTGAGTTAATTAACATTTTTAGGCTTACCAGCTAAATACCCTTAATGTCTATAACTGTTTATTTACAGTTAATGTAACACAATCCTTTGAACTATATCGGATAATTTTGTTTGACACCCTCGGCGAAGCTTCTGTGCTCGCTCGTCCCGCCCGGTGACGCTTTAAAAGCTATATCTTGCAAGGAGTGTTTGTGATAGACCATTGACCGCGCGATTCTTGAAGAGGGTCACAGTTTCAAACCGCGGACAGGCAATATTCTTTTATGTTAAAACTTATGTGTCTAATTGATAATTGCAATTTATCACACGCTTTTTGGTGAAGGAAAATACCTCGAGGAAACCAGTATATCTCTAGAGAATTCTAGGGATATGTGTTACCGTTCCGCATTGGAGCAACGACGTAGGTCTTAGCTGCAATCCAAAAACGAAGCCGAACGAAGCACGATACCAAGCACTGCAATAGTAATATACAAAGTTTATCATTCACTCTATCTTATGTTCAAAGCTTGTCTTCAAATAGACTATCTTGTCTTCAGATGGAAATTGAAACAAACATTGTAGTTTCAGTCCACTCGGCGCTGAGATAAATCAAGCCGTACATTTAAGTTTCCTTCCTTGTTAGTTTAACAACTGGGGATATCTCAACATTAAGACAATATTTATTCAAATTTAAACGGAACATGCCCCATTCTAACCATTTAGTCTATTACATGATTAAATAATTTATTCTCATGTTATCTACTTGTTATTTGTTATTATTTATAAGTCTTATATGTTATTAATTCTCATCTAGATTAAACGGCTATGTCGCATAAAACGTTATTTACATTATATATTTACTCAAAAAAGGATAAAGGCGGTCAGTTAATGCCTGATTGTTAGATAAAGTCCTCTTGTTTTTTTTAGAGAGAAAGAAGAGGGCTTTATCTAACAATCTTGTAAAAAATATTATAAATCAGAAAATCATATAACAAAACATTTTTATATCAGTTATAAAAATCGGTTTTAGTTTGCAAGTATTCCATTATTTTCAAATTAAAATTTTTAATTATTAACATGGATATACACTACTACTACCTACTTAAAGAAGTAAAGTAGCGGCCTGTTACTATCCAACTGCAGAGAATAGGTCTCTTCTCTCCGATTTTGGAGAAAAAAATACTACTACTAATTTAGACTAAATTGATAATTATCAAATAAAAAGTAGGAATGACTATAATTGTAGCAAGTTAAAATTTAAATTTAAGTTTACTATTAATTAAAAAGTTAATTTTACTATGGGTTCATTAGAAATCTTAGTCAGACAGCGAGCTATGCTCAGACTAGCTCTGATGTGATCAAATCAGCAATGAGAATTAAAAGAACCAGAGTCCCCGATATAGCTCAGAATGTCGCGAAGCTGAAGTGGCGACTGGCGGAGCTCATTGCGAGAACCGAAGGGGTTTCAAGGTGATGAAATCGCAACCCCAGGAAAACGTAGTGTCGGTAGACCCTCTACAATGGACTGACGACCTCAAAAAGGTTGCGGGGAGCTGCTAAATACAAGCGGCACAAGATATTGTGATGTGGAGATTCCATGAAGATACCCATGTGCAGAAGTGGACGTCCATCATAAATATAATGCTTTTTATTCATTTTTGAGCTTCAGGCCGAATTCGTCTTCATGGAATTAAATACTACGAATGAAAGTGACCAAAAAATCATACTTTCTAAATAGCATAGTTTTACTGCACATAAATGTTTAATTAATACTGATTAATTATAATCTTTATAGCCAGTACTAAATTTAAGAGTAATAATAAAATCAATGTACGAGTGCCGTAGGGAAGCTGTGGTACGAGTGCCGTACAAGTCTAAACGCGTTTCCGGGACCGAAACGTTCTACATCCTCCCCTTATAAAAAAATTACCTAGTTGACCGAGCCTTGGTAGGTTTTTTTTTCAAAACATAAAACGAAACTTAAAAAAAAGAAAAACATATTGGGTAGGTGGAGCGCGATCCCGATGCTACACGCAGTTCCCGCTACAAAAACGTCGCGTAAAGAGTTCATGAATAAGAGCCCCGTATGGCCTTGAAAGTAGTCGGATTCATCCGATAAAATATGACGTGAGTATAGCTGGTTTGTATACACTAATTATGAATACCACTCACCCAATAATAAAAAAAACATTCTCTGTACAAAGTGTAGCGTCCCGTGAGTGTTCCAACTAATCAAGTTTGCCGGGCGACTGCATCTGAGTAGAAGCTGAGCACAAACATTAATCCCTTTCAGATTACTTAGACCGTGATTCCAGATGGGGCCGTCCCACATTCGGATGCATTGCTGTGAAACATTGATACTCGTATCTATACTAATATATAAAGCTGAAAAGTTTGTTTGTTTGATGGTTTGAACGCGCTAATCTCAGGAATCAATTGACCGATTTGAAAAATTCGTTGAGTATAAGATATTCCATTTATCGAGGAAGGCTATAGGCTATATAATATCACGCTAAGATTAGTAAAAGAGGAGCAGTAATATAAAATATTACGAAAACGGCAAAATTTAAAGCTTTAATTGCATGCGCTGAGTAAACAGTGAAAGTTATTTAAAAACCATGTATTACAAAATTGTTCCCCTCTGAAAGTTCTAATATATATAGCTTTTAAGGTTAACCCAATTTATTTCTATGGTTATAAAAATACTATCATATATTCCTTCCACGCGGGCGGAACCGCTGGCGATTGCTAGTAATTTAATATACACCACACGCACAGTTGCGTAAAATTAATGATTGTTTTTAGTGGTATCAGCGCCTTTCGTTCGCGTTAACTTTAATGTTAACATATCGCTAATCAATATCGCATAAATTGAATGTTAACATATCCTACTCTAAGTGAGATCGGATTTTAAACGTGTTCTTACTTGTTTTGGCTCGTTTTTTTATGACTGGTCGTCTGCCTGACGTTCACTTATCTATGTCACCTTTTATGACACTTTGGTAAGAAATAAGAGTTGTCTATTCTACTCTCACGTCGGGTCAACTTACCTTAGTCGTAGTAAGAAATGAGGGTGGTCTATTATACTCAGCGTGATACCACAAAGGTCAACTTACCTTATACGCCTTTTGCGACACGTCGGTAAGAAATGAAGATGGGCTAATTACCTTATTCGCCTTTTACGACAGGTCGGTAAGAAAAGAAGGTGGTCTATTCTACTCAGCGTGATACCACAAAGCGGGTCAACTTACCTTATTCGCCCTGTACGACACGTATATAAGGAATGAAGGTGGTCTGTTCTACTCTGGCGGATATCATGCGGCGGGATATCATTCTAATAATTATAATATTTTAAACCGCATCACAGCATACTATTAGAAGAATAATTATTTCAAATCGCAACTACCACATACCGCTAATAGCGTACTTTAATTGCTTTCTTCTGTAAAACGGGGTATTGATATGATAAAATATTATTGATTAAAAATTTCCTTTAAAAATGGGGACCAAAGATATTTCTTCACGCTTTACCATATCGCGGGCCTAAAACCTACAGGGAAATTAATTAAAATACACTTTTTGTTATTACATTTCTACGGTCTACGGAGGAACGGATCCGTAAACCGTAATCCGCTTACAGCAAAAAGGTCAACAAATAATAGTAGAATCGAAACTCAAAAAAATAAAAATCTTATTTTTAAAGAACGTATTTTTAAAGAACAAATATCGTATTTTTGTTTATACTCCGTCGTTTGAAGCCCGCGATATGAATTTAGTTATTTCAATAGCTCTCTTCGCCTGTCGCTTTTCTTATTTGTGTTTAGGGCGATCGGCTTAATGCTATTGTGCCATTCAGCTTCATCCCGTTTACATTTAGCATTATTTCCTTTGCCGGTTGACGCTGTTAAAGCCGTTAGGGCTAACTACATTTAGCCAATTCGAAAAATGTACTATTTTATACTGGTAACCGTTAAATGTATAACAAATAAATTTAAATATAAATGAGACACCGACACACACGGTCGTCTGTCCCTAAAGTAACGTAATACTTGTGTTATGGGTGACAGACAAATGCTGAATATATACTTGTATAATTTAATAAATACATTCATATACACCCAGGCTCGAAGAACCAATAATTTTTTGTTAGAAAATGTTGATCCTCGTCGAGAATCGAACCCACGACCGCAGAGCTTAGATAAAGATGTTTAATATAAAAGATGCGCAACAGAGCTTAGGCAAAACCTTACACTAGCTCTTTATTATTGACAAATAAATAGTAACAAAGTTTTAATACACAGTTGTAAATAAATAATAGATTGTTTCTTTAATTTTTAAGGGCAAAATTTCTCTCTTATTTTGAATATAAGTCTCTGGTCCAATGCGAATAAGTAGGTTACAGATATTTTTGAATTAATCTAAACATGCAGACATATTCAGGTTCTTCGCGATGTTTATGTTTATCTTTATGCCCATAATACTTCGCGGATTATAGCAAAATAATTTTATTATTACCATAATTCTTCGCGGATTATAGCAAAATAATTTTATTATTACTTTTGCCCATAATACTGATAAATATCAACGAAACGTAAGTAAATATAAGAATATCATCATCCTACAATAATCTATACTAATATTATAAAGAGGAAACATTTGTATGTATGTTTGTAATGTTTTCACACAAAACCTACTGAACCGATTTCAAAAATTCTTTCACCATTGGAAAGCTGCATCTTTACTGAGCAAAACAGGCTATATAAAAAATAGATCCGTGATAAAAATGTAATAAGGTGTAAAAAATTAGTCATAAGAATCTGTCATCGCATACACTGCGGAAAGTATTGATGATATATTTAACTAAAATTAATCTTTAGTCCGACTTAGTAGACTTTCCACTGCCATGAGATCGGCATGTACTCGGGTGAATCCGCGGGCTATTACTAGTAGATTATAAAATACAGTACTAAATCTATGCTTATTATAAAAACAAACTCCCCAAAAGCTGTCGTTCAGTATGTTATCGATTTCAAACTCTACTACTGAATTGCTTGCGCTTGCTTGCTTGCGCTGAATAAACAGTAATTTTTCCCCTCTAAAGTTCTAAACAAAATTCCGCGACAGCATATGTCTAGCTTTTAGGGTTAACCCACTTTAATGATTTTTATGGTTAGCAAAAGACTATATTACGGTTCCAATCTTTACACGCGGGCAGAGCCGCTGGCGATTGCTATTTATGAAATAATATGATTTGATCGTAATTTCTTCCGAATCCTGATTCTGGCTCAAACAATTCAAGGAACTAATTCCTAAATTTTAATAATGTATAGTCATTTAGTTAAAATTACACGTAAAAATTAAATTTATGTTTGTTGATTAATATAAACTCATTAATTGGTAGTGGGAAAATTTTCACATTTAAATCATTATTGGTCCCCGCATATTAATAAATCAAGCTATTCACCGCAAAAGCGGATTTAATGCTTCAAAGTGTGAATGGAAAATGTTTATCGTTTATTTTAATATGGTAGGTGAATTTTGATAGCACATATGTAGCTTTGTGAGTGAAAATCAAATTTATGTACCAAAATAAAATTATGTACAATTTATATCAACATTCTTAGCAAATAAAATTATTCACTCATTCATTTATTTACAAAGTGAATTACATTTTTAAACATTCTCTGAAACAGACTTGCCGTGTGGCATACGGCTGAGTAGAATAGACCATTTTCATCTCTTACCAAGGTGTCGTAAAAGGCGACTAAGGTAAGTTTACCCACCATGTGGTGTCCGGTTGAGTAAAATAGACCACCGTCTTCCTTACCGAGGCATCATAAATTGGACTAAGGTAAGTTGCGTCAGGCCGACGGCCGTTATGTACGTAGCTAAATCATGTGATAACATGTTAATCACATGTTGTGCCGATCCCACTTAGGGTGGAAGAAGGGCAGGAGGATAATGAGTACTGAAGGTCGATATTTTGAGCAGAAACTTCAATAAATGTAGAAGTTTTTATTTGTCTTTTGTACGTTCGAACGAAGTAACAGTTTTGTGATTTGAAATAAATACAGTTAATGGTTGAAGTGTAACTGACACATAAAAATACGACAGTAATTTATACAAATGTTTGTTTGTTTGTGAAACAAAACTAGAAAATCATTAGGTATATATCAGAAACAAATATACTGAGTTTCATATTGTTTTCGTTAGTGGAACGGCTGAAACCTTATACCATCAAATATATCCTTCAAGTTGATAGACTGGTCACACGTCAAGACATGTCTGGCCGATCCCCAATGATAGTATTGTTCACTATAAATAATTACGTTAACTTTCGTGTCTACGTAGCTGCCCATATTTGATTGGTATCGGATGTCACTAATTGAAAGGAATATACTATATACCCGATATATACAGACCAGGTAGGTAAGTCAAAGATGTCAGTCTACAAATAGGACTCGTTTAAGCATTGTTTGGGAATTTAAGTCAAAATTTTAATTTCAGACTTTGTTAAGCAGAAATAGGAATCTTGATAAATTTTTAATTCCTTTAATAGATTGTTACATGTTTCAAATACATCATCTTCCTGCCCTTATCCCACTCAAAGTGAGGTTGGCACGACATGTTATAAACATGCCATATAATTGGCTACGTATTTCACCACCGACCGCCTGCCTGACGTTACCTTACCTTAGTCGTATTTTACAACAACTCGTTAAGAAATGAGGGTGGTCTCTTCTACTCAGTCGGATACCACACTGCGGGTCGTCTTACCTTAGTCGCCTTTTACGACACCTCGGTGAGAAATGAGGGTGGTCTATTCTACTCAGCCGGATACCACACGGCGGGTCGTCTTACCTTAGTCGCCTTTTACGACACCTCGGTAAGAAATAAGGGTGGTACTATTCTATTCAGCAGCCACACGGCGTTAAAATAATACACAAAGTTATACGAAATGTAGCTAAAGCGTATACATTAATTCAGTTCTGAGTGCATTATTTGAATTTAACACGGCGAATACTGAATCTGCAGTGGAATAATAAGGAAATGTACGGAAGCTGCTGATCCATTATGCATAGACCGTATTGTTGAGATTTAAGTTGCAAAACTTCGCTTTGCTTTAAGCAAAGACAAATTGATAGAGGCGGGTTTGTAGGATTAGCGATTGTAGTGTATGCGAGTTGAGATGTGTAAGTTTCCTTGTATATTTATATACAAGACACATATTATATGTAAGTACCTTGCTGGCCGAGTCTTGCTTGATAATTTTTGTTGTCGCCAATGACTTCCGCTTTGTATTTTATAGCAACACAGTTATGAAACAAGAGTTCGCGCCCTTTTTGATTAAAATGGTGGCAACACTGTTCCGTTGTCTCCGGTGGTTTTCCTATTGATAAAACGTTTCAGTGACGTTCAGTCTTTGTTCGTTATTTAAGGGAAGTGCATCTCGCAGCGGCAGTTGTGGTATTTCTACTATATCGTGTTACTGTCGAAAGAGTGCGCTAAATTTTTTTACAAAAAAAAACTTAAGAAAGAATAAAATAATAGGGTAGGTTGGGGCTCAATCTTAGGTATTTTCATTTCTCGCGACCCCAGATTAAGCTTCGCTGAATTGTAAGTTTATGGCAAAAATTCAATTTTAAAATTTTAGTATTTTTTAATGCCCAAAACAGGGATAAAACTATTTTTTTTAAATAAAACCTAGCTAGATCGTTTTTTCTCATTTCGATATTAAAGATTCATACATGAACTAACTCACACTAATACTGATGTGTTTAGTATTTTGATGACCACAAAAATGGTTAAAGTGGGTTGGGTTAACTTTAAAAGCTAGACATATGGACTTTTATTTAGAATTTTTAAAGGGGAACAATTTTGAAATACATGATTTTTGAATAACTTTCAAAGATTTCAGCGCACGCAAGGGAAGCTTTAAAATTTGCCGTTTTCGCAATACTTTTATTGCTGCTCCTCTCCTATTCATCTTAGCATGATATTATAAATGGACTATCTTATACTCAAGGAACTTTTCAAATCAGTCCAGTTGTTTCTGAGATTTGCGCGTTCAAACAGTCAAACAAACAAACTTAGAAGAATTTAGCTTTAGAATCTTTTTCTATTTTAGCAGTTTTTTCAATGCCCGAAATCAGGGATAAAACAACGTTTTTATTAAAACCTTGCTAGATCGAAAGCTATCGACATGCTGAATTTCATGAAAATCGTAGGAGTCGTTTCCAGATATACGAGTATATACAAGATTAACTCATTTAAATATATATAAAGATAGATATATAAAGATAGATATATAATTGACAAAATAAAGGTCACAGTTCATCAATTAAGTTGATGAGAAGGAAATTGGGAGTACATCTTGTAAAGGATATTTTACAAAGCGTTCCCGTTGCGCTATCAACGTTAACTCTGAGGATTTTTAGAAAACGAACAAAAATTAATCATAGTGAACAGTTAAAGTTAACGAAAATGATTATGTACATAATATGATGAGATAAGTCAATTGCGATGTGATTTAATTAAAATTAACATAAGTGTGAAGTTGGTAGAGTTCCAAGATTCAATATACGTTATTAAGAGCTATCCACGACACTATATAATAATCTGACGATAAATATAAGCTTATAGAGTTGTTCTTTGGTCTTTATTTTTAGGATAAAATAGTTGAAAATAGCTTGTATAGTTTTTAAGCTTTTAGGACTACAATTTTAGATGTAACTCTTATATAAAGACAGGAAATAAATTCCAAACAAAAAATAGCAGCTGTTCTAAATCTATAATAAAAAGAAGTAAAGTAACGGCCTGTTGACTTCAAAATATTTTTTATTCAAGTGGACTGTTTACAGTGCTTTTAATCGTCAAATGTTTTAAAGAAGCTACCACTGATTCGGAAGTTTGCTCCTACCGAGAAGAACCAGCAAGAAACTTGGCGGATAATTTTTTAATAGACCTTCTCTCTCCGTTTTTGGAGATAAAGATTGGAGCTAGGAAAGGCTGCTCTAATAGCAGCATGGTAGGTCTTAGGAATGGTAACGTTGCTTGCATTTTATTGGGGATATTATAAGTACAAGCTGTGACAGCCCAGCGGTGAGACCGTTCGACTCTTGCAGGTACAGATGAGTTTTATGTGAAAACTTATGTGCCTAATTGATATTTGCATTTTATCACACGCTTCTCAGGGCTGTAGAATTCCTGGGATATGTGTAACCTACCAATCCGCATTAGAACCGCGTAGTAGATCTAAGCTTAACCCTTTTCTTCAATAAGGATAGAAGTATCCCAATGGTGGGATAGTAGGAGGTTAGTTTAGTTGAAAGAAATCTAGAAAAAACCTAAAAATTAAAATCAGGTATTTTAAATTCCGAACTTCGAGCCGCAAAATATTAAATTTAAATGCTATCTAAACATTTTCAGTTACAGCAAACTCGACTAGTTTGAATGCGCTATAAAAGCAGACAGAGGTGCTTAACGTGTTTCCCAATGTTTATTTAGACTGAAATACGATAGACTATTAAAGTTACGGTGCCCTAAAAAGCGTTTAAAGCTAAGCTTTCAAGTAAATTGACAACAGCGGCCGGCCGTATAACATATGACGGCAGTTTGAATTTCGAATAGCGCCGTTTAATGCATGTGGTTATCTGTGGTGCTTTTTAATAGCACCGATTTGATATACGTTTGAAAATATTAAACACAATATATTAAAAAAAAAAAACTACGCCGTGTGGTATCCGGGGCTGAACAGAATAGTACCACCCTCATTTTGTACCGAGGTGTCGTAAAAGGCGACTAAGGTAAGTTGACCCAAGGTGTGGTATCCGGTTGAGTAGAAAAGATCACCCTCTTTCTTACCGAGGTGTCGTTAAAGGCAACTAAGTTAAGTTGACCCACCGTGTTGTATCCCGTTTAGTAGAATAGACCACTCTCTTTCTTACCGAAGTGCCGTAAAATGCGACTAGGGTAAGTTGATATCAGGCAGGCGGCCGGTCGTAAAATACGTAGCCAAATCATGTGACAGCATGTTTGTAACATGTTATGCCGACCCCACTTAGAGTGGGGCAGGAAGATGATGATGACGTAGAGTTGACGATTCAAAAGCACTTGTTTACAAGTTTATTTGAATAAAGAATATTTTGAATTTGAATTTGATGATTAAAAAAAACAAATAATTGTTTTCAAACGTAAGTATTTCTTTTGATGTAATCAATGATTTCCAGTTAATTTTAATAAATTTATACGCCATCAAGAAAATTAAAACGTAATTTAGTTACGACATTTAAAAATGAAAAAGAAACATCAAATAAAAAAAAAAAATTGTCATGTACACATTTATGATTTGTATATTTGTGCATTTTGTAAAAAATTTGTATTTTTGTTTTTGTGAGTATGATTATATTTTCAGTGCTATATCAAGATTAGGTAGACAAACAACTTCAATAAAGTCACTTTTTGTATAATTCTACCACATATTTTTCTGAATAATCCATATCCAACTACTATAGTTATGCCAATATAACTACTTTTTACTAGACTTTTTTTTTACTAGACTTTCCACTGCCATGAGATCGGTATGTACGTTGAAACCGCGGGATATAACTAGTCCCTAAAATACTGTGATATCTCCGTATTATAACATACTGTGTTTTCTCTATATTATGTATCTTTCTATATTGTAAAACAATTGTATCGAATATGAGTCTGCGGGGCGTGCCGGTACATAACAAGTCCATTACTAAATTGCACTAGCAGCAGGGTCGTCTCGCTGACTCCCTGGGTGGGGGGTTAGCGGGGTACGGGCCTCGAGGCGTACCTCTTTACCCGGGCAGTTCCTCGCGGGCACTTAAGCCCGGTCTGTATTTTGGCCGTAGGCCGAGGTCACCTAGTTGACCTAAGGGTGTCGGTATTTGGGCCGTGAGCCCAAGTCACCTAGGCGACCTAAGGGTTGTCTGGTTCTATGAGGAGGTCTGGGAATCGTAGCTCCCAGACCTCAAAGTCGTTTTCAGGTGGTGTCTTGTTCGGTGGTGTCATAGTCTGTGGTGTCGCCCTCTCGCCCGTCGCGTCGTCCTTGGTGTCAGGTATGGGGTCCACAAATCCACTTAGGATCATTCCAATCGAGTTTCGTTTCGCTACCGACGTACGAGTGGTCTCGAGAGGTATAGTTTTTTTTTATAGGATACAGGATTTTTTTATAGGTTTTGTTTCACTAGATGAAAGTCAACTGCTGGACGTTTGACACTTTTATGAGTTTCGTCTTCCGTGAAGGTCAATACTGATAGGCCTTTTTGTAGCGGTTAATTTTTTTTTTAATTTTTAAAATAATCGATTATTTTTTCATCAAAAATCGATTTTTTAAAAATCGATTATTTTAGGTATCCCCATTTTACTTTTTACTCTTTTTCTTGTTTTTGTAAAATTAGATATGCATTGTTGCATGAAAAGAAATTAAGCCAAACTACAAATTGTAATTCAATTTCACAAACAGCGCGTCTGATATTATTTCCTGGTAATTGTTCAGTTTTATTAGCCTTTATTGTAATTAATTATTAATATTAAAAAAGGCAACTTTTGAAATAGTCAGAAAAAATGGATTATTATAAAATCGTTTATTTCGTAACAAAATAATAGATTTTTTAAAAATTGATTTTAATTTTTTCTACTCCATGTCATATTCATACCTTTTTCGCCAAGTAAGAATAAGAATAAATTTATTAGGTCACACCATTAAAGAAGTAGAAACAAGAAAGAAATAAAAATAATAAAATTAATACATAAAAAACAAACTATCCTAAATAGATTATATAAACAAACTATTAAATATTATGGATGTAACGTAAAAAGGGTCACCACTCAGACTATTTTAAGGGGCGTTGCCCTCCCCCCAAACCTGATTTTTAAAAATTTTCAATTACAATCCCTATCTATTTTCTGATGGTGAAAGAATTTTTGAAATCGGTCTAGTAGTTTTTGTGTGAAAACATTACAAGCATAAATACAAATTTTTCCTCTTTATGTAATATAGACGAAACAAAAAGTAAAATAAAATGAGTAGTGCATTAAAATAATACGTTATTATATAAAAAATAAATTAGTACAGAGTTTGAGTAAAAGTAAATAAAATAAAAGAGCATAAAAAACACATGTTTTTCGTACGAGTAATACTAGTAATATTAATATTCGGGTTTTAATCATAATGTGACGAAATAGTAAATAATAACAGTATAATATAGTAATATATTAAATCTATGCGACTATAAATACATACGACTGGCTCGGTAATTTTTTACAAAATAAAAAAAACTTCAAAAAAAAGAAAAATATTTGGGTAGGTGGGTAGATCCTAGGTATTTTCATTTCTCTAAGCCGCACATTCCCCGAAAAAGCTGAGGCAATTTACGGCAAAAATAGTGTTTTATATTCAATGTAAATTTGAATTTGAAATGCCCGAAAATAGGCATAAACGGATTTTTTTTATATAAAATTTAAAAATAAATTTTATGGAAAAAATAATATTCAATGTAAATCTTTATATTTTTTAATGCCCAAAAACAGGGATGAAACGATTTTTTTTACATAAAACCTAGCTAGATCGATTTTTCTCCCCTAAAACCTCCTACAAGTTGAGTTTCAGGAAAATCGTTAGAGCCGTTTCCAAGATTCCGAAAATATATATATACAAAAAGAAGATTAACTCATTTAAATATTAAAGCTACTAACATTAGACTGTTAGAGTCTAACTGTTGAAGTTGTTAAAGTTAGAAGACTGTTAAATTTCGCAAATCACTTATTCTTATGTCTTCTGTACAATTTATAGACGTAGGTGTTACTTAATGAAATTCCATATACCAAAAATAATGATAGAATTAGCAGCAGGGTCGTCTCGCTGACTCCCCGGGTGGGGGGTAAGCGGGGTACGGGCCTCGAGGCGTACCTCATTGCCCGGGCAGTTCCTCGCGGGCACTTAAGCCCGGTTTGTGTCTCGGCCGTAGGCCGAGGTCACCTGGGTGACCTAAGGGTGTCGGTATTTGGGCCGTGGGCCCAGGTCACCTAGGTGACCTAAGGGATGTCTGGTTCGGTGGGGAGGTCTGGGAATATTAGCTCCCAGACCTCAAAGTCGTCGTCAGGTGGTGTCATATCAGGTGGTGTCATAATCCGTGGTGTCGCCCTCTCGCTCGCGCGTCGTCCTTGTCGTCGCCGTCGTCATCCGCATCGGGCCGCGGAGACGGTGACCGCAGGAGCTCACGAGGCAGGGAACGTCCATCAGGTGGTCGCGCATGGAGTGGCGCGATGCCGTGGAGGTGTACGAGCGCGCTGTGGTCCGCACGCGCGAACATCCGGCGCGCAAGGCGACGGACATACTCCTCCACGGTCGGCATTTTGGTATCCCGATGCACGACGTCGTTCCGCACATACCTCGGGGCTCCTACGATCAGTAGCAGGCAGCGGTTCTGCTGGACTTGCAGTCTTCGCTTCTGGTACGCTGAACATAGCGCGTACCAGGCGGGTGCCGCATACGTCAAGCGCGAGCGGACGTAGGCACCGTAGACCCGCAGTTTGGTGTTCATAGGTAGATGGGATGTGAATAGCGCGTGAAGCTTGGACCTGGCAGCGGCAGCTCGACCCACGACGTGATTCACCGTGGGGATCATGCACAGGCTGCGGCCCAACTCACACCCCAAAAACCTTACTGTGGTCTTCCACTCTACGTCCTGGCCTCGTAGAGTCAGCTGACGTAGCGGCTTGGAGCGGCTGGTGAGCAGAGCGGCCGTCTTCCCGACGTTGACGGCCATCCTCCACTTGTCCAGCCATTCCGGCAACAAGTCCAGCATACGCTGCATGCGGTTGGTGGCGACGATCTGATGGTAGGACGACGCGATAGATGATAGAATTAGCAACTCTTTTATAATAACTATTCTGTATATAACACCCAAAATTGGAATACGCCGATTTTCACCCTTTGTCCGTTTTCCGCGTGGCGAGGGCTTTGTTTTGGCTCGAATGAAAAGGATTATTCGGCTTTATTCGTACGCAACGTAAATGTATCTATTGATATGTTTAACTTGTTAACTCTTTAGTAAGTGGTCGTTAAAGTGATTGGTTATTTTTAGCGATGGATTAGACTAAAACAATATTGCAAAGTTTTTAAAACTTTATCGGAGACAGTGTATATCGGATCGTTAAACATGATACCATATAAGTGGAAGCAACATTATTTACCATACTTTATATTATTGTAATACCACCCTAGCATGGTGTCTTATGTAAATTTGAATTGTTATTATTTTGCCCTTATCGTACTCTAAGTAGTATCGGCACAACATGCTATAAACATGTTGTCACATTATTTGGCCATTATTTACTACCAGCCGCTAGTCTGACGTCAACTTATCTTAATCAGTGGTTAGTTAGTGGTTTATTCTTTAATTTAATTTTTTTAAAGTTATTTTTTTTAGATCATTGTAATCTCTACATAGTATAAAACAAAGTCACATTATTTGTTTGTCCCAATATCCCTATGAATGCTTAAATCTTTAAAACTACGCAATAGATTTTGATGCAGTTTTTTTAATAGATAGATTTTTCAAGAGAAAGGTTTATATGTATAACAACATTCAATATGGAGTAGCGAAATACTGTAATTTTTGAGGTTTCTGTAAATAATTACATTTTTTTCCGCTTACATTGCAAACGCAGGCTAAACCCTACGAGATTTATCAAAATGATGTACTAAATATTTGTACACCTTGAAACGGTCTACAGAAAACTCTACATAAACATCTTAAAATATAGATATATCGCCACCGCTTAGTTTTTTGTTATAGTCCTATAAAAAAGGGCTTCTCAAACTTTACATTGTTTTGTTAGCGTTTTCGCTAAATGCTGACTTGATTTTGGTTCAGTAATTTTCAATAATTAACGTAATTATACTTCAAATTTATACAAAAAATAGCCAATTCTAATATTACTGGTTGTGATACACTCAGTCTATTCGTAAGAAACCACACAAAAATCCATTCTGTAATTTTTGAATTTATCGTGAACAGACGGACAGAAAGACTAATGGTTTATTTTATGGATATACTTGAAGCAGGCAGTTGGTACAAACTAAGCGACGCTTTTACTACGCGATCAAATATATTTAATTTACAATTTCGCTCAACTTTGAGAAACATAGCGTCTGCTGAGTTTAGGTTAAATAACGTTATCGATAATTCAATATTGGGCACATGCTCGTAATTACTATCATAAAAGCATATATTTGTCGATATAAATTATTTCCACATGCATACTTCATAATGTAGGTCGTTTGTTGTGGTTAAAAGGGGAACGCGTTTCGCAGTTGAATTATAAGTATGACTGACCCGTTGGAGCAGTGGGTAGTGAGTCTGCCTTCAGCTCCGCGGGTCGCGGGTTCGATTCCCGCCGAGGGCCAACATTTTCTATAAATGAATTTGTTGGTCTTTGAGCCTGAGTGTATATTTGTATTTAAGTATGTATTTAAAAAATATATAAGTATATATTCACCAGTTGTCTGTCACCCATAACACAAGTATTAAGTTGCTTACTCTGGGAACGGACGACCGTGTGTGTAAGTGTCCCATATAATAATATAAAAATTACCGAGCCTTGCTCGGTAATTTTTTAAATGATTGAAAAGAAAAATGAAAAAATAATAGTGCGGGTGGGCCTCGATCCTAGGTATTTTAACCTCTCTAGACCACCCGTTTCTCAAATGAACCACCATGACTTTACGTTTGACAGCGCAAAATTGTGATTGTATTCAACGTAAATTTCAAAAAAAAATTTAGAGCCCGGTACAAAACGACAAACAGGTATAAAACGAAACTTTTTTGAAATAAAACTTATCTAGATCGATTTTGCTCCCACAAAACCGCCTACATGCTGAATTTCAGGAAAATCGTTATAGGCGTTTCCGACATTCCGAAAATATATTTATACATACAAGATTAACTCATTTAAATATATTGTGTCGTAAAAGGCGACTAAGGTAAGTCGACCCGCCGTGTGGTGTCCGGCTGAGTAGAATAGACCACTCTCATTTCTTACTGTGGTGTCGTAAAAGGCGACTAAGGTAAGTTGACCCACCGTGTGGTATCCGGTTAAGTAGAATAAACCACCATCTTTCCTTCCGAGGTGTTGTAAATACGACTATGGTAAGTTGACGTCAGGCAGGCGGCCGGTCGTAAAATACGTAGCCCAAATGTGACAGCATGTTTATAACATGTTGTGTCGACCCCACTTAAAGTGGGATAAGGGCAGGAAGATGATGATTATATAGTACCTGGGTGAACGAGCCTTGCTCTTTAATTTTTTTAAACATATAAAAAAATTGAATTAAAAGAAAGAATGCATAGGTGACATGTGGATTCTGCCAGGTTTTGAACTTTTTTACCGACCGTTACCCAATGGGTTATGCGTAACCTGCCAATCAGCATTTTTAGGTTTTCTAAAAACTGAGAAAGGAAGCCCACGCCCAGCTGTGGGATAGTAAAATAACGTTACCGTTAACATATTTATGACGTGATAGCACAACACATTAATAATCTCTCTGTACTTAAAGTAATTATGAACTTTAATAATTCCAAATTTACGCTCCTTAATTGTATTACATCTTATGCGATATTTATTTAAAAAAAGCTATATAAACAGGGTTGTTTAAGCTCGGATTAGTAATTCGTAGAATTAATGTTTTTGCCATTTATTTTTCTTTCGAACCAGATATCTATAATTACATTTAATGTTCCTCTGGGTATGAATTTTACTTTCAAAAGCAAAAACTGTAATTGTACATAATTTTATAAGATCAAATAAGGCCCAGGTAATCTGAAACGTTTTTTGCCGCTTTATTAAATTACTACATGTACATAATTTTATACTTTCCTTTAATACATTTTCATAATTTCCTTTAAGTTACAATACGCGAGAAAAACAAGACAGCCGCATAGCCTGCGGATACAATTATCTTTACCGCAGTATCTAATATAAAGGGCAAGTTACCCAGGTACCTGGGTGACCGAGCTTTGCTCGGTAATTTTGTTAAACGATATAAAAATGCAATAAAAAAATTAAAAAAAGTAAGAACGCGCCGGCAGCATGTGGGTCTCGAACCCGGGTCTCAAACTATTTTGGTCCGCTTGTTACCATGAGGCTGTCACAGCATTACGTTTGACAACCAAATATATCCTTTGCTTCCTTTCTTAATAAGGCAGTTTTGTTAGTGTCCAAAAACAACGACAAAACGATTTTTTTTTAATAAATCATAGGTAGATCGATTTTTTCCCCCAAAACCCCCTGCTACATGCTGAATTTCATGAAAATTGTTGGAGCCGTTTCCAAGATTCCGAAAATCTATACTTATATATAAAGCTGAAGTGTTTGATTGATTGATTATTTGAACGCAATTTATTTGAACGATTTGCACGAACGATGCAATTTATTATTTGAACGATTATTTGAACGTTCCTGAGATTAGCGCAATCTCAGGAACTACTCGACCGATTTGAAAAATTTCTTTGAGTGTAATAGTCGATTTATCGAGGAAGGCTATAGACTATATAACATCATGCTAAGATGAATAGGAGAAGAGCAGCGATAAAAAATATTGGGAAAACGGTATAATATTATAAAGCTTTCCTTGAGCGCGCTAAGTAAACGGTGAAAGTTATTCAACAATTTCTTATAATTAAACTTGCGATAATTACTTTTATTCAAAATTTCGAATAAAAAAAAATTGTGCCTCACTGATTTCCACGCGGGCGAAGCTGCTGACACAGCTAGTCTTATATTATGTCCTTTATACATTCCGAAACTGCTGAACCGATTTTAATCGAATTTTTAGATAATCTTTACCATGACCCAAGCGGATGAAAATTTGCAGTTAGATGCAAAATAATGAAATTATATTGAGACTACATGCAATGTAAGAATTAATATCATTTTTGGAAATTCGAAATTCCAAAGATTCAATGATACTCGTTTACAAGTTTATTTGAATATTTTGAATTGAATTTCAGTCACCTTTGTTTTGATCGAATACTATTATACTCAGATCTGATACAGTTAATAACAAAAATACATTTTTACTATTAGTTACAGTTGCATGAGAGACTGGTTGACCGAACGTAACCTCATGACTACTTCTTGACCTTCTCTGGAGTGTCAAAGGCCACATAGTAGCGGCTATCTGAAACCTTATACTATAAACAGACGCACAGTCAAATATATAAAGCTCTTTATGATAGACCCGCGACTGTTTACTGCGTTGTATAGTTTGACAATCAATTGTGATATTAGGAGGATACTATTTCAAAGAACAGAAGCCTTAGAGCATTTTCAGATTTAGAGATTCCAAACTACTCGTAAAAAGATTTGAATCAAATGAACCATGATTTTCTGTTTGTAACAATTAACACTCTTACTTATATAAAGTAAGCATACTATGTGCCCATTAAATGTATTTTATTTTTTAATTTTTCTTTATTAGGTATTTCCAGCAGTTAATATAATCTCACATTCTTAAAATAATACATACTAAATTACTGAAATTAATGCAACATGCAATAAAAGAAAATATTATATTATCTTTAATATTTAGATGAGTTAATCTAGTATGTTAATATATATATATATATATATATATATATATATATATATATATATATATATATATATAATAATATATATATATATATATATATATATATATATATATATATATATATATATATATATATATATATATATATATATATATACATATATATATATTTCGGAATCTCGGAAACGGCTCTAACGATTTTCTTGAAATTCAGCATGTAGGGGGGTTTTGGGGGACAAAAATCGATCTAACTAGGTTTTATGTAAAAAAAAATTTGTTTTATCGCTGTTTTTGGGCCTCAAAAAATACTAAAATTTATATTGAATTGAATTTTAGCTATTAACTGTCAAGTCTGCGCAGCTTATTCGGGGAACGGGCAATCTTGAGAAATGAAAATACCATGAAACGAGCCCCACCTACCCAATTATTTTTCTTTTTTTTTATGTTTCTGCTTTTTCTTTGTAAAACATTACCGAGCAAGGTTCGGTCACCTAGATATTATATAATATGTGTCATAATTCTATGTTTTGGTCTGTCACTAAGTTGTTGATTTTTTTCTTAAAGGTAACAAAAGAATCACCGAAAATGCCTACATTTCAACAATGCTCGTTTAATACGCGACTTACGCGCGAAATATAGTTAGCCTCATTAAGTTAACTTACCCGAAATATCGTTCTGCTATGGAATTCACCAAAGTAAAGCATGTTTCCATTTCGGTTTTTTTAGCCAAATGTTGCATATTGTATGAAACAATGAAACACGTTTTATACTGTAATCAATCAAAATAACATGATGTATTTTCAATATTGTCCAACAGCCTATTTCGGTGTCAGTGATCGAATAGCGGAAGTAACAATAAAAAAATATAATGGACTCCATATTCCTATGTATACTATAAAGCTTCGTTTGTATCAACCGATCGATGTATGATGGACACAGTTGTGGATTCTTTGTTGTGGCGCTTTTATATGTAGACGCTTTAACCTATTGCAATAAAAAAATTGGTTGTACCATAACCATTTTTTTTTAAATGATATTTTGAATTTATTCCAGTACCTTACACTACGCAGCTAATATTGACAAACTCTTTATGCTGACTTGCCTACTGGGGTGCGACACTTTTTAATATTTTAGTAACGTCGTCTAGCCTGTAAGATTTAAAACGTCGTTTTAAATCTTCTATGTAGGTTTCAGTGAAAGATTTTATTAAAATTATATTTTATTATAAATAGAGGTATAAACTTATGTAAAGGAATGACTAAAATCATCATCTTCCTGCCCTTAACCCACTTTAAGTGGGGTCGGCACAACATGTTATAAAAATGTTGTCACATGATTTGGCTACGTATTTTACTACCGGCCGCCTGCCTGACGACAACTTATCTTAGTCGTATTTTACGACAACTCGATAAGAAAGAGGGTGGTCTATTCTACTTAACCGGATATCAGACGGTGAGTCAACTTACCTTAGTCGCATTTTACGACACCTCG
This sequence comes from Morpho achilles, assembly GCA_947086495.1. NCBI lineage: Eukaryota > Metazoa > Arthropoda > Insecta > Lepidoptera > Nymphalidae > Morpho > Morpho achilles. The sequence continues at coordinate 6,896,649 of CAMTZB010000022.1, read as the reverse complement.
GTAAGAAATGAGGGTGGTCTATTTTACTTAGCCGGATATTACACGGCGGGTCGACTTACCTTAGTCGCCTTTTACGACACCTCGGTAAGAAAAGAGGGTGGTACTATTCTATTCAGCCGGATACCACACGGAATGACTAAAATATAACACTAATGAAGCAAATATATGAGTGGGTTTTAAGTGTTATACACTTGTTGCTCGCTCTTCGAATGGGCGTTCAATGAGATTTTTGTGGCAAGCCTCTTAACACTTTTAATATGAATAATCTGTGTGAAAAAATTGTAAAGTAACTTAGGCTAGGTGTCAAAAGTATGTCAAGCGTCCACGGCTTGAATCAGTGTAAGAGGCGGATGTAAGTTTATTTAATAGTGCAATGCATATTCCAAAAAAATACTACATGTTTAGTTTTTGTCCTTGTTCTTCATTAGGATATAAAATACGTAAAGAATAATATATGCAAATAAGATTTATTTATTTAGGCTGTATAGTTTCAAATGCTTCTTACTCGAAAGTGTAATAAATGTTTTTGATTTTAAAATATTATCTACATATGTGAATTTTTTTCATACTAAACGATATCATTGTAATTCTTTGGAAATGAATTAATTGACATCATCATTCTCCTGCCCTCTAAGCGGGGTCGACACAACATGTTCTAAACATGCTGACACATAATTTGGCTACTTATTTTACGACCGGCTGCCTGCCTGATGTGTAATAACCTTAGTTGTAATTTACGACACCTTGGTAACAAAATGAGAGTGGTCTATTCTAATTAGCCGGATACCACATGACGTGAAACGAATTAATTAACAGAAATACTTAAGACGATTTGAGAATATTCACCGGTGTACAAGCATAACTTATTGTGATAAAGTGTTTTAGTATATTAGTTTTATTAGTGTTTTGCAAACTCTGGGAGTTTTTAGAACAAAATTAAGAGCATATCTTTTAGCGGAACAAAAGTCATTAAAATACTACCTAATAGATTTTGTCGCAGCACTTGGGCTGCCTTTTTTATTTTTGTTTTTAGTGTTACATACACTGATGTATATGTATATTTATTTTTATGCATACAATTTTTTATGTTTCCTGATTTCATGTTTTCATGTTTTTAAAGTAAAATAATAACTAAGTTTTATTTTAATTGAGAGGATGCATACCACGTTTTAAATTTAATTTTATTTACCTAAGTTTCTTTGTGAAAACGGTTGATGATGGTGAACTCATGGTATTTCTCGAGACTTCATTTGCTTATTAAAGTTGCTTACTGAAATCCAGCGCTACAGCCTGCTGTTGCATATAATGCTTAAATAAGCGACCTTATTTAATAACAAAATTCGAATATTAAAAAATGTAATTTTTTTAGCAATAGTGTTCAAAAAAACCATTTCTTCCTTTCTATTACATTTGAATCATACTTCAATCATTGGAAGTTATTTGTTTTTATCAATATCTTTACTCGCATATTTTAATAATATTATGAATAAATCGTTTCCTAGAAAAACATTACTGTTATAAACAACTGTTTAAGTGAGTTTTTATATCGTATTCATGTACCACAAAATCTTACGACCGTCTCATATCCTATAATGCTCTTTCAAGGTAGAAGTTTTTTACTCGTAATAAAACGTATCGCTTTTACTTTAAATTTACATGAAACGGAATCTGGTTTGCCTGATGTTAACTAAAGCTTTTAATTTATTTCATTGAATTGATGAAAGTGAAGTGAAATTTCACTAGAACCCTCAGTTGCGGTTAGTTTAGTAAAAATAATGATGCTTTAGACTTTCCTATATCATCGAAGTCACTCCAATTAACAACACGTACACAATGTTGAATTGCAGATAATCTTATGTATGGGTGGTTATTATATAATACATTAATTACCACCCACACCCATATAGGGTGTGAGTATATATTTTCCGATTTAGTATTATCTTTTTGAACATTCATATAGTGCAAGTATTTAACATGCGGCCGGCTATTTGAGCAAACTGTTCAAATTATTATTTCTTAGATTCCTTGGATAACTTGCTTTATATAGTATTTCAGATATATATAATAGATATACAGAATATAGTATTATATTCTATATAAAATAATTTCAAATACAGTAATTTTATAAAGACTAAAAAGGTTCAAATTATTGTTCGAAAATTATAGAATAATGAATAAATATTTTATTTGTGATAAGGTCAACTGAGGTATTTGATATTTGTCAAATATTTCTTAACGTGGTAGCAGTTAAATTATGTCTAAATGTTGCCGATACTATATCACTTATATAAATAAATTGATTGACTACAAAACTGTACTACGTGAAAGTTATTTCATCCGATTTATGTGAACATCTTTAGAAGCGACAATAAATTTTAGAGAAAAGAAGTTTGGTCTTTAGTAATTCTGAGCAGTACTCGAAAATCATCAATTATATACTTTACTAGCAATCGCCAGCGGCTCCGCCTGCGTGGAAAGATTAAAACCGTAATATAGTCTTTTGATAACCACAAAAATGGTTAAAGTGGGTCAACCTTAAAAGGTGTCTCAGACTTTTATTTAGAACTTTTAGAGAGGAACAATTTTGTAGTACATGAGATTTGAATACCTATTACCGTTTACTCAGCGCACGCAAGGAAAGCTTTAAATTTTAAAGTTTTCGTACTATTTTTTATTGCTGCTCCTCTCCTATTCATCTTAGCGTGATATTATAATATAGCCTATAGCCTTCCTCAATAAATGGACTATCTTACGTTGAAAGAATTTTTTAAATCGGTCCAATAGTTCCTGAGATTAGCGCGTTCAAATAAACAAACTCTTCAGCTTTATATATAAGTACTAGTAATAGCCCGCGGTTTATATTTTTATTTTTTACACCTTGTAAAATGTAATATATATATAGCCTAGGTTGCTCAGTAAAGATGCAGCTTTCCAATGGTGAAAGAATTTTTGAAATCGGTATGGTAGTTTTTGTGTAAAAACATTACAAACATACATACAAATTTTTCGTCTTTAGTATATTAGTCTAGATTTATTAATTATTATAATTATATAATTAATATTTATTCTAACGTATTCGACAAATATATCGTATAAACTGGTGAAAGTAAAATATGGCACACCGACACTAACGGAGCCGATTCCAATCGTGGTTACTCGCTATTACCCTGTGTGTTAGATGGGGTCGCGAAGGAAAAATCAATGGCAACCACGCAGCTAGCCGACCTTCACATAACACCTTGTTCGTTAAATCGGTTATGTTTATGTTAATAAGCGGTTTTATGTTCCTTTGTATTCATGTAAGCTATAAAAAAATTAAACTAATATCCGTAAACGTATGTGATGCGTGTACATAATTTTAGCAGCAGAATTCGTTTCAGCATTTTTTTATTAGTTACAGAATGCATTTAATTTAACGTACCTGGTTGACTGAGCCCTACGCCGTGTGGTATCCGGCTGAATAGAATAGTACCACCCTCTTTTCTTACTGAGGTATCGTAAAAGGCGATTAAGGTAAGTCGATCCGCCGTGTGGTATCCGGCTGAGTAGAATAGACCAACCTCTTTTCTTACCGAGGTGTCGTGAAATACGACAAAGGTAAGTTGGCGTAAGGCAGGTGGCCGGTCGTAAAAACGCAGCCAAATCATGTAACAACGTGTTTATAACATGTTGTGCCGACCCTACTTAGAGTGGGACAAGGGCAGGAAGATGATGACCTGGTTGATTGAGCCTTGCTCGGTAATTAAAACAAAAACTTAAATAAAAAAGGTTAGGTGGAGCTCGATCCTAGGTAATATTTAATAGGTAGGTAATATTTACATTTCTTGAGACCGGCCGTTCGACAAATAAGCTACGCTGACTTGACGATATAAAATAGCGTTTTATAAACAAATGTTAGTATGTTAGTATTTTTTAATGCCCAAAAACGAATAAAACTATTTTTTTAAATAATACCTAGGTAGATCGATTTTTATTCTCCACATGATGAATTTCAGAAAAATCGTTGAAGCGGTTTCCTAGATTCCGAAAATATAATATATCTATACATACAAGATTATTTCATTTGAATATTAAAGATTTCTGAACATCATCGTACCAGAATACTAAATATTTGGCAGTACGGCCTTGTAGATGTTTTTTTTGTAAAGATGCATTTTTAATCTGCTCTTTGATAACACGAAGGTAAAGTAAAGACTAAATTAACTTCTACTCCGTATTATTTATCAATATTTCATAAAATATATGTGAAAAAACAAATAAGAAAAACATTGATCTTATCAAAGCAGTTTCGTCTATTTATTTAATTTTTTATAGTTTAAATAAATAAATAAAGTATAGTTTAAACAAAATAAACTCCCAAAAACACAAATATTGTTCTTCAAAATTCGACTATAACTAAAATACTACAATATTATTAAAACCTAAACAATTTGTTGTGAATAATATGCTGTTTGTATTAACATCTTTCACTTCCATTTTTAAACGTTTCCATTTTTAAATTACATTCTTCTCAAGGCCACAGCGGCTTTGAGGAGAGTGTAATTTAAAAAATCTTAAAACGTTACATCCATTATAGTTAACCATAGAATAGTAAGTAGAACTAAGTGCTGAGGCTTACCCTATCTAATAAGCTTTGGAGGGTCAACTTGAAAAGTTGTTAGTGGCATTACGGCAGTTTAAAAAATGGGTCACGGCGTAGTACTAATTGTGCTCTCACAATGTTTTCTAGACTTAAACAGACTGGATTATGTAATGTGAAAATATATTAAGTAATTTAAAGTAACCATTTGAAAGTTATACCAAAGAGTATATAATTAAGCTAATTTTATATAGACATATTTTTACACTATCATTTGCTGGCAATTTCATTGACCCGGTACAGAGCTATAAAGTAGATTTTGCCACTATCTCCGTACAAATAAATCTGTACAAGAAAAAAACACGAAATTATATTTCATAATGGATTGCTTACATAGGGAATATGGCATATATTTAACACTCCGCCCGCGTGGAATGACAAAAACCGTAATATAGTCTTTAGATAATCGTAAAAATGGTTAAAGTGGGTTTACCTTAAAAGCTAGACATATGATGTCCCAGACTTTTATGTAGAACTTTTAGACGGGAACAATTTTGTAGTACATGATTTTTGAATAACTATTACCGTTTACTCAGCGCTCGCAAGGAAAGCTTTAAACTTTATCGTTTACGTACTAGTTTTTATTGCTGTTCCTCGCCTATTCATCTTAGCGTGATGTGTGAGCCAATAGCCTTCCTTAATAAATAGATTATCTTACACTATAAGAATTCAAATCGGTGCAGTAGTTCCTAAGATTAGCGCATTCAAACACTCAAACAAACAAACGAACTCTTCAGCTTTAAATCAAATCAAATCAAACAGCATTTATTTACATATAACACTTTCATGCACACAAACAATTAAATATCATAACAAAGAGATAAAAAAAAGGAATAAACAATTAAAATTGGGGGAGGGGGGGGGGTGTTATATTTAAATACATACAAAAATAACTAAAAAGATACGTGTCCCGCCCCTATTTTTCGTGCATGGAAGTGTGACATGCAAAACGGTATGTCACTCAGCTTTTGCTAAGGCAAAACCTTGACACTGATTTTCAGTGACATCCTACCGTTTCTGGACAACAGTGACAACTGGATTAGATTAAAAAACACGATATGTAAACCTATTATATAAAACTAACTATTTCTATCATATATTCTACTAAAAAGAAGACAATGAGACGTACTTATAACTATTATTACTACTTTACTTATATTACTTATAGCTTTATATATTAGTATAGAGTATAGATGGAGGTCACGGGTTCAAACTCGGGCAGACACCAATGAGTTTTCTGTAAAAGTTTATGTGTCTAATTGATAATTACAATTTATCACACGCTTTTCGGTCAAGGAAAACATCGTGAGGAAACCTGCATATCTCTAGAGAATTCTGGAGATATGTGTAACCTACCAATCAGCACTGGAGCAGCGTGGTAGGTCTTAGCTCCAAACCTTCCACCAACCAACCAAAACGGAGAGAAGAGGCTTATTTTCAGCAGTGGGATAGTAACAGGCCGTTACTTTTATAGATAGATAAAAATGTCCTTGTTAGAACTTTTCTATTTTTCACTTAAATGACGATAAGCTAGAAAGAGGGATCCTTAAAGGCAAATGGGTTATGATTCTCCGAAGTGAAGTCCATAATATGTATTAAAACAAAAACCTAAATGAGGCTTGCTTAGGGATTTATTGATTGTATAAGTGAACCGACATGCCGATGTATTTGTGTAATGAAATACGGCGCCAAGTCTATGTACTAACGATGCAAAGGCTATAAGGCTAAAGGAAAAATTAAGTATGTATTCCTTAATTATAACTACGAAAATTTCAGTTTTTTTCTTCTAAGCCTATAAATTTAACAGGAATATAAAGATATCACTACTTTAATCATCATTATCCTGCCCTTATCCCAATCTAAATGGGGTCGACACAACATGTTTTAAACATGTTGTCACTTCATTTGGCTAGTTATTTTACGACCGGCCGCCTGCCTGACGTCAATTTACCTTAGTCCTGTTACGAACCGGACTGACTAGTTCTCTACAAAAATTAGTATACTTTAGGGGCTTGTAAAAAATGAGAGTTAGTTAGTAACCCACCGGTGGGACATATACCTCCCTTCTCCATTTAAGGAGAGAAGAATTAAAGCGTAGACCCAACACTGCTCGAATGCGGATTGGTAGGTTACACTTATCCTTAATTTTCTAGATATAAGTAGGTTTCCTCACGGTGTTTTCAATTAGATAAATAAGTTTTAATAAAAAACTCATTCGTCTTCAACTCATCGCAGCTCACAGAAGATAATAACAAAGTGGGGTCTCCCCGCTCCAAGTGGGGTCAGCACAACATGTTATAAACATGTTGTCACATGATTTGACTTCGTATTTTATCACCAGCCGCCTACCTGACGTCTACTACCTACCTACCTACCTTACCTAACGTTAACTTAAGTCGTATTTTACGAGTCCTCGGTAAGAAAGAGGGTGGTCTATTCTACTTAACCGGATACCACACGTTGGGTTTTACACCTCGGTAAGAAATAAGTAAGACCAAGTGAAGGCTGCCTTTGACTGCCCTCTGCACAAATGTACCAGGAAGGCAGCCGTCCGAAAAGAATGGCGACGAATTGTCAAACGTGCCACCAACCCTGAACTGACGACCACGACCGCTCTGCCAAGAGTGTAGCGATCAAGGAGAAATAAGGGTGGTCTATTCTACTCAACCGGATACCACACGGAGTAACAAATTTTATAACAAATAAAAAATTACTAAAGAATTTCATGGTTATTATAAACCTTCAAAAGACTTTAGAGTCTAAGTCTTGACCCCATATCCTTCTCTCCAAGATAAATAAACTGCCAAGTTTTACTTTACCAATGTGAAGCCCACTTTATTATTGCATCGTTTATAATAATTTATTAAAGCAGTAGGCGGCGGATACGAGCCACAAGACTCTCACCTTCAAATGATTCATAATTGGGCAACATTTAAGCGAAGTTCGTGATTTCGACACAATATTACGAGTGTGCATGTGAATAATCGCAGCTAACATAAAGTTTGTTTAAAAAAGCTTTTTGATAGCTTCTTTCATATTGTATGAACGAGTAAAAGTTGATGCTAAACAATATATATCCATCCATCCATAGATCAGTCAGGATCTGGGTTATTTTTTACAAAATAAAAAAATAATCGGGTAGGTTGGACTCGATCATTGGTATTTTCTCGATACCACCCGTACCCGAATATGCTACGTTTTAGAGCAATAGTGTTTCATATTAAATTTAAATGTTAGTATTTATTAATTCCCAAAAACAGGGATAAAACGATTTTTTTTAAATAAAACCTAGCTAGATCGATTTTTCGATATATATACATACAAGATTATCTTATAGAAATAAAACTTTATTATTTACGTACAAATAAAATTACGTTAATGTTCACATTGTCTATTACAAATTAACATATGTATAATTTCCATACATTTTAGTGACATAATAAAGCTTGCAGCGTTTATTTTGTTGAGCCCATACTAAATAGTTCCGACAACGAAATACGCAGCACGGTAAAGTAAAAAAGTAAACGGCCTGTTACAATCCCACAGCTGGGCATAGGCCTCCTCTCTCCGTTCCTGGAGACAAGGGTTGGAGCTGACCTACCACGCTGCTCCAATGTGGATTGGTAGGTTACACATATCCCCAGATTTCTCTAGAGACATGCAGGCTTCCTCGCGATGTTTTCCTTCACCGAAAAGCGTGTGATAAATTGCTATTATCAATTACACACATAAGTTTTAATTGAAAAACTCATTGTTGCCTGCCGGGGTTTGAACTCGTGATCTCGAAAGAGTCGCACGGTCACACCGCTGGGCTATAACAGCTTTAGAAACGGTAATAAGATCAAAAATATGATTTGTATTTTTGATACTTGTTTTGCTATGATGCTATATTTATCCAGTGTGATTTGCATGTCAAGTCTACTCTATTTTCTGCAACATGTTTGTTTTTAAGTATTTATAAATATACAAAAGTCGGACACAAATTATTCTAAAGGCCAGTTGGTCGGAAATAGTAGTTTATTTCCATTTCTATTCAAATTGATGTCTATATTTTCAGTTCTAAACAAAAGCTTTCAAAGAGTTATATTTGGTATAGTTCGTATGTTTTGTATAATTGAATTTCGCATGGTATATTTTAAACTTTCGCGATTCATATTAATTAATATATAAACAAACGGGTCACATCAGAGTCAGTTCGTGACCACGATAGATGCAACTCTGCCGAAAGGTCGAACCTTATACAAAGGTAACTCGAGGTTATCGTGACGTGACCCGTTTGTTTATATATTAATGAATTTCACATGTTGAAAACATGTTGCCACATGATTTGGCTACGTATTTTACGACCGGCCAACGACGACGTCAAATTACCTTAGTCGCCTTTTACGACAACTCAATAAGAAACAGGGTAGTCTATTCTACTCAGGCTGATACCGCAAGGCGGGTCAACTTACCTTAGTCGACTTTTACGACACCTCGGTAAGAAAGAGGGTGTCCTATTCTATTCAGCCGAACACCACACGGCGGGTCAACTTACCTTAGTCGTCTTTTATGAAAACTCGGTAAGAAACGAGGATGGTTTTTTCTACTCGCCTACATAACTAGCCAACTATAACCACTGAGCGATCAGTGATATATATTATAGCCAAAATTTATACCATAATCTTGTCTTATTCATCTTTAAATTAAGTTCTACTACACTATACTGAGTTCATACAGTAATATTATATATTTTTTGCTACAAAGTGATACAATTTTTCCAAGTTAAATAGAACTACAATGTTTATAATGAGTTAAATTGATTTTATTCGTTACGATATAACGGCGAACAAGTTAAATTGATTAAACAATGTAGAAACATGAGTTTTACCCTCAAGTAGAATAGTTTAGTGGTTTCTAGCACTCCGACGTCAATAATGCACGTAACGCTCAAAGTGGGTTAAATGCTGTATTTGTTCGGAAACAACTTGAATTTCCGTTTTGTAACAGCAATACTTAGAAGATAAGAATATGTGGATATAGCTACTCGATCCTGTACAAGACAGTAATGACTAAATGTAACTAGTAATAAGAATAACATTTTTAGCCGCAACCGCCGTGTATCTTGCTCTTCTCGGTAGAAACAGCTTTCCGAACCAGCAGTAGAGTTGACGATTCAAAAGCACTTGTTTACGAGTTTATTTGAATAAAGAATATTTTGCATTTGAATTTGAACAATAATCTAAATTTTGTGTGTTTAACATTAGTGAAATGGATGTTACAAAATCCCTATTTATGATATGTAAATGGAAAAGTCTGTCTGTCTGCTGTGGCTAATGCACTCTATCAATATTGATAACATTTGGTACGATTAGAGATAATATAACCCAATAAAGAATAAAAAAATCCATAGGGAAATAATAACGAATTGTTCTTAACTAAGAGTATTAAAATGCTTATAATTAATGCTTAAGTTATTCAAAAAGATAGTTTAAAAAGTAAGGTAAAAGTTAAAAAGATAATTCGTATAGAAAACTTATAAGGTAAGGGCACTAGTAATTGACCATGTACTAGTAGTTGACCGATTTGTATGAAATTTTAAATAATAAGCGTTTTGTTTGATATATCTAATATACAAATGCATATGGGACACTTACACACACGGTCGTCCGTCCCCAATGTAAGTAAGTTAATACTTGTGTTATAGTAAGAAGACAGACAACTGGTGAATATATAATTATATATTTTTAAAATACATACTTAAATACAAATGTACACCCAGACTCGAAGACCAACAAATTCATTTATAGAAAATGTTGGCCCTCGGCGGGAATCGAACCCGCAACCCGCAGAGCTTAAGACTACCCACTACGTCAACGGGCCTGTCAAAAAAATATTCATTAATAATATTTAATTTTAAACATTAAACGATGGGCTACAGTTCTATGATTTTGGGCAGTTGCTAATAGATGGCAACAAGTAATTACAAATTTATTTTTATTAACTGCAACACAAAAAGCTGTGATGGCCTAGCGGTGCGACCATGTCAATCTCTAGAGACGATCATGGGTTCAAACCCGGGCAGACACCAATGAGTTTTTCTATTAAAACTTATGTGTCTAATTGATAATTGCAATTTATCACACGCTTTTCGGTGAAGGAAAACATCGTGAGGAAATCTGCATATCTCTAGAGAATCCTAGAGATATGTGTAACCTACCAATCCGTATTGGAGCAGCGTGGTAGGTCTTAGCTGCAACCCTTCTCTACAAAAATGGAGAGAGGAGGCCTATGCCTAGCAGTGGGATAGTAACAGCCCGTTACTTTACTTTTTTTTTTTACAACATAAAAAAAGGCTTATTATTTAAAATTTCATACAAAACTAGTGCCTAGTCATAGAAAAAAGATGGCAGGTTACAGTTATTACAGCTAGCAACAGGGGCAGAAGGTTTTTATAAGATTATGTTAGCGTAGGTGGTGAAGTTTGTTTAACGATTATCAGAGTACTAAGGTTTCACTTATGTTTGTTATTACCGGCTTATTGAAGCCTCAGATTATGTAGACGCTGCGGTACATTTTGTTCACTATAAATAGTTTTTAATTTTTTACACGTGCTTACTAGATTTGGTACGATTTCTATTGCGTGAACTTCGTACCATAATAAAACGTATGTCTTTCACTTATTCAATAGATAAAAATTGGTTTATGTATGTTGACTAATGATGTTGGAATGGTTATGTATGTTGGCTTTAGATGAATACTTCGTTTATGTATGTTGGCTAACGATGATGTGTTGGTTAATGTATGTTGGCTAATGATGATATGTTGGTTTATGTATGTTGGCTAACGATGATGTGTTGGTTTATGTATGTTGGCTAGCGATGATGACTTTGTTTATATATGTTGGCTAACGATGATGATTCAGTTGATTTGCGTTGGAAAACTATGATCAATTGGTGTGTTGATTTTTGGTAAATGTTCATCAACTGGTAAATGTATGTTGTGTAAAGATGGTGAATCGGTTTATGTTAACTAATGATAAAAAAAGGTTGAATAATGTTTATAACGATAATTTGGTTTATGAATACTGGTTATTGGTTTGCCGTGTGGTATCCGACTGAATAGAATAGTACCACCCTCTTTTCTTACCGAGGTGTCGTAAAAGGCGACTAAGGTAAGTCGACCCGCCGTGTAGTATTCGGCTGAGTAGAATAGACCAGCCTCATTACATACCGAGGTGTCGTAAAAGGCGACTAAGGTAATTTGACCCACCGTGTAGTATCCGGTTTAGTAGAAAAGAGCACCCTCTCTCTTACCGAGGTGTCATAAAATACGACTAAGGTAAGTTGATGTAAGACAGGCGGCCGGTCGTAAAAACGCAGCCAAATCATGTGACAGCGTGTTTATAACATGTTGTATCGACCCCACTTAGAGTGGGATAAGGGCAGGAAGATGATGATGAATACTGGTTATTGGTAATGTTTTTTGGTTAATGATTATTGATTGTTTTCTTTATGTTGGCTTATGATATGCCAGTTGGATAATAATGATGAATTGTTACATGTTTGATGGGTGATTATGATGAATCGGTTCATGTTTGCTAGCTAACCACGAGCAATCGGTGTATGTATGTTGATTTATGATAATTAATCGGTTAATGTATGGTGGCTGTTACTGACTTCAATACAAATAAAACGAGCGAGGATATTAAAATAGGCTAGGAATTGAGCGTCGTACAGGATTTTAACACGATATAAGGAAATTAGGCTTTTGAACTTGAGAGCGCGTATGTGCGGTTGACGTATATGTCAAATTTGAATAATACCCGCTCCGCAACTGTCATACCACGCATGTTCCATTTAGCCATAGTTTATTGAACATATACAATTTACAATTATTTGTAAATTGTTTATATTCAAATTGAATGTGGATGGATATGTGCCTAGAGGGCGGCCTAAAAAGAGATGGTTGGATTGTGTGAAGTATGATATGCATATAAAAGGAGTGGCGCCAGAGTTGACGAAAGATAGGACAGAATGGAATTGAAAAACATGTTGTGCCGACCCCACTTAGAGTGGCATAAGGACAGGATGATATATACAATTTACAATTATTTATTTCATTATAAATTAATTATAATTGCGTCGCTAACAGTGGCTAATAATAATTATAAGTGAATCTAATTTCAAGAGAAGTTTTCTTTCGGTATGTACAGCCTTAGACAGCTCACATTCTAACTTGTTAGAAAGTTCTCAAAAATTTTAATTACATTTTAAATATATTTAGAGGACTTATGAATTTCATGCTTAATATCTTTTATACCATGTAACTTAGATGCCGGAAAAATTCGCGAATCTTACACCGAGACGCCACTATGTTGTTTGGAGGTAGTTTAACGGTTTAGAGACTGCAAAAGGCTACTTATCCAGCTATTGATAAGTACATATATGCAAAACACTCAAGCTACTGAACCACTGCGCTAGATCGATCTACTTTTTCCTACCCTTATCCCACTCTAAGTGGGGTGGGCACTATATGTTGTCATATGATTTGGCTACATATTTTACGACTGGCCGCCTGCCTGAAATCAATTTACCTTAGCCGCCTTTTACGACACCTCGGTAAGAAATGAGGGTGGTCTATTCTATTCAGCTGGATACCACACGGCGGGTCAACTTACCTTAGTCGCTTTTTACGACACTTCGGTAAGAAATGAGGGTGATACTATTTTATTCAGCCGGATACCACACGGCGTTACTGCGCTAGATCGATGTCAGCTAACAAAAAAAAATCCTATGTACATTTTACCGAGTAAGCTTGCTAAGACTAACGATATTGTTGTAACGTAGTAAGCCATTTTCACTCTTAAGTACGGATCCATTTAATTAAGTCAGATTAGGTGTTTTAGCTAACAGACACAGTTAGTCACGTTTCTAACGTAAAAGAACTCGCCTTACAGAATAAATTCGTTAGGAACGAACGTGCTGTTTTATACATATTGATTTTTTTATCTAATATGTTAACCTGGTGAAGTAGTAAACCTGTTACTATCCCACTGCGGAGAATAGGCCTCTCCTCTCCGTTTATGGAGAGAAGGTTTGGAACTAAGACCTACCACGCTGCTCCAGTGCGGATTGGTAGGTTACACATATCTCCATTAGCTGTGATGGCCCAGCGGTGCGACCGTGTGAATCTATAGAGACGATCACGGGTTCGAACCCAGGCAGACACCAATGAGTTTTTCTCTTAAAACTTATGTGTCTAATTGATAATTGCAATTTATCACACGCTTTTCGGTGAAGGAAAACATCGTGAGGAAACCTGCATATCTCTAGAGAATTCTGTGGAGGTATGTGTAACCTACCAATCCGCATTGGAGCAGCGTGGTAGGTCTTAGCTCCAATCCTTCTCTCCCAAAACGGAGAGAAGAGGCCTATTCTCAGCAGTGGGATAGTAACAGGCCGTTACTTACTTTTTTTTTTACATATCTCCATATATGCAGGTTTCCTCACGATGTTTTCCTTCACCGAAAAGCGTGTGATATATTGCAATTATCAATAAGACACATAAGTTTTAACAGAAAAACTCATTGGTGTCTGGTTTTGAACCCGTGACCTCCTCGAAAGAGTCGCACGGTGTTACTGCTGGGCTACCACAGCTCTTGTTAACCTGGTGAATAAGCTTCAATTATTAAATTCAATTAATAACGACTCAACGGATTGACCGTGAAATGGTAATAGAAACATCTCTCTCTCTCTCTCTCTCTCTCTTCAACCAATAGCCGTCCACTGCTGGACATAGGTCTCTGTCATGGGCTTCCACGCCACACGATCTTGTTCCGCCTGGATCCAGCGGCTCCCCGCGACCTTTTTGAGGTCGTCTGTCCATCTGGACAGACAACCAGAATAGAAACATAGACAGACAGATTTAAAATATCAGTAAGAATATGGATTTTAAAACGGTAACTATAAATTTATGATAATATTTATTTATTCATTTCGGTATGGAAATAAAATCTACGGCTCGAAGTCATCTATTCGTTATGATACCTTATAAATGCATTATGAGTATACCACTCTTAAATGCACTACCGCCATTATACTACACTAGCATTACATACATTGACTAAGACAATCTCAATTTTAACGCACAACATTTTTCATTACTTTCCACTATGGATCCGTGCACGACGCTATTTATCTTTAATATATATATATATATATATATATATATATATATATATATATATATATATATGCAGTATATATATGTATGCAGTTGTTTATACCTCTTTTTGTGCATTAAAAAATATTAAATTTATATAGATTTCAATTTTTGCCATTAACTGTCAAGTCAACGTAGCTTATTCGGGCAACGGGTGGTCGCGAGAAATGACAATACCTAGGATCGAGCCCCCACCTACCCTATTATTTTTTACTTTCTTTTTTAAGTTTCTTTTTTTATATCGAAAATATTACTGAGCGAAGCACGGTCACCCAGATATTTTCTATTGTCTAGTTAAATTTAATTGTCGGCTCTGAAAAAGCCTTATATTATAATACTTTTGAAAAGTGTATACTACATTATTTTTGAATTATTTTTAATCATTACTATCGGCACGTGACCTCTTTTGATAATTTAAAAGATACAAGCGTCAAACTATAAACTGATGATATGGAAATGAGTAGAGTTCGGCATGAATGCGAATGTCACTTCCGGCACTTTAATATTCAATAAATGTACTTATGAATTATGTCATGTGTTTATGTGAGTCATGGTAACTGCAATTTAAGTCGTTAATATATATAATTTATTGAATTAGGCTTTACTTTGCGGAGATCCATAGGACAAAAGTAATTCTAAAATTATTTTGCTATAATTCGCAATTTAGTAAATATAAAATTATATATTTTAATACCTGTAATTCAAATTAATAATAATAAATATATGGGACACTTACACACACGGTCGTCCGTCCCCAAAGTAAGTAACTTAATACTTGTGTTATGGTAGACAGACAACTGGTGAATATATACATATATAATTGTTAAATACATACTTAAATACAAATATACACCCAGGCTCAAAGACCAACAAATTCATTTATAGAAAATGTTGGCCCTCGGCGGGAATCGAACCCGCGACCCGCGGAGCTGTAGGCAGGGTTACTACCCACTGCTCCAACGAGCCAGTCAATTATACCTATAATGCAAAACGTAGAGTGGACTATCTGTTTTCATACCTGATACATGCAGGATTCATATATATAATCTTAGTACTTTTACGCATTTTATTATCACAATTCGCAGTAGCTCAGTATTAATATTCACGTTTCGACTTTCACGTTTTTGCTACGTTTCGCTTACCAGTGTTATGTCTGCATAGTAATATCTGTAATTTCGATAACTTTACAATATTTTCTAATGGCTAGAAAATAAAATAGAGACATTGAAATCTCACATATTTTTCCCTAATGCGCAATGGCGGGCCGCATTATTTTATTCTTATAGCAATCTAGCTAGCAATCGCCAGCGGTTCCGCACGCGTGGAAAGTTTAAAACCGCAATACAGTATTTTAATAAAATGGCTAAAGTTGGTTAACCTTAAAGACATATATATGCTGTTGCGGTCTTTTATTTAGAACTTTTAGGTGGGAACAACTTTGTAATACATGATTTTTGAATAAGTTTCACCGTTTACTCAGCACACGCAAGGTAAGCTTAATATAAGCCTCTCCTATCCTATTGTAGCCTTCCCCGATAAATGGACAATCTTACACGAAAATAATTTTTCAAATCACTCCAGTAGCTCCTGAGATTAATGCGTCAAAACAAATAAACAAACTGATTAGCGCTTTCAAATAAACGAACAAACTCTTCAGTTTTATATATAGAATAGATTTAAAATACTTGTCGTATCGTTGCCGTCTAGTAAGCGTCCTGTGTTCCCAACGAACAATCGAGCGTGACACGAAATGTTGTCGATCAATATTTTATTAATGCAACGAGTCAACAATCACGACACTGTAATTTGTCGTCGAAATATGAACATCATTACAGTAGAATTTCAAATATACGATCGGGATTTCTTTTCTTTTTTTTATTTCAACGAAAAACTGTCCGTATTGATCGCCAAAGTTGGCAAATTTATAACATCATACGATCTTATGCAGCTTTTGTTAATTTTTTATATCTGCTTTAAAAACTAAAAAAAGGGGATTGGAGCTGGATACTTTCCTTATCCGCGAAGCGTGTGATGAATTGCAATTAGCAATTAGGCACAAGTTTTCGCGGAAAAACTCATTCGTACTTGCCCGGGGAATCTATGACCCTTCAAAAGAGTCGCACGGTCTCAATACTGAGCTATCGCACCTTATTATGTTTATATAAAATCGAAGACGATACTACTAATATTATAAATTCCGAAGGTTTGTGACTATCGATGTATATTACTTACTCTTTCATGGCGAATCCGTGAACCAATATCGATGAAATTTGTCACAAAATTCCTTATACACCGGAATAACATATAGACTATAGAAATCCTGTTACTTCTACAGGAATAGGATGAAAAAAGCGTAATCTATTAATGATAACAGGCCAGCAGTCCACGCGAACGAAGTCGCGGGTAAAAACTTGTTAAATTATATTATTAAAAGAAAATGATAGGAAAGAGTAAGTATCATCTCAATGAATTAAAGGTTATTGAAGCAACAGCGTTACTTTTAAGGAGTACTTAATTGAAGTAACCCTTTGATGTAAGGTAGGGCATATAGGGCACGTTAGAGGGGACGAGAATGATGTGGCAAAATTCCAAGTCTTCATACAAGTAATCAAGCACGTGCCCGTAGGTCTAGATTTTTCTATCGATTAAACAAGCTACCACAGATTACTGTGGAGTGGTTAGTGTGAGTGAAAAGTTTGAATAGGTTTATATTTTGACTATCAATCGCCAGCGGTTCCGTCCGCGTGGAAAGATGAAAACCGCAATATAGTATTTTGAACCGTATTTGATAACCATAAAAATGGTTAAAGTGGGTTTACCTTAAAAGCTAGACATATGCTATCCCGGAATCTTATTTAGAACTTTTAGAGGGAAACAATACATGATTTTTCTAAAACTTTTATCGTTTACTTAGCGCACGCAAGGAAAACTTTCGTAATATTTTAAATGCTCCTCTCCTATTCATCTTAGCGGGATATTATATAGCCTATAGCTTTCTTCGATAAATGGACTATCATACACTTAAAGAATTTTTCAAATTGGCCAAGTAGTTCTTAGATTAGCGCGTTCAAGCAATCCAAGAAACAAACAAACCAACTCTTCAGGGTTATATATTAGTATAGATTATTCTTGCTGAAAATTAAATATACCACATATTTGTACAATTTTGATTAATTGACTGGCCCTTTGGCGCAGGTGAACCCTGCCTTCGGCTCTGGATTTTGCAGATTAGATTACCGCTTTGGGCAAAATTTTCTGCAAACAATTTATTGGTTCGATTAAACAGTTGCATGTCCTCTATAACAACAGTATTAAGTTACTATGGGGACGGTTTATCTAGGTTCGACAATCTATTTTGGACTTGCATTTTCACAAGTTCAAAAAGGCAATTAAATAGACGCTTATTTATAAACTTGTTATACTGTTGAAGACTATGTTAATGATAAGAAAACTTGCATTTAAATTGCGCCCAGCTATGCTTTGATTACATTGTTATTTTTGTTTTGTAAACAATTACAAATACATTATTGAAATATTTATTTTTGAAAGGAGCACCTTTCCGAACCAGTCGTAGCTTTATTTTAAGTTTGACGATAAAAAAGTGTTTGTCTAAAAAGTCCATTTTGAATAAAGAATTATTTAAATTTGAATTTGAATTTAGTGAATTTTTCTATTTATTTATTTATTTATCTTTAATATTTAAATGAGTTAATCTTGTATGTATATTTATATATTTTCGGATTCTCAGAAACGGCTTCAACGATTTTCCTGAAATTCAGCATGTAGGGGGTTTTGGGGGAGACAAATCGATCTAGAATATTAAATAATAAATTATATTTCAAAAAAATGTCATTTTATCCCTGTTTTCGGGCTCTAAAATTTTTTTGAAATTTACGTTGAATACAATCACAATTTTTCGCTGTCAAACGTAAAGTCATGGTAGTTCATTCGGAGGTCGGGCGGTCTAGAAAGGTGAAAATACCTAGGATCGAGCCCCACCTGCCCCATTAATTTTTTCATTTTTCTTTTCAATATTCTTTTTTAATTTTATTTTTTTACATCATTTAAAAAATTACCGAGCATCGCTCGATCACCCAGGTACTGAACATAGTGTAAGCAACGATAAAAATTACTACGTAAATAAAATTAACACAAAGTTAGTTCACAAAATTGTAAGCTTTAATTACGCTTAGTTTCAATGTAATTTTCAATAAAAGCAGTCTTATAAATGCTAGTTTAAAATAAATTTTGTTCAAAATAATTTAGCGTACGAAAATTTATTAACACCACATTAATGAATTGATATTTTAAGTTGATTGGCCAACTGATGAGCGTATATAGCAATTGATTGCGCGGCGGCTTTTATGTTCGTATAAAATTTAAATAGTTACGCGTGTGGTATCCGGCTGAATAGAATTGTACCACCCTCATTTCTTACCGAGGTGTCGTAAAAGGCGACTAAGGTAAGACGACCCGCCGTGTGGTATCCGGCTGAGTAGAATAGACCAACCTCATTTCTTACCGAGGTGTCGTAAAAGGTGACTAAGGTAAGTTGACCCACCGTGTGGTATCCGGTTTAGTAGAATAGACCACCCTCTCTTACCGAGGTGTCGTAAAATACGACTAAGGTAAGTTGATGTCAGGCAGGCGGCCGGTCGTAAAAACGCAGCCAAATCATGTAACAACATGTTTATAACGTGTTGTGCCGACCCCACTTAGAGTGGGATAAGGGCAGGAAGATGATGAGAATTTAAATAGTTACAATTTGAAAAGTTTATTTACCTATTACTGAGTGTCATACCAGAATGGATTTTTACGCCATCAAGTATTACTATTGTTATTAATAACATGTAGAGGGTTTTTCGAGATTTAATTCGACCTAGCTAGGTTTCATTTTAAAAAAATGTCTTTTAATCCCTGTTTTCGGACCCCGTTTTCCCTTTTAAGTATTTCTACACTATACATTCATCCATTATTTTTTTGTTTAACTAAGGATACTAGAAATTGATTTGTGGTAAAAATATATCCATAGTAGAAGATAAAATCCATACTAATAATATTTACTGGTATAGCACGCTGGCCCAGTGGGTAGTGACGCTGCCCTCAGCTTCTCGGGTCGCGGGTTTGATTCCCGCCGAGGGCCAACATTTTCTGTAAACAATTTGTTATTTCTTCGAACCTGGGTGTATATTTGTATTAAAGTATATATTTAAAATTGTGTATGTATATATTCACCAGTTGTCTGTCACCCATAACACAAGTATTAAGTCACTTACTTTGGGGACGGCGAACCGTTTGTTTAATTGTCCCATATAATTTATTTCATTCAAAAGTATGTATGTTAGTACTTCTGTAACGTCCCTACGTAGCAACCAATAAAAATAAAAATAAAAACAAAATTATGCATTTCTCTATTACGAAAATAGTTGAAGTTAAAGGCAGGCAAAGTCGCGGGCTAGATCTAGTATATATTAATTGAGAGAAATGCGGGGTGCTACCCCTTCACTCTGTGGGGTAATTCACCCTCACTTTGCGGGACGTTACCCCACTGTGAACCTACAATAGTTAACAGTTTTGAATAAACATTTATGTAGACCTACGAACGACCTGATTGAACTACAGAGATGAGTTTAGTTGAATGCGAGCCATATTAAGCTATCATATCATAATTCACACTAATATCATAAGCGTATTAGTTTATTTGTATGTATGTCAGGTTTTGTTTGTAATCCCATGAAGGTATTGCCAGTAATCACCACGCTTGGCCTGCGGGTTGGTGATCGCAGTGCTGACCCTGTCACACCGACAGTGCTGCTGCCCACTGTCGGTCTAGTAAAATTTAGGTCAACTATATGAATGGTTATTCCGCCATTGGTCGGTCGCCAGAGACTCGTTGGTTAATCTGCAGGGTGCACCGCGTGCAGGTGAAGTTGACAATTGAGGAGACTGATTGGGACGAGCCTCCCCCTTACACCACTCAAAGTGTTGGAATGGCGACCCCCCGCCGGAAAGCGCAGTGTCAGAAGACCCCCCACTAGATGGACAGACGACCTCAAAAGGGTCGCGGGGAGCCGCTGGATACAAGAGGCACAAAATCGTGTGTTCTGGAGATCCCATGAAGAGATCTATGCCCAGCAGTGGACGTCCATCGGTTGAAGAAGAGGAAGATGTATGTCAGGCACGCTTTTACGGCAAATATATCAATGACGTTTTAAACAATTGCGGCTTATATACTAACTATATGATAAAAAGACTTGTTTTACCATTAGAAATAAGAATGAACGCAAAATTGAGGTTACGTTAACGCTCAAGTTGATGCATTCAAATTCGCGTTCACAACTTGTGTAATATACCTATATAACTAATTGTGGTAAGCAAAGGAAGTACTTTTGCTGAGTTTGAGAATTAAAGATCGTTAGTCAATTATGTATAACAACATCGAATTTAAGTTATTCCTTTACGAATACATTTTATTCAAATATTAATGAAGCTTAAATTAATTCGGAAAATTGCTCTTACCGAAAAAACCAGCAAGAAACTCAAGTGCCACACTTTTTCAAAACAATCTTTTAAATACTATACAATAATTCCAAAAATAAAAAAAGTTTACAATTTTATTTGTTAAGTACCTAGGTGCATCTTAAATCCACAAAATGCTTTTTTAAAAAAACGGGTTTTAATAAAAATAGGCTCCATTAGGTAAGTACTATCAAATTATCCAACGAATAAATAAATAAATAAATATATGGAACACTTACACACGCGGTCGTCCGTCCCCAAAGTAAGTAACTTAATACTTGTGTTATGGGTGACAGACAACTGGTGAATACATGCTTATATAATTTTAAATACATACTTAAATACAAATATACACCCAGGCTCAAAGACTAACAAATTCATTTATAGAAAATTTTGGCCCTCGGCGGGAATCGAACCCGCGACCCGCGGAGCTGAAGGCAGGGTCAATACCCACTGCTCCAACGGGCCAGTCCATAATATCATATATAGTTGTAAATAACTTATGTAGTAACAATTATTGATCACATCATTCTTAGTGTTGAAGAGTTTGTTTGTTTGATTGTTTGAACGCGCTTATCTCAGGAACTACTGATTCAATTCAAAAAATTCATTCAGTATAAAATAGTCCATTTATCGAGGAACGCTATATAACATCAAAAACAAGCAATAAAAAATAGTCGACGGTGAAATTTAAAGCTTTCTTTGCGTGCGTTGAGTAAACGGTGATAGTTATTCAAAATATTGTATTAAAAAATTATTTCCCTCTAAGAGTTCTAAATAAAAGTCTGCGACAGCATATGTCTAGCTTTTAAGGATAGCCCACTTCAACCTTATTTATGGTTATTATCAACGCGAGCAGAGCCGCTCGCGATTGCAAGTTATAAATAATTACAATTGATAACAATTTTTAACATCAAAATAAACACGAGAGAATAATTAAAATTTTACAACAATATTAAAGTTCAAATATTCACTGAAATCACTATCTTTATTAAAAAACATGGATGTTCTGTCGCACAAACACTAATTAAATACATATACATCTGAATTGATGTTGTGTTATTGGGTGAAGTAATAGTGAAAGGTGTTATTATCAATAAGCGATCCGATCAATTGGACCACTCTGCTGGTTGGATTGCAAAATCAACGGTAAGCGAAACAGACCTCAACTATGGATAGAGCCAATTATTACTAACAAATGGATCGACCCTATTATATTTCACGTACAATGTAGATTTTGACGCTTATAATTGTTGGAAAAACATTGTAGCCGTCATTATATGTAATTGACTTGTTGAGAAAGAGTAAATGGGTTGACTTTGGGAAAATTGCTTTTTATTATTAAATAAGTATAATTGAGAAATATCTTTGTTTTTTTATATAATTAAATGTTCTATTCGATTTTGTAATTTATTCACATTGAATTTCAGTTTTATCGTTAAATCTTTTAAAATGATCTACTATATTTGAAGATAAGAATGTGTGGATATAGCTCGCTTAGTCCCTGTACAAGACAGTAATGACTATATGTAACTAGTCATAAGAATTATATTTTTAAAAGAGCAACCGCCGAGTTTCTTGCTGGCTCTTCTCGGTAGGAACGGCTTTTCGAACCAGCGGTAGAGTTGACGATTCATAAGCACTTGTTTATAAGTTTGTTTGAATAAAGAACATTTTGAATTTGATTTTGAATTTATAAAGAATATATATATATTATACTATTAAGGTCCTAAGCTTATTACAATATTATAAATGGGAAACTTTGTCTGTCTGTTACGATTTGTCTGATACAGCTTATCCAATGTAGTAATATTGAATAAATTAAAGCTTAGATGTAGGATAAATAAGTCCCGTTTCTTCCTTCAGGAACAGAAAAAGGATAAAGCACGCAATCTAGGGAACTTTTCGAAGTATTATTTATTTTATGTATTAATATAATGGAATTATTTTTATTCTGTTACTAAACTATTGCTAAAGTAAGTTTGTGCTTAAAACACAGCGCTTGTAACGAATAGTAGGTTACACATATCTCAATATTTCTGGAGAGATAAGTCTGTTTCCATCGATGTCTTAAAGAAAGTCCTTTAAAGAGTGCGTAACAAATAAATACTATACTCATAAGTTTTATAGAAAAGTAATAATAACCTGCCCGAGGTATATGAACCTGGGACTATTATTGTATAAGTAGATTTGATTCAGCGACCGAGCACAAGACATCAGTGACTGAGAATAAGAAGTTTAATTTGAAAAGAGCCACCGAGTGTATTACTTTTCTAGTTAAGATAATTCTTCTAAGGGTTGATAATATTTTGAATGTGACCGACGTGTGGTATCCGGCTGAATATAATAGTCCAACCCTCTTTTCTTACCGAGGTGTCGTAAAAGGGGACTAAGATAAGCCGACCCGCCGTATGGTATCCGGCTGAGTAGAATAGACAAACCTCATTTCTTACCGAGGTGTCGAAAAAGGCGACTAAGGTAAGTTGACCCACCGTGTGGTATCCGGTTTAGTAGAAAAGACCACCCTCTTTCTTACCGAGATTTCGTAAAATACGACAGAGGTAAGTTGACGTCAGGCAGGTAGCCGGTCGTATAAAAGCAAACAAATCATGTGATAGCATGTTTATAACATGTTGTGTCGACCCCAATTAGAGTGGGATAAGGGCAGGAAGATGATGAATATTTCGAATGTGAAGGAAAATAATAACGTTGATTAAGTTCTCGATAAACAAATCAATTAAGCATTCAAAATAAAATATTTCATACAATTTATGTTAAACCTGAAAATGAAGATTTAAAAATTGCGCTCTGAAACAGCAGGAGCTTAAAATTTTTCATACAGGGAAAATTAAGCTTAATTAATTTAATCTGCGAAGCGAATAAAGCGAGCATTTATGCAAAAAGAGGAAACCATGGTTTGCAGTGTAAAAAGTGATAATAAATATGACCAAAGGTATGATAAATTGGCTTTTTAAAATAAATGAAATTAACATGTAATGAATAAATAAGAGTAATATTTATTATTTAAATGAGTTAATCTTAGAATTTTTTTTATTTTATTCACAGCAAAAATGTACAAGTTATGTCTATCTTAAATTACTTACACGCTAGGACTATACAAATCATGCCCACGTGGAATGGTCCCAAGAATTCTGGCAGCGTTTCCGCGCTGAATCGCTAAGCTGATTCTTTGTGCGAAAAAGGAGCCAGCCCTCTTGTCACCTGAAGAGGCAATCAACCGAGGTGTTAAAACGGATAAAAATTTTTTTGCACTTTGACTCCATGGCCCTAGGGTCTCGACTGCAAACGGCACAAATATATAACTCTCGATGAGAGATGCATACTTCCGCCGTTTGCCGGTTTCGGCCATTTCCGCCGCAGCTCCAGGTCTTGACGCTGTTTCCCTGATATGGGACGAGGCTAACGTATCAACGCATGTTGCGTCCCATATTAGGGCCCGTCCCCGTTCCCAAGGAACCAGCGTCAAGCCGTCTGGTCTCTTGCCATCATCCCGACATATCCCGGAAGGCTCGAGAAGAGCAGGAATGTCGATGGTGGCAAGAGCTCTTTTGATGGTATCATTAAGAGAGTTAATCTTGTATAAATATATTTTCTGAATCTCGAAAACGGCTTCAATGATTTTCCTGAAATTCACCATGTAGGAGGGTTTTGGGGGAGAAAAATCGATCTATCTAGGTTTTATTTTGAAAAAATTCGTAATATTCCTGTTTTTGGCCAATAAAAAAATGGTAAAGAGTAGTATTGAAAGCAGAGGATTTTTTTAGCTGTCTAACGTAATGTTGCGATAGACGACGGGTAACAGGCGGATCTAAAATGTTTAAACCCCGAATTCCACATGTCATCGGCGCCTTCTTTCTTTTTTTTTTTAATATATTAAAAAAATTACCGAACCATGCCCGGCATCCAGGTGCTATATACACATTAAACATAGTAAGTAATTTATAGAATTAGGCGTCATTTTTCAGAGGTTCATAATACAAAAGTAATGAAGATATTACTTTGCTATAATCCGCGATAAAAAAAAATTATGTATCGCTTAATGTAGAATCGCAAATCGGCTTTGCGAATGCCGTGGAGTCTCTTGACGATGCTTCGGTTACGGGCCGACGCCATTATTGAGATTGTGGCAGTGAATGTGTGCTGTGTTTGTGTTTTTTTCTGTTACGAGATCGAATAGTACACTCTTCATTTAGCATTATATATCTTAATATTTAAATGAGTTAATCTTGTATGTATATATATATTTTCGGAATCTCGGAAATGGCTCCAACGATTTTCCTGAAAATCAGCATGCAGGAGGTTTTGGAAGAGAAAAATCGATCTAGCTAGGTTTTATTTAAAAAAATCGTTTTAGCCCTGTTTTCGCGCATTAAAAAATACTAAAATTTATATTCAATTGAATTTTTGCCATTAACTGTCAAGTCAGCGTAACTTATTCAGGGAACAGGTGGTCGCGAGAAATAAAAATACCTAGGACCTTTTTTTATTTTGTAAAAAATTACTGAGCAAGGCTCGGTCACCCAGACATTATTGTTTATCGCGGATTGTAGTAAAATAACATTTTAATTACTTTTGTTGAATACATATATAGTTCTATACCAGTTCAACTTCAAGTTAACTACAACTACTTTGTTCAACTCGGAACGTTACTTATCCTTTTGGAATTTATCTGGTGGCGTAAAGTACACTTTAAACTTTGCTTCGATTCCTCGGCGCTTTGGAAGTTCTGTTTCATGAAATCGCTGAAGTTCAAAACGACGGATTCTATAAAGTTTAAGTAAAATATCGGAGCTGTTGGTCGCTTGGTGTCTGAATGTATCCATTTAAAACTTTCAGCTTTTCAAATAGTTAGAAACTATTTGAAAAGATGAAATAATTATTACTATTACTTAGTAATTGGAAATGTTCTTTGTCATCGAATTTAAATACAATTTATATTTTCGGTAGCTATGATAGCACAGCGGCGAGACCGTGCGACTCTATTGGGTAGGTCACGAGTTCGAACTCCGGACGGGCACATATATATAAACATATATATGTGGGTTCGAGCCACACATGTCACTGGCACTTCATTTCTTTTTTAGTAATTTGCATTTTTTTTATTTTTTCAAAAATTACCGTGCTACTACCCTGTACAATCTTTGGTTCATAGATTAATTGATATTAACTTGTTAAACTGCAACACTTAATTGATAGATTTATTAAATTTAAATGAGAGATTAATCATGGTCATTTTGATAATGATTTGATGGCTTTATTGATAGTATTTCTCATAATTTTGTACCAATTTTTCAATGCCTGAAAACAGCAACAAAAAGGCATTTTTCAAAAATGAAACCTAAGTTAACCTAGTTAAATCGATTTATCGTCCCCGAAAACCCCTACATACTAAATTTGACGAAAATCGTTGGTGCCGTTTCAAAATTCATAGTAATTTTGGGTGATTTGATAGCCGCTAACAGTCGTACTTATTTCAAATTTAGGCGATATAAAAAATATGGCGTAAAATTCTCGTTCGTACACGACAGGACAAACAAATGTGTTTTTCATCAAGTAATACTAAGAAATAACAAAATAAATAAATATACAATTGAAATTTTACCATACATACCAATATCTTCCAAATATATGCTTACTGCTTTTTTTATTAAGCAATATAACTTTTTAGTGTGCATAATAAAAACATGAATTTGATTCGTATCATATAAAAGAAAATCAATGTTTCAATTTGAGTTCTAGAAACTGTAGATAAAAGAATCCGACCTGGTTGGAAGATTGTTCAGATAACGTACATATTCCTTATCTATTGAAAACATTTTCTCGTGGAAATGTTTATTTGTGCCTTTGAACGATAAATTATAGAAAAATCGTTAGAATATTTGCTACATGTAATAGATTTGGCTTCTACATTTAATACGATTTTTTATAAGTAATGATTATTATTTTTAAAGATAAAAATTACTTTTTGTACTTATTAATAAATGTTATTATCAACATATTATTAGTAAATATAAAATAATTATATTGTAGATTATTAATTATATATTGTTTTTTCACATATTGGTACCTAATTGGTTTTAGTAGTTTTGTATTTCAATTTTAAAAGATTATTCAGTTTTGTTAGACTTTAATTATTTACCTAAGTAGAGTTACGATTAAAATTGGCACCAATTCATGAATTTTTAAGAATTATTTGCGTAAATTTCGTATTTATTTTCTAATTTATATTACCTAAAACTTTTGTTATATGTATTTATATTTTTATTAATTATTATTATCTCCTTATTTGACCAAAAATAGTTAATGAATTGAACACGAATTCGACTTTGATTCCGAATAATTTGGACAGGAAAGAGTCCAAAATGTTTTTTTTTAAATTAATTGCATATTATTCATTTATTTGTTATAATTTTGATGTATTTGATCATATATTTTTAATTTTTCTGATATTTATACTCCAACATACCTCTATGAGAAATATTCACTTGTTTTTAGGTTTTAATACATTGTAATTGAAAGAAAACTATTTTCCAATTGAGCCGTTATAACTTGATCGCACATTAAACAAAAGAAATTTATGCCATTGGCACTTCATTACTCGAAATGCGTGTTACTCGCACCACGGTTCCGCAACGACTAAGCGTCGTGCTTAGGTCTACGGCGTACACCCTACACTATTCAAAATCATTCCACCCCTCTGGGACGAGCACGCACGTGGGTGTAGAGTTTCGTGTCCACTTTAACGGGAACAATAATTGATATAAGATTATTGTTTTGATTTGATAATGATATTTATATTTATATTAATATTTTAAAATGTGCAATTCAATTCCATATCTTACACATACAGGACACGTTAAAAGCATCAATGTGTTTTTTCTAATCGGGAAATATAGAAAATAATTTTATCATTATTTTGATATTTTCAATTGAATAAAAAAGTTAATTTTTTTTCAGTTCAAGATTTGGTCATTCGGTGCCATTATTAGGAAATAATATAATGTTGTAATAATCAAAAAATTTAATCAATACATACGAGTACAATGAAATTGAATAAATTTTGAAAATTTTAGCAATATATTCTCCGGCCCTTTTCCCACTCAAAGTGGAATCGGTACATCATGTTGTAACGAGATTCGGGTAGGTATTTTATGACCGACCTGACCTGACCAGACGTCAACTTACTCTAGTCGCCTTTTACGATATATCAGTAAGAAATGAGGGTGATCTATTCTAATCCGCTGAATACCACACGGCGGGTCAACTTACCTTAGTCTTCTTTTACGACACGTCCGTAAGACATGTGGGTGGTCTATTCTATTTAGCCGGATACCACACGGCGGAAATACAGTATATCGATAACATTCACAGAAAGCATAATATTTTCGTAAGCTACCTTTATTGTTTAAATAGATTGGGTATAATCGTCCACTGCTAGATATATTCGTAAGTATTTTCAAAAGATACTTACATAAGTGGTATCCGGCTGAATTGAATAGTACCACCCTCATTTCTTACCGAGGTATCGTAAAAGGTGACTAAGGTAAGTTGACCCACCGTGTGGTATCCGGTTTAGTAGAATAGACCACTCTCTTTCTTACCGAGGTGTCGTAAAAAACGACAGAGGTAAGTTGACGTCAGGCAGGCGGCCGGTCGTAAAACGCAGCCAAATCATGTGACAGCATGTTTATAACATGTGCCGACCCCACTTAAAGTGGGAAAGGGCAGGAAGATGATGAAATAAATAAATAAAGATTTTACGTCGATTGTATGCGACAAAATTCGGGTCACACTGATATACGTAATATTTACTAACTTACGTAACATTCACTAACTTTTGCCACAAATGTAAAGTATCGTAGAAGATACTAGCAAGCGTAATTCTTACTAATACTTCACTCTCTACAATTCATCCCGAAAACTTTGCTCAAAGTAATAGTAATAATAGATCATCGTTATATCTAGCGTACAGGGTAGAAAGACTCTTGGGTTGGCTCGCAGCCAATATCCAAGACTTCTGTCGAGAAAAATACGGCTTCATTGGAAAGAAGCACATAAATATACGGGTAGTTTTATGGAGGTTATTGTTAATGGGGGAAAGTAGAGGAATCGCGCAATTAAATATGTAGGCTAAATGCTGCTAGAGCGACTAAGCGTGTGCGCTTCGCATCTATTTTACACAAGATATAAAAAAAAAATTGTGCGCGTAAAACAGATTTTTGCATTTTACCAATTTTATTTTGTATCAACACATAAACTGTATGCGGTACGGCCAAAAAAAAAGCAAATACCTCTTCTATACCCGTAAGTAAAGTTTTGCTCTGACGAGAATTGCTATGTTAAACATATCATAGGAATTCTGAAGTGCTATGCAGGTTTAATTCAATTGCATGCATGATAAATTTTTTTCTTACACCCGAAGTTTATAAGTAAGTAAGTAGCTGTCTGTTACTCTCCCACTGTTGGGAATAGACTCTTCTCTCCGTTTTTGGAGAGAAGGATTGGATCTAAGATCTACCACGCCGCTCCAATGCGGATTGGTAGGTTACACATATCTCAAGAATTCTCTAGGGATATGCAGGTTTCCTCACGATGCTTTCCTTCACCGAAAAGCGTGTGATGTGATAGTAATTGCTTATTGAAACGCGGCCTCATCAAAGTCAAGTAGGTTGATGCATATAAAGTACTAAAACTGAATGTCCTTAACTATTGAGACAAAGTATTTTAACGATGTATAAACGGCCTACCTTTGTTACACGTAAAAGTTGCAGGTATGTCAACTATAAGTTGTACGAGTAAACAGTGTTACTAAAGGAATTTGGGAAATTTAACTTTACCCTTAACTTCTGCTAGAAACTGGCGTATAAAGTCTGTGTTAAAAACAACTTTGACTATGTTAATTGCCTCTCAAGACGTCATGGTTGCTTCGTTTACGTACGAAGAATCAGTTTAGCAATTATATAAAAACAAACAGCTTTTATTTATTCTACGTATACTTTTATACTAATAACTTGTAAATTAGAATACGAGCCGTGTGGTATCTGGCTGAATAGAATAGTACCACCCTCATTTTTTACCGAGGTGTCGTAAAAGGTGACTAAGGTAAGTCGACCCACCGTGTGGTATCCGGTTAAGTAGAATAGACCACCCTCTTTCTTACCGAGGTGTCGTAAAATACGACTAAGGTAAGTTGACGTCAAGCAGGCGGAAAATGTTCCAACTGATACTTCACATACTTTAGCGCTAGTTATACGTAATGAAGTTGGACTATAGATTCTTTTGTGCAATAAAACCAAATTGATGAAATTATCGAACGGAATATTAAACGTACGGCAACAATGTTGTAGCTAAACGTATGGTTTGTATCTGTTAGTTTACGGATAATCCGGTAGAATAATACTGATGCAATTGACTGGCCCGTTGGATCAGTGGGTAGTGACCCTGCCTTCTGCTCCGCGGGTCGCGGGTTCGATTCCCGCCGAGGGCCAACATTTTCTATAAATGAATTTGTTGGCCTTTGAGCCTGGGTGTATATTTGTATTTAAGTATGTATTTAAAAAATATATAAGTATATATTCACCAGTTGTCTGTCACCCATAACACAAGTATTAAGTTACTTACTTTGGGGACGGACGACCGTGTGTGTAAGTGTCCCATATAATTTATTTATTTATTTATTTAGTACGATTAAATTTTATATACCGGACGACTAGTAAGATAAAAAATAATCCATTTTTCTTTCTGGAACTTACGTAATTATTAATAGAGAGTATTATAACAATGTCATTAACGTAGCCAAGCTGTGAGCTACCACAGCTGATGAGCTATCATCAGTGTGACCGTGCGACTCTTTTAAGAGCGTCACGAGTTCAAACCCGAAAAGGCACCAATGAGTTTTTCTATTAAAACTTATGTGTCTAATTGATAATTGCAATATATCACACGCTTTTCGGTGAAGGAAAACATCGCGAGCAAACTATATATATATATCTCTAGAGAAATCTGGGGATATGTGTAACCTACCAATCCGCATTGGAGCAGCGTGGTAGGTCTTATCTCCAACCCTACTCTCCAGGAACGGAGAGACGAGGCCCATGCCCAGCAGTGGGATTGTAAGTACGTAGGGAACGTAGCTAAACTTTAAGACCATGTGGCACTTTCCAATGGTCCAAAGTCCTGGGAGACATTTTTTAATTTTAAAAGGTACGTTATTGAGTTTTGCAATTTAATTCCCGTTTTAAAGTGAATGAACACCTAAAGGGAACCTGCGTATTTTTGGAGAATTTCTGGGATATGTGCATAACTTACCAGCAGCGTGGTGGGTCTAAACTCCAATCCTTCTCTGCACAGACAGAGATAGGACGCTTGCTAGCAAACTGATAGTTGTCGGTAGTTATTTTACTTTTATTTCACGGGCAAAATACTGCAATGCAGCTTCGCCAGTATTCCCTTTTTTTTCTTTCTAAAGAATACTAGTTTTTTGCTCAGCTCGGAAACGGTACAACATTTATACCTAACATAAATAACGATAATATGATTTTGCAATCAATCACACATAATGAACTCTTTGTCGCGAACTATAATAAAATAATATTACTAAAGGAGGAGGATGAACTGTGATAGCTCAGCGGTGAAACAGTGGACCTCCTCCGAGTTCAAAAACGGGCAGGCACCAATGAGTTCTTCTGTTAAAACTTATGTGTCTAAATGATAACTGCAATTTATCACACGCTCTTCGGTGAAGGAAAATATCGTAAGGAAACCTGCATGTTTCTAGAGAATTCTAGGGATATGTGTAACTTACCAATCCACATTGGAGCAGTGTGGTAGGTTTTAGCTCCAATCCTTCTTTCCAAAAACGGAGAGAGGTGATCTATGAGCAGCAGTGGGATAGTAACAGTTACTTTACTTTTACTAAAGGATCAAGGAGCAATATCTAATTTTATAAATTACTGTTACTCTAGTTATTCTGTATTTATTTCAATATGCCAACTCTACTCTGTCGTTAACTTTTTTTAGCTAACTTTTCCGAGAATGTCTCGGGAGCGGAGCGAATTGAACATCGATTGCCTGTTATTAAATTTGCTCGCTGTGAGGGTAGTGCGGTGTCTTAATTTGTCGTATTTAATATCTGTGTATAAAAGTAGGAGGTACATTATAAGGTAAATGCATAATTCGACCTATCTTTGTAATCTTAAATTTTTTAAATGGAACCGGTCGTATATTTAATATTATATACCACTCGAAGTACGCGCTACATTTCCGTCGATTCTAGTGTATAATGTTTTAATTAAATATAATTTTATTTCCATGTTAATTATATTGTGACTAATTTGATTAACCATGCAATATACAGAAGGAAAAACATATTAACATACTTTCGCAATTAAAAAAAATATAAAGCAATAGCTGACCAGACGACCCACGTACCGTCTTGTATATCTTTAGTTTTTAATAACAGTTAGTTTGCATTGGGAAAAAATATGTATGTCGTATTGTTATTTTCCTAGTTTATTCAAAATATATAATATTAAACAAAGTCTGTCTGTCATAAGAACATCCGTTAGGATTAAATGTAAAAGAATAGCTAAATTCGTCCATACGTCAATGTTTGCCTCAAAACACATTTAGAGAATATTTTTTATAAAAAGACATAAGAGCAGTGTGGAAAGTGATAACCGATGCTCATTTATATTTGCAATATCAACACTCTAGCGATGCGCAGTCGGCTTGAAAGGAATGATTTATGTGTTGCCAATAACGGGCGAAAAATGTAGAGTGCATTTTGCGGTTGGAGAACTATGCGAAAAATCCCAATCATCAGAATGAAATGAACTTCAACATTTTAATATCTAAAAGGCGTTGGTTTTTACGCGTCAGTGCATTGCTTTCACATTTGCAAATCAAAAGTTATTCGTATAAAAAATGTTCGTTCAAATTGTAAGATTTTGCCGTTGAAAAGTAACAAAATAGATCTTTTCAAATGGTACAATATATCGCTCATGGTCTTCAATAGTGGCACAACCCAAAAAAGACGTATTTTGGACTAGCAATAGGTGTAAATGTTAAACTATACATTCTTTTCAGTAACAATGCGGGCGGAACTCATAAGTCAATATTAGGCCGTACTTTAAGCAAACTAAAGCATTTTCATGCATTTTCCTTATTAGTATTGTTTATTTTTATTCATCCTTATGAATATTTTTTGAGTTGTACCACTATTGCAGTCCATAAGCGATATGGTACGGTGTGGAAGTCAATATTTTTTCTTCTTACAATTATTGGTATTCTTTACAAACTTATCTAACTTCTGGGATAACCTCTAAAAGTAGACGTCACTTTGTGATATTCCATAGTACTGAATGTATGTAGTGTTTGTGAAGTGTGTTGTTGGTGGTTTTTTGTGTTATGTTATCCTGCATGGATAAGTACGAGTACGGATTTTGCCTTCAAATTTGCTTAGCAATACATAGATTTTCTTCAGAAACGCGGATTATAGGTAAATAATTCTATTGTTACTTTTGTAATTTCCATGATATTTGTAAATTGAAGACCGCTTCGAGCAATTTGCTGACTAAATTCTATGTATTGCATATCATAAATAAGCAAACACATTAATGAAATACTAACGGACGGTAACTTAACATTTTTTACTCACATTTTCTAATTCAAACCTAGATTGTCATGGATTACACAAGAAATACAAAGGTATTACAATTATCCATTTAATGCTAAAGGCCTGTTGTAGACTATAAAGTAGCTAACATCAAATATAGATTTGCCACAGATGGTACGAACGTAAAACGTAGGACTTTGATTGTGAAATTCATTCGATAAATCCGTTTTAAATTGTATTTTAATTATAATATCTGGGTGACTGAGCTTCAGAAGATTCAGAAATCCATAAGATTAACCAATTTTTATTATCTATGAATGCTGTACAAATTATTTGATATCGGGCTAAAACGTAGACTGTAGCATTTTTTTAAATTGTCGTGTTAAGGATGGCATGTTCATAATTGTCCTTTGAAAAAAATAGATTGAAAAAAAGAAAAAAAAAACAATTTATGGATCAAAAATCACTAGAAAACCAATAGACTAATTATACTAATGAAGAAAATGTAGTGTCAATACACCTATTGAGTTTATAGAGAAGCTCAAAATACATTGGAGTTATGAAGATGGTACAAAAACTCAACATGAAGACCTATAAAAACATTAAGGACAAACAACGTATAATAGACATTATAACAAACAAACACAAACTCATCTCTTATATTATCGTCTATCTAACATCAAGTATTACTTCGAAATCTTTGGTCATTAGTGACCGTTACCAGTCCGGAAATACTTCAAGAAAATCTTGTCTTGGAATATTGCAAAATTCAATAGCTGAGCGATACTATACAGTTACTAGATTAATGAAGCTATGCGAGATCTTTTCATTCAAGATACCTCAGATATGAAGGCCAAGTCTACGAACGGATTCGAAAGGTCGCTGACTATAGGCCTCATAAGAAAGCTCAGAGTATACATTCATACATAGATACAGCGGGCGATGGCTGAGACAGAAAGCCTACTATATTCTTGAAGATTATTCAGAAGATAAGAATGTGTGGATATAACTCTCTTCGAACCTGTACAAGACAGTAACGACTTAATGTAAATAGTATTAAGAATTATATTTTTAAAAGAGCAACTGCCGAGTTTCTTGCTGGCTCCTCTCGGTAGGAACAGCTTTCCAAACCAGCAGTAGAGTTGACGATTCAAAAGCACTTGTTTAAAAGTTTATTTAAATAAAGAATATTTTGAAATTGAATTTGAATTTGATGGAGCAAGTTATGCTTGGAGTATTTCTACGTGATTAAATCAAGAATTAGAAGACCTGTAGAAGAACAAAAGTCATCGACATAGCTCAGCGTGTCGTTAAATGAAGTGGCGATGGGCGTTGGGGTCTTAAGGTGTTGGAATGGCGACCCCAGCAACGGAAAACGCAAGCAATCCTTACCAGGTGAACTGACGACCTCAAAAATGTCGCGGGGAGCCGCTGGATTCAAGCGGCACAAGATTGTGTGGTGTGGAGATTCCATGAAGATACTTATGTCCAGCAGTGGAAGTCCATCATAAATATAATGCTTTTTTTTCATATACACTTAGCTTAAGCCCGAATTCGTTTTCATGGACTTAAATACAAATGAAATTGACCAAAAAAATTATAGTTTCACCATTCTAAATAGTTTTACTGCACATAAATGTTTAATTAATATTGATTAAATATAATTTTTATAGCCAGTACTAAATTTAAGCGTAATAATAAAATCAATGTACGAGTGCCGTAGGGAAGCTGTGGTACCGTACAAGTCTAAACGCGTTTCCGAGAGCGACACGTGGCGCATCCGCCCCTTATTAAAAAAAATAATTCACTTATGACGTTCATTATGGGCGGTACAAACTGTAGTAAAAAAACAGAATGTGATTAAGTCTTCATTTATGTTTGAGTTTCCCTAATGGGCTTAATTTAAAAACTAATATTGAACTTTCATGCAATTTCTGTACCGTTCTGGCAATGCCGGAATATTAGTAAAATATTTAAAAGAATTCTTCAAAATAAGTGGGATCAATTTTTTTCTATCATCAATTATGCCAATGTTATATTAAAGTATTTTTATTAGGTATCTTATTTTAAATTAACGCCGTGTGGAATCCGGCTGAATAGAGTACCCGCCGTCATTTCTTACCGAGGTGTCGTAAAAGGCGATTAAGGTAAGTTGACTCACCGTGTGGTATCCGGTTAAGTAGAATAGACCTGTTTCTTATCGAGGTGTCGAAAATACGACTAAGATAAGTTGACGTCAGGCAGGAGGCCGGTCGTAAAATACGTAGCCAAATCATGTGACAACATGTTTATAACGTTTTGTGCCGAGCCCACTCAGAGTGGGATAAGGGCAGGAAAATGATGGTCTTATTTAAAAGTAGTTTTTCCTTAATTATCAATTGCGATCGTAATCTAGTTTCTTAACACATGTGTGAAGATGATGTGAAATATATATATTAGAGTAAACTTGATTTAGGAAATTTGGTGTTTTGTAAAAAAAACCATAAGAATAAAGATCACAGACTTATTTCACTTATTTTAAGTAAACGAAAACAAAATAAAATGTTTTGCCAAAATAAATATCAAACAAAGTTTTGATAATTTTCGACGGCTTTTGTTCCTTCAATTCCATTAACGGTTCAGTAAAAAATAAATATTTGGTATTTGCGGCTTTGTTGAAATTTTGCCTTTATTGAAAGATAATATCAATTTCATAAATAAAGTCACGTACATTTTCTTATCAAAACAATCTTTTGAGGCTTACGAGTAATATAAAAAAGATTGCTTTTCCAGAGTCAATCTTCGATGTAAATATTTTGTATTGTTATTGACAAGTTCTTATTTTTATCAAAGCTTGTTACGAAGCTTTGTAACGAAAATAATTGAAAACACAAGATGTATTTAGGAAATGTTAAGCTTTTTGTTTAAATGATTTATGAGACAAAATTGCAAATGAAAATAATATTAAGTCCAGATGTAAAATTTAAATCATCGTTCTCCTAACCTTATCCCACTCCAAGTTGGGTTGGCACAACATGTTTTAAACATGTTAGAGTCTTTGGCTTGTTATTTTACGACCGGACGCCTTCCTTTTTCACCTCGCTAAGAAATAACGGTGGTCTATTCTACTTAGTCGGATACCATACGACGGGTCAACTTACCTTAGTCGCCTTTTGCAACACCACGGTATATAAGGGTAGTTTATTCTGTTGGTCCCCTTTGGGACAACTCGGTAACAAATGAGAGTGGGCTATTCTATTCAGTCGGATACCGATCGAAAAATATATAATGCCATGTGATATCTTCCTGAGTAGAATAGACCACCCTCATTTCTTACCGAGGTGTCGTAAAATATGACTAAGGTATGTTGATGTCATGCATTCGGCTAATCGTAATACGTAGACAAATCATATGACAATATGTTTAAAACATGTTGTACTGACCCCACTTACAGTGGGATAAGGGTAGGAAGATCGATATAAAAATATATAATGAACTATAATATCGATATGTCTATATCAATTGAAATATATACAGTAACAACATATCCATATTTATCAAGTAAATCCGGTAAATCTAAACAACAAATGTGATTTTTCAATACGAAA
Source organism: Morpho achilles (assembly GCA_947086495.1). Taxonomy (NCBI): domain Eukaryota; kingdom Metazoa; phylum Arthropoda; class Insecta; order Lepidoptera; family Nymphalidae; genus Morpho; species Morpho achilles. The sequence goes on along the minus strand of CAMTZB010000022.1, from coordinate 6,859,064 downwards.
CGGCTTAAAAAGAAAAACAGAGTTGCAATTGACTATTCCAACATTTTCCCGCGCTTCTGCCTGGCTTATCGGTATTTACGTTTGTAACGGATGTCTGGTATTGTCGCGATTTAGCCCGTAGTACGATTCGCTTTTAGATAGAGCGATAGTATGTGCACCATTCAAACTAGAATTCTTGCTTTTCGTGCAATATTCTCGAAGATTTTGTACCTTTGTGCTACAAGTTTCTCTTCAATAATATGCGCATTTGAAACGTCAAAGATCTTTTAGTGTTTGTGACTTTTAGTCTAAGAAATATCAACAAGATTATTGGAGTGGATTATTTGTCCAATATTGCTCACGTTAGTTCATATATAAATAAAGAATAAGTAAAGTAATGACCTGTTACTATCCCACAGCTGGGAATAGGCGTAGAACGGGCATAAAACGTAATAAATAGATAAAGAAAGACTGACTGGCACGCTTTTTTATTAATATTAATATGGATGCGTAGATAGTATGTACAATAAAGTAAAAAAAATACGGAGGTCACGCTTTCTCACAGACCAAACGTCACGGCCTTTTCAACCATCTTATTATATAGAATTGTAAAGTAACGGCTTGTTACTATCCCACTGCTGGGCATAGGCCTCTTGTCTTTGTTTTTAGACAGAAGGATAGGAGCTAAGACCTACAACGCTGCTACAATGCGCATTGGTAGGTTACACATATCCCTAAAATTTTCTAGAGATATGGAGGTTTCCTCATGATATTTTCTTCGCTAATCTCAGGAACTACTGGTCCGATTTCTAAAATCCTTTAAGTGTACGATAGTCCATTTATCGAGGAACGCTATAGGCTATAACATCACGCAATATGAATAGAAGAGCAGCAATAAAAAAAATTACGAAAACGGCAAATTTTAACGCTTTCCTTGCATACGCTAAGTAAACGGTGAAAGTTATTAAAAAATCATGTATTACAAAATTGTGCCCATCTTATATTTCTAAATGAGAGTGTGCGACAGAATATGTCTAGCTTTTAAGGTTAAACCATTTTTATGGTTATCAAAATACTATATTACGGTTTTAATCTTTCCACGCGGGTAGAGCCACAGGCGATTGCTAAAAAGAATATATCTGAATATATTTCTATTAAAGAATGGATGCCTCTCGAATCATTTATGAAGTGCCTTATCAGTCTCCATACCCCCGCGTCACTTGGGATCTGAATAATAAAGAGGCGGCGACGTTGCAAACAAGACTACCGAGAAGTTTGCAGCTAACTAACCGTGCGATACCGCGCCGCGACGTGCCCAATCTATAGATGTTATATTATAAGATTTGAATTAACTTAGTAGATTGGACTAAAAATAAAGATAAAGTACTAAATAATTTAAGCTGTGATATCTGAGCAGCCCAACTGGTTCGGAATGTTGCTCTTACCCAGAAGAACCAGAAAGAAACTCGGAGGTCAATCTTTTAAACATTTTCAGTTTTACATTATTAAACCGCAGTCTTGTATGCTGAAAGGATTCTCATATGCAGGCTTTTTTATCATCCAAATAATCTTTAATTTTGTAATATGCTTTACGTATATCTCTTATAATTAATTTAAACCTTTGTGTAGACTCATGTGTATTAAAACTTATGTGTCTAATTGATAATTACAATTATGTTAATTTTAATTAATTTAATAATTAATAATTGATAATTGCATCATAAGTATACATCCTAATTATTCATCCAAAATAACTGAATTTCGCACCTGACATCTTTTCTATACTATGCATATATTGACAGCATTCTATCGAAAAATGTACCTGATTAGATGCAGAGTTGCCACTGCAAAATAAAGTATGAAAAGGTTTCGAAAACTAATAGAAATGTAATATTAATGTATACCAAATATTTGAAATTGCAGTTTTATCAACATCACGAATAATTAAAAGTAGGAAGATTCAAATACGCAAGAAAAAGCTCAAAAGATAGAGAGAACGAGGGGTGATTTAATCTAATCGGATAACCGTTAAATATCTTTTCATACTTTTTATGGTAGATGCGAATTGTGAGTTTTTACGATACGAAGTCGTTAGGAACACTCAGTGATATCGTAAACGCCCTATTAATATTCTAAAGTAAAAGGAACTTATTTAAACTTCTGCTGTTAAACCAGCTTTTGTTACAGTTACTTTTAAACTAAGAATTATAGTATTGGTATCGGTGTGGTAATAGCCCACTGCTTAGCAAAGACCTTGTTCTTCTTTTGGAGGGAAGGGTTGAGTTAGCTGATTATACTACATTTTTTTTTTAATATGATCGGAAGAGTTTGTGTTGAGTTACGTTAGAGTTAAAGGACAATATAAGAAAGTTTGTTCTAACAAAGAATAACTTAATCCGTTCGACGTGCAAACCAAGTACTTCTTGTTAGTTAATATTGCTATCTATATGTATGTTCGTTTGTTTATATATTTATTACATTTAACCAAAGCTGAGGTTTTTGGAATAAAGATAGTTAAAGGCCTGGAAAACGATAAAGCCTGAGTACATAAGTTTACGGAAACGAAATAGTGAACAAAAGCCATTAAATTATTTAGAAAATAATTTCAATAAAATGTATAAAAATCATTGTGGTGTAAAAATATATTTTTAAACGAATAATTTATGTGACGCGTCACTAGTGAGATTAACGATGAAGATTTAAAAATTATTTAAAGTTTCAAAAGTATTAGATATACGATAAACCTTTTTTCTTAAAACACCATTTCACGATGAAACAGCGTTGAGAAAATTCTAAATATACAGAAGATGTTTTTACCAAAGGGATATTATGTCTTTAAAAGAAAACCGCCAGTGGAAATGCGAAAACTGTTTCGCAGAGCCCAGATTCCTTTTTATTCGAAATTCCTCATACACACGTTTGTGAAAAATCTCATTTGTAAAGTAAACCAACGTTAATATTTTTTTTAAGTGAAACTTTCGTATTTAAAACAATCTTTAATGTAATTATTTTAGTTACAAAGAACATTAAAAAAGTGATTTTAATGAGAACATAAGTGTAAGGCCAAAAAGGCATTGTATTACTTCAATAGAATTTAGGCAACTAAGTAACAAATTATATTTTAAAATGAGTTTTACCTTTGGAACTTTAGGTATCTTGCTTACTTTTACTTATTGCACTTACTGATTATATGAGGCAAAGTTTATAAACATTATATTTACCGAAGATTATTTTTATATAGAAATTACTTTGATATCATTACTAAAATACAGTAAAATTACCTTTCAAAAATAAGATCCACAAGGACACTTTTGGGGCCTGTTTCCCAAGTTTCTGATAGAGTGTCGGATAGTTAACTGACAAATAAACTAAATAGCAGATAAATGTCTCTAAAAAAAAACTCTAAAAAGTGAAAAATTAAAAAAAATTAAACCGCGGCCATTTTAAAATACGTATTTGCTATCCATCGGATAACAGAATATCAGCAACATGATCTACCTGTTAGCTTATTAGGGCCTTTAGGTGCTGAATGAGCCTATTAGAAACCTAATTAATGCAAAATTTCGAAATATGTGTCAGATATGTTCCGAATAAGCAGACTGACAGTTTATTGGTAACTTGTGAAACAGGCCCTTAGAGTCAAATTTTGCTCAATGATAGTAAATCGCTTGATTGTATGAATTCCACACTGCGGCAAAACGGTCATCTGAATCATACATGAAACAAGCTATCAAGTTACGTGAATGACGTCAATGACCTTGTCATTCCGAATGTAGACCTTTCGCTTTGAAACTGAGCTTACAATAGCTTGCTGGGAGCTTTAAATTTGAGTACTCGCCGGCCGTCAGCAGCGTGTTGATTGTTTGTAAATAGTAAACAAGGTGTCAGTGTTCACGATAGTAAACATTGAGCAAGTTGTCAATGGTGCAATGGTAAACAACTACGTTGTCACGTAAATTTTCGTGCATACAAAATCAAGTGCAATTAAATACCTGAATAGTAAGCTGTATTGGGTAAAACTACCAGGTTCAACCATTTGTTTTGTTAACTTGTTATTTTGTTTATGTATTTATTTAGTTATTTCTTTTTATACATATATTTAGAAAAGAGAAAGAAAAAGTAAAAAAGCACATGTGTAAAGGCGGATTTATCCCTAAAAGGGATCTCTTCCAGTCAACCTTTGAGTAATAGAAAGAAAAGGACAAGAATTGTTAATTGTTGACTGTTGTGTTATCGCCAATGACTTCCACTTAGTATTTTATAGCAATACAGTCATGAAACAAGAGTTTCGCGCCCTTTTTGATCAAAATGGTGGCAACACTGTGCTGTTGTTGTTTCTGGTGGAGTCTTCCTTTTGATAAAACGTTTCAGTGACATTCAGTCTTTGTTCGTCTTTCAAGAGAAAACCATCTCGGAACAGAATTGTGGTATTTCTATTATAGCGTGTTATTGTATAGTGTGTGCGTTAACAGTTGTAGAAAATTTTCTTTACAGGGGTATAAAGTACATTTTATTGCCCCGCTGCTTATCAAAGCCTTCCTCTTCGGATAAAAGGATTGAAGCTTATACCTAACATGATATTCCAATGCGAATTGGCATATCTGGTTGGGATTGGTTGGAAAAGGTTGAATACAGCCCAGGAATTATTCACGATGCTTTCCTTGAACGAAAAACTGATGATATAAATATCTTTTAAGTACATAAATTTAAGTCGAAAGTTATAGTTGCCTGCGGCGATTTAAATTCACGATCCCTAAGGACAGTGAAATGTCTACACTATTCCGCACTGATGATATTTTTTAATGAATTTAAGTTCCTTTTTAAGCCATTGGTCTTTTTTTTAACAAGAAGTATAAAATTTAAGAAAAACGTTCTTTTGTCTAAAAATAAATGAAAGATGAAATCGTGAGGCATAACTTTTACGATACGCTTATTTCTAGATAACATCTGTAGCAAAAGTGTTAAATGAAAACGATCTTTCTATTCTTAAAATTATTTATTTATTATATAAAATATAAAGTATGAAATAAATATATTTAAAACCTTTTTTTACAAATTAAATACGGAAGCTTCAAAACATGCATTACTAGTTCTAATTTATAGAAATTAATAATTGAAATCGAAATCGTGTATAGTAGAATACAAATAAAAGAAGGGACTTTTATCTTGAACAGTATAATGTCTACAGAAAAAGTTAATTTAAATTCAACATTTTTACTGTATTTACTACTGATATTATTATTAAAATATAATCTCAAAAATTGAACGAGTAATAAATGTTTTAAATCCTCTATTTTAAATTCACACAGTCTCGTACACTCTCGCGAAGGTACAAATTAATTTAATATTTAATTATAGTTTGTTTTATTTCTATTAAGTAGTTAGTATTTTTCTTTTGTCTGGAACTTTGTAATATAGTAACGGAGGCGGGCGTTGATACCTGCAACGCAGTTTTAACTTTTGCAGTATCATCGCTAACATTGCAAATGTTATTTTGTATTTTGCATTGTAACAATTGCAACTGCAAGAACAATTTGTGAATGTTCAATAACTAAGTTTCAAAAATTTCAAATAACTCTGTATTGTCAATATTGATCAAAATAGTTTAACTTTTTTTCATTGACATTGATTTGCCATCAAATAAAAAAGATGAGCCTTTCTAATCATGAAGAATTTTTTAAGTAAACTAACGGCCTGTTATTATCGGGCTGATAAGCTTTATCTCTCCTTTTTTAAAGTGAAGGCTTTGAGCTTAGACCCTCTACGCTGCTTCTAACACGGATTAATAGGTTTCTCCTGTGAGGCCCTACAAATTTTCTATACCTATACAAATTCTGCAGTGTGTAATAACTTGAAAATATAAATCACGCAGATATTTTTTTATCAAAAACTCATTGGTGTCTTACGGTCTCCATAATATTAGGCGATGTCAAGAATTGTACTTATGATTTTAGCGATCTCACGTAGAAAAGGCTATCAAATAATACATCAACAGAATAACGTACTAATATAACATATGGGACAGGCCAAACAAGTATAGACATGTTAAGTTAACAATGATTTGGAATTATTAAGCCAGAACGATTCTACCAGTTACGCCGTGTGGTATCCGGCTGAATATAATAGTACCACCCTCATTTCTTACCGAGGTGTCGTAAAAGGCGACTAAGGTAAGTCGACCCACCGTGTGGTATCCGGTTAAGTAGAATAAACCTCTCTCTTTCTTACCGAGGTGTCGTAAAAGGTGACTAAGGTAAGTCGACCCACCGTGTGGTAGCCGGTTAAATAGAATTGACCACTCTCTTTCTTACCGAGGCGTCGTAAAATACGACGAAGGTAAGTTGATGTCAGGCAGGCGGCCGGTCGTAAATTACGTAGCCAAATCATGTGACATATTCATAACATGTGCTGATCCCACTTAAGAGTGGGATAAGGACAGGAAGATGATGGTTCTAACAAGAACGTTCGGAACGCTGTTATTGACAGAGAAGAACTGGCAAGAAACTCAATGGTTGCTCTTATCACGTGTAGTAACTACTTGAGCTTAGATTCGAATAACACGAAATACTTAATGAAGGTAAACGCGTATTCAAACCAACATTAAGACGTCGCAGTAACTAATGATAGTTGGATTAGTAATTACTAAACTAGATTTAACCATCTCGTCTAATCAATACGAATTGTTACACGATCTAAACAATATCTAAAGAAGTAGCGTCAGAGTTGACGCTACTTCAAGTTGATAGGACAAAATAGATATAGTGATATATAGTGATATAGTGGCAAAAGAGATATAGTGGGATAAGGGCAATGATGATTTATATATTAATTATATTTTAAGCAATCTAATTTATGTACATAAAAATATAAAGAATTATTAAAAGATAGGTGATGCATACAATAGACAAAGCAGGAACCGACATAAGCTTGCGGCTCCTGCTTTGCGCCTTGCAAAAGTACGTAATTCGTTTGTGGGTTTTGGTATAAGATTCTATAATAAAATTCCGCAATCAATTTCAGCTTTGCCATTACATCAGTTTAAAAACACTGTTAAAAAGAGGCTGATGCAGAAAGCCTTCTATACTCTTGAAGATTATTTGTAAGATAAGAATGTGTGGATATAGCTCTCTTTGAACCTGTACAAGACAGTAATGACTTAATGTAAATAGTATTAAGAATTATATTTTTAAAAGAGCAACCGCCGAGTTTCTTGCTGGCTCTTCTCGGTAGGAACAGCTTTCCGAACCAGCAGTAGAGTTGACGATTCAAAAGCACTTGTTTACAAGTTTATTTGAATAAAGAATATTTTGAATTTGAATTTGAATTTACAAATATAAAAATACATCTTGAAGTATTGTCTACGAAAAAGTTTTATTAAAAATTACTAGGAAAAGACCATGAAAAATATAATAACGAATTTATTTAGAATTGACGCAAACGCTAGAATAACGCTCCTATAAGAAATCGCGCTAACAATAGAATGTATTGTATCTATACATATATATAAAGCTGAAGAGTTTGTTTGTTTTAAGACGCTAATCTCAAGAACTACTCGACCGATTTGAAAAATTATTTGAGTGTAAGAAAGCCCATTTAATGAGGAAGGCTATATAAAATCACAATAAGATGAATAGGAGAGGAGCAGCACTAAAATATTTTCCGAAAACGGCAAAATGTCAAGCTTTCCTTGCGTGCGCTAAGTAAATGGTGAAAGTTATTCAAAAATCATGTATTACAAAATTAGTCCCCTCTAAAAGTTCTAAATAAAAGTCTGCGACAGCATATGTCTAGTTTTTAAGGTCAACCCACTTTAACCATTTTGAATTAAAATACTTTATTACGGTCTTAATCTATCCACGCGGACGGAGCTGCTGATAATAGCTAGTAATGTTATATTTGCCAAAATCTGTCTGTTGGACTTTCATGGCTAATCCAATAGACCAATATTCATGAAATTAAGTAAAATTAAAGCTTACGCTTTAAGGTTCGATAGCCCAGCCGTGAGATCGTAATAAGAGACAAGAGATTCGTGAGGATTACAGGTTCAAGACCCAGGCAGCCACTAACAAATTTTTGTGTTAAAAACTTATATTACTAATTGATAATTGCAATTTATCAAACGCTTATCAGTGTAACCTACGAATTCGCATTGGAGCGTGCTAGGTCGTAACTTTAACTTTTCTTTCCAAAAATAAAAGGAGCATGCAGGTCTATGCCCAACTGTGGGATAGTAACAGGCCGTTACGTTACCGCGTTACTTTACTTTAGCGCGGGATGGTCACTATATAAATATCTATGTATAGGAAAAAGCGTATATTAATATATTTCGTAGTTTTAAACTCTTTCATTCCATATGCTGTAAAAGATTTTTGTTTTTTTTTATTAAAATTTTTATGCACTTTCTAGTGTGATTAATAAAAAATAGTTTTATTCAAATCAAAAATAATGATTTTCTCGCTTCTTGATAAGTGTCGAAAGTATGAATTAAATCTGTCCGTTAGAAATGGCCCAAAATTGAGTTCAAACGACTCTGTAACATGTAAACTCTTAAAAACAAAGGTTAAATATAAAGCCCGTAATTAAAATAGAATCCAGAATGTTATTATCGGTCTGATATAATGTGCAATTGAAAGAGTCTGGTAAGGTGTAATTAATTTCCACGTGTACTTACAAAGTGTGTAAAGAGCAATTACTTGGTTTTCTGCAATGGATATTACAAAAAATATATATAACCTTCTACGTGAAACATGTAGGTAATTTAACATTCATTTTAAACTATATCATCATCTGAATTGGCGTAGATGATATTTACCGTATTATATCTCTAATTTATTTTATAGAGTATTAAATAAATTTTCGAAACGTAAATCGTGTCGCTTCGCTCTACTTCGATAAATATCAAAAAGACTCATAGTGTTTAACAAATTGAATGTCCCAATCGTATATTTTAGCTTGAAATTATTAGACAAACATAAACCAAAATTTATTTTTAAAGAAAGGACAACGAGTGTTTTAATATTTGGGCTAAAAATATTACGTAGAGACTATCTTTGCTTTAATGGCGCATTTGGTGACATTAATCGGCGAATGGATGGTGCTTCCTACTGATATCTTGGCGGCATTTCAAATAGTACTGTAAACTAAATTTAATATAACAAATTACTCGAAAAACCATTCATTAAAGGTATGACAGATATTGCATGTCAAGAACATCTTCGTTTAGCGAAAGTTTTCATTGTGATTGATTAACGAACTTTTAAAAACCCAATTTGTATAATTTTGCCGCATAACTTGAAGTTCGCTCAAACTAAATTTTTTTGAATTATTACAAGGTGTTAAAAAAATATTTGTAACTACTTTATTATATTTCGCAATGCAGAAATAATTGTAACGAAAATGAGCGGTAAAATAACATATGAATTCCGAAACAACAAGCGGGAGGTAAAACAATGTACAAACAATAACCGGCAAACGGCGCGCGCCCCGTATTTATGGCGCGAAACTCCAAAAAGTTGTACTAAAGTTAGTAAACCTGTCAGTTTGGCACCGGACGAGCGGGAGGATGCCACGCGGGCGCGAGAGTCGCGTGGGCCATGCGCGACCGCGATCTCCGTTCGCGGCAGCCGGCTAGGCGAAGCGTAGCGCGCGATCCGCCGCGGCGCCTCCACGCTACTGCGGCACGCGTCAACCCGCGATGCCCCGCACCACGACGCATCCCCCAGCCCCCGCGATACCCCGCCCCGCGCACCCTGCCGCACCTCAACCCCGCACGCACGCCGCATTCTTGATTTCCATCGCTACCAGCCCCCCCTACCCTCCAAGCCCAAGAACCGCGCACAGCCCTATGCGTAGTCATTTCACCACCTCACTCGCCTGAAATTCAAACTTACATGCGCCGCGCGCTATGCCGGTCCGACTATTACGCGGCCGGTGGAGCTATCATAATGCCGTCTCTTTCACTACCCCACGTGCGTTAAGATAACTTTTTATCGCAACTATTAAGTAAATACTAAAAATTTATATACTTAAAAATACAACATTTTTAAAGTTAGTCAACTTTAAAAAAGTTTTACTTGTAAAAGTTGTATTTAAAAAAAGATTACTTAATTTATTATAATTAATTTAATAATGAGGTATAATTCATTAATTAAATAATTAATATAAATTAAAAATAAAATTAAGTTTTAAATTTTACTTTTTACGAATTACTTTTTGGCCTTTTAAAACCAGCATAATATTAAATATGGCATATAACTCTTGATTAACAAATCTTAATTAACAAATCTATTGGATCAACTTGCATCAGCTTACATATAGCCTATTTTTTCTGATTAGACTTATCTCTCTTGAGATTTCTTGAACTGCGAGTCATCATAAATTAATGTTTAATTTTTCAAGACATATCTTCAGGGACCATTACTGCAAACTCTATAAAACATGCTATTAATTACTCTTTTCCGAGATTTTTTTTATAAATAAATAGCGATTGTAAACTTTTCTACAAATTCGATCTTTTTGGTTCAATTTTTTTTGTACTTATCACTAAGTATCCCTCATAAACCCCTAGAAAGTCCAATAAACTGAAAATTACCACAATGTTTCCCTGAATCATCTGAAGCCTTTTATATTAGTGGCCACCTTTAATAGTTTCATCTACACCTTTAATTGTTATCTTTAGTTATTCCACCTTTAACTTTCCAGCTCGACCGAACAGCCAAAAAAATGGGTGTCCTAAAAGCGTCACATATGACCCTGACAATGAAATCACGATCTTAAACAAAAACACATTACACTTTCCCCGATTAAGAAGAATCATACCACTAAACATGTAAGACTTGTTCTAGGAGACTCTACGTTGCCTTAATCTCATAGAGGCACCCTTAGGACGATCTTCTTAGACCAGTAGAACAGTTCTCTAGTAGAAATCGTTTACAAATCAAACCATTCTTTATGAGTTAAACTCAACTGTTGGTTCAGAAACTTGCTCCTAGCGAGAACAATATTGGTGAGAACAATTCTTAGGAGAGAACGATTGCAGTTTAAACTCACCAGACTGCGCCAATGCAGATAAATTCTAATTCAAAATATTCTTAATTCAAGTAAACTTGTGAACAAATGCTTTGAATCGTCATCTCTACGGTTGGTTTGGAAAGCTATTCTTACCGAGAAGAGTCAACAAGAAACTCGACGGTTGCTCTTTTCAAAATATAATCTAATGACTAGCACATTGAGTCACTATTATTATTTTCAGAGTCGAAGAGTAGTTATATCAACACATTCTTATCTTTTTTTGTAATCCTTATTAGTATAGCCTTCTTCTGTCAGCCTTCTTTTAATCGTTTTCTTCAACTGCAGTAATGGCTAAGCTAGAATGTATGTATGTAAAATTTTACTATAGAATCTTATACCAAACACAAATGAGTTATGTACTTTTGTAAGGCGCAAAGCAGGAGCCGCAACCTTATGTTGTTACAAAAGACCTAACTATATGCAGTGAAGGCTGACGAAAAAGCAGAAAATCTTATCCCCCTTAAAGGTTGCCTTTTGAGGTCTTCCTTACACCTAATACGTGTCATCGCGCAGGGTCTCTACCTAGCATTTTAGGATCCCGTCATCTATCGGTTTCTCGTAGCTACTCAATGACATGGGCTACATCCGTATTTTGGTTCTTATATAGATCTCCTCGTTTTTCATTTGATTACATATACTCCTAGATGAATGATTGATTGATCTGAAGCTTCTAATGAATTAATAATCAATTTTATTGTATTGTATATGATATTATATCACTCAATACATATTCAATATGTTCTCTCTAAAATAATCAACTTCATTCATAAAATTTTCATTCATGAATCGCACTAAAGTATATTTTTCCGCATTCATTTTATGAGGATTTTAATCTTTATAACAGCAGAATTAAAAGATCGCACGAAGCAATATTAAAAAGAAAGAGTAATAGCATTAATACCTGAAAAGGCGTTGAAATCATTCTCTTTAATAATTGAAGATTAAAACATAATCTCACCTAATCTTCAACCAATGTTATTTATTTAATGATGGCTCTTTTAAATTCTTTAAAGGTGAAATAAATACAGACGATAGATTTATTTCAAACTAACCTCTACCTGCGGTGTCTTCTGTAAAGATTTCAGTACTGAAATGAAAAGTACTAATGAAATGAAATGTACACGGTGATGTATCATAAATGCTAGTGTGTTAGTTTGCACTTCTTACGCGTCCAAAATGGGTAACCGACTGATATTTGTGGGCTTGGAGTACTGTTAGTGGCCACTTTCATTCGCAGTGTTTACGTCTAGTGCGACGAAGATGCGGAAAGAAGCTAACTATATATGAAAAAAAATCATTATATTTATGTCGTCTTCTTAGTAAACCGATGGACGTTCAATTTATAGAATTAGGCGTTACTTTGCGGAGATCCATAATACAAAAGTAATAATAAAATTATTTTGCTCCGCGAAGAAGGATTTCTTAGCGGAGAATAGTTCAAGAATTATAGCAAAAGATTATAGCAAAATAATTTTATTATTACTTTTGTACGATGGACGTTCACTCATGTGCATAGTTCTCTTCACGGAATCTCCACATCGCATGATTTTGTACCGCCTACTAACGCACTTTGTGTAGATCTTTTTGAGGTTGTAAGTCCATCTCTTAGGCGGTCTACCGACACTGCGTTTTCCAATGCAGGGTCGCATTTCCAACATCCAAAAACCCCAACGCCCATCGTTTCTCCGCACTATGAGCCCCGCCCATCTCCATTTCAGCTTCGCGACCTGTTAAGCTATGTCGGTGACTTTGGATCTTCCACGAATCTCCTCATATCTGATTTGATTACGTAGAGATATTCAGAGCATGGCTCGCTCCATCGCCCGCTGAGTGAATCTGAGCTTTCTTATGAGTCCCATAGTCGGCGAAAACGTTTCGGATGCGTATATCATCACTGGCAAGACGCATTGTTCGAAATATTCTAACAGTGTTATATAATTTAACAGAATCAGAATAAACTAACTGTGACAATTGTTATTTTCAAAATTGGATTGTAGTAATCCAGATTTTAAATATTAATTATAATTTAATTCCCCGTTTACTACACTCCTTGAAATTTTACTATTATTCTTATCTTAAAGCGCGATTAAATTATAGACGATATAATCAAAAGACCCAAAACTACCCATACAGCTCAACGTTTCGGGAACTTGAAGTGGCAATTGGCTAAGTACATTGTAAGAATAACCAATGGGAGTATTATAGTATTAGAGTGGCTATCCTATATATTATTGGACATATGACCTAAAATAGTCGCAGGATCCAAGCGGTGCTTATGGCGCTTTTAGGAAAGCACTTAAGAACACCTTCCTTCCAGCAGTTGACGTCCATTGACGGCAAAGAATAAGAAAAAATATTTTCAATTGATGCTATCGGCGACTTCGTTCGAAACAAAACAAGCGCTTATTCTAATTCCCAAAGGAAAACGGAATTTTTTGAATCTTTTTTGGGAATTCTAATTTATGTTTTCCCGGTTAGCTTTAATCGTGCCACATTTCTCAATATTAATCCAGCGGGTTAACCGTGAAAGCGTAACTGGCAGACTTTCATAATTATAATATTAGTATAGATACGCAAAGGTCAGCTATAAAGATTTAAAATCATAATTACAAAAACACCATATCATTGTTAAAAGATTATCCATTGATATTGTCGAATCCGATTATAGTAGATTTATGGTGTTTTCGATTGCCATTTAACCTTTGCAGCCTATTACGTAGGGCGACGAAGCTACAAATTTTATTGGAGCAATATTTCTTCTGGTGTTACTATTATCAGATATATAAAAAGCTCACTCAGACTAAGATATTTTTGTAGAAAAAAATATTAACGAATACCTGAGGAAATATCGACAAATATTAACAAGTTAGACCAAATGTTATTGATAGGAATCAAATATAAAAATTCGGCCAAATATATATTGTTTAAAATATATCATGAAAAATAAGTAAAAGGAAAGCAATCGCAAAGATTATATGTTTTTCACCAAACTACAGTCGCGGAAAAACACTTCGGGAACACAAAATATAAACTTCCATTCAAAATATGGAAATTGTAAATCAAAATACAACTTATGACGCATTATCTCAACTCCTATGGTACCATATTTCACATAAAATATGAGAAATAGACGTCCATTTAAAATAAAGAATGGTTATTAACAACGTATTCACATTACGATTTTGTCCCGGACCCTATCCTCCTGATGATGATTCGGTTTCGGGGCGAAACGATTAAGAGCTTGTAGTAGTAAGTGTGTCTAGTGCTTGTTTAGAGTGTTGGTGTTGGAGGCGTCTTGTGATGCGTGTGTTGACTTGTCCTGCTTGTATAAGTTATGAGAATGTTGATACACTTAGCATTACATAGATCCTCTTAACAAACGCGGATTACAGAAAAATTATGCTGTTGTAACTTCTGTACTATAGAGTTCCGCAAGGTAACGCTTGTTTTTATACTCGTAGATAATTTTAACGTATTTAAGTTATTTCTTAAGATTTATCATATGTTATAAGTTTACATCGTACAATATCAGTTTTGTACCAGAATTATTAACAAATGGTGATAAAAACTTACTGTACTTATCAATATACAGATATACGCGTCTATATACGAATTTTAAAGACAAAAAAATAACCATTTAACATTGTCTGTACAATTATATACATATAGTAAGAATTCTGAGTATCAAGTACACTAGTTTATTCATTTATATGAAAAGTAGCATTGAAATCAGTTCGAGGTAAAGCTTTGATCCAGTTCCGCACTCATCCGACGTTTTCTTTGACTATCTTACTGAAAATATAATATTTTGATATTTTTATGATCACAAAAGGAACGATAACAGTATTGTGGTATAATCCATACAGCTTTTCTAGTTTCTCCTTTTTTCATACCTGAACTAATTAGCGGCGACTTTTACGTTTATGTGACTTTTAGTTTGATGTATTTGAAGGGCTGAATGTGGCATAGGGGACTCTTTAAAGTGGTATTGAGAGGTGTTCAATTCAGCTAAAGTCGCTGACAGAAACCAGTGTTTCATAAATAATATTAAACACGCGAAACTACATGTTTTCCTGTTTGGGATTTATCTATACGTATTTTGAGTATGGAGATAGTAGCCTTAAAAGTGACCTAAATCACTTCTAACTTCAGTACTAACGCTAAACAAGCAAAGTGCCGAAGTCGCAAGTCTTATATATAAATGAATTTTTGCTTTCCAATTTGTGTATCCAAAAAACCGTTTCATACGTTAAACCCGTGTATATAAAACAGTACAAATTCTCTAATATACCTTCAAAAAATATTTAGAAATCTTTGTGATTATGTCATGAATTTCTACCTCTTGAGAATGCTTAAATGACGTCAGTGGGCGGATAATGCATACAGCGCTCTACATACAGAATAATTTGTCTTGAACGATAGCAAAATAAAATATAAATTTTTTGTACATCTGGGAGAATTGGTATAAATTGCAAGCTCACGTTACACTATACTTTTATCTGATGGAAGATTGCACACTAACGCGTATGAGATAATGTTCATTCATGTTGATTTAAATTGATTTATGTTGATTTTGATAACATGTTTCCATAAGATAGGGAGATCTTAGGTATAGATTTAAACCCTTCAACACAATATGCTCAACAGTTTTAACTAGCCCAATATAGGAGGGGTGGCAGTGGACGTGTCCAATAGCGGAAGCCGTCATCCCCACCTGAGTGTTTGGCCACACGTTTAGCGTTTCTCAACAGTCTACAATAAACCACATTAATTATAGACGCTTATAATAAAATAGTCCTTATTTGTTTGTCCAGCGTAGATCGAAAAGTATTTGTTACTTGTATGTCCAGCCCGCTTTGCCGAGATTAATTTAAAGATATTTTAATTAAATTTATGAAAAAATGCTCCGACCGATACCACATTATAGTAAATCTCATATAGGTCCAGCCGCTTCGGAGTCTATACATAGAGATAATGCAATATTTTTAGCAATAAATTAAATTATATTATTAATACATTAAAGGTGTTCTCAATAGCTACATTCTGTGATTGTCAACTTAAAATGTATACTAAGGAAAGGGTCAGGTTTCGGATGCGGGTAATTTACGATTATACCATCAGGGAGGGTCAATGGGGATATGTCCAAACATTGTAAAACGGAGATAGAACGCAATAAATTTGCTATATTGATCGCAAATACAGATAGAGTGTGATCCCGTGAACGCCAGATCTTCGTCATTTTATAAAAACTGAAACTTTGTCACTGCATGCTCCCAACACAGGTAAGAACGATGGTAGGTTATGGAATTTGGATCATAGTGGCTTTGGGAGATACGAGGTACTCAAGGTTGCAAAATTCCGAATAAATTTCGTCATAGTATAAAGCTTGATATTTTGATATTACCTTTAGAATAATATTAAAAATCACGTCAGTCAATGCCAGGTAAAATGACGAAGGTCTGGCGTTCACGGGATTTTTGGTCAAGAAGTATACATAACAAATATGTTAAAAATAAAATATGTAACTGTCTACTAGCAGTATGAAGCAAATTGTAAATTAAATTAAACTGGAGCTCTTAACTTCTGCTGTTCGGAGTTTAAAAATATCCTTCAAATCAAATGAAACATTTTTATTATTGCAATACACAATTTTTTAAGGTCTTTATTATGATCCTTAAACAGTACCTAATATATGCTATCCCATTGCGCAACAATTCCGTTACCAATGCTTTATCCTCCTGCCCTTATCCCACTCTAAGTGGGGCCGGCACAACATGTTATAAACATGCTGTAACATAATTTGGCTGCGTTCTTACAACCGGCCGCCTACCTGACATCAACTTACCTTCGTCGTATTTTACAAAAACCTCGGTAAGTAGGAGGGTGGTCTATTCTTCTAAACCGGCCACCACCCGGTGGGTCTATTACCTTAGTCGCCTATTACGACACCTCGGTAAGAAATGAGGGTGGTCTATTCTACTCAGTCGGATACCACACGGCGGGTCGACTTACCTTAGTCGCCTTTTACGACACCTCGGTAAGAAATAAGGGTGGTATTATTCTATTCAGCTGGATACCACACGGCTAATTACCAAAGCTTTATCATTAATATTATTTGATTATGTGATTTCACTTTCACATAATATGAAGAAAGTAAAAAGTAAGCAAATCAAATTTTAAAGACAAATATCACGTAATTGTAACATAAAAATACTTATACTATTGTTATTGATGACTATTCTTACTTCTAAATCCAACCTTATAATTTATTCTATATAAACATATGAGCCTTAATTTTGTTTACAATTCGTATGCTCTTTTACTTTAAAGGAAACCCAACGTAAAAACTGCGTATCTCTAGATAATTCCTACGTATAACCCTACTTATTTTTTTACATAAAAATATAAAGAATTATAAATAATTGGTAATGCATATAATAGACAAAGTTGGAACCGGCATAAGCTTGCGCTCCTGCTTTGCAAAAGTACGTAAGTCGTTTGTGGGTTTGGGTATAAGATTCTATAATAAAATTCTGCAACCAATATTGCGCTTTGCCATTACATAACCGAAATGCGTACATATAGTTAAGATTTATACTCTAACATATGACTAAATGTCTAGCTAGTTATAAGAATTATATTTGAACCACCGAGTTTATTGCTGGCTCTACTCGGGAGGAACAGCTTTCCGAACAAGCTGTAGAGTTGACGATTAAAAAGCACTAATCTCAGGAACTACTAGACCGATTTGAAAAATAATTTCAGTGTAGGATAGCCCATTTAATGAGGAAGGCCATATTATATCACGCTAAGATGAATAGAAGAGGTGCAGCAAGTAAAAAATGTTACGGAAACGGCAAAATATAAAGCTTTTCTTGCGTGCGTTGAGTCAACGGTAATAGTAATTACAAAATCATGTATTACAAAATTGTTCCCCTCGAAAAAATCTAAATAAAAGCCCGAAACAGAATATGTCTAGGTTTTAAGGTTAACCCAGTTTAACTATTTTTATGGTTATCAAAATACTATATTACGGTTTTAATCTTTCCACTCGGGCGGAGACTCTGGCGATTGCTAGTATATAAAGTAAAAAAAAACCAGTTTTGTTTAATCTATTTAACTCAATATTAATACATTTAATGCTTTATGCATAAATTTGTGTACTTCACTGTATAATGAAACGCTTCACTGCGTCATAATGCCAACAATTTTATGTTGAATACATTTTTATGTTAAAAGTGTAATTCACGTTAACGTCTCGCGGAACGTATTTAAATACTAGCATTTCGCAATTCAACTTCAGTTAGTTATGACCTTAATTCGTTTGTATCCCATTATAGGTGTTTATAAACACGTGGTTAGAAAATAGTTGTTATAATAAACAATTTAATATTCTCGCAAGCATAAAATTGAAACAGTTTACAATACAATTTAGCTATTCGTGGAATATGAAAATATTTTTTGTATTGAGACCTGTTTGAAAACATTCAAAAATATTGACTTTAATGGTTATTTGTAAAAGCGGGAAAATCGTGAAGATATAATCTACTGCCATATATATTATAATAAGTTAATCTAAGTATTGCACATTTCACCGTCAAAAGTCCAATGCAGATATCCTTGAACATGCATTCGGCGCCATATTGATGCGGTAATCGAGAAATTGCTCGGCGACCAATTATTGAATGATGAATATTTGGGATAGGTTGTTTCAATCCTAAATTACATCTGTGTTAAGTTAAAGAAATTATTATTTTAATGATATATTTAAATTTTAATTCGCTTTAAAAAAATTACAATTAATTAAATAAAAAAAAACTTCTTAACTAGAGCATTTGAATCTTTAACTGAATGGTTCGGAAAAATGTTATATAATATATAGTAAAAAGCCATTAAACTTAGTTCTTACCCATTTCATTTTTTTTTCTTATAACTAGTTATATCATTTTGTTTCTACGATTCTGTATCATCCACCACCTAAGTTAAGAAATAGTTAAGCCATAACTGTGTTTAGTCTAAGCCAGGTGGGGAGGCGTTAGACGTATACAGTAACGGAAGCCATCACCCCTACCTGACCAGAGTTTCTCTGCAATGGTCATCCCAAAAGAGCCGTGAGCCACTTAAAACTAGAAAAACACACTATTCTTTCGGTCGTTAAGTGAAAGGTCGGAAAGTAGGGGAATTCTTTAATTTTTATCAATTATGTAGGTAATCATAATTTATAGAAGTAGGCGCTACTTTGCGGAATTCCATAGTACAAAAGTTATGATAGAATTATGTAATCGTCAATAGTGTATTAGTCTTTCTGTATCATCCTCCTTATAATAGATGTTTTAGACTACTAAAATGAGAAAACCTAAATTGACTGTGGAGTTTTGTAAATTCAAATACAAAATTTTCTTTATTCAAATAAATTTGTAAACAAGTACTTTTGAATCGTCAATCTATTGCTGGTTTGGAAAGCTGTTCCTACCGAGAAGAGCCAGCAAGAAGCTCGGCGGTTGCTCTTTTCAACATAATACTTATAACTAGTAACATTAAGTCATTACTATCTTGTACAGGGGTTTTTATCGTCCAAATAATCCTCAACAGTATAGCAGGCTTTTCGTATCAGTCTCTCTTTAATAGTGTTTTTAAACTGCTGCAATGGCAAAGCTAAAACAGCTATAGACTGATATATTAAAAACTCAGAAACGATTTACGTACTAATAAGGTGCACAGCCGCATATGTTGGTGCGTGTAGGAACCGACATATGCACAAGCATGCCAATACCAATACCAACATATACACAAAATACATATGTAACTAAAAATATATAATACTATGTAGCTTATTGAAGAACAACTTCCTTTAAATATTCCTTTCGAATCAGCTAACTTGTATATTCTCGAGTTCCAAATTTGCAATGAGACGCAAAGCCAGATAATGTCACGGTGATACGTCGCTATGCAATTTTGGACTGGAGTCTTTATCTTGAAGATTCTTCTGTTATTCCGCGTACGATTGGTGACATCATTTGAATGTGGTGCTGGTTTGAAGTGCTTGGATTTCACGAAACCTGCGTACGATACATCGAAACCTAACATTAAACATTGCATACATTTTCTTTCATCATTGATACAAGTAAATGTAAATTTTATCTATACTAATATATAAACTTGAAGAGAGTTTAAGATAGTCCATTTGTCGAGGGAGGCTATAGGCTATATAATATTACGCTAAGGTATATAGGAGAGGAGCAGCAATAACAAATATTACGATTACGGCAAAATTTAGAGCTTTTCTTGCGTGCGCTAAGTAAACGATGAAAGTTATTCAAAAATCATGTACTACAAAATTGTTACCCTCTATAAGTTCTAAATAGAAGTCTGCGACAGCATAAGTCTAGCTTTTAGGTGTTGGCGCCAATGACTTTCGCTTTGTATTTTATAGCAATACTGTCATGAAACAAGAGTTGCGCACCTTTTTGACTGAAATGTTGGCAACACTGTGTCGTGTTGTTTCCGGTGCAGTCTTCCTATTGATAAAACGTTTCAGTGGCTTTCAGTCGCTTTCAGTTCGCTTTCAGTGGCTTTCAGTCTTTCTTCGTCATTCAAGAGAAGTGTATCTCGCAGCGGGAATAGTGGTATTCTTGTATATAGTGAGCGTTATCCCAATTCAACCACTTATATGGTTATCAAAATTCTATATTTTAATCTTTTCACCCGGGCGGTGCCGCTGGCAGAAGCTAGTATTAATATATTTCCTATATTATCACAACGAGCATTGGCAACACAAACATATATAGCTTCTGCGTCGGCAAAGACGAGGTCCCCGTTTTATGACGTCGGTATGTCTGGCTTCTCGCCACGCTTCCGACTGTCACAGTCATACTCCAGCCCTCCACTTCACCTGTGCCAAGGCTTGGCCTTATAGGGAGCTCCTTATCGTATTTCTCACCAGTAGAAGTTTTTGCGCTGTATTTACCATATTAATAAAAATTGGCCACAGGGAGCGGAGAAAGTCCTCAAGCTCCCGGTAGTTAGGACTTCAGACTGAGAAACCTCCTCATAATCCGTCTCAAGCAATATTTTACCTGCTTTTTGTGTCCTAACTCTCAAGAGTTGGATCAATCCAACAACTAAGTGAGAGCCTCTTGAGATGTTGGTCAAGGCTCGTTTTCTAATATATCACTAATATATTAGTATAACATTGACAACCAAAGATCGTATTTGCCGGTGCAAATACTATCTTTGGTTGTCAAATTGCTATCGAGAGCAAGTTATCCAATGTACAAAATTCTTATATTGTAATCATAATTTTTGATGACTAAAAAAACAATTTTTAGGTTTTTCAGTTATTAATTCGATTATGAATCCGTAGTAGATTGTACGAAAAACATATTTATAAGAACACATACAAAGATTATTTTACTATTTTATTAAATAAATAAAATATAGTCGCAGAGCTTAATGTGTAGGTATGTATTTTTTTTAGCCACTCAACCAAAGGTCACATTGATCTTATATCACATTCTAACGTAAAATAACTATACAACAAGCGATTTCGCATTTATAATAAAAGTATGGATAGTTATTATTTTGTTCCATTGTTAAATTCGAAAATAGTTTACCTTAACAGAAAATCGTTTTCGGTCAAGGATACTTTGTTTGGCTAGAAATACAAAGTAACAATTCCAAAAAACTATTAGATTTGTATCACTCAACCCTAAAACTTACAATAATTTTTAAAAGAAATCTCTTTACAAAAACGCGTCAAGCGTATATAACGTCAAAATACAAGATTATCTTTAATATTTAAATGAGTTAATCTTATATTTATTTGTATAAAGTCAATAAGTAAGCGGCCTGTTACTATATCACTGCTGAGAATAGGCCTCTTCTCTCCGTTTTTGGAGAGATGGTTTGGAGCCTACCACGCTGCTCCAGTGTGGATCGGTAGGTTACACATTTTTCCAAAATTCTCTAGAGATATGCAAGTTCCCTCCCGATGTTTACCTTCACCGAAAACCGTGTGATAAATTGCAATTATCAATTAGACACATAAGCTTTAACAGAATAACTCATTTGTGTCTGCCCGGGTTTCAACCCGTGATCTCCTCGAAAGAGTCGCACGGTGTTACCGCTGGGCTGCCATAGATTTTTATTTATATAAATATAAAAAAATCCTTTTAATCTTCAGAAATCAATATGATTAATGAAACTGCTAGCTGATACTTACTGAATATCTTTTGAACTTGTACTGATAAGTCAGGTAAGTCCAGAATAATGCTGGCTCCTTTTTACTATATACATAACGCAATAAATATAATTAAATTCGACAAAATAACGTTTAAAACTAACTCGATAATTACTGCCACCAAAAGAACTGAAAAAATTGTGAAACACGAACAAAAGTTTATTCCCTTTTCTAAAAAAGTCCGACAAAAAACTGCACCGACGATTAAAGTGTTTGTAATTAAAAGTGGACTTCGTTAACAGTCAGGCTATGGACGGACGGTACTCAGTGCGCTTTTACTAGAATTTATATGTACGTACTTGGAGCCGTTATGGGCGAATGATGACACCGCGTAAATAGAAGTTCAAGCTATGAGTTTTCTATAAAAACTAATGAGCTTAATTGATACATTAAAATCAATTAAGCTTCACTGAATTAATATGATGTGGTAACTTTGAGGTCATTTAATTTATAAATTAAATATTTATATTTACTATTGTCCCTAAGCTGTGGTAGCCCAGCGGTAACACCGTGCGACTCTTTCGAGGAGGTCACGGGTTCAAAACCGGGTAGACACCAATGAGTTTTTCTGTTAAAACTTATGTAACTAATTGATAATTGCAATTTATCACACGCTTTTCGGTGAAGGGAAACATCGTGAGGAAACCTGCATATCTCTAGAGAATTCTGGAGATATGTGTAACCTACCGATCCGCACTGGAGCAACGTGGTAGGTCTTAGCTCCAATCCTTCTCTCCAAAAACGGAGATAAGGGGCCTATTCTCAGCAGTGGGATAGTAACAGGCCGCTACTTACTATTATCTAAATTGCATCATTTTTTTAATCTGTTATGTTATGTCGTCTGCAAATAAATATTTACCTAGGTACATAGTTTTTTGTTATTTTTCTTTCTTTATATATATTTCCATATTTCACACTTCTTATCTTTTTCCTTTTTTCTTGTTACTCAAAGTTTAACTGGAAGAGATCCCTTTTAGGAACATGTCCGCATTTGTACATATGCTATTTCTTTTTTCTAAAAATATGTTTGTATTATAAAGAAATGGAGAATTTTTGAGATTATGTACAGACCCACATTTGAAGCATGGTGGATTTATAGTATCACTACTTATATATTACTGTATAGGGCTAAAAAATCCAGATTAATGTATGTTAATATAATAAGATATGAGCTGCAAAGTATAAATACATTTCCTTTTAGCTTGTGGAGAATACAGATACTAAATAATTTCAATAGTCTGGAAAGAGTTCCATGAAAAGTATTAATTTGTACATATGATACGATCGTACTATAATTTACAACTTTTTTTACTATTTGTATTATTTCGTTAACATATTCATTCTGTGAATTCGACTCTACAATCAATAAGTTCCTATTGATATTGTATATGTCGATGTATATAAAAATTTAAATAAAGCCTAGATGTATGTGGGATTATTAAAATTCTTCTTCAATGGTATTATTTCATTATTCAAAGATTTTTGACAAACACTTAGACTAGGCGTTAAAATTATTACAGAGCACTGAAAACACGTTAGCGTCGTTACGTCGTTCGGCTTATGACTCTCGACTACAGACTAGTAACTACAAACTAAAACCATCCACACGTCACCTAATCCTTTCACTCTGTCATTCATACATCCTTCTCACTTGCTCTCCGCTGCGTTCAAACTTACAATCCCACATTTATATACCCTAAGGAAAGTATCGCTTTGTAATATAATTAATGATTAATCTTACAATTAATTTTGGGAATAGAGAAAATAAATTTAAATATTATATTTTAACTCATGAAGTTCTAAATTCACTTAAGATGCAAATGCATCTAGTCTTCCTAACCCACTATAATCTCGTGTTTCTTTCATCTATGCTCTTTATAATACAAAAAAATGTTTTCAACATTTATAAACGAAAAACACAACCTTATAAATATGTAATAATAAATAAATAATAAATATATGGGACACACACGGTCCTCCGTCCCCTAAGTAAGTAACTTAATACTTATGTTATGGACAGACAACTGGTGAATATATACTTATATATTTTTAAATACATACTTAAATACAAATATACACCCAGGCTCAAAGACCAACAAATTCATTTATAGAAAATGTTGGCCCTCAGCAGGATTCGAACCCGCGACCTGCGGAGCTGAAGGCAGGGTCACTACTCACTGCGCCAGCATGCCAGTCAGTACATAAAGTATGAATAGACAGTTACTGCTAAGAAACTGTTGAAGTTTTTAATGAAATCAGTTCGCTGAGGATCAATACAAAATTTAGAGTTGTAGAAGTTTCAGTAATAACAAACTTATGAGATAAAATGTTTTAGATAAACCGCCTAAATGAAACGATATCTAGACAATTAAGTTTAGTATATCACTTATACAAATACTCACGTATTAGCTCACAGGCCATTGCGAACAATATTCAAATGTAACGCGGAATCAAAATAATGTAAATGACACATTTAAGATAAATGGCCGTTCTCAAAATAATAAGGTCGATTAATACGTAATAGCGAATGACATTAACGAATTGCGTAACGTAAACAGCGAAACCCGTTTACGCATAATACATCGCGCATTTTGCATCGGAAAACTAGAATATGACTGAAATCTTGTAGACGAGGCGGCGATGTGAAACGGGCCCGTTAAGATCGCGTCCATTCTGACATTGGAACAAAAATAGTCCTTAGACAAAAAACATAAAAATAAAGTCTCAGATATATATGGGACACTACGTAAGTAAATATTAATAAAATGTAATACGTAATGTGTGTCGGCGTGTAAAATACGCTCTAGTGTAAAGGTGTGGAATGACCGATGTGCTAGGATTAATTCCGACTCGGTATAATGGGAATATTAACGATAGCAGACGGTTTCATTGCAGCGATTACGCACGCCAGCTAGTTTAGTTACACTGAGAGAGCAGGCTTTTAAAGCTGGGTTTAAAGTAATTATGAATTTATTTAATGTTTTCAGAAAATTTACTGTGCTGTAGTTGATCAAAATTTTATCTTAGGGCTATTTCGGAAGTGCTCTTCTAAAATAACACTTTACTACTATTCGCCTATGATATCTCTTTATCCCTCTCATAATGTTTTCACATTCTTATCTAAATATCTAAACGCGATGAATAGCGTAAAAAATTTTGATTGAATCAATATTGACGTTTTACCCTTTGTAAACCTAATTAAATAGAAGTATAATTTACTTATATTATTAGTTACTTGTATTATGTATTTAAGATGAACTTTAATTTAGTTTATACAGTTGTATTCTGTACGTGACCATATTGATAAATAACTTAAAGTCTTCTAATTGCATTTGGCCACGTCTGCGACCTCAATCCCTGGACTATGAAGTGATTTGGCCCAGACATACTTATTTGCTTGGAAAACCGACTAATCCCTAAAAGGGATCACTTCCAGTCAACCTTTGAGTAACAGAAGGAAAGGGCAAGTATTGAAGAAGAAAGAGAATATGGGTAATATAGATAAAAAGAAAAATTTTATACAAGTTCAACTATTTAATATAATAATAAATTTTGGTAAAATAAATAGACAAGATGCTACTAATATATAAGTAAGTCCCACGAACCAAATTATGGTGTTTGTAGACTTTGTAAATGAATTCACGGGTAGATTTCTATAAAGAGCTTTTATCTTGTCGATATTTGGTCTCTTCAAACATTTGTTCGTACACTTATTGTCTCTATACTGCGTCCATCATATTATCAGTCTTTTGACAGCTCACGCTCATTAAGTTTTGTATTGCTTACGTACAAATATCATACAAATAATATTTGTACTTTATGGATGGGTACCGCCCACTTAGTGATGTCACACATAATGGTTACTACGATTATGCCACAGATTAAAAATAATCGGTAGAAATCGATGTTACGAGTATTAAAAGACATTTAATAACATTATATAAAGTTTTACTTTCTTCTTAGTTAATACATGAATACAAATAAAACAATCAGGATATTTTAATTTATTTTATTAGCACGAGTCGTCGGAATGATAATCAACACTAGACTCCTCCGATGAGGAGTCTTCAGTAGCAGTTATTTAGCTCTTATGTAGATAATATATTATCAAACGCAATATCATGTTCCCAATCAGAGAATATTACTCTTTTAGTTCTTTCCACCACACTTGCCCAGTTCTCGGCCGTTACGTGGGTGCAAGCATTTTTTAGCAATTGCAACATTTTATTCGCTGTGAATGGGGGGCTTGTATTGCATCTCGCAGCATGCCCTTTTACTTGTGCCCATATAAGTTCTATTGCGTTGTACTGGCAGTGGTATGGAGGAATCCGAAGAACAGTATGGCCATATTCTGCTGCCATTTCATTGATTACATAGCGTTTTGCTCTCTTTTTGGTTTTTAATATTTTTATTAATTCAACTTTTAACATTGAGTCGTCCACATTTTCTCCATTGTCCCGAAGCCAATTAATTATTTCATGCTTTTTATTAGCCTGTGTTGGCATTTTGTCAATTTGACGGGAGTGGTAGGACGCATTATCAATAAAAATTATTGATGGTTCTTCCAATGAAATGAGCATTTTTTTGAACCACTCTTCATACACATTTGCATTCATCTCTTCGTGGTAGTCATTTGATTTCTTCGATTTAAATGCCAACAGTGCGTCTTGTACAAATCCTTTTGCTGTACCTGCATGGCAAATGATTAGGCGCTCACCTTTTCCCATTGGTACTGAGGAAGTGGAATCAGCAGTATCATCAGTCCAGAAACGAGATAGTGTGTGGTTAGCGTTGAGCCATGTTTCATCCGTGAAAACAATATTTGCCCAATCTTGTATTTTCTTTGCCTCTCTTAAAAAATCACAACGTGCTATAGCTATATCTGTGCGTTCCATTAATAATTTTCTTTTATTTAACTTTTTATATGAAAAGCCAATTGTGTTCAAAACTTTGACCAAAGAAGATTTTTCACCATGAAATAGACCACTTCTTTTCAAAGAAACAATAAGTTTTCTCAAAGTTGGAATTTCTTTTCTCAAGTAGTAATCATATACATGACGACGAATAGCGTCAGCGTCAAAGTCATCAACAGCTGTCACCTTATGAGCCCGGCGCTTTTTTTTTGGTGTAGATGGTTTGTTTTGCTCCAAGCCGCTCCTGCCGTAGGCATCAGTAGTGATTTTAGTCACAGTTGATAGACTGATCCCCAACGCGGCTGCAACACGGTTTCGGACTTGCGTGATAGGTATAAGAGGTCCGCCATTTTGATTTTCTTGCTCAAAATACTCATGAAGTTTTAACACTAACTGTCTCGATTGTGCTTTCAACACACGTCCTTTCGGCATTTTCACGATCAACTAATATAAGTTTCACAAAAGTTTTTCCGAGGAATAAAGCTACTTAACTCAAGGTGTAACAGATGCGAGAGAACACTCAGCGAACGTAAATGCGTGTGACTATCACGGGCGTTTCGTTGAGAGTGACAGATCACGTCAAAATGGCGGCCGAGCTGAAGGTCTGTTGATGTTGCCAGTTGATGTATAATATATTTTTTATGATTATAATAAATACACACGGATTAACATTTATTTTCAAAAAACTAAGGCAATATTAAATCAAAATGTTGATTTCTATATCTGTTATTAGTTTACGTAGGTTATCATTAATCGAATTACTTAGGTACGTAATTCGATTAATGATAGTAGGTACTATAATCGGAATGGTATCGCATACGAGAATCTTTAGGACATCACTAAATATGTAAATCGTCAATCTGTCAAAAGATGGTTAATATAATGGACAGTGTATAAGTCAAGAGATCTAGCGTCCGTCACGACAGCAAACATTATTTGTTACCAGAATAAATCACTAAATACGTTTGTGCGTGATTAATTAACGCAAGTCTGTTTACATTTAGAGAGTATTGCTTCTTATTCAGGCAAGTGGATTATCTGATAAGTTCAATCTATAATGAGTGTCCTCACCAAGTGCTTAGCGCGTGTGGATAAAGGCCGTATTAGTGGGAGCTAAGCACACAGTAATCAACAATTGTTTGTCTAAGTACTCGGGATTAACGCGTATATCCTTATATATCTTACGAAGACAAGGCGTTCGTTACGCGAGATATCTGCGTCAGATTTTTTGAGTAATTAAAGACCAAAGATATTTGCGTTTCCAGTTATGACTCAAAGTTCTGAGCGTTGATCGATGACTGTGGGTTCTACAGGAAAGTCTCTCAGCGGGCGATGCCGTGAACTATGATTATTGAGCCTATAGTCAGAAATAAGATGATCATGTTTAGGCTATTAATAGTCGAGTGATATCCGGCTGAGTAGAATAGCCTACCGTCGTTCCTTACCAAAGTTTCGTAATGGGCGACTAAGGTAAGTCAACCCGCCGTGTGGTATCGGCTGAGTAGAATAGACCAGCCAAATTTCAAAACCGAGGTGTCGTAAAATGCGACTGAGGTAAGTTAACCCACCGTGTGGTACCCGGTATAGTAGAATATACTACCCTCTTTCTTACTGAGGTTTCGTAAAATAGGACAAAGGTAAGTTGATGTCAGGCAGTGGCTGGTCGTAAAAACGCAGCCAACTCATGTGACAGCATTTTTATAAAATGTTGTGCCGACCCCACTTAGAGTGGGATAAGGGCAGGGATAAGGGGATACCACGCACTTCCATTATGTGAGTAAAAGACCCAAGAAAGAAAGAAAAAATCATAATTCCTCTGTATCCAAACCGCACAGGTAGTTTTGGCTTGGAAATTACATATTGACATAAGCTAAAATAGGTAAAATTCATTGGTATCTGCCCGGGTTCGAACCCGTAACCTCCTCGCACTGTGTCACCGCTGGGTTATGGCAGCTCATGGATAAATTGGAGGGGTATTATTAGCAATAATCATGGAACTTATTGTAGCACAATAATTGCTATCGCAAGATCCATATATATATATATCCTCCTGCCCTTATCCCACTCTAAGTGAGGTCGGCCCAACATGTTATAAACATGTTGTAACATGATTTGGCTGCGTTTTTACGACCGGCCGCCTGCCTGACGTCAATTTACCTTAGTCGTATTTTACGACACCTCGGTAAGAAGGAGGGTGGTCTATTCTACTAAACCGGATACCACACGGCGAGTCGACTTATCTTAGTCGGCTTTTATGACACCTCAGTAAAAAATGAGGGTGGACTATTCTACTCAGCCAGATACCACACGGTATCGGAAGATTTATGTATATACAAATAAATCTCTGCAAATCCGCAATTGTCCAGAGTTTAGCTAGCATTAAATAAAGTGAGATTAACTTGAGAAGCATAAGTAGGTGTATTTAAACTCTTTTACGCAGCTAATACAGTTCAATTTAAAAGTGTCACTATGTAGTTAAACGTGTTCCGGATAAAGGCATTCCAAACAAAAACAAGTTACCTTTAACAAAATATAAAGCATTGCTGTGGATGAAAATACATCACGCAAAAATTGGAGCTTTAAAAAATCAAAGCTCGTGAAATATTCTCCAACTTTAGTTCATAAATGGATTGCTGTGTTGGTCGGAGCAATTTTAAATGTCGAATGATTTTTTAAATTGCTACACAGAGTGAAACCTTAATGGATGTTTTATTTTCGTGCCATTCCATTTTAATATTGTGAATTATGAGATTCTGGAAATAAAACTGATAAAATTTGTACAAAAGTAATAATAAAATTATTTTGCTATAATCCGCGAAGAAGTAAAATAGAAAATATATATAATGCTAAATGTAAGTGGACAATCGGTGATCATACCTGATACATGCAGGATTCGTAACAACACATGCACATACCTCCACCACCGCCACCACAATACACAAGCACTATATACGTTCACTATCACAAACTCAACAATCGTTTCGCTCCGCAACCGAAGCATCGTCAGGAGATAGACTCCACGACCAAAATCGCAAAGCTTTGCGATTTGGTGGTGGAGGTATGTGCATGTGTTGTTAGGAATCCTGCATGTATCAAGTATGATCACCGATTGTCCACTTACATTTAGCATTATATATATTTTCTATTTTACTTCTTCGCGGATTATAGCAAAATAATTTTATTATTACTTTTGTATTATGGATCTCCGCAAAGTAACGCCTAATTCTATAAATTATCTGATAAAATTTGTATTTAACATTTAGCAATTTACCTAAATAATTATAGACATGTTTCTGCATGCGACTGTTTAACTTCAATTATCATTTTCCTGCGCTTATCACACTCTAAGTGGTGTTGGTACGACATGTTATAACATGTTGTGATATGATTTGGCTAGGTATTTTTACCCGCCGCCTGCCTGATGTCAACTTACCTTAGTAACTTTATACGACACCTCGTTAAGAAAAAAGGTGGTTTATTCTACTCAGCCGGATACCATACGGCAGGTCAACTTACCGTAGTTGTCTCTTACGTACACCTCGGTTAGAAACGAGGTTGGTCTATTCTACGCAATCGGATATCACACGGCAGGTTAACTTACCTTAGTCGCCTTCTACGACACCTAGGTAAGACCTGAGGGAGTTCTTTTTCCTGAGTCGGATACTAC
Source organism: Morpho achilles (assembly GCA_947086495.1). Classification (NCBI taxonomy): domain Eukaryota; kingdom Metazoa; phylum Arthropoda; class Insecta; order Lepidoptera; family Nymphalidae; genus Morpho; species Morpho achilles. The sequence continues at coordinate 6,828,196 of CAMTZB010000022.1, read as the reverse complement.
ACGGCGGATAAAAAAGTAAGTAAGTAGCGGCCTGTTACTCGCCCATTGCTGGGAATAAGCCTCTTGTCTCCGCTTTTGGTGAGAAGGGTTGGAGCTCAGACGTACCACGCTGCTCTAATGCGGATTGGTAGGTTACACATATCTCCAGAATTCTCTAGAGATATGCAGGTTTCCTTACGGTGTTATCCTTCACCGATACGCATTTTTGAATATTAATATTACATGGTACTAATTTGAAACTAAAAAAACTTTACGAGAAAGATAAATATATTAATTAACCTACCTCCACTAAAAATCTTCCTCAATTTCTTACATAAACATTCACTAAAGTGCCACTAAAGCTTTGAAACTATTTTGAAATTCATGAATAAATTAAGGCATCACTTAAGATAGCTTAGATACTAATCCAACTAAAGTGCACGTTAGCTCAGCGTTAATTTAAGGTTGGTTAAATTTTCATAGTAACATATATCAAGCAACAACGCACGGCTTACCATTTCATCTCATCAAAATAATTATCATTTATCCTACATTAGTACAAGTTTGAATAGGTATACTAGTGGTACCCGCGACTTCAATTCAAAACATTGGGATAGTTCTATCAACCAAGCTATTTTATCGAGCACTAGCGGCCTGCCCCTGCTTCGCACGGGTATAAAATATATATCCCTTGTCAGTCAGTGTAAAAAAAAATGATTAAAATCGATCCAGTAGTTTTGATTTATTCATTACTGCCCGTGGCCCGCAAGCGTTAAATTTGGAGACAAACAATTTCCTCTCCCTATACCAAGACGATTTCCTGATCTTTGGAATATCTGAACTCATATAGTACATTTTTACTTATTTACTTTTACATTTTACCTATGTATTTTATTTTTACAATTAATTACAGAATGTCTTTAAACAAACTCTTAAAATATTCGAAGTACTATAGGGTGAAGCGCGGCGTCCTCACGGCATTTTAAATCTGTAATATCTCCGAAAATGTTCACTTAAATTAAATGCTATAAACGGCCATATTGATCTATATTAAATCAACAATTTATTTAAGGTACTTAATTGGATAAGGATTAATGCTGTGTTGTATAAAAATTGCTTTGAATATAAGGCATTATTTTTCGTAAAAAGTAAATGACAAAAAATGCTATTGTGGGTTATCCATAAGAGATAGACATATACCATCGTGGACTTTTCTGTAGACCTTTTCAAGGTGTACAAATACTTAGTACATCATTTTGATAAATCTCGTAGGGTTTAGCCTGCGTTTGCAATGTAAGCGGAAAAAAATGTAATTATTTACAGAAACCTCAAAAATTACAGTATTTCTCTACTCCGTATTGAATGTTATTATACGTACAAACCTTCCTCTGGAATCACTCTATCTATTAAAAAAACCGCATCAAAATCTGTTACGTAGTTTTAAAGTTTTATGCGTACATAGGGATATATGGACAAAGAATGCGACTTAGTTTTATAATATGTAATGATTATTTAATAGGTCAATATTCTATTTTTTGTTAAGTTCAGAAAAAGCGTTCACGATAAAACTGTTTTTAGCATACTTTGTTGTATAAAACTATTGTCTAAGAGCTGCCACTTAGGTGGGGCGTTTAAATATTATTTTCAGAAGTAATTATGTATAAACGAATGGGGGCGTTTAAAGTTTTATACAAAAATGTATTTTTAAGATTTCTCAATTTTTAACGTTTCTATACACTAATGAGTCAATAAATAGAACCATAAATATTGTAATTATAATTATTTACATAGTAAATTTATAGAATAGAATAGACCACCCCCATTTCTTGCCGAGGTGTCGTAAAAGACGACTAGGGTAAGTTGACCCGCCGTGAGTTAACCGGATGAGTAGAATAGACCGCCTTATTTCTTAACGAGGTGTCGTAAAAGAAGACTGGTAAGTTGACGTCAGGAAGGCGGTAGGTAAAATTTCTAGCTAAATCATATGACAGCTTGTTTATAACATTTGAGTGGGATAGGGGCAGGATGAAAGATTTTTATAGAGATAAAGGTTAAAACTGCTTTTTTTATTTCGAAGTACAAAAACACATATAAAATGTGTAATGTTATAAAAAAATTCATAGTTGTTTATCATATATTGCAGGTCTCATGTTTATTCATATATTAGTTTATTCATAACGTAGTGCTTCATCACTACATATTATAAAACAAAGTCCATATTTCCGTATGTACGCATCAAACTTTAAAACTGCCCAACCGATTTTGATGCGGTTTTTTTTAATAGATAGAGTGATTCCAGAGGAAGGTTTGTACGTATAATAACATTCAATACAAAGTAGAGAAATACTGTAATTTTTGAGGTTTCTGTAAATAGTTACATTTTTTTCCGCTTACATTGCAAACGCAGGCTAAACCCTACGAGATTTATCAAAATGATGTACTAAGTATTTGTACACCTTAAAAAGGTCTACAGAAAAGTCCGCGATGGTATATATCTATCTCTTATGGATAACCCACAATAGCAGTTTTTTTCATTTACTTTTTACGAAAAATGATGCCTTATGTTCAAAGCAATTTTTATACAATACAGCATTAATCCTTATCCAATTGAGTACCTTAAATAAATTGTTGATTTAATATAGATCAATATGGCCGTTTACAGCATGCAATTTAAGTGAACATTTTCGGAGATATTACAGATTTAAAATGCCGTGAGGACGCCGCGCTTCACCCTATAGCACTTCGAATATTTTAGAGTTTGTTTAAAGACATTCTGTAATTAATTGTAAAAATAAAATACATAGGTAAAATGTAAAAGTAAATTAGTAAAAATGTACTATATGAGTTTAGATATTCCAAAGATAGCAGGAAATCGTCTTGGTATAGGGAGAGGAAATTGTTTTTCTCCAAATTTAACTCTTGCGGGCCACGGGCAGTAATGAATAAATCCAAACTACTGGATCGATTTTAATCATTTTTTTTACACTGACTGACATGGGATATATATTTTATATCCGTGCGAAGCAAGGGCAGGCCGCTAGTAAATTATATTGTGAGGAACCTGTAGACTTACATGCCGTCATGTTAAACATAAATATATTTTTGCGGACATAAGATTTTGATTTTTTATCTGTGAACTTAATGATATTAATGTCGCAACTGTCAAATTAATTTTAGAAAATGTGTCTTGTAAAACAGAGTATTTATACGACACTTTGATCTTTTGTTTTGGGGTACAAGTGGCTGGGTGCCATGACAGTTTAACGGAGTGTTAAAAAACTTTAAACGACCAGTAGTATAGGTTACTGGGTGCAGACTTGGAATAAGTTTATATCTTATATAATTCGTATAGCCGTGATGGTCTTCTTCAAAAGATTTGATTATATTATTTTTGTATAATCCTGTATAATTTGTGTACTGTCCGTGTTCATACGTTATGCACGCAGAATTACTAATAAATAAAAAAATACTAATTGTCTACGTAATTAATAAACACAATCGCAAAGCAATATCTTTGCGATTTTATTGTATAATATAAATACAATGTATTTTTAGCACATACATTTTATCTTATCGTGGATTATAGCCAAATAATAATATATATTTTTTTGTATTGTCATTGGACTGTACAATTGTCCCTATTTCAATAAATTAATTATGACACTTATTATCCTGACCATAGAATCGCAGTTTTAAATCGCAGAGCCACGTCTAGGAGTTTTCTATAGAACTTAATCGGCTTTATTTATATTTACGTACATATGTGTATAATATATACGTATACATGTGTACATGTGTGTATAATGTACTTAATATAATAATTATGTAAAGTGAAAATATCGTGAGTATTTATACCCCACAGATGTATATCCTATTCATCCAAATTGGAGCAACGTGATACACTAAGTTCTAATTATGCAATTTGCAGTATTGAGATAGTGACAGGCCTTTTCTACTTAGTGACCTGACTAAAGTCAATATTTTTTTGTTTAAAACTACTTGAAGGTACCTATCTATCTTTACTTATTATAAAACTAAGTTTTCAAAGCTGTCTGTCTGTATGTGAGCGATTTTTTCAATATCTATTAAATGGAACTTTAGTATAGTTTTTTAACTAAAAAGTGGTGCAAAACTCCCGGAAGGTTTATTTATTTATTTATTAGGTAATCCTACAGCGTTACAAAATTCTTACTTAATACATATTAATATTAATATCTTAAACTAAGGCCATATAAGGATTACACAATTATTACACAAGGTTAATAGTACATAACGTGTTATGTAAGTTGTGTAAAAGTGAAATGTATCAGAGAATTGTAGATCTACCAAAATACTACAAAAAAATGTGCGAGTGCATGTTTATCTCTATATGTATATGTGCTCTATCTTTTATGGTTAACTCACAATCACTTCTTTTATAATCATAGCCGTGCGGTATTCGTCTGAGTAGAATAGACCCCACTCATTTCATACCGAGGTGTCGTAAAAGCCGACTAAGGTAAGTCGACCTGCCGTATGGTATCCGGTTTAGTAAAATATACCACCCTCTTTCTTACCGAGGTGTCGTAAAATAGGACTAAGATAAGCTGACGCCAGGCAGGCGGCTGGTCGTAAAATGCAGCCAAATCATGTGACCGCATGTTTATAACATGTTGTCCCGATCCCACTAGGATAAGGACAGGAGAATGATGAACTTCTTTTATATTCATAATTTCAATTTGAGGAACAAAATTACAAATTTAAACACGAAAATTTATACACGAAGGCGAAGTTGCTGACATACTTACTTAATAAAACGTGTTCCAATAACCAGGTAATATTCAATAAACCCATAAATTACCAACACCGATCGCTCGTTACTCCCTCTGCAAGTGTAGCACGTGAATTCGAAGTTAACGAAGTTAAATTATCGTTAGCACCTTCCCTGCGTTGCTTTTGACACTGCGCTAATGAAAGTTCAGCAAACTTTTAATTAAACTACAACAAAATGAGGATGTTAATTTAAAAGTATAATAAATTGAACATGAACTTAACTCACGCTTTAAATATACTTTCGATGTTAAAATAAACAGACTACAAGTTTTCTTAGACGTACAAGTAACTTCCTAGAAAGTAAAGGCCAGATATAACTTGATCGCCTTTTTATGTCAGGAAAACCCATTATGGGTGTTAGCGCACACACTACACAATAACACGATATAATAGAATAACACTATTCCCGCTGCGAGATACACTTCTCTTGAATAACGAACAAAGACTGAATGTCACTGAAACGTTTTATCAATAGGAAGACTCCACCGGAAACAACAACGGCACAGTGTTTGCCACTATTTTAATCAAAAAGGGCGCGATAGTCTTGTTTCAGACTGTGTTGTTATAAAATATAAAGCGGAAATCATTGGTGATAACATAGGTCATCAACGCTCAACGGGGACGAGCGGCGGTTATGTTGGATTTGCTACTACTAAAAACCTGTCAGTCTCCACCAAGCTGCTGTTGGCGGGGACAGGGTACAGTTGTACACATTGCCCCCATCCCCGCCAGCAGCAACTCTGACCCCAGAGTGCGCCACCTCTGGATCGGGGCCTCTCCTAAAGTGGCCTCTAACTCCGCTAATCGATGCATCGGGAGCACCAGATACATCGACCGCCTCGGGGACCTTTTCTGATGGGTGCCCGATAACTTGCTCGCCTGCTAAAATATTCTTAATAATGACAGTATATATTTGAGTAATAAAGTTCTTATTAAAAAATTCCTGTAAGTACAAGTATATTTTGTCTCCTTTTATTAATATAAATAATTTTGTACCTAACTTCTCACGATAACGCTGTACTCACTATACATAAGCCAAGTCGAGATACTCAATCAAGAAAGCGACTAAGGTAAGTTGACCCGCCGTGTGGTCTCCGGCTGAATAGAAATAGACCACCCTCATTTCTTACTGAGGTGTTGTAATAGGCGACTAAAGTGGACGTCAGGCAGGCGACTGGTCGTAAAACACCTAGCCGAATCATGTGACATGTTTATAACATGTTGTGAGGACCCCATTTAGAGTGGGGGGCGAGAGTGGTAATATACATTAAAATTTTATAACTCCTACCCTTAGAGCATAATATTACAAGTGCCTTATTAAGCAAGCATTCTTTAAGTACTAGACTTTAATTGAAGCAATACAAAAAATCAAGTTTTTTAATGACTACCCTCAAAAATAATGACAGTTCGGATGAAATAAGACATGTTGAATGTATCTCATCAGAAATGTGATATGAATTAATTTCTCAAAAGTATGAACGAAGAAATACATTTTAATTAAGCAAGCCGCGGTGGTAAAACAGTGAGTGTGCCACCTGGCCTTAAAGGCCTGTTACTATCCCACTGCTGGGCATATGCCTTCTCTCTCCGTTTTTGGAGAGAAGGATTGGAGCTAACATCTGATACGCTGCTCCAATTCGGATTGGTAGGTTACAAATACCCCTAGAATTCTACAGATATGCAGGGTTCTTGACGACGTTTTATTTTACCGAAAAGTGTGTGATAAATTGCAATTATCAATCACAGCAATTTAAAAAGAAAAACTCATTGGGGTTTTGAACCCGTGGCCTCTCGAAACAGTCGCACGGTTTCACCGCTGGGCTATCGCAAGTTGTAAAATTTCAGTAAATATTTTTATTAAGTAAGTTTTAATTATATATTACATTGAATCGTTCTAATTTGCACATGCTCATTAAGAAATTTGGCAGAATTAAATAACTTAAATTATTTACACTACTTACTGGAGTAATATATTATATTTTAGGATAATAGAAGAGCAGGTTCTGACCGGAAATAGGTGGATGTATCAAAAAGCGGAAGACATAATCCCGACCTGCGCAGAATAGTCACGGCTTGCTTCTATTAATTGTAATATAAACATACGGTTCACATCACGTTAAAATCGAATCCACGTAGTATTGGATTGTGCGGTTCAAGTGAGGGTAGCTGAACAAAATAATGACTGAGTACTCGGGTCGAAAAGATCGTAGAGATTGTGGTAGTGAGTTTGTGTAGCATGGTGTTAGCGGCGTTTTGAAATACGTGTGGTGACTTGTCCTGCATGTATAAGATATGTGAATGTTGCCTGCTTCGTACACTAAGCATATATACATCTTATAAAGATTCTCTTAATAAACGCGGATTACAGCAAAATAATTCTATTGTAACTTCTGTAAAATACTATCATCTTCTTGCCCTTATCCCACTCTAAGTGGGGTCGGCACAGCATGTTATAAACAGGCTGTCACGTCAACTAACCTCTGTCGTATTTTACGAAACCTCGGTAAGAAAGAGGGTGGTCTATTCTACTAAACCGGATACCACACGGTGGGTCAACTTACCTTAGTCGCCTTTTACGACACCTCGGTAAGAAATGAGGGTGGTACTATTCTACTCAGCCGGATACCACTCGGCGGGTCGGCTTACCTTAGTCGCCTTTTACGACACCTCGGTAAGAAATGAGGGTGGTACTATTCTATTCAGCCGTATACCACAAGGCGTAACTTCTGTAAAATACCATCTGTTTAAATCGAAATAAATAAAGTAAAAAATGTCAGGAGACATAAGACGCCGAAGATAAAGGACACGTCGTAGAGTTTGAACGTTTTTTTGTTTATCAGTCACGTACCATACCCAGAGAGCTGTGATAGCCCAGCGGTAACACCGTGCGACTCTTTCGAGAAGGTCACGGGTTCGAACCCAGCAGACACCACTAAGTTTTTCTGTTAAAACTTATATGTCTAATTGATAATTGCAATTTATGACACGCTTTTCGGTGAAGGAAAACATCTTATGTGTCACCTACCAATCCGCATTGGAGCAGCGTTTTAGGTCTTAGTTCCAATCCTCTCCAAAAACGGAGAAAAGACACCTATTCCCAGCAGTGGGAGAGTATCAGGCCGCTACTTACTTTTTACCAGATCCAGAATCTACACATTTAATAGACAAGTGTATTATATAACGTATTCATAAACCGATTTCAATTTGATCGCCATCAAACGTTTCCAACTCAGCTTAATGTTTAGTCGGATTCGTTTTTATTTTCGTGTCTCTCAAAATACATCATGGACGCAGCAGACGGCCTGAGAGACGACCGTATGGACTTTAATTGCGTCGTTGAGAGTGAATTACGGCCCTAGGGCCGGTTTTGTCATACGTTAAAGTAACTAATAGTTTAATTAAATCAACGATATATCTTCACGTCTTCGCTTGTTCCGACCTGCAATTTTTACCTGTGGTTCAAAAGTTTTATGTTGTGAAAATTCGGTTGTGCACTTTTTGCGATGGTTAAAAAAAATTTAGTATCAGAGTATATAAAGGAGATGGGCAAATAGCTCATACAATTTTGGCCTGAGTGGACAGAAATAAATTAATATTTAATACAACAATTCACAGATAATTAATACAACGACAACCTTTTTGAGTACTGTTATGCGCAGAAATCGATTTTATTAATCGATCCGTAAATCGGTCATATGTATAAAAAAATAATGATTATTAAAAAGGCTTGTAACTATGCATAAATATAGTTATCTATTTTTTAATGGTAATAAAAAATAATTTATCAACAACAGTTACTATACTGAACTATACTATACTGAAATATAATGTATATTAGTAAGAATATTAAATTCTTAAATCGATATACCTAATATCTATATCGAGTTTCTTACTGATTCGAAAGAAATTGTGACTTGACATATTATAACTTAACTGGATCAAATAAATAACTTTTTTATTCAATACTTGTTTTCCCGAGTAGTACAGAGATAGTATTAATTTATGTTGGCTTTATTTTATATTTTATTATGTACTTCATTATTTAGTCCGAACAGGCCAGATTTTGCCCATCTCCTTTATTAAAAAAATAATTAAAATTACTATATTTTATTTAAAATTCATAAAAAAATCTTCAAAATGTTTACAGCAACCACATTAAATTTGAATTTAAATATTAGATTTAATATAGGAGCACAAAATATTTTCCATTGTTGATTGTTACTCCAGCGGTGTAAGCCCGAAATTCCTGAATACACCCCAGATAATATTAGAATATTCGGATCTATACCGCTTTGTTGAATTGAAGAAAAGCCTCTTATGGGCGAAATAAAACTTCAAAATTCATTCTGCACCATTATTACTGAATATTGCTGGCGAAATGGAGAAATGATTTCATATTTGTAAGAGTTATGAGTTTGTAAGTTTATTAAGTTATAAGTTGTTTTCAATTACGCAAGACATCTTATCTTTAATATTGAAATGCGTTAATCTTGTATAATTTCAGGAAAATCGGAAATATTCGTATTTTCCTGAAATTCAGCATAGGGATTTTTTCCGATTTTCCGAAAAAAATCGATCTAGATAAGTTTTATTTTTATAAAATGTCGTTTTACCTCTGTTTTTGGGCTCTAAATTTTATTTTTAAATTTACGTTGAATACAATCACAATTTTTCGCTGTCAAACGTAAAGTCATGCTAATTCATTTGGGGAACGGGCGGTCTAGAGAGGTGTAAATACCTAGGAGCGAGCCCCACCTACCCTATTATTTTTTCATTTTTCTTGTCAATTTCTGTTTTTTTTAATTGCTTTACATATTTACTCTCAACTATACTAATATATAAAGCTGAAGAGTTTTTTGTTTGTTTGAACGCTAATCTTAAGGAACTCATTAATCTCAGGAACTACTGGAGCGATTTCAAAAATTATTTAAGTGTAATATAGTCCATTTATTGGATAAGGCCTTAGACTAGATATAACATCACGCTAAGATGAATTTTATATGGAAAAACTTTTGCCGGTTCAGCTAGTAATTAAAATTTTTATCGAGAAAAGTTTGGGTCAAGAACGATATATGGAACAAATGTCAAGGAAAGTTAAAACGCAAGCTTACATTGTGCACTCATTGTCAGTTAGTAGACAGCGTGGCGTCCGTAGCTTTTAGGTCAATTTTTATTAACTTTGAAACTATTTTTTTTCCTGTTTACATCAGTTCACACAGTTACGCAGTTGAAGCTGTGGTAGCCCAGCGGTAATATCATGCGACTCTTTCGAGGAGGTCACGGGCTCAAACCCGCGCAGACACCAATGAGTTTTTCTGTTAAAACTTATGTGTCTAAATGATAATTGCAATTTATCGCACGCTTTTCGGTGAAGGAAAACCTCGTGAGGAAACCTGCATATCTCTAGAGAATTCTGGAATTCTGGGAATTCTGAAAAAAGAATTCTGAAAAAACTTAACTTCCTGTTCCTTCGACTGCCCCGCTAGACCGATGACAGTAACTCTGCTGGTAGCTCCGGGGTTTGCGGGTTCGATTACCGCCAAGGGCTAAAATTCTCTAAAACAAATTGTTGGTTCTTCAAGACCGGGCATGTTTAAGTATTTATTATTAATTATATAAGTATTATACGGCTGAGTAGAATATACCACCCTCATTTCTTACCAAGGTGTCGTAAAAGGCGAGTAAGGTAAGTCGACCCGCGGTGTGGTATCCGGCTGAGTAGAATAGACCACCCTCATTTCTTACCGAGGTGACGTAAAAGGCGACTAAGGTAAGTCGACCCGCTGTGTGGTATCCGGCTGAGTAGAATATACTACCTTCATTTCTTACCGAGGTGTCGTAAAAGGCGACTAAGGTAAGTCGACCCGCTGTGTGGTATCCGGCTGAGTAGAATAGACCACCCTCATTTCTTACCGGTGTCGTAAAAGGCGACTAAGGTAAATCGACCCGCCGTGTGGTATCCGGTTAAGTAGAATAGACCACCCTCTTTCTTACCGAGGTGTCGTAAATACGACTAAGGTAAATTGATGTCACGCAGGCGGCCGATCGTTAAATACGTAGCCAAGTCATGTGAGAACATGTTTATAACATGTTGTGCCATTAGAGTGGGATAAGTGTAAAGAGAGTGATGATTATAGCAAAATAATATTATTATTACATTAGTATTAGCCCCACAAAGTAACGCATAATTCTATAAATTGTCCCTTATACACTTATTTAATGTTAAAATTAAAATAGATTTTAAAAAAAAGTAAGTAGCGGCCTGTTACTATCCCACAGCTGGGCATAGGCCTCTTCTCTCCGTTTTTGGAGAGAAGGATTGGAGCTAAGACCTTACCACGCTGCTCCAATGCGGATTGGTAGGTTACACATATGTTTTCCTTCACCGAAAAGCGTGTGATAAATTGCAATTATCAATTAGACACATAAGTTTTACTAGAAAACTCATTGGTGCCTGACCGGGGTTTGAACCCTAGACCTTCTAGAAAGAGGCGCACGGTGACGGGCTACCACAGCTTAAATAGATTAATTTAATATAATTTGTTTGAGCTGAAGCTACGATATTATTTAAATGTCTTGCCCGGGCATTGCATGCGAGAGATTATACAACGTCGAATCAGATGTTGCGACCGCTTTACTCGGTCAAAATTTTAAATACCAACTTTGTTGGTGCAGACGAAATGCAAAATAAATTTATTTAGTACCTGTTTCACAATATTTAGTAGTAAAATACGGAGCCAAATCATGTGACAACATGTTGTGCTGACCCCACTTAGAGTGGGATAAGGGCAGGAAGATGATGACTTAAATACACACGGACTCGAAGAACAAACAACTTATTTTAGAAAATATTGGCCCGCGACGGTAATCGAACCCGCAAACCCCGGAGTTGACGACAGGGTCACCACCGCCGGCGCCAAAGTAAAACATTTTTTTTCGTTTGTTATACCGTTTTACACTGAAATATTGGTTTTATGGTTATAGAGATTTAATGAATTTTAAAACAAAATACCTAACTTAATAGTATAATTTTGTTGCCATATCAAAGTTTCTGTATGATTGTTGCGTAAAAATAAGTAAGGTGGCCTCGTTAAGTGGGTCGCTGGCAAAGGACAAGGAAACGTGGCTGCTAGCCAACCATGAATGTGTCGAATCTAGGATATAAAGTTGTGTGCATAACGCCTACGCTGTAAAGGTCTACATGAAAGCTCAGTAAAGCTGTGTACAAACAGTAAAATCTTTAGGTATATTTCTCCCATTTAGACTCATGTCATCATAAAACAATATTAAGTTTTATCACTAAATCTCCGCTCATATTAGGGACTAGCTGTCGCCAGCGGCTTCGCCCGCGTGAAAAGATTAAAAACCGTAATAAAGAATTTTGATAACCATAAAAGTGGTTTAATTGTGTTAACCATAAAAGCTAGACATATGCTGTTGCGCAATTTTATTTAGAACTTTTGGAGGCGGAGAACAATGATGATCAAATCAAATCAAATCAAAATAATCTTTCTTCAAATACCCTCTTTCAAGCGCTTCTAAATCGTCAAGGATCAGTACAATTATTGAAGCAACATCTGGTTCGGAATGTTGTTCTTACCGAGAAGAACCAGAAGGAAACTCGGCTGTCAATCTTTTACACATTTTTTTTTACGGAGGAATTTTTTATCATCTAAATAACCTTCAATTTTGTATTATGCTTTACGTATAAGCATATCTTTTATACTTAATTTAAATCTTTCTGTAAACCTTTCTGTATGATGACCTATTAGAAATATTTTTTGACTAGTCCACAATCAGTTCGAAAAAAATAAGAGAGTTCAGAAGTTACAATAAAAAATTTGCTGTAATCCACATTTGTTAAGAGAGTATATGTAATGCTAAGTGAAGGTAACAATTACATACCTTATACGTGCAGGACAAGTCACCACACGTATTGCAAGACGCCGCCAACACCAACACTCCATATACTCACTACCACAACCTCTATGATTGTTTCGCCCCGAAACTGAAGCATCAACAGGAGTAACGAGTCATCAAGGCACCACGAATCGTAATGCATTACGATTTTGTTTTATGGAAGGAAATTGTATTATAGTATTCCACAAAGTATTGTCTGCTTCTATAAATCAATAAGAGAGTTTTCAAGCCAAAACTAATATGCTATTCCTCCTAAATATCATATTCCCCATTCATCCGATTGTTGATGACATATCACAGGCCCCAGGCGCGACATTCATTCATCTACAAAACTGGCTCTGAATTCGCCCTTCACCTTAATTGGCTATTGAAATGCTTGAAGCCAGTAACTTCAAAACGGAAGTAGAACAATGAACTTCAAAGTTGAACAACACCAAAATAAATCCAGCTACACAACGAATGAAAACCATAAAAACTTTTAGCAGGGTTTTTGTTAGTGAATAACGTTTCAAACAAATTGTTTTACGTATCGTTTATTGGGTAATAGAAGTTATTTATCCTATATGTTAGCCCGGCATATAAGCTTAGAAGTAGCGGCCTATCACTCTCCAGCTGCTGAGAATACGCTCTTCTTTCAGTTTTTGGAGAGAAGGATTGGACGGATTGGTAGGTTACACATATCTCCAGAACGCTCTAGAGATATGCAGGTTTTCTCACGATGTTTTCCCTCACAGAAAAGCGTGTGATATTATAATTATAATTATCAATTACACACGTACGTTTTAACAGAAAACTCATTGGTGTCTGCCCGAGTTTGAACCCGTGACCTCCTCGAAAGAGTCGCACCGCTGGGCTATCACAGCTCAAAATATAAGCTTCAACCATATAAAATTTCATCTTTATTGCTTCGGCGGATTAGCCGTGAGAGCATAACTGTAAGACAACAAGACTTTCGCATTTTTAATAATAAATTATATTATTCATTATAATGGATTGATCTGTTTCTTCCGAGCTTTTAGCATTATCGTTCGTTGATTCAGTTAAACCTTTCCACGCTATACGATCTGCATCGATCCAACGACTCTATAGGACATTTAATTTCCATTAGCCACCTAATTTATTTCACTCACATTAGGTCTATTTAATATTTGGTAACTCTTAGTGCACTCTTACTGCAAAACTTGAAGTTGATATTTAACAAACTTCTTATTACTTGGAATTAATAAACCTATCTCTCCATATATTCATCATTAATAAACCAATCTCTATGTGCTCCGCCGTGTGGTATCCGGCTAAATAGAACAGTACCACCCTCATTTCTTACCGAGGTGTCGTAAAAGGCGACTAAGGTAACTCGACCCGCTGTGTGGTATCCGGCTGAGTAGAATAGACCAACCTCATTTCTTACCGAGGTGTCGTAAAAGACGACTGAGGCAAGTTGACGTCAGGCAGGCGTCCGGTCGTAAAAACGCAGCAAAATCGTGAGACAGCACGTTTATAACATGTTGTGCCGACCCCACTTAAAGTGTGATAAGGGCAGGAGGAAACCAATCTCTGTATCTCGTTAAATTAAATGGTCGGTTTTTAAACCTAATTTCACTTATGATTTAGAAAATAATTATTATAGTTTTGCTGCAGAATAGCAAGTCGCAACTGAATTGTAATTTTACATTACGTCAGAATGCCACGTTTCACAGAGGCAATGCGGTGACAGCTGTTTAACAGCGCAAATACTTAGAAGCCAGTATGACTGTGTATATTAGACGAATGCGCCGACAGAAAGTTTGTCTGTATTTTCAACAGTCGTTATTTTATTTATATATCACTCTGAAGTATGCCGTGTGGTATCCGGCTGAGTAGAATATACCACCCTCATTTCTTACCGAGGTGTCGTTTAAGGCAATTAAGGCAAGTTGACCCGCCGTGTTGTATCCGGCTGAGTAGAAAAGACCACCCTCATTTCTTACCAAGGTTTCGTTAAATGCGACTAAGCTAAGTTGACCCTCCATTTCATCGGACACCCATCTGAAAAGGTCCCCGAGGCGGTCGATGCATCTGGTGCCCCCGATGCATCGATTAGCGGAGGGAGGAGCCACTGTTTAGAGAGGCCCCGACCCAAAAGTGGCGCACTCTGGGGTCAGAGCTCCTGCTGGCGGGGATGGGGGGTAATGTGTCCAACGGTACCCTGTTCCCGCCACCAGTAGCGTGGTGGCGCACTATCATATAAAAAGTCGAAAGTTTTAGTAACAGTGGAAGCAATTTCAGACAACGTTAAATGCTAAAATAAAGAGGAGAAACCGCTTTGTCTTAAAGTCACTAGGTTTACTTTCATGCAACGTAAATATATTATTGCAGGGCTGTTCAGAATTTATCTTCAGTGAGCATCGTGTTTGCCGCATAGCAAACGACGCAGTTACCCGCTCCAAAGAGGGTTCTTTAAGGAACTTAAGTAATAGATAACGCCTCTGATAAAAACGATATTCCACAGAATTCAATACTTTAAAATAGTACTAGAATGCAACAGACTTATAATAACGAAATAATGTATTAGCCGCAACTTCTTTCGCGATAATTTTTCTTAAATTGAATTTTTAGGTCGGTTGTTGAATAACGTATTTAAAATTCTTATACATTCAAAAATTTTTATACTAAATTTCTAAAAGCAGCCGGACGTAGTCGGGAGCGTGGTACCGCCTGGTACCGCATAACGATAGCCTCTGTATACATGTACTAGAAAATCTACGAACCCTAACGTATTGTTTCAAGCTTCGGCTTGCATGAAGTTCTGAAGAAACTTTGTCGATTATCTCACTATATTGTAACTTATTACTTTAGAGACTATAATTATTAAGTTCTATCTATATATATAAAACTGTGATAGCGTAGCGTTGCCCATGCTCTCTACGGGTTCACGGGTTCAAACCCCACACCAATGAGTTTTTCTGTTAAGATTTATGTGCGTAATTGATATTGAAATCCTAGGTCCATGGAGTCAAAGTGCAAATTTTTTTTATCCGTTTTAAAAACTTGGTTAATTACCTCTTCAAGAGGGCTGGCTCCTTTTTCGCACAAAGAATCAGTTTAGCGATTCAGCGCGGAAACGCTGCCAGAATTCTTGGAACCATTCCACGTGGGCATAATTTGTATAGTCCTAGCGTGTAAGTAATTTAAGAGAGATATAACTTGTGCATTTTTGTTGTAACAAAAAAAAAATATATTTAAATTTATCACACGCTTTTCACTCAAGAAAGACATCGCGAGGAAACCTGCATATTTATGGAGAATTCCTGGGATTTGTGTAAGATAACTGCATTAAAGCAGCGTGATAGGTCTTAGCTGAAACCCTTCTCTCCAAAAATGAAAAGGAATGAGCAGTTCTATGCCCAGCAGTGGGATGGTTATAGATCGTTACTTTTTAAGACTCTGGTTGATTAGCCGTGAAAGCATAACAGACAGATGAACTAAATTCAATTCAATTGAATTAAAACAAAAATCTTTATTCAAATAAACTTGTAAACAAGTGCTTTTGAATCGACAACTCTACTGCTGGTTCGGAAAGCTGTTCCTACCGAGAAGAGCCAGCAAGAAACTCGGCGGTTGCTCTTTTAAAAATATAATTCTTATGAATAGTTACATTAAGTCGTTACTGTCTTGTACAGGTTCAAAGAGAGCTATATCCACACATTCTTATCTTCTAAATAATCTTCAAAAGTATAGTAGGCTTTCTGTATCAGCCTCTTTTTAACAGTGTTTTTAAACTGCTGTAATGGCAATGCTGAAATTGATTGTAGAATTTTATTATAGAATCTTATACCCAAACCCACAAACGAGTTACGCACTTTTGCAAGGCGCACAGCAGGAGCCGCAAGCTTATGTCGGTTCCTGCTTTGTCTATTGTATACATCACCTATCGTTTTATAATTCTTTATATTTTTATGTACATAAATTGAATTGCTTAGAATATACTGTGAAGCAAATGTAAGAATACCTGTTTCCTTACTCGCAAACTTCTCTCGCAGGGAATCACGCGGCCTTAAAACAAGGACGTGTGAATATTAATTTATAATATTAGTAGTAGTGTATGTTATAGCATAAATATGTTATATCTACAGTTTTTCTTTAATACTAGAAAGTGTTAATCTTGTATGTATATATATAAATATATTTTCTTAATCTCGGAAACGGCTCCAGCGATTTTCCTGAAATTCAGCATGGAGGGTTTTGGGGGAGAAAAATCGATCTAACTAGGTTTTATTTAATAAAAAGTCATGTTATCCTTGTTTTTGGGGAGTAAAAATGGTTAAATGTAGAACTGAAAGGATTTTTTAGTTGGCTAATATTGCGATAGCCCATAACGTAACGGGTGGACCGAAAATATCACATCTCGGGTTCGAATTCAACATATCACCGGCGTCTTCTTTTATTAATTTTATCTAGCTATTTTTATATTTTGTCTATATCTATTTATATTAATTTTTTAATTACCGAGAAAGGCTCGTTCATCTACTATTCTACTATTACTAATACTAATCTACTATTATTTAATTCGCGAATTCCGTTTTTAAATTTTTTTCATATCGATTTTGAACGATTTTCTAGTTTACCCAGGCGTGGAAGCCCGGCGACGCAGAACAGAGTGCTTATATCGTGCTGCACGTGCGGTCATTGATTTAGCGATTCTAGATGAGCTAAATGCCGTAATATGAGGCCGTATGGGTGATGCAAATACAATATTATGTTATTTCTGCTGCAGAATCTATATGTATTATAGCAAGCATTCATAGAATTAGGCGTTACTTTGCGGAGATCCATAATACAAAAGTAATAATAAAATTATATTGGTATAAATAAATGCAAGCTAATTCTTTATAAATTATTATTAGTCTTAATTTTGGGTTATCATGGCAAGCAAAAATGGCGCTTACGATATATTTATCAATAAAATAAAATAACATCCTTAGCAATATATATTTAGACAAGTTTCTAACAGAAAAATTCATTGGTGGTCGACCGGTGTCTGAACCCGTGACCTTTTTGAAACAATCACACGGTGTCATCGCTTGACTATCACCGTTCTATATTCTGTCCTGGTATAGTTGCAGCCTACTGCTGGGTATAGGCCTTTTCTCTCCGTTTTTGGAGAGAAAGGTTGGAGCTAAGCCCTACCACGCTGCTCCAATGCGGATTGGTAGGTTACAAATATCCCCTGAATTCTCTAGGGATACGGAGGTCTCCTCACGATGTTCTCTTTCACAGAAAAGTGTGTGATAAATTGCAATGATCAATTGCATTATCAGTCAACCAATCAGTTCCCACTGCGATAACGTCGTGTAAAGAGCTCATGAATAAGTGCCCTGGATGGGTTCGAAACTAGTCGGGCTAAGCCGATAGAATAAGACATGAGTATAGCCGGTTCTATACATTAACTATCAATTAGACACATAAGTTTTAACAGAAAAAATTAATGGTGTCTGCCCTATATGTCTGTCACAGGCATATAGGTTACAGGTTCGAACCTGTGACCTCCTCGAAAGAGTCGCACGGTGTTAACGCTGGGCTATTACAGCTGTTCCTGTCCTGGTATCGTTTATTAATTAATTTTTATTATAATTATTAAAGTTAGATAGATATAAAGATTTAAAGATTCAGAAAGTTTATAACATAATATCTATGTCAGGAAATTAGTAAGTAAATTGTATACCCTATACATGCGTCACTTCCAGTAAATCTATTTGTTTGTATTTAAAAATGCTTAGCTCGGTAGGTTAGGTATAACTTTGGTAATCCCACATCACATGAACTCGTATTTACGTGTCGGGAATACAAAGTTTGGATCGCTGGAAGTGTCTTTAGATATGCGTATTTCGACTAAGCGGTTTGAGATTAAATTTAAGGATTTAATTTCATTTTAAGTGGATTTTAGCTGAAGGTGCTATGCCATTTTCTCTTTCCGTTTTTGGAGAGAAGTTTTTGGAGCTGAGATCTACCATGCTACTCCAAGGCGGCAAGCGTACTTTAATTTAAAATTTTTACAGGGGAACAATTTTGTAATACATGATTTTGGAATAACTTCATTGAAATAATTTTTTTATCTTGCTATCTTACACTGAAATAAATTTTCAAATTGGTCAATATATGTATTAGAGCGTTCAAACAATCAAACAATCAACCAAACAAACTCTTCAGCTATATATATTAGTATAGATTAAAAATTTCCCTTTTATCCTTCAGCGAGATGAAAAAGTACGAAATTGAGGGTATGTTAAAG
The DNA here is from genome assembly GCA_947086495.1 of Morpho achilles. NCBI lineage: Eukaryota > Metazoa > Arthropoda > Insecta > Lepidoptera > Nymphalidae > Morpho > Morpho achilles. The sequence goes on along the minus strand of CAMTZB010000022.1, from coordinate 6,809,217 downwards.
TTTAAGTTGACATAAGCCGCAAGTATAACTAGCAGTACATAATTAAACGAATTGAACATTTCAATTCAGTGTAGTCAAATTTATAAATAAAAATAATACAAAGCAATGGGTTCAGTTAAGCGAAAATGCAAACTGAAACTTCGAATCTGGATTTAACAGTTATATTGACATTAAATTAGCTCAGTTAGGAGAGGAATTAGAGCCGTTAAGTTATGCTGGTTTAGCTACAGTTGAATTAGTGGTTAGTTATTATTGGTCCAATTATTGTTTAGGTAATGCGGTGTTACAAAATTTGATATAATATGAATGGGGATACGGAAAGTCTGAAATTTTCACCCATTATACTAATATATAAAGCTGAAGAGTTTATTTATTTGATTGTTTGAACGCGCTTATCTCAGGAACTACTGGACCGAGTTGAAAAATTATTTCAATGTAAGATAGTTCATTTATCGAAGAAGGCTAACGGCTATATAACACTATACTAATATGTATATAAATCTGAAGAGTTTGTTTGTTCGTTTGTTTGAACGCGCTAATCTCCGAAACTACTAGACCGGTATGAAAAATTCTTTTAGTGTAAGATAGTCTATTTATCGAGACAAGCTATAGGTTATATAATATCACGCTAAAATGAATAAAAAGGAGCAGAAATAAAAAATTACGAATACGTCAAAATTCAAAGCTTTTATTGCGTGCGCGAAGGAAACGGTGATAGTTATTCAGAAATCATATATCACAAAATTGATCCCCTCTAAAAGCTCGAAATAAAAATCCGCAAAAGCATATGTCTGGCTTTTAAGGTTTATCAACTTTAACCATTTTTATGGTTACCAAAAGTCTATACAGTTCAAATTTATCCACGTGGGGGGAGCCGCTGGCGATTGCTAGTATTTTATAAAAGAAAAATCAGTGCATTTTATAAAATAAAAATCATATAGAGAATTACGTACCACTAAGCCGAAGTTGCGATTTCTCGCATACAGAAAATCATATATCTTATTTCCTGAAGTGATTTCAAAGCTGCTTAGAAATTGTGTTACTATTTTCCTTCTGTATTTTTCTGTAATCCTGTCATAATAGTTCAGATCCATGCTTTTACTTACTGTATAAAATAAAATAAAAAACTAATTTTTTTTCTCTACTTACTGTATAAAGGAATAGTGAAAACGAAAATAGCTACCTAGATATAGAGAAAAATGGAATTCATTTTTAACTTTCTCTGAGTCATAAATTTGCCGGAGTACAAATTTGTTTTATTTTAATTTCAGACCTTCTTGTATACCTTCGTGTATATTTATCACACGCTTTTCGGTGAAGGAAAACATCGTGAGGAAACCTGCATATCACTAGAGAATTCTGGATATATGTGTAACCTACCAATCCACACTGGAGCAGCGTGGTAGGTCTTAGCTCCAACCCTTCTCTCCAAAAGCGGAGACAAGAGGCCTATTCTCAGCAGTGGGATAGTAACAGGCTGGTACTAAGTATGTTTAATAATCTGTAGGAAGTAAAATACACACTAATTTAACAGTTAACGTTAATAACCTGTAGTTCAAGTTCATACGAAACGTTAATTGAATACCTTGGCGGCACTCCCAGTGGGGCGCAAATTTGGAATATGCGGTTTAGTTCACTAACACCCTATGCTCTTGTAAGAGAATGATATCTTGATATTCAAAGTAAATTCTTGTTACATTTACTTTTACTTTAGTTGCTTTTACACATCCTGCCCTTATCCAACTCTAAGTGTGTAAGTTAGTTTGTAACACGTCACATAATTTGGCTATGTATTTTACTACCGTCTGACGTCAACTTACCTCAGTCGTATTTTACGACGACTTAGTAAGAAAGAGGGTGGTCTATTCTACTCAACCGGATACCACGCGGTGGGTCAACTTACCTTTTGCGACACCTCCGTAAGAATTAAGGGCAGTCTATTCTACTCAGCAGGATACCACACGTCGGGTCGACTTACCTTAGTCGCCTTTTACAACACCTCCGTAAGAAATGAGGGGGTTGACTATTCTACTTAACCGGATACCACACGGTGGGTCAACTTACCATAGTCGCCTTTACAACACCTCCGTTAGAATTAAGGGTGGCCTATTCTACTCAGCCGGATACCACACGGCATAATTCTTGTTATATTTACGACGGATGTAAAATACTCCAGTGTACGCCGTGTGGTATCCGGCTGAGTAGAATAGACCATCCTCATTCCTTACTGAGGTGTCGTAAAAGCTACACATCCTGCTCCGAAGAGTTAAAAGGCTTTTCCCCAGCACTGAAATGGTAAGTTGGCAAGCTTACCATTTGAATAATTTTTGCTTTGCCATTACAGCAGTTAAAGGTAGACTAATACAGAAAGCCAACTATACTATTGAGGATTATATAGATGATAAGAATGCGTGGATAAAGCTACTCCTCTTCCCTGTACAAGATAGTAATGTCTAAATGTAACTAGGTATAAGAATTTTATTTTGAAAAAAACAACTGCTGATATTCTTTCTGATTCTACCCCGTTCTTTTTCAGCTTTTACGAACTAGCTGTATAGTTGACGATTTATTTACTTAAATCTATACTAATATATAAAGCTTTGTTTGTTTGATTGTTTGATTGATCGATTGTTTGAACGCGCTAATCTCAGTAACTACTGGACCGATTTGAAAAATTCTTTGAGTGTAAGATAGTCCAGTTATCGAAGAAGGCTATAGACTATATAACATCAAACGACGCTAAAATGAATAGGAGAAGAGCAGCGATAAAAAATATTACGAAAACGGCAAAATTTAAAGCTTCCCTTGCCTGCGCTGTAAAGTAAAAAAAAAATAGTTAGTCAAAAATTATGTATTACAAAATTGTTACCCTCTAAAAGTTCTAAATAAAAGTCCGCAACAGTATATGTCTAGCTTTTAAGGTTGACCCTCTTTAGCCATTTTTATAGTTATCAAAAGACTATATTACATTTTTAATCTTTCCACGCGGGCGGAACCGCTGGCGATTGCTAGTAAATAATATTTTCAATTTGAATAACGTGGCTGACATATCTGCAATATATTAAGGTCTTACATTTCCCAAGATACGGCACATTCAATTAGACAGATATTTCTGAGCTAAGTGAAATTTAGAGTCCTCCAGGGACGAGTATAAGGGTACAGGCCACACTAAACGTGCCAGAGCTATCGAATATATTTAGAGACACCATAGTGACACCATTTTTGTAGTTTGATTAGGAAGTGTCCTAATCAAACTACAAAAATGGTAGTGTGGATATGAGTAACTAAGTGTAGTTACTCTTATCCACACTAAAATAATAATTAATAGCAATCATCATCGTCTCCGCCCGCGTGGAAAGATTAAAACCGTAATATAGTATTTTGATAACCATAAAAATGGTTAAAGTGGGTTAACCTTAAAAGCTAGACATATACAGTCGGGGTCTTTTATTTAGAACTTATAGAGGGGAACAATTTTGTGATACATGATTTTTTAATAGCTATCACCGTTTACTCAGCGCTCGCAAGGAAAGTTTTAAATTTGCCCCTTTTCCTAATCAATTTTTATTGCTGCTCCTCTCTTATTCATCTTAGCGTGATGTTATGTAGCCTAACCTTTCTCGATAAACGGGCTATCTTACACAGAAATAATTTTTTGAATAGGTCCAGTAGTTCCTTATTAGCGCGTTCAAACAATCAAACAAAAAAACTCTTAAGCTTTATATATTAGTATAGATATGTATTTTTCCTGGGAGGTCTTTTGGGACCGAAATTGATGAAATTTGATACAATATATAAAACAAAGTCACCAAAGGCTGTCTGTATTTGATTGATTTTCTCAATATCTAAACGGATTTTTGTAGTCACTAAATATAGTGCGATTCTTGTGGAAGGTTTAAGTTATAGGACGTTCTCAAAGACGGCTTAACCGATTTGGATGGGGATGTATCTGACTTAATCATGAGAATTCCTGGCATATTCTACCTAACCTCATTCATCACTACAGCATCAGCACAAGCCTTAGATCATCATCAACATATTCTTACCTGTATCCCACTTTGAGTGGGTTCGTCTTCGTCTTCGTTGGGGGTGTCTTTATCTTTCATTCTTCTCTATCATTCGTTAACTCTGGTGCTACTTCTTTTATATACAGTATCTGGGTGACTGAGCAAAGCTCGGTAATTTTTTAAAAGATAATAAGAAAAGAAAGAAGGCGCCGACATATGATATTCGAACCCGGATTTTGAACATTTTCGGTCCGCCCGCTACCCATCTTTTGCAACATTACGTTTACCAAATAGAAAAATCCCTTGCTTTCAACTCTACATTATACCATTATTTTAAAACCCAAAAAAGGTTTAAACCAGTTTTTTTATTTAAATAAAACATAGTTAGATCGATTTTTCTCCCCCAAAACCCCCTACGTGCTGAATTTTATGAAAATCGGCGGAGCCGTTTTCGAGATTCAGAAAATATATTTTTATATATACATTCAAGATTAACTTATTCAAATATTAAAGATACTCGAATCATGCTTCACACAATACATACTTTTTATATCAATTGCCCCTGTAAACTACAAGCCACAGTTTATTTCTATATTTTTTCTGCATTAAAAATTGTTGTAACACTATATTTAATTGTATTTTAGTGCAAAACTATTCCCAAGAAATATAAGAAATATATATCGCTATGAAATTTTCCACTATGAAACTTTGAAAAATTGAAAACAGTTTAAACGAACTTGATATTTTAATGAAAACTACTTCGTTTTACTGAAGCGTTAATGGGTAGAATAAAATCATTTTGCCGCTAGCGAGAAAAGGTGCTTGTAAACAATTTTCATTTTAATTGTATATTTGAGTAGTTAATTAAAAACATACTACTGTGAATTAATGAAACGTTTTCGATACAGTGAATAATAGAGTGGCGTGCGGTGATCATAAAATGAACAAACATTATATATTCCGTCATCAAAAAGGAAACGGACGAATTATTATGGCATAATTCGTATTTTTTAACAAAATCTATATAGTGTTAAGAGTATGAAGCACATTCCATTCTCAGCCATTATAATGTTATAAATAAGAAAGACTATCTGTCTGTTACGCTTTTGGGGATAATAGCTGGATCAATTATAATGAAATTCGTCACAATTGAGAATTAATATATGAGGCTAACGTAGGATACAAAAAAAAAACTGTTTTTAATATTTTATGGATGTAGTGCGTAAAATATGTTCCTATAAATACAGGCATAGTACACACACAAGCACTGAAAACATATACTAGGATTATAATTTGAGCAAACCGCAACCTTAGTACATAGGCTCCACAACCAAAACGATGCGTAACTCTACCAAGTAGTCTTTTCATCTAAGTGATTTTCTATCTACGAGTCAGTCTATCATTCCGCCGTGTGGTATTTGGTTGAATAGAATAGTACCACCCTCATTTCTTACCGAGGTAAGAAGTTCTGATTTGAAAAATTATTTCAGTATGAGATTGTCCACTTACTGAGGCTTATATATAATATCACGGCTTGGCTATATAATATCACGCTAAGATTAATAAAAGAGGAGCAGAAATAAAAAATAGTACGGAAACGGCAAAATTTAAAGCTTTCCTTTCGTGCGCTGAGTAAACGGTAATAGTTATTCGAAAATCATGCATTACAAAATTGTTCCCCTCAAAACGATCTAAATAAAAGTCCGCGACAGCATATATTTAGCTTTTAAGGTTAAACCACTTTAACCATTTATGGTTGGTTGGTTGGTTATGAAAAGACTATATTACGGTTTTAATCATTCCACGATTGCTATTATTAATATTTTCATTTATACGCATTTATGTATTCCTTTAAATGCAATGCTATTTACTTTATTTGATATTTCAATTCCGTTTTTACAACAGCGATGTCTAAGAATGCGTACCGACTCTTTTCTAGAGAGCACTGAAGTCATAAGTGTCGGTAAGGCTAAAGAAATCAAATGGAATCTAGAACATTCTACGACAAGAGCTCTATTTTTATCGAATGTAAAGCAACCTGTATTCGTGGACCTTATTTGATTCAACCATACATCGATTTGACAAACGTGCCTCGTACAAGTATATCGATCGTTGACCAACTAATCCCAAGTTATTACTAGTGCCTATAAAAAAATAATGACTTATGTATAAGTAACTGCCTGTTGCTATCCCACAGCTGGGCATAGGCCTCTTCTCTACGTTTTTGGAGGGATGGATTGGAGCTAAGACCTACCCACGCTGCTCCAATGCGGATTGGTAGGTTACACATATCCCCAGAATTCTCTACAGATATGCAGGTTTCTTCACGATGTTTTCCTTCACCGAAAAGCGTGTGATAAATTGCACTTATCAATTAGACACATAAGTTTTAATGGATGACTTATGTTTGTATGACGCATATTATATCGAGTGCTCTCTTTTTGTCTATATTATATTACATCCTTCCTACTAATATTATGAATACGAAAGATTACGCCGTGTGGTGTCCGGCTGAATAGAATAGTACCACCCTCATTTCTTAGCGAGGTGTCGTAAAAGGCGATTAAGGTATGTTGACCCGCCTTATGGTATCCGGTTCAGTGGAATAAACCACCCTATTTCTTACCCAGGTGTCGTAAAAACAAGCCCAAATCATGTGACAGCATGTTTATAACATGTTGTGCCGACCCCAGTTATAGTGGGATAAGGGCAGGAAGATGATGATGATAATTATGAATACGAAAGTTTGTGAGTATCGATGAAATTTCGCACAATTATTTCTTATACACCGGAGGAACATATTCGCTATAGAAATCCTGTTAATTTTACAGGAATAGGAAGACATTGAAAAGCGCCATCTATTATGCAAATTACACGCAAAAAAAGTTGCGGGTAAAAGCTAGTCATTTATATGTAGCTTTCTGTTTTTTCCTGTTTTTTTCATCATTCTTGCGCTTTTTTTGTCCTTCTGTACCATACCATTCTTTAAAAATCTTTACACTTAGATACAGGATAAAATGTAATCTTACTGTGTTAGAAGTACATTCTAAAGTGTACCCATAATTTTGGTAAATAAACTCGATAATCTACTTTAAAAACTGCAAATTATGGACATATTTAAACCGTTACAGCGTACTAACAGGGATCTGAAACTTTTAATCTTTAAAGTTCCACCAAAGTAAAAGTTTCCATCTAAAAGTTAAAACTAACCTTATTTACTGGTAGCCTGAGGCGGCTTCCTTTAAAGAGCATTCCGCTCGCTAAGCCAATAGTAAGACTTTGAGACTTCATCGCCACTGTAAAAATGTTATTACAACGCTTTCAAATCCAGTTAAATGTAATTTCAATTAATAAATACTTAAATAATTTATAGAACTAGGCGTTACTTTGCGGAAGTCCATAATACAAAACTAATGAGAATATTATTTTGCTATAATTCGCGATAAAAGTAAATATATGTAATGCTAAATGTAGAGTGTATTATTCGTTCTCATACCTGATGCATGCAGAATTTGTAAAAACTCGTGCACTACCCGACACCGATAAAACGACAATATACAAGCACTGCAACATTCACCACCACAATCACAACAATTGTTTCGCCTCGTAGCCGAAGCATCGTCAGAAGATAGACTCTAAAAATATTCAAAAGAAAAATGAAAAAATAATAGGGCAGGTGGGGCCCGATCTTAGGTATTTTCAAATCTTTACAAATCTCTAGACCTAGAAATTTAGAGCCCGAAAACAGGGATAAAACGACTTTTTTTTTAAATAAAAACTTATCTAGATCTATTTTTCTCCCCCAAAAACCCCTACATGATAAATTTTAGGGAAATCGTTGGAGCCGTTTCCGAGATTCTGAAATATATATATATATATATATATATATATATATATATATTATAGATTAAGTACATTAAGAACTTTTGCAATTATATTAAATTAAGTGGCGCAGCTTTTGTTCAGAAATTTAAAATACCAGAGACTAAGAAAATAAACGTAACCGTTAAAATATTCCTTCCAGACGCTCTGCGGTAGAAAACCGCAATCATCGTTTAGATAGAATAGCGGCTGATTGTGCGAATACAGAGCCACTCAATAATATTAGGAAGTAAGCGAGCAATTTGACTTAACAGCGAAAACGGTCACCTTTCTCATTCTAACTTGCACAAAGTTCAGAATCACCGTCTTGTTTTATCATTATGGTGTATATTTCGGAAACAGAACTAGTCAAATGACATTTTTGTATCTTTAATATTTAAATCAGTTCATCTTGTATGTATTTATCTTGTATATTTTCGGAATCTCGGAAACGGCTCCAACGATTTCCCTGAAATTCAGCATGGGGTTTTGGGGGAGGAAAATCGACCTCGCTAGGTTTTATGCAAAATAAAATCGCTTTATCCCTGTTTTTGGGCATTAAAAAATACTAAAATTTATATTGAATTGAATTTTTGCCTTAAACTGTCAAGTCAGGGTAAATATAAAGACTAGGATCGATCCCCAACCACATAATTATTGTTTTCTTTTTTTATCCTGTAAAAAATGATACCTGGTACATAATGTAATACTGGATGTTCGGTTCGCATCTGAGTATAGCGGATACGGGGTTCTTAAGTGATTAACAGTGAACGTGCTTTCACGTGAGTGTGGGTAGCCTTTAAGTAGCCGAACTGCCAGCTTTATTTTTAACGTTGACTTGTACGATAATAAGATACTCACGCGCTAGAGTATTTTATAGCTCGTTTAAAACAAATAAGGTCAATCTAATTGGTTCGTTACTAACCTAGCTATTTTTATCTAGTTAGTTACTGAGGTGCTTTAGTGTTTTTTCGGAAAATCTGCAGCTACCCAAACTAACTGTTCGCTGTAATAAGAATGTACACTCATATAATTACTATTCCTTATAAACAGGGATCCTCTCACTCACCCGAAAACGGGTGTTTTGCGGGCTTCGAGGCGTACCTCCTTACGCCTGGTTGTTTGTTTAGGCCTGTTGGCCTAGGCTCTGGCCTAATGGCTTAAGCCTGATGTGGATATGTCGTTGTTGTTTTCTTTGAACGAAGGAAGCGATGTGTTTTCTTCATGGGTGTCGTATTCGTGGGGTTTCTAATCCGGGGGTGTTATCAGTCCAGTGACTTTTAAGAGCAGCAACTGAGTTTCTTGCTAGTTTTTCCCATAGATAGCAACGTTCCAAACTGGTGTTAGAATAGATCTGGTATTATATAATTCCAAGTTATAATTAACTGAACCTTAGCAAACTTGGCTTGTTCAAAATAAATAAATATATGGAAATATCCTTTTCTCCTATGTTTTCTCTTTTATAATTCCCCTAAAAAAACATAGTAAGTGGTAGGAATATTCTACTAAAAACAAAAGTGACATAAAATTCAAAATCAAAATGGGCTGAGTGATTGTTATACTAATAATTAAAAAGTTTATTATCAATTTGTTTTCTAGGCCGATTATTGCTGATAAAACTGATTCCATAATGCCTATAACAAATAAAAAAAACTTTAAGCTTTAATGCCTAAAGCGTTTAAACTGATGAAAATTTATAGTATGAATAAAGGAGTTAATGGGTACAATCAGTAAATGATTTTGCTATAAAAGTATAACAAAAAGAATTACTTAGAATATTACCTATTCATACACAATAATAGAATAGATTATGGCAGTGTTATCGCAACATAATCTCTAAAAGATAACACAATTCAACACTACGTTAGCGTATTTGGCAGTGACCCTGAAATTAGCTCCGCGAATCTCGGGTTTGTTTCCCGCCGAGGAATCGCATCATCATTTTCATATCCTTACCTATGCCACTCTAAGTGGGGGCGGTTACATGTAACATTGTTACAACCATATTGTCACATGATTTGGTTACGTATTATACGAACGGCTGTCTTTTTTATGTCAGGAAAACTCATTATGGGTCGTCATTATGGACTAAAAACCTGACAGTGCTCCACCGCGCTGCTGGTAGCGGGGACAGGGTACCGTTGTACACATTGCCCCCATCCCCGCCAGCAGCGGCTCTGTTACCCAGAGTGCGCCACCTCCGGGTAGGGGCTTCTCTTAAAGTGGCCCCTCCCTTCACTAATCGATGCATCAGGAGCACCAGATGCATCGATTCGACCGCCTCGGGACCTAACTGCAGTGAGCGTCCCATTAAACCCGGTTCGGTTAGAGCGGCACGCGACGGACTTCGGCGAGTCACCTGCGCCCCTCTCGCCTGTGGCGGATCGATCTAAAGACTCGACTTCCCGGATCCGCTCCACCGCCTCCTTCCATGACAACGTCCTCACACGATTCCTCCCTGTCCACTATGGCACGAACCACGGTGGGCAGGGGAGCTCGTATGCCACAAGTTCCGCACGCTGAACCACCCAAGTTAGGCAGCCTGCGAGCGTGTACAGCGCCTCATCAAACTCTGCACCGCACTCGTGGCATTCACCGACGACCGGCTGTCTGCCTGCCCTCAACTTACCGTAGTCATATTTTACGACATCTCGGTAAGAAAGGGGGAGGTTATTCTACTTAGCCGGATACCACGCTTTTACGACATTTCGGTAAGAAACGAGGGTGTGGTCTGTTCTACTTGGCACTATTCATTTTTATACATACAGATATAAATTACATATCCAATTAAAAGATTATTCCGAGGAAATGACCAACTAAACGTTAAAAGGGCAAAAAATAAAGTAGTAACGTTGACAAACTACGTACTTAAATAAAATGTGTTCGCACTTATACTCGTAATGTAACACGGCTGCAGTTTCCTACGACTCGAGATTGTCTTTAGTGAAGCTGCACTTGGCCTTAAGTGGCTATAGAGGGGTTAGCCGGCCAAGTTCAACAAAGCTCCTCTTTTGCAATAAATAAGACGTTGTCTCCTTAAAATAGTGTAGGGCTCTTATCGACTGCGGCATTCACGATGTTGACTTTAGTTGAAGTTTTGTGAAATGCTATTCACAAAACAATTGCACAAAACAATACGTATTTGTAAATCACAGCGAGTGAATGAGCTATTTATATTTTATTTATTTCTTTCTTGAACAATTAAAGCAAGTAGATTTTACACCTATACTAGAGAAAAAAGCAGCAGACAAGAAAAAAAGATAAGACGTATAAACCTTTCTGTATACCCCAAAAAAATAAAAGAAACCCACCACCATGAATATAATTTTGTGTGTTTATATGGGTGTGTGTATGTGTGTGTGTTTGTGTTTATACATGATAGTTTTACAGTAAGGTTAGGTTGCAATATGTATTTTTAATATTTATGTTACCATTAAGAAGTTAACTGTGATAATTAATCGATAAGACGGGGATTTTACTTCAGAATCACGGCTACAAATACCGTTCACCAATTAGTTTTCTGTTAAAACTTATGTAATTGATTTTGCAATTTATTACACGGTTTGCGGTAAAGGAAAATATCGTGACGAAACCCGGATAACTCTAGAGTATTTTGGAGGTGTAACAACTCGCATTTCAGCAGCACGGTGGATCTTAGCTCCACTACAAAAACGGAGATGGAGGCTACGCCATGTAATGGTATAGTAAGATGCCTTTACTTAACTTTTTTCTTATTTAATAAATTAAATTACAAAGATATAACGTAATAACAAAATGGTACATACTACATGTAACATCGTTTGTGCGCGAGACACGATGTTCTGCGCGCCAACGCGACTCTAACTTCGCCCGCTAATGTAGCTCTAGGATTACAATATAATAAATTGTCCATCTCCAACATTAATCGACCATTAAGGCGAGTCGCATGCTCCAAGTAGCCAGGAAGTCAAACGGAAGTGACTATTAGATTTCCTAAGCCATTTTCCGTCTATAATAGCGACGACAAGCTCCTAATGACTACACGAAAATTAGTGCCTTGATTACATTGTTATTTTTTAAACCAGCTATTTCACTACTAGCGATGCAAATTTGTAATAATCTAATAAAATATTATTAATATTTTTAATAGAGAATGATGGTATTCGGTTGAGATGAATAAGACACCCTCATTTCTTACCGAGGTGTCGTGAAAGTTGAGTAAGGTAAGTCGAGCCGCCGTGTGGTATACGGCTGAGTAGAATAAAGCACCCTCATTTCTTAACGAGGTGTCGTAAAGTGCGATTAAGTTAAGTTAACCCGCCGCGTGATATCCGGCTGAGTAGAATGGACCGCCCTCATCTTTTACGAGGTGTCGCAAAGGGCGACTAAGTAAATTAACCCGCCGTGTGGTAACCGGTTGAATAGAAATTCATGTTATCAGGCCACAAAATTATCATCATAAAACTTTAATGATCATCATTCTCCTGCCCTTATCCCGCTCTATGTGGAGTCGACACAACATGTTATAAACATGTTGTCACATGATTTGGCTTTCACGAACGGCCGCTTACCTGACGTCAACCTACCTTATTCGTATTTTACGAAACATCGGTAATAAATAAAGGTGGTCTATTCTACTCGGCCGGATACCACACGGCTAGGTAAAATTATAATGGTATGTTATAAATTTAGACATTTTTACCGCAATATTACTAAGAGTTCCGACTTGATTTCTATTTACAAAAGTTATTATAATGTCATTGCTTTTTTATTAGGCAACTCTGAAAAGTAACGCCTATTACTATAAATTGTTTATATTTGGAAATGTTAACACAAAGAATTTATAAATGTATTTATAAATGAATTTACAAAACGGAGTTAAATTGTTATTTAACTTAAACCTTCGAAATTTAAATTCCAAATTTTCACATTAAAGCTTGAGTAGCAAATTTTAAAATTTAAACTTGGCATCTACCAATTGTATTTGAATATTTTTTCCATTCAACATTTACAATGGCGCTTTAGACAATGCGGCAAAGTTGGCAATTGAGAATTTCTATATCCCTTGTATTTTTTGTCTCTCTCGTGCACGTGTGGTGTCATATTTTTTATCCTCTTTAACTGTACTGTTGTGACGTCATAAAGAAAGGCTTACAAGTTAGATCATACTGGAGAATGGCGAATATTATTTTATGTTTAGTTTATGGTGATTAAATGATAGAAAATGAAAATGAATAATGAAAATATTATTTTGCAATAATACGTGATAAAAGTGTACCATCCGTTCTGATACCCGATATATGCAGAATTTCTTACCGAGATGTTATAAAAGGCGACTACCGTAAATTGGCCCGCCGTGTGATTTCCAGCTGAGTAGAATAGACCACGCTCATTTCTTACCATGGTGTCGTAAAAGGCGACTAAGGTAAGTTGACGTCAGCCAGACGGCCGGTCATAAAATAACTAGCCAAAACATGCAATAACGTCTAAAACATGATGGTCCGACCCCATTTAGAGTAGGATAAGGGCAGGAAAATAATGATGTATAAATGCAATATATGTCATGCAATACCAGCCACCAATAAGACGATGATACAAAACACTGCACACATTCACTATGACAAACAGTTCTTCGCCCCGTAATCGAAGCATCTTCAGAAGATAAACTCCACGACAAAATCCCAAAATCCTTAACGATTGTTGACTTTGTGATAGTGGAATAATTAGGAGAGAAGGTGTCTATGGGATAGCCTGTGAAATACGAACGAATTTATTTCAGCAATTATTTTCCCTCTAGCCTACTATAAATTTTCCATATAAGTATCATATAATAGTGCAGTTACGGCTGAATAAAATAGTACACTCTCCTTGGAAATATCTATTGACCGATGCGCCGAGAACGGCATCTGTGTATGGCTGTGTTCGTAAGACACGCGGTGACGGGGATATCTAAAATTGCTTTCTGGCGTCGCGGCGAGTTCGTTGTTTTTGTACTTTCAATACGCACAATCGCAGTCACCTCTTGTAATTACTATTTACACTAGATATACCTATACCTAAATACGCCGACGTCACATTCATCAAAGCTTATCGGGGAACTGCCGTTAAACCACTTGACTAATAGCGCAGACTGATTAATTACTGTTCACCAGATATGTAATTACCCTCATCCTCCTGCCCTTATTCCACTTTAAGTGGGGGCAACACGTTACAAACATGTTGTCACATGATTTGGCTACGTATTTTACGACCGGTCGCCTGCCTGACGTCAACTTACCTCTGTCGTATTCTACGACACCTCGGTAAAAAAGAGCGTGGTCTATTTTACTCAAACGGATACCACACGGCGGGTCGATTTACCTTAGTCGCCTTTTACAACACCTCGGTAAGGGTGGTCTATTCTACTCAGCCGGATATCACAGGGCGGTTCAAATTACCTCAGTCGCCTTTCACGACACCTCGGTAAGAAATGAGGGTGCTCTATTCTACTCAGCTGGATACCACACGGTGGGTCAACTTACCTTAGCCGCCTTTTACAACACTTCAATAAGAAATGTGGGTGGTCTATTTTACTCAGCCGGATGCCACGCGGCAGGTCCACTTATTTTAATCGCCTTTTACGACACCTCGGTAAAAAATGAGGGTGATCTATTCTACCCAGCCGGAAACCACATTGCGGGTCGACTTACCTTAGTCGTCTTCTATGACACTTCGATAAGAAATGAGGATGGCCTATTCTACTAAGCTGGATACCACACGGCGGATTTCTTAAAAAGTGACTCTTTATCGAGAATTTTAAAGGACTTATGATTGGGGTGGATACAGTCTATTTTGATTTTAACAAAGTAACACGTATTGAGCAAACATTATTTAATTTGTATTAGCTTGTATTAAATAGATACGCTATCGTCTTAATCTACCTAAGGTAAAGGCACTGGTAATTGATCATGTACTAGTAGTGGACAGTTTTATATGAAATTTGAAATAATAAGCATTTTGTTTGTTGTAGCTACAACAATAATAAAAAATATTAATTAATAATACTAAATTTTAAATATTCAACAATGGGCTAGGTCTGAGCTTTTGGGCATTTGTAATAGATGAAAACAGGTAATTACAAATTTATTTTTTATTAGCTACAACAAACAAAACGCTTATTATTTAAAATTTCATACAAAACGGTCCACTACTAGTATGGTCAATTACTATTGCTCTTACTATACTTTTAAATCTTCCTGAACAAGGCAACACATCAGTCATTCTCCGTGGAATTTATTTATCAAATTAATTTTAACTCGGCTACCCTGTCTCTCGATAATAAGATACAATATCAACAAATAATCTACATAATTTAGCTCGCTTAATTTATTATTCCCTCTGCTCATATTATTTCTTACATATATTAAATGTTAAATGTTGGCACAAACTAATTTTCATAGAAATGATGTTTTAACTACCTGTTATGTTTTTACCTGATTGAACGACCTTGCTCGGTGATTTTTTGCAAAATACAAAAAGAAAAAAAATTTAATAATAATTCCCCACCCGTTCTTCGAATAAGCTACCCTGACTTGACAGTTTTTGGCGAAAGTAGTTTTTTATATATTCAATGTACATTTTTGTATTTTTGTTAATGCCCAAAATCAGGCATAAAACGATTTTTTTTTCAAATAAAACCTAGCTACTCGATTTTTCTGCCCCAAAACTCCTGCATGCAGAATTTCAGGAAAATCCTGCCGCAAAATGTTGGCACAAACTAATTTTCGTACGAATGATGCTTTAAGACAAATATAACCGTTGCTCGTGCTTTATTTAACTGTATGCGAAGTACTATGAAAGAAGATACAGGTAAGTGGAATTTTAGTTCTGGATTTTGATTGTAGTTTTGGAAAAAAATAATAAAGTCTAAAAATTACATTTCAAAAAAACATTAAAAAAATAAAAAAAATAGTCCAAAGAATAAAAAAAAATGTAAGGGATCAACAACCCTATTCTCTTCTGGGAGTGAAAAACAGTTAGTAACCGATTCGAAGTATATGCATATAAAATTTCATAAAAATCGGTCAAGCAGTTTCGGAGGAGTTAGGAGGAAATGAGCTGGCTCCCTATTAACAAAAAAACTCAAAATTAATTAAGTTCCCTCTTAATTAAAAACATAGTAAAGTTTTATATAATAGACGTTCAACCTTGATTTCTTGGTGGAAGATGTTACAAAGTGTACTCACATTTACGCATTGCAGTACAATCTATTTTATGTAGTGATATTGTTTTTCCTTTTCTTACTTTGAACAGATACCACGTAATGTAGTTTGTGGAAATTGTGAATTTAATTTGGTTCTCTTAATGATACCATCGTAAGAGCTCTTGCCACCGTCGACATTCCTGCTCTTCTCGAGCCTTCGGAGACATGTCGGGATGATGGAAAGAGACCAGACGGCTTGACGCTGGTTCCTTGGGGAACCGGGACGGGCCCTAATGTGGGACGCAACATGCGTTGATACGTTGGTCTCGTCCCATATCAGGAAAATGGCGTCAAGACCTGGAGCTGCGGCGGAAATGGCCGAATCCGACAAACGGCAGAAGTATGCATATCGCATCGAGAGTTATATATTTGTGCCGTTTGCATTTGAGACCCTAGGGTCAAGGAGTCAAAGTGCAAAAATAAATTATACGTTAATTGCCTCTTCAGGTGACAAGAGGGCTGGCTACTTTTTCGCACAAAGAATCAGCTTAGCGATTCAGCACGAAAACGCTGCCAGCATTCTTGGTACCATTCCACGTGGGCATGATTTGTATAGTCCCAGCGTGAAAGTAATTTAAGAAAAATATAACTTGTACATTTTAGCTATGAATAAAAAAAAATTGAATTTAATATAAAAGTAGTTGACCTAACCATAATAATCCAAACGAAATACGGGACGATATTATTTTATATGCCAAAGCTAGTATAGCATGCTTAGTGTCAAAAGTGACCGAATTCAAAATTAGACTTAACCAACTTAGTTACACTGTAATCCTTATTACAATGCCATCTGGCTGCACGCTTCGAACTATCAAAAAAACTATTTTTTTCTTACTGTTCTAAGTCTCTTTAACACATGAGTTTTGTAGGCGCTACAATTCGCTTTATTGAAATGGCACAAAACAACTTTTAAATAAGGTCACTTTAACATTAAGGGCTCCCATATGTAAGAAAAAACGATGAAATAATTATAAATTTACACGAATTTAAAATGATAATTAAAAGTATATCTATACTATTATTATAAAGAGGAAAATTTGTATGTATGTTTGTATTTGTAGGAAATTTGTATTTGTAATTTGTAGGAAAATTTGTATATATATATGTTAATGTTTTCACACAAAAACTACTGGACCGATTTCAAAAATCCTTTTACCATTGGAGAGCTGCATCTTTACTGAGCAACATAGCTTATATAACATTTTAAACTGGAATGGAAATAAAACTTTTATGTTAACAAAAATAAATCTATAGTCCGACTTAGAAGACTTTCCACTGCCATGAGATTGGTATGTACGGTGGTAAACCGCGGGACAGTACTAGTATAGACTATTCAAGTGCCCAGGATATATAGTCTATGGGATAGTCCTCTCTGGAGGACATTTAATAATTTACAATTTAATAAATTATGTAAATTTCCATTTTAAATACTAACCTAGAATATAAGTAATCTTGTAACTAACACTATGGACACAATGTCTGAATTAAAAATAAATAATAATAAAAAATAATAGTCCAATCTAGCACTACATAGGAAAAATTAAATATTACCATTTGAAAAATATTTAGCTAACGCTTGTAGGTAGGAACAATTTACCGAATTAGTATTTGAGATCACGATTCAAAAGAACACGTAAAAGCCTTTACAAATAAGTGCTTTTATAATAAATTTCAAACGGAGTATTTTTACTCTAAAAATATAACATTTTGAAAGGGAATACTCAGCCTGTTTGCGAAACTAAAATCACGATAAGAGCTCCGTAAGGTAAATAATAGTGTAAATAATTTGACACAAAATTGTTTTATTAGATTTATATGTCATCTAATAATTTTAATATGTAAACACCAATCACTCAATCTTCCAAACTATAAAGCCTATAAATTTGGAATTTAGCACGTAGATTCCTCATTAGGCATGGGCACGTTTTGAGCAAGGATGTTGGAAATTTATTCCCTGAGGGAATAATAAAGGCAATCAAAGTCTGCGTAGAATATTAATTTTGTCATTAACAAACTGTATATTTTTGTTTGTATTAAGGAATATTGAGTTGTGATTAGTATTCGACGATGTGTTCATAGCAAGAGGTAAACACGACCCTAATCAAGTAACTGGATGAGCGACCTTTGTACATTTTTAGCGATTTAACTTTTGTCCCATATAACTCAGCCGCCGGTTTTTATGAATGTCATTAACACCTGATGGATTTGTCTCTAAGACCATTTGTTTCCATTTTACCTGTTTCTACGGAGTCACGGAGATCCGACAGCAATGTAGTAAAGCTGGATGCGAATTTATGAGCTGGAATAATAGCCAATTTTTTTTGTTGAAAAAACACGGTCGTCCTTCCCCAAAGTAAGTAACTTAGTACTTGTGTTATGCGTGAGACAAATGGAGAATATATACTTATATATATATATATTTAAATACAAATATACACCCAGGCTAAAAGACCAACAAATTCATTTATAGAAAATGTTGACCCTCGGCGAGAATTGAACTCGCGACCCGCCGAGCTGAATGCAGAGTCACTACCCACTGCGCCAACGGGCCAGTCTAGAAATTACAAAACAACTATGTAAATATAAAAACTTAATCCTAATCCGTATTTACTATACTTACTAATGTTATCAATGCGAAGGTCTGTTACGTTTTTATGGCGAATCTGCTGAACCAATATCGATGAAATTTGGTACAATTAATGCTTGTACCCCGGGATAAAATAAAGGCTACAGAAATCCTGTTAAATCAACAGGAATAGGATGACATTGGGAAACACCGTCTTTTATCACACTGTCATAAAAACGATGTATGGATGTCAAATATGTACTTTAAAGAATGATCTACATCTTATATAACTTACGTCGTAAGAGTTATTTAAATAATTTTTTTTATAAATTTTGTTGTCACTTTATTGGGTAGACTTAACTGAGCATTACAATGTTTAATTAATGTAAGTAATACGGGCTACTTACTAAAATAACTTCGCTAAACTTTAAAAAAATCATAAGAATTTTCTTCTCCCAATAATTAACAAACAAAAAAAAATTACATACAAAAAGCTGTCTGTCTGTATGTGATCGATTTTCGCTATATCTACTGAATGGATTTTTATACGGTTTTTACTAAAAGGTAGTTCAATTCTTACAGTTACTAAGTCACTAAGTTAATAGTACATTACGGTTTTAAGTCAAATATCTGGGTGACCGAGCTTTGCTCGGTAATTTTTTACAAAAAATAAAATTAAAAAAAAGAAAAAATCAACTATTTAGTTGGGATCGATCCTTGGTACTCACATTTCTCGAGGCTGCCCGCTAACCGAATAATAATTCTACGTCGACTTGACAGTTAATGGCGAAAATTCAATTCAATATAAATGTAAGTGTTTTTTAATGCCCAAAAATAGGGATAAAACAATATTTTTTTTACATAAAACCTAGCTAGATCAATTTTTCTCCCCCAAAACCTCCTACATGCTGAATTTCAGGAAAATCGTTGCAGCCGTTTCCGAGATTCGGAAAATATATATATATATACAAGATTAACTCATTTAAATATTAAGATTATGTCGAAGAGGTAACGCAGTTGTAACAAACTTGGCTGCTGGGAGCTTTAGTCATGTGCGCCTCATATAGGAACATAGACACAGTAAAGTAATGTACTTCTTCTTCCTCCTGCCCTTATCCTACCCTTAGTGGGGTCGGCACAACATGTTTTGGCTTCGTATTTTACGACCGGCCGCCTGCCTGACGTCAACTTACCTTAGTCGTATTTACGACACCTTGGTAAGAAGTATAGTTGTCTATTCTTCTTAACCGGATTCCACACGGTGGTCGACTTACCTTAGTCGTCTTTTACGACACCTCGGATAAAAACGAGGGTGGTCTATTCTACTCTGCCGGATACCACACGGCAAATTACAAATCAGATATGCTTTTGTTATTTATTTATTTTATTTTTTGGAAACAAACAATCTATCTATACATCAATAAAGTTTACACAAAAAAAAATTTACACAAATATCAGAAGAGCTTAACTGTTTAATGTTTTTATATAGTATTTTTCTTATTTTATTTTGAAAGAATATATACGTTGAATATATCAATGTCGTGAAATAAATCATTATACGCCTAGAACGATGTATTACATTATTTCCAGCATATTTAGTTTTAGAGAAAGGTACATGGAATAGTTTAGTCATTCGCGAGCTTGATCTAGGACATCGTAATAATATTATACTTAAAAGATATGAATAAAAACTATCCTTTGTCCGTCTCCTGGTTCTAAGCAACCTCTTTACCAATTTTCAGCCATATCGGTTCATCCGTTCTTGAGTTATAAATAGTGTAACTAACACCACTTTATTTAATATATATAGATTTAGAAAACCATACCATAGGAATATGCTACTTACATTATCTTAAAATTTACTTAAATTTAGCATAACCTACATTTAAAATAATAATATTTATGATCTTCCTTACCGAGTCTCCTTATTAGATTAGATATTTCCATCGTAATTTGAATCACTTACCTGAAAAAAAAAAAAAAATTAGTATAAGAAAAATAAAAATATATAATATGAAATAATAAAAATATAATACACAAAATAAAAATAATATAAATACAAATATCAGTGAGGATTATTTTAAATGAATTGAGCAAATAGCCGATAGGGCAATTTCGGATTTAAATACGGGCTAATTAAATAGGTCACTTTATATTCGGTTTTAAGCAAATAGTACGCACGAAGGAACGTTGGTATTATAAAAGTTCATATTTATTAAAATTTAAAAAGTTAAGGTTGAAATGTATGGATAACCAATATACACAAGTGGTAGCACTGAATTCGTTAGAGACGATGTTAATGTTAAAATATCCTCAATTTCAAACTTCTTATCCTTGTTAGCCCGGTATATAAACTTTAATTGTACCCACTTCCATCAATATTATTCAAGCGGATTCGCCGTAGAATTGTAACATTCTACAATAATATTATAAATGGGAAAGTTTGTGAGTATCGATGTATGTTTTTTATTCTTTCACAGCGAATCTGCTGAATAAATATCAAGAAATTTGGCACAATTATTCCTTATACACCAATAATAACATTTAGGCTATAGAAATCCTAAAAGGAATAACATATAGGCTATAGAAATCCTGTTAATTCTACAGGAATATGATGACATTGAACAGCGCAATCTAATATCAGCCTATCACGGTACAACAACGTAAACGAAGTTGCGGTTAAAGGCTAGTTTTATGTTAATACATTTGATTCGTCGATTAAAGGGTGGGAAATCAGTGAAAGCGCCTATATGACGCTTGTATCACCTATCAATATAAAACGTTCAAATAAACTTTTTACTACGTAATGTATCGAAGGTCTGTAAAAACAACGGTGAAACTTTGTCGACCATTATATTACGAGGTTTTTATTACACTTTATCTTCTTTTATCTACACTCCCAATCAATTCGCAAATGGAGAATAAAATATTATTCTCCATTTACGAATCGTATAAAAGACTAAACACTCGACGCTTTCTCTCATGGTGTACAGTAAATCAGCCGTAAATGAAATAAATAAAAATTTCGAATTTGAATTTTTAACGAAGTAAATTAATTGAGTAATGTTTCAGTACTAAATTTTCTGGAATCCGAAATTTTAATTTTGAATTATCGGAATCAGAGTCGGAACCGGTGTAGAAATATGGCGACTGTTAAGAGCTGGCCATTTAATTATAATTCTCTTTAGTCAGTCAAATTTAATCACTAAGTTTTCTAATTTAATAACAGAACTACCAGACGCCTTGAGTGGCTTCACCGCTACATCTATACTAATATATAAAGTTGTAGAGTTTGTTTGCTTGAACGCGCTAATTTCAGGAACTACTAGACCAATTTGAAAAATTCTTTCAGTGTAAAATAGTCCATTTATCGAGGAAGGCTATAGGCTATAACATCACGCTAAGATGAACAGGAGAGGCGCAGCAATAAAAATTGATTACGAAAACGGCCAACGTAATAGTTATTAAAAACTCATGTATTACAAAATTGTTCCCCTATAAATAAAAGTCCTCGACATCATATGTTTAGCTTTTAAGTTTGACCCACTTTAACCATTTTTATGGTTATCAAAAGACTATATTACGGTTTTAATCTTTCCACGCGGGTAGAGCTACTGGCGATTGCTAGTAATATGTATATATTCAAATGCTGCACAAAGATATTTGGGGCATGTTTACAATGCGACCGTATAAAGTACCACACTTTTTCTTTCCCTTGTTTATGTTTCCGGACTTTTATGACTAACAAAATTTAAGAAAACAAGTGTATAAGCACTATATCGATAAGCATTGTCCACCTTAGGCTGTATCGTTCGCTTTCCATCAGGCATAAGGATAGCCAGCCACTAGCTTTATCGTACTAATGAAATAAAATATGAATTGAATAATTATGATTATTCAATTGTTCTTGTTTTTTACACTTTATTGTATTTATTTAGATATTTATTTTTCTTCTGTTTGTTGTTCTGTTGTTCTGTCTGTTGTTTATGTTCATTGTCAGTTTATCTCAATATAGTTCTTGGTAGTTGTTGTCAATCTGCGAATGCTGTTGCCATCTATAATGAATATAGCACTTAATTTAATAATCCTTGTATATTGTGTTTTTGTAGTTATGTATGCTGTTTATACTGTTGACGGCATTTTTTAAATAAAAAAATAAATAAAATAAAATAAATAAATAAATGATTATTGAAATATAAATTTTGTGACTCTTAAACTGCTACTGGGCATGCAATGCATTAGCAATATAATTATGCGGTTAATTATGTTTGTTATATCGGGATCCGAAACCGAAATCGGATAGAGAAGTGAATTCTGTCGGATATTCCGACTTTACGGAAGTTAGACTTTCCATAGTTAAACATCATTAACATCTCTACTTTATTAAATTAGTAGTATTAAAATGTTTTGTTTATGAGACAATGGCTAATTCCGAAATAAATTGCCTATAAATTAACATCAGTTTAGAGTATGAAAAATTCTTGTATAAATCCGTCATAAAGAAGTATAAAACACACCCTAATCACAGACACACACACAATATTTAAATGTTTTGTTTATTTGAGATAATGAATATTTCCGAAATAAAAAGCCTATAAATTAACATCACTTTAGAGTATGGGAAAATCAGACATACACATATCATCATACACAGACACACAAATTAACACCTTTACAATATTATTAAGTTTAGACAATATAGAGGTCAGTGAAAAAAACCTTAATTGAGTTAATTTAATAATTTCATTAAGCTTCTACTTTTGACATTATGCAAAATGTTCACAATTAGATATTACAAAATAACAAACAAAAATATTTTATGTTACACTTTACTACAATACAGGGGCGCCTTCTTCTGAATTAACAGGGTCTGCTTTGTTTACGCCACTTCGATCCATCTTAAGCATCCTCTATGCCAAGTATACTATTATAAGAGTTCACGATGTCAAGAAGAAGCTTTTTCTAGTCGTTCGGTATAATGATTTGTATAAATATATTTGTATGTTAGTGATAATTGTAAATAATAAATAAATAAATATATGGAACACTTACACACACGGTCGTCCGTCCCCAATGTAACTTAATACTTGTGTTATGAGTGACAGATAACTGATACTTATATACTTATGTATATATAATAGGTTTAAATATATTTAAATATAAATACAAACCCATGTTGGGAAAAAACAACAATGTTGGAAAATATTGGCCCTCAGCTGTGAATTACTTGATGATGTTAAGCGGAAGGTTTTTCAATCGTTCGTATACAAAGATTTGTTAAAGTATATTTGAATGCTAGTAAAATAATTAGTTTTACGACGTCAGGTCAAAGCATTTTCATTTTTCGAAGATTTTAAAAGATTTTTTAGAAAGTTCTGTTACGTGGCTGATGTTAAATAAATAGCGACGTTTATTTTTAAGATTGCATTTTTATAGTTTATGTTAAAATTTACATTTACTAATAATTTTTTTACTTAGGTATTCCGGATTCGTAAAATTATAAAATGCATTTGAAACTTTAATTATTTAATTTATTTAAAGAAGAAGTGAGGACAACATCAGTCACAATATTATTTCTTAATTACTACGTAAAAACGGGATTTGACGCAAAAAATCCTAATAATATCCAAAATAGAAAACGAATTCTTATTGTAAATATTTAAAGCGTTTAAATAAGCTTTCAAAATGTTTTTGTTTGTTCCCGGCATCACTTCAATTCGATGGAATACAATGGCTTAGTTTAGCAAGTTCTGAAAAGTTTGTCGATATTACTACTGCATAATATTAGCGCCACCTAGCGAGAAGTAGTAAAAGCAAAGTAAATTCATGGTGTAGTTTAAATTCAAACCCGTTTTGCAGCCCTCTAGCGTGCAAAGGATTAAACTTAGTTACGATAAAAATTATACTAGATGGCAGTAGTAGATTCAGTTGAACGACGAACGAAATCATTTGTTAGATGGCGCTTCTGGTGTAAACGTTTTTCGTTAGGTGGCGCTGCAAAAGATTCTAAAATAATTTTCAATAAGTTTATGAAACATATGCGCTGTAGCCAATTCAGACCAGCTTGGTCAAGTCAAGACCAGTTTGACCAAGCTGAGAGGGTACGCCTCGAAGCCCGTACCACACCCGTCTTCGGGCGAGTGAGAGGACCCCCTACTACTGTATAAAGAATTTTACTTGTTAATTTTATTGTTTAATTTTACGTGTAACATTACAAAAGTAATAAAAAAATTATTTTGCCATAATCCGCGATAAAGTAGCATAAAAATATATATAGTGCTAATTGTAGAGTGGAAAATGCGTTTTCATACCTGATACATGCAGGATTCGTAAAAATACATGCACAAACCTCCACTACTGCTACCACAATAGACAAGCACTACACACGTTCACTATTACTACATTATGCTGTTTTCTTTACTATATTACTATTCTGTTTTATGGTTTGAATTTCTTGTGTTTAATACCCTAATCACAAGTTTGTGACGTTATTCATTGACTAGCCCAGCGAACGGGTATATCGGTCGAGAAATTAATGTATTAAAAAATTCAAAACAAAATTATGCACTGAACAAAAGTTATGACAATATTTATGACACATAAATACGATCGTGTCAATAGATGCTGTTGCAATCTCAGATGCAATGCATAGGTAGTGGAAATAATACTTTTATCAGTTAAGTGTTTGGAACATTAAGAAGTAATTAGGTATGTATATATACTTCACTTGATTTTGTCAAGGCTCTAGTGCTAAACTTTATTCAACCTGAGGTTATAACAAACACAAAAAAACTTTACTAGCACATAAGTAACTAATGAAGCAATTAGACTATCAACGAATATTATATCGAGTAAAGGTCACACGTATCCCAATCGGTTATAATAGCTTATTTTAACTTTAAAATCCTACATGGTGAATGAACAAAGGTTATATTTAAAAGTTCGGGAGTAATCACCATGCTTATTATTTCGGCATTAAAATCCGCGCAGACACAGTTGCGGGCAGAAGTTTATATTGTATCATAAAAATTTATGCACACATCGTAATTGGAGGGTTGCGGTACTCAGCAAGAATTCATTCAGGCATCGCAGTTTTACTGCGAATGGAAATTCGCTACATGAGAGGATGTTAACAATATGAAAATATATTTTGCATTTCATACGGGCATAATGGATGTATGAAACGCTACTTATACCAACGTATGGCTTTCTCAGTGAAATTTAACGGAATCTGACTTTCCTGAAGCTGAAGCTGAAGTGGCGGTGGGCGGGGCACATAGTGCGTAGAACCGATGGACGTAATGGTCTCAAGGTGTTGGGATGGCAACCCCGCACCGGAAAACGCAGTGTTGGTAGACCCTCTACGAAATGGACTGACGACCTCAAAAAGGTCGCGGGGAGCCGCTGGATCCAAGCTGCACAAGACTGTGTGGTATGGAGATACCATGAAGAGACCTATGTCCAGCAGTGAACGTCCATCGGTTGACAAAAAAGAAGAAGACTTTCGGATTGAAAAACAGATCGTGCACAGAGATACCAAGTTGCCGACTAGTGGAGGAGCTTGTTCGTCAACTTACGCGCTGACTGTTGGCGCGAACGGACAATATCGCGCACGTTCACCACCACGGCATCGCGATACTCCAAGCACGACTACCAGAGAGACGTTCCCAGCCTCGCGAGCTCCTGCAATCACCGTCACCGCAGCCCGACGCAGACGATAACGGCGACAAAGGACGACGCGACCTGCGAGAAGGCGAGACCACCGGACATGACACACCTACCCGATCAAGACACCACCGGACGAGACACTGTCCCCGAGGTCTGGGAGCTACCATTCCCAGACCCCCTCTACCGAACATGATATCCCCTAGGTCACCTAGGTGACCCGAACACCGACCAGGCCACAAAGCCTGCGAGGATCAGCCCGGGCAAAGAGATTCACCTCGAGGCCCGTACCGCACTTCAAGGGTATGCCAGAAGACCCCTGACGTAACAGATCGTATTGTAGGCTTGCCGAAACAGAATATTTATTCTCTCTAACTGTTTTCAATGTTGACTACTAGTCATAGATATTGGTCTTATAAAAACGATCTCGTGTTGATTCAATCAAACATTGCGCGGACTTTTACGTGGTCGTCTGACCATCTAATTAAAATAATATTGCGTCTTTAGGGGCTGGGCTGCAACTCTATCTCTGGGAACCCAAAAGTCAGTCTCTTTAAATAAATAAATAACTCTCCTCTTTAACTAATGTGCTCGTTTAAACATCATTACTTTTTATTTTATTTGCCAATATTTCTTTTTGTTTACATAAGAGGCAATCACACATGGCTCACTGATCTCATGAGATTCCCGACATTGTAAAGTCCCGCGAAGTAATTTCTTCAAGTAATATTGGCGATATTGACATATTTGTGAAGCAGAAATTCATTTCAGAAATAATAAAGGAATATCAGCGTTATTGCTTTATTATTTGTTTACCTTGAGTGACAAACTGTTAAAGTTTATTTGATCGATGATGGTATTTTTGTAGTTTTTTAATACTGGTAATGGGGTTTGCATTGGAATGAGATAAGTCGTAGCCTTAGGGCTAGAGTCTGTGGGATATGTCATGTCGGTTTCTTAACGAACTGTCGAACGAACGAGTGTTGTTTTCGTTGTGTCCCATTCGTCGCTCAGTTCTGCGTCCAACGTTGCGGGCGACCGCAGAAGCTCATGAGGTAAGGGTCGTCCCATAAGTGGACGGGAGCGGGGGTCCGCTCACGTGAACATTTGGCGCGCAAGCATACGGACGAATTATTCCATGGTCGGTGCCCTGATGTCCCAATGCAGAACGTCATTCCGCACATACCTCAAGCGTCTAGTATAAATCGTTGGCAACGATTCTGCTGGATCTGGAGTCTTCGCCTCTGATACGCTGAACACTGCGTAACAGGCCAGTGCCGCATACGTCAAGCACGAGCTAAAGTAGTCTACAGTCTTAGCTTGGTCTTCGTTGACAGGCGGGATGTGGACACGGTGTGAATCTTCGTACTGACAGCCGCGGCCTGGCCCACCACACGGTTAACCATGCTACATGCTAGACTATTCGCATACTGCGGTCGATGTCACACCCCAGGAACCGAACTGAGATGATCTCTCTACGCTCTGGCTTCGTCGACTAGTCAGCATGGGGGCCATTCTCCACATGGCCAGCCACTGTGGCAACAGTTTCAGCAGAAGCTGCATACGGCTGGTTGCGACGATTTGATGATTTGACGACGTGAAATACGCACTGTCGTCAGCATAGATGGACAGCAGTACGTCTTCCTCCCCTCACGCAAGTGAGTAAGTAGTACATCATGAAAAGTAGCAACTTCAAATTTTTTGAAACTGACAGTTAAAAATATTACTTTGAGTCCTGTCAATTTAAAAACTTTCCATCAACCAATAATGTATCGAATAGATCACAAAAAATATTTATAGAAGTAAGCGTCTCTGAGAAATTCTATAGTACAAAAAATAATTCTGTTACTTCTTTTGTTTTACTACAGATTTTACGCGTTAACATTTTTTCAACACCAAAAAAAGTACCGAGAGGATTTTGTTCACGTTTATATTCCTGCTTTTTCAAACAAAAAAATAGTGGAGGAGATTTATTCCGATTTCCATCCGTTTGCATTCGTGCTTTTAAAACAAAAAATTCCGGTGGAGATTATTCGGGAACGCAAATTTCGATTGACCGAGGCTCGCCAGATAAAAGGTTTTAGATCGATTGTCTAAAAAATGAAAAACGATCAAGGTACGAATTAGAGATTTTCTCTATTGATGGGATAAAAATCCGTGACAGCCGAGTGAAAAAGAAAAGATCAAAGTTATGTAATGTCATTTGGTTTCATCAAATCATATAAATAGTCTTAAACAGGCTTTAATAATATTGTAATTTTTTATGTCCCCATATTGTTAATTGTATAAGTTGTCAGTGACAATACGAACAATATGGTGGTTAACGAGTTCAAACAGCGAGAGGGTGAATTATTTTTACCTTTTGCATTTTTGTTTTACGTATATCGCTCGCTTAGTAATAAAGGGACCTAATCCCAAAAATTGTTTTGCGGCAAATTGCAATAAAGAGCGTAGCGCCTTCAAAGCCTTGCTTGTGTTTAAGAGAAATATTTAAAAAAAGAGAACTATATACTCTAGTGTTTGCTTGCTTTTCCAAGTTTAGGTCTATTTAACACTCCCGAGTTTTATAAGCGCTACTCTACGCTTTATTGCGATATGTCACAAAACAATTTTTTGGATTAAGTCCATTTAATTCTAAGTGTACGACATTTCTTTGGAAAAAGCTAATCCAGCACCTCATAAATTTATTTAGACATTCAATATATTTTTCCGTTACCGAAGTAGTCCCAAGGGATGGAATCCACGACCAAAATAGGAAAACAAATCAAGGACTAAATAAGCTGAATTCCCAATCCTTACTGAGGAGCTTAAATAAAAAGGAGCTTTTGTGCTTTTCTTACCTTAGTAGACATAATAGACCCAGTAACCAAATACTGTTATTTGGCTACTTCGTTAGAGCCGTTTCCGAGATTCCAAATATATATTATATTTTTTTTTATACATATAAGATTAACTCATTTCAATATTAAAGAAAAGAAAAGATACAAGACGTTTAACTAAACTATTATACGGTAATATTAGACGAGTAAAATTATAACTCATTTTACGTGGTTCGGTATTTTACAACGCCACAGAAGTTTGTTTCAACGTTGATTTTATGCTCTTCAGAATTTCAAAAGATCCGCAGCTTGTTTGGACGTCGACGTATATTGGAAACTTTACATGAAAGGCTGTATAGCGAAAAACACGGGTTGGCGGAGAAAGTTTTGGCAAGAGAGATTGGATATCTCATGATAAAACAGAAGCGAAAATTATAATAAAAATATGTTCAACATATATGAAAGAATTTGGGTTCATTAAAATTTTTGCCTTGTGAAAAAATGTTGATCTGTAATTTACTACAAAATTAAAAAAGAAACTTAAAAATAATAATGATAATAATAATAGGATAGGTCCTAAGTATTTTCATTGCTCGCGACCGCCCGTTCCCCGAATAAGCTACGCTGACTTGACATTTAACGACAAAAATAGTGTTTTATATGTTCAATGTAAATTTTAATACTTTTGCCTTGTAAAAAGGCTCACGTTTCGATGATGAGCTTTAAAATTGTAAATACCTGGTCGATCAAGCCTTGATCTGTAATTTCGAAAAAAAGCAACTTGAAAATAACAATAATAATAGGATAGGTCCTAGGTATTTTCATTTCTCGTGACCACCCGTTCCCCGAATAAGCTACGCTGATTTGACGGCATTAAACGGGTTTTTAAAAATAAAACCTAGATCTAAAGGCTTGATCGATTTTTCTCGCTCAAAACCTCCATGCAACATGCTGGATTTCAGGAAAAACGTTGGTTCCGTTTCCGAGATTTCAAATATATATAAGTTTCCGCCGTTTGGAGAGAGATGGCATGTGGCTTACGTTTGAGTACGTGGTTAAGAACCGGCCGAAAATTAGGTTACTCATTCTAGATCAAGATAACCTCATCATATTATTAATTTCGTATTAGCATTATAATTTTTTTTTCTCCAAAAAGGTCGTAACTTAAGTCAAAAAGGTGTCATTTAGGGGAAATTTTTTAATTTAAAAAAATCTGTCTGTTAGGAGTAAGAAAAAATTAAATACTATATACACTTTTTATGTATGTATTTCAAATTTGTTATGGCTACATTGAAATACATTTTTGTATTCGTTCCATAATTTTTTATACTATAAAACAATATAAAGGTTTGTTCTATTTCAATAACAACAAGTTACGACCAGAAACAAATCTTTATATCATCTATACATCATATTTACACCGGTCACGAGGAAAGTTAAACAACATATTAAGTAAAAAACCTTTGTATTAAAAAAAAGAGCCGTACGTGGCATATACAATTTAAGTCCGCGGGATTCCCTGCGAGAGAAGTTTAAGGAAATAGGTATTCTTACATTTGCCTCACAGTATATTTTAAGTTATTTAATTTTTGTATATAATAATATAAAGAATTATAAAACAATAGGCGATGTATATAATAGACAAAGTAGGAACCGACATAAGCTTGCGGCCCCTGCTTTGCGCCTTGAAAAAGTACGTAAGTCGTTTGTGGGTTTGGGTATAAGATTCTATAATAAAATTCCACAATCAATTTTAACTTTGCCATTACAGCAGTTTAAAAACACTATTAAGGAGAGGCTGATACAGAAAGCCTACTATACTGTTGAGGATTATTTAGACGATAAAAATGCGTGGATATAAATATTGTTTATTGTTTACATACATACTATACATTTATTGTTTGTATGTGCTGAGTCTTTGTTACTCGAATTAAATTGAATAAATAAAAAAAAAATAAAAAAATAAATATTGTTCGACTCTGTACAAGATAGAAACATTAAATGTAACTAGCATTAAGAATTGTATTTTTAAAAAGAGCAACCGCCGAGTTTCTTGCTGGCTCTTCTCGGTAGGAACAGCTTTCCGAACCAGCAGTAGAGTTGACGATTCAAAAGCACTTGTTTACAAGTTTATTTGAATAAAGAATATTTTGAATTTGAATTTGAAAAAAATGTATCATTCCAAAACAGTACGAATTATAATCATCCCTATTCTGACAGAAATCACGACTTATTCTTAATTATGATCACATAGTATCAATGGGTTTAGATTCAGCCAGACAAACTAAATTAACCAAAAAGTTCTTAGTCCATGTTCGGGCAATATTTTCCACCGAGGGTAATCGGGGCTTACTGCACCTGAGGTGTAGTAGGTGGCAAATTAATGTCACACAAAGAGAAGATCGGTCGGCCGCGCAACACGGTGCACGGGCCTTTCAGTGAATAACAATAAATATCGGTGTTCGGTGGATTAATATATACAAAATAAAAAGGATAATTTGGTGCTTGTGTGTGTAAACTGTATTACGGAACAATTTACTTGGTGATTCCACGAATATAGCTGGATTCAGTTTTTTGTGGTTATACTCCGGCTGGAGCGGCGTGGACGCCATACATTAAGAAGAACAGTACTCCTTGATTATTCGGAGTGGAGAAATTGCCGGTTGTCTGCCTATCCTACCTATGCTCACCAACTGCAGCTATCGAAGGCACGCAGTAAGCGCGAACAGTCCAATAAAGAATTCAGTACTTTCTTAGACAATCCGCTGCATGAGATATCTTTTAGCGAAAGCACGTTTTTTTATCTTCTTTCAAAGTCTGAATTAATATTCCACAGCACATTCAACGTGCATTCAGCACTCATTCAGAGAGCGCCATTTATCCATCTCCATAAAAGGTTTTTCCCATTAAATAGTGTACATTGTGCGTTGGCATGAACGAAACTGTGCACAAATGTATTTTCATTGCCAATTCTTGCTATATTCTTTTTGCATAAAACTTTGCTACGAAATGTAATAGAGGGCAATAAATTTGTAGAAATTAACAAATGATATTGGGGCATTTGGCATGGTGTTCAGTTGGTAGTTATGTTACGACAAATTGCTTCCTACATTTGTGTAGGAAAAACTGATAATTTGTAAGAAATATTTTCTTAATATGTTTTGTTTTAATTTTTACACATAAGCACCTAACATCATTCCATGGATTACGCCGCGTGGTATCCGGCTGAATAGAATAGTACCACCCTCATTTCTTACCGAGGTGTCGTAAAAGGCGACTAAGGTAAATCGACCCGCCGTGTGGTATCCGGCTGAGTAGAATAGACCAACCTCATTTCTTACCGAGGTGTCGTAAAAGGCGACTAAGGTAAGTTGACCCACCGTGTGGTATCCGGTTTAGTAGAATAGACCACCCTCGTTCTTACCGAGGTGTCGTAAAACACGACAGAGGTAAGTTGATGTTAGGCAGGCGGCCGGTCGTGAAAACGCAGCCAAATCCTGTGACAGCATGTTTATAACATGTTGTGCCGACCCCACTTAGAGTGGGATAAGGGCAGGAAGATGATGATCATTCCATGGATTCTGAGGAGTAGGGCAGAAAGAAATGGACAAATCAAAT
Source organism: Morpho achilles (assembly GCA_947086495.1). Taxonomy (NCBI): domain Eukaryota; kingdom Metazoa; phylum Arthropoda; class Insecta; order Lepidoptera; family Nymphalidae; genus Morpho; species Morpho achilles. Next base: position 6,776,460 of record CAMTZB010000022.1, on the reverse strand, counting down.
AACAGATAATATACAGAAAAATAATATACAGTTTAAAAATGTACACAGATAATAATACGACATTTGTGTGTTACGAAAACTGAGGCATTATAAGTTTATATGAGAAAACCAAGCATTAACAGTGCTTATTTTTTCTCAATTATTGGCTCCGAGGATAAGCGGAGACATTCGCATTATTTATTTGTATGAATTGTTCTAGCTATGAGATACTTTACTTATAATGTATAATACATAAATTGAGTAAACACAAAAGCGGTTCAAACAAATTAGCAAGCTTTCAGCTTCGGCGCACGGAGGTTGACCGCAACGGGAAAGTACATGTTTTTAGCAATTAACTAATTTACGATTTAAATCAATATTTAGTTACGTTAAAACTTTTAACTGAAACAAATGAGCCGAGCTAATGGGAATATTTACGACTGTGCTTTGGACGCATTATAGCGTAGTTTCAGGCGTTAATTAAAAGTTTTCTTATCTTTTTTTTTTTTAAAGTTTTCCACGAGATACTGGTGCTTTTGAATGCGTTGAATAAGTATTACACTGCTTTATTTATTTTTCAGTCACCGAGGGATCTTGAACTTGCGAACAGCTATGAGTTTTCTATAAAAACTGTAAATTACCACATCGATATTAACAATTTATCGCGCGCTAAATATGAAGAAAAATATAAAGAGAAAACTTATTTATGTTTTCATACAGGAATTATATTTACAATACACTTCTTGTCCTAGACCCCTAAAGTAGGAAAACCTCTGTATGTGTGTGTGTGTGTGGGTATGTGTGTATGTGTATATGTGTATTTGTGTGTGTGTGTGTGTGTGTGTGTGTGTGTGTTTGTGTGTTTGTGTGTGTTAGTGAGTGAGTATGCGTGTGATGATCCAATGACTGGAAAGTCCTTACGATATTAGCTTATTGTAAGACTTTTGAATTTAAGGTCCAATCCTCCTCACCAAAGGAGAAGGGAAATGAGTTATGTTATGAGATCCGATACAACTTATACCATATGAATAAATCAGAAAATTGAACTGACAAACATCTGTCACGTCATATGTGCACCGAAATCTAAGTGTTAATCTCTTATATATATTTATTTATTTATTTTATTTTATTTATTTATTTATATATACATATGCTACATTTGCAAGGATGGCATTGCGATAGTATAAAACTGTGTATATGTATATGTATATGTATTTCGTGCTCACCAGCCCAGCCCGTAAACTATGATAGCCCAGCGGTGTCACCGTGCGACTCATCCGAGAGGATCACGAGTTCAAACCCCGGCATCCGACCGACCGACCGACGACATCACTCTAGTATATCCCAAAAAAACCTACTTTCTATAATGCCGTGTATAAGGACTTGTTTCTCATTTATTCATAATAAATATTTGCCTTCACGCTTTGATATAACGAGGTACGGCGTTCCCACTCGATCAATCATAACGATATAAACACATCAACAAAGACTCTATTTAACAAGTAGTATGAAATTTATTCATTATTCACATTATAAACCTAGTTCATTACTGTATTATACTGTATTAGACGTCTGTATTATACGAACAAACGAATTTAATTCGATAAACTTGTTTTTCCTCCGTGAAAACTTCGAAGAGAAATTTAAAACGATGTTTAGTGAAATTCGGAGAACAACCGGCAACTCGTTAATTGAATACTACGGAGACACTGATTTTAAAGACCTTGAAATTGTAGTTCTTATAAGAAACACAAAGTAAAGATACCTTATTAAATTTTATCTTAGCAGTGACATTTCAAGGTATTTTCTTTGAGAACTGAAAATAACGTAGAAGATGCAACGTTTCACGTTCAACGATTAAAACTGAAGTTAAACAATTTCAAACGATCTTTTCTCAGACGAATATAATTATTTTACACTGAAAAAGATGCATAAAATTTTGGTATTTTATTTATATATATTACGTTCTTGGGCATTAAAGAATACAAAAATTTACATTGAATATATAAAACACTATTTAGCTTATTCGAGGAACGGGTGGTCTCTAGAAATGATAATAGGATTGAGCCCAACCAACTCAATTATTTTTTAGTTTTTTTTTAATTTGAAAAAAATTACTGAGCATGGCTCGATTAACCACAAATTAAGTTTTGAACATTAAAGTAGTTATTGTGAGTTAAACATAAGCGATAGAGACATGCCGTCGTAGATTTATTGTAGTGTTTTTGTAGATCTACAATTCCCTAGTACATTACTTTAGTGTATACTAATGTGTGACTAAAACTCCCAGCTGGCGAGTTTTTACATAAAATCGTAATGCACCATCAACTCAAACGTCCCTGAACTGAAAAAACTGTGATAGCCAAGCGTTAACAGCGTGCGACTCTTTCGATGAGGTCATGGGTTCAAACCCGGGCAGACAGCAATGAGTTTTTCTGTTTAAACTTATGTGTCTATTTGATAATTGCAATGTATCACATGCTTTTCGGTGAAGGAAATCACCGTGAGGAAACCTGCATATCTCTAAAGAATTCTGGAGATATATGTAACCTACCAATCTGCATTGGTCTTAGCTTCAATCCTTCCCTCCAAAAATAGAAAGATGAGGCCTATTCTCGGCAGTAGGATAGCAGCAGGCCGCTACTTACTTACTAAAAACCGTACAAAAATTGGTTCAGTAGACAGACAGCTTTTGAGTACTTTGTTCTATAATAAGTATTGAAAACTGTATTTGTGACTTGAAATATATTTTTTTTCTTTACCATTTTATTTCATCATAATATAGCTTATTTAAAAGTAAGCTTCGAATTTAACACCATTGCAAAGAACAGATGTAAAATTGAAGAAATATTCACTCTTCATATTTTCAGGATAAAATATTGAAATATTTTGTGTAAGGCATTTCGATATTTTTACCTTTAAAAGTTGATTTGTATTTTCTTCCGTAACATGCAGCAGAATACGTGGTTTCGCATCAAAATTCAAAGGATTTCAAAGTCTGAATATTTTTCGTATTCCAATTTTTATTTCCAAATCTGTCGTGAAGGGTATTTCACATTTTTATTCAAAAGTACAGTCACATTGTCAAGTATTAAACTAAATTTTGTAAAGAGTATTGAGTTAAATAAATATATGGGACACTTACACACTTGGTCGTTTGTCCCCAAAGTAACTTAATACTTGTGTTATGGTAGACAGACAACTGGTGAATATTTACTTTTATATTTTTTAAATACTATTTAAATACAAATATACACTCAAGCTTGAAGACCAACAAATTCATTTATAGAAAATGTTGGCCCTCGGCGGCAATCGAACCCGCGACCCACAGAGCTGAAGGCGGGGTCAATACCCACTGCGCCAACGGGCCAGTATAATTAAAGTCGCAAGCTTGCTAGAAGCTTTATGAGGTCAGTACAGATATATTAAATAAACCATGACATGTGTCTTGTCGTTTTCGCCGCCGTGTGCTATTCCGCTGAATAGAAATATTTCTTACCGAGGTGTCGTAAAAGGCGACTAAGGTTAGTCAACCCGCCTTATGCGGCTGAGTAGAATAGACCACCCTCATTTCTTATCGAGATATCGTAAAAGGCGACTAAGTTAAGTTGACCCGCGGTCATTGAGTTCTCTTATCTTATCGGTTGAGTGGAATAGAACACCCTCTTTCTTACAGAGGTGTCGTAAAAGGCGACTAAGTTAAGTTGACGTTATGCAGGCGGCCGAAAATACCTAGCCAAATCATGTTACAGCATGTTTATATTATACCGACTCTACTTAGAGTGGAATAAGGGGAAGAGGACGATGTTGTCTTGTCGTTTTCCATTGTGGTAAATATTTATTTATAGGATGATAACTCTCTGCAATTCTCGTCTATATGAAATGACTTAAAGCTTTACGTATAATAAGAGCTAAGCCAGGGCTTTTAAAATTCCTGCGTATAATAAAAGGTTACCATTTTTTTTTCTCCGTGGAAGATTTTTTGAATTTAATTAATAAAGAAGAATTTAATAATAATAATCTTTAATATTTATATGACTTAATCTTGTTTCGGCATCTCGGAAACGGCTTTAACGATTTTCCTGAAATTCAGCATATAGGGGGTTTTGAGGGAGAAAAATCGATGTACCTAGGTTTTATGTAAAAAAAATCGGTTTATCCCCATTTTTGCGTATTAAAAAATATCAAAACTTATATTGAATTGAATTTTTGCAATTAACTGTAAAGTCAGCGTAGCTTATTCGGGGAGCCGGCAGTCTCGAGAAATGTAAATACCTCGGATCGATCCCAACTAAATTATTATTTTTTTAGTTTCGTTTAATTGTTTTTTTTGTAAAAAAATTACCGAACAAGGCTCGGTCGTCCAGATATTAATATATTATACATAAAGAAAAATAAAATATAATATATAAAGAAAATTTAATAATAATACAATTTAAATTATATATTAAAATCCTTATGACATAAAATAATTTATAATTTGTAAATCATCTTCATCTTCCTGCATGTTACATGTAGCAATATGTTATAAACATGTTTTCACATGATTTGGCTACGTATTTTGCGACCGGCCTGCCTGACGTCAACTTATCTTAGTTGTATTTTACGACATCTCGATAAGAAAGACGGTGGTCTATTCTACTTAACCGGATACCAGATGGTGAGTCAGCTTACCGTAGTCGCCTTTTACGACAATTCGGTAAGAAATGAGGGTGGTCTATTCTACTCAGCCCGATACCACACGGCGGGTCGACTTACCTTAGTCGTCTTTTACGACACCTCGGTAAGAAAAGAGGGTGGTACTATTCTATCCAGCCAGATACCACACGGCGTAATTTATAATTTTTAAATGTATAATAATATTTGCATGTCACCTAAATGACTAAACGTGTTGTTAATATTACTATATTATTACACTTTGTTACCATGTTTTTTGCAAATGAATGAATTTGAATTAAAACTCACCCTCCGGCAGCTAGTATCATCTGCATTTTGCTTCGGTTTTCTTCGGCGATTTGGTTTTATTACAAACCGCTCAAGTTATACACTGTCACTTTGCCCGTCTATACAACACCATTGTTAATTTCACTTCACATATTCCATAAATTTATTTATACTTATCGTTGTTTATTGGTGAAAAAATACACTTTTTAACATTCACTTTCATTGTTTTAAATCACTATATTAAACATTAAATGCGTGCGTGTGTTTTTTGTTATATGTCTTTTACATTATGTAAATTTATATTTAACTTGTAATATCTCGAGGTTTCTCCCGCGTACATACCGATCTCATGGCAGTGGAAAGTGGAATATCCAATAAGTCGGACCATAGATTTATTTCTGTTAAATATATCATCAATAGTTTCCGCAGCGCATGCGATGACAGACTTTTATGACTAATTTTTGAAACCTTTTTACATTTTTATAACCCTATTTTTTTAAATATAATATAGCGTATGTTGCTCGATAAAGACGCAGCTTTTCAATGGTGAAAGAATTTTTGAAATAGGTCTAGTAGTTTTTGTGTGAAAACATTACAAACATACATACAAATTTTTCCTCTTTATGATATTAGCATAGATTAATTATATGTTGATAAAATGTTAACAGAGTGTTCAAAATAGATGTTTAATTTCTTTCATAACTTGAAATTTTTGCAAACTATTTATTAATTTCCTTTTATATTTATATCGTAATTGGAAATAATCAAATGCCATTGTTATCAATTTTGATAAACGCATGTGGGGTTCTCAAGCGAGTAAGATATTTACCTATAAAAAGCAGAGGCTACTATATTCAAGGGAGTCTCTTTTGAACGCAGACTCATATATCGCTTAGGGATGTCCTAAAATTGTCTAAAAAAAAAATAACATCGTCGTTAGTGTTGAAAGCCGAAACTAGGTCACAGACTAACCTTATAAAGGGTCTTCGCATCTCTTAGAAGGCAATCAGTAACGAAGAGATATGTGAGAGACACAAACAGAGCTCGTTATACGCCGCGTGGTATTCGGCTGAATAGAATAGTACCACCTTCATTTCTCACCGAGGTGTCGTTCAAGGCGACTAAGGTAAGTTGACCCGCCGTGTGATATCCGGCTAAGTAGAATAGACCATCCTTATTTCCTACCGAAGTGTCGTAAAAGGCGACTAAGGTGTGTCGACCCGCCGTGTGGTATCCAGCTATGTAGAATAGACCACCCTCATTTCTTACTGAGGTGTCGCATAAGATGACTAAGGTAAGTTGACCCACCGTGTGTTATCCGTTTGAGTAAAATAGACCACTCTCTTTCTTACCGAGGTGTAACATACGACTAAGGTAAGTTGATGTCAGGTAGACAGTCGGTGGTAAAAGACGTAGTCAAATCATGTGATAATGTTTATAACATGTTCTGCCAACCCTACTTAGAGTGGGATAACCGCCACCACGATACACAAGCACTATATACGTTCACAATCACAAACTCAACAATCGTTTCGCCCCGCAACCGAAGTATCATCAGGAGATAGACTCCACGACCAAAATCGCAAAGCTTTGCGATGGTGGAGGTTTGTGCATGTGTTTTTTACGTCTCCTGCATGTATCAGGTATGATAACCGGTTGTCCACTCTACATTTAGCATTATAAACATTTTCTATTTTACTTCATCGCGGTTTATAGCAAAATAATTTTATTATTACTTTTGTTTAATAAACATTGAATTTGGAAAAGCGAATTTAAAATAGCAGATCATGACTTCGTATTTACCTACTCGTTAACTGCGATATGCAAATAGGATCATGTACATTCATTTTGAAATACAAAATTGTTTAAAATTGCAGATTCGCTATAATGCGATAAGCACACTGATTAAGTGATTAATCTCATCTCATACGAGAGTTTGTTAACTTGATTCGATTATTTAATTTCAAATTAAGCTAATAAAGTTTATTATCATGTAACTCGAATCAATTATCTTTATTACAAATTATCAATTTTGTTGGTTGATTTTTCTTTTACAGCAAATTGCACTATAATAACTACCTTTTCGATAAGTTTTTTTTATAAGTTTTAAGACAATGAAACAAATTACTATAAGTGGGGTCTGCACACCATGTTTTTCCCTTCCATTCTCTCGCACCATTCGTTTATTCTACAACTTGACACTACCCTTTTTATATGCACGCCGTACTTTACACAATCCATACATTTCTTTTTCGACCTCCCTCTTATCACATTTCCATCCACATTAATATTTACCACTTAGTCACCTGATATCTTTATCTTTAATATTAAAATGAGTTAATCTTCTATGCACTCGTATGTTATGTATATTTTCGGAATCTCGGAAAAGGCTCCAATGATTCTCCTGAAATTCAGTATTCAAGAGGTTTTAGGGGAGAAAAATCAATCTCGCTAGGTTTTATTAAAAAAATCGCTCTTATCCTTGTTTTTGGGCATTCAAAAAATCCTAAAATTTACTTTTAATTTAATGAATACACAAAATATTATTTTTACCGTTAAATGTCAAGTCAGCGTGGCTTATTGGGGGAACGGGTGGTCGTGAGAAATGAAAATACATAGGATCGAGCCCCACCTTCCCTATTATATCTTTAATTTTTTTTTTTGTAAAATATTACCGAGCAAGGCTCGGTCAACCAGGTAGTATGTTATAAACACTTTACTGCAAAAATTACATATCATTATTCTTTTATTCCAGTTTCAAGTAGTTCACTGTTGTTTTGGGATGGCCACTGGAGAGAAACGCAAACTGTGTGGCCAAACTTTGTTTAGGTTGGGGTGATGGCTTCGCCTAAGGGATACGTCTACCGCTCCCTACCTGCCTTAAACTATGTACACAGTTGTGAACTTATCACTTATTCTAAATGGAAACTAGTGGGAAGGATATAACAGGGATGGTTAGGAGATTCTGCGTGGGCTGGGTTGACAGCTTCCGCTATTTGGATACGTCTATTATCTACTATCGCCTAGACCGCAAACATCTCTTCCCTTATTGTATAGGAACAGAGTCGACAGAAAGATGAGGAAAGGGAAATCCTGCTCGGGTAAGGTCATTGGCTTCCGCAGATATCTTGAGTTGAAACTTAATGTAATTTGTAACTAATTTTTTATTTAAATCTGCTAATTACCACCAATTTCTTAACTTCTAATCTTCATCTTCCTGCTCTTATCCCACTCTAAGTGGGGTCGGCACAACATGTTATAAATATGTTGTCATATGATTTGGCTACATATTTCACGACCGGCCGCCCGCCTGACGTTAACTTATCTTAGTCGTATTTTACGACACCTCGATAAGAAAGAGGGTGGTCTATTCTACTTAACCGGAAACCACACGGTGAGTCAACTTATCTTAGTCGCCTTTTACGACACCTCGGTAAGAAATGAGGGTGGTACTATTCTATTAAGCTGGATACCACACGGCGTAATTTGTTAACTTCTAATATGTAAGAATATAGAGTATAGACTATGAATATCTTTCCAATAATGATCATTACAGCGTATTTTGTTTGTTACATAATTATGCCCTAATTGCGTCAGATTTAAGTTTCGCATTTTCAGGATAAAGCGAATAAAGATTGTTATTTTCCATATAAGCTGAAATGGACTCTGATCTAAAAGGATAAAATTCAGACTTCTGTTTTTGTTGAATTGATAGAAGGCGCCATTACGTCGAGACAGAATGGCGTCGGGAAAATCAGTCATAATAAAGGATATAAAGGGATAATAGTACGCTTGCGTTTAGTTTATATGGAGGATTGTTATAGATCTGTTGAGACATTAGTGTAGTAGACATTAGTGTAGTGTATATCTGGTATATATAAATACGATAAAGTTTTATTTATATATCATCATTATTTCGTCCTTATCCCGCTCTAAATTGGGTCGGCACAACATGTTATAAATATGTTGTCAAATGATTTGGCTGGATATTTTACGACCAGCCGCTTGCCTGACATCAATTTACCTTAGTCGCCTTTTGCGAAACCTCTGTAAGAAAGAGTGATCATCATCCTCCTGCCCTTATCCCCCTCTAAGTGGGGTCGGCACAACATATTATAAACATGTTGTCACATGATTTGGCTGCGTTTTTACGACCGGCCGCCTGCCTGACGTCAACTTACCTCAGTCGTATTATTCGACACCTCGGTAAGAAGGAGGGTGGTCTATTCTACTAAACCGGATACCACACGGTGGGTCAACTAACCTTAGTCGCCTTATACGACACCTCGGTAAGATATGAGGGTGGTCTATTTTACTCAGCCGGATACCACACGGCGGGTCGACTTACCTTAGTCGCCTTTTACGACACCTCGGTAAGAACTGAGGGTGGTACTATTCTATACAGCCGGATACCACACGGCGTAATCATTATTTCATCCTTATCCCGCTCTAAATTGGGTCGGCACAACATGTTATAAATATGTTGTCAAATTATTTGGCTGGATATTTTACGACCAGCCGCCTGCCTGACATCAATTTACCTTAGTCGCCTTTTGCGAAAACTCTGTAAAAAAGCGTGATATATTCTACAAAACCGAACACCACACGGCGGGTCAACTTACCTTAGTCAAAATTTACGACACCTCGGTAAGAAATGAGGGTGGTCATCGTAAATAGGTAGGATAGGTCAATATTTAACATAAAATGATGAAATATGAATATAATACTGGTAATATATGATAACCAGTAGTGAGCTGAGATAATAGAAAAAAAATTCTAAAAGCGACATGGAATATTTAATTTAAATTTGCATTTCGTCGATTGGGGTATAAAATTTCTCTCTTTTTTCCCATCAGTATTTTATTTGGGAGCATAATCGAAGTGAGCATTATGACAAAATATTTTTTAATATTGAATCATTTGAAGGATTGCATCCGTTGAACCAGAAACTTACAATTTTTGAAAATCAGATGCAGCATTTACAATATTTGTCCTATCCAAAATTCAATCGTTTAAGGACAAACGTAAGAAAATAAATAGTAAGGTAACGGAATGTTACTATCCCACTGCTGGGCGTAGGCCTCTTCTCTCAATTTTTGAGAGAAGGCTTGAACCTACCACGCTGCTCCAATGCGGATTGGTAGGTTACACATATCCCCGGAATAGAGATAAGCTTTCTTCACGACTTTTTCTTTCACTGAAAAGCGTGTGATAAATTGTAATTATCAATTATAAATATAAGTTTTAACAGAAAAACTCTTTGGTTTTGATCTGGTGACGCCTTCTAAAGAGTCACAAGCACCACTGAGTTATCACAGCTTTAAAAAAAATTGTTTTGGATCTACTACGATGGTATGGACATGTAATAAGTAGGGATGAAAATCATGTGACCAAAAGAGTGTTAAATTTGAATGTGGATGGATATGTGCCTAGAGGGAGGCCTAAAATGAGATGGTTGGATTGTGTGAAGTATGACATGCATTTAAAAGGAGTAGCTCCAGAGTTGACGAGTAATAGGACAGAATGGAAAAAAAATGACCCGGCGATGATGTTGTGCTCACCCCACTTAGAGTGGGATAAGGATAGGAGAATATAATTAATTTTATTTAAAGCACAAAGGTAATAATAATATTATTTTGCTATAATTCACGATGAAGTAAAATAGAAAATACATATAAGGCTAAATGTAGAGTGGGCAATCCGCTTTGCGATTTTGTCGCGGAGTCTATCTCCTGATGATGCTTCGGTTGCGGGACGAAACGATTGTTGAGTTTGTGATAGTGAACGTGTGTAATGCTTGTGTATTGCGGAGGTTTGTGCATATGTTTTCACGAATCCTGCATGTATCAGGTATGAAAACGAATTGTCCACTCTATATTTAGCATTATATATATTTTACATCGTGGATTATAGAAGTTCATTACTACTTTTGTATTATGGATATCCGCAAAGTAACGTAAAAATAAACTTTACTTTAGTGTTTTCGTCACGTATTAATATGTCTCTAAATGGTTTAGAATTCCCTTGTGACAAGCGTGAGTGTTAAAATGGAACCGGTTATTTGTTCAACTAAAGTTCTGATGTGCCGCCGGTGCAGTTCACTGAGTTCGCTCGACATCTACCCGCATGAGTAAATTAGACCCGACAAATTTACTGTATCCTCCACGACCGTACGTTTTGAAACTTTGCCGAACTAAAGTTCTCATTCGATAAACATATTAAAACACAGTGAAACTTCCATTTAGTTTATTTTAGACAAGCTCTATCATGGGCGTTGACCTTAATGTAAAAAATAACATTTATAGAACTAGGCGTTACTTTGCGGAGGTCCATAATACAAAAATAATGAAAATATTATTTTTCTATAATCCGTGATAAAAGAAAATATATATAATGTTAAATGTAGAGTGTACTTTTCGTACTCATACCAGATACATGCAGAATTTGTAATAACTCATGCATTACTCCGATACCGATAACACAACAATACACAAAAACTGCACACATTCATCACAATCTCAACATTTGTTTCGCGCCGTAACCGAAGTATCTACCGGAGATAGACTCCACAACAAAATCGCAAATCATGCTTCACGATTTTGCTTGGTTTTGCTTGTGTATACTTGTGTTATCGGTGTCGGGTAATGCATGAGTTCTTACAAATTCTACATTTATCATGTATGAGAACGAATAGTACACTCTACATTAATGGCCCAAGATCCCGTGAGCGCCAGACCTTCGTCATTTTATAAAAGCTGAAACTTTGTCAGAGCATGCTCCCAACACAGGTAAGAACGATGGTAGGTTATGGAATTTGGATCATAGTGGCTTTGGGAGATACGAGGTACTCAAGGTTGCAAAATTCCGAATTAATTTCGTCATAGTATAAAGCTTGATCTTTTGATATTACCTTTAGAATAATATTAAAAATCACTTCAGTCAATGCCAGACACTTAGCATAGTGGCAACCCCGTGCCAGACACCCTTAAAGTTCATTAAGTTTCATCAGAGTATGTAACGACCTACCAAGCTGAAACTTTGTCAGTGACAAAGTTTCAGCTTTTATAAAATGACGAAAGTCTGGCGCTCACGGTATCTCTCTCTATAAGCATTACATATATTTTCTTTTATTGCGGATTATAGCAAAATAATATTCTCATTAGTTTTGTAAAAAATATCCTTAATTAATTACTGCTTATTCCAGTTCCCGAATGAAGAACGAGAAGTCCTTTCTATTAACCCTATGAGTTTCTTTTGTATTTATCATCATGCTCATGCCATTATCCCACTCTGTTGGGACAGCACATGTTTTAAATTCTATACTTGCCTTGGCTAGTTATTTTACGACCGGACGTCTGCCTGATGTCAACTTACTTTAGTCACTTTTAACGACACCTCGGTAAACAATTACGGTGGTCTAATCCACTCAGCCGAAACCACACGGCGGTGTCTATTTAATTTAATTTTATAAAATAAAATATTGCTCTAGCGGAATCATAGAGTTATAATATTAGAGGAGGGGAGCCTATTACAAATGACAGCAAAATTAACCTTTGCATTCAGTTCATATTTTAGCAGTTTATCAATGATTGAAAACAGTTACAAAACTAAAAAAGAACGTTTTTTAAATATAGCACAACAAGATTCCTCAGAAGAGAACTCATTTAAATATTAAAATATATAATCGAGAATCAAAAATTATAGTATAATCTAGTGCGTAGCTGGTCACAACTTAAACTTTCTTATTATTTACATTTTCAATAATATAATAGACTATTTTATGTATCTTTTTATTCCTATTTAACTTGCGTAAAGACAAGTCCAAAATAAAATTTCGAACTTACGTATAAAAACGTATACCGAAGCCTGTTAATGATCTACGAACTTTCTGAAGCCGTAGCTTTGGTATCGTTTATTTCTTGGTGTAATTTATTTCGGTTCCTTGTTTATTATTAAAATCGCTATTTTTATTAAAATGATGTGCGTTTCGTAGCACAAACGTTTTATTATTATAAATATGTATTATAAGTTTCATTAAAAATTTAAAGCCTCTTGAGTTCAAAATTTAATAACTCACAATGTATATTATAAATGCGAAAAATGACTCATTTTCGTACATATCAAAATGGGCCAACAGAGCGATGTAATATTTTGGGATGGAGATAATTATAATGCTATAAATAATACATGACATATAAAGTTGACGGTAGTGAGTAAGATAGTCTAATATTTATAAGTGTTTTATGAAGTGGATGCGCCTTATCCAATTAAGTACAAAGTTCCAGAGATTTGATGAACGCCGGAGGGATGTTTCCGAGATAAACTCATAGACGCGTGTCCTTGTGCCCAAGGCAAATAGTTGGCAATTCGTGGCTTAGGTAAATTAAAAGCTTCTCTACTACTTAACTAACATATGTAAACGACTTGACTGGCCCGTTGGAGCAGTGGGTAGTGACCCTACCTTCAGCTCCGCGGGTCGCGGGTTCGATTCCCGCCGAGGGCCAACATTTTCTATAAAAGAATTTGTTGGTCTTTGAGCCTGGGTGTATATTTGTATTTAAGTATGTATTTAAAATTATATAAGTATATATTCACCAGTTGCCTGTCTACCATAACACAAGTATTAAGTTACTTACTTTGGGGAAGGATGACCGTGTGTGTAAGTGTCCAAAAAAAAAAAAAACTTTGAATAAAATTAAATCTTTCTGTTACAACAGTACTAATATTATTACTTATTTCATATTAAAAGTTTACCACAGATTTGAAATCTGCCTACATTATTTAAAACAACATCGACTACGTCATCAGAAAAAGGGATCATTAAGGGACCAAGATTTAGCGATATTAAAAGTAAAGTACTACAAACGTTGGGGTCAGAAATTTTTTTAAACCGTACAGATTTTTAGGATAAATTGATGTTAAACATCCTAAACATTTACATTACGAAAGTAAGTAAAAAAAGTGCATAAATAATTTATAATAATTCAAAAGTAATCAAATAAAACTTATTGAACCGGAACATTTTATGTTTGAGTTCACCGATTAAATTTTGTCAAACTATTTAAATAATTTTGCATAAAATATTGCTCGTTCAATATTTTAATTTTCTTCTATATAACGTATGTTTCTGATATAACGTATTTTCTGATATAACGTATGTTTTTAGAATTTACTTTCATTAACAACAAGATTGGAAAAAATGTATGAGAAAATATTTGTAAAGTTAGTGAGTTTTCTATCAAATAAATTTTCTACATTACTTGAAACTATGGTGTCTAATGAGGCATTTAGGATAATTTTATATGCTAGACGAAATAAAAAAGCCCCGTACGATTCTAATCAAGCTTCTGGTCTGGCATCTACTTCTTCTTGGTATGCCGATATTCTTGTCTTAATTGCAAAAATATGTAGACAATCATTAAGTTATTTGAGATATCTTATAAGAGACGCTTCAACGGTTTCATTTGTTCTTCACACAACCTTTTGAACACGTTACGTTAGATTTCGATTGGGTTATTTTAATGAATAAAACTAAAGTTTACTAGTGTTAAAGTGTACTAATTATTCATTGTTTTAGTAAACCGTGCAATTATGCTATAATTGCACGTTATATTAGAAACTATAAAATGATCAAAAAGGTTTTACTTCTCTTAAAATAAATCATCATCCTCATCCTCCTGCCCTTATCCCACTCTAAGTGGGGTCGGCACAACATGTTACAAACATGTTGTCATATGATTTGGCTACGTATTTTACGACCGGCCGCCTGCCTGACGTCAACATACCTTAGTCGTATTTTACGACTCCTCGGTAAGAAAGAGGGTGGTCTATTTTACTCAACCGGATACCACACGGTGGGTCAACTTACCTTAGTCGCCTTTTACGACACCTCGGTAAGAAATGAGGGTGGTCTATTCTACTCAGCCGGATACCACACGGCGGACTTCTCTTAAAATAAATAAATATAAATATATGGGACACTTACACACACGGTCGTCCGTCCCCAAATAAGTAACAATACTTGTGTTATGATAGACAGACAACTGGTGAATATATACTTATATATATTTTTAAATACATACTTAAATAAATATATAAACCCAGACTTGAAGACCAACAAATTCATTAAAATAAAATGTTGGCCCTTGGCGGGAATCGAGCCCGCGACCCGCGGAACTGAAGGCATGGTCTTTTATTTACAATCATTATACAATATATACATAACTTAGACGTAGACAGACAGACTCTATATATTCCGGGATATATTTCAAGAAACAAGGAATTTTATGAAAAGATTGACGAACCTACGTTACCTAACAAATATGCTTTGGTTTTCATAACCATCGATATTTTTTTGAAGACATGCATTAAAGTAATAATATTTACTGATAACTTAAAAATACCACTATAATCATTGATAAGAATTTTTAGTAAATGTTCTCAATATTTAAATGTTGTCCTCTAAAAAAAAGGACGCAAAGATAACCTCTTATCTATCGTAAGTAGCTTGATTTAAGTAGCACAAAGTTGTAGGTCGCGAAAATCCTTTAAGTTTTTTAATTCTATTTAATAAATTCTTTATTTAAGTTAATTCGTGAACAAGTTTTTTTCCATCATAAACTCTGCTGCTTGTTTGGAAAGCTGTTCCTACCGCGAAGGGCAAGCAAGAAACTTGGCTGACCAACCTCATTCTTACCGAGGTTTCGTAAAATACAACTAAGGTAAGTTGACGCCAAGCAGGCGGCATGTTAATAACATGTTGTTCTGACTCCACTTAGAGTGGCATTAGGGCAGGAGGATGATGATTTGGTACTGTTATCAATGAAGTAGTATTAGAGATGGAGCTGTCTTTGCTTTTTATAAAATGGTTGTGTTTAATAGTGTATAAGCCCTCCGGCTACAGAAAGTAATAAAGTATTGAGAACAAATAAACCGAGAAAGACGTAAGATAGAATAAAGCAGTATATATTTTGTGTGGATTCGACTTTCTTATTAAGAGACCCTGAGACAGTTCATAGGATATTGCATTTACACAACTTCCTATTCGAGCTGCTATTTCGACTCTGAGACTAAATCCTTGGTTGAACAAAATATGAGTGGTTCTATTTCATAAATTTCAAAGTCTTCAAGATTAAATATATATATCCTCCTGCCCTTATCCCACTCAAAGTGGGGTCGGCACAACATGTTATAAACATGTTGTAACATGATTTGGCTGCGTAATTACGACCGGCCGCCTGCCTGACGTCTACTTACCTTAGTCGTATTTTAAGACACCTCGGTAAGAAGGGGGGTGGTCAATTCTACTAAACCGGATACCACACGGTGGGTCAACTTACCTTAGTCGCCTTTTACGACACCTCGGTAAGAAATGAGGGTGGTCTATTCTACTCAGCCGGATACCACACGGCAGGTCGACTTACCTTAGTCGCCTTTTACGACACCTCGGTAAGAAATGAGGGTGATACTATTCTACTTAGCCGGATACCACACGACTCTAAGACTAAATCCTTGGTTTAACAAAATATGAGTGGTTCTATTTCATAAATTTGAGTCTTCAAGGTTAAATAAAAGTAATATTTAATATTTTCTCTGGAATTATATTAATCTGCCTTCACATATAGAGGTAATATTTTACAATCAAACATTATTTATTTTTAAAATTTAATTACTTAATTTGTTGATTTTAATTGTCATAAAAACTAATACAATTCCATAATTCTAAAACCATTTTTAGCCGTGGTATCCGGCTAAAATAGACCACCATATTTCTTAACTTAAGTTGACGTCAGGCAGGTGGCTGGTGTAATATACGAAGCCAAATCATGTGACAACATATTTATAACATGTTGTGCCGACCCCACTTAGAGAAAGATAAGGGCAGGAGAAGAGAATGATGATAATATAATTATGATTTGTTTATTAAACAGTCTAAGTGTGGGGAAGTTAAGGTAAAAAATACTTAGAAAAATATAAGCAATGTAGTAGTAAATAAAGTAAAAATTTTTTTGGAACATAATACACGCTTTATTTTCGTTTTTGGAGTTCGTTCATTTAATATAAAAAAATGTCTAATTAATAAAGCTTTAAAAAACAGCGACTAACAAAATTTCACATCCCTGTTAACTGTAGAAGAGTTTCCTCATCTGGAGCCAATCCTGGTAGCACCAGGCTATTGTTATAATCATGCATTGTCATTGGGGCAGGACCAATTTATAAAATTTATAAAACACCGGGTAGTGGGTCAAATTTAACTTACAAGATTTCACGTTCATATACATACGCCGTAAGTGAAATTAAAGTTTTAAACGAATAAATATGTAATATCTTTACGCATAAAAGATGGAATTTAAAGGTTTCTTTAAACTGAATTCCACGTTAATTTAGTTTAAAGAAAGCTTATAATATCAAATCAAAAAATCACAATAAATCAAAAAGGGTATAAGATTCTATAACAAAATTCCGCAATGTATTGTAGCGTTGCCATTACATCAGTTTAAAAACACTGTTTAAAAGAGGCTGATTCAGAAAGACTACTATACTGTTGGGGATTACTTAGAAGATAAGAATATGTGGATATAGCTCGCTTAGACCCTGTATAAGACTGTAATGAATAAATGTAACTAATAATAAAAAATATATTTTTTTAAAACCGCCAAGTTTCTTGCTGGCTCTCTCGGTAGGAACAACTTTCCAAACCAGCAGTAGAGTTGACGTTTCAAATGCACTTGTTTACAAGTTTATTTGAATAAAGAATATATTCAATTTGAATTTAAATACTGGGCTAATATATACGTAAACAAATTTTGTCGCTTTGGGGATCAGTGGCGTCCAGTTTACGCGAAAGAAGTGAGGCGTAGTACTTAAAAAAAACAAGTCAACATTATTTGTTTCATGCGTTTTTATTATAACAAATCTAAACTAGTTTATAAACCACATGAAAAACTTCATGCAATTGCGTTACGTGACTCGTTCAGAATGAAGTTTATGAAGTAAAGAAGGGCTATAAGGACACGGAAGTGGGTTTTGTCTGTTTGAACGATCCCTTTGTTAGATATCCGGGAAGGATGCTTGAATATTTACACTGAATATGCCAAGGGTTTGGAATTCGTATCAAACAGTGTGAATTAATAATCTGCTTTGAAAACTTAATAATTGACATTCTACTGTTCAAGACAAAGTTTTAGAAACTGAAACAACGTAAATGAGCACATGGTAAAAATGTCCCTTTTTTCTTCCAACCGATGGATGTAGACACTTTTGGGCAATTTATACGCCGTATGTACAATCCTTTTCGCTTGGTTTCATTTTTACGTTGTGATCTGTTTACCATCGGATCTTCTATGTGTTTATTAGCAGCCGGATTGCTATTTGTATGGCTTTAGACTTAAAGAGGAAAGAAGGATAAAGGCGAAATGCAATGGATGACAAATTGTGAATATATCACTGCGAATAATATTTTTTATTGAAATTTTTTGACCTAATAAAACCTTCATTTTCCATTCCGTTGAATAACGTGATTAAAACAAGAGGCTGAATGTTATCGGTTGAGAGCATTGCGAGTTTGAATAAGAAATAATATTTTTATTTCTGAGGAAATAAAAACCCCTTAAAATATATAAGTTTTTATACTTTTGAGTATTTTGGCTTTCTGGCCAACCATTCTAAGTTAAGTTTGTATACTACTTAATAATGAAATGTGTTTTTGGCTGTGTGTATCATCTCGGAAATGGTTATAAGCTGCTTTAAAAAAATTATTATATGAATATTTTGAGATTTGCTTATTGGAAATATTAGATTACCATTGAATTGGTGTTCACTGATATTATATTAATTTGGTCTATTGCGTTCGTAATAATAACTTATTTTTCAAAAAACCTTCAATCGCAGCCTGACTTATTTCTTTTTAAATTATAAATTACTTGTGTTCACCTGAACGCAAGTTTTTCGAGCGAAGTTTTTCAGTTTCCAGGAGTCGTACACGAATCTTGAAAACTTTGCAAGAAACTTTCCGGTACCGCTAGGATGAGATTGATATTAGATATCGATCGATCTCCTGCATACTCGGACGTGTAAGAAACTTCTTTAAAATATACAGACGTTGCTTTAATGTATGAATACCAAAATGGAAATATTCTTCTTGGCAATATTCTTACAGATTTCCCACTTGATTGCATGTATTATAATAATATAAGATTCACCACATTTTGCTAGAAATATAATTGTAAACATCAAAAAATTTGTAAATGACCATCAAATCTTTATCACAATCAGATCTGGTGACTATTACTAAATATTGAATTACCTAAATCAATCAATTATTTTATTGTCTATCTATTATTATTGGGATACAGCCGGATTAGTTGGCAGTTTTTCACCAGTGACATTTATTATTAATTTATTATTATTAATTACATTTCATAATATTATTTACCTTGTGATACCCATTACCTTAACGACTAGTCTGATTAATTATTGCATTGCTTTTAACCAAGCATCATTTCATTTCAAACATACAAGTACAAAAAATAAGAGAAACTGAATTAATGTATTTAAAATAAGTTCAATAAGCAAGGGTACAATAGCTGTGAGCTCATACAGAAGAACGACATTGAAGATAAGAATCACGGCAAGTTATACAGGTTGATTCCAAATTATATGTAATTATTAAATTTTAGAAACATTCTAGAATTGGATTGCCTTTCATGGAGTTCTTGTTGAAGATGTTCAGGAGTCTATCTTGAACTATCTTGAACAAGGCTTGCAACAGAAACAGCCTCGAGAAGAAGGCTCGCTAGAGAATACTGCTTGGCTACAGGGAACTTCAACGAGTCTTTTCATAAACCTACCCCATAATTTAAAGACAAATCTAACGAGTGCGTCTCACCCTTAATGGTATATGGAGCCCAGAGCTAGACAATTCAATTGTCCACCAGTTGAAAGTCCCTCAACAATCTATAGAGAGGACAATGCTCAGATCTTCTCTGAAGAATCGTATTTGGAACGAAGTAATACAACAGAGAACCAACGTAATCGACAAAGACCAAAGGATTGGCAAGCTCAAATGGCAGTGGGCCGGACTTATTTGTCGCAGACGCTACCACTGCTGAGGTAGATTTTGAAGTTGAGATCACGCCGTGGTAAACGTAGTTTAGGACATCCTCCGACTAGATAGAACGTACCCGTAAAGTGCCTGGCATCGTTTATAAACGAAGATCGGAAGACCTAGCTAAGTGGCATGCTATAAGAAAGACCTATGTTCAACAGTTGACATAGGTCTATGTTGATAATGACGATGATGATTTTAGTTTATTTTTTACGGCTCAGATCATAATTGTAGTTGGTGATTTATTACTTTATATTATGCTTTATTATTGTGAATTTCAATGTATTTTGTAACACATTTATCAATTGGAACCAGGAATTCTGAAGTTCGTTCTATAAAAAGTATTTGCTGTACTTGTTTTTAGTTTTTGTTATATGATAATGAATTGTTTCAGTTTAACTTAGTGATAGCTGTTATTTTGCTTGCAATATTTTTTCTATATGTTTTTCAATTCCGTCACTCCGTAAGAATATTATTAATTTGTAGTTTAAATAAGCCTGTGGTATTAAATAATAATTGCATACTTTTACTTTACAATTTTATTTATCAATTACGATTTTGTTAGAGTAATATACTTTTCCTGTCGATTTACTTGATTCATAATCATTTAAAATAAGCATTCAATTAAGTTATTCCCTTCATTTTGATGCATTTTCTGATTATGTGTTACCATATATTTACTGGATTATGTATTAGTTTTTGTTTCATCTATATTATTCGCATAATTACAGCTGTCAATTTTCGAAATATTTTTTTCACGATACGTTTTAAATTAAATAAAAAATAACATATTTTGAACACTCTGTATATTCTGAATATCGACATAAGGAATAGTTATTAGGCGATGATCCACTAGTATATTTCCTACAGCCTCTGAGTTAATATCAGTATACGTGCCATAAAAATGACAATTAAAAAAGTTTGTTTCTATTCTTGGTATCTGATATCTTGTACTAAAGACTGTTCTCGATTGTGTCAATGCATTCGTTACGGAGCCTTATTAGGATTTTGTAAGACGTTTATAGTGATATTCAAAAGAAAAGTGAATCCTAGAAGACTTTTTAGTTCTTTTTTAAATTATTACTACTACCTACTATTAATAAACTTTGATGTAAAACAGTGAACTTACAGAGTTCAGAAATCTGATTTTTGGTAAGTGCTAGAGATATTTTATTATATTATTTGTTTAATAATTATCTGTAGTTTTGGGGGTATTTCATTATTTTTCCGTCTTTACACCACAAATATTCATATATGTATATAGGATTTGTTACAGTTATAGTTTATTTTTTATATTTAGAACTAGGTGTCCGACCACGCGTTGCTGTAGCTCAGTCTGGTTTCGATTTCCCCACGAAACAGAACTCAACAGTTAAAAAAAAGGCTCCGATCGCCGCAAAACTTTACAAGATCATCCGCTGGGTTATCTTAAAGATTGTCTGAAAATTAAATTAAAATCGGATTGGCTATTTCGGTGTCTATAAGAGAAATACAGACCTTCATTTTTATATACGAGTATAAGAAGATGAAAGCTCTAAATTGATTTATCAGACATTTAAACGATATGGAATTATGCATCGTAGACTTCCTTATCATTATCATCAGTATATTTGAGGTAATAAAAATACTTTAATAAAATTAATAAAATTATAGATTAAATTAAATTAAATTATAGATTAATTAATAAAATTATAGATAGATATGCCGGGGGAAATTATAATACGTACCTACACTAAAGTCTACAATATAAGGAGAAAGTTGTCTGTTCGTCGATTTTCTACAGGATATTCTTCGGAAACTGTGCTCCGGTACTAACGATCTTGTTCCCGCATCATTGAATCGCTTGGTGCCGTAAGCGTTCGCATTTTAGTGTAATCAACATTACCAAATTGTGGAATATTGGCATGGTATTTTTTTACCTTTACTTAGGTATAATAATAAAAGCTGTGGTAGCTATACTTGACATGTCCTCTAACGTATAATCGCAGATTTAGGCTCCGGATAGGCGCTTGGCTAAGCTTCATATCTGCGAAGATTTCCAGAGAGAACTTTACCCAGCTTTGAGATAGTTATACATCGCTGTGATAATATTATTCTCGTACCTAAATCTCTCTTAAACCCTTTACTCAAAATAGTTTTTGTAGCATTTATCACAAACAATTTCAGACTTACTAAAGCATCAAATGAACGTAAACTGTTAACTTGCATATATTATGAAGTTTCATGAATCTATTTCAGATTTTTACCATCAAAATGATTTATTTGCAAAGTTACATTGACTACAAAAGTAAACATAAGATAATTATGATAAATTCCGTAATAGATAATGGATTACAGAATGTTAATTTGCGCTACAGAGCTTTTTACAAAAAAACAAAAAAAAAATTTAGCACAAAACAATTTGGAAAATAAAGGTGAATTATATAAAATATTTATATTTACTTATATACCTTCTTAATCAAAACGATTGTGATAGTTACACCCTTAATATTAATTCCATACATGTGAAGCCAGGGAGAATAACAAGCATATAAAATGTCATCGCGCTACCAATTTCACGAATATCGGCTGCATATCCGACTTATTGTTTCATAACACCTTATCGTTTTTCATGCATATTTATAAGCCGTCAACAGTAGATTTTTATACAATTTTATTCAAAAAGGATTTTAATAGAACGTTGTGTACATCAAACGCGATTCATTCGATTTAAAAGGTTACGGAATTAAGTTATTATTTACTCGAAAAAGTAGCTTATGACAAACAGATTCAATTAAGTTTAGCTATGACTAAAAGGATTTTGAAATACATAGCTCACGTACTTGACTTAGTGATTTTTTTATAAGTACATGTATTAAGTAATCTGAATAAGCAAAGGGTAGTGGGGTAGATAGGTTATGAATGGCCCTGAGGTCAAAAGAAACAAGGTTCCAATATAAAATATTTAAATTATTTGTTTCGAATTTTTCGTGCTTCGGATTCAATGCACTAACTGGGGAATAGAAGTCAACCTCAGAAGGGCCCTCGGAACTTTGGAGCCCCTGTTAGAAAGCTACGCCACTGGCAAAGGGTTCCTGAATACAATAAAAATCATTAATTCCCTATTTTATGACGGCAACCCTGAAAATAACCTATAGCTTTATATAGCTTTTATATAAACTTTAAAATCAATTCATCTGCACACTAAACAGCAATAGGAAATTGATAATGTTACCGTACATTTTAAAATCATCAATTTCAGTTAGAAGTGATGTAAAACAGTTCCTAGCGCAATATTGGTAGCGAAGGTTGCACTCAACGGCTTTGATTACTTAACACGGAGGGGATGTTGAAACAGTTTGTGTGGCGTCAAATTCAATTTCAGTGGGGGCGAACCTTCAAAGACAAAGTGCAGTTTGATTGGTCAAAGACAATGGAGAGCCGGAAACTGGAAAAAGACTAAACGTTTACTCTATTATCTGTTCCATTGCTTTTAATCCCTAAATAGTATTTTCTTTTGCATTTCGTTGTCAATGTAACAGTGAGTTTGTTATATTACTTTCACTCTATTAAGGAAATATCCCCGCTTTAACCTTGCGGTTCGTTAGGCGAAGTTTTCTAACGTTTTTTCATGAATTCTTTCTGATATTGTTTAAATAATGTAAATACTTTAAAAATATAAAGATAATGAATTGAATTCCAGTTTACTTTTTAAATATAATTGTTTTTAAGTATATAGGCTATTCCTTTTACAAAGTACGGTTCATTTTTAAATTAGCGATGCCTGTGCTCATGTTGTATTTGAAAAAACAACCTTAGCAGTTTTTAAGTTTGTAAGAGAAGAGTCTTTTAAAACAGTATTAATAAATGGACCCAACTCTACGGTAAAACAATTAAGAGATGTTGTAGACGATCTAATTAATTTACTTTCTAGAAACTGTAGATGGTAGAACTGTAATCTATAACTGTCAGATAAAAAGGGCTTTTTTATTAATTTATAATTACTTACTTTGATGTTATCCAAATAACATTTAAGTTTAAGAATATTTTGTATTAAATAGAGGGAATACTACGCTTAATTTTTTTTTTGGTTTACTCCAGGTTCCTTTACAAGAGGATAAAGTTCGTATTTTTGACCCATCAAATCCACCAATGTGAAGTGAATTTTCATTAAAAGTTAAAGCGCGCTAAAAAAATCGTAAGATTATAGGTAAACCTGCATTTTAACGGAAAGAATATCATGTTTTCCGTTTGTTAGACATTATTATAAAGTGATTAGTAATTTTTCAAAAACAAAATTTACCAGTGTTATTAAGTTAGATGGTCTATAAATGACGCGACAAAATAACTCGTATGATACATGATTGAGCGATCCTCGCAAGCAAAATTCTATTACAGAAATTATAATATAAAGTTTTAACCAAAACTTCATGACGCTGCTGTTGAGCACTGAGCAGGTTCCTCGTCTGGAGCCAAGCGTCAGGTCACACTTATCATAAACATACATTTTCATTCGGACTGGACCAGTATGTCTTTCAGGTCAATCGGACACCGGGACGTGGTTCGAATTGCAAGATTCCGCCTTCACATACACACAGCAAGTTAAATAAAAGCTCTTTAAAAAGTTGTCGCATATATTGCATATTCATATTTGATTAGCTACATATTATAGTTTTAGTAATTGATTAGAAATGTGTAAACGAAAACTTGGTTTTCAGCTGTTGTGGGACTTGCATTCACCTTTTTAGATGAAAATATACAAAACTAAACTGAAGGTAATTTTAAATATTAAAAATTTATGTAAAGGGGAAGTAAAACATAATACTATGTGCGTCGACGGGAAGCACACTGAACTGATTTTCAGCTAAAGCCTCGTGAGCTATCAACGGATAACAACTAATTGAAATGACTCAATAAGATATAGGTATTTCGATATTGTTATTGGCACACGGATTAAACATCGATCCAAAGATCGCTATATATCTTGGATTTACAGATAAATTATCAATTTCGGCCATAAATCATCATTCTCATCTCTTGCCCTTATCCCATTCTAATAAGAGTCGGCACAAAATGTTATAAACATGTTGTCACATGATTTGGCCATGTTTTTTACGACCCGCCGCCTACCTAACGTCAGAGTACCTTACTTGTATTTTATGACACCTCGGTAAGAAAGACGGTTGTCTATTCTATTCAACCGGATACTACACGGTGGTTCAACTTACCTTAGTCGCCTTTTACGATACCTTGGTAAGAAAAAGGGGAGCTGGTCTATTCTACTCGTCCGGGATACAGTACGGGAGGTTGATTTTTCTTAGTCGCTTTTTACGACACGACTTTTACGCGGCGCACGCGACTAAATATCCGAGCAAGCGAGATTTTTACAACCACGTTACAAGATTTTTACGGAAAACCGCAAAGTATTATTAACCCAAACAATTCGGAAAAAATACACTATTTTTTAGTGAAAACTGTACGAAGATCCGTTCAGTAGATTTTGAGAAAATCAGTTCATATAGACAGACAGCTTTTGGAGACTTTGTTTTATAATAAGTCTAATGAAATAGTAGTTACTATTTCCTACTATTTCACTATTTCAATTATTTTTACTACTATTTCAATTATTTTTGCAATGAGTATTTCAATACCAAATTATTTCTCTACTTAATTGTCTATCTACCTAAATTTAGTTTTCTGATCATTCCAATTAACGAACGTTGAGCCAACAGCTTAAATAATACTGAAGAGCATCCCACTTAATGTAAGTACAAAGTTAAATTAAAAATATGAATTTTTGCTGTTACATTTCCCTATACGCGCGGCGAAGGGCGTGGAAAGGGTGCGGAGACTCACTCATTATTCAATCTGTTTTAACTGACAAAAACCGCAAACAAACAAAAAAACCCTATGAACATTTTTCCTAACGCAAAGGGATCCAGTTAATTAAAAAATGCTTCCGTTTTTATAATGTATCAATAAAAATTCAAATTCATATTCAGAATATTCTTTATTCAAATAAACTTGTAAACAAGTGCTTTTGAATCGTCAACTCTACCGCTGGTTCGGAAAGCTGTTCCTACCGAGAAGAGCCAGCAAGAAACTCGGCGGTTGCTCTTTTAAAAATATAATTCTTCATACTATTTACATTAAGTCGTTACTGTCTTGTACAGGTTCAAATTGTTTACTTATACTCTTGTTAATACCTAAATCTATTATTTTTGTGACCCTGTTTATTTTTGTAGATATTTACTACGGCTTATGAAAGTGTTTCTTTAATACTGTTTTATTATTAATATAGCTTACATATATAATGCAATAGGTGACCGTAAAAAATATGTTTTGCTATATAAATTATTTCTAGGAAATTTCTAACGTGCATTAAGAAAAAATTATTGTCCGCAAAAAAAATGCTACCATTATCATTTAGTTATGGAAAATAGATGTAACCGATTCTCAGACCTACTGAATATGCATATAAAATTTAATAAAAAACGGTCAAGCTGTTTCTGAGAAGTACGCTAGCTAATATCGTGAGACGAGAATTTTATATATAAGACAATTTAAATTTATCTATAGAATATATCACACAATTTTTTTGAATAAATGCCATTCTAGGCAAATAAAAACATTACGCGCAAACTCAAACAAAAGCTGGTGACGAGCCTGGTGTTCTCGATTTTCTTGTACGGCTTGGAGACTTGGACCCTAAAACAGGCTGATCGCATCCGCATATATGCGTTTGAAATGTGGTGCTGGAGAAGGATGTTGAGCATTCCTTGGAAGGGACATCGGACTAACGCATCGATAATTAAGAACTCCAAATCAAGACCAGACTTTCCACCATATGTCTCCGCAGGATTTTGGAGTTCTTTGGGCACGTTGCGAGAAAGAGTAGCGACAACCTTGAAAAGTTGCTTGTCACGCGCAAGGTGGAAGGAAAGAGGTCCAGAGGACGGAGCCCCATGCGGTGGATCTACCAAATTCGCTCAACACTCGACTCCAGTATCACTGACGCCATCCACGCCGCAGAGGACAGAACCAAGTGGCGAAAAGAAGTCCGAAGTAAAGTGTTACATAAAGATCACGACCCTCAGCATTGAGGAGTACGACGCCAGGAGGAGGATCCGATGGTAAGAAATGAGAGTGGTACTATTCTATTCAGCCGGACACCACACGGCATCACAATACACGAGCACTACAAATTATAAATAAACTATAAATTACACTACACTATAAATTATAAATTACATTATTTCCATTTTGCACAGCATTCGATTTCTCAGGTTGAGTTGGTTCAGATTGTTTAAATTGATTATCGCTGAGGTGAACATAACCTGCAAATTGTGCGGTGGGATTCAAATCCAATGAGTACAGCAATTCAACTGGATAATTAACAACTTCATCAAGGATCTGTTTTAGATGAATCGTTGCAACTCACCAGTATTTGGAGTTCTTATGTTCAAATCTATATTTATTCATTTATTTATCTTTAATATTTAAATGTGTTAATCTTGTATGTATGAATATATATTTTTTCAGAATCTCGGAAACGGCACCAACGATTTTCTTGAAATTGAACATGTAGGGAGTTTTTGGGGAGAAAAATGGATCTGGCTAGGTTTCATTTTAAAAACATGAAAAACTAATGAAAATATTATTTTCCTATAAACCGCAATATAAGAAAATATATAATGCTAAATGTAGAGTGGAAACTCAAACCTAATAAATCTTATGTTGAAAATCTTACAAATTCTGCATGTATCAGGTATGAAAACGAGTAGTACACTCTACATTTAGCATTGCATATATTATCTTTTATCGTGGATCATAGTAAAATAATATTCTCATTAGTTTTACATGTTTTTAAAATGAAAACTAGCTAGATCGATTTTTATCCCCCAAAACTCCCTACATGCTGAATTTCATGAAAATCATTGGAGCCTTTCCCTAGATTCAGATTCTCTTTATAAGGTTTGTTATTATTGAAAATTCTATAATAATTATTCTATAAATATAGTTTTATAACTTTGTTGGTTTAGGTATGTACTAAAAACTGACGTTAAGTCATTTGGTACTTTTGCACGATATCAACATCCTCCTGGCCTTATCTCACTCTAGGTGGGGCCTGTACATCATGTTGTCACATGATTCTTTTCTATTGTAGATATATTACGACCGCGTGCCTGACGTCAACTTTTGTCAACAAAGAATATAAAATTTAAATTTCTATTCAAAAGTAGTTTTATTGTAAGAGAAACAATCGTTTTTGTCTACAGAATAATGTGAGTTATTGTTATCTGATGGCCTTTCGTTTCCGATGTTACATCTCGTTCCTTGTGTTACATTTTGTTTGTTCAACCTCTAACCTCAGCTAGAGATGTGACTTGGCGTGGCAAAAAATAGATTATCAAAAAATCGATGTTCATCGACTCAATTCTCGAGTAAGCATCATCTTCCTGCCCTTATCCCACTCTAAGTGGGGTCGGGGGTACGTATTTTACGACCGGCCGCCCGCCAGACATCAACTTAACTTTAACTTTAGCTAAATTTTATAGTTTTGGTAATTGTTTAGAAATGTGTGATGGAAACATGGTTCTCCCACTCTAAGTAGGGTCAGCGCAACATGTTATAAACATGATGCCAGATGATTTGGCTACGTATTTTACGATCGGTTGCCTGCCTGACATCAACTTAACTTAGCCGTATTTTACAACACCTCGGTAAGAAAAGAGGTGGTCTATTCTACTTAACCGGATACCACAGCGTGGGTCAACTTACTTTAGAAGACTTTTACTACAACTCGGTAAGAAAAGAGGGTTATCTATTCTACTCAGCTGGATATCACATGTCAAATTCCCGGGTAAGCAAGCACCAAAGATATTTTATCGAAAATTTATTGTGCCTAATTGATACTTATAATTTATCACGCCAAAAGTAGTAAG
This sequence comes from Morpho achilles, assembly GCA_947086495.1. Classification (NCBI taxonomy): domain Eukaryota; kingdom Metazoa; phylum Arthropoda; class Insecta; order Lepidoptera; family Nymphalidae; genus Morpho; species Morpho achilles. The sequence goes on along the minus strand of CAMTZB010000022.1, from coordinate 6,747,507 downwards.
GGACCTGCACATCTCAAAAGCAACTAAGAATATTTTAATCTATTAGTTCACATTGGAGATACGTTATGGGTCTATGTTAGGGCTTTCTTTCTCCAAAGGATAATAAAATCCTTCACCCAGCGATCCGATAATAGCAGTCTTGTATTTTGTAAAGTCGAAGTAAGTTGCACAGTAATCCTCTTTTGAACAGAATTCGATTAAAATATGCTATCTTTTACGGTATATTTTCTTCACAGTAAAGAGTGTAGCAGTAATATAAATAACTACACAGCACTTAAGTTTTTAGAAAACGCATAGGTGCCTGTAGGGCGGTAACCGCCGACCTGTAAAATATGATAATAATAATAAATAATAAATCTTTATTGACTCTATATTAAAATACGCCGTGTGGTATCCGGCGGAATAGAATAGTTCCACCCTCATTTCTTACCGAGGTGGCGTAAAAGGCGACTAAGGTAAGTCATACCGCCGTGTGGTATCCGGCTGAGTAGAATAGACCAACCTCATTTTTTACCGAGGTGTCGTACAAGGCGACTAAGGTAAGTTGACCCACCGTGTGGTATCCGGTTTAGTAGAATAGACCACCCTCTTTCTTACCGAGGTGTCGTAAAATACGACAGAGGTAAGTTGACGTCAGGCAGGCGGCCGGTCGTAAAAACGCAGCCAAATCATGTGACAGGATGTTTATAACATGTTGTGCCGACCCCACCTAGAGTGGGATAAAGGCAGGAAGATGATGATGATATGAAATCTTTATTGACTCCAAAAATGTAACATTCCGACTCTAAACTGTACAATTTGAATCGAACTTACAACAAACTAAAATTATTATAAAATTACGATAAAACGTCATGGGACTGAAAATCTGCTGTAATTACAGAAATAATGAGCAACCTCCTTTTGTAGCACAATTTTTGATTTATCCTATTCTTTAATTACTTGGTTTTACGATATTTTTATAATTTCGGGGGGCGAATAAATGATTTTTTTTGTGATTTCACCGGCACGATTGCTCACGACTATTTAAAATATATTCCAAGGACGCATCCCGCTTCTTTTGTAATATACTGAAACTAAATGCGCAAAACCGAAAGCTTTGTCATTCGCTTCAGTCACGCGGACTGTTTGGGGACGTTCTACACTTGGTCAATTTTTTTCGCAATAATTATTATATTGATAAAGATATTTTATAGTGAATATGTTTTTGTGATAAAAAGTGATAGCGAATAATCCGCACGCGTTCAAATCCATAAGCCTATACTTGAAGACAGGAAAAATTTAAGGTTAGTTTTTTTCAATTTTAATTGTTTTAGGAGTTGTAGGTTGAACACTGACGAGAAACGCTGACGATTTCCACCACCCTGCCTGTCTATGATTTATAACAGTGGATTGATTATCTTAAACTTATTACAATAAGAAAACTAACTTACAACCCTTATTCACTATTATTATTGAGTAGTTTATAAGTAAAATATGTACGTAATAAAGTTATTTTGTCACGTTAATTACATGTCCTATAGCGGAAGCCGCCAATCAACCCTGTAAAGAGTTTTACCGAGCTTAAGGCTCCTGGGGTTCTCAGGAGATTAATTAATGAGAAAAAGTACCCCTTATTTGTAAAAGTATTAGCAGTAATATACAACAAAACTGATATAAAGTACAGCTTAAAGAAAATGTTGCGCGGGCCGGAATGATGGTCCGCTATTTGACGTGTCCACCACGGCTAGCGTAGAACCTGTCCACCAATAATCTAAAGTTAAGAGTTCAGTTAGAAATTTAGTTTATTACACTATTATTTAGTATATTAGATAAGACAGCTACTTGATTACAGCGAACATATTAAAGAATACCTAGCTGACCGAACATATCTGGGGCTTGATCCGGAGTATATTCACTTTTTAAGTCCGTCCGTTCCCAATTTAGCTATTATAACTTTGCAATTGACAGCGTAATAAGCCTTTGTTTCCTAATAATATTGTAAGTTTTTCAATGCTCGATAATAGGGATAAAATTCGTTTTTTTTAAATGAAACCTAGTTAGATCGATTTATCGCCCCGAAGTCCCCGACATATTATTTTTCATGAAAATCGTCGAAGCCGTTTCCAAAATTCAGACTATATATAATTAATTCTTTTTTAAATTTTAGACTGTTTGGCTGACGAAATTCCGATTCCGGAATAAGCCCGACATAGCACATTGTTTTTATTATTGTTTTATATTAATAAATGCAATAAAGATTACAAATCAATAAACAAAATTAACTTTTTTAAAGATTAAAGATATGGGTTTCTATTTGCCTAAGGAAGATAAACTTAAAGCACCACTTCCAAGTGCCATGGGTACTATGGTGGTGCTATCGTTTGTCAAACATGGGGTTGCCTTCAGTATGAATAACTTTTTATTAAAGTAATTGTCCCGCTAACTCACATCTTTCTCTTTGCTATTCTATACTTTGCCACATTACATATCAGTATATATTGTAAATAACACTTACAATTTTCAAATTACGTAATACGTCAAGATTTTATATTAAGAGTATTCAGAAAAAAAACTAACATGTGTGAAAATAAATAAATGGCGGGTTTCACTAGGATCAAATCAAATCAAAATAAACTTATTAAAATAAGTTTTTTTCAAGCACTTTTGAATCGTCAAGGATCAATTAGATTCACAACTGGTATGGAATGTTGCCCTTACCGAGAAGAACCAGCAAGTCACTCAGTGGTCAATCTTCTAAGTATTTTATATTTACATTATTTAACTGCAGTCTTGTGTTTAGCTGAGAAACTAACTAAGCTGCTTTTGAAACTAAGAGCAAGTCACTCAGTGGTCAATCTTCTAAGTATTTTATATTTACATTATTTAACTGCAGTCTTGTGTTTAGCTGAGAAACTAACTAAGCTGCTTTTGAAACTAAGAGCAAACTACTGCCCATGTAAAGCTGGGGCTAGTCGGCTAGCAAAATATATGATTACCATTTAAGCTGATACTCGTAAATATCTATACTCTATAATATTATCTATATTAATATATAAAGCTAAAGAGTTTTTTTGTTTGTTTGAACGCGCCAATCTTAGGAACTACTGGACTGATTTCAAAAATTCTTTAACTGTAAGATAGTCCATTTATCTAGGAAGGCTATAGGCTTATGTATATGATCACGCTAATATGAATAAGAGAGGAGCAGCAATAAAAAAATAGGATGAAAATGGCAAAATTTAAAGCTTTCCTTGCGTGCGCTGTGTAAACGGTAATAGTTATTCAAAAATCATGTACTACAAAATTAATCCCCTCTAAAATTTCTTAAGAAAAATCCGCGACGGCATATGTCAAGCTTTTAAGGTTAACCCACTTTAACCATTTTTATGGTTATCAAAATGTAATACTACTGGTTTTAATCTTTCCACACAGGCGGAGCCGCTAGCGATTCTAATTGATGAATATTTTCGCAACCGATATTGTAGAATTTAATGGATTTTACCTATAATAAATAAGAATAATAATTATTACTACAATTATACTAAATTCAGTGTATTTGTGGCTTTTGTGGAAATTTGACTATTGTATTGTATTTGCCATGAATTTACGTTAAATGTCATGTGGTTGATAGATATTTAGGAGGTCGGCAGATAAAACCGCAGTGATTATAGACTATTGTGTTTAGTTAATTGAAATAATATTGGTTAGCTAGGCTGTTGTAAATATTGGACACAATACAAGAAATATTATAATATTTTTTTAAATTTATTTAAAATATGTAATCTATACTCATTTACTAAGATATTGTTGTTCGAGTTAGGTAAAAAATATAAAAATATTATGAAAAAGTCGTTCATAGTATAAAAAAGGGGAATGACTTTTTACCAAATCCAAAGGTCGGGATCAAAAGTGGTCGATTAGATATGTATTACCCCATAAATTACATTTATCTGTCACGGGTTGAAGCGCATAAATAGTCTATTTATATTTTTATTTTAAATTTTGTGTTATAAAATTTGTAATATTAAAATAATGTAATATAAAAAAAGACAAGTGTGGATCCTACCTTCTAACTCTGTATACGCCCATCGAACTCGAGTTTAGTCGCTTCTACGCCATATGTCTCCGAGGAGGCCGCCCTCAATAAAATGCTATCAGAAACATGCAATGTAGAAAAATATGTTTTTGTCGACCGAGACGCCGCAGTTTTGTATTGAATTTGAGATATTCGGTTTGTACACTTGCTTGTACGTTTTGAATATTAAATTTTAAATGTGTAAATATTTTACCCACTACTGAATAAACTCTGTGATGCAACATTGATTTGTCATATACAAAAATTTTGACAGCACCTACTACCACCTGTATTTTTGCTTCGGAATATAAATTCCTTATCACTTTGAGCGGCCACATGGATTCTCAAATGTTTGTTGGACGGCACTACATTTTTTTGTGATACAAAATAAATTACGATTATTAATGCTTTGGATACGCACGCCGTGTGGTATCCGGCTGAATAGAATAGTACCACCCTCTTTTCTTACCGAGGTGTCGTAAAAGGCGACTAAGGTAAGACGACCCACTGTGTGGTATACGACTGAGTAGAATAGACCACCCTCTATCTTACCGAGGTGTCGTAAAATACGACTAAGTAAGTTGATGTCAGGCAGGCGGCCGATCGTAAAAACGCAGCCCAATCATATGACAACATGTTTATAACATGTTGAGCTGACCCCACTTATAGTGGGACAAGGGCAGGAGGATGATGAATGCTTTTGATACGCGTGTACTAACTAACGTGATATTAATAAATTTAAAGTAATACGGTGCAATGAAATAGCTTGAAGGAATTACTAGAAGCCTTAGCAGTTGATGCACGTTGTTTAACATAAGACATTTTTGCCGACGTGTATAAACGTTGTGTCAATTAGCACTCATCAAATTTGACGGATAATAACGTACAAACAATTTTCATTCGTATACAAATCCAACAACAGCATATTCACGAACAACATATCCGAAAAGCGGATTCGAATTATCAGATTGATATTAGGCTAAATATCCCCAATTATTTTTTAAGGATCCAATTTTTTTAATGTATCATAATAAAGCCTATGTTGCTCAGTAAAGATGCAGCGTTCCAATGGTGAAAGAATATTTGAAATCGGTCCAGTAATTTTTGTGTGAAAACATTACAAAGATACATACAAACTTTTCCTTTTTATAATATTATTATAGATTTAATGGAGAAATCCCGAGAATGTCTGATCTATGTAATTGCATTTCCATATTTTCGTACAGGTATTTTGTATATTTCATTCAATTAAAATTGCTCTAAAATTTCAACTAGAAATTAGTTGACTATGAAAATCTGTGCTCAATTTTAATAATTTAATCTGAAATCGCTCGCAGCAAGCCATAGACATTATATTAAATTCGCTCGCTCAATAAAATGTATAATGAAAACAAATAAAATGTACTCGCCTGCATAAAATACAATCACTAGGCTATCAGTATATCAACTGTATGAAAAATATGCTTCAGCAAACATGCGTAAAAAAGAAAATACTTTAGAATGAAATTAAAAATGCTTTTAAGTATGTATCTGGTTGACCGAGATTTGCACGGTAATTTTTTATAAAATAAAAAAGAAACTAAAAAAAACGAAAACAATAATAGGGTAGGTGGGGCTCGATCCTAGGTTTTTTCATTTGTCATGACCACCACTTCCCCGAATAAGCTATACTGACTTGACAATTAACGGCAAAATAGTGTTTTATATATTCAATGTCAATTTTCGTATTTTTTTAATGCCCAAAAAACAGGTATAAAATGATTTTTTTTAATAAAACCTAGCTAGATCGATTTTTCTCCCCCAAAACCTCTTGCATGCTGAATTTCAGGAAAATAAAAAAATCGTATATATTGTACTATAATCAAAATTAAACCGTAGTATTTTTAATGAAAAATGAACTGTCTTTTTAATAAAACTCCATGTATTTATACTAATATATAAAGCTGAAGAGTTTGTATCTATATTTGTTTGAACGAGCTAATCTCAGGAATTACTGGACTGATTTGAAAAATTATTACAGTGTAAGATAGTTCTTTTATTCAGAAAGGTTACAGGCTGTATATACAACATCATGCTAAGATGAATAGGAAAGAAGCAGCAATAAAAAATATTACGAAAACGGTATACTTTATAGCTTTCCTTGCGTGCGCTGAGTGAACGGTAATAGTTATTCAAAAATCATGTAGTACAAAATTGTTCACCTTTGAAAATTCTAAATAAAAGTCTGAGACAGCATATCTCTAGCTTTTAAGATTAACCCACTTTAACCAATATATGGTTATAAATATATAATAAAAGACTTTATTACGGTTTTAATCTTTCCACGCGGTCGGAGTCGCTGGCGATTGCTAGTCATAAATAACCACGACACTAGTAAAGCACAATGTATCGACTATCAGTAATAGAATAAAAAATATACAAGACTGCAGGTGTGAGTTCTCAATGCTGCATCGTAAATGCCAGTGTTTAATATTGCAATGTTAAATCAAAAACGTATTTTACGGTCTCGAAGTCCAATATAATTCTCACACTCTAAGTGGGGTCGGCACAACATGTTTTGGCTTGTTATTTTACGACGGTCTAACGTCAACTTGCCTTAGTCGCCTTTTAGGACACCTCAATAAGAAATGAGAATGGTCTATTCTACTCGGATATCGCACGACCTACAATCAACGGAAATATAATTAATATTCTTCAAAAGAACAGCCATTGAGTTTCTTGGCGGTTCTTATCAGTGGCAATTTCTTACAAAAGTAATTAATACCCAACTACTTCTCCGTCTCAAAACTAATTAATTTAAATTATCCAGAACTCAACTTTCTTAGTTCAATGTCGTCTCCTAAATGTCTGAGTGAAATTAATCGAAAAAATATTCAAATATATATAATAACTTACCTTACTCTTATTTGCAAGAACTCATGCACTACCCGACACCGATGACACAACAATACACAAGCACTGCGCACATTCACCACCACAATCTCAACAGTTGTTTCGCCCCGTAACCGAAGCGTCGTCAGGAGATAGACTCCACGACATTACGACGGCTTAAAGATTTTGTCGTGGAGTCTATCTCCTGACGACGCTTCGGTTACGGGGCGAAACAATTGTTGAGATTGTGGTGGTGAATGTGTGCAGTGCTTGTGTATTGTTGTGCCATCGGTGTCGGGTAGTGCATGAGTTCTTACAAATTCTGCATGTATCATCTCTACATTGAGCATTACACATATTTTCTTTTATCGCGGATTATAGCAAAATAATATTCTCATTACTTTTGAAGTCAATTTTATAATACAGTTCTTCATTCAAGTTGATATGTGGATAAAGCCTGAAGACTAGTATGTATATTAATTATAAAATGTTATATATTCTAACGAGGCGTATAGCTCCCTAAGCGAGAAGTTGGATATGTGCACGAACGAAGACATGTTTCAGAGTAGTTTAATATACTATGCATAATAAAGTCAGCGTCGTTTATGGATGTGTGGTGGTAACCTTGATACAAGTAGATTATTTGATTTTAGAGAATGAAGCATATAGATATAATATTTGAATATAATGCATTAATAGCAAAAATGTACAAGTTATATCTATCTTAAATTACTTACACGCCAGGACTAATCTTGCCCACGTGGAATGGTCCCAAGAATGCTGTCAGCGTTTCCGCGCTGAATCGCTAAGCTGATTCTTTGAGCGTAATAGGAGCTGGCCATTTTGTCACCTGAAGAGGCAATTAACTGTGGTGCTAAAACGGATAATTTTTTTTTTGCACTTTGACTCCATGGCCCTAGATCTCAACTGAAAACGGCACAAATATATAACTCTCGGTGAGAGATGCATACTTCTGCCGTTTGCTGGATTCGGCATTTCCGCCGCAGATCCAGGGCTTGACGCTGTTTCCCTGATATGGGACGAGGCTAACGTATCAACGCACGTTGCGTCCCACGTTAGGGCCCTTTCCAGTTTTCAAGGAATCAGCATCAAGCCGTCTGGTCTCTTGCCTTCATCCCAACATATCTCCGAAGGCTCGAGAAGAACAGGAATATCGATGGTGGCAACATCTCTTTCGATGGTATAATTAAGAGAACCATAATAATTAATGTATTCATAGTAATGGTGGTATCCGTCCGTCTGTTAATATCCTGCTGCTGGGCAGTGGGCAAAAATTGGAACTTGAACTCATCATGTTGCTGCAATACGGATTGGTAGGTTTTACATATTCCGTACATAGCTGAGGTAGCCCAGCGGTAACACCGTGCGACTCTTTCGAGGAGGTCAAGAGTTCAAACCCGGGACGACACCAATGAGTTTTTCTGTTAAAACTTATGTGTCTAATTGATAATTGCAATTTATCACACGCTTTTCGGTGAAGGAAAACATTGTGAGAAAACCTGCATATCTCTACATAATTCTAGAGATATGTGTAACCTACCAATCCGCACTGGAGCAGCGTGGTAGGTTTTAGCTCCAATCCTTCTCTCCAAAAACGGAGAGAAGAGACCTATTCTCAGCAGTGGGATAGTAACAGACCGCTACTTACTTACTTATATATTCCAAAAATCTACCTAAAATATGCCATTATTGTTTTACTACACCAAAACGTTTACTCTTTTATCCTCTTTTAAACACAGGGCCGTCCATCACCAAAGTAATTTACACTTGTGTTATGGTAAACAGACAACTGGTACATAAACAAATATATAATTTTAAATAATTACTGAAATACATAGATTAAACCAGACTCAAAGAACCAAGAAATTGTTTATAGATAATGTTCGCCCACAGCGGGAATCGAACCCGCTACCCCCAGATCTAAAAGCAAGGTCTGCGCCTACAGGCTAGTTTAAAAACATATCAATTAGACTCTTAATGAATTAGATATAGATAGAGATAGAATAGATATTTTTTTAAACGTTTGATGTTAATATGTTTTTCAAACCGAAGGTGGTGCATTATTGGATGTATTTGTCAAAGATGGGTTTTTGAGTTTTCTAAGATATTGTTAAGTATGTTTGTTTATCAACCTAAGAGTGGGTCTACAAGCACTGTCGTTTTTGGACTAAATTTCCATAGATTGTTCAAGGAATGTCGATTACATTTAATATGATCTAGAATTTACACCAGTTATACTCAACTTAATACGCTAATATAAAATTTATCTAAGCTCCAGCCGTTTCGTTCACATGATATATTATTCAGATTTTTGGGGTCTACGCTTCATATCGACCGCGACAAACGTATGACTGGAACAAAAACATACTTCGATGGTAGAAATTTCAAAGATCAACATTATTTGAATAACTATTTAAATGTAGTTTTTTAATTAATCAATACGAAACAAACCAAAATCTTTATTATTTAAATGAGTTAATCTTGTATGTATAGTTATATATATATATATATATATATATATATATATATATTTCGGAATCTCGAAAACGGTTCCAACGATTTTCCTGAAATTCAGAATGTAAGGGGTTTTGGGGTTTTATGTAACAAAAAATCGTTTTATCCCTGTTTTTGGGCATTAACGAATACTAAAATTTATATGAATACACTATTTTTGTCATAAAATGTCATGTCTGCGTAGGTTATTCGGGAAACGGGCAGACTCGAGAAATGTAAATACCTAGGATCTATCCGCAAGTACCATATTATTTTTTTCTTTTTTAGAACTTTGATATCATTCTTTATTTACCTAGGCGATCGTATAATAAGTTATCATTACATTAATTTAAGACGCACACGGTCGTGAAAATCTCAAAAAAAAGTATCTTGATCTTTGAGCCGAGCTATAACTGTTGCCTGTGATGACTTAATTCAAAACCTCATGACTGACTATGGGTGTCATAAAAAAGCTTGGAGTAGCATGAGAAAGGTCAGAGGTGATAGAACAAGCTGAGCTTGGAGTTCACGTGGGCGTGTGTGCCATATGTGCATATGGGTTGACAAATCGGCGGGGGTCAGTCTTTAGGAGTATCGACCTCGCCGTGTAAAAACGCAGTGCCGGTATGAAATCAAATCAAAATAATCTTTATTCCAATAAGCTCTATCAAGCAGTTTTGTTTAATATAAATTAAAGGATTAATATTAATGAAGCTACTACTGGTTAAGAATGTTGCTCTTACCGAGAAGAAATGGAAAGAAAATCTTTTAATCATTTTCAATTTTACATTATTAAATATCTCTTGTATGAAGCTGAAAGGATTGTCGAATCTAAGCATTTATATCATCTAAATATTCCTAAATTTTGTTATATGCTTTACATATATAAACCTTTCTGTTGAATGGTCTAGTATGGATTGTGGAATTTCAATGTAGTAGCGAATACCGACACCAGCTAATAAGTTGCTAACTCAGTTGAGTCGCGACACAGGACAAAGCTTTTTGTAACCTCCCTACATATACGTTTATGATACACATCAAATTCCATCTTATGTATATGAATATTTATCCAGACTCACGTTGCTTCACGTTATGTATAGCCACTTCAATCTTATAATAAGATAAATAATTATTGGGGTAAGTCGACCCGCCGAGTGGTATCCGGCTGAGTAGAATTGACCAATCTCATTTCTTACCGAGGTGTCGTAAAAGGCGACTAAGGTAAGTCGACCCACCGTGTGGTATCCGCCTTAGTAAAATAGACCACCCTCTTTCTTACCGAGGTGTCGTAAAATACGACTACGGTAAGTTGACTTCAGGCAGGCGGCCGGTCGTAAAAACACGGCCAAATCATGTGACAGCTTGTTTTAACATGTTGTGCCGACCCCACTTAGAGTGGGATAAGGGCAGGAGGATGATGATGAATTATTAGGGACGAGGTGATTAGCAAACAGTGAGTCACGTTGCTTTACGGATAGCCCATTTATTCATGGATAGATAGATAAATTTTAGGGACAAGGTGAGTAACAGCTGGATAGTTTGGCTATGCGTACAGTCGGCTATGCGTAGAAACGTATCAACGTTTCTACGCATAGCCGACTGTACGATTTCTACCTCATCTTTTACGGAGAGTGTTCCATTAAACTACACGACCTGATTCTTGCTGCTAAATTCCATAACCGCACTGTACGTTACAAGTTAAAATATCATCTTATCATGTGGATGCGTGGCGATCTATTACAGTGCGGTTTTCAAATAATTTTATTCCGCGCACCTCTGTTTTAAGGAACGACCTCCCTTTGGCAGCGTTTCTGCATCGCTACGACACTAGTATCTTCAAAAAACGTATTTTCAATTTTTTTAAAGGACGACAACGCAATCGCTCTGATGAAGGTTGTGGGCGGCGATTACTTGAGGTGTACCGTATGCTCGTATGCCATCCTATTCCATAAAAAAATATATATCTATACTAATTTATAAAGCTGAAGAGTTTGTTTATTTGATTGTTTAAACGCGCTAATCTCAGGAGATACTGGACCGATTTAAAAAATTATTTAAGTGTAGATAGTCCCTTTATTGAGGAAGGCTATAGGCTATATAACATTACGCTAAGATAAATAGGAGAGGAGCAGCAATAAAAAATAGTACCAAAACGGCAATTGTTCTCCTCTAAAAGTTCTAAATAAAAGCCCGCGACAGCGTATATCTAGCTTTAAACCCACTATAACCATTATGGTTATTAAAAGACTATATTACGGGTTTAACCTTTCCACGCGGTCGGAACCGCTGGCGATTCAAAACTTGTTTACAAGTTTATTCGAATAAAGAATATTTTGAATTTGAATTTGAATTGCTGGTCTATATATAAAAAGACATATGACCACAGAAAGTCAGGGAGCTGCTAGATCCAAGTGACAAAATGTTATGATTTGATTCACATCAAAGTTATTTAACGTTGATACATCACTATTTTTTCATAATATTCTAGGAGTTACATCAAGAACTACTCACGTAATTGAATATTCCATTTCATTTGTCATGTTGCCATTTCGTTGATGTTACATAATGATGGCTCTATAATGAAGATCCAGTACGAAATAACGTTTTGCAAAATACAAAAAACATCGGATGCATTTCGCGCCGAGGAATTTTTTTTTTAAATCTAGTACGTTTCTGTTGTTTGGCGCTTCCAACGACACGAAAAAAATATCTAGAATCCATATACTTTCCGGATTTATCTTGATGTTGAGTCTAAATATTGTTTTACAAACAATGATAACAATTTTTGTTTAAATATTTTTTTTTATTATATAAGTTGTATTTATTGTAATTTAATAATTTGATTTTGTTTGAATAACATTTTGATTATATTTTCTTTTCAAAAATTGCAATATGGTTTATCATTCTTATAATAAGTACATTACAAGAGTAAAGCAAGGAAATAAAGCTATCGTAAGAGTTGATGTGCCTGACTTTTACCAAGTGTTCACAAATTCATGCCCCGGGTATGAAACTAAAAGATTTCTACAAAAGAGAGAACGATCTGAAGAAGAATTTCGCGAGGAAACCTAACGCCTATAATGTATGGATGTAACCTATCAAGGAGCGTTTTGAAAGTGTGGTGGATCTAATAGTTCACTCTGAAGCGATATCTTTTACCTTTAGTGAGATAAAGCCCTACGTTAATCACAGTATTCATGTTTCAAAAAAATACGAACAGCGTGTTTGAAATGATAAACAAATGTCACTAAACCATAATTAAATAAATAAATATTGTTATAAACTTATAATATACTAGCAATCGCCAGCAGCCCCGCCCGCATGGAAAGATTAAAATCGTATTATAGTAGTTTAGTTGATAACCATAAAAATGGTTAAAGTGGGTTAACCTTAAAAGCTAGATATATACTGTCGCGGACTTTTAGAGGGGAAACATTTCACTATTACCGTTTACTCAGCACGTGCAGGGAAAATTTTAAATTTTGACGTATTTTTTGTTGCTGTTCCTCTCCTATTCATTGATGCATGATGTTATATAACCTATAGCCTTCATCAATAAATATACTATCTTATATTGAAAGAATTTTTGAAATCGGTCCAGTAGTTCCTAATCTTAGCGTGTTCAAAGAAACAAAAACTCTTCAGCTTTATATATTAGTATAGATTTATTAAAATTGGAAAACATAAAAGATTTGTATACATGTTAAGATATATTTATTAAACGTATTTGACAAAAGGAATAATATTCCACGTTTACAAAGTCTCTAGATTCGTGTATATACAGGTTTCCTCGCGATGTTTATCCTCACTGTTTGTTTAATATTAGTATCAGTCGATATTATCGTATAGTAACATCATTATATAGCCTGAAAGCACGCGAGTAACATCTACTTAGTAACTATTATGACGTATAGCAAAGTGTGTTTACTTATAGCATGCGTTTAGTCACGTAATAGGCAACAGAATGCTTTGTGCATGCCATATATACAAAACCGATCGCTTCCTTTATTGTATATTGCAGAGTAATTGAATCATATGCCAGGAACTTTTCATATACTATTATTTTTTTATATATTCTTCCTGTCCTTAATCCACTCTAAGTGGGGTCGGCACAACATGTTTTTCTCTTCCATTCTGTTCTATCATTCGTCAACTCTGGCTTTACTCCTTTTATATGCATGTCATACTTCACACAATCCAACCATCTCTTTTTAGGCCTCCCTCTAGGCACATATCCATCCACATTCAAATTTAACACACGTTTGGTCACATGATTTTCATCCCTCCTCATTACATGTCCATACCATCTCAATCTTGCACTTCTCGTCTTTTCTATAATGGGCGCAACTTTTAGGCTTCCCCTTATATACTCGTTTCGTATTTTATCCAGTACTATTATTAGTATTAGGCATTTAACTATGGTTCGGAATTGTCACTTAATATCTTGTATTCAAAAGTGTTCTGTATCGCAACAGTTAAATCTACATTATAAAAATCGTCTTATTGTCATCATCATACTCCTGCCCTTATCCCACTCTAAGTGGAGTCGACACAACATGTTATAAACATGTTATCACGTAATTTGAATACGTATTTTACGACCGGCCGTCTGCCTGACATCAACTTACCTTAGCCGTATTTTACGACACCTCGGTAAGAAAGAAAATGGTCTATTCTAATTAACCGGATACCACACGGTAGGTCAACTTCCCTTAGTCGCCTTTTTTTTTAGTACGTACTTTTGCAAGGCGCAAAGCAGGAGCCGCAATCTATTCTATACATCACCTATCGTTTTATAATTCTTTGTACATATATTATATTATATGACAAAAAAATTAAAAAATATGAAATATATATATATATTTCAGAAATAGTTTCATTACCGTGTGGTATCCGGCTAAATAGAATAGTCCAATCTCATTTCTTACCGAGATGTCGTAGAACGCGACTAAGGTAACTTGACCCACCGTGTGGTATCCGGTTTAATAGAATAGACCACCCTCTTTCTTACCGAGGTGTCATCAAATATGACTGAGGTAAGTTGACGTCAGGCAGGCGGCCGGTCGTAACAACCCAGCCAAATCATGTGACAGCATGTTTAGAACATGTTGTGCCGTCCCTACTTAGAGGGGGATAAGGGCAGTAAGATGATGATATGTATACAATAAGTGACTTTAGAATGACACGGCTAACATTAATTGATTTTTCAAAATATACACACAGTGTTTTCACATCCGTCATAATTGTCTAAACGGATGTTTTAACACGAGGAAAATAACTTTCAACGTTGATACCAATAACGTTAATGCTTTCAGTTTAATTAAATACGAAATTGCGTCACCAACTGTCTGTTTAAAATATTGTCCATTACTCGAACATCGAGTTAATAGTTTTAGTAAGCACTAGTAGTAACGGCTTATTACTAGCTACTAGCAAATATATATATGCAAATAGCAAATGTATATATACTAGCAAATATATATAACAAATATATATATAAGGTGTAGAAATTTTATATTAAATAAAGTATCCATTACACACATACATATACACGCAACTCACAATCAAACAACTTCACAAAGTGCATACACTTTCATGCACACACGCACACGCACACACACACACACACACACACACACACACACACACACACACACACACACACACACAGACACACACGCACACTAACACAACATACGCATGCATACTCACTAATAAACAACTTTACTCACTACACATTGTCTTGCATTTAAACAGACACGAACGGAAATGCATTGTAATAATGGAAGGAACTACCTTCTGTGATACAGGGTTTGCCTAGTACAGAAGGTAGTGTAAATCTGTAACTATTATTAAATTAAGGTGTCTAATAAAGGATTATTATTATTATTCTTTCTATGTTTTAACAATATTTCGTTATTAACATGGTTTTATTTTAATACCATATTTAAACTCCCTTTAACGAGTGGCTTACGAGCGCGAAAACAAGAATACTCTTGCAAATTTCAAAATTCAAAATATTATATATTCAAGTAAACTTGTAAAAGTGCTTTTGAATCGTCAAGTCTACTGCTGGTTCGAAAAGCTGTTCCTATCGATAAAAGCCAGCAAGAAACTTGGCGGTTGCTCTTTTCAAAAGAATTCTTATAACTAGTTACATTAAGTCATTACTACCTTGTACGGGGTCGAGGAGTACCTATATCCACGCATTCTCATAATCTAATTATTCCATTTTTTTATTATCCACACATTTACCCCATGACAATATTCCATTAGACATAATACAATGGAAATAAAGTGAAATTTACGTCAACGCATTTTTCTATAACGCGAAACCGATCATCCGTTATAGGGTGACTACTCTATGTAAGGAGATAAGCTGCAATGATGACAAATTTTCATCATTACTGGTCGAGAGGATTAGCTAGGAAAACGTAACAAAATTTACCACTTATAATATTAGTATAGATGTCATCATTTTTGAAACGTGTAGTCAAAGTAATTGACGTTAATTGCTTTGAACGCCTAAGTGACTGTCAAATTAGTTAATGCCTCTGTTGAAATGCGATGGAGCCTTGAAATAGCCATGCGATGTATAAGTAGCATATATTTTAGGTAAATAATTATGTTTTGGGAATATTGTTACTACCACTTTTTTTTTCTTTATATATCTTAATTCATGTGTCTAAAATAATTATATAATTTCACATTGCCATTAAAACGCCTTTACAAAAAGTTTCATTTTTGTTTATTTAAATACTAGCAATCGCCAACGGCTCTACCGGCGTGGTAAAATTGTAATACAGTATTTTGATAACCATAAAAATGGTTAAATTGGGTTAATCTTAAAAGCTAGACATACGCTGTCATGGACCTTTATTTAGAACTTTTGAAGGGGAACAATTTTGCAATACATGATTTTTTAATAACTATTACCGTTTACTCAGCGCACGCAACGAAAACTTTAAATTTTGCCGTTTTCGTACTATTTTTTATTGCTGCTCTTCTATTCATCTTAGCGTAATGTTATATAGCCTATAGACTTTCGTAATACATGGACTATCTTACACTGAAAGAATTTTTAAAATCGGTTCAGTAGTTCCTGAGATAAGCGTATTCAAACAATCAAAAAAACAAACAAACTCTTCAGCTTTATCATTTTTATTTTCATATTAATGTTAATATATCTTAGGAGTGTCTACTACAACAATATTTGACTATGACTATGGTTTCTTAATATTCATTCATTCTCCTCTCCTTATTTCACTCTAAATGGAGTCAGCACAACATGGTTTTCTCTTCCATTCTGTCCTATCATTCGTCAACTCTGGCACTACTCTTTTTATGTGGATATCATACTTCACACAATCCAACCATCTCTTTTTAGGCCTACCTCTAGGGACATATCCATTCACATTCAAACTCAACATTCCTTTAGTCTCATGATCATTATCCATTCTCATTACATGTCAATACCATCTTAATCTTGCACTTCTCGTTTTTTCTATAATGCGCGCAACTTTCAGACTTCCCCTCATAAACTCGTTTGGTATTTTATCCAGTTTTGTCACACCACACATCCACCTTAACATTCTCATCTCATTTGCATGTACCTGGTTGACCGCTTTGCTCGGTATTTTTTCATAAAATAAAAAGAAACTTCAAAAAAAAAAGAAAATTAAATTAAATAAGCAACGCTGACATGAAAATTTACGCCAAGTATTATAGTGTATTTTTATTAAAATTAAATTTTAATAATTTTTTTATTCCTAAAAACAGGGATAAAACAAATATTTATTTAAATAAAACCTAGCTAGATCGATATTTCTTCCCCAAAACCATACTGAATTTCAGGAAAATCGTTGGAGCCGTTTCCGAGATTCCGAATATATATATACATACAAGATTTACTTATTTAAATATCAAAATACAGCGCTACTTTCAAGTTTCGATTTATCGACTTTTAATTATAGCTCGTTTGAAACGTTTCCTACTAAATACATTGCAGGCTAATAATTATTAAGCGGCTTTTTCTAGTGGGAGCTGACGGCTGCTGCTGTTAATTGAGTTGGATTATAGTCGAAATAATCTGAATGGAAAATCTGCATAATGAGATTCGAATACAAAATCTGGTTTAATAAAATATATGCCGTGTATTTGTATATGTATGAACGAGTGAACGGTTTTTAAACCTCTGTTTTACCTTAGTAAAACGTACTTAGTGTAGTCGAGCCTTGCAATTTATTATAAGATAACATAAGATGAAACTTGAAAAGAAAGAAAAAAATGATTGGGTAGGTAGGGCTCGATCCTAGGTTTCTACTTCTCTAGACCGCCCGTTCCCCAAATGATCTACCATGGCTTAGCAATTGACAGCAAAAATAATCTTTTTTTTTTTTAAATAAAACCTGGGTAGATCGATTTTTCGCCCCGGAAACCCTTTACTTGCTGAATTTCATGAAAATAGTTGGATCTGTTTCCGAAATTCAAAAATATATACTTATGTACATACAAGATTAACTCATTTAAATATTAAATATTACAAGGCACTTTAATGAAGTCATCTAAGATCCATATAATTAAAGTTTTAAACCGAATAATTGAATATAGTAAAAATAGGCAAGAAAAATAAGCAAAATAGTTTAAACTATTTTGCTGAATGGTGAAGCGCTTGTGCACTTCACCATTCAGATATTCCTATATATTTTAAAAAGACTAAATATTTTAAAAATGACTTTGTATCTAAAGATTGTCAGTTAGTCGGTCATTTGTCTAAAATTTTGGGTGTTTAAACAGCAATGTTTCTTACTATGTACTACTATGTAGTATAGTGTGTTGAATCATATTCAATACACTATACTACATAGTACTGGCCTGGTACTATCCCACTGCTGGGATTAGGCCACTTCTCTCTGTTTTTGGAGAGAAAGATTGATGCTAAGAACTACCACGCTGCTCCAATGCAGATTGGTAGGTTACACATATCTCCATAATTCTCTAGAGTTATGCAGGTTTCTTCACGATGTTTTCACAGAAAAGCGTGTGATAAATTGCAATTATCAATTAGACACGTAAGTTTTAACAGAAAAACTCATTGGTGTCTGCCCGGGTTTGAGCTCGTGACCTCCTCGAAAGTGTCGCACGGTGTTACCGCTGGACTATCACAGCTTACTACTATTATATAATTTAGAGAATTAGACGTTACTTTACGACGGTCTATAATACAAAAATAATGAAAATACTTTTTTTTGCTATAATCCGCGATAGAAGAATTTAATGCTCAATGTAGAGTGTACTATCATCCGTTCACATACTTGATATGTGCAGAATCACAATTGGAGTCCCGATGATGCTTCGGTTACGGGGCGAAACGATTTTTGAGATTGTGGTAGTGAATGCGTGCAATGTTTTTGTATAGTTATATTACTGGTAGCGGGAACCGCATGCTTTTTACGAAATCGAATTTTTACAATTATATAAAAAAATATTTCATCCCTTTAGCACTATAATATTTTATATTATTAAGCTCTCATTCAAAGGCTCAAGAATGTCTTGTATGTTTTTGATTTTTCATATTTATTACATAACATTGTGCATATAGCGACATCCTTAATACGGCTTGATGACTGGAATAGTATCCGAAGTTCAAGAAATGATATTCTAATAAAAATAACATTTTACACTAACAGTTATGTAACGTACCATACATATAAGGCTATTTTTGCAACAAGAGAATTGTCATAGATGTCATCATCTTCCTGCCCTTATCCCACTCTAAGTGGGGTCGGCACAACATATTATAAACATGCTGTCACATCATTTGGCTGCGTTTTTACGACGTTTGCGTTACGACCGGCCGCCTGCCTGACGCCAACTTACCTCTATCATATTTTACGACACCTCGGTAAGAAAGAGGGTGGTCTATTCTACTTAACCGGAAACCACACGGTGAGTCAACTTACCTTAGTCGCCTTTTACGACACCTCGGTAAGAAATGAGGGTGGACTATTCTACTCAGCCGGATACCACACGGCGGGTCGACTTACCTTAGTCACCTTTTACGACACCTCGGTAAGAAAAGAGGGTGGTACTATTCTATTCAGCCGGATACCACACGGCGTAGAATTGTCATAGATGTACAATTAATTATTACATCATACTTTATTATGGATATGCTACATAGTATGACACAGAATTTTTGCGTAGTATCCTGAGGAAACCAGGATTTCAGGATACTACTATAATATTATTGAACAGCAATTCATATATTAACACAAAAACTTTCATGTATAAATGTCAAAAATTGTAATTTAATTTATGTATTCATTTACAAAACTTACGGTAGTATTACATGATATAAAATACTTTAAAAAATTAAACTCACTTGATTTGAATCTCCTCTAAAATTAAATATCCGTACAAGTAACGATAATTTTAGATCTTCAATAAAGAAAATTTGAAATAAAAACAACATGTTACCACTGCCGCAATCGATATTCGTGAATTTATTGCTTCTTGAAATGCTTTTAAACTATTTTTGTTGGTAGTAAATTTATAATTTTTAAAATTTTAGTAAACACGATTTATAAATAAAGTCAAATTTTTTAATTATATTCAAACCATTATTTGTCGCGGTCAGATCGTTTACGCGGGAAAATATCGCTGCAGGAATAAGCGCGCTCAATCTGCAACGAGCTTTTGTTTACTGGACGTCGAATAAGAAACGCTTTAAGGCTTGGAAGTTTGCGAATCGCGCAGGCGCTGTCCATTCCCATAGAATATTCTATAAAAACACCAAAGTACCATCAGAATTTAATTAATTTAAGTGCAAATTTAATACCAAATGAAAGCTTCTTAATAATATTAACACAAATGATAGGAGCATACGCACTTATTGAGTCGCCAGTGCATGTATATATATGAATATTATTTTAAAATAAAGGCCATAATAATTGTAATGCTTTTATGTATATTGTCTGTGATTTATTGTGTATTATATACTAGTAATATCTCGCGGTTTCACCCGCGTACATACCGATCTCACGGCAGTGGAAAGTCTACTAAGTCGGACTATATTATTATTTTATATGTAGATATTTTTTTGTTAAATATTCCATCAATAGTTTCCGCAACGAATGCGATGACAGATTTTTATGACTAATTTTTTACACCAAATTTCTATAACGGATCCCTATTTTTTTCAAAATGTAATATAGCCTATGTCACTCAGTAAAAATGCAACTTTCAAAAAAAATTTTGAAGTCGGGCCAGTAGTTTTTGTGTGAAAACATTACAAACATACATACGATTTTGTCTCTTTATAATATTAGTATAGATATAAAAAAAAGTAATAATAAGATTAATATATAATCCTAAGGCTTCCCGTAACCCGTGTTACGCCGTGTGGTATCCGGCGGAGTAGAAAAGACTACCTTAGTTTGTTACCGAGGTATCGTGAAAGGCGAATAAATATGTATAATAAGACTAAAGTTGACATCAGGCAGGGGGCTGATTGTAAAATACCTAGCCGAATCATGTTACAACATGTTTAAAGCATGTTGTGCCGACATCACTTAGAGTGGGATAAAGGCAGGAGACGATGATCTCCGTATTAACAGTCACATCTTCTTCATCTACATCTATCTTGGCTTCTTCCCACTTGAAATAATGACAAACAAACAGATAAACATTCACATGTCCTTATGGAACAAGGCAAGTTCGTTCATCGTAAACTCAAACGATTACTTGTCTAATAAATTTTATATAATTCGGCTCGTAACCGAAACCGAAGCATCGTCAGGAGGTAGACTCCACGACAAAATAGCAAAGCTTTGCGATATTGTCGTAGTGAATGTGTGCAGTGCTTGTGTATTATTATGTTATCGGTGGCGGGTAGTGAGTTTTTACAAATTCTGCATGTAACAGGTATGAGTACAAATAGTAGACTCTACATTTAGCTAACATATATTTTCTTTTATAGCAAATTATAGCATAATAATATTTTTATTAGTTTTGTATCTGTAGAATAATTCCCGATAAAACTCAACATCTCGTAAATTGAAGAAGCCATGAATAGCTTAAATCATTATCTAAGTTGATTATTAAATTTTTATAATCAACTTTATTGGTGGTTTGGCTATTTGGGAGGCTGCTGAGCACTGGAATGGACTGAGCACACCGTTGGAATCTCTATTTGATTGGATCTACTATTTGGACGGAACTCTAAAAGGACTCAAGTAGCACAAAATGTCTGGGGTGTAAATATACTGCAGACCCCCTTTTTTGTTTTTTTATATAGGAAAAAAACCCCCGATGGGTACCGCCGTCCGACGGGGACAGGCGGCGGTTATGTTGGACTCGCACCGACTAAAACGACCTGTGTGCTCCACCATGCTGCCGATGGCAAGGACAGGGTATCGTCGAACACATTTCCCCCATCCCCGCCGACAGCAGCTCTGGTCCCAGAGTACACCTCCTCCGGGTAGGGACCCTTCAAAGGAGAAGTCTCCCTCCGCTAACCGGTGCATCGGGTGCACCAGATCCATTGACCGCCTCGGGGACCTGTACACCAGACGTCCGATATAGATCGATTACTGAAGATACCGAAGCACAACCGTCGTCATCGATGTTGTAGAAGCCCTGCACGGTTTACGTCAATATAAAACAAAACAAAATATATATATGGGACACTTACACACACGGTCGTCCGTCCCCAAAGTAAGTAATCTAATACTTGTGTTATGTTAGACAGACAACTGGTGAATATATACTTATATAATTTTTAAATACATACTTAGATACAAATATACACCCAGGCTCGAAGAGCCAACAAATCCTTTTATAGAAAATGTTGGCCCTCGGCGGGAATCGAACCCGCAACCCGCGGAGCTGAAGGCAGGATCACTACCCACTGCGCCAACGGGCCAGTCAAAAAAAAAATACGATGATTTCATTGTTAAATTCAATGGTATCGTCATTATGACTCAAACTGTTTAGGTGACAATACGTCAATTTAAGATTACGTCTGACCCGCATTTTCTTCGTAGCTATCTAGAGTCCGTATGTATGTATGTAGGAGAACAGGCAAGAGATATAAATGAACCACTGAATCAATTGTAATAAATAACGTTTATTAACTGTACTACACAAGAAGGCGATATGTGAAACAAAATGTTGGATTTTAAAAATGATTTTTGTCATAAATAAAAGCATAAATGCTAACAATGTATTTGTATAATGGGAAGTACCGGGGTGACCGTGCCTTGCTCGGTAATTTTTTAAAGATATAAAAAGATATTCCAACAAGGGTTTTCAACAATTTTCGGTCCACCCGTTTTAAATTATAGCACATTTTTAAAGCCCAAGAACAGGGATATATCGTTTTTTTTTAATACAAAGCCTAGCTAGATCAATTTTTATCCGCTAAAACCTCCTACTTGCTAAATTTCATGAAAATCGTTGAAGCCGTTTCCGAGATTAAGAAAATATATTTATATATGTACATACAAGATTGACTTATTTAAATATTTACTACTATATTTCTTACCGAGGTGTCGTAGAATACGACTAAGATATATTATCTTATATATTTAAATGAGCTAATTTTGTAAGTATAGATATACATATACTCCAACGATTTTCCTGAAATTTTGCATGTAGGGGGGATTTGGGGGAGAAAAATCGACCTGGATAAGGTTTATTTACAACAAATGTTGTTTTATTTATTTATTTTTCAAAATTGATTACAATTACAATTTTTCGCTAACAAACGTAAAGTGATGGTAGTTCATTTGGGGAACGGGCGGTCTAGAGAGGTGAAAATACTCAAGATCTAGCCCAACCTGCCTTATTATTTTTTCATTTTTCTTTTCAATCTTTTTTTTAATTGTTTTTTAACAGTATTTAAAAAATTACACCCAGGTACTATTTTTTAAATATCATTATTAAATGTCAATAATCATCAAATTTGTTAGAAACGTAAACGACCTACTTAAAAATGTAAATATATCTAAAAAATAGTAACAGAGACATCCGTCTACATAATTGGTCTCGTTGTAGTGATATCTTTATTGTACAGACATCGCTCTAAAGAAAGCGATCAGTACTGAGGATGAGGAATATTATGTTTTATCTATGACTGATTTCGCAACCTTATGACTGATGTTTAGCAACTATCATATTCCTACCCTTATCCCGCTCTAAGTGGGGTCCGCACAGTACGATATAAACATGATTTGGCTTCTTATTTTAAGACCAGTCGCCTGCCCCATTAATTTGGCTTTTTTTAGGTTTTTATAGAGAACACATAGGAGCCGGCATGGGGCCTGAACAAAGGCATTAGATAAAAGCGTGTTTCTCTTATGCCGCATTTAAGTCTTGTTACAATATTTTTGAGTTCATGCAAGCATTCAAAGTCTACGACATATGTTTGAAATTTTGTATACATATTATAGCCGCCAAAAATAATCTGAAGATAAATTCGATTAGATGTTAAATTTTAAATCCGCCGACCTTGAACACTTCCGTAGAATAGCCTAAGTTTAATGGCAACTCTCCCAAAAATTACGTTTAAAAAAAATTAAAAAGCGAGAGGAGGTTGATAGCCCCGCACCCGCTACCAACGGTGCGCTCCAACCATATATATGAACCCTCTTCCACCTCCCCCAAAAGTCGAGTTAATATTACTTACAGTCGTTAGTAAACTAACTTAGGCAAACATAACGCAAGACATAACAAAAGAAGAGAAATCATAGTTATAAAGGGACTTATTAAAAAGTATAGTAAGAGTGTTGTAATAACGAAGATCTGTATAAATAAATAACATTACCAATAAAACTCAACATCAAGTAAATTGAAGATGCTACGAATAGCTTGGAACACCATCGAAAGTGATTATGGAATTCGATTAATCATTGTCGCTGGTGTTCAAGCTGTTTGGTGGGCGCCTGCGTACTGGAACAACACCGTTGGAAGATCTACTATTTGGACGGACTTCTAAAAAGATTCAAGCAGTACAAGATTTGGGTGAACCTTTACTGAAGAAATCCAAGCACAATTGTCGTCATCAATGTTGAAAAAGCCCTGGACGGTTTGGCTTACTATAGGCGATATCATTGTTTAAATTCAGTGATATGTTATAGTGGCTCAACGTTATGTTGTACGGACTTCTTAAATGATTCAAGCAGTACAAGATCGTCCGGTTGAAACTTTACTGAAGACACTTTAGCACAACCGTAAATAAATCATTTTCGCTGGTGCTTAAACTATTTGGAAGGCTGCTACGTACTGGAAGACACACCATTAGAAGAGCTACTACTCTTTTGACGGGTCACTAAAAATATTCAAGCAGTACAAGATCGTCTGTTGTGAAACTTTACTGAAGATACCCTAGGACAAACGTCGTCATCGATGTTGAAGAAGCCCTGGACGGTTTCATGCGAGTCATGACGGCAATTTCAATGTTTAAATTCATTAAAATGCCATTATGACTCAAACTGTTTAGATGACGTCAATTCAAGACTAAAACTATCTTGCATTTGTTTCGTAGATGTCGAGGATCGGTATGTACCCATATAGTGGGTATAGTTGATTTTCGTAAAGAAAAATAAGAATTGTTAAAGAAATATAAGTTATGCCAGACAATTTTTTTTAATTATATATGTATATAAGAAAACAATCTGAGGTTGCTAAAACAGACATAGATAAAACATAATATTCATCATCCTCAGTACTGATCGCTTTCTTTAGAAAGATGTCTGTACAATAAAGATATCACTACAACGAGACCAATTATGTAGACGGATGTCTCTGTTACTATTTTTTAGATAAATTTACAATTCGAAGTACGTCCTTTACGTTTCTAACAAGTTTGATGATTATAGTACATTGAATAATGATGAAAATATATAATATATTTTAATATATAGGTACTAACTACTGTAAATAATATTAACTCCACTTTTGGGGGAGGTGGGGGAGGGGTGTTTCATATATATGGTTGGAGCCCAACGTTGGTAGCGGGTGCAGGGCTATCATCCTCCTCTCGCTTTTTAAATTTTTTTAAACGTATATTTTTGGGGGTTGCCATTGACCTTAGGCTATTCTATGGAAATCTTCAAGGTCGACGGATTTAAAATTTAACATCTCACCAAATTTATCTTCCGAATCTTTTTGGCGGCTAAAATATGAATACGTAATTTTAAACATAAATTGTAGAAGCTTGCAGGAACTTAAAAATATTTTGACAAAACTTGGATATGGGCATAAGAGAACCACGCGGTTTATCTGATGCCTTTGTTCAGGCGCCTGGCAGGCTTCTGTGTGTTCTGTATAAATACCAAAAAAAAAAATGCCAAATTAATATCTACAACTTAGGGGCACAGAAAGGAAAACCTTTTGAGTTATTTTTAACGTGAACGTATTTAAGAGAAACTACATAGTTATAAAAATATTTAGATTAAAAAAGTGACGTTTCAGTGTTTGAATAAGGAAGATCTGTAGACTAATTACCTTCACCGAAAAAATCAACAGCTCGTAAATTTAAGAAGCCATGTATAGCTTTTACCATCATCTAAGTTGATTATTAAATTCGATTAATCAACTTTTTTGGTGGTTTGGCTATTTGGAAGGCTACTGAGTACTGGAATACACACCGTCGAAATATCGGAAGAGATTTTGACGGACCTCTAAAAGGATTCAAGCAGCACAAGATTGTCTGGGGTTAAACTTTACTGAAGACACCTTAGCATAAGCGTCGATGAATCATTTTCGTTGGTGCTTAAGCTATTTGGAAGGTTGCTACGTACTGGAAAACACACCGTTGGAAAATCTTCTACTATTTGGACGGGCCTCTAAAAAGATTCAAGCAGTACACAATCGTCTAGGGAGGAAAGTTACTTAAGAAACGTTAGAACAACCGTTGTCATCGATGTTAAGAATGATCGAGCCCCACTTGCCCTATAATATTTTAATTTCTCGTTTCATTTTTTTTAATTTTACTTTTTTACATCATTTTAAAAATTACCGAACAAGGCTCGGTCACCCAGGTACTAATTAATAATGATTATTATAGAATATATCATATATAATATTTTAAGAGATACAATAGTGAAGTAACTACTGTAAGTAATATTAACTCCACTTTTGGGGGATGACGGGGGGGGGGGGCTCATACATGTGGACGGAGAGCCCACCGTTGGTAGCGGGCACGGAGCTATCAACCTTCTTTCCCTTTTTACATTTTTTTCCTTCAAAAACTGTAAATTTTGGGAGAGTTGCCATTAACCTTAGGCTATTCCTGCATATCTCTAGAGAACTCTGGAGATATGTGTGATATATACCAATCCGCATTGGAGCAACGTAGTAGGTCTGAGCTCCAATCCTTCTCTCCAAAAACGTACAGAAGAGGTCTATTCTCAGCAGTGGGATAGTAACAGACCGCTGCTTACTTACTTACTTAGGCTATTCTACGGAAGTATTCAAGGTCGGCGAACTTAAACTTTAACATCTCATAGAATTTATCTTCCGAATCTTTTTGGCGACTGGTGACTTTTTGGTGATTACATAATTTTAAATATATAGACTTTAGATGACTATCGATTTTTAACATTTTAGACTTTGAAAGCTTACAGGAACATTAAAATATTGTAACGAGACTTTGATGCGGGCATAAGAGAAATACACAGTTTAGTCTATTGCCTTTGTTTCAACCCACAGTTTAGTCTTTGTTTGTATCAACATGTGTTCTCTATAAAAACCAAAAAAAGGCCGAATAAAATATACAAGAACTGTTAAATTGACAGTGTAAAAATAATTGTTATTGTTATTAATGTTATATATATATATATATATATATATATATATATATATATATATATATATATATATATATATATATATATATATATATATATATATATATATATATATATATATATATATATACAACCTCGGTCAACCAGGTACTACCTTTAAAGGGACTTATTAAAATGTATAGTAAGACTGTTGTAATAACAAATGTCTGTATAAATAAATAATGTTACCAATAAAACTCAACATCAAGTAAATTGAAGAAGCCATGAATGAATAGCTTGGAACACCATCGAAATCGATTAAAGAATTTGATAAATCATTGTCGCTGGTGTTCTAGCTATTTGTAAGGCTGCTACGTACTGGAACATACACCGTTAGAAGATCTGCTATTTGGACGGAATTCTAAAAAGATTCAAGCAGTACAAGATCGGGGTAAACCTCTACTGAAGAAATCCAAGCACAATTGACGTCATCAATGTTGAAAAAGCCCTGGACGGTTTGGGTTACTATAGCGATATCATTGTTTAAATTCAATGATATGTTATTGTGGCTCAAACTGTCTAGGTTGACTATACATCAATTCAACACTAAAACTATATCACAATTTCTCCGTAGATGTCAAGGTTGTAAGCGATTTTTTCCAAATAAAATAAGATATTAGAGAAACATTAGTTATGCTAGAGTGAAAATTTGAAATTTGAGTATTGTACACAGGAAGATCTGTAGAAGACCTTACGTTGCCGATAAAACTCAACAACTCGTAAATTGAAAAAAGCCATGAAAAGCGTAAAACACGTTAATTGCATAATTTTCGATTTTCACGAATAATTCGATGAATCATTTTCGTTGGTGATTTTACGGTTTGGGACGCTGCTACGTACTGAGAGCACATCGTTTGAATCTTTTACTATTTGGACGGAGCTCAAATCACAAAGCTTTGCGATTTTGTCGTCATCGGTGTTGGGTAGTGCATGAGTTCTTACAAATTCTGCATGTATCAGGTATGACAGCGAATAGTACACTCTACATTTAGCATTACATATATTTTCTCTTATCGCGGATTATAGCAAAATAATATTCTCATTACTTTTGTATTACCGATGAAGCTAAACATCTTGTAAGTTGTAGCCATAAATAGCTTCCGGCCGCGAGCATTCATTTTTTGATACGATAAATGAATGTTCATTGATATTGGAAATATTTGGGAGGCATTGCAATACACACATCGAAGAAATTGAAGCATAATTATCGCCGTCTGAGTTGATTAGGCCCTTGACGGCTAGGCAGTCATAATACTATGAATCTTGTAATTAAATATGATCATAGTGTTATTGCTACCTCAGCTGTTTGGGTGAAAATTCGCCTTTTATCTTCACATCGTTTATGTAACTTGTATTATCGCCGTTGCCTGAACCGTGACGCTATTTGAATGGCAACTACGCACTAGAAAAAGCACTATTGCAAAATCTTCTGCTGTTTGGATAGACTTCTAAATGGATTCAAGTGGCACAAGATCAGACGGCGTGAAACTACCTAGAAGACACTGAGCACTACTGTCCCCGTCGATGTTGAAGAAGCTCTGAATGGTTTGGGTCGTTACGGAGATCTAAGTCATTTAATTATTATCGACAGATCTTTCTAATGACACAAACTGTTTTGGTGACATTGCATCAAGTCATGATCCTGCCCGCCCGTACTTTTCTTAGCCGCTCAAGATCCGTGTGTATTATAATATTACGTAATGGTAATGGTAAGTAAGTAAATAATTAATATCTGGGTGATCGAGCCTTGCTTGGTAATTTTTAAAATAATAGGGCAGGAGGGGCTCGATCCTAGGTATTTTCATCTATCTAGACTACCCGTTCCCCAAATGAACCACCATTAATTTACGTTTGACAGCGAAAAATTGTGATTGTATTCAACGTAAATTTCAAATAATTTTAGAGCTCGAAAACTGGGATAAAAGGAAATTTTTTTTAAATAAAACTTATATAGATCGATTTTTCTCCACAAGAACCCCTATAAGCTGAATTTCAGAAAAATCGTTGGAGCCGTTTGTAACAGTCTCATCCCCTACATTCGAGTTATAAAATTAAATAATTATTAAAATTTCAATATTTTAGAAAAATCTATAAATATAAAAATAAATGTTTGTTTGTCACGCAGTAATGTTTTTTCGCATCTATAATTGATGCTCTATTCATAAAACATCAAATCCAGAAAAGTCAAATTTTCGTCAAATTGACCGAACGTCTCAACAACAGCCGTCCTATGGTATGGAGAGAGCGGGTGGAGCACAGAGCACATAAGTGATCTATTAGGGCGCTTATGAAATGTTGTTACAATGATATTGTAGATGTGTAGTGGGGCGTGGGGATACATCATATTAGTTGTTTTAGCCCGACTATTTTCAAGAAAGGCAACTTTGCTGAGTAGTGGCACTGTACCGAATATGTTCTGGCAGGTACTGGTGGAAGATTTGTGGTTTAGGCCGGTAGTGATTTCGGTCATTGCTGTGTGACTGGCCCAAAAGTCTACACTAGGCTGCATCTTATTAGGGCTGGGTCTAGGCCCGTAGTTGACTTCGGTTGCTGCAGCGTGCCTTTATTTGACTTTGCTTTGACACAACCAGAGTTACTTTGAGCGTGTGCCTTTGTGATACGGGTTTGGTTAGGCCGGTGGTGATTTCGGTCATTGCTGTGTGCCTTGCTCGACTTTTGGATGCATAGGCCGCTTGAAGTAGTGCCGGTACCCTGTGGTAGATGAAATGTTATTGTTTGATGAATGGACATCGGAAACGTTGTTCTTAGTCTCTCAATAATGACGGAACCACGGCTGAATGTTGCTGGGCGTTGCGGAAGCTAGCTTTATGTTGCTGAAGTGGTACACCGCGGCAGTGATGGCTTGCTATGGACTCTCTTCGTAGTAGCGCATGGAACGTGCGGTGATTCGTCCTTTTTGGGACGTCCCTTTAACTTAGTTAATGATACCACGAATGACCATTATAGAATGGCATTATTGCATAAGAGCCGCTGGTCGGGTCTTTGTTAACAAGACTGCGGACTAGCTTTAGTCAGTGTGGCCTGCATTCCCCTTATCTTACGTGGCTTGCCGCGTTAAACATAAATTACTTTTTGTTGTATATGGTGGTGTGTTGAGCTTGGTGCGCATATCGTAAGCGAGTGCACTATGTGTGACTCCACCATATGGTACTGGGATTTATAAGGGTGAATGGCATTCATGTAATGCTTTGCAATACACATATTCCACTACCGTGGAACACACCTATATGGTGTATATATCCTATAACTGAACGCGGAACACACCCCTACAAGTTGCCTAGCAACATGTGTTTTATACGTATTATACTATATGTGGTTTTTACCGTACAACGCACCGTTACGATGTGTGCAGGCGACATGCGCCTTACTGGCTATAAGAATTGGTAATTTATTATCAATGTTACCAGGCCTTGTGCCTTTGGCTAATGCCATATTTTAAAGCTCCGGCTATTTATTATTTGGGCTTCGGTCCTCGTTTATACACCATGGCACTCGTGCTTAATATGTCAACTGTGGTTTTATTGTGTGGTTTATCCCATGATCCTATGCCGCAGGCGCACTATAAACAGGTACCCCACCTTTGGGGGGGGGGGCTCATATCCTATGGACGGAGCCCACCGTTGGTAGCGGGTGCGGAGCTACTGACCACCGCTCCCTTTTTAGCGTTTTTCTTTATGAGAAACCTAAGTATTGGAAATGGTGCCACTATTCAAAGCCTTTCTACGGAAAAGCCTAATGTTTCTTCAGCTTTATATTTTCCTCAATCTTCAGTCCCTTTCTGATGGCTTAACAACTTATTACAAAATCATTAATACCTAGTACACTGATAACCTCATAGTAATGAAAAACAACCGTTTATATAATAACAAGTAAAATTTGATAATAAAAGCTCTTTGTCGAGCAGACCGATATAAACTTAGAATGTAGAGTCTGAAGGCTTGTTCAGACGAAACTATAATGTAATTATTATCACATTATTTTATTTCATTTAAGGTTTTATTTTACTCCTTTAGGTTCATGGACACACGGTCTCTGACGCTCTATAAGAATTTGAGTTATTACAAATCACAACGTAGTACGGGTCCTAGCCACTTAGACGAATCACGTGCCAATAGTTATATACTACAAGTGCTAGCGCCATCGGGTGTATTTTATGCATTTTGCTGTTGGAGTGTGAGCGCTCTAGCAATGATTAAATATTTGAAATATTTATTTTAGACGGACGGATCAGGGGTTAGTTACACGTTTCCGAGGTTCCAAATATATATATATATATATATATATATATATATATATATATATATATATATATATATATATATATATATATATATATATGATATTTATATATACATACAAGATTAACTCATTTAAATTATAAAGTTTAAATACATGTATACATGGGTTATACCCGATGAAAATTTGAATCATCAAAACAACTTATGTAGCACGAGCACTGGACGGTTTTGGTCTTATTGGAACTAATTTATTGTTATTTGATAACTTGGTTCCCGTACTGATTCAAACTGTTTTGTTGGCAATGAATCGATTATAAATCATGGGTTTTCAAGATCCTGCGTGTCCCATACTTTCTTCGTAGCCTTTCAGGTTCCATATGTTTTAAAGGTATAAAATATAAATAATATAAATGTAGCATAGTATAAATAAATAAATATTATTTTTTTATATGTTTAAAAGAATTACTCGGTCCTTCTTATATTATCTTTAAATACCTGGAGTACTTAAAGATAATATAAGAAGGCTATTTACCAAACAAAGCCCAACCATGTCAACGGATTTCTCTATAAATATTTCAAGACATAAATTTTCAAAGACAAAGTAGTAAATTCTTGTGTACTTAGCGTTAGAAAATAATGTACCTTTAATACGCCTTACCTTATCTTATGGCAACATAGAAATACACGCACACATATACACATAGAATATATTGTTTATTATGTAACTTTTAAGCAACAAGTTACATAATAATATGATGATGTCCACATGTGTTTTGGTTCATAATCTGTAATTGTTGAACTCGTTGCTAATAAACAAATTCATTTCATGCGTACAATTAAGATGACAGTGTAAGTGTATTATAATAGTAAATTTAATTAATATTTAATATAATAGTAAATTTAATTAATATTATTAAAAATAATATTATACTTTGGAAGTGAAGGATGGAAGATTTAATGTTGCTAGGAGTGAAAGCCTCTTATTCCTATCTAGTTATAATGCGACACAGCCACAGTGGTAGGAATTTATAAAATGTATATCGAAATCTTATATACGAAATTAGAAATTAATGTTTATAACAACAGGTATGGTTTCATTCGAAGATCACCTGCCGTGGAACTTTCTTGAAGCCACTTGATCACTACTGTCATCGTCGATGTTGAAGAAGCCCTGGACGGTTAAAGACATTATAGGGACGTTATTCATTTAATTCTATGAAAAACTCACATAATGTCTCAAACTGTTTCGGTGGAAATACATCATTGTTCATCTTGGCTTGTGAAGATCCTACCAATACCTTACTTTCTGCGTAGTCTTCCAGGATCCGTATGTTTTATGGGTATAGTTGTGTTTTCTAAAGTAAGCAAAGAATTGTAAAATATATTATACATGGATTAAAGCACGACCAAAAATTTTGAATTATTTATATGTACGCAAAACTTTTATATCATATATGTACCTTATTGCTATGATCACAAGTTGTTTCGTTCACAACATCTGCAATAACTTTTCTGTAAAATAGTAAAAATATATGTTTACTTATTTGTTAAGGTGTATATAAGTTACGAAGGAATTTTGGGAGTTACAGGGGGGGGGGCTCATATTTAAGGACGGAGCCCACCGTTGGTAGCGGGTGTGGAGCTACCAACCTTCTCTCCCTATTTAGTTTATTTTTTATTACAAAAACGTAAATGATGGGAGAGTTGCTCTTAACCTTAGGCTATTTGACGAAAATGTGAAAGGAAGGTTGCCGGAGTTGAACGTCAACATTATCTTCCAATCCTTTTGTGGGCTAAAATAAATATTTAAAATTTTATAACGTATATTGTAGACTTTGAAGGCTTGAATAAACTTAAAAATATTGTAACGAGCCTTGGATACGGGAGTAAGAAAAATACAAGGATTAATCCGATGTCTTTGTTCAAAACCCGGGCAAGCACTTATGTGTTCTCTGAACAAAACCCAAGTCCAAAATTTACATCTACGACTTAAGTACACGGAAATTAATAGACTAAAATTCTTCAGATAGGAAAACAACTGTCTGGGGTTAAAACTTCCTTGCAGATACTTTATTGTCGTGGTCGATGTTGAAGAAGCCCCGAGTGGTTTGGGTAATTACGGGGCTTCGATTTTTTAAACTCTACGAATATAATCCTTCTATTTCAAATTGTTTCAGTGGCAATGCATCAATAGTTCATCTTGGATTTTTTGGTTTTAGTTTTTTTATTGAAAAAAATTTTTATAAAGCAGTCATAAGACCTGACGTATTGTATGGATCAGAATGTTGGGCAATGAAACAGACGGATGACACGGACAAAGAAGAGTACATGCAACATTAGGTGAGAAGATTAAGATGATTTGGACATGTAATGAGGATGCATAAAGATCATGTGACCAAATGAGTGTTAAATTCGAATGTGGATGGATATGTCCCTAGAGGTAGGCCTAAAAAGAGATGGTTGGATTGTGTGAAGTATGATATCTACATACAAAAGAGTAGCGCCAGAGTTGACGAAAGATAGGACAGAATGGAAGAGAAAACCATGTTGTGCCGACTCCATTTAGGGTGAAATAAGGACAAGAAGATATATAGTTTTGTTTATTGTAAGTAAAGAATTATAAAATACACATGAATTATAGGAGGATAATTTTTTTTACTTATTTATGAGTAAATAATCTTAGATTACCGAAACATACATTGGTGCCATAGATAAGATTGTCTGGTGTGGACCTTCCTTGAAGACAAACATTACTGTCGTCGTTGACGCTGAAGAGGCCCTTGACGGCTTAGGCCATTATTCGTTATGGCCTAAACCGTGGTATTTATTTCGTTAATTCTATGAATATTGCATAATGATTCAGACTGTTTCGGTGGCAATGCATCATATCAACACCTTATCCCTACCGTATTTTTTCAGTAGTCGATCAGGATCCGTAATTATTGTTAGAAAAACGTCGTTAAAGCTTCACGTGCTATGAAGTTCATTAATACGACCTTCCGTCCTTTTCTGCAAAACATAGCACTTGTGCCTACTATGTAAACGTTGGATGCATCGACACTTTCACAAACTTATAGTAACAGTAATGGTTTTATACCATGAGACGTCGCAAGCGCTTTGTAAATAATTATAATCTCCTTCTTGGGTTTTTTTTGGAGGGGGGGGGGGCTCATATATGTGGACGGAGCCCACCGCTGGTAGCGGGCATGGAGCTACCAGCCTTCTCTCTCTTTGTATTGATATTGGGAGAGTTGCTCTTAGCCTAAGGCGTTCAATCAAAGTGTTCAAGGTTGCCGGTTATGATATTATATATTATCTGCCGATTTTCTTGGTAGCTTTAATATGAATTAAAAATTTTAAATACCTACTGTAGACTTAACGAGTTAGTACAACTGGAATAAATAAATGCATAGTTATTTTTTATGTACCTCATAGTTATAAGGCAACGTCCTAATGATTCAAACTGTTGCGGTGGCAATGCATCAGTCCAACACCGCACTCTCATCATACTTTCTTCATAGCCGTTAAGGATCCGTAAGTTTTATGAGTGTAGTTGTTTTTTGCGAAAGAAAGTGTCATAAAAGAAATAAAGGTAATACTAGGATGTGAATTTAAAAATAATCTTCCACTTTTAAAACAGCCAATAGCTCCATAGATGAAACTTTATATTTACCATCCTCAGCGCTGATCGCTTTCTTTAAAGTACTTATGTCTCAACGTTGCTATTGTACTTATACTTCTACGGAAGTATACGGCTTATTTGAAATTTAGCTTCCTGTTCATTGCTATGATACGAATTATAAATTTTGAACACAATGCAAACTTTGAAGGCTTAAACAAACTGAATATAAAAATAAAATATTATTACCGAGAGTTGGATGTTGGGATTGAAGAACGACACCGTATAATCTGATGTCTTCATTCAAACCCCGTGTGGAAACTGATGTGTTCTCTATTAAAACCCATATGCTAAATTAATGTTTACAAGTTATTGTCACTGGAATAAAGAATATATATATATCTATTTTTCATGTATCTCATAGTTATACGGCAGCTGATAAAAAAAGTATTTTAGGAGTGATGTACTAAGAAACATCTGTAGAATAGGCTACCGTTACAAATAAAGGTTAATGTCTCATGAGTTGAAGAAGCCATGAATAGCTTGAGCCAAATGAAAATGGATTATTGAATGTATAAGAATCAATTTTCATTTGTGCTTCAACTATTTGAGAGGCTGCTACTGGAAGACATATTTTTGGAAGATTTTCTACTATTTCAACGGACCACAAAAGGATTCAAGCAGCACAAGATCATCTGGCGTGGAACTTCCTTGAAGACACTTAAGCACTACTATCGTCGTCGATGTCGAAGAAGCCCTTGAGGGTTTGAGTCGTTAGGAGGTACTTATTCTTTTAATTTGATAACTACGTCCTAATGATTCGAACTGTTGTGGTGGCAATGCATCAGTCCAACACCGCACCCGTATCGTACTTTCTTCATCGCCAATAGGGATCCGTAAGTATTATGAGTGTAGTTGTTTCTTGCGAAGGAAAGTATCATAAAAGAAATACGGGTTACACCAAGATTTGAATTTGAAATTGTATCTGCGTAAATAATCTTCCGCTGTAAAAAAAGCCATTAGCTTCAAAGATGAAACATTATATTTGTCGTTCTCTGTGCTCGCTTCACTTTCTTGAAGGTGTTAATGTTTCAACGTTGCTAATGTACTTATAATTTTACGGAACTAAAAATGTAGGCTTTAATGAAATTTAACTTCCTTTTGATAGCTATGATATGAATTATTAATTTTAAATACAATGCAAATTTTGAAGGCTTTTATAATAATGTGAATGTAAAAAAAAATTTGTTAACGAGACTTGGTTTCAGGGTTGAAGAACGACACGGTATAATCTGATGTCTTCGTTTAATATCCGGGCAGAAACCGATGTGTTATTTATTAAAACCCATATGCTAAATTAATATTTACAAGTTATTGACACTGCAGTAATGAAAATGTGTATTTATTTTCTTATGTATCCATAGTTATAAAGCAGCTGATTAAAAAGAATTTTGGGAGTGTTGTGCTAAGAAAAATCTGTAAAAGGGACAACGTTACCGATAAAGCTCTAGTCTCGTGAGTTGAAGAAGCCATGAATGGTTTGACCACAACGAAGGTTGATTATTGAATGTATAAGAATCAATCTTCGTTTGTGCTTGAACTATTTGGGAGGCTGCTACGCACTGGAAGTCATACTGTTGTAAGATCTTCACTATTTCAACGTTCTTCAAAAGCATTCAAACAGCACAAGGTCGTCTGGCGTGAAACTACCGTGAACATACTTGAACACTACTGTCGTCGTCGATGTTGAAGAAGCCCTGGACGGTATGAGTCGTTAGGAGATACTTATTGTTTTAACTTAATGACTATTTCCTAATGATTCAAACTGTTTCGGTGGCAATGCATCAGTCCAACACCGCACCCGTATCGTACTTTCTTCGTAGCCATTAAGGATCCGTAACTTTTATGAGTGTAGTTGTTTTTGCGAAAGAAAGTGTCATAAAAGAAATAAAGGTTATACCAGGATGTGAATTTAAAAATAATCTTCCACTGTTAAACAGTCACTAGCACCATAGATGAAACTTTATATTTATCATCGTCAGCGCTGATCGCTTTCTTTAAAGTACTTATGTCTCAACGTTGCTATTGTACTTATACTTCTACGGAAGTGAAAAGTTTGGCTTATTTGAAATTTAGCTTCCTGTTGATTGCTATGATACGAATTATAAATTTTGAACACAATGCAAACTTTGAAGGCTTAAACAAACTGAATATAAAAATAAAATATTATTACCGAGAGTTGGATGTTGGGATTGAACAACGACACGGTATAATCTGATGTCTTCGTTCAAACCCCGTGTGGAAACTGATGTGTTCTCTATTAAAACCCATATGCTAAGTTAATGTTTACAAGTTATTGTCACTGGAATAAAGAATATATATATATCTATTTTTCATGTATCTCATAGTTATACGGCAGCTGATAAAAAAAGTATTTTAGGAGTGATGTGCTAAGAAACATCTGTAGAATAGGCCACCGTTACAAATAAAGGTTAATGTCTCATGAGTTGAAGAAGCCATGAATAGCTTGAGCCAAATGAAAATGGATTATTGAATGTATAAGAATCAATTTTCTTTTGTGCTTGAACTATTTGAGAGGCTGCTACTGGAAGACATACTTTTGGAAGATCTTCTACTATTTCAACGGACCACAAAAGGATTCAAGCAGCACAAGATCATCTGGCGTGGAACTTCCTTGAAGACACTTAAGCATTACTATCGTCGTCGATGTCGAAGAAGCCCTTGACGGCTTGAGTCGTTAGGAGGTACTTATTGTTTAAATTTGATAACTATGTCCTGATGATTCAAACTGTTTTCGGGAAATACATCAGTTGAACACCACGCCCGTAGCTTACTTTCTTCGTAGTCTTTCGGAATCCGTAAGTATTAAAAGTATAGTTTATTGTGCGAATCAAAGTAAACATAAGTTATACCAGTATGTAAATTTGAAATTATATCTGCGTAAATAAAAAATAAGTAATGTAACTGCTGGGCATAGGCCTCCTCGCTCCATTTCTGGAGAGAAGGGTTGGAGCTTAGATCCACCACTCTGCTCCAATACGGATTGGTAGGTTACACATATACCTAGAATTCTCTAAAAATATGCAGATTTCCTCACGATGTTTTCCTTCATCTAAATGTATGTTATAAATTGCAATTATCAATCAGACATAAGTTTTAATAGAAAAACGCATTGGTATCTGCCTGGGGTTTGAACTTGTGACCTTCTCGAAAGAGTCGCACGGTCTCACCGCTGGGCTATCACAGCTTTTGCTAAATTATCTGAGTAAATAATCTTCAGTTATTAAAAAAAGGCATTAGCACCATAGATGAAACATTATATTTATCGTCCTCAACGCTGATCGCTTTATTTAAGGTGGTAATGACTTAAAGTTTCGTCCCGGGCCTGTATTTTTTGTACAATAAGAGGTTACTACATCAAGACCAATAAATATTAAAGTAAAGAACCCGTATTTCTTATATTTATTATACATTGTAATAGCTCACTTAAATTTATCCAGTAAAAAAATATATCAAAACTGTCTACGCAAGCTGAACAACGTGCTATAGAAATTTTCCTTGAATTACAGTATTGACTTGACTCTGACACATCGTGAATAAAAGAACTTCGATAGGTTGATAATAAATGGCGTTTCTCAATTTTATCCTACTTTTATTGAATTAATCAGATTTCTGTAGCCTATATGTTATCCTGGTGTATGAGGAATAATTTTGACAAATTTCATTAATATTGGTTCTGCGGATTCGCAATGAAAATGTAACAAAAAGACAAACAGACTTTCACATTTATAATACACCACCCTCATTTTTTATTATATTCTTATATTTCTAGACGACAAGCAGGCGGCCAGTCGTAAAATATCTAAACAAAACATGTAAAAACATGTCGTGGCACCCTCACTTAGTGCGGGAAAAGGGCAAGAGAATGAGTAATATCCGTTAATGCAGAGTAATATAATGGAAATAACCATGACACGTTTTATAATTGTAAGAATCTGTGTATAACACAATGATTGCCGCGGAATCTTATAAAATGGACCGTACATTGTTTACGGAACGTAGCAATAACAAAACTATTATTATTTACATTATCGTGTCGTCAATAAATGTATTAACATTCCATATAATACGATATACCATAAGAGAGTACTCATTCCATAACATGTCGAATAGATATAAGCAATAAATTTTGTTCCGTCTTAGTCATTACATCTCATTGACATGTTTCTTTCAAAAATGTAAGTTTTTTGTGAACCATTAACATCTTTGTTTATCTTATTCAATATTTATTTTTTATTTATATATCTGTCTTTATAACTAAACAGTTTTTCTTACATATTTAATCTGCCAAACTGCAAAGCAGTTTGTCGGCAGTATGCTCTCATTACTTAGTTAATTATTATAATAGCAACCAGCACCACTGGCACCTGCTCAGCCCTACGATACAATCTTGGGTTTATTTCTACATTATTGTAGAAATAGACCACTGAGCAGGTACAGAGGTGCTCATATATGTTTCCGTTCTACAAACAAACTTATCCGATAATGTGCAGTTTAGGTTACGTTACAAAAAAGTTTTCATTATCAATTAATAATCTAGTTAGCATTCTTTTCAAAGATATCTTACTACTGGTTCGGTTTATTTCCGACGGAAGACAGTTATGTATTTTTGGTACGACGTATGCTCTTGTTCTCTTTCCATAATAGTTAGCCGCTTTCGGCTGCACTAATTTTCCTTTGCTTACCTTCCTTGTCCGCGGATGATGCAAAATACGTTGCTTAAATTTATTTTTATACTGTTCCAATACCAGTAGTAAGATAACTTTGTTGTGAACTGGTAGGATTTTACAAATAGAAAATAATTTTTGATAATCTTTTCGACATTTTTCTTTAACTTTTATAGTTACTAGTGACTTCAAGAATCTTATTTGAATTTTTCTAATTTTCTCTAAATAAGATTTAAACGTACGCCCGTAGCAACTTAGCCCGTATGATAGTACTGAGTCAACAATTGCATAACATATTATGAATAGAAGTCGTCTATTAACAATATGTTTCAGGTACACGAACTTAGCTAAGGCTTAATTTTTTACAAACATCTTTCACATGCAATTTCCATAAGAAATATTTATCGATAGTAAGTCTTAAGTATTTATAATTCTCAACAAATTCAATTTCGTTACATTTACACGTACGTTTCCCATTATGCAAGCATCGTAATCATGTCCTATCAATTTAATACAAATAAAATCGATGCTGTGTATATTGTACGTATGTGCATACACTTAGTTTTAACTAAATTAATTATAAGTCCGTTGTCGTGAGCCCATTTCACAAATCGCTCGAAGTCATTTTGTATCTTAGTTTGTATTGTGCTTAGGTATTTATCAAAATACAGAATACAGAATACATGCCTTTTATTAATTGTTTCAACGTGTAAACGTTTGTACTATCATAATGTCTCGCAATACCCTGACATGGTATTTTGAGTATTTATTATATCAAAGCTTCTATGCTTTTAAAAACACTGTTAAAAAGAGGCTGATACAGAAAGCCTACTATACTCTTGAAGATTATTTAGAAGATAAGAATGTGTGGATATAGCTCTCTTTGAACCTGTACAAGACAGTAACGACTTAATGTAAATAGTATTAAGAATTATATTTTTAAAAGAGCAACCGCTTTCTTGCTGGCTCTTCTCGGTAGGAACAGCTTACCGAACCAACAGTAGAGTTGACGATTCAAAAGCACTTGTTTACAAGTTTATTTGAATAAAGAATATTTTGAATTTGAATTTGAATATGAAAAACTCTAATTCAAAGCGTTAACACGGAGACGAGACAGAAGAGACTGGAGAAAGTATAGACGTATGTGTGTAAAGTAAGTACAAACATTTAAATGTGTGCATCAATTAAGATTGTTTGAATGGGTGAGACGAAAAAACAACGCAAGATCCGCCTAAATGGAAAACGGGTTGGTTTTAGGCACTTAAAAAGTACGACGT
The DNA here is from genome assembly GCA_947086495.1 of Morpho achilles. NCBI lineage: Eukaryota > Metazoa > Arthropoda > Insecta > Lepidoptera > Nymphalidae > Morpho > Morpho achilles. Next base: position 6,706,313 of record CAMTZB010000022.1, on the reverse strand, counting down.
CGATAAGCGTAATGCAACCCTTTGTAATCTATCGTAGTAGGCGTTACTTTGCGGAGATCCATAATACAAAAGTAATAAAAAAAATTATTTTGCTATAATCCGCGATGTAAAATAGAAATTAAACATAATGCTAAATTTTGAGTGGACAATCCGTTTTCATACCTTATACATGCAGGATTCGTGCACAAACCACCACAATACACAAGCACTACACATATTCACTGTCGCAAACTAAACAAGCCCTAAGGCCTAAAAATTGATTGGATTGCGAGAAGTATGACATGCATTTAAAAGGAGTAGCACCAAAGTTGACGAATGATAGGACAGAATGGAAGAGAAAACATGTTGTGCCGACCCCACTTAGAGTGGGACAAGGAAAGGAAGATATATACATACATAAATGTGCTAGTGTCAAACAAAGTTTTTAAATTTTCGTGCCATTATTTTAGTTGTTTGCTTATCTATTCGACCTCTTTTAGATTGATGCTGTTCTTAATTATGAGATCCGCGATGGGTTACTGGGACTTCGGTACCACTACAACGGGCATCATTCGTACCGACAACTACCCACGCACGAGTTTCTTCAGATGGCAACGAACAGAGTTTGAGACTATGCGGTTTTGGTTTCCAAACTTTGATTGGACGGATATCGGCCATCGACGTCGCACATGTGTCATCGCCGGAATATCAATTGGTTTATAATATTTTTCTTACAAATTGTAACCGCAACTTCATTCGCAGCAACTTAAATTTCAAAATACCCTTAATATATTTTTCCTGTTTCCGAATGGCAACACGGGAATTTTGTATCGTTAATGTTATTACAGTATATAATATTATTGAAATTCGGTATCATAATAGCAGCTCACTCGTACGCCGTGTGGTATCCGGCTGAATAGAATAGTACCGCCCTTATTTCTTACCGAGGTGTCGTAAAAGGCGACTAAGGTAAGTTGACCAGGTTGAATGAAGTTGTTAAGGTAAATTGTGGTATCCGGTTGAGTTAAATAGACCACCCTCTTTCTTTCCGAGGTTTCGTACTGTGATCAAGGTAAATTAATGTTAGGCAGGCAGCCGGTCGTAAATTACGAAGCCAAATCGTGTGACAATATGTTTGTAACATGTTGTACCGACTCCACTTAGAGTGGGATAAGGGCAGGAGGATACATATAACAGGAGGTCACTCGTGAAAAATAGACAGACAGACTTTTTCATTTATATTGACGCTAAGCCCCCAAAATAGCTCTACCAATATTGATGGAATCACCGACCTGAATTACGAATAGTAGTTATGACCAACAAAATATTTTGTTACTTATTGTAATGTTTTGTTATTTTAAGACACAAATTTGCAAATTTTACTTTACCTACCTATCCTTTAACTACATTTTACCTACATCCAATATTTTTCATAAGCGTAGGTGAACATTTAAACGCGAAAAAACAGTGCTAATGGAATTCAACATCCAAGATATTGCTATTGCAAATATTATTTTAAATCTTATCATACTTAACCCTGGTTAGAAGCTGAAAGTAGAAACATTGTAAATCAACACAGTTTTGATATACAATGTTTAACAACAGCTTAAGAATAATATCTTGATTACACTCTAAATGTCACCACTAGCAACCAAAATAGGCCTAGCTTGTATTCTTGGTTACTAAAGTATTGTGAGTAGAGCGAAGGATATTCATGAAAAAGAAACTTGATAGCATCCACAAATAAAAATGTTTGCTATTTCAGATTTAACACCGCTCAGCGTAGCTACACTAATGAACCGTCGTATTCTTATCACATCAGCTAACTATTTAGACCCTCATATGCATAGGCAGAAAATGCTACGAATTTGGGCTTTAGGTAGAACTGGCCAAAATAATACCCCGTATAGATACCGTGTATGGCGAGTTCACCGCGTATTTCCTAAGAGCAATAACCCAGAACATCAACATGGCCCTCGAGGTCTACATTCGCCTCGACATGATGTTGCAATTATCATAAGTTTCGATCAGATATATATTTACTACATTTACCCCCATAGATACCAATACGCATACAGGGCGAGATTAACGGAAGAACGTGTTGAACTAGAAGATGAATTACTTATGGTTGGATCCGGTTACGAATACATGGTTCACCTAAGGGAAAACTACAAAATCTTTTTTGCCCTCACGTACAAAGTCAACGTTGTTGACTGTTCGAAATATATCCCGAAATGGTGGGGTAAATTTATTTGCATCAGAAACGTTAAAGGTTTCCCCGGAATACAAAATGGTGCGGCGCTTTTACAAGAAAGAAATAAACTTATTGCTTTGGGCTGTTTTGAAATACGTTACAACGAGGACAGAATATTCGTTTTTACTGACTTGCGTTATTATCGTCGCTGGATTGATAGGTATGCTCGCATTTCAGGCGGAGATTACTACGAATATGCTTACCCGCAGTGGGGAATCGAGTTATCCTGGATTTATGACGGCAATTATAACAGTCCTTACATTCCACATTGGCAAAAAAGATATGATCTGTACCCACTTGGGTAAAAGATGAATTATCCATTAGAAAATATTTTTGATTATTGGAAGATGTACTAACTTCTTTAAACACTTTTTTTATGTCAGGAAAACCCATTATGGGTCCTCACCGCCCGACGGGGACGAGCGGCGGGTATGTCGGACTCTCACCGACTAAAAACCTGACAGTGCTCTACCACGCTGTTTAAACACTATATTAACCATTTATAACAGACCAAGACGCTGTGTGGTATCCGGCTTAGTAGAATAGACCACCCTCTTTCTTACCGAGGTGTCGTAAAAGGCGACTAAGGTAAGTTGACCCACCGTGTGGTATCCTGTTAAGTAGAATAGACCACTCTCTTTCTTACCGAGGTGTCGTAAAATATGACTAATGTAAATTGACGTCAGGCAGACGGCCAGTCGTAAAATAAGTAGCCAAATCATGTGACAACATGTTTATAACATGTTGTGTCGACCTCACTTAAAGTGGGATAAGGGCAGCAGAATGATGAACAGACCAAGATGCAGATATTATGACGGTATCTATAGCAATCAATTGGAAATAGATTATGAGTTGATAGCTTTCAACTTTCCGTCCGTCTCCAATTACATATATAGATGTAGTTAGCATGTTCATGTATTTTGCGACTGAATAAAACGAACATGATTACGACAATGTCCCATAGTTCAAACAATGTTCCGTTTATTTTATAATACATATCAATTTAATTACTGTTAAAACATGCTATGTTCTTGTTAGAGTTACTGATTAAATTTGTGCCAAATAAATAACACATGTTCCAAATAATTTTCATAATTATTTAATTACAAATTAATTACTTTAAACAAAAAGTGTTCACGACCGATCAAGTAAAGCCATTTTGGGTCCTTTTAAAAATGTATTATTTGTACCTATACATTGTTGTTATATGGTTATTATGTAATAATAAATATGTAATATATAAGTAGTATTACGTTTGAAAGTAGATATAAAAATAGCCGACTTTTCTGTCAATTTGTGTATGTTTATTTTAGTTGTTATAGTTATGTCATATCTGGAAATTATTTAAGCTCACATTGTAACAGTCTCATCCCTACATTCGAGTTTTAAAAATAAATAACTATTAAAATTTCAATATTTTAGAAAAATCTATAAATATAAAAATAAATGTATGTTTGTCACGCAGAAATGTTTTTTCGCATCTATAATTGATGCTCTATTCATAAAACATCAAATTCAGAAAAGTCAAATTTTCGTCAAATTGACCGAATGTTGCGACAGCCGCCGTACTACAGTATAGAGAGAACGGGCGGAGCGCATAAGTGATCTGTTAGGTCGCTTATTAAATGTTGCTATAATGATATTGTAGATGTGTACTGGGGCGATACATAATATTATTTGAGTTTTAACTCAACTATTTTTAATAATTGATAGTAAACACACATCTAGGCCCGCTCTCGTATAATGGTTCAAGATGCAAGATCTTGCCGATCTTTGGAAAGGATTTGATTGTGACTTGACCATTAGAGTATAAGTGATGGTTAAATCGCTTACCTCACCTGACCTGACCTTAGTGTCTGAATGTTACTCGGTAAAGGCAACTTTGCTGAGTAGTGGTTGGCACTCTACCGAACACGCTCTGGCGGGTACTAGTGGGAGACTTGAGGTTTAGGCCGGCAGTGATTTCGGTCGGTGCTGAGTGCCTGGCCCAAAAGTCTACACTAGGCTGCATTATTGCTTATTAGGTCTGGGTCTTGGCCCGTAGTTTACTTCAGTTGCTGCGGCGTGCCTTTATTCGGCTTTGGTTTGACGCAACCAGAGTTACTTTAGGCGTGTGCCTTTGTGATACGGGTTTGGTTAGGCCGGTGGTGATTTCGGTCATTGCTGTGTGCCTTGCTCGACTTTTGAACGCATAGGCCGCTTGAAGTAGTGCCGGTACATGTGGTAGTTGAAATGTTATTGTTTGATGAATGGACATCGGAAACGTTGTTCTTAGTCTCTCAATAGTGACAGAACCACGGCTGAATGTTGCTGGGCGTTGCGGAATCTAGCTTTATGTTGCTTGCGCATGGAACGTGTGGTGTTTTGTCCTTTTTGAGACGTCCCCTTAGCTTAGTTAATGATACCACGAATGACCATTATAGCATGGCATTATTGGATAAGAGCCGCTGGCCGGGTCTTTGTTAACAAGACTGCGGACTAGCTTTAGACAGTGTGGCCTGCATTTTACTTATCTTACATCTTACGTGGCTTGCCGCGTTAAACATAAATTACTTTTAGTTGTATATGGTACGCATATCGTAAGCGAGTGCACAATGTGTGACTCCACCATATGGTATTGGCATTCATGTAATGCTTTGCAATACACATATTCCACTGCCATGGAACACACCTATATGGTGTATATATCCTATAACTGAACGCGGAACACACCCCTACAAGTTGCCTAGCAACATGTGTTTTATACGTATTAAACTGTATGTGGTTTTTACCATAGAACGCACCGTTACGATGTGTGCAGGCGACATGCGCCTTACTGGATATAAGAATTGGTAATTTATTATCAATGTTACCAGGCCTTGTGCCTTTGGCTAATGCCATATTTTATGGCTCTGGCTATTTATTATTTGGGCTTCGGTTCTCGATTATACACCAAGGCACTCGTGGCTAATATGTCAACTGTGGTTTTGTTGACTCCTGAAAATAATGGGTTTAAACCCATGATCGTACGCCGCAGGCGCACTATAAACAGGTATCCTACCTTTGGGGGGGGGCTCATATCTTATGGACGGAGCCCACCGTTGGTAGCGGGTGCGGAGCTACTGACCACCACTCCCCTTTTAGCGTTTTTCTTTATGAGAAACCTAAATATTGGAAATGGTGCCACTATTCAAAGCCTTTCTACGGAAAAGCCTAATGTTTCTTCGGCTTTATATTTTCCTCAATCTTCAGTCCCTTTCTGATGGCTTAACAACTTATTACAAAATCATTAATACCTAGTACACTGATAACCTCATAGTAATGAAAAAAAACATCTTTCTTCCTTTATATTTTTCCAAATCGGAAGAATACAATAAATGGGAGAGAGATACCACATTGTTTAAACTTCTCTACGGAGTTGATTAAGGGCTAGGTATTAAGATCGAGTGAGTGATCTTTCTGTTGGCTATAACATATCCTATTTAGATATTAATATCTTAGAACCTCCCATCGGGCTAGTTTAAAGTACGATCTGACGATCGAGCGATCCTTCTGCTGGCTTTGAAATGTCTTATTCCGTTATAGTTTTACGTCCCATATTAATGGCAAACACATGTTATACTAAATATAATATATATGAACTAAAACCCTTTATGATGGCTATATCTATGAAGTAATAACATAAGAGACATTCAACCTTCTGAATGTCTCTCATTTTTTTTAAATATTTTATAGTGACCCGTTCGTGTATTGTCCATATTGGAATCTGTTTGTGTAATAAACACATGTATTGAATATACAACCTGTTCATGTATTGTGCATTTATTATTTAATAAGTTACATTAATGTATGCTTGCTTTACGCCTCCAATCTGATGACAAACAACTGTTTTTATATTATAACAAATGATATTTGATAATGAACCTCTCTGTTGAGCAAAGTGATATAAACTACGAATGTAGAGTCTGACGGCTCGTTTTATATTAAAGAATATGATATGTTGAAATATTATTATAAAATTATCATGTGTTTATCATCACATTGTTTTATTTCATTTAAGGTCTTATTTGACTCCTTTAATTTAATGGACACACAGCCTCTGACGCTCTAAAAGAATTTGAGTTATTACAAATCACATCGTAGTACGGGTCTGAGCCACTTAGACGAATCACGTGCCAATATATATTAAAAGTGCTAGCGCGTTCGGCGCGGTTTTATGCATTTCTCTGCTAGAGTGCGAACGCTCTAGCAGTGTTTAAATATTTTATATTAATAATTTTAGTCGGACGCAGGAGGAGTTAGTTACAACATCATCTTCCTGCCCTTATCCCACTCTAAGTAGGATCGGCACAACATGTTATAAACATGCTGCCACATGATTTGGCTGCATTTTTACGACCGGCCGCGTGCCTGACGTCAATTACCTCTGTCGTATTTTAGGACACCTCGGTAGGAAAGAGGGTGGTCTATGCTACTAAACCGGATACCACACGGTGGTTCAACTTGCCTTAGCCGCCTTTTACGATACCTCGGTAAGAAATGAGGGTGGTACTATTCTCAGCCGGATACCACAAGGCGTAAATTATTTAGGCTCACGTATTTAATATTCAAAACATTAAAATAAAGCAGTGAAGCTTGTTTGTAAAATACAAGAAATTTGAAACCTTGCTCTAATTTACAATACCGATTAAAATAAAGTTTAGTAGCAGAATTATCAGAATTTTACTATTCAGCTGTTAATAACTTATTATTATTATATATACATGGCTTAGTTTTGCAATAAATTTAAGAAATAAATAAATATATTATTTTTGGTGTAAATGTTATTGCTATTAAATAAACAGATTTCTATTGACTCTTACCGATCAGGACGCTACGTCATATAGATCACGGCGTTAGTCACTTGCATGCATCGAGAGCACCCACCGCATCGACATCCATCAAACTTCAATTGAGAGCGCTCGATCCCCCAATCCGAATTTGAAGACTTAAAAAAAACTTGCGTAACCTATTGCTTGATTTTAAAAAAATATACATTTTTTACTCACAAAAATAATTAATTCTTTAATCTGACATTATTAATTGATATCGACATGTTCTTTTTTTAATCCTATTTGTAATTTCATGTGCATTTATTTGCAATTTAAATATCATTTAGCTCAAATTAATTTAATTGCTGGTCGATATTTCATTCAAAAGATATCAGCAGAAGGGCAAAAGTAACCGATTTAGATTGTTATTAAGCGCGATAATTGTCATAGTTAGATAACAGGTAGTTGTAATTTAAAGTCGTTTAGGTAGAGAACCAGCACTTGAATAAGTATTTTTACCTTCAAAATAAAGTGAAGAAACTTCAGTAGCGGTTCAAAAACAACTTTATGATGTCTGTTATCGATAGCAAAATCCGTACGTGCATTGGAATAATTTTAACAAATGTATAAAAAGAGTACAAATAACTTGTACTATGAGTAGTGTACGGATATAAAAAACGAACTAAATTTAATTATAATGATCTGATACTTTATTCGAGAAATCAACTTTAAACCTGCTTTAGATGATTTAAAATATCTCTGCGACTTTGTTTTTTCTTGATTTTACTCCACCTACTTGTATATAGAACTGTGTACTGATTAAAAAGTAAATCCGAATTTGTTCAACTTTGTTCTGCTTCACACATCGAAAGAACGCGTTTTATCATTTTTGTATTATTTTTCTCTGCCTTTTTGTGAAAGTTAAATATTAATGTAAATATCATTGATGCACTGCGCTTCACAGCCGATCCCGATTTAGAAGTTACTGAAATAACTGAACGTGTCGTGAAGTTGAAAAAGCTTTGACAACTTGAGATTTGCTAGTTCTCGATTATTTATAATTCAATTAATCGAGACTACGTTAAAACTCAAGCTGTCAGGGCGAGCCTACATCGGAAGACTTGCTTGCTCAAGATGCTGCTCTCCTTGCATCTGCATTGGGTCATTATGAAGAGCTTGAGGTGTGAAAATAGCTCAACATCTCATGTAGTTTGTGCACAAGCCTTGAAAAATCCGGAGAAATTTCGACATTATTTGGAGTAATGTAGTCGATATTATGCTATCCATAATAATGCGTTTTGAATCTCGGGGCGCGTGCATCAGGGTTATTATAAAAAAAATTATGTACAAAACAGTATAAGCCGTAAACCGTATAAGAATATTTTATTAGAATGAACTGATACTTCATTCGAGTAATGAACTTTATATCTATTTAAGCGCTAATTTTAGATGTCCTTGTGAATTTGTGATTTTTTTCTAGATTTATTAGACCGCCTTGAACTCTTGGGTTTTGTTCGCTTATGATTTTTATAACTGTATGAATGATAAGGGAGCTAAAACTCAAGCTGTCATGGCCAGCTTACACCGAAGAACGCGCCTAGTCAAGATCCTGTTTATCCCGTGATCACGTTGCAGCTGCACTGGATCTTTGTGAAAAGTTTGAGCCAAAATCACTCAAGAAAGACACAAAAAGGAATGTTGAAGTAATGAGAGTGATTTAGTCGACTTTGCGTTATCAATAAAAAAATCATCTTAAGTCAGGCGCGTCCTATTCTAACTATAACTATTCCGATAGTTAGAAAAAAAATATTGCATACGAATAAAAGACATGACCTTAATCTATTATGTACGCACGTAAAAAAATGGATGGTTAAATTGACTCATGATGAACTGATAATTAAAACGATGAACTTTAAACCTGCATTATAGATAATTTTAGATAACATTCCGACTTATCGGATTTTGGTCTTGATTTTATGAGTACTTTACAAAATTTTGGGCAGTTCTTCTCAATCAGTACGTAATACATTTGTATTACGTACTGATTGAGAAGAACATTTTAATTTGTTACATATTTTTTTGGACATTTCTTCTTCGCACAACGAAAGAACGCGTTTTGACATTTTTGCATTATTTTTCTGTCTTTGCTTGTGATTGTTATTCCTTTTTTATCAAAATTAAATACTTAATCAAATATCATCTAGGCACTGTGCCTCACAGCCAATCCAGATAAGGATGCAGCACCGAACATATTGAAATAACGTTTCGTGAACTTGAAAAAGCTTTGACCACTTGAGATTTGCTAGTTCTCGATTATTTATAATTCAATTAATCGAGACTACGTTAAATCTCAAGCTGTCAGGGCGAGCCTACACCGGAAGACTCGCTAGCTCAAGATCCTGCTCTCCTTGCATCTGCATTGGGTCATTATGAAGAAATTGAGGTGCGAAAATAGCTCAACATTTCATGTTTAGTTTGTGCACAAGCCTTGAAAAATCCGAGGAAATTTTGAAGTAATGAGTAGTCGACATTATGCTATCGATAAAAATGCATCTTGAGTGTAATTTTTGTTTTGTTATTAATATCCAATTGTGGCTTATTTGTAAATACTAAAAGTTTTTTATAAAAACTTTTTATGGATAACCTTGACAGCATACTAAAGTACAAACTCCGGATGTCCCAGAGCGGACGGTTCCTGGCGGAAGATTTTGATTTTGGTCCGAATGAAACATTTGCCCACTATGTGGGTAATACACGAATAAAACTTGTTTAACCTCGTGAAACGTAAAATGTAATAAAAAAGTCATAAATTAAAAATTATATAAGTAACCTAATCTATGTTAGATTATATATCATTATATCATTGTTGCATTATAATAATTGTAATCTTTAATTTTAATGTTTGCAACTTTATTGTACTAATATTATAAGTGCGGAAATTTTTGAGTATAATGTTTAAGAGATGGCGCAACAAGTACTAGTTCCGATTTTTGTAATACAACATCCGAAAAGCAAAGGAATAAAAAACCATTTATAAAAATAACTTATAAAACTCGCGAAATTCAGAGCGCGTTGAAACCCTAGGAAAACTATTGATTTTCTATAGTAATTTATGATCTTAATTTAAATTGATCCTGGGATATGCAACTTACCAATGTCTATTGCAGCATCGTGGTTTTAATTTCCAAAATATCTTAACTAGAGCATTCATTGTATTATCTTAATTTAATTAAATTTTAACGCTTAATCTTAACGCTTATTTGTATATATTTTTTTGTAAATTAATTTCTTGGTCTTTTAAATTATTTGCAAGGGTCTTTTATTATAATTAATAATATTTTTTTTTAATTTGAACTGTATCTTTTTATAAATCAGTGTTTGATTGTAATGACATCTTAATACATGATGAGTTTGCATTTTAAGCGATTGTGCATATATAAATGTATTAATTCTATTGTAATTGTGTTTATGTTTTAAGTTATAATCGCAAGCGAACCAATAAAAACAATCTTATCTCTTACTCAGCTATATAGTAAACTTTAGGTAGGTGTGTCACTAAAGGCACATCTGTATTAGACGGCGAATTTAGGAAACTTTTTACTGCTTTACTCAATGAAAGAAAGCATTTTATCTTTCTTGTATTAAGTATACCTTTTGTCGTTGCTTGTGTTTTATATTAATTTTTTGTCAAAATTTAATATTAAATGGCGTATCGTTTATGCACTTTACCTCACAGGCGATCCAGATAAGGATGCAGCACCGAACTTATTGAAATAACGTTTCGTGAAGTTGAAAAAGCTTTGACCACTTGAGATTTGCTAGTTCTTGATTATTTATAATTCAATTAATCGAGACTACGTTAAATCTCAAGCTGTCAGGGCGAGCCTACACCGGAAGACTCGCTTGCTCAAGATGCTTCTCTCCTTGCATCTGCATTGGGTCATTATGAAGAGCTTGAGGTGCGAAAATAGCTCAACATCTCATTTAGTTTGTGCACAAGCCTTGAAAAATCCGGAGAAATTTCGACATTATTTGTAGTAATGTAGTCGATATTATGCTATCCATAATAATGCATTTTGAATCTCAGGGCGCGTGCATCAGGGTTATTATAAAAAAAAATATGTACAAAACAGTATAAGCCGTAAACCGTATAAGAATATTTTATTAGAATGAACTGATACTTCATTCGAGTAATGAACTTTATATCTATTTTAAGCTCTAATTTTAGATGTCCTTGCGAATTTGTGTTTTTTTTCTAGATTTATTAGACCGCCTTGAACTCATGGGTTTTGTTCGCTTATGATTTTTATAATTGTATGAATGATAAGGGAGCTAAAACTCAAGCTGTCATGGCCAGCTTACACCGATGAACGCGCCTAGTCAAGATCCTGTTCATCCCGTGATCACGTTACAGCTGCACTGGATCTTTATGAAAAGTTTGAGCCAAAATAACTCAAGAAAGACACAAGAAGGAATGTTGAAGTAATGAGAGTGATTTAGTCGACTTTGCGTTATCAATAAAAAATTCATCTTAAGTCCTCAGGCGCGTCTATCGGAATAATTAGAAAAAAATAAAATTGCATACGAATAAAGAAATGGCCTTAATATATTATGTACGCACGTAAAAAAATGGATGGTTAAATTGACTCATAATAAACTGATAATTAAAACGATGAGCTTTAAACCTGCATAAGACGATTTTAGATAACATTCCGACTTTGCGGATTTTGGTCTTGATTTTATGAGTACTTTACAAAATTTTGTGTAGATTTGTATTACGTACTGATTGAGAAGAACATTTTAATTTGTTATATTTCTTTTGGGCTTCACACAACAAAAGAACGCGTTTTGGCATTTTTGCATTATTTTTCTGTCTTTGCTTGTTGTGATTGCTATTCCTTTTTTATCAAAATTAACAGCCGATCCGGATAACGTCGATTCGAAGTTACTGATATAAATCAACGTTTCGTGAAATTGTAAAAGCCTTGACCACTTGAGATTTACTAGCACCCGATTATTTATAATTCAATGAATCTGGAGCTACGTTAAAACTCAAGCTGTCAGGGTGAGCCTACACCGGAAGACTCGCCTCAAGATCCTGCTCTCCTTGCATCTGCATCGGGTCATTATGAAAAACTTGAGGTGCGAAATTAGCTCAACATCTCATGTTCAGTTTGTGCACAAGCCTTGAAAAATCCGAAGAAATTTTGAAGTAATGAGTAGTCGACATTATGCTATCGATAAAAATGCATCTTGAGTGTAATTTTTGTTTTATTATTAATATCCCAGTTGTGGCTTATTTGTAAATACTAAAAGTTTTTTTTATAAAAACTTTTTATGGATAACCTTAGCAGCATACTAGTGGTACAATCTCTGGATGTCCTAGAGCGGACGGTCTCTTCCTGGCGGAAGATTTTGACTTTGGTTTGAATGAAACATCTGCCCACTATGTGGCTAATACACGAATAAAACTTGTTTGACCTCGTGAAACATAAAGTGTAATAAAAAAGTCAAAAATTAAAAATTATATAAGTAACTTAATCTAACATATATATCATTGTATCATTGTTGCATTATAATAATTGTATTCTTTAATTGTAAAAAGTAAAGTTTTACTATTTACTATTAGGTTGACCCTTAGGTTGACAGGCAGTATCGGTCCATCAAAAATCAGTTTACTTGGTTCTTCTAAGAGTTATTCCTTTAAATAATGTATTGATATTGAGTATTTTAACTTTGTACACTTAAAAACACAAATTGCTTACACAGAAAAAAGTGAGATTTGAAGTATAGTCGACTTCAAAAAGAGAAAAGAACTTTTGTATGTATAATATGTGCTATAAATACTCCAAGTCAAATAAAATGTATTATTAATTAAATTCAGCTAAATTAGAATAGAAGTTATGCGTGTACAAACATTTTAGTGATACATTTTTATTTATATAAATAAAAATGTCAAGAAAGTAACAAAAATAGTACTTACAATATCATTTCTTTGTCACATTTGTCACACTTAATCCGGATCCGTAGGTAAGTCACTAAAGGCACATCTGTTTGCACTACCTTTTGGATACACTACATTGCCAATTACAAAAATTACTTTTGCTTTACACCAATAACAGAGCACTTATGAAGCCTATATTAGTCAGCTAGTCTTCAGCTTAGTCAGCTAATTATTTACGTTATCGATTTCTTGTAAACAGTACAGCTCTGTTCTGCCCAGTATTGTCGCAGACTATATTTTTGCAATGAACTAATTTTACGCACAGAATACAAGTTAAGCTGTAACCTAACGTCTTATATATGCCCTTACGCTTTGGTTACATTAGCGGGCTATGGCGAATAATCGGGCTACGGCAATATATGTGGCCGGGTACATCGTTACAACGCGATGTATTCGGTCGCAGACGATGTAGCATCGGGCCACTGTCGGTAAACTGGCGCGCATCAAAGAGATTTGTCGCGACAATATTCGCTTGAGTGGCCACACCTACGACACTTCATTGTCATCCAGACTTTGAAGTGGGACGATAGACGCACAAAACTCAAGGACGAATATTCGCCGTAGGCCACTTTCCGAATCTTCACCCGCTAATGTAGACAAGAACGTCGTGAGTGGCCGACACACAATGTTTTGCGCGCCAACGCGACACGAATCTTCGCGCGCTAATGTAGCCCCGGCTTTAGAAGGACTATAATAGAATAACACTATTCAAGGCACGTGGCTGTCTGAACGGCACAGCAAAGTCAGATTGGATTAACGAGACGTCGTGACAGCTATTTGTAAGTAGGAAGGTTTATTTCTATGTTAATTAAACTGGAATGTACTTGAGTAAACCGTGTTTATACAATTTATTTATTAATTTATACACATAATTTATACGAAAATTAGATTTTCATGTTTGTTTTATTTCATTCATTCCACCCTCATAATTCACCAAAGTGTCATAAAAGGCGACTAAAGTAAGTCGACTCGCCGTGTGGTATCCGGTTGAATAAAATAGACCACCCTCATTTTTTACCGAAGTGTCGTGAAAGGCGACTAAGGTAAGTTGACCCGCCGTGTGGTATCCGGCTAAGTAGAATAGACCACCTTCATTTCTTTTACGACACATGGGTAAGAACCCATGTGTCGTAAAAGGAGAGTCAGCTAAGTTGACGTTAGGTAGGCGGCCAGTCCTAAAATAACTAGCCAAAACATGTAACAACATGTTAAGATATGTCGTGCCGAGCCCATTGAGAGTGGGATGAGTGTATAAGATAGATAGATAAGACGCTCTTTCTTATCGAGGTGTCGTAAAATATGACTAAGTTAAGTTGACGTCAGGCAGGCGCCGGTCGTAAAATACGTGACGTAGCCAAATCATGTCACACGTTTACAACATGTTTTGCGGACCCCACTTAGAGTGGGATAAGGGCAGGAGGATGATGATGTTTTATTTCAGTCATTGGCTCGGTTGGTTATAAATAGAATTCAACAGTTAAAAAAAAAATCGATCGCCACCAAATTTTACAGAATCATCCGTTGGGTCATTGTAAAGATTGGTTGAAAATTTCATTAAAATCGGTCAAGCCGTTTCGGAATCTATAAAGAACCTACAAACAATAATTCAAAAAAATGCTTCGATCGCCACCTAATCTTTATAGAGTCATCCGTTGGGTTATTCTTAAGAATGGCTGTAAATTTCATTGAATTCGTTTCGTCAAAAGGACGTACAGACTAACATTCACTATTATGTACACGAAGAAAAAGAAGATTTACTATGGTATTTTATTAGCCATACTTAACACTCGTTTGGTCACATGATTTTGATCTACCTAGATTTCATTAAAAAAAGTCTTAATCCCTGTTTTCAGGAAAATTCTAAAATTTACGTTGAATTCAAAAGACAATTTTTGCTGTCAAACGTTAAGTCATGGTGGCTCATTTGGGGAACGGGCGGTCTAGAGAGGTTACCTAAGTTAGAGCCTTTTTCTTAATTTTTTTTTTACATCTTTTAAAAAATTACCGAGCAAGCGTCGATCGTCCAGATACTGAAATTAAATACAAAATGTAAACTATGATTAGGTAAATTTATAAATTACAATTAAATGTAATACTAGAAGGCTATTTTTTGAAATGAATACGAATACCATTGTGAGTATTGATGACATTTCACAAACGCATCCATTACAAGCTAGCATTTAAACCATCTCTATCTATGTTACCAAAGCTAAGAAATGTAAGCAATTAATCTTATGAGGATCCAACTGTTCATTTATATACTTACTATGGCTTTAAGGATTAACGTCAAGGATAAACTAAATAAATTTGAAGTAATATTAAATTTTATTGTAGACGATTAGATACATTGCATTAGAGTTGACGATTCAAAGGCACTTGTTCACAAGTTTAATTGAAAAATTTTTGAATTTTAGAATTTTGAATTTGAATTGAACAAAAGAAACTGATACAAAAATAATAATAAAATTATTTTGCTATAATTCACCATGAAGTAAGATAGAAAATATTTATAATGCGAAATGTAGAGTGAACATTACGTTTTCATACCTGATACATGCAGGATTCGTAAAAACATAGGCACAAACCTCCACCACTGCCACCACAATACACAAGGACTACACTAGTTCACTATTACATTACATTATACACCTTACATTGTATCCAAATACAGATTAACGTTAAAAGGCTATTTAAATTGAAAATTAGATACGTCAACTAAAAAGCTTCTTCTTCAGAAAGCGGAAAGTGTTATTTAGCCAGACAAAAGCTTTTCGTTACAACATAAAACGTTCCTTCTTCAATGGCGGCCTCTCGTGCTGGCAAAGACAAAGGGCATGTTAAAAGAAATCGGCGTTCACCGTAATTTAGATGTTATTCGGTGGGATTAAGGTTCTCTGATGAAAGCAGATTTGCGATGTCGAGTGCCGTTTTTATAAAGTATGCATCAGGTTGTTTAAGCTTTTCAAGAGATGGCGCAACAGGTACTAGTACCGATCTTTGCAATACATTTGTAAAGCAAAATAATAAAAAAAACATTTGCAAAAGTAACTTATAAAACTTGCGAAATTCAGAGCGCGTTCAAACCTAAACTATCGATTTTCATACTAATTTATGACCTTATAGTAGGTAAGTAAGTGTTTTAAAAGAAGAAAAGTTTAAGTTTAACGGAAAAACTCATTGGTGTCATCTCATCACATTGGGTTTGAACCCATGATAGTCTCTAGAGATTCACACGGTCGCACCGCTGGGCTATCACAGCGTCATTAAAATGAATCCTAGGAAATAAGTAAGTAAGTAGCGGCCTATTACTCTCCCCCTGCTGGGAATAGGTCTGTTCTTTCCGTTTTTGGAGAGAAGGTTTGGAGCTGAGACCTACCACGCTGCTCCAATGCGGATTGGTAGGTTACACATATCTCCAGAATTCTCTAGAGTTATGCAGGTTTTCTCACGATGTTTTCCTTCACCGAAAAGCGTGTGATAAATTGTAATTGTCAATTAGACACATAAGTTTATAACAGAAACTCATTGGCATCTGTCCGGGTTTGAACTCGTGACCTTCTCGAAAGAGTCGCACGGTGTTGCCACTGGGCTATCACAACTCCTAGGAAATGAAACCTGCTAATATCTACTGGAACAGCACCGTGGTTTTAAGTTCAAAACTTTTTTGACTAGAGCATTCCTTTTCTCATCGTATCTCTTGCTCAGCAGTCATCTTAAACTCTTACTATTTGGTGTTATCCTTAGGTTGACATGGCAATGTCCTTTAGAATAGTTATTCCTTTCAATAATTTCTTGATATTAAATATTTTAACTTCGTACCTTTAAAAACAAATGACGTGCTCAGAAAAAAGATTTGGCATAACTATACCTCAAATAGATAAAAGACCTTTTTTATGTAACCATCTCGAGGAAGGCTACAGACCATATAACATTACGCTAAGACGAATAGGAAAGGAGCAGCAATAAAAAATATTGCGAAAACGGCAATTTTGAGCTTTCCTTAAGTGTAATAAGTAAGCGATGACAGTTATTCAAAAATCCAATTCAAATTCAAAAATAAGTAACTCATGATAACGACTTTTATGTTCAAAATTTCAATACGGGAAAAATTTGTGTCGCGTCACACGTGGGCGAAGCTGCCGGCACAGCTAGTACTATTATATGTGCTATAAATACCTTAATTCAATTAAAATTAGCGAAAAGAAAGAGCTGGTGACATGTGGGACTCGATCCTGGGTTTTGAAAATTATTGGTCCGCCCGTTACCATTGAGCTATCACAGCATTATGTTTGACAGATAAAATTTTATTTTCTTTCTATTTAACACTCTAATATTGTCCGCTATGTCACTAGCTGTAAGAGATTCAGATTCCGGAATAAGCTTTACGATGTGAACTCAATATGCTTGTATATCACATTTACTGATTGACTTTTATTTTTTATTTACTATTATTATAAAAGAGATTACTACTACTACAGCTATTCATATAAAATAGTGTTCTCTAGTACAAAGAAGAACAATATGCAAGCTTATGGCGGGTAAAAATTGTATGGTATTTAAAATGATGTATAATAATTATGTTTCATATCGTTTTTTTTTATTTTAGGTTGGTGACCATTTACCATTCATGAAAAGAATTCACTTTTGACTACCGTCGATTGATAGTAAAAGTAAATCAACATTTAAAAAAGTATCAGCCCTTAGCTTAACACTCACACAAGCAGAAATCGGAATATGGATTTAACTCGTCACTGGCACCTCGCTATCCAATTATAGGCTTAGTCGATGTTGTTCACCCTGAAACCATTCAATTTTCTAGGATCACTTCTTTGTATGTTAGAGTTAGTCTTCATCAGGTCTTTTACCCCTTCATTTCGCTGATGCAAATTTATAAATATGAAAGAATTGTTCCATCACTAAAAAATTCAAATTTTAGAACTGAGTTTGTATAAACTGAATCTGAACAATGTACAACATTATACTCAACTATAATGTACTTTACTAATAGAATACTATGTTTAGAAAGTTGTGGTAGCCCAGCGGTAACACCGCGCGACTCTTTCGAGAAGGTCACGGCAGATACCCGGGCAGACACCAATGAGTTTTTCTGGTAAAAACTTATGTGTCTAATTGATTGGAATTTATCACACGCTTTTCGGTGAAGGAAAACATCGTGAGGAAACCTGCATATCTCTAGAGAATTCTGGAGATATGTGTAACCTACCAATCCGCACTGGAGCAGCGTGGTAGGTTTTGACTCCAATCCTTCTCTTTAAAAACGGAGAGAAGAGGCCTATTCCTAGCAGTGGGAGAGTAACACGCCGCTACTTACTTTATACTAAGTTATCATTAGTCAGTTGACCTTCTTCCCAATTTTAATTGGGGTCGGTCCTATTTTTCCACAGATTTTTCTGGATCGTCTTCAGATCAATATTTCCCTTTTCATCATTTATAAATGAACGTTTGGGTTGTTAGTACCACATTTCTTCCAGCCGTAGATTTTGGCGTACGTGGGCTATGAGTCGAAATATATCCAACCACCACGATAAAGATATACCTGTTGGTCCGGGGGAGGTATTTTATTTACTTCCTACCCTTTGGTACTACTTTCGGACTACCGGCGAGCATTCTCCACAATCCGCCACCTAGGGACGCGCTCCTGAGGTATCAAGTTCCCCCTAGAGGGGGGGGGGATACTACTTTAGGTCTAAACAAAAGCTCGGAGATAACCAATAGAGCAATCAGATTGAGAGAACTCTATGATCAAATTCAAATTCAAATTCAAAATATTCTTTATTCAAATAAACTTGTAAACAAGTGCTTTTGAATCGTCAACTCTACTGCTGGTTCGGAAAGCTGTTCCTACCGAGAAGAGCCTGCAAGAAATTCGGCGGTTGCTCTTTTAAAAATATAATTCTTATGAATAGTTACATTAAGTCGTTACTGTCTTGTACAGGTTCAAAGAGAGCTATATCCACACATTCTTATCTTCTAAATAATCTTCAAGAGTATAGTAGTAGGCTTTCTGTATCAGCCTCTTTTTAACAGTGTTTTTAAACTGCTGTAATGGCAGTGCTGAAATTGATTGCGGAATTTTATTATAGAATCTTATACCAAAACCCACAAATGAGTTACGCACTTTTGCAAGGCGCAAAGCAGGAATCGCAAGCTTATGTCGGTTCCTGCTTTGTCTATTGTATACATCACCTATCGTTTTATAATTCTTTATATTTTTATGTACATAAATTAAATTGCTTAAAATATACTGTGAAGCAAATGTAAGAATACCGGTTTCCTTAAACTTCTCTCGCAGGGAATTACGCGGTCTTAAATTATAAATGCCACGTATAGCTCTTTTTTGTAAAACAAAAATTTTTTCACTATCCGCGCATTTACCCCATAGCAATATTCCATAGGACATAATGCATTTTCCATAGTAGGCAAAATATACAAAATATATATTGTCGATCACATTGGGAATGCAAAAATCTCGTGGCAGAACAATAGCCTATCTCAACTACTTGCAATACTAAAGGATGAATAAATTACTGACATTAAAAAATAAAGTGTCAAAAAATAGAAAAGAACTTTAAAAGACAGAAATATTTTTTTTTACACGCGTATATTTTAATATTTAGTTACTAGTATTTTGGAAACAAGTAACTCGTCATCAAAACGTTATACGAATAGTTACCACTCCTTACTACAGAAGATAAATATGGAGATCCTAAAATCATAGTCGACTTTGCTGGTTTACATTTTTAGTGATTTAAAAATCAAAATTTTATATTCCGTTTTGTTCTCTTTAATACTTACTTATTAAAGTTAAGATTTAGTCACCCTAAATCTACACTAAATCTAGGCAGTTAACCAAATTTCGGACGCTTGAAAATATCAATCAATATTCTAGTCCTACCTACCTATAGCTATGGAGCTTATTGCCACCAGTTCCAAATGGGAATGTGGAATATCCTGAAATGTTCCATGAGTTCTTAAGGATTCCTTTTTAATTTATCATAAACGATGTATATCAAGTGAGTTTTGAATAAACATAAATTTGCAAGAATCGGGAATTGAAGCAAATTTTAGACCATATAAACATTGAAAAATAGAAAACAACACTAGTTCACGCGCTGCTTTCTTTCTTTTACCATTTAATTTCTATTACTTTATTTTATTTCTATTTTCAACAGCTTATCCGTCACTGTAACAAATTCTGGATGATTTCTCAAAACATTATTAGTTTAATAAGGCAAATACCGACGCTGACGGTAGCTTGTCTGTTTTTAACACTTTTGACAGAAGGTGAAGTACCTAAAATTATTCAACGCTTGTAGCGGAATTTAATATACATAATATTATCAAGGAACGTTGTTTAAGGGGTTTAAATATGCTTTTAACATAGTTTGCATAACATTAATCACGACATTCTCGAAGTTTTCGAGACAATAGTATGCACTAGAATATACATTTACACTTTCATAAATTTACAGTTTATTAGAAATACTAGTTGTGGGTTAATTAATTAATGTTCAAATCGTGTTACCTTTGTATAATAATTTCTACATTGCTAAATTATAACTATGGAAAGATGCAACCTTACATGTATCCTTTTAATTTAATATGTTTGCTTCCACTATGTAATGCATGACACCGTGAGATTCAATATAAATATTTCTTTTTGTATCATCATTATGAGTTTTTAAAAAGCATATGCATTGGACTGTATTCTACTAAGACAGAGGCATTAAAATTTCGTTAAAAATATCCAAACTCCTAGATGCTATGACAACTAATGTTAGTGATAGGAATTTTGGCCATTATTTAGCGTAGTTGTCTATATTGGATCCAAAGTTAATTTGTAAGCTTTAACTTCGATTATTTAATATTTATTCCTCGTGCTCGATTAAACTGTTGTATAAAACTTCCCTAAAGTATGAAAAAGATTTGGATCAGTTTTTTGGGAATTAATTTAAAAATGTTCGTTAAATCTATACTTCTATACTTAATATGTAAAGCTAAAGAGTTGGTTCGTTTGTTTGTTTGATTGGTTGTTAGAACGCGCTTATCTCAGGAACTACTGGACCGATTTGAAAAATTATTTTAGTGTTAAATAGTCCATTAAATGAGCCCGTTAAAATGAGTAGGAGAGGAACATTTAAAGCTTTCCTTGCGTGCGCTAGGTAAACGGTGATAGTTATTAAAAAATCATATACTACAAAATTGTTCCCCTCTAATAGTTCTAAATAAAAGTCCGCGACAGCATATGTCTAGCTTTTAAGGTTAACCCACGATTACCATTTTTACTGTTTTAAAAAGACTTTATTACGGTTTTATATATATATATATATGTGGGATTGTAAGTTTGAACGCAGCGGAGAGCAAGTGAGAAGGATGTATGAATGACAGAGTGAAAGGATTAGGTGACGTATGGATGGTTTTAGTTTATGGTTACGAGTCTGTAGTAATCGGAGATAGTCATAAGCCGAACGACGTAACGACGTAACGACGCTAATGTAAATTCCGTGCTCTGTAAAAAATCTTCGAATAAAGAAATAATTTGGAAAAAGAAGAATTTTAATAATCCCACAATTTTGGGAGCTCGTCCGGGATCGAAGAGAAAAAAAGGGATTACGAAAAAACATGTCGAAAGATGACGCCGCCCATACGCAGAGCACGTTACATCTCACCTCAAATCTTATACCTAAATTTAATGGGCAAGACAAAACATATCCCGCTGCAAAATGGGTGCAGGATGTGGAAGAATACAGTGAAATATGTGGCTGGACGCCATTACAACAGCTCTTAATGGCCCGACGCTCGCTGACAGGTACCGCCGAACTTTGGTTGCGCGCGGAACGCACATTTAAATTCTGGGAAGAGTTGAAAACGGCGATATGTAAGGAGTTTCCAGACACCGTGGATGCCAAGGCTATTCACGAGCTCATGACTCAACGGAAAAAACGGCGTGATGAAAGTTGTCTCGATTATATGCTCGTAATGAAGGAGCTTGGTCGGCGTGGCAAAATGGCGGACTACGTCGCTATAAAATATATAGTTGACGGGATAGTAGATAGAGAGACGAATAAAATTATGTTATACGGAGTAAATACATACGGCGAATTAAAAGAAAAATTAAAAATATATGAAACATTAAGAGAAAAAATTAAAAAGCATTCGGAACAATATAATAATGGCGTGTCAAAAAGTGAACATCAACGCAGTAAGGGAAATTTAAAAAATAATATAACAAAATGTTATAATTGCGGAGCCAGTGAACATTTATCGAGAGATTGCCCACGGAAGGTGGAGGGCCCAAAATGCTTTAATTGCAATGAATATGGGCATATTTCACCCCGATGCCCGCATAAAACATCTGAAAAAAGTAATTTTCATAGTTCATCAAATGCAAGATGGCGAAATACGAGAGCGGGCGATGCTACGTGTTCAATGGCTACGTGCGAGGGAGACGGAGCGATTTCGACGTCAGCGCCGGTGATCAAGATGGCGAACACCGATAGCGGTGTTGACAGTGTGCGTCAATGTTGCTGTCAATTTGACACATACGATGTCAACAAACAAAACTTTAGTTGTGAAAAGCCTTTAAAGTTAGTGAAAATGTGCGGGAAAACGACAAAAGCGCTTATCGATTCGGGTAGTGATTTAAACCTAGCATCTTCTGAATTCAGTTGTGCCGAAAAGTTAATTCTTGACGATAACATAACCCTAACAGGACTCGGATATTCTAAGATTAGACCTATTGGTTATTTTGTAACGAATATTGAAATAGATAGTGAAAAGTATTATAACGTGCGATTTTATGTAGTACCAAATAATTGTATTCCGTTTGATGTAATTATAGGACAGGAATTTTTGAAAAATCTGATTGTTGTGATGGATGGAAGTGCAGTCTGGCTTAAGCCTAGTCAATGGCTAAGCAATTTTAATTGTTTTTCTTCCAGCATTGAAGTAGATCACCTAGGTGATAAAAGCCTCGAAGATAAAGTCATGCAGTTGGTTCAGGGGTACAAACCAAATCAAGTCAAGGAGTCTCCCATCCAGCTGAAGATTATATTGAAAGATGACATCCCTGTATCGCAGAGGCCACGAAGATTATCATTGTCTGAACAAGCTTTGGTTGAGAAGCAAGTTGAAGAATGGTTGGCTGATGGAATCATTCGCGTAAGTTTTTCGGAATATTCCAGTCCCTTAGTTCTTGTGAAAAAGAAGGATGGCACAACGAGAGTGTGTGTTGATTATAGACGATTAAATATTAAAATTATTAAAGATGAGTTCCCATTGCCTATAATTGAAGACTATATTGATCAATTGGCTAAAGCAAAGGT
Organism: Morpho achilles; assembly: GCA_947086495.1. NCBI lineage: Eukaryota > Metazoa > Arthropoda > Insecta > Lepidoptera > Nymphalidae > Morpho > Morpho achilles. The sequence continues at coordinate 6,682,940 of CAMTZB010000022.1, read as the reverse complement.
TTTTAGTGTTTTAGATTTGAAAAATGGATTTTTTCACTTAAGAGTCAGTAGTGAATCTATTAAGTATACAGCATTTGTGACACACAATGGACAATTTGAATTCTTAAGAGCACCGTTTGGTCTATCTATCTGTCCTAATTATTTTATGAGGTTCGTAACAGCAATATTTAGGGAGTTAATCACTAAAGGTATTGTTATGATATTTTTTGACGATTTATTAATTCCAGCGAAGGATGAATCTGAAGCATTGGCAAGACTTCAAGAAGTATTAACGGTGGCATCTGAATATGGATTACAAATAAATTGGAAAAAGGCTCATTTAATTTGTCGAAGCATAACATATTTGGGGCATACAATTGAAAATGGTCAAGTAAGGCCAGCAAGTGATAAAATTGAAGCAGTTATGAAATTTCCCGAACCAAAGTCGATCAAGCAACTACAAAGTTTCATAGGCCTTGCATCATACTTTAGAAAATACATCAAGGATTTTGCTCTCATAGCAAGACCGCTAACAGAATTGTTAAAGAAACATGAAAATTTTATATTCAGCCATGAACAACGAAGTGCATTTCAAATATTGAAGGAGTGTCTTACAACTAGACCTGTGCTACAGATATACGATCCGAGACGAGAAACCGAAATGCATACTGATGCTTCATGTGTGGCTTATTCAGCAATTCTAATGCAGCGTTCGGAGGTTGGTGGAGGAATGCATCCAGTTTATTATATGAGTCGCAAAACGAGTGATGCTGAGAAAAAATATACAAGTTATGAATTGGAAAGTTTGGCTATCATCGAAGGAGTAAAAAAGTTTAGACCTTATCTGTATGGAATCAAATTCAAAATTGTTACAGATTGCCAGGCATTCCAAATGACTTTGAAAAAAAGAGACCTGTGTACTAGAGTGGCCAGATGGGCATTACTTCTTCAAGAGTTTGATTTTGTTGTTGAACACAGACCAGGAATAAAAATGAGACACACAGATGCACTCAGCAGGAACCCATATGTTGCTACAATAACCTTACATGATGAGATAAGACAAGCACAGATGTTAGATGACGGGCTGAAGGCAATTATGCTTCTTCTAGAAGAAAACTCATATGAAGATTATTTTGTAAATAATGGACTATTGTATAAAGGAGCTGAGAAGCATTTAGTTATTCCGAAAACCCTAGAAAATGAAATAATTAAAAGAGTTCATTCAAATGGACATTTTTCAAAAAGGAAAATGGTCGAATTAATAGGCAAAGATTATTTTATAAAGAATTTGGATAAAAAGATAGACGAGGTAATTTCTACTTGTATTCCTTGTTTGTTGGCAACTCGGAAGGAAGGAAAACAGGAAGGATTTTTAAGCCCTATTGACAAAGAGGAAACACCATTGCATACTCTTCATTTAGACCACCTTGGTCCGATGACGGAGACTAAAAAACAGTATAACCACATATTAACGATTATAGACGCGTTTACCAAATTCACTTGGATATTTCCCACTAAGAGTGTTACCAGTAAAGAAACTATCGAGAAGCTTAAAATTCAACAACAACATTTTGGTAACTCCACAAGATTAATAACAGATAGAGGTACAGCCTTTACCAGTTCAGAATTTAAGGAATTTTGTAAAGAAGAAAACATACAGCATGTTATGATAACTACGGGGATACCTAGAGGGAACGGTCAGGTAGAGAGGATTCACCGAACAATAATTTCAGTACTCACTAAATTATGCACAGAGAGTCCAGGTCTTTGGTACAAGCATGTGAGCAGAGTACAAAGATCTCTTAACAGCACCTTTCAGAGGAGTATAGGTTTTACACCTTTTGAGTTAATGATCGGAACGCCTATGAGAAATAAAGAAGATATAGAGTTATATAATATGCTTATGCAAGAAGAAAGAGACAGCTATATAGAGGAAAGAGATACACTGAGGCAAAAGGCTAAGCAACAAATTTTGAAAGTTCAGGAAGAAAACATAAGAAGTTACAATAAGAAAAGGAAAGAAAGTAATAAATATAAGAAAGGAAATTGTGTAGCTATCAAACGCACACAATTTGGCAGTGGCATGAAATTGAAACCCAAATATTTAGGTCCTTATAAAATAACAAATGTCAAAGGTCATGACCGCTATGAAGTTAAGAAGTTATATCCGAATACTGAAGGCCCAGGTTTTACCTCAACTTCAGCAGATTATATGAAGCCATGGCCAGATGCAGTATTTGCATCTAACACCAGGTAGAGTGTGTTCATTTTTCCAACGGTTTTGTCTATTTTTGTAATTTCTACTGCTGTTTGTATGAGATGTGTACAAGAGTTAGTTTAAGTTAGCTATGCTACATAAGTTCTAGTATGTAATAGTGTAATAATGTTTAAGGATAAGATATTTTTTTGTTGTATTTGTAACTTTGGGTATTTATTTAATCTATTTTTCTTGACTTAACTTAGAATTTTATGTAAAAGTTTATTGTTTAGTTACTATATAATATGTAAAGATGTTAACATAAATGGGATTTATAGCATGTGTCTGTATGTCTGAGGGCAGACATTATGTCAGGTTTGGCCGAATGTGGGATTGTAAGTTTGAACGCAGCGGAGAGCAAGTGAGAAGGATGTATGAATGACAGAGTGAAAGGATTAGGTGACGTATGGATGGTTTTAGTTTATGGTTACGAGTCTGTAGTAATCGGAGATAGTCATAAGCCGAACGACGTAACGACGTAACGACGCTAATGTAAATTCCGTGCTCTGTAAAAAATCTTTGAATAAAGAAATAATTTGGAAAAAGAAGAATTTTAATAATCCCACATATATATATATATATATATATATATATATATATATATATATATATATATATATATATATATATATATATATATATATATATATATATATAACAAACGTGAGCTTCAGCTCATGTTATAGAATAGTATATTTTTGTACAAAATAAAAAAGGAAACTTAAAAAAACTAAAAAAAATGTTTGTGGTAGTTGGGATTAATCCTAAGTATTTACATTTCTCGAGGCTGCCTGTTCCCCGAATAAGCTACGCTGACTTGACAATTTATGGCAAAAATAATTCAATATAAAATTTAGTATTTTTAATGCCCAAAAACTGGGATAAAACGATTTTTTTTTACATAAAACCTAGCTGGATCGATTTTTCTCCCCCAAAACCTAAATGCTGAAAATTGCTGAAAATTGCTGAAAATGCTATATATATTAATATACTGAATTTCATGAATGAATCAATCGGATCAATAATTACCAACATTGTTGAACATTTCAGAAACGAATCTTACAAATTCATTAATTAAGGTAGTAAAATTGACGACAAAAAGTAGGAACGTGAATTAAATTTTTACGTATCGGTGAAGTTAACGTACAGTAATTGCTTTGTCCCGCTAGCAAATTCTGCCGCGACTTCGTTTGAGTCTACTTGGCGTTAACGTGCTTTAAATAAAGCAATAGGACCAATAGTAATAGGTGATCGAGACTTGCTCGCCAATTTTTTAAAAGATATAAAAAATGCCATTAAGAAAAATTAAAAAAGCGCTGTAGCATGTGAGATTCGAATCCAGATTTTGAAGTTTTTTGGTCCACCCGCTACAATTAGGCTATCACAGCGTTGCATTTGACAGCTCAAATATGATTTGGATTCAATTCTAGTTTTAGCATTATTTTTTTATGCCCAAAAAAAGGTACAAAGCCCAGGTACAAAAAGACATTTTTGTATGTAACTTAGCTAAATCAAGACGTGCTGAATATCATGAAAATTGTTGACGCCGATTCCGTGATTCAGAAAATATATATACAAGATTAACTCATTCAAATATTAAATATGTATTTTTTTCCCAGTACTCGATAAAAAAAGGGATTTTTTTGTACATATATATATGTAGCCCCGGAGTATGAGTTTTATTTGTACCAAATTTCAGGTGAAAATAGACATTAACCAAAATAAAACTTATATCAAAGATATACTACTGCTATTAAAAATGTATATACAAATACAATTAAGCAATTTCATCCCATCTGATCCCATGCAATTCGACGCATGAACACGGGGATTAATTGAACAGAGGGATAATACTTGTAGATTAATTACACTATATTGATCCTTTGCGACTGGACAAAAGGATTATAATAGATCTATATTTCAATCTATTGTTCGATATAAATCCTATATTTTAAGACTAGCTATGCTTGCAGCTTCGGCTGCGTGAAAAAGTGTATCATAAAGTTTTTTCTTGCGTAAATAACGTAATATTTTAAATTGAAATTTTGCATTTAAAAGTACTTACTGTGGGTTAACTATAAGAGATAGAGACATGCTGTCGCGGACTTTTTTGTAGCATTTTTGTTGATCTATAATTCACTACTACATTACTTTAGTTTAAAAAAGCTGCGCAACCTCTACAACAAAATTTACAAAAAACTGTAATGAACTATTAACTTATTATACCTTACGGAAGAATTGCACTATTGAGTACAACCCTTACAAAAATCGGTTCAGTAGATTTTGTGAAAATCGATCACATACAGACAGACGGCTTTGTTTTATAATATGTATAGATTTCTTAGTTTTTGTTATCTAATTGAATAATGCCACCTTTCTTACCAGCTTTCATCGAAAATGCTTTTGAGAGAGATTAGATTAGATTCCTTTTATGTAGGTCTATAGATTCAAGATTGCAAATAACTTTTTTTAAGAATAACTTACTACGACTTTTCTAAGTTTCCCCTTTAAAAAAAATGGATACGTATGTACGATTTGGTAATTAAAAAATTATTTTAGCGAATAGATTAGTCACCCAGCGCATTTCCTGCTAAAAATTGCTATAATTCTTTCACCATATACTTAATTAAAATATCTCAGGGTTTAAAATAAAATAAAACTAACGTCCGTGAAAATAAATTCAACAGCAGTTCCCACTGAAGGCATAATGAAAATCTTCAAGCTGTGTCGGTGCGGGTTAAATATATTTTAAGTTGAACTACAACTTATAATTTCAGTGTAAAATTCTATTAAATACGAACTCGTAAGAAGCTTACGAAGGCAATACCTGCAAAGCATCCATACGTATGTCCGAGTTTTAAGTGGTAACTCCATTTTATACTTCGTCGGAGTATTTCGGAAGTGCTTGTCCAGGTATTATCAAAATTAAAAAAATCAAAATCAAATCATATTTATTGTGGATACAGTAATTATAGATGTTATAAAAGTAATCATTTAACCGATGTATTTAATATGGTGTACAATATTGTATCGTAATTATTATTAATTTATATTTTAAATTAAATATTAAATCAGCTTAGCGATAATGAGCGTCGGGTTCAGTTGGGCTTGCTTAAGTCTGACTTGACACGGTTTTCAGCCACCGTCGGCGAAGCCCGGAAGCCCAGCAAGAGGAATGGGGACCTTCAGGTTGCAAGGAAGAAAATCTCTATAAAAATTACCCAGTTTTGGTGGAAACGCTTACCAAGGCGCTGGGGCCACTACTCGGGGCGCGGTCTCTCCCTGTCGACCGTGAAGTAGCAGAGACGGTGAGCAGGGAGCGATCGTGGGCAGCCATGGCTTCCTTTCTGGTTCTGGATCCAATCTGCTGCTGGTGAGTCCAGGTGTGAGCGACATCGTCTGCCGCCCTAACTGGGGACCTTTGGGTGTTCCGAACGGGGTATATCGGACGCCTGGCTTACGGGTCCCCAAGGCGTTGGTGCATCGATTGGCGGAGGGGGACTTTTCTTTCGAGGGGTCCCTACCCGGAGCACGTGTCCTCAGGGATCAGAGCTGCTTCCGGCGGGGATGGGGGCAATGTGTACAACGATACCCTGTCCTTGCCATTGACAGCATGGTGGAGCACACAGGTAGTTTTAGTCAGTGCGAGTCCGACATACCCACTTTAAGGTACCCATAAAGGGTTTTTTCCTGTATTAAAAAAAATATATTTGTCAGTTGGTAATTAAGATTAAAATGATGAAGGTAATATGCATTGTATGTGTGTATGCTTGCCAAATAAATAAATTAATTCATAAATTTCTGGAGTATACGAAATTAATTCTCACATATATTTTTCTATGATTCGCAATATAACGACACAATCCTGAAATGTATAAAGAAATATTGAGTGTAAATACCGCGATGAGAAATTAAACTGTCGGACACAGTACTCGTATATAGGTTTATTTTTTTTATTTTTTAAGTTTATTTATTAAATCAAGTATCAATTACACACAAGAACAATTAATGCTTCAGCAGAGATTAAACAAATACACAGATTCTTTGTTGATGGTTCTTAATTTAGCTATTACGTTAAACTTGCTCGTTAAGGTTGATCAGTAAATTGTATGAGTGTGGTGTTTAAAACCACATACAATAAACTTACCCTGGCTCAAGTGCACGATTACACGTTTTTTTAAAAGAAAATTAATTAAAAGGACATAATCTTACAACCTACCAATTTATTTTCTAGTTAACATTGTAAACTTAGCAGTTCCTCACAATATTACCACAAAATTCTTGTAGTAAAGTTTGCAATACTATTGTGGCAGTTGGCTTACAGCCAGGAGAATTGGCTTCGATATCTAAAACAGTACAGATGTTATAAGTTGGGGAAAGCCAGATTCTTTGTCAGACAATGTTATTATGAGTATCAAATCGTTTTACACGGTACATTTACGTAACTGACATTGTGATATTTAATATTTGGGATATTTAGTTTAAAATAAGGTCATTGGTGTGCCATGTGGTATCCGGCCGTGTAGAATAGAATACGCTCATTTCTTACCGAGGTGTTGTAAAATGAGACTAAGGTAAGTTGACGTCAGGTAGGCGACCGGTAGTGAAAACGCAGCCAAATCGTTCCCACTTAGAGTGGGATGAAGGCAGGACGTTTAATACGGCATGTAATAAATATCAAACAAATGTTCACATCCTTACAAATAATATATTGCTCCTTCTTTACACCCTTACTGTTAAATCCAGATAAAGTCCAAAAGTTATGGAAATTAAAAGTTCGCGTAAGCTGATTGAATGTTACAAGTACTTACGTCACGTTAAGTATTTAATAGCGAAAACAAAATCTTAAGCTAATGGGTATTTTTATAGCGTAAATATCTACGCTATAAAAAGACATTAACGTTAAGACCGTTATTGTATTATTTTCTTATTATTACTATATTGCTATAGTGCGTATTTCCACTGAAGCTAAACTAAAAAAGTAAGATAAGAATTTTATAACAAAAATTTTGTATTATTATCTATGAGATGCTTAATAGCGTAAATATCGTATTAACGATAACGTGTATGCGATTTTTTTATATTACTATAGTACCTATAAACATTGTAGGTAAAATTAAAATGATGGTTATAATTTAACGCGTTTTTCAAAACCTGAAAGAGCTTGAAAGAAACCTTATTTCCTGTTATAATTACTTTATTTGTTTATTTTAGTCCAAATGAGTTCATGTATATATAAAGTATATATAAAGATATTTTTATGAACATATTTCATATATTTATAAACATACCTTTTTTAATCCTATTTACTTTAAATTAAACTATAGACATTCTCGTATTATTCATAAATCCAGCAGGACTAAATGGAAAAGTAATGATAAATTTGATAAATTTATTTTGCTGTTCCGCGATAAAGCAAAAAAAAATTATTACTTTGGTACTATGGATCTCCTCAACGTAACACCTAATTCTATAAATTTCTATTAATTTTGAATGGACTTCTGAAATTCTGTCTTCTACTCTTAGAAGTAAGAAAGAAGTATTAAAATTGAGAATAGTAATTACTTGTGATTGTGTACCTTATACATAAACCTTTAATTTAGGCAAGCATCGAAATACGAATACGTTATAACTAAATAAGTCTAGTCATCAATAGCCCCATAGGATTATCCGTTTGCCTAGGCAACATTAAATTTGACAGTACATTTAATACTTCAATCCTAAATAGAGCATTTAATAATTGTTTGAAGTCCAAGTTTCAGATAACGATACTATGAGCCCCCACATCCGGTTTCTTATAATTTGTTCCATCATGTTGAACTGTACATATCTCTAATTATCAAAAATCCATAACAACCTTATTTTAGTTCTATAGACCTAAGATACAGGGAATAGCATATACGCGAATTGACTTTAGGCACACATGAAACCAATCATGTGAGTGCTTGCCATCCAAGTACACTGTTGTTTTGATATAGCGAGAATTTCACGTCGTCCGAGATATAAGCCGGCTTTAATTCATATATATTTAATGAAATCATTAATCAAAGTATATTTTAGTCTATCTAGTATCTAGAGTATCTAGTATTATTTAAGTTATGTATAATAATTAGAGCTGACGAGTTTGTCTGTTTGTGTTTGTTTGATTGATTGTTTGAACGCGATAATCTCAGGAACTACTTGGCAGATTTGAAAAATTCTTTGAGTTTATCGAGGAATGCTATAAGCTATGTAACATATCGCTAAGATAAACAGAAGAGTGAAATTTATTAAAAATATCTTATAATCAACTTAATATAACTTGTTTATAGGAGGTCCGCAATAACTCCGCCATTGCCGGTCCCAAGCCCGGATGAAAAAGGAGGAGGGTTGGTCAAGAAGAGACCATACCTGACCGTAAAACTGTCAACGCCGAGCATCGGGCGGCGGTTAAGTAACCCGACAACTTCGTAGCCAACCAGCATACGAAGCGGCTACAGGAGCCGTGAGGATTTAAATGACCTCTAAAAGTCTGAGAGTGGAAGGACGCGGGAACCCACCACTTAACAACTCCCAAGAAAACCCCCACATCATGGATACACAGCACAGAGATAGCGATTTGTCATGCGACCCGACTAACGCTCGGCGCTGTCCAGTATCCGGGCTGGATAGTGTGAAATGTACTACCGAAGCTTCCCATGAGGTGATTCGCCAGGCCTCAGAAGGGAGAAATGCTCCTGGCAACCAAACCGCAAATAAGATCTCTATACGCACTCACCGTCGAATTGGAACCTGGAACGTAAGAGGCTTAATCAAAACGGGCAAGCTCAGCATCGTGGAAAAGGAGATGGAATTACATAATCTAAGCATCTTAGGCATCAGCGAAACTCACATGCGCGGTACTGGTCATTTCTCAACAACTGCTGGGAACATGTTATACTTTTCTGGACCTAAATCAGAGAGCACACATGGCGTCGGCATCCTAGTTCCTCCTAATATGAATAAGTCTGTTCTCGGGTACAATCCAGTCTCCGATAGAATCATAACTCTGAAGCTGAACTGCAAACCGTGCAATGTGCACATCGTGCAGATCTACGCACCAACGGCACTGGCTTCAGAAGATGACATCGATGAATTTTATGGATTGTTAGAAGATACTCTGGTGAAAATTCCAAACCGGGAAATTACCCTCGTACTTGGTGATTTTAACGCCAAGGTTGGAAACACTGCAGCTGACGATCATATCCGTCAGCACGTGGGTAAATTTGGCCTTGGTGAGAGAAATGAGCGGGGTGACAGATTGATAAGCTTCTGTGTAGAAAGGAACTTAAACATACTGAACACCAACTTTCAGCACCATCCCAGAAGACTCTACACATGGAAATCTCCAGGCGACCGATATCGCAACCAAATTGACTACATACTAGTTAGTTGTCGCTGGAAATCATCTGTCAAGAATACCAAGACATTTCCTGGAGCAGAATGCGGCTCGGACCATAACCTACTTGTCACGGAGTTCGCCCTCCGCATGAAAAGACGTAGAAGTCCACAAATAAAGCCAGTCCATCTTGAGATCTCAGAACAGGTAGCTTTTCAAAACTCGATGGAGATGAAACTAACAAACCAACCTTCATCATTGGAAAATGACCCAAACTCGCAATGGATGCAGCTCAAAGGTCATATTAACACAGCCCTGGATGAGGTAAGGTCAGTCAGAAAATCGGTCAATAAAAAGAAAAGCTACATTTCAGAACCTACCTGGGATCTCATACAACAGAGAAAAATTCTAAAAATAAACGGACTACAGAACCCCGATATAGCCCTTTCATACTCAGTCCTTTGCAAAACCATTGACGCACGATGTCGGTCAGATAAAATCAACTATATAGAAGGTATCTGTAAGGAGATCGAGAAACATTCGAAGAAATTACAGACTGCAGACCTCTTCAAGAAAGTCCGTTTGCTAGAAAAGCAGTTCAAACCAAAAACTTGGGTCATAAAAGACACAAACGGCCAAGACCTTTATGAACTGGATAAAATAGCTGAACGCTGGAGGGTTTACTGTGAACAACTGTACAAGAACCCTGAAGGGACAAACCTCCATCCCTGGCAAACGGACTGGAACTCGATCGATCTGGAACCAGACATTCTCCGCACTGAAGTCACAGCTGCGCTGAAGTCACTGAAGCCCAAGAAAGCCCCCGGACTTGACAGTATAACTGCTGAAGTCCTTCAGTCGATGGGCGGCAAAGGTGTCAATGCATTGCACATGATATGCAACAACATCTGGCGCACCGGCAAATGGCCCGAAGACTGGACAAAATCTGCCATAATTCCTCTTCACAAGAAAGGGTCTACAAAAATTTGCGACAACTATAGGACCCTGTCATTAATATCACATGCCAGTAAAATCTTACTTCATATTCTTAACCGTCGCATAAAGCATTTCTTGGATTGGCAGATACCAGAGGAACAGGCAGGTTTTGTAAAAGGTAGAGGCACTCGCGAACACATACTGAACGTCAGGCAACTGGTTGAAAAAGCTTACGAGTTTGATTCCCCTTTCATAATGTGCTTCGTTGACTACAGCAAGGCATTTGACTGTGTAAAATGGGCAAAACTTTGGAACATACTAACGGAACTAGGCATACCGTTACATTTGGTTGCTCTCCTTGAAGCTTTGTACCGCAACAGCCACGGGGTTGCAAAGATCGATATAACAACTTCAAACCCTTTTGACTTCGGTAAAGGCGTAAGACAAGGTTGTATTTTGTCCCCCATTTTGTTCAATGCATATGGGGAATACATAATTAGGCAAACTTTGGACGGTTGGGAAGGAGGAGTAAGCGTGGGTGGGATGAAGATCACCAATCTACGATACGCGGACGACACTACTCTCTTTGCCGTCTCAGAGGCCGAAATGACACGCCTGCTGGACCGGATGGAACGCATAAGTGGCGAACTGGGCTTGCAGATCGACAAGGAGAAGACCAAACTGCTGATAGTTGACCGTACAAATAAACTGGAACTCACTGGCTCATTAAACTTCGAAATAGTAAACAATTTTATCTACCTGGGTTCCAGTATCTCGAACACCGGCTCTTGTGATGTCGAAATCAGACGCAGGATTGGGATGGCCAAAGGCGCTATGGGCCAGTTGAAAGGAATATGGAAGGACAGAAACATAAGGAATGACACCAAACAAAAACTTGTCAGAACGTTGGTGTTCTCCATATTCCTATACGGGGCCGAAACATGGACGCTCAGAGCTCAAGACCGTAAACGTGTGGACGCCTTTGAGATGTGGTGCTGGAGGAGAATGTTGCGCATCCCCTGGACAGCTAAAAGAACTAATGTGTCGATACTCAAGGAACTCAAGATCTCAACCAGGCTCTCAACTATCTGCCTGAAACGAGTCCTTGAGTACTTCGGTCATATCGCCCGGAAGAATGATGACAATCTTGAAAAGATAGTCATCACGGGCAAGGTCCAGGGGAACAGACCACGAGGACGAAGTCCAATGCGCTGGACAGATCAAATCCGCACCACACTCAACAGCCGGATGCATGAAGCCATCCACGTTGCTAAGAATCGACACCGATGGCGCAACATTGTCCGTGACAAATTGATCCATGGAGGGGGTCACGACCCTCAGCATTGAGGACACCGACGCGAGGAGGATAGGAGGTCCATAATACAAAAGTAATGAGAATATTATTTTGCTATAATCCGCGATAAATTAATATAACTACTTTTTTGTTCATAAATTCAATTTGGTAAAAAAATTGTCACGCACTGATTTCATTGCGGGTGGAGCTTATGGCACAACTAGTATTTAATAAAATAGAAATAGAAGAATATTTTAAGTTAATGACAGAAGTGGTGATCGCCATTTTAAAGGTAAGTAGCAACTAATATGATTATTTCCAAAGACATACATGCACAACGTCCTTGTCTTTTAAATTTGACTACATAAATCTTATATTCATCGCTTAGGTAGATTATTTCCGAAAGAACCCTCGTAATTTAAATTTTGTGTTCCAAGATTAATGTCCCATATAAACTGATTAGATTAGTAGATTTTTTGCAAATTTGTGTATAACTTCACTGGCTGGTTTCACTGGCTTGCTTCACTGGCTGGCTTCACTGGCTGGCTTCACTGGCTGGCTTCACCTGCTGACTTGACGAGCTGGCTTTCCAACAACCGTAGGTGCCACGTAGCGGAGTAACACAACACGTGCATCAGAAGGGTGCAACACAATGTGAAATAATATGTACACATACATATCACAATCTTCCAATACAAGTGCCTGTACACTGTAGGCCAGTTTAACAAGACGCTGAATTTTGCGCTAACTGGTACTCTGAAGAAATGAAAGTTAAGAACATGCTGATTCGACAAAAATACACGTTAAATTTAACATTTATAAGACTCATCATATTAGATATATTTCACTAATTTAGAGTAGTGCCTGTGTGGCCCAACCTTGCTCATCTGTGATTTTTTAAAGAAAATGTAATTAAAAAAAAGAATTAAAGTTCCTTTGGCATTTGGGACTCGATACCGGGTTTGAACGTTTTTGATCCGCCCGTTACCATTGGGCATAGCCCAATGGTAGGTAGATAGCGAATATCACAATCCCCTGATCAATCCGATTTTTTTGATGGAAATATTTGGAAGATTGAAGCGTGACTGAAGCTACTGTTCATTTCAGGGCTAAGATCCACGCATACAAAGTTGCCGGTAAAATCGAGTAAATATATATAATATTTTCCAATATATTTTACCTATACTTAATTTCTGAGTTTTGACTATTAGTTTAACAACACAAAGTTTAAGGCTGGGCCAAACCTACGGTTTTTTGTGATTTTAAACTTACGTACTTTTGGTATATCATCATCAACCTGCCCTTATCCCACTTTAAGTGGGATCGGCACAACATGTTGATACATGATTTGGATTCGTATTTAACGGCTTGCTGCCTACTTGACGTCAACTTACTTAAGTCGTATTTGGCAATTGGCCAGCCGCCTGCCTGACGTCAACTTATTTTAGTCGTTTTTTACGACATCTCGGTAAGGTGGGTATCTTCTACTCAAGCTCATATCACACGGCGTGTCAACTTACCTTAGTCGCCTTTTGCAACACCATGGTAAGGTATGAAGGTGGTCTATTCTAATCAGCCGGGATACCACACAGGTTACGTACTATTTATTATACTTGCTAGATAATAAAAATAAGCGCTTTGTGCTTAATATAATAAGTAAAAACTTTTATGAAATCTACCCAGAAAATTTTGTATAATAATTAATTCACGTGTTTGTTGTTTGTGAAAGTGGAAGTAAAATTTAACAGTGAGACTTTTACAACAAATATAAAAAAAACAGATTTGCATGAAATATTGAAAGAAAACCATTTTAAGCTTGCAAAAGAAGCGTACGTGCTTCATCATAATGCACTTAGAGGAAACAGCCCACATTTTATGTGACGTTCATACGAGATACGATATTTGCTTAGAACCAATACAATATCCGTTACCTACCGTCTTAATATCAATAATGTTTTTTTTTATTGCAGATATCATTCCAGTGGCCATAGATGAATCCACTTACCTGAAAAAGAAACCAATTATTTATTCTTTATTCTCCTATACATTTATTCTATAAGATAATTAATTATCACAAATAATATTTAGTTATAAATTATAAAAATACAGAGCTATAGTATATTATTATAACATCAGTAGCAATTGCTAGCGGCTGCGCCCACATGGAAAGATTAAAACCGTAATATATTATTTTGATAACCATAAAAATGGTTAAAGTAGGTTAACCTTAAAAATTAGACATATGCTGTCGCGGACTTTTATTTAGAACTTTTAGAAACAATTCTGTAATACATGATTTTTTAATAACTTTCACCGATTACTCAGCGCACGCAAGGATAGCTTTAAATTTTGCCGTTTTCGTAATATTTTTTAATGCTTATCGTCACTTATTCATATTAGCGTGTTTTTTATAAAGCCTCTATCATTTGTCGATAAATAAACTATATTGTACTCAAAGAATTTTTGAAATTGGTCCAGTAGTTCCTGAGATAAACGCGTTCAAACAATGAAACAAACAAACTCATCAGCTTTACATATTAGTATAGATATACCCCTTAATTTCTTATTTTTTTAACATTACAAATTAATTACAAAATTGACGTCATATGTATATAGTATTTCAGTGAAAGTTTTATATAGGAAAAATCTTAAATACCTTCCAAAGGGGTGTGAAAGTAAAAACTAAGTAATTAATTAATTACTTAAATAAAATAGTAATTAGTAATTCAACATCATCATCATCATCATCCTCCTGCCCTTATCCCACTGTAAGTGGGGTCGACACAACATGTTATAAACATGCTGTCACATGATTTGGCTGCGTTTCTACGACCGGCCGCCTGTCTGACGTAAACTTACCTTTGTCATATTTTACGACACCTCGGTAAGAAATGGGGTGGTCTATTCTACTAAACCGGATACCACACGGTGGGTCAACTTACCTTAGTTGCCTTTTACGACACCTCGGTAAGAAATTAGGTTGGTCAATTCTACTCAGCCGGATACCACACGGCGGGTCGACTTACCTTAGTCGCCTTTTACGACACCTCGGTAAGAAATGAAGGTCGTACTATTCTATTCAGCCGGATACCACACAGCGTCCGCTTGGTAATAAGTGTGTTACAAATTTTCTCCCGAATTGATGTTTCGTAATAAAATTAGTTATCGTAAGTTAATTATGAAAATTTTTTGAATAACTTTCAGCATTTATTTAGCGCACGCAAGAAAAGTACTAACTTACACTCAAAGAATTTTCAAAATCGGTCTAATAGTTCCAGAGATTAGCGCGTTCAAACATTCGAGGTGGCCTTATTTAATTGACACTTCAAAATTTAGATGTAAATAGTAAATTCCTTTTGATTGTTAGATTATTAGGACCGGTAATTATATACTAATATCTATATGCCTATGAGGTATTGTAAATTATTTGAACAGGAAAGCTTAATTTTGTGGTCTATAGTGATAATTGTTATGTATTAATGTACGAAAGATCTGCTTTATTAAAAATGTCACTTCGTTTCTTACAGGTATGTCGGGTTTTTTGTTACATTATCTTTGAACAATGTACACGTGAATAAACGCAATAAATGTTGCTAACAGAGGAACTGATTTTTTAAATTGATCGTGTCGTCTAAGTTATACCAATATTGATTAACGCAGTGGGTAGTGACCGTGCCTTCAGATCCGCGGGGCGTGGGTTCGATTCCCGCCGATGGCCAACATTTTCTATAAATTAATTTATTGGTCTACGAGTCTGGGTGTATATTTGTATTAAAAAATGCATTAAAAAAAATAGAAGTATATATTCACCAGTTTTCTGTCTACCATAACACAAGTATTAAGTTACTTACTTTGGGAATGGACGACCCTATGTGTGTCTCATATATTTATTTATTTTATTAACGGGAAGAACTGTGTTATGAAGAAATAACACCTAGAAAACTCATTTTCTAGTTATATCCGCTTCTATAAGCTAAATATTTTCAGGTCCAAACGTGTTTCATTAAGAAATAAATCCTTATACATTTTCAATAGGAAATGTAGCGGTCGTAGAGATTTTGTCATCTCTGCTCTATATTTAATCTTTCAAACATTTTAATTCGAACATCCCATAAGTTGCAATTTTTTGTAAGTTTTAGAAGTCTATACTATCTTAGAGTTATTACACTAAAGCCTAAACTAAAGGAAAAATAGCCTAAAATGTGCCCTGTAAAGAAACATGAAGCAAAGGACACGATCAATCCTTCTTTCTTTTTCATATGTGATTAGACAAAGATAAGTATACGAGGTTCATCGTTTCTCCCATACTCCTCTAATCTACTATAATAACTCTTTGGCACCAACATCAATTGGCAACATACCTTAAATTTAATGTCTCTAGCCCAAAGGTTGCCTGGAAGAAATCGCTAGTTAGAGTTAAGGCCGCCTTATTGTATCTGCATTAAATTATATCGTTTTCTTAACAATGTATATTGTAATTTTATGTGGTGCAATATAGAATTTTCTATTCTATTCTATTCATATAATTTTCAGTTGCGAAAAGTACCCTTCAAACTACCAAATTGGATATCGGTTAATATGACTTATTGTATCAAAAGGACAACTTTATTATTAGGAAAGTTCAGACCACTCGTGAATATTCTCTAAAAGTAAATATCTGAATGATGTTTGATGTCGGGTTTTGGTTTTTGGTTTGATGTCGGGAACGGACGTTAGATGTAAAATCTAGTACCTCTTTATATTGTTATTTTGCTGATTAAACATACATTAAAGATAAATCTGCAACTGTTTATGTAGGCCATTAATAATTCAAAATGCTAGAATTTATTCTAATATACATACATGTATAAAGTACTTTAATACGTAAAACAATCTCATCGTACACACATAATAATATAATATAGTATTATTTTGTTCTTATAAGATATTTATTTATTACGAAGATAAAAAGTTACTGTTTTGGAATAAAGTTTTAATTAATTGTTTGCAAACTATTATTTGAATGCTGTTAACAATAACGGTATTCGGTCGCGTTTCAACAAGGGCCGTTATGACATTTATCTTTTTCCAAAAAAATCCATATATTAAGACACGAATGCCACAGACCATATTTTGTAAGTATACGGGGCTCGGGCGGACGGACGGACGGACGGACGGACCTTACAGACGATTCTAATGAGATTTTTAGATAACATTAAGATAGACCCAGCGGATGTTTCTGTAGAGTTTGATAGCGATTGAATCATTTTTTTTAAACTGTTAAATTCTCTTACGAGAGGAATTCGACTGAGCCACAGCAACGAGTGGGTGCTGCTAGTAACACAAAAAGCATGATTTGTGAATTGCTTTCAATGGATGTTCAATGATTGCACTCGGACAAAACGTTAAGCCGTCTACACGAAACTGACATAAACCAAAATTTGGTTAAATTTAAACCATGCCCACTTTTTGATTGTACTTTTATTTGGTTTTAGTTATTATATTCAATATCGCACAAATATTAATTAAGAATATGAAATTAATAATTAAAAAATAAGACTGAAACTAAAAAATCCGTAGAAGAACGAAAACTACCTCAATAGATCATCGTATGCCAAAAAAAAGTTTTAAAAGACGAATAATACACTTAGTAATAGGAACCAATTATGCTTATAATGATTATAATGATAACAAATCAATATATAGGACACTAACACTCACGGTTGTCCGTCGCAAAGTAAATAATTTAATACATGTGTTATAGGCGACCGAGAAACCAATGAAAGACAATAAGTGCGTAAATATATATAAAATGTTTTTTTTTTAAATAAATACTTTAATATATGTATACACCAAGACTCAAAAACCAACGATTTTTTTTATAGAAAATGGGTTTTTTATAGAAAATGGGTTTTTTATAGAAAATGGGTTTTTTATAGAAAATGGATTCTCGCCAAGGGCTGGGCCTTTGGCGAGAATCCATTTTCATCATCATCGAACACGTGTTCTCGGAACTGAAGGCAGGGTCACTGCCACCTACGTTTGTGAGCCAGTCATATTTGGTTACATTTTTACATTTTGGTTATTTCAAAGGTTACTAACAATTCGGTTCACAAATTACTAGTTAATTTGTTAAACCCCTTCAGCTAAACTAAATTGCTTGTGCTTGGAGTGGGTTCACGTCGCTAGTATAATGGCAGGGATTCGAACCCACGTCTTCTGTTTCCCTAACCATTCTACCGCAGCTTCAATTTGAAATTGCATTGATGATATAAAATTAGAAAACTTAAAATTTCTTTTTTTTATTTTAGACCACTTTACGCGTGAGGTAGCACGACGTGTAAAACTGTGTTCCATGAATTTTCTAGAGCAATGTAATATTCACAAGTAGCTGGCACAATGCCTGCGCCGACAGATGTGCACTGGGAATTTTCGCTGTCATAATCGAGTATTTCACATAACTTAACCCCATAGCTTCTTGATAATTGTCAATGCACCTGTCCAAATCAAAGTTTAAGAGGAAAATATCGTCTTAAGTTAAAATATATACGTATCTTTTAACTTAAGATGAGATTCATTCATTATTTATTATTATTTATTTATTAAAAATTATACACCGTGCGGTATCCAGCTGAATAGAATAGTACCACCCTCATTCAAATTCAAATTCAAATTCAAAATATTCTTTATTCAAATAAACTTGTAAACAAGTGCTTTTGGATCGTCAACTCTACTGCTGCTTCGGAAAGCTGTTTCTATCGAGAAGACACAGCAAGAAACTCGGCGGTTGCTCTTTTTAAAAAATACAATTCTTAATGCTAGTTACATTTAATGTTTCTATCTTGTACAGGGTCGAACAATATTTATATCCACGCATTTTTATCGTCTAAATAATCCTCAACAGTATAGTAGGCTTTCTGTATCAGCCTCTCCTTAATAGTGTTTTTAAACTGCTGTAATCGCAAAGTTAATGACATTTCTTACCGAGATGTCGTAAAAGGCGACTAAGGTAAGTCGGCCCGCTGTGTGGTATCTGACTTAGTAGAATAGACCACCCTCATTTCTTACCGAGGTGTCGTAAAAGGAGACTAAGGTAAGTGGACCCACCGCGTGGTATCCAGTTTAGTAGAATAAACCACCCTCTTTCCTACCGAGGTGTCGTAAAATAGTAAAATACGACTGAGGTAAGTTGACGTCAGGCAGGCGGACGGTCGTAAAAACATAGTCCAATCACGTGACAGCATGTTTATAACATGTTGTGCCGACCCCACTTAGAGTGGGATAAGATGATGATTATTTATAAAAATTTATACTATACATAGATCATCCTTTGTTAAAATCGGGTAAAAGTAAAGAAGTAACGGCCTGACTATTTCACTGCTGGGCATAGCCCTCCTCTATCCGCTTTTGGAGTGGAAAATCTGGAGCTACCACGCTGCTCCAATGCGGAGTAGCAGGTTACACATATCCCTAGAAATGTTTATAGATATGCAGGTTTCCTCGCGACGTTTTCCTTCACAAAAGCGTGTGATCAATAACAATAATCAATTAGACACATCAATTTTTATTAAAAAAATCATTGGATAATCTTTTTTCATTAAATTTGGCACCGATACCTATCTAATATTCAATTATAATGGCCCGGAGAGAAAGAATCAATTTTTTGTTCAGTCTTAAATTGCGCACTGTGTTCCAATGATCCTAGGTTGGGAAACAATACATCCATATCCTACTTATAATGAGCTCTTGATTAATGCCCGGGATGGGCTTGAAACTAGTCGGGCTAACCCGAAATAATAAGTGGTGAGTATAGCCGGTTTCACTGACTGTCCCGTTGGAGCAGTGGGTAGTGACCCTGCCTTCAGCTCCGCGGGTCGCGGGTTCGATTCGAGGGCTAACATTTTCTATAAATGAATTTGTTGGCCTTTGAGCCTGGGTGTATATTATATTCACCAGTTGTCTGTCACCCATAACACAAGTATTAAGTTATTTACTTTGGGGAAGGACGACCGTGTGTGTAAGTGTCCCATATATTTATTTATTACAAATGCCACCATTCACAAAGTTCTTACGGAACTACTCGTAGGTGCCAGAGAAAAGTTAGAAATTTACGCGTTTACGGACAAGTGGCACTTGACAGTTCTCTTTGCGGCGCAATCTTGTAACGAGCTCGTGACCGCAGAAACCGGAGTGTCTTCACATTGAACAGGGCATATTTTTTTAAAAAAGGTAGAAGAGAAAATGTGAAAACAATATTTTGTTTAACTTCACTTCTTAAACAGTTTGTGAAGCCTGTGGTATGCTTTTCAAAGGTAAAAATTCGTTTGTGGTCTTTGATAAACTTTTCAGTGAGAAATTTCCAGAAACAATTTAAGTCGCCAATACACAAGTATAATAAAGCTAAAAGTATTCTTTTATGGCATAAGCAATTATATTAACGATTAAAGAACCTTTAGTGACGTCTATACGGCTTCGCTCAGAGTGGAAATCCTTTGTGGGATTTGTCAAACATTTTAGTAACAAACTCACAAAAACAATTTTATAATTGGGTTTTTAATATTTGTATACACATAGCTTTGAAATCTATTCTTTAAGCTTTGGTTTTGAGGGAGAACTGTAGTTACGATAATTTGAGTTTTCTTTTTCATATCTGGAGTGAACTATTAATTTGAGGCTAAGTTTTTGACTAGCGGATTACGTATAAATTGAATATGAGTTAACTTTATCGTTTTACCTGAACATTGCATCCAAAAACAATCTGTTACCACAACCGAAACTTAATGATACTTTTGTAAACATTTTCCCTTTAATATAATGTATAAATTATATATCCTCTAATACCAAGTTTATTAGGTTAGCTGGCAGAGATCTCTGTCTTAGGGATAAGTTGACCTTTGTGCACTTTTTTATTAATAATGTTTTTGTATGGTACATAAATAATTAAATAAATATTTTAATATCACAATTCACGGCGTGTGGTATCCGGCTGAATAGAATAGTATCACCCTCATTTATTACCGAACTGTCGTATAAGGCGACTATTAAGTCGACCCACCGTGTGGTACCCGGCTGAGTTGAATATTCCACCCCCATTTCTTACCGAGGTGTTGTGAAAGGCGACTAAGGTAAGTTAACCCGCCGTGTGGTATCCGGTTAAGTAGAATAGACCACCCTCTTTCTTACCGAGGCGTCGTAAAATATGACTAGGGTGAGTTGACGTCAGGCAGGTGGCCGGTCGTAAAAACGCAGCCAAATTATGCGACAGCATGTTTATAATATGTTATGCCGACCCCATTTAGTTTGGGATAAGACTACCCTTATCCCAAACTAAATATTCGTTAATTAGTGTGCCATTGTTATGTTGTATTATTTCCAGTTGTACCAAAGTATTAAAGCTTAAGATTTTGGGACAGGTGTACAAAATCAGAGATTTTATTCTATTTTATTGTAACAAACGCCCACGCACTTTTCTAATATGTATTTTATTTATAAGAATATTATATTATATACTAACAGCAATAAATGTAAAATAAATATTCAAATTACAGAACTGTAGTTTTCCGCACGTAGAAATTCTAATTAAAGTAAGCAGTAAATTCTTTAAAATCGCTAGACTTCTCTTGAAAACATTTCAAGCATTGTAGCCGTAGACGACATTGAGTAATGCGAACATTGAAAGACTGCGGAAAGGTAAAGGGAGAAATGCGATTAAAGTCAGTTCAATGATAATAATCAGGACTGAAAGCTTAGCTTGTTTTCTTATTCAAACAGCTTAAAGTCATTACCGTTACATCCGAGCTAGACATCCATTGTAGTTACGAACGCCAACAATTATAGTTATTTATTTAACTGGTCATTTTTAAATTGCTGTAATGGCAGAGCTAAAATTTTGGTATGGATATTGTTAAAAGGCTAACCAACATTTTCTTAAAACACAATTCGTTGCAAAAGTAATAATAAAATTATTTTGCTATAATCCGCGAAGAAGTAAAATAGAAAATATATATAATGCTAAATATAAGTGGACAATCGGTTATCATACCTGATACATGCAGGATTCGTAAAAACACATGCACATACCTCCACCACCGCCACCACAATACACAAGCACTATATACGTTCACTATCACAAACTCAACAATCGTTTCGCCCCGCAACCGAAGCATCATCAGGAGATAGACTCTACGACCAAAATCGCAAAGGTCGTGTCTAAAGTCTATCTATTGATATGAATTAAGCAGAACCCCGTTAGAAGGCATGAACTCTCTTAAGTTATAATTTGATTTGATGATGCACTCAAACCATTAAAACAACACGACTGACTAGTATTTATTTAATAGTATCTAAACTCGCAATAACTTATAACTAACGCTACCAGCAAGCGATAGTTTCAAAACAACTCAAAACTAACACATATAATTTCCTTAACTGTTTCGAAGTTTATTTAATTTGGTAAATGCACTTGGTAGAAATTCGTGGCTCGGTAACATCCAACATGTTGTTGAATAGCGTAAGCGAAACAAACTTTAAGTAAATATGAAGGTATACTTGGTGAGTGGTTTTAGCGATATTATATAAACATTAAGATTTGTTTTTGTCTTCTTGTTTTTTCACCGACAGCTATTTACTTAATACATTGATGTTTTAAATTATTTTAATGCAACAAAATATTTTATCCCATATTATCGAAAAAGAGAATGGTGTTTTTTGCCAGTCTGCTCCAACTTCCGGTACCTTGATTCACTTTTCCAGCAAAACGGTGAAGTAGATCGCGATCTCAGAAATAGAATGAATGCGGGATGGATGAAGTAACGACAGGTCTCAGGAACAATATGTGACCCCGAATGCCCCTTAAACTTAAGGGGAAATTTTACAAAACGGTCATTAGGTCTGTCGTAATGTATGGATCAAAATGTTGGGCAATAAAAGAATAGGATGAAAAAAATGTGCATGCAAATGAGATGAGAATGTTAAGGTCGATGTGTGACAAACCCTTATAGAATACGCAATAAGTATATTACGGGAAGTCTGAAAGTTGCGTTACAGAAAAGATAAGAAGTGATAAGTTGATATAGCCATGTAATGAGGAGGGATGAAAATCATGTGACCAATAGAGTTTTAAATATGAATGTGGATGGATGTATACTAGATATGTATACTAGAGGGAGGCCGAAAAAAAGATGGATGGACTGTTTGAAAAATTATATTCATATCAAAGGAGTGGCACCAGAGTTGACTAATGATAGAGGATAATGGAAGAAGAGTACATTGTGCCGACCCCACTTAGAGTGGGATAAGGGTAAAAGAATGATGATTGTCGAAAAAGAGAAAGATAATGTAAGGTCAAAATGTGAACTGATTCATGCGAAAGAAAGGTTGTCATAGTACTTTACGGTTCAACTTTTCAGTACTTTAATTTCTAATTTATAAATGTATTCGAAACGCCGAAGTTTTCATAAAAAAGATTTTTTTTACAAAATAACATATAAGTTAATTTAATGCAAATTTGTATCAATTTTGGGACAATTATTATTGACAAAAGAAATTCACAATTGTTATAAACATTATTAGGATATTAATACTATTGATACTATTGAGTTTAATACAAGATCCCTGAAAACATTAGATCATATTGACTCGGTTACTTGATTGATTGCGGATGCATCAAAGCTTCATTCACATTGTTCCTTTCTTTGTTTATAAATTTCGCTTTTGCTTAATCTACTTTAGATAAATCACCATCGCACAGAATGCATAATTAAAGATAATGGAGACTGCTAAATGGCTATTAAACTTAAACCTGTTCAATCTCGAAAATACACATTACATTGGTTCGTTTCTATATTTTGTACCCACATTAAAAATCATTCTTAGTGTATTTTACAGTCTTAATAGCCTCGTAAAGCCAGCAACAAACAACAGCTAAATATAGTATAAATCCCGTAATGCTTGGAACCGATAATTATGAACCACAAATCTGAAAGTAGATGCTCGAAAGATTTCGATCCCACCGTTGCGGACGTTATCGGAGTGTAAATATCTTCTTGGGGTCTTTCACATTGATTGGCTTTTATCATCGAATTTGAATCGTACAAGTTTCGATTTCATTGCAAATCAACAGAGAGCTTACTAGAAAGGTAGTAAGTAGCCTTTGTGATGTACTCGCTCGGAGATATATAGTCTATGGGCCGAATTCTTAGTTTCACAATAAGTATTTAGCAATCCCTAATGAAAAACAAAGAAAACATTAGAATTATTTAAAAATTTTGGATCTAAAAATCCATCTAACTTCGTGAAAGTCTTACATATATGTATATCCTACCCATATATAACCCATTAGATATATAGCCTTTACATATATAACCATATCTGTAAATAAAGAAATGTGTAAGAACTTTAACCTTCAGGTTTCTTGATGTTATATCTCGGTAAGAGCAACGTTCCGAATCAATGAAATTTAAATTTAACTTCATCTGTCTGGGATTTGATGATTCAAAAGACCTCCTATTCGATTTTTTTAATTTTGAAATTGTGAAGATTTTCCTTAATAAAAATAAATTATGACTGCGCGTGCGCAACTACCGCTGAAAAAAAGAGTAGGTTGACTGATTGAGTAAAGAAAAGTATGCAAACGGGTCGGATTAGTTCTTCAGTACGAAAGAGCATGTATTAAATCTGTGACCTAATTTTAATTCACGTTGAACGCTCTAAAGTCCTGTTGCCTCTCATTTCACCATCAAAACATGTTCTGTTCTCAAAACCAGTGAATAAGAATGAACCCTTAAGATTGCGCAAGAACACAAGGCTTGCGTAACTTTGCCCTTACATTGACTTTGAAGGTCTTTGTCTGGTTTGGTTACTCTATTTGCAGTAATGGAAATAATTTATTAATTTACACACAAATACTTTGAACTTGCAGGCTATTGTAAAATAAATGCAGGCTAAAAAAAAAATGTAAAATAATTCAAATTAGAAGCGAAAAATTTGAATTGTTAATTTTTGGAATTTTTATACAAATATATATTACTATGCAATTAGTGATGTAAAAATGTATATTAGTTTTATACAGCTAATCTTGTAAAATGTTGTATATATATATAAAATAAATTTCGGGATCGGCTCGAACAATTGTTATGAAATTCATTATGTAGGGGGTTTCAGGGGCGATAAATCGATCTAGGTAGGTTTAATTTAAAAAAAAAAGTATTTCCATCCCTGTAATAAATTAAATAAAGTAATAATGTAATAAAATTAAATATGAATGGAATAGAAAGACTGGGGAATGGGCGCACTAGAGAAGTCAAAATATCCGGGATCAAGTCCCAGATTTCATACGCCCTTTTTTCTTTTCTTAATATCTTTAAAACATTACCGAGAATGGCTCGGGCATCCAAATGCTATTATATATTCAAGTAATGAATTTTAATTCCGATATTATATATATTTTAATTACGCCGTGTGGTATCCGGCTGAATAGAATAGTACCACCCTCTTTTCTTACCGAGGTGTCGTAAAAGGCGACTAAGGTAAGTCAACCCGTCGTTTGGTATCCGGCTGAGTAGAATAGACCAACCTCATTTCTTACCGAGGTGTCATAAAAAGCGACTAAGGTAAGTTGACCCACCGTGTGGTATCCGGTTTAGTAGAATATACTACCCTCATTCTTACCGAGGTGTCGTAAAATACGACAGAGGTAAGTTAATGTCAGGCAGGCGGCCGGTCGTAAAAACGCAGCCAAATCATGTAACAGTGGGATAAGGGCAGGAGGATGATTATATATATTTTAATTGATCCGTTGATATTTTCAATTATGGAAAACACTCATTGACATACTTTATAATATTAGTATAGATTTTTTATATAATACTCGATAAAAGAATATCTATTCGTGATAGCTGATTAGAGCGACATGCGACTCTGATAGACATGGGTTTAGTCCCAGGGCAGCAACAAATGAGTGTTTCTTAACACTTCTTTGACTGGCCCGTTGGCTCAGTGGTAGTACTCCGCAGGTCGCGGGTTCGATTCCCGTCGAGTGCTAACATTTTATATAAAAAAATTGTTGGTTTTTCGAGCCTGGGTGTATATTTGTATTTAAGTATGTTTTTACATTTATATATGTATATATTCACCAGTGCCTCTTACCAGTAACACAAGTATTAAGTTACTTACTTTACGAACAGACGACCGTGTGTGTGTCACATATATTTATTTATTGTACAAGTTATGTGTGTAATTACCATTTATAATTTATCAGACGCCTTTGGCGAAAGAAAGTAAATATATGTGTAAGTTACTCCTCGTTGGAGCAGTAAGCTGGTTCTAAGTTCTAAGTCTGTTTTCAAAAAAGAAGCAGAGAGGACGCGTTTGCCCAGCAATGGGATATGATATTGAGCTAGCAACTCTATATCATATCGTAGAGTCGCTTGCCGTCTTTTTTTCTCCCAATAAGGGAATATAACTTAAAATCATAGGACACCAAATCTCATCCGTTCTCTGTACAATGTGCCAATATATATTAATATTTATTTATTTCGATGCATCTCCGGATCACCTTATTTGAGATTTGGTCACGCAGAAACATTTTCAACAATGTTCGCCTAGAGTCAACAATCTTGTAAGATTTATGTTAACACCGACTCAGTTTTGCAACCGTTATATATGCATAATGGGAAAATAGAATGACATAGCCACCACCAAAATACACTGCACATATTCACTTTCAACGCGCTCTGTCCTCGAAATCAAATCAAAATATATCTCAATGAAAATATGGCAAGGCATGTGAAAACTATTACATTCAGCATTGCATAGATTACGTTTTATCGTTAAAAACTTAAATATTTTTTTAATCTATTATAATACAAATTACTATCATTTATGTAAAATAAGTTTAAAATTATTATCTACTATAAAATGTTATTCATCATCTTCCTGCCCTTATCCCATTCTAAGTGGGGTCGGCACAACATGTTACAAACATGCTGTCATATGATTTGGCTGTGTTTTTACGACCGGCCGCCTGCCTGACGTCAACTTACCTCTGTCGTACTATACGACACCTCGGTAAGAAAGAGGGTTGTCTATTCTACTAAACCGGATACCACACGGTGGGTCAACTTACCTTAGTCGCCTTTTACGACACCTCGGTAAGAAATGAGGTTGGTCTATTCTACTCAGCCGGATACCACACGGCGGGTCGACTTACCTTAGTCGCCTTTTACGACACCTCGGTAAGAAATGAGGGTGGTACTATTCTATTCAGCCGGATACCACACGGCGACTACTATAAAATGTTATTATACTTTTAAAAAATTCTCATATTAATCACAAAATACAACTTAAACGTAACGTAACGTAAATAACAAATAAAATAGATATTATCTTAAAGCTTTTTGTGCGAATATCTATAAATAGTCATACGTATCGCATAATGAAAACTTGAACTGCTATATCGTCCTTTATTCATATCGTACTTATTTATCTCAGTTTTTAATACGGTTGTGTAATAATTACATTTATAATAGCATTAAACACGTCTCAAAGATAGCTTTACCGCGTTGAATGTGCTCTGCGTACTTCGAGCAATTTGTTTACAATTTTAACTTGTGTAAGTTTATTTTAAATCTCTACTACTAAGGAGTTGTATACAATGAAAATAAACTGAACTGAACTGAAACTTTATGAATACGGAAACGAATAATTCCCCTATTCATAAAATGTTCTTAATTTTTTTAGTAAACTTAGAACGAACTTTTGAATAGGTAAAAATTATTTCAGCTTATTAAAACTTTAACAAATTTTATGAATGCACATGTATGTTTTAATAAAGTAAATTTAATTTAAATATATAATTTTATTCTAGTGAAAATATAAATGAGAAATTATAAATTGCTAAATTTAGTTATAAATTAATAATCATATGTAATAAAAATAAAACAACTAAAAATAATAAAATCTATTCCATAAAATGTTCCAGCATCGTCCTCTTGCCCTTATACCACTTTAAGTGGTAAGGTCGGCACAACATATCATATGATTTGGTTACGTATTTTACGACCGGGTGCCTGCCTGACGTCAACTTTTTTTTGGCTGCTGGTGGTGGGAACTGGGTACCGTTGAACACATTATCTCCATCCCCACCAGCAGCAACTCTGAACGCCAGCGTGCGCTACCTCTGGGTCGGGTCCACTCTAAAGGTGGCCCCTTCCTCCGCTTGACGATGTATCCGGAGCTCCAGATGCATCGAACGCGTCGGGGACCTTTTAAGATGGGCGTCCGGTGGCCTGACGTCAACTTACCTTAATCGTATTTTACGACACCTCGGTAAGAATCTACTCATCTACTCTAATCTACTCAAACGGAAACTACACAATGAGTCACTGTTTCATAAGTAAAAAGACTAAAACATTTGTGGCATTTGGAGCATTAAAAACGCGCAAAATTCAAAGAATTATATACATACGGAATAGAACAACCTGACTATTAATGATAGCGTCATAGGGATGAAATAGAGGGACGTAAGCCAAAAATAAAAGAAGCGAATCCAATCACAGAGTGAGCAAAAATTGTTTTTGTAAAAATTTTGTATGGGTTTTGTGTTTCAATGAAAGGCTATGACGAACGTGATGAGAACTGCCTCGTAAATAAACAGTGTTGTTGCTTAACAGATGTGAATTGCTTTTCTATGTACATACGACCACTAGCTAGTGCGGATATGTTATTTCAGTTTTTCTAAATATTTGGCACAATTCAAATTCAATTTTTCATGCCATAGGAGCTCTGGTAGGCTTTTGGTAGGCTCATGGTTCTTACAATGATACCATCAAAAAAGCTCTAGTGATCATCAACATTCCTGCTCTTTTCAAGCCTTCGAGGATATGTCGGGATGGTGGCAAGAGGCCAGACGGCTTGACGCTGATCCTTGGGAACGGGGACGGGCTTTAATGTGGGACGCAACATGCGTTGATACGTTAGCCTCGTCCCATATAGGGAAACAGCTTCAAGACCTGGAGCTGCGGCGGAAATGGCCGAATACGGCAAACGGCGGAAGTATGCATCTCTCATCGAGAGTTATATATTTGTGCCGTTTGCAGTTGAGACCATGGAGTCAAAGTGCAATTTTTTTTTATCCGTTTTAAAATCACGGTTAATTGCCCCTTCAGGTGACAAGAGGGCTGGCTCATTTTTCGTACAAAGAACCAGCTTAGCGATTCAGCGCGGAAACGCTGTCAGAATTCTTGGGACCATTCCACGTGGGCATTATTTGTATAGTCCTAGCGTGTAAGTAATTTAAAATAGATATCACTTATATGACTTGAAAAAAATATTCTTCATGCAAGTCAACTAGTAAACAAGTGCTTTTGAATTGTCAGTTCTACTGCTTTTCAGTGTACTTAATGCGAGTTTTTCCAACCGCTTGATTGATCGCTTTAAGGTAATTTGTATGGCGCTGGAACAGCGGTCACTAGATGTCGCTGAACATAAAGCTTACCGAGAATAGCCAGCAAGAAACTCCGTGGTTGCTCTTTTCAAATATAATTCTTATAACTATCATATAAGTATAAATAAATATAAATATATGGGACGCATACACACACGGTCGTCCGTCCCCATAGTCAGTAACTTAATACTTGTGTTATGGGTGACAGGCAACTGGTAAATATAATTTAATTTCAAATAGATATATACACCTAGGCTCGAAGAACTAACAATTTTTTGTTAGGAAATGTAGGCCCTCGGTGGGAACCGAATCCACGACCCGCGGGGCTGAAGGCAGTCAGCGATGTATACCAATTAATCATCAACTATCTTGTACAAGGTCGAAAAATGGCTACAAGTATATCCACACATTCTTATCATCTTCATTCACAATCTCAAAATCCGTACTAATATTATAAATGCGAAATCTATCTGCCTTTCTATTATTCTTTATCGGCATATCCGATTGACGTATATCAATGAAATATAATATAAAGTACAATAAATCTTATATACCGGGGATTATTTTGCTTATTGTGAATAGGAAATACACATAGTCGTAGTAAATGTTTGAGGGTATTTAACTACTTAATTTGACGCTAATGAAGCAGCGGCTACATCTAGTGTTTAATACAATATTGTTTCGCCCGGTGACGCTATAAATCTATTAGAGCTAACAGCATAAAGTCAATTAAAAAAAAAACATTGTTTTTGTATAAAAATAAAATGTTTTTTTTTCGTCATATTGGTATAGCTTAGTGTTAGAAGCTGTATTTATTATTGCATGTTCAAAAGTAGGGCAAATAGTATAACAGCGTGTTCTGCATTTAGTAGCTTGTACTGCTTAATTGGTCGGACATATAATTATTTTTGAAACATTCTATCAATAACATGAAATCATAAAAAGACGAATATTAAATTTGCAACATTGGTTTTGCAATGTTCTCTATATACAAAATTATAGGGGTAATTTTTTTATCGATAAACATTTATAAGAACCCCATTAAAAAGGGCTTTAGAAAGTTATAGTTGCAAGAATAATACGACCTAAATATCTCAATGCAATTGTACTACTATCTGAGGTGTCGTATATTAAATTCAGTGTAAAAATTTCCTATATTAATTTGGTTTTTCCATGTTCCCGACAGAAAAACACTAATTTTTATCATATATGATTATATAGATATAAGCTTTAATTCAAATAAATTTTATATATATTCCTCTATGGTATTAGCCGCGACAGTTTAATAAACACACAGACATATAGATGGATAGACATAAGCTTTTATGATATTAATATATATGAATAAAATATGACTCGTTGGTCCATCCTCAAAATAAACTCAATCTCGGAAACGGCTTCAACGATTCTCCTGAAATTCAGTAGGTAGGGGATTTTAGGGGAGAAAATCGATCTAACTAGGTTTTATTAAAAAAAAATTGTTTACCCTGTTTTTGGGTATCAAAAAATACTAAAATTTACATTGAATATAACACACTATTTTTGCTGTAAATTGAGAATTCACCGTAGCTTATTCGGGAAAATGGCGGTTTTTAAAAAGAAAGTACTTAGGAAAGTACGTAGGAGCCCCACCTACCCAATTACTTTATTTTTTTAAGTTTCTTTTCTTATATCATTTAAAAAATTACCGAGCAAAGCCCGTACACAGCTACTGCTATGATAATTAAAGATAGCAACAACATAAACACAAATAACAAACAACCAGATCCATCCAATCAATAAATAGTAAAAATTAACTAGTGACAATAAAACAAATTAAGTGAAATATGTTTTAGTTAAAGTTTCACTATTGATTCTCTAAACATTGATTCGGAATCGTACATTATATCTAACACATAACTAATTACAAAATATAGGCATCCAAAAAGCGTCCTATATGACCCTGACGATCAAATCGATTCTGTGTTTGCGATCAAACGATCGCAAACACAGAAACACGTAATACACACATACAGCGTCTTCGCCGGCGAAGACGAGGTCCCAGATTTCTGACATCGGTTGGTCGTGGCTTCTTGCCACCCTTCCGTCGTCGTAATGACTAATCAAAGTCATACCATCAGCCCTACACTACACGTCGCCCTAAGCCGTGGTCCGGCCTCACAGGAGGCACCCTTACAACGACGTTCCCCATAGCTAGTAGAGCTTCTGCGCTCTACTACTCTCCGCATTTCGCAACTTCGGCGATGCTTCTGCGCTCGCCCGTCCCGCCCGGTGACGCTGTAAAAGCCGTTAGGGCTAACAGCATATAGTCAATCCGACAAAAAAAAATTATTATATTGGCGCATAACTCTATTTAAGTGGGATCTTTGTCCTAGATTTGTTTTTGAAGGCCATTTTGCGAACAACTTCCGTAGTGTAGCACGTTTGATTTATTATTGTAAAGTTAATTTGCTTTAATAATGGTGGACAATGTATGACATCTCTTAACAATTTCAGCAGACAAATACCGTCCAAGAGACATCTTCGATTCCGTAGCGATATAAAATGAAAGTGAGTCTATGAGATGTCCAGAGGTTGTAAGCCCAATGCTGAGATGTCCTTACCTTTAAGAAGTTTATTTAAACCTATTGTTTCAGTAGCGATTTATTACATAACGCTTAGCTGCATAATCCTTCACAGACCACTTTACTGTTTCATGTCACGAATACTGCATAATCGCCATTATAATTATGGAAAATAATAATTAGCCTTTTACTGATTTTTTTAAAAGTTGTTTTTGCTTACTGTATTTTCATCATATATTTTAATGACAGCAAATGTATGAGTAGAGTACTACCACCCTCATTTTTACCTAGGTGTCGTAAAAGGAGACTAAGGTAAGACGACCAGCCGTGTGGTATCCGCCTGAGTAGAATAGACCACCCTCATTTCTTACCGAGGTGTCGTAAAAGGCGACTAAGGTAAGTTGACCCCTCATGTGGTTTCAGCCTGAGTAGAATAGAGCACCCTCAGTTCTAACTGAGGTGTCCCAAAGTGTCACTAAAGTAAGTTGACGTCAGACACGCGCCCGGTCCTAAAATACTTAGTCAAATCATGTTACAAAAATAGAACAAAAAATTTCGTTTCTAATATGTTGTGCCGACCCCACTTAGAGTGGGATAAGAGCAGGAGAATGATGATGACAGCTCGACTAAGATGTGTGTGGACGTAGCACCTGCACTATCTAGTTTCAGTAGCTCTGCAATTTTATTACGGTCTCTGTCTGGAAATCGTCTAATAACAATATTATATTAGGCTGTGGGATTACCACTATATTACCGTTTTAACGTAACGTTTTAATACAAAAAACTGTTTGGAACTTGGTTAGCGTAAATTTAAAAGTAAAAATACACTCAATCATGAATTACATTTGTTATTCCCATTCCACAAGGAAAAACAGGAATATTTTTATCCTTAATATTACCTCGTTACAAAAGCTTCGGTTGTACCAAATTTTGTCAACATTGCTCTAGCAAATTTTCCGTGAGTATAATAAACTTTCGCGTTTATATTATCAGTGTGGTTATAATAAGTTGTGATAGCCCAGAGGTGAGACCGTGTGACTTTTTCCAGGGGTTACGAGTTCAAACACAAATGTTTTTTTTATTAAAAACTTATGTATCTAATTGATAAAAGCAATTTATGAGACGCTTTTTGGTGAAGGAAAACATCGTGAGGAAAGCCTACCAATGCGCATTTGAGCAGTGTAGTCTTGGTCTATCTCCAATCCTTCTCTCCAAAGACGGAGAGAGGAGGCCATGCCCAGCAGTGGGATTAAGTAACAAGCCGTTACTTTACCTTGCTTTTTAAAATAATTTGCAGAAATTGCAATGTTATGTTATTACTTGCTGATCAGGCAATCGTTGTTTTCCATATTAATTTGTAAGGGTTGTCCAACAACCCTTATCATTTAGGGTTTGAAGAATAGATGGTAGCCGATTCTCCGACATACTAAATACAAATACAAAAATCTGTCAAGCCCTTTCGGAAGAGTATGATAACTAACAATGTTCTGGCTACCGAATTTGGCTCTTTCTTACCGAAGTGTCGTATTTTACTACACTTCGTTAAGAAAGAGCCAAATTCGGTAGCCAGATCATTTGACTACATTTGACATCAATTGCCAAAGAGCCAAATTGTCAAGGTGGTCTATTCTACTAAACCAGATACCACACGGCGGGTCGACTTAGCTTAGCCGCCTTTTACGAAACCTCGGTTAGAAATGGTGGTACTATTACATTCAGCTGAATACCACATGGCGTTTATTATAATTTATTTATTGTAATTGTCAATTGAAAAGGAAATTACTACTTTATACAATCTAACGTCCGTTCTTAAGAGATAAATTAAACGAGAAATTCAACATTTTGCATAGAGATTTTGAAATGTATCTCGTAGGAAATACGGATTCATTAAACAGCACGGAATATTTTTCGTAAATAAAATATTCGTTATCTGTTAATTAAGATTGAAGGAACAAATCATTTGTTTGATAAACAAAAATCCATTACGATCTTAATGAGTCAAAAAGCAACGTAATGTAAACTAATCTTCATCAAAGACAATAAATAAGACGCTAATGAAGCGATACTTCCTTTTATATTTGTAAAGACCGATGTAGAAAGAAATTCTATCTTTTCTTTCGCAATGAGGAAATTTATAAGACCTCTGAATATTTGCCTTAAAACCAGCAATCAACTATGCTTACTTGTCCCATTATTATTTATCATTTTCCTGGCCTGTAACCACTTACAGGCACATGTTATAAACATGTTGTCACTTGATTTGGCAACGTATTTCATGACCGGCCGCCTTCCTTAGCCGTATTTTACAACACCTCGTTAAGAAAAAGGGCGGTCTATTGTATTTAACCGGATGTCAGCTTATCTTAGTCGCCTTTTACAACACCTAGGTAAGAAATGGGGGTGATCTATTCTTCTCAGACGGATACCACACGGCAGGTTGACTTACCGTAGCCTATTACTTGTCCCATTATTATTATTTAAAGTGTATAATATCAACTCAATGTATAAAATAAAAAAATACACAAACATTTTTATACTTAGTTTTAAAAAACTAAAACGGAAGTTGATTCAGAAAATCTACTATACTGTTGATATATGATGAGAATGCTTGAATAAAGCTCGTCGACCCAGTATAAGATAGTAATGACTTAATGTAACTAGTAATAAGAAATAACTTTTTGAAAAGAGCAACCACTGAGTTTCCTGCTGGCTCTTCTTATTAGGAACAGGTATGGGAACCAGCAGATTACTATACAAAGGCACTTCTTCACAAATTTACTTGAAAAAGGAATTCTTTAAAAAAAATGTAACGGAAAGTAGTACTGAGTTGACTATATAACTCTGCTTGCTTGGCTAATGCTTCGCTTGACGATTTTGTAGTGGATTCTATCTCCTGACGATGCTTCGTTTACGTGGCGAAACGATTTTTGAGATTGTGGTGGTGAATGTGTGCAGTGTATCAGGTATGAGAACGAATAGTACAGTCCACATTACATATATTTTCATTTCAGAGATTATAGTAAATTAATATTTTTATTACTTTTGTATTCTGGACCTCCACAAAGTAACGCCTAATTCTATATATTATACTTTGAATTTAAATTTATATCATAAAGTATAAAAACAGTTTTTTAAATGCCTAGTGATTGTTCATATATTCAATATAATTTTGTCGACAAGGGAAAACCAACATATATCCAGTAAAGTGAGCTATATGTCACCTCTTTAATCTTCATTGTTTGTTATAAATCCTCTCTATAATGAGATTCGAGGCCAAGGTTTGAGTTTTAAGGCCAAGATTTAGATATCAAAAGATTATTATCCCCTGGCTTTAAAATTAATTATAACTCGTATTGGTATATGTGATATATTTGATCTATCTCATAAGCCGTTCTCCAATAAGTGTGGAAGCTTAAGGGTTGCCAGCGTAAAAAAAGCTATATGCATTTTAAAATTATGATAGAAAATTATATTACTAATTTTCCATCATATGTCCGGATTATCTCTTATTCTGTTACTACTTATAGCATCTTCGCGCAACACATATCCTTCCGTATCTTTAATATTTAAATGTATATAGTATATATATATATATATATATATATATATATATATATATATATATATATATATATATATATATATATAAATAATAAATATATGGGACACTTACACCATACGGTCGTCCGTCCCCAAAGTAAGTAAATTAATACTTGTGTTATGGTAGACAGACAACTGGTGAATATATACTTATATATTTTTAAATACATACTTAAACACAAATATACACCCAG
The DNA here is from genome assembly GCA_947086495.1 of Morpho achilles. NCBI lineage: Eukaryota > Metazoa > Arthropoda > Insecta > Lepidoptera > Nymphalidae > Morpho > Morpho achilles. The sequence continues at coordinate 6,647,337 of CAMTZB010000022.1, read as the reverse complement.
GCTCAAAGACCAACAAATTCATTTATAGAAAATGTTTGCCCTCGGCGGGAATCGAACCCGCGACCCGTGGAGCTGAACGCGGGGTCACTACCCACTGCTCCAACGGGACAGTCTTATACTTAATATGTAGGACTTTGGAGGCGATAAATCGATCTAGCTAGGTTTCATTTAAATAAAATCTTAAAATTTTCCTCATTACAGGCACTATAAAACTGCTAAAATAGAATACATGCTTAATTTTGCTATCATTCGTAAAGTCATAATATCTCCTTTAGGGAGTGGGTGGACAAAATAAGTAAAAATACCCCGAATCAAATCCAGATATCGAAAGCCCTTCTTTTCTTTTTCTTTTATATTGTATCATATTTAATTTTCTAAAAAAATGCCGAGCAAAGCTCGATCACCTACTACTAGCTACGAGTATTTGTACAAAGTTTTGTAGACGATGACTAGCATGAAACTAGAATTTAAATTTTTTAATTAATTTTTTAAAATTAAAAAAAATTTAGAAGAAATTAATTGCTGACTCAGAGAGTTTTCTTAAGTTTCCGGTAAACTTACAATTTTTTCTTTTATAAACACCCTGTATATATATCGCGTATCATGATATTGAAACTTCTGTAATTTATAGACTTGACCTATAATAATAATCATCATTTATTGCTGCATATAAATAAAGTAAACATGATATATTGGAACCCTGGCCATATTATGTTCTTATAAATTAATTTACTTTTTCTTATAAATTTTATTTCTTATAAATTTAAATTTTATTCTTATAAATTAAATACGTAACCGCCGTGTGGTATCCGGCTGAATAGAATAGTACCACCCTCATTTCTTACCGAGGTGTCGTAAAAGGCGACTAAGGTAAGTCGACCCGCCGTGTGGTATCCGGCTGAGTAGAATAGACCAACCTCATTTCTTATCGAGGTGTCGTAAAAGGCGACTAAGGTAAGTTGAGGCACCGTGTGGTATCCGGTTTAGTAGAATAGACCACACTCTTTCTTACCGAGATGTCGTAAAATACGACTGAGGTAAGTTGACTTCAGGCAGGCGGCCGGTTGTAAAAACGCAGCCAAATCATGTGACAGCATGTTTATATGTTGTGCCGACCCCACTTAGAGTGGGATAAGGGCAGGAAGATGATGAAGATGATGATGATGAAATTAAATACGTAAATTAATAAAAGTAAAGTCCTGTAAACGAATAAATATATAATAAAATATAAATACTCTCTAAAGAAAACTCTTTTGACGTAAGCCGAAAAACTTGGAATCTAAATACTTCTTTAATACAGATTTAACTTGATTTTGACACAGCAGCAGAGTCTTCTCGCTTACTCCCCGGGTGGGGGTAAACGGGATGCGGGCCTCGAGGAAATCCTCTCTACCCGGGCATCTCCTCGCGGGCACTTAAGCCCGGTATGTGTTCCGGCCGTGGGCCGAGGTCACATAGGTGACCTAACGGTGTCGGTATTTGGGCCGTAAGCCCAGGTCACCTAGGTGACCTAATGGATTTCTTGTTCGGTGGGGGAATGGTAGCTCCCAGACCTCAAAGTCGTCTTCTGGTAGTCCTCTTTCGGGTGGTGTCGTGTCCGGTGTTTTTGCCCTTTCGCCCGTCGCGTCGTCCTCGTCGTCGCCGTCGTCATCCGCATCGGGCCGCGGAGACGGTGATCGCAGGAGCTCGCGAGGCAGGGAACGTCCATCGGGTGGTCGCGCATGGAGTGGTGCGATTTTGACACATCGTAAATAAATATAAGTTCCATAGGTTTATTATAGATGGCGGTTTGAATGTCATCCTATTTAATTCCTCCTGAATCGTATTCCTGTTGTATTAACAGGATTTATATAGCCTATATGTTACCCCGCTGTATAAGGAATATTTGTGCAAAATTTAATCGATATTGGTTCAGCGGATTGATCGTGAAAACGGAACCGACAGACAGACAGACAGACTTTCGCATTTATAATATTAGTAAGGATAAAGATTTTGACATATCAAATAAGCCAACAATTTTTAGTCTAGTAGGTACGTAGCTGGTACCTACGTAGCTACGTAGCTACCTACGTAGCTGGTTACGTAGCTACGTAGCTGTAAATAAAATCAACTTTATATCACCATTTGTATTATTGGATTGGACTATACTTTTCGCATATGAAAATACGCAAAATACGACTGGACTAAATTTCCATTCAAACTTAAGCTCGTTTATATAACGTTAACGCAAAAATAATTAATTACAGGTAACATGAGAGGGAAAATAATTTAACATTTACACGAAACGCTCACCTTATTAAATTTATTATTAAAGGTAAAGTGGTAAGAAACCCTTTATGCAAAATTTTCTAATTAATTATCAATAAAGCCTCATAGGTTAATGAAGTTAAAATTTAATTAAAATACGGACATTATCGAGAAATAATTCATCCTTTTCCAATCAATATTTTTGCTATCTTAAATATACTGTTATTATTTTATAGCTCCACGCTGTTCCAGTGCTGTTATGTTTCTCATATCTCAAGAATTCTTCCGAGACATTTCATGTTCAAACCCCAGGGCAGGCACCAAAGAGTTTTTTTAAAATTAAAACTTACGTGCGTTATTTTCCAATTTATCATACGCCTTTCGGTGATGGAAACATCGCTAGGAAACTATATCTATCTTAGAAATCCAGGCATATGTGCTACCTACCAATTCGCAATAGCTGCTTAAGCTTGAAGTCTCTCACCAAAAGGAAAAGGGGGGTTTTGCCCAGCTGTGGGGTAGTAACGGGCCGCTACTTTACATTTATTTTTATGTATAACTAGCAATTGCCAACCCTAATATAGTATTTTGATAACCATAAAAAAAGTTAAAGTGGGCCAACCCTTAAAAGCTAGACATGTGCCGTCACAGACTTTTATTTAGAACATTTAGAGGGATAATTTTGTAATATTGTACATGATTTTTGAATAACTTTCACCGTTTACTTAGGGAAAGCTTTAAATTTTTAAGTTTTCGTATAATTTTTATTGTTGTTCGTCTCCTATTCAACTTAGCGTAATGTTATTCTCTCCTATTCATTAGATAAATAGATTATCTAACACTCAAAGAATTTTTCGAATTAGTTTAGTAGTTCCTGAGATTACCGCGTTCAAACAATCAAACAATCTAACAATCAAACAAACAAACTTTTCATCTTTATATATTAGATAGAGTATAGATTGTGTATTGACACAGTGCCTTCTAAAGTTGACATTATATGATAATAGTTACACGTAAATATGACAATAAGTACATTCTCGCCACCACACAGCGGCGGTTGTAAAAAATATAATGTGTTAAAACTATAAACATACCTATATAGTCCTATCATAGCCAGGAAACGGATATGAAACCCGTGTTCCTGTTGAGATCTGAAACAATCACAAGATATTTGAGTTAAATAAATCTCACAGTAACACACAAATATAAAGTTGTCACAAACTAATCCGCACAATTTAGAAAGTTCGACATAACCTTGTCATAGTATTATTACAAACAAAGCTTCTGCAGAATAGACGCTGCACACAAAAAATAAGTTAAAACAGCCGCAAGTTATAAAAATACGGGAACAGCGTGCATGTAGGAGTGTCTAAAAAATAAATAAAGCAAAAATAAAAAATACAATCAAGAAAAGCTTACCTTTATATTCTTCTAAGATAAAATTTGTGCTAACACCAAGCTCTTTATAAAAATAAGTGAGTAAAAATAATTGAAAAAATAATAATTTTAAATTACATAATCTGAGGACATATTTGATAAAAGGATTTATAGCAGTTTCGTTCAATCATTATTATTGGTAATAAACTTGAGCCTGAAACCTCAAACTATATATCTACTTATATATCAGAATCGTAAACATTTTATTTAAAAAAAAAAACAATTTTTATTTTAAACTCCACGAACAACAATACCAACCAACAACAACAACAACAACAACCAACAGAGAAAAAGTTAAGTTGCACAATTTCACTGCTGGCTAACAACACTAAGATGGTTGCCTGTTGCTGCTGGTAAGTTACACCTATCCAAGGTATCTCTAAGGATATAAAAGCCTCACGAAGTTCTTCTTCGTCGCAAAATACAGAATTAATATTATATAAAGTAAAAGGTACGATAATTGAGCTCCATTTGCTAATGTATATAACAGCTGAGTAGTGGATCCTAAGCTCTTCTTGCTCTCCAAACAAAAAAGATCATTACCCAGTTGTGGGATAATAAAAGACCACCACTTTGCAACTTTTATTCTTTATAGGTTGTCACTTAAAAGTCTTGTTGCATTGTTTCTCCTTATCCCCATTTATTAACAGATAACCATACAAAAGCGGACTTACAGTAAGCAATCTCTTACAGACAACTTTTGGAGAAAGGAATTATAGTGTCGGATCCGGGAAGTCGAGTCCTCGGAACCGATCCACAGGCGAGCCGGGCGCAGGCGACTCGCTCAAATTCATCGCGGTTCCCTAACGGGGAACTTCTGGGAGTTCCAAACGGGGTTTATCGAACGCCCACCCTTTTAAGGTTCCCGATGCATCTGGTGCTCCCAATGCATCGTCCAGCGTAGGGAGCGGCAACTTTTAGAGAGGTCTCGATCCAGAGATGGCGCACTCTGGGGTTCAGAAATTCTGCTGGTGGTGAAAGGGACAATGTGTCAAACGGTACACTATCCCCGACACCAGCAGCGTGGTTGAGCACTGTCAGGTTTTTAAACCCCTTACGAGATGGACTGACTACCTCGAACAGGTCGCGGGGAGCCGCTGAATTCAAGGATCGTATTTTATAGAGATCGTGGAAAGAGACATATGTTTAGCAGTGGACGTCTATAACTTGAGAACAAGAAGAAGTCTTATTATGTTAGTATTTATGTTTTCCAAAACAATCTCGATAAACTCTGTGGACATTAGAATGAATTTCGGTAAGATAAACAATAATTACCGTAACAATTAGTCACTTGTCTAGTCCGCAGAGCCAATATAACATTTCTGTTGTTTATGTAAACCGTATATCTTAATAACAATAAAGGTTTTCCTCAGTAGAAACGAATTGTTTTCATTAGCCAGCTACCGCTCTTAATACAGATTTATTTGCTTTCACTATGTACCGTTTCCAATAAAATGTTTGGCACCATATCCCACGATTAGTATTAAAGTGGCTTAATTAAAAAGAGATGTTTTGTGGCAAATTGTAATAAAGCGTAGCGCCTACAAAACTCGTGAGTGTTACAGCGTGATCTTATAGATTGAAAAGTTGAAAAGTATTAAAATGTCTTTAACACAATTAAGACTAATTTTGAATTCGGTTATTTTAATACTAAGCATGCGATTTGTTACCTGAACAATATATATATATATATATATATATATATATATATATATATATATATATATATATATATATATATATAGCATATTGTAGCATAATGTATTATTGTAGCGTAATGTTTTGGAGTCATTGCTCAATAGAAGTAACAAAAATCATATAATGCCTTTTTCAGTATAATTTGTTTAAAAAAAGGTACTCCATCTGAAACAGAGTTGGACACGCTTATTCTATTTTCTATATAAAAATCAATTTTGTGTTTATGTCCTCTATAGACTCCTAAACATTGGGATCGATTTTAATTTTATTTTCAGTCAATCTTTAGATTTATCCGGTGGATGATCCCGTTAAGTTTAATGGCGATCAATATGTTGTACAACATATTAATTTTGTTGGAACGAACCTAGTTAGGTTGGCGAGGTTAGAGCTCCAACGAGCACTTAAGCCACATACAAGAACAGTCTATTTTTTGATGGTTCTTTACATAACATCAATTTAATTTACATTAAAATTTAACTTATTAAAAATAATTATTTCAAGTTCATAGATTAGATACTTTAGTTAAAGTCAAAATTCTTTTAATACAGTCCATGAAGCGTTTACGTGTTTGTGAAACCTTTCGCTTTTAAGGAAGCAAGGCAAGTACGAAAAAGACCTTTTTAGTTGGCCAATAGTGAAATAGCAAAGTTAAAAAAATCGTTGAAATAAATGTGGAAGTGCTCACAACTTCGTTCGCATAAACATTTTATTATTGAAATTGCTTTTACCTACTCCTGTCCCGATGGTAGCAAATAAAACCTTTTTTGATGAGATTTTATTATCATATTTTTGTGTACGCGCCGCTTATTTCGATCAATCTCATCCATCCATCAATCCCCTACAAACTCCCCAATAAACAAACGCCAATTGTAATTACACGGATTTTGAAATTGATTAAAAAACGACCCGCTATTCATATTATAATGCAAATAACTTTTTAAATTAACGGTGAGCACGATCGCGTATACGGCGTGACATATTTTCAAACCTCAACATTAATCGAATATTGACTTATGGGAGAAGGGATGAAAGGAGCAACGAAAAACAATGAGACTCCATTTTACTAATTCTCTCACGATTTTACTACTGAACGTTGGTTTTCTGGTTGGTTGGTTTTGGCTAGTTGGTTTTCTTTTCAGCCTCATTGTTTATCTAATTTGTTTCTGTAATATTTTTCTCAGTGTCTCCTTACTCTTTTTATCTTCAGAATCCTCTTACTCTTTCTCAGTTTTACAAGGAGCAATAAAATGTTTAATACTAAGATTGCTCTTACTATGAAATTCTAGAAATATAATAAATATCGTGTATGATAACACGACAAACTTTCGGGGTTATTTTTGTTTTATTTTTTCCTATCTGAGTATACAACAACCACGTGAGCGTGACTACAATTTCCGTTACTGAACGATATATTAAGAAGGATTTATGGACATGTTCATGAGAATTAATTATTGCAAAGTATTAAATCTTGAGATGTATCAACTATGCAAGGAGCGTGATCTAAACATTTCTACTGTAATATTACTTTCATAATTCCACTATATTTCCATGTCACATGATTTGGTTCGCTCCAGCGGTTCCTCGCAACCTTCTTCAGTTGCTCAGTCGCTATTTCGGCGCCTTCATAAGGCCAACGGTTTTCCTACCACGGTTTTTGTGGTACCTGGCTGAATAGAATAATAGATCACCCTCATTTATTACCGAGGTATCGTAAAAGGCGACTAAGGTAAGTTGACATGCGATATGATATCTGTCTGAGTAGAATAGACCACCTTTATTTCTTGCCGAGGTGTCGTAAAAGGTGAGTAAGGTAAGTTGACATGCCTTATGATATCCGGCTGAGTAGAATAGACCACCCTTATTTCTTACCGAGGTGTCGTAAAAGGTGAGTAAGGTAAGTTGACTCGCCATGTGGTATCCGGCTGAGAACCATCCATTCGTATCGTATCGTAGTCGTTTTACGACGCCTTGGTAAGAAACAGGGTATATTCTTCTCAACCGGATACCACACGGTGGGTCGACTTACCTTTGTCACCTTTTACGACACCTCGGTAAGAAACTACTAGAGGTCAATTCGGTAAAAAACTATTAGAGGTTAGCCTTTTCTACTCGGCCGGATGCCACACGGCATAATTATGTCATTATTATGAGAATGTTTTATACTTGCTAATTATTCAATATTTAACCTTGTTACTTACACAAAGTAACTAAATGTTATCAGCAAATATTCACGTCGATTGTACGCAGAGAAAATTCTTAAGGTCAAGACCATTTTTAATAATAAAGGAGTTTCGGCAATTTATTAGGCTACGCCATGTTAGAGTATTAATAAATGTCTATGAAAAATTATTAAATTATTTGGTCCTATGTAAACGCCGTTTTAGGATAGTACAACCCTCATTACCGAGGTGTCGTCAAAGGCGACTAGGGTAAATCGACCAGCCGTGTAGTATCCGACTGAGTAGAATAGACCACCCCCTTTCTTACCGAGGTGTCGCAAAAGGCGACTAAGGTAAGTTGACGTCAGGCAGGCGGACGGTCGTAAAATGCGTAGCCAAATCATGTGAAAAGTAATGCTTGTATAAATCATTTGAAAATACATTATTTCCTTTTGTATTTAAAGCCAGCCTGTTTCAGCAATTGTCGTAGTTTGTATATTGTAAGTAGCATAAACAGTTTCGCATGCCATAGTGACCTTGGCCTGATGGTGTGCCGGCACGAGCAACCATGAAAGCGTTTGTATCACGGCAACTACGAGTAATTTTAAATTGTAAAAGAAACTTGAATAGCTCAATATTTGTTTCGTTCTAAGGAACGTTGATTTGTGAAACAATAATTCGTATTTCAAATGATTAGCCGTGTTACCACACGGCTTATACGGTGGTACTTTCAAATAAAAACTCAACAATCAATTAATATTGTCTTTTTATTTTTAGGTAAATTTTATCTTTTTTCTAATATTAATCTATAAAAATAATATCCTATAATCGTTATATAATACACTTAATACTATATAATATATACAATAAAAACTTATTACTAATTAATAAGCCGGCTGAGTAGAATAGACCACCCTCATTTCTTACCGGGTGAATGACAGAAGCTATTGGTTTATCCCATAACTACAGTCTACGCGATGGAAATTGCGAGTAAAAGCTAGTCATATATATTAAAAGAACCATTTGTCCTAAAACAATATGTAAGTGTTTAGAAAAGTACCTACCTGTCTACGAATATAAAAATATTCTAATATCTCAAAATATACATTAGAAATTCTAAAATAGAATAGCAACCTTTCTTCTAATCCTTTAATTTGTCATGAAACCATGATATGAAACACCAGATATATAACTTACTATTTTTTTTATTTACACGCTAGGACTATACAAAACATGTCCATGTGGAATGGAATGGTCCTAAGAATTCAGCGTCTCCAAGCTGATTCGCTAAGCTGATTCCTTGTGCGAAAAAGGAGCCAGCGCTCTTGTTATTTGTATACAAACGTTTCAAACACCAAATCTCTTATATCAAAGCTAGTTTAAGCAAAAGATTTAACTCAGCTTGAAAGTTGTACGTCCGACACGGAAAATTCTGGAAGCTGTCTAAAATTTCATATAAGTTTCCAAGTTTCTGATTTCAAGCACCTTAGTAAACTTTAAATCGGTAGAGTACGTGTGTGGCACTGGTCAGAAAAATTAGATAAAATTGATGGCGTAGGTTCTTCTTCATTTTTTTACAAGTCAAAGACTGGTGAAATCAAAAGTGAAATGAGGCTCAAAACTAAAACGTAAAGTAGTTTCTAACCAGCAGACATCTCGTTAAATTAGATAGGACGATAATGGAACATGAATTGCCCATGTCCCTGACAAGAAATTATTGTTTATTGAAACTGTTTCTGGAGGGTGAAACTGGAGATATAGCATTTTATAGATACCACCTGAAGTGATTATAAACTAATGTTGTATGAATATAGCACAGGTTCAATCGAGCGATCGTGGGCAGCGGTGGCCTCCTTCTGCTCTGCGGAGGGGGGCGGTGGAGCGGTTCCGGAAACTTTTGTTCTGGATCCAATGATGATGCTGATGAATGATGCACCGACCACCTGGTGCATCTGGTGCTCCCGATGCACCACTTAGCGGAGGGGGGCTTCTCTTTCGAGGGGTCCCTACCCGGAGGCAGATGTTCTCCGGGATCAGAGCTGTCAGCGGGGATGGGGGAAATGTGTACAACGATACCCTGTCCTTGCCAACGGCAGCGTGGTGGAGCACTCATGTTGTTATAGTCGGTGCGAGTCTGACATAACCGCCGTCTGTCCCCGTGGGGCGGCAGTACCCATAAATAGTTTTTTCCTGGGTATAAAATAAGGCTCAAATACGCACTAACAAGAAACAACATGTCACTTCACGACCACTCTCACCAAGGGCTCTCGTGTTATTATTGTGGTGCATCATGAGACCGTGTATGAGTGTGAGTTAGTGTGACTATGCTCATGAATGTATTACATATAGGTGTCTTGTATATAAATGTACAAAGTACATAAGTCTCAACCCGCATACACTACACCACCAGTTCAAAAGAAATGCAATGGTTGTTCTTTTCGAATATGTTATTTTATGAAGGTAGATTGTTTAATTACAAATTACAAAGAACGGAAAAATAATGGTGACCCCTCCATATATATTTTATTTTTATTGTGATACAATATATATTTTTTAATTCATTTAAACAAAAGAAATACAATTATCATAAAAACACAAACCAAAAATCAAAGAGATTTGTCTGGATCTTAGTGACTAAGTTAGTGCGACTGTAACTTTTTATTAAAATTGCGTGTTTGTAGGTGTACCTTAGACCAAATGAATTTTTTTTTACTCACTGCTACAGAATAACCAGCAGTACGTCATTATTAAAGTAAAATTAGCGAGGTTGGGTTGCAGTTAAAATCCACAAAAGAAATAACCTTCTTATCAATAGCAATCAAGTGAAGTTGCCTAATTTATTTGCCTAATCAAGATACCTTGATGCTAGAGAACTATTACAAGTAATCTATTCTACTGAACCGGATATCACACGGCAGGTTAACATACCTTAGTAGCCTTTTACGACACCTCGGTAAGAAATAAGGGTGGTCTTTTCTACTCAGAAAGATACCACACAACTACATAAATCTAGAGCGATCAATATAACTTCCATTAACTCCTAAATTATAATCTATATCTTAAATCACTTCACTTTGTAAGGTAAATGAAAATTATTTTCTTCAATCAAGTTTAATAATTTTGAATCCTTGAGCCATGAGTTCTCTATTTAATTTCTTTGCACTCTGATCCATTTTTCAATGAATTGAATTATACTATTATTATTATTATTCTTATTACTTTCAATTTTTTACTGAGAAATGTATCAAATATAACTAGCAAAATAACTTTGAAATAGAAAAAATATTTTTTCGCTCGCAATTCAGTTCAATTCAATGTGAACTAGGAATTATTACTCTCTCGCTTGAATCTTTTTTTAAAAATACTTTCATATAAATATTTGAAAATATAAAATAACAATATGGCCGACATTCTATCTATAGCATTGGATCCCAATGTCCATCAGTTCGTAGGTACTATGTGCCAGCTTCACGATTTATTAATTTTGGTTCTTCTTGGATCTCTTCGTTCCTGATTTGATCACATAGGGATACTCAAAGCATAGCATAGCTGGGATATTCTTATAGTTTTTTTTAATAATGCTGTCGAGTAAAATTCCAATGGATTCAACCACTGTCTCTTGCCGTTCATCATCATTTATTACTCTCGCGCCCTTATCCCACTCTAATTAGGCTCGGCATAACATGTTTAAAACGTGTTGTTACATGTTTTGACTATTTATTTAACGACCGGCCGCCTGCCTTACTTCAACTTACCTAAGTCGCTTTTTACATTACCTTGGTACAAATTGAGGGTGGTCTATTATACTACTTAATTATTTTGAATCGTTATTTTTTACAAACTACGTGCATAATTAAATGTTAATTCCTGTAAGAAATCGAAGTAACTGTTTTATTTTATTTATTCCTTTATTTCATCATTATTCAGCTGTTATCAATAACTTCATTGCTAATATTAGACTTTATAATGAAAACGCCGTGTGGTAATTGGCTGAATAGAATAGTACCACCTTCATTTCTTACTAAGGTGTCGTAAAAGGCGACTAAGGTAAGCTGACCCGCCGTGTGGTATCCGGCTGAGTAGAATAGACCACCGTCATTTCTTACGGAGGTGTCGTAAAAGGCGTCTAAAGTAAGTTGACCCTCCGTGTGGTATCCGGTTGAGTAAAATAGATCACCCATCTTTCGTACTGAGTTGTCGTAAAATATGATTAACGTAAGTTGACGTAAGGCAGATGGCCGGTTATAAAATACGTAGCCAAATGATTTTCATAAATTCGAAGTTGCAGACAAAGCTTTGACAAGCAAAAGTAATAGTAAAATTATTTTGCTATAATCCGCGATGAATTAAAATAGAAAATAAATTTAATGCTAAATGTAGAGTGGACGATCCGTTTTCCTTATACATGCAGGATTCGTAAAAACAAATGCACAAACCTTCACCACCGCGACCACAGTACACAAGCACTACACACATTCACTATCACAAACTCAACAATCGTTTCGCCCCGCAAGCAAAGCGTCATCAGGAGATAGACTCCCCTATAAAATTGCAAAGCGATTATAGCAGAGTAATTTTATTATTATTATTATTATTATATTATGGATCTCCGCAAAGCACTTCTATAAATTACCTCTCTGTAGAAATTCGGAGTAGAATGTTTGTTACAGTTCCAGATAAATAAGTTGTTAATATAAGGTAAAAGCGTTTTACGTTCAGTTGATAACACTTGTGTGGGAAATAAAGCATTTAAAAGCATTTTAAGCTAAGTAAGCGAGTTTCGATTTGTACTCCTTTTAGTGAGCTTTCAAACGGGATTGGTAAAGCAATACAATTAGTTTTAGTAAATCGCTTTTATCCAGTAAAGCTCAATTATTTTCTTATTATAAGTTATGAAGAAAATATTTCAATAAATAAATATATGGGACATTTACACACACGGTCGTCTGTTCCCAAAGTAAGTAACTTAATACTTGTGTTATGGGTGACAGACAATTGGTGAATATATACTTATATATTTTTTAAATACGTACTTAAAAACAAATATATACCCAGGCTTGAAGACCAACAAATTTATTATTACAGATAAGGGCAGGAGAATGATGATGATGACTTGAACAGGTAGATATTTTGCATTTGTTTAAACATTTAACAAACAGCATATCACAAGCCTTTGATCTAAAGCTTTGAAAATACCTCTCTCCCTGAAAAGAAAGGCTTAGATTGCAAATTAGCAAGTTACATATCACAAAAATTATTCATAGGTATGATAGGTATGAAGCGAATTATTTCTATGAGGTTTATATATTTATAATTATAAATCTAATCGACAATTATAATTTGAACTTCGTTAAATATCACGCAATTTAATTGGTTATCTTTTCTCACATTGGCTCAGATGCATTTCTAAGCGAGTTGGCATTTCGTAGTCCGTACTACATTATAATAAATCAGTGTACAGTGGTTATATTTTATATTTAAAAAATATATCATTTATGAAACAGTATTGATTGAAACGCCACATATAGGGAGGAGGTTCCTCTGCTGCCAAAATTTTGGGTATTCTCTCCACGCCTAGTGGACGAAAACTTTAAAAAAATTATACATTTTTTTAAGAAAATATAAAATGTTATGTAAATTTGTGTATCAATAATAAGTGAAATTTAAAAAAAACTCCATGTTTTTATTTCACCTCAAGAGCAATTGTAAATCACTAGAAATTAACATAAATTTACAACAAAGGAACAGATTTACATAAAAAAAATTAAGTGGGTTAAAAACATTTTTTTTTATGTCAGGAAAAGCCACTTCTGCGTCGAGGCCTCTCTAAAAGTTGCCCCTCCCTCCGCTAATCGATGCATCGGGAGCACCAGATGCATCAACCGCCTCGGGGACCTTTTTAGGTGGACGTCCGATAAACTGTTAAAACTTGTGATGTTAAAAAACATACACCAACAGTAGGTACCTAAAAGGTAAAGATACTTAAACTTACTTACACGACTTGACAGTGAAGCGTAATGAAGGAAGGCGGCTAATAATGATTTTAGCATTCTATACACGTGTTTATGTTACCCTGCATAAATTTTAGCATACCTACCTTAATTGGGCGAATGAGGTATAGTTAGAAGCGTCTTCATTTACCGTATATTGTCTAAGTGACGTCACACCAAATTCAATAAGGCGCCCTAAGGACACAAAGTTGTTTTGTACATTTCGAAGCTCTCAAGCAATTGTCAGGTTCAAAAATTACACTTTTCTTAGCCTGTTACTCAACTGTTATACAAACAAAATTGATCTTACTTTATGTATGTAAAAGGTTAAATATTTGAGCAAGTTTGCTGACATACTAGCTTTTTAGCCCGAGGAAAGCCACTCCTTGAAAATCACATTTCCATAATATGCACCGTGAACTCTGCCATTAGTGACTGGGAGGTTTGGTCATTTGTAATGTCCATTTCGTATTAATCATAGACCTCGTGTTATGAATACATTACAAATAAATAACATATACACCCAAAATGTTTATGAAACAATCCCAGTGATAAGTTGTAATTGAGAACTCTATTTTTTTCGTAATATTAAAAAAAAAGTTACAGCCAATTTTGAGAGACGGTTTGGAGCTTATATCCACCATGCTGCTCCAAAGTGGATTGGTAGGTTCTGCATATTTCTCAGGAATTATGCAGGTTTCCTCACGATATTCTTTTCATCGAAAAGCATGTGATAAATTGCATTAGCATTTATACTCCTAATAAGCTACGCAGAGAAAAATCTTAAGTGACCTTAAGACTTTTCTGTGACCATTTTTAATATCATAAGACCATTTTTAATAATAAAAGAGTTTCGGCAACTTATTCGGCTACGCCATGTTGGAGTATTAGTTAAGTTTCTATGACAAATTATTAAATTATTTGGTCCTATGTAAACGCCGTTTTAGAATAGTACCACCCTCATTTCTTACCGAAGTGTTGTCAAAGGCAACTTAGGTAAGTCGATTCGCCGTGTGTGTGTCAGAGTAGAATAGACCATCCATAGACCATAGAATAGACTCATTTCTTACCGAGGTGTAAAATACGACTAAGGTTAGTTGACGTAAGGCAGACGGCCGGTCTTTAAATACGTAGCCAAATCATATGAAAATATGTTATTTAATATGTTTTATAATTTGACTCCATTTAGAGTGGGATAAGGGCAGGAGAATGATGATGACTCAGATAATAAGCATTTAGACTCATACGTATTAACAGATTAAAAGAAGAGGATTTGAACCCGTGACTCCCTCGAAAAAGTCACACGGTCACACTGTTGGATTATCACAAGTATGCATTATATAAAAAGCAAGGCAATTTGCCTTGCCATAAGCTTTTAACAAAATTTCATGACTCTACTGTCAACCCTTGAGGAGTTCCCTCGTCTGGACCCAATCCTGGCAGAAGAATTTGGTCATTGTTATCGTAAACATTCATTGTTACTGGGACTGGACCAGTATGTACAACAATTTCAGCTCAGTCGGACACCTGGCAGTCAATTTTAACCATTCCACCTTCATATACATACTCGGCAAGTTGATTAGCTTTTAATAAATACAAAATAATGAATTTAATATGAACTAATAAATTGTTTAACTTCGTGTAAATATTTTTTGGATACGTAAATAAATTTTACGTCTCTGCGCTTAAGTATGACAAAACGCACTCTTTTTAGTGCGCGCAATTTGCTTAAAAAGGGGGACAATTTTTTGAGTACACACTGGCAACTCTGTCTGAATAAATAAATGATTCCATAACACATTCTAGATAATCAGCACCAATCTCTACTGAATATAATGTTATTCCATACAAAGCTGATTTCCCTAGTGAATTGCGACTAGAGTTGTCGCATGATATTGTAATGATGAATTAAAAATATGACGTTTTATACCATTGATAACTGAAACTAATCAAAAGCATACAGGTTTCATCTAATTTTATACATGAGAAAAAGAAGCAAGGGTGCACCGCTGGACTATCACAGCTCCATATGTATTAGTATCGTAATTTAAATATTACGAACATTTAGGCATTAATAAAAAAAGTTTTTGAGAGATAAATATAAGTTTTCTAAAAGAAACGCCCGAACCACGGCATTCTACAGCGCCGGTCTCAATAAAGTTTGTAAAGGCATTTTTGCGGCTCTTTTCGAACAATATTGAACAATACTCTATTGGAGGAATGAAAATATTGAGAAAAACATATTTACCACGGCGAGATATTTCTGAAGTGCTTCTCTTTGATTATATTTTCATTTGAAGCTTTTCTTTAAAGTTAGCTAATTGGTTTAAGTAATTAGTTATATCTGAGAATACAATACCCAAACTTATAATATTGTTTATCCACTTTTAATTGGAAATTGAAAGAACATAAAATGTTCTAGCCGTAAAACATTTTCATTAAATTCAAAATTCTATTAAGATTATTTTATTACTATTATAAATTTTTTCTTGATTATCTTGGAACAGAAAATTTTGCAAGTCTGCTCCGATATCCGATTCTTCAGAACAATCACGACGGTGAAATAGATCGTTATATGGGTGAAATGGATGAATGGCGATAGATTGCAAATCGCAAGGTCGCAGGAACATTATGCGATCTCGAAAAGTCTCTCTTATGGTTACTCTTAAAGTCAAGGGAAATATTTATGAAACGGTTATAAGGTTGTATACAGACAACGGTTGCGTCGCGAATAGTCATACGCATGCCTCAAGGAGGCATACAACGGTACATTTATACATGCGCCCCGAATGACACATGCTCAAGCTAAGCACACGAACAACAACGCATGTTATTCGTTAGTGGAAAAATGCCCCCGACAAGGCGGAGAGAGGCACGAGACATGCAGATGATAAAAATGAAAAAAACGCTAGTGGATAAAACGATTTTTTTTTTAAATCGATTACATTATTATAATACATAATACAAAAGTCTTTAACGAGTGCGTCCTACCCGTAATGACATACAGAGCCGAGGCGTAGACACTGACAATGCGACTGGTCCACCACCAATTTAAGGTCACTTGGCGGGCTTTGGAGAGGGCTATGCTCGGAAGGATCGTATCCGGAACGAAGTGATCCGACAGAGAACGAAAGTAATCGTCGTAGCCCAAAGGATTAGCAAACTTAAGTAGCTGGCTGGTCCCATTTGTCGCAGATCTACAACCGCTGGAGTAGACGATTCTGGAGTGGAGACCGCGCCTTGGCAAACGTAGTGTAGGACGTCCTCCGGTTAGGTGTAGCGAGGACATTGAGCGGCGTGGCTGGTATCGGTTGGAAACAAAGAGCTGAAGACCGAGCTCAGTAGCATGCTAACGGAGAGATCTATGTACAGTGGAAAGAGACGGGTTGATGATGATGATGAGAATACACGGCTCCATGATTTAAGAGCGTGCAACGCAAACAAAATATCAGTCTTCACGGAGAGCACGACTTGATCGAGCGTTCGCAAGGATCGCGAATCATCGACACTCACAATCATTGTGAGCACACACATCCACACAGCTCGAGGCATGCGAGACGAACCATTAGCAACGCACGCCTAACAATGTCTGTACGCGCCTTAATACCTGCCGTATTGGGATCAAAATATTGAGATGAAAGAAGAATGCATGCAAATTAAATGAGAATGTAAAGATGTGTAGTGTAACAAAACTAGACAAAATACTAAATGAGTACACATGGGGAATATACATATAATAATTAAATAATAATAATTTATAATAACTATGTACAAAATACAAAAAAGAAAAGCGTTAACCACAATCTTATTTAATAAACATAAAACGTTTCTTGCGAAGCCACTTAATAGGAGTGACGTCGAGAAGTTAACTGGGGAATTTTTCGCGGCTTAAATCAGACATTTATCACCCAGCAGCGGCGACTTGAGAACACTTGGTAGCTTGCAAACTAGACGCAATTATGGAAATAAACTTTACGACATTGACATTAAGTACAAATTTAAATACTTAATAAATTTACTAAAGAGGAGCTTTAGAAAATAAAGAACAATTGTGCCTAGTGACTTTTTTATGTTTGGTAACTAGAATTTAAACAACTTAATTATTTATTTTTGGATCCAAAAATATAATAATAATATTAAATATATGGTACAATTACACTCTCGTTGACGTATACCCAAAGTAAGTAACTTAATATATGCGTTATGGCTGATAGACATTAAACACCTATACTCCGATAACTAACATATTGTTTTTAGAATATGTTGGCCCTCAACGGGATCGAACCGTGACCTCCGGGGCTGAAAGGATGCCAATGTAATCAAAGTCCATCAAAATTATGCATTGACACACATAGCCTTGTAAAACTTTTCCTTGATTAACGCCTACTGATTGTTTTTAGGGTCTTCAAGAGTTTAAAATATCACATAATCTTGTACTATTTTGATCCAGACGTTTTCTGGGGATTTTGTTGTTAACCAACGCTGTCTTTTTCTAGCAGGGTTGCATTTTGCATTTTTCATAAACTGAATAATTAAACTAAATAGGCTTAAATATTGGCCTTATTCGATACATGTATTACGCAGGTATCATAACCAACAGCGGTTTTGCTGTGAAAGCGTAACAGATAGATATAGAGAGACGCAGACAGAGATTTATAGTGATACACAGACGGAGAGATATAAAGAGAGACAGACAGATATCAAGAGACAAAGATATATATAGACAGCGATGTAGAGAGACACAGACAGAAAGATATAGAGAGACAGAGACGTAGATAGATATAGAGAGACAGTGAAAAATATAAATAGAGAGAGAGACGTAGTTAGACTCAGACATAGAGAGAAATAGACAGAAATATATAGAGAGACAGATGTAGTTGGACTCATACATAGAGATATAGAGAGACACAGGCCGAAAGATATCGAGAGACAGAGACGTAGATAAACTCAGTAATAGAGATATAGAGGGACAAAGACGTAGATAGACTCAGACGTATAGATAGAGAGAGAAACAAACACAGAGATATACTGACACACAGATAGACAAAGATATTTGTCTGTCTGTCATTTACAATATAAGTACTAATGTACTGATTCTTATTTTATTAATCCTCTTATTCATTTCGCAAAGTGTTTACGAAAATATTGATATTCTTGGTATATGGCCTATTTTACATACTAAAGTATTTACATACCTATATACCGTACATTAGAGCAAGTTCTCTCAAACAAGGCGGTCTATTTCCTTATTATTGTTCACAAGTCGTCTGTCGCTTCAGCAAATATGAACAACGCGGAACAAAACCCCGGCAAGCCTAACAATATCCTGCATCCCCTACATTGTACTCCTGGCAACGATAGAATATTTGAACCGCAATTTAAATGTATAGGAGGTTTCATAGTACTTTTTAAACTATTTATATTTATAGTATTTAATTTCCCCCTTTCTTCAATAAGAAAAGAGGAGGCCTTTGTATCAACAGTGACCAATAGGCCGACTAAAAAATGTATTTCAGTATGTTTTGATTTTATACTTGTGATACACGCGGCTACGATAGCACCACCTGAAGCGTTTTTGTACTTTCAATAATACAATATATGTTTTTCCTTTTTTCCGATAGAAAATCGGGGCTATTATCCGGTGTATCTTAAATTTTTAAATGAGTTGATGGAATAAAGCGTCTCTATGGATATTATCCTTACATGTATCCAACCAAATTTCTCCTGTATCACTTAGGGTTTAATTCTCTGAAAACTCGACGAGCACATGAACAACTTCAAATTAGCTGAATTTGATTGTGACTTTAGGATTTAGCTATTTTTAATTCTGATCCCCTTAAATAAAAACAAATATAATAATAAAGTTAAAACAAATAAAAACGAAAAATATAGTATATTTAATTTAATTTAATAATAATTAAATTTATCGAACGACTGCAATGACGTAATTACAATAACAATTCTATTAAAGAAATAAAATGGATATAATATTTTTTATATTCATTATTCCTTTTTTTACATTACCTTGGTAATTTAAAAAATGATGTTAGTATGGTGATATATTGTAGCTAATCAGTAAGCTTTCTGCAGGAAAGCGTGACGTGCAAAATGAGGTGACACTCAACTTTCGCAAGGCCAGGACTTAACTCTAATTTTAAGTGACACCCTCTTTCAAAGTCAGTGGCAATTTTTGTTCATTTACACACAGTGAACTACGTAATAAGTCACTTTAAAATTAATTGGTTTTTCTTATCACTACATAGTATAAAACAAAGTCACTCACTGTGTCTATCCCCATATCTTACATCGAACAGCTTTCCGAACCAGCAGTAGAGTTGACGATTCAAAAGCATTTGTTTACAAGTTTATTTGAATATTTTGAATTTGAATTTAAACAAGACAGTAATGACTAAATTTAACTATTGATAATAATTATATTTCGAAAAGAACAACCGCCGAGTTTCTTGCTGTCTCTTCTCGGTAGGAATTCGTCCGTCGTACGGCGGTCGACGGACTGTACTGACTGTGACTGTACTAGTTATAATATAACGAAAATGGAACAAATGTGCAAAAATAATCAAACTCAATAGAAAACTGTACACAACGAGCGAGATGCGACAAAACGACAAAAAAAGATTAGAACAATTATTTCTCGTTGGCGTTGCACCACTTCATGCAATTCGTTAAAAGTTTTTAAGCACTCAATATTGAGGCGGAATAAAAGCAACAAATGCTCCGTCGTTTTCGTGGAAAACTTTTGCAATAGGAAATGTGCGAGTAAATTACTGAAATAAAGTCTGTATACTCTCCATTTTCAAAGTGGTTACAAGTGTGAAAAACAAAAATTTTATCTATACTTAAAATGTAAAATAGATGGCCCTCTACTATTCCTTTGCCAAATTCTCGCATGTTAGAATGCTTTTGGTGGCAGGTACTAATGAAATCAGAAACGAGATTCGTGCATAACTTGTTACTGATCATCATCATCATTTTCCAGACCTTACCTTCCCACTCTAAAGGGGTCGGGGTAAGAAAGGTCGTCTTTTATACTTAGCCGCATACTACACGGCGGGTCAACTTACCTTAGTCGCTTCTTATGACGACACCTCGGTAACGGTATATATATATATATATATATATATATATATATATATATCGGCTCCAACGATTTTCCTGAAATTAAGCATGTAGGGAGTTTTTGGGGAGAAAATCGATCTAGGTAAGTTTTATTTTTAAAAAATGTCGTTTTATACCTGTTTTCGGGCTATAATTTGCGGGCTGAAATTAACGTTGAATACAATCATAATTTTGCGCTGTCAAACGTCAAGTGATGGTAGTTCATTTGGGGAACGGGTGGTCTAGACATTTAAAAATAACTAGGACGGAGCCCCATCCACCTAATTATTTTTTTTTGAAATTTGTTATTTTTTATTTTGTAAAAAATTACCGAGCAAGGCTCACTCACCATGGTACTTATAATTTAAACTAAGAATTAATAAAATGCTAACAAAAAAGTACTATGGAACATCTTTCGAGAAATTAATAGCTTCATGAACGAACTGCATCTGATTACAATTACGTACCAAGTAACCTTGAAAGAAGATTTATCACAACCACCGGCTGAAATTGCATCGTGCGCTGCAGCTGCGTAATTATCTCCGAGAGCAATACAGTTAATCAAATTAAATGGCTTACAATGGCAAAACACTGCAACAAATCATTTTTAGATTATAATAAGGAGTTCTATATTATGCCGTGTATTACCCAGCTGAATAGAATAGTACCACCCTCATTTCTTACCGAGGTGTCGTAAAAGGCGACTAAGGTAAGTTGACCCACCGTGTGGTATCCGGTTTAGTAGATTAGACCAACCTCTTTCTTAACGAGGTGTCGTAAAAGGCGACTAAGATAAGTTGACCCAACGTGTGCTATCCAGTTTAGTAGAATAGACCACCCTCTTTCTTACCGAGGTGTCGTAAAATACGACTGAGGTAAGTTGACGTCAGGTAGGCGGCCAGTCGTAAAAATGCAGCCAAATCATGTGACAGCATGTTTATGACATGTTGTGCTTACCCCACTTAGAGTGGGACAAGGGCAGGAAGATGATGAAGGAGTTCTATATTAATAAGGTTTTCAATATCTATTTACGCCGATTATGAATAATGTACGTAATACACGATTACGTATATTAATTTATAATTTATAGAAATAGGCGTTACTTTGCGGAGTTCAATAATAAAAAACTAATGAGAGTATTATTTTTCTATAATCCGCGATAAAAATTTTTTTATCGCGGATGATAGCAAAAAAAATTCTCATTAGTTTTGTATTAATTTATACTTGAATGCCCATGTCTGTCTATCAGTTATGCTGAAACAGATAACTCTATGTAGCAAAGTTGATCAAATTATAAACAGTTAAAATGTTTCATCATCCTGCCCTTATCCCACTTTAAGTGGGGTCGGCATAACATGTTATAAACAGGTAATAAGTTAATATATTAGGAGTACAAATAAGGTTCCGCCGTTTTTTGAGGAAAAAATATTATTCTTGTGAAAGCACGGTAGTTTAAATTTAAACGAAGGATTGTCATCACTAGCAACTACTTTTCCCCTTCTTTCAGCAGCATTTGAATTCCATGCTTGAATTTTTTAAATCTTTTAAGGCTATCCACGTAACAGACCATTTTTTTGAATTTTCATATTCTGTGAGCTGTTGCTCCCACATAGTATCTGCCATTGATAGGAACAGATGATTATCGGACGGCCCAATGTCTGGTGAAAACAGCGGGTAGGGCATTAATTCCCAATCAAGGGTTTTCGAATAGATTTTCACCAGAAACGTGGACAGAAACGTACATGTGGACGAACATTTCATATAGGCGAATAATTCCGGTGTGTCTTGAGTAACATTAAGGGCGTTTTTCCCTTGAGAGCTCGGTTCAATCTCATCAACTGTGTTCGGTAGAGAGTTATAGAGGTTATTTCACTTGGATTAAGCAACTTGTAACTCACTACACCCACCTAATCCTACCGAGAGAGCTTTCTTCAAATATCCAGTTTTGCTGTGGATGTTGACGTATAATCAGGTAGTCCCATTATATTCTACTTTTTGGTTCTTCATTATGATAATCATAATGTTTCATCTTTTCTTCAGCAGTGTCAATTCGATGTAAAAAGCTTTTTTGTCTCTAGCTGGCAACATATAACTCAAGCAAAATCGGCGTTCAACATCTCCCATCGTTAATTCGTTTGATTCCTAATTATGTTTCTTATGAATCATTCCTGACTATTGTAAGCGATATGGGACTGCTTGCTGAGTGATTTCTAACGTAAATGCAAGTTTCTTTTGTGTTTAAGACGAATTTTCCCCCAGTAAATCCTCTAATGATGCACATTCCTTGTCCTTCTACTACACGTCAAAATCACTGTTTTTAAACTTGCGAAACCACTCACGGCATTTTTTCTTACTTCTAACAGACATATTAAATGCTTTTATGAGCAATTTATGCGCCTCAGGTAAAGTTTTTTTTAAACTATAGAAGTTCCCGCAAATGACGCTTAGTTGACTCGTATTAAGATCGTTTTGGAAAAAAAATATGATGGTAATACGAAATTAATAATCTGATGGGGCTATGTTGTCCTAATCGTAATAAGTAACCTAATTTTTAATCCAGTTATCATTTGCGTATTCTAACATAAACCTCTTGCAAGCCTCCAACACTTGAAACGGCGGAAACTTATTTTTTACGGTATATAGAATATTAACTTATTACTAATATAGAATAAGTTTTGTTAGGAAGTGTATTTTTAAATGCTTTTTTAAACTTGTGTAAAGGGCAACACAAAAACAGACTGCGGAATTTTTGTTTATCGTTCTGGAGATGCATATGAATAAACCCACCACCCAGTTATACCCACTTAATTATTTACATGCCAGTATCACACAGTAGAGATCCCGTCAGTACCGGAGTCAATACTGCTAATTAAGTTGTGTGAGTTAAAAATTTAATTCAGCCCCTCTGTACTCCAAACTGAAGAGTTATTAAAACGTCGGTCTCATATAAATGTAAATTTCTATATTAATATTCGACATGAAGAGTCCCTTGAAAATAATCGTTTTATATTTATTTGATTGAACAAAATTTTTTTTCAAGTATTGATTTTACGTCGAAAAATGTTTCGGATTAAAATCTGGTTATTTTTACTGTGTTGCCAATAACGAACATGGGTAATGCACAAAAGCAAATTATAAGTTACATTTTTGTTTTGCATAATATTTAGGTTATTCTTTTTCAACCGATAGTCTTCCACTGCTGGACTTTTTTTTTATACAGGAAAAAACCCCTTATGGGTACCGCCGCCCGACGGGGACAGGCGATGGTTATGTCGGACTCGCACCGACTAAAATAACCTGTGTGCTCCACCACGCTGCTGGAGGCGGGGATAGGGTACCTATGAAGACATTGCCCCCCCATCCCCGCCAGCAGCAACTCTGTAGACCAGAGTGCGCCACCTCTGGGTCGGGGCCTCTCTGAAAGTGGCCCCTCCCTCCACAGGACGATGCATCGGGAGCACCAGATGCATCGAACGCCTCGGGGACCTAACTCCAGCGAGCGTCCGATAAACCCCGTTCGGATCGCTCGGAGATCCCCGTTAGGGCGGCATGTGACGGACTCCAGCGAGTCGCCTTCGCCCCGCTCGCCTGGGGCGGATTGGATCCAAGGACTCGACTTCCCGGATCCGCCCCGCCGCCTCCTTCCGCGAGATAACGTCCTCGCAGAAGGAGGCCATCGCTGCCCACGATCGCTCCCTGTCCACCATGGTGCAAACCACAGTGGGCAGGGAGAGATCGTGCCCCACCTGTGCCACGAGTTCCGCCCGCTGAACCGCCCAAGCTGGACAGTCTGCGAGCGGTGCAGCGCCGTGTCACCTTCCACAGATACCACCCGAAACAACCATGTCCGGAAAGCACCTGTGTCAGGCGGAAGGTGAGGACCCCATGCCTCCTGGCGAGCCAGCCCTGGAGAATGGGCTGGATGGCCGAAATCGTCCAGGCTCCTGCACTGGACTGCTGGACATAGTGTGTACTTAATTAATATTGACAGTTTATAATAGGCATTGTGTCTAATAGACATTGTGTATATATTTACAATTTATTACCCCATATTCGGTATGTAAACGTCGTGAGAAAACCTGCAGAATTTCTGTCAATTTTAATTAAATTTTATGGACTTTCAGAGTTCCTACCTTTTTCTCCTGCTGTGGGTTACGAAAAGTTCAATGGTTTAATGAAGATAATAGCATAGTTGCACGGCTGGTTTATACAAGAGTCGATAATCACGGAAGTAGAAACCACAACCCGGCCTGTTACAACGATTAGTTTTATTTCGATAATAATTCATAAAGCAGTCACGCGACTCGCTAGTTGGATGAACTTATTAGTATTACAAGTATCATGGAAACTTTAAGATAGTCAGAAGCAAAACTAAAACAATATACCGACTTAAGGCAAAACTATTTTAATGCATAAAGCGTTTTTCTTATTTATATACAATTTTGTATCCAAATTGTGAATTCTTATATGAAAATATCAAATCCTTTACATTATAAACGTATAAATAGTGCTTTAAAATATATATAGTATCATTCTTTGAAAATAATTACTTTAACAATATTTAACAGTAAAGCAAATATTTTTTTTTAGTAATTGAAAATTTAATCATTAAAGTTGTACCAGGCTTTAAAATTAATTAAACGACTTCTACACTTGTCACTCGCAACAAAAACATTTCGGACGTGATCGAAATTGCAATTTAATTTGATACGCTTACGCTTAAAGCTTCCGAATTTCATTATTTTAACACGTAATATTTGGTTGATTTTATCGTAAAAGAAATTTTAAATTCTCTACAGCCAAGTTATAATTAAGAATATTGTATAATAGTATATCCAGCCCGCTTCGCTGTGTTTAAGTAAGAGATATATTAAATACTGTTATAAAAAATGATCAGAACGCCACCAAACTTTACAGTATCATCCGCTAGGTCATTTAAAGATTATTTGGTATTTCATTAAAATAGGCCATTTCGAAGTCTCTAAAGGAAATCCTCTAAAAGGAGTGGCGAAAAACGAAAGTACCAGTATCATAATATACGACCGTTCAACTTCAAATTGACACATCTTTTTTATTCGCTGACCGATTGAAATAAAAAATATGTTAAGTGAGGTTTTTTACTATATATAAGCGAAAACAGTGTCCAAATAGGATCAGCGGGTTCTAAGATTAGCGAGAACAAACGCGCATCTCTACCATTCAAATTCAAAATATTCTTTATTCTAATAAACTTGTAAACAAGTGCTTTTGAATCTTCAATTCTACTGCTGGTTCGGAAAGCTGTTCCTACCGAGAAAAGCCAGCAAGAAAGTCGGCAAGAGATTTTGTTATATGTATAAAATAGATATAGATAGAAGATAGGTCATTTTGCGACTTTCCATTGATAAAAGGAGTAGCGGCAGAGTTGACGAATGACAGGAGAGAATGTTGAATGAAGTTGACATCAGGTATGGCAGGTCGTAAAATACGTAGCCAAATCATGTCACAACATGTTTATAACATGTGGTGCCGACTGCTCTTAGAGTGGGATAAGGGCAGAAAGATGATATAAAATCTTATAGTTTATTTTTATATATTTTTCTCTGTTCAATCAAATAATGTACAGGCGTTGTTAACTTATTATATAGTTGTAAGTACGTATTAAGATGATATATTTTACAATAAATCGAAGTTTTGTTTTCTCGATTTACTCTCAATCTTAAATCTGACGGTGCTTTGTGATATTACATAATTAAGAAAAAAAAACAACGGTTGCACTCCGGGAGTGGCAACACAGTTAAAAATTTTGGATATTAACGTTGTGCATTTTTTATATTTTTGAATGGTTAGGGAATAATTTTGCACGAAATTTTCTAATTATGAGTATAAAAGTACTATCGTTTATATGGTAAAATACATTATTCATATATTGCAGTATCGTATACAAATATTACATTAAAGATTTAACACATCACTATTGCACATTCGCAGGAAAGAAAGAGAAGAAGGAAACTTCCTCTCCTACGCCACGCCAACAGTCTACTCTTCCTCTGTCTTAGGAATTTTCAATCAGGTCACGTGACCTGACGCAACTTTAATATTTTTTATCCATCACATTAAGTACACAACGCCAAAAAATAAGTTTTCACTTCAAAATTTTAAACAACTATTTACTATATAAATACATATAGCACTTTACTTATAGTAGTTCTATATGCAGCAAGAATACAATTTAATAATGTTCTAACTGAATCTAAAACCAACATTGGTTTGCCTGTTCCAATATAGATATAAAAGATCTTGTGAGTCTCACAGTACATTAATATTTTGTTACCCATACCCAAGGGTGGGTCGCAATACGTTGAAGATGTATATCAGACAATAATGCCTGGACGGGTTAAACCACTATCATCGTTTAATACTTCATTAAAAAATATGTAGTCAAAATGAACTCCCAAGAACGTAGTAAAAAATTAATGCCCACAATGTTAAATAAGAAATAAAATATACCAGATATCTCCCGTAACACAGCATTCTGCCCGGCAATTTAATCCGCTTACCGTTAAACAGAGAGATTAATATCAATTATATCGGTAAAGTAATTATTTTAAAAGAAAACCATTTCTTAGATCTATTTGTCGCAGGGATTAAAAAAGGGTATGATTGGCGAGATTGCCGGTCGCGATAAAACAAGACAAACTTTTTTTTCAATGAGTTAATCTTGTATGTATATATATATTTTCTGAATCTCGGAAACGAGTCTAACGATTTTCCTGAAATTAACGATCAAGATAAGTTTTATTTAAAAAAAACATCGTTTTATTCTGACACATTTCGTGGATAAGGTTTCTGAATATCCCACTGCTGGGCGTAGGCCTCCTCTGTCCGTTTTTGAAGAGAACAGTTGGAGACCACTGAGTTAAGACCACCACACTACTCCAATTTTGATAGGTTACACTTATCGCCAGAATTCAAAATTAATTTATAGAATTAGGCGTTACTTTGCGGAGCTCAATAATACATAAAGTAATTAAAATATTATTTTGAATTATTTTTGCTTTATGATTTTCTCGTGGAGTCAATCTCTTGTTGATGCATCAGCGGGGCGAAACGATTGTTGAGATTGTGGTGGTGAATGTGTACAAAGCTTCGTGTGTGCGTATTGTTGTGTTTTTGGGGCAGGTAGTGCATGAGTATTTACAAATTTTGCATGTATCAGGTATGAGAACATATACTACATTTACATTCTACATTTAGCATTAGATACATATGTTTTCTTTTATCGCGTGGTATCATACCAAAATAATATGTTCATTACTTTTATGTGTGATAAATTATAACTATCAATTATACACATGTTTACAGAAAAATCATTTCAGTCGTGTGGTATCCGGCTGAGTAGAATAGACCAACCTCATTTCTTACCGAGGTGTCGTAAAATGCGACTAAGGTAAGTTGACGTCAGGCAGGCGGCCGGTCGTAAAAACGCCACATCATGTGACAGCATGTTTATAACATGTTGTGCCGACCCCACTTAGAGTGGGATAAGAGCAAGAAGATGATGATTTACAGAAAAATCCTTTAACTCCTGCCAGGTTAAGAACTCGTGACTCGTATGTTGTGGGTAGCAACAAAAATTGGCTTTCAATAATCAAATGTTCTATGCAATGTGCAACCGATGTTCAATGTACATCACTTTTAGTGCTTCCATATGCTATTATATTTTGTATCGGTGCAGTAATCGCGTTTGTGTAAATACAAGGCAAAATCGCAAAACGCCAACGCGTGCGGTTGTGTTCTGTGTCTTTTTAAAATCAGTCAACATATCTCAAGTCTACAAATTCAGTTTCAAATCAAATCATAATTTTTTGTAGCAAATTCAGTTTATCTTTTTTTTGCAGAAAATGGGTACATAAAAAGGTTTTGAAATTAATAAAATATAACCATATACCGCCATAAATGGCGTGAAAATGTCAAACAATAAAAATTTAATTAGTCCGAATAAAGTTATGATGTCATATAAATTAAAATAAACAATAATAAATAAATCAATATATGGGACACTTACACACACGGTCGCCCGTCCCCAAAGTAAGTAATTTTAATACTTGTGTTATGGGTGAGAGACAACTGGCGAAAATATATATAAATAATTTTTAAATACATACTTCAATACAAATATACACCCAAGCCCAAAGAGCCAACTAATTCTTTTATAGAAAATGTTGGCCCTCGGCGGGAATCGAACCCGCGACCAGTAGCGCTGAAGGCAGGCTCACTACCCACTGCACTAACGGGCCACTCAATTTAAAATTGACAAAAATTCATCACACGTTACAATTAAATAAAAATTCATTAATATAATCACGCCATTGTTCCAAAAGGTAATTAAATTATTTAATTTATTTAATTTTAAATCAGCTAAAAGATTATTTCATTTTTCGTTATAGAAATACAATCATCATCTTCATCATCCTCCTTATCCCACTCTAAGTGGGGTCGGCACAACATGTTATAAACATGTTGTCACTTGATTTGACTACGTATTTTACGACCTGCCTGATGTCAACTTACCTTAGTCGCCTTTTACGACACCTCGGTAAGAAAAGAGGGTCGTACTATTCCATTCAGCCGGATACCACATGGTGGCGTTATAGAACTACAATCAAATTCGTAAACTATAGAATAAATCACCTACTATAATATTTTATACTAAAACAATATGATAATGAACGTTTGAAGTATTTTTTACAGTATATATTGAACTAGCTGAACAATGTAAAAATAAAATTTTCCGAATTGAAATTTTGCACATAAAAGTAGTAATTGTGAGTTAACCATAATAGATAGAGATATGCTATTGCGGACTTTTTTTAGTATATTTGTAGATCTACAATTCTTTAATACATTACTTTAATGTATCTCTGTTGGTTCACGCGAAGCACGCCAGTAAAGCCCCTTCAACACAATTTGCATAAAACGATAATATACTGTTACCCTAAACATTCCGGTAGAATTGCACTACCATTAAGTAAAAACCGTACAAAAATCAGTTTAGCAGACTGTGAAAATCTATAACATACAGATAACTTTATATTATAATGCGTATAGATAGTATTTGATTATTGTTTATGCCATGTGGTATTCTTGCCGAAGTGCCGTAAAAGGTGACTAAAGTAAGTCAACCCGCCGTGTGGTATCCGGTTGAGTAGAATTGACCACCCTCATTTCTTACCGACGTGTCGTAAAAGGCGACTAAGGTATATCGACCCGCTGTGTGGTATCCGGCTGAGTAGAATAGACCACCGTCAATTCTTGCCGAGGTATCGTAAAATACGACTAAGATAAGTTGACGTCAGGCAGGCGTCCGGTCATAAAATATGTAGCCAACTCATGTAACAACCTGTATATAATATGTTGTGCCGACCCCACTTAGAGTGGAATAACGGCAGGAGGATTTTTATGAATATTAGGTTATTGTTTGAAACTGCGCAATTTTCCGAGACAAAATAATATTATTTATACAAAATGTAGTAGATAGTGGCTTGGCGGCATAATAATACAGCATCATCATTCTCTTACCCTTATTCCACTCTAAGTGGGGTCGACACAATATGTCTTCTTCCATTCTCCTCCATCATTCGTCGACTCTGGTGCCGCTCCTTTAACATGCATATCATTTTTCACACAATCCATTCGTCTTTTTAAGGATAAGGGCGGTATAAGAATACATTGACAAATATACAATATGGCCATGAATAGCTAAGGATGTCGAGAGGTACAAGTATGCTGCAATTTCGCTAGCATTACTCCCGGCTCTATGCTTTTAACTTTAAACACACAAAGCGCGTACGCCACTACTTGATCTGATATCTTGCTTTATAAAGCCATACCTCCAAAGTGCACAAAAAACATCCGTTTTAACGCCTGGGTTAATTGCCTCTTCAGATGACGAGATGAACCTAGAGCTGCGGCGCAAATGGCCAAACCTGGCAAGCGGCGGAAGTATGCATGTCTCATTGAGTATCATATATTTGTGCCGTTTGCAGTTGACCAAGTTAAGATCATGGAGTGAAAATGCAAATCAATTCTTATCTGTTGTAAGCCCTCGGTTAAATGCCTCTTCAGGTGACGAGAGAGCTGGCTATTTTTTCGCACAAAGAATCAGCTTAGCGATACAGCGTGGAAACGCCGCCAGCATGCTTGGGACTATTCCACGTAGGCAGGATTTGTATAGTCCTAGCATATAAGTTATTTAAGATAGATATAACTTATAACTTTTTTGTTGTTAATAACAAAACATACCTCTACGTCTGCAAAAATGTATTTCGAATCTTTTAGATACCTCTGAGATTAGTTGGAACCATTGCGTCGTTGAACGTCAACAGCTTCGTTACAAGCACCTCGTCTTATTTTACAAAAAACAGCCGATACTATTCTTATAATTACATACATTCCTGCCCTTATCCCACTCTAAATAAGGTTGACGGAACATGTTTTTACATATTGTAGCTAATTATTTTACGACCGGTTAACTTGTTACTGAGAAAGGTAAGATAGGTAGCACCCGTGCAAAAGAAATTGGAAATAGTTTATTTAACAAAATAATTGCAACGGAAAACACATAACTAGTTTTAAATTTTGAACAAAATTATTACAAAGCTTATTAATATATACTGTTGTATAGCTCCGCTTTACTCAGCAAAGTTAGCTTTAATAAAGTAGGCCGCATTCTTTATTCGCCAACGTTCCATTTTACGGTAAGTCAACCTTTTCTTTATGCGGGTAATATGGCACATGGTATAATGTTCGAGACGTAGTAGAATACCCATAAAGTGCTCTTAAATAATAGTACCTGATTGACCGAGTCTTGCTCGCTATTTAAAAAAAAAAAAAAGAAACTGAAAGAAAAAATAATTAGGTAGGTGGGGCTCGATCCTAGGTATTTTTATTTCTCGAGACCGCCCGTTCCCCGAATAATCTACGCTGACTTTACAGTTAGTGGCAATAATTCAATTCAATATGGATTTTAGTATTTTTCAATGCCAAAAAAGAGGAATATAACTAATTTTTTTTTACATAAAACCTAGGTAGATCGACTTTTCTCCCCCAAAACTCCTATATGCTGAATTTCAGGAAAAGCGTTGGAGCCGAGATTCCGAAAACATTTATATATACATACAAGATTAACTCATTCAAATATTATTAGTCACATTTAGATAGAACTTTAATAAATCATAGTCAAAATTGTAAATTCATAAAAACCAAGTGAATAAGTCACCACACAACTGGAATCTGTGATACTTTCAATATTACGTACTTAGTCGTCGAATAGGACCTTATTTAAATTCGAACAGAATTAATTTTGCTAACTATTAAGTAGATTTACCGGCGCAAACTGTTTTCGAAGTCGAGTTTGTGAACATGTATGAAATTATAGCGCAATATAAGTTATTCTAAAGTTCCTGCATCGAGGTTATATGTTATATATATGGATATATTCACCAGTTGTCTCTGATTTACACCATTACATCATCCTCCTGCCCTTATCCCACTCTAAGTGGGGTTGGCACAACATGTTACAAACATGTCGTCATATGATTTGGCTACGTATTTTACGACCGGCCGACTGCCTGACGTCAATTTACCTTATCCGTATTTTACGACTCCTCAGTAAGAGGGTGGTCTATTTTACTCAACCGGATACCACACGGTGGGTCAACGAAGTATTAAATTACTTACTCTAGGGAAGGACGACCGTGTGTGTATATTATTATTATTAATATTTGCAATTTATCACGCGCCTTTCGGTGAATGAAAACATTGTAAGGAAACCTGCATATCTCAAGAGAATTCTGGGGAAATGTGAAACCTGCCAATCAGCATTTAATCAGCGTGGTAGATCCTAACTCAAACCATTCCCTCCTTTAACGAAGAGAGGAGTCCTATGCCCTTTATGAAGACTGAATTACTTCTTAACATGCAAACATAACTGTTTTCATTGTTTTTCAGATTTTTACAAATTATAATCTACATATTTTAGTTTAGTTTATGACTCTCCTTTTTATACTTGAAGACAATGTCTTAGAATTAGATTAACTGACACTACATAATACCTTTCTAGAAAAATATAGCACTTGTTAATAAATATAATACTTGTCTGCAAATTTGTCGCTACAGACACAGTGCACTCTTAATAACTAATGTTGTAAGAGTAACATTTTTTCTATAGTTAAATAGTTATGCTTTATTTTCTTTGATCACACACTTCAATACAAGCTTCAATAAGATAATGTAAAATGAATTTAACTGACAGTTCATTTTCATATCATCTCATATATATCTTAAGTCTACTTAGTGCCAGAAGTAAACATGCTACGGATATTTGAGGCACTTATATGTGACTTGGCAACGAAATATTACTGATAAATCTTATGTCATTCCTAATTAGGCGCAGATACCATTCCAGCTCAATTAATGATAAAGTAAGATTTACATATTTTATAGTAGTTTAGGAATGCTTTCCTTTGCTATACTTCGAGACGACATTGGTAAAAAAAACTTTGAGAATATTTATTCACACGGAAAAAATAGCTTTAATGGATTAGAGTTATTTTGTCTGCAAATATGTCACCATAGATATACTCGTATCTCAAATCTGTTTAATGCTAGAAGTAAATGCGGCTTTGCAGTGATATATTAGTGACAAATTTTACCCCATTAATAAGTGAGTACCGACATAGCACCATTAATGATGTATATATATTTTATTGTAGTCTATCCCTGTTTTCCTGTGTATATTTCAAGACGACACTGTAAAATGAAATGTACTTAAATTATACATTTTTCTCCGGTAAAATATAACTTTAATCCACACTTGTCTGCTAATGTGACACTGTGGATATATCACAAGTCTGCGTAGTGCCAAAGTGAACAATCTACTCAACATATCGGCGGAATACTTGTGACAACTCGTGCACGAGCTAGTTCAGATATAGGAAGCCTTGCCGAGTATGGGAAGATGTTTTTTTAGAATTTTGTACTTGCTTGTCGAGTCAACACTCTCCAAAATTTGTTAATGTCACAATGCTTACCTTTTGGAACCAATAACGTTATGTATGATTTGATTAGTATTTTGATCAGTTGATCCAGATAGATCAACCGCCGAGGCCGAGTTTTCGCCGCTGTATGATTGGGCTTTCTTATAAGGTGTCTAGTTAACCAACAAACTTCATAATCATTATCTAACACTGGCCACGAGCATTGTATAAATTTATAAGAGTAATATATAAGGTGTTAAGGAAAATAAAGAGTAACGAATTTGTGATGTAAATTACGCGAGTCTCGTTAATCTCAATTAATCTCTTTGACTACCTAGTTGGAATATTTACTTACTTCATAATTATTAAACAAATGATCGCTTTAAGTATAGCCCTATTTTTACTATTATTTCATGGTATACATCTTTAAACTTTCATTACTTTCTTTAACTTCATGTGAGTCAATCGGAGAATGAACCTATATTTTAGTACTCAGTGCTTCATTATTCCAATACAATAGATTTTTAATTCCTCCTAAAATATAAAAGATTTTAACTTAACAATACTTTGAAACAAGATGAAATAAAGATGAAATAGTAGCCTTTGATGGCTCAAATTTTTCTAAAAGCCTATTTGAATTGAGAATAATTAAATGTTAACTTTTATTGTGACTTACGACTTTATGCTTATAGTAATTCTCTTTAAGAATTAAAAGGTTTACTAATTATTCAGTAAAACCTCAAACCGCTATTGTATATGTGTGTCAATAAGTAATAGACCAATGACGTGGAAAATTAAATAGCTATAAATAAATATTACTAAATAAATATGTAATCGCAGATAATATAAAACTTATACAATGTGGTAATTGCATGCTTATAATAGGCAGAATGTGTCATTCTAGATACACAACATTTATGTAACAGTATTGTGAGTACCACATTAAATGAATAAATAAAATTATAACTTTAACTCGAAATTTAAATTTATCTATTTTATTTATATATCTCTTTCTTCATCAAATAGTCGTAAGTAGTAGATCGTCTACTGTTGGATATATGACTAAATAAATCTAATAAATAGCTAATAATAAACTAATGAAAAGTCTTTACTTGTTTTAAGTTTATGCTATGCCGTATCGAATTTTGTATTATCATTTAAGATTTTATGTAATAAAAAAAACTTTTCAAGATATTTCCATACCATACGATATTATGACGCTTACATACACAGCTTTAATATGTCCGCTACATAACACTAAGTACACGTTGCTTACAATATTGACGTACGAATCAGAATAAGGAACCAGGGATGTTTCATTTTAATTAAATACTATGATCATTTTCTAAAAAAAAAGTAATTCGAAAAGCCTTTTCCTTTCTTGATGCTTTTAGAATGTCTCTCCAAAATAAATGTCCGATATTTGTGTAGCAAATTGCGTCGTAGAATAAACTTAGCTTTGCTGTCGCATTCCGCATTGCCTTTTTCTTTAACTGTTGCTTTTATAAAAAAAGTCAGTTCGGATTACACTGAATGGAAAAGCTGATAAACGTCTTCGGGATGAGAGTTTTTTTGTTCTTTCCTCTCTGATTCTATGATATATATATTCTGAATTAAAAGGACATTAACTCTTAAGCTATATATTTTGGATTTCTTGATAAATTGAAACTAAGTAACGGCCTGTTACTATCCCACTGCTTTACATTGGCTACCTCTTTTTATTTTTGTAGGGAAGTTGGACAGCCCGAACTCTCCTTAAACCCACTCCAATACGGATTGTAAGCATATACCCAGAATTCTTTAGAGATATGCAGTTTTCCTAACGATGTTTTCATTCACCTACAAGCGTGTGATTTCACCGAAATTAGACACATAAGTTCTATTTTTTCACAGAAAAACTCTTTGGTCAATTTCCGGGATTTGAACTCGTGGCCCCTTGTAAGAGTCGCACGGTCTAACCGCTGGGCTACCACAACTTTTTTTAATTTGATTTTGGTGATATTCAAATGATATTTATGTAGCGGCAGTAGGGTTTCAGAAATTTCAGTAGGGTAGTTTCTTTACACTGAAGTTGTATTGAAATCAGTCTCGTTAATAGACCTGGCGTCTAGGTATTTATTGGTGTTAATAATTGTCATTCAATACATAACAGGTACAGTCTTTGGTACCCTTTGGACCTCTCACTTTGCGTTGTGCATCCTTTCATTAGGAGATCTATATATTCTCTATACATATATACACAGATTAGGACTAGCTTCTAATTTACTCCAATTGTCCATCCATACTCTAAACATCCAATTTGTGAAGAAATTGTTACTTATTTATTTATTAAAACCTGTTTTTAATTATAAGTCATCGAAAAGTATCGACGTTAAACTTTAAAATTATCCAAAGCTTACTTATGATACTTCACATATAAAATTGCAAAGATTATTATAGTTAGGAACATTGAAGTTGTGACAACATCGAAAAATATATCATTTTAAATTACAATCCCATTAAAACTTCGAAAAGTCAACCTTGTTATGCGCAATAATATTAGCGAGTGAATCCTACGCTACGCTGACCGTTGCTTAAGCGCAAGACAGTCACACGACAAGACTGTCTTAAAACATCCACTTTCATCTATATTTAAAAATATTTATTTTCGGCC
The DNA here is from genome assembly GCA_947086495.1 of Morpho achilles. Classification (NCBI taxonomy): domain Eukaryota; kingdom Metazoa; phylum Arthropoda; class Insecta; order Lepidoptera; family Nymphalidae; genus Morpho; species Morpho achilles. The sequence continues at coordinate 6,611,018 of CAMTZB010000022.1, read as the reverse complement.
TCATATAATACATACAAACAGACCTCTTGTGTCTTTGGAGAGAAAGACTGAAGGTAAGAATTAATAAGAAACTACAGAACGGAGAGTCATATTATTAAATATTCCAGGAATTCATAGAGGAATATTTAAGTGTCGTATCATATTTTGATGTATAGAAAAATAAATTTATGATTAATCAACAATGAAGCTATTAAGTCTTAATGAAAACTTATTGGTGCCCTGGATATGAGTCACCGAACACTTACACGACTCTTAAGGTTGTTAAAGTAATTCACTATTAATTATTGTCTTTTTTCGATTTTTTCACACGCCGTATGCCAAGCCAGCGAAGCCACGACATTTGAGCGCTATAACTATCAGCCAAAGCCACTGCCACCATGCCGCCTCAATGATACTTCCGTATCCCCAACATGAAACGGAAATGACGTCAGCTGTGCCATATTGTTCTTCCTACCACCAAAGACAGGTATTTCATTCAATATGTGCTGCTGCACACCATTGTTTTACCGTCTACCTTAGACGTCTCTTGACAAAGTAAACGTGTCTCAGACGTTACTGTGTTCGTATTACCGTTATTATATAATAATTGGTATAAAAATATTTCTTTTGTGTTTTATTTTTTATATTTTATTGTCGCTCGTTTGCTGTAACCAAGGTAATATTGAAAATTAGATAGAATGTTGGAGAGTTAGATATTCTATTACGGTTTGGATCTGATTTCGTGTAACTAAGGCTTCACGACATTTTATTTTTTCGTGACAAGGCCTTTATATGCAATACATATTCGTTTACGCACATTTACGGTGTAGAATAATTATCCGAATTGTCTTACCCGCTGTACTAGACGCTGTACTAGCCTATAACTTTTGCTGTGCACTGCATTATCCAAATTCCCTTTTTTTCTAAGAAGATAAGAATAGAAGATAAATACATTCAAATTCTAAATTCTATTTAGTTTTATCATAATGCTTACCTAGCATTAGGACTCAAGACGAAGTCACAATCTCCTGTCAAAAGTTTTTTTAAAGACAATTTTGTGAACAAAAACGGTAACACACGTTGACACAGCTAATATTGCATGTAAATAATATACAGGAGGCTTTATTTCATAAAATCCTTAGCACAATGGGAATTGTAAAGTCTACTGCTATAATCTCTGGCAGAACAAAAAAAATATTATCAAGAACCGTTTATTTTTTTGGCAAGTTACACGAGACGTAAAAATTATCTCTAAATATGTAGACCTCTTCATTTTTCCTTCACCGCAAAGCGGATAATGAATTGTAAATGTCAATTCGACCGTTTGCGCAAAAACATCTCAAGCATATACATTGAAATTACCCCAAGCGTCTTGACTCACTTCTGACTTACTTTTATGACTTTCGCAAAGCTGCTTCTGATTATATTTTTATTTGCCAACAAGCTTACACATTTGTCTTTATGATACAAGAAACCAGAATGTTTATTTAAAAAACTTCTAAAGTAAAAATAATAATATTTCGCTTTAAATTGCGATGTGTATATTTAATGTATTAATATATTTATGCATATATGTATATTTACGGAAACTTGGAAACGGCTTCAACGATTATCCTGAAATTCAGCATGCAGGTTTTGGAGGGAAAAATTGATCTAGCTAGGTTTTATTTTAAAAAAAATCGTTTGTCCCTGTTTCGTAATTTACATTGAATATATAAAACACTATTTTTGCCGAAAACGGTCAAGTCAGAGTAGCTTATTCGGGGAACGCGTGGTTTCTAGAAATGAAAATGCCTAGGATCGAACCTCACCTACTCAACCTGGTACTTTTATTTAAATAACTTCAGCTCCGTGGGTTGGGGGTTTGATTCTTCCCGAGGAATTATTCATCTTAACACAATTTGTTGATTCTTCGAGTCTTATAGTATTTATGTATGTATTTAAAAATATACGAATATGATAAATATATTCATATATTTATCATATGCATATATTTTTGTATAGTATATATGATATATTATATATACTATACAATAGTTGTATTGTATAGTTGTCTGTAATCCATAACAAAATTAAGTTATTTACTTTGTGGAGAGAACCATGTGTTTCATTATTTCATATGTATTTAGTTCTATTAATTTTATATAGAACAGGTGTTTTCTTCCGATACACACATCTATAAAATTTACGTGTAGTAAAACCTAGCAGTGAACCCTAATTTGGCCGGACATAAAATAGGTCAAGTGCAACGAACCCGTACAAAAGCAGTTCACATCTGTTACGCCACATGTGAAATGGTTATACTTGCACGTACCTGTATAGTACCTAGCTACTATCTATATCAATATTATAAATGCGAATGTATGTTACGCTTTTATTATTTTCATTATTTATTGTGACAATCACTTACAGTCTATATTCTAGTATAATAACTATGATTATTTATCTTCCGACTAGCAGGGGCCGGTCGTAAAATACGTAGCTAAATCATGTGACAACATGTTTGTAACATGTTGTGCAGACCCCACTCAGAGTGGGATAAGGCCAGGAGGTTGTTGATGAAAATTTTCTAACTAAGGTAAGTTGAACCGCCGTGTGGTACCCGGTTGAGTAGAGTGTGAATGAGGTGTCCTAAAAGGAGACTAAAGTAAGTTGATGTTAAGCAGGCGGCCGGTCTTAAAATAACTCCGCTTAGAGTGGGATAAGAGCAATAGAATGATGAGTCTTATTAAAATTAAAAACAGAATAATCATAATTATGATGAATATCAATAGAGCTATTTAACACATTAAGGGAGACGGTAAGCATAGGCTTACCTTACACTCAGGTGTGCGAGTGTCCAACAAAGAGGGAAGATGAAAAGCTCAAGAGAGACGGATAAGTAGCTGTACCTACTGTGCTGTGCATCAGAAGCAACTTGTTTGTCAATAGGCAGTCGCTAATAAATACGCACACTAGACGTATCTTAATAAATATATCTCCACCTGCATTACTTTAAACCCACAACCAAACAACCAAAGCACACTGGTGACCCTAATGAACACAGAAATGACTTCTCCAGCGACTCACATCGGCAAACCAGCGAATTATATGGAAAAAGCAGACCTGACAAGGGTATCTTTTTCTTCAGACAAAGTAATGCAAGTGGAGATATATTTATTACGATACGTCTTACAATTTTGCGTATTTATTAGCGACTGCCTATTGACTAACAAGTTGCTACTAATGCTGGCATTCGTGATACGCTGACGTCGCGGTACATAGCCTCAATTTGCTTTCTCTTTTTTACTCTTACTCTCTACAATAACTCTATGTGAATAACCAGTCATTTTATGATCACCAGGACAATCTCTACTTTGATTTAATTCTTTAGATCGGCATAGCAGGTTTGCAAGTTGCTTTTTACATATCAAAGTTCTGTGTCTTCTGAATAATTCATATTAACATGGCTCGCTCGTAATTGTAACAACAACTTGCAAGGCCGATATGAAATATTTTCATAACGGTGACCTAAAATAACAGTCAGGACAAATGGACAAAAAAACAGATGGTTTACCTATGTATTTTCTTAAAGCAAATAAAATACAAAGTAAACCTTTATTCATACATATTTATAATGCACTGGCGGAATAAAACGATGGCCTCCCTTCCTTTCCCAAAGGTGTCGTAAAAGGAGACTCAGAGACGTAAGCAAGCATAGTGAAATCAGCCTCCCATGGGAATTGAGTAGAATTTAACTGATGTTATGTTAGCGCACTCCTTTATGATAATACTTTATCTGCCTGCTTTATGACAATACTAGCTATGCCAGCTGCTTCACCCGCATGGAAATCACTGTCACAATTTTTTTCCCAAATCAAAATTTTGAACATAAAAGTAAGTTGAACGTAAGTAAGTTATCGTGAGTTAATTATAAGAGATTTTTCAATAAATCTCACGTCTGCTCATCGCAAGATAGCAAAGCTTTACATGTTGCCGTTTTCGCAATATTCTTTATCGCCTCCCTTATTCTTATATTATAACCTTTCTCGATAAATGGACTATGTTACACTCAAAGAATTTTTCAAATCAGTTCAAGTAGTTCCTGAGATTACGGTTCAACCAATAAACATACTCTTCAGATTTATATATTAGTATAGTTATGCAAGTACAGGAATATATGAAGTATAAGATAATATATGAAGTCCTATACTTCAGTGTAGAGAACCCTAAACCTATGTCCAGACGTGGACGTCCGTCGGTTGGAAGGAGAGAGAGAGATAGAGATTTAGTTACATAGATGCGTTGACTCGAGACGTAATATCAACTTTTAGGGTCTGTTTCACAAGTTACCAATAACCTGTCAGTTAGCTTATTAGGAACATATCTGACAAATATCTCGGAATTTTGCTTTTCTCAGGTTTCTGATAGGCTTATACAGCAATTGAAAGTCCCTAATACGTTAACAGGTAGATAGTGTGGCTGTTATTTTGTTTAACTATCCGACACTTTATCAGTAACTCGTAATACAGGCCCTTGATTATACAAATATCAACTGCTTGCAAATTAATACGGCAATTGTACATACTGGAACAGTAACTTACCACTACACAATATTTTGTAGCAAATTATTCATACCACTAAGAATCTTTTAAAGCTATTAGGTCAGGGTCTTTTGTTTCAATTGCAATTAATGTTAAGTATTACTAACTAGAGGAAAGTTGCGACACAACTGTTTGTATTCTTTTCAGATAAATGCGTTCCGTTTTATCTGATCACTATTGATTGTGGTAAAGTTTAAGTACCGCATTAATTATAAACAGATAATAAAACTTTAACTAAAACACAATCGTAAATTCATGCTAAAAACGATATTAACAGTACTGGTAAGAATCAGACGATCTTATATTTTGATTTTACAGGTTCTTTTACTTTGAAGGGTGAAATTAGGCCGTCTATAACCCTTGTTTTCACTCCTACCAGCCCGCGGTGACCTTTAACCAACTGATAATATATTTAGATTCAATTTACAGCACAGCAAAAAAACACTTAATTTTCTAATATATTTTTTTATTTATTATCCAATCACGGACCACATTCATTCGACAAATCCGTTTTTGGAATGAATGCATCAAGATTCGTCAGTAAACAAAAGAAGCTCCAAAACTTTCTTCTCGTTCTTTTCTTTTCACTGGATCTCCACACCTCCTCGTATACTGGTTAGATCCATCGCCTATTCGCGAACTTTCTGCGTTTGTCATAAGAGATCTACCGACGCTGCATTTCCCGATACTGGGCCGCCATTCAAACTCCTTTAAACCCTAACGCCCATCACTTCTCCACACTGTGTACCCCACTTATCATTCTTGTGACACGCTGAACTATACCGGTGACATTGGTCTTTCTACGGATCTCCTCATATCAGTTTTGAACACCTAGAGATACTCTAAACATAGTTCGCTGCATCGCCCGCTGAGTCCCTCTGACCATACTATAATCAGCGACCACGTTTGTGATCGCTATACCACCACGAACTTATTTGGAGAGACCTTATAATTACTATTATCATAAAAATCTAAGTTTAAAAATAATGGCTCAATATGGCGACATAGAACATAATTTTGAAACCTGTCATTATCGGTTTTTTCAGTTGCTCGTTAGTAAAGAAAACTAGGACAGACATCAGAAAACGATAAGGATATTGTATCAAGACCTCGATATTCTATAGAGTCTCAAAGATAAGGAACATGACACATTATAAGTAAGTGAAACTGCGACACAGTTTCAGAGAATGATTGCGCACATCTTTATTAGGACGACATGGTATCACAATCATTTTGAACAACGTAATAAATTTGATATACTGTTCATAGATTATGAACAATGATTGCACGTACATTTTTCCCATAGCTATATCCTTCCTCCGACATGGTTGTCTGGAAGAGATCGCTATGTAGCAATATGACCGCCAGATTGTGCATTTTTCGAATTTTTATTTTCCCCTTTTTGTGGTGTACAATAAAAGCATAATTCATTCATAAGGAATTCTTCCTGTAGAAATATTTATCCCTAACGAAGGCACTGTTAAATCCGCAACAAAGGGAAAACCTTAATAGCGTTATATCGCATATGAATTGACAAACGTGCTTTATTATACTATATGTTGTTTTATGCTAACACTTCACTTGTGGCGATGATCATTATCGTGTGATCGTCTATAATCGGCAAAATTATGGGGCATAACGATCATCCATAATATCACGCTACATACGATCATAGTTATCACACAGGGATTCCCTTTGATTCATGTACAAAAAACTATTTTCAGGTTGTAGACGATCGAAAGCAATCATACAGGATAATTGGTGAGTTCAGCTAAACATGGCCCTACACTATCGTTCTCGCACTAAATCGTTTGTAATCGCCAATTGTGAGGACTCATTACAAGTATACAATGTGCAAATACTTTCTCAATCAATACACTACTTCTCGATAAGAGTAACTTTCCGAACCAGTGTAAGCTTCATTTAATCTAATAGATCCTAGACGATTCAAAAGTGCTTGCAAAAGCTTAATTGAATAAAGATTATTTTTATTTGACTTGAAAGGCGACATTTAAAATTTGTCCTTTAAAGCTTGGGACAGAAATTATTTTACGTATTTCTGCTAAAGCCTCGCGGATGTTACATGAACCTTTATAATTATCTCTTCTATTAGGGCCACATGCAACTTAATTAACCCAAACGGGTATACGGGTTCAGGATATACTGACCTTTGTGGATTATAGAGCCCGTGGAAGTCAATCGACTTGACATATTTCATTTCTCCATAATTTATTAATTCACTGTGACAATAGTTTGGGAAGCTTTTGTAAATTATGAAACGCTGATTTTCTTTAGCAGAAAAGTGGGTCGTGGCATGCTTTGACAATGAATCAAATGTTCTGTGTTAATAAAAACTTTTTCAAATCTATTTAAAAATGAATTTGAATATACTATTTTCATTGAAATTGAAGTATGGTGAAAAGCGAGAAAGCAGAAAGTATACGTTAAATAATACCATTTAATAATGTTGAAATGTGGTATCCAGCTGAGTAGAATAGACCACCCTCATTTCATATCTAGGTGTTGAAAAAGCGACTAAGGCAAGTTGATGTCAGGAAGGCGGTCGGTCATAAAAACCTAATCAAATTATGTAAAAATATGTTATGCTGTACCCATTTAAAGTTAGAAAATGGCAGGGGAATGATAAATGATCATAAAATATAACTTTAATTTTGAACTGAACTAATTTAACGACAATCGAACAATTTGATGTTAATTAAGCGGCTTAGCTCATCAAAGGTTCAATTAGCTAAGGTTACACAAACGCACTGTTCACATCGTAACGTGATGCAACATTTACCACAAATGTGTCCCATGCCTTTGCTATAAATACTAAATGTGGGTAAAGTAAAATAAAAATATCTTTTCTCCGCATAAAACTCGATACAGAATACCGATGAGGGGATATGAAATACTAACAATTTGTATCTTTACAGTTGCATACGAGTATCATGTAACATCAACTTACCTGTATATAATCATACTTTTTCCCCGTATCCCAATCTAAGTGGGGTCGGCACAACCTGTAATAAACATGTTCTCATGATTTGGCTACGTATTTTACGACCAGCCGCCTACCTGACGTCAACTTACCTATGTCGTATTTTACGACACTTCGGTAAGAAAAAGGGTGGTCTATTCTATTTTTATTTATTTTATTTATTTATTCTTATTGCACTATACAGAGATACATAGGTTTATATTAAATTAAATTAGGACAAGCGTGCAAAGGCGGTCTTATCGCTAAAGCGATCTCTCACAGACAACCTTTGGTGAGAGGAGAATACTAGAAGATCGGGTATAGTGCATAATAAACTATAAAACATACAATTAAATACTAATATTACACAGATATTTACAATTATATATATTATAATACATATATCATTAATAAATTACATTACACATTCAACGATAGATAATATAGCTTCAAATGATTTTTAAAAATATGTAAAGATTCCGAACGGCGGATGTCAGTGGGAAGAGCATTCCAATCGCGAACACATTGGACCGTAAACGAATTCCCGTAATAATTGGTCCGACTGGAGGGTACTTTAAGTTTATAATCATTGGTTGAACGGGGAGCAAACCTACTATCAGTACCAAAAAAACGGAATCTTTCTTTTAGGTAGGATGGAGTTTGAGGGAGGTATAAAATACTGTAGAGAAGAGATAAGGCATGGAACTTTCTACGCTGTCTGATTGGTAACCACTTCAGTTGTGCCCGATACTGAGAAATATGGTCGAACTTACGTAGGCCAAAGATGAAACGAATACATGAATTTTGTAATCTTTCTAATTTATTAAGAAGATCTTGATTTAAGTCGAGGTAGCAAGAGTCAGCATAGTCTAGTATTGGCATAAGTAAAGAATTAACAAGACAGATTTTAGTTTTAATGGGTAAGAAATTTTTCCACCGTCTTAGAGAACAAAGTGTAGCAGAGATTTTTCGACTGACTTCTACTACATGAGGTACCCAACATAAAGTGCTATCAACGATGAGACCAAGATTTTTGACCGTGTGACTGAGGGGTAATATAACTCCATTTAAACAGATAGCAGGGAGATTATTAATATGTAGTTTTGATAGCATTTTTTTACTGCCTATAATGATGGATTGGGATTTTTGGGGGTTTATCAAAAGACCAAACGATTTACACCACTGTGAAATATTGGATAGGTCCGAATTCAAAGTTCTGATGGCTACCGAAATATTTTCAATGGATGAAGAGGTGTATATTTGTAGATCGTCAGCGTAAAAATGAAAAGAAGAAGAAATGTAAGCCGTAATAGTATTAATGAAAACAGAGAAAAGAAGAGGAGATAGAACGCTTCCTTGAGGAACCCCAGCATTAACACAGGAAACAGCAGAGTATTTATTATCAAAAGTGACACATTGTTTCCTGTCATTTAAGTACGAGCGAAACCAATTAACAACGCTAGAAGAAATATTGAGAGAAGTTAGAACAGCGAGAAGTAAATCGAAGTCAACGGTATTAAACGCGTTGCTGAAGTCAAGGAGAACCAAAGCAGTTACCAATTTGTTATCTAAACCATACCGGATGTCGTCAATTACTTTTACAAGGGTTGTCACTGTACTGTGACCGGATCTAAAACCGGACTGAAATGGAGATAAGATTTTATTTTTAGTAAGAAATAAATTGAGTTGATTGTGAACAATGCGTTCGAGGACCTTAGATAGTAAAGGAAGAATACAGATGGGTCGGAAATGTTGAGGGAGTGAAGGACTGTGATTTTTCGCAACTGGGACAACAAAAGCTTTTCGCCAGACCGCAGGAAAGATGCAAGAAGATAGAGAGTAATTCAGCAGGTGTGATAGAATTGGTAAGATATTGTTTAAAAGTAACATAATCATTCTACGACTTAGACCATCACAGCCAATTGCATTAGACTTTATAGATGTAACATGTTTTTTTATTTCACTAAATGTAATGTAGGAAAAGTGGAAAGGTGGGTAATTAGGAACAGGCAAGGAACGCAATTGTGAAAGTGCATCTTGTTTATTTTTGCTGTTAAGTAAGGGTGCAGTGGTAAAATATCGATTCAGAGAATCAAGGTCCGGCATTTTTGTCGTAACATTGCTTTGACGCCCGATGCCCAAAGAATTCAAGAACCTCCAAACTTTATCAGAACTCTTATTATTGACGCGGTTGTGAATAAAATTACGCTGCGCGTCTCTACAAACCATGCTGCAATGATTACGGAGTCGCTTATATTTTAAAAGGTTAGTATCAGTGGGGCATAGTTTGTATTTACTTTTAGCCGCATTCCGCTTAGTCATAAGCTTTTTAATTTCTGGAGTTAACCAGGGAGCTGGCAAATGCTTAAGCTTGACTGGCCTTAGCGGAGCATGAACATCGAACAATTCAGTAAGAATGGAGTTAAAGACGTCTAATTTTTCATCAATCGAATTTGCAGCAAACACATCCGTCCATTCAATTTTACTTAAATCTTTCATAAAAAGGGTTGTGTCAAGATGTTTAAAATCACGACGCATAACAATGGTTGGTTTTGCCTTCGGCGGACGTATCCTGTAAGAAGCGTATACTAGGTCGTGATAGGAAAAGCCTTCAGCAGGGAGCTGCCCATGGGAATCAACATGGTTTAAAGAAGACACAAGCATAAGGTCCAGTTGCGAAGGCATACAGTTAGGAAAGTAATGCGTCGCTCGCGTAGGTAATACATTAAGATTAACACTACAAACAATATTCTTAAGCCGTTTCGCTCGGAAATCATCCTTAATGAGGCATGTATTAAAATCTCCCATTATGATAGTGTGGTCAAAATTACCAACATTTTGCTCGAGGAGAGATTCAAAATTTTCAAAGTAATCAATTCGAAGCGATGGGCTGTAAAATACTCCTAACATTAACTTAAGGCGTCCGAAAATCACCTCAATGAGTAAGTGTTCAGATGATTCTGAATAGAGTGAAGGAGATTTGCTTAATATTGTGAATGGAATGTGGCTGCGGAGATAAATTGCCACGCCGCCACCCCCCATACCCACGCGGTCGTTTCGGATAAGATGAAATCCTGGAAGGCTGTACGAGGTAGATGGCAGAAACGGCTTGAGAAAAGTCTCGGACACCAATACAGCGTGGATATTTGCATTGTCAAATGTAGAAAGAAAGTCAGGGAAGTGAGAGGGTATGCTTTGGGCATTAATATGGAGGACGTTGAAGTTTTTGGAAAAGGAGGAAAATACAGAGTTCAAGCGCTCATAAAGAGATGTCGATGCACTATTAGAATTATTGCTCGAAGTAGAAGAATCTAAAAAACCGAAATTATCGAGATCATTTACACTATTATCATTTGAATTCATGATTTAATTAATAATAAAAAAAAAATAAAAATATGTATATATATAAAATTTGTACAAAAATAAAAATAAATTACAAACTATAAATAATATTTTATTTTACCTGTCCACCTCCAGCCCGAGAGATCACTTTACACAGTTATTATTAAAAAAAAAAAAAAAATTATCAATATAAGTGCTGGTAACGTATCGAGAAACGGAACGTTACACATACATAACGAATGGTAAAAACAAGAAGTTAGTGACAATCTTTATCATAATATACAATTTTATAATTCAACCATTTGTCGTACCCTTATTCTATAATCTTTGTCCGTGACATGCTGAATACCGACAACAGATGGCAGTGCTATTATTAATTTAACGTTTGACAAATCGAGAATTGAGATAGTAGGCAAAGATTACTGTTGATAGCATCTCAGTAAACATTGAAGTTATTATTGACAATAATTATATCACGTAAACAAGACGGAATAAAACAAAAATTTACGGGTAGAAAAAAAATTAAAAATATAAAAAACTACATAAAATAATTTTTGAGTGCTGGAATGTGTGCGTTCAATTTATTATATATATAAAATTTAAGAAATAAAGTAAAATAATGAGTATCCACTGAAAAGAACCTAGTTAACTGAGTTCGAATACTTAAAGAAACCTTCTACCAAACCGTTTGGTACGCACTGTGTGTGATGGGATAGCAGTTTTAGTGACAGTGCTAGTGCTAGAACTTGATGCAACACTAGAAGTAGTTGGCACGTGAGGTGCATCACTTATCTGGTTAATGGAATTAACCTCCTGCATAGTACTCACTCGGTGCCGCTGGCCATCGCTATCTATTATAATTATGAAGCCGTCCTTCGTCCAACATTTACCGATGCCAAACTTCTGTCTAGCAGCCATGAAAGCCTCGTGCCGATCCTTGGTTAAGAACTCGGAAAGCGTAATACCAGTATTCTTGAGAGATGTTTTAGCATACCAGACTTGATTTCTTAGACCAACATTGTGAAATTTTAGAAGAATAGCCCGAGGCCTATCACCTTTCATTTCTCCTATTCTCTGAGCACGCCTAAGACAATCTTCCTTGAGTGACGGCAATTTGAGATGTTCGGACAGGACTTTGCTCACTACAAGAGAAGTGTTTTCGTTTTTGCCTTCAGGAATTCCATGTAAAAGAAGCATCTTCCTTCTGCTCCTTATCTCAATGAGGTCCACTTGGCTTGTTAGAATCTTCACTTGCTGCTGCAAGCCCTCAAGCGCAGATAAGACAAAAGTACGAAAAGCACTAAACTGGGCTGCAACATTAGAGTTAGGGCTGGTAGCAGGAATGGAGTTCTGCAAACTTCTTTGAAATTCTGCCATCCTTGTATTAAAGTGTTCACTTAGTGCCTGGATCGAATGTTCTATGGACTGCATAGTGAGTTTACGATATAGTTAATCGCAGTGATTTTATCGTGCCAATTATGAAAATCTGTATGGAGCTGGAGTTAGCAGGTAATACAACACTTAATGCATGTATTTATATATGGAAATATATTAAAATTAAATAAAAACTGTATGAGGTTCGAAAAAATACGTGTTGCGATTTTCGACACCTACCCGCGAAAGGTTTCTATTCAACTAGATACCACGCAGTAGGTCAACTTACCTTAGTCGCCTTTTACGACACCTCGGTAATAAAGAGGGTGGTCTATTGTACTTAACCGGATACAACACTGTGGGTCAAGTTACCTTAGTCGCCTTTTACGACACCTCGGTAAGAAATGAGGGTGGTCTATTCTACTTAGCCGTATACCACACGGCGAGTCATCTTACCTTGTCGCCTTTTACGACAATTTTGTATGAAATTTGGGTGGTCTATTCTACTCTGCCGGATACCACACGGCACTTACCTGTATATCTGTACTTAAATAAGCCATAGTTTATACCTCACAGGAGGCACCCTTAGGACGACGTTCCCCGACGCTAGTAGAGCTTCTGCGCTCTACTCTCCACATTTCGCAACTTCGGCGATGCTTCTGCGCTCGCCCGTCCCGCCCGGTGACGCTGTAAAAGCCGTTAGGGCTAACAGCATATAGTCAATTCGAAAAAAAAAACGAAGCCATAGTTCTAGGAGTGCTAAAAAGAAATTATTTTAATTGAATATTCTTAGGTCATAAGTTTAAACTGCGGGGAGACACCGATGAGTTTTTTTCTTAAAACTTATGTCTAATTAATATTTGCAAAGTATCACACGTTTTTCCGGTGAAAACATTATGAGGAAACCTGCATGTTTGTAGAGAATTCTGGGGATATATGTAACCTACCAATCCGCATTAAAGCAGCATGAAGGGTGGTGCCACCTCTGCTCCCCAAAAACGGAGAGAGTAGGCCTATGCCCAGCAGTGGGATACTAAAACAACGGCCTGTTACTATCCCACGGAAGAGGATAGGGCTCTTTTCTCCGTTTTGGAGAGAAGGTTTGGAGCTAAGACCTACCACGCTGTTCCAATGTGGATTGCTAGGTTAAACATGCCTCTAGAATTCTCAAGAGATGGGTGTTTTCTCACGATGTTTTCCTTTACCAAAAAGCGTGTGATAAATTGCAATTATCAATTAGACCAATACTTTTTAACAAAACAACTCATTGGAGTCTGAATCCGTGGTTTGAACGTTGTGGTTTGAACCCGTAACCCCCTTTGAAAGAGTCGCAGTGTTTCACCTCTAGACTGTAACAGCTAAAGTGGGCAAGTAAGAAACCGTTATTTACTTTTATTACCTCTTTAATTATATAGAAATATGTGATTACATGAATACTTCCGTTACATCATATCATTCACTAATATGAAAATAATACTAAAATATACTTCAGCGCAGTATCGGGCTCAGATTTAAATTCAAAACACAATCATTTTCTGCGTTTTTTCTTTATTTAATTTTTTTTAATTTAATTATAGTTTTTTCGATTATATTCTTTAACATGTATATTATATATTCTATATTCTATAAAAATTAGTATAATTATTTTTGAGATTTGTCTTTATTTTTTATTGTTCACAATATGGCTACAAACAGGTCGGTCTATAATAAACTTGGATCCAGGACTATTGGAATATACTTCGTATGCCTTAGAGGATTCACATGCTACTAGTATTTTCTGTGATTTCTCTAAGGCTTTAGATTTCATTTAGATATGTTTTAGAGAGCAAAAGTCTCCTTTAACAGGCCAGCAACTGCTTTACGTTTAGCCATATCGCTCCTTATCTTAACTATAGAATTCTAAAGCTATATATATTAATACAATGATCCATACTAATAAATTCGAAAGTCTATCTGTCTGTCTTTCTACCAGTTTGTCTGTTACGCTTTCACGGCTAATCCTATATAGGAATATTAATGAAATTTTATATAACTGAAGCTTATATACCTGGTTAACGTATACGTTAACCGGATTAATTAATTATGATATTATAATTATAATATTAGGATTAAATTCCCGTACTTCTTTAGGAAACATACATTATACAAAGAACATATAACAGACAAAGGGACACATTAACAGACATTTGCATTTATCGTATTTGTTTTATATAAATAAGGTTTGCAGGTATTAGCATTATAAAAAATTTGAATTTTATTTATCTTTAATAAATTAATCTTGTATGTGTGTATATATATATTTACGGAATCTCGGAAACGACTCCAACGATTTTCCTGAAATTCAGCTAGCTAGGTTTTATTTTAAAAAAATCGTTTTATCCATGTTTATAGGCATTAAAAAAATACTTAAATTTATATTGAAAATAAAACACTATTTTTGCCATAAATTGTCAAGTTAGCGTAGCTTATTCGTGGAACGGGTGGTTTCGAGAAATGAAAATCCCTAGGATCGAGCCGCATCTGCCCTATTATTTTTTTCTTTTTTTTAAGTTACTTTTTTTATTTTGTAAAAAAGTTACCGAGTAAAGCTCGGTCACCCAGACAAGACTCTAAAAGATTTTGTATATGATCTGTTTTCTCAAAATCTTCTGAACGTTTTAAAGTAAATTTTTCAGCAAAAGATCAACAGTGATGAAATAGATGATAATATTTTTTTATTTAATAATAATAATAATAATGATAAATGCTAAATTAAAATAATCTTTATTCAAATAAGCTCTTTCAAGCACTTTTGAATCGTCAAGGATCAATATGATTAATGAAGCTACAACTGGTTGGGAATGTTGCTCCTACCGAGAAGAACCAGCAAGGAACTCAGCTTTCAATCTTTGAATCTTTTACAATTTTACCGCAATCTTGTATAAAGCTGATAGGGTTTTCAACTATTTCCTCAACAAAAAATACTTGTTTAAGGAAATATGGTTTAGAAAATAAAACTCAAGTATTATACATTCGCGTGACCGCAAGCACCTTATCAGAAAATTTCATAACAGTTTCTACGAAGTATTCGTGATATCTTTTTTTAAAGACACACAAACAGTGTCTAAAATCTGGATACCTTTGACCGCATTGTCTTTCGCTTCTATTCACCGTAAACTGGTCTATTCTTTTCATTTTTTAATTTTTTGTAATCTTTATTACTATTAAGATACAAAAGTACAAAAGGCGGACTTAACACTAAATTAAGCGTTCTCTAATAGTCAACCTTAGGGTCAAACGGAAAATTTTAATATGTGCAAGCAAACAAACAGAAGAAGAAAAGTAGTAATAGGCATAAATAAATAAACTGTAGCGACGTGCCTAAGCAAATAAGAAATAAATAAATGGATAACAATAAACATACATAAACAAAAAAAGATGGCTTTCTTCTCTTCTCATTCTTATTATTCTCTTCTGACAGACTAACATCATTCATCATCATCTTCCTGCCCTTATCCCACTCTAAGTGGGGTCGGCACATGTTATAAACATGCTGTCACATGATTTGACTACGTTTTTACGACCGGCCACCTGCCTGACGTCAACTTACCTCTATCGTATTTTACGACACCTCGGTAAGAAAGAGGGTGGTCTATTCTACTAAACCGGATACCACACGGTGGGTCAACTTACCTTAGGTCGCCTTTGCGATACCTCGGTAAGAAAAGAGAGTGGTCTATTCTACTCAGTCGGATACCACACGGCAGGTCGACTTAACTTAGGGTGCTCTTACGACACCTCGGTAAGAAATGAGGTTGGTACTATTCTATTTAGCCGGATACCACACGGCGTGGCAGACTAACATTGTTAATAAGTAATATCTCGTTTCGCCTTCAGGAACAGGAAAAATACAGCATGTTTTAAAGGATAATTCGAGACTTTAGTTGAACTTGCTTCAAAGTCCATGAAATATTAGTATAAAATTGTTGAATAAGCAAATGATATATACTAGCATGTTCAAAACTTGACTTCGCGTGGATATTTTCGGTACCCAAATCGATAGTCCGCCGGAGTCCTTCTGTTTCGCAAGTCCAAGGTGAAGTTTTACCGCCACTTTTAGGTCGAGCAATGTTCAATGTCAAAAAAGCCGCAGGACTAAATCGGTCGACGAATTAGGCGTGCTTTTCACACGCAGAACGACACCGCATATTTTATTTAGATCACGCAGCGTAAAGGAGACCCTTTTTCTTTTAGTTCGCGGTGTAAACTCTATTTGGGCCCTCTTAATTCTTCATTACTATTCTGTTGTAGTGATTTTTATTTTGTATTTACAACATTGAAAAATATAATGACTATTTAAACGTGGTATCTGGCTGTGTAGAATAAATTACCTTCATTTATTACCGATGTGTCGAAAAAGACGAATAAGGTAAGTTGACCCGCTGTGTGGTATCCGGTTGATTGGAATAGACTACCCTCATTTCTAACCGACGTGTCGTAAAAGGCGACTAAGTTAAGTTGACCCACCGTGTGGTATCCAGCTGAGTAGAATAGACCACAATTTTTTCTTACGAGGTGTCGTAAAAGGCGACTAAGGTAAGTGTCGTGTGGTATACCGCTGAGTAGAATAGACCACCCTCTTTTCTTACCGATGTGTCGTAAAGGGCGACAAAGGTAAATCGACCCGCCGTGTGGTATGGTATCCAGCTGTGTAAAATAGACCTTAATTTCTTACCGAGCCATCTCAAAGGTGACTAAGGTAAGTTGACCTTGCGTATGGTATCCGGCTGAGTAGAATAGATCACTCTCAATTCTTATGAAGGTGTCGTAAAAGGCAACTAATAAAATATTAAACTTTTTGATAAAAAAAAATTAAAATACAGTAATATATTCAGCTTACAGACCCAGAGCGAGAAAAAAGTATCTACAGAGTACAACGTATTTCCTTTAATTTAAGTTCTCAATTTAAATCGTTTTTCAAAAAACGATATAACAAGTTAACCCCGTATATCAATTGATCGCAAATACGCTTAATGAGCTACTTACGTATTTGCTATGCTATTGCTATTTTTTGACTGGCTTGCCGCAGTAGGTACTGATCATGCCTTCAGCTCCGTGGGTCGCGGGTTTGATTCCCGTCGAGGGCTAACATTTTCTATAAATCAATTTGTTGGTCTTCGAGTCTGGATGTATATTTGTATTTCAAAATTATATAAGTATATATTCATCAGTTGTCTGTCTACCACAACACAACTATTCAGTTACTTGCTTTGAGGCTATCCTCAAACGTCCGTGTGTGTAAGTGTACCATATATTTAACACTAGCAATCGCCTGTGGCTCCACCCGCGTGTAAAGATTAAAACCGTAATATAGTATTTTGATAACAATAAAAATGGTTAAAGAGGGTTCTTTAACCATTTTTAACCTTAAAAGCTAGACATGTGCTGTCACAGACTTTTATTTACAACTTTTAGAGGGGAACAATTTTGTAATACATGTGATTTGAATAACTTTCTCCATCTACTTAGCGCACGCAAAGTAAGCTTTACATATTGCTTTCGTAACATTTTTTATTGCTGTTCTTCTACCATTCATCTTAGCGTGATGTTATATATATAAAGTAATTTTCTTGGAGCGGCAAAATAAAAAAGTGTGTTGCTCTGAAAAATCAAAGTTTTATTTTTATTCATCTTAATCACTAATTTTACACTGTACACTATAAACTAAAACTAATATAAGTACCTGAAAAATCAAAGAAACGAGAATTAAGTTTATATTTTGCATTTTACATTATATCAATCCTGTTAATAATTGCTTTAAATATCTTTCTTTTGATGGCGTCAATTCGTTTCCTTTTCCAAATTTAAAATTGAGATGTGTACATATCAAAATTAAAAAGAATTTATATTCTTTACATATATATAGCCTAGCCCTATAAGACCTATAGCCTTCCTCGATGAATGCACTGTCTAACACTACAGAATTTTTCAAATCGGTCCAGTAGTTCCCGAGATTAGCGCGTTTCAACAATCAAACAATCCCACAAACAAACTCTTCAGCTTTATATATTAGTTTGGATTTATTTGTTTTTATTTAATTATTTGTTGGACCGCTTAGTCAACCGAGCCTAAATTGCTATTAATGTCTGAGTGCAGTAGAACTTACTCAGCTTGCGAAGTGTTTCTGTTAAGTCGTCGGCTACTTTTCTAGTAAGTTGTTACTTCATCAGAGAACCCTTAAATAATATATAACGTTCAACGGGGATTTTAAAACTAATCAGTAAACTTATAATTTGATATTTGGTACAATTGTCTGAATGTAAGGTTAACTCGAAACATGAATTTACATTATTTTAAAAACTTTTGATTTCACAAAGTTCTTTACAGGTTTATAAGTAATTGAAACTCGCCGCAACAATTTTTTATCGTAAAAAAATTGTTTCCGTATAAAATAAATAAAAGTGCCTTAAATTTGAGTTAAATTAATTATGTACTGTATTGTTTTTCGTAATCCCAAAGCTAGAAAAAGTTTTTTGATCTTTTTGAAAAACTGTAATAGCAGTGACAACGTGTGACTCTTTCGTTTCGTCACAGGTTCAAACCCCGGGCAAGCAACAATGAGTTTTTCTGTTACAACTTATTGTAATTTATACTCTGTTACTTTGTGTAATTGATAATTGAAATTGATCATGCGCTTTTCAGTGAAGGAAAATATCGTGAAGAAACCCCTATTGGAGCAGTGTGGTACGTCTAAGCTCCAATCCTTCTCTCCAAGAACGGAGAGAAGAGGCCTATTCCCAGCAGTGGGAGAGTAACAGGCTCCTACTTATTTTACTTACTACCTGGATGAGTATTTTTGATCATCTAGCGAAACTCCTTGTTTCTGATTTCATCACTCAAAATACTCTAAGCACCATCATCTTCCTGCCCTTATTCCACTCTTAGTGGGTTTGAGACATAAGGGGTTCGGTTGATAATAATAGACCGTTACTTTCCTGCTACTATATATAAGGAGAGTCCTACTAATGCTTCACGTTACTAAAAAGGCGTTATTTTTTACAGTGACAGATACTTTCGCACCAGCCGCTAAACATCGGCGTTGCAGAATAAAGACTTCTAGACAAATTCCCACTTAACATTTTATATTTATAGTAAGTGACCAAGTCTTGTTAGGTATTTTTGTTAAATATATCATAAAGTGCAATTAAAATTAAAAAAAAATTCTGATTCTAGTATTCAGAATTAGAGACGACTTTGCAATTGACAGCATAATTATCCTTTGCTTTCTCAAAAAACTATAGCAGTTTTTTTCGGTGCCCGAAAATAGGGATAATTTAAAAAAAAAATTAAACATAGCTAGATCGATTAACCAAAACCCTACATGTTGAACTTCATGAAAATCGTTGGAGCCGTTTCCAAAATTCAGAATAAAATATACATATATACAAGATTATCTCAATTAAATAGTAAAGATAACTTAAAAAACATTTTTGCTCAATGTTTTGTCTCCTTAATTGAATTTACTTTAGAAGACCATCTATAAAAAACATCTAAAAAAATTTTATTATCAACTGCGTATTTTGGAAAGATGTTAATTTATAATATAATTGTGATAGTATAAAAATCTGGGTGATCATTTTTTACTAAATAAAAAAGATGAAAAAATAATGTGGTAGGTGGGGCTCGGTCATAGGTATTTTTTTTCTCGCGATTTTAATGGTTAAAATTTAATTCAATATATAATTTTAGTATTTTTTATTACTCAAAAACAAGGATAAAGTGATTTTTTTAAATAAAACCTAGCTAGATCGAATTTTCTCCCCCAAAACCCCCTACATGCTGAATTTCAGGAAAATCGATGGAGCCGTTTCCGAGACTCCGAAAATATATATACACACACAAGATTAACTCATTTAAATATTAAAGACAATAAGGTCGTTTATAAAATCCGAATAGTACAAGATATTTCTGTTATAGGCTCAGTTCTTTACTTCTACTATCCCTTGATTTCCACAGTTCGTACGTTCAAGGAATTCCACTTCATTAGGTCTTTAGATGATTCCGATGGCTCTGTATATAACATCCTAGAGGATCTGAGGTCTGTCCTAGAGGACTACAACACTTCCTAATCAGGTAAGGGGCAGTTACTCCAACACCTAATTAGGTCAACCACGCCTATCGGTTCCTCACGCCGTGCCCCGCCCATCCCCACTTCAGTTTCCCATACAGTGACCTGATCAACAAGCTGTGGTAGCTCAGCGGTAACACCGTGCGACTCTTTCGAGGTCGCGGTTTCAAACCCGAGCAAACACCAATGAGTTGTCTTATTGATAAATGCAATTTATCAAAAGTTTTTCGGTGAAGGAAAACATCGTGAGGAAACCTGCATATCTCTAGAGTTCTGATATGTTTAACCTGCCAATCCGCATTGGAGCAGCGTAGTAGGTCTTAGCTCCAATCCTTCTTTCCATAAACGGAGAGAAGAGGCCTATTCCCAGCAGTGGGAAAGTAACAGGTCCTTACTTACTACGTGGACCGTTATTTTTGCTCATCTAGCGGATCTTTTCGTTTCTGATTTCATCACTCGAAAAGCTATGCACCATCATCTTCCTACCCTTATCCCACTCTAAGTGGGTTCGGGAAAACATGTTATGAACATATTGTCACATGATTTAGCTATTTAGCCGGTCGTAAAATACGTGGCTATTTTACGACCGGCCGCGTGCCTGACATTAACTTACCTTAGTCGTATTTTACGATACCTCGGTAAGAAAGGGGTGGTATATTTTATTTAACCGGATACCACACGGTATGTCAACTTACCTTAGTCGCTTTTTACGACACCTTAGTAAGAAATGAGGATGGTCTATCCTACTCAGTCGGATACCACACGGCGTGTCGACTTACCTTAGTCGCATTTTACGACACCTCTGTAAGACTTGAGGGTGGTACCATTCTATTTCGAGTTGTGCTAACTACAACTCGAAAGACTAAGCATAATTCTTTATAGTTTCTTCTTTGAACCTGAAATATCTTTTGAATTCTACGGCAATTGTTTACGTGGAACGCGCGTGATTTTAGTCAATAGAGTGGTAGCTCTACAACGATTTATTTTAAGGTATATTAATAAACCCGCACGATTTAAATAATTTCGGAAACTTATTTTTTATTATTTCTAGATTCAGCCTTATATAAATTACTTAGACGCTAGGACTATACAAATCCCACGTGGAATGGTCCCATGAATGCTGGCAACGTTTCCGCACTAAATCGCTAAGCTATTGATATAGATATTTAAAAAAATAACGTTTCTAGATCTCTTGTGCTGTTTAGATTAGACTTATTACAAGTAATTTGCATAGCTTGACAACTGAACGATCATCTAGAGTCCAACTTAGATAATCTTAATCTAAGTTGGACCGTAGATGGTAAATACGATAATGGGATTCGAACGAGGTCAAATAGCCATCCGTACTACCCCCAGTTAGCTATATTAAACGTTAATTAAGTAAATCAACTTTTAGCACGTTCCGCGAAATATAAATTTTCCCGCCGCAAACTTTTGAACTCGCGTGAATAAAAATGATTGGTTTTTGAAATGGTTTTTTGTATCAAAGAGTTTGAAAAAAATCGCAATCAATTTTATATTCGATAATTAAGTTATTTGTGTCATACTTAAACCGGATCCAAAAGAATAAAATAAATGCCGTCTAAAACTTTTCCAAAGAAAGTTTTATCGTGTGAATGTCAATTTTTGTATCGGTGGCTAAAGTTTTCTAGTGTTCGACTCCTTAATAGCATTAGTGACTAGCTAATATAATATTAAGCTGGATACAAACCTTCTGACGGGTCTGCGGCGCGGACGACGACGCTCTCCTTCCAACTCACTCTCCGCACCACGCCGTCGAGGGCCGCCCAGAACTCGACGACGCTCTAACTTTCTGACTTGTCGCAGCGGCATCTCTTGCTCTTGCTGCTGCTCTTGCTGCTCCTCTTGCTGCCGCAGCATATGCTGCTGGACCTCCTCTACGACGCCGTCCTTGGGGACATTGCCCTCACATTTAGGGGTCTGCGGTGCGCCCATCCGAAGATGGCGATGACGCCACCACAGCACCCACGAACTAATATTATCACGAATTTTGGAAACTACCCACACGTCCTCGAAATTGAATCTCTCGGACGGTATGTGACTCCTTGTAAATTTGTAAACCTATTACCCTCGAGGTTTATAATTATTAACTTAATACTCTAGTGGAAGGCTTAGCGGCAGTGAAAGCTTTTTGAGCAACGATACTGATATAAATACAGCAAAATTGCAAACTCCGACGTTCGCGCGATGTTTTAAATGTCTGGCACTTTTGGTAATATCAGTCTTAGTCTCTTTGAATCACATTGTCCACTTAAGCGTAAGCACTAATTAAATATATTAGTATAACTTAAAAATATCTGGCAGGATGGTATTGGCAGTATAGTTGAGTTGGTGATACAGCGTGTCTACATTTTTTTACGTATCGCTGGTCGGATGAGTGGATTCCGCGCCGGCATCGTGCCGGTCTTAGGTGTACGCGGTGCCATACGTGACGGGTGCGCGCGGGTGGACAGCGGTGAAAGCGTGCCGCGCGAGCGGTGGCCGTCGCACTCAACAGATGTCGGTAACTCCGACAGCGTTACGTAACGTGAGCGTACCGAGCTCGGCGTGACTACGCCTCGGTAGCAGACGCGCGAATGTCGCGGAGGCTATGCCGGCATTGCATGAAACCTGCTAGCCCCCTCCAGCCCAGCGCGGCCTTCTCTCGCGCCCGCCCTGATAACGCCGCCCAGCCGGCTACCATACCTGTGACAAAATGACTCAAGACTTTTGCGTAACTTTGTTGTCAAATGGTTGGCTAAATTATTACATACGACAAATTTAGAAATACCATCAATTTGTCTATATTAACGCTACTTTAAGCATCCTTTTATCATCGTGACTGGCTCGTTGGAGCAGTGGGTAGTGACCCTGCCTTCAGCTCCGCGGGTCGCGGGTTCGATTCCCGCCGAGGGCCAACATTTTCTATAAAATGAATTTGTTGGCCTTTGAGCCTGGGTGTATATTTGTATTTAAGTATGTATTTAACAATTATATATGTATATATTCACCAGTTGTCTGTCACCCATAACACAAGTATTAAGTTACTTACTTTGGGGACGGACGACCGTGTGTGTAAGTGTCCCATATATTTATAATTTATTTATTATTTATTTATTTATTTATTTATTTATTTTAAAGGATTATCTACAGGCTACATCTTCATCAGGATGTAGACCCACTTAAAGATAACCACAACTTGCGCTTCGGTTGGGTCTATAACCTTCACATAGTATTAAGCATATTTATATTTATAAGTTAACATATATAACATATATATATATATATATATATATATATATATATATATATATATATATATATATATATATATATATATATATATATATATATATATATATATATATATATATGTA
The DNA here is from genome assembly GCA_947086495.1 of Morpho achilles. Classification (NCBI taxonomy): domain Eukaryota; kingdom Metazoa; phylum Arthropoda; class Insecta; order Lepidoptera; family Nymphalidae; genus Morpho; species Morpho achilles. Next base: position 6,587,276 of record CAMTZB010000022.1, on the reverse strand, counting down.
TACACACACATAAGTTTAATCAATCAAAATAGCAAAAAAAAAAGTTAAGTTGAAAAAGTTAAAAAAGTTAAGTAAATAATAAAAAAAAAAACTAAAAGTTAAATTAAGAGCTAGAGAGCATGTAGTCCAAAATGCTTCCCTTGTGACTGTTCAGTATATCTGGCAAAGAAATGGTGCTTTAATTTTGATTTGAGTTCATAAAGTGTGTCTCCAAATATATCGAGATTGATTACTTTACTGAGTTCATTAAATGACGAGATCATTCTCTTAACTGGGGCCGAAAGTCCTAAATTTGTTTTCGCGGTACTACAATATAGGGTTAAGTTTTTTGATCTATTAGAAGGATAGGATCTAGGAACAACAATAGACAACTTACTTAGTAGTTCTTGGCAATCTATGATTCCGTTTATTACTTTATATAGAAAGCATATATCTAATAACTTCCTGCGGTCAGAAAGAGTAAGTAACTTATAGTGGCAGAGTTTGGAGTAATAACTTGTTTTTTCTTTAAGTAAGTTGTCACAAAAGCCAAGATGATATAAAAATCGTTTTTGAATACGTTCAATTCTAGTCGAATGCACATTGTAGTAGGGATTCCAGACGACCGAACAGTATTCCAGGACGCTTCTTGATAATGCATTAAATAATATTATTCTAGTGCGAGAATCACAAAAATTTTTACAGCTACGATTGATGAATCCAGTTAATTTAGAAGCTTTTTTACATATAGTGTCAATTTGAGGAATAAAACTTATTTTACTATCAACAGTTACCCCGAGATCTTTAATGGAATGTACAGTTTCAAGAGGGTTGCCACAAATATTATAGGAATATAGAATAGGGTGCACTTTTCTATGAAAGGATATATGGTAACATTTTTGATAATTAAGCGTCACTCTATTCATTTCACACCAGGCTACCAATCTATGAAGATCATCTTGAAGTAATTTAGAGTCGTCAACAGAATGTATAGATCTAAAGGCTTTTAAATCATCCGCATACAACAGAACTTCTGAATTATTAAAGCAGTTGACGACGTCATTAATATAAATGTTAAAAAGTACAGGCCCTAAAATAGAACCCTGGGGTACTCCAGATTTAGCCGTGCATACTGATGTCGACTCAAAACCACCCAAGACAACTGTCATTTGTCTGTTATACAAGTAAGATGACACCCAGCTAAGTATCTCACCAATAAATCCATAAGCTTTTAATTTACTAATTAGTAGGTTATGGCTAACGAGATCAAACGCCTTAGAAAAATCTGTATAAATCCCGTCTACTTGAGCATTTCTATCAACATAAGCCGACAAACTATCAACATAAGCAGCTAAATTAGAAGAAGTAGACCTATTTCTATAAAAACCATGTTGTTTTGGAGTTAAAATCGATTTCATGTGCCAACTTATATATGGACAAATAAGTGACTCTAATATTTTTGGAAAGATTGAAAGTTTTGAGATTGGGCGATACTTAGTAACATCTCTTCTGTCACCATCCTTAAAAACAGGCACTATAAACGCATTTTTCCACTGTTGTGGAAAAACACCTTCAGTTAATGATGCATTATATATCATTGTCAAGGGTACGGCTAAGGTTTTGGCACAATATTTGACGAATATTGGCGGAATCCCATCAGGTCCAGCACCTTTATTAATGTCAACACGGGAGAGTTTATTAAAGACATCATCATAACCTAACACTACTTTATTGAGCACAGGTGCATTGTTACTACAATTTATTTCATTTACTGAGTAGAATGTTACATCAGGTGTTGAAATTACATCACCGAAATAGTTCATAAATTGGTTACAAATACTAATCCCGTCAGTAAACGTCTGGTCTTTATAAGTCATAAGGGCTGGGATGTCACAGTTGCTGCTTCGAAGTTGTTTAAGATAAGTCCAGAAATGCTTAGTATTAGCTTTAATATTTAACTCTACTTTCGCAGTATAATTTCTATGGCAATTACTTATAAGATCCTTACATCGATATCTAAGTAATTTAAACTCGATTTCATCAAGAGGATTTTTAAACATTTTGAATCGTTTTCTATACTTATTTTTTTCTTTCAAACGTTTGATTAAGTCTTTAGAATACCAATGCGGGTAACAATTACTTTTAATAGTTTTAAGTGGAATATGTTTTTTAACAATGCTCTTGATGATTTCGTAAAAAATTTCCAACATATCAGTTACGTTCGTACAACGTGCAAATATATCGTACCATGACACATTTTCGACATCCTTATTAATAATATCATAATCAGCTGCAAAAAAATTGGGTTTTTTTACTTTGTTTGACTTGATGACATTGTTAATAGATATATCAACAGTACATTCGAGGGGTGGATGATAATTATCTAACTTACTCAAACATATGGAACATCTAGATACTACAATATCACAATTATTGCTAAGAACAAGATCTAAAGTTTTATTAAAATTATTGACGACACCGTTGCATTGAGTTAAGTTGTTTTCACTTAAGAAATCTATAAGAAATGTACCCGCACTAAAATTATAATTATCAGGCATAAAATAGTTAAGGAAAGGTTTCCAAGTAATACTAGGCATATTAAAGTCACCTAATATTAAAGTTTTTTCCTGTTGTATAATTACAGTAGATACTTTATTTAGGAAACGTTCTAATCTTCCTGCCCTTATCCCACTCTAAGTGGAGTCGGCACAACATGTCATAAACATGTTGTCACATGATTTCGCAACGTATTTTACGACCAGCCTGCCTGACATCAACTTACCTTTGTCGTATTTTACGACACCTCGGTAAGAAAGAGGGTGGTCTATTTTACTCAGCCGGATACCACACGGCGGGTCGACTTACCTTAGTTGCTTTTTACGACGCCTCGGGTAGAAATGAGGGTGGTCTGTTCTACTCAGCCGGATACCACACGGCGGGTCGACTTACCTTAGTCGCCTTTTACGACACCTCGGTAAGAAATGAGGGTGGTCTATTCTACTCAGCCAGATACCACACGGCGGGTCGATTTACCTTAGTCGCCTTTTACGAAACCTCGGTAAGAAATGAGGGTGGTACTATTCTATTTCGCCGGATACCACACGGCGTTTTAAACATCCCTTTATATAGTTTAACAATTCAACGCAAAAACAAAGTGCTCTAAAAATCATTCGAGGCATGATTTAAATAGAAATTTGCCTAAAATTATGAAACTTAGTAGTAAGTTAGGAGAACTTAGAATTGATAAATTTATAAAATCTATCACATATTACGAATTGTTAATTATTACATACAAGTCATGCAATCGCAAAAAGGAGCCAACCCTTTTTAACCCCTACCGGAAGAGGCAACTGCGTTGTTAGAATAGACGGAGTATTTTATTTCATTACTTTAATTTCAATCACACACTCACATGATTATTTTAGGGGGGGAACAATACGATTTTTCAAAAATAGACCCGACACGAGTTTAACCCATTCAAGTTTAAAGAAAAAAGGAAGTTATTGTTCCTAAATTATCATTTAAATATTTTAAGTGAATAATTCAATATTTTAAACATTTTTTTTTCATAGTCTTCATATGTAAAAGAATGTTTGGCGCAAAAAAGAATGGGTAATACCGCTCTACATAACTAACATTTAACCTAAAAACACCAATAATATAGATAAAAATATAAATTTATACAATACAGAAGTATTTGTTTTATTTATTAACGAAACCCGCCGACAATAATATCCTTTGAAGTTTCCAAATGCCCCAAAACGGGGTCTCGTTTACAACGCTAGTAACCTTGACCCATAATATACTGTTATGTCTACCACGGCTCGTTCACCCTTCTTACTTGAACAAGTGCTAAAGCTGCCTGTTGGTTATATTTCTCTCTTTCTATTCAAAATTTATCGTACTGCATCGTAAAATAATAATCATCGAATCCTTCTATTGCCTTTTATTGACAACTAACCGCGTGGAAAGATTGTATCCGTAATATAGTATTTTTATAACTATACAAATGGTTAAAGTGGGTTAACCGTAAAAGCTAGACATGCTTAATAACTTCGCTTTATAAGATTTAGAGGGAAACAATTTTGTAATACACGATTTTTGACCTATCACCGTTTATTCGTATAAACGTACGGAACAAAAGCTTTAAATTTTGACGATAGAGTATTATTTTTTATTGCTGAACGTAATGTTATATAGCCTATAGTCTTCCTCGATAAAAGGACTATCTTGTACTGAAAGAATTCTTCAAATCGGTCCGGTAGTTCCTAATATTAACGCGTTCAAACAATCAACAAGAAACCCGTTTCTATACATTAACTAGCTATGATGAATACTACTTACGATAGTTTAAAATACAACTATATAATTATATAATGTGCATACCTTATGCCTAATTCGTAAAACGTATGCAATATAAAATCACCACCACAATACATTTGCACAACACATTCATTACCACAGTCTCAACTAGCGCTTCGCGCGAGTAAAATCTTTGTCGTTAATTTTATCTGCTGATAATGTTTCAGTTAAAGGGTTTGAGTAAATCATATCTTATTTTTTTGTTTTTGGTTTTATAAATGTTTTCCTTAGGACGGACTGCAACAGGTATATGGTAGCCCCATATGTAAACTTTAATTGTACCAAATCTCATCAATATTGCTAAAGCTGATTCGCGAAAGCACAGGCAGACGAGTGACCTGTAAGTAGTAGTGTCTAATTTTGCAACTTTCACTCAGATCAATTATGTTTTTATTATTTCAATTTGCCTTTATACAGTTTTGTTAGTAGTATTTAATTTAATTAAATTTATGTCGTGAGAAGTCATTTTGTGTCGTCACCGCTTGATGGGGAAGAACGGCGGGTATGTCGGGCTCTCACTAGGGATGTGACTTGGAGTAGAAAAAATCGATTCATAAATAAGCGATTTTTTGCCTTTATAATAAACAGATTTTTAAAAACACGATTATTACGATACGAAATAATTCTTTTTTGTTTAATCTATTTTAATTCTGTTTGAAAAGTTGCCTTTTATAATATTAATAATTAATTTCAATAAAGGCAAATTAAACAGATGCACTGTTTGTGTAATTCGATTAAATTGTGTAGTGTGGCTACGTTTCTTTCATCCACCAATGCATATCTTATCGTAAAAACAAGAAAAGTAGTTAAAAGAGAAAGAGGATAAATAAAATAATCGATTTAAAAAAAACTATTTTTGATCAAAATTTTTTTATAGTAAATCGATTATTTTTTTACATCCTTAGCTCTTACCGACTAAAACCTGACAGGCTCTGTACCTCAGAGTAAAACCTTATTCGACTTAATGCTGCTGTAACATTTTCTGTAAACTCGTAATTTTAAATTGACTGAAAGGCGTACTTATTAACTGCCAGAAAATTCAAGCTTTCATAAAAGATGTATCCGACAACATGATTTGATTAGAGAATTTAATATAATTTGTATTTACGTTGATTCAAATTCCGTTTTGTTATAACAGGTTATAAATATTTAACTGACGTAACTAATAGAACATTTCGTGATATTAAATTCTATTAGTGTAACATCGTTCCTTTGTTTTGGATATTTCTTGAAGTTTTAACAAAATTAGAGCGCAACAATTACAACGTTTTCAAAATTTTGCGGCAAACAAATAATGCGATTTTTTAACAATATTCAGTGAAATAAGACATTGTAAGGAGACCTGAATATCTGTACATGACAATAAATTTCCCGTAGAAATCCGTAGTATATAAGCTAAGGTATTTTTTATTTGTTTGTTGGATTGTTTGAACGCGCTAATCTCAGGAGCTACTCAACTGATATGAAATTTTTTTTAAGTGTAAGATAGTCCATTTATCAAGGAAGGCTATAAGCTTTGTAACATAGCGCTAAGATGAAAAGGAGAGAAGCAGCAATAGCAAATGATACGAAAACGGCAAAATTTAAAGCTATCCTACATTTTTACTCTCCTATATTATTTCATAGTGCAAGCAGTGCTATGTAAAAATTGAAAGTAATTGAAAAATCATGTATTACAAAATTACAAAAGTTCCCCTCTAAAAATTATAAATTAAAGTCCGCGACAGTATATGTCTAGCTTTTACAGTTTAACTATTTTTATGGTTACTAAACACTATATTACGGTTTTCATCTTTCCACGCGAGTGGAGCTGCTGGCGATACTAGTTATCAAATAAATATGCTATTATTATATATATAATATTGCTAGTAAACTATACATTAGTTATTCATTACGTCATTAAAACCTTCAGTTCAATCGCCACCGTACCGAAAGAAATGCAATAGTGGATCTAAACATCCGGTCCTTTTCCTCAGTGGGACGCCAGTCTTGTTGTACAACTCAACTCATACGGTTATTAAACACGCGTGTTTAGATTGTTAGCGCACACTATATACAATAACTCGAAATAATAGGAATACCACAATTCCCGTTCCGAGATGCACTTCTCTTGAATGACGAACAAAGACTGAAAGCCACTGAAACGTTTTATCAATAGGAAGACTCCACCGGAAACAACACGACTCAGTGTCGCCAACATTTTAGTCAAAAGGGCGCGAAACTCTTGTTTCATGAGAGTGTTGCTATAAAATACAAAGCGAAAGTCATTGCCGACAACAAGATCGTGTCACAATTTGAAATGATTAGACGAGATGGTTAAATCTAGTTGAGTCATTATTAGTCCAATTATATTTAGTTGCTGAGACGCCTTAATGTTGATTTGGGTATTGCCGCGTCTACCCTCATTAAGGATTTCGTGTTATAAGAATCTAATCTCAAATAGTTAACATTCGTGATAGGAGCGATCGCTAAGTTTCTTAACAGTTCTTCTCAGTGGATGACAGCGTTCCGAACTGGTGGTAGAATCGTCCTGGCATAACAATTCCAAATTATCTTTAACTTACCTTACCTTTAAAAACTTGTCTGCCTGTTTATTTATTATGTTATCATAGTGGCGGTGGTGGAGGTTTGTGTATGTGTTTTTTTTACGACTCCTGCATGTATCAGGTTTGATAACCGATTGTCCACTCTACATTTAGCATTATATATATTTTCTATTTTACTTCATCGCGGATTATAGCAAAATAATTTTATTATTACTTTTGTATTATGGATCTCCGCAAAGTAACGCCTAATTCTATAAATTATGAAACGATAGTTTTTAAAATTTTTGTCTGTTTATCTGTTTGTCGGTATGTTTGTGCATTTGTTTCCGCTAATCTCAAAAACCGCTGATCTGATTTGGTCGCAGTTCTCACTAATATGTAGTAGAAAGCCTCACTTAACGTATAGGGCATGTTTTATTTTAATCTGTCAGCAAATAAAAAAGATATGTCAATTTTAAGTTGTAAGGTCGAATACTATGATACTGCTACTTGCATTTTTTCCGTATTTCGCCGTTCCTGAAGCGATTTTCATACTGGACTACATATATTACCATATCTAAGAGTAGTGGAAGAAGAAGAAATTTTGTGATGGAGATATTTGCAGGGTTGACAGAGGGTACTTTTTATTCCGCAACTGATGTCGCGCACGAAGTCGCGGGCGAAAGCTAGTAGTTAATAAATGCAATAATAAGTAAGAATCTATCACGATATACATATGAAACGTCGTCTAGTGGAGCCGTAGATCCGGCGGAAGTAGCTAAATCGGGCAATCAAAGCTAACTTACTTCTCTCAGAGGATGTAGCACATTTGTTACGCTTATGATTAAGCACATAGTTATCTAAACACAATTCTTATCTTTTATATTGCATTTTAAAAAAGTATTTACAAATTTCTTTTAAAAGAAGAAGATATTCAAATTCAGATTCATATATTCATAATCTTTATCAAGTAAACTTTTAAGTAAATGCTTTTGAATCGTCAACTCTACTGCTGGTTCGGAAAATTGCCGCTGCCTAGAACAAATAACAAAAATTCAATGGTTGCTCCTTTTAAAATATAATTATTGTAATTAGTTATATTTTCTCATAGCTATCTTGTCGAAGTCGTAGAGTAGTCAAGTCATTTCATCATTTATTAATGTTATAGGCTTTCTGTATCAGTTTTTGTTTTATGTATTCGTAAGTAAGTTAGTAGGGGCCTGATACTATTCCACTGCTGGGAATAGGCCTCTTCTCTCCGTTTTTGGAGAGAAGGATTGGAACTAAGATCTACCACGTTACTCCAATGCGGATTGGCAGGTTACACATATCTCCAGAATTGTCTAGAAATATGCAGGTTTCCTCACCATGTCACCTTCACCGAAAAGCGTGTGATAAATTGCGATTATCAATTGGACAAGTTTTAACAGAAAAACTCATTGGTGTTTGCGCGGGTTTGATCCCGTGACCTACTCGAAAGAGACGCAAGGTGCTACCGCTGGGCTACCACAGCTTGTGATTACTTATAAACCTATAAAGAACTTTGTGAAAACAAAAGTTTTTAAAATAATGTAAATTCATGTTTCGAGTTAACCTTACATTCAAACAATTGTACCAAATATCAAATTATAAGTTTACTGATTAGTTTGAAAATCCCCGTTTAAAGTTATTATATTATTTAAGGTTTCTCTGATGAAGTAACAACTATAACATTACGTAGGTGTCGTAACATACGCCGTCTATCTTTATATTTAAATGAGTTCATCTTGTATATATATATATTTTCTGAATCTCGGAAACGGCTCCAACGATTTTCCCGAAATTCAGCAAGTAGGAGGTTTCAGGGGAGAAAAATTGATCTCGCTAGGTTTTATGCAAAAAAAAAATTGTTTTATCCCTATTTTTGGGCATTAAAAAACACTAACATTTATATTGAATTGAATTTTCGCCATTAGTTGTCAAGTCGACGTAGCTTATTCGAGTAACTAGCAGCCTCGAGAAATGTGAATGCCAAGGATCGATCCCAACTAAATAATTGTTTTTTCTTTTTTTTTAAGTTTTTTTTTGTAAAAAATTATGGTCACCCAGATATTTCTACTTAAACGGATATGATACAGTGGGTCAACTTATTCGCCTTTTAAAATACCTTGGTAAGTTATGAGGGTGGTACTATTCTATTCAAGCGGATAACATGGGTTTAAAAGAAATTAATAACTTTAACATTGTAAAAAAATAATAACTTTATGTATTGTGCTGTAGCCGGCGCTGAGTGCAATTGTAAAATTAAAAATAGAACGCTTGGTATATCTAAAAGCGAACATATGGTGCAATTAAATTGTCGAACGTGAAAATATGTGTATTGTAAAAGTCGGAATTGATAGCTATCATAAAAAAAAAATGAATTGCATAACTTTTCAGTTCCATTTTAAAATCACACCATAAGTCGAATAAAGATCCGTCCTCGCGTACAATAGAATTTTCTTTTCCGGTTACAGCAAAACTTTCAAAGCTTCTTACAAGACACGGAGTTTCACAATGCTACGCCTGCTTCCATAGAAAATAGACATTTTCTCATAAGGTATATAGTTATAAGTTAAAAAATATGCAACTATGATACAGTTTGCGTATTCTTAAGCTCCTCTATTGACAACAATTCTTGTAACAAAAGCTTTATATTCGCATGGAAGAAAATACTAACATCACTACGTAGATACGATTAAAAAATGTTAAACTTTTCTTTTATGATTGACTAAAATAGATACTATCTTACTGCAATTAAATATTTTTTTGGATTAATCATATTTTCTTCGGAATACTATATCACAAAAATAATTGTAGAATTATTTTGCTTTTCTTTACTGTTACATTTCCGTGTGGGATATGGCTGAACAGAATAGACTACCCTCGTTTTCCTATCGAAGAGTCATAAAAGTAGAATAAGGCAAGTTGACCCCCACGTGTTATTCGGCTGAGTAATAATCGCTTAAATGGTTTCAAAGAAGCTTAAAATATTTTATGGTAAAAGGCTATGAAAACATTTTCGAGCTGTGATAGCCCAGTGGTGAAACCGTGTGATTCCTTCGAGGAGGTCACGAGTTCTTACCCCGGGTTGATAGCAATAATTTTTTCCGTTAAAAACTTATGTCTGATTGAAATTTTAATTTTTGAGAAAGAAACCTACATATCTCTAGAAAATTCCGGGGCTATGTATGTTATACCAATCCGCATTGGAGCAGTGTGGTGGATCTTAGCCCTAAGCCTTCACTCCAAAAACAGAGAGGGGAGGCCTATGCGTAGCAGTGGGATAATCATAGGCAGTTACAGACATACCTTCATACTTTACAATATTTTCAAAAATCTATAGTTTATGCCGACCGGAATATGAACCCGAGTAATCGAGGTTGTAACTTGTAAGGGATATACAACCACTGAAAATAGTCATCAAAAAGCCAGGTGTGTTTATCCTAATTTATATGCCCATATTGATAATAAGGCAATTCAAATGTTATGAAATACGATACAAATTAGTATCAGCAGGTTGGAAATCTTGGCAGCTTTCCAAACATCCTGTCGAATTTCTCAAGCAAATATCGTTCGGTGTAAGGAGGAAATAAAATAACTTACGGGAATGATAATATTTTACTACAAACAGCAGTATGAGTAAACATATATTAGTTAATTTAATATAATACATAGTTAATTAATTAGTACCTGGGTAACCGAGTATTACTCGGTATTTTTTATTTAAAGATATAAAAAAATTAAATGAAATTAAAATTAAAAAAACATTAAAAATAGTTATGAAAGTGGAGCTTAGTTATTTATTCTAGTATTACCTAGTTATTTTCACCTCTCTAGACCTCCCGTTCCCCAAATGAGCTATTCTGACTTGACATTTCATAGCGAATCATCTTTTGAATTCAACAAAAATTGGATAAAACGATATTATTTTTTATGAAACCTAGCTAGACTACATGCTAAATTTCATGAAAATCGTTGGAGCCGTTTCCGAGATTCCAAATACAATACAAAGAATAAGTTCTAATTATCATGTGTTTTGATTACAAACATAAAAATAATTACGTCGAGTCCGTATGTATCGCAAAGATTTCCTTTTCACTCTGAATGGTTTAAAATATACTTAACATTCCTTTTGAATTATGAAATGCCACAAGGTTAGATATCTTAATAATTTCAAAGAATATTTCATGTTGCTTCTGCAACTGCAAACATACACGTGCATTAAATCAAAATGTCTGCTTTAATCTATATTTATTTCTAAAGCTGAAGAGTTTGTTTGTTTGTTTGAACGCGCTAATTTCAGGAACTACTGGACTGATTTTGAAAAATTATTTGAGTGTAAGATAGTCCATTTATTGAAGACTATAGGTTATTTAATATCTAAGATGAATAGGAGAGGAGTGGCAATAATAAATAGTACGCTGAGTATATTGGTAATATAAGTATAGACAAAAGTCTTTTTCGGAACTCCAATAAACTATCTCTAAAAAGAAAAAAATTTAAAAACCATGGGTTTTGCGAAAATGTTAAATACTATTATAATATAAAAAAAGTGTTTACTTATTACGAATTAATATCACAAAAGGCATTTCGCTCTTCTGAAAAACAACTTCTGGAATTTATAAATTGTGTAAATTGGCTGTACATATTAAGCTTAGCCTGAAGTGTCATTAACGTGTCAAAGTTAATTATTGCCGATAGGAGTTAACAAAGCCGCAGCTTACTTAAACAGAACCATATTTCGGAAATTTAACTACAAAATTCTCGAAAGCAACAAGTATGAAAGACATCGTCGCCATTTTAATAAACATACTTAAGCGAGAAGAAAATTAATAAAAATTAAATCATTAAATATAAATGAAAAATAATTTGAAATCGATTTAGTATTTAGACAAAGGGCGCCTTATTAAAAGCTTTTAATCATCTTGCCGTTTATATATGTGCAGGTAAAATCTTGCAAGTTAAATTTAACCCACTTCCTGGTGTCCGATTGAGTTAAAATTTAACATACTGGCCAATCCCGATGACAGTGCCCGTTCATGATAACCATAACCTGGTGCTGCTGCCAGAATAGGCTCCAGATGGGGGAACTCCTCAACGATTAACACTAGGGATATGAAATGTCGTTAAAAGCTTCTTTAACTTGACTTGTTTATTAATTAGGACAACCATTGTTAAAACGCATGAGTACAACAAATAGTTAGTCTGCGATGTTATTTTCATCATGTAGACCTGCGCAAAAGATATTTAATATATCAAACAGAAAAAAGAAACTTAATTAATGCTTCATAACAAAAAGTACAACGTTTTGGATGAGTAAAACGCAAGAAGCAGGTAGTGCACGATGCTTTTTCTTGGTATATAATTTTGAAATAATTTTGGGGCTTTAGATGTAGGATACTTTAGATGTAAGGATGTATTCTGTTTCCAATACTCTTTAATATTAATGGGGAATACATAATGAGACAAGCCTTAGACGGCTAGGAAAGTGGAATATCCATAGGCGGCAGAAAAATCAATAACCTAAGATACGCACATTGTTTGCATCGTCAAATCGGCCCAACTTCTTTTTAGAGTAGATAAAGAAAGTGAATTAGCTGGCCTTACCATAAATAAAGCAAATACCAAGGCGATGGTTGTAGACAGATTTGGCGCGCTAATTCGCTCAAATGAACTCAGACATCTTAAATTCGTTGATCAGTCCTATACCTTGGCTCTCTTATTACCAAAGAAGGTGAAAGTGATAAGGAAAGCTGTAGAAGAACTGAAATGTCCAAACTCGATGACTAAACTCACTAGGATATGGATAACCGTAATATCTCTCGCAGAACCAAAGTGAGACTGGTGCGTACTTTTACGGAGCCGAATCGTGGACAATAAGGAAGTCAAGAAAGACTAAAATAGATGCTTTTAAATGTGGTATTGGAGGAGGATGCTTAAGTTTCCATAGACTGCACGCCGAACCAACGTGTCTATCCTTAAGGAGCTTGGCATCAATATTAGACTGTCCGCTGTTTGCTTCCAGCGTATTCTTAAATATTTCAGCCACATTGCTCGCAGGAACCCTGAAAGCCTGGAGAAGATTACGGTGATTGGCCAGGTCGGCGGGAAAAACCCACGCGGTTGCTCCCCTACCCGTTGATCAAGTAAAAACGATTACAGGCCTGCCAATCACCAAAGCTTTAAAGACCGCCGAGGATAGAAAAATGTGGAAAAGAATAGTGCAGGAAGCAAGCAGCAATAATGATTCCGTCTAGACACGACCTTCAGTAATGAAGACAATGACTAAGAAGAAGATGTATCCACTATGCTTACTGCGAGTTTTTTGAACCAACTCCATCTCGTTAGCGTAACGGCATTTTTTTAGACTCTGCAACAACGACATCTAGTGTCAGCTGTTCCAGCTCCATACAAAATGCGTTACTATAACGCAATCGAGTAAGTAAAAAAAACTCATGAGAGATTTAGAGGTCTTAGAGCATGGAATGGAAAAACAAGGCTGTCATTTACGCGCATTTTGGCGGTTAATTTTTTGTCCTGTGGTAGCCCGGTCAGGACTCCATAGGATAACGTGCGTGGCTGGTTTAATCATTGAACTAGTAGTCAAGCAAACAGCAATGTTCAATATTAATTGTGTATTATTTGGATATAAATTTCATGAATTGAAATAGTTGCATATTAGTATTGTGAAAAAAAATTATCATCATGCTCATTAAAGCTCATTAAAATAATCAACTACGGTGACACAAAATTAATTAATCAAACTTAAGTATTTAAAGGTGCAGCATGTTTATAGTATTTATCACTGCGCTGAAGAGAAACCAAAATGCCATTTCGTTGGAGCAGAAATTATTGGTTTGAGCATTGGTACAGGATGTTCTGCATGTCACTATAAAACAATTATTAACACTCGAATAAATCACATAGAATCGAAGCCATATACGGAGTTTCTTGATATTCGATTTTCTCGTGATATTCGTTCTGGCGAGGCTAGTTCGAGCAAATGCAAGATCTTACAATGCAATGCAATACAAAAGACCAAGACAGTGCTACGAACATTTCTTCTGACAGTTACAGAGATGTTAACTAATAGATTTGACAATACCATATAAAGAGAACCTGTACGTAGTGCCAATGCTAATGGCTTTGACTGTGACTTGTGTTGGTGATGCTCGTTATTAAAATTGTCAATTCAAAATATTTTTTTTTAAGTAGACTGTTACCAGTACTTTTGAATCATAAAATATTATTGAAGAAGCTACTACTGATTAGTTTGTTTCTACCGAGAGGAAACAACAAGAATCTCGTAGTAGGTACTCTTTTGAAAAAAATTTGCACCAAGGCACCCTACGTTTTTTTCATATATTTTTTTATACAGGAAAAATCTATTATGTCCGTACACCAACACCAACTTTCTTTTATATAGAAAGAAAAGTATTGACTTAATATTTAATGTAATTTTTCTAATTCTATAATTTAACTATTAATTGTATGATAAGGAGTAAACGCCGAATTTCTCACTGGTGCCTCTCGGTAAAAGAAAACTTTCGAATCGATGGAAACAGTTTAATTGAATAAATAATATTCTGAATTTGAATTTAATGTCATATGGCTAAATTAATTAATATACCACTACATATCTAATGAAGATATAGACAATACGAACAAAGTACGAACTCCACGATTGAGTCTCTAATAGGATAGAGTTCAAAGCGTCGAATGCTAATCCGTTATACTACACTTCACTTGAGGTGATCGATTAATTCAATAACGAGGAGTTTCGTATCTTTATTGACCTAGCGTGTATATATGTATACATGTATCTAGCTAAGCTAGCTTATTTATGTAAATAGCTTATAAGAAGCAAGACAATATTGATGAAATCTGGCATAGTTAAAGTAAAAAGGAAACAAAATAGCGGCCTGTTACTCTCAGATCGGCATTGACTTCCTCTCACCGTTTGGAAAGAAGGGTTGAAACTTAGACCTACCACGGTGGTCCAATGCGGATTGGTAGGTTACACAAATCCTCAGAATTTTTTAGAGATATGCAGGTGTCCTGACGACGTTTTTTTGGCCAAATGTGTGAAGTATAAAATATGAAATCAAAAGGAAGCAGCTCTGATTTCAGAGAACACCTCCTCCTGGTAGGGACCCCTCGTAAGAGAAGCCCCCCTCCACCAACCGGTGCTTCGGGAGCACTAGATGCACCGACCACCTCGGGGACCTGTAAGCCAGACGTCTGATATGCCCCGTTCGGAACCCTGGCAAGGCGGCAGACGATGGGCTTAGGCTACTCGTTACAACCTGGACTCACCAGCAGCAGAAATCCAGAACAAAAGTTCCCATAACCGCGAGAATCAAGGCGATTCAAATGTAAAAATCATTGAAGAAATACTAAAAATACTCGAACATACGATGTGTATGAAGTTTGTTACTGCGACGGATAATAGGATTACTGAATTCAAACTATTCACTACAACAGGGGTCTGCAACCTTCTAAGACTAATAGCCGTAAGTGACAAATGGAAAATATCTCGATTAAAGAACTAGTATGTGATGTTTCTAAAGACCATTATTATTATTATTTATTTCTTTTTATACAAATTTTTAGAAAAGAGAAAGATAAATTTTAAAAGGCACATGTATAAAGTTGGACTTATCCCTAAAAGGGACCAGTCTTAAAAGTCTTAAAAGGGACCAGGGTCTTAAAATTCGATTTCTGATTTAGAACAAATGAATTTACTGAATTATATTTATTCGTATGAATATTTATTTAAACATATTTTTATCAGAAAGGATATTCAAACAATTACAACAAAGTTTCATAAATTTAGTTCAATCGCATGTCGAGATAAATAAATCAAAGAGACGCGTGCGTCTCACGAGCCGCAGGTTTCCGATTCCTGCACTAGAATTTTCCTCGTTATGTAAACAGTAATACACTCAAAAGAACCAAAGTATTTTTGACGTCCTAGGCTCTCTAGTGAACTTGTTATGTAATATTTAGATTATCTGGCATCAGAGTTTTATCTGACTTATCCAAAACTTAGCTGGGTATTTGAATACATACGTATTGTATAATTGTATATTTTCCAAACTAAAATATTTATCTTTTTTATCTGCCATTTCAATTCCAGTACAGAACAATGATTTTTCTCGCCATTTTGTTAAAGAATAAGGAATGGGAGAAAAAGCGGGAAATCCTTTGATCATTCCACCGTGGTATGATCATGGGTATAGTACTAGCGTGTAAGTAATTTAATGTAACGATATTTTTCCTTTATATTTATTCAATAAATTAGAAAAGAATTTCCCAAAAGTCAATCAGTCTATTCTTGTTATAAAAACTTGTCAACTCGCACAATTCACAACCACGACAAATAGCACCACTACTCTCCTCTCTGCACCTCTCCTCACCACACCTCTCTTCTCGCGTCTCAACAGAACTCTCCGCTCCTCTCCACACTTGTCATAGCTAGCTATCGCGTCTCAATCCTACTACTTCCGCTCTCCTCCTTTACTTCCCTTTACGAATTTATTAATCTTATAACTTGTGTGTAAAAGGTTCATTATGCGGACAATAAAAATGCCTATAACGTGCAAAAGCTTAAAGCACGCAAAATACATGTATCTTATACGTAATGTAGGTTACTTTAAAAATTACTCTTGTCATCTCTCGGATGCTGAAATGATGGAAGCATTGGAAATTATTAATGAGATGACTTTCAAGAACCATTAAGCTTAGTTGATGCCTTTTTTTTCTTTTAAAAATATTATTTTATATATGTTTTCACACATAAGTAGAGTTTATTATGCCTTGAGTAAATCTGCGCTTGAATATCTTTTGTCTTGTCCCAAGAATGCTGACAGCGTTATAGTTTATAGTTATAAATTAGCGTTATTAGTTATAAATGCGAAATACGAAACGTAAAACGAAATTGCAACATAAATGACAAACATTACGTACCAAGAAACGCAATATTTTTTTTTAGTCCACCATAACAAGTGCCGAACGTTGAATGCATTCAAATGTCTTGGAAAAATCACAGTATAACTTTATTGCACTCTGAAAATTTCGTGCATAGAAAATATCTTGACATTTGTGCACTGAAAACCTTCATATTCCTCAGACTTAAGTAAGCTTAACTTCAAATGCTCTGGTATGTTAAGGTATGTCCTAGGGGTGCCAAAGTGGTCGGCCTCCTCGTAGCGCGCCCTGGGAGGTATTTGGAATACTCTAATTCCTTAGTCTTGGCGAATGGACCACTGTGGGGTGGCCAATGAGCATAATTCTATACATAAACTATGAATAGTACTGATAATAGGTTTCGGTTAGTTATTGTATTAAAAATATGATATCGAAGACAGTTTTGATTGAGACGGCATTATCGTGAGGAAATTCCTCACTCTCAAATCATAGCTTGGGCCGCATCGCGACTCCCCGTGGATGATGTTTTTGTTGATTTTAAAATTCAAATTTCTTTATTTGCTGAAATATTTTTACAATAAGGTGTTATTTTATTTTCTAGTAGAAACGTTTCACTTTGGAGAAAAGGCATGCAAAATTACAAAATTAAAATAAAATTGAAATTATGTCAATATACTAACTACTACATTAGTGTTGGAAATCAATAAAACGTAATATGTCAATCTTTTATGTACAGAATGCGTATCCAATACTATTGTTTTAAAGTTACTCCCTCCCTCTGTCTGGCTGACCCCACAGGCGGTGGGGTCAGCCTTCCTTATAATTGTCTTCCACTTCGCTCATCTTTTAGCACTACTTCTAGTTTTAAAGTTTAATATTTAAATATTCATCAATTGTTTAGAAGCATCTTTCTGTAAGCCACATTTTAAATTTTGACTTTAAAAAATTGAAAGTCAGTTCTCTTATCATTTTTGGAAATTTATTTAGAAATTAAGAGTATGTAAAAATGTAATAATTTTTAAATAAATTAGTGAATACTTAAAGTATTAATTCTAAATATTCTGTAATAATATTATAAGTAATTATAGTAAAGGAAAATATGCTACATTATATCAAGAGTTGTGTACTTTCATTTCATTTTCCATCGTAAATCATGACGACTCCCGAGAGGGTAAATTGCGTGGTCTACTAAAGTTTAAGCCTTGTACATACTCGTGCTTGGACGCGTTGACGGCAACTCGTAAGTATTATAAAATTGAAGCGAACTAGGAAATGAAACTTCCTAGTCCTTCACTCGTTTGTATTGTTACCTTACATGAATAGGAATTATATTCTCTTTGTATGAAGTACTTAGTGCCATACAAGTTCTTTATGATGCTAAAGCTTTTGAACAGCATTCAGAATTCAACTGACAATATTTCAATTGTACCTTAATGACAATTACTTGATCCTCTAACTAACATGTTCAATATATGTGGAAACGTTGTTTTCATTTGCAGATAAAACGTAATAAATATATGGAACAATTACGTACGTCTGTCTCCAAAGTAAGTAACTTTATATCGAAAAATCGGGAGCCCATGAAAGTTTATTCCCAAAGTATATGACGGCTCCTGATTACATTGATTAGTGGAAAGTGGATTTTTTTTTTAAATAGGCTCAAGAGTAACTACAGCCGTTAGCGATCATGTGGTTAAACGTTATTGGTGGTACTTGGTACGTGATACGTGGTATCCGGCTGAATAGAATAGTACCACCCTCATTTCTTACCGAGGTGTCGTAAAAGGCGACTAAGGTAAGTCGACCCGCCGTGTGGTATCCGGCTGAGTAGAATAGACCACCCTCATTTCTTACCGAAGTGTCGTAACAAGCGACTAAAGTAAGTTGACCCACCGTGTGGTAAATCCGGTTTAGTAGAATAAATCATCCTCTTTCTTACAAGTAGACGTCAGGCAGGCAGCCGGTCGTAATAACGCAGCCAAATCATATAACAGCATGTTTATAACATGTTGTGCCGACCCCACTTAGAATGGGATAAGGGCAGGAAGATGATTGGATTTAGATGAAGGCACTGTCAGGTTTTAGCTGATTAGTTTAAGTCTTCGAATCTGTTAGTACTCAAAATAGGTTTCCTGGCATAAAATGAATTTATTTCATACGAATTAAACTTCAAAAAAATATCTATTTCCTAGAACCTTTCACTCTCGAGAGATCTCTAGAATAATTTTTGCATTGAAATCATCATACTAATATGAACACTTGAAGTAAATTAGGCACTAAGTACCTAAAAATTAAAATTTTAACTAAGTATGCAATTTGGTTCTAAAACTAAGTGTTCATATTATAAATGCGAAAGTTTGTTAGTATGATTGTGTATTTGTTACTCTTTCACGGCGAATCCGCTGAACCAATATCGATGACATTTAGCACAATTATTCCTTATACACCGAAATAACATATAGGCTATAGAAATCCTGTTAATTCTACAGGAATAGGATGACATTGAAAAGTGCCATCTATTATCGACTTATCACACGACAACAGTTCACGCGAACGAACTCGCAGGTAAAATCTGGTATAATGTATAAAAGTTTTCAGCATATAATGACTTTGGTATAGCAAAAAATACAATAATTTACTAAATACTATAGAATTTCGATTTCAGACTTGAATTATAAGAAATCCTTCGCAATAAATTTCTCTTTGATGTAAACACGGCTTTATTTACTCCTGCATCAAGGTCAGGAGGTCGTTCACATTGTCTAGATATTTTACGATTTCAGCCAAACACGTGGCGATTCGCATTGCGGATACAACTCATTGGTTTTTAGTTTCATGCATCTTTAACTTCTTTCTCTCCTCTCTTCTTTCTCTCTCTCCGAAAGGATAAACATATATTTCTCTCTCTCCGAAAGGATAAACATATAAATTGTATATGTTTATCCTTTCGTGTCCATTTTTTCATCCTCCTGCCCTTATCCCAAAGTGGAGTCGGCACAACATGTTACAAACATGTAACATGGCTGCCTACCTGACATCAACTTACCTTAGTCGTATTTTACGACACCTCGGTAAGAAGGAGGATGGTCTATTCTACTCAACCGGATACCACACGGTGGGTCAACTTACCTTAGTCGTATTTTACGACACCTCGGTAAGAAGGAGGGTGGTCTATTTTACTCATCCGGATATCACACGTTGGGTCAACTTACCTTATAGGTAGTTAATAAAAGCAACCGCAGCGCCTGACCTTACTCGACTTTGTAATTTAGCAAGCTAGTTCTTAATTACGCAGTTATGTACTCTTATATGCTAAACATTAAAATTAGAAGCACAAACCAATACTGTCAGTTATATTAAATGAGTGATTTTTTTCGTAAAAGTCATAAATATAAATGTCGTAAGTCGTGTGTGGGATTCAATCAATCATAATCAAATGAAAAAAGACAGGTGATTTGGATACTTTCTTTATTCAATAGCAGACAGGGCAACGTAGGGTAAAAATCGATAGTTGCCTTAAAGTATAGCAAAGTTTTCCTTGGCAATATAAATCCCCTACTAAAGTGGAGACAATACTAATATTAGATGCTATGCAAAATGCTTTTTTTATACAGGAAAAAGCCCGTTACGGGTACCGCCGCCCGACGGGGACAGGCGGCGGTTATGTCGGAATCGCAACGACTACAAAGAACGTGCTTTACCACGCTGCCGATGGCAAGGACAGGGTATCGTTGAACACAATGACCCCATCCCCGTTAGCAGCAACTTTGTACCCCAGAGTGCGCCACCTCTGGGTCAGGGCCTCTGTAAAAGTGGCCCCTCTCTCCGCAGGACGATGCATCGGGAGCACCAGATGCATCGACCGCCGCGGGGACCTATAGGGTGGGCGTCCGATAAACCCCGTTCGAAACGCCCAGAAGGTCCCCGTTAGGGCGGCACGCGATGGTCTTGAGGGAGTCCCTTGCGCCCGGCTCATCTGCGGCGGATCGGATCCAAGGACTTAACTTACCGGATCCGCGCCACCCCCTCCTTCCACGAGATAACGTCCTCGCAGAAGGAGGTCATCGCTGCCCACGATCGCTCCCTGTCCACCATGGCACGAACCACAGTGGGCAGAGAGAGATCCTGCCCCTCCTGTGCCACGAATTCCGCCCGCTGAACCGCCCAAGCTGGACAGTACCCGAGCGTGTGCAGCGCCGTGGCCTGACGTCAACTTACCTTGGTCTTCTTTTGCGATACAATGGTAAGAAAGAAGGTGGTATATTTCACTCAACCACGCGGTGGTTCAACTTACGTTAGTCGCCTTTTACGACACCTCGGTAATAAATGAGGGTGGACTATTCTACTCAGCCTGATACAACACTGCAGGTCGCCTTACCTTAGTCGCCTTTATGACACATAGGTAAGAAATGAGGGTGGTCTATTCTATTCATCCGGATACCACACGACGATTCCAACAGATTAACGTAAACCCATATTTAAAATTTTGCGTACATTTGAGCCTAAACCTGAAATCATACATAGACTATACACTATTTCGTAACGGAAAAATCAATGGTCAAAAGAAAACCAACGGAAGTCAATTATTATCTGAGTTAATTATTATCGCTTTTTTTATTAAAACATATGGGTAACCGCGACGCGTAGTTATTACAAAAATATATCAATACATACAAACATTTTTTTCATAATGCCGCCATTTTGAATTTGTATCTAATGAGTCTGTTTTAATGTTTAACATTGTAGAGTTCGATAACATGCTAAATGGTTGTTCTTGCAATTGGAATGCTTGCCAAATTACTTTTTTTATAGACATTCGATTAGCAAATTCAATAGAAAAATGTATCTTAATATGACCGTATACTTTTAAAGATATAACAATATAAATAAATTATTTTACTATAATTAGCGATTAATTTTACGATTTTACGCGATTACTTTTGTATTATGTATCGGAAAAGAAACGCCTAATTCTATAAACTTTAAAAACATCCTCAACTTAAGGACCGACAGTGAGTGAAAAGAAGTTTTTAAAGAAAGATACAGTTACATAAAATATTTTATGTAACGGTATGGCCGGTGTGTCGATGTAACCTTAAATGTTTATTGAAAGAGTTAAATACTGAAATTGTAATTAATTCAAATATATGTTACTAGCTTTAAACCTCAACTTCCTTTGCGTGGATTGTAGTGGCGCGCTATATTGATAATAGATAGCGCTTTACAATGTCATCCTATTCCTGTCGAATGAACAGGATTTCTATAGCCTTTATGTTACTCCGATGTATAAGGAATAATTTTGCCAAATTTCATCGATATTGGTTCAGCGAATTCGCCGTGAAAGAGTAACGAACATACATCCATACTCACAAACTTTCGCATTTATAATATTACTAGTTTTTACCCGCAACTTCTTTCGCGTGGACTGTTGTCGTATGATAGGATGGCGCTTTTCAATGTCATCCTATTCCTGTAGAATTAACGGAATTTCTATACCTATACGATATACCGGTGTATAAGGAATAATTGTGCCAAATTTCATCGATATTGGTTCAGCGGATTCGTCGTCAAACACAAACTTTTGCATTTATAATATTAGTAGGATACATTTGTAAAATATTTTAATATACAATATTATAATAAACAACGATATTTCGTCCTTTATACTTATTCAATTAATATAAAGCAATTTTCCCAAAGTCAACTCATTTACTCTTTCGCAACTACTCAATGAATGACACATAAAAATATGACAGCCACAATGCTTTTTCATATTAATCGCCAACTCTATGAAGGAGGTTGTGTTAAAAACATGTTGTAACAATTTATAACTAACACTGTTAGCTAGTCATTGAAAATCAAGACGTTAAACGTATGTAGTGTAATAATAGAAGAAAGAATTGATTCATTCCAATTCAAATTTAAACAAAATATTCTTTATTCAAATAAACTTGTAAACAAGTGCTTTTGAATCGTCAACTCTACTGCTGGTTCGGAAAGCTGTTCCTACCGAGAAGAGCCAGCAAGAAAATCGGCTGTTGCTCTTTTAAAAATATAATTTTTATAACTAGTTACATTTAGTCATTACTGTCTTGTACAGGGTCTAAGCGAACTATATCCACACATTCTTATCTTTTAAGTAATCCTCATTTGTATAGTAGGCTTTCTGGATCAGCCTCATTTTAACAGTGTTTTTAAACTGATGTAATGGCAAAGCTAAAATTGATTGGGTATTTTTATCATAGAATCTTATACCCAGACCCATAAATGATTTACGCACTTTTGCAAGACGCAAAGCAGGAGCCGCAAACTTATGTCGGTTCCTACTGTGTACGCATCACCTATCGTTTTATAATTCTTTATATTTTTATGTACAAAAATTATGGGAACAGGCGTTACTATGGTGAATTCTATAGAACAGAAGTTACAATGATAATTTTGCTGTAATCTGCGTGAAGCAGACAACTATCACATACCCCGTACATACAGGACAAGTCGCCACAAGGCGCCGCCAACACCAACACTCGACACAAGCACTACACAAACTCACTACCACAGCCTATACGATCGTCTCGAAACCGAAGTATCATCATGATTTAGGCTCGACGAACAAAATCGAATTAATCTAAGAAAAAAATATTTCTCTATCGTGAACAAGCAAACTGACATCCAAACAGTGACTTAACAAAACACGATAGAAACAGGGTTTGAATCTCCTAATGACGAAGCGTCCAGTAACTTAAATGATGTTTATTTAGTGAGGTTAATCGTGACACGCTGATTTCCATACCGTCGAAGCTCAGCACGAATTTAAAGAAGGTTGACAATTAACTACTAGCAGAAGTTACAATAGAAATTATTTTGTTGTAATCCGCGTTTGTTTAAAGAATATATGTATTGCTAGGTATATGAAGGAGGCAACATTAACATATCTTATACATGCAGGACAAGTCACCACATGTATCACAATACGCCGCCACCAACAATACTCCACGAAACCGATTTAGATCCGTTTTGGGGCGAAACGATCGTGTCGATTTTGGTAGTGAGTATGTGTAGTGCTTGTGTGAAGGTGGGGGCAGCATTTTGTGATATGCGTGGCGACTTGTCCTGCTTGTATGAGGTATGTGATTATGTCTGCTTCATACACTTAAATTACATATTCGATTGTTCTCTTACTCTTACTATCGGTCTTTACTATGAACCGAATTCAAAAAAGTTATTTTGTGGCAAATAGCAATGCGTAACGTAGCGCCTGCAAAATTCGTGAGTGTTCAAGAGACCCAATTTGCTAAAATGTAGAATTGAATGCATATAATAGTTGAGCTGTCAAATGCAAAGCTGTGATAGCCTATTGGTAACGGGCGCAGCAGAAAAGTTCAAAACCTGGGATAGATCCATACATGACATCTGGCGCTATCTTTTTTTTTCTTTTTTTAATTGCATTTTTATTTATATATTTTTTTAATTACCAAACAAGAAGACATCGGTTACCCAGGAACTATTTATATATTCACCAAGTGTCTGTCATCCCTAACAAGTATAAAGTTACTTACTTTGGGACGGAAGACCGCGTGTAATTGCCCCATCTCTTCTTATTTTTGGCGTGGAGGGAGGTTCGTCCTTATCAGTCGCATATTCTATAACTGACATAAATAGTACTAGATCTACAGTGGGCACCAGCAGTGTCGGTCAAAATGGTCAGCACTGCAATCACCAGCCCACATGTTAATCGTGGTGATTACTAGCAAAACCTTCATGGTACACAAGTGTCCCATTATTAAAAAATATTTACCGAAGCCATCCATATCATACATGAGTGCTCTCGCTACGCCGACTTGTTGCCTCATAAAGGGTGGTGGGTTAAGAGTGCTATGGCTATAGTATAATAGTTATGGCATATATATAACCTAGAGACCTGTTTCCCACAGAAAAAAGGTTTCAAAATACGTAATGGGAGCTAAATTGACTGGCTCGTTGGCGCAGTGGGTAGTGACCCTGCATTCGGCACCACGGGTCGCGGGTTCGATTCCCGCCGAGGGCCAACATTTTCAATAAATGAATTTGTTGGTCTTTGAGCCTGGGTGTATATTTGTATTTAAGTATGTATTTAAAAATATATAAGTATATATATTCACCAGTTGTCTGTCACCCATAACACAGTATTAAGTTACTTACTTTGGGGACGGACGACCGTGTGTGTAAGTGTCCCATATATTTATTTATTTAATTTATCAATGTCCTGATGCGAAGTATACGTCAATTTTCTTTCGCAGTAACCGTCATTCAAGCAAGATTAAAATACACAGAGGCATTACTGAGAGCATAATGTGGCTTTGTTTATTCCCTAATGGTTGCTAATGTTCCGAACTCAAGCACATTTTACCTTTCAGAGTTTTTGACATAAAAAGGTCCAATAGTGAAGTTTTGTATATACACAATTTTGCACTTTGTAACATTTTTATTTGGTTTTCCATATAATCCAGGACGTGACTGTTGTCACGTAGTCTTTCGACTATTATTAGTTTATTTTTTAAAGCAAGACAAACTTTATAAATAACAAGACACTCTAATAATTTTGTTTAATTAATATTCAAAATAATACTGACAATATGGCGAACTATTTACTAATCGACTGTCTCTGGTGTGCATTAAAACTTGAATAAGTTTATGTTCACATCTATTTATGTAACTGTAATATTATGTATGAACAAATAAATAAATAAAATATATTCCATATATTTCCACATATATTTCACTCACAGATATGTTCATTTCCGCTATTTCCATCTAAGTTACGTATGTACATTCTATTAATAGCTACGTACCCGCAATAAAATTTTTTAGCTAAAAAATATCTGTCACTTAGAAGATTAACAGCTAAAGCAAGGTTTTTGAAACGAGCCCAAAAACTTTCTTAAATTTCATATTACCTTATTCTACGCTTCTTATGATAAAAAAAATAATGGTTCCTCTCCATAATTGTCGACTACAATGTGACTAAGGGCGAGATCGTGTAGAGGGTATTCAGCTGTACACGCCATAGATCATCTACGATCAACTACGACCGCCTTCAACACCAGGAATTGTTGGTTTTCGGACCATCACCAAAGGGGATCGGTGGGTGATACGTATATCATATGATCATATCATATCATTCACACGGACGATCGTGTGAACACTCACACGATCATCGTGCCGATTATAGACGATCACACGATCCACAATGGTCGCTATAAGTGCAGGTATAACAATATACATAACAGTTTATATTGAAGTTATACAACTCAATATCTGGCTGAGTAGAATAGACCGCCCTCTTTCTTCCCGAGGTGTCGTAAAATATGACTAAGGTAATGTGATGTCAAGCAGGCGGCCGGTCGAAAAATAGGTCGTAGCCAAATCATGTGACAACATGTTTACAATATGTTGTGCTGACCCCACTAAGAGTGAGACAAGGAAGAAGATTAAGATAATTCGATAATTAAGCGTATAAATATTTTATTATCTCTTATGACAATAAAATATTTATACGCTTAATGTTTAGTTAAATTTTTAATTTAACGCTATTTTTAGATTCATAGATATTGAACGCAAAGAAATATTATCAATCTAGTTGGACAAAATTTCTGCCGTCTATGCTTTTCAAAAATTAGTAGATCAAAGGGAATTTAATCTACTTGTACATCCTATCTAATTTTCCAGAGAGACGCAGTTGCAAGCTAATAACCATCTGCTGTTTGTAGGTTGCCTTTTGAACAGTCGTATATGAGACTTAAAAGCATTTCCAAAATGAAAATTGCTCATCCTTTGTACGTGATATAATATTACAATGGAAGGATGTTTAAATTGTATTTAATCTAGTTGGTAATCCGTATAACTTCTTATTTATTTCTTATTTTTGTAAACAAATAAATAAATAAAAATTTTATTACTTACTTAACTGATAATGCTAGTTAAACGCTGATGAGAAAAAGCTTTTATTTTATCTCATCTAATTTTAATTTTATTTCATAAAATGAAATTTAAATTCTCTAAGTTTATTTTCATTTATCTGATGTAATTTTAATTTTATTTCATAAAATGAAATTTAAATTCTCGTAATTTATTTTCATTTATTTAATGCAATTTTATTTTTTTTTCATAAAATGAAATTTAAATTCATTTCATTCATTTTCATTCCTAAAATAATTAGATTTACAATCGATGAGCAAATAGGAAACCAGACATTATCATAATATAGAAATACGGTCTACGTATGAATAGCTAAGTATAGGAAAGTTAGATAGGAAGGGTTGGAAGGATAGGAACATCGGATAGGAAGTAGAATCGTTCTTCTTTCCCAGCTGAACCTATGGGGCACAGGGTGCACGGCACTAGAGAGGCGACGGTGTAGATCGTCAGAGATCCTCTCTGCTAGTGCGGAGGCTGACTATGGAGGCCGCCGTTACAGGTACTGGCAACGCCGCGTTACGGGTAACAGGTCTTGCGTCCTATATACATAAGCATGAATTTATGTCATTATCATCTTCCTGCCCCTATCCCACTCTAAGTTGGGTCGGCATGTTATAAACATGCTGTCCCATGATGTGGCTGCGATTTTACGATTGCGATTTTTTTTTTAATTTTACCTGCCTGACATCACCTTACCTTAGTCATATTTTATGACTCCTCGGTTTGAAATAAGGGTGGTCTACTCTACTCAGCTGGATACCGCACTGCAGGTCTACTTAGCTTAGTCGCCTTTTACGACACCTCGGTAATAAATGAGGGTAGTACTATTCCATTCCGCCGGATACCACACGGAGTATAAACATGAATTTATATAATTTATAAAATATGATAGATTACAAAAGTTTATAAGTAAACGTCTTGTTAATGCGTTACGTTTTAGGTCATTGAGCCCGTTACAATAACTTTGTATGGATTTTGCGTAATCGAGTCAGTCGGCCGACATTATCGATTATTGTATGTATACGGATAGAAACTATGCAAATTTATAGCAAATCTAAGCAAATATATCAAAATTAGAAACAATGTATTGATACATTTACGTGTAAAGTATTAATAATTACTGCTCACTCAAACAAATAGTTTTTACAATCCCACAACTTGAACAAGGCTTCCTATGCTATGGACAGAAAGTATGAAGCATAAATACACCACGTTGCACCAGTGTGTATAGGCAGGTTCTAGATATATAATAATAATAATAATATATGGGACACTTACACACACACGGTCGTCCGTCAAAGTAACTTTAATACTTGTGTTATGGGTGAAAGACAACCGGTGAATATATACTTATATATTTTGAACTACATACTTAAATACACCCAGGCTCGAAGATCAACAAATTCATTTATAAAAATGTTAGCCCTTGGCGGGAATCGAACTAGCGACCCGTGGAGCTGAAGGAACGGTCACTACTCACAGCGCCAACGGGCCAGTCAAGATACTAATTTCAAATATATTATTTTCCTTCCTATTTTTGTGTCTCAGGAAACAAGCGACTGCTATAAATAAATAACAAATAGACACTGTAAAAATAAAAACTAAAAGTAATCTTCCCGTATACAATCGCTGCCGTTCAAATTCCGTATAAATTGTTGTCTGCACTCGTTGTCATATCTCTTATTTATTTATTCTTTTTATACATATATTTAGCAAAGAGAAAGAAAAAAAACATGTATAAAGGCGGACTTATCCCTAAAAGGGATATCTTCCAGTCAACCTTTGAGTAATATTATAGAAGGAAAAGGACAGGAATTGAACAAAGAGGGTCATATAGAGAAAAAGAAGTACTAATATATAATTACTTAAGATAAATATTTTCTAATCTGTTACTTAAATACTGGAAGGGAAAGAGATTTGCGGATTGATACTGGTAAATCATTCCACAGCTTAACTTAACTTAACTTCTCTTCGATATAGCTTTGATTTTCAATTCCAAAATGTAAAATTTCGCTGACAGCTGGTCCCCCTTTATGAAAATCTACGCGTTGGACAGCACTCAAGGTCAGGTCAATGTCCGTAAGCGAGTTCCAAGGCCGCGGTCAATATTACCCTTGTGGGAAATTTTCAGGCCAAGGTAGATTTTTCTGCTTAACCGAGTAATCTAGAAAATTCCAAATACCATATAATTAAATAGTACCTGGGTAATAATTTAAGGTGGGTAATTTTTTAAATAAATAAAATGCAATTCATGTATCAATTTTTTTTTTATCTGTGATAGATCCTAGTATTCTGAATTCGAGACCGCCCGTTACCCAATTCAGCTATCGTAACTTTGTAATAGGCAGCGTAATTATGCTTTGGTTTCTCATAAAATGATAACTGTCTTTTCAGCGCCCGAAAAGAGGGATAAACTACATTTATCCTTAATAAAACGTAGCTAGATCGATTTTTCCCTCCAAAACCCTACATGCAGAATTTCATGAAAATTGTTGGAGTCGTTTCCAAACTTCAGAAAAATATATACAAGATAAACTCATTAAGGTATTAAAGATTAATTAAATAAGTTTTATAATAAAACCGTAACGGTGAGCCGTTCCCAAAGTATAATTCCCACGGCGTTTCCTGAAGTTTTACAATTTAGAAAAAATTAAAAAAAAAATTAGAGGCCGAA
Organism: Morpho achilles; assembly: GCA_947086495.1. NCBI lineage: Eukaryota > Metazoa > Arthropoda > Insecta > Lepidoptera > Nymphalidae > Morpho > Morpho achilles. Next base: position 6,557,831 of record CAMTZB010000022.1, on the reverse strand, counting down.
ATTAGGGTCAAAACGACATTTTTTTTCAAATAAAACTTATCTAGATCGACTTTTCTCCCCCTACATGCTGAATTTCAGTATTCGTTGGAACCGTTTCCGAGATTACGAAAAAATATATATACATACAAGATTAACTCATTTAAATATTAAATATTTTGCTTTATAACGTTGCTCGTACACAAACATGTCAGGAACAGAGTAGCCATTCCGACCGGTAATCACTGTATGCCACAAGCTGAATACACAAAGCAAATAATTAGAATTGTATTAGCATATAGGTAAATATGTATGTTCATGTTATTGACAGCTGGACGCTGGATATTCAGCGTATAAGATTAGGTTATAAATTGAACCGCTGCATAGGCCGATTTAGTTTACTATTGGCATTATTCTAGTTAGATGACACCGAAAATATAGGCGTCCAAAAAGCGTCCTGTATGACCTTGATCAAATAACAATCGCAAACACACATATAATACACGCAAAAGGCGTTTTCGCCAGCGAAGAAGTGGTCCTAGTTTTCTGACGTTGGTCGGCCGTGGCTTCTCGCCATACTCCCGACGCCATGATGGCTAATCGTCATAATATTAGCTCTCCATTACACGTCGCCCTAAGCCGTGGTTCGGGCTCACTGGAGGCACGCTAAGGATAACGTTCCCCGACGATAGTAGAGCTTCTGCGCTCTACTCTCCGCATTTCGCAATTTCGACGATGCATTTGCACTTGCCCGTCTCACCCGGTGACGCTGTAAAAGCTAGTTCGAAAAAAATCATTAAAAAAATCTAGTTAGATTGCACAATTAATTAGCGTGCGATTTATTTGTTAGTAGCTTCTGCCTACTCACTGTATTTGATCGATTTCCTTAAAATCTACTGAATGGGTTTATGTATAGCTTATACTAAAATGTAGTGAAATTCTTCCGATAAATTCAAATGAATTATGAATTTTATGGTTATTATTATTACGGTTATTACATTATGATTATTATTACGGTTATAACATTATGGTTTTATGTAAATTGTATTGAAGAGGTCACATGGTTTAAAAAAACTCGCCTGTGGGGAGCTTTAGTCACGTGCGCCGCGTAGACCTACAGACATACACTACACTAATGTACTAGATAATTGTATATCTCTATCATATGTGGTTAGCTCACAATAACTACTTGTATATTCAAAAAGTTCGCGAAAAATGTTGTGACTGATTTCTAAAGGCGAAAGGCGAAGCTGACAGAGCTAGTAAAATATATTACTATGATTTCACATTAATGTACGACTAAATTCACATTTAGATCTAAATTTTCATATAGATTTCGTGATGTGTAATGTAATTTCCATACCAGTGTAACGCTCACTTAAACCTCAAAGCGTGTGTTACCAAATTGCACTACATAAAGGGATTATTGCAAGGTATGTGGTGAATCGAAACGCCTTAATTGAATTCTGATCTGCAATCCATGACAATTCTGTAGCACCTTATTAATTCCGCAGTATCTTGATTACATTTACAAATCGACTCACCTGTTACCATTACAATAGAAATGCAATATATCAAATTCAAATTCAAAATATTCTTTATTCAAATAAACTTGTAAACAAGTGCTTTTGAATCGTTCACTCTACTGCTTGTCCGGAAAGCTGTTTCTACCGAGAGAGTCAACAAACGGCGAGAGCAAACGGCGGTTGCTCTTTTAAAAATATAATTCTTATTATATTACTAGTTACATTAGTTATTACTGTCTTGTACAGGGTCGATGTCCACGCATTTTTATCATCCAAGTATTCCTCAATAGTATAGTAGGCTTTCTGTATTAGCCTTTTATTAATAGTATTTTATACTGCTGTAATGGCAAAGCTAAAATTGATTACGGAATTTAATATAGAATCTTATACCCAAACCCACAAACGACTTACGTACTTTTGCAAGGCGCAAAGCAGTAGCCGCAAGCTTATTTCGGTTCCTTCTTCCTTTCCTTTCTTTATTATATACATCGCCAATCTTTTTATTATTACGTATATTCTTATGGATAAAAATAAATCAATCAAGCATTAACTTGGTAGAAATATTAAGTTGAAAAGCTTTAATAGCTAAATGACGACTGTAGGTGTCTCTGAAAAACGGTACAGCGAATTCAAACCTCGGCCATTAATCTATATGTTTTCTGTTATAATATTTTTTTCTATATAATTTACATTATACTCCTTCTGATAAGCTTGGATAGCCCGTGCGACTCTTTCGAGGAGGGTCACGAGTTCAACCCCCGGGAAGGCACCAAGTTTTTCTATTCAAACGTATGTGTCTAATTGGTAAATGCAATTTATCGCACGCTTGAAGGAAAACATCGTGAGGAAACCTGCATATCTCTAGAGAACTCTGGGGATATGTGTAACCTACCAATCCGCATTGGAGTAACGTGGTAGGTCTTAGCTTCCTTCCTTCCTATGCCCAGCAGTGGGATTGTAAATGGCGGTTACTTTACTTTTACTTTTTCCTTCTAGTACGTAAAAGCATTTTGAGGAAGTCGCTATATGTCGCACATTCAACAAACGCGGAATTATAGTAAATAATTATATAATAAATAAACCCCTGCTTTATAAATTACCTAGAACTTCAATTAAACTATAAAAATAATTAATATCCTGACAAATTTAAAAGAACAAAACTATAAAAAATAAGCAAAATAACTGTAGCACTGGTTGCTGATAAATTGTTGTTATATGATGTAACAAAAAATATTCTCAGTATAAACTACTTTCAATAGTAATGGATTGACAGTTTTAATCTAATATACAGTAAGATAAGATAAAAGATACCTTTTATAGAATTAGGCGTTACTTTGCGGAGATCCATAATACAAAAGTAATAATAAAATTATTTTGCTATAATCCGCGATGAAGTAAAATAGAAAATATATATAATGCTTAATGCAGAGTGGACAATCGGTTATCATACCTGATACATGCAGGAGTCGTAAAAAACACATGCACACACCTCCACCACCGCCACCGTGATACACAAGCACTATATACGTTCACTATCACAAACTCAACAATCGTTTCGCCCCGCAACCGAAGCATCGTCAGGAGATAGACTCCACGACCAAAATCGCAAAGCCAATTTTCGATTTTGCGATTTTGGTCGTGGAGTCTATCTCCTGACGATGCTTCGGTTGCGGGGCGAAACGATTGTTGAGTTTGTGATAGTGAACGTATATAGTGCTTGTGTATCACGGTGGCGGTGGTGGAGGTGTGTGCATGTGTTTTTTACGACTCCTGCATGTATCAGGTATGATAACCGATTGTCCACTCTGCATTAAGCATTATATATATTTTCTATTTTACTTCATCGCGGATTATAGCAAAATAATTTTATTATTACTTTTGTATAAAAGATACCGTGAAATACCGAAACATCTGTCTACAATGGCACCAAAAGATAAACACCCGTTTCTTTTACAATGACTTCGAACGCCATCTGTGTAAAATTAAATAATTATATTTTCAACCAACAATAAAATGGCGTGTGAGTTGGACCGCAGCCTGCGCGTGGTCCTCATGGCTAACCGTGCCGTGGGCCAAGCTGCTGCTACTAGGTCCCAGCTTCACACGCTGTTCACATCCCATTTACCTGTCTACACCAAACTGCGAGTCTACGGTGCCTACGTCCGCTCGCGCTTGACGTATGCGGCACCCGCCTGGTACGCGCTATGTTCGGCGTACCAGAGCAGAACCGCTGCCTGCGACTGATCGTAGGAGCCCCAAGGTATGTGCGGAACGACATCGTGCATCGGGATACCCAAACGCCGACCGTGGAGGAGTATGTCCGTCGCCTTGCGCGCCGGATGTTTGCTCGTGCGGACAATAGCGCGCACGTACACCTCCATGGCATCGCGCCACTCCTTGCACGACCATCCGATGGACGTTCCCTGCCTCGCGAGCTCCTTCGGTCACCGTCTCCGCGGCCCGATGCGGATGACGACGGCGACGACGAGGACGACGCGACGAGCGAGAGGGCGAAAACACCGGACACGACACCACCGATTTTGGCACCACCCGAACGAGGACTACCAGAAGGTGACTTTGAACAAGACACCCCCCAAACAAGACATCCATTAGGTCACCTAGGTGACCTGGGCTCACGGCCCAAATACCGACACCTTCAGGTCACCTAGGTGACCTCGGCCTACGGCCGGGACACATGCCGGGCTTAAGTGCCCGCTAGGAGATGCCCGGGTAGAGAGGACTTCCTCGAGGCCCGCACCCCGTTTACCCCCACCCGGGGAGTAAGCCAGAAGACGTAAAATACATGCCTGCCTTAAAATGCAAGTGACTTCCGTAAAATGGCGTTCAGTAGATTTCCTAAATTATTTAAAGCCAGCGTGGAGTATTAAAAAAATAATATTTGTTTCTACGCCATCTATACAAAGGTTTAAAAAGTATAAGGTTTATCTCTATACAAAGGTAGGAAAATTTTCATGGAACCTTCAGTTTCAGTTGTAACCCGGACCCCTCAGTAGATGGTATTGTATTATATAAATTTTATGCAAAGCGCGAATTGATTACCTTTAATATTTAAATGAATAACTCTTGTATAATAGATTCCGAATATATATATAATAGTTCCTGGTCGACCAAGCCTTGCTCGGTAATTTTTTTACAAAATAAAAAATAGAAACTTCAAAAAACAGAAAAAAATATTGGGTAGGCTGATCCTAAGTATTTTCATTCGATTTTTTTTTACATAAAACCTAGCTAGATCGATTTTTCTCTCCCAAAACCCCCCACATGCTGAATTTCAGGAAAGTCGTTGAAGCCGTTTCCGAGATTCAGAAAATATATTAATACTAGCGGCCTGCCCCTGCTTCGCACTGGTATAAAATATATATCTCATGTCAGTCAGTGTAAAAAAATGATTAAAATCGATCCAGTAGTTTTGATTTATTCATTACTGCCCGTGGCCCGCAAGCGTTAAATTTGGAGAAAAACAATTTCCTTTCCCTATACCAAGAAGATTTCCTGCTATCTTTGGAATATCTAAATTCATATAGTACATTTTTACTTATTTACTTTTACATTTCCCTAAGTATTATATTTTTACAATTAATTACAGAATGTCTTTAAACAAACTCTTGAAAGAGCGACATCGCTGTTAAAGTCGAAGTGTTATAGGGCGAAGCGCGGCGTCCTCACGGCATTTTAAATCTGTAATATCTCCGAAAATGTTCACTTAAATTACATGCTGTAAACGGCCATATTGATCTATATTAAATCAACTATTTATATAAGGTACTTAATTGGATAAGGATTAATGCTGTATTGTATAAAAATTGCTTCAAAAATAAGGCATTATTTTTCTTAAAAAGTAAATGACAAAAAATGCTATAGTGGGTTATCCATAAGAGATAGACATATACCATCGCGGACTTTTCTGTAGACCTTTTCATGAGGTACAAATACTTAGTACATCATTTTGATAAATCTCGTAGGGTTTAGCCTGCGTTTGCAATGTAAGCGGAAAAAAATGTAATTATTTACGACATCACATTAGAAACCTCAAAAATTACAGTATTTCTCTGCTTCGTATTGAATGTTATTATACGTACAAACCTTTCTCTGGAATCACTCTATCTATTAAAAAAAACGGCATCAAAATCGGTTGCGTAGTTTTAAAGTTTTATGCGTACATACGGAAATATGGACTTTGTTTTATAATATGTAGTGATATATACATACAAGATTAACTCATTTAAATATTAAAGAGAGAGAGAGAGATATATATATATATATATATATATATATATATATATATATCTCTCTCTCTCTCTCTCTCTCTCTCTCTCTCTCTCTCTCTCTCTCTCTCTCTCTCTCTCTCTCTCTCTCTCTCTCTCTCTCTCTCTTTAAATCAAACAATAATTATGTTTTTTTAATTAATAAAAACTTAACCTATATTTTACAGAAAACTTAACTTGTGCGATGGATAAGCTTACGTTAAAAAAAAATTCAACTCACAAAAATAATAATAATCCCTTAAATGAACGAGATTACAGAACAATTGAATTATTAAACCGGTTACCACTTTGAGAGCAAATACAATTAATTAAAAAAAAACAATGTATACATACTTCTATCGTTTACTCTAAAACTTCTGTAACTTTTAAAATCTTAAATACACATAAAATTTCTCAGTCTTAATTCTGCCTAACTCAGCAGATGTTAAATGGGCGCCTTTTTCGTATAAACCAAAACCTATCTTGAACTGCGAAATTATGTTTTTGACATAAACCGACGTCAGTGTGCACGCTAACATCGTTCACAGGTCTAAAGATATCAATTGATACGATTCCAAATCTACAGCAGTATAGAAAACGAACTAAACTTTAACAATTACTCATTTGTCAACGATAGAACGTGAACTCTATACCGTTACAACAGCGCCGTGAATCGCAATGTCACAGAAAAAATACGAATCCATGTTGGACAGTAATCTATCACTTACCAACTCGGCGTTACCTCAGAAAGCGGACTGCCAGACTCCCAAGGAGGCTTCGATTGTTTCTGAAACCCGGCTCCTCCTCCGGCGAACATTTGCACTGATTATACAAAACACTTTCACTGCCTTTGCGCCTTATAATGTATGGACGCTATCACTAATACAAAACTAGTCGACGGCGGTTGACAATATCCAGTTGTCACCGCTCTCCCATACGATAGATCCAACGTATCTGGTTGTTCAGTCACTCATTGTTTACGTCTACCCACACCCGACGTACTCGGCCGTGGTGCCGAACGCGTTCTTTCGTCTCCGCGGAATATTTTCAGAGAGTAAGGTGTATTCCGGGAGTTTCATACCGATTCACCGCCGAGTCTGCGCTCGCGGCGACCGCTTGTTTTATTTTTGGGTTCGCGCAGTTTTTTTTTTCTAACATTGCGTAAATTTAAACAAAGCATTATAACTTTATGAGCGGTTAATTAAACGCGGCTAAGGACCGGCGCGTCGTTAATGAGATTGTTGTAAAAACCGGCAAATAGACGGGCAATTATTTTAAAATTAGAAATATTTATTTAGAGTGGCGCTCTATTTCGCGACGCGTACTAGGTCAGTGTCGAGAAAAACGGTTTATGGAGGAATGCCGTTGCAGTCCCATGCTATTTCATAAGATACTAGGAATTGAAAAATAAACCTCGTCTTGTATGAAATAATAGGTAAGCGTAACAAGCGATATGGTTAGCTAAAAGTCCATTATTATATAAGAAACGAGTTTTTTAGATAGTATCTGAAGCTATGGATTTTTTCAGAATAAAAATTTGCTCCAAAAATATTCCAAGAAAATAACTTTATCGTGAAAGTAAATTCAGATTACAAGCCTTTATATTATTGCGTACTATAATGAAGTGTGGTGTATTTTTATATAATATTAGTATGATCACAAACACCTCTACTTATACTACGAAATAAGTAGTCAATTCATTAAATTAACACCGTATATAATATTAAAAATCGAAATTTTGAAACTAATATGCAATTTTAGCTCTAAAGTCTAAAGCTTCTCGCTAATGTTTTGCAGATGTACATACAAATAATTTAATAAATAGGTTTCTTCGACAGAACAGTTTTTTTTGTTGACACTATCTTTGAATAGTTACACTCGACGTTCCTAATTAAGGATTAACTGGGCCTTACTCTAATCAGATATCTATATCCGTACCCGGCGTAAATATGTTTATTGAAATCGACTTGAGTTTTTAGTTTTTGATCATAATAGGCATTAGAAAAAGCCTGATTTATATGGTGAATATTTCAGTGAAGTGGATAAGATTTTAATATCGCACTTGTGAATTCTTGTTTTGTGTATTGTGTTGAAATTGTGGATATTTAAATAACTCTCTTAAACATAAACCTATTTATGGCTGCCTTACAAGTCTGTGTTTTGGACTTGATAAGTTATTCACGCCTAGTACGGATATGGTTTATTAATATGTATGTCATTATCATCATCATCCTCCTGACCTTACCCCACTCTAAGTGGGGTCGGCACAACATGTTATGAACATGCTGTCACAAGATTTGACTGCGTTTTTACGACCAGCCGCCTGCATGATGTCAACTTACCTCAGTCGTATTTTACGACACCTCGGTAAGAAAGAGGGTGGTCTATTCTACTAAACCGGATACCACACGGTGGGACAACTTACCTTAGTCGCCTTTTACGACACCTCGGTAAGAGATGAGGTTGGTCTATTATACTCAGCCGGATACCATACGGCGGGTCGACTTAACTTAGTCACCATTTACGACACCTCGGTAAGAAATGAGGGTGGTATTATTCTATTCAGCCGGATACCACATGGCGTTTTATTAATATGTATGTGTTTAATTGATATTTACTGCATAAAATTGTAGTGTACTACTAAATTAAGTGTTCCGTATGAAAATAACTTAAACAATTAAAGGAACTTATTTTGTTTTGTAGAAGTAAAGTAAAGGCCTGTTACTATCCCACAGCTGAGCAAGGCCTCCTCTCTTCGTTTTTGGAGAGAAAGATTGAAGCTAAGATCTACCACGCTGCTCCTACACAGATTGGTAGGTTACAGATAGCCCTAGGAGATCTGGAACATCGTGGTTTCCTCACGATGTTTTCCTTCACCGAAAAGCGTGATTAACAATTCTATTTCAAATTAAAATTATCAATTCTAATTGCCTCACACATATGTTTTTAACAGACAGACAGTGTTTTTTTAACACATTGCTGTTTGAACCCGTGACGCCCTAAAAAAATCTCTCACAGCTTCTTTGTTGACAATTTTTCTTGTAATTAATGAATAAATAAGCATATGGGACACTTACACACACGGTCGTCCGTCCCCAAAGTAAGTAACTTAATACTTGTGTTATGGGTGACAGACAACTGGTGAATATATACTTATATATTTTTAAATACATACTTAAATACAAATATACACCCAGACTCGAAGACCAACGAATTGATTTATAAAAAATGTTGGCGGCGGGAATCGGACCCGTGACCCACGGAGCTGAAAGCAGGATCACTCTCTCTCTACCCAGATGCAAAGTAGGAACCGACATAAGCTTGCGGCTCCTTCTTTGCGTCTTGCAAATTACGTAAGTTTTATGTAGTTAATTTCCGCATCCAATTTTAGCTTTGCCATTACAGCAGTTTAAAAACACTGTTAAAAAAAGGCTGTTCCAGAAAGCCTACTATACTGTTGAGGATTATTTATTTATTGAGGATGATAAGAATGTGTGGATATAGCTCTCTTCGGACCTGTACAAGACAGGAATAAAAATAAATTAATTGAATGAAATGTAACTAGTATTAAGAATTATATTTTTAAAAGAGCAACCGCCGAGTTTCTTGCTGACTCTTCTCAGTAGGAACAGCTTTCCGAACCAGCAGTAGAGTTGACGATACCAAAGGACTTGACTACAAGTTTATTTGAATAAAGAATATTTTGAATTTGAATTTTGAATTTATGTAAAAACTCCATAGGTTTAATGTGTATGTCTAGTACATCGCATTATGCAGGTGCGATTCATAACAATGCGCGGGCGCAAACCGGAAGCACGCAAAGGGTCGGCGCTCATCGAATGTGAACCGCTACCACAGTTTATTGGCATAATAACATACGAGGTGTGTTCAAAAAGTATCGCGAATTTTGTGTATTTTCAAAAATTATTTATTTATTCGTAAATATCTATTTTGTCCCCTTCAAAGTAATCCCTCTGGGATATTATACACTTGTGCCAACGTTTTTACAAATCTTCGAAGCACTTCAAAAAATCATTTTTTTGTATCTTGTTCAGTTCCTCCTTCGATGCCGTCTTTATCTCGTCAATCGTGGCGTAGTGTCGTCCTTTCATGGGCCTCTTCAGTTTCGGGAACAAGAAAAATTGTAAGGTATCATTGGTCTGTCGTTTTTGGCCAAGAAGTCGCGTACAAGCAGCGATGTGTGAACAGGGCCGTTATCGAGGTGCAAAAGCCAATTTTTGTTTTTCCACAAATTATCGAGTTAAATCGAATGGCACGAGCCAATCAATATGCCTAGGTCCTCGGCAATTTCTCTATCGATGATTCGAAGATTGGCCAATACCATTTTCTTCAATTCATCAATTTTTTCGTCTGTTGTTGAAGTGCTCGGGCGTCCGGCACGCTCTTCGTCATTCACATCTTCTCGGCCTTTTAAAAACATTTTGTACCACCGATAAACGTTGCTTTTGTCCAAAGTAGCTTCTCCATATGCCACAGTCCACACTCGGAATGCATCCGCGCACTTAATTTCGTTTTTCACACAAAAATCGATACAGGTTCCTTGTTCCATTTTTTGAATAGTTAAAAATCGAAGACGAACCAAAACACGTGCAAGCAAAGCAGCTGTCAACAATTAACCGAACATTCAAAATGGCCCAACTTGTCAGCATAAGTGAGAGACATATGTACCAACATAACGCCACAAAAAAATCGAAATTGGAATATATGTAACTCGCGAAAATTCAAAATTCGCGATACTTTTTGAACACACCTCGTACATTATAGATTGTACATTTATAAATACAGTATAGATATAACTAAAAATGTTAATTTTTGTCATCTGGTCATCGGGCCAGTGAATAAAAACAAGTTTTCTTCCAAGATTTATTTATGCCAACATTGTCAGATTAGTTGGGAATTTCATTAATTGAGCATCCTGCATCAGCTGGTAAATCGCAAACATGCTTTTTAGGGTTGAAGTGCAATTCGGCAGGACATTGGCGACATATCGGCGCGAGATCCGGACTGACGCAGTAGTAGAAGAGCTGGCAATCATCAGGATGTGGTACGAGGTTGTCAGGCGTCACCACACTGTCACACGTGACGTTTGTCACAGAATTTGTGATGCAGCGCAGAGGTATATCTTGTTCCACTTTATGGCTAAAACAATACGTAAAACCATGTGATGAAAATATACGAGGCATTATATTATATATAGTACTTGGGTGACCAAGCCTTGTTCATTAATAAAAAAAAATGCTATTAAAAATATTTATAGAATTAGGCGTTATTTTGTGGATAATACAAAAGTAATAATAAAATTATTTTTCTATAATCCGCGATGGAGAAAAATAGAAAATATATATAATGCTAAATGTAGCATGATCCGTTTGATTGCATGATCCATTGATTGCATGATCCGTTTTCATACCTGATATAAAAACACATCCACAAACCTCCACCACCGCTGAGTGTCGTGGAGTCTATCTATTGATGATGCTTCGGTTGCAGGGCGAAACGATTGTTGAGTTTGTGATAGTGAACGTGTGTAGTGATTGTGTAATGTGGAGGTGGTGGTGGAAGTTTATTCTGTACAATATATTTTCTGAATCTCGTGAACGGCTCCAACAATCTTCCTGAAATTCAGCGTATAGGGGGTTTTGGGGGAAAAAATCAATCTAGCTATGTTTGTAAAAAATCGTTTTATCCCTGTTTTTGGGCTTTAAAAAATGCTATATTGTAGAATCAAACGGAAAGGATATTTAAAAGCTCTCAAAGGTAATGCTGCTATAGCCGATGGGTTGGGGGCGGGTTGAAAATGTTCAAAACCCGGGTTCGAAGCCCTCATGTCATCGGCGCCTAATTTCTTAAATTTTTTTTTATATTTTTGTTTTATAACTTTAATAAAATTACCTAACTTAGCTAAGCTAAGTTAGATAAGCTAATTTGTGAGATCACATTAGTTTATTTAGTTTCAGAGAGCGTTGTGCTCAATTAATATAGAAAAAGAATCTGCCTGGCGCGTAAACTTAATTGATAGATAAAGATAAACCAAAAAATAGAGAAACAACATGGCCGAGGCTTGAACCCATGAGTACTTAACAAATAATAAATTATAAAAATACTAACCTTTGTAAATAATCGCTTAAATTGCTTATAATTGCATGTAGATACTTTATTGAATTCTTGACCTCATTTAATTTGTTTGCAGTACAACCAGCACGTTCGGGCAAGTCACAAACATGTTCTACTGGATTGAAGTGCAGTTTGGCGGGACACTGACGACAAATTGGCGACTGGTCGGGGCTAACACAGTAATAAAATAGCTCGCAGTCATCAGGATGAGGCATGAGATAGTTAGTTGAGTTCGCATTCTCGCAGGAGACCTCAGTAACTGAGCTATTGCTGCATCGATCCTTTATATCTTGTTCCGCTATGCTGCAAATATACCTCTATCTTTAATGAAGTTAATATATATATATATATATATATATATATATATATATATACACATATATATTCGGAATCTCGGAAACGGCACCAACGATTTTCCTGAAATTCAGCATGTACGGGGTTTTTGGGGAGAAAAATTGTCCTAGCCAGGTTTTATTTAAAAAACTCGTATTTTCCATGTTTTTGGGCATTAAAGAATACTAAAATTTATATTGAATTAACTGACTTGACTGTCAAGTCAAATAGCGTAGCTTATTCCGAGACCGGGTGGTCGCGAGAAATGAAAATACCTAGGGTCGAGCCACACCTACTCCATTTTATTTTATTTTTATTTTTTTTGTAAAAAATTACCGAGTAAGATTCGGTCAACCAGATACTGTTTATTAACCTAACCAATATTTAAGTTTACAAAATTAATAATAGTATTATTTTGCTATAATCCGCGAATACAATCTAATCGCGGATCTAACCGCTGATCGCAGATTTTAGAAAAACAATACTATCATTTCGCTTTGGTTTATGGACCCCAGCAATGTAACGCTAAATTCTATAAATTTTATTTTACTTTTATAATGTACTAGCGACCTGCCCCTGCTTCGCACGGGTATAAAATATATAGCCACTCACTATAGGTATATATGTCACTCAGTGAAAAAAAATTATTAAAATCGATCCAGTAGTTTTGATTTATTCATTACTGGCCGTGGCCCGCAAGCGTTAAATTTGGATTTGGCGTTTTTTAATAGATAGAGTGATTCAAGAGGAAGGTTTAAATGTATACTAACATTCAATACCAAGTAGAGAAATACTGTAATTTTTGAGGTTTTTAATGTGATGACGTAAATAATTACATTTTTTTCCGCTTACATTGCAAACGCAGGCTAAACCCTACGAGATTTATCAAAACGATGTACTAAGTATTTGTACATATTGAAAAGGTCTACAGAAAAGTCCGCGATGATATATGTCTATCTCTTACAGATAACCCACAAAAGCATTTTTTGTCATTTACTTTTTACGAAAAATAATGCATTATGTTTTATACAATACAGCATGAATCCTTATCCAATTAAGTACCTTAAATAAATTGTTGATTTAATATAGATCAATATGGCCGTTTACAGGATGTAATTTAAGTGAACATTTTTGGAGATATTACAGATTTAAAATGCCGTGAGGAGGCTGCGCTTCGCCCTATAGCACTTCGAATTTAGCAGCTATATGTCGCTCTTTCAAGAGTTTGTTTAATGACAAGGAAGCTGTGAATGTTGTATATAAAGACATTCTGTAATTAATTGTAAAAATAAAATTCATAGGGAAAAATGTAAAAATAAATAAGTAAATATGTAGATATTCCAATGATAGCAGGAAATCTTCTTAGTATAGGGAGATGAGAATTGTTTTTCTCCAAATTTAACGCTTGCGGGCCACGGGCAGTAATGAATAAATCAAAACTACTGGATCGATTTTTGGCGGCTAGTTTTAAATAATTTATAGAGGTACAAAAGTTAAAATATCAATTAGTTTTTGTATAATCCGCGTTTAAGAAAAGCTATGTAATGCTAAATGTAGGAAGTGAAATCGTACCTTATACATGCAGGATTAGTTACCGTACGTATCACAAAATCCTGCCACCATCAACTATACAATCATTATACTCATTCACTAAGACAATCTCAACAAACGTATTGCCCCGTAATAAAATCATCAGGATTTCGTCATCAGGAGAGGCCCCACGACAAAATCGCAAAGTCAAATCGGCAACTAATCCTGCATGTGCAAGGTATGAGAGCGGTATCGCTTCTTATTCTTAGCAAAATAATTCTATCGTAAATTTTGTATTTATTTAAAATATTTTAAATAATTTATAGAAGTAGGCGTTACTTTGCGGAGATCTATAAATAAACTATAAATTATTTCTTTGTTTTCTAATCAGTAATAAAAACACTTACGATACATGATCACCAGCAGACCTGCCTTCGATGATCGTATAGCACAATGCTAAGAGCAAGAAGGAAACGAACTTGGTGTTAGCCATAACTTTCTCTTGTCCTCCTAAATCTTGATATACAATAGTTAATCGAGCTACGATATTCACTTATATAAAACGATTCAAGTGGATGACATGTATTTTAAGTGTTTACTGTGAATCAGCTCTCAATTGAAGTGCCATGAGGAAGTTTTAAAGTTAATAGCTGCTTTATCAGGTGATATGAAATCTGATATATGTATTTACGTAGAAATCGCAGTCTTAAAGAAGCATGCAACCAAAAATCTCAGCCGTATTTTTAATCGCATGAAAAAAAAAATAAAGCCTCATACAGTTTAAATTATGGTCAACCTTTTATTAGATAATTTACAGAAATGGGCGTTACTTTGCGGAGATCCATATAAAAGTAATAATAATCGGAATAGAGCAAAATAATAAAATTATTTAGCTCTATTCCGATATAGGATTTTTAAAAAACACATGCACAAAAATTACAACATTTATGAATAGATTATTAACTTTAGCAGAGTAGGTAAGTAAAATATTAATATGCTAAGTAACAAAACAATGATAAAAGATGAAACGAGAAATCAATTTTGCATTCACAACGCGCATGTACAAATGTAGTTATATTTAGTGTGTATATGTGTGTGTGTGTGTGTGTGTGTGTGTGTCTGTGTGTGTGTGTGTGTGTGTGTGTGTGTGTGTGTGTCTGTGTGTGTGTGTGTGTGTGTGTGTGTGTGTGTGTGTGTGTGTGTCTGTGTGTGTCTGTGTGTGTCTGTGTGTGTGTGTGTGTTATTTATCGCGATGACATTATGACATTTGAGCAGCGTAGTGACTTTAAACTGAAGTCTTTCTCTACGATATTGAAAGGTCTTTGCCCCGAAATGGTACAGTAGGTATAAAAAGAATCTTGGTAGCGCCAAACACATTCTATATCACACGATAATGTATGAAGATGCTGAAAGCACTTACCATCAAGGTCTACATGCAAACAGCGTCTTCGCCGGCGAAGACCAGGTCCGGACCAGGACGCTCCCCGACGCTAGTAGAGCTTCTGTGCTCTAGTCTCCGCATGCTTCTGTGCTAGCCAGTCCCGCCCGGTGACGCTGTAAAAGCCATTAGGACTAACAGCATATAGTCAAATCGAAAAAAAAATATACCGTCAGGGTTGTCAACTCCACCTCCAGTGAGTGCTAAATGACAAGCCAAAAAGTGCTAGATACCCATAAATTCCCAAAAATAGTGCTAGTTTTAGGGAACATGAAATAAATCCATATGTTCAATAAATTTTTATTTGCAAATACACATAACATATATCTCTATAAAGGAGCGAAGTGAAACTCATATACTTCATCTTCCTGCCCTTATCCCACTCTAAGTGGGGTTGGCACAACATGTTATAAACATGCTGTCACATGATTTGGCTACGTATTTTACAACCGGCCGCCTGCCTGATGTCAACTTATCTCAGTCGTATGTTACGACACCTCGGTAAGAAAGAGGGTGGTCTATTCTACTAAACCGGATACCACACGGTGGGTCAACTTACCTTAGTCGCCTTTTACGACACCTCGGTAAGAAATGAGGTTGGTCTATTCTACTCAGCCGGATACCACACGGCGCGTCGACTTACCTTAGTCGCCTTTTACGATACCTTGGTAAGAAATGAGGGTGGTACTATTCTATTCAGCCAGATACCACACGATAAGTTACGACAACTGAGAGATATAATTTAACTATAGTAATTTTATATAATCGTTAAGTTAAAAGAAAAGAAAGAATTAATAAAAAGGAAATTTTTACAACTTGTAAAAAAAACCGATTTAAGATTCTGTTGAAAATAAAAATCTGCATGAAGCCAATTAAGTACTAGATATAGTGCTGGGTTTTAAATAGTGTCGTGCGCGGCTCCTCCAAATGGTGTTAAATCTAGCACCGAAAGTGCTAAGTGGGCAGCACTAGTTACCATCATCTTGGTGAATGATTTATTTTTTACTCCTACCGCCATCTACCAGCAAAGCATTGTAATACATTGTATAACGCTAAGTTATCGCTGGGTTGCTAAATACAATTTTTCCAGATATGAAAAAAATACGTGCCTTTTATAGTAGAGGCCACTTTTTTTTCTGTTTTTAAACCCAAATTGTCTTTGTTAAACACAATGCGAATGAATATGTTTTTTTTCTTTATGGACTTAAAAAAATATATTTATAGTGAAATTATTTCCATGTTTTTATCTGTACTTAAATAATAATATGATATTATTACTCGTACTAAGAGCGTTTTTTTCATAAAATTTATTTAATTGTTAAAATGTTTACCTTATATTGAAAACATTTATGTAATTTCATTTCTGTGACTGTCGTGTAACTTAAAATTTAGTTATATCTTTTTACTTCAATAATTTATAATATCAGAAAAAACATTTTCAAAGTGTGTTATGGCATCATCGTAACACATTATTGATTAACAGGCAACCATTTTGTAATTTTTTGGTGTGCTTAGTCGAACTTATGTGTTGCGTTCCGGTATAAAATCTTGTGATTTTTTTGCGCATTATTCAGTAATTTTTTATTTCCTACTTTACACGATTGGGACAATATAAACAACAGATATTCTGTATAACATTTGTTATGAGGTAGGAGTTTTAAATCTCCATTATGTCAAATGTCTATATAGGTAAAGAATCAGCTGTACACTGCAGTGCGCGTACGGGAGTGTGAGATTTGGCGTTTGTTAAAGTTAATATAGAAAATGAGTGCTGAACAATAATTTTTGTACATGTGTTGAAAATACCTCTATTTAAAAAATATTTATATTGATGTTGGGCCTCTGAATGTCAAACATGAATCAGAGTTTCGCACCTGCTAAAAATCATAGAGCTTACTAGAGTAGGGAGGCCAGCCTTAAATAAAGAGACAAAGAAAATATAAACGAGGGTGATCTATATGTCTCTCTTTTTTTATGTGTAAGTAGACAAAGATGAAATATAGTTCCATCCCCGTTTTTTCAGGCGGCCTATCGCTCCCCTAATCTAGTATTAATATCTCTACGCTAAAATTACCAATACTTTGACAATATTTTATGCCTTTGTCTTAATAAGTTTATATATATACTCAGTCAATATTTGCTTATTATTTTAATTATAGTTTGATTTTGTTACAGTGCATTAGTGGGAAAAATTTAAAAATATATAAAATAACAAGAAATCATGAAGAAAATATATACTGTAAAAGCGGTAAGTAAATATTTAATCAATTTTTAAATATACTGTATGAATAGTAAAAAAATATATTATTGTTACTTGCTGAATTTCATTGTGTTTTCGTATATATATTTTACATTTTACAAAGACTCCGTTATGAGTGTGCTTAGTGCGAGTTTTTTGTTACTCGATGGCGTTAACGTGTCGCCAATTTGTATAGCGCTGAAACAGCGGTCACTAGATGTCGCTGTTGCAGCGTAGGACAAAGAAACTCCAAGGTATGTTTCTACGTCTAGCACAGAGATACCAAGATGTAGACCGTGGAGGAGTTCGTTCTTCGCACAAAGCGAATACGAAAACCCTCACGGCATACGTCACTCCACGTATAATCGCCGGAAAGAATATTACTTGCTTCGCGAACTCCTGAAATCACTATCACTGCGGCCCGATGCGAACGAAAATAGCCACGAAGAATATGATGCGATATATGTGAGGGAACCACCACGGGATATGACTTTACCAGCCAAACGAAACACCACCGGAGTTAACACATGGTTGTGAGAAGACCCGCCCAAGAGCAAGCAGACCCTACTGCTTAATAGACTACCGCGTCTGATAATTAGAATACATATATAAGTTTTAGTATATTTTTATTGATTTTTATTATATTTTCCAAAGTAAATTAAAAAATTTCCGATAACAATTTTTTTTGTTGTTATGTTGACGGCGACATTGTTAATACATTACAATTTTTTAGCTGACCTAAAACTTTAAACTAGTATTTTAAATGCGGAGAAATTCAAATCCAGTCGTTAAATAGATTCTAATATATGTTGTTCTTATTTTAGGAATATTTAAAGTATTTGAATATTTTGTATATTTATTGGCCGTTTATTAATATTTTTGAAAACTGATAAACCAACTTACTCCAACGACAATGGTATATAAAATGATATATATTATATATAGTTGATATGATATAGTTCTTGTTTATTAAACGATAGGATAGTTTGTTTTTTATATTGTTTTAAATATTTTATACAAATCGCTTTTAGCTAGAAGTTCAAAATAGCAGTACTAAGAAAGTACTTGATTTTCTGTTACTCTCCATTGTGTTCTTTCGATAAATATCTCCTATATATATATATATATCTGTTTTTATTCATTTTTTGTATTTTCATTCCTTACTTCTATATAAACCAATTTAAATTATGAACTTTATATAATCTTTTGTGAAGCTTTCTTATATTAAAACCCATATTGAGAATATATTTTTATATTTCGCATATTATAATTTTACAAATGCAAATAACAAAAACTTTTCCTTAAAACAACAGTGATTACATTTTTCAGTATTTCTGACGGCAAATGTTGCCATCATGCGGAATTCTCTCTGGCCGATCCTGAAGATTGATATGGCAGTACTAAGATGTAGTATTGATTTTTTAACTTCCATCATTTAATGTTTCCTGCTTACCGTGTTCAGTTCATCCTTATGTTTTAAACTTAAGATTTTAATTATTTCATCAAATAGTATTAGTCAATTTCTTTTGTAATCAAGTGAGTTTGCTGTAAAAGAAAATATGGCGCTGAAATATGAAGAAATTTCACGTAAGAGATTTTTTATTTTTTATTGTTATTGTAATAGATATTGAATCCTATATGGTTAATGAAAATTACGTTTAATTAGACCTATAACGTATTATCAAATACGTTATATGCCTGCTATCAAGATAAATTTAAATTTCCTTGTGTAATAAAATATGAGGAGTACGCATGCGTAGTATTGATTTGGATAATCAATACAATCTACTTTCCGATTAACTGGGTGTGACTATTTAAACAAATGTTGACATTTTTTTACTTTTAATCTTAAAATAAATTCAAAAATAGATTAATTTCTTATTTCTCCCGTCCTCCAAATCAGTAAGTATTAATAATTTTTTTAATTGATGATGGCAACATTGCCTATATAACGTTTCTATCCCGAGCTTAAGGTGGCAGCACTGTAACAATATTGATTTTTCGTCACAATTCAGAGTTTACGTTCTTATTATGAATAATACTTTATTTTATTATTTAGTTATTTATTATGTAGCTGACCTTAACCATTATTAACGTTTCAGCATTTTTAGTTTTTGAACCTGTATAAATACTATTCTGTAATAACGCTCTCTAAATTTGTCACTGCCTTAGTTCTCAGGCGAACATCTTTGTTATTCTATTTACTTTTATTTTTTACATTCAATATAGCCTTTTCCTTATAAAAAAAATTGTTGAACGTTTTGTATATATATTCTGCACTATACGAATATATTTCATGCTGATAAACTGTAGATTCTCATAGTGCCCACAAAAGTATTTTTTATGCTACTAGCAACACTATATACGTATTGCCTTCAGGGATTCAAGATGGCAGCACTATCACTGTTAAAGTTTTGTTTATAGTCCATACTCATCTCTATCCGGAAGTTTAAAATGGCAGCCCCGTCAGACAGTATTGATTTTTTGTATGCCATCATGTTCTCTTTTATGCTTGTCATGTTCAGTTATTTTAAGCACAAATTGTATCAAAATGACGATATTTTTATTGCAGAAGAAATTTATTTATTAGTGACGCAAAGGTCACAAATGTCTTTGAAATACGAAGGACTAGCGAGTAAGTGATTTGACTATTATTTCTCGTTTATGTTTAATAGATATCAAATATTTGTTTACTGGCCACACTTATTAGATCATGGCATCTAATGAATTTAGGAAACTTATTCCATTGATTATATGTCTCAGACACCATATAAGCATTATATACATTATAACAAAAACACCATATAAGTATTAAATTACAAAATAAAAGTATTATATTAATTAATTAAACGGCCTAAGTAGGCATATGCAAACAGCAATATTCATTTATTTCAATATTTTTCATATAACTTTGGGTGGAGATTATAAATATATATATATATGTAGTTGTAAATGTATTTATGTAAGTTTTTTAATTCTAATTAATGAATCACATTTCTCATAACAATAGTCATGAATAAGTTTTTTAAATCTCTGGCACTCAACAAGTTGCTGCAATTCTCTACATCAACTCTTGCGGCGTATAAGCAATTTATTTTCTTTGATCATTCATGACCTGCTGTGTTGGCCTCTTCATTGAATACATGTATTGATACTATAGCCAGCATAAAACATCAAGATATATTTAAAATAATGTTCCTAGTAGTAACATTTTTGGAAGAGCGTCAAAAGAAAAGACAAACATAAGATGAATTTAAATAGTGAACAAAGGCAATGTAATAGTTGAAACTTATTTCACACATATGAAACCAGGAAAGATTTTAATCTAGTCGTCGATACTACGTTGTGATAAAGGAAAAATTTAATGAAAAGATGTAAATATTAAGAGGGCTTTGAAACCGCATGTTGCGCGTGGAGGTTGAGGTATACGTCGAATTTAAATTATTTGACCCACAACTGCCTGGCTCCCTCCGTTTGCGCCATAACGTGATTTGGAATAAAAATTATAAATTTAACTTATGATATGGGTACCTTCAAAGCAAGGGTGAATAGGCATCGTATAGGCACGCACGTTTCACCCTAGACTGTGTCACTGCTTACTGACACTGTGTCACTGAGAAAAATGTAATTTAATGTGGTTTGATAAATTTAATTGATTTGATTTGAAATTTAATTGAATTATATTTAATGTGATTTTATTTGTAAACGAATGTGATTTGAAATATAATAATATTTTTTTTTAAATTGGATTTCATTTATAGAATTAGTCAATACTTTGCGGAGATCCAAAATACAAAAGTAATAATAAAATTATTTTGCTATAACAACAAAATCGCAAAGCTTTGCGATTTTGCCGTGGAATATATTTCCTGATGATGCTTCGGTTGCGGGGCGAAACGATTGTTGTGTTTGTCATAGTGAACGTGTGTAGTGCTTGTGTATTGTGGTGGCGGTGCGTGTGATTTTACAAGTATGAAAACCGATAGTCCACCCTTCATTTAGCATTATATATATATTTTCTTTTCTTACTCTATCGCGTTTATAATATAATTTTATTGTTACTTTTGTAATTAAATTTCATAAGTGAAACTGCACGGCAAGTTGACCTTAATCGCCTCACACGACACCTCGGTAAGAAATTGTAGTCTATTCTATTCAGACGGATATCACACGGCTTATTTTAATATTGTGATCATAATAATAATTTAAATTAAAATCTACCTAAGGATTTATTGCAAAATTAAAACTAGCTTGCGCAACAAATTTTTTGCTTCCAAACCTATTCGCTTTATGACTTTGTCTGAAAACCACCCACGCGCGCCCCGCCTTTCGCTTTCCTCTATCTACCCTTGTGAAGTGGGGACTGTTGCTTGACTGGTTGCATAAAATAAAAATTACTAACCTTTAAAATTTGTTATGCGAGCAAAGCAAACTCAATAATTATAATTTAAATGATGCCAAAGGAGAAAACACAATTTATTCTAAATGCGTCGAAATCAAACGTAAGTGATTATTTATGAAAGTTTTTTAAAGATTTTGAATACTTGATGGTTTATCACTCAAAGCGATTCGGGCATATTTATAGATTGAAGTTAAACTTTATTTTATTTCTTCTTAACCTTACCCAGTTACTCAGTACGCATGCGTATAAAGCAACTATTGATTCGCGTTCTCTCATCTAAATAGCTTACAGTGCCGGTTCTTCCTAGTTCAGCAGATGTGGTAAGAAAATGTTAACATTTTCTATTCTGTCATAGATATATAATTAATGTAATATTTTTGTCATAAAATTTTTGATTATACTAATGGCAGCACTGTAAAATTATCATCTCTGGCTGATAGCTTGCGATGGCAACACTATGACAGTATTATTTTCTTGCTTCCATCATTATCCGTAAATATATTAGTGTCAATTAATTTTTCGAATATTATTATACCCAAGATATTTTTGGGAATAAGAAATTTTGAAAATTTAAATTTATTAAGTGTACAACCAACCAATCCGCATTGGAGCAGCGTGGTAGGTCTTAGCTCCTATCCTTCTCTCCAAAAACGGAAAGAGGAGGCCTATGCCAAGCAGTGGGCTAGTAACAGCCGCTACTTTAATTGAGTGTAGTGAAAATTAAAGAAGCTTTGGAATTACGAAGTAATTACACGTAAGAAACTTGATTATTTGTTTGCCTTTTCATGAAACTTTATATTAGATTTCAAATCCTAATTTGTTTAGCCAAAAATAAATAGATACAGCCATAAATTACTTATACGCCTGAAATCAAACCATAGTGCGCATGCGTAAAGATCAAGTATTGATTTATTTTCAGTCTTCCGTTACAATAGTTTTGGGTTGCGATTCTACTTATTCGGTAAAGGAACTGTTTTGCTTTTAAAAATAATTAATTTCGATATTCAAACTAAATTTCTTGTTTTTAAAGCTTGTTATGAAAACAATGTCAACTTAAATATTATAATAATTTTAAATTATGCCAAAGGAGAAAAGACAAAACAATTTACATACGAAGAACGGCAACGTAAGTGATTATCTCAGTGACTTTAAGTTATATTTTTCATTGTATTTCTTTCGAAACAATATGTTTTGAATATTTACGGGTATAATAAATTAGTATAAATAAATGGATCCAATTTAAATAAATTTATGTACATTAGATCATATTCTGATCTAATAATAGCTTCATAAAAAGGTTTTAATATTTTGTATGTTGTCATTAATATTTTATTAATGTAGTAGCTGTAGCCCTCGGCATAGTACGCAAATTTTTCCCGCGTAAATACAACCCCCTAGGGAATTATAATGTAATGTACTATTTACCTAAACCTAAGCAAATTATCTAAAAAAATGCACCATCTTTTGAAAAAAACCGTTGAAAAATCCGTTCAGATTAGATTTCTGTAAATCAATCATATAGGTACGGACAGACTTTGTTTTTTAATATGTTTTATAAATATGTATTCTAATTGTAATTAATTTAAATCTAATTTAATGTAATGTAATTTTGATATCAAATAATTTTTTTTAAATCTTGTTATACATCAAAGTCTACTTCATAGTTATATTATACCTATATTTAAAATAATTCCAAAAGAGAAAAGACAATTTAAATTTACATTCGAAGAACACCAACATGGTATATATATAAAAAATAAGAATATTTACGGATTATTAATTAGTATAAAATGGCATTCAATTTAAATACCTAACCTTATTTGCGCTGTTTTCCCCTAACTTAGTAGTTGTACGTATAATGCATCAATTAATTTATATTTCAATTTAAAAATAAAAAGATTTTAAGTTTTTGTATATTGTCGTTTTTCAAATATTATTTAACTAAAAAACTGGAACGTTTTCTAATGGCAACATCATAAATTTTTTGTTTCTAATATGGCAGCACTGTATACTATTTGTCTCTGGTCAGGTCGAGATGGCAGCACTATAACACAGTATTGATTCTCTGTTTTCCAAGCTCCATCATTTTCTGTTAACTGCTTTCCGTGTTCAGTTTATCTAACGAGAGTACGTTATTAAAGCCAAGATATTTTATTATACCAAAAATTTTAATTTATTATGTATGATTATTTATTTCATTATTGAATGAGTGTATCGAAAAAAGAAAGCTATATTAGGAATACGAAGAAATACCAAGTAAGAGATTGTTATACTATATGTTTCGCCGTTCGTTGATACTTTATCCAATTTTAATTTTTGTTTTCTTTTTATTGTTTTTTTTAATTTCTTTATTAATTTAAGTGATTAATTTTAAGCGGTGTATTTTTTTTTGTTATTTGCTCTGATGTCTGACCCATTAACTCAGTGCGCATGCGTAAAAGCTAAGTATTGATTTAGGCTCCTATTGTTTTCCTAATAGCATTTTTTCCTTTTAGGTTTCGAGGCAAGTAATTGTTTTATATTGTCAGGAATAAAATATTTACAACTTCTTATTGCAACAGTGTCAAATTTTGTGTTTTTACTAATGGCAACCATATGGCAAAACTCTATAAGCTGCATCTTTGGCCTGGTATTGGGGTTGCTAACACTATGGCACGATATTGATTTTCTGCTAACTGCTTGCCGTGTTCAGTCCTTGTTAAGTATATATTTCATTAAAAAGCAAAATGTTCATATTACTAAATAAAATATCATAACTACTTTCTGATCGAGTGATTGTCTCAAAAAATCAAATCAAATCAAAATAATCTTTATTCAAATAAGCTTTCAAGCACTTTTGAATCGTCAAGGATCAATATGATTAATGAAGCTACAACTGGTTCGGAATGTTGCTCTAAGAAAAGATATCTTTTGAGTACAAAGATATTCTACACTTACGTGGATTTCGTAGATTAAATGGCACGAGAAGGAATAACGGGCATTATATTATCCTATATTACCCGAGTATATAGGCCTTAATTCTCCAAGATTTCATCAATAATGGTCCAACAGGTAAGCCGTGAAAGCGTTACATATAGATATTGCCATTTATAAAATTAGTATGAATATGTATTAGTATTGTTTTTTTCCGAATTTGCACTGATCTCTAACACAATCTTAATACGCATGCGTTTGGGGTAGGTATTGATTTATTTTGTGTATGCTTTCCTTACCTTTTTATGAAGTTATTTTCTTATAAAATATGTGACAAACATATTTATAATATATATTTTAAATTTATTGATGCGTTGTAAAAACTGTTATAGTAATGCAAATTTTCCCGTACTTATATTTTTTGAGTGCACCTATGGCAACATCGTACGTGAGCTATTTTGGAACGAAAGCTCAAGATGAGATTATTGATTTACTGTTTTTTTTTTTATGTCAGGAAAACCCATTATGGGTCATCACCGCCCGACGGGGACGAGCGGCGGGTATGTCGGACTCTCACCGACTAAAAACCTGACAGTGCTCCACCGCGCTGCTGGTGGCGGGGACAGGGTACCTGTGAAGACATTGCCCCCATCCCCGCCAGCAGCAGCTCTGTACCCCGGAGAGCGCCACCTCCGGCTCGGGGCCTCTCTTAACAGTGGCCCCTCCCTCCGCTAATCGATGCATCGGGAGCACCAGATGCATCGATCGCCTCGGGGACCTAACTCCAGCGAGCGTCCGATACCCCGTTCGGAACGCTCGGAGGTCCCCGTTAGGGTGGCATGCGACGGACTTCGGCGAGTCGCCTGCGCCCCGCTCGCCTGCGGCGGATCGGATCCAAGGACTCGACTTCCCGGATCCGCCCCGCCGCCTCCTTCCGCGAGATTACGTCCTCGCAGAAGGAGGCCATCGCTGCCCACGATCTCTCCCTGTCCACCATGGTACGAACAACAGTGGGCAAGGAAAGATCGTGCCCCACCTGTGCCACGAGCTCTGCCCGCTGAACTGCCCAAGCTGGGCAGTCCGCGAGCGCGTGCAGCGCCGGTCGGTTAGCACCGGTCGGTTTGCACCGGGCCACCCGCCACAGATACCTCCCGAAGCAACCATGTCCGGAAAGCACCTTGGCCTCTTTGATTTACTGTTACGTCAACAAAAATGTTTTTTCTATACAAATATTTGAATAAAATATGTATATACATATATATTGTTAAATTAATTTTATATATCGTAAATAATTTATAGAATTAGGCGTTACTTTACGGAGATCCATAATACAAAAGTAATATTAAAATTATTTTGCTAATAATTTTCATCATCCTCCTGCCCTTATCCCACCCTAACTGGGGTCGGCACAACATGTTATAAACATGCTGTAACATGATTTGGCTGCGTTTTTACGACCGGCCGCCTGCCTGACGTCAACTTACCTAAGTCGTATTTTACGACACCTCGGTAAGAGAGAGGGTGGTCTATTTTACTAAACCGGATGCCACACGGTGTGTCAACTTACCTTAGTCACCTTTTACGACACCTCGGTAAGAAATGAGGCTGGTCTATTCTACTCAGCCGGATACCACACAGCGGGACAAGACTTTAGTATGTATTGCTAATTAATGTATTGTATTTTGCTAATAATTTTATTATTACTTTTGTATATCGTAAATATTAATCAATATCCACTCGCGTATTATGTATCGATAAAAAGAACTAACGGAAAATTAATTCACTATGAAATTTTAACAATGGCAATTTGGCACTTAAAATGATACTCCTTTTTTATTTTTTATTTTATTTGAATTTTTTTGAAAATATGATTTTAAATTATTAATTAATGGTTATAGGAATGCAACACTGTTATTGATGTGGGTAATTCAGGTAAATACAAAAATAACAAAGTTCCTATTACACATCCGAGCTCTATATATAACGTAAATAAGTAAGTAGGTAGTGAGTTTTCATCTTATTTTTTATATAGTTTGCGAGTGATTTTTATAAAAATTAGTAATATGAGTTAACAGAAAAAAAAGTTTTCAACTAGGTATTAATTAGCTAATAAATTAATATTTCAATTATGAGAATATTATAAATCTTATTCAATATAATAGTGAAATATAATTGCTCCTCTTCATAATTGCACGACTGCATAACGAGCACGATTGTACAGGGCATATTCTACTTCTACTGTACTCTTCAGTAACGTCTATGATCGTCTATAAATACACCTTATACCTATAAATTGTCGATTTTCGGATACGCATCACAGGAAATTGCTGGGTGATACGTCTGATAGTATTCATTTTACGATTATAAGAGCGATCGTGTGGAAAGTTTCATAATGATCGTGCCGATTATAGACAATCACACAATCAACAATCGACGCCGATAGTGTAAAATACCTTATTAACTTTTCTCTTGTTTGCTTGCAGTGTTGAGATTAATTTGCGTATTATTTGCTTATAATTTGCCTAAAATGTTTTGCTGTTTTAATTTTCTTATTATTTATCTGTTTTAATATATTTAATGGTCATTGTACTATGTATCATAATTTGTATTTTATTATATTGTTACATAATATATATTATTTCTTAATATATATTATTTTATATTAGTAATATACATGGTTAGATTTATTTTTTGTGATGCCAGCTTATGTTCTAATGCTTTACGATGTTAACAAAGTAACTGAGTACTAGTTTTAGTCCTAATTATCTATTATTTGCTTGCTTCTTATACTTTTGTCATGTAAGCAGGCTGATTGTTATTCAGATGTTAATAAATTATTAGCTGTTTCGTTCTGCTATAAGCGAATAAATGTTATACTTAGAATGCGAATAAAATATATGTCATAGCTAACATTACTGTTCGCATTTTTATGCGTCGAAATACTTCACTTGCTGTGATAAATTTTTCGGAATGTCCGGAATATTGTCCCATAGTCTGATTTTGTGTTTCGCAAATAAATACATGTTTTTGTGTTCAGGAATACGTCCTACGTATTCCTAAGCACATAAACATAAATATCCTTGGATAAAGAAAGGAATCTGGAGAGCTGAGAAAGTCATGAATCATTTTTATTAAGCCGGCTAAAACGCATACATTGACGTACAATACTAAGCCAAATACAAGTAAATATTCGGGATACTGTTCAGCTTTATTTTATAAATTCATAAAGCTACCTGTACGAAACGCAAACATTACTATTACCTACAAATACCATACCCATAAATAATAATACAAAGTACATTTTAAAATAGGCACTTAAAAATGCTTCACTCAATTGTCTGCCAAAACTTCATATTTCCTTTTTTTTGAGATAGTGAACTATGAAATATTAATATACGGCCATACCTAATGTTTTAATTAAATGAGTTTGTCAAAAGCGAATTAATGTTTTGTAAGACAGAAATCCACTTTTATATTATTCTTGTTATTGTTATATTGCTGTACTATGCATTATGCGAATATTATTAAGGTTTCGTAAATTTACTATTTTTAGGTAAATGTTATATAAATAAATGGTGATAATTCTTCACTACATATTATAAAACAAAGTCGCTTTCCCTGTCTGTCCCTATGTCCCTATTGTATGCTTAAATCTTTAAAACTACGCAACAGATTTTGATACGGTTTTTTTTAATACATAGAATGATTGAAGAGAAATTCAATATTCATTCAATATGGAGTAGAGAAATAATTTTTGAGGTTTAGGTATAGGGAGAGGTGAATTGTTTTTCTCTAAATTTACCGCGTGCGGGCCACGGGCAGTAATGTATAAATCAAATCTACTGAATCGATTTTAATAATGTATTTACTGAGTGACATGGGCTATATATTTTATACCCGTGCGAAGCAGGGGCAGGCCGCTAGTAAATCATAAATTGAAAAAAAAACTAAATTATTTCTAAATATATTTTTATATTATATATAATATGAAATTCGTCATTATCACTAAGTAAAAAGTTTATTGACACGTGTCACATAGCTGCCACCTAGTACAAGATTGAAACAACTTCAAAACTTTTTTAGGGTCCCCGTCATCCCCTGCCCCCCTGCCCCCGACGCCAGTTGTACTCGCCGCGACCCGTGTCGCGGCTTGAGGAAGCGGTCGGCAGCGCATCGCGTGCACCTGCTTCGCCGTAGCTGTCCGGACACAGCGATCTATACCGCCTTTCATTAGAAAAGGTGATTGTAGACGTGCCCTCTGTGACACCGCCGTCCTTCCTTCCCACGCGTGTGTGGTTTCCGTTCCCACTCGCGGGCGCTTAGCTGGGCCTCCCCTAGGGGTCTCACCCGGCTGGGTTGCACGCGCCGAGGGAGTGCGGAGCCATACTCGTAAAGAAGTAGGCACTGTACAGCACACTGCTCACACGATAATCGTGTACCATGTCCGGAAGGGGGGAGCCCCCCCCTAAGGACCAACGTATCAGGGGGGAGCGCCCCGCCTTCCCAAACGCCGTCGTAAGGCGCGAGTTACGGGATAATGTCGTTCCGTTCGCGCCGACAGCGACACCACAGGCACAACCAGCACCCCGTCCTCGCTTCCGGTCGATAACCGGCGAGCGACAGTCGTCAGAGCCCGCCACTTCTCTAATCACGGCCGATGTATCTGAGTATACATCGGGCGTCGATGCGCCGAAGCGACCACGTGCCGACGACTCATCACCCGGGTCACAAGAGGGTGAAGATAAGCGTCCGAAGACGGACCGTTCACCGACGCCACTACCTACACCACCACCACCAACTGTGGAACCTGCGGGCCTAAAAACATATGCCCGGCACTCGAAACCACCACCTCCCGAGCCACAGGACGTAACAGGAGGGCAGTCTCACACCGCTGGTGAGACGCAGGAGTCAGGCAGCTGGCCTCGAGACTCCACCAGGTACGCTGGCCTGGCGTCACTTTCCTCAATGGTGACGTCCCGCCCCCCCTCACCCCAGGCCGGTCCCTCCGGCTACGCTGCAGCTGCCGCCGCACCACCGTCGCCTCGAGCGCTCGAACAGCGCCAGGCCGAACAGCAGCGCCAACAGCAACCATCTGCAGCAGGACTGAAGACGGCGCGGTCCGAATATCCACCCATCACGGTGGAGTGCTTCCCCAATTGGACGAAGCACTTCAGCGCCATTCGGGGCCAACTTGGACATGCACCCAACGCCCGCCCGATGGGGAAAGGGGTGCGTTTCCTACCAAAATCAGCAGAGGAATTCCGGGTCCTCCAAAGATACCTCATCGACGCCGCCAAGCTGGACCCCGCCATATCGTGGTTCTGCTACAGCCCGGCGTCAACCCTGCCCACCAAGGTAGCCATTAGGGGGCTACCTCAGGACACCCCGCCAGATGAAGTTGTCGCAGCGTTGCGCACGCTCGGTTACCCGGCGGACCGGGCAAGGGCCATCCCCCCGGTCAGAGGGCGGCACGGCTGCACTTTTTTCGTGCAGCTAGAGCACCTGTCCTTTGAAGAGCTTGGTCACCTTTACCGTGAGACCGAGCTCCTTTCGATGCCCGGCCTCGTTATCGAGGCCTGGAAAGGCGGACGAGGTCCGCCGCAATGTCACAGGTGCCAGCAGTTCGGCCACGCATCCGCCAACTGCCACCGGCCGCCCAGGTGTGTCCGCTGCGCAGGCGGGCACCTAGCCCTAGAATGCGACAAAGCCCTTGAAGATACGCCCAAGTGCGCTAACTGTGGAAAAGCGCACTTGGCGCGCGACAGGAAGTGCCCGGTCTTCCGCCGCGAGGCGCGAAAACGCGGCATAGATATCGCGCCGCCACGCCCTAACGAACAGGCGAAGAAGAGGGCAGGGGGGAGAGGGCAAGATCCCCCCCCAACCGCAACACCCGCCGCGTCCACAAATGCCGCCGCAGCAGTCCCCACCACCCCCGCAGTACGTCCCGCGGTAGCCGTACGTGCCGCCCCTGCCCCCGCGGTACGCCCCGCAGTGGCCGTGCATGCCGCCCCCGCCCGTCCCGCACCCAGTAGCGCCCCGCCCGGCGTTTTTACTGCCGATACTCGACCTGGGGAAGCGCGAGGGGTAAACATGACACAAGAGCCGACGACCTTACAACCGCCGGCAAACATCCCAACTGTCAGGGGGGAGCCCCTAAAAAAAAGGAGAAACCGGCGCAGGCGTCGGCAGCCAGGGCCCGACAATGCGGAGCCCGCCGCCGCGTCTACCCCGCACCCCAGGCCGCCAACACTAACATCGTCGGCGCCTTTACCAATAATTGCCGAGGCGCCGAGAAGCCGCGGCCACCAATTGCCCATACAAGAGGCGGAGCCGCGAGCGCCGCAATACCCTACGTTCCCCCCGCCACCCCCCGCGCAGGACTCGGACATTAACAACATTGTTCGGGTCCTTATCGAGGCGCTTATGGCGGCGCTCACGACGTACTTGAGCACGAGGGACGTAGTCGGCGCCATCACGGCGGCAATAACCCAGTTTGGGAGGTCGTACCAGTGACCTCCCTACGCATACTTTATTGGAATCCGGGCGGCATTAGAGGACACGTCCGTGAGCTAACACTACTCGCCCAGTCACAGGATATTCACGTCATCCTCCTGGGCGAAACCAAACTCACGGACAGCGTCGAGCTCCGCGTGCCCAACTACTTTGTGTATCGACGCGACGAAGTCTCTCCCCGGGGCCGCCCGTACAGAGGTACGGCCGCTCTGGTGCGGAGGGACATCATACACGAAGAGCTGGAGCACACCCCGTTCACTAGCACCCGAACACAGGGGGTGCGAGTCAACGTGGGGTACCAGGAGCTCCGCATCTATGCCGCCTACAAACCACCCGGACTGACTTTCTGCAGCACTGATGTCGAGGCAATCTTCGGGCAACAGGGACCCGCAGTGATCGTGGGCGATCTCAACGCGAAACATCACGCGTGGGGATCGCGAATCATCACTGCGGTCGGGAGGGACCTGCACGAAGATAGCGTGAGGAGCGGGTACGGTGTAGTGGGGCCGGGAGCGCCGACCCACATACCCACCGACAGCCGCTCCCAGCCGGACGTCATCGACATAGTGCTGCACCAAGGACTCGACAATCCGTTCGATGTCGAGGTCCTCTATGACCTCGACACGCAACATCTACCGGTTCTGGTCACCCTAGCCACCCAGGGAGGCTTCTTAGTGCCCCGCCCGCCACGGACGCGGACGAACTGGGAGCGTTACACCACTGAGCTTGCCGGGCTTGAGCTAGCAGGTCCGATCACCACACCTTCGGAAGTCGACGATGCTGCTGCACTCGTCGCGGAGGCGATCATCGCCGCCAAAGCAGCAGCCACCACCACGTCGACTTCACCAGACTCCACCAACCGAAGGAAGGACCTGCCGAGCTCGCTCCGCTGCATGCTCAGACGGAAGCGCACCCTGCGTCACCTATGGGCCCGCACTCGTTGCCCCAGGGTGAAGGCTGACCTGAACCGGCTTGCAGAGAAGATCGCGCGTGCCATAGTCGCTCTCGACGAGGCGCGGTGGGAGGATACCGTCGATCGAGCGACGGAACATGACACAGCGCTCTACTCTCTCTGCAAGAAACTCACCGGACACGACACCCCCGTTTACCCGCTGCTTGATGCTGCGGGTAAACGCACCTATGCCGCCAAGGATCGTGCTGAGATCCTGGCGGCGCACCTGGAAGAGACGTTTACGCCCAACGCCCCCAACACCTCCAACCTCCACGTCATCCGTCATCACGCGGCTGTCCAGGACAAGCTGGAGAGGTTCCTGTCGGCCCCTACACCGCCGCTCCGGGGAGAGGACTTCATCTCCCTGTCAGAGCTGCGGTCGGTCGCTGCTCGCCTTGACAAGCGAAAAGCGCCAGGACCCGACGGAATCACGAACGCCGCGCTGATGCTGCTGCCCCGAACAGGTCTCGTAGCGCTCACGAGACTGTTCAACGGAGTACTCCGCACCGGCTACTTCCCAGAGGCGTGGAAGACCGGGAAGATCATTGTTCTTCCCAAGCCGGGGAAGGACCGCCGCCTGCCTGGAAGCTACCGGCCGATCACCCTGCTCTCGCACATAGCCAAGCTGTTCGAGCGTCTGCTGCTGCGTCGAGTCACGCCCCATCTGCCCCTGCGCGAGGAGCAGTTTGGATTCCGCAGCGGCCACTCGACGACGCTCCAGCTGGCGAGGGTCATAAACCACCTGACCAGTGAGCGGAACAACGGGCGCTACACCGTGGGGGGTCTTTCTCGACATCGAGAAGGCCTTCGATCGTGTGTGGCACGCCGGGCTCCTGGTCAAGATCTTGGATACCACCATGCCGCCTGCCTATGTGCGAGTGCTGGCATCATTTCTTCACGGCCGTAGCTTTTACGTGGCAGTGGATGGTGCTGAATCCCAACCACGCACCATCCAAGCCGGAGTACCCCAGGGCAGCTGTATATCGCCGCGCTTATACGCGGCGTATACGGATGACATCCCCACCCTGCGCCACCATCTGCGGGAAGGGGAGGAGGACGTGCTGTTGTCGCTCTTCGCTGACGACAGCGCGTATTTCGCGTCGTCCTACCATCAGATTGTCGCCACTAACCGCATGCAGCGTGTGCTGGACTTGTTGCCGGAATGGCTGGACAAGTGGAGGATGGCCGTCAACGTCGGGAAGACGGCCGCTCTGCTCACCAGCCGCTCCAAGCCGCTACGTCATCTGAGTCTACGAGGCCAGGACGTAGAGTGGAAGACCACAGTAAGGTTTTTGGGGTGTGAGTTGGATCGCAGCCTGCGCATGGTCCCCATGGTCGATCGTGCCGTGGGCCAAGCTGCTGCTGCCAGGTCCCAGCTCCACACGCTGTTCACATCCCATCTACCTGTCAACACCAAACTGCGAGTCTACGGTGCCTACGTCCGCTCGCGCTTGACGTACGCGGCACCCGCCTGGTACGCGCTATGTTCGGCGTACCAGAGACAAAGGCTTCAAGTCCAGCAGAACCGCTGCCTGCGACTGATCGTAGGAGCCCCGAGGTATGTGCGGAACGATGTCGTGCATCGGGACACCAAAACGCCGACCGTGGAGGAGTTCGTTCATCGCCTTGCGCGCAGACTGTTCGCGCGCGCGGACAACAGCGCGCACGTTCACCTCCATGGCATCGCGCCACTCCATGCGCGACCACCCGATGGACGTTCCCTGCCTCGCGAGCTCCTGCGGTCACCGTCTCCGCGGCCCGATGCGGATGACGACGGCGACGATGAGGACGACGCGACGGGCGAGAGGGCGAAACCACCGGACGAGACAAGACCACCGATTACGACACCACCACCGGACTTAACAATTCCTGACGAAGACTACGAGGTCTGGGAGCTACCATTCCCAGACCTCCCCACCGAACCAGACATCCTTTAGGTCACCTAGGTGACCTGGGCTCACGGCCCGAATACCGACAACCCTTAGGTCACCTAGGTGACCTCGGCCTACGGCCGGAACATGGACCAGGCAGAATGCCTGCGAGGAAATGCCCGGGCAAAGAGGAACGCCTCGAGGCCCGTACCCCGCCTACCCCCCAACCGGGGAGTAAGCGAGATGACCCTGCTGCTGGTCCCCGTCATGTAAGATGGCGTTGGTTATATAATTTTTTTTAGTGAGTGTCATCCGAATGCCACTTTAGCAGTCCACTCCACAGACTTAGCTGACTGCAGTTGGGATGTAAATCGATTATTTTAATTATCCTCTTTTTCTTTTTTCTTGTTTTTTTAAAAATAAAATATGCATTATTGGATCTGTTATTATTTATTGATAGTTGTCTACTTTAATTAACCTTTATTCTACTTAATTATTGATATTAAAAAGGCAACTTTTGAAATAGTCAGAAAAAATCGATTATTATTAATCGTTTATTTCGATACGAAATAATTTTATAAAAATCGACTATGAAGGGAAAAAATCGCACATTTGTTCAATTTAAACTACACAATTGTAATTCACTAACGGCGCATCTGTTTTTATTTATTGATAGTTGGCCATTTTAGTACCTCTTTATTCTAATTTAAATTAAAAGTCACTTTTCCAATAAAGAATCTGAGTAGTTGAAATGGTCAAAAAAACATCGATTAATTAGGGATAGGGATAGGATAGGATAGAATAGATCATTTTTAAAAATCTCTAAGTAACATTATAGCTACTGATGTAAAATAAAGAAAATAAAATAAAGATTTACTTAACCTAAATCGATGTTAAAAAATTTAAAATAAATTTGCTTTTATTGTGTTTTAGGATAAGATTATGCGTTGTTAGATGACACCAATATAGCCAACTAAAATTTTAACCGATTTTTACAAACAACAAACAATCGGAACAAAAATTTTATTTGTACTGATCTACTTTAAAACTTATTTATATATAATTAGTCTATATTCTGATTAATTATTAAAATAAAAAAGCTACTTTGAAATAGAAAAAAAACGATTTTTGGTTTGAGTTAATCGATTTATTTTAAAAGCAAAAATATTTATTACTTATCAATCGATTTTAAATTTACATCCTACGAATCATAGACCTGATACTACGAATGATAGATAGTAGATTATTGGTCTGTGACTACTTTTTTTAATTTGTGTAATGCATAAGTGACTGTATGTTTGTGATATTAATTTGTGTTAAAAATTGATATTTTTATATCATTTCTGAAGTTAACCAAATATAAATATAGTGATGAACAATTCGGCAGCCAAAGTAAGCATTAATATTTTCATATCTTAGTACTAAATGATCGTGTTTCTCTTCCGAATAATTTAAATAAAATGTATACACTACACACTATAATAAATATTTCAAAATGACTGGAGACGAAAGACAAATGACCAGACTTCTATTATAATTTTACTAGTTTGGTTTTACTAATCGTTTACATTATTTATTAAAAGTATGGGTATTAAGTACCGCGAACCTCATGGTTATTGCTAAATGAAATAAACCAAAATTTTTGCATGTTCTAAAAGTAAGTTTTCCACATGTAAAATTTTCGATACTATAATAATTGAATAGCTAATTAAATTATTATATTTATTCAACATATCATTGCTATTCTTATCATTATTATATTTAATATTATTTTCATATAGATGTTGTATAAGATCGTCCATTAAAACTTTGAGTAACAGAAGGAAAAAGACAAGAAGTGAAATACAGGTACAATACAATATGAAAAACTATAAATAGATTAATATTTGCACACTTTCCATAAAAGATAGATATAAAAGATGCAATATAGATAATAGAAATTATTTACATTTTTTATTAAATTATGTATTTAATCTATGAATATGTAGGAGAATAGATGCAACTAATATACAATTACTTAAAACAAATATTTTCTAGTCTGTGACTTAAATGCAGAAAGGGAAATAGATTAGCAAATCTGTATTGTAAATCATTCGATAGCTTAACACCTTGAAAGCTAAATGATCTAGAGTAAGTTAGTGAGCATTTAAAGAAGTCAAGATCTAAGGTATTTAAAGATCTTAGCTGGCTACATCCTACATCTGACAAGATGTTTTAACACTTTAAGATATATTGAGATTAAAGCATTAAAGAGTTCTGTTTCAAGAAGTAATAGAATATGTAAAAATTCTGGATTGGATCTTCTGGATTGAATAATAAGCCAATTTAACATGTGGAGGAACTCAGTGAACAAACTTATTAAGTCCATAAATATATCTGATAGCTACATTCTAAATATGTTCAAGCTTAGCCAACAGTTCTTATGTAAGATCCAAGAATACAGCATCACCATAATTCAATATAGGCAGCAATAAAGAACTAGCAAGCATATATTTAGGTTCAAGAGGATGAAATTTCTGTAAGCGCTTAAGACTGGGAATCTTGAACTCAAATTAGTTATATGAGGTGCCCTACTAAGTGTCTCATCAATAATAATACCTAAATTTTTTTACTGCATTATAGTGAGATATTATATGATGGCTCCATTTAAAAAGTCTTCTATATTATGAAATACTCCATTAACAAGGAATCTATATATTTTTGTATTTTGTATATTCACATAGATATGTGCTATCTGCTATACTTTATGGTAATGTGTTGTGGATTTTTACAGCCATTAAACACAACACTTTTAGACACTTTTCAAGAGCAGTTCTGTGCTTTAGGCTTTGAAATCTGTATGTAAGGCATTTGTGTGCACACTTCTTATATAGATTTGGTTTAGGAAAAGTATTTATTCATAAATATAAAAAGAGAGTAATGAATATATTATATATATTCAAATTAAAAATATTCTCTATTCAATTAAACTTGTACACAAGTGGTTTTGAATCGTCAACTCTACTGCTGTTTTGGAAAGCTCTCCTACCAAGAAGATCCAGCCGTAAACAGTTGCTCTTTTAAAAATACAATTAATTCAATTCAGTTATTACTCTCTTGTACAGGGTCGAAGAGTCTGCTCATTCTTATCATCCATATACTCCTTAATAGAATATATAGAGAAGTACGCTTTCAGTATCTGCCTCCTTTTAACAGTGTTTTTAAATGCCATAATGGAAAAGGTAAAATTGATAGCAGAATTTTATTATGGAATCTTATGCCCAAACACAAACGACTTACGTACTTTTGCAGAGTGCTAAGCAGGACCCGCAAACTTAAGTTGATTTCTACTTTGTCCATATACATCAATTTTTTATAATTCTTTATATATTTATGCACGAAAATTAAATTGCTAATAATATACTATGAAGCAAATTTAAAACCACCTAGTTCTTTAAACTGCTCTTGCAGGGTATCATGTGGACTTATGTGGACTCTTCATGTTTAGTTCAGTTTCAATCCATTTCATGCATATTCTTCTTTACATGTATTTTTATTATTCCTTAGTTTATAAATTTATGTGATTAGGAGTGCCTGAGAAGTATATTCAAGAAACAATAAAAATAATATAAGGGTATGTTTGCTAAAACTTACTTCAGAGTAAGAATTATTTAGCTGTGATAATTTTACACCAACTATAGGCTGCGAACCTGTTTAAACAAACATGATCCGTTGCTTGAGTTTATACATTGAAATATTATCCTTTACAGTTTTACTCATCATTTCCCTTATCAAACATGTAATGTTTGTTCTTGCTTGTAAATAAAATCGAGACCGACTAACTGAGTTGACAATCAATAAATTTGAACCTGCAAACTTGAACTTACCAACCTATTATTTTGGTATTGTTTTGATATGTTATTATTGTTCGACTCATCTTACGTATTTAATAAGAACGCAGGTTTCAGGCGAGTTATACTAATTACCTTTTTCTGTATCTCCTTGTAGAATTTTAAAATATTTTTCGATTTTCTCTATCACTTTATAGGTCCAATATATGGCGGTGTGAGGGATCTTATCATTTTATCACATCTCACGAAAACGTGTGAAGTATGCTGGAGTTCAGGATGAACGAATATTTTCCCGTGCGTTAATTTTTTTTTGGGAATTGATGATAATGTGGCAATTTTAGTTCGAAGTTCTTTTAAGAAAGTATCTTCATCAGGAATTTCGCACCTTGACGGGTCAAAGAAATCTCCCGGTACTCAGATAGTTTCTCCGTACAGCATTTCCGCTGCACTTTTTATTTGCAAGTTATTTTTTTCATCAGTATTTTTAACTCTTCGTCATTTTCTTGTGCTTTAGCTAACTCTTCATAGTCGATAGGAGCATCTGCCACTACATTTTCCGATCCTTTAATATGTTCGATAGGGCTTCTTGGTGTATCGTTTTATGCTTATTCTGTTTTCGAATATATACCTATAATACAGAGACATGATGAGGACTTATAGTGTAAATCTCTGCCTGCGATAGCACTTTTTTAGTTTTTCGAATTCACATTCTTAGATTTATTCCATGAGCACGACTCTGTACATTTATAAGCTCGATGGCCAAAGTAAGCGGGTCGAATTTCTTTCGCGCGATGACGATCTCGAAAACCGACCCCTGTAGTTCCGTGGATTGTTGTATCTCGAGCTTCTTTTTTCTAATCGCTGTATTTGTAGGTTTAATTTTGCGAGTTCTAATATTATAAAATTATGACCTTGAATTTCAGCTACGTGCGTGGGTTGCGTAGTCTGCATCAATTTGTCTGGAGAAAAAGTTACCCTATTAGTCAGGTCTGCTGTTTCCACAGTATTCGCTGGTTTGCTGGTGTGAGTCGCTTGAAAAGTCATTCTCTTTGTGTTCAGTGGGGTCAGCAGTGGGTAGGTTGTTTGGTTGTTTGGTTGTTTGTGGACTAATGTCGAGGTCTCCGGTATGCAGTAGGTTGTTTGGTTTTTTGTGGTCTTCTCTTGTGTTGGGCGAAATTAAAGTGATGCAGAATGAGATATATTTATTATGAAACGTGTTGCACGTTAGCTCATTTATTAGCGACTGACTAACAAATTACAAATTGCTTCTGTAACTGACATCCGATATTAGCTGACGATGCGGTACAGAGTGTTTGCCAGTTTTTGCTGGGAAGCTGGAAATAGTCTTAAAGTATATTTGCGAAAACTAATAATTTAGAGTATATTTGCTGAAACTAACGGCCAAAGTCATAGTTATTTTATTGTAAACTACCTGCAGATGCAGGTACTTTTTTATAGTTCGTGCTACATTGCCTGAGGTTTTATATTGCGTACATTACTCTCTAGTCTGACCTCTTTCAGATACCCAACATTTTCATCACCAAATAAGTATGTTATCTTTGGTCCTGCTACTAGATGGCTTTGATATAACTGTCGGATTGACTCTATCAATTTTCAAACATGAGCAGACCTCTATCTTTTGACGCCGCCTTGCTCCCTTTATGTTAAGCATACGCCATTTTGATTGTTTACAGTTTCCTGTATTCCTTAAAACTAAATTTGAATATTTTCTTATATTGAAAAGCGTATTAGCTTCACTTTATTAACTATGTAACACTAACCTACACCCTCCTTCCTTGCTTTGCGTTGGGTCTCCGCCATGTTTTGTTCAGTTTAGGTCCGTCTCTTGTATTTTTGTTGATTCTTAATTTATTTATTAATGTGTACTTGTGAATCCCTGAAAACTGTGAAGCCTGATATGATCCAAGAGTACATGTGCTGAAACTTTTAGCCAAAGTAAGAAACGTTTTAACATAATAATTTTAGACTTTAGATTTAGGTTCCGTTTTATCATTCGTGACATCTCTTTCAAATCTTTGTAAGAGATTCTTATAATTTCCACGATTAAAAATGAAAAATTGCTCCTGCTAACAGATGGCTCTGCAATTCCTATCTGAGTAGATACCATCGATTATAGCCGCGAACATGCGCATATCTCTATTTACTGACTCGGTTTTTAATATTTTCTGTTTTATGTATTCCTCAAACCTAAATTCCTTTTTTTTCTTAAATTGAATAGCGTAATAAAATGTTATTGAATTTCAACAAACTTGCAATGTTAAAATGTAATAATTTTAAATCTTTAAGATATATTCAGTGGCTTTATCCAAGAGTAAGAATCGTACAGTTTGTGTATAGATTGAGCCCATTCAATATCTTCAATTATACCCAAAAACACATCTAGAATAAACGAATTGTATTGTAATATGTCCTTTAAGATGTAATGAATCCCATATGTAACAGATCGCGTAAGTAGACAACCCTAAAAATCCAGGCCGAGTAGCTGGTTCGGCAATCGATAAGTTCGGACCTGCGCTGTACGAGTTTCATGGCTTCACCCTTCTCCGTCACTTTGCGTTGCGTCTCCGCCATGTTTGGTTCAGTTTAGGTCCGTCTCTTGTATATTTGTTGTTTCTTAATTTATAAATTGATGTGTACTTATGAATTCCTGAAAACTGTGAAGCCGTAAATGATCTAAAAGTACATTTGTTGAAACTTCTAGCCAAAGTAAGAATAATTTTAACATTATAATTTTAGACTTTAGATTTAGGTTCCGTTTCATTGTACGTGACATCTCTTTCAAATACTTGTAAGAGGTTCTTATAATTTCCAGGATTGCAATGAAAAGTTGCTCCTGCCAGTATATGGCTCTGCAAATTCTATTTGAGTAGATACCATCGACTATTTCCGCGGACATGCGCAGACCGCTTTTTCTGACTCCGCTCCCCTCGCTATGTGCCGGGCGTCCGCCATTTTGAATATTTTCCGTTTTATGTATTCCTCAAAACTAAATAACTTTTTTATCTTAAATTGAACAGTGTAGTAATAACATGTAAGTAAATTTCAAGATATTTGCAATGTAAGATGTCATAATTTTAATAGTTTAAGATATATTCATTGGCTTTATCCAAGAGAAAGGATCGTTCAGTTTGTGCATAGGTTGAGCCCCTTCAATATCTTCAATTAAACCAAAAACATATCTAATTTAAACTAATTGTATTCATATATAACCTCAAAGATTGAATAAATTGCGTACGTAACAGATCGCGTTAGTAGACAACCCTAAAAATCCAGGCCTAGTAGCTGGTTCGGCAATCGATAAGTTCGGACCTGCGCACTACGAGGTTCATGGCTTCTCCCTTCTTCCTCACTTTGCGTTGCGTCTCCGCCATGTTTGGTTCAATTTAGGTCCGTCTCTTGTATATATTTTTTGTTTCTTAATTTATTAATTTATGTGTACTTGCGAATTCCTGAATACTTTGAAGCCGGAAATGATCTAAGAGTACATTTGCTGAAACTTCTAGCCAAGGTAAGAATAATTTTAGCTTATAGATATAGGTTTTTGTATCGTACGTGACATCTCTGTCAAATCTTTGTAAGAGATTCTTATAATTTCCAGAATTAAAAATGAAAAGTTGCCCCTGCCAGTAGATGGCTCTGCAAATCGTATCTGATTAGATACCATCGACCATTTCCGCGGACATCCGCAGATCTCTATTTACTGACTCCGCTCCCCTCGCTTTGTGCCGGGCGTCGGCCATTTTGAATATTTTCCGTTTTATGTGTGCCTCAAAACTAAATTACTTTTTTATCTTAAATTGAACAGTGTAGTAATAACATGTAAGTGAATTTCAAGAAACTTGCAATGTAAAATGTCCTAATTTTAAAAGTTTTAGATATATTCATTGGCTTCCAAGAGAAAGGATCGTTCAGTTTGTGCATAGGTTGAGCCTATTCAATATCTTCAATTAAACCAAAAACACATCTAATATAAACTAATTGTATTCTTTTATTTCCTAAAAGATTTAATGAATCCCGTACGTAACAGATCGCGTAAGTAGACAACCCTAAAAATCTAGGCTGAGTATCTGGTTCGGCAATCAATAAGTTGGGACCTGCGCAGTACATGCTCCATGGCTACACCCTCCTTCCTCAGTTTGCGTTGGATCTCGGCCATGTTTGGTTCAGTTTACGTTCGTCTCTTGTATATTTGTTGTTTCTTTATTTATTAAATAATGTGTATTTGCAAATTTCTGTATACTGTGATGCCGGAAATGGTCTAAGAGAACATTTGCTGAAACATCTAGCCAAGGTAAGAATAATTTTAGATTATAGATATAGGTTTTTGTATCGTACGTAATATTTTTTACAAATCTTTGTAAGAGGTTCTTATAATTTCCAGAATTAAAAATGAAAAGTTGCTCCTGCCAGTAGATGGCTCTGCAAATCCTATCTGAGTAGATACCATCGACAATCTCCGCGGACATGCGCAGATCTCTATTTACTGACTCCGCTCCCCTCGCTTTGTGCCGGGCGTCCGCCATTTTGAATATTTTCCGTTTTATGTATTCCTCAAAACTAAATTACTTTTTTATCTTAAATTGAACAGTGTAGTAATAACATGTATGTGAATTACTAGAAACTTACATGTAAAATGTAATTATTTCCATCACCAAACATGCAATGTTTGATCTTGCCATTAGATGGCTCTTAAAATCCTACCTGAGCAGATACTATCGATGATCTCCACGGACACGCGCAGATCTGTACTTACTGACTCCGTCCCACTCAATGTGTGCCGGGCGTCCGCCATTTTGAATATTTTCCGTTTTATGTACTCCTCAAAACTAAATTAATATTATATCTTAAATTGAATAGTATAGTAATAAAATGTAAGTGGTTTTCTAGAAACATGCTAAGTTAAAAAGTTTATGAATTTTAAAACTTTAAAAAATAAATAATGGCTTTATCCGAGAGTTTGGATCATACAGGTGGAGCCATCTGAATATCTTCAATTCAACACAAAACACATCTGCAATAAAGTAATTGTATTCTGATATGTACTTAAAGATGTAATTAATATCGTACGTAACAAATCGCGTAAGTAGGCAACCCATAAAATCCAGGCCGAGTAGCTGGTTCGGCAATCAATAAATTCGAACCTGCGCAATACTTGCTCCATGGCTATACCGCCCTTCCTCACTTTGCGTGGGGCTACGCCATGTTTGGTTCAGTTTAAGTCAGTCTCTTGTATTTGTGTTGTTTTTTAACTTGTAAATTAATGTGTTCTTGTGAATTCCGAAAACTTTGAAGCCGGAAAAAATCTAAGAGTACATTTGCTGTAATTTCTAGATAAAGTAAGAATAATTTTAACATTCTAATTTTAGACTTTAGATGTAGGCTCCGTTTCATTGTACGTGAAATCTCTTTAAAATCTTTGTAAGGGATTCTTATAATTTCCAGGATTAAAAATGAAAAGTTGCTCCTGCCAGTAGATGGCTCTGCAAGTTCTATCTGAGTAGATACCATCACCATCTCCGCGGACATGCGCAAATCTCTATTTACTGACTCCGCTCCCCTCGCTTTGTGCCGGGCGTCCGCCATTTCGTATATTTTCCGTTTTATGTATTCCTCAAAACTAAATTAATTTTGTTTCTTAAATTGAATAGCGTAGTAATAAAATGTAATTGAATTTTAACAAACTTGCAATGTTAAAATGTAATAATTTTTAATCTTTAGGATGTATTCATTGGCTTAACCAAGAGTAGGGATCGTGCAGTTTGTGCAGAGGTTGAGTCCATTCAATATCTGCAATTATACCCAAAAACACATCTAGAATAAACTAATATTAATTATTAATCTTATATGTCCTTTAAGATGTAATGAATCCCATATGTAACAGATCGCGTAAGTAGACAACCCTAAAAATCCAGGCCGAGTAGCTGGTTCGGCAATCGATAAGTTCGGACCTGCGCAGTACGAGTTTCATGGCTTCACCCTTCTCCGTCACTTTGCTTTGCGTCTCCGCCATGTTTGGTTCAGTTTAGGTCCGTCTCTTGTATATTTGTTGTTTCTTAATTTATTAATTGATGTGTACTTATGAATTCCTGAAAACTGTGAAGCCGTAAATTATCTAAGAGTACATTTGTTGAAACTTCTAGTCAAAGTAAGAATAATTTTAACATTATAATTTTGGACTTTAGATTTAGGTTCCGTTTCATTATGCGTGACATCTCTTTCAAATATTTGTAAGAGGTTCTTATAATTCCCAGGATTGCAATGAAAAGTTGCTCCTGCCAGTATATGTCTCTGCAAATTCTATTTGAGTAGATACCATCGACCATTTCCGCGGACATGCGCAGATCTCTATTTACTGACTCCGCTCCCCTCGCTTTGTGCCGGGCGTCGTTCATTTTGAATATTTTCCATTTTATGTGTGCCTCAAAACTAAATTACTTTTTTATCTTAAATTGAACAGTGTAGTAATACCACGTAAGTGAATTTCAAGAAACTTGCAATGTAAAATGTCATAATTTTGAAAGTTTAAGATATATTCATTGGCTTTATCCAAGAGAAAGGATCGTGCAGTTTGTGCATAGGTTGAGCCCCTTCA
This sequence comes from Morpho achilles, assembly GCA_947086495.1. Taxonomy (NCBI): domain Eukaryota; kingdom Metazoa; phylum Arthropoda; class Insecta; order Lepidoptera; family Nymphalidae; genus Morpho; species Morpho achilles. Next base: position 6,513,295 of record CAMTZB010000022.1, on the reverse strand, counting down.
ATACCTTCAATAAAACTCAAAAACACATCTTATATAAACTAATTGTATTCTTTTATGTCCTTAAAGATTGAATAAATTCCGTACGTAACATATCGCGTAAGTAGGCAACCCTAAAAATCCAGGCCGAGTATCTGGTTCGGCAATCAATAAGTTCGGACCTGCGCAGTACATGCTCCATGGCTACACCCTCCTTCCTCACTTTCCGTTGGGTCTCCGCCATGTTTGGTTCAGTTTGCACCCGTCTCTTGTATATTTTTTGTTTCTTAATTTATTAATTGATGTTTATTTGCTAATCCCTGAATACTTTGAAGCCGGAAATGATCTAAGAGTACATTTGCTGAAACTTCTAGCCAAGGTAAGAATAATTTTAGCTTATAGATATAGGTTTTTGTATCGTACGTGACATCTCTGTCAAATCTTTGTAAGAGATTCTTATAATTTCTAGAATTAAAAATGAAAAGTTGCTCCTGCCAGTAGATGGCTCTGCAAGTCCTATCTGAGTAGATACCATCACCATCTCCGCAGACATGCGCAGATCTCTATTTACTGGCTCCGCTCCCCTCGCTTTGTGCCGGGCGTCCGCCATTTTGAATATTTTCCGTTTTATATGTTCCTGAAAACTAAATTACTTTTTTTTCTTAAATTGAATATTGTAATAATAAAACGTGATTGAATTTCAACAAACTTGCAATGTTTAAATGTAATAATTTTAAAACTTTAAGATGTATTCATTGGCTTTATCGAAGAATAAGGATCTTACAGTTTGTGCATAGGTTGAACCCATTCAATATCGTCAATTAAACCCAAAAACACATCTAGAATAATCTAATTGTATTCTAATGGGTCCTTTAGGATGTAATGTATCCCGTACATGACAGATCGCGTAAGTTGACAACCCTAAAAATCCAGGCCGAGTAGCTGGTTCGGCAATCAATAATTTCGGATCTGCGCAGTACGAGTTTCATGGCTTCACCCTTCTTCCTCACTTTGCATTGCGTCTCCGCCATGTTTGGTTCAGTTTAGGTCTCTTGTATATTTGTTGTTTCTTAATTTGTTAATTGATGTGTACTCGTGAATTCCTGAAAACTGTGAATCCGGAAATGATCTAAGAGTACATTTGCTGGAATTTTGAGCCAAAGTAAGAATAATTTCAACATTGTAATTTTAGATTTTTTATGTATTTTCCGTTGCATCTATTTGAAATCTTTGTAAGAGATACTCATGATTTCCATCATTATAATTCGAAAATCGTCTCTGTGTAGATACCATCGATTATCTGCGCGGACATGTGCAGATTTTTATTTACTGACTCCGCCCTGCTCGCTTGTGTCGGGCGTCCGCCATTATGAAAGTTTTCTTTTTCGTGTATTCTTCCTAATATTTTTTTTATTAAATTGAATAGTGTAATAATAACATGTAAGAATTTATTTAAGAAACATACAATGTAAAATTGTATTATTATAATTCTCAAAAAAATATACAACGGCTTTATCCAAGAATTAGGATCGTACAGTTTGTGCGTAGGTTGAGCCCATTCAATATCTTCTAATAAACACAAAAACTCATTTGCAATAAACTAATTGTATTCTAATACTAGCTTTTACCCGCAACTTCGTTCACGGGGACTGTAGTCTTGGAATTACCAGTAGCTTCTGTCACTCTCCAACTACAAATATCTCTATAGAATAATCAGTATAGTTAGAGAGATTTATAGTTTAATCAAGAGCATAATTTTATTATTTTAGTATATAATCCGTACATGAAACAAATATTAAAAGGAGACTTCCTAGATTGGGCTTATCTGTTACAATAAACTCCATATATGTACATCAAAAAATTCTTAATTTTTTCAGGTATTAAATATCATTATAAATATTATAAACTAATAAAAGGTGTTAAAAGTAAAAAATACATGTCAATTATTAGTCATCTTTTACTTATTGCCATAGACTACTATCTAAAGACTTATTCCGTTTAGACGTAAACCGAAAAACTCGGAATCTAAACACTTTTGTAAATTCAGATTTGACTTGATTTTGACATATCGTGAATAAAAAAATCAATAGTTTTATTACAGATGGCGTTTCGAATATCATCCTATTTAATTCCTGTCGAATTAAAAGAATTTCTATAACCTATATGTTACCACAGTGCGTAAGGAATAATGTGCCAAATTTCATCGATACTGGTTCAGGGGATTGACCGTTAAAACGTAACATACAGACAGACAGACAGACAGACAGACATACTGAGACAGACTTTTGCATTTTGTAATATTAGTAAGGATAACCATAGATTAATATATGTATATATGTATATATAATTTATAAGATTAACCCACTTTTACCATCTTTGGTTGGCAATTGCCCACGTGGGCAATTGCCAACGGCAATAATGAAATGAATGCCTTCAAGGAATAAAAAGTTTCAAACAACATGCACCCTTCATTAACAATCATTATTAACCATAATATAACTTGGTTAGACGAAATTCTTACTCTTAAATCTTACCCGTAAGTGTGACTCGCCGTTCAGTTTAGCCCGTGCATTATAATGCTATCGATAAGTGTATGTTAAAATGGCAATTTCTTTAAATAATCAGCTTCAGACCCGCCTTCAGACTATTTCTCATAAAAAGATTTTTGTGCTTTTCTTGGTAATATATGTAATTCAGTAAGTTAGATCGCTTCAGGAACGGCGAAAAATGGAAAAAATGTAAGTATCAGTATTTGCTGACCGATTGAAATATAAAATACCCTTTATGTTGAATGAGGTTTTCTCCTACATATTAGTGAAAAAAGCGTCTAAGTCGGGTCAGCGGCTTCTGAGATTAGCGGGAAGAAATGCACGATGGCTAAAAAGCTGGAATAAAAATGTGAAATTCTTCAAAAAAGTCGGCTTCAGACCGGCCTAGGTCAGATATGGTAATATATGCAATCCAGTAAGTAAAATCGCTTCAGGAACGGCAAAAACGGAAAAAATGCAAGTACCAGTATCATAGTAAATGACCTTTCAACTTAAAATTGACATATCTTTTTTATTTGTTGACCGATTGTAATAAAACATATATGTTAAGTGAGGCTTTCTACTGCATATTTGTGAAAACCGCGTCTAAATCGGATCAGCGGTTTCTGAGATTAGCGGGAACAAACGCACTGACAAACAGACAAAAATTTTAAAAACTATTGTTTCATGTTTAGAAGCGTGTTTTGAGATAGAACACTAATTTTTTCTAAAAATAAGAAAATGTAGAGATTTGGCAGCTCTACGATTTTATTATATGTACTGATGATGATTGATGATGATGATATATTTAAAAAATATATAAGTATAATATAAAAGACGACGATATTTCTCCTTTATACTTATTCATTAAATAAAAAGCAGTTTTCCCAAAGTCAACTCATTTACTCTTTCTCAAAAAGCCAATGACACAAATAAAATATGACAGCCAATGCTTTTTCATATTAATGACCAACTCTATGAAGGAAGTTGTATTAAAAACATGTTGTAACAGTCGACCATCTTGACAACATTTGCGACCCCGCAAATCTCATAAGCTGACTTCTGGGAATGAATCTACCACCGATTCGGAATGCTGATTGTACTGAGAAGAATCGGCAAGAAACTCAATACTTGCTCTTTTAATCTGTAAAAGAACACCGCACATGCCATGACATGACAGGACTACGCTCACGCTTTATGCTCAACTCTTTAAGCTCACGCTTTATGCCCAGCTCTTTAAGCTCAACTCCTTATGCTTTTTGCACTGTATTTCGCACCTTAAGCTTACCCTCACTGTCATGGCATAACACAGCTCAATTAGTGGCAACCAACTCAGCAAATACACACGTAAACAGACTCGCAAATGATAACGCTCAAAGAACAATTCGCAACAACGAAATTCGCACTCTCCGCGTCGTCTCAAGATATTGATCGTCATTTGACTTTCCTCTGAACTCTTAAAATTTCCAGATATTCCTTTTGTCCACTCTATTTGTGACTTTAGGTTACATCCCCTTCTGAATATAATTAACAACGATATTGCTCCTTTATTCTTATTCAATAAATACAAAGCAATTTTCCCAAATTCAACCCATTTACTCTTTCGTAACAATTCAATGACACATAATGACAGCCACAGATTTTTTTCATATTAATGACCAACTCAATGAAGGAGGTCGTATTAAAAACATATTGTAAAATTGTCATATCTTTATTATTCGCTGACCTATTGAAATAATACATACCCTATATGTTAAGTGAGGCTTTCTACTACATATAAGTGAAAACCCCGTCTAAATCGGATCAGCGGTTTTTGAGATTAGCCGGAACAAACGCAAAGAGGTTATCAACCGCAAACAAACGCCAAGAGGAAGAGATCTTAATCTCAACGATTTTATTATATGTATAGATGTAGTTAAAGATGCAATTAATCCCGTATGTAACAGATCGCGTTAGTAGACAACCCTAAAAATCCAGGCCGAGTAGCTGGTTTTGCAATCGATAAGTTCGGACCTGCGCAGTACGAGTTTCATGGCTTCACCCTTCTTCTTCACATTGGGTTGCGTCTCCGCCATGTTTGATTCAGTTCACGCCCGTCTCTTGTATATTTGTTGTTTCTTAATTTATTAATTGATGTGTACTCGGGAATTCCTGAATACTGTGAAGCTGGAAATGATTTAATAGTACATTTGCTGAAACTTCTAGCCAAGGTAAGGATTATTTTAGATTATAGATAAAGGTTTTTGTATCGTACGCGATATTTCTTTCAATCGTCGTAAGAGATTCTTATAATTTCCAAGATTAAAAATAAAAAGTTGCTCCTGCCAGTAGACGGCTCTGCAAATCCTATCTGAGTAGATACCATCGATTATCTCCGCGGACATGCGCAGATTTACTGACACCGCCCTGCTCACGTTGTGCTGGGTGTCCACCATTTTGAATATTTTTTATTTCGTGTAATTCATAATAATAATTGATTATTTTATCTTATATTGAATAGAGTAATTATAACACTTAAATGAATTTCAAGAAACGTGGAATTTAAATTTTATTATATTCAATTCGGCAGTCAATAAATTCGGGCCTGCGCAGTACATGTTCCATGGCGCTACACCCTCCTTTCTCACTTTGTGTTGGGTTTCCGCCATATTTGGTTCAGTTTTAGTCTGTTTCTTGTTTTGTTTCTTAATTTAATAATTAATATGTACTTGTGAATACTTTAAAAACGGTGAATCCGGAAATGATCTAAGAGTACATTTGCTGAAACTTCTAGCCAAAGTAAGAATAATTCCATCATTATAATTTTAGACCATAGATGTAGGTTTTCTATCTTACGTGACATTTATTTCAAATCTTTATATTACAGTTTTCCATTAATTCCATCATAAAAATCAATGTTTGGATCTGCCAGTAGATGGCTCTGACAATCATATCTGAGTATAAACCAATTATCCAACCAATTATCTCCGCGGACATGCGCAAATCTCTATTTACTTACTCCGCCCAGATCGCTATGTGCCGGGCGTCCGCCATTTTAAACATTTTCCATTTCGTGTATTCCTTAAAACTAATTTATCTTATTTATCTTCAATTGAATATTGTAATAATAATACGAAAGTCAATTTTTAAGGAACGTGCAATGTAAAATTGTATTATTTTATTTTTTAAATTAAATAGACAATGGCTTTATCCAAGAATAAGGAAGGATCCAGCAGTTTGTGCATAGGTTGAGCATCTTCAAAATTTTCGACTTAATACAAAACTTATTTGCAACTAATTGTATTCTTAAATTTACTTAAGATTTTAAGAATCTCGTGCGTAACAGATCGCGTAAGAAGACAACCCTATAGATCCAGACCGAGTAGCTGGTTCGGCAAACAATAAATTTGGACCTGCGCAGTACGTGATTCATGGCTACACCCTTCTTTATCAATTGGCGTTGGGTCTTTGCCATGTTTGGTTCAGTTTTGGTCCGTTTCTTGTACTTTGTTGTTTCTTAATTGATTGATTAATGTGTATTTGTGAACGGCTAAAAACTGTGAAGCCGCAAATAATCTAAGAGTACATTTCCTGATACATATGTCCCAGTAAGAATTATTTTATCGTTATAATTTAATACGGTCGATATATGATGTTGTGGTACTTTTACGCTTTTCCAAGTTAAAGTATAACCTAGTAATAGCGACTGTATTGCGTACGGCTAAAGGATAACATTGCTTGTAGTAGCAATCATTTTGTCCAGTAACAGACAAATAATAGTGGATAGCGTTAATGCTGGGTACACCTGGGCAAAATTAGTATTAATACACTCAAATGTAATCTTTACGTCGTTTTCTATGCAGTCGATATTTCTAGGTCATTACCTTTATATCGAATATAAATACGATATAAGGAATACATTTGTTTGTATTATAAGCAGCGTTAGTAGTAGCAGGTTAAATCACTGTGACCACAGTTTATAATATCGTGGAATGTATATTAATCTTAAATAGCAATAATACATTGGGTATTATTGCTATTTAAGATTAATAATGAACTGTAAATTTAGGTTACAATACCACAATGTTCTGCTATTCCGTACGTGAGCACGGAATAGCAGAACATTGTGGTGAGATTATTTCAAATATTTATATTTTAGATTCTCATAATGTCATTATCTGACGAAATGTCTGCTCGTGCCGGTAGATGGCTCTGACAATCAATTCACCGTTGATACCATCGATAATATTCAAAGACATGCGCAGTCCGCAGATATCTATTTATTTGACCTCGCCCTGCTCTCTTTGTGCCGTGCGTCCGCCATTTTGATTTCTTTGCATTTCATGTATTCCTTAAAACTAAATTAAGATATTATTTTAAATTGAATAATGTAATGTAGGTGAGTTATAAATTAATCCAATATAAAATTTTACATATTAAATTCATGTTAATATAAACAATTGTGTCATGTACCTAATAATTATCATCCTTTACTAAGAGCCCCTACAAAATCGTCTGCCAAACCCGGAAAATCATATCTTAAATATACATTTTTATAAGTACTTTTTTTATTCAATCATTTGTATGCGAGAACACAATTATCATAAAAGAATAGTGTAATATACTTTATTTATTTCAAAACGAATTGCAAATAAGAATTTTGTGTTGTTATTTTGGGTGGTTTTATTTACGTGTTAATTTAGTTTCAGTAGTGAAAAAACTTATAACTTAAATATTATACTACGTCAGTAATCATAAACAAAAAGTTTTATAATTATAATAATTTTGACATAAATTTATACTTTATTATTCCCCTCGGTAGTTGCTTTTGATTTAATCACCGCAACTGCGTAGAATGTCTATTCATTTGACCTGACCTGTTTACTTTGTGTAAAGGTCTCCCATCTTGAGTTAAATTTCTACGTACTAATACTAATAATAATTTTTATTCCATTTTAGAATTTTCTCTATGTGTTGCATTATACACTACATTGTCTTCCACAGAAAATAGCTCTCATTTAAACGTGTCTTAACACACATAACAGAGGTGCCCTAAGCCTTGGTCCGGCCTCACAGGAGGCACCCTTAGGACGACGTTCCCCGACGCTAGTAGAGCTTCTGCGCTCTACTTTCCGCATTTCGCAACTTCGGCGTTGCTTCTGCGCTCGCCCGTCCCGCCCGGTGACGCTGTAAAAGCCGTTAGGGCTAACAGCATATGGTCAATTCGAAAAAAAAAAAAAAATAACAGAGAATTATGATGATGTTATACATTAAGTACATCTTGTGAATTATAATGATTTTTTACATTGAGTAGATCTAATTGGTTTTTTAGTAGAATATTTAATTAACCTACTTTTTCTTTTTTGTTCTAGGTGGGAGAAATATTTCGTGAAGCAGGCGCCGCGTTCAACAAGCTCTCGGAAATGACAGTTTTGCTACACCCTATGGCCGATACTCAGCCTGGGTATGTATAATGCTATCATTAAAATTACAATAAAACCACCCAACAACAAAGTACAATAAATCACTCATTTAATACACTCATTTAGAACAATATATATATATATATATATATATATATATATATATATATATATATATATATATATATATATATATATATATATATATATATATATATATATATATATACATCTTGCACGTCATGTTGCGTCCTACATGGCACTTTTTACCGATCTTGTTGCGTCCAACCGACTTGTTGCATCCAGTATACGGACGCAGGATAAACCAACCCTAAAAATTTGTCAGGGGACTTATTTTAATATATATACTGCGTGGGCAAAAAATTGGATAGGACGTTATTTTATTGCGGGAATGAATTCCGCTGTATTTATTAGTTCAGCGAGTTGCCGCGCACAATTTGGAGGTCGCTACGTGCTCGCGTATATTTGGGCACGTATATTATATTTCTGATGTTAGCATTCTATTGCCTCCGACGTATATTTAAAAAAGTTTTTTTCAATTTTTATTTAGGATTATCTTGCGTCCAAATTTTTTCCCAATTTAATCGATTTTATAAGTGATTCGGGGGCCCAAGGGGTGCGCGCGCGAGTCCTGCGTTTTGTTAATAAACAAACATTGAGCCGTTAGGACGCGTTTTAATTTGCAAAGTGATTGTACTCATAATTGCGTATATTATTAATATTGTAAAACTGTAAATATGAATAGAGCGGATAAGACATCGCTAGTTGCTAAATTAGATCTTCTTATTTGTGCTTAAGGATCCCAATATTAAAAAAGTCATTCGGAAAAACATTTTATTAATGTGGTTTCAACAAAAGTAAGAGAGTTAGCAAAATTATTAAACGAAATTTAAAAAATTAACAATTCTATAATAAATTTATTGAGTGCCTTAAAACCATTCAATTAAGATCTTATGGCGGAGGCAACTAAAGTTGTAGATAACTGTGATGCCAAAAAGGATAGATTCGAAACCTTCTTTTGCTATGAATGTTTCAACTACTTTTAAACAATGCTGCAATATAGCCATTATGTTTGCATTGAAAAAACAAGGTCCTTACAATGAAATCAATACCGCAGAAACAGAAGCAGATCTTAAGACATTAATGCATCTTATAGATGCAATTTTGCGACATGTCATCTCCAGTCAAGCTGCAACAGATTTAAACAAAAAGAAGTGGAGTAAAGTCACTATAGTCCCGTTAACCAATGAAGCTGCAGCCAAAATCAAATCAGGGTACTACTGTTGCAACGTATATTCAGTTATTAGAAACCATTTATTGCAAAGTTTTATTATTATTACAAAGTTCTCGAGGGGTACCCAAGATTATCTGGACCCAAAAACCCAAAATCAATTTCGTCTACACGACTCAGAAAACATTTAGCAACCTTTTTACAAATATTTAGCATAACTGAGAATGATATGAAACATTTAGCTACGTTTATGGGCCATACCGGTGACGTGCATAAAAAGGCATATAGATTGCCGGATTACGTGGCATCATCATTATCAGCCCATTTTCGTCAACTGCTGGACATAGGCCTCTCCAATTATTCGCCACTTAGTCTGATCCTTGGCTTTCTGCTTCCATCCCCTTCCCGCTGTCCTACGTATATCGTCACTCTATCTAGTCTCAGGGTGTCCTACACTACGTTTCCCGATTCGTGGTCTCCACTCCAGAACACGTCTACCCCAACGGTCATCGGTTCTGCGATAGGTAAGGCCGGCCCATTGTTACTTCAGCTTGCTTATGCTTAGCTATGTCGGTGACCCTAGTTCTCCGACGGATTACTTAGTTGCGAATACGATCCCTCAGAGAAACCCCGAGCATAGCTCTTGCCATAGTCTGCTGAGCGTCTTTAAGCTTTTGGACCGCCTTAGCTATTAGTGTCCACATTTCGGCACTGTAAGTCAAGACAGGTAGGACACACTGGTTAAATACTTAAGTCTTTAGACTCCGCGGGATGGGTGACGAGAAGACTCAACGTAGATTGCGGAATGCTGCCCAGCCTAGCTGTATCCTTCTCATAATCTCACACTCGAAATTGTTGTTTTCTAGTTCGTGCGTCTGTCCTAGGCTAATGTACTTATCAACAATTTCAAGAGTGATCTAAGGAAATCGGTCCCGGAGCAACGTGCTCGTTGCACATCTTTTTGGTTTTACTCAAGTTCATCCGGAGAGCGATCCTATGAGAAGAAACAGCCGGTCCATGCAACATCCATTGCAAATCCTCTATGGATTCAGTCGTTAAAACCATATCATCTTACGCGAATCTGAGATGAGCGTCATTGATGCTTATGCCATGACTAGTCCAATTCAGCGTCTTAAACATATCCTCTAGTGCGTTTGAAAACAATTTCCTTTTTTGTATAACACTATACTTCTGTGCCATGCCTTTGGAGTTCTCCCGGCAAAGAGAAGGGTATTAAACAGCTCTTGAAGCTCTGTTACCAATAGAATTCCACCAGCTTTTAACAGCCCTGTTGTAATACCATCCTCACCCGTGACTTTTCTATTTTTAAGCTGTCCAAGGGCTAAAACAATTTAATTTAGATGGATATCAGGCAGTTTTTCCGTATAGTGGCGGCTTAATTTGTCCTCTGTGTGCAGTGGTAGCATGCGATGCGTAAAATTCGGCGTAGTGGCTTTCCACTTCCGAGAGGATTTACGGTTTGGACGAGTAACGACTTTCCCTTTAATGTGGTTAACTTCGTCAGGTAACTTTTTCCAAGAGGTTAATAAACACTTTTGGACCCCGATTCTGCTCAATTGATTTTTGAGCGTATTAGCTAATCGGAGGTCGCGTCGTTAACCATCTTGGTAATTATTTTGTTTAAAGTCTCTACTTCTCACGAAGTTAGCATAGGGTTCGTCGCTCTGCCATTAATAGGAGAGTATCTCCCGAAAGCTTTGACTTCATGCCCTTACGTTGGCTTTCGCAAATTTTTGTGCCCTCATTTCGAAGGACTTCTGCTACTCGGTCGAGTTTTTGCCCTACGTTATCCGTGGTTTCCAGAGTAGTGAATTGGTTTTAAGTTGTTTCTAGAATGTTACAGATCCAATTACGGTTTGGAGAACATTCAGATGGACTGTTGATTTCATCAAACGGACCCGTTCCAGCTTTAGATAAATATTCAGAGTGCCTCGTACCAACCTATGGTTGCTAATAGTCGGTGGTAAACACCGAGACATCCCTAAATATACGCTTCTTGTCCGTAATAATAAAATCAATCTCATTTTTCGTCCGCCCACCGAGTCCACCTACTTTGTAGCTGTTTCTTGAAAAAAGAATTCATCAAAAACAACTCCTCGTTCTCGAGAAAGTTGACAAGCATTTTTCCGCACTCGTTCTTTCGACCCAAACCAAAAGGTCCTACAACTAATTCAACACACAACACAATTTTACTCCCACTTTAGACTTAAAGTCCCCCATAACAACGTTGAAGTGGGCTCTAGAGGTATGGCGTAAGGCTTAAGTTATATCCTCATAAAGAGTTTCCACTTCCGGATCCGATTATGAATCCGTGAGCGCGTACGCTAATACCACCAATACCAATAATATAAGGGTATATATACCATGCAGATATTTTCAGCACGAGATACGCAACCCACGGAGACACACTGGTAGTTTCTAAAACGTTGTTACAAAGGCAGGTTATTTATAGCTGAAACACATACCCGCGCACACACGCAGCAAGTAAATCAACAAAAATGCACACACACACACACACGCGCACGCGCACGCGCACGCACGCACACACACACACACACATCACATGGACTCCACGCGCCTACGCATGCACGCACGCACACACGCATACAATACGCACATTCACCTAATAATCTCAACTACTTCTGCAGTTCAAGTTTTTTCTGGGTTAGTAACATCACTTACCTGCCTATAAAAGCTTTCTTTATTAGTTAACTGAATGACGAGGATAATAAGTTACTTACCTGTTCATAAAAGCTCACTTAGTAATAAGTAAACGACTATAAAAAAAAATATTTAATAATATGACTCACGTGCCATAAGGTTAAGTATTAGAAATCTGATGAAGTCAATGGAAGCCGTTAAGTCAATGTTACGCATAGGTTCATACAGCAGCAATATTCGGAAGCATTTTAGTTGAAACAAAGAATGGATGTAATAATGTCAATGTAATATCAATAACATATATTGAATAATATACAGAATCAAGTTAGATATAAATTAATTAGGAAGCGTGAAAGCCTAAACAGTGTACGAAGTATATTCAAAAATATACAATGTGCCACATTATTTCGACGATGAACGGAACCGCTAAGTGATTGAGAAATTTTTAAAATTGAATATCGGTATAAAACTTATTAATGGAATTTAAAGTTGTATACTGAAATAATACAGATTTAAAGGTATAGTATACGCTTTCATTTAGTTAAAAATCCCTTCAGAAATGGTAGACGCAACAGGGTTCGAGTTTAAAATGACGCAAGAAGACTTCTGCGATTTAAATATATATATATATATATATATATATATATATATATATATATATATATATATATATATATATATATATATATATATATATATATATATATACATCTTGCACATCATGTTGCGTCCTACATGGCACTTTTTACCGATCTTGTTGCGTCCAACCGACTTGTTGCATCCAGTATACGGACGCAGGATAAACCAACCCTAAAAATTTGTCAGGGGACTTATTTTAATATATATAATGCGTGGGCAAAAAATTGGATAGGACGTTATTTTATTGCGGGAATGAATTCCGCAGTATTTATTAGTTCAGCGACTTGCCGCGCACAATTTGGAGGTCGCTACGTGCTCGCGTATATTTGGGCACGTATATTATATTTCTGATGCTAGCATTCTATTGCCTCCGACGTATATTTAAAAAATTTTTTTTCAATTTTTATTTAGGAGTATCTTGCGTCCAAATTTTTTCCCAATTTAATCGATTTTATAAGTGATTCGGGGGCCCAAAGGGTGCGCGCGTGAGTCCTGCGTTTTGTTAATAAACAAACATTGAGCCGTTAGGACGCGTTTTAATTTGCAAAGTGATTGTACTCATAATTGCGTATATTATTAATATTGTAAAACTGTAAATATGAAGAGAGCGGATAAGACATCGCTAGTTGCTAAATCAAATCTTCTTATTTGTGCTTAAGGATCCCAATATTAAAAAAGTCATTCGGAAAAACATTTTATTAATTTGGTTTCAAGAAAAGTAAGAGAGTTAGCAAAATTATTAATCGAAATTTAAAAAATTAACAATTCTATAATAAATTTATTGAGTGCCTTAAAACCATTCAATTAAGATCTTATAGCGGAGGCAACTAAAGTTGTAGATAACTGTGATGCCAAAAAGGATAGATTCGAAACCTTCTTTTGCTATGAATGTTTCAACTACTTTTAAACAATGCTGCAATATTATGTTTGCATTGAAAAAACAAGGTCCTTACAATGAAATCCATACCGCAGAAACAGAAGCAGATCTTAAGACATTAATGCATCTTATAGATGCAATTTTGCGACATGTCATCTCCAGTCAAGCTGCAACAGATTTAAACAAAAAGAAGTGGAATAAAGTCACTATAGTCCCGTTAGCCAATGAAGCTGCAGCCAAATCAAATCAGGGTACTACTGTTGCAACGTATATTCAGCTATTAGAAACCATTTATTGCAAAGTTTTATTATTATTACAAAGTTCTCGAGGGATACCCAAGATTATCTGGACACAAAAACCCAAAATCAATTTCGTCTACGCGACTCAGAAAACATTTAGCAACCTTTTTACAAATATTTAGCATAACTGAGAATGATATGAAACATTTAGCTACGTTTATGGGCCATACCGGTGACGTGCATAAAAAGGCATATAGATTGCCGGATTACGTGGCATCATCACTATCAGCCCATTTTCGTCAACTGCTGGACATAGGCCTCTCCAATTATTCGCCACTTAGTCTGATCCTTGGCTTTCTGCTTCCATCCACTGCCCGCTGTCCTACGTATATCGTCACTCTATCGAGTCTCAGGGTGTCCTACGTTTCCCGATTCGTGGTCTCCACTCCAGAACACGTCTACCCCAACGGTCATCGGTTCTGCGACAGGTATGGCCGGCCCATTGTCACTTCAGCTTGCTTATGCGCTTGGCTATGTCGGTGACCCTAGTTCTCCGACGGATTACTTAGTTGCGAATACGATCCCTCAGAGAAACCCCAACACATTTCGGCACTGTAAGTCAAGACAGGTAGGACACACTGGTTAAATACTTTAGTCTTTAGACTCTGCGGTATGGGTGACGAGAAGACTCAACGTAGATTGCGGAATGCTGCCCAGCCTAGCTGTATCCTTCTCATAATCTCACACTCGAAATTGTTGTTTTCTAGTTCGTGCGTCTGTCCTAGGTAAATGTACTTATCAACAATTTCGAGAGTGACCCCATCTTAGGAAATCAGTCCCGGAGCAACGTGCTCGTTGCACATGATTTTGGTTTTACTCAAGTTCATCCGGAGAGCGATCCTATGAGAAGAAACAGCCGGTCCATGCAACATCCATGTAGTGGCTATCCACTTCCGAGAGGATTTCCGGTTTGGACGAGTAACGACTTTCCCTTTAATGTGGTTAACTTCGTCAGGTGACTTTTTCCAGGAGGCTTAATAAACACTTTTGGACCCCGATTCTGCTCAATTGATGTTTGAGCGTATTAGCTAATCGGAGGTCGCGTCGTTAACCATCTTGGTAATTTTGTTTAATGCCTCTACTTCTCACGAAGTTAGCATAGGGTTCGTCGCTCTTCCATTAATAGGAGAGTATCTCCCGAAAGCTTTGACTTCATGCCCTTACGTTGGCTTTCGCAAATTTTTGTGCCCTCATTTCGAAGGACTTCTGCTACTCGGTCGAGTTTTTGCCCTACGTTATCCGTGGTTTCCAGAGTAGTGAATTGGTTTTAAGTTGTTTCTAGAATGTTACAGATCCAATTACGGTTTGGAGAACATTCAGACGGACTGTTGATTTCATCAAACGGACCCGTTCCAGCTTTAGATAAATATTCAGAGTGCCTCGTACCAACCTATGGTTGCTAATAGTCGGTGGTAAGCACCGAGACATCCCTAAATATACGCTTCTTGTCCGTAATAATAAAATCAATCTCATTTTTCGTCCGCCCACCGAGACTTCGCCAAGTCCACCTACTTTGGGGCTGTTTCTTGAAAAAAGAATTCATCAAAAACAACTCCTCCTTCTCGAGAAAGTCGACAAGCATTTTTCCGCACTCGTTCTTTCGACCCAAACCAAAAGGTCCTACAACTAATTCAACACACAACACAATTTTACTCCCACTTTAGACTTAAAGTCCCCCATAACAACGTTGAAGTGGGCTCTAGAGGTATGGCGTAAGGCTTAAGTTATATCCTCATATAGAATTTCCACTTCCGAATCCGATTATGACTCCGTGAGCGTGTACGCTAATACCACCTTAAGGGTATACCATGCAGATATTTTCAGCACGAGATACGCAACCCACGGAGACACACTGGTAGTTTCTAAAACGTTGTTACAAAGGCAGGGTATTTATAGCTGAAACACATACACGCGCACACACGCAGCAAGCAAATCAACAAAAATGCACACACACACACACACACGCACGCACGCACACACACACACACACGCATACACACACACACGCATACAATACGCACATTCACCTAATAATCTCAACTACTTCCCTGCAGTTCAAGTTTTTTCTGGGTTGGTAACATCACTTACCTGCCTATAAAAGCTTTCTTTATTAGTTAAGTGGAAGCCGTTAAGTCAATGTTACGCATAGGTTCATACAGCAGCAATATTCGGAAGCATTTTAGTTGAAACAAAGAATGGATGTAATAATGTCAATGTAATATCAATAACATATATTGAATAATATACAGAATCAAGTTAGATATAAATTAATTAGGAAGCGTGAAAGCCTAAACAGTGTACGAAGTATATACAAAAATATACAATGTGCCACATTATTTCGACGATGAACGGAGCCGCTAAGTGATTGAGAAATTTTTAAAATTGAATATCGGTATAAAACTAATTAATGGAATTTAAAGTTGTATAATGAAATTATACAGATTTAAAGGTATAGTATACGCTTTAATTTAGTTAAAAATCCCTTCAGGAATGGTAGACGCAACAGGGTTCGAGTTTAAAATGACGCAAGAAGACTTCTGCGATTTAAATATATATATATATATATATATATATATATATATATATATATATATATATTGTTCTAAACATAACATGATGTCTTTAAATAAACATAAGGAATCATGAAAACTTAATTTTAAAAGTTCTTTTTACAGTATTTCTTGCTAACTTGTTTTCGATATCGTATAGAAACGATATATTACCTAGTAATACGTTGGCCACTCGTTTCCGCAGGAGAATAAGTGTGGGTTTAAAATTAATATACTGAAACTTTATGGCATAATTTATAAAGCACATTCATATAGTCATTCCTTCGATTTATAATACTTATAATTTGAGCTATTTATTTCCTGACTACTCCTCGCAATTTCACTTGTGTGATGTAATTATTAAAATGGTTAACAACGTTTTTCTGGTTATCAGTGTATATCCCCCCTCCCCCAAAATCATTACAGTATAATCTTACTAATCCGGCACTATTAAAAACCGGAGTATGCCGTATTATTGTAATGTTCGGATTACTAGATTATAGTGAAAAAGTCAAAGGTAATTAATAAAATAAAGCATTTCATAGAGGAAATAAATTGTTTGTTATTTATTTATACCCTTAATTGAGGTCTGCTTTTGTGCAACTTACAGTCCTTGCTTAAAAATCTTTTCTCGCATGTTGCGTAGTATCTGTGGCTGATATGCCGTTTTCTTCTGCCGGATTACTGGATTTGTCGATCTATCGAAGAGCCGGATTAGTGAGATTAAACTGTATTTCAACTTTACACTTACCTGAAGTCAATTCGTATCAATCTGTATAAGTGTTCACACACTCACACACACGTTCACACACTCGCACGCTTTTATAGTTTAATCCATGATGTTTCAAAATAGTTATTATGTTAGTCTATTTGGAGACTTTAAACAAGTCTGATGTCATTTATTTCCGTTCCGATGTTTTCGAATAAGGTAAATACAAGGTATTACAACTAAGTTACGATTTTAGTGGGAAATGGACTGAAGAGGAGATTGAGATGCTCCGGTCGTGTGTTCATAGGTTTGCAGTCGATCTTAACAAACTCAGTCATCATATAAAGAACAGAACAGTGTGAGTATATATGTTTATTATTATATTTTGACCTAGCATAATCCGCATACTCTAATCTAGCTTTTCCGTTTACTTAGCCAAACGTATTTCCCCTATTGTGATAAAAAAAAACTTATATTTTTACCAAATCCATCCTAATATTTTAGCCAAGCATATTACACATATTTTAACCATACATATTCCTCATAATTTTACCATGAATATTGTACATATAACCAAGCACATTCCCCATATTTTTACCAAGTCATCCTAATATTTTAAACGAGCAAATTCCTCATATTTTTACCAAATCTATCCTAATATTTTAACCAAGCATATTCCCACATAGTATAACCATACATATTCCCCATGTAACCAAGCATTTCCCACATTTTTACCAAGCATATCCTTATATTTTGACCAAGCAGCAATAATATAATATATTTTAAAATTCTCCCTGTTTTCATTACACTTATTGTATTTTTGCAATAATGTCTGATCTTAGAGTTTAATTGGAGAAACGTGAGCGTTTGGCAGATTAAAACTACGATTTTATATAAAAACTTGTGCTTAATTTATATAAACGCCTAATGTTATACGCGACTTCGTTCGCGCCTACTTAAACGTTTAAGTACGCTCGACATTGCAATATGTTTATTCTCGCCGTTCACAAAAAAAAAAACGTTGTGACCTATTATGTTGCCCCACCGTAAAAGTTTTAATTGTGCCAAATTTCATAAATCTTAGTCCAGCGTACAAGCCTAATAGATAAACATTCGTTCGCATAATAGTGTGGATTCTTCGGGCGCATTCAAGTGAAGGTAAACATCGTGAGAAATTATCAGGAATATTGATAACGTCGAATTTATTAAACCTGCTAATACCCATAAGAGCACCATGATTGGCTTACTCTGCAATCCTTCTCTTGAAAAGAAAGAACAGACCTTTGCTCACCAATGAAATAGTGACAGTCTAATACTTTACTTGACCCGCCCGCGGTTTCACCCGCGTACATACCGATCTCAAGGCAGTGGAAAGTCTACTAAGTCGGACTATAGATTTATTTTTGATTAATATATCATCAATAGTTTCCGCAGCGCATGCGATGACAGATTTTTATGACTAATTTTTTACACCTTATTACATTTTTGTAACGGATCTCAATTTTTTAATATATAATATAGTCTATGTTGCTCAGTAAAGATGCAGCTTTCCAGTGGTGAAAGAATTTTTGAAATCGGTAGATTTCATGTGAAAAAATTACAAACATACATACAAATTTTTCCTCTTTATAATATTAGTATAGATTATACATGGTTTTTAATTTTTTTTCTGTATCTTTTTCAGCTCCCAAATTCGCACCACCTTGAAGAAGAAAGCATTTGAAGATGCCGGTATACCGGTCCGGCAGGTAAGCAGCACCATAACCAGCCATGTGAAACAATCATCCCAGATAGCCCCACCAATGAAAATCATCCAGGGCGTGTTAGCAAATAATGCCGAGGTTCAAACCTTCACTAACTATCGCATATCACTAAATTTCGTTGCTGTGCTTGGATTATTTTTATTTCCGTTAGTGAAGTTTGAAAATTTTTTTCGTTGATTTTGCCCTCTCATTCCGCATGCATATTGTATGGGGTATCCAGTTCTGGGATCCTAATTACTTAGCTTTGCAGCGAGACTTATAGACGGTTCTTAAGTGATAGATATCAATTGGCCAAGGATTTCCGTCATCATCATCTTCCTGCCCTTATCCCATTCTAAGTGGCACAACATGATAAAAACATGCTGTCACATGATTTGGCTGCGTTTTTACGACGGGCCGCCTGCCTGACGTTAACTTACCTCAGTCGTATTTTCAAAGATTTCCATTTCATACGGATATTATGACTTTGCATAAATTCAGCTACTCCCTGTGTCGGTGCGGAGACCAGCTAATATGTGACACACTGACATTAGAACATTCACCGGTTCATACTTGAATATCGTGGTTTGAAGACATAATTATAATTTATTAGTTTCGGGTACATACCACGGTAATTTGTTTTTATTCGCCGATATTTCGACCCAGTTACATGGATCGTGGTCACGACGGAACTGCAGGTAGGCGGTACTTCAAGCTGAGATGTTAGGGGCAGTATCTAACTACCCGTAGTTAGTTACTGCCCCTAACTAATAAAACTAATAAATTATAATTATTCACCGGTTCTTTGAAATTTGTACTCAGCTCATTTCTAATTCAGACTTCGTTGAGCTTATGTGTATTCCCTGTCCACTAAAACAGATATACCCCTAAAACGACTTTCTGACGCTCGTATACTTTCCGCGCATATCTGTGCTCGCTCTTCCCATATAATGACGCTGCAAAATTTTAAGACCAATCTCTTCCTTGTCGCTTTCAGACTTGAATTAAAAAAAGTTCATTATAAAAAAGGAAAAAATTGATATATTTAGTTTTGGTTAGTATTTTGAAAATAAACAAAGACATAGACATATATGCCAGTGTCGCATTGTCTTTCGCAAAGTGTTAATTTTTTATTTGGTTTCGTAAGCTATGCACTTGGTTTTTGCTTTTTTATAGCAGTATAATTATATTATATTTCTAAAATTGTTTAACATGTTATTGTGCAGCTATTTATTACTGTAACGCCTTGTAAAAAATAAGTGATATATTTTAAGCTGGAGCGCACTTACCGCTAAGATTTATGCTCTTGTTTTGATAAAAAAAAAAATTTACTTGCGTGTGTATTAAAATTGAAAAATTAAAGCCTCTAAAATACATTCGGGGCATATCAATAAAATGGCGTTAATAGACGTTACAATAAAATGGCGTTATAATACCAATAATTTTATATACTTCACTATTTAATATCCATATGTGAAATTCCAAAAATGGTTTAAAATGCATTACAGAATAATAATTTATTATTCAAGATTCCACGTTGTGTTTTGTAGATTAGTAAAACTTTGATTGCAATTTTTTAAGCTTACTTTTTGTTATATAGTAGAATTATTCAATTAAATGAAAATGACATATGCTGCCCGTCGCCGTGTACAACGTGCATTAAAAATAAATAACTTTGCAGTCTTGATCCTGTCATCATCAGTTCTTTAGAATATTCTAGATCACAATACTAAAAGTGTACAATTTTTTTTATAAGTCAACATCGAGGCAAAGAGTTGAAAAAATTTTCAGATGGATTTGTTCTATTATAAAATGCGTCGGTTGAGTTAAATAAATTTGTTTGTATGTAGTCGTACGTGTATAGCTTGACTGTTTTTTCTAAGAAGAAGTCCCGGAAAGATATAACTCTATAAGCGGCAATTTTTAATGATTTTTGTGCCGTACATACTGGGCCATCTTATTCGAACATTCAATTGCCTCATCATTTCAAGGAAGTCACTAGTCCAGCTGTAATCAGCAGTTCAAGCTCTTATAAATGTTAAAGAAAACAAACTCACTAATAAATAATTTATAGAATTAGGCGTTACTTTGCGGAGATCCATAATACAAAAGTAATAATAAAATTATTTTGCTATAATCCGCGATGAAGTAAAATAGAAAATATATATAATGCTTAATGCAGAGTGGACAATCGGTTATCATACCTGATACATGCAGGAGTCGTAAAAAAACACATGCACAAACCTCCACCACCGCCACCGTGATACACAAGCACTATATACGTTCACTATCACAAACTCAACAATCGTTTCGCCCCGCAACCGAAGCATCGTCAGGAGATAGACTCCACGACCAAAATCGCAAAGCATTTTGCGATTTTGGTCGTGGATATATTTTCTATTTTACTTCATCGCGGATTATAGCAAAATAATTTTATTATTACTTTTGTAAACTCACTAATAGTTCATAAATCAATTACAATGCTGTCGAATTTTTAATAAATTAACCGGTGTTAAATACAGATATGTTTTTGAATATTTTTGATAATATAGTTGTTATGAATGTAAGTACCAGCATATAGGAATTATGTTTAACGTCCATACCGTTTCGCAGGTCACGTTGAACATGTTGAATGCTTCCGAGAACGAAGTCGACGTCGAAGGGTTGAGCAATGACGTGAAGTTGGAGTTCGATGGCAGTACTGAGGAAGTGGCCGCGTAAAACATGTATAGTTTTTTTCCATTATTAAACGGACTACTGTGCACATGATTATTTATACTGGGCAACTGTTCCAACACATTCGAGAATAAGGAATGTTCAGCGGAGGCGATCCATTACCAACAAGGGCCGATTAGAAACGAAGCTCGCTAGTAAAACAACAAACTTGTCGCACTACATAACGCTTCGTAGATTTGGTTCCATCATTTATAGTGTTTACACAGGTTGGATTCTCAGGAATGTGTGTATTATTTACGTATTTCCAGCACACCTTAATGTTTTAATGCTAATTAATTTAACACTTTTTTCCATGGGACAGATGCCTAGTTAATTTGTTTACATTTAATATATTTTTGACAATAATTTTCGAATATTTTCTTATCCCACCGGTCACCAGATGAATCAATTGTGCGCTCTTTATATTAGCAAACTTACCAACTTGTGCAACCATGATCGAAACATCTGGTGATAGATGTGGGAAATAAATATTATATTATTCAAAAGGTTACATTATTGCACTCCTTACTTATTTATAGTAACTGATGTAAATAAGTGATAAGTGTTTGAATCATTACAAGTCAACAGACTTGTAATGATATAATTTTGTTGCTCTTAAGGGCTTCATAGAGAAATCCGAAAACTTTTTTTGTTGAATTGCTGCTAACACTATAGGTCATTTGTCCGTCAATCATGCGATCTGTATTTAGATAATTTACCAGCTTGTGAGACCATGTGCGACTGAGACAAAACTGTTGGGCTGGCATGACAGTAAATAGTATATTATAATGTTTAAAGTTAACATTATTTTGATCTATTACCTCTTTTTTTAGGTAATCTGTTGTTTATTAATAATGATGACTTATAATTATGTAATATACTACTTATTTCATCTCAATGCCCGAATCGTAAGCAGCAGTGACTACCATTTGTTTTACATTTGTTTGACGTAAAACGTATGTTTTCTTTAAAACTGCCATTAACCTTTATTAGTAATCATGTGCATAGATTTAAAGTATAAAAATAGACACTTACACTTTGTAGTTAAACCATTAAAGTTACTGTGTTGTATTTATTTATGTAAAATCCTATTCTGAACCAAACCGTACTCTTTGTTTGATTTTTTTTGTATTTCATTGTTCCACCTTTAGTTGATAAAGTTTGTTAATTATGTATACTCGATCGTTGGGAGTTCAATCCAGTATATATAATTTTAAGTTGGACTTAATTTGCGTGTAAATTTGACTTTCGATTTGATTTTTAATAATCTTCCATAGTTTTGGAGTTTTATTTTGAAAACGTTAAATTGCCCTAAGGCTTCGTAAAATCAATAGAATAAATAATCGATCCTCAAATATACATTTATAAGTTTTCTTTGTTGTGTTATCGATTATGTGATTAATACAACTACAGTTTCTTTTTTTTTCATGCATTTGTTTAATTTAAATGTTACTAGAATTATGTTCTAGCATGTCTGTTCGTAAATTAACAATTATGGTGTCAGCAATGTCTAAGTGTCGATTTTCGTAAACCTAGTTTTAAGTACTTTATTATAATATTATAAACTTATTTATTTACTTAACCATTAATCAACAGTTTCTTCTACTTTACTCATTCCTTCTTGAATTAATTAATTTTAACTTTATAATATTTTCAACATTAATTGGTTCTTTTTAATATCCATGTTTATAGTTGTCTTATAATCCTGTTGTAGCTAAATGTCTTGTCTGGTAATGTCATCATGTATAAGACATAACATAGTTTTGCTTTCGGAGGATTATAGGATGATGCTTCTTATAAGATGTGTCATTGATTTTAACTTATATATTCACTTTCTCTTAAACATTCATGGATCTACGTATTTCTGTAGGCTTGTGTGGTCTTGGTCACACAGTCTTAGCACGCAATGTGCGTGGAAGTTTATGGATTTTTTTTCATTATTTCATATATTAAGTTTTTCGGTTCTCCACCAAAAACTTAATTTTCTTTAACTTAATTAAACCGTTTTGTGCTACAGACGATAAATATTTTGAATTTAGTTGGTGTATCAAATGAGTTATCTTGAAGATTGGTTACTTACTTTGCGATTCAGGAACGAGTGTCTCATTGCCATTATTTAGTATTTTGTAAGAACCTCCGTAAGTCGGCGATATTGGGCGTGTTTATGTTTGTTTTAAAAGTTTAAAAAATATTTATCGGTTGTTGTTTGTTAATATCCGATAGAACATATTAAACTTTTATGCGAACATGAAATTAACCTGATGCGTCAATATAGGACAGTTCTTCTATAAATGAAATTTTGGCTTAAAGACACATTTCTGTACTAACGTTTATATGTTGGTAATTCATCTTCGGATAGCAAATATTTTATACACCCCTAAAGTCTGTCTGTACACAATTCACTCGCGAGTATAATGGCAAATGTAGATTTTAAGGTCCTATAGTCCGTTTAATAGGCGCCACAGTACTTAAGTACATTATTTTATTTTACGCAAAGTTTATTTCGTGTTTGATGTATTTATTTCATAAGGAAGTAGATGATTACTGTGTTAACTTACGCGATAGATGTTGCAATACAGTTTGCACTATACACTACACGTCTTTTCGCTCCTATGGCATTAGTTTGTCGGTGAAGGAGTGAATTTAGGTTATAATACATCCTGCATTGTATATTTCTTCGTTGATTAACAAAGTATTCCAATAATTCCTTATGCCATGAATTTTAACATTTAATTTCGCATTCGGTATTTTAAATTCAATCTACTTAGTTTGTGTACCCATTAAATATAATTTGCAAAGTTTAGGTATTAGGCGTAAAGTATTGGCATAGGTATTAAGATAGGTTAGGATAGGTGTTAAGATTGGTGTTAGGATAAGTGATAGGATAGGTGTTAGGCTATCCTAGGAAAGTTAGTGTTAGGAAAGACGTTAGGAAAGACGTTAGGAAAGACGTTAGGATAGTTTGGATTAGGATGCGCAAGCTTATACTTCGTTCTCTAATTCTTTGCATTAAATTTTATGGTTTTATTTTTTTATATCATTTGTAATTCTGATTACGGACGTGATGAAACTCTGCACTCTATTTACTACCGCAGTCAGAGAAATGGCGACCCCTTCTGACTGCGGTTAATAGAGATGCTGCGTGCAATCTTGTCCTCGTATAATATTTTGCGTTTAGCTAAATGATTGTCTTGAATTTAATTTGTATTGAGAATCGTATCAACATCTTTCTGACCGTTGCAGCTTCGTTGGATAGGACGGGCAGCCTATGCGGTCTCATTGCAATTTCAATTTATCTCAAGCATTTTCCTTTATACGCTTCATATGATTGATTATATCTTTTTTTAAATTTGTTAGGTTTTATATTATTCTCCATACTATTCTCAGATTTAATTAACATTTGAAACATCGCTTAATGATAATTACTTGGAATTAACAATTTTTAATTTACAAGTTTATATTTATGGTATAAAAAAATACCCAAATTTTTATTATTTTTTTCCGTTTTTAAAATTTGTTTTACTTGGTTCATCTATATGGAAAGATATACAACATTACGTGTTGGGTTGAACCTGTGTCCCTTTGGCTTATCGCAGTTATGGCGGAATAGCCACACGCACTAACTGCGATAACAGCATTGGGGTGTAATTCTAGCCCGCCTCAAATTCGGGATATGTATATGTAATTGTCCTATGTGATTTGCATTTTTGAATTCCATTCAATTTTTTATGTTCACTCAGTTTATTATTGTTTATTGTTTTAACACGATTTGTTTCATTTTGTATTTTACGTTTTGTGTTTTTTAATTTACCTAACTGATATGTACTAGTATGATATATATAATACAATGTCTGATTGATATTTTTTTATCATTTTTGTTTTATTTAAGCCTTTTCTTTTCCATTTTATTGCCTTTTACTAAGTTAAACTTGTAAGATGCTTTGGTTTTGGCGTTTACCTATTTTGCTTCAACATAAGATTCAATTTGGTTCGTTATTGGTGTACTAATTATAAGTTTTTTTTTAACTTTTCGTCATTTGAGTTCAGCTTTAAAGTTCGAACAAATATTAATTACACCGTGAAATCTCACCTATTTATCATTTAAATTTAGATTGTTATATAGCCCTCAATTAGTTGAAATGTAATTTGGCTTAGTAAAAAGCGAGTCAGAATACGTTTTGACTGTCTCAGTTTTATAAAAAAAAAAATTACGAAAAAGAGTGGAGTTTAAACGGTATTTCCAAACTTCTGTCTTCTTCCAGCGTTTTTATTTTGCGCAAACTCACATGCGTATGTGATTAGTAATAAGTAAAAGCCGTTTTTGAAAAAAAATGAAACAACTTTTTAATACCTGAATTTACTATTAAAATATTACTTAGTTTCTAGGGATAATGCTATAATAAAATTTTATAATGCTTTCAGTAAATTACTTCTAATGTTACTTGATAGTTCATGTCAAAAGAGCCATAAGATTTAAACGTCGGCTGCTCTTTTGTCATGACATATATATAACATTGACGCACCGAACTGACCTTTCACTCACACACCACAATCATAGTTTCATGCCATACTTTTAAATTAACTCTTTGGTATACACTTCAATCTGCAATATTTTTAGACACCTTGAATATTTCGCGTTTGCTACTGGCAAAAGAATTTTCAGGTATCTCACTCTGTTGCCATGGCATGGGAGTGATTCGATTTTATTGTCTAAAGGGCCTATTAGATTATTTCTAAATTCAGGAATGATTCTGAATTTTATTTCTTCATCAACATCAATATAGTCTTCCGAACCAAATCTTTAATTCTATTTTCCATATTAGCTACGCTCGGTATTTAATTCCAGAAAATGATTAAGGCTACTTGTTGTTCGTAACAACGGGGTTTATAATGCACACGACCGCCCTGTTGCTACAACAAGAGTAGCATTGGTATTATATACTGGAAATGTAGGTATTATTTCTTTTGTCTTCCAAAATCTCAACATAATTTTTTGTTTTTAACACAAGATATCAAAAGCATATGTCTAAAATATATTCGGTACATAAACTTGTAAAGGTTTTCTGATATGCTTACCCAAACAGCATTTTAAACAATGAAAGCCAAACTCGTAGGGAAGTACCTAATTGGATGTAATGTAAATGATTATACCGTTGTTGATAATATTTTCAGGTTATCCCGATTTATATTGAAGTTATCAGTGCTCTTGCACTGATGGATTCGAAGTTCGGCTAATTTGATTATTTTAATCAGGGTATAATTTTTTTACATTTCTAATTACTCGTTTAAAGACGTGCGTTCATATGGAACTATCGAAATTGGTCAATGTGAGTGTTAGGTTAAGTTAGGTTAGTTTAGGTAATGTTATTTTTGATTTAGACATAGGTTATTTATGTTTAGGTGACTAGGTGATAGGTTAATTTTTAATAATATAAAAATATCGTAACATCTTATTACGATATTTAGAAAGCTATATAAATTTTAATAAAGTTGTAATGTTATTAATCGTAGGTATTAGTAGCTCACGCATTTCTTCCTTTAGAGAATCTTCGTTCTCGGTTTCAAGTTTAGTTCCGTCTGGTTTTGGCTTCGTTTGCTTCATTAGGCAATTAGGCTAAGATTTAGGACGGATTAAGTGGGGTGTAATTGTAAAGAGAAACTCGAAGAAAACTTTCAAGATTACTAAATTAAACTTGTAGTTGTGAATATATGTAGGTAATAGTAGTAATTTGTATATCGAATATATTTTTCTACTGGTTTTCATCAAATATTAGTTCTTCCAAAGCATTTTATTTATTCAGGAAACATTCTGATGAAATTTGTTTTAACCGTAATTTATTAAGAGCATAAATTGATTAATTTAATTAAAAACACATAAAAGCACTGATAATATTAACAGATATTTTAATCATCATAAAGAATATTTATATTAGTCATAGGAGAAATAATTAATTGTGCATATAGGTATATGCATTACAGAACAAATGAAAACGTGCATTCTCACATTGTAAATAAGTAATTGTTTATTATTATAATCCGATAAAGGAATGTGTATTATTATAAGCATATTATTATATATTTATTTAAAAACTATATAGACTATTTAATATTTACTTTACTTAAAAGCACTTTCTAATGCGGCTGTATAATCCGGTATCATATTGCATACTAAATTTTCTTCTCGTTTCTCAAGATAATTCAGGCAAAGTCATGTGCATTTTGTTTATGAACGATATAACTTGACCTTACACCACCTTTTGGTAATATGGAAATTGAGCCATATTGGCCATTTTGATATAATTTTTGAAGTTCTTTGTTATATGCATATATACCTACTATACCACTGTGAAGATGGTCGGAGAGATTTCGCGTCTAGAAATATCCTACATAAACCATGACATACATCACTCATATAACTAATAACCATCATACATAACAGTTTCTTAAAAGTCCGCGTAAAGCGTCAAAAATATTCGAATACTTTGATTGATAAGAAAATTAGGTATTGTTCCTTTCAATATTACCCCGAAATATTATACTTAAAGAAAAATAAATTGCGATAAAGGCCATTCTTTCGAGAACATACCACACATACCTTTTAACTATTAACAGGTTCAAATCATAAATTTTCACATTTTGAAAAGGGTGGTGTTAAATTACAGGTAAAATGCACATGATTTTTAGACCGCTGGTTTACATGTTTTCCGTTGTTACCGAAATTATCAAAATATTTGTTTAAGTTTCTTTAAGTCTTACTAACCTTAAAATAAAAAAAACTGTAATGGAAAATTTACGGCATATTCAACACACGCGTTACGCTACAATCCCATTTACGACATCAAGTCAACATAAATTACACTCCTGCAGTAATAAATATAAAAATGAAAAAATTTAAATCGACAAAAAATACATTCAGATAAAATGAGGTGTAATTTCATTGTTGTTAAAATAATCTATCAAAAACTAAGAATATATATTTTTTTCTATAATATGCAATGCATCTATGAATATTTTGCAAATAATCACTTACTACTAAAACAAATTCAGTTATATAAAATACTGTCTTTCCACCCTTAAAAATCACTAAATTAAAATCGTTCGTATAACTACTATCGTACTAAAGATAAATTTTCGAACTGTACACAAAATCTCCTGAACAAATTGAACTGTTCTTCAAGATATGTTCGTATAGTTTAAAAAAAGAATTGACTTATTAGTCGATAGTTATATATGACTTCCTAAAATGATAATTTTCTATTCCGACGTTTCCAATAATACCTTTACAATAAACATCAATGTTCTATTACATTATGAAATACTGTATATGATAAAGTTACCAATTAAAGTAACTTAATTGTAAAAAAATAATAGTAATAACCGCCAGTATAAATCGTCAGTATTCATTTTTTCATATCAGTATTTATATTTTCTCATCTTTTCTTTTTGACAATATTTAGACTAATGCAAAAATTAATTATGATGAATTAACACGTATCGACACAATGTTCTTACTGATCTTGCTTACATATATAACATTTAACAAATGTAAAACTAATAATTAAACTAAAACCAATTTTCAACCGGTACAAATTGACGTTGAAAATCAAATATCACCATTTAAATCAAATATGAATAGACAAAACAGCTGCATTTTTATGGTCACCGTCGAAACATTTCTTTCATGTTTTAAACAACAAATAAAAGGATTTCATTAAACCAATCAAGTGTGTATAAACGCGGTGCTAGAGGTTTTGTGTACTATATATTAGACTTACTAAACATTGACACTGTTTCGTAATCGAAACATTGTCGTATAATAATTTATCTTGGAACCAGGTTAAATATGCCAAACCACTATGTGAGAATGTTCTCATTTTATACAAAATTAATAACTAGTAAAGTTCGAGCGAATTGGCTCAAACAACATTGACAAACTTGGAGTCAGGAACGACTTGGATTATGTGGGAATCATCGTACTATACCACAAATAAATACTCGCGGAGTTCGAGTGAATTGGCTCAAACAACATTGACAAACTTGGAGTCCGGAACGACTTGGACTATGTGCGAATCATCGCACTATACCACAAATAATTACTGACGGAGTTCGAGCGAATTGGCTCAAACAACATTGACAAACTTGAAGTCCTGAACGACTTGGACTATGTGGGAATCATCGTACTATACCACACATAATTACTGGCGGAGTTAGAGCGAATTGGCTCAAACGACATTGAAAAACTTGAAGTACGGAACAACTTGGACTATGTGGGAATCATCGTACTATACCAAAATAATTACTGGCGGAATTAGAGCGAATTGGCTCAAACAACATTGACAAACTTGGAGTCAGGAACGACTTGGATTATTTGGGAATCATCGTACTATACCACAAATAAATACTCGCGGAGTTCGAGCGAATTGGCTCAAACAACATTGACAAACTTGGAGTCCGGAACGACTTGGACTATGTGGGAATCATCGTACTATACCACAAATAATTACTGGCGGAATTAGAGCGAATTGGCTCAAACAACATTGACAAACTTGGAGTCAGGAACGACTTGGATTATTTGGGAATCATCGTACTATACCACAAATAATTACTGGCGGAGTTAGAGCGAATTGGCTCAAACGACATTGAAAAACTTGAAGTACGGAACAACTTGGACTATGTGGGAATCATCGTACTATACCACAAATAATTACTGGCGAAATTAGAGCGAATTGGCTCAAACGACATTGACAAACTTGAAGTACGGAACGACTTGTACTATGTGGATATCATCGTACTATACCACAAATAATTAGTGGCGGAGTTAGAGCGAATTGGCTCAAACAACGTTGTCAAACTTGGAGTCCGGAACGACTTGGACTATGTGGGAATCATCGTACTATACCACAAATAATTACTGGCGGAATTAGAGCGAATTGGCTCAAACAACATTGACAAACTTGGAGTCAGGAACGACTTGGATTATTTGGGAATCATCGTACTATACCACAAATAATTACTGGCGGAGTTAGAGCGAATTGGCTCAAACGACATTGAAAAACTTGAAGTACGGAACAACTTGGACTATGTGGGAATCATCGTACTATACCACAAATAATTACTGGCGGAATTAGAGCGAATTGGCTCAAACGACATTGACAAACTTGAAGTACGGAACGACTTGTACTATGTGGATATCATCGTACTATACCACAAATAATTAGTGGCGGAGTTAGAGCGAATTGGCTCAAACAACATTGACAAACTTGAAGTCCGGAACGACTTGGACTATGTGGAAATCATACTATACCTCATATAATTACTGGCGGATTTCGAGGGAATTGGCTCAAACATCATTAACACACTTGACATCTGAGAAAACGACTACGGACGGACACATTATGTTTATACCTCTATAAAACAGATTTTTTAATTACTGCCTTGGGTTGTATGTATGTCAAACCTACCATATCTTCATGAAGGGATGCAGTTTTATTTAAATTATAATAGAATCACGGTTGTTCTTCAATCTATCGCATAATGTGGATTTCCACAGAACAAAACTTCTTTGAATCGATTACAAGCGAAAAATTTCGATAATGTTTTCTTTTGTATAGCAACATTTTAATATTCTGGAAAACCTTCTGAAACAACTATTGATACCGAAATGTGCCTTATTATAATTATCGACGCAGTCCAACGTGTCGCTAAGTAAAAGTTGTGATAAGAGGGGAACATAATAAAAATAAGTAGAGCCGATTGACGTTGATATCCTAAAGTGTTGAAATGGCGACCTCGCACCGGAAGATGCAACGTTAGTAGGCCCCTCAATTAGGCAGAACAGAACACCTCGCAAAGTTTGCAGAAAGGCGCATTAACAAAACTGCATAAAATCGCATGGCATAAAATCCCTTGAAAAACCTGTGTCTAACAGCAGATGACCATCGATTGATAAGAAAATATATCTTTCTTTGTATACCAAAAATTCACAAATCAAATGATTTAAACTGTGAGAGAATGTTCTTATTTTAAGGTGGAGTAAGACAGGAACAACGTTGACTATCTTGGAATATTTTAAATATTATACAATTAATTACTGGTAGATTTGACTCATACAACTTAGACAATGTTGAGGACCGCAATGTCTTTGACCAATCAGTAATCATTTTATTACACCACAAACAATAAGTGGGGTTCGATCGACTCTTTTTAAACAACTTTGGCTGTCTTGAAGTCCAGAACAACTGTGACCATGTGAGAAGATACTCATTATACCACAACTAATAACTAGTGAAGTTCGAGCGAATTGGCTCAAACAACATTGACAAACTTGGAGTCCGGAACGACTTGGACTATGTGGAAATGATCGCACTATACCACAAATAAATACTGCGGAGTTCGAGCGAATTGGCTCAAACAACATTGACTAACTCGAAGTCCTGAACGACTTGGACTATGTGGGAATCATCGTACTATACCATAAAATAATTACTGGCGGAGTTCGAGCGAATTGACTCAAACAACGTTGTCAAACTTGGAGTCCGGAACGACTTGGACTATGTGGGAATCATCGTACTATACCACAAATAAATACTGCATTGTTCGAGCAAATTGGCTCAAACAACATTGACGAACTTGGAGTCCGGAACGACTTGGACTATGTGGATATCATCGTACTATACCACTAATAATTACTGGCGGATTTCGAACGAATTGGCTCAAACAACGTTGACAAACTTGGAGTCCGGAACGACTTGGACTATGTGGGAATCATCGTACTATACCACAAATAATTACTGGCGGAGTTCGAGCGAATTGGCTCAAACAACGTTGACAAACTTGGAGTCCGGAACGACTTGGACTATGTGGGAATCATCGTACTATACCACAAATAATTACTGACGTAGATCAAGCGAATTGGCCAAAATATTATTAACACTCCTGACGTCCAAAACGATTTGGACTGGCGATGTAATATGTTCAAACAACACTTTTCAATATTGAAGACTGCAACGACTTGTACTATTTCGGGAATAATCTTAATATACCGCATCGGTTCACACATCATTCACAATATTATTAGTTTTATTCTTCAATCTTAAGCAATTATCTTAATCTTCAGACACCTTTCAATGTTTCGGGCAATCTTCTGAAACAAATATCGACACCAAAATGTGCCTTATTAAAATTATTGACGCAGTTCATTGTGTCGTCGTAAGTAGTAATAAGAGGGGAAAATAGTAATAATAATACAAGAACTGACTGACGTTGATGTCCTAAAGTGTTGAAATGGCGACCCCGCACCGGAAGATGAAACGTTGGTAGGCCCTCCAATTAGGCATACAGAACACCTCAAAAATTTTACAGAGCCGCTGAGGATACGATTAGCACTTTATGGCGTAAAAATTCCTTCAAGAGACCTGTGTTCAACAGCGGACAACTTTAGATTGAAATGAAAAAGATATCATGCCCGAAATTAACCATTGCAATTTACAGCTAACGATTTCATGGTCTGAACAGATACAAACATAATAGTTGTGATTTTATTCAGACGTTAATTTAAAATGAAAATGGACAGTGACAGTGTACTACTGGCGATGTTTACGAACCCCATTTGTTGAAAACAACAATGTAAGCATGTTTTTTCTATTTTATAATCGAAAACTGACGGAGCTTGAGCATGTTGACCTCATCATTGACGATGTTGATGAATGACTTGGATTTATGAAAATATTCTGACAATACGACAATTACAAAGTAGTTGACCGCCAAGTTTCTTTCTGGTTCTTCTCAGTAAGAGTAACGTTCCGAACCCGTTGTTGCTTCAATAATGGTATTGATCCTTGATGATTCAAAACTGCTTGAAAGATCTTATTTGAATAAAGAATATTTTGATTTGAGAGCGGTTCGAGCAAAGTGGTTTAAACGATATCGATATATTCTCATCTATCTGAAGTTCTCAATTACTTCAACAACGTGGAAATATTCATACTGTACTAAGATTAATAACAAGCGGAGTTTGAGAGAATCATGCCAGATATTATTTACAATTTGAGTTCTATAATAACTTGTCTTCTATATAGTACATCAAACTCTCTGAGTGGCTATAATGGTGGAAATCGAAACTATTTATTTATTAACCCGTGCAGCACGGGTAACTTAAATTAGAATTCATTTTAATATAGTTTTAAAACTCATCCACATACATATTAGTCATGCAACCAAAATAAGAAACAATAATTTCGTTTCAGATTTTGATCCTCATTTTGCGTGTAAAATATATATTCAAATTCGATGAATAAATATTAAATAAGTCTAAAAATTTATAAAAATAAAATGTTATAAATGAAAAATATATTCCGTGTCTTCCGTGAATTTAAATATTGTTTAAAATATTCATCTGTAAATAAATTTCTTTTAACACCTCAATTATAATATAACATATTTTAATTATAACTGTTTAAATTAAATTAAACAAAAATTTAAATCCACCACATGTCGTAGTATACTTCTCGAATACTAATATTCGTAGCTGTAGATGTATATATTACACATTATAAGATGTACATTTGATTTTTGAAGAATGATAAAGAAGCCTTAGGAAATCATTAGAAAGTCGCTATTCCAGACTTGGTAACCAGCGCGCTAGTATAAGTATTGAAACTGTATTGTTGTATCAAAAGTTTGCTATATTTGATGAGATATAAGATGATGAGATAGAGAAGCAGTTGAAAATGTGCTCTATTTTATATTAAAGATAAGGTTGCATTATAATATGTATTAAATATCGGTGACTGCGATTGATTAGATACTAAGATATTTCTGATGTTACTGTTGAGCATAGTTTATCTATCAATAAGAAAATAGTCGTACCAATACCAATAAGTGACAATTATCCTTACCTTTTAAAATTAATTTATTTATAGACTTTTATTGAAAAAAAAAACATTACTCGTTAGGCGCGATTAAAACGTGAATATATATTTTTTTGTTTGCAGAAATAAAAGGTGGCCCTCTATATTTTTTTAGAATTATATATTTGAAATAACGTTAAATATCAAATACGTACGCAATATAAATGAAGCAATGGTGAAATATTCTATGATGATGTATGCCTAAGATTTTCTTTCACTTCGATTGCGATGTTTTACTATAATCTCTTAATATCTTCACATAATATTATATTTTAACATTTTTCTGCTGATCATATTGAAAAGTAAAAAAAGGACACATTCGGATCTCTCGTCATTCTAATCAAAATATATAGGAACTGTAGTATCGATGTTAATCATTCCGTCATTCGATGTCAAATCATCAATAAAGAGTATAAAATACAAAAAATAAAAATTTATGCACAACAAACGATACGAATTGCGTTGGAGTATTTCCAAACAAATTGCTGATCTAAATAAACCACTTCTTTTAAAATCATAAATAGTATCGATGTTAAAAAAATTAAAGCTTTTACGGAAGTATTACTTGTTAGGTTTTTAATGGATGGGCAATATTTTGGGCGTGACACTAACACTTCTTTGTCATCTACTATTACTCGCTATTACAGGTTTTACATTTAAGTAAATTTTGGTATCTATAGAACGTTATTAATCATAAACATGTGCTTTTTTAACTTAACTATACACTGCTGTAAATTAACTTTGTATTTAACAACCAAATATTTAAGTCAATTGTAATCCAAGTTTTAAAACCTTTATCACACATTTCATATCTTTTTCGATCGTCACTCGTCATATTTAGTTCGGTCCGACTATTTTCTAATATATATTTTCATCTAAAGTATTAATATAGTTAAAAAAAAATTAAAACTTAACCCAAGAATGTGATAGTGATGTAAGATACTTCGTGAAGAAGGCAAAGGTATATTAATTAGTATT
Source organism: Morpho achilles (assembly GCA_947086495.1). Taxonomy (NCBI): domain Eukaryota; kingdom Metazoa; phylum Arthropoda; class Insecta; order Lepidoptera; family Nymphalidae; genus Morpho; species Morpho achilles. Next base: position 6,478,039 of record CAMTZB010000022.1, on the reverse strand, counting down.
AAATTGTATGGTCATTTCTAAACAATATCAAGTGCAGCGAGATAACCCTCAAATTTTATAGCTATTATAGCAATAAGAGCAGTTTAAGTGTTACATTAATACCATAAGACGTTATATAAAAAAAAGTAAAGAAAAAAAGTAGGAAAAACAGTTTTAGAAAGCTATGGAATAGCAATTCTAAAACTAGGTTCATTAGATTGCTCCAAACCATGTGTAATAATTAGAATAAGTCCGTGCAGTAATACAATATATAATTAGGGGATAATAATAATTAGGTGATTTATCCGGAACGGATTAGTGAGTAGTACAATTGTCAGAATACCGAATTCTTCTCAAATAACATTTATCTAAGGGTTTCCTGAAAACTAAAGTGGCTAGTTAGTTTTCACTATTCATCACGAATGAGGAGATCCTCGTGATGAGGAAACCGGGAAGTATTCTGGAACATTTGTAACATAACGTATTCTGATAAATTTTTGACAGTTTTGATGCCTCTTACTAGAATAAGAAAAGTAGGCATGTATAAAGGCTTCGTGAATTATTTTTAAAGTTCTGCAATATATTGTCGATATAGATGTCGATCAATGTCGTGCAATATAATATCGATTGTCAGTCGATTTATCCGCCTATATATTTGTTCACATTTCGTGCAAATTCCATTATATCATTGATACCTTAATACACTTTGAAACTACAAATATATTTACGAATACTTTAAATTAAACAGCCATGTTTCATTGGATTATATCAAACCACACTGTTTGCTGCTGAACAAAACCTTTAACTGCTAAACAAAGCCATTTGCAGGTAATTTTTATGTTAGTTATCTTTGAAATGTTGGATATGGCCCGAAAGTGACCTCAAGAGTTCAAATATATTGAAACCAAACTACAGTTTGTGTCCCAATAAATATCAACCTTGGCCATAGCCCTAAAGGAAAAACCGCGTGACCTTACCTTAGGGCGTAACGTGTTTTGTGAGAAAACCTGCATATTACTGCAGAATTCCTGAAATATATCCAACTTGCCAATCCAAAAAGGTTTATAATCTATACATACTCGTACACACTCCAATTTACTATTCAATATACTTTGAAAATTTGTATTGGCTTAGGTCACTTTCAGTTTTACGGTGTAATGTGTTTAAGAAATGACTTTTACCGTTGTATGACTATACATCTATATTCAAGAGACGGTCAAGTTTAGAAAATGGAAGTAAAGGATTGCTTGAGACATAATATCGTCAATCGATCACGTAATAATATTATCAGCGCAGATCGAGTTAGCTTTTTCATTTGAGCTAATTCAACGACTGCATAATTGGCACGATGTTTTATTTTGTTTTTTCTCTCGGAAAACAGTTTTGTTATTTTTACTTGATTGGCGCAATTAACATAAAGTAACACCATACTTATAAGCTCACGATTATAGCTTTAGTACTTGTAATAAATAAATCCACACCATGAAAACGCTGACACATGCTAAATCCCGGGCTGTAATATAAGTGTGGTTTTCAAGAGACTATATAAACAGTGTCAATTTAATGTGTGAATCATTTACCTGATAAAGGTATAAACATTTTGAATGGATAATGTCTTCTCATCTATTAATCCATCAAAATTTTCATCATTTTCGTGTCAATTGTGCTAGTCATTCAAATAATTTTTAGCTTACACCATAATTAGTTAATTTCTTCATATTCGCATCAATTCATATTGTTACTATGTCAAGAGTGTTTAGTTTTAATATGAAAAAAGCAAAAAATAATTATAAGTTTCATTTAAATTAGGTAACTGTTCGATAATACGATCATTATCGTTTTAAGCTTTTAATTTTATTAGCTGGACGGAAGTTTAACGTACGTTAATGATACAAGTGTAAGAATTAGAATACCGCACTCTAACTACCACATCTGTATATAAGTAGGAAAAGTCGCTTCACAAAACAAGTGTGGAGCGCAATAGAATAAGATAGAATATAATATAATAAGAATAGAATGTAGCATTTGACGATATCGATACTATATTTGATGCATATTTTGCCATACAAAGGGCTTTTGAATCTTTAACGGGTATTGCTATACACCGCAAATAATGAATGGTTCATTATCCAGCTTATAAATAGTATTAAATACTTCGAATTACTTTATGATGATGTAGTAATTAAAAAATTCGTCGTTCTTGAATGAACCGTGGTATATTGTTTTGATTATGGTGATGTCACTGGTTATGATGATAGCATTTGCGGCGGACGATGTAGAGATGGAGTGCAAACAGAGATTTTCGTAAAAATAAAGAAACAATACAAAGCAGTGATAATCTATTGGTACGAATCCCGTATTCACATGGAGCAGGTATGGATTCGATTGTCACATTTTAAAAGTTCTCGCAGTCATGTCAGTTTAATTACTAACTTGGCTAGGAGGCTTGGCTTGGTGGAGGACTGTGGTCTGAGCTTCATCTATTTTATATTCGTTTGGGTATACCCCTCATCCTTACCTCGGAGAGGATGTAGAGGCATCAGATCCGGTCTTTAATCACACCTAAGAATATTTTACGTTAACCTAGTATGGAGAGCGATGAACGTTAAGATTTGAAGGTGTTGGACTGGCATCGCGATACCGGAAATACTTACCACTAAATTAGTATAGGTCAGGAAATAACATTGTAGGAACCCACTGCACAAGACACTGCCAAGCGACACAAGATTATATAACGTGGAAATATCTTATAGAAAGCTAAGTCCAACAATGGAGGTCAATACAAAAAAGATATTAATTTAACAATTTTTCGTTTCTTCTCGCTTGTTTGACGGATCTTATTTATCTCGTGCCGGACGAGATATGCGGGTAGCGACCCGCTGTACGGGGTGGGAGGGTTTTGGGATCCGAGGATGGTTGCACCATGCAACCTGCAAAATTTTAATTTAAATAACATCAAAGTAAGTAATAGTCAAACAAATATAACGCAAAATAAAAACTTTATAGGCCGGACTGTGGGACTGCGTGATCCGTACCTAGGAGGAAGTTGTCCACAAACAATGTGTGCCCTCTATTGATATTTAGAATTCACCACGCGTTTCTCGATTAAAGAAATCGTCAGGAAACTTGTATATCTCACGCGAACTCATATGATATATGCGATATACCAATTAGTGTTGGGGCTGACTAGGCTTAATGCTTCTCTCAGAAATGAAAGAGCAAATTGTTGTCCTTCATAGGAATAGTAGGTCCCTATTTATACACTAACGGTATACCTATGGAAATTTCATACATAGTTATGTATGAAACGTCATAGATGAAAAATGACTCTCTTTAGCTATTAGAGTATTTTGCATATATAACTATCGGATTATATTATTCTCTAAATGGTATTTACTGGTATCTAAATATATTTATAAATGGTATTTAAATATATTTAGGTATAAGATATCTACAATATAAGGCAAGGCGCGTTGATTCAAAGTTAATATGATAGAAGACGCCACACCGAGATGGTATTGGTATGGTATGTATGAAACGTAAAAGATGAAAAATGACTCTCTTTAGCTATTAGTATTTTGGATATATAACTATCGGATTATATTATTCTCTAAATTGTATTTACTGGTATCTAATATACTTAGATATAAATGGTATTTAAATATATTTAGGTATAAGATATCTGCAATATAAGGCAAGGCGCGTTGACTCAAAGTTAATATGGTAGAAGACGCCACACCGAGATGGTGTAGGGCGCATTAGTATTTAAAAAAGGTTAAATAAGTTGTAAGTTTAATGCATTAAGACGCCAATGACATGTAACTGGCAAAATAGGATAACACTTTCACATTTCGGTAAAAAGCGGGATGATAATGTAGATGTAGTCAATGTAGAGACAAGTTAGATTTCCAAACTAGATTAGAAAGATGGAAAAGATTCTTGTCTATTAATGTATGAGACTTTTTACCTTTTGTTTCGTAAAATTTCCTTCTATTTAACCTTAACATACTTTAGAAATTTGAAAACGCCTTAAGCAACTAGCATATTTGCGCATTTGTTTCCAATACACAAAAAACCCTGCCGGAAAAGGACACAGTATAATCAGTATTGAACGAAATATTAGATTTTTATCTAGATGCAATTAAGAAAAAAAATTTTTTTTTCTTAACACATATGAAAACCGACACAATTGTTTTTATAATATATTTTATTTCATTTTGAAGATCACAGACAAACTCAAATTATATTTATAAATAATAGCATAATTTTTTTCTGCAAATATCATTTACAGGTTTATAATATACCGTTAAACCGTTTTCAATTATTTATGATAATTAATACTTAGGTCAAATCTTAAATACACGCAACTAACATACTAATTTGACGCAGACAAAATCGCAAGTATTAGCTAGTTATTAAGAATAATCGCTGTCAGTTGTTAACATTACAAAACACTAAAAATAATCAAAAATTATCATTTAGGTTCATAAAAATATGGTTAAAACTTTTTTATTCGTCGGCCTGTGAATTAAAGTTCTAAGGATAAAATAAGATATAAATTATCGGTTCGACGTACACTTAAAATTTCTCTTCATACTTTATGGTTTTATAATTACCGGTGTAAGAATAATAAAGGTGTAATCAGTGTAAAAGTAAAGTGTACTTTTCAGTTATGATACGGACCTACAATTTTTGACAACCTAAAGAAAATATCATTTCAAATTTAGTATTCACTCATTTCAATTCACATTCAGAACAGTATTGAGACTTGATCAGAGTCTCAAATTGCGATCGAAATTGCTTTTGCATTTTGATTGAATATATAAAAAAAAATTGAATTTTTGCGTGTTCGAACTGTTCTTCTTTTGATACTAAATATGTTCTTCTTAATAATACCTTATGGTGTACCTCTCAGGAGAATCACGCGTCTTTTGTTATTGAACTTACAATCACATATAATTCTCATTGATTACTGGCTGCACAAACTTTTCTTAGGGAAAGACTACAATTTTCATTTTTTCTGTTTTGAAAACAGTGATTAAAAATATTTTTAACATATTTTCTTAAATACTCAACCATATTTATTTTGAGAACTATAATTCTCATATATTACATAGACATCTTATATCAATCACTTAATAATAGGAATTGTAATTAAAAAAAAAACATATTAAAAGCAACAAAAAAAAAGACAAAATATAAAATACCAAAAAAAAAACAAAAAATATGAAATACGAAAAAAAAACAAAAAAAAATAAAATCCAAAAAAAACTATTTTATCCGTTTAATATATTTGAATTAATACATATAACATATTATGTTTTCAATTCACTGTTTCCAAAAATATATTGATTAAAATTTACTTTAAAAATATTCTTTTGAGTTCTGCAGCTTCCAGTTGCCACAAATCTCTTCATATCTTCTTATCTCTTTGACCGTTGTAACAAATTTTTCATATCTTATTTCTTCTCGTTCACAAATAAATACAAGTAAACTAACTTGCAATAGAGACTTTGAATTCATGCCTTTTTTCAGACTATCCGTAAAACTTAGCTGAGAAATGCCGTTGCTAAAATCCTAAAAGCTACTTGTAGAATCAGTACGCTTCGTAGTTACGCGTATCTTTTTAGAAAGGATTCTCTTATCAACCGAATTCATATAAAAAATAACAGTAAATTTTTGAACAATCAAATTAATAAGCTTATAGCTTAAAAATAGCTGTAAAATTACAATAACAAAAAATTTGAGTTTTTCGATTCTCTAATTTTTTTATGAAAAAATATAACTTTCACTCAAATTTTATGATTAAATAATAATAAAAAAAATTGCGTATTCGGACTACTTCAAAGCTATATTTAATCCATTTCTGTTCTTCTTCTGAGACTAAATATCTTCTTGTATGAAGAATAACGCTTCTTTTGTTATTGAACTTTACAATCATATATAATTCTCGTTGATCACTAGCTGCGCAAACTTTTGTTAGGGAACGACTACAATTTTCTATATTTTTCTTATTTGGAAACAGTGATTAAAAATATTTTAAATATATTTTGTTTACGTATTTTCGTAAATACTCTAACATATACTAGAACTCTCGTAAAAAAAACATAAATCAAAAAAAAAAAACAAAAAATATAAAATACAAAAAAAAACAAAATATAAAATACAAAAAAATTAGAATATGCATAATGTAACATTATGCATAATAAGTACTGTAGCACTACGTATAAAACATATGTGCTACGTTGACACGGAAAAAACTAAATGTGATATTCAATGGCGAGCATTATCTTTACAGAACAGATGCAACCAAATTAGATTAATTTCGACTAAGTGCAGTGTAAACCCTTTTTACTCATGAACATCAAAATTAGTCTTTAGATACTCGACTATGTGCCTAAAAAGAGAAAAATAAATATTTTGAATTATTTTTTTTATTTCTTACTCTAAATTTAATTATAGTACTTATTCTGCTCGCGGAAATGTAGACTTAGTGGAGATTTATTCATATGTTTTATGACAGAGCTAATATACTCGTATAATAGTGAAAAAATTACTGGGTTCATTCAATTTTTTTTTATTAAATGTACTAAAACCAAGACGAGACACAGTCTCATTTAAATAACCGCTAAATCGAACAGATATGTAGCATACATAACATTAATTAAATATAATTGATACAATATTTAAAAATATTTTTAGATTGATCTTATAAATTCGTTGCATCTAATTTTTGACTTACAGCGACTATTTTACCACAGTCTATAATGTTTTTGGTATAATAAATATATTATATTATGTAATATTTAATTCTGACTGAATGAACGTAGATGGCGATATTTAATTTCATTTCAAATGTTTATAACACTACATACATGACTGGCTCGTTGGAGCAGTGGGTAGTGACCCTGCCTTCGGCTCCACGGGTCGCGGGTTCGATTCCCGCCGAGGACCAACATTTTCTTTAAAATGAATTTGTCGGTCTTTGAGCCTGGGTGTATATTTGTATTTAAGTATGTATTTAAAAAATATATAAGTATATATTCACCAGTTGTCTGTCTACCATAACACAAGTATTAAGTTACTTACTTTGGGGACGGACGACCGTGTGTGTAAGTGTCCCATATATTTATTTATTTATTTCTTTATATTTTTTAGCTATTCCAAAGGGCTTTATTTCTGCGAGAATAAACATTGTCTCCTGATTGCTTCCACTTAAGATATATATTAATTATTATTATTTTGTACTAGTGTAATATTTAACTGCCAATTGATTTACACGAAAAAATCCATTACACTTTTACCAAAACAATATTTTTTAATTTTATAAAAAATATTCCACTTTGACAAACAGTACAATCTTCAAAAGCATGGAATCAATGTTATTTATTTTTACGATGTGATTCATTCACATAGTTTGAATCTAAAACATACACCGATTAAGTAATAATTTGGCTGTTTAATACGATAAACATCTAATACCTAAACAACGATGATTATGAAAACCGATTTTCGAGTAGTAAAACTCTTCATCTTAAAAAATTGCAATGCCATTTGTTAGGCCCGCAGGGCAGCTTGTGGCGTAGCTGTTGGTGAGTAGCGACACCACGGACCTGAATGCTCCTGGGACCCTTCTTACACGGGTCCCACCTTCGTGCTGGCTGTGACAAGGCTGGCGCGCAGTGGAGTTCGCTAGAGCGAACATCAGCTCAAGGGTGGAGTGCTAGGGCAACTGCTGCACACTTCGCGACACCCTTAAAGCCGCTTACGATCGTGTTGCTCCTCTATCGATAGACACGTGCGATTTGAGGAACCGCATTGTGAGTGGCGAGTCACCGTCTGCCATATTTCATACAATCTGAGACATTGTACGGGCAGACGCAGAAGTCTCTTTCAATAGCCCATTTAGAGCCAACTCCTATAAATTACACTGAATTTAATTTATTTAAATTATTTCTAACTTATCAGCAGCCGGCTTCCATATGTTAAAACCATTATTACTGAATTCGTAAAGATCAGGTGGCAGTCGAAATACCTTAAATTGGTGAAAACACATTAATGTTTTTGTAACAGCTACAATAGTGACAGAAGTCTGGTCATATACTGGGCATGTGCATTGTTGATAAAATTTATTCTTTAAAAATTCGCCATGGTAACACATGGTACACCTCAAATTGAGTGTTCATGTTTTGTCTTCAAAATCATCAAAGCGTATGTTACTATGGTCTTCAAATTAATTTCGAAAACTTTGCAGTGCTCACTTATAATTTGGAATTGTGTATTATCCTGAGATAATTTGGCTCGAAGTACGGAGTATACGTATAACTGACATGGTTTACTTGGTGGAAAATAATTTAGATTTGCCGATTAGGATCCAATGCTAAGAATTTCTGCATTTTTCCTCCAACAAATATTTCACTAACTAATAATTTTAATTCTCTGTCATCTTAAATCTTGCAAAAAATATCACGCGGTTAGCCAGTTCCAGTAAACTAATACATTCCAATTTTTCGGCCAACCAAAATGAGTTGTTCTTTTTCAAATCGGAGGTCCCTGCGTTTGAACAAAGGGCAAATACAATATTTATTCACCAAAATGCGTCAGGTTTTTGTTATTGGTATTAGTCTTCCTTCATTATTATGTTCATCATGCCCAGCTTTCTATGGCTCATCCTCTCTTTTTTCTACAATTAAAGTACGAGCTTTACTATGAACCGCCATTGTGTATAATTCTTATTCATACCGTATTCATGTATAATTCTTTAAAACTTCGACATAGAACAACAAGTTTTAGGGGTTTAATGTTTCTTTGAGAGATATTCTTCCAATTAACATATTATTATAAAAGGTGTCATTTATCACTTCCGAATCCATTTAAGATTTGGTAATCTGTTTTCTTTTGCTGGCTTTTGTTAGGACGTATATTTGTAACTTCCGTCAAGTAAATCTATACATTCTTATCGACGTGTATGTCCAGTAAATGACAGACACTAGTGTTAGGTTTTTTAAGTAGTTTGATTTTTAATTTATTTATATGTTATTGAATTATACTATCGATTTTTTAGATGTAGCTACCGAAGCTATACCTTGAATATCAGGACTAATTAAGTTGCAAATATAAAAGTAAGATAGGTTTAAAGTAACCTTTATTAACCATCTTTTTAATTATTAGTTTTGACATATTTTATTCATGAATAAGACGTTCCACCGAGTTTGATATTAACATACTTGAAAATAGAAACATATTTAGGTATAGGTTAAACGCAAGCTTGATATAGGATATAAGTATTAAAGCGATGGTTACAAACAACTCCATTAACAGCTCTTTAGTTTTGAAATTAATTTCGTTTAGATTTCGTTATTATTATTCGTTTTTCGTTTTCACTCAAATTAATATTAAATTCCTAGAGTAAATACATACATAATCATTTAAGTATAAATTATCGACTATCATCTAATAATTACGTTCTCTTTTTGATAATATTTAATATAATAATAATATATTGTAACACCATTGTTTTTTGTTCACCTTTGAAATTAATTGGTACATTTGGTTCCATTAGTTTGTTTGTACTTTTTTATTTAGAGAAGTTTGATAACCATCTAGATATTTTAATTCATAATTGATTAATGAATAAACCGACTAGTTTTGCATATAAATTTAAAAGAAAAAAAAAACATTTTACTAGGGATAGTTAGAATTGTAAAGAATAAATATTAAACATTTTAATAAAAATAAAATATAATAATAGGTTTAACGTACATACGTACGTAGTATATTAAAATCGCCGTTATTAGTTAAGGAAAATGTAATCATTTGTAAATATTTCAGTGATTACTAGACATTAAGTAAAAGTACGTTGACGTAATAGCGATTTGAAAATGAATAAATACTATATAATCTTCCAATGTTCAGAAATATGAAAGATCTAGGTAAAGCGACCAAAGTAATGTTCACAAAGAATGTAGAAAAGAGAGTAGAGTTTCTTCTTTATGAAATTTAATGTTGTTATAATGACCGCTTAATACACTGTAGAACTATAAAACCATAATCTTCTCGTTAACATGTTGCATCTCGCGAACTCTTGTTTTCGTATAAAGAATATTTTATCTCTAATGTAATCTCGATCTCTAATATAATAGAATATAATCTCTATCATTATGTATACTTTTCTCATTTTTCTTACAATTTATAAATGCCACGCTATAAATTTTTTCTTTTAAGTGAACCAGACATCTAATTATTTATATTTTCATAAGAATATAAGCAAGAGCGGGAAGTGTTTACCAGACGGATCCCAGTCTGAGGAACAGGCCTCATGTGCTTGAATTTTTCCTAACTGAGTGGTCCGATCTTTTCTTGACCCTTGTTGTATTATTTTGGAACAAAATGACTTCATATTTTTATATTCCAGTCGTTTTTTAAATGACTCCCAATGTAATTCGGTCATTTGGTGTTAGTATGGCCACAATATTACCGGTTTTACCAAGTTAAATAGCTTATAATTGAGAACGACCTTCTGATCCACAAGTTTTTTTTCCAAAGCTATTTCTACTTTCGGCGAATGTTAATGATTTAATTGGATTGACCAATGATTAAGGACACTTTGGATCTAGCTTATCACTCTTAAAATGAGCATCATTTCATGAGTAGTTTTTTTTTCTCTTGCTGCGTGCTATTCAGTTCAAGTAGAACACATTTTCCTATTTTCCACATTGTAAATCTGAACTTTACCGAAAGTTAAATCAGACCACTTTCTGCATTATTTTCAGAGGATCCCCAAGTTCTTCTGAGTTTCTTCATTCAATAAGGCTTTCAATAATGATGTTTTTGAACTTTTTCTATATTTTTCCATGCTCTTTGCATCTCAAAATCATCACTTAAATCACTTGGATCCATTCAAAATACTAAAAATACGCAAGCTTTGGCTAGCATTGGATGCGGTTGTGCAGCAGTAATTTAAGGATGATAACACTAAAACAATGCTATTGGCTAATCGTAGTTTGTAATTATATATTCGATATATTTCAAGTTAAAAATATAAATGGGTTTTTATTATCAAAATCTTTGACAGATGTTGGAGTAAGAATATTTTAGGGCGGGCGTAAGGTTCTCGAACTTATAGCTGGTACCTATTCAAGGAAATTACGGTTTTATATTTTTTCGTTTTACTTCCTTCATTGTGGTAGAGTAGCCCTTTTTATGGTCTTATTTTAAAATTTTGTAACTTTAAGAAATGTTTAATCATCATTCATAGATCTTTATTGACTACCATATATAGTTAAAATAAAAACTTAAAAAAAAAACAAAAAAAGTAGGTGTATTGAGAGCATTGCTGAAGAGTTATTAAAACTCTTTTATTAGTTAAGGGAAATGTAATCATTAGTACATATCCCTGATGATTACTAGGTATTAATTAAAGTTAGGTAATACCACTCTGAAAAAATAAAAATTAGTATATAATCTGCAAATTTTCAGATTCTTGAAATATATATTTTTAGATAAATAGCTAGATAAAAGATTAAAAAAAACCATTAAAACACCATTTAATTATAGGATATTAGTTAAGGCTTTATTAATCAAGATAACGTAATCATTTGTACATTTCGCAATGATTACTTTATATAAAATGAATAAAAAAAAAAAATTATAGTTGTAGGTAACATCACGCTGTTAAAAAAAAGATTTCAATGATTCATAATACTTACTAAAAAGCTAAAATAGTACTTAACAAAAATTGAAAAAAAAACAAAAAAAAAAGTAGGGTTAAGGAACTGGTTATGAACAATCGCCTTTATTAGTTAAGGTAATATATTCATGCGTATATTGTCTGTTATATCTTAGCCTTCGTCTGTCTGGAGGATATAACTAGCCTTTATCTTTTTTATAAGTAGGTACATAAGTGCCTCAACCGTTAAAATTTAAAATATATACGTATAGTTTTGAATAAAAAAAAATAACAAAAAAATTGTCGTTATACTTTAACCAGTACTTTAAAGTTTCCATAAAGAGCTCTATCTTTGCATTCGTCTATATGGCTGAGTAGAATAGACCACCCTCATTTCTTACCGAGGTGTCGTAAAGGTGACTAAGGTAAGTTGACTCACCTTGTGGTATCCGGTTGAGTAGAATAGACCACCCTCTCTCTTACCCAGGTGTCTTAAAATACGACTGAGGTAAGTTAACGGCACGCAGGCGGCCGGTCAGCGAAAAGAACGATTCAACTTTTGTTAGGCCCGCAGGGCAGCTTGTGGCGAAGCTGTTGGTGAGTAGCGACACCACGGACCTGAATGCTCCTGGGACCCTTCTTACACGGGTCCCACCTTCGTGCTGGCCGTGACCGGCTGGCGCGGAGTGGAGTTCGCTAGAGCTAACATCAGCTCAAGGGTGGAGTGCTAGGGCAACTGCCGCACATTTCGCGACACCCTTAAAGCCGCTTACGATCGTGTTGCTCCTCTGTCGATAGACATCTGCGATTAAGAGGAGCCACATTGTGAGTGGCGAGTCACCGTCTGCCATATTTCATACAATCTGAGACATTGTACGGGCAGACGCAGGAGTCTGTTTCAATAGCCCATTTAAAGCCAACTTCTATAAATTACACTGAATTAACCCAAATTTATTTCCATCATTTATCTCAATATGATTTCAATACGGTGATAAGTATTTCACATACTTTAGAAAGCTCTCTTTCCTTTAAACTCATATCCATTTGCATTTATAAATTACCACGCTGGTTAGAAAAGCAATTCAAATATAGGTTCAGGTCCCGCAGGGCAGCATCATCAGATGCGGTTGTTGAGTGACGACACCACGATCCCGAGTAAAGATGCATCATGAAATAGCGATATCGTAGAACTAGGCTAAAGCCACCTAGTTCTACATTTTTATGGCAGATGGCGAGGGCTCTTATCTATAGCTAATTTTAAGACTATTGATAACATTACAATAACCAAAATTTTAAATTATTGATTGTACCATCATTTCAATACGATGATAAGTTTTTATCTAACTTTATAAAGGTCTCTTTGTGCTACATTCATATTTTTATGCCTTTTTAAAATACCGCGCTAGCAATTCAAATGTAGATTTAAGTGCCGCAGGGCAGCTTCATCAGAAGCGGTTGGTGAGTGACGACACCACGGCTCCGAGTTAGGATGCACTTTCAAGCTGGAGATATCGTAGAACTAGGCTTAGGCCACCTAGTTTATACATTTGTATGGCAGATGCAGAGGGCCACTTTCTATCTTTCAACACCCATTTTTTTTCAATTATTGTTCTTATCCTAAATTCATTACGTTGATAAGTTTTAGACTAATTTTGGGCTGCTCTCTTTTTGTTATGATCATATTCTTATCTATTTATACATTACTGCGCTATATGTCTATTGTAGCAGTTTAATTATAGGTTTAGGCACCGCAGGGCAGCTTTGTAAGAAGCTGTTGGTGAGTGACGACACCAGGGTCCCGAGTTACGATTACTACAAAACAAGAATCGTAGGTCTCTTTCAATAACCTATTCCAAGCCAACTAGGAAAGATTAAACTGCTATAACCTTAATTTATTTTCGTTATTCTTCTTACCACCAGTTTAATACGTTAAATGCATATTCTTATGCCTCTTTATATAAGGTATAGGTAAAATAGAATAAGAAACAAATAAAGTTTAGGTTTAAGTAGGGGAGCTTCAGAAGAAGCTATTGAGTGACAACATCATGATCCCGAATACCACTGATGAACGTTAAAGGTGAAGGGAAAAGCAGTGGAAAAGGGACCGCGGCCGACTCTGGCCCCTGAGAGATATGCATACGATGACATCACGCCCTATATTCAAATGTAACGTTCAATCGTGCGGACTCTTCGAACAACAATATTCGCTTATTTCATTTATAAATCTTTCTTCTTATTCAATAATATCATAATTTCTATAAAATATATTCTTTTTTATCAAAATTCAATTATCAATGAAATTTTTAGTGTTTTCATGGCCTCTGATGTCAGAAGTTTGCCCACATTTAATCTAGACCGTCATAAATAGTATAGTTAGAGTTAGGGTGTAGTGGATCAACGGATACGCTGAACACTTCCGTTAACTTTTCTCGATACATAATCTCAGTGAAAATAATTTAATTTGAAATAATTAACTGTTGAGATCGCAACCATACAAGAATGTTAATTTTGCGTTCAACGTTATAAATCTACACATTCCACATATTTACTCTATCTAACATAACAACTTTTACGTGATTAATTTATTCAGATACTTTGCACTTTCTGTAGTTCATTGATATAGATCATAGTCCGTTGATCCTATTTATCGCGTGAAGCGATGATACCACTTCGGCCTAATGATTATCTTTAAGTTAGGGCAGCATTTAGTAATGCTGTTGGAAGTGAAGATACACGGAGTCAACCACTCTACGTAACATCCTCAGAACCCGCCTGGTTACTAATCTTATGATTAGCATGGAGGGGTGAAAGATGGTAGGAAGTGGTAAAGCTTGAGTGCTTTAGCTTGACAGCCCATATAGTAGACCGACTAACGGCAATAGAGTTAAATAAGTATCAGGTATGGTCAAGTACCAACGACAATTGTCCCTGATCATCCACTTGCAATGTGATAAAAATTTAAATCTAATCTCACTACTATTAATCATGTACCGTTTGTAACATAGGATAATAGGTTATTTAGACGGTGGAAACCAAAAAACTATATGAATTATTGCTGTATCTACTATATCAACAGATACTTTGAAGCAAAACCATTTAACGACTTCTAAAAATGTAAGTTTAATAATTTCAACTTGACACATTAACCCATCCTTCATTTTTAATCTCATCACTAGAAAAAAATTGTTAGGCCCGCAGGGCAGCTTGTGGCGAAGCTGTTGGTGAGTAGCGACACCACGGACCTGAATGCTCCTGGGACCCTTCTTACACGAGTTCCACCTTCGTGCTGGCCGTGACCGGCTGGCACGGAGTGGAGTTCGCTAGAGCGAACATCAGCTCAAGGGTGGAGTGCTAGGGCAACTGCCGCACACTTCGCGATACCCTTAAAGCTGCTTACGATCGTGTTGCTCCTCTGTCGATAGACATCTGCGATTAAGAGGAGCCACAATGTGAGTGGCGAGTCACCGTCTGCCATATTTCATACAATCTGAGACATTGTACGTGCAGACGCAGGAGTCTCTTTCAATAGCCCATTTAAAGCCAACTTCTATAAATTACACTAAATTAACCCAAATTTATTTCCATCACTTTTCTCACTATTTCAATATGGTGATAAGTATTTGACATACCTTACAAAGGTCTCTTTCTATTCAATATTGGTGTGGCAGATTCCGATGTCTTCAAATTTAAAACCTTATATTACATATTTAACAAATGTGTAATAATGTGTAATGTTATACTTTTAACCAATATTAACAAATGTTTTTCTTAGTCACAGGTCACAGTTCTCTAGCCTGTAAACTGTTTATATAAATTATCAATTATCCCCATATATATATATATATATATATATATATATATATATATATATATATATATATATATATATATATATATATATATATATATAGTTTCCGTTAAGAAAATAGTGAGATTCAAACAAAATTTGCATTCATCGGTTTTCAATTCATTAATCCGTTGTTTTCTGAACCTTTTAAACACACTGCCATACTTCGGATACAATAAAAGGCACTAACTTAACGTCACGACTATATCCCGAGAACACTTGATTTCTTGGCAGCTCTATTGACAGTGTTACATTAAAGGAACAAGAAGGAAGCAATTTCCATAGCTCACCCTTGATGAGATATGGTGAATAGCTCTTTACGATTCCCTAATGACATTGTAACGGTTCGCTAAAGGCACGCTTATGTATTATGTTTATCTTCTCAACAATCATTCTTGCATAAAATTTTACCCGCTTCCATGTTAGTTAAATCGTCACGGATTTATATCTTTCATAAATGAATACTGCTCGTTATGCTTGCGAAGTAAAAAAAATCTATAGAAAACATTAATTCATCAAATATAATAACCACAGTTACAATTTATAAACATTATGGAGGATTTTGTAGGATAACACCAATAGTTTTTAAGTGATTAATATAATAGGGGTAAATAACGAAATATTTAATGTAAGTAGTCTATAATCTATAACGTTATAAAGTAGATTTATGATTTAAAAAAATGAAAAAAAAACAAAAAAAGTTTAATTCGTATATTAGCATATTTATATTATCTTAGGTTAAAAACAGTAAATCAATGAAGTAACATTGCATATACTATATCGCAAAAGGTTCTTGTGTTCTCCTCGGAACTGGTTCTTATTGATAAGAGCTTTCCGACCAGCTTCACTGTAATATGACGATTCGAATATGCTTGTAAAAACCTATTTGACCTTGAATATCAAATCTGTTGCATACGTAATCATCCCTTAAACATTTTATTTTCTCATTTAATTGTAATTATAGATTTAAACAAGATTCTTTATCTTTATTCACCAGTACCTTAATCGTATGGTTTAAAATGAACTATCTTGTTCATTTAATGCATGAATTTTAGATTTTATCTCTTAAAACGTTTTCGTAAAATGCCTCGCATCCATACATCCCTAATAATCAAAAATATTATATATCGTATACTTCCAATAAATATCTCATAATAATAACTGCAGATTGTAAAGTTCATAGAAATCATAGAAATTATTACAACACGTTCCTTTTTGCGTGTCGTTTTGTCGTGACTTTTCTTTCATCATAACATCACCATTTCCAGAAAAATTGTCCTTTGCCAATAAAGTGGACTAAATTTTTAAACAAATAAATAAATACTGCTGTATTTTTCTGGTACATGATGGGCGTTGGGGTCCCAAAGAACTGAATTCGCGATCACGAAATAAAGAATTCAGCGTTGGTAGACCCTCTACTAGTTAGACAACCTTGAAATGGTTACGGAGAGCAGCTGGATCAAAACGACACAGGTGATGTCGTGAAAAAATACTAACGTTTTCATGTGACATCGCTCGATAATGCAATACTAATGAAACGTGTAATATGTGTCATTAATAAAATCGAAATTTACCGATTTCACATTGTTACTTCATTGAATTACTGCAAAATATATAAAAGCAGCTAAGCTTAATAGCGAGCTGGAAGCATCAAAAAGCAAGATTCGAAACTAAGTATAATATAAGCTAAGGGTAGTATACAATTCTGTTACTTCGTGCTACAAAAGATTTGAAGTAATCTACAATAATTAGGATTACTTGATTCTTCAGTTTCTCCCTCCTTTCTTCGTACTCTCTTTCCCTTAAGTCTTCGTCCTCTCTCTTCGTTATCCTGTTCAGTGAGACATGGAGAACCATGTCTCACCTCGAAACTCTCCTCAACTTTCTCTGTCTCCTTCCTTCCAATCCCTTTTGGTCAATCGTACATGTGGAGTAGAACTGAAATAACTAACATTCACAATTACAATACAAAGCCGAAGTAACTTAATTTAAAATACCTGTTAAGTAAATAGTAGTATATAGTAGTAGTAAATATTGACTCGCAATCAACTATAGCAGAATAATCAGTGGCAAAGCGTTAAGCAGTCCATTGAGCGTACGGGCGCCTTTTCTCAAAAATGTGTATCTAAAAATAACTAGGTACCTATTTGAGATAATTTAATATAGGCTATAATTAGTTTTGGTCGTTCGTAAACGTTCAGAAATTAAGCTTACTTTCAATAAGTATCTTTGACTGTTTGATTTTCTATTATCTCTGTATCCATTGTATTTTAGAAAAAAGGAGTTAAATGCCTTTCTTTAAACACCAAGAATGCGAATGAAGTACTTCGTTTCTTCCATTTCAAAGATCATCGCTCAGATGCGGCCTTTAAATCACTCCGGAGTGACTAGAACTGTTGAGCTAGATCACATGAGCATGATTGAGCAAAGTTTGTACGGTTTAAGATTAAATCATCACCTTTCAACTGTGATTGCGCGGCGTGTATGTTGTCAACTAAGATACACTAACGCTTGAGCGTGATTTTCACATCGATGAAATGGTGATGTAATTCGATACAAACTATTAAAAAACTATAAGGTTATTTCTTTACTAACTAATGGACGTTTTCACGATGTCTATATGGTAAGGAGAACACCTCATAGTTTGCGTAATCTTAGTCTCAAATATTACCCTTAAGCTTTGAGTTTAAACTAAACGTAATTTTTGGAGATATTTAAGTCGTTTTGTTGAGATGTAAAGGAACTTAAGATTTAGTAAATATAATATAGGAGAACGAGAAATTTATGGATAGCATTAGCAGCAGTGACTGCTAAGCGCTATCTCTATTTCTGTCTTCCTGTATCAGGAATGCAATTGAAGCAATTCGTTTCTTTGCATTCCCAAGAGCATCAGTCAGATGCGATAATTGAAACACTCCGGATTGACCGGATGTTTTGCAAGAGCATAATTGAGCCGTGTTTGTTCGGTTAATTATTACATCATCACCTTCAGTCAACTGTGATTGCGTGGCGTGTATGTTGTCAGCTAAGATACATTAACGCTTAAGCGTGATTTTCACATCGATGAAATGGTGATGTAATTCGATACAAACTATTAAAAAACTATAAGGTTATTTCTTGACTAACTAATGGACGTTTTCACGATGTCTATATGGTAAGGAGAACACCTCATAGTTTGCGTCAACTTAGTCTCCAATATTACCCTTAAGCTTTGAGTTTAAACTAGAGGTAATTTTTGGAGATGCTTAAGTTGTTTTGTTGAGATCTAAAGGAACTTAAGATTTAGTAAATATAATATAGGAGAACGAGAAATTTATGGATAGCATTAGCAGCAGTGACTGCTAAGCGCTATCTCTATTTCCGTCTTCCTGTATCAGGAATGCAATTGAAGCAATTCGTTTCTTTGCATTCCCAAGAGCATCAGTCAGATGCGATAATTGAAATACTCCGGATTGACCGGATGTTTCGCAAGAGCATAATTGAGCCGTGTTTGTTCGGTTAATTATTACATCATCACCTTCAGTCAACTGTGATTGCGCGGCGTGTATGTTGTCAGCTAAGATACATTAACGCTTAAGCGTGATTTTCACATCGATGAAATGGTGATGTAATTCGATACAAACTATTAAAAAACTATAAGGTTATTTCTTGACTAACTAATGGACGTTTTCACGATGTCTATATGGTAAAGAGAACACCTCATAGTTTGCGTCAACTTAGTCTCCAATATTACCCTTAAGCTTTGAGTTTAAACTAGAGGTAATTTTTGGAGATGCTTAAGTTGTTTTGTTGAGATCTAAAGGAACTTAAGATTTAGTAAATATAATATAGGAGAACGAGAAATTTATGGATAGCATTAGCAGCAGTGACTGCTAAGCGCTATCTCTATTTCCGTCTTCCTGTATCAGGAATGCAATTGAAGCAATTCGTTTCTTTGCATTGCCAAGAGCATCAGTCAGATGCGATAATTGAAATACTCCGGATTGACCGGATGTTTCGCAAGAGCATAATTGAGCCGTGTTTGTTCGGTTAATTATTACATCATCACCTTCAGTCAACTGTGATTGCGTGGCGTGTATGTTGTCAGCTAAGATACATTAACGCTTAAGCGTGATTTTCACATCGATGAAATGGTGATGTAATTCGATACAAACTATTAAAAAACTATAAGGTTATTTCTTGACTAACTAATGGACGTTTTCACGATGTCTATATGGTAAGGAGAACACCTCATAGTTTGCGTCAACTTAGTCTCCAATATTACCCTTAAGCTTTGAGTTTAAACTAGAGGTAATTTTTGGAGATGCTTAAGTTGTTTTGTTGAGATCTAAAGGAACTTAAGATTTAGTAAATATAATATAGGAGAACGAGAAATTTATGGATAGCATTAGCAGCAGTGACTGCTAAGCGCTATCTCTATTTCCGTCTTCCTGTATCAGGAATGCAATTGAAGCAATTCGTTTCTTTGCATTCCCAAGAGCATCAGTCAGATGCGATAATTGAAATACTCCGGATTGACCGGATGTTTCGCAAGAGCATAATTGAGCCGTGTTTGTTCGGTTAATTATTACATCATCACCTTCAGTCAACTGTGATTGCGCGGCGTGTATGTTGTCAGCTAAGATACATTAACGCTTAAGCGTGATTTTCACATCGATGAAATGGTGATGTAATTCGATACAAACTATTAAAAAACTATAAGGTTATTTCTTGACTAACTAATGGACGTTTTCACGATGTCTATATGGTAAGGAGAACACCTCATAGTTTGCGTCAACTTAGTCTCCAATATTACCCTTAAGCTTTGAGTTTAAACTAGAGGTAATTTTTGGAGATGCTTAAGTTGTTTTGTTGAGATCTAAAGGAACTTAAGATTTAGTAAATATAATATAGGAGAACGAGAAATTTATGGATAGCATTAGCAGCAGTGACTGCTAAGCGCTATCTCTATTTCCGTCTTCCTGTATCAGGAATGCAATTGAAGCAATTCGTTTCTTTGCATTGCCAAGAGCATCAGTCAGATGCGATAATTGAAATACTCCGGATTGACCGGATGTTTCGCAAGAGCATAATTGAGCCGTGTTTGTTCGGTTAATTATTACATCATCACCTTCAGTCAACTGTGATTGCGCGGCGTGTATGTTGTCAACTAAGATACATTAACGCTTGAGCGTGATTTTCACATCGATGAAATGGTGATGTAATTCGATACAAACTATTAAAAAACTATAAGGTTATTTCTTGACTAACTAATGGACGTTTTCACGATGTCTATATGGTAAGGAGAACACCTCATAGTTTGCGTCAACTTAGTCTCCAATATTACCCTTAAGCTTTGAGTTTAAACTAGAGGTAATTTTTGGAGATGCTTAAGTTGTTTTGTTGAGATGTAAAGGGACTTGAATTAGATTTAGTAAATATAATATAGGAAAACGAGAAATTTATGGATAGCATTAGCAGCAGTGACTGCTAAGAGCTATCTCTATTTCCGTCTTCCTGTATCAGGAATGCAATTGAAGCACTTCGTTTCTTTTGCATTCCCAAGAGCATCAGTCAGATGCAATAATTGAAATACTCCGGATTGACCGGATGTTTCGCAAGAGCATAATTGAGCCACGTTTGTTCGGTTTATTATTACATCATCACCTTCAGTCAACTGTGATTGCGCGGCGTGTATGTTGTCAACTAAGAAACACTAACGCTTGAGCGTGATTTTCACATCGATGAAATGGTGATGTAATTCGATACAAACTATTTAAAAAACTATAAGGTTATTTCTTGACTAACTAATGGACGTTTTCACGATGTCTATATGGTAAGGAGAACACCTCATAGTTTGCGTCAACTTAGTCTCCAATATTACCCTTAAGCTTTGAGTTTAAACTAGAGGTAATTTTTGGAGATGCTTAAGTTGTTTTGTTGAGATATGGACCGTTCATTTTGAAATTGACGTAAAAATAACAAAACTCTAATAGGCATCCATCTGCTACGCCACCTACCTCTGTCACTTGGACTTACACCACTTTCATAATCGATGATTATGCAATTTCATTTACCGACCGATTTGAAGTTGTACAAAACATGGGATTTTTTAAGAAATTAAATACGGACTAGACATATATAAAAAAATTAAATTAAGCATGAATTGCGTGATAGCTCATTTTTTTCAAAAATGGTTTTCGACCACTTTGAAAATAAACGGTCCATGTAAAGATACTTGAATTAGAATTAGTAAATATCATATAGGAAAACGAGAAATTTATGGATAGCATTAGTAGCAGTGACTCTAAGCGCTATCGCCATTTCCGTCTTCCTGTGTGAGGAATGCAAACGAAGTAATTCGTTTATTTTGCATTCCCAAGAGCATAATTGCTCCACGTTTGTTCGGTTAAAATAACATCAGCACCTTCTATTGAGTGTGATTGCGCCGCGTTTTTGTTTATCGGTTATGATAAACTAACGCCTAAGCGTGATTTTTACACTACTGAATGGTGCAATCCGATACAAACTATTAAACAACCATAAGATTATTTCGCTACGTACTAATGGACGTTTTCGCGGCGTCTATCTGACGATTGGAATACCTTATTGGTTGCGACGACTTTGGTGTCAATATTAACCTAAAGCTTTGAGCTCAAACTTTAGGCTATTTTTGAGATGCTAAAGTTGTTTTTGAGATGTAAAGGGACTTGAATTAGATTTAGTAAATATCATATAGGAAAACGAGAAATTTATGGATAGCATTAGCAGCAGTGATTGCTAAGAGCTAAGATAATTGAAATACTCCGGATTGACCGGATGTTTCGCAAGAGCATAATTGAGCCGCGTTTGTTCGGTTAATTATTACATCATCACCTTCAGTCAACTGTGATTGCGCGGCGTGTATATTGTCAACTAAGAAACACTAACGCTTGAGCGTGATTTTCACAGCTATGAAATGGTGATGTAATTCGATACAAACTATTAAAAAACCATAAGGTTATTTCTTGACTAACTAATGGACGTTTTCACGATGTCTATATGGTAAGGAGAACACCTCATAGTTTGAGTCAACTTAGTCTCCAATATTACCCTTAAGCTTTGAGTTTAAACTAGAGGTAATTTTTGGAGATGCTTAAGTTGTTTTGTTGAGATATGGACCGTTCATTTTGAAATTGATGTAAGACCATTTTCTTTTGTTTCGAGAAAAGTAAAGGTTACTATATTTGTTGATTTAAAATACAGGCAAATTATATGAGGTCCGGCATTGATTCTATTGTTTTATCAACATTTAACTTGTTTACATAAATTTGTTTTTGGCTAATTAGACTACGATAACATGTGCTGTAAATGGACTTACAATCACGGGGGGCGCTGTGTCCCGCGGGACACAGCTAATATAAAATAAATAAAAAATAACAAAACTCTAATAGGCATCCATCTGCTATGCCACCTACCTCTGTCACTTGGACTTACACCACTTTCATAATCGATGATTATGCAATTTCATTTACCGACCGATTTGAAGCTGTACAAAACATGAGATTTTTTAAGAAATTGAATACGGACTAGACATATATAAAAAAATTAAATTAAGCATGAATTGCGTGATAGCTCATTTTTTTCAAAAATGGTTTTCGACCACTTTGAAAATAAACGGTCCATGTAAAGATACTTGAATTAGATTTAGTAAATATCATATAGGAAAACGAGAAATTTATGGATAGCATTAGTACCAATGACTCTAAGCGCTATCGCCATTTCCGTCTTCCTGTGTGAGGAATGCAAACGAAGTAATTCGTTTATTTTGCATTCCCAAGAGCATAATTGCTCCACGTTTGTTCGGTTAAAATAACATCAGCACCTTCTATCGAGTGTGATTGCGCCGCGTTTTTGTTTATCGGTTATGATAAACTAACGCCTGAGCGTGATTTTTACACTACTGAATGGTGCAATCCGATACAAACTATTAAACAACCATAAGATTATTTCGCTACGTACTAATGGACGTTTTCGCGGCGTCTATCTGACGATTGGAATACCTTATTGGTTGCGACGACTTTGGTGTCAATATTAACCTAAAGCTTTGAGCTCAAACTTTAGGCTATTTTTGAGATGCTAAAGTTGTTTTTGAGATGTAAAGGGACTTGAATTAGATTTAGTAAATATCATATAGGAAAACGAGAAATTTATGGATAGCATTAGCAGCAGTGATTGCTAAGAGCTATCTCTATTTCCGTCTTCCTGTGTCAGGAATGCAAACGAAGCAATTCGTTTCATTTGCATTCCCAAAGGCATAATTGCCACGTTTGTTCGATTAAATTAACATCATCACTTCTATCGAGTGTAATTGCGCCGCGTTTATGTATATCGATTATGATAAACTAACACCTGAGCGGGATTATCACATTGATGAATGTGTAATTCGATACAAACTATTAAACAACCATAAGGTTATTTCTCTACGTACTAATGGATGTATTCGCGACGTCTATCTGACGATTGGAACACCTTATGGTTTGTGACAACTTTAGGGCCAATATTAGCCTCAACCTTTGAGCTCAAACTAAAGGTTATTTTAGTGATGCTAAAGTTGTTTTCTTGAGATGTAAAGGGACTTGAATTAGATTTAGTAAATCACCTATAGGAAAATGAGAAATTTACGGATAGCGTTTAGTAGCAGTGACTACTAAGCGCTATCTCTATTTCCGTATTCCTGTGCTGTCAGGAATGCAAACGAAGCAATATGTTTCTTTTGCATTCCTAACAGCATCAGTCAGATACGATCATTGAAACACTCCGATTGGCGAACATTGACTGGAGTGTTTCGCAAGAATATAACTGAGCTACAAAAGCCATGAATTAGATTCAGCAAAGCTCATTACTTATAACGAATACAAGTTGCCCTCTTATAGCACGGTTTCTTATAACACGGTTTCCTTATAACACGATTTGTAAACTGCGGCAAACCCTCCGTTAATACGAATTCCTATAACATGGTTTTGCTAAAGTTTGATAATAGAAATACATATCGTTTTGTACATACAATACGATGTACTTCTGTGGCCACAGCGAAGCTTGCTTTCCTAAAGATACAGCGTTGGAGAAATGTATGTAGGCCCTTAACTGTACTTGTAGCCAAAGCTTTGTACAGGCACGCCGATGCGACTTAGGTATCCTAAGGTACGAACCGGCACTTATCATAATTGAGACAGCGTAAAATCTGGAGTCATTATTCTTGAATCCTGTGTTCATCCCTTCCCGCGGAACAAAATTCAGTAAATTAAGATTATAATATATATTTATTTATATATATTTCTACTATGTGTTGATTATGTATTTATATTTTTGATAAAAATAATTTTTTTCTTATAACGTAACCCCCCCCCCCCCCCCTTTTAACTAGCTCTGGATTTCATACCACACAATGTTACGCAACATGGCCTTTTCTAGGAACCTAACTACCGTGTTATAGGAGGGATACCTGTACTTTATGGGTAGCCTGTATTAGCAGTTACTACAAAGTGCTATCAAAATTTCCAACTTTCTCACTCCTTAAGCTTTTTACTTATATACGAAATAGGAAACTAGATGGTGCGATATATATTTGCTATATGTGTATTATTCGACCAAAACTAAAATGCTGGTGACGTGACGACACTAGGAGCGTAGGAAGATTGATTTCTTCTTTGGGCCTACAAAACAATATATAGTTAAATTACAAAAAAGTGAATTCATGAATTTTAATATCTTTTACATTCGTTTGAGAACTTTCAAGGCCTGGAAAACTAAATTTGTCAATTGCAAATGGTTTAGTAGGCCTAACGAAGTTTTAATTGAAATTAAATCATATTGACATATCGTGGGTATAAATGCAAAATTCAATAGTTTCTAATTGCAATTTGGTGATGAAAAACTATATTGTGGCAGTTTTTTTTACTGAGAAACTAAATAAATAATACTCTGGAAAGTTATTTTATCAAATTACAAAAAATAAATCAAAAAATTAACGTTCAAAAATGTCAGTTAATGAGTATATGTTACTGCCCACGGTGTACTTTACTTTATATTTACTATTATAAAATAATAAATGGTTCTTAATTTTTTATATTTCTGAGATTTAGGTAACCATTATAGGGATGTAAGAAAAGATTTTTCTATATTATTATTTTGTATCAATAATTATAACTATACTTAAGGCTTTCGCACGTTTGGGCGAACTGCATCGCAACGTATTGTATTAACAAAAATTCAACTTTGATGGTTATTATTTGTTTCGGTAAATTAATGCAAATTTTTATCCGATTCGTTTATAAAATCACTACTTAAGTTCTCCTTCAACATACAAAATATTTTGGAAGATAGTGTGTTGGAGTACTTGCTTTGCGATGCCTTTCGCTTGTGGTTTGCACCTACTTTTAGTGTTTATATACAGGAAAAAGGAAGACTGACAAAAAATATTTTTGAAATATTCTTAAGATTGTACTAGTTTGACTGGTCGTCGCATAAATAGGCTACACGCGGGTACTTTTAATGGAAGTGAACGAGAGCATGGCATCTCATTCTAAATTAGTATTTTGGTCGAATAATACGCACTGTTTGATATTAATCATAGGTATGTATAAGTTTGTGATTATTTGCGTACCCATGAATCTCTATAAATACTCTATCATCTAGCTTATCATACTTGCTTAGCAAAAATGAGCAGCATAAAAACGAGCATCGATCTTATCGATGCACGTAATATATATCTATTGTCCGCAGGCATTTGCAAATATGAACTTGGACTAAATTTGCTATCAAATAATGACCTTCTATCTTGTTCAAAACACGATTGGATAAAAACCTCTAACTATACTCATTTTAAAGGGATATTATGCTTGCAGACTTAATACGTTTTTTGTATTTATGTTATTCAGTCATGAAGATATTAATTATGTAAGCCATGTTTTGCGTATTTATGATGAATGATCGTAGTAAAAGTATCTCAATGTGAATACCACCATTCTTTGAACATAGTTTTAGAATTGACGTCGTTTTAAAAAATATAAATTGTAAGCAAGATTAACAAATTTGACACAAAATCATCTAAGAAATAACGACAATGCTTTTAGCGTGAAAAAAATAATGTTGGAAATTGGAGGTCTTTTACTACAGTGATTCAGATTTAAGGTTTTCAAAAAATATACTGTGAGTGTAATTTATTGTTATATTTCGTTTGATTGTTTATATTAAACATATTAATAATATTACTTATAACTTATTATATATGTTTTTAAACTTTTATCAATTATAAAAATGTCAGGAAAACCAGATGTTAATTTTGATATGTTGTTAAATACAATTTTATTTTAAAAATTTGTTTCATTTAACCCTTGATACCCTTACCAACTAATAATGATAGTTTGTATTATAAAATTAAATAAAATACATGCATGATGAAAAACTTATGTTCCTGATTGAATGTCACTGCCGGGCATAGGTCGCTTGTCTTCGTTTTTTGAGAGAAGGTTTGGTAGCTTCAATCCTTCTCTCCTACCACGCTGCTCCAATGCGCATTGGTAGGTTATACATATATCCAGAATTCTCTAGAGATATGCAGGTTTCTTCACGATGTTTTCTTTCACCGAAAAGCGTGTGATAAATTGCAATTATCAGTTAGACACATAAGTTTTAACAGAAAAACTCATTGGTGTCTGCCCGGGTTTGAACCCGTGATATCCTCGCAAGAGTCACACGATGCTACCGCTAGGCTATAACTGCTTCCACACAGATTGAATTTAACAAGCGTTTTTTGTAACGGAAAACATTGTGAAATACCTACGTATGTAAAGAAAATTCTCGGTATAAGTGTTAATTACCCTCATCAGAAAAGTGTTGTGGGGTCTTAAGCTCAGCCCTTTCTCTTCAAAAAGGGTAGAAGAAATCTTTGGCCTGAAGTAGGATAGTAATAGGCCGAGACAAGCCAAGTATATCGCTAAATTAATGTAACGCACGAAAAATTTTGTGGCCATGGCGCATTTTGGCTAGGCAAGACATGTGCCATTATCACAACACCCAGTAGCCCAGCAAACGACACTAGCTTAGCTCACGACCCAGATACGACAGTATAGGAGGACAAATTAGTTTTATATAATTATTCACTAGATGTCGCAAATAATACACTATAACACATATGTATGTTATAAACTTTCAAATCTTTCATAAAAATAGGTTGCATGCGTGTAAGCGTAAGTTATATGGCTAATTAATTAAAAAGTATTGTTAAACAATAACATTCCTAACATGAGGTCAGAAATTTTCTTAACTCATTAACGTGTTAGAGTCCACACAAAATCTCCGTTTCAGCAGCAAAAGAACATCTAAGAGATTCTAACACAGAGATAAATTCTGTCTGGAATCGGCTATACTCACATCGTATTTTATCGGATTAGCCTGACACATTTCAAGTCCATACAGGGCCCTTATTCATGAGCTCTTTGTACAGGGTTATCGCCGCATAAACTGTGAGTAGCAACATGTATAACAAGACATGAGTAGTAATTTTTACACATTAACTATGAACAGGTCAAGAGAATTACTTATATCTAAACTAATAGGTATATAAAGCTGAAGAGTTTGTTTGATTGATCGTTTGAACGCACTAATCTCAGGAACTACTGGACCGATTTACAAAATTCTTTGAATGTAAGATATTCCATTAATCAAGGATGGCTATAGGCTATATAACATCACGCTAAGATAAATAGAAGAGGAGCAGCAATAAAAACTATTACGCAGACGGCAAAATTAAAGCTTTCCTTGCGTGCGCTGGTTAAACGGTAATAGTTATTCAAAAATCACATATTACAAAATTGTTCCCCTCTAAAAGTTCTAAATAATAATCCGCAACAGCATATGTCTAGCTTTTAAGACTAAGCCACTTTAACCATTTTTATGGTAACTATATTACGAACGATATTATAATGAGCGTTGGAGTCCCAAGATATTGGAATAGCGATCCTGCACTGAAAAACGCAGCTTTGGTCGACCCCTTGTTCACGAGTGGATCTCAATAAGGTCGCGGAGAACCGCAAAATCTAAGGGGTATAGGACAGAGTTACTTAAAGACACTTACTTTCGGCTGCGAACATTAAAGGATTGAGAAAGAAGAAAAATCAAACTATAATTTATTGGTATGAATTATTAATGAAGATTTTTTGATAGAAGTTTACAAGAGGAGGAACTGTAGATTTCTATTGCCTATCTGTTGATATCCATATCTTTATAATAACCATATCTTTAAAATATTCAACAAAAGCTTGTCTAAGCGAAGTAGTTCACAGCAAAAATTATAGAGAGCGTTAGTGTACTGAAGATATTAACTTTTAATTGTACCCAAAACTATACAAATCCCAACATATCTCACCAGTGTAAAAAATATAGTTAACATGAATAAATTTAAATCCTACTCTAAACTTAAGACACTATAATCAAACAATATAGATAGCGTTAGTTATAATAGATAGTTTGTAGAGCGAAATGCATTTTTCCGAAACTTATATCTAGTGCTTAAAGACTCTCTAGCCGTGTGGTCCGGCTGAGTAGAATAGACCACCCTCTGTCTTAATGAGGTGTCGTAAAATAAGACTAAGGTAGATTGAGGTCAGGCAGGCAGCCGGTCGTAAAATTCGAAGAGAAATCATGTGACAACATGTTATAACATTTTGTGCTGACATCACTTAGAGCGGGATAAGGGCAGGAGAATGATGATATCTAGTGCTTATATAATTTTAATAGCATTCCCGAGCTTGAATAAGAGTTAGCTCTCCTATTTAAATTATTAAGGAACGAAGACTATTTACTTAGGATTCTGTTTTTTAACATTTTTGTATTACTTTTAATATATATGTGTGGGCAAATAAAGAGAATACAAATAAATTTATAAGATGGTACTATGCTTCAATTAGATTTAAGTTAAAGCGTTACGATTACGTGAATTTTAGGGTGTTCAGGATAAAATTATAGTTTTGTTTTCATCAAGCTAACGAACCTTACACATTGCCTATGGAAGATCTTTTTAGAAGTCTACAGTACTAGACTGAAAATAAGTAATAAAATGTTTTTATTTTACTAAATTTTTAATTACTTAGAAACAAGAGCAGGCATCGATTCATCTAAAGCGATTCTTCTTTTCCTTATAAATGCAATTTTTAATTAGGTTTTTGTAGGAATTCTAGCTATTATAATCACATAATGTGGACCCAATTTCTGAATGTTATTCTTAATATTGTTATACTTACCAATACTAAATTAAAAACCGTAAGATGGCACGAAATAATTTCTATAAAAAACTTATGTTCTTTGATATTCACAATTCAATGTTTTCTCTACATTGAAGAAAAGCTTGGTGAGAAAAACTGCGTATCAAATTCTTGGGATAAATTTTGTCTGCGAATTCTAATTAGTTAATAAGCTAATTAGGTAAATATTAGTAGAATTTTATTAGAACACTCATAGGACCTTCTAAATATCTAGTTTTTTTAAAATCATATCCTATATAGTGTATTATCTATGGTCATTCTTAATTTCTTTTATGTCATACATATATTGCATAGAGTTATTATATTATAGTAGGGAAGCCACCCTAAAATGAGCCATCTATACATAATATAAAACAAATTTCCAAAAAACAGTAATTTTCTCAAAATCTACAAAACGGATTTTTGTACCGTTTTCATTAAAAAATAATGCAATTCTTGAGGAAGATTTAGATTAATAGCTTTCTCCGGCTTAATTGATGGGGCTTTCAACAAGTAAATCGAGGAGGTTATGTAGCAAGATACAGGTTACTTTTATCCTACAATTCAAACGGGGTCGGGAAAAATGTTGTGATACACTGATTTAAACCAGCGTGAAAAACCCGGGCATAGCTAGAATTACAATAATGAGATAAGAAATGAGGTTGTATCTATCTCTCTCCCTTTTTTATAGGTGATTAGACAAAGATGAAGTATGTGAGTTCCATCTTCCCACTCGTTATTTATTGTGACACTATTACTTATAGTCCTGCCTATACCTCCCTTACTCTAGTATAATAACACTATGTGTCATTGTCTGAATCCCATCCTCATCATCTTCCTGCCCTTATCCCACTCTAAGTGGGGTCGCCACAACATGTTATGAACATACTGTCCCATGATTTGGCTGCGTTTTTACGACCAGCCGCCTGCCTGACGTCAGGCAGGCGGCCTTATCTCTGTCGTATTAACGACACCTCGGTAAGAAGAGGGTGGTCAATTCTACTAAACCGGATACACACGGTGGGTCAACTTACCTTAGTCGCCTTTTACGACACCTCGGTAAGAAGAGGGTGGTCTATTCTACTAAACCGGATACCACACGGTGGGTCGACATACCTTAATCGCCTTTTACGACACCTCGGTAAGAAATGAGGGTGATACTATTCTATTCAGCCAGATACCACACGGCGTGTCTGAATCCCATCCTATCCTACTGATATTATAAATGCAAAAGTTTGTGAGTATTGATGTATGTTTGTTACTCCTTCACGGCAAATCCGCTAAGCCAATATCGATGAAATTTGGCACAATTATTCCTTATACACCGGAATAACATATTGACTATAGAAATCCTGTTAATTCTACAGGAGTAGGATGATACTAAAAAGCGTCATCTATTATCAACATATCTCGCTACACCAGTTCACGCGAACAAAGTTGCGGGTAGAAGCTAGTAAAGTATATAGGAATAACAAGTCAAGTTAAAAAGCTTTTTATACTCTACTGATAACCGTTGAGGAGTTTCCTCGTCTGAAGCCAATCCTGGCAGCATCAGGTCATGATTATCATAAACATACGTTGTCATAGGGACTGGACCATTTCGTAACCTTTTCAAATCGGACCCCGGGAAGTGGGTTCAATTTGACTTACAAAATTCCATCTTCACATACATACACAACACGTTAAATAAAAGCTTTTAACTTTGCGCAGAGGCAATATCGTAACCAATGAGGACAATCCGAGGTGCGATTATTGCTAGTTGAAAACTTTACGATGGGTCTGACATAACCTCTAAGAGGTTTAAAGACCCGATTAAAATAAGATAATAAAAAAAAGAAAAGCTTTTAAAAATGAAACTCATGTTCTAGTTTACGTAATATATATTTGACATCGAATTTTTAAAACAGCGACGTTTTCATATTAAGTGGCCTAAATAGTTATTGACAATAGCTTAATTTTAAAATCACTAGGAGTGAGTCGTTGTCTATTTTGAACATGGGACGCTATCGATTACACTTATATTAATATATAAAAAGAAATATATAAAATTTTACACAATGTAGTTGATTCTAAAGTGCTTTTACGTAATGTTAAATTCAAATGCCCCAAACATTAAATTGTTAGAAAACAATTCAATTTTTTTGTACCAACATGCAGATCAAAATATGTTGATAATACATTTGTTTATCGTGCATGCAGAACGTATAATAATAACTGGAAAAATTAAGACAATTATGCACGACAAAATGTTCACATTCAAGAAAAAATTACAATTTGCTAATTTTAATTTTAGTGATCAATAGCCGATATTTATTTTGTATTTTTTTTTAGTTTTAATTTAATTTAAGATTAATTTTGTGCTTTATTTTTAATCATCTCTTTTTTTTCTCATTGAATAAAGATGTAAATTTTTTGTATCAGTGGAAACTTAATTGATTTCTGTTTACAACATAAGTTACTTATTTAAGTATTTTTATAATTGTTTGATTTTCCTAAAAATAAAAAAATAAATATAAGTCTTTGGAGTCCTGGATATTAACAAGTTTTATGCGAATATTTTTATTTAACTCTTTAATTAACCTTTGGTAAAATAAAGTCAAATTAATAAAGTTCTTTTAAAAAAACAATCTTAATTTAAAAATTAATAATTAATTGAAGTTTAAAAGCTGTTTTCCGAAATGACACCTAGATTTTAACCTTATCTATGTTTTTAGAATAAAGAAGATTCTCCTTCACTAAATGTAGGAACGTTATAAATAATAATTAAGTTAAACATTTCAGTTGTAACACAACGGAATCGACTGTATGGCATTTTTTATGCCAAATATATATATATTTATTTATTTGCGTATTTTACTATTGCATAACTAATACTAACAGTAATAATATAACAGTTTTTGATCATTAATGCATCGTTATTTAAATATCTATTATTTAAACCTTAAATTAACCTCGTTTTTCTTATGTTGTTAACTTTATTGCGAAGTAATTTAATTTTTTTAAAGAATACAAAAAAAACATAATTTCAAAATATTGAACAATTTTAACTTAAACACTGCTTGTAATTTAAACACTACTTGTAATCTGAACACTGCTTGTAATTTAACACTGCCTATAATTTCAACACTGCTTGTAATTTCAACACTGCTTGTAATTTTAATATAGCTGTAATTTGAACGTAGGGTCGATCTTAATTTGTACACTAGATCAATTTTAGTGAAATTGATTAACGATTCTATCGTACTCAACAATGGCAGAGAACCAGCAACGCTCACTCCTAAAAATCACACTCTATATGACTAGAGACGTTAGAATAACATTAATACTATTTAACAGGCCTGTCTTAACCAATGGTGCAAGGGGTGCAATGCACTCGGGCTCATCGCGTTTGGGGGGGGAGGGGGGATTATAGTCAAATCTTATAGTTACCATCGATAACTTGGGCAAGGCGCCGCAATGTTGTAATATCATTTCTATGATTTTTATATTTTTCAACTTTTATTTTTTTAAATATAAATATGTAAAAAAATACTTCCAAAACCTTCTTGTAACGGTAAGGGGGGATTTAGGGCGGCATAGCACCGCTCGCATCCGGGCATCTGATGTGCTTAAGACGGGCCTGCAATTTAATGTGTGTATGTGAGTAGCTACAGTGTGCTCCACATACGTTATAGAATAATATGACCCTGGGTTACTACCGGGAATAGGCTATGAAGAATCTAAAAGACATTTTAATTATCATCACACGGGCAATCTAATTACGATTCATATTGTTGCTACTACCGCTTTACATGCACCGTGCAGCATAGAGTAAAATATTGTTAAAATACTTAATTATATACAAACATTAAGGCGTAAAGGATGCTCTCCTACTGCGAAGGGCGCTCTACGATAAGGGACGCGACCCGGTGTGAAAAATGAGGAAATGTTCAATTTAGTAAAAATTCAGTCCGGTTATTACCATTTTGTATAACAAATATTACTGTTTTCGTCGTAGTGATCTATAAACGATCTATCATCTCTAAACGATCTATTTAAGAAAAACCGATTATTTTGATACGAAATAATCGATCTTTTTATCGATTTTTTTCTATTTCAACAACTGCCTTTTTTATATTAATAATTAATTACAATAAAGGCTAATTAAAGTGGACAACTACTAAGAAATAATATCAGACGCGCTGTTTCTGACATTGGATTAAAATGTGTAGTTTGGCTAAATTAGTTTCATCCAACAATGCGTATCCAATCTTGAAAAACAAGAAAAAGAGTAAAAAAGAAAAAGGGGATATCTAAAATAATCGATTTTTTAAAATCGATTTTTTTCACATCGCTACTACATATAGAAAGATACAAGTAGGTTAAAAGAGTTGGGGGGTCTGGAGCACCACTCTATCCAAATTAATATAAATACCACTGGTAAAGTAATTGCGAAAACACACATACATAGGATTCTTTACATATATTTCAATGCGCCTTAAATATTATCAAATACAGATAATTATTGTATTAAGTAAACAGTCTTTGCAAATAAATTAAATGTGGTGCATAATGTTCTAATACGTTACATATTTACATCATTTACAACATTAAACTACTAGATTTAAATATTATATAACTTACGATATAAAACCTATTCTATACTAATTAAGACCTAAGATAATTAGATCTTATCAAAGTAGCTGCAGATGCATCTTTAATGTACGAATTATACTTTGGACTTAAAAGCGAGGATACGTGAAATAGTTTACAGTGCTTTATGCGCGAGGTTTGAACGTTGGAAAACTTTAAAATGTAGAAATTTGAAAACGTAATCGATTAATTTGATATCTTAATACACTGGAGTAGCACAGTATGACGCCTAATAAGTGCGACTTATACACGTCCATATACACAAAATATCGTGTTTAATTACTAATGTTTTAAGTAAGGAAGTAGAAGATCATGTCGCAACAGTACTATACAATCTGCATTATAATGCAATGGATAATCATAAATAATGCTTCACTATTTCTAATCGGCAGATATTTAACAAGGAGTTGTAGCATTATATTGTGATGATACCTACATGCTACATTCTTCGTTTTATATTACGTTACCTTTGCTTTGTTGCGTGAACTATGTACAATACT
Source organism: Morpho achilles (assembly GCA_947086495.1). Taxonomy (NCBI): domain Eukaryota; kingdom Metazoa; phylum Arthropoda; class Insecta; order Lepidoptera; family Nymphalidae; genus Morpho; species Morpho achilles. The sequence goes on along the minus strand of CAMTZB010000022.1, from coordinate 6,443,152 downwards.
CGTATATGAAAACAGGCAACCACCTGATATATTAGAAACTATAGAATTGATACATTAGTACAATTTAATTTAAAAGCATATACTATTACAATCTGCCCAAAATAGTTCAACTAAACTGTATTTATATCAGGAATATTCACTAAATATCTTATCGGTTCCAAACCACCGGAAAGAACTTGGATTAAGTACCTTTTAATTTTATATACATCGTATCTTTGGCTTTGTTGGTAGAATTCATAGTATATCTGTAACATATGAGTCAACACATAATCGCTAACACAAATAATGCTATTTACGAGCTAACGCGCTAAGTTTGAAGATAAACAAGTCAATATAGCTGCACTCACTCTCCGCTGTTAACTATTGAAGTTTTTGTTAACATGCAATATAATTATTTACAATGTTGAATAGTAACCATATCCGAAAAATGAACTTTGTACGTCTGTCACAGTAGTCGAATTGGATGTTGTAGTTTCTGTACACCTTGTAAAGTCCTTAGGGTATATGCGCTGTCTCGAATCTGCTGACGCGAGAGCGCGCTGAGAGAATCAGTGATCTGTACTGAAGTAGGAATTCTGCATTAGGTACAGTTTGTCTATTGGGTTAACCACAGCACCGGTCCCCAAATTGAGAGGCTCGTGTGATGAATGTGACCCGTGTTGATGAGCGTGGTGGGGTACTTCTAAATTCTGTAAGCTCATTGTATCGGAAGCGCCTTCATCGAGCTGATCGAAGTTACTGCCATCCAAAGATATGTCGGAGCTGCAAAAGCTGTCGCCGGAATGTGCCGGGTAATCTGAAAATTCAAATTATATGATAAGTAAATTGAATTGCTGAATTTATGAAAGATACAAGTTGAAGTGAGAGTAAGTTTTCAGGTCTATTATTCACGGAACTACGAGAAAATTATGCAATGAAAACAATAGTATTGCTACACGTTTACACTAATCAGGAAATCGTTTATAGTCGCATACACAATTTTAAAAAATCATAAAGATCTATTTTATACTTATTGCATTTAAATAAATCGATTACTGTGTTGATCGCTTCATTGTGACTCTCGAATATTTGGAAAAATCGGGCAATAAGTTATAAGACCAAAGCTCGATTAGTCAGAGCTCTAATATTCCCGATCTTTCTCTATGGAGTAGAGACTTGGACAATCCGAGCTAGGGAAAGACAGAGAATAGACGCATTCGAAATGTGGTGCTGGAGGAGAATGCTCCGAATACCCTGGACGGCCAAACGCACAAATGTATCTATTCTCTCTCAACTCGACATAAAAACCCGATTGTCCACCACCTGTCTTCAGCGCATTCTCTCATACTTCGGCCACATAATGCGAAGAGGAGATGGCAACCTTGAAAAGCTGGTCATTGTTGGCAACACAGAAGGCAAGAGACCACGAGGCCGACGCCTACACGATGGTCTGATCAAGTGAAAGAAGCCACCTCCTCTTCAAAATTCTATCAAACGGTTAGGGCTACTCTAGACCGGGATAAATGGAGGCAGGTCATACACAAGAAAAGTTCACGTGACCACGATCCTCAGTAATGAGGGACCGATCAAGAAGAGAGAGTTGATCGCTTTAGAATTCGATGAAATGAGTCTTTGTTTGGATTAAAAAAATATATTTTTGAAAAAATAAACGTACCATCAGGAGAATAAGGAAGATTTGGATTTAAAGGCTGACTGGACGCCGAGTATGTAGTATCCAAACCCAGATAGTTTCCGTGCTCACTAGACGGGGATTCTTGCTTAATACTCTTCTCATCTTTATCTTTCTCTTTGTCAGCATTTTTGTCGCCCTCCTGCTTTGCCTTCCGTTGGATCTTTTTCATTTTAGCTCGTTGGTTTTGAAACCATACTTGAACCACGCGGACACTTAAGCCGGTATCTTTGGCAAGTGCTTCTCGCACTTTGCGACATGGTTTTGGGCTAACCTCGAATGAGGCTTTAAATTGTCGCCGCTGAGCTGATGTAAGTATAGTTCTTGGACGTTTCGGGCCCCTTCGTCCGTCACGAGGTCTTTCCGAATCGTCTATTATCATGTCATCTTCTGCATGTTGCATTAAATACATCTCCTTTTCAAAATCTTGCCTGCAGAATATCTGGCCGGCCCTTATCACGTACTGTTCACCTTTTTGCAGGGGTTGGCAGCACATGACACAAACGAAGCATTGGATATGAAAGACGTATTGTTGAGCTCGCATAACCATTTCCTGGGGTAGCAATCTGTCGCCGCAACGCGTGCATTTGACGCCGAACAATCTGTAACAAAAGGAATTATTGACACAAAATAAAGGGGGCAGCGCTAAAATTCGCTATGCAGTCCGCTAGCACGCAAGCACCGTTCGCAATGCATCTAATTATATGTTATTAATTTGATTGATTATATTATTACCTATCGTAGTCAGGTTTACAGTAGAGCTTGGCATTTCTCGTATAGCACGTGTGGGCCAGAGGACACCCGCATACGCAGCAGCTGAGGCAGTGTTCGTGCCAGGAGAGATCGCCGACCCTCATCACGTATCTGTCTTGGATCTTCTGGCCGCATCCCTCACACACTTCCACGACTTTCTCCCGTTTGATGCTCGCACTAAGATCTGTTAACGAGATTTCTATATTTAGTAGCATGTGGAAAGTTATATACATAACACGTAATAAATAATCCTAAAAAGGAACACGAGTTCAATATTTATACAAAAACTATTTCTAAAACATGTATTAAATAGCATCGTAAAATTCCGAGTATTAAAATTTGTCACTGGCATATGAAATAAATTATTCAACCGGAATGAAACAAGCACATGAAATGAATAAAAATATTTAAAATATTAGGAGTATATATTTTTATATTTATTAAAATATATTTCCTCGATACAAATATATTTCCTAATACTGTGTCACAAATTTGATTATACGACGTGTATACAATAGACGTTGAGAGGTCCTTGAATATATGCGTAATATATCGCAAAAAAGATGACCGATCGTTGAGATCAGCGGAGAGGTTTGTTGATTCAAGATCCGGGCAGATACAATGAATTTTCCGTAAATAACACACATTTATAATTTATATATACAATCCATCAAGCGCTTTTCAGAGAAGAGAGCGATTTTGGAAGGAAATCTCCGAAAGTCTTGTACATCTCTATAAAATTCCGAAACTACTTTGGAGCTGTGATAAACTTTCTCTCAGCAGTGGAATTACCAGCTAAGTAGTTACTTAGCTGGTAATTCCACTAGCAGGTAGCAGTAGCAGCTACTTATTTAACATATTATTACCCATCTGTTATATATAAAAAATACTAAAAAAGAAACACGAAATATTGTATTAGCTTGAAAGGATATTACCAAACCAATACAATATTGAGAAATAATGGTAAAACAATATTCAGCTCTTAGTTATTTGCTCACAACCCTTTGAATCATTTCAAATATATCGAAGTCTGAATATTAAAAATCGCGTTGCAGTTGTGCATTCTTTATTGAATTCACTAATATTGGACAAAGATAGCCGAGACAATAAACAAAACGAATCTACTTCAAATACATACGATTGCCAATAGAAGCGATGTTGTAGTAATATTTGCTCTTGCGCTTTCATTTTTCATTTGGTTTCGATATTATTGAGTTTTTTTATTCAATGAAATGAATAAACATTTATATCTCAGACTAAATGATGTAATGTATAAATTATAGAATGTATATGTGACGTAATAAATGGCAAGAATTATCTTTTGAAAAGAGCAACTGCTTAGTTTCTTGCTGATTCTCGTCGTTAGACGAAATTTTTCGAATCGCAAAAGAATTGTTGTGGTTTTAAACTATTAATTATTTGAAATTGAAAAATTGAATGAAATGAAATATTATTTTCACAAATTAATCTAATTTAATTTAATCTAATTTCACAAATTAATTTTCAGTTTCGACTTTCTTGCTGGTTCTTCTCGGTAAGAGCACCTATCCAAACCAGTGGTAGCTTCATTGTAATTTGAAGATTCGTTAGTGCCTGTTGTAGCCAATTTAAATAAAGAATAATTTGAATTTAAATTGATTGACGAATCACATATACATACATTATGTTACTTTTTTTTTACTCAAATAAGAAAAACCAGCGGCAACTGTGAAATATATCAGCTATGAGAGAATAAATGTTTAAAAATGCCAAATGAAACTAAGGCTCTTGTAAAATATTGTGAAACCATATTTCAAGAATTTTCACGCTTCGTTCCCTCAATTATTTTATTATCTCTTGTGACGCCTCTTCCAGCATTCAGTGAATCAGTCAGCTAATAGGCTATTTTTGTTTTTGCCGCACTTCCCTCGTTCGAAATTTTTTACAATTCAACGATTTTTCTGTAGACCTATAAAAGAAGTATAATTCCACTATACATTGTTTTATTTTAATTGGTATATACATACATAATATTTTCAAAAGAGCAACCGGCTATTCAAAAAACTCGTAAAAAGCTATTTGAATTAATTAAACTTTGCGAGACGGAAATATAGTAAACATTTTGTCTTTTTAATCTCAAATAAACTCTATATTGTAACGCATACGTATTAAAAAAAACCTCTACACTCTTTATTTATCGCCCGCCTTCCTAGAAACGATATAGGTACCTAAAATACATTTTTTACCCAAACGCTTATCCATACCTACCTAAATATACGAGGTTGCCGCGAGCACGTAGCTATGGCTATGAGGTTTGCCTCAGAAAGTATCCATGTCGACACAAGCTCCTTAGACGGGGATCTAAAGGAAGGGACCGCCCCTAGTACCGGGAGGGGCGTGCCGGGTCGCCCGGGTCACGGGATCAACCAGGGAACAAAATGTCGGCGTAAAACTGCCTGTCCTAACGCCTAATCGATGTGAAAATACGACGGGTTTTAGGCTGCTAAAACATCTAGCAAGAATATTTAGCCTACAGTAGCAATTAAAACTATGAATTAATAAAAGTTTAATTCGCTTTGATATCATACTTATATTTATTAAAAAAAAACAGATAGCTGCCGTTTTGTTTGTTCTATTGGAATTATTATTTCTATTGATGATATATATATTGACGATACAAAGTGATTGTAAAAGCCAATTTGTATAAAGAATAATTTGAATTCATTTATAATCTATCGTGTTAAATATACCTTAAGACAATAACCGACATTTATATTTTTTTTTTATAGGATGATTTTTTATTATTGGAGGACGATGAATTTCAAATAGGATGGTTACTTTGAATAGATCGTCCTCCAATAGAAAGTGCCTGTTGATGTTAGTTATTAAACCATTTGTTAGAAAGTTGTGTAAATTTATTGTAGATAATAAGTTAAAGTTGTAACTATTTTGATTATATCGTTAATTTTATTTCATTCAAATGTTAGGTAGTTAGTTTATTGGTGCATTCTCTTCGAGGCAAGTTCTAAATTCCATTACTCATGTGTTTGCCATTTGACGTGACACTGGCACAGTGATTTGCGTCCAATTTGCGCTGTACAGGCCATAAAGCAAGATAACAATAATATATAAGCATTAAATTATTCAAGTTGTATTTATATCAGTTTTTGAATACGGGCGTTATTCGTAATTTTATATGAAACTATTTATGACTGCGGCTTCGCTCAAATCATTTAATTGAAATTTTGGACATAAAAGTAGTTATTGTGAATTAACCATAAGAGATAGAGACATACTATCGCGGACTTTTTATAGATCTACAATTCTAGAGAACTAGAAAATCACTTCATATGTATCTCTGTGTGTCGGTTGTCTACGTGGTGCACTCAACTAAAGCTCCCAGCAGACAAGTTTATTTAAAACTGCGCGTTCTCTCCAACACAATTTACAAAAAACTTCTGGACGAATTGACCAATCTTTTAGGAAACCCGTACAAAAGTCTATTACATACAGATTTTGGAGGCTATAGATATAAATAGTAATAGCGTAAGCAATAGTAGAGGAGCCTGGGATGCTAAATTTGCCGCGACTATAGCGTCATGGGGACCTATAGGATTGTGAAGATTAAGTCCTACATACATCCTCCTGACCTTATCCCACACTAAGTGGGGTCGGCACAACATATTATAAACATGCTGTCACATGATTTGGCTGCATTTTTATGACCGGCCGCCTGCCTGACGTCAACTTACCTCGGTCGTATTTTACGACACCTCGGTAAGATAGAGGGTTGTCAATTTTACAACCCTCTATCTTACCTTAATAAGAAATGGGGTTTGTCTATTCTACTCAACAAGATACCACACGGCGGATCGAGTTACCTTAGTCGTCTTTTACGACATCACGGTAAGAAATGAAGTTGGTCTATTCTACTCAGCCGGATACCACACGGCTAGTGAAGATTAAGTCCTAAAAGGAAGAAAAGTTTATGTTAAGTTTTTTAATAATTCAATATTAAATAATAATTCAATAGTGAAGTATAAAAATACCGTTATCTATTGAACTTTAGTCTATCGGTGTTCACGTAGTACTGTAATTCATATTGCTGTAAGCTGTATTGAAATGTAATGAAGTAGAATCTTGAAATGATAATATTTTCAAAGCGCTCTGAAGTTATTTGCTATCCAGTCTCGACGTTATTTAATTTGCTACGAGCTATATTTTACTTTGCCTGTTTGTTCCCGTAACTCAAATCACTTTTACATTAATATTAGTTTTAGTAGTAATGTTGTGATTGAAAAGAATTGTTAGTCTAATGCTCACTGTACAAAAACTATCCAACGGTTCACGGGTTCAAAACGCGGTCAGTCACGTCTCAGTTAACTTAACCAGGCCTTTATTTAACAGTAAAGTAACGGCTTGTTAAAATCACACTGCTAGGTTTAGACCTCCTTTCTGCTTTTTGGAGAGAAAGATTGGAGCTAAGGCCTACCACGCTGCTCCAACGTGGTTTGGTAGGTTACACACATCACTAGAATTCTCAAGATATATGCAAGGTTTTTCTCACGATATTTTCGTTCACCGAAAAGCATGTAATAAATTGGAATTCAATGGGACACATAAGTCGCAATAGAAAACCTCATTGATGCCGGGGTTTGAACTCGTGACACCTCTAAAGATTCTCAGTATCTCACCGCTAAGCTATTACAGTTATAAGTTTTTATTTAACAGTGATATGGCCTTAAATTATTTCATACTATGTTTAAGATTTAATTAGGTTTTTTGATTAATGTTATAAAAATCTTTGTTATGTAAATGTAAGCAAAAACCGTATACATGTATATGCAGGATTAGTTACCGCATTTATTACATAACACCGCCACTGCATTAGCACTACACACATTCACTACGACATTCCAAACGATCATTTCGCCCCGTAACCGAAGCATCATTAGGAGATAGGCTCGACGACAATATCGCTAAACAAATATCAAGAGACTTTTACACGATTTTTTATATATACAAGCACCTCAAACATATTCGTAAATTTATTAAATAACTGAGAGGTTTAATGGATAAATTGTATGTAAACAAAATAAATGTTTTATTACGCATATTTCAGTATCGGAAATAAATTAATCGACGTTTAAGGTTTCGGTCATCCGAATGCTGTTTAATACCAATTCAAACAATTCGGCTGTGGTTTTAATAACGCGAATTATGGTAAATTATTTCCGGTGAGCTATAATATTTGAAAAGCTGTACGTTATTTAATCATAGAGTTATTTATACTAGAATAGTGGAGCCATAGGCATATAAGCGATAATGACACAATAAATAATGTGAGGGAAGATGACACTCGTCATCTTACGTCACATTATTTATTTCAAGATTCAAAATATTCTTTGTTCAAATAAACTTGCAAACAAGTGCTTTTGAATCGTCAACTCTACTGCTGGTTCGGAAAGCTGTTCCTACCGAGAAGAGCCAGCAAGAAACTCGGCGGTTGCTCTTTTAAAAATATAATTCTTAATACTATTTACATTAAGTCGTTACTGTCTTGTGCAGTTTCAAAGAGAGCTATATCCACACATTCTTATCTTCTATATAATCTTCAAGAGCATAGTAGGCTTTCTGTATCAGTCTCTTTTTAACAGTGTTTTTAAACTGCTGTAATGGCAAAGCTGAAATTGATTGCTGAATTTTATTATAGAATCTTATACCAAAACCCACAAACGAGTTACGCACTTTTGCAAGGCGCAAAGCAGGAGCCGCAAGCTTATGTCGGTTCCTGCTTTGTCTATTGTATACATCACCTATCGTTTTATAATTCTTTATATTTTTATGTACATAAATTAAATTGTTTAAAATATACTGTGAAGCAAATGTGAGAATACCTGTTTCCTTAAACTTCTCTCGCAGGGAATCACGCGGTCTTGAATTATAAATGCCCTTTTTTGTAAAACAAAGTTTTTTTCACTATTCGCGCATTGTTATTGTCATCTTTGTTTATTCACACATAAAAAAGGGAGATAGATAGATCGACATCATTTGCTTTCTATGGAGAAGGATATAGTAATAGCTTTTTTGAAAATATTTGATGACTGAAAGTGTCCATTTAATAAGCCTTATGAAATATTCAATTTGAGTTAGCTCAAATTTAAATTGCTTTGAATATTAACTTACACAACTATAGAGTTAATGAACTAAATTTTTTAACTCTATGTTTAATTGAATAAAAGCCATAAGCCCAATTAGGTGGACTGACCAAACACGAACTACCCCGGACTTTAAACTACACGGTGCTCTTCATTAGGCCAAGAAGAGGAACATGTGGTGAGCAACTGTCCGGAAGATGGTCGAATCACAACTAGGTAATCACGACCCAATATTGAGGTAAACGATACAAGAAACTATTGTATACCTGAATTGTAATGTTCCAATTTTCGTAAAACGGCGTGGTGCTTTTCATATTCCCCATCATATTTCCCATAACGAATACCAATTTCCTGAGTAATTTTTCCAGAATGGACGGAAAAAGGCCGCTGCTTTATCGTGTTTTTTTTTCGAGAGCCCTGCCAAAGCGAAACTCCGAAATTCAATGTAGTATTCGGTTATCGCCTCGAGTACTTAACGATCGATATCGCTGCAGCATTGTCGAGTACAAATTACCGACAAATATTTGGTGCTTTTAACTCTTTATGGTCTTTGTGGCAAAAAAATGACTTGAATGAGTACGAATTTTGGTCGTTTTAAACTTTGTAAACAAGTGCCCGTGCTTTATACTTTTAGCTTTTGCTTTTTAGTAACGAAACAGCTGAATTGAATACACATTAATCAAGACTATATAAATAAGGCTTTCTTGCTTTTTTGTAGAAAAAGAAACTACTAAAACAAAAAGAAAAAAACTAATTGGGGCTCGATCCTAGGTATTTTCATTTCTCGAGACCACCCGTTCCCCGAATAAGCTACGCTGACTTGACAATTTACGGCAAAAAAGTGTTTTATATATTCATTGTAAATTTTAGTATTTGTTTAATGCCCAAAAATAGGGATAAATCGAATTGTTATATTAAATAAAACCTAGCTAGATCGATTTTCTCCCACAAAACTTCTTGTGTGCTGAATTTCAGGAAAATATACACATTAAATTAAGAACTTAAAGATATTTAGCCGTCACTTAGTGGGCATTCCTTAATACAAAAATTAATGAATTATTCTACTATAATCTGCAATTAGTCTTATTATTTATTATTTTTAAAGCTTTTATTTAACTTGCTGTGTATCTATGTGAAGATGGAAACTAGGAAGTTAAATTTAACCCACTTTCCGGTGCCCGACTGAGCTGAAATTTTACATACTGGTCCAGTTTAGATGACAATGTATGTTTATGATAAGCATGACTTAGCTCTGGTGCCAGGGTTGACTACAGACTAGGGGACTCTTCAAAGATTAAAACAGTAGGGGCATGCAATTTTGTTAACAGCTTCTATTTATTAAAAGCTTATAGTTTGTTTAACTTATTTGTTATTTTATCAATTTACGTCTTTATAAGAAAATCAATCACTATACATTCTTCGTAGGTTAAAATGACAGTTTAATATTATATAGGTAATAAAATAAAAATTAAAAATAATGAGTTAAGACTGCAATGCTAATGTAATCATAATTTTATTTTCAGAAATCTTGTATACGGTAAGTTTAGACTTTTTTAAAAACAGTTTCCTTTACCGAGTACTAGTGGTAGCTTTATACTAATATTTAAAATATATATATTCATCAGTCTTTTCAAAATTCTATTTGAATTAAAACATTTTGAATTTGAATACTACTGCGCAGTATTATTTTAAAAACCACCATTCAGAAGAATGTTTCATTCTGCTCGAGCTTACCATAGACTAAACTAAAGGGTTGTTATTATCCCACTGCTGGGCATAAGCCTCCTCTCTCCTTATTTGGATAGATGGGTTGGAGCATAGACCCACCACGCTGCCCGAATGCGGATTGGTAAATCTCTCAGGAATTCTCCAGAATATTAATTTTACACCAATGGTCCCATTGATGTAAGAATGCTAGTATATGATTTTAATATATAAAAATGAATGTTTGTCTGTATGTCCTTTAAATACTTAAAGGCTGCACCGATTTTAATGAAATTTTCAGATTACATAATTAAGCGAATGCTCGTGTAAAGTTTGGTTGTGATCGGAGTATTGTTATAACTGTATAAAGAATTCGAAACCAGTCTGAACCACAGCAACGTGTGGCCGGAAAGCTAGTGTGTAATAAAAACAAGTTAATATTTTTAAATGAATAAATATTATTTTGCAAATTCATTTGTTCTCTAACATCTAGGTTTTTTGAAATTGTCACTTATTTAGTCTTAAAAGGTTACCTACCTCTGAACTAATGAGTTTCTATTATTAATTTCTACGTTTGGAACATTAAAGCCACGTTTATCTGGATCCAACCAGAGTAAATATGTAGTTCGGTATATTATATTTGTTCAGTTTAATATAGAAACTTTCCTAGAACCTTGTTTGTACAGGAGCTCATTATGAATATATGGTTGTATGAATATATGGTTGTTCATTATGAATGTATGGTTGTATTATAATAATTAATGTTGAGTATTATAACTATTTTGTATTGTACTAGCTGCTGTCCGCGACTGCCATCTGCGTATATTTTAGTAATGAGTTAAGAAAATAGCCTATAAGTGTCAGAAATCTTCAACATTAGCAACATTAGATTTAGCACTATATATTTTTTCCTTATCGCGATAATAGCAAAATTGTTACAGTCAAATAAATAACTTTTATTGGAAATTATAACAATTACCCTACATCTATAATAATATATATTTATATTATAAAAGCCCGTCTGTCACGCTTCCATTATGGAGCCAATTTTAATAAAATTTAATATAACAATAATATTAAAATTGCGGATATTAAATTCCCGTTTTTTTTCTTCCCGGACACTGAAATTCCCATTTTTTGTTCGGAAACAAGAAAAAACACTAAATAATTAAAGGTTTTTTTTTTATTAAATTTCACGCAAACAACGCCATATATAAAACGAGTATATTTAAATTATTCTTTATTCAAATGAACTTGTAAACAAGTGTTTTTGAATTGTCAACGCTATTTTCTCTCTATTGCTCGTTCCGAAAGCTGTTTCTACCGAGTAGAGCCAGCAAGAAACTCGGCAGTTGCCGTTTTAAAAATATAATTCTTATTACTAGTTATATTTAGTCATTACTGTCTCGTACAGTTTTGAAGCGATCTATATCCACACATTCTTATCATCTAAGTAATCCTACAGTAAAGTAGGCGATCGAACCCGTAACCCATGGAGCTGAAGGCAGGGTCACCAGTCACCTGGCCTAGCGAACCAAGTTATTATAATTAGGGACATTCCCATAAGATGGCTAAGAATCACTACATAGTAGAAAAATACTGTAATTTTTGAGGTTTCTGTAGATAATTACATTTTTTTCCGCTTACATTGCAAACGCTGTCTAAACTCTACGAGATTTATCAAAATAATGTACTAAGTATTTGTACACCTTGAAAAGGTCTACAGAAAAGTCCGCGATGGTATGTCTATCTCTTATGGATAACCAACAATAGCACTTTTTGTCATTTACTTTTTACGAAAAATAATGCCTGATATTCAAAGCAATTTTTATACAATACAGCATTAATCCTTATCTAATTAAGTACCTTAAATAAATTGTTGATTTAATATAGATCAATATGGCCGTTTACAGCATGTAATTTAAGTGAACATTTTCGGAGATATTACAGATTTAAAGTGCCGTGAGGAGGCCGCGCTTCACCCTATAACACTTCGGATTTAGCAGCTATGTCGCTCTTTCAAGAGTTTGTTTAAAGACATTCTGTAATTAATTGTAAAAATAAAATACATAGGGAAATGGAAAAGTAAATAAGTAAAAATGTACTATATGAGTTCAGATATTCCGAAGATAGCAGGAAATCTTCTTGGTATAGGGAGAGGAAAGAGAGGAGAATTGTTTTTCTCCAAATTTAACGCTTGTGGGCCACGGGCAGTAATGAATAATTTTATAAAATAAATAATCGATTTTAATCATTTTTATTACACTGAGTGACATTGGATATATATTTTATACCCGTGCGAAGCAGGGGCAGGCCGCTAGTATAATATAAAGGCATTCCAAATATAAACTCACTTAGAATTTGTATTTAGAATGCCTTTACGTGATTAAACAATGAGATATCTAAAAGGGCAAGAGTAACGTAGCTGCAATAGCGACGGGGAAAGCAAATAGTTTAAAGTTGAAGTACCAAAGTTTTGAAGTGCACCCGCATCGGAAAACAGAGTGGAACTTCAAAATGGACGGGCGTACCTAAAAGTTCCGGTCACGTGTTACGTAAAAATACCTAGACCCTTAGTCCAGCCAGTGCTGCACAAAACGTTCATCGACGTCCACTGACGTCGGTTGAAAAAGTTAATCTATACATATAATAAAATCGTAGCGATTTCGCTTCTGTACATTTGATATTTTTAAGAAAAAATTAGTGTTGTCGTCACAAAGCACGCTTCTAAATATGAAAAAATAGTTTTCGAAAATTTTGAGTTTATCTGTTTGTCTGTATGTCTGTGCATTTGTTACCGCTAATCTCAGAAATCGCTAATTCGATTTGATCGCAATTTTCACTAGTATGTAGTAGAAAGGCTCACTTAACATATGTTTTATAAATAAATAAAGATATGGGACACTTACACACACGGTCGTCCGTCCCCAAAGTAACTTAATACTTGTGTTGTGGTAGACAGACAACTAGTGAATATACACTTATATATTTTTTAAATACATACTAAAATACAAATATACAACCAGGCTCAAAGAACAAAAAATTCATTTATAGAAAATTTTTGCCCTCAGCGGGAATCGAACCCGCGACCCGCGGAGCCGAAGGTAGGGTCACTATCCACTGCGCCAACGGTCCAGTCATTTGTTTACTTAAAGACCTTACAAGAACGAACGTTTGAAAGTTAGTAAGTTAATTTGAGAGTACTTTTTTGTCGAATACACTCTCGTATTTCAATGTTATTCCATACTAATATTACATATGCGAATGTCTGTCGGTATGACGCTATCACAGCTAATCCGCTAGAGCAATATTGATTTTATTCGGTACAATTGATGCTTATATCCGGTATATATAACCAACTAGAGAGGCTAACATAGAGGTAAATTTGTATTTTCAATTTTTAAATGTTGAAAACAGTAAACAAATAGTAACTAATTGAGGGTAATTGAACTCTAAATCGCGTGTAAGTAGTAAGTAACGGCCTGTTACTAGCCCACTGCTGGGCATAGGCCTCCTCTCTCCATTTTTGGAAAGAAGGATTGGAGCTAAGACCTACCACGCTGCTCCAATGCGGATTGGTAGGTTACACATATTCCTAGGATTCTCTAGAGATATGCAGGTTTCCTAACGATGTTTTCCTTCACCGAAAAGCATGTGATAAATTGAAATTATCAATTAGACACAAGTTTTAATAGAAAAACTCATTGGTGTCTGCCCGGGTTTGAACCCATGATCGTCTCTAGAGATTCACACGGTTGCACCGCTGGGCCATCACAGCTTAATCGCGTGTACCACTGGTATATAATTTTGATTCTAGCTGACTTCGTACTTGGTATTGCCTTGAATGACATTTTATTTGAAGACAGTACGAACTTCGCCGGATCTTTTAATAATATCTAGATAGTCTAAGTCTAGATAGTCTAAACTATCTTCGTAGTTTTATATTTAATTTCCAATCGCACTCTGAAGGTTTTTCTTTAAATCGATGATTACGAACGATAAAGCGCAAACAAGTTGTTCTATGATCGCCTACACTCCAGTTATCGTCGGTTTTTCTGATATAATCAACCCTTTGATTCCCTAACCGTTGGGTAATGCTATTTTTCCTCCAATCCTACTCTAATCCTATCCTACATCCTATTAATATTATAAATGCGAAAGTTTGTGAGTTACTCTTTAACGGCGAATGCGCTAATCCGCAATATCGGTAAAATATAATTACTAATAATAAATAAATATATGGGACACTTATAAACACGGTCATCCGACCCCAAAGTAAGCAACTAAATATTTGTGTTATGGGTGACAGTTGGCCCTCGGCGGGAATCGAACCCGCGGAGCTGAAAGCAGGGTTACTACAAACTGCGCCAACAAGCCAGTCGATGCACAATTATTTCTTATACACCACGGTAACATATAGGCTATAGAAATCCTGTTAATTCTCCAGGAGTATGACATTGAAAAGCGCCATCTATTATCAACCTATCACGTGACAACAGTCCACGCGAGCGAAGGTGCGGCTAAAACCTAGTTTCTTCATATTTCCGAAACCTTATTGAACTACTAAAATTATTTCAAAACCAAAGTTAGCCAAATTAACTACCATTCTCGAGTTCTAACGAAACTGATAAACACCATTTCATTCTTATATATAAAGACTAGCAATTGACAGCGGCTACTACACCCGCTTTTGGAAAGATGTTATATGTATATATATATATATATATATATATATATATATATATAAATGTGGGATTGTAAGTTTGAACGCAGCGGAGAGCAAGTGAGAAGGATGTATGAATGACAGAGTGAAAGGATTAGGTGACGTATGGATGGTTTTAGTTTATGGTTAGGAGTCTGTAGTAATCGGAGATAGTCATAAGCCGAACGATGTAACGACGTAACGACGCTAATGTAAATTCCGTGCTCTGTAAAAAATAATTGAATAAAGAAATAATTTGGAAAAAGAAGAATTTTAATAATCCCACAATTTTGGGGTCTCGTCCGGGATCGAAGAGAAAAAAAGGGATTACGAAAAAACATGTCGAAAGATGACGCCGCCCATACGCAGAGCACGTTACATCTCACCTCAAATCTTATACCTAAATTCAATGGGCAAGACAAAACATATCCCGCTGCAAAATGGGTGCAGGATGTGGAAGAATACAGTGAAATATGTGGCTGGACGCCATTACAACAGCTCTTAATGGCCCGACGCTCGCTGACAGGTACCGCCGAACTTTGGTTGCGCGCGGAACGCACATTTAAATTCTGGGAAGAGTTGAAAACGGCGATATGTAAGGAGTTTCCAGACACCGTGGATGCCAAGGCCATTCACGAGCTCATGACTCAACGGAAAAAACGGCGTGATGAAAGTTGTCTTGATTATATGCTCGTAATGAAGGAGCTTGGCCGGCGTGGCAAAATGGCGGACTACGTCGCTATAAAATATATAGTTGACGGGATAGTAGATAGAGAGACGAATAAAATTATGTTATACGGAGTAAATACATACGGCGAATTAAAAGAAAAATTAAAAATATATGAAACATTAAGAGAAAAAATTAAAAAGCATTCGGAACAATATAATAATGGCGTGTCAAAAAGTGAACATCAACGCAGTAAGGGAAATTTAAAAAATAATATAACAAAATGTTATAATTGCGGAGCCGGTGAACATTTATCGAGAGATTGCCCACGGAAGGTGGAGGGCCCAAAATGCTTTAATTGCAATGAATATGGGCATATTTCACCCCGATGCCCGCATAAAACATCTGAAAAAAGTAATTTTCATAGTTCATCAAATGCAAGATGGCGAAATACGAGAGCGGGCGATGCTACGTGTTCAATGGCTACGTGCGAGGGAGACGGAGCGACTTCGACGTCAGCGCCGGTGATCAACAAGATGGCGAACACCGATAGCGGCCATAGTGACAGTGTGCGTCAATGTTGCTGTCAATTTGACACATACGATGTCAACAAACAAAACTTTAGTTGTGAAAAGCCTTTAAAGTTAGTGAAAATGTGCGGGAAAACGACAAAAGCGCTTATCGATTCGGGTAGTGATTTAAACCTAGCATCTTCTAAATTCAGTTGTGCCGAAAAGTTAATTCTTGACGATAACATAACCCTAACAGGACTCGGATATTCTAAGATTAGACCTATTGGTTATTTTGTAACGAATATTGAAATAGATAGTGAAAAGTATTATAACGTGCGATTTTATGTAGTACCAAATAATTGTATTCCGTTTGATGTAATTATAGGACAAGAATTTTTGAAAAATCTGATTGTTGTGATGGATGGAAGTGCAGTCTGGCTTAAGCCTAGTCAATGGCTAAGCAATTTTAATTGTTTTTCTTCCAGCATTGAAGTAGATCACCTAGGTGATAAAAGCCTCGAAGATAAAGTCATGCAGTTGGTTCAGGGGTACAAACCAAATCAAGTCAAGGAGTCTCCCATCCAGTTGAAGATTATATTGAAAGATGACATCCCTGTATCGCAGAGGCCACGAAGATTATCATTGTCTGAACAAGCTTTGGTTGAGAAGCAAGTTGAGGAATGGTTGGCTGATGGAATCATTCGCGTAAGTTTTTCGGAATATTCCAGTCCCTTAGTTCTTGTGAAAAAGAAGGATGGCACAACGAGAGTGTGTGTTGATTATAGACGATTAAATATTAAAATTATTAAAGATGAGTTCCCATTGCCTATAATTGAAGACTATATTGATAAATTGGCTAAAGCAAAGGTTTTTAGTGTTTTAGATTTGAAAAATGGATTTTTCACTTAAGAGTCAGTAGTGAATCTATTACGTATACAGCATGTTATGATAACTACGGGGATACCTAGAGGGAACGGTCAGGTAGAGAGGATTCACCGAACAATAATTTCAGTACTCACTAAATTATGCACAGAGAGTCCAGGTCTTTGGTACAAGCATGTGAGCAGAGTACAAAGATCTCTTAACAGCACCTTTCAGAGGAGTATAGGTTCTACACCTTTTGAGTTAATGATCGGAACGCCTATGAGAAATAAAGAAGATATAGAGTTATACAATATGCTTATGCAAGAAGAAAGAGACAGCTATATAGAGGAAAGAGATACACTGAGGCAAAAGGCTAAGCAACAAATTTTGAAAGTTCAGGAAGAAAACATAAGAAGTTACAATAAGAAAAGGAAAGAAAGTAATAAATATAAGAAAGGAAATTGTGTAGCTATCAAACGCACACAATTTGGCAGTGGCATGAAATTGAAACCCAAATATTTAGGTCCTTATAAAATAACAAATGTCAAAGGTCATGACCGCTATGAAGTTAAGAAGTTATATCCGAATACTGAAGGCCCAGGTTTTACCTCAACTTCAGCAGATTATATGAAGCCATGGCCAGATGCAGTACTTGCATCTAACACCAGGTAGAGTGTGTTCATTTTTCAAAGGGTGTTGTCTATTTTTGTAATTTCTACTGCTGTTTGTATGAGATGTGTACAAGAGTTAGTTTAAGTTAGCTATGCTACATAAGGTCTAGTATGTAATAGTGTAATAATGTTTAAGGATAAGATATTTTTTTGTTGTATTTGTAACTTTGGGTATTTATTTAATCTATTTTTCTTGACTTAACTTAGAATTTTATGTAAAAGTTTATTGTTTAGTTACTATATAATATGTAAAGATGTTAACATAAAGGGGATTTATAGCATGTGTCTGTATGTCTGAGGGCAGACATTATGTCAGGTTTGGCCGAATGTGGGATTGTAAGTTTGAACGCAGCGGAGAGCAAGTGAGAAGGATGTATGAATGACAGAGTGAAAGGATTAGGTGACGTATGGATGGTTTTAGTTTATGGTTAGGAGTCTGTAGTAATCGGAGATAGTCATAAGCCGAACGATGTAACGACGTAACGACGCTAATGTAAATTCCGTGCTCTGTAAAAAATAATTGAATAAAGAAATAATTTGGAAAAAGAAGAATTTTAATAATCCCACATATATATATATATATATATGCGGTTAGTAGAATAGACCACTTTCTTTCTTACCAAGGTGTCGTAAAATACAACAGAGGTAAGTTGACGTCAGGCAGGCGGCCGGTCGTAAAAACGCAGCCAAATCATGTGACAGCATGTTTATAACATGTTGTGCCGACCCCACTTAGAGTGGGATAAGGGCAGGAAGATGATATATATATACCTACCTCGATAAATGGACTATCTTATACTCTAAAGAATTTTTCAAATCGGTCCAGTGCTCCCGAAATTAGCGCGTTCAAACAAACAAACAAACTCTTCAGCTTTATATATATGTATAGAGTATAGATATAATTTTAATATTCTATGATAATGGTACACTTAGTATTTATATATGTTTTAAGCATACATAGACAGCAACGGAATATAAATAGCATACGTTAAATAATTTCTACTGTAAGTAGTTCTTACCAGGATTCGCCTCGTGTTGTTCATTGCAAGACGGCAGAGAGTTCCCATTTCTAGTAATACTGCCACAGGGCGCGGTCACTGCAAGCAACGTCAAACGATCGTGCGTAAAGTTAGCCTACTGCAAACATGGTTTTGCATAAGTAACTTACTATCAAACTGCTTGGAATAGGCCTCTTCTCTCCGTTTTTGGAGAAAAGGTTTGGAGCTAAGACCTATCACGCTGCTCCAGTGTGGATTGGTAGGTTAGACATATCTCCAGAATTCTGTAGATATGCAGGTTTCCTCACGATGTTTTCCTTCACCGAAAAGCGTGTGATAAATTGCAATTATCAATTAGACACAAAGTTTTAACATAAAAACTCATCGGTGTCTGCCCGGGTTCGATCCAGTGACCTCCTCTAAAGAGTCGCACGGTGTTACCGCTGGGCTACCACAGCTTCCTGGTTTAAGGTTAAGCGCGGAAACGCTGACAGCATTCTTGGGACCATTCCACGTGGGCAGGATTTGTATAGTCCTAGCGTGTAAGTAATTTAAGATAGATATAACTTGTACATCATCTTCATTCCCTTATCCCACTCTAAGTGGGGTCGGCACAACATGTTATAAACATGCTGTCACATGATGTGGCGTTTTTACGACCGGCCGCCTGCCTGACGTCAACTTACCTCTGTCATATTTTACGACACCTTAGTAAGAAAGAGGGTGGTCTGTTCTACTAAACCGGATACTACACGGTGGGTCAACTTACCTTAGTCGACTTTTACGACACCTCGGTAAGAAATGTGGCTGGTACAATTCTATTCAGCCGGATACCACACTATAGATATAACTATTACATAAAAAAAAAAAAAATTAATTAAAACTAATTGAAGTGGCAAATTAAATTAATGGATGTACTTAATCCAGAAATTGGTAAGTGAAATAATTCAAAGTAAAACCAATAAAATCTGAACTGTAAAAAAGTTTTTCTTATAATGTTGTACCGCTGAAAAATAAAATGAAATCTACAATGCATTGTATTTACTCCTTAAGTCTTATTCAATAGAGAAAAGTAAAGGGTGATTATTTTGGTGGTAATTTTTTTTAAAGATATAACATAAAATTGAAAAACATGAAAATTGAAAAAATACCGCCCGTTACCCAAATGAGCTACCATGATTTTACGTTTGACAGCGAAAATTGTCATTTCAATTCAACGTAAATTTTAGCGTTTTTTCCGAAAACAGGGATAAAAAAACATTTTTTAAATGAAACCTAGCTAGATCGAATTTTTTCCCCCTAAAAACCCCTACATGCTGAACTTCAGGAAAACCGTTGGAGATGTTTCCAAAATTCAGAAAATATATTTATACATATATACATACAATATTAACTCATTTAAATATTAAAGATATTAAAATAGCTCAGTATCAAATGTGGTTGATTGCGTCTACAGATTAGACGTGAATGTTCAGAAATTTCGATAAAATTATACTTTAAATAAGTAAGTTGACCCGTCGTGTGGTATCCGGCTGAGTAGAATAGACAACACTCATTTCATACTGAGGTGTCGTAAATAGAGACGAAGAGGTAAGCTCTCGTTGGGCAGATGGCCGATCGTAAAATAGGTAGCCAAATCATCTTACAAAATGTTTATAATATATTGTGCAAACCCCATTTAGAGTGGGATAACGGCAGGATTTGAAAGATTTTAATTAAAATAATTGTGATTTACTATACACATTTTGATACATGAATAAATATTAATCTTAAAATATTGAACAAAAAATACTAAATTACCAATTTTAAAGTTAAATATAAGAAAAAATATTGTAAACAAATATTATTTGATATTATTGCAAATTTATATTTTTGATGCCTAAGTAGAGATCATAAAATGCAATTCTAAATATGAAATATCGCTCTGGGCTGCAATAGTGGCACAACTCAAATAACATGTGCGTGTGTAAATACTAGGAATAAGTTAAAATATACATTCTTATCAACAGTAATACCAGCAGCATATTTCAATATTAGGGCTTATTTAAGCAAACTAAGCATTTTTTAAATAATTTTCCTTGAAATTGAAACAAAATAATTTATCTCAAAACATTATTTTTTAAATTGTGCCGCAATTGTGTCTCATGAGCAATATATTTTTAAAATGAAATCCTAAAAAGAATTAATTAAAATATTCATAAATATTTGAAAAGAAACCTTTTATAAAAAAAAAAAACAGATAAAAATAAGATAATATATTTCATTATACCTATGAAGATACAAGATAAATTTTAAAATTCACAATTAATTTAAATTCACAATAGTAAAAATTCATAAAGTATTTTTAAAACATTACTTATTAGATATTAAAATAGATAATTTAAACATTATTAATTTAATTTTTGTAACATCCAGGTAAAAAGTATTTTCTTTCAATTAATAAAGTTATCAAAACGCCCAGAGTTCAGCCAACATTTATACTACCCCAATAATCATAACATTTCACTAAAAAACATCCATACCTACTAATATTTTACATGCGAAAGTCTGTCTGTTACGATTTCACGGATAATCCGCTAAAACATTATTAAAGCTATACCAAGATAACATAGAGAATAAAAATATCCAATTTTCTTTCGATAATAGGAAAATCAATATAGTACTAATTCTAGGTATTTTAACACTTAAGTAGACGCTAAGTTGCGTTTAAATATTGCACTTTCATCAATAAATAAATTCACCACTATTCATTACTAAATAAACTATTTGCTAATATATAAAACGAAAAGCGAAAAGTAAATTTAAAATATATGGAAGCTAAAGCAACAGCGAAACTTCCGAGAAAAACCAATGCTTTCCTGAAAAGCGTCTGCAATAGTTTACAAAGCGCCGTTTCTATTTACGCGATAAAATATTGTTTAGCAAAATATTTATACTCTTTAAAAGAACTTCTCAGCTTATTTGTATAAATAATTTACGGAATGTAAAAGGTTCTCTCTCTGTAAAAGTTATAAAGATTTTTTAAATTTGAACCGCAATTTATCGCAGAAAAGACCTCTATTCGCCGAATAACTACCGAGAGATTGTATCAAAGAGATTGAAATTTATAAAAAAGTATTCTTTCATTCTTTCTTCTTGGTCAAATACCGGCATATTATATAAACCCTTTTAAATAGTTGCTAGTTTCCTCACCTTGTGTTTCGTAAACTGAATGTATGAATTTTTGTTATTTACTTATGCAATCTGTTTCGTAAACCGAATGTATGAATTTTTTTTATTTACTTATGCAATCTATTTTATAAGACCGAAAATAGTTTGTCATCATCCTCCTACCCTAATCCCACTCTAAGTTGGGTCGGGTCATTATAAACATGTCACATGATTTGGCTACGTATTTTATGTCTGACGTTAACTTACCTTAGTCGTATTTTACGACACCTCGGTAAGTAAGAAGATGGTATATTCTATTCAGCCGGATACCAAACGGCAGACTGAAATATTTTATGTTTAATTTAAATCTATGAATAAACCTTTATTATTATTATATTATTATTGAGAGGAGTGCATGGCGACCGTATTTTTTCTAAGATATAAAAAAGTGCAATAAAAAAGTTAAGAAAGGCCTGATTATATCCGGGACTCAGCTTGGTGTATTTTCACTTTTTTAGTAACAATTACAACTTTACAATTGACACCAAAATTAAGTTTTGTATTGTCCTAGCGTGTAAGTAGTTTAAGATACGTATAACTTGTACATTTTTGCTGTAAATAATAAAAAAAAATTGTTTTGTCTAAAAAATATTTTTATTAATATATTTTATTCCTATTAGTATATTGTAGCTTTTCACATAAACAGGGATAAAACAACATTTTTTTAAATAACACTACACGTGGAATTTTATTAAAATCGTTTGAGCTGTTTCAGAGATTCAGAAAATTATTTGTATATATACACACACACACACACACAAGATTAACTAATTAAATATAATTAAGATTATAGTTACCACGATGCTGAAGAAATCAGAGAAAACAAGAACACTCCAAAATATCGTACTTTTATTTAAAAGATAAAATTAACTGATCCTTATTTGAAATTCTATAATAAAATTAAGAAAACATGTAAACAAGAATGTGAAATAAAATAACAAAACATCAAAACAAGAATAAAATAGTTTAAATTAAAAAAAAATACGCATATCACCAACCAAATTATTAATAACGAAAGATAAAATAGAGATATTAAAGAATAAAATAAATATTTTATTTATCTACACACCTACACTTTTATTTATCCAAACAGCCTAACAATACACAAGAAGGAATCATAAGTAGGTACGTTTAAATACAGATGCACACCTGTGGTTTTAATATATTCTCCTGAATAAGAGTTTCAATGAAAACTTAAAAATATATATTTTTTAATTTTATCACAATAAAAGTTACATTATTTTGGACAAATTCATTTTACTCAAACATATCACACACATACACACAATTAGTTTATTATAACTACGCTAAAAATTATTTAAAATTATTTCTTGGAAAACTTTGGGTTCAATACTGCCAATTGTACTTATTAAAATGACATAATATATCGTACTATGTAGTAAATTCAGATGCTACGTCGAAAGCGTAGCGCCTACGTCAAAAGTTTGGAGTTAGTTTAGCAAGGCGGTTTAACTTCGCTAATGGCAATATAAATGCACTTCCGACTGACCTGATCTCCCAGCACACGAAAGCGGCGGCTGCATGCTCTCGGGGATCAATCCCGAGTTTATATTTGTGTAAAACTCGAGCATTTTGGAAAATATTAATTAAATCACGAGCACTTCACCGAGGCGCGCTCAGCGCCTGCCGATCGTACAATGGCGAAGGGTGCCAGTGACGACCCCTAGCGGGTCACATCAAACGTCTTTCCCCTCCTTTTATCCCACCAATCGCGCAGAGCTCACCAAAATGCCCCGCCCACAGCGGCAGTAAGACAACCTACCTATTATACAGCTCAAAGCTATGATATTTTGCCGTTAACCGACACGTTACCAAATTGTATTTTTTCATTTGCTAGAAAAAATTTCGGCGTTCCACCGCTTTAATACTCGCTCGAGTAGTGTAGTTTTTGGAAAATTGAACATTTAATAAAAAACAGCATGCAGTGATATTCTGTAGGCGTTTTATCGCAAGAACGAGCTACACGCGGCACGCTTTGTGAAGTTGCTGATCGTCAGTGGAGGGATTGAATATTTATAGTTCAAGTTTATGAGACTCGTTTACGTTGGCAATACCTCTTGTTCTTTTATTTTTAGGACAAACGAAGAGATGGATAGTGTTTAAATTGCATTTACTAAACTTCCCACGTCACCACATTTATTATTCGCGACGTAAATATAAATCAGCTGATCCAAATTTTATAATCTATGTGATTTTAATAACATTCTTGTAGCAAAAATATTTGCTGAAGTCAAATATAGACTGTCAATTTCGTTAACGTTTATCGGCCGGAGTCAAGATACAATAAATATCTTAAGATGTTTTTTTTATTCTATTTTTATCAATCTATGCTTATTCGATAAACCGGATATTTAAACGAATATTCTTTACATATTACTACATTTATTAAATACGTTTTTATGCAAAATAATGTATATTTTGCACTCGTTTTGCGCTTTTTAAAAGTTAATCTCATGAGAGGGATCTGAGATCTCTTTAGAAAGTTGTAGTATTGATGTACCAATCTATCTGCAAATACTTGCTCTTCCCTTAAGACTGAAGCTTCGACCCAAACGGAGCGTTCTAACGCTACTCTGATATACCAAAAATGAGAAATCAGCGTCTCTTGCTCAGATTTTGCCAGCCGTTAGTTAGAAAATTAGATGTTTTGATACTAAGGGAGTTAATACTCTCTCAATATCATCAAATGAAAGATTTTTGCACATCTTTAATTATGCGGTGGTTAAGTGATTCGATGTGTACGTTGCGTCCGCAGTTAAGAAGTTATCTCTGTACAGTTAATTTTAAAACGCAATGTATTGTAATTAGACTTTATATAACGTTTACAATTGTATTTTTGAATACATCAAACGCTGTGGACTTCTAAACTTTGGGAATATTAACTTAAGTTTCTCCATCACGATGGAATTATTATTAATTTTATTGAACGTTTTAAAGAGTACATTTATACATTAAACTTAAATACTAGAATTAAAATAACCACTATGGCTTGTCATTAACGGTACAAGCAATTCATCTGTTGTTAAAATTGCAACGGAAACTACAAATTAAATATATACAAATATCTAAAGCTGAAGAGTTTGTTTGATTGAACGAACTAATCTCAGTCGGTCAGCAGTTCTGAATCTGCTGACCGATTTGAAAAATACTTCGAGTGTAAGATAGTCCATTTATCGATATAATAAGCTCTTTCACATTTGAATCGTCAAGGTTCAAAAGTGACTTGATTAATGAAGATACAACTGGAACGGATTTTTTTTTATTTTTTCTCGATTTGACTATATGCCGTTAGCCCTAACGGCTTTTACAGCATCACCAGGCGGGCGGTTCGGAATATTTCTCTTACCGAGAAGAACCAGAAAGAAACTCGGCGGTCAATCTTTTAAATAGTTTCAATTTTACATTATTAAACCGCAGTCTTGTATGAAGCTGAAAGGATTTTCAAATCCAGCCTTTTTTTGATATCCAAATAGTCTTCAATTTTATAATATGCTTGACGTATAGCTCTTATACTTAACTTAAACCTTTCTGTAGACTGGTCTAGTATGGATTGCGAAATTTTATTGTAGAAGCGAATACCGAGACCGTCGAATAAGTTGCTGTTGAATGAGTATGATTTAGAAAAATAAACAAAACACTATGGTTATTAATAATTCTATAGTTGTTAATAACTACATGGTTATTAATAACTCTATAGTTAATTATTACTCTATGGTTATTAATAACTTCATGGTTCTTAATAACTCCATGGTTATTAATAAATATTTTTCTTTTATTGGGTCATGTTGATCTTATCATCAGTTAAAATTAAAGAAAAAAAATTTTTTTAAAAACAAAAGTAGCTTAAATTCGTTAAAGAGTTTCAAAGAGCTCGGTATTTTTTTAGAATATAAAAAAGATGCGATATCAAAAAAAAGGATGGTGATCCCTGGGATTTGAACTGAGGTATTTTCACTTTTAAAGCCCGCTCATTCCCAACTGAGCTATTATAACTTTGCAAACGAAATGACAGCGTAATTAGCCTTTGTTTTCTATTAATGTCTAAGCTGTTTTTCAGCACTTTTAAATAGGAATAAAACGTCATTTTTTAAACTTAACTAGACTGATTTATCACCCTAGAACCCCGGGGTGATAAATCTTTCTCAAATCTTTTTCAAAATTAAGATTATTTATCCCTTATCCCGTTCTAAGTGGGGTTATAAACATGTTATAAACACGGTGTCACATGATTTGGCTACGTATTTTACAATCGGCCGTCAACTTACCTTAGTCGTATTTTACGACACCTCGGTAAGAAATAAGGGTGGAACTATTATATATATACCCCGACCCCCTCCCTTTTTTATTTTTTTCAAAACAATAAAATTTTGAAGCCGATCAATCATAAAACAAAACTTAACTAATACAATTTATTGGCCCGCTACCTCAATAGCTTAGTTTGGACGATATGAGATGAGATGTATTATGATATTCGAATAAGTTACCTTATACTCTGTAGAGCAAGTTAACCTATCGTTCAGAATGCAGTTACCTAGCTAGCTTGATTGCTTCAGCGCAACTAATAAAGTTAAATTTACCGTCGAGGTGTATGTTAGTGGTGATAACGTCGCGATCTCATATTCATCAACGCTCAACTTCACAGGGAGCCAGTTATGAATATTGCCTTGAGATGTTTCAACGAGCAGAATATTAAAGGATAGTTAGTTAAGTCCTAGTATCAATGGTTTTATACATAGCGACAGATAAGACGAAATTAAATGTATATAATAGACATACGAGAGATAACATAAAGATTGTGATAACTGTGTCGCGACTTTATTTTGATCTCAAATATGTGTTTAGTTTTGTAGAAGTATGCATCTCTCATCGAGAGTTATATATTTGTGCCGTTTGCAGTCGAGACCATAGGGTCATGGAGTCAAATTGCAAACAAATTTTATCCGTTTTAACACCTCGGTTGATTGCCTCTTCAGGTGACAAGAGGGCTGGCTCCTTTTTCGCACAAAGAATCAGCTAAGCGATTCAGCGCGGAAACGCTGCCAGCATTCTTGGGACCATTCCACGTGGGCATGATTTGTATAGTCCTAGCGTGTAAGTAATTTAAGATAGACATAACTTGTCCATTTTTGCTGTAAATAAATTATTTTTTTGTTATTAAGTTTATAAATGTTGTTGACACCTTTTTTTAGTAAGTAGGCTAGCTTTTAAATTTTTTATTGACCTGTATTTTGTGTTTGCTTGGCCTAATAATTGTTGGCGTGCCAATAAATGAAAATAGACTCAGCAGAGTTGACAACTCATTCGATGTTATTCGCTTCTACAATAAAATTCCGTAGTACATATTAGACTCTACGGAAAGGTTTAAATTAATTATAAGAGATATACTTATACGTAAAGAATATTACAAAATTGAAGATTATTTGGATTATATAAAAGCCTGGGTTTGAGAATCCTTTCAGCTTCATATAATAATGTATAATTGAAAATATTTCAAAGACCACCTTTCTAATTCTTCTGGGTCTCGTGGCGATGCAAGAGCAACATTCCGAATCAGTTGTAGCTTCATTAATCATATTTATCCTAGACAATGCAAAAGAGCTTATTTGAATAAATATTTCATTGATATTGATTTGACAGTATAGTCGAACAAAAAGTAAATTTTGATCATTTAATTTGTAAAATTAGGCGTTACTTTGCAGAATTCCATAGTACAGTTATGAATTATTTCGCTATAATCCGCGATTGTTAAGAAAATCTTAATAAAAAAATGATGGTTTGCAATTTTGTCTTGGAGCGATTTTGTAGTCTCATGACGATGCTTCAGTTAAAGGGCGAAACGATCGTTGAGCTTGTCATAGTGAATGTGTGTAGTGCTTGTGTAGTGTGCTGTTGGTGGTGGCGTTTTGTGATACGTGTGTTAAATAATCCTGCATGTAAGAGGTATAGAAATGGTTTCGTTTCCTACATTTAGCATTACACACATTTTTTTTAACAAACGCGGTTTATAGCAAAAAATTATAACATAGCTTTTGTTAAGTTTCCATCCTTATGTCATTTATTAAAATCCTTCTCAATATTAAAATACGACCAACCTAATTCGGTTTTAACAATTTTCCATTTTATAAATAGATTTACCTATCTAACCAACATTTCTCTAATCAAAAGTAAGTTTAAAAGTCTATTTTATATTTATAGATAGCCAAAATACAGAGTGCTTTTATTGAAGAGGTAGTGAATGCCGAATTGAAATAAAAACATCCATAATGTGACGAACAAAAGTAAAAAGTTCGGAATGGAAAAACAACATCAAAATTTTTGAAAGGTTCGAGGCACGTCGTGAATGTTAAAAAAAATAGCGGAAGTCTGGACGTAATGTTTCCTGCTTTAACGATGTACTTTAATAATTGTGTAGGTGTAGTGTATGTGTATAATAGAAATTTTTACTAAAATAAATATAGTGTACTGAAATCAAAAGTCGCTTTTGATTTCACAGTACACCCGTCAAAAAAATTAAAAATCCTACACTAAATTACTACGATTCCGAAGTTCGGAAGTGGTATAAGGACAGACAGACAAACAAATTTAATCTAATATATACCCACGTCCAAAAGATGGGTGGATTGTGTGAAAAATGTTACGCATGTTAAAGGAGTGGCACCAGAGTTGACGAATGATAGAAGAGAATGGTAGAAGACATATTGTGCCGACCCCACTTAGAGTGGGATAAGGGTAAGAGAATGATGATGATGATGATATACCCACGTCTTTGAAAACACTTCAATATCTAGTAAAAAAAATTGTCCCGTCCACATCTGATTCTTTGATCAGAACCCAATGACAAATGATTATCAAAATCAAGGCAATTCCATCAAGTAGAACAAATTTTTAGGACAGTTAGTTAATAATTAGCCATTAGTTATACAGTTAGTATTTAGGAAAATAATTACAACTAAAACTACGCATATGACCCCTTTTAAAGGGTTAAAGGTTATCTGGGCGAATTAATTAAATTGATTTCATACTATATTCCAATCATCCTCCTGCCCTTATCCCACTCTAAGTGGGGTCGGCACAACATGTTATAAACATGCTGTGACATGACTTGGCTGCATTTTTACGACCTCAGTCGTATTTTACGACACCTCGGTAAGAAAGATGGTGGTCTATTTTACTAAACCGGATACCACACGGTGGGTCAACTTACCTTAGTCGCCTTTTACGACACCTCAGTAAGAAATGAGGGTGGTTTCTATTCTATTCATCCGGATACCACACAACGTACTATATTTCAATATTCGAAATAATCCGATTGAAAAATTGTTTTTAATACATAAAAATAAATTAATTTATCTATACGGTTGCAATTCAATAATCGGTAGGCAATAAAAATATATTGGTCCGATTATACCCTAACCCTCACGCGTCGCCGAGTTTTTAAACATAAATAGCGCTTGTATTACCGTATTTCCTAACAAAACACGCTAACCCGTCTATAGCCTTTTTCCATGTGCATCCCACCATACAAGCTGAAGTGGTAAGTGGAACACAATAGGCAAAAACGCATGGAGCGCTATTCATAGTCTTATAAATGAAAACACAATAATAACTCAATGTAAAAATAATGATTGAGAAGAGATGGATGTGGTATTTCGTCAATGAAATAAAAAAAAATTAAATAAATTAATGTACGTATAAATGTTGACAGTTACCAATTAATTTAATAAAAATTTAGTTTACGTTCTTTCATAGTGGATTTTGCTATAGTCCGCGAAATTCTATGTCATGCTAAATGTAGAGTGAACTATAAATCAGATTACATAACCACTGTTCATGGTTTATATTTGTACAAATATTAGTTTAATAATGTTGATCAATTTCTTCAGAATTTTTTTATATTTTTTATCGTATTTCTGTTGCAATATCCTTCTTTCTGTTGTTTTCATTTTATTTAGTTAAGCATTACTAATTGAGATGAGAAGAATGAGAATATTAGTTGAAAGTAGATCCAGAATCGCTAAGCTACCATATAGTTTATCTATTTTTAAAATGCTAATCTGCACTTGAACATAAATTTTAAGTACATATTGTAAACAACATTTATGACGCAAAAAGAAACTTGCCCAAATCATCTGAGTAACCCACACTAAATGACGTGTGGTTAAAGTTCAGTTTGAAACCACACGAATTATCGATGCAGATCAAATATAAATTGTTGTCTTGTTTAAAACATGTTGTACTCACTGGACTTAGAGTGAGATAACAGCTGGAGAATGATGATGTCTATGTACAAAAGTAATAATATTATTTTGCTATAATCCACGATAAAGCATTAGATATAGAATAGCAAAAGAAATAGAAAATATAAGTAATGTTAAATGTAGAGTGTATCCGTTTTCGTACCTGATACACGCAGAATTCGTAAAAAGGATATGCAATCAAACCATCACTACCGCCAACACTATACACAAGCACTACACATATTAGCTCAACAATCGTTTCACTTCATAACCGAAGCATTATCAGGATATATGTAGATTCCACAAAAAAAAAATCACAAAGCATAGTCTTCTACAAAAAATTAAATAATTATTACTTTTGTATTGTGGATCTCCGGGCCATGTGGTATCCGATTGAATCGAATAGACCACCTTCTTTGTAACCGAGGTGTCGTAAGAAACGACTAAGGTAGATTGACGTAAGGCAGGCGGCCGATCATAAAATACGTAGCCAATTCAGTGACAACATGTTTATAACGTGTTGCGCCGACCCCACTTAGAGTAGGATAAATGCACGAGGATGACGATGATATTATTGATCTCTGCAAAATAACGCCTATTCTATGAATTATTCTCTATTGAGTACTTTTACAGTTCAGCCGTGTGGTATCCGGCCGAGTACCACCCTCATTTCTTACCGAGGTGTCGTAAAAGGCGACTAAGGTAAGTCGACCCGCCGTGTGGTATCCGGCTGTGTAGAATAGACCATACCTCATTTCTTACCGAGGTGTCGTAAAAGGCGACTAAGGTAAGTTGACCCACCGTGTGGTATGCGGTTTAGTAGAATAGATCACCCTCTTTCTTACCGAGGTGTCGTAAAAGGCGACTAAGGTAAGTCGACCCGCCGTGTGGTATCCGGCTGTGTAGAATAGACCATACCTCATTTCTTACCGAGGTGTCGTAAAAGGCGACTAAGATAAGTCGAGCCACCGTGTGGTATGCGGTTTAGTAGAATAGACCACCCTCTTTTTTTACCGAGGTGTCGTATATGCGACATATTACGGCTATGGTAAGTTGACGTCAGGCAGGCGGCCGGTCGTAAAAAACGCAGCCAAATCATGTTACAGCATGTCTATAACATGTTGTGCCGACCCCATATAGAGTGGGATAAGGGCAGGAGGATATATATTCCAACAATACCATATCTAAATTTACTATTTAAATAATTTCGTGTATCCTTGATGTTTACACGGCGGATGGCCCGCTCGAAGCCGAAGTACCCGTTGAATAGCAGAATTGGCCCACTTGAATCACAATTGTTAAAACTCAGCAAGATATCTCTCTTACGACCACATTTTAACATATTTAAAAAAGTACATGGAAAATCATCCAAGG
The DNA here is from genome assembly GCA_947086495.1 of Morpho achilles. Lineage (NCBI taxonomy): Eukaryota > Metazoa > Arthropoda > Insecta > Lepidoptera > Nymphalidae > Morpho > Morpho achilles. The sequence goes on along the minus strand of CAMTZB010000022.1, from coordinate 6,411,633 downwards.
GAATTTCTGTTACGTAACAACGGAAGTTGCGGTTGGTACTTCTTTTTTGTTGGAATTTTGAATTAATTTGTTTACCTGACAGTTCCTTTTTAAATATAACATTCAAAACAGAATATTTAATTCTTGAAAGTGCAATATGACGTTCTCGTTGTTGTATCGATTGATTGAATTAAATTTAATTTCATTAGAATTACATTTATAGGAGGTCAAGTCAAATGCAAATAAACAACCAGGCTCGAAGAACCAAAAAATTCTTTTTTTTATAGAACATGTTGGCCCTCGACGGGAATCGAACCTGTGACCTGCGGAGCTGCAGGCAGGGTGCCCCCACTGCGCCAACGGGCCAGTCAAACTTTACTAAAGTTGTAAAATTCACTTGATAATATTACGTAAAATAAAGTTTAAGTTTCAAACTTTTTATCGCGATTGCAACTTAACGATACTTAACTTTTACAATGTTGCATGAAACTTACCTTTAATTAGCTACAAGTTCGATTTATTAAAACGAAGAGTTTTCAACTTTAGCCCATTGTGGCAAAGTTGTGCTGGTTTTGCAATAGACAAAAGGAAACTTTGAAATTAAACTCTAGTATTTCTTAGTAAAACAAACAACGTTGGTAATTTTATTATTCATTTAATTTCATTTGACTGGCCTATTGACGCAGTGGGTAGTGATCCTGGCTTCAGCTCCGCGGGTCGCGAGTTCGATTCCCGCCGAGGGCCAACATTTACTATCAAAAAAGTTGGTTCTTCTTGGTTCTTATTTTATAAACAAACGGGTCACATCGTGATAACCTCTAATTACCTTTGTATAAGGTTCGATGTTTCGGCAGATTTGCATCCACCGTGGTCACGAACTGACTGGAGCGCCGCGGCGTCTTGGTTCCCGAGTACTAAAGTCATTATTTTCTTCATCTACCCTCACTTGAACCGCACAATCTTAAGGTCTCTTCCACACCACACTGATATTACCCATTTGCTGAGCGGGTGAAAGAGCACATAGCTGCAGTTCAAAATAACCAGCCAACGAAATCGGTAGGTAGTATTTTTTAAAGCCCAAAAACAGGGAGAAAACGGATTTTTTTACATAAAACCTAGCTAGATCGATTTTTCTTCCCTTTAAAAACTACATGCTTAATTTCAGGCAAATCATTGAAGTCGTTTCCGAGATTCCGAAAATATGTATATACATAAAAGATTCCATCCATCCATCCATCAGCCTATCGCAGTGTACTGCTGGACATAGGCCTCCCCATGTCTGCGCCAGAAATCCCGGTTCTCCGCAATGAGCATCCACCTGGCCCTAACAACCTTCCGGATATCGTCGGTCCAGCGGGACGGTGGGCGCCTTACACTGCGTTTGCCAAGATTCGGTCTCCACTCCAGGACTCTTTTGCTCCAACAGCCATCAGTCCTGCGACAGACGTGACCGGCCCACTTCAGTTTGCTTATTCTGCTAGCTATGTCGGTTACTCTGGTTCTCTCGCGGATAATCTCATTTCTGATTTTGTCCTTGAGAGACACTCCGAGCATAGCTCGCTCCATGGAGCGCTGAGCGACTTTAAACTTGTGGACTAGTCCCGCCATCAGTGTCCACGTCTCGGCGTTAACACAGGTAGGACGCATTGGTCGAAGACTTTGGTCTTCAGGCATTGCGGAATCTCGGAAGTGAAGACTCGACGAAGTTTACCAAATACTGCCCAGCCCAAGTGAATTCTCCTCTCAGCCTCTCTCTTGAAGTTGTGGCGGCCGAGTTGGATAGTCAGTCATGATAGACACTCTAACCAATATTGGTTCTAGAATTCACAATACAAATATGTTCGTACCTAATATTTATATGTAATGTAATGTAGAGGTCTAAAATCTTCCTCGAGTTCAATTTTTAAAATATTCTAGTTCTTCGAGTTTTTGATTAATAATTTCACTACCGAGTACTGAGTAACGTAATCCTGGATTATTTATGGCAATAAAGATAGCTGCGTTTTAAGAACAGGTGGAATTTCATTTACCATTGGGTGGGTCGAGCTCGACGTCAATAAAGGCTGGCTACACACGTGCCACCGACACGGATGATCTCCATCATATTAACCTGCAAGTGGATTTAAGCCTTAATAAAACAACATAACGTCTACTTTAAAGTGGGGGACGAGAATCTTATGCGAAAAGGGACCGATTACCCCTGCTGTAAACATAGCAATGTTTTTTTGTGTAGATCAGACTACGTAGATGAGGTCATTTGTTTCCCAAAAATGAATTTGAACTTGACAGTTTAGTTTTCTAATTTCTATTGTATTTAGTATTATTTATATGCATTAATTTTATTGATCAGCACGTAGTAGTAATAGTATAATTATTTCGCCTTATTTTAAATTATGGATATTTAAGAAAATCTTTTTTTATATTTTTTCATATGCATATCTTAATACTACTAATAATCCTAAAATTACAATTATTTTTTTATGTCCAGTTAATATATTATTTTATAATTTTGGAATTCTAACTATCGTGACTAGTATTCATAGTTAGTGTATGGAAACAAGCTATACTCACCTTTAATTTTATCGGGTTAGCTCGACTAGTTTTGAGCCCATCCGGGTCACTCATGAGCTCTTTACACGGTGTACATACTTTTAAACTGTTAACTAAAGATTTCAGAATTCGTTTGATTGATGATGAATCGTGGATTACGAAAAGTACGTGCGTCTCTCAGAAGCATAATATAAATAGGCATAAACCATCCCCGTCGATCTAAAGCAACCCTCGTATTATTCTACGCAAAGCTAAGTAGGGAGCCTGAACGACTGACTTAAAAGGCAGTGTCGGCTTGCGGACGTCACTGCGCGCTGTTTTAAATATAAATCATTATGATATACAGCATATTGCTAATGCTCTTTGATAAAAAAAAAATCGTAGGTACCATCACTACATATTATAAAATAAAGTCGCTTTCTTTGTTTGTCCCTATATCCCTATGTATGCTTAAATCTTTAAAACTACGCAACAGATTTTGATGCGGTTTTTTTAATAGATAGAGTTATTCAAGAGGAAGGTTTATATGTATAATAACATTCAATACGGAGTAGAGAAATACTGTAATTTTTGAGGTTTCCAATGTGATGTCGTAAATAATTACATTTTTTTCCACTTACATTGCAAACGCAGGCTAAACCCTACGAGATTTATCAAAATGATGTACTAAGCATTTGTACACCTTGAAAAGGTCACAGAAATGTCCGCGATGATATATGTTTATCTCTTATGGATAACCCACAATAGCATTTTTTGTGCCGTTTGCAGTCGAGGCCCTAGGGCCATGGAGTCAAAGTGAAAAATTTTTTTATCCGTTTTAACACCTCGGTTGATTGCCTCTTCAGGTGACAAGAAGGCTGGCTTCTTTTTCGCACAAAGAATCAGCTTAGCGATTCAGCGCTGAAACGCTGCCAGCATTTTTGGGACCATTCCACGTGGGCATGATTTGTATAGTCCTAGCGTGTGAGTAATTTAAGATAGATATAACTTGTACATTTTTGCTGTAAATAAAAAAAATTAAAAAAAATTTTTGTTATTTACTTTTTACGAAAAATAATGCCTGATATTCAAAGCAATTTTTATAAAATACAGAATTAATCCTTATCCAATTAAGTACCTTAAATACATTGTTGATTTAACTTAGATCAAGTTTACAGTATGTAATTTAAGTGAACATATTCGGAGATATTACAGATTTAAAATGCCGTGAGGAGGCCGCGCTTCACCCTATAGCACTTCGCATTTAGCAGCTATACGTCGTTTTTTCAAGAGTTTGTTGAATGACAAGAAAGCTGTGTTGTTTGTTGTTTCAAAAACAAGTTGTTTCTAATCAATCATACAAGTTTGTACGAAATTTTGTAAAAAGTTAATTAAAAATGTGACCTAAAGGGTTATAATAGTAACATGGATATTCTAATCTTTAATTTAACTTTCTTATTTCTTTTAACTTTTCTATTTTATTTTAATTGTTTATTACTTTTTTTTCTTTGTTATGATATTAAATTGTTTATGTGTATGAAAGTGTTATATGTAAATAAATGCTGTTTGAATTGATTTGATTTGATATCCCGTGTTAAACAATACTGAAATGGATAAATGATAAAAAAACAGGGTCCATAACAAAACGTATATTTCCACACAATTCCACACATTTTAACAGCTCACATACACTAGGTCTCACTTTGAAAGCGCAACCAACCAGTCGTTAAATACAAATAAAAGTCAATTCAAATGGAAACATTTAATCATCGTGTGATGCGGAGGGCGGGCGGCGCCGCGGCGTATCCTTATATAATCCGAGGGGATCGCAGCGTGACGCGAAAGTTATAAGAGATTACTCGCCAGATTATATTATACTGGGCGGCGCGTCTCTTCCATTTCTAATATCTCCCGTATTTTTCTGGGCTTTTAATGAGTTACGAATCACGTTCATTTAGACATTCAAAAATTAAAAAATACAATATTTCATTTATTCTTTAACAAAATTTTACCTTACTACAAAAAGGTAACGTAAAAAAGGTAAGCTTACTTTTGAGTAAGTCAAGTATAGTGTCGGAAGTTCAAGCTCTTCAAGTACTTTAGATTATTTTAATCCTGCACTACCTATACTGCAGATACGCCGTGTGGTATCCGGCTGAATAGAATAGTACTCATTTCTTAACGAGATATGTCGTAAAAGTCACCGTGTGGTATGCGGTAAAGTAAAATACACCCTCTTTCTTACTGAGGTGTCGTAAACTACGAAAAAGGCAAGTTGACGTCAGGCAGGCGGCCGATCGTAAAATAAGTATGTTATAAACATGTTGCCAAATTATGTGGCAACATGTTTATAACATGTGCCGACCCCACTTAGAGTGGGATAAGGGCAGGAAGATGATGATTATATTTATGTTATAATTTTATTTTTATATACTATTTAATTTATATTTATATGTATATTATATTCCGTACGCACCTACTGTCTATTTTGAAAGTTTGCTATTATATGTCCAATGTATTAAAATGGTCGCCTGAAAGAGATCGCTGTCTAAGCGATAAGGCCGCCAATCGAACAATGTTTTTCTTTTAATGTTATTTGTTTTGTTGTTTTTAATTCTTTTAGAAATAGTAGTAGTGTTATTTGTACGTTATCTTTAATATTTAAATGCGTTAATCTTGTATGTTGAGCGATTGCTAGTTACTTATATAGTGAGAGAGCAGGGTCTTCTCACATACTCTCCTTGTGGGCAGGTAGGTGGGGTACGTTCCTCGAGGAAATCCTCACTACCCGGGCATCTCCTCGCGGGCACTTAAGCCCGGTATGTGTTCCGGCCGTAAGCCGAGGTCACCTAGGTAACCTAAAGGTGTCAGTATTTGGGCCGTGAGCCCAGGTCACCTAGGTGACCTAATAGATGTCTTGTTCGGTGGGGAGGTCTGAGAATGGTAGCTCCCAGACCTAAAAGTTGTCTTCAGGTAGGTCTTGGTTAGTATTATATACTTATATAGTGGTTACTTACTACTTGTGCCTGCTGCTTTGCCCGCAGATTGATTTCCTGCCGGAGTTCTTGTATAAAAAGTATGTTGTCTGTATGTATAAAGCCTCAAACGTAGAGTAAAAAATGTTGCTCAACCTCCTCTATCTTCTGGTGCAAGTCCCATCAAAATCGCTTTTTCTACTACTATTAACCTAAATCTTCGGGAAGAATTGCAATATATTTTTAAGAAAATCTTAAGTTCAGAACTCCTTTATTTAACAGGAGAATATATTATTTTCTTATAAATTCATAGTAAGCAGCGATTTGATTTATGTCAATAAAATTAATTAAAGAAATATTTTTTATTCTGTATTAAACTACTGTGCTAATTTATAAAACCTTTGGAATTTAAAATTGTCATTTCAATTTTCATGTTTTGCTTTCATTTAACTCGAAAGATTATTTCAGCTATTCTATTCTAAACTAAGGGAGTGATGATTTAGGTTTTCGTTTGTGTATTCTTTATTTTACGTGACAACGGCAGAATGATATGCGCCAAATATACGCTGTACTGGCCATAAAGCAAGATAATAATAATAATAATAAAACCTTTGAGAACAAAGCAATAATAAAATTATTTTGCTATAATCCCGTATGAATTGATGAATTCATTGCGGATGGATCTCTGCAAAGTAACGCCTATTTCTATAAATTATTTGACGGTACGATGTTCGCCGGTTACGCTACTTTTTAATAACATTTATAGATTAAGTTGTTTGACTTTCAAGGTTACGAAAAACTTTACACCAAAGCGTTTGTATCAAAATAAAAGCATATAAGGGATAGACACGGGTGGTCTACTAGTTCATGATAAAATCTACTAAATAGTCGCGACCAAAAATGAGATATTTATCCGTAGGCTTTGCAAACTACCCTCACGGGCACGGCACGCGGACGGCACGTGGCGCGATTTAACTAAAATCTACCCGCCCTTTTCATTTAAGCGATAACCGTCTATCAGTTATGTATATTAGTTACATTGCTCGGATAAGTTACCTGTCTACTGTTAACTCTCTTATGTGAATTGTATTTTAAAACCCGAGTAGGCATTTCTGCTGTATATGCAGTCATCATCCTCCTGCCCTTATCCCACTCTAAGTGGGGTCCGCACATCATGTTAAAACATGTTGTCACATGATTTGGCTACGTATTACATTATAATATAATTAAAACAAAATAATTTTATCGTCATTTTTTTTTCATACAAACCTTCTCGTAATACCATCATTATTCTCCTTTATCTCACTCTAAATGGGGCGCAAAACATGATGTCACATGATTTATGTAGGTGTATTACGACCGGCTGCCTGCCTGATGTCAAGTTAACTTAGTCGCTCTTTACGACATCTTGGAAAAAAATAATGGTAGTCTATTCTACTCGGCCGGATACTACATGACGGGTCAACTTACCTTAGTCGCCTTTTACGACATCTCGGTAAGAAATGAAGGTGTTCTACTCAGTCTACTCAGTCTGATACCACACGGTAGAAACCTTCTCCCGACAATTACGAATATTTAAAAGAACGATATATCCAATGTAAACCTACTGTTTCGGGGTCTAAATGGAACATACAGACAAACATTCATTTTAATGTACACTTTAGAAACATCGTCTTCACTGCAGTTTTAGAAATTTACTATTGCCGAGGATAACTAGATAAAACTGTGGTACCTTTTAAAATTATTTCCTACTATGTGCCACTCAAAGTTTCACTGTTGCAAAAATTAAATAAAAAAAGGTTTTTTTTTAATATCAGTTTACTTTTAACCTATAGGTTAAATTTCGTACTAAATTGTTGGAACTTTAAACCAGTACAAAAATAAACACAAACACACAACACACACACACACACATAAGCTTTCGTATTTAAAATACCATTAGTTTAACAAAACTATATTTCATCATTGCATCTAAAACAAGATCAAATATAATTAAATTTACATATGTTTCATGAGTAATTATATTTTAGCGTTTTAGTGCTACGATAGAAGTCTTTTATCCTGTACCCGGAAAAAAAACAGGATTTTTATCCTATATGTTATCCCGGTGTATAAGCTATAATTGCACAAAAATTCATCAATATTCGTCCAGCGGTTTATCCCTAAAACCATTACAGACAGACTTTCGCATTTATAATATTATATAGATACTCTTTTATAATAAGGCTTTGGTTCAAGTTGGTTTATTTTGCACTGAATGTGATAACAAAGTTTAATTATATCATATAACAAAGCATTCACTCTCTTTATAAAACACAGGTCTTTGTTGATCTAAAAAATTCATTATTGCAGCTAGAGCGCGAAATTTAATCCCAAATAGTACAATAAAGTCTGCTTGACCCATTTCACTAAAGTTGTTCCTCTTTGAATATTCTTATACAAATCTCAAGTGCATTATGTTTTATTCTCTCTTATTGTCTACTACTTTCTACCCGCGACTTCGTTCGCGTAAACTGTTGTCGCGTGACATGTTGATAACAGATGGCGCTTTTAACTTTCATATTATTCTTGTAGAATTAACAGGATTTCTATAGCCTATATGCTATTTCGGTGTATAAGGAATAATTGTGCCAAATTTAATCAATATTGGTTCAGCGGATTCGCCGTGAAAGGGTAACAGACATACATCCATACTCACAAACTTTCGCATTTATAATATTAGCAGGATTAGTAGGACTAGCTGTGCTTGCAACTTCGCCCACGTGGAAATCAGTATATTTAATCGAAATTTTGATCATAAAAGTGATTATTGTGAATTACCTATAAGAGATAGTGACACGCCGTGTGGTATCCGGCTGAATAGAATAGTACCACCCTCATTTCTTACCGAGGTGTCGTAAAAGACGACTAAGGTAAGTTGACCCACCGTGTGGTATCCGGTTTAGTAGAATATACCACCCTCTTCTTACCGAGGTGTCGTAAAATACGACAGAGGTAAGTTGACGTCAGGCAGGCGGCCGGTCGTAAAAACGCAGCTAAATCATGTGACAGCATGTTTATAACATGTTGTGCCGACCCCACTTAGAGTGGGAGAAGGGCAGGAAGATGATGACCTATAAGAGATAGTGACATATTGTTGCAGACTTTTTTGTAGTATTTTTGTAGATCTACAATTCTTTATTACATTACTTAAGTGTATCTACGCTTGTTTACTCGGCACACGCGATTACAGCTTCTAATAGAGTTTTCAATCAACTTACATTTCGCCAAAATTATTCATAGATATGCTATGCTTGATAAGCTGTGATAGCCCAGCGGTAATATCGTCCGATTCTTTCGAGAAGGTCACGGGTTCAACCCCGGGCAGACACCAATGAGTTTTCCTGTTAAAACTTATTTGTCTAATTGATAATAACAATCTATCACACGCTTTTCGGTGAATGAAAACATCGCGAGGAAACCTGCTTATCTCTAGAGAATTCTGGGTATATGTGTAACCTACCAATCCGCATTGTACCAGCGTGGTAGATCTCAGCTCCAATCCTTCTTTCCAAAACGAAGAGAAGAGGTCTATTCCAAGCAGTGGGATAGTAACAGGCCGCTACTTTACTTTTTTATGCTATGCGTGTGGTAAATTGCGATTTTGATATTACACTTAAGTTTTAAAAGAAAAACTCCTTGGTGCCTGCCCAGGTTTGAACCCATGACTCAATCGACGGAGTCAAACGGTCATATCGCACAGCTTGGATATCCGTCAATATAGTAACGCGAAATTCTATAAATTGTCTATGTTAAAGTTATATTCAAATTGCATCAAGCTAAAAATATTTTGTCTAACATTGTTATTGGGTGCTAAAACGTTGATGCCGTTTATTAAATTTACCCCTAACGGCGCAACAATTTGTATTCCAAACGACCAATCGATCGGGGTCGAAAGGGCTGGGAGGGATCCATTGGATCGCTATTCCTTTGCTTTGTCCCGACTTGACTCGATTTATCCTTCTAATTAAATAACCATTCCGATGCGCGTTAAACTGTGCAAATAAAAAAAATCTAAATAAACTACCCTTATCTAACTACATCTAGTTTATAGAATTACAGGTTACTTTGCGGAGATCCATAATACAAAAGTAATAATAAAATTATTTTGCTATAATCCGCGGTGAAGTAAAATAGAAAATATATATATAATTTTGCGATTTTGTCGTGGAGTCTATCTCCTGACGATGCTTCGGTTGCGTGGCGAAACGACTGTTAAGTTTGTGCTAGTGAACGTGTGTAGTGCTTGTGTATTGTGGTGGTGGAGGTTTGTGCATGTCTTTTTACGAATCCTGCATGTTTCAGGTATGAAAACGTATTGTCCACTCTATATGAGTTTTTAACTCATATTTAATGTGATATCATATCATAATTACGATTAAGGCATTAATATATTATATTATATATTAACATCACAACTTTGTTAAATAATGTACGATAAATCAGAAGTTATAATAAAATTATTTCGCAGTTGTACCAGGCGTATACGTCAATTGTATCATATTTCAACAATTGTTTCAAAGAATTAGCCGTGAATATACAGATATATAGACAGACTAATAATATTAGTATTGACAGCGAAAAGCTAATGAGTACATGTCAAAGAAAGAAATACGTTTATTGACTCCAATGAAGTCAATTAATTTGACAAATTGGCCTATTAGAGAACTATTATTGATGAACAAACAGTGTATTTTTGAAATAGACTTATTATACTAGAAGCTGTGGTAGCCCAGCGGTTACACCGTGCGACTCTTTCGAGTTGGTCACGGGTTCAAACCCGGGCAGACACCAATGAGTTTTTCTGTAAAAACTTATGTGTCTAATTGATAATTGCAATTTATCACACGCTTTTCGGTGAAGGAAAACATCGTGAGGAAACCTGCATATCTCTAGAGAATTCTGGGGATATGTGTAACCTACCAATCCGCATTGGAGCAGCGTGGTAGGTATTAGCTCCAAACCTTCTCTCCAAAAACGGAGAGAAGAGGCCTATGCCCAGCAGTGGGATAGTAACAGGCCGCTACTTATTATACTAGAATAGTGAAGCCAGCCTAAATGTGATCTATTACAATAAGGAGAAATAAAGATTTTTTTTTCGGACCCTAACTAAGGCTATTAGCCATGAACTTGAATTAGGCTTTGACAGCGTCACCGGGAGAGTGGACGAGCGCAGAAGCATCGCCGTGGGTTGAAGAGCTAGGAGAGCGGGTCTCGAAAGAGGCCCGCAGCATCCTGGGAGCGTCGCCTTAAGGGTGCCTCCCGTGAGGCCGAACCTAAAGCCGAGGCCGAGCTTAAAGCAACGCGCTGTGGAGGACTATAGTCGGACTGTGGAAGAGTCCTATTATCATAACGGTCGGAGTTGGATGCCCCTTCCGCTAGACGCGAGAAATCGGGGACCTCGTCTTCGCCGGCGAAGACGCTGTGTGTGAATGTGTGTGAAGTGTTTGGCGTTGGCGATCGTAAGATGATCGTCAGGGTCGTATAGAACGCTCCTAGGGCGCCTATAGTTTTTAGCTCTGAACTTATTGTCATAGCATCTGTATTGGACCATTTTAGAAATGAGCGGGTTCGGGTGTGCCTTTTCAAAATATTTCTTCGAGAAACATTTGAATAGGTTGGAAAACAAATGACACTTTATCTATCTGTCCGTCTTTATTATGTGTAATTAGACAAAGATAAGTGTACGAGTTTTATCTTCCCTCTCATTATTTATTGTGATATTCTCAGTTACAGGCCTGCCTGTGGCGGTACTCTATTATAATAACTCTTTGATTTTTGCCCATAACTTCGTTTGCGTAAATGTCAGTATTTCAATAAAAAGTATTATTTGCTTCGTTTAACCATTTTTGCAAGATCAAGCAAAAAACTTTATATAAAGTAAAGTAAAGTGTTGGCCTGTTACTATACCACTGCTGGCCTCCTTTCTCGGTTTTTGGAGAAAAGGATTGGAGAATTCTTTATTCTTCCCATAATTAGAGATATGCAGGTTTCCTCACGATGTTTTCGTTCATCGAAAAGCGTGTGATTAATTGCAATTATCAATTAGATACATAAGTTTTAGTGACCGAGCCTTGATCGAAAATTTTATTAAAAGATATAAAAAAATGCAATAAAAAAAATAAAGAAGTGGTCAGTGACATATGGAACTTGAACCCAGGTTCTTTCACACCTGTTTACCATTGCGCTATTACAACTTGACAAATGACAGCAAATTTAAGTTTTACAATGTATTTTATTTTAGCACTTTTTTGTGCCCGAAAACAGGAATAAAACAACATTTTTTTTTAATAAAACCTAGTTAGATCATTCCAAAACCCTACACGTTTAATTTAATGAATATAGTGGGAGCTGTATCCAAAATTCAGAAAAATATATATACCTATACAAAATTAAGTCATTTATATATTAAAGATTAGAAAAACTCATTGTTGCCTGCCCGGGGTTTGAACCCGAGAACCGGCGAAAAAGTCGCATGGTCACCGCTGGGCTATCACAACTTTATATACAGTTATATAATGTCATTGAGTTATTTTTAATACACCTATTTCTGCATACAGCAAACAAACAAAAACTTAGATATGAAAATCCGTATCTAATTTAACTTAATTTAATTCTTTGATAATTATATAACGTACAAAGTAAACTTAATTATGAATGCTTGACGCGTACTTTTTCCATGTTGACTTATCTCCGCTTCAAAAATATATTGCTTGCATTTCAACACAATTTACAGAACGCAATTTTTTTTGCTCCTTTTACAAAGGAAGCCTTTTGTTAGTTTAGTATCTGCGTTTCAGATTTTTAAATAGGGAAACACTTTATAAGTAAAAATTCTAGGACTATAGCCGTATATAAAGTACTGTTTGTTTGAGTTTGCTATTTTATAGCAAATATATTAGTTAGAGAATTTTTCTTTTGATGACGTCTTGGCCTCCTGTTGATGCTTCGGTCGCTGGTCCAAGCTATTGCTGATATTGTGGTAGTGGACGTTTGCAGTGCTAATGTGATGTGGTGTTTTTCATAATGTATACATTTTAAATATGTTGCACGCATAAAATATGAACACGGATAATCTACTTTTACCACAGATTTACTCTGAATCACAGATTATAACAAAATAATTCTTTTTTTTATAGTAAAAAAAGTAAAAAAGTAAGTAATCGCCTGTTACTATCCCACTGCTGAGAATAGGCCTCTTCTCTCCGTTTTGGGAGAGAAGGATTGGAGCTAAGACCTACCACGCTGCTCCAATGCGGATTGGTAGGTTACACATACCTCCAGAATTCTCTAGAGATATGCAGGTTTCCTCACGATGTTTTCCTTCACCGAAAAGCGTGTGATAAATTGCAATTATCAATTAGACACATAAGTTTTAAGAGAAAATCTCATTGGTGTCTGCCCGGGTTCGAACCCGTGATCGTCTCTAGAGATTCACACGGTCGCACCGCTAGGCCATCACAACATTTTATAGTAAAACCTCATTTTAAATATACTGGAACGAATTTTTGAAACGCAAATATGAATAGAACGTAGATTTTTTATAGTGATCTACCCAAACTTTCGATTTAGATAAATGAAGTTGTTTAGAATAATCCAGTAAAGCATATTTGAATACCTATTTCGAAAATTAAGCGTGTTTTAAAGATATAGATAATATAATGAACATTATAATTATATAAAATATAGTCGAAATTCTCATTATACACATATATAGGCCGCGCATTCCCCATAGAGCTACAGCTTTACAGACAGCAAAATTAAGCTTTGCATTCTATTTCTATTTAAGTAGTTTTTACAGTGCGTGAAAAGCGGGATAAAACGACAATATTTTAATGAAATCTATCGATTGACAATCGATTTCTCGACCCCGAAACTTCCTACGTAAACCCTAAATAGATAGGTAAGATATGCTAAGTTAACATAACTTATCGATAAGGTTCTAGATTCGGCTAATTACAAAAAAGGTTTCTAAAATAATAGTTTGATTGATGATTCTCTACTCCGTGTCATATTATAGTTTCCGTTCCCCCTTACAGTTGAACGATCGCATCGTATTAAGGAGCAGTTTTGGCTTAGCACAAGAATCGGCGGGAGATTTTATTATTACATATTTGTAGCCACCCCCGCAGAGTATCAAAGCTCGAACGTCTGTGTGCAAACACGATGGTACCTCTACAATGGCTTATTGCTTTATATTGCAAACGGCACCGTTTGCTTGTTTGATTTTGGCTTCGATGTGTACATAGATTTGCTTCTCCGTAATACAATATATCGATTTATTTATTATCAAAAAAGCTTCTTTACTTCGGGTTATATGTGAAAGTGCTGCTCTTCTCAGTTAATTAAAAACCGCAAAATATTGCCTTGCTTTGCGATTTTTTCGTGGACATCTGACGATTCTTCGGTTACGGGGCGAAACAATTGTTGAGATTGTGATGTTGAATGTGTGCAGTGTGTTGGTTTGTTATCGGCGGCAGATAGTGCATGAGTTTTTATAAATTCTGCATGTATCAGGTATGAGAACGAATAGTACACTCTACATTTAACATAACGTATATTTTCTTTTATCGCGGATTATAGCAAAATAATAATTTAATTAGTTTTGAAACTAATGAAATTTATATTTTTATTTAATCACTCATAAAAAGAGATACAATCTTATCTGCTTTTTCCTTATTTCTGTTTATTGAAATAGGGGGCATTTTATGGTGGCTCATCTACTCTAGTGTAATAACTGATCAACTAAACATTACTCTGTCAGAGTTTTGTCAATATAATGATGTCGTTTCTCAGTCTTCTGGCTCAATCGCACACTTAATTTTAAAAAAAATTTGTAAAATTATTTTTTTTAAATATTGTCTTTCATACAAACCTTCCTGACAACAAAGAATGCATATATAAAAAAAATATATAAATAACACGCGGCTCCGCCCGCGTGGAAAGATTGAAACCTTAATATAGCCTTTGAAAACCATAAAAATGGTTAAAGTGGGTTAACCTTAAAAGCTAGACGGTTATGCTGTCGCGGAATTTTATTTAGAACTTTTAGAGGGGAACAATTTTGTAATACATAATTCTTTAATAACTTTGACCGTTTATTTAGCGTACGTAAGGAAAACTTTAAATTTTGCCGTTCTCTTACTATTCTTTATTGCTGCTCCTCTCCTTTTCATCTTAGCGTGTTATAAAGTCTATAGGCTTCCTCAATATATGGACTATCTAACACTGAAATAATTTTTCAAATCGGTCCAGTATTTCCTGGGATTAGCGCGTTCAAATAATCAAACAAACTTAGCATTATATATTAGTATAGATATAGCTTGAATTTTTTAATAGAGGGGTAGTTTTCTTGTGTATAGTGTATTTGCTTAGCTATCGTCTGTCAAACTGACCGCTTGAAACTTTTGATCGATTCCACTTGTATCCATCGATGCTGACCGCGCTCTCTGGGCGGCCTCTTAAGTCATATGTGAACACCAGCTGTGTACTCGATAGGGTATGGACATGAAGCATTATTACATTATATTATTTATTATTATATTATTAGCACGTAGAGAGGTATTTTTTAATCACGCTATTTTTTCTCTTAGATCTCGCATTGAAGGAAACTAGATCCACTATCCTGCCCTTATCCCACTTTAAGTGGGGTCGGCATAAAATTTATAAACATGGTGTCACATGATTTGATACTAGGTATCTACTATAATATAGTATACTAGGTATTTTATGTATACTAAATATTTTACGACCAGCTGCCTGCTTAACTTTCCTCAGTTGCCTTTTACGACACCTCTGGGAGGGTTGATCTATGAGGGTGGTCTATTCTAATCAGCCGGATACCACACGGCGGGGAAACTAACAAATGCATATAAATTTTATAAATGGGAAAGTCACTTAGCTGTTAATTAGTTTTTCTGTTATACTTTCACGGTAAATCCACTGAAAGGATATATGAAATTATGAATAATCAAAGCTAAGCAGCATTATGATAATAAGTTTACTATTTTGACTGGAGAATAGAAAAAACAGTATATTATTTCAGAGTTTGACTCTCCCGTTGGCGCAGTGGGTAGTGACCCTGCCTTCAGCTCCGCGGGTCGCGGAGCTGAAGGCAGGGTCCCCGCAGTCGTCCAAATGTTGACCCTCGGCGGGTCAGGGTTCCCGCCGAGGGTCAACATTTTCTATAAATGAATGTTTGAGGGTGGTTGTATATTTGTATTTAAAAAATATATATGTATATATTCACCAGTTGTCTGTCACCCATAACACAAATATTAAGTTACTCACTTTGGGGTCCCATATATTTACTTATTTATTAAGCAAAAGTATTGAGAATATTATTTTGCTATAATCCGCGACAAAAGGAAATATATGTAATGCTAAATGTTGAGTGAACTATTCGTTTTCATACCTCTTACAAATTCTGCATGTATCAGATATGAGAACGAATAGCACACTCTACATTTAGCGTTACATATATTTCCCTTTATCGCGGATTATAGCAAAATAATATTCTCATTACTTTTGTATTATGGACCTCCGCAAAGTAACGCTTAATTCTATAAATTATTTATTTATTATGAGTATTTGAACAATTAAGTTCGCGGAGGAGGTCGCACGTAATATATCTATATGTAAAGTATCATTGTATATCTGTATCTCATGACGTTATAAACTACACAGGACTAAGCGATCTCTAATTGAAGGTGATTGCATAATTGAGACGTGAATAGTTCCTAAGTGGGAATGCAATTAGCAATAAAACTATTACTGACAGGTATGACAGAGTCGGTAATAACGCAATTTTATCCCTCTAGAACATACTATCTGGTTGACCGAGCCTTCGGTCACCCAGATATTATGTTCTCACCCAGATATTATGTTTTCTTCAGTATGCATTTTTTTAAAGATATAAAAAATGCTAATAAAAAAAAAAGACTCGAACCCTGGGTTTCGTACTTCTTCGGTCCGCTCGTTACCATTAAGCTACCACTGCATTATTTTTTTTCAGCCAAAGATGTAATTTGCTTTCCATATTTTTTTCTATTTTTTTAATTAAAACACAACACACATACACACATATAAATAAATACATAACATAACACATATATTAAAATAACATAACTCATATATTAAAAGATATCGCGCACGCTTAGTGTTACAGTAACTGAATTCAAAAAATTTGCTTTGTAGCATATCTTACTTAATTAATTTTGAATTCGATCAGTGTGTGATGTACGAGTGTGTGATGTGCATGTTGCCAGTGATGACCTACGGATCTGAAACGTGGTCGCTGACTATGGGCCTCATAAGAAGGCTCAGAGTCGCTCAGCGGGCGATAGAGCGAGCTATGCTCGGAGTATCTCTACGTGATCAAATCAGAAATGAGGAGATCCGTAGAAGAACCAGAGTTACCGACATAGCTCAGCGGGTCGCAAAGCTGAAGTGGCGATGGGCACATAGTGCGTAGAACCGCTGGACGTTGGGGTCTCAAGGTGTTGGAATGGCGACCCCGCACCGGAAAACGCAGTGTCGGTAGACCCCCCACGAGATGGACTGACGGCCTTAAAAAGGTCGTGGGGAGCCGCTGGGTCCAAGCGGCACAAGATCGTGTGGTATAGAGATCCCATGAAGAGACCTATGTCCAGCAGTGGACGTCCATCGGTTGACAAAGAAGAAGAGAGAAGAGAAGAGTGATGTACGAGTATATGAATGTATAAAAAAAGATAATTATACGAAAACAATTTATAGAAGTAGGCGGAGATAAAGTAATAAAAAATAATTATACTATAATCCGCGATGAAGTAAAATATAAAATGTATATAATGCTAAATGTAGAGTGGAGTCTATCTCCTGAAAATGCTTCGGTTGCGGGGCGAAACGATTGTGGAGTTTGTGATAGTGAATGCGTGTAGTGCTTGTGTATTGTGGTGGCGGTGATGGAGAATGTGAATTCAGCATGTATCAGGTATGAAAACAAATTGTCCACTCTACATTTAGCATTATATATATTTTCAATTCATTTCATCGCGGATTATAACAAAATTATTTTATTGTTATTTTATATAATTAAACGAATCTAATCTTCCGTCTCATTATTTATTGTGACATTCACACTTACAGGTCTGCCTATGTCCCCCCCCCCCTACTATTTTTCAAATCAAATAAAAAAAATTATTTCCAAAACAGGTGGTTACATTTCTTAGAAAAACTTAACTTAAATAGATGCTAGATATTATAACTAAGTATTGAGATTTACTAGTAGCCCCCAAAATAGGTAATCCTGTATTTTGAGAGGCCAGAGTTTGAGTTAAACGTTATAAATATAATTACCCTTAGTAAAGAACAAAGAACTGTGATGGCCTAGCGGTGCGACCGTGTGAATCTCTAGAGACGATCATGGGTTCAAACCCGGGCAGACACCAATGAGTTTTCTAGTAAAACTTATGTGTGTAATTGATAATTGCAATTTATCACACGCTTTTCGGTGAAGGAAAACATCGTGAGGAAACCTGCATATCTCTAGAGAATTCTTGAGATATGTGTAACCTACCAATCCGCATTGGAGCAGCGTGGTAGGTCTTAGCTCCAACCCTTCTCTCCAAAAATGGAGAGAGATGGCCTATGCCCAGCAGTGGGATAGTAACAGGCCGTTACTTACTTTAGTAAAGAACAGAGTGGGATATTCTCTATTCTCAACATATAAACAAGCGAGATTCAATTTAAAAGTTGTTCTATATCCAAATAACTTTCCACTTTGAGTGTGAAGCCATTTAATTAATACATCTTTAGCTGGGTTAGAAGATAGGCGCTTTAACTCGCTTAATATTACATTTTGCTACTACATATTTTAAACATGTCGGTGGATAAAATAAACATATATAGTATGTTTTTTAATAAAGCTACGAAAGGAAATCTCTGCACGGTGAAATGTAAAAACCACAAAGCGATGAATTCATACATAACGGATTCTCTTTTGTATTCGGCGAATTTCAGGTATCGATAAAGTTTTCGAAAATTGGATCTCACAAAGCTTTGTGAAACTCGCAATTCCAATCAATGTTTCATTTTATTTATTCCTAGTGTCTATTGGAATCATTGAAAAAGTCGCAAAAAAGTTTCGTATTGAAATGTTAAAGCAGCTTTGACTGTGCCGTAAGTAATTTAGGGAGCACAAAGGCCGTGTTAACTCATATCGTGTATATTGCCATCCTTTGTCTATTACACGGGCCGTATTTGAACTAGGGTTGGTTGCCAATGTATCAGGAATTTAATATAACATTTTAACGTCAACTCAGAAATTGTTTTGTAATGTTTGACAAATGTTAAATTTGTCATTTTTTTTAAAGAACACCCAATCCAAATTTTGAACATACGTGCAAATATAAGTTTCTTACACGCGCCCAATTTGACTTTTATTTTTGCCTGATATTATATACATTAATATTTAAATGAGATATATAATCTAATCTCGGAATATCCCTGTTTTTGGGCATTAAAAATACTAAAATTTACGTTGAATTAAACACTATTGCCATAAATTGTGAAGTCAGCGTAGCTTATTCGGGGAACGGGCGGTCTCGAGAAATGAAAATACCTAGGATCAAGCCTCATCTACCCAATTATTGTTATTTATTTCAAGTTTCTTTATTTTATTTTTTTAAAAATTACCCAGCAAGGCTCGGTCAACCAAGTACTATGTATATATGGGACGATATATAGAACAACTAGCTTTTACCCGCGCAACTTCGTTCACGTGGACTGTAGTCTTGAAATTAGGAGTGGCTTCTGTCACCATCCAAACCTTCAAATATCTCCATCACAAAAATCAGATCGATCCGGGATGAATCAGAGGGATTTATCGTTTGATCAAGAGCTTAATATGATAATTTTAGTAAATAACCCGTACTTACATGAAACACCTATATATTAAAATAGCGCAGTAAAAGGAGTACAAAAACTTTATATACATGAAAAATTCATAATGTTTTCTGGATTAAATATCTCTATAAATATTATAAGCTTTGGAAACGTGTTAGAAAACTTATTTAATAATAACATTTATACGTAACGAATCAACTGTCAAATTGTTTTTTTTTTATTACCTATAGGTACGGCGCTGGATTCCAACGTTTTTAGTATAAATACGAAAAATTAAATTTAAATTATGTCTCTGTTAACATAATATTTTAAAATAGGTATCGGAAAATATATTAAACTTAACTTTATTAACTGTAATGACTTTTCAAATATTAAAAATAGTGTTTAGAAATAAAATATTTTTTCATTAGCAGTATGGCTTAATTTCTATGGGATTAATAATATTCATTTACTTGTTGCCATAGACTACTAACTAAAGACCGTTTAAGAATGCGTTTTCTTGAAACGTCTGTTTTTTTGACAACAAAAATTATATATGATTAAATTTTACTTGAACTTAAATGATTATAGCTTATTGTTATATTTTCACCACAAATCCTATCCTTTTAATGTGTTATTATGGTATTTAGCTAGTAATTGTACATGTACATGTATTATGGATCTCCGCAAAGTTACGCCTAATTCTATAAATTATTTAAAGTTTTGTAACTGAAAAAAAATGTAACAAACGGTAAAGAATTTTTAAAACCTCTTCTTGTGACCAGAAGCATCTATCTATCATCATCCTGCCCTTATCCCACTCTAAGTGAGGTCGGCACAACATGTTGTAAACATGATGTCACATGATTTGGCTGCGTATTTTACGACCGGCCGCCTACCTGACGACAACTTACCTTAGTCGCATTTTACGACACCTCGGTAAGAGAGAGGGTGGTATATTCTACTTAACCGGACACCACACGGTGGGTCAAGTTACCTTAGTCGCCTTTTACGAGACCTCGGTAAGAAATGAGGATGGTCTATTCTACTCAGCAGGGAACCACACGGCGGGTCAACTTACCTTAGTCGCCTTTTACGACACCTCAGTAAGAAATGGGGGTGGTGGTGGTGTTATTCTATTTACCCGGATACCACACGGCGTGGTCGTATCAGTACATCCCTAATTTTAACTCCCCTGTTAACTCTTTTACACTTGTTTTATTGGTCTGTCGTAAAATACACAATATATTTTTTGCCGTATATCCGTGTGACAATGTTAAATTGATTTGCAACGTTTCCAGTCATGTACGAGAATTTTTAGAATGTTTGTCGATGACATGTTACATTTTAATAGACGATGGAATTTTAACGATTAAAATCATGTGAGACGAGTGTTAAATATGAATTTGGATGGATATGTGACTAGAGGGAGGCTGAAAAAAGACGGTCGGATTGTGTGACATGGATACAAAAGGAGTAGCGTCAGAGTTTATTTATTTATTTATTAAAATATGAAGCTAACGGTGTACGGGGTATACAATATAACATTTAAATTTTTAACATTTCTTCAATCTTAGTATTGCTACCCCGTACATCACACCTATAGGCTAACTCATCGTGATAAAAAAAAAATTAAAAACAGTGCTTAAAAAAGTAAATTTAGAAAACAAAGAAAATAACTTAATTATGACATAAACGAAACATATAAAATACTACTAACTCCTAAAATAAACAAAAATTTATATAATTTTAGAAATTTAAAATTGAACCTTTCTTTCCTTATTATGAAAATATTTTTTTTATCCTGAATTTAAATTTATTGCCAGAGTCTCTAAATATATCAATATTAGCTTCTTTTAAAAGCTATTGTACAATTTAACACACCTATACATAGGAGATGCCGTGCCTATGTTTGTTTTACAAAATCTAGCTTTAAATGTTTGTTTATTTTTAACTTGAGGTCTTGCATTACATCTTGGAAAACTTGTGAAACCATTGCTAATATTTTTTGGACAATCTATATCTCCATTAATTAATTGACGAATGGTAGGAGAGAATGGAACCGTAAAAACATGTGCCGAACACATTTAAAGTGGATAGGGGCAGGAGAACTATAATGATGGAATTTTCAACCATTTTTTATATATTAAAGGTGCTGTTAAAGATGTCTACTGAAAACCAGCTCTACAGCTTACTGTAGCATGTATGCTGAGTATTGAGTGAGTATGAGTCATTATTTGATAATAAAATTGAAAAAAAATTTTTTTTTTGTTAATTGTGTTCAAATAAATCGTTGTTTTCTTTCTTTCTTTATTAATTTCAACCTTTTTAGCGACATAATATTAGAGTTCAGATCAGTAAGAGATATTTATTTATGCCATAAAAAAAGTAAAAAAAAACAACATTAATAAAAAAAATGCACAAGTGTATTTGATATATTATATATTATTCGGGGATATATCGGGATGGTGTCAAGAGCCCAGACGGCTTGACGCTGGTTCCTTGGGGACGGGGACGGGCCCTAATATGGGACGCAGCATGCGTTGATACCTTGGCCTCGTCCCGTATCAGGGAAACAGCGTCAAGACCTGGAGCTGCGGCGGAAATGATCGAATCCGGCAAACCGCGGAAGTACTGTCTCATCGAGAGTTATATACTTGTGCCGTTTGCAGTTGAGACCTAGGGTCATGGAATCAAAGTGCTATTTTTTATCCGTTTTAACACTTCGGTTAATTGCCTCTTCAGTTGACAAGAGGGCTGGCTCCTTTTTGGCACAAAGAATCAGCTTAGCGATTCAGCGCGGAAACGCTGCCAGCATTCTTGGGACCATTCCACGTGGGCATGATTTGTATAGTCCTAGCGTGTAAGTAATTTAAGATAGATATAACTTGTACATATTATTAAAGCTATGTTTTATAATAATCCATAGATAAATATGGATATATAAAGTATTTTGGAAATTATCATACCTTTAATATGATGTAATACTTGAATTTTATTTAACATGAGTATCTAATACATCGAACCGCCGTGTGGTGTCCGGCTGAGTAGAATAGACCACCCTCATTTCTTACCGAGGTGTCGTAAAATGAGGGTGGTCTATTCTACTCAACCGGATACCTCACGGCTAGTACTTAAATAAAAAACAAATGTTTTAAAAAATTTAGTTAGTTATTTTTGGCTCAGGGCTTTCATTACTTTTTACGCTACCAGCATTGTTAAATATAAAGGTTAGTCAATATATTTTCACAGGTAACAAACTAATAATATAATCAGCATTACTGCAAAGCTAATCACAACAGTACTGAACAATTTCCCATGAATACAATGCTTCATTGTTACAGAATTGAAGTTACAAATGGGGTGTAATAGATAAAGAATATTCATTCAATTATTAGTTTGATGATTTTATTTAATACGCGATAATTTGTAATTTTAAATTTTATAATTAAATGTGTATGTAGTAAATATATTTTTTATTTAGTCATTGTTACATGTATCAGGCATAGAAAGTCTAGTATTTAAATAAAGTTGGGGTGCCAAAGTGGTCGGCCTCCTCATGGCGCACCCTGGGCAAGCTTAGTCTTGGCGAACGGACCACTGTGGGTGGGGACATGGTTGCGCCCACCGTCGGTTAAGCCCGGAAGCCCAGCAATGGGAACGGGAACCTTCGGGTTGCGAGGAAGAAAACCTCTATAAAAAATTGCCTAGCGGGGAAAGAAACGCCCTACTTGAGGTGCGTTCTCTTCCTGTCGACCTTGATCTCTAAATCTCTCATTCTAAATTTCAATTCACCTAATTCACTGGCAAATATCAAATATCAGTTATTATTGAGAGAATATTTATAACGGGACGTAATAAATCCTAAAAGGACATGATTATTTCTGCCTGAAGTCACATCTGCGAAATTAAATCACTACTCTACACAGGTACAAGCATCGCACGCGCCACCCGTGGGAACGCGCGCGTTCAAATATAGATAACATCTATATCGGCACTTGTCCCTTTGGTTGTAAACGTTCTAAATTCAAACGCTTTTTGACTGTGCTCAATCAGATGTGCGTAGTTCACGCGTTCGCTTTTCAATAAAATGATTATGAGATATGATAATGTTTTCCTGAATATCGTAGGTGATTTAGTTAGTTATTTATTATTGAAAACGTAATACTAAAATTTACATTCGAATTGTTTTGGAATTAAATTCGATTATACTGTCAGATGTTGTGTCGTCGAGTCCGATTTTTTTTTAATTTTGCTCATTTTTATTGACGGCCTAGAATCACGTCTTTTATGGCTAACGTCTTTTAAAACATATTCCTGATCATTCTCCAGCCCTTATCCCACTCTAAGTGGGGTCCGCACAACATGTTTCAACTATGTTGTTACATGATTTGGCTAGGTATTTTATTATGGACCACGTGCCTGACCTTAGTCGCCTTTTACGACACCTCAGTAAAGAATGAGTGTGGTCTATTCTACTCAGCCGGATACCACACGGCGCTACGTCTATACGTATTATAAAAAAATCCACAAAAGTTGTCTAGATGTATGTTATCGATATTCTCAAAATTTACTAAACAGATGTTTAAACGTTTGTGACTAAAGATTTCTTTCGGAAAGAAAATAATTCTTACTTTGAAAAGAAATCTTGGGGATGGTTTAAGTTAATAGTACATTCTCCGGAACGGCTAAACCGATTTTGATGAAACTTGCCCTGGAAGATAGAGGAAGTTTTGGCACAACACATATGCTTTTATCCTCGAGTTGAGTTAGGATTTACATGAGAAACTTTTGTGACACACTGATAAATGCGAGGGAAGCTGCGGGACTGCTAGTATAGGTTATTGTTATAGAATAAATATACCCGTTTTACCTCCAATAACACGACAAAAACATATTACGATGTATTGTGCGATTTTTTCCTTTTCCCTGCTTTTGTCTGTATTTAGAGTACTTTAATACACACTTAAGTTGAAACGAACCATATTCACACAGATTACTTGTATAACTGTATCTCAAAAACTCTCATGAGACACGCTGTTTTTCGCCATAAAACGTGCCCGATGAAAATCACGACAGCGTTATGGGTTAAGATTAAAATTTTAATTTAACACAGATCAATAATACAATGTAAACAAAACTTGACGTCAGTGGGAACAGAGCATTTGGCGATAAATTCTAATAATGCGTTATCACGTGTGCCGAGTATCATTGTGTTAAACAAAATTACCTCCAATATTTGCTAAAGACGTCGATAACACCTGCACGCCACTACGACAACACGTTGTAAACCACACAAACAATTCTCGCCTTTAAACCAAACAAAACGTATGTGAATTGAAGTAAAATCGCTCATACTAAAATCATCGGTATTGTGGGTACGTGTGCAAATGCTACGATAACGGCTACGATGATAAATACAACGTAAACTGAATACAAACAATTATAACCTCTAATGTTATAGCATTATATGTGAATATCGCTTGTATTACCTTCCGAAACGATGTGCTCTCTCGTTTAATAAATACCTTGCACGTATGTAATAATTATAGCGACGTCAATATAAAAAAATATTGATATTGTGCAAACAAAAATCATTTTAAAGCACAATTGATAAAGTCTATATTTCCGCGTACTATACAATTCGACAAAATATGCGGCAATAATTAATAATTGCAGGTGATTTTGATTTCGAATGTGAGTGTCCAATTTTTGTGTACAGAAATATTTATTTAATAAAATAAATATATTTTATTTTATCTTTTCATTTGCTATTTTTACGGTACCTGTGACGCTTTTAATAGCTTTACAAAGATAAATGAACACAGCTTCTTGTTTGCGTACCACATTAAAAGTAACAGCTTGTCACTAGGCTTCCTCTCTCCGATTTGGGAGAAAAGGGTTGGAGCTAAGACCTCTCACGCTGATCTAATGCGGATTAGTAGGTTAGTGAGTAAGTAAGTGTTACTATCCCACTGTTGGACATAGGCCTCTTCTCTCCGTTTTTGGAGAGAAGGATTGGAGTTAAGACCTATCACGCTGATCTAATGCGGATTAGTAGGTTGCACATATCTCCAGAATTCTTTAGAGATATGCAGGTTTCCTCACGATGTTTTCCTTTACCGAAATGCGTGTGATAATCAATTAGACACATAAGTTTTTACAGTAAAACTCATTCGTATCTGCCCGGGTTTGAACCCGTGACCTTTTCGAAGAGTCGCACGGTGTTACCGCTGGGCTATCACAGCTCACGCTTCTTATTTTCTCACAGATTAGTAGGTTACATACGAGTATATCCCCAGAATTCTGTAGAGATACGCAGGTTGCCTCACTATGTTTTCCTTCGCCAAAAAACATGCGATAAATTGCAAATATCAATTTGTCTAGTAAGTTTTAATATAAAACTCATTGTCAAAAATGTTTTTTGCTATAATACGTTTATCGCGCTTTATACCGAAATAAGTTTATTATCACTTTTGGATCATGGATATCCGCTTTTGGATCATGGATATCCGCTTTTGCTAGACTTAAGCGTTAAGTACACTAAACATCATTAAGAAGACATTATAATGCCGTCCAGATATCGTTTAAATACTTTAACTCCCTCTTATCGAATACATTGTGATCTATTTTTTATTTTCCCCTTTGTGAATCTCAGATCGGGCTCAAGTTATCTAAATTCCTAAGTGTACGACAAGATACATTTTTCATCGACAATAGCGCAATTTTACTATATTTCCGTCGTAAAGGTGCATAGAAGCGCGCTGGCAAAGGAAAATCAATCACGTGGAAGGATTTGAAATTTCTCGCTGAACACGTTACAAAGAAAAAATGTACAAGTTATATCTATCTTAAATTACTTACACTCTAGGACTATACAAATTATGCCCACGTGGAATGGTCCCAAGAATGCTGCCAGCGTTTCCGCGCTGAATCGCTAAGCTGATTCTTTGTGCGAAAAAGACACGAACTTTACGACTCGAAAATATAAATACATAACACGTCGTAGGGGTCTACGGGAACTGCATTGTGACAATTTTGAGTGTAAGGTAAGGTACGACAAGGTAGTAATTGAATATGCACTAGTAGTTAACCTTTTTGTATGTATTTTTTGTAATTTTAAATAGTAAGCGTTTTGTTTGTTGTAGCTAATAAAAACGATTAATAAATAATGTTAAATTTTGGATATTAAACAATGGGTCACAGTTCTGACGTTTTGGGCAGTTGTTACAGGCAACAGGTAATTATAAATTTATTTATATTAGCTACAACAAACAAATTATTATTTAAAATTGCATACAAACGGTCAACTACTAATTCATGGTCAATTACTAGTGCACTTAGCTTCATTGATATTTGCAAATTATCACTTTTTTTTATGAAGAAAAATATCATGAGGAAACCTGCACGTCTCTAGAGAATTAGGAGGATATGTGTAAAATACCAATCCTCTATAGCAGCGTGGTAGGTGGTGTTCCAATCATTCTTCAAAACAAAATTAAAAGAGGTCTATGCCCAGAGGCAGGATAGTCACAGGACGTTACTGTACTAACGATATAATAACTTGTTTAGACAAATCATCCAATAGGAAAAAAACGAATAATTGGAAGTACCAGTAACATACTATACGACCTTTCGACTTAAAATTGATATATATTTTTTATTTGCTGACCGATTGAAATACATACCCTATATTTTAAGTGAGTCTTTCTAACACATATTAGCAAAAATAGCATCAACATCAGATCAGCGGTTTCTAAGATGAGCGGGAAAAAACGCAAAGAGATTTTGAGATTTGATTTTGTTATGTGTCATCATCCTCCTGCCCTTATCCCACTCTAAGTGGGGTCGGCAAAACATGTTATAAACATGCTGTCACATGATTTGGCTGCGTTTTTACGACCGGCCGCCTGCCTGACGTCAACTTACCTTAGTCGTATTTTACGACACCTCGGTAAGAAAGAGAGCAGTCTATTCTACTAAAACGGATATCACACGGTGGGTCAACTTACCTTAGTTGCTTTTTACGACACCTCGGTAAGAAATGAGGGTGGTCTATTTTACTCAACCGGATACCACACCGCGGGTCGTCTTACCTTAATCTCCTTTTACGACAGCTCGGTAAGAAATGAGGGTGGTAATAGTCTATTCAGCCGGATACCACACGGCGTCGATTTTGTTATATGTATAGATTATAAACAGTTACATAGAAATGCTATTTATATCATCGAAGAGGTAATATTAAACTCAAATCATGATCACAAACAAATTACAACGCATGAGCCTGAAATGATTGGTCTTTTCGGCGATCCCTTCGCTAAACGTCGCCATAGTCCGGCCTCACAGAAGGACTGATTTAGGATAAATTCACGATATACATAATTTCGTTTGAAATAAAACATTTAAATATATAAATATATGCGACACTTACACACACGGTCGTCCGTCCCCAAAGTTACTTTAATACTTGTGTTATGGTAGACAGATTGGTGAGTATATACTTATATATTTTAAAATACATACTTAAATATAAATATACACTCAGGCTCGAAGACCAACAAATTAATTATAGAAAATGTTGGCCCTCAGCGGGAATTGAACCCGCGACCCGTGGAGCTGAAGGCAGGGTCACTACCCACTGCGCCAACGGGCCAGTCAGTCAGTCAATAAAACAATTATTTTTATTATTAAAAAAAAAGTTATAAAAGTCAATGCCCTCAGTTACAAAAGCCAAGAGCAAATAGCCCCCTGAGGGCGCGTGTCGCCGCCGGCTCTTCCACGCGGCCTATAAGCCGGCACGAACGTCGCGCGGCACTAAACGTCAAACTGGCCGATTGATAATAGTGCCAATTCGCCCTCGGTGTTTGCACACCGTGTATACCCCGCTTTATTAGCCCATAGGTTGTTACCCCATTGTTGTCTAGCAATATAACTGTGTCACCGTTATGGGAAAAACAATATTTTTCCCCGATTCGCGGTGTTTGCGGAATGTGTTTACAATTGGCGTCCGATTTGTGATTGCAAATTATTATTGCCCACGTATTTATATTATCGCTTTTCCCATGGCTCGGGAGAGTCGTGATTTAGGTAAAGAGAATTAATTTAAATAAAGAGTTGGTTGGCCTACAAAGTTTTTCTCACACTTCAACAAAAAAAAAAAGAAAAAATTACTTATTTAGAGTAATTTTTCTAAAATAAATTTAAACTTACGAAATAATATTTTATTTACGGAATTCAATACACAGATTTTTTTCAGTTGATAAAAATTTAAATTATTATCATAACTTTTTGTGCCGTGTGGTATCCGGCTGAGTAGAATACACCTCCCTCATTTCCTACCGAGATGTCGTAAAAGGCGACTAAGGTAAGTTGACCCGCCGTGTGGTATGCGGCTGAGTAGAAAAGACCACCCACATTTCTTACTGAGGGTTTGCAAAAGGCGAATAAGGTAAGTTGCCGTCAGACAGTCAGCCTGTCGTAAAATATGTGGCCAAATCATGTTACAACATGTTTGTAAATTGTTATGCCGAACTCACTTGTCTGAGTGGGACAAGGGCAGGTGAATCATGATTATTTTCATAGCTTTTTGACATCTAACACATTGCTAATGAATCTATTTAATGATAAAAGCATTGGTAAATTAATACAGGGTCAACTTATTTACAGATATATGTTTTATTAAAAGCTAATACCTGGGTAACCGAGTCTTGCACGGTAATTTTTAAGTTTATAACAAAAAAAAAAAGAAATTAAATAAGTTGAGGCACGAACCTAGGTTTTTCACCTATCTAGACCGCCCGTTCCCCAAATTAGCTATCGTTATTTTGCGTTTAATGGCGAATATTATCTTTTGAATTCAACATAAATTTTAGCATTTTCCCGAAAACAGTGATAAAACGACATTTTTTTTAAATGGTAAACCTAGCTAGATCAATTTTTCTCCTCCCAAGCCCCCTACATGCTGAAAATCGGGAAAATCGTTGGAGCCGTTTCCGAGATTCCGAGCTTTGTCCATCGCTTCATTAATATCAACCTTTCTCAAGAATTATACTATATTTAAGTAGAAACCACAAGCATCCAGTATTCAATATTTGAGAAAGCGCCGTGTGGTATCCGGCTGACAAAAGTAGCCCACGTTTTCGATCGAGGTATAACAGGTGACTGAGGTAAGTTCGCGTCAGGCAAGCAGATGGTCGTAAAATAACTAGCCAAGAGCCAACGTGCTTAAAACATGTTGTGTCCGACCGACCGAGAGTAGTAAAATGAGTAGTTTAAAAAAAATATATAATATACATACAGACAGCTTTACAGTCTTTGTTTTATAACACGAGAGATAAGAAATGTGAGCGTGCAGACATTAGCACTGCGAACAATAATATCCGGTTCAATACGTTTTACATATCACCTAAGGCTGAGGGAGTGTTGCAATGTAGGCGACACTTTGTCAAATACCCACATGACTGGCTCGACTCGTATTGGATTCAGTTAGCCAACTGAATTCTATAGAATAGAACTGTCCTATAGAATAGTTCTATAGAATATTTACTTGCATCGACTTGCGAATCCAGGATTGCTGCTCTAACAAAGACTTGCAGAAAGTACTATTTATTCTGAGTGACCAATATCCAACCAATCAAATACCAATATTAAAAGCTTGGTCGCTACTCCGGTCACGTCATGTAGTGTCCAAACAGTTTGAGCTTTATTAAGTTGGATATTCACATCATCCTTATCCCACTATAAGTGGGGTCGGCACAACATGCCATAAACATGCTGTCACATGATTTGGCTGCGTTTTTTACGACCGACTACCTGTCTGACATCAACTTACCTTAGTCGTATGTTACGACACCTCGGTAAGAAAGAGGGTGGTCTATTCTACTCAACTGGATAGCACACGGTGGGTCAATGTGGCGTACAGCCACAAATAATTCACAAGCAAAACCATAGCTCACATGTTGTATAGTTTCAAACAACTAATACGTGAGCTATGGATAAATAAAAATGTTATGCGAAATAGACATATAAGAAATATAACGTACGTGACAATGTATTTCCTGTTTCTCGCCCCCCCGTTAAAATTCGTATTATATAAGCTAAGGTATTTTTCTTTGTATTCACTCTCACTTACTTTAAGCTGTTATTATCATGTAGTCAATTAAATATACGTTTGTTATTCATCACGTCATATCATTGAACACCTTCGGTTCCATTGCGTACCGTACCTCCCACAAACGCAATAGTCAACTTACCTTAGTCGCCTTTTACGACACCTCGGTAAGAAATGAGGTTGTTCTATTCTACTCAGCCGGATACCACACGACGGGTCGACTTACCTTAGTCACCTTTTACGACACCTCAGTAAGAAATGAGGGTGGTCTATTCTACTCAGCCGGATACGACACGGCTTATTAAGTTGGCTAAATAAGCTGTGGTAGCCCAGCGGTAACACCGTGCGGTACTCTTTCGAGGAGGTCACGGGTTCAAACCCGGGTAGACACCAATGAGTTTTTCTGTTAAAACTTACGTGTCTAATTATTGATAATTGCAATTTATCACACGCTTTTCGGTGAAGGAAAACATCGTGAGGAAACCTGCATATCTATAGAGAATTCTGGAGATATGTGTAACCTACCAACCCGCATTGCAGCAGCGTGGTAGGTCTTAGCTCCTAACCTTCCATCCAAAAATGGAGAGAAGAGGCCTATTCCCAGCAGTGGGAGAGTAACAGGCTGCTATGATGATGATGATTTATAACAACATATTCTGAAATGAATTCAGCAGTGTCGTAACCGGCTGAAAGCAATAGACCACTTCTATTCTTCTTATTCACTATACACTTTTTACCGAGGTTTCGTATAAGACCACTTTTTTGTCAGAATTTTTCACTTCGCAAGCCATACGCCTATGGAATGATCTCCCTGATTCTGTCAAAAAATCTTCCAGTCGTCTTACTTTTTAAGCAAATGTTAAAAACACTTCATTGATGATCTGTAACCATTAATAATATATTCTTTTCTTTAACCACCAAATATTTTGTTATACCATCTTTTTTTATATCTTATGTTATCCATTTATTTATTTCTTATTTGCCTAGGCACGTCGCTACAGTTTATTGATTTTCATTTCTTAATTATTTATGCCTATTAATACTTTTCTTCTGTTTGTTTGCTTGCTGCACCTATTTAAATTTTCCGTTTGACCCTAAGGTTATCTGGTAGAGAACGCTTAAATTAGAACTAAGTGCGCCTTTTGTACTTATATATTTTAATAGTGCGAAAAAAAAGACTATGGTAAGTTGACGGCAAGCGGCTGGTCGTAAAATACCAAGCCAAATCATGCAACAACGTGCTTAAAACATATGCCGAACTCACTTAGAATGGAAAAAGGACAGGAGAATGTCCTTTCCTTTTCCTATCCTTCCTATCCTTTTTCCATTCTCCTGTCCTTTACCAATAACAATTCTAAACAAGTTAAGTTAATAAAGCTCTTAGTAAACTTCCATGTCCGTACCGCCAACCGTTGAGGAGATCCTTCGTCTGGAGCAAACCCTGGCAGCAGCGTCAGGTCAAACTTAACAATATTGTCATCGAGACTGGACCAGTATGTAAAATTTCAACTCACTCGAACACCTGTAAGTGGGTTAAATTTAACTAACAAGGTACCACCTTCACATACATACACGACAAAACGAATAAAAGTTTTTAAAAAGAACTATCGACTGCCAATGGTGTCATTGTATAGTCCTATCCTATCCTTCTAATATTATAAATGCGAAAGTTTGTGAGTATGTACGTATGTATGTTACTCTTTCACGGCGAATCCGCTGAACCAATAGCGATGAAATTTGGCACAATTATTCCTTATACACTAAAATAACATATAGGCTATAGAATTCCCGATAATTCTACAGGAATAGGATGACACTAAAAAGACACAGTTTACGCGAACGAAGGTAAAAGCTAGTCATATTATAATCCAAAATACCATAAGTCAGAAAGAAGCTTTTTCTGACTTATGTTTCTTTATGAATTTATGTTCTGAGTTTACATGTCATTCTCACGTAAAACTGTATGAACGTCATAATTATTTTAAAACATAACTAAAGCACTAAAATGATGTCTCTCTTTGTCATTATATTTGGTATAAAATATTCCTCTGTAATAGCTGTGGATTAAGTACGTTCGCCCGTGGCTTACTGCTGTCGTCCTAAATGACTATGAATTATTTATTATTGAAAAGTAATGTGGGAAATATATGTTACCGCCACGATTAATAGAAGACTAAGGAATACGCCACATCTAGTAATGTATAATAATAAATAATCAATATTTATGTCAGGCGCTATAGTTATGATATTCTACTCAGCCGGATACCACACGGCCGGTCGACTTACCTTAGTCGTCTCTTACGACATCTCGGTAAGAAATGAGGTTGGTCTATTCTACTCAGCCGGATACCACACGACGGGTTGACTTACCTTAGTCGCCTTTTACGACACCTCGGTAAGAAATGAGGTTGGTCTATTCTACTCAGCCGGATACCACACTGCGAGTCGACTTACCTTAGTCGCCTCTTACGACACCTCGGTACGAAATGAGGGTGGTCTATTCTACTTAGCCGGATACCACACGGCTAGTAGGATCGATCCCCAACTACCTAATTATTGTTTCTTTTTTTTTAGGTTTTTTTTATTTTTGTACAAATTACCCAGCAAAGTTTGGTCAACCTTGTGCTAATTATAAAGTATGAATTGCGGAAATTTCAAATCTACCTTATAAATTTGAATTTACGAACAAATTAGCGTAACAATATATATAAAACCATACTCAGTCCTCTTATTCACCATTACATGATTTGACGGCTTTGCTTCCATTATGTACATTGTAATCTTTGGCTCGAACGACCGAATCTTCATTATTTCTTCAAGAGGAACCTCGCCCGCTTTGAAAATATCCGCCATTTTTTAATGTCAATGAGATGACTTTAATAAATGAACGACGCACGACGAGTGGCTTATTACCATTTTATTAATTCTGAACGGTGATTATAATCAAACTAAATTAAACTCAGAGATAATGAAATGAAAATTTAAGCCGCGCCTTTATTTCAATGCTTTTTTAACGTTTAATATTGTCAGGGTTTAGATTAAGTACACAGAAATGCGGTCTTTCTTAATTTCTTCATCAAAATCTATTTACAATAAACCTTGTCAATAATTGAGCACTGTACTTACTCTATACTTATTATAAAACAAAATCCCTAAAACCTGTCTGTTTGTATGTAATCGATTTTCCAAATCTACTTAATGGAGTTTCGTACGGTTCTTACTTCAAGGTAGTGTAATTCTTCCGGAAGGTTTAGGTTAAAGAGTTCGCGTGGTTATAAAAAAAACCTGATGGCGGATTTAGCCGTGGGCGCCTCGTAGACCAACAGACATACACTGAAGTAAGTTTAAGAGAATTGTAGATCTACAAAAATACTACAAAGCATGTGATAACATGTCTCTATCTGTTATGATTAACTCTTACTGATTGATTAACAATAATTACTTTAAATCTTTTGGGACACAGTGATTTCCACGCAGCCGCAAGCATAGTTAAATATATTTTCTACTAACTTTATACTACTTACCCGTTGGCGCATGACCCTGCCTTCATCTCCGCAGGTCGCTGATTCGATTCCCACCGAGGGTTAACTTGTTCAACTTTTTTATAACGTATTATGAATAAAAAGTGTTCGTTTTGCTAAAAGTATTCTGCTAAGCTATAATGAGAACACTTATTTGCCTAAATATCACAAATTCAAAATATTCATCATCTTCCTGCCCTTATCCCACTCTAAGTGGGGTCGGCACAGAATATTATAAACACACACATGATTTGACTACGTATTTTACGACCAGCCGCCCACCTGAAAACAACTTACCTTAGTCGTATTATACGACACCTCGGTAAGAAAGAGGCTGGTCTATTCTACTCAGCCGGATACCATACGGTGGGTCGACTTACCTTAGTCGCCTTTTACGACACCTCGGTAAGAAATGTGGGTGGTCTATTCTACTCAGCCGGATACCACACGGTCACAAATTTAAAACAAAACTTTATGTACATAGGTAATAAATATATGGCACAGTAAGGAACTTTACTTGTGTTTTAGGTGACTAATAACTAGTAAATATAGGTATTTTTACATAATAGTACTTTGGTGACCGACCCATAAAATAAGATTTTGTTACTTGGAATCGATCTTGTTATTCTGAAATTGCGACCGCCCGTTACTCAAATGAGCTATCATGACTTTGAAATTGACAGCGTAATTAACGTTTGCTTTCTCATAAAATTGTAGCACTTTTTTGGTGACTAAAAATAGGAATAAAGTAACATATTTTTATATAACCAAGCTCTATCGATTCCCCCACCCCCAAACCCCCTACATGCTAAATTTCATGAAAATCGTTGGAGCCATTTCCAAAATTCAAAACAATATGTATATACAATATTAGCTCATTTAAATATTAAAGATAACAACAATATTTTTGCTTTATACTTATATAAACGAAATGAGTGCCATTTCATTTTAATTCAATTTTGCCGCGTAGTTTCTTTGACGTTGATTTGTCTGTCTGTGTATGGGGCGGGCTGTTAGACTGACGTAAAAACATCAAGCTAAAAACGTTGGGTTATTAAATTGGAATTGTTTAAATGCTTAATTAATAATAGCAACAAAACAAAAGCTTTTAATGTTGTTTCTCTTTTCAGATGAATTCTTGACGAAACATTAATAAAGTACCTAAGTATTGTAAAAGTATTGAAACTGGTATATGCAATAAATCCAAATCTCTTTTCAGGGTAACTAAACTCGATTCAGGAGTTTTAGTATTCTCCATAATATCTAATTATAAATTCAAATTCAAGTACTTTTGAATCGTCAATTTTACTGCTGGTTAAAAAACTGGTTACCGAAAAGAGTCAGCAAGAAACTCGGCGGTCGCTCTTTTTAACATAATACTTATAACTAGTTACATTAAGTCATTACTATCTTGTACAGGGTCTGACAGTAGCTATATCCATGCATTCTTATCGTCCAAATAATCCTCAACAGCATAGTAGGCTTTTTGTAGCAGCCTCTCTTTAATAGTGTTTTTAAACTGCTGTAATG
The DNA here is from genome assembly GCA_947086495.1 of Morpho achilles. Taxonomy (NCBI): domain Eukaryota; kingdom Metazoa; phylum Arthropoda; class Insecta; order Lepidoptera; family Nymphalidae; genus Morpho; species Morpho achilles. The sequence goes on along the minus strand of CAMTZB010000022.1, from coordinate 6,376,087 downwards.
GCAAACCTAAAATTGATTGCGGAATTGTATTATAGAATCTTACACCCAAACCCACAAACGAATTTCGTACCTTTTTAAGCAGACACTACAACAGAAGAGACCCAGAGGTAGACCAAGAAAGCGAGGGATAGACTGCCTCGAGGAAAACCTCTAATGCATGGGCAGACTAACATCTTGGATACGGTAGGCCAGGGACAGAGCGAAGTGGAAAAGGCTCGTGGAGAAGGCCAAGACCCAGAAATGGTTATAGTGCCACAGAAAGTAAGTAATGCGTGTGATAAATTGCAAATATCAATTATGTGAGAAACTCATTGGCGCTTGCTTGGAGCTTACCACAATATCCTCGAAAAGCACACGGTCTCATCGTTCGGCTATCACAGCTTTCGCGAGCAGCTTCCAAGTTGCTATCAATCAAACCCTATTGAATACGAGAATCGTATTAACTAAGCCCTTGTATGAAGGATGGCAATGTAGTTCGTGCCCCGCTGTCTTCATAATCCGATTAACAGCATCTGCTCAGATATCACTTTTGGATCTTATTCATTTATCCGGTAATGGATTTTATAGCTTTCTAATATATTGTTAAACATGAAGTATGCAATTTTAGCTCTATACTGAATTTATTTCCATGAGATCAGTTGTTTATTTATTTAAACTACTGGTCGCCCAGTGCTCGAATTTCGATCATAATAAATTTAAATTATTAATTATTTAATTCCTATAGTAAGAAAGATTATTGGACCTGTTTGGACATTGGACCTGTTCTTAGATAAAAGTTAATTTATAAGTTTAGGTTAAAATTAAGTTGCTTATTAGTCTTAAGGCAAGATCGTAACTTCAATAAAGTACCTCCATAGTGACTTACTTTATTATAGGAAAACAAAATTATTTAATATAGATTATTAAAATATAATATTCAAACATTATTAAGGTTCTACTGTCAAAGATTACTACAACCACAGACATCGCCAATTCTACTATCCAATTTTTTTTTATTATTAAATTCTAAAAGTACGTCTTTTGGAATTGATGAATTAAGAAATGAAGAATACCGATTTTTTAAATTTTCATTGAAACATGTGCTATAAGGTGATGCGAAATCAAAAAATCATTAAAAATGCTATAGTGGAACAGCAATTTTTATAAAATATTGCGAATTTATCGCAATTAAAAATTTAAAACTTTTCTGAAACTAATGTTTTTGTAAAAACTCTTTCGTTGTGTTTTAAATGTCCTTGACCGTTATATTCGCAAATATAAAACCTTCTTAAATAACATCTCCTTTGCGCGTAGAAAAAGCAGCTACTTAGTAGTAGCTAATTCCTTTTGTAAACGATACTACTATAACGATACGATATACGATTTACGATACGATACTATAACAATATTGTGGGATAAGGTAGAACCACAGAATTATTATACTAGAGTAGAGAAGTTATATTCAGGCATGTATGTAAACGTCGCAAGATATAACTCATATATTCATCTGTGTCTAATCATTTATGAAAAAGAAAGACTGATAATATAAGTCTCATTTGCTTTCTCTTTATTGTAATATGGCACATTTTGGGCTGGCTTTCGTACTCTAGTATAATAAGTCTATGATATTTAATGCATCTCCTTAATTCGTCAATAATAAACGACTTACCCGTTTTGCGCCTTGCAAAAGTACATAAGTCGTTTGTGGGTTTAAGTAGATCATTCTATGATAAAATTTCGCAATCAATCTTAGCTTTGCCATTGCAGTTTAAAAGTGTTAAAACAAGGCTAATACAGAAAGCCTACCATGTTGTTGAGAATTACTTACATGACAAGAATGCGTGCACATGCTCTACGACCCTGTATAAGACAGTAATTATAAAATGTAACTAGTTATAGGAATTATATTTTTAAAATAATAACCTATAAGTTTCTTATTTGTTCTTGTCGGTAGGGACAGTTTTCCGAACTAGCAGAGTTGACAACTCAAAACAAGTTTCCTTGAATAAAGAATACGTTGAATATATATTACCTTAAAAAAACGGATAATCTTTTAATATAAAATGAAACAGCATGATAACACCTGTCACATAGATTCATACAAAACCCTCTCTCTATCAATAAATTCTACCACCCTTTAACGGGGTCAGAGACAAATTTGCCCCTTTAGTCTAAAGAATTAGGGATTAATGCGTACTCGATTTACTTGTACATTATTTTTTGTCAAATCCGATTAAATTATAGTATTATGGCACGACATGTTGTCACATGAATTAGCTACGTATTTTACGACCGCCTGCCTGACGTCAACTTACCTATTTGTATTTTATGGCACCTCGGTGAGAAAGAGGATGATCTATTCTACTCAACCCGAAACCACGCGGTGGGTCAACTTACCTTAGTCGCCTTTTACGACACCTAAGTAAGAAATGAGGGTGGTCTCCTAATCAGCCGGATACCACACGTCTTAAGTTATAGTGAATTATATATAACAAATATATAAGAGATCTATGCCAGCGACCATTAGCGGTTGGTTAGTTGAAATGTAGTATAGGTAAGAACATTAAGTAGTTCAAAAATATAATAATAAAAACACTATAAAACAAAATTAATTAAAATTATGGAGATGTATTTACTTATGATTTTAAAAGTCTACGGCAAATATAATAAAAATATTATTTAGCTATATTCCGTGATAAACCAGAGCAAATCGTGATCAGAAGCAATGGATATACGTATAACAAAAAAAAATGTATTATGGACCTCCGCTAAGTAACGCCTAACTACTCTACGAATAAGACCATCGATAGTTTCATAGCGCATCCATTCACCTAAACTAAATGAGATATGCGTAGATTAAGGGTAAAAGTAAGGCATAATTCAGGTCACTCGCACAAACACACAAAATAACATGGACACTAGACGTTGCGTCTGTGTTAGTGTATCTTTGCGAGCACGTGACGCCGTGTCGTCGCCGCTGCGATATTAAACCGACGTGCAACGCTTCTCAAAGTTTAAAAATATTTCTAGCAGTTCTTGTGCTAAACTCCATCGTCCCAAAAGTCAACAGAGTCGAGTGACTCTGGTGACCTTCAATATTTAGGTAGGTGGTGAATATTTTTTATTCATCATCTTTGCATTTAATTGCTCTTTTACACTTAATTAGTAATTATGTTTAAGCTCAAGATCGGTACGAACTTACCTTCCTAACTAATAATACTCTAAGTAAAGTTGTGGTTGACGGTAAGCTGCTGGTACGGTAAACAAAAACAATATTAAGAATTTAAGAAATGTTTTACAAATCCATACTAATATTATATATGTAAAAGACTCACTCTCTATCTGATTGTCTTGTGCGCTTTCACGTCTAAGCTGCTGGACCGATAGTGATGAAATTTAGGAAAATCAAACCTTAAATACCTCATATCATACACACAGGATAGTAAAATTAGTTTGTTTTCTTTGGGAACATTAAAAATAGCATTGTTATGCATAATATAGTATATGAGCTTCACACTTACTGTGAGACACCCCGAGGCATGCTGAGTGCTGGAGTGTCCAGCACTCAGAATGCCTCGGTAGCGTCTCGGTAGCGCCAAGGTAGCGCCAAGTCTTGGTATTTCTCAGGTATCCCACCCGCTCTAACTGTCATGTGAGTTTTTGTGCCTGAGTCAAAGCACCTCGCGCCGCTTCACACAATTGTCGAGCGCATCGCAGTTCACTCTCAAGATTGTACATGGTCACTCCAAGCTTACACGTATCGGTTGAAGCATCTCGGGCGAGATACAGCGTATGCTCTCGGAATAGAGTGTACAGTCACTAGAACATAAAATTAATTGAGGTACAGCTAGTATATCGTTTACGAATACGACTAATAAAGTACAATTAAGTGCTGAGTGCTCAAATAATGTCATACGACAAAATTCATCAAAATATGATGAATATAAAAATGTTGTCCTTAAAAAGAAATTTTGATTTAATCTGTTTATAATTAGTACCTGGGTGACGGAACCTTGCACGGTACTTTTTTAAAAGATACAAAAAAATGCAATAAAAGAAAAATAAAAAAATAAAAAAGCATCAGGTGTGGGAAACGAACCTAGGTTTCGAACATTTATTGGTCCGCGCGTTACCACCATTAGGCTGTCACAGCTTTGCATTTGACAGCACAAATTATAAGTTACTATCTATTCCTATTTTCGTAGTTTTTTTTAGTGCCCAAAAATAGGGATAAATTCTCCCCCAATATCTCCTACATGCTGAATTTCAGGAAAATCGTTGGAGCCGTTTCCTAGATTCTGGAAATATATATATATATATATATATATATATATATATATATATATATATATATAAATAAATATAAGATTAACTCATTTATATATCAAAGATACCGGAGGGTCTGTTCTTGTTTGAGAACCTGTAGTTTTCACCCCAAGCGTGCTTCGTAACTCGGCGTACACACTGAGATCGCGCCAGAAAAATTTAATTGTGAAATACGACCCCCACCACCCACTGCCCTACCCGAGCACCCGAAAATCATTTTGAAGGTGGGCGTGCCAGTAGTTTTCTCAAAGTCGGCCACTGCTCAGGACCAGTTTCCAGGAAAAACCAAATATTTAGGTTTAGAAATTGGTAAGAACTTTTGTTTTTGTCTCATCCGCTTTGTTTTCTATAAAACTCAATTATGATTGTGACGAGTGATTAATTATGTAAAAATTTAATTGAGTAAAGGAAAAATCAACTTAATAAAACCAAAACCTAATGATACAAATCTAGGGCTAATAACCGAAACCCTTTTTATTTTAATTTCCAATCCCTGGGATCGCTCAAGAAAAATATTAAAGATATTTTTAGTGTTGTAAAATTCTTAAAAAATGCACAGGATGCTCGGAACACCTAAAAAAACGATAGTATCTTCTTTCATTCCTAAGACATTTTACCTAAGGTACGAACGAACGACGAGCGAGGTATACAAAAAAACCAAGAGTTTAACTCAGCTTCAAGAATACCCCGGCTATAGCTATAGTATATACTCGTACAATGTCTTTACGGTTTTATTTCATTCCGACGATAAAGTGAAGAGAGTTTATAAAGTTTAAGACGTTTTACTTTTATTCTCAAATTGAACAGTTCCGTGACAAAAATAGCAAATGTTATAAAACTAATAGTTAAACTTACAACTGGTTTCACTTCGGTAACTTCAGTTCTTATCAGTTAACAGCAAAAAATTCATTTCAAATTTTACTTGAAAGTACATAGTGTCGGTTAGGTTGGGTTAGTATTCTATGGCCTTTTTCTGCGAGGACGTTATTTCATGGAAGGAGACGGCGGGACGGATCCGAGAAATCGGGTCCTTGAATCCGATCCGCCGCAGGCGAGCCGGGCTCCGGCGACTCGCTCAAGACATCGCATGCCGCCCTAACGGGGACCTTCTGGGCGCTCCGAACGGGGTTTATCGGACGCCCACCTGAAAAGGTCCCGGGGCAGTCGATGCTTCCGATACATCGTCTAGCGCAGGGAGGGGCCACTTCTAGAGAGGCCCCGACCCAGAGGTGGCGCACTCTGGGATTCAGAGTTGTTGCTGGCGGGGATGGTGGCAATGTGTACAACGGTACCCTGTACCCACCACCAGCAGCGTGGTGGAGTACTGTCAGGTTTTTAGTCGGTGAGAGTCCGACATACCCGCGGCTCGTCCCCGTCGGGCGATGACGACCCATAATGGGTTTTCCTGACATAAAAAAAGGTTAGTATTCTGTCAATTTCTATCCCATTTTCTCTGCTTTATTATACTAATAACTATTCTTTTCTTCTTTGTCTTGTTAAACCGATTGAGGTCCAGTGCTAGATATACTTGTAGATCTCTTCAAGGAATCTACACTCCACACGATCTTGCGCTTGGGAGCGGTTCCTCGCGACAATTTTGAATTCGTCAATCCATCTCATACCCGTCTACCTACTCTAATTAAATAAATAATTTATAGCAACAATATTCTTTAAAATCACTATTACACTATGTTTAATATTTAAATGAGTTAATCTTGTATGTATATCTATATATCTATATATATAAAAGAAAGTTGGTCTAAGTTACACTATTTATAACTCAAGAACGGATGAACCAATTCGGCCGAAAATTGGTGTAGAGGTTGCTTAGAACCAGGAAACGGACATAGGATACCTTTTATCCCGTTCGACCGCATTTATTTTATCCCGTCAAGTCACTATAAATCGTGGTATTACAAGAACGACTATGACATTGAATAACAAAACGCAAATGTCAGTGGAATACAAAACATAGATGACAGCTAAACGTAATTTTTCTTTGGTGAAGTATGGTAAAATATTTGACAATTATCAAAATAATAGTGTTACAACATGTTTTTAATACAACCTCCTTCATAGAGTTGGTCATTAATATGAAAAAGCATTTGGGCTGTCATATGTGTCATTAAGTTGTTGAGAAAGAGTAAATGGGTTGACTCCGGGAAAACTGTTTTTATGTATTGAACAAGTATAATAATATAATAAGTACAAAGGAGAAATATCGTCGTTTATTATATTCAGAAGGGGATGTAACCTAAACTCACAAATAGAGCGGACAAAAGGAATATCTGGAAATGTAAAGAGTTTAAAGAAAAGACAAATGACGACCAATATCTTAAGACAACACGGAGAGTGCGAATTTCGTATAATTTGAGAGATAGTTGCGATATGCGATGCTATGGAATAAAAAATGGAGTTTTTATTGGAGAGATTATTATGATGATATTATGATGGTAATTGGTATTCGGTTTATTAACTCTGTAAGATCAACGTGATGATGTGCTATGTGAGGCCATAGACGCGCCCGTGACTAATGTTCTATAGAACTGTCAGCTAGAATGACGATCATTCTCTGGATTTGATCCAGTTGTAACGATTGTTTTCTAGACTGTGGCCATCTGCAACGACTGTCAGCTAGACTCTGCCTAGATGTGGTGATTGTTCTTTGAGCGTTATCATTTGCGAGTCTGTTTACGTGTGTATCTGCTGAGTTGGTTGCCACTTATTGAGCTGTGTTATGCCATGACAGTGATTGAGGGAGAGCTTAAGGTGCGAAATGATTTTTCTTTTACAGATTAAAAGAGCAAGTATTGAGTTTCTTGCCGATTCTTCTCAGTACAATCAGCATTCAGAATCAGAGGTAGATTCATTCCCAGAAGTCAGCTTATGAGATTTGCGGGGTCGCAAATGTTGTCAGGATGGTCGACTGTTACAACATGTTTTTAATACAACCTCCTTCAGAGTTAGTCATTAATATGAATAATCATTGAGGCTGTCATATGTGTCATTGAGTAGTTTTTGAGAAAGAGTAAATGAGTTGACTTTGGGAAAATTGATTTTTATTATTGCATAAGAATAAAGGAGAAATATCGTCGTTAGTTATAATAGCTAAACGTCACTAAATAAATAAAACAATAAAACAAAGTCGCTTTCTCTGTCTGTTCCTATGTCCCTATATCCCTTTGTATGCTTAAATCTTTAAAACTACGCAACAGATTTTGATGCGGTTTTTTAATAGATAGAGTGATTGAAGAGAAAGGTTTATATGTATAATCTAACATATTTTAAACATTTATTATAAACATTCAATATGGAGTAAAGAAATACTATCATTTTTGAGGTTTCTAATGTGATGTCGTAAATAATTACATTTATTTTCCGTTTACATGCGTTTGCAACGCAGGCCGAACCCTACAATATTTGTCAAAATAATGTACTAAGTATTTGTACACCTTGAAAAGGTCTACAGAAAACTCCGCGATGGTATACATATTATGTCTATCTCTTATGGACCCACAATAGCATTTTTTTGACATTTTCTTCTTCATTTGTAATTTAAATGAACATTTTCGAAGATATTACAGATTTAAAATGCAGGGTATAGCGATTGCGCGCTTTGTCTTATAGCACTTCGAATTGAGCTGCGATTGGACGGGTTTTTTTCACATGGCCAACTTTATGTCGCTTTATCAAGAGTAACCTCTAAAGAAAACATGTTTGTATTGTGTAATGAAGATTCTTTCTTTCTTTATGACAAAAAAGCTGTGAATGTTGTATATAAAGACATTCTGTAATTAATTGTAAAAATAAAATACTCAGGGAAAATGTAAAAGTAAATAAGTAAAAATGTAGTATATGAATTTAGATATTCCATAGATAGCAGGGAATCTTCATGGTACAGGGAAAGGGGAATTGTTTTCTTTTATACAGAAAATAGCTTCTTATGGGTACCGCCGCCCGACGGGAACAGGCGGCAGTTATGTCGGACTTGCACCGACTAAAACGACCTGTGTGCTCCACCACGCTGCCGATGGCAAGGACAGGGTATCATTGTACATATTGCCCCCATCCCGCCAAGAGCTCTGATCCCAGAGAACAAACACTTTCTTCGGGTAGGGGCCCCTCGAAAGAGAAGCCCCCCTCCGCTAACCGGTGCATCGGTAGCACCAGATGCACCGACCGCCTCGGGGACCTGTAAGCCAGGCGTCCGATATACCCCGTTCGGAATACCCGAAGGTCCCCAGTTAGGGCGGCAGACGATGGGCTTGGGCGAGTCACTAACACCTGGACTCACCAGCAGCAGATTGGATCCAGAACAACAGTTCGTGGAACTGCTCCGCCGCCTCCCTTCACCCCCCTCAACAGAACAAAGGGAGACCATCGCTGCCCACGGTCGCTCCCTGCCCACCGTGTTTGTTATGTCACGGTCAACAGGGAGAGACCGCGCCCCAAGTAGGGGCCACAACGCCTTGGTGGGCGTTTCCGCCCCCACCGGGTTCCCCCACTGCCCACTGCTTCCGGGTTTCGCTGACGGTGGCCGTAACCATGTCCAGCTAGACTTAGAGTAAGCCCAACCGGACCCGTCGCTCATTAGGAACCCCACCCCAGCCCCCCCGGATTCCCCGGCCTGTCCAGATTGCCCTCTGCTAATCAGAAGGACAACTGGATTGGCCACCCCACAGTGGTCCGTTCGCCAAGACTAAGCTTGCCCAGGGTGCGCCATGAGGAGGCCGACCACTTTGGCACCCCAGGGGAATTGTTTTACTCCAAATTTGACGCGTGTGGGCCACGGGCAGTAATGAATAAAACAAAACTGCTGGATAGATTAAAATCATTTTTTTTACTGAGTGACATAGGCTATATATTTTATACACGTGCGAAGCCGGAGCGGGCCACTAGTATATGTATATTTTCGGAATCTCGGAAACGGCTCCAACGATTTTCCTGAAATTCAGCATTTGTTTTATCCCCGTTTTTGGGAATTAAAAAAATACCAAAATTTACTTTTGATTAATTGAATATATAAAACACTATTTGAAGTTATTTTTTTCATTTTGTAAAAAATTACCGAGCAAGGCTCGGTCAACCAGTTACTCTATACTAATATTATAAATGTGAAAGTAATATTTATATATTGTCTTTTACGCTTTCCGAGCTAATCCGCTGGAGCAATATTGAAGAACTTTAGTGCGGTTGGAGCTTTAATACCGGGCCAACTTGTTGGATAAAGAGTCTTTTTCTTCCTTCGAGAACAAAAAATTGCAGTACATAATTAATCTATGAGAGTCGCATGGTCTCACCACTTATAGTCAAGCAGTGTAGCAGAATCTCTCAAGAGGGTCACAGGGTCAAAACGGGCTGGCGCCAACGAGTATTTCTGCTAAAACGTATGGGTCTTATTGATAACTTTAATTTATCACACGCTTTTCGATGAAGGAAAACACCGCGAGTAAAAAATCCATATATGGAGAATTCTGGCGATATGTGTAACTTACTAATCCGCATTGGAGCAGCGTGGTGGGCTTTAGCTCAAACCCTTCTCTTCAAAAACGAGAAGAAGTTGCCTATGCCCAGCTGTAAATTAGTAACAGGCTCAATAAAGCTATACGAGATGTCAGTCCCTAGTCAGGTAAAAGTCTTCGAACAGTACGTGTTGACAGTGATGACAGACGGATCCAAGACGTGGTCGATTACTATGGACCTCATAAGAAGGCTGACAGTCAAACAGCGCGAGATGGAGCCAGCTGTGCTTGGGTTATCTCTACGTAATCAAATCAGAGGGAGAGGAGTTCCGTAGGAAAAATCACCGGTATAGATGACCGCGTCGCGAAGCTGAAGTGGATATGGGTGTGACACATAGTGAGGACAAATGGGCGTTGGGATTTTAAGATGTTGGAATGGCAACTCCTCGCCGGAAAACGCAATGGTAGACCCTACCAAGAGGACTGACGACCTCAAAAAGGTCACGAAAGCCGCAGCATACAAGCGGCAAGATCGATTGGAGTCGAGATCCCGTGAAGAGACATAGGTATTTCCGGCAGTGGACGTCTATCGATTCAAGAAGAAGAAGACATAATTAAGGTTATTTTAAACTAAGTTAATTGGACACGAAGTTAAGGGTGCGGCATAAAATTATAAATGGCGTAATAAATTCAGGAATGTTTTATATAAGGATTTCATTGAGTGTTCAAGATGAATTGTATACTTACATTAATAAAACAGTTTTATGTAAAGTTTATGTAGTTTAATAAAATAGTTTTATGTTAGGTTTTGTTTTATTTGAATTGTGTTAAGGAGGTCGCGCTGTTGTAAAAAAATTCGAGTGCTTAGAACTTTAGTCGCGTGCACCTCGTAATCCAACCGAGACATACTGAAGTAATGTTATAGATTTGAAGATCAAATTCAAATTCAAATTCAAAATATTCTTTATTCAAATAAACTCGTAAACAAGTGCTTTTGAATCGTCAACTCTACTGCTGGTTCGGAAAGCTGTTCCTACCTAGAAGAGCCAGCAAGAAACTCGGCGGTTGCTCTTTTAAAAATATAATTCTTAATACTATTTACATTATGTCGTTACTGTCTCGTACAGGTTAAAAGAGAGCTATATCCACACAAGAATCTACAAGAATACTACAAAAAAGGTCACGACAGCGTGTTTCTATCTCTTATGGTCACTATAACTACTTTTTTGTTAAAAACGTCGAACGAAACAATGTGAAAGGATAAAAAAGAGTTATAAAACTCAACCTACATTGATGATCTTGTTTGAATTGTATAATAAGAGTAAAATATATCAATCAAAGCTATTTTACGTCAACAAAAACAATTAATTATGCTGCAACTACCCTAGTAGTAAAATAAAACACGTGCGCGTGGAATGCGTGAGGGTGGAGGGTGCATAACAATATACGCTGCCATACCCCTATAGCATATTGTAATATTAATTCAATTTTGCGGCCAAGTGTGATTAATAGTATCGGTGACTATAGAAATGTAGTGTATCAGGTGTCTTGATTTATATTTTGGTTTTTTAGTTTTTTTGGATGATTTTTCACGTCTTTATTTTATGTATTTATATTCAAAAGCGTCAGATTTTAACAAAGTATTTATTTAAAAGGTAACAGGTGAAGATAAAAAGATTTATCTCTTTTTAAAAATGCGCGCATGTACTTGTGTTTTTGCATTATATGTATTTGCATCTATACTTATTATGTAACAAAGTCCCCAAATCCGTGTCCGTCTGTATTTGATAGATTTTCTTAAAATCTAATAAACGGATTTTTGTAAGGTTTTTAACTAAATCACATTGCTTTTCTTCCGGAAGGTTAACAATAAATTACGGTTGTACCTAAAATTTCGTTGAAGATGTTGCGTATTACAGATAATAATACCATTATTACAATACTAAATTGACATAAACAGGCATAGATAAATAAGGACATACGAAAATCTGAATTGAAGTTTTGTCACTTGGATTCGAGTGTCAAATGTCGAATTTTCACGGTTCCTACGATTGGGCAAGGTTTATTGGACACAGGGTCGCGGAAAGGGATGAAGGGAGAGTTTGGCAAACAAGGCGTAACGCATTGTATGCAATTTCACGCCTGAACGCGCGATTAGAGACGCGCACGCGCCTCGGTGCGTTGTGGTAACGGATGGCTGTCGAAACTGTGTATTTGTAATACTTACGATATATTCTAACTAGTTACGTCACAACTCACTGAAGTTGCAGAGTCAGTCGCGCTCACACTCTAACCGCTTTAAAAGCGACAACTGTCGGAAAATGCGTGTTTAAGAGGATCAACAGCGAAGCGACAGGGTTCGGCTGTTGATGATGTCACGTTCAGTGATGACGTCACAATAATATGAGTTGGAATCGATAATCGTCAAATTGATTCACCTTTTTTTACCACTTTTTTTTCTATATTTTTTTTAAAGGGCTTGTTCAATTATGAACATGCCGCCCTTAACATAATACTTTACAAAATGCTATCATACCACTTATTTTAATTTTCTTACTTGGAATAAATAAATATTTTAGATTATATCTAAGGTGGTCAGTACCCTCAATAATGCAATATGTTTGATTTCCCGTAGTTTCGAAGAAATCCCGATTTTTATGCTTTATGTTTCCGCGGTGTATAAGCTTTTACGTGCAAAATTTCATGAATAGTGGTGCAACAAATTTGTCGTGAAGGTGCAGACTGCCGAGCCGACTTTCTTATTTATAAAATCTATAAAATATCCGATAATTGTAAAAGTGCCTATGTCATTCTTCTGCCCTATTACCTACCTTTATTTTCCTATATTTACCTATCGAATACCAAATGAATCGTGATCCATACCAACATCTTATATTTAAATGAGTTAATCTTGTGTGTGTTTGGAATATGCAAACTAAAGAATTCAAAATACCAGGGAAATAGCAAGTCCCAGATAAATTCAAATTCAAATTGGCTTTTCAATCGTCACAAGCACTTTCGAATCGTCAAATTACAAAGAAGCTACGACTGGTTCGGAAAGGTGCTCTTACCAAGAAAAAACAGCAAGAAACTCGGCGGTCACTCTTTTCAAAATTGAGTATTACAATAATGGCTTAATTAATAAAGAACAAATTTTCAATATAATCTAGTGCTTAGCTGGTCGCAATTTAAAACCAAGCTTTATTATCATCAACATAGTCTCCTTAACAGTATAATAAGTTTTATGAATAAGTGTCTTTTTAATTGCTTTTTTGAACTTGTGTAAAGGCAAGTCCAAAATAGATTGTGGAATTTTACCGAATATCGTAGCCTACAAACGATCTACGAACTTTCTGAAGCCGTCTCCTGGGTATTATTAATTTATTTCGTACCCTGATCCCTCTATTTATTCCATTTTTTTTACTTTAAAAAAATTACTAATGTTAATATGGAATCATATTTTAATTACTTTACATTGAAATTTCACCATATAAAGCAAAATCCAATATTCTAAGACGAACTTGCGCTGTGTACCAACTTACACGTTGTACGTTGCAGTATTTTATGCACAGGATGAAAGGGCATATTATAATACTAAAAGACAAAGCTCCACTGTACTGTTCAGGCGGTAATAACGAATTCCCTCTTTCATATAAAAGCATAGCACCTAATTTTCAGTCAAATTATTGTTCAAAATTCAAGTGTAGCTGGCTATAACCTTTTACTAAATATTCCTGCACGACGCGCTTTATTTATTAAGCTTTCCACAGCTTTCCCGTAAACGGGAATTTAAATTTCATAAGCGTCAAATCTAATACTGTGAAGCAAAATTCTTTGGAAATTTTCTCTTGCTATTCTTTATCAAATATGCGTTTGATACTTTCTTTTTTACAAAAAGTAGTTGTTAGTACAGAGTATTTATTATAATGTGATATTAATTTTCAAAGTATGCGATCCTTTTATAGAATTCATTACAGCTATCTTCTGCCTGCAAATTTAATTGCGTGGAATTTTGCACCAAGTTATAGAAACAAACCACCCGTTAAACTGACTTACTAATTAACAATTAGTTAATTAGTTAATCCGTTAATTAGTCTACAGTTACTTAACTATAGTTAAACAGTTAGTTTAAGAAAACCAACTTAGCCTTACTATTTTGCCGTGGAATCTATCTTCTGATAATGCTTTGGTTACGGGGCGAGACGATTGTATAGGTTCTGGCAGAATATGTGCGGTTTAAGTGCGAAAAATTTTCACATTGGTTACACTTTCACTAATCGCAGATTACAATAAAATATATTTTTTTATTTTTTTGTCGCAAAGAAACTCGTTTTCTCATTTCAATATTACAATTAATTATTATCTATACTATATATAATACTCGCTTCCGCTTCCCGCGACTTTGTTCGCGTGAACTGTTATTGCTTAATAGGTGGTACTTTTGTGTGACGTGTGTTATAATAGTCCTGTATAATTAAAAGGATTTCTATAGTCTCTATGTTATTCCGGTATATAAGGAATAGCTGTTCCAAATTTAATCGATATTGGTTCATCGGATTCGCCGTGAAAGAGTAACAAACATACATCCATACTCACAAACTTTCACATTCATAACATTAGTAGGATGAATTTCGGAAACTGCTCCAACGGCAGTTCCCAACGGAATCCCAGCCCTTTCTTTTTTTTATTGTTTTTTATATATTTAAAAAATAAACAAAAAACAGTTACTTATTATCCTATTATAAGTTAAGGTAAAATAATAAAATAATATTAAGTAATAGAGTAAATAAAGTTGCTAAATATGGATGGACGTTATTACTCTTTCACGGCGAATCCGCTGAACCTGTATTGATTAAATTTAGCACAATTATTGATTATACCATATAGTGGTATCCGGCTGAATAGAATAGTACCACCCTCTTTTCTTACCGAGGTGTCGTAAAAGGCGACTAAGGTAAGACGACCCGCCGTGTGGTATCCGGCTGAGTAGAATAGACCAACCTCATTTCTTACCGAGGTGTCGTAAAAGGCGACTAAGGTAAGTTGACCCACCGTGTGGTATCCGGTTTAGTAGAATAGACCACCCTCTCTTACCGAGGTGTCGTAAAATACGACTAAGGTAAGTTGATGTCAGGCAGGCGGTCATAAAAACGCAGCCAAAACATATGACAACATGTTTATAACATGTTGTGCCGACCCCACTTAGAGTGGGATAAGGGCAGGAGGATGATGATATTGATTATACCATATAGGTAACATATAGGCTATAGAAATCCTGTTAATTCTACAAGAATAGGATGCATTGAAAAGTGCCATCTATTATCATCCTATCACGCAACAACATTGCACGCAAACTACATCATCCTCCTGCCCTTATCCCACTTTAAGTGGGGTCGGCACAACATGTTACAAACATGTTGTCATATGATTTGGCTACGTATTTTACGAACGGCCGCCTGCCTGACGTCAACTTACCTTAGTCGCCTTTTACGACACCTTGGTAAAAAATGAGGGTGGTCTATTTTATTCAGCCGGACACCACACAGCGATTCGACTTACCTTAATCGCCTTTTACGACACCTTGGAAGAAATGAGGATGGGTCTATTCTATTCAGCCGGATACCACACGGATAAGTGCACGCAAACTACGTTGCGATTAAAAGCTTGTAGACAATAAGAGAGAATAAAACATAATGCACTTGAGATTTGTACAAGAATATTAAAAGAGGAACAACTTTAGTGAAATGGGTCAAGCAGACTTCATTGTACTATTTAGGATTAAATTTCGCGCTCTAGCTGCAATAATGAATTTTTTAGATCAACAAAGACCTGTGTTTTATAAAGAGAGTGAATGCTTTGTTATATGATATAATTAAACTTTGTTATCACATTCAGTGCAAAATAAACCAACTTGAACCAAAGCTTTATTATCAAAGAATATCTATATAATATTATAAATGCGAAAGTCTGTCTGTCTGTAAAGCTTTTACGGATAATCCGCTGGACGAATATTGAAGAAATTTTATGCAATACAAGCTTATACACCGGGATAACTTATAAGAGTAGGATAAAAATCACGTTTTCTTTTTCGGGTATAGCATAAAATTTTTTTACCTTATTGAGGGCACTTAAACCCGTTGGCGGGAACGAATCGCGGATATCATTAGTATTATATGAATGATGATGAAATATATATAAATGTAAATATATAGAGATTTCATCTTGTTTTAGATGCAATGATGAAATATAGTTTTGTTAAACTACGAAAACTTTTGTGTGTGTGTATGTGTGTGTTGTGTTTGTGTTTGTCTTTGTACCGGTTTAAATCTCCAACAATTTAGAACAAAATTTTGTTTTTAGGCTACTTTTTACTGTTCTTGAGAAAACAAAAAGAAACTATTTTGACCTCTACCCATTTTCCTTATAACGTATAGGTTAAACATTATCGATATTTTTATATTTTTATCTGGTTCTCCCCGGCAATAGTAAATTTCTGAAACTGCAGTGACGTATGATGTATATATATATTTTTTTTCTTTCATACGTATATACATTTAATAAATATAATGATAATCAAAATATTAAATATTTTATTTTGTAGTTGATATCATATACATTTATTATTATATATTTTTTTTTGTACTCATAATTTGTTACTTGTTTATAATGCAAACGCTACTCATAAAATGTTACTCTCCTATCAGTCTCTCAAAGGTTGACTGGAAGATATATGGGATAAGTCTTTACCTTTATGGGATAAGTCCGCCTTTGTGCTCTTTTTTATAAGCTAGTAATATTGTTTTGTTACGTTTTACTCTGTAATAATTTTTTGTATAATTGTGTACAATAAAGAGATACAACAACTCTTTTACTGCTCAAGCTGTTCTTCATTGGAATTCCCTTCCTCAATATATTAAAAAATCGAGATTCCTTGGGATATTTAAAAAAAATATAAAAAACATTATCTTAGCACATCTTGATCCCATTTCCTCCTTTGTCCTCTCTGCTCTCTTCTCTATTTGTCATTATAATTTTTAATAAATATATTATGCTATTATAAATTATTTTATTTATTTATTGTATTTATATATATATATATATATATATATATATAAATATATTATATATATATATATATATATATATATATATATATATATATATATATATATATATATTTTGTTACAACATGTTTTTAATACAACCTCCTTCATAGAGTTGAGTTGGCCATTAATATGAAAAAGCATTGTGGCTGTCATATTTTTATGTGTCATTCGATGAGTTGTTGCGAAAGTGTAAATGAGTTGACTTCGGGAAAATTGCAATTTATTTATTGAATAAGAATAAAGGAGGAATATCGTCGCCTATATATATATGTCTTATTTTGTACACACCTACCGCCTGTTCTACTGTTTTCCTTTATTGTCGGTTGCCTGGAAGAGATCGCTGATCGAGCGATAAGGCCGCCTGTTGTACATAGACTTATTTACAATGATTTTTTTTGTATATTGTGTACGTCATTTTATTTACTATGCTTCTTTTTCTTTTTAGATTTTTTTTTAGATTGAGATTTTTAGATTTTTCTGTGTACATTAAAGTGTATTTATTATTATTAACAACTATGTTTGTATTGATATGTTATAGATATGATACATTGAGATAAAACATAGGATAAAAATTCAAAAATTAATTATGCATGATCTGTAGTCAAGCACAGACCTGTCGTCAAAAAAAGCAAACATTTAATTATACTTCTAAATAATGGTCACCCACACAGCAGCACGTGCTCTCCCTAGACGCATAAATTCCTGCTCGGCATTGTGCGTTGACGTTACGTCCCCTGTCCAGGCGACATATTGCCGGGAAATATCGGGCCATCCCTATTCCCTATAAATGCAGGAGCGACGGAATTTCGAAAGTAATGTAGATATTTTTAAATTTAAGTGCTTAAGTAAAAAGTGTTAAGTAACGGCCTGTTACTATCACACTGCTGGGAATAGACCTCCTCTCTTTGTTTTTGGAGGGAAGGATTGGAGCTAAGACCTACCACGCTGCTCCAATGCGGATTGGTAGGTTACACATATCTCTAGGATTCTCTAGTGATATGCAGGTTTCCTCACGATGTTTTCCTTCACCGAAAAGCGTGTCATAAATTGCAATTATCAATTAGACATAAGTTTTTTAATAGAAAAACTCATTGGTGTCTGCCCGGGATCGAACCCATGATCGTCTCTAGAGATTCACACGGTCGCACTGCTAGGCCATCTCAGCTTTGATGGCCTAGCGGTGCGACCGTGATCTATAATACAAACTAATTATGATATTATTTTATATTATTATAATCCTAATCTTTACCACAAAGAATCACGACTTTAGAACAATAATGCTAAATAAATCCGTAAATGCCATTAAAATTGGTTTCGCTTTAAGCTAATTTCTTTAGCGAAAAAGCTTTTATACTTTTGTTACCTTAATATTGGACAATATTTTATATCCCACTTGAACTAACTTTAAATAACTTAACTCCCAATAAATTATATTTACCACGTTTGCCGAATTTACCCATTTCGTCCGAGTCAAACATTAAGAGTTACAAAATTATCACTACACGTGACCAGATGGCTTGCGGCTATTAAGGGTTGACGACGTTTTAATTACACTTATTTGTCCTTTCGTTATTTATTCAGACGGCAACACTGAATATTGAACAACTATAGGCCTGTCAGCAGGACTATTTATATTTTTAAATTTCGAATAATAGATTGATTTAATTTTTTAAAAGCCAAGACATAAACGCAATACAAAAGTGCAAAACATTAATGGCAATTAATACGTTATATCGATGGCTCACTAAAGCAACTATATTAGAAGCTATAGTAAGTAAGTAACGGCCTGTTACTATCCCACTGCTGGGCATAGACCTCCTCTCTCCATTTTAGGAGAGAAGGGTTGGAGCTATGACCTACCAATGCGGATTGCGAATGCTCCAATGCGGATTGGTAGGTTACACATATCCCTAGGACTCTCTAGAGATATGCAGGTGTTTTCCTTTACCGAAAAGCGTGTGATAAATTGCAATTATCAATTAGACACATTAGTTTTAATAGAAAAACTCATTGGTGTCTGCCCGGGTTTGAACCCATGATCGTCTCTAGAGATTCACACGGTCGCACCGCTAGGCCATCACAGCTTATATTAGAAGCTATAAAAGCCGGAAAATAATATTGTATTTCGTTTTTATGATATCACTTGCAGTTTCTACTATCCGACCTGGCTAAGTAGTCGTGATGTAATAAAAAAAATCCAAAGATTTTTCATTCGAAATATGACGAATATTTCAGGATATAGAAATTAGGAATCTATGAAATCTTGAAGTCGCTGAAATGTGTTTACTAACGTAAAGCAGTAAATTTTTATTTATAAAGATAGTTTTAAAATTTTTGTTTTGTATAGTTTTTTTTTTGTTGGGCAGCAAGTCAGCGTGCGACTGATATTGAAACGCCAAACGCTGTGTTTTAAAATGGTGAACGAGATATCAGCGATTAATCTATTTAAAAAATAATATTACGGCACTAAAAAAATATCCAATCCTAATCCAGTTATCATTAAAAAAATTACATCGATCTGATATGATAGTAATGTAAAATGTAGAGATAATCCAAAAACTTAAAGTACACGCTCACGTGCGAATTTGACAAATCTATTCCTGAACGGTTTATGCACAACATTGTACAGGCACGTTAAATGGTTGGCGGTTTTTGGTAAACCACATCTAACGCCTCTCATGGGAATGAATGGATGCGAACATTTCGGCGTTATCGGTGCAATAGAGTCAACAATTGGTCATATCCATACAGGAATTTTGGTCCAGCGATTACATTGACATTGGTAATATTTCATGCCAAAGCAAATGCTTAAACCTACATAAGTTCCTTGACAAAAGTGAAATTGATTATGTAATTTTATTATGTATTGTTATACAAGACCCCATAACCGATTTAAATACTTTTTTAATGCGCAGTGCGAACTGCAATGTGGATATCTACTTTGTGTACAAAATAAATTAATATGAAAAAATATATGATGTTATATTGCATAAGTTTCTTAATATAATTACACTGTCGTAAATTGTAATTGTAATGCTTTAATTTCTGATATATATATATATATATATATATATATATATATATATATATATATATATATATATATATATATATATATATATATATTACGATCGTTACATTTACCTCATAAAGATGCATGAGACATAATGTAACCAAAGTAAAAAAAGGGAATGAAATGAAATGTTATAAAAAGATTAGAAGTTTTCCTTCAGATTTCAAATATGTATTTACATATTTAGATTACAAATCGTTATTGCTTATGTTTGTCAAAATTATAGTTACATATAAAGTAGCTCCGGGGTATACCGACCAGTCTATGGTTTTATTCGCTAAAAAAAGTTGTACGTACATTTTTCAAAATTTATGACTTTACAATAAATTACTTCTAATGACTGAGACCAATTTCGAGATATCAGGACAAAAGGGGAATCTACGTCAGGTAAATACAATGTTATTTTATTCCCCGATGCTCATGGTTACGTACTCTTAACTTATAAAATAATAAGTATTCACGTTCCCAAGGAACATAGATTTGGAAATTCGAAAGGATCGATGATTTTAATAAGCTGTAGGTGAAATAGTACTAGACAAGGATGCATTTTTCCTCACAATATCGCGGGCTGCTGCTAGTCACCACATAGTATAAACCAAAGTCACATTCTTTGTTTGTCCCTATACCCCTATGTATGCTTAAATCTTTAAAACTACGCAACAGATTTTGATGCGGTTTTTAATAGATAGAGTGATTCAAAAGGAAGGTTTTTATGTATAATAACATTCAATATGGAGTAGAGAAATACTGTAATTTTTGAGGTTTCTAATGTTATGTCGTAAATAATTACATTTTTTTTTCGCTTACATTTCAAACGCATGGTAAACCCTACGAGATTATGGATAACCCACAATAGCATTTTTTGTCATTTACTTTTTACGAAAAATAATGTTCAAAGCAATTTTAATACAATACAGCATTAATCCTTATCCAATTAAGTACCTTAAACACATTGTTGATTTAATATATATCATATGGCCGTTTACAGCATGTATATTAAGTGAACATTTTCGGAGATATTACAGATTTAAAATGTCGTGAGGAGGCCGCGCTTCGCCCTATAGAACTTCGAATTTAGCAGCTATATTAGCTTATTTAGCACTCTTTCAAGAGTTTGTTTAATGACAAGGAAGCTGTGAATATTGTATTTAAAGACATTCTGTAATTAATTGTAAAAATAAAATTCATAGGTAATATTAAATAAGTTAATATGTAGTATATGAATTTAGATATTCCAAAGATTGCAGGAAATCTTCTTAGTATAGGGAGAGGGGAATTGTTTTTCTCCAAATTTAACGCTTGCGGGCCACGGGCAGTAAAGAATAAATCAAACTACTGTATCGATTTTAATCTTTTTTTTTCCCTGAGTGACATGGGCTATATACTTTGTGCCCGTGCGAAGCAGGGGCAGGCCGCTATTAATATATAATTACAAATGATAGTTTGGAAACGTGGAAACTGTAAACAGGTAACGTAAAGTAGAAACTGTTTCCGCAGTGCAAACAAAAGTTCGACATGAGCACCCGCCTGGGGTTATAGTCACAACCAAATAGTTACCGTACAGGAGCAGACACCAAAAGAAAATAATTACATTTCTGTGAGTCACGTAAATTTAGTCTCTACATTTTTTTTTAATAAAACATCTGATAAATGTTTAGTTTGCAGCATCGGCGCAGGTTTTTTGAATAAAATACTGTGTGAAATTGTTCGAGCATCGTTATTTTACGACGACTTTGTTTATCGGCTCAAGTGTGGAATATTCTCCCAACTTTCTCCTTGACGTTATTAACGAGCCAAAGGCATTCTTTATTTTAAATTGCATCATCGTTTATTTTATACTAGCTTTCACCCGCGCAACTTCGTTGTCGACTCTTGAAATTAAGAGTAGCTTCTGTCACTCTCCAACTCTGCAAATATGTCCATCACAAAAATCAGAGCGATCCGGGAAGAATGAGAGAATTTATCGTTTTATCAAAAGCATAATTTGATAATTTTAGTAAATATCCCGTACTTACATGAAATATATAGGTATTGTTATATTTTCATCACAAATCCTTCCTTTTTTAATTGTTATTATGATATTTAGCTAGTAATTGTACTTGTACATGACCTCAAACTATAATTCTTTTTTTATATTTCCCCCATAGAAATTCAATAAAATCATAAGGGATACTAAGATAACAAATAGTTTTCTATTTAACAACACAAAATTTATTAGTGTTAGGTCTGGGCCAAAAGATGTATGAAGTTCTGGCGGTCTCCTTTTTATTAAATATTGACTTCAGGAAGGCGGCCCGTCATAAAATACGTAGCAAAATCATGTAACAATATGTTTATAACATGTTGCGCCGACCCCACTTAGAGTTACAACCGCCTAACCTAAAAACATAAGTCATTTCATAAGCACGGAGATGCAACTGTGACAAAATGTCGAGGTAACTCGATTTTATCGGAATGTGACCCGTATGTTAAATAACAACTAGTATAAAAGTTGAAAGTCTACCATAAAACTATAATCATGATATTTCCCCAATCTATATTAATACGAGTATATCAAGCTGAAGAGTTTTATTTTGTTTATTTGATTGTGTGAACGCGCTAATCTCAGGAACTGAGGACTGATTTAAAAAAAAATCAGTGTAAGATAGTCCATTTATTGAGGAAGGCTATAGGCTATGTAACATCACGCTAAGATGAATAAGCGACGAGCAGCAATAAATTTTTTTACGAAAACGGCAAAATTTAAAGCTTTCCTTGCGTGCGCGTGAGTAAACGGTAATAGTTAATAAAAAAAATCATGTATTATAAAATTGTTCCCCTCTAAACGTTCTAAATAAAAGTCCGCGACAACATATGTCTAGCCTTTAAGTGGGTTAACCCACTTTAACTATTTTTATGGTTATCAAAAGACTATATTACCGGTTTAATCTCTCCACACAGGCAGAGCCGCTTGCGATTGCAAATACATAATAAATTAATATTCTCAGAAAAATCAATGTATCCGATATCGGTGAATAGTCGAATGATGATAACTAACGATAAACTCGATAATCAGTCGCACGTATCTAAGCCTCAAATACACACAAATTACGCATAATTATATAAATAACAAAATAACCCTTAGTAGTAAGGTAAATAAAGCTCATATTTCTGTAATATATTTATAATAACAGTATTATAATCTTAACATGGAAAAATAATGGCGAGAGTTAAACAAAGATAGGGTTAATATAAAAGATAGTATTAACCTATTTCTTATGTATGTATTTTTTGATTAAGAACGAAGAAAATATATTTTAAATGGTTATTTTTTCTTTTAGTAATGAAACAGAAGCTGTGGTAGCCCAGCGGTAACACCGTGCGACTCTTTCGAGGAGGTCACGGGTTCAAACCCGGGCAGACACCAATGAGTTTTTCTGTTAAAACTTATGTGTCTAATTTATAATTGTAATTTATCACTCGCTTTTCGGTGAAGGAAAACATCGTGAGGAAACCTGCATATTTCTAGAGAATTCTGGAGATATGTGCAACCTACCAATCCGCATTGGAGCAGCGTGGTAGCTCTTAGCTCCAATCCTTCTCTCCAAAAATAGAGAGAGGAGGCTTATGCCCAGTAGTGGGATAGTAACAGGCTGCTACCTACTACTACTTAATGAAACAGAAACCTTCAATCTCCTACCAGTACCTGCCAGAGCATCAATCATCCTCTGGCAGGTAAGTTGACGTAATGCAGGCGGCTGGTCGTAAAATACCTAGCCAAATCATGTGACAAGTTTATAGCTATATGTTGTATCTAAGGGCAGTATAATATGTTAGTCTTTTTTACATATTAATTACTCGAAACGAGTACCTAATATAACCGAAATTTTTATCCGTTTCAAAACCTCGGTTTTGAAACGGATATTATATACGGTATTGCCTCGGTTTTGCCTCTTTAGTTGACAAGAGGACTGGCTCCATTTTCGCACAATGGATCAGCTTAGCGATTCAGCGCGGAAACGTTGCCAGCAATCTTGGGACCATTCCACGTGGGTATGATTTGTATAGTCCTAGCGTGTAAGTAATTTAAGATAGGTGTAGCTTGTACATTTTTGCTGTAAATAAATAAAATAATAATCGATATTCCAAGAATATACCTATAACGTATTCCATTGCCCTAAAATGTTATATCATTACCAATACAGCTTAAAGCCAAACAATGTTATATCATTACAGCTTAAAACGATCCAAATAAACATCTCTAAACTTGATGATAAACTTTACGAGGAACTCGTTCAGAATTATGCTAAAAGGAAATTGATAGAGTGACTCAAACAAAAAGGGTGGTGGCGAAAAGAATAACATTATAATGCGTGTCAACGATTGTTTGATCGATATTGACTCAACAGGTGCTGAGATATCCGACGTTAAACAGATTCTAGAATAACTTTGCGCCGTTCGAAACAGATCTGTGCAATTCGGAAGTGTTATGGTAGGCCGGATGCTTTGATATTTAATAGTATCTGGGTGATGGTAATTTTTTTAAAGATAGTAAGTAACAGCCTGTTACTATCCCACTGCTGGGCATAGGCCTCCTCTCTCCATTTTTGGAGAGAAGGGTTGGAGCTAAGACCTACCACGCTGATCCAATGCGGGTTGGTAGGTTACACATATCCCTAGGATTCTCTAGAGATATGCAGGTTTCCTCACGATGTTTTCCTTCACCGAAAAGCGTGTGATAAATTGCAATTATCAATTAGACACATAAGTTTTAATAGAAAAACTCATTGGTGTCTGCCCGGGTTTGAACCCATGATCGTCTCTAGAGATTCACACGGTCGCACCGCTAGGCCATCACAGCTTATTGATGATTTGTTTTTGATGATTTTTTGACGATTTTTAAAGATATAAAAGAAATTATACGCCGTGTGGTATCCGGCTGAATAGAACACCCTCATTTCTTACCGAGGTGTGGCAAGAGGCAACTAAGGTAAGTCGACCCGCCGTGTGGTATCCGGCTGAGTAGAATAGACCACCCTCATTTCTTACCGAGGTGTCGTAAAAGGCGACTAAAGTAAGGTGACCCACCGTGTGGTATCCGGTTTAATAAAATAGACCACCCTCTTTCTTACCGAGGTGTCGTAAAATACGACTAAGGTAAGTTGATGTCAAGCAGACGGCCGGTTGTAAAAACGCAGCCAAATCATGTGATCGCATGTTTATAACATGTCATTCCGACCCCACGTAGAGTGGGATAAGGGCAGGAGGTTGATGATATAAAAAGAAATTATAGCATTAGCTTTTACTTTGCGGAGGTCCATAATACAAAACTAATGAGAATATTATTTTGCTATAATCCGCGATAAAAGAAAATATATGTAATGCTAAATGTAGAGTGTACTATTCGTTCTCATACCTGTTACATGCAGAATTTGCACTCATGCACTACCCGACACATGTAATAGTATAGTTTATATCAAATTTATAGTTAGTGCCAAAGTAGAGTAAAACTCGATACAAAAATGAGCTACAGCAACACAAAGCCGTGTCTGCAGGTAAATAATAAATGACTTAAGTGGAACATCAAACTTCATCAAGGTATGTTGCCTCTGAAGATACTATGTTCAATATTGCGTTCCGGCGCGTGTTCGCCACGCGTCACTTTTCATCGGGCAATCTTTTATATCCACACGAACATTTCATTTATGAGAAATATTTTCAAACTGTTTTCGCCTCTAACTACTAAATATAGAGCATACTTTAGAATACATATTCCATGTGGAAAAACGAATAGAGAGCCAATGGTTTAGCAAACGTTCCCGTATTTATCGCCAACGGCCACGATTTTATTGGCTCGCCAAGGAATCTTTTAGTTGGGAAAATTATGATTGGTCTGAAGGATTCTATACACAATACACCCAACTCTCTTTTCACATGTCTTCCTCTAAATGATTTTGAAATATCAAAGTTCACCAATAAAAATAAAGTACTCGGTAATTTTTAATATGATGTAAATAATAAAATTTAAAAAAAAAAAAAAAAAAACTTGAAAAGAAAAATAATAGTGCAGGTGAGGCTCGAACCTAGGTATTTTCACCTTTCTAGACCCAAATGAACTACCATGATTGTGATTGTATTCAACGTAAATTAAAAAAAAAAAAATTAGAGCCCGAGAACATGGATAATACAACATTTTTTTTAAAATAAAAAATATTTAGATCGATTTTTCTCCTCGTAAACCCCCTACATGCTGAATTTCAGGAAAATCGTTGGAGCCGTTTCCGAGATTCCGAAAATATATATATATATATATATATATATACAAGATTAACTCATTTAAATATCGAAGATATACCTTTTTAAACTCATTGTCTATTCTACCAAGTATCCCTAAACTTTAAAATATTTCCCGTAATAAATAATTTCATTAAAGTTTTATAAAAAAAAGTAATGAAAATATTATTTTGCTATAATTTCTATAATAATATAATTTCTCTACTTCATATCGAATGTTATTATACATATAAAACCTTCCTCTTCTATTACTCTATCTATTAAAAAATACCGCATCAATCTCTGTTGCGTAGTTTTAAAGATTTAAGCATATATAGTGATATAGGGACATAGGGACATGGGGACAGACACAGAAAGCGACTTTGCTTAATACTATGTTATGATGCTAAATGTAGAGTGTACTATTCGTTCTCATACCTGATACATGAAGAATTTTTAAAAACTCATGCACTACCTACAACCAATAACACAACAATACACAAGCACTGCACACATTCACCACCACAATCTCAACAATTGTTTCGCCCCGTAAATAAAGCATCGTCAGGAGATAGACTCCACGACAAAATCACAAAGCTAAACATTATCCAAGCAAGCAATTTACATAGTACTGACTTTAACCCCCCACTACTTAGTTTGATTTGTCTTAGAACACGTGTAGCAAACTGGAACTTGTAACGTTTATCTGTTCATTAAGTAGAGTGGCGTTGTCATGTTTTATTATTACCAATTTCTCTAAAGTATTCAGTCTTAAGCTTTTAGCACAGGTGTGCAAAAATTTGAACTTCCGGGTTTATAATTTCTAAAGGCGGCTATATGTTCTTTAAAGCGAGTTTCAAAATTATGACCGGTCTGACCCACGCTAAAAATAAACCTTTCGTGAGGGATTTCTTTGAATAAAAACATAACGCACAAGCACACACTCACACGCACAGACAAAAGCAAACGCACGTAAACCGACTCTCCATAGGTCTGTTCAACGCAGACGGTCTTTGGGAGAAAATATACGAAGTGCGCGAATTTATGGCTGCGTACCCGATCGACATCCTCTTAGTGCAAGAGACATTCCTGAAGCCTTTCCATCGCGATCCTAAGATAGCAAACTTTGTCTTAATCAGAAATGACCGACTCACAGGCCCTCTTGGAGGCACAGCCATTTACTACAGGAAGTCCCTTCACTGTACTCCTCTAGATCCCCCTCGACTTACTAATATCGAGGCCTCAGTATGTCAGTTAGGGATGACCGGCCATCAGCCGGTTATATTAGCATCAATCTATTTCAGTCCGTCTAAAACTCTCTTAGAAAGCGACATTAGGACTCTGTTAGGACTTGGAGACGCCGTCTTACTAGGTGGGGACTTCAATTCAAAACATAGTCAATGGAATCGATCGTCTCCAAATGCCAATGGCAATCTTTTACATAGGCTCAGCAACTCTCCGTTCCTGAACTTTGATATTCTGGCTCCAGACGAGCCCACGCGATACTCTCAGCCTACCCATCCCATTCCGACTGCCAGTACCATCGACATGGCACTAATCAAAAATATTACCCTTCAGCTACATAGCATACAAGTTATTCATGACCTAGACTCGGACCACCGCCCAGTCTTACTTCAGCTAGGACCCCCTCCAACCGCGGTTTCTCGAAACAAAACCATTATCGAATGGAAAAAACTTAGCGAGCGTCTCCAAATTCTTGACTCAGATCACCTCAAAAAGATTCCTGACCGTATAGATTCAGTGGAAACTGCAAAAACAGCGACCACTCATCTCACAGCTCACTTATCTGATACTCTCAAGGATTGCTCTAGGGAAATTCCCGATAACTTTCGTTGTCGAGAACTACCAGCTGATCTGCGAGAATGAATTGCTAAAAAACGTGCTGCCACTAGGGCACGCGACAGATATCCGACCCGAGAAAACCGGAGTGCGCTCAATAGATTACAGAAAGAGGTTAAAGAAAAATTAACCTCTTTCCACAACGATTCCTGGAATAGAAAGCTCTCGGAGATCAAGCCAGGACACCAGGCCTACTGGCGTTTGGCAAAATCTCTAAAAGCCGATGGGTACGCAGCCACCCCACCATTACTTCGCCCGAATCTCCCACCTGCGTTTGACGACGCTGAAAAGGCCGAATGCTTGGCAGACAGTCTGGAAAACCAATGCTCTCCCAACCCCAGTGTACCCGAATTCACCGAATTCTACTCCAGAGTGGAAAAGGTGGCAGACAATCTTTCCGCAACGACTCCCGAAAGCGAGCCGTTACTTCCCACTACCGGAGAAGAAGTCCGAACCATAATTAAAAACCTCCGCTCCAAAAAAGCTCCCGGTCCTGATTCCATCTCCAACAGGGCACTGAAGTGCCTTCCCGACCAAATCATCCACCTTCTGGTACTGATTTTTAATGCCCTCCTTGCCGGATGCTCCTTTCCTGACGAGTGGAAAGAAGCTACAGTGATAGGTATCCCCAAACCGGGAAAGCCTCGAAATCTCCCGATTAGCTATCGTCCCATTAGTTTGTTAAATAGCTTAGGAAAAATATACGAGCGAATTATCCTTGCTCGATTAAAATCCGTAGTCGATACTTATAATCTCCTTCCCAACGAACAGTTCGGATTTCGTCCAAAACACACCTGTGTCCAACAAGTGCACCGCCTCACGGAGCACATATTGCAAGGTTTACAAACCAAGCAGTTTACAGGTGTCATATTCTTCGATGTCGCCAAAGCCTTCGATAAGGTCTGGCATGCAGGCTTAATCCACAAGTTGCTCCTATTAAATATACCTGACAGACTCGTACTTATCATACGTAACTACCTCACCAATCGTACCTTTCGGTACCGCGTAGACGGCACTCTATCATCCCACCGCCCTATCCGTGCCGGTGTCCCTCAAGGATCTGTGCTGGCACCCTTATTGTACTCGCTCTACACGAGTGACATTCCACGGGCGCCTATTAAAGAGCGCACTCATCTTGCCCTTTTCGCGGATGATACCGCTGTATTTACCACATCTCGCCAACCTCAAGTTATCACTAGACGTCTCCAGAAAGCGGTAGACAGCCTCGGACGCTGGTTCCGCCGATGGAGAATCGAAATAAACCCTGATAAAAGTGCAGCTATGCACTTTATCGGCAATCGTTTCCGATCTCACATAGACACACCTACGGAAATTTCCCTTTACGATACACCAATTCACTGGCAACAGAAAGTCAAGTACCTAGGTGTCACCTTCCAACCTTCCATGACCTTCCACGAGCACATACGCATAGTCTGCAATAAGGCTGCGTATGTCATGGGACGACTTTATCCGATGTTATGCAAGAAAAGTAAAATGTCACTCCGCAACAAAGTGACACTCTACAAAACTTGCATAAGACCAATAATGTCCTATGCGAGCGTTGCGTTCGCGCACGTTTCAAAGGTCAGATTGCTCACGCTTCAAAGAATGCAAAACCGATTTATGCGGACAGCCACTGGTTGTCCGTGGTTCATGCGGAACGTTGACCTCCATAGAGACCTCGATCTCCCTACCATTACTCACCTCTTTAAACGTTTTTCGAAGTCTTACTTCGAGAAATCCGAGGTACACCCAAACCCTCTCATTTCAGTTGCTGCCACCTACATCCCAGTTAGGTCTGACCACCGAAAATATAGGCGTCCAAAAAGCGTCCTATATGACCCTGACGATCAAATAACGATCGCAAACACAGAAACACGTAATACACACATACAGCGTCTTCGCCGGCGAAGACGAGGTCCCAGATTTGTGACATCGGTTGGTCGTGGTTTCTTGCCACCCTTCCGTCGTCGTATTGACTAATCAGAGTCATACCACCAGCCCTCCATTACACGTCGCCCTAAGCCGTGGTCCGGCCTCACAGGAGGCACCCTTAGGGCGGCGTTCCCCGACGCTAGTAGAGCTTCTGCGCTCTACTCTCCGCATTTCGCAACTTCGGCGATGCTTCTGCGCTCGCCCGTCCCGCCCGGTGACGCTGTAAAAGCCGTTAGGGCTAACAGCAAATAGTCAGTTCGAAAAAAAAAAAAAAAAAAAACGCACGTTAACACGCGCTCACTCATACACACAGCACACTAATTACACGGACAGACACAAACACACACAATAACACAGATGTATTGCATATTTCTTCTTCTTGCAGACTCTTTAAGCTAGCAAAAAACCTTCATAAAGAAATATTTTTTGTTATTCAAATAAACTTGTAAATAAGTGCTTTTGAATCGTCAACTACTTCTGCTCTAAATCTTTTCTATATCGATGAAAAACATAGTATTTCTCGTCTCGTAATATTTCCACCCCAAAAATTTAACACAAATGAATGAGAGCGAGAATATTCGACACAGAAAGCTCACTCCATCGCCCACTATTATAAAAAATAATTTTAGTTATACGACCTATTTGTCGTACTTTAAAATGATATTTAAAAATGTCATTCGACTTGTGATGCCAAATTAATTTTCGTGAAACGTTTTTTTGTACAAAATTTCAGTAAATAATGTGATTTAATATATAATCATTTTAAACTAATCACACCAAAAAAAAATGGTAATTTTAAGGCATTGAGCATTTCAAGGATATTGAAAACGCGCACCGTTATAATGACTAGGTAAATTTACAGAATATTTATTTGATAACACTGTATGGTGTTGAGATGAATAAACTCACACTAATACTAAGACTAGACTGTAGACAGGTCTAGTATTGATTGGGGAATTTTATTGTAGAAGCGAATACCGAGACCATCGAATGAGTTGCTAACTCTGCTGAGTCGCGACACAGGTATCACAAGCTTTTTGTGACCTCTCGTATGTCGATCATGTATCAGGTCTTATACAAATGGATATTTTTACGTACGAATAGAGTATACACAGTAAATAAATAAATAAATATATGGGACACTTACACACACGGTCGTCCATCCCCAAAGTAATAATAATAATAACTTTATTCACGAAAAACTACATTTTACACTTAAAATTACTTAAATAACAATGATATCGTGAAAAGGTCGTGGGACTCAGCTAAAAGCTGCTTTTCAGCCTACGCCTTGTACCAATGCTGCCAACATTGTGTTTTTTAAATTTAATTAAATCAAATTAAAGTAAAGTAAGTAACTTAATACTTGTGTTATGGTAGACAGACAACTGGTGAATATATACTTATATATTTTCTAAATACATACTTAAATACAAATAAACACCCAGGCTCAAAAACCAACAAATTCATTTTTTAGAAAATGTTGGCCCTCGGTGGGAATCGAACCCGCGACCCGCGGAGCTAAAGGCAGGGTCACTACCCACTGCGCCAATGGGCCAGTCAGAGTAGAACCTCGATAAGTTAAAAACCTCTATAACTTAATATGCACGATCTCGATTACTTAAATTAATAATTTCAATGTTGACCCTCTATAGCTTAAAGAAATATCTCTATTATTTTGCCTTAATTGCCTTTATTATTTCCTTAAATATATACATTTTTTTTTACAAATATATATAAAATAATACAATAGATTTTTGAATTTAAAAGTAAAATTATTAATACAATTTTAAAATAAATTTATGTAATTTTTTGTTATAGTTATAATTATACTTATATTTAGGACCTCTCTCATGTAAAGGCCTCCTCCATATGACTCCAAGTATCTCTGTTTGAGACTGTAAATACCTACTGGTTTCCCGCCCATTTTGCTATCTCATCCTCCCACCTTTCGACTGGTCTTCCTCTTTTTCTTTGGCCTAATGGCCCATTCCAATTCATTGCTCTTTTTGTCCATCTCTAGTCACTCATTCTCGCTACATGGCCGGCCCATTTCCATTTGAGTTTCTTAAAGTGTCTAGTAACATTGTGTTAGTGATAAAAAAAATCTCAGAAAATATTGCTTACACAGATAAATCCCATATAACAGTATTGGCGGCGGCTACAATTTGATTCATCACTATCCAGGAAACATCGCTTTGCTGTTTATAAAAGTTAAGGAATTTAAAATGATTGCAAAAAATTGATTCAAAAGTGATAGAAGCTATGAATAGTGAATTAGAAGGAAAGACGTTGCGGCTCAGTTTGGAATACATGAGGTCCATAACACAAAAGTAATGAGAATATTATTCTGCTATCGCAAAGCGCAAGCTTTCTGCGGAGTTGCGATTTTGTCGTAGAGTCTATCTCCTGACGATGCTTCGGTTACGAGGCGAAACAATTGTTGAGATTTTGTGTTGAATGTGTGCAGTGCTTGTGTATTGTTGTGTTATCGGTGTCGGGTAGTGCATGAGTTCTTACAAATTCTGCATGTATCAGGTATGAGAACGAATAATCTCTAGTAGTCACTCTACATTTAGCATTACTTATATTTTCTTTTATCGCGGATTATAGCAAAATAATATTCTCATTACTTTTTTATCGCTTATTGTTAAAAAAGAAGCTGGGTTCCTAAAAAAACAAGAATCGTGAGATAATTTATTAGGTAATAGCCGAAAAATGGCTGATTTTCCTATTGGCGAACAATGTTTGATTACGTAGTTCAAACAGTGTCGAAATATAAACATGAGTGGCTCCTTTAAGGTAGGAGGTAAGTAATAACTCACGGCCCCTTTATAAGTTAAAAACTCTAACTTAAAATATTGAGCTTCCCTTGGATTTTAACTTATCGACGTTCTACTGTAAATATTGTGACGCCATTGTTGTGATAGGGTTGCCACCTTTTTTTTTGAAGAAAAATAGTATTTATCTATTAAAATAAAAAATATATAGTACTTTTAGGAAATTCAGGAGAAAAATATAGTACACATCTATTTTCAATAATTATTTATTTTTCCATGATTATTTATTATTATCGCTTTGGTCATCAAGGTTCTATTATTTTAGAAATAATAGCCAACTGAGCAAGTTAGGTCTATATTAAACTAAATTAACAATTCATTTTTGATTAAATTAATAGATGCTCTATTCTTTTGTTATCTCCATTTCTCATTCATGACGGAAAAAAATTTAAAAAAATATATTTTTGTTGAAATTTCATCTGAATTTTCGTAAAGCATTTGCCATTTTTCAGCAGTCATTTTCAATACAGATACATTTTAGATATTCAAAAATAACCTCAATGTTCGTTCGGGTAGCATTAATTAAGAAAGTGACGTTGACATTTAACAATGAAAAAGGGGTTAGTAAGAGTTACTAACTAACTAAGCCCCGTACATATATGAATGAGTTTCGTTCAAACATTCCCTATGCAACGCTGCGGCTGCGTTCCATTCACAGTTGATTAAAAAAATATAGTATTTTTCGTCCTATATTGTCTTTCTATAATATATAGTACAATCGACTAAAATATAGTACGTTGTTCGTCAGTTCCTTAGTAGATCCCTTATTTAGTCTTAAGTTATTCCAGTTGCTGCTCGTGCCCCGGCAGCGGAGGCAGTTCAGGTAGGTCCAGTCTGCCGCTGATATGCCTGGTGCCTCATGGCCAGCACGGTGCGGGCCCCACACAAGCCACTTCCAGCAAACCGAGAAGCGACTTGCAGCTCCTTGATGAGGACTATATTAAGAAACATTTTAAGCTACCGCAACGCTCGCTTTACCTCGACCCTTTTAAGTATGCTTAAAATTACTACTATTCATGTTCAAACGTGAATCAATTTTCACATAGATTAAATTATCATCCTCCTGCCTTTATCCCACTTTAAATGGGGTCACATGATTTGGCTAAGGCAGGCCTGACGTCAATTTACATTAATCGTATTTTACGACAACTCGGTAAGAAATGAGGGTGTTCTATTCTACTCAACCGGATACCACACGGCCGGTCAACTTACCTTAATTGCCTTTTACGACACCTCGGTAAGAACTGAGGGTGGTCTATTCTACTCAGCCGGATACCACACTGTGGCAGACTTACCTTGGTAGACTTTTACGACACCTCGGTAAGAAAGAGGGTGGTCTTGTCTAGTCAACCGGATACCACGCGGCCGGTCAACGTATCTTAGTCGACTTTTACAACACCTCGATAAGAAATAAGGGTGGTCTATTCTACTCAACCAGATTCCACACGGCCGGTCAACCTTATAGCCTTACCATAAGTAGTCGCCCTTTGCGACACCTCGGTAAGAAAGAGGGTGGTATATTCTACTGAGTCGGATATCACACGGTAGACTTACCTTTGTCACCAACCAACACCTCGATAAGAAATGAGCGTGATCTATTCTACTCAGCCGAACCACACGGCTATTTACACAGATTCAGTATAAAAGAAAATTTAATGTTAGTAATATTAGAATATGCTTTTTCTAGTTCAATTGCTCCTTAAAGTAGGTATGGAGCAAAAGCAAAGATTTGTAGTCTATTTGAGACTATAAATCTTTGCTTTTGCTAGGTAAGGTAGGTAAAGGTAGTTAAAAAAATAGGTTGACACGCAACTAAAAATAAAGCTTATTTATATTTAACACATAGCATACCTAATCATCTTAAATAAAAATATAAGACGATTGTCTTTATCAGCGACCAAGTGTTGCGGCATATTGTTTAACTTTGATTAAAAAATGTATCAAACTCATACATTAACACCCACCCAAACCCACGCACACATTTAAAAGTAAATTAAAAAAAAATACTTAGTAGGTATATCATATAACAAAATCGTCTCATCATACAAATTTTGTGTCATTATATTTGCTTACTAGCAATGTCATGTGGTATCCGGCTGAATAGAATAGTACCACACTCAATTCTTACCGGGGTGTCGTAAAAGGCGACTAAGGTAAGTCGATCCACCGTGTGGTATCCGGCTGTGTAGAATTGACCAACCTCATTTCTTACAGAGGTGTCGTAAAAGGCGCCTAATGTAAGTCGACCCGCCGTGTGGTATCCGGTTTAGTAGAATAGGCCACCCTCTTTCTTACCGAGGTGTCGTAAAATATGACTAGGTAAGGTAAGTTGACGTTAGGCAGGCGGCCGGTCGTAAAAACGCAGCCAAATCATGTGACAGCCTGTTTATAACACTTAGAGTGGAATAAGGGTAGGAGGATGATGATGATGATTTAATTTCATTGATCGTTTCAATATTAGTATTATAATATGTTTTTGTATATATTTGTCTAAATAGAATTTATTGATGTATGCATTAATTCGACCTTACGCATGCGTTAATCGGCATTCCAGATTTGAATATAACTCTCATTTGTACAAATAATTATATTAATACCTAATAACTCACATAATTGAACGTTTTGGTTGTGATAAGTTTTTCTTTCGTATACACAGCGCGATCTAGTTATAGTTTGAGAACCATTTATTATATTGAGAACGCCATCTACATCGATTAGTAACAGAACTAGTAGAAATAAACGTGAATTACAACCCAACTAGGGATGTAACGTGGAGTAGCAAAAATCGATGAATTAATAATCGATTTTTATCAATTTAAAAATAGTCGATTTTCAAAAAATCTATTAGTTTTAAAAGACAAATTACTTGAATTAGGACGGCAAATTCTGTTTATAAGTTTGATACGAATTTTATAAAAGAAATAAATATGTTTTACTTTATGAATGATATATAATAAATAAGTAAATATATGGGACACTCACACACACGGTCGTCTGTCTCCAAAGCAAGTAACTTAATACTTGTGTTATGGTAGACAGACAACTAGTGACTATATACTTATATGTATAATTTTGAAATACATACTTAAATACAAATATACACCAAAACTCGATGACCACCAAATTATTTATAGAAAATGTTAGCCTTCGGCAGGAATCGAACCCGTAACCACGCAGCTGAAGGCAGGGTCACTACTGCGCCAATGGGCCAGTCTAATATAGTGATTATAATTATCATATTCTATATATTTTCAAAAACAGGCGACCTCTAATAACATTCCCAATGACCCAAGAAGATGTAAAACACTTCAATCTAGCACGAAAGTACAAAATCAATCAGCAAATATTAGATGGGTTTCTGGATCCAAGCGAAGCGATATCTGCACCCAGTGTATTCGTAAGTTTGTCAGTTCCTTTGTTCACGATAAACAAATAATTGATAATAATGCTAAGGCATGTATTTTTAAAAGCTTTTATTTAATTTGCGTTTTATGTATTTTTTTTGTCATTATCTGATCTAAAATGTTACATACTAGTCCAGTCTATCGAGACTCATTTATGATAATTCTCATTTATGATAAGTATGACCTGATGCTGCTACCAACATTGCCTCTAGACGAGAAATTTTTTTAAAAACATTTACTTATAAGGTTTTTTTTTATATTTCTTTACTTAACAATAACTGCACATCTTGCATTAAATGATTTTACTTTAGTGAGTTACACTTGAGCACCGTTACTCGTTGTGAAACACTATGCTACACCACTGCTCATAAACTGTCCACTCTTTTACTCCCAAACCAACTATTTTACATATTTGTTTTTTAATAATAGCCCTATGCGAAAACCGAAGCCGAGAAAAAAAAAGAAACAGAGGATGACGAAGAGATTATTTACATCCTCCAACTGCCTGATTGGGAGTTCAAATGTCCAGTACATAACCAGACTATAAGGACCCCGAGGTGATTTAAAAATATTTTGTTCTTTTTGATATAAGAGGTAACTTAAGGAATAAAAGTATCTTGATTTATCTATATTAAAATCTTAATAAGTTGATGCGGATCATGCTTGAGTTTGTAGATAAGCAGGTGCCTACATGCTTTACTTGCGCCCAACTATAGGGTAGCGCATGCAACTCCAGTATAGCTAGCCTACAAAGAGTTCAAAATATTATTTTGTGCTCTAACGTACCATAGTACGTTACCAATCAAGAAATACATCAAAATCTAAATATCACCACAATTAGGGAAGATTGTCCCTTAAATACAAAAAACGCCTTCCTTCTCAATCATCTCAATAACTTGTCCAATCAGCTCCTGGTAGAGAAATTTCCCAGGAGGCTTAAAAAAATTCTATCCTCGATCTAGGCAAATGAGTCTAGGCGCCTGCAGATAGTGTCGAATCCTTATGTGGATCAACCGATACAAAACAACATTCAACAAATTTTCTCATAGTCCTATGACTGATCGCAGATGAATTTTATAAAGCAATAAAAAAGTGCTTTACGTAATACTGTATGTTATACCAGGTGCATGAAAGAAGGTCCTCAAAACTAAAAGCTGACTGTCTGTATGTGATAAATTTTCTCAAAAACTACTAAACGGAATTTTGTACAGCTTAGACTAAAGATTCTTCACAGAAGCGCAATTCTTGTGGAATGCTTAGGTGAAAAGTCATTCTCTGGTACGGCTAAATCGATTATATAGGACAATCACTGGAAGATAGTTGGTTGTGGAGCAACATTTACGCTACGCTACTTTACGTCCAAAAATTACGTTGGATCAAAACTAACTGATTATTACATACTGATTTACGAATAATTCTGTGTAAACTAAAAACACAGGATTCCGAATTTTACCGTAAAATATATAATTAGACAAAGCTTACTTGTCAGTTCTTAGTAGGGCTGTGACTTGGTAAGTAGACGTACAAAAAGAGCGATTAATAAATAATCAATTTGTCTCCTTTCAAAATAAATCGATTTACTATGTATAGTGATGTTTGTAAAGTAATAGATTAATATAAAAATAAATTATTTAATTCTTCCGTATTTGTCAGATGTCAGTTGCAATGTCAACGTAAGCTGACGGAATCACCCATGTTTAACCACTGATATGTATTATTTTAATTTACTTATGTACGTCTTTAATTGAAATAATTATTTC
Source organism: Morpho achilles (assembly GCA_947086495.1). NCBI lineage: Eukaryota > Metazoa > Arthropoda > Insecta > Lepidoptera > Nymphalidae > Morpho > Morpho achilles. The sequence continues at coordinate 6,338,090 of CAMTZB010000022.1, read as the reverse complement.
CAGGTTTATATGGCATTCCTGTAAAAAATACAAAGGTAAAAGCGGTGAACTAAAGCAAGGTGGAGGACCGTTGAACAAACCAAAACCGTGGTTGTTAAGCAGACATACCGACTTCGACTTGCTATCCCAATGGTAGCATGACTAAAATACTTTAAGTGTAACAATAAAATAAAACAAATCATAATTGAACACCATTTTTTAAATTATTGCGATTTTTTCTTTACAGCATTCTTAAATATTTATTTACTAAGTTCTATATAACAGATAATAATGTTGTCATCCATAATAATATATAATGTAAATGCAAAAATATTTATTCATTTTATTTACGCTTTTTTTGTACCACATGTAAAATTAGGAAAGGAACATACAACACAAAACGTACTAATACAATCTAACAGTGTTATCGCTACGCAGCAATCTCTTCCGGACAACTAGATTAAGTTAAGAACGTTTGAGAGTTTGGGATTTTCTGTAGGTGGTGCAAGAATAAATGATATTATTAAAATAAATAAATAGGTACATTGAACACATATTTATATTAGATTGATCAGATACAGATTAGAGCCAATTGAACTATTATAATATGCACTCTGGCAATAGTTAATATTATATAGATTGCCAATGCAACACAATATATATCTTTTAAAGCCACTCTGTGATACCGTAGTATTTTAGTATATTTAATATTTTCCACCGCTAAATACATGAAATAATATTCTTATTTGTTTTCCTTTTAAAAGTAATTCATAACAATCACGATATAATAAAATGTTGTGAATACGACCAATATCTTTAAATGCTTTTAATAAATAGCGTTAGCGTGTAAGATGAGAACTCGCAATCGCAACATAACGTTGCGAAATTGGTGTTGCGTCAAGAGAGTCACCACGATCTCCAGACAAAGCTTCAATGATTATTAATTCTCTTTAGCTTAGCTGGTCCTAGGCTGTAAACGAGGCCTAAGTCCATTTCCAAGATTTCGAGTAGGGTTGGCACCATTTAAAAAAAATAGTATTTATCTTTTTAAATAAAAAAATATGGTACTTTTAGGAAATTCAGGAAAAAAATATAGCACACATCTATTTTCAATCATTATTTATTTTTCCATGATTATTTATTATTATCGCTTTGGCCATCAAGGTTCTATTATTTTAGAAATAATAGCCAACTGAACAAGTTAGGTCTATATTAAACTAAATTAACAATTCTGTTTTGATTAAATTAATAGATGCTTGTTATCTCCATTTCTCATTCATGACGGAAAAAAATATTTCTATAACAGCGGAAGTTGCAGGAATGGAGAGAAGAAAGGGAATAATTTTAAAAATATTTTTGTTGAAATTTCATCTGAATTTTTGAAAAGCCTTTGCCATTTTTCAGCAGTCATTTTCAATACAAATACATTTTCGATATTCAAAAATAACCTCATAGCGATTAAGAGATAGTATTTTTCGTCCTATATTTTTTTTCTATAATATATAGTGCAATTGACTAAAATATAGTACGATACTTTATTATATAGTAAAGGGTGGCAGCCCTAATTTCGAGATCCTTTAGCTATCGATCGGCTTATGCTGTCTCTAGTTGGTCTCTATTGGCCTTATTGTTCAATAGCAATGTTCAATGTTCATTACTAAAACCTGTGGAATGTATGTAAATACAAATTATTAATTTAGAATAATTATTTTACACTCAATGGGTAAATTTTCTAAAATTTAAGTTTCATTATCGTCCCATCGTAAATACTAAACTGTTGGTAGAGTTAGTTAGAATGTCTTAAATAATTATCTAGAATAAATATAATGGTGATAAGGATCAATAATAATAAAAATAAAATAGCAAAAGTAACAAGAGTAAAAAATATTCCAATAAAACATGAAAAAAAATTTTATATAAAATTAAAAATTAAACTTCGTTCATCTGTATTAACAAAACAAAGCATTGTCTTTAAGGATGTCACTTGGAGTAAAAAATCGATGATTTTAAAAAATATCTTTAAAAAATATAATATAAAAAAAATCGATCATTAAAAAAACTATTATTTTAATAAAATGATGAAACGATTATTTTATTGAAATAATGGTTTTTTTTAATGATCGATTTTTATATTCATTGATTATTTTATTGAAATAATGAAATCATCGATAATGATAAAAATCGATTATTTACATCCCTAATCGAAAACATCATTCAAATTGATTCAAATTATAAAAAACACTTATATAGTGTATTATCTATAACACTTATTATGCTTATTATTTAAACAAATTAAAACGATTTAATTCAGAATAAAATATATGCCGTTTCGATGTTATTCTCTACTCGCTTCTGTTGGTTGTTTAGTTTCAAATTTGAACCATTATAATTGCCTGGCATAGTTATAGCTTGAATACATGCAACCAATTTTATTATTTCATGTTTGTATACTTTATAGTGATGTGTGATGCAGTAGCTGAAAGACATCAAATATGTAAGTTTATGTCTTTATTTATTACATAATGGACTACAGAAAACTATAATTCATGGAAAAAATGCGGCGAGATCAAGTTTGAATTTAACATTAGTTTTAACTACTTATCTTTTCTAACTAGCAGCCTAAATTCACACAATTAGCAAAAGGTTTTTAAATTACATCAAACATTGTGATATTTAAATATCTTCTATTTATAGAATTAGGCGTTACTTTGCGGAGATCCATAATACAAAAGTAATAATAAAATTATTTTGCTATAATCCGCGATGAAGTAAAATAGAAAATATATATAATGCTAAATGTAGAGTGGACAATCGGTTGTCATACCTGATACATGCAGGATTCGTAAAAACACTTGCACAAACATCCATCACCGCCACCACAATACACAAGCACTATATACGTTCACTATCACAAACTCAACAATCTTTTCGCCCCGCAACCGAAGCATCATCAGGAGATAGACTCCACGACCAAGATAGGCTTTTGCGATTTTGGAAAATAGGGCAGGTGAGGCACGATCCTAGGTATTTTCACCTCTCTAGACCGCCCGTATCCCAAATGAACAACTATGTCTTTAAGTTTGATAGTGAAAAACTGTGATTGTATGCAACATAAATTTAAAAAAAATTTTAGACAGGGATAAAAGAACATTTTTTTAAAATAAAACTTATCTAGATCTATATTTCTCCCCCAAAATCTGCTACTTGCTGAATTTCAGGAAAATCGTTGTAGCCGTTTCTGAGATTCTGAAAATATATATATACATACAAGATCAAATCACTAAAATATTAAAGATTAATTTCAATGTCTTAGGTGAAGCAAGGAGTATTCTATGTGCCTCATTTTGTACATTCAGACTGCAAACATCCTCTGAGGGGTATGATTGAAGACAACTCTTAAAAGAAGATGATTGTAAGATTGCATAAATTATTTGTAATAATTTAGATTGAATGGAGCGATGGCAATATTACCCCCCTATTGCACCTGCCGCATCAGTGAGTCTGTCGATCAGTAAATATAATAATAATAAAGTAAAAACTACTGAATGAAGTATCATGTGCTTCTACCAATAGGCAGAGTGATGAATGATGCAGGTTTATATAATTTATAGAATTAGGCGTTACTTTGCAGAGATCCATAATACAATATTATTGTATTATAGCAAAATAATTTTATTATTACTTTTGTATGTGGAGGTTTACTTAAAAATTTCTAGAGCTTTCCATCAATTAGTCTTAATATGCTAATAATTTTTTGATACTAAAAAGTTTGGCCGCTTGTGAGTTTTAATTGAAAACAGTTTATTCAGTTTGAGATATCATCATATTCCTGCCTTTATCCCACTCTAAGTGGGGTCATCACAACATGTTGTCATATGATTTGGCTACGTATTTTACGAGAGGCCGCCTGCCTGACGTCAACTTATCTTAGTCGTATTTTATGATATCTCGATAAGAAACAGGGTGGTCTATTCTACTTAACAGGATAGCACATGGTGAGTCAACTTACCTTAGTCGCTTTTTACGACACCTCGGTATTCAGTTGAGATATAACTAAATTAATAGTGGGATTATTCATCTTTGATGGAGTGATTATTATTAGGTCTTTGGTTGTTGGAATTGTACTTATTTCTACTCTAACAATGATGTTATTTCCTGTAATTGGTACTGCATAATGAATTTTAGACGAATTGGATATTTTTTGGGTTATATTATATGTTATGCTGTTGTAGATCCATATAAATAAATAAATAAAAGTCCTTAATCTGTTTACATAAGAGGATCAAATCACATTTGTATCTGTAGATATGTCCCTATGGCCTGAAAACAATCATATCTATCTTTTAAGATAACTTATTGAACCAAATCTAAGTTTGTAAAAATTAAATAAATATACAATTCGGTAAACAAAATATTAAGCAAGTACAAGTCGAAAGGGTAAACAGAAACCTATGGTTGTGCCTGCGAATATTACCATGAAGAAAATAAATATTTGGATTTTGATAACTGTAGCTTACAGAAGTCACCCATGGGTAACAACTGGCAGTTCTTGACTTGATTTGGTCAAGGTGGAAGTGTTGCAGACTAGGGTGCTGCTGTAATCCCAAGCAATTTATTATTGGCAAGCTATATCTAGTCAGGGTTGCGTTAAACAGCAGGATAAACTTAGACAGGATTTATGAAGTCTGCAGTATGTTAATGCTATTATTAAAGTATCAAGTGTTTTCCATGTGGTTACTGGTGATAGTGGTATAGCAGGCGTCTGAAACGAGATTTAGTTCTTTATAATAAGCTTAAAGATGTACTTATTTATTTTTAAATCTCGCTATATATGTATATCTATAATCTCTATAATACCGAAAATAAGTAAAAAATTATTTCTAAATGAGAAGAAAAATACATATACATTTTATTTTCATTTATATTACTTATATGTTTTATTTTTTTATTACTTTCAGCGGTCGCTAGATGTCGCTGTTCCAGCGTCATACAAATTGTTCGAAAAAAAACTCACTACCCACACAGGCCTATAAGTATGAATGTTAAAATAAAAATGCGAGAGACAATAAAATTCGTATATATATCTTTGTCTAATGACAACTTTTTTAACCGCATGGTAAGACTATAAGCGTTAATTGATGAATTTTTTAAAACTATATTTATTTATTCTTTTATCTGAGTTATATACAGGCCAGAATATTATATGTTAACAAATTGACAAGTGTCAATCCTTGACAAGTATGATAATATAAATTCTAAGTTGAATAAAAATATTGAGAACAAAATTGAAAAGTTTTATAAATATTTTATAATATTTAAGCGAATACATCGATTGTTAAGAAAATAACCTAATTTATAATGACTGACAAAGATATCACAAAATTGGCAAAAGTGTAAGTTGTGAAATATATTTAAATTAATAACGACAAGTATGTAACAATAATACCATAGAGTATGAGTAAGCAGTAAGCAACAAGCTGTGGTAGCTCAGCGGTAACACCGTGCGACTCTTTCGAGGAGTTCACAGGATTAAACCTGGGCAGACACCAATGAGTTTTTTTGTTAAAACTAGTGTCCGATTGATAATTGCAATATATCACATGAATTTCGGTGAAGGAAAACATATCTGTGAAGGAAACAGGAAAACCTGCATATCTCTAAAGAATTCTGAAAATATGTGTAATCTGCCAATCCGCACTGGAGAAGTGTGGTAGGTCTTAGCTCCAATCTTTCTCGCCAAAAACGGAGAGAAGAGGCCTTTTCTCAGCAGTGGGATAGTAACAGGCCGCTACTTACTATGAGTAAGCAATGTTTACCATACCTAAAATTATAAATACCAATTAGACAATTCAACCTATCCAAAACACAAAGTTACATCTACCATGTATAAGCATAGGAAATGTGACTTTATTCTTCAGATAGGGCGAATTGTGACTTACAATTCATTATGCTCTTTACAGTACAAGATAAAATAAAACCTGCATAATTAAATCTTAGGGTATCATTATGGGTAATCTGATAAACCGCATTGACAGTTCAGAGAAGCTTCTAAAGATAGAGAATACATTTAACTTTGGGGTAACTAACAGAACTAAAGAATAGGTGAAAATGATTGGGTCATATTTTTCTTTATTATTTAACTTTTACTTTAAAATTATAGTGTAGATCTTTTTTATTTATACACATTTATTTTATATATGGTATTTAATTTAATTTATTTAATTTTAAGATACCTATATCAGACAAGAAAAGTGACCGCTGTTCTCCGAATATTACATAATTATTCCAATTTCAACATACATCCATTAACAAAAATGCACTTTTAAAATTTTTCGGGCACAATATTTTTTAATCTGTTATCCTAATAACAGTTTTTATAATTCCAGCCCTCTTAATCGGCCAGGATTTGACGCTCTGAATATGTCTGCTCCGGTACTAGTTCAAATGAATCCAGACGGTAAATGGGAGAATGTTAAGCCCGGTAACATGGACGAGGAGCGGCTTAGGGCTGTAGTGGCTCATTTAGTGAATTCAAAGGCAGTTTCAGCAGCACAAAGCTACTGTGGTCAGTGTGCTGTTGATAATCAGGTATAAAATGTAGTTATATTTTATTTAAATTTAAACAACTAACTGAGGCCTGCAAATTCACCCACAGTTAACATGTTTAAATAGTTACCTGTTGGTATCTAGTTAAGGATAAGAATTGGTTTGTTTTTTATTTTTTCAGGACCTCAGCAAACACGGTGGCAAGTCAAATTATGTACCAGTGATCATGATGCCAATATATTCTGCAGACCAATGTCCTTTCAATTTGGAATGTGAAATTGAAAAAATAAAAGAGTCTGAAAAAGTACCTCCTAAAAGAGCAACGACCAAGGAAGAAGCAAAAGATTCCAGTAAGGAAAAAGATAAAAAGAAACTAAAAAAACGTTCATTTACCATGCAACGCCTTACAGATTTTGATTTGCTATCTCAATGGTAGCCCTTATTAATATTGATTTTTAAATTACGTTTGTACAATTTGTATTTGTGTTAAAATTTGTTGTTGGTATCATGGAAATATAAATAAGTCTGTCTTTAAGGTTTTATTTTGTCCTTCTTGCTATACCATAACATTAATATGTTTATTGTTGTAATGATTTTACTAGAATATAAATTTTTCTTTTAATTAATACTTGAGTGACTATAAAGCAAATGTAAGAATAATAAATTGTTTAATTAAAAAATTGAACTGTAATTTTGTAGCTTTATTGATCAAATATCCAAAATGCTTGGTAAATTATTGGGATTATTTGGTGTGGTCCTTGAAAACTAGATGGCGTTGGTGGAATATGCGACCCACACTATGCTGAGACATTACTATTGTTGTGCTTTGTCGAATTTTATATTTTAAAGAAAATAAAGTCTTCTCGTTTGAAAACAGGCTTCTAAGCATGCAACTAGCATGTCTGCAGTTGTTCCCACTAATCGCAGAAACGTAACAGAAACAGGCTTCTGGCTAACAATGCAAACATTTATTGTAGTTATAATCTTCGGGACTGGCAGTTATAATGAAGTGATGTTGGTGGCAGACAAGAGCTTGTCGAAGGCGTGAAAAGTACTTCCCGAATTGCCTCGGAGCTCTCTGTCCAGTTCGGTGAGCGTATGGAAAGGGCTCGAAAGTTGTGGGACTTATGAAAATTTTGTGAAGCTGGAAGACAATCATCCAAAATTTTTGTTAGAATTTCCAGCGTGTATTTGTTTTAAATAAATTTGTTAAGTGAGACAACTAGTGAAATGGACATCAAGGTCATAAGAAATGTAAAAAATTCTGTAAAGAAACTTATTTGTTAAAACATATCAGAAAATCTACAACAACTGTTTCATCTCAGAGGCATATATATCTCAACTCACAGATTGAGCAAGGCAAGAAAACAATGTTAAAATCTTTTTAGTCTAAAGTTTATTGTCATTTTACATATTATTTTTAAGTCAATTTCTCTTTTCTCGTCTGTGCCAACCATAGACATTTTGTAGAAAATTGTATGTTCCTTGCCACAGACACAACATAGATATTTCACATTCGTATAATGGTGCCCACTACGGTATTGGTCATGAAAAAGATAGTTTGCTAAACGTTGCAAGACGTTGCAACCTATGTTAATATAAAAATGAAATAGTAACGTTAGCAGAAGATCAAATGAAATTGACATTATAGCAGTTACAAAGCAGGTGAGTGTTTTAACGATTATTTCAGGACAGATGTAAAGTTCGTAATTAGTTTCTCATTCCACTTTTTTATGTTTTCACACCTTATCCTTTTAGAATCCCTAGATAGAGCTGCTCAGCTGGGAGTGCGTTTCTGCGCACACAGCTATAGTTGTTGTATATAGGTCATTGGATGGTTCGAATAGATTTTTTTTGGAAAGGTCAGTGAATTTCGATGTACATGGTGAAAAATTGATACGGACTTTTTTTTTTTGTAAGCACGACAGCATGTGAATCCTGCGCTGCGAGAAAAAAATGTTCTCACGCTTGAAACCTTTATTTAAGAGTCGCGCTTCTTTTTTTTTCGTTATTTTACACATGGGGCGATTTCTGCATTTGCAACTAATACGTGTGGTACGTGACTTATGTGAGGAATAGAATAACGTGTTCGTGTTTATTTTTCTGAAGCTGCTTCTTTAAAATGTATAATTTAAATTTATTTGGCCTTGATTATGAATTTTGTTGATTGGTATTGATTGAGTGACCTTGTTTATGCTGATTGTATAGTAATTGTTCATTATTGTTTTTAATATTTCATAATATATTGCTTCATACTTTATTTACTCATTTTTATTTTACATAATTACCAGAAATGTGAAATATTTTATAGATTTTGAATTGAATGATTCACTTCTCAACATACTCACATATCATTGATAAGTACAAACCTATAAATGATATGTGATCAATTTACAATAGTTGTATGTTGAAGTGGTACATTTAAAAATTACTATAGAAGTACATACATGATAATTACATTTTATATAGGAATAAAGCACCTTTATTTATAAATTTATTTTATTATGTGTAAGATACACTTCTCTGTACAAAAACCCTTATAATAAAATATTTCATAGATTTCTGTTGTATCAGTATTATGTGCTGAAAAACTAGATGTGAAAATACAAAACTTGATTGACATAATATAATAGCTGAATTCTGAAGCAGTTTCATTCAATTTACAAAAGTAAAGTTTTTATATAGATACCTAGTTATAGACAAAAATAAATTTGTTATAAATTTCTTCTAGGACTTTTTTACTAAAATAAAAAGTAGCCATGTGTTAATTCAGATTGGTACATGTCAAATTGTATTTTTTTTAATACAAATATAATCAATATTGAAAATAACATCTGCCTTTATAAAATATTATAATTTATTAATATTAAAAAGATAATATTTTAAAAATTACACACTTAATGATATATCACAATTAGTGATGTATTAGAAGTAGCACTACTTTAAACTCACTCTATTAATACTACTAACTAAGTTAATGCACTGAGTTAGTAGTCATATTTATTATCAATCAATATAACTGCTATTAACTATTAATTAACTAATTAACTATTAATTATAATGTAAAAAAAATATCATTAAAAGTATTTGTAATTTTTTATAACAATAGAAATTGGAAGACAAAAGCAATCACAATAAATTATTTTTTTTATTGTTTTTCCTTCAAGAATAACAAAAATATGTACCTAAATGTATTTTAATTATCCTTCTTATTGTTTCCTTTAGAGTTCATGTTTGTATTTTATTGTTAATATTTTGTCTGTATATACTTGATCTCTTTATCTAACTATTAAGGTTTCACCTTTTTACCATATGCAATATTTATATGGATGAAGAACGACCTGCTCATCAAAGTTGTGTCACAAGTATTATTGTTTCTTGTAACTTTAATTCTTGTAAATAAATTTGCTTTGGATGCATTTAAATTGCGAAGTTACAGAGTTGTCAGCAATTACATTAAAATATATACGTCATATTCATAAAGTCTGAGAACATGAGTAATACTGAATTTTGCTTATGTTGTATATAATTTGCTGATTAGTTTTGAAGATTGCGTGATTATTTGAATCGTATTATAATCTTAAAATATAAACAGTGTATATTAAGTTTTGGTTTACTCTGTCCAGGTACTAATGACCAGTTTCACATAGGATTTGAAGTTGAGTACTTACAATTAGTTAGTACTTTTGCAAGTGTTGTTTGATCTATATCCATTTGTAGATATACCGACGAAATTTAGATTGTTATTCCGATTAAACTTTTACACTGTGTCTGGTGAATGTGAATATTGTTCAAAATTTCATATAGAGAATAAAAATTTTTTTGTAACCTGCTAAATTATGTATTCAGATTCCTCCCATAAAAAAGGTAAAGTTGCCAAGCTGGGTAGCCTAATATATTTATAATAAGATCTATTCCGACAGTAGCCAACCTAGTACGTTTTTAAGAACTGTTTTTGCACTCAATCAATACTCCTACTCAATATCGTTACTAATATTATAAATGCAAAATTTACGCTGTGTGGTATCCGGCTGAATAGAATAGTACCACCCTTATTTCTTACCGAGGTGTCGTAAAAGGCGACTAAGGTAAGTCGACCCGCTTGTGGGATCCGTCTGAGTAGAATAGACCACACTCATTTCTTACCGAGGTGTTGTAAAAGTCGACTTAGGTAAGTTGACCCACCATGTGGTATCTGGTTTAGTGGAATAGATCACCCTCTTTCTTACCGAGGTGTCGTAAAAACGCAGCCAAACCATGTGACAGCATGTTTATAACATGTTGTGCCGACCCCACTTAGAGTGGGATAAGTGCAGGAAGATGAATGATTATACATGCAAAATTCAGTCTGTCTGTCTTTCTTAAGTTTTCTGTTAAGTTTTCATGATCAATCGGCTCAACCAATATTGATGAAATTTAGCACAATTATCCCTTATACACTGGGGTAAGGTTTATTCTATATATTTTTTGCAAGTGTAAATATTATGGCAAAGTATTAACTGCTGAATACATCAGGTACTTGAAGAATTTGTTTTAACTAAATCTTGCTATCGAAAAGAGGAGACTTATTCTTGACTTATACTCGAAGAGAAGAGAAAATTAAATTGAGATTTTTCACTTGTTCTCTAGCATTGTAACCAGAAACCAAGATATATATGCCGGCCACACTTTTTCCTATGTTTCAACATAACATCTTATATTAAGCATATTATTGTCAGTTTTTCTCAAACCTATATAAGGGTTGTCTGGAAGAGATCACAACAGTGTGATAACACTGCCCTTTGCACATTTAACTGTTTCTATTATCTATGTCTCTTGTTCTGTTCACTTTGTATTTTATTTTTGTGCAATAAAATTCTTCTTCTTCAATATTGTATAAAAAATAATTATACTATACTCAACATGGTATTGAATGTGCTATATCTGGCTCGTGAAGGGAGATCGCAACACTATATGTTTGACGAATATGCTATATTATATTGCATAACTCGATTAGTGATTACATATGTAATTGCAAGACCTAGGGTCCATTAAATTGATAACTTGCCCCTTTGCTAGTTAGTTTATTGCCCTCAATGCCTTGATGATGCCAGGAAATTGTTACTTGTGCTATTTTTGTTAATAGTTTCGGTATATTGTCACATTCACTAGAGATATGGTTCTGTGTTGGTAAATTGTAGCTAAGATGTATGCTAGTATTTTAATTAATATGTTATTAGTTTCCTTTGTAATCAGTATTGAGTCATTAAAAAAAACTATTTGGTTTTACATGTCCCACAATGTTTTAAGTGTTAAATGTATGTAATGACTCATTTGATTGTGGACTTTTTTATATGATTTTGTCAAATGTAAAGCGCCTATTGCAATTTGCAATAGGCATTTAAATAATTAAGGCAAATTATAATTATAAATCATAAAATTGCTATTGAATCTTTTAATGAGCTAATCTTGTATATATATAATATAAATTTCAGGAACAGCTCAAACAGTATTCATAAAAATTAGTATGTAGTGGATTTGAGACAAATCAATCTAGCTAGGTTTCATACAAAAAAGGCAACGAAATACTGCTACAATATTAATAGAAAAAAAAGTAATTACGCTATCATTTGCATAGTTATAATAGCTTAGTCACCATATCTCCAGCCTTTTCTTTTTTTTTCATATTGCATCCTTTTTTTATATCTTCTGAAAAAAATATCGAGCTAAGCTCGGTCATTCAGATCTTTGTTTCTTGTATTATTGTTTCAGTAGTAATAGTTACGGTGATGAAATAGTGATAGGCAATAATAACTTTTTTAATTTAGAACATTTGGTAATTAATACCCATATAATATTTAATTTGTAATATATTTTAATAATGTACGCGTCCCTACTATATGCCGTGGTAACCTATAATTAAGACCACATTGAATTGAATAGTTTGTAGAGTATTTTATAGTATTAATAATGTAAGTCTTGTTGGTTATCCCAATAAATAAAATATCCCCCCATCATCGTAAATGATGAGGCATTTACCAGGAAACAATAAGAATCTCTTTTATCCTCCATTTTCTTAATATAATATAGTATACGTTTGTAAAGACTGAATAATTTCTTTTCATCTCATTTCAGTCTTATTTCATATCAGTTTATCCAATAACAATTGAATGGATGGTTATTCTATTGGTTGATCCCAGAGTTACGATAGTCTTTAGGGTGTGTCACGTCACAAGCCTGACGATAAGATTCTTTCTATCTGTCCTATTAGTGATATAGGTATTAGTTAATCGGTGTGATTTTTTTCACAGTTTTACGTATGCCAAACGTCTTCATGTAAATTTCATCACTTAGCTATTATTCATTTATATATTATGTTCTTTAATTTCTTAGTTAACATTATCACATTTCAATCATCATTCATTATCCACAATATCTTACAAACATGTTGTCACATTATTTGGCTTCCTACTTTACGACCGGCCGCCTGCCTGACGTCAACTTACCGAAGTCGTATTTTACGATACCTGGTAGGAAAGAGGGTGGTCTATTCTACTCAGCCGGATACCACACGGTGGGTCGGCTTGACTTTGTCGCCCTAACGGCACCTCGGTAAGGAATGAGGATGGTCACTCAGTCGGATACCACACGGCTATGTGAATGTTATTACATTAAGGACGATTATTTTCTTTTTCAGAATAAGTATATAATGGAACCATCATGTTCGCGTTCAAAGTGTGATGTCTATGAAATAAACACATATGAAAACAATGTAGAAAATAAGACTGGTAGTAGCATTGGATTGGCTGGCAAATCTAACAGTTCATGTAATGTTAGGCAAAAAATTGATGATCTCGAACGTGAAGACTTTGAAGAAGAGAATAGACTGTTGAAGCACTGTTCTAGTATGATAGTTGATGATGAGATAGCTGGTACAGCTCGTTATTCTGGCAATCTGTCTAGTGTACACTCAAGCCTGACGTCCAGTTCAGAAACAATATCAACATTGTCTAATATGATAGCTAATGACTTCAGCTTGCCGGGCTGTAGCAAAAATGATGACTGTGAAGGTAGTAACGCGACTATAAAAAATATGATACACTCAAGAACAAGGACTTATCCTATAAAGACAACAACAAAAAAGGTAGATTTCATGCAGAAATTATTGAATAGTAATATACAAGAGAAGAAAGATTTTCCCAAGGGCAAACTTTACAAAGGTGATCTGATGGAGCATTCAGGGGATTCAGATTTGTGTAGTGATAGCGGGTCAACGAGTCGCACAAGTTCAAACGCCTCAAGCATTGCAAGCACAAGTTCGGATAGCAAAGATTTCACTGTTCCTTCTACGTCGAATGCTGAAAAACTGTTGGGTCTGGATGATAGCAGTAAGAGAAATGGCAGTGCAAGTTCCAAATCATCGGTGAGTATTTTTAACACTGATTTAATTTCCCTTACCTTCTAATACAAGTCTATATATCTGAAATGCATGAAATTTGTCAAATTCATATTTTTATACAACTCCAACTCTTACCTACAAAACACATGAGAGCTGCCCAAGAGAAGGAATTAAAAACTTATATTCTCAGTCTTCTAATCGCATTATCTTATTATCAATTTTAAGTCACTGAACCCCAAATTTTTTTTTACCTTAATTTATCTACATGTGTTGCTTAATTTTAGACATGTGTTAGAATTTTAGTAATACATTTTTCAAAATCAAAAAGAATGTTTTGTTTTCATTAACAAGCATAGTACATTCTTGCAAATTGTTATAAATGAGATCTCCTTTTGAGCATGTATCATACTGGACTAAGTTTTTACATAGTACTATTAATTAACACATATTTTAGTACTTTACTTTTTGTTTATTTATAAAATGTTTTGTTTAGTATCTCTGCACACTTCAGTAAATAAGACTGAAGAATATGCATACTGAACTATGCATACTGACTGAAGAATATTTTGCATGAAGAACAATTGTTTAAAATAATAAATTACATTTCCATACTCACATAATCTCTCTCTAGTTATTCTAGAGAGAGATTATGTGTACCTCAATATCCTACCTGTCAAATGCGAATTGGTAGGTTATATTATATATCCCAGGAATGAGATAGTTGGGTTTGAAATGTAGTTAGTACTCAACAAATTTAATTGTTTTAAAAGCGATGACAAGCATCAAAACATATATTAAATATAGATTCAATATATTAAATTTATATTTCGAATGAGCAATCCACATATAAATCAAATTGTTTTTTATTAACATGTCTTATAAAGAAACGTATATTGCATAAGTAAGAGATGATTAATCGTATTATGATACATTACACACTGCCTTATCTTCTAGACAGTCTGAAGTCTAGAGGTCTGAAAAATTACAAATTCATATTTTTCAACACAAATAATGTAGTGACTCATCATGTTCTTAAGAATTAATATTATCGTTTTGTTTATGCAATGTTTTGTTAATATTTAATCATCCGATCCTATTTAGTTACCCTTATAAAATTTTTACAATAAATTATAATTGTCCCGCACCCATTGGCTATGATTAGTATGCTTTTGTATTATAATATATTTTATATTTTCTATAACAAATGAAGATTATTCTTTAGAATAGATTAGATCAAATAGATTTCTCTTATTCTATACAGTATTGTTAGATCAATGAAATGTCCTTAAACAATGATATCATCGTCTATGAATTTTAATGTATGTCAAAGATTAAAAAAAAAAAAATGGTTTGCACATTTATATTAATAATATTTATTTCCTTAAACCCGAATATTTCTATGCAGGAACTTCTACATATTCATACAATTTAGCAACATTCATGTGTATTTGTGATGTTAAGATAAAACGATATCACATTTGATGTTTTTAAAATAAACAGATAATAAAGGTGTAAAGAAGGCTAAAATGCAAATAAAGATATCAAATGCTCATGAAATAATATATTTGAGGCGACTATATTTATATACAGTAAAAAATTGATAATTTTAAATCCAGGGAAAACTATAATTATTAAATATTTTATGTTATAAATTTTTTATGTAATTCTTATAATAAGGGTTTATGACATTGTGATTGGGTGGTACGTAGAGTTTCATTGTTTTTGTTGCAAGCAATAGATTCAGAGAATTTTTTGTTTTTGCACATTGCACTGGAAATTATTGGAATTGGCAGATATTTTATGTTATAGAATGGGTCGACACATTTCTTTTAGGTTATAGAGTTAAACATTATTATTTTTGTTTATTGTTATTATTATCTAAATATTGAAATGAGTTAATATTGTATGTATATATTTTCGTTATCTCGGAAACGGCTCCAACGATTTTCCTGAATTTCAGCGTGTACGGAGTTTTGAGGGAGAAAAATCGATCTAGCTAGGTTTTATGTAAAAAAAAGGATTGTTTTATCACTGTTTTTGCACATTTAAAACACTAACATTTATATTGAATAAAATTTTCGCCATTAACTGTCAAGTCAGCGTAACTTATCTACGTTTAATAGATTACATTTTCAAAGATTTTTCAATTTCCGGATTGCAAATTGTGCTATTTTTAAATACATTTTGAACCAAAAATGTACCGCTTTTTTCAAACCATAGTTTAGTCAACGACTTAATCAACTCAATCAATAATTGGGCCCAACAGTACTCTTTTTCTCAATAGTATTCATTAAGCTGAAAAGTTTTTATAACTTTATTCTTCGGATATAATTAGATCACGTTATGTGTATTACTTATCTGTCTAAAAGTTATCTTTAGAGTTCAGAGATGCCCTATCAATTAACCTTTTATAAAAGGTAAATAAAATGTATACTTCTTTATTCCGAAAACCTACTTTCTTTTTTTTAATAATGCAAGTTTCGGATGTTATTGCAGACAAATTCAAATTATTCTTTATTCAAATGACTGTGACCTTTTAGATTTGTTTGTCTTTCTTAGTATCTTGTTGATTATTTTAAATTCTTTATATTGTTTTTTTCTTCTTCTTGGTATTTAAGTTAAGGTCACAAATAAAGGTTTTTGAATTTGAATTTAAACATTTAGTATATTGGGTCTTGCTTAAAATGTGTTATTTTGTTTTTGGCTTAGTACTTTATATCCGTGCAAGGCTGAATAATTTAACAAGTCCAAACCCTTACTACAGGGTAGCCATAAAAGGTATACGTTTAGTATGCGTTTAAGGGTAACTTAAATATTCAAAGTTTGTATGTGCGATATAAAAAACTTATCCACTACATTGAAATATTCAAAATATATGTAAATTAAGCATTTTCTAAGACATATTATGATTAAACACATTAAACAGTAGTACAATACAAGTCGCTTTTATCAATATATTTACGCTAGGAACGGATATTAAGTTACAAGTACTCCGTAAAATGACCGAGAATGTAAACAAAACTGACCTAAGTAAAATATCAGGGCAGTGACACACTTAAGTTATAATTAGTCTTTTTAAATTATTTTGTTACGTAATGAAAACATAGTAAGCAAAATATCGACTTCATCGGTGTCCCACAAATCCACTGTCTCGTCAGCATTTATTGTTAATGACTAATAGTATATATGTGACAGAAAAATATATTAGAACATGCAAGTTAAGTCAGCGTAGCTTATTCGGGGAACGGGCAGTCTCGAGAAATGTAAATACCTAGGATCAATCCCCGACTATATAATTTATTTATATATTATTTATTTCTTTTTTTTTAAGTTTCTTTTTTTATTTTGTAAAAAATTACCGAGCAAGGCTCGGTCCACTAGGTACTTCAATTGATTATGCATACAAATTTTTTATAGGGATTCCAATACTGCGACGGTGATGATGACTCTGATGATGACGTCAACGAAGAGTCTTGGTGCACTTGCCTATCATCACATGAGGTTTGTAGTCTTGTGACGTAGATTATTCGTATATTTAAGAATTATTAGTATTGGCAATAGGGTCAATATTTAATAACAATATAAAAAACTTTAAGGCCTGACTCGACGTTTATATCCATACTCATGTTATAGATGCGAAAGTTTGTTTGTAACGCTTTCACGGCTAATCTATATTGGACCAGTAATCATGACTTTTTAGTGGTGGTAATTGATAATAATATATTACGATTGAAGCTCATATACCGGGCTACTAGGAATATATTGGACAAGTGAAAAAAAAAGAAAAATGTTTAACATAATTGAGGGTAATTTAACACTGAAGTCGATGCGTAAGTCGCAGGTACCGCCAGTGCTTCATATGTTAAGTTTGGAATTTATATTTTTTTATATAATTTTTTTGAACATTTTCCGATTTCACCTTTACATATTTAGTATGTGAAATTTGTCAAATTCAAAATGTCTATGGTGTATTGTTTTGGTACATATAGTATGGAGTGAGGTCGTAGAAAAGTAGAACTGTCCTTTTTATAATACTAACTATTCTAGCACTTATACAATACGTTGTATTTTTTGTAAACGCTGAAAAAATATATAAAATAAGTCAATAGATAAATAATGCTGTTTGATAATCTTTTTTCAAATATTTGCTTAATAAAACATATTATACACAGGCAATCTACAAACTTCACGCATTCTTAAGAGTGCGGTTGATCGTAGATTAAAAGTTTTTATTTAATGGATTTATTAAATACGAATATATAATTGCGAAAGTCTGTTTATCTGTAACGCTTTGATGGCGAAGATTGATAATCTGCTGTAGCAATATTGATGAAATTTGCCAAAATTGAACTGTGCTTCATGCTTGTTTCTCTATAGGAAAAATTATTCAAATCAAGTAGAGTTGAAACCAGCATTCTAACTAAAACCGCAAAACTGAAGGCATTGGCCTTGCCTTCAGTTCCGTGGGTCGCGGATTCGATTCTCGCGAACATTTTCCAATTACCACTTATTGGTTATTTAAGTGTGGGTGTATATATTCATTTAAGTATATTTAAAATTATATATGTATATATTTAGCAGCTGTCCGTCACCCATAACACACGTATTAAGTTACTTTGGGGATTGACCGTGTGTGCCATATCTTTATCTATTAAAATTTACTTTTTTAATATAAAGTTTCGAGCTCGGCAGAGCTTTTAAGTGTATTCGAATAGAGAAATTAAAAATTAAATATAATAGTTTAAAATTCACGCGCGGAACGGTTGTCATCAAAGAAATACGAAATCAAGAACTATTGTTTTAACAAACCGTTCTTGGAATTGCAAGTGATCAAATATGCACGTGTGCTGACTGGCAATATAAATATTTGGGCTTCGTAAAAGTGCAAACTTTACAAAACTAGCGTTAGACTTTTTATAGACGTAGGGTTAATATTTTTCTACGTGTGAGTGTTATATGAGTATGGTGAGATGAATGTGTTTAGATCCACGAGGCTAATATCGCTTTGTATTTAGTCTATTCATATGGTGCAGATCGTAAGCACTGATCGCGACCTTTGATTTTTTATAAATCATAGTTAAAGTATATACCGAATTTATAAAAGTTTTGTTGCTTAAAGAGGGTTAATTATTTTAACCATGAATTCATTGTATCCGATTAATTCGAGAAAGAATCGTCAGGTAATAAAGTGTCGTAAAATTATTTTTTACGAAAATATTTGGTGCTTGGCTTAACAGAACTTTTATTTTTAAATTTTATAAATGCATTTTTGAAAGTTCTCGTTAACGGCGTATACAGAAACATTGGATGGGATAATAACAATGCGAAGTTCAAGACATAATTAACGTTTTGTCTTGATATAAATCTTGATTACAATATTTTATATATAGTACGCTAATCAAGATATTTTTGCAGGATGACGATGAAGACGACGATCCTGAGCCCGACGAAAGATTATGGGTAAGTGGAATTGTCGTATATCACAATATGGTAGATTTAAGAGTTGTGAGAAATCTTATACTAGCTGTCTCCTGCGGCTCTGCCCGCGTGGAACGATTAAAACCGTAATATAGTATTTTGATAATCAAAAAAGTGATTAAATTGGGATAACCCTAAAGGCTAGACATATGCTGTCGCGGGCTTTTATTTAAATTTTTTAGAGTTTTTAGAATATATAAAGCTGAAGAGTTTCAGGAACTACTGAACGGATTTGAAAAATTATTTGCGTGTAAGATAGTCCATTTATCGAGGAAGACTATAGGCTATATAACATCACGCTGAGATAATGAAGAGAGGAGCAGCAATAAAAAATATTGCGAAATCGGCATAATTAAGAGCTTTCCCTGCGTGCGCTAAGTGAACGCTGAAAGTTACAAGAAAATCTTTTATAATTAACTGACGATAATTACTTTTATGTTCAAAGTTTCAATTCGGGATTAAATTTGTGACATACAAATTCCATGCGGGTGAACCTGTTTTCACAGATAGAATAGAATAATAACCTGCTAATTTTTTAACTATTTGTGATGTTGATAGTCACTTAAGAGGAGATTTACGAGTCATCGCAAAGTCTTTGGAAAAATTATCGGGTTATACCTAGCATATCTTTAACTAGCTTTTACCCGCAACTTCGTTAGCTTGGACTTCTGTCGCGTGATAAGTTGATAAGCGCTTTTCAATGTCATTCAATGTGTTATACAATTACTGTAAAATAAACAGGATTTCTATAGCCTATATATTACCCCGGTGTATAAGGAATAATTGTGACAAATTTCATCGATATTGGTTTAACGGATTTGCCATGAAAGAGTAATAACCATATATCCGTTCTAACAAACTTTCGCTTTTATAATATTAGTAGAATACCAATTATAGCAATTTATGCATAAGTTTCACAGCTCTATATGAAGAAAGCTTTCGGGCACTAATTTAGGGAAATATTTCTTTCATGTATTGGAAAAGTTACAACCGCTTACTTTGTAATCGTATAGTAGTCCGTATATCCGCTGAATCACTTATTTACTATAATTGTAACACTTGTTCTGATTATTTAACAGTGTAACGTAATAATGAGATTGCCACCGCGTTATCAATGTAATGTTATAGAACGGAATGTCATACGTCAAGGTTAGCGAAATGCATACTAATTATCGTACCTAATGTTTATTAACAGTACCTGTGTAACCAGGCTTTGCTCGGTATTTTTTTTTTAAATTAAAAAAGAGGAAACATGGAAAAAAAAGGAAAGTCCCTCTCCCACTGAGCAGTCACAACTTTACAAATGACAGTCTAATCACTTTTTAAAATAGATCAATATGGCCGTTTACAGCATGTAATTTAAGTGAACATTTTCGGAGATATTACAGATTTAAAATACCGTGAGGAGGCCGCGCTTTGCCCTATAGCACTTCGAATTTAGCAGCTATATCTCAGTCGCTCTTTCAAGAGTTTGTTTAATGACAAGAAAGCTGTGAATGTTGTCTATAAAGACATTCTGTAAAATGTAAAAAAGTAAATATGTAGTATATGAATTTAGATATTAGATATAGCAGGAAATCTTCTTGGTATAGGGAGAGGGTAATTGTTTTTCTCCAAATTTAACGCGTGCGTGCCACGGGCAGTAATGAATAAATCAAAACTACTGGATTGATTTTAATCTTTTAATTGATTTAATTTTTCAACTGAGTGACATGGGCTATATATTTTATACCCGTGCGAAGCAGAGGCAGGCCGCTAGTTAACAATAAACAAAACATAGCCTATGTTATCAAAAAATGTTATAGAAATTTTTACAGTGCCCGAAAACCAGGAAAATACGACTTTTTTTAAATAAACCTAGCTAGATAGATTTAACGCCCCCTGAAGTGGGGCATGGCACAAAAAAGATTTGGAGACGCTGCCCTAATGTGATTCCTGCGATTGATTATTTCTGCGTGCGGATTTTTTATTTTGCGATGACTAATAAGATATTGATTTAAATTCATGATCATGTTTCGTATGTAATGCTTATAGTGACTAACGTATCTTTAAGTATATAAGAATAAACGTATTAGACTAAATAGCTTTCCAATTACCGCATTGTACGTGACCATTTCTTTAGATCTTGGAATGTGTATGTTTAGCTGTTCTTATAAGGCAGACATATGATATTCCGAAATTTTCTGTACAGCTATAAAAGCAAAATAATGCTACTTTAAATTGTTTTGATATATCTGTATTTTATGATATTGACTGGCCCTTCAGTTCCACGGGTTGCGAGCTCGATACCCGCCGAGTGCTAGCATATTTTATAAACTACTAGCAATCGACAGCGACTCCGCCCGCGTTGTAAGATTAAATCTGTAATAGAGTATGTAGATAACGATAAAAATGGTTTAAGTGGGTTAACTTTAAAAGCTACATTTTTAGAGGGGAACATTTTTGTCATACATGATTTTCGAATAACTATTATCGTTTACTCGTCGCACGCAAGAAAGCTTTAAATTTTGCCCTTATCGTACTATTTTTTAGTGCTGCTTCTCTCCTATTCATCTTAGCGTGATGTTATATAGCCTATATACTTCCTCGAAATATGGACTATCCTACACTGAAAGAATTTTTCAAATCGATCCAGTAGTTCCTGAGATTAATGCGTTCAAACAAACAAACTCTTCAGCTTCATATATTTGTATAGATATTTTGGTTCTTCGAGTCTTAGTGTATATATGTATTTAAGCATTTATTTAAAAATATACATGTATATATTTACCACTAATCTGTCACTGTAACGCAAAGTTGCTTAAGGGAGGGATGATCGAGTGTGTTATCACATATATTTATTTATATTATCTCAAAGAGATTAGATCGCTTTCGATGAAAACTCCCAAGCGGTTTGATTTTCTCCGAACAGACAGACATACACGAGCGGCGTTATACTTTGTATTATACTATGTATCGGTGAACGTGTAAGCCTACTATCGTAAGATATTTCTCGAGATTTATTTATACAAATGTGTAAACTAAGTTGCAATCCGCTGTCGTAACAGTTTGAATTGATCGATAATCTAGTTGATATGTTTAGTCAAGTCAAAATGATAATAATAATCTAGTGATGTAACGTCACAATACAAAGAAGGTACAATATAAAAGTAAAGTAGCGGCCTGTTACTGGCCTGGCTGGGAATAGGCCTCTTCTCTCCGTTTTTGGAGAGAAGGATTGGAGCTAAGCCCTACCACGCTACTCCAATGCGTATTGTCAGGTTACACATATATCCAGAATTATCTAGAGATATGCAGGTTTCCTCACGATGTTTTTTTTTCATCGAAAATACCGTGTAATAAATTGCAATTATCAATTAGACACAAGATTTAACGAAAAAACTCATTGTTGATTGCCCGGGGTTTGAACCCGTGACCTCCTCGAAAGAATCGCACGGTGTTACCGC
Organism: Morpho achilles; assembly: GCA_947086495.1. Taxonomy (NCBI): domain Eukaryota; kingdom Metazoa; phylum Arthropoda; class Insecta; order Lepidoptera; family Nymphalidae; genus Morpho; species Morpho achilles. Next base: position 6,315,263 of record CAMTZB010000022.1, on the reverse strand, counting down.
TGGACTATCATATAGTTACAATATAAATTCACAAAAAAATACTATTTATAAATTACATATCCTTTTTTTGTATTTAAACTATTAGTTGACACAAACGTAATAATATCTTTTGTATTATGGATCTCCGCAAAGTAACACCTAATTCTATAAACTATTAGTTGACAGTATATATATAGAAACTTAACTTATTCTATTTGGACTAGAATGTAATAACCTTTTACCGTCAAGAACCTAGAATGTATTATTTTAATTTAACACAAGAGAAGATAATCCAAGTGAAGGTACCTAAGATATCAAAAAGTAGATAGAGTATGAGAGAGAGATGAAATAATGGGTTTAATATTTGATAAATACCAGTCGATTATCATTATAGGCATAACTAATGGGACGTATTATTTAACTACAACAATATATAGAAATATACGGTATCTCTAACACTACGATCCATGTAAAGATGAAAAGGTATTTTAAAAATACATCATCCGATCTTTGCATAAGATTTCTGTAATTTATCTTATTTTATTCAAGCCCATTGTTATACAGATCTTTTAAAGAGATTCAATTATACGGTGATGGAAAGATCGAACTTTTTTTATTATGTAAACCATATTTTAGAATCATATTTGATTTAAATATTTAAGTATTGGTTTTCATTACCGGAAAACATCGCACTTTGCACACATCTTCAAATATTGGTATCATAACCAGATCAATGTCGTGCGATGGTCTGAAACCTATTCGCAGCCATATAGGATGGAGTTAGGGGTCGGCAGGGGGGTTAAACCTCTCCTAGGCTATAAAACCTATACGTAAATGCACTGATAGAGGAGCTTAGCACGACTCACGTTGGCTGTCACATTGAGGGTGTGTGTCTTAACAACATCAATTACGCAGATGATATGGTGTTGCTGTGTGCATCTGTTTGTGGCCTAGCGAAATTATTAAGCATATGCGAAAACTATGCATACAAACACGGCTTGACCTATAATGTCAATAAGAGCGAGTGTATGGTCTTTCAGGCCAAAGGAAAACCGTTACCCGCAATTGTGCCGCCTATCAAATTATACGGTATTCCAATGAAGAGGGTATTCCAATTTTAAATGCCTCGGGCATGTGGTATCCTTCCACCTGAAGGATGATGCTGATATAGAGAAAAAGAGCATTGTCTGTTAGGGCGAATATGATTGTACGCATGTTCCCTCGTTGCTCCGTTCCTGTATATATAGTTCCGTTCTAGTCACCGTTAGTCCGCTATAATTATATTAAGTTTTTTGTCCGTGATAAGATTGTTTTCAGTATAGCTGTTCGAGTATTTTTATAGATCAGTGATGTATAGTAACTCCGATGATAACAATACTATATTGAAAAACATGTTGCTAATGGCTAATCATGCTTATTGATTGTCTGTAGACATATTAAACATTAAAATAAAAACAATCAAAAAAGAAAAATAAGGCCATGTTTATAAACTAATGTAGGCCTCCTCAGTCAGGCAGGGAAAAGTTATCTTTTTGCAGAAAAGGTTGCAAAAAAGGAGACTTAGACCATACACGTCGCTTCAATACGTATGGGTTAGAAATTGAAAGTACTCTGGAATAATGTGCAAGAATACACCAAAACTATTACATCATCATCCTCCTGCCCTTATCCCACTCTTAAGTGGGGTCGGCACAACGTGTTATAAACATGCTGTCACATGATTTTGCTGCGTTTTTACGACTGGCTGCCTGCCTGACGTCAACTTACCTTAGTCGTATTTTACGACACCTCGGTAAGAAAGAGGATTATCTATTCTACTAAACCGGATACCACACGGAGGGCCAATTTACCTTTTACGACACCTCAATAAGAAATGAGGTTTGTCTATTCTACTCAGGCGGATACCACATGGCGAGTCGACTTATCTTAGTCGCCTTTTACGACACCTTGGTAAGAAATGAGGGTGGTACTATTCTATTTAGCTGAATACCACCCGGCGGACCAAAACTATTACATATTCTAAGAATATCACAAGGTTGCATCTCCCATAATGTACAAGGAGAACATAATGTTATTTGTCTTGGTCAATATTTGAATTGGTCTATGATTGCACAGATAAAATATTTCCTAATATAGATTTCTTAGATATATGACGTTGCATAAAGTCCTGACATATTAGGGTCTTCTTGAATCTTCCATCCTACGCTCGTAGTATTGGCAAGAATGATTTTTGCCTAATCTTTTCGCATAAAGAGTTGCAAACATTGCACTAGGATTTAGAATATCTAGTTAATAGTTTTAGGCCAATTTGTTCATTTATAACACACTAACCTTTGGCCATTTACCACTAACCTAAATGTTTTGGGTATCCAAAACTACTTAAAGAAAAATGCAAGCCTGTTATTGAATTTTATAAACCTTTCGCTTCGATCGTTTCAATGAAGGACTTTTACAAGAAAAAGAAAATGCTAAATGCTAACTTATGGTTGTTGAGCCTGAAAATTTTTGCAAATAGCTTTCTCCCATGATAGGCGGGTTGGTCGTAATAGTTGCCTTTAACATTTTGCTTATAACCAACCAACTTACCTGATAGACGGATCGGCACATAGGACTTTATATTTATCTTAGTCCATTATCCGACAATTCAGTTGAGGTAACTGGGGTATCTGATTAAAGAATGCCATTTAATTTAATCATACAAACCGAATGAATAATAATGAACCGCATAATTATATAAAAATATAAATATACAAATAAGAATAGCTTAGTATATGAACAAAATTGAAATATTGTTCAGAAAATATTTGACGGGATTTGGGTGTTCCTCGCAATCATAATGATCACAACTTTTGATTTTCTATCATTACAAGTTATACAACTGTGATATTTTAAGTTAGTTTAAGTGTAAAATAAATGAGTCAGATAAAAAAAAAGATTGCGTGCACAAAACTTGAAAACGAAGTATATTATCACTAAACACTAAGGCGTACGTACAAATTTAAATGGATTTAAAATTTAAATACTTTTTTGATCTGACATATATATCTATTTATTATAAAAAGATATATTATTTAAACAGGTATATCTTCGTTCTCTTCAAATTGTCCAAGTCTACCTATATTTTCATTAATCCATACATTTCATTTTTTCTCAGAGGAAACGTCGGTACGAGCCACCACCGCCGCAATCTGCCAAGAAGTTTTGTCCAGATGCTAGTGTTATGCCGTGCACGGGATCAGAATGGCACAGCAACATCTCGTTACAAAGTGTTAGCAGCCTCGAAGGATCACCTGAACTTGAGCAGTGGCTTGGCTGGTGAGATAAAATTTTATTTAACTTGCAGTTGAGATAAAAAAGACAAGTTTACTTGGCTAGTTACTATCCTACTGCTCCTCCTTCGAGGGAAGAATTGGAGCGTAGACCTATTTACTGCTAGTGCTAATAGCTAGCTTACAGTTATCCAATTCTCAAGAAAGATGATGTGAAAAGCATGTGATAAATTTTAAAAATCAATTAAGTTCGTAAGATTTTATAGAAAACTTTTTTACTTCTACCGGACTTTGAATCCCGTCCATGAGGGTCGCTCTGTTTTGAAAGTCCAAATGTACCTATAAAGCGCAAAGTATATCGTGTTTCAATTCATAGATTTTAACTGTAAGACATATAAGTTTCCTGAAGAGATGTGAGACTTCTAGAAGTCTCTTTGAGTTCCAACCGATCGACCACCAATTTTTACAGTAGAAACAAAATTTGTTAATGTTTGGATTGATAGTTAGTTTCTAATAACACTAAATAGTAAATATTTACATATTCATATCATAAAAAAGCACTAAATCTTCCCCTGCACAATTTGAGGACCTCGACGTTCATCCACTCTTCAAACTATGTCCACCACATCTCAATTACATTTGCATTACTTAATAAATTTAGTCATATTCTTATTCTATAGCTGCTAAAGCTAACTAGGTTGTTACATTTTTCCATTGCGCTTAAAAAAATACTTACGTTATCGCTCCTTAGATATTTATTTCCGGAATACAAATGTATTCCAAATGAATTATTGAATAATTTACATTATTCACAGTAATATTAACTACGCTATAATTATAGAAGTGATACGATTTAGATGATGTTAAAACAAAAGGAAACAACAAAAACATTATTCCAAGTAAATTCCAAAATATACACTAGACAACCTTATTGGTGCAACAACGACGTCTTTCAGGTAAAGTTATTCTAAAGGACATTCGTATATACGCAGTGTAAGACTAATTTCCATATTTCGAAAAAATACTTACGATGTGTTTGTCCGTCCGATTTTTATTTCATTTGAAACATCACAAAATGTACTTCAGAACGTATTATGCTCCTAAATTTCACCTGTCAATTTAAAATTGTAAATTTCAGATGTCGTGTTTTCGTTTTACTTAAAACTGAAAGTTCTAAATGATTTTTTACTATTTACATATAGACTAATTAAAAACAAAATGGAATATATTTTGTTCAAACAATTTTTTTAATTTACAATTTACTTATGAAAGTACTCAACTAAAACTAGCACTAAAAAGAAACTCGTTTTGTTGCCATTTTAAAAAAGTGCTTTAGAACAATTTGTTGTTCTCATTTGACGACACAATGTTTTTACGTCGTTGAACGAGTTTCGACGCGTCTTAATTTTTTAAAATTCTAATTAAAATTCTATATTTTTTATTGAAGTAAACTGTTTCTAGTACTTTTGAATCGTGAAATGGTTGTAAAGAAGCTACCACTGAGAGTTGCTCCTACCGAGAACCAGCAGGAAACTCGGCGGGACTATTTAAAAATTATACATTTTTATTGATTGATTGATCATTGCTACAGCATGGTTATCTTTAATTGAATAATAATGCCTTATATATTGTGTTATTTTTTATATTTAATTTTTTTTTAGGGACTTTAGTATCTGCAGACATATGTCCACATCATAACTTAATTACATTTGACTTTAACTTGTATATCTAAATGTTATGGTACACTTTTGAAAGAAGCATTAATAAACTCATAAACTTTAACGGCTATGAATTGTACAAAGGAGATGCTATTGATGATACGAGATTGAATTAAAACAACGAACATTAATTATATGTAAATGTAAATAACAAATTAGTGATTCTCTTAAAATTAGATTCCTGTCACATGCTAAATGTAAGTGTTGAATATCTTCTGTAACGCCACAAGACACGACAAATCGATTTTTTTTTCATAAGTTATTTAAATCTCCTTAAAGCCATATGACCAGACCTAAGTCTAAATGTTATTACTAAAATTAAGACGATAAAGATTTCTGTTCAAAACTGTTTTAGTAAAATAAGGTTCAGTTTAAATAGTTTAATAACATATTCCTTTATCCACCGATCTCTTATCAAAGAACTCCTTCCAAATGTCGTAAGAAATAATATTGAATATTGGTAACAATTTACTATATTGCGCTTTAAAATTTGATGCAATTCTGTTTAGTGCAAGTCATTTTCGCAAACTCCTACCTCCTCATTACCAATCAAACCCATATGGGTTGGAATCCATTGCATTATTACAACTAATCCGTTGTCATTATATAGTAGCATTGATGCTATTAATATTCCTTGATTACCAACTATGCATTCAAGGATATTTCGTAGAGCACTATTGCTATCTTTTAATATAACTTTATGTCCTCCACATATTGCATATCAGCTGAAATATTTTTACTAATTCAGCTGTGGAAATTGTTACATGACTATTATTAATTTTAAGTATCTTATGGTACTTGAGAACTGGATCATAAAATGCGGCACATATTACTACATTTGGATCCATCAATATAAATTATAATTCTTTTGGATTTCTAAAGTTACGTTAATTTTAAGATTATTGTTCTCACTTAACTTACTAACTGTTAAATAAATGTATAGAAATAAATTTTCTTATTTTTAATAATGAAATGTTATCCTTAAACTATTTTTGTATAATTTCAATGTAGTGTAGAAACAGATTTATTGATAATATATTTTCATTATTTTAAATGACGTTTTCATCGTAAAATCTATTTACGATGTAACACTTAAATTGTATCAAAGCCACACCCAGCAAAGTTGGCGGACAAAGGCTAGCGATAAATATAAACAAATTATACGTGATTTATTTTGTATTTATTCGAGAAACTGCGTATCAGACTGACCTGAATCCATAGAGTTTCAAATAAATTCATTGTCCGGGAACCATGAATTGTGAATTTTTAAAAAAACTGGGACTGTACTATATTATATTATAAATTAGTCCTAAAAAGTTGCCAGAAAAGTATATAAGATGCCGTGCTCTTATGAGACAGTATATAATTATAACAGAAATTATTTAAAACAATAAAATTGAACCACTTGAATAAGTACAAATTAAATTATTTTAATGTTTCCAGTATTTTTATTATAGCTTAGTCAATCTCCCGTTTAAAAAAATACACAGAACTTAAAAGTGGTTCTAATTAAAGAATTGCAGTAGGAAATCTTAAACACTAGTAGGGTTCGATAAGCAGTAAGTTTGCTCGAGGCAATTTAGAGATTGACCAGTTATTACTTAGAAGTAAGAAGATGTTCAAAAGTAATTTTATCCTTCAAGTCTGATTCAAAAGTGGAATACACTAATCTTATTGATTCAGGGTCTTTTTATTCATGAAAATCATGATGTCATGTTATTTTATTATTCGTCTACAAAGCCGCCTTGACGGGGGGATCGGATGTAAATTTGTGCGCATAAAAATCAATTCAAAACTAGTTTATAAAGTAGCGTTTTCAGTTTCTACAAACAAAAGAATCAGAACCGTTGGCTAGGCATCACTCGATAGTGGCTGTAAACTATATTTTTTTATTAAATAAAAAAAAATGTGAATATAGTAAGAGGCTTGATTACTTGTGATGGGAAGGTGGGTTGGTGAAGTTCTATATAGAATTCCGCCACTTTTGTTTGGTTGGAAATGGGCATGTTTTTAGAGTTCTAGCTTTTTAGTAACAATCACTAGTATATAGGCACGTGGAACTCCAAGAGGCTGAAAAAATTCGTCGAAGTGCTGTTGTTATTCTGCCAAGTATAGAAGCCTGGATAGTGAAGAAAAAGGGTAACGTCATTTCCAACCTGACACAGGTGTTCACAGAACGTTGTTGTTTCAGTGAGTATCTGTGTCGGATAGGACGTGAGGTAACACCCTCCTGCTGTCGGTGTGGATCAAGACGTACAGAACATACTCGAAGAGTGTCCTGCGTGGGATTTCGAGCGGCGTGTCCTAATAAAAAATAACAAAGATTTTCCTGCCAGTGGTAGTTTGGTATAACGTACGGTTTGATATAATAGCATAGAACGTTGGAGGTCTTGCTTTCTAACTGCAGGGGACTCGGCCTAGCGCTTCCTAAGTGGTCAATCCCCTAGCAGGTAGAGATGGAGGGCTCCTGTAAACCACCTTAATATGACTAAGTAACCACACACACACTCATACGCACACCCTCACACACACATACGAACACACACACACACACACACACACACACACACACATATATATATATATAAATATATATATATATATATATATATATATATATATATATATATATATATATATATATATATATATATATATATATATATATATATAAATCAGCTCAGAATGCAGAGGATATGACCTGGATCTGACTAATATGGAGATCTGTGCTCAGCGGTGGTATGGATGCTGAGGGTCACTTTATTATTTATGTTTTAACAGGTTCCAATCTTGGTCCAATCCTGAGAAGATCCAGGCCATAGACGCGCTTATAAACCGTTGCCCTTCAAGTCACGTGCGTTACATGATGAAAGCGATTGAGCCGTTGTTCCAGAGAGATTTTATCTCGCTATTGCCTAAAGAGGTCGCGCTGACTGTTCTGGGTTATTTGCAGCCGAAGGATCTGTTGCGGGCCGCACAGACTTGTCGTTACTGGAGGTGAGTAATATTGATCCAACCATAACACAAATCTTTAAAGACAACTACGTCTGCCTTGTAAACCCTTTGTTTAAAATACTCTTATGAAGTACAATGCAAAAAATAAAATTGGATGTGCTTTAAAATGACACGGCGGAAGCGAAAATTTTGATGTCGTGCCCATAGTCAATGCGCCCACAGAAGTTTTCAGTGTTAGTGATAGCAGCGCATTATTTAGCCAGAAAAAGGTATCGGTTGCTGTTTGGTATACTTTCAGTCTGTTATAATATTTGAAAAAGATTATAATGAAAAATTTGATTTAATTTGAGGTTATGTATATATTTTGTATTTCAGCATTTGAATGGGCCGGAGGGAAAGGTTTAAAGTTTCGTCGAGTAGATTTTCCAATCGCCATCCCCAAAATTGACATAAAAGTCAAATTGCCCCACTGTAAGGCTTGAACGACTCGTTGGAAAATCTGCTCTTCTCACAATGTTTTCGTTTACCATAAAAATGTGACGTCACACAACATTAACACCGTATAATAATTTTTCAACAGCCAGAATATTTATTTTTTATTTCATACACTTCCCACAGGTTCCTAGCTGACGATAATCTCCTCTGGAAAGAGCAGTGCCGCCGCATAGGTCTAACAACGCTGAAGAAGATGCCAAGGTCCCTGCCGCGTTACGATAGCCCCTGGAAAACGGCGTTTATGCGTCAGTCTCTAATTCAGGACAACTGGCTCCATAAGCCCGTGAATAATCCCATAGTGATGCGAGGTCACGACGAACATGTGATCACGTGTTTGCAGTTCTATGGCAACCGTATATTAAGTGGTAGCGATGATACAACACTTAAAGTGTGGTCAGCTATTACAGGAAAGGTACCTTATATTTTGTATCCACTCATTATTCTCCTGCCCTTATCCCACTCTAAGTGGAGTCGGGACATGTTTTTTTTCTCTTCCATTCTCCTATCATTCGCCGTTTCTGGCGCTAATCTTTCTATATGCTCCTTCTGTATTAATATTTAACATTCGTTTGTGTGCATGGATTTGTCCCTGTGTCCATACCATAATCTTTATTTTGTATTACACACTAACAGAAGAATAAAAATATTGAACAAAAATAGTTTTATTATTAAACTGATGTGATTTTCTGTTTATTTTACATATAGTTTACCCTTTAAAATATATCGAGATAGTTGTATCAGCAACTTTGATTCTGTCTTTGAACTTTTGTGTTAAAATACTCTCAATTATGTACTGATGAATTTTTGTGTTAAGTTCCCCTTAATTATGTACTGTACTTTTCCGTTCTTGAAACATAATACGGGCTATTTTACATCTAACGTGTTAGCGTAGTATATAAGCTTCAGTAATATCAAATTACATAAGTATTAGTACAAGAGATTATCCTTCAAAGCGTAACAGACATACAGCTTTTTATATCACTTGATATGAATTTTTAATATCATTCTCGCCTCAATACATCAACAAACCAAAATTAACCCTTATAGATGGTGTTGATATTATCACTGATATCACGAGGTGTGAAAAATTCGCTGTGAAAAATTAACAAACATACATCTTACAAACTTTCGCATTTATAATATTAATAGCATTATATAATTATATATTTAATTGTCTGTCACCCATAACACACGTATCAAGTAACTTATATTAGCCACAGAAGTCCCTGTATGTACCATATATTTATTATTTACTAGCAATTGCCTGCATGGAACGACTAAAACCGTAATATAGTGTTTTGAAACCCATAAAAATGGTTAAAGTGGGTTATCCTTAAAAGCTAGACAAATGCTGTCGGGGACTTTTATTTAGAACTTTAAGAGGGGAACAATTTTGTTGTACATGATTTTTGAATAATTACCATTTACTTAGAGCACACATGGGAAGGTGTAAATTTTGCCGTTTTTGTAATACTACCAAAACGGCAAAATTAGTACTACTGCTTCTTTCCTATTTAGCGTGATGTTATATATATAGCATATAGCCTTCCTGAATAAACAGACTATCTTACACTGAAAGAATTTTTCAAATCGGTCCTATAGTTCCTGAGATTAGCGCTTTTAAATAAACAAACAAACTCTTCAGCTTTATATATTAGTATAGATACTAATTCCCTGTCATAACACAAGTTACCTATTCTAGCGACCTTGTATGTTCCCTATATTTTTTGATATTTATATCGTATTAATTTTCCCCATTGCAGTGTCTTCGCACTCTGGTAGGTCACTCCGGTGGTGTATGGTCTTCCCAAATGGTAGGCGACCTGGTGATAAGCGGCTCCACGGACCGCACCCTACGCGTATGGAGTGCCAAAAGCGGATTATGTCTGAAGGTTCTTGCTGGACACACTTCAACGGTGCGCTGTATGCATTTGCACCAGAACAAGTAAGGGCTGTCTTATTCTTAAATCATCCAATATTATAAAGAGGAAAAATTTGCTTGTGTGGTATCCGGTTTAGTGGAATAGACCACCCTCTTTCTTACCGAGGTGTCGTAAAATACGACAGTGGTAAGTTGACGTCAGGCAGGCGGCTGGTCGTAAAAACGCAGCCAAATCATATGCAGCATGTTTAGAACATTTTCCGATCTCACTTAGAATGGGATAAGGGCAGGAAAATGATATGTTTGTAACGTTCTCACACAAAAACTACTGGACCAATTTCAAAAATTCTTTCACCATTAAAAAGTTGCATCTTTACTGAGCAACATAGTCTATATTACATTAAAGAGAAATAGCGATCCGTAATAAAAAACTGTCATCGCATGCGCTGCGGAAACTATTGATGATATATTTAACAAAAATAAAACAATAGTCCGACTTAGTAGACTTTCTACTGCCTTGAGATCGGTATGTACGCGTGAAACCGCGTGCTATTACTAGTTTACTGTAAGTGTGTATGCCACTTAGTTTACTGTTAAGTTACGTTTAAAAACGCAAATTGAAGTCGTTAAAACTTTCGCCATTATCGTATCTATTTGTAGCATAAGCGATGGTTCCTGAATAGTCCTAATTTGGTAAATTATTTATTATATGAACAAATATTTTACTCCATATACGCGAATTCTTATATCCATATACGTAGGGAGATATTCACAAATTTCAAAGCTATGTTCTTTTACGCTATGACGAGTCTAAATTTATCTATGAAGAGGCAATTTAATTCTTAAAGGAGGCAAATTGTAAAATGGACTCGACGCGAGTTAACCCCTTTCGCTCAGGGCCATTTAAATGCAATGTTAGATTCTGGTACCATATTTAAAGAAAGGAAGCAAATTCTAAACCTAACATTAAAGTGTAAAATTCCATTTTTTATATTATTTTTTTTTGTGTGGGGGCACATAAGAATTTCAATTAAGTGAATGATGGCGCAAAAAAGGTCGAGAAACACTGGCCTAATTGAATCGTGAATATGAAATATTTCTAAATGTATAAACGTGTTTATATATCTATTGTGATGTATAAAGTTTTGATATAGTGATAATAAATCGTGTAATATATCTACTATTGTGTTACATTTATATATGTAATGATATACCTTTGCTAGATATCTGCAAGCGAAAATCCGTTTTTTAACATAAATTTTATCAATATTATTTTTTGTTTCCTCGGTACCGTATATAGTTTTTAACCGCTTTGCGAAATATGTCTTAGAATTATTTCTGTTGTGTAGCATAGTATTTGATAAAATTAATGGATTAAGTGTTTTTAAAAATATTAAAATTTCAACACAGAGAGAAAGTTACTAAACTAACTAAATAAACTAACTAACCTAACCTAACTTTCGGACAATTACGGACGCGCACGCCACAAAGATAAAAATACAGACGCGCACGTCACAACGACAGAATTACGGACGCGCAGGCCACAAAGATAAAAACACAGACGCGCACGTCACAACGACAGAATTGCGGACACGCACACCACAAAGATAAAAATACAGACGCGCACGTCACAACGACAGAATAGCAGACGCGCACGCCACAACGACATAACTGCGGACACGCACGCCACAAAGAAAAAATTACAGACGCGCACGTCACAACGATAGAATTGCGGACGCGTACGTCACAACGACAGAATTGCGGACGCGCGCGTCACAACGACACAATTGCAGACGCGCACGTCACAACGACAGAATTGCGGACGCGCACGTCACAACGACAGAATTGCGGACGCGCACGTCACAACGACACAATTGCAGACGCGCACGTCACAACGACAGAATTGCGGACGCGCACGTCACAACGACACAATTGCAGACGCGCACGTCACAACGACAGAATTGCGGACGCGCACGTCACAACGACATAATTGCAGACGCGCACGTCACAACGATAGAATTGCGGACGCGCACGTCACAGAGATAAAATTACAGACGCGCACGTCACAACGATATAATTGCAGACGCGCACGCCACAAAGATAAAAACACAGACGCGCACGTCACAACAAAAAAATTGCGGACGCGTACGTCACAAATCCATCATAAATTTACTTCTAAACCTTAATTGTATTTATTTTATTTATTTATTAATAAAAAAAATACAAAGGTCTTATTCTTAAGACAGAGATTACTGCCAGCTATCTTTTGTAGTGAATTGGCTGTCTATTTCCAGGGTTGTGTCGGGTTCCCGCGACGCTACCCTCCGTGTCTGGTCCATTCCCGACGGTCGCTGTCTTCGCGTGCTGGTCGGCCACTTGGCCGCGGTGCGGTGCGTGCAGTATGACGGGAAGGTTGTCGTGTCCGGAGCGTATGATTACTTTGTCAAAGTGTGGAACCCTGAGACGGGGGAGTGCTTGCACACTCTCGCTGGCCACACCAACAGGGTTTACAGCCTTCAGGTTAGATACTTTGTTTTATTTCTGTTTCATCGTCCTCCTGCCCTTATCCCACTCTAAGTGGGATCGGCACAACATGTTACAAACATGTTGTCACATATTTTACGACCGGCCGACTGCCTGACGTCAACTTACCATAGTCGTAATTTACGACTCCTCGGTAAGAAAGAGGTTGGTACTATTCTATTCAGCTGGATACCACACGGCGGGTCGACAGACACCAATGAGCTTTTCGTTTAAAACTTAAGCGTCTAATTGATAATTGCAATTTATTACAAGCTTTTAGGTGAAGGAAAACATCGTGAGGTAACCTTCATATCACTAGAAAATTCTGGAAATATGTGTAACCTACCAATCCACATTGGAGCAGCGTGGTAGGTCTTAGCTCCAATCCTCTCCAAAAACGGAGAAAAGAGTCTTATTCTCAGCAGTGGGATAGTAACAGGCCGCTACTTACTTAAATTTATTTATTACATTAATTTATTTTTTGCCTAGACGTATTAGCATATCTGATCTTGACAACGGTTGGTAGGTAAACTGTCAATGATTGTATCAGAGATGGAATCTCACAAAAAAACGTTATATTCCAGTTCGATGGAATCCACGTTGTAAGTGGATCTCTGGATACGTCGATCCGTGTATGGGACGTGGAGTCTGGTCAATTGAAGCACACGCTAACCGGCCACCAGTCCCTGACATCAGGAATGGAATTGCATTCCAACATCCTGGTGTCGGGTAACGCCGACTCGACTGTCAAAGTTTGGGACATCACTACCGGACATTGCCTTCACACCTTGTCTGGTAAGTTACAGTTTTGTCTGCCATTCCTTTATACATAAAATCCTTCTAATATTATAAATGCGAAAGTTTGTGTGTATGGAAGGTATGTTTGTTACTCTTTCGCGGCGAATCCGTTGAACCAATATCGAAGAAATTTGGTACAACTATTCCTTATACACAAGTGCAACATCTAGAAATTCTGTTAATTCCACAGGAATAGGATGACATTGACTGTTATCAACCTATCACGCGAACGAAGTTGCGGGTAAAAGCGAGTAATCTATATGTACAAAAGAGAAAATATATATGTAACTAATAGGCGGCGAAACAACTGGGCCGATTTGACTAAAATTTTCAGACATTCTTTAGATTGACCTAACAGATAATCCTGTAACGTTTTGTGGCTATTAGAGCTTTCTTTTAAATTGTCAATAACAGGTTTTTTTTACAACTGATATCTTTAAATTAAGCAGAGCGATGCGGGGAACGGAAACCGTGGTACAAAATTACTGATAAAATTGATAAAAGTATATTATAAAAATAAAACATGAGTTTAGTCCCAAATAATTCGTATATTCGTGTTGCTATAAAATACAAAGCAGAAGTCATTGGCGACAACACCCATATGATGTAGATCAGTAAACGTAAATTAACGTGAAACGTAATTTAACGACAGTGTATAACTGTCGTTAAATTACGTTTAAGTTACTAATTAATTATAGTCTGTTTATTTACTTAGTATTGTTTATATTAAATGTATGTATACATAATTTATGCTATATTTCTTTATTCGGTGTTAGGGTTCCTGCCCTAGCTTAAAGCTGAGTGGTCTACCATTTGGTGACCTATTTTATTTATTTATTTCCTTCTTGGGGCCGATTTTTCAATCGTCAGATAAGCAGCGAGATAGTATTTAACCGACATATAACGCAAAATTATATTTTTCAATGGTCAGATAGCCTTTATTCGTCAGATAAAAGTCCTATCTGAGTGTTAAAGTTATCAGCGTCGTTAAGGACCGAATAACGCGTTATCCGACTGATTAACACCAGATGTTGCGACTACTCTATGATTGAGACGACGATTTTAGTGTGTTGCTTTTTGGGTTTCGCTATCAAACATTCGTCTCAATACATAGAAATCTAATTTGTTATTATTTGACTTTTATGTTTTTCCCCAAATTTTTATTTTCTGAAATTGTTGACGACATCTATGTTTTTGTTGTTAGATGTAGACCAGATCAAAACCAAAATACTTTGGGATTTAACAGAATTTCATAGTTTGTTACGGTGTCTTTATTTTTTACTTATATTTTTTTAAGTACGTAGCTCAATTAATAGTTGTAAACACGGGCTTTTTTTACTTTCGGTATTCAGTATTAAACAAAAAAAAAGGGTCGAAACAGATTTACGTAGGTGAAAAAAGCAATGTGAACCGTATGACGCATATAACAAAACAATTATCTATCCCACTCTACACTGTCACATTTGTGATAGCTTTGTCTCTTTCACACTTACCTAGTGCGAAGTAAGTTACTTAAAATACTGCATTTGCTAATAGAGTTGACGGATAGCTATTCGTTCGTTATTTGACGATGGAAAAATACATTTTGTATATTATTCAGAATATAGGATCGGATAACTTTATTCGTCAAGTAGTTATTTGACGTTTCACCTGGCGATTGAAAAATCGGCCCTTAGTATTTTATTTTAAATTCTTTCTATTGTTTTTTTAATTTTTTTTTTCTTCTTAATATTTAAGTTAAGGTCACAAATGAAGGTTTTTGAATTTGGATTTCAATTCAGGTCCGAACAAGCACCAATCAGCGGTGACGTGCCTTCAATCCAGCAATCGCTTTGTGATCACCTCATCCGACGACGGCACGGTCAAACTGTGGGACGTCCATACCGGTGAGTTCATACGCAACCTGGTCGAACTCGGCTCCGGAGGGTCCGGTGGCGTCGTGTGGCGCATCAGGGCGTCCGCCACCAAGCTCATCTGCGCTGTTGGCTCGAGGAACGGTACCGAGGAGACCAAATTGCTCGTCCTGGATTTCGACGTACCCGGTGCTTGTAGGAAATGCGATGAATAGCATCGACTCAACCGGCGCATGTTGCGTCGATACGCCAATCTCTATGCGCCGTGGAACTGCTAAACGACATTTGTGCGCCCTAAAACAACTGTGTCTCTTTATGGAAATAACATAGTTCTGAACGGCGTTGAAGAGTTTATTTCCAAATTAACATTCCATTCTGTTCAAAATTAATTTATGAATATCGTTTTTTTTTAAATTCAACTTTGCTTTTTACAATTTTAATTATTGACTTACAAAATATATTAATTACAATTTTTTGATTTTTTTTTATATATATAGTTAATTTTCATAGTGAAGCATGGTTGTTTTGGGCGTGTTAACTATTGGATAAAATATTCAACATGATCCCTCAATGCCAATATTTGATCCGTTGATGGTCTGATGGATTGGTTAATGAACCGATGTACGATTAGCAGATAGTAGATTGTGAAACTAAATGCAAAGGGCTTGGCACGCAAGTGTTAGAGGACCGTTCTATACACAGTGTACTCTGATTACCTTACATTCAATACCAATATAATACCATTACAAGTATAGTTCTAAAGAATATAGACTTATTCGAATTGCAGTGATGGGGTTCAACATGGGAAATGCGACATCGTCTAAACCGTCTAAACTATAATAACTAATTGCAATATTTATTTATTTATACAATTTTTTTCTCGTTATATAATATTCACAATTTAATCACAATTTATGATAATTTGACATAATATTTTTATTAATAGTAATACTTAATATTAGGGGCCGATTTATACATCATGCTGATTTAAGAAAACCAATATATTTATTAAAAAAAGTGATCGATTTTCTCAAAATTTACTCATCAGATTTCTGTATGGTTTTTGCTGAAAGATTTGCAATTCTTCCGCAAGGTTTAGGTTAAGGGTACATTACCGTTTTAAGTAAATTGACTGAAATACATATTTGTGACACTGATTTCTACGAGGGTGAAGCCGAAAGCTCATCTAGTAGTTAATTAGTTAAAAAATACCAACCAAATAACGAACCATATGTGAATGTGAATTTTTTTTTATATAAAAATAATACTGTATTAGTGCCTGTTCAGAAAAATAATGACACTGCCAAAATCATTTTTATATTACGGTTTTGTATTTATATAGTAGAGTTGACATGTTTACAAACAAACAATTTTATAGTTCAAATGATATTAGCGTCCTACCTTAAAAAATTTGGGCGCACTACTAATAATGTGCACAAGCTTGTAAGTTTAAAACGTTTACATACAATTCCGA
The DNA here is from genome assembly GCA_947086495.1 of Morpho achilles. Taxonomy (NCBI): domain Eukaryota; kingdom Metazoa; phylum Arthropoda; class Insecta; order Lepidoptera; family Nymphalidae; genus Morpho; species Morpho achilles. The sequence goes on along the minus strand of CAMTZB010000022.1, from coordinate 6,298,317 downwards.
AATGGGTACTTCCAATAATAAGAAAAAACTGTTTTTAATTTGAACTTAATTAATAAATTAATTAATAAAATTCATAAATTAATTAATTATTAAATGTGATATCGTTTATTTTTCTTAAGCAGCAAAGTTTAATGGAATTTAGTATATTACAGTGTGAGAAAATGTCTCTAATCGCTAATAAAATAGAATTATTTTGGACAATTAGCCTGATGTTACTAAAAATATTTAAAGAACAAATAGGCTAATAGTATTTTATCTATTTAACAATCTATAAAATAGAACTAATGATTATCCAAAAATGTTATGGCGAATTAGATAAGTTCGTTTCCCTTTTATTTGTCTCATGTTGAGCCCACACAGTGTTGGCGCGTTCATCCCAATTGCCAAATTTCTGTTACATTGTTATTTTCTTCATTGTCCCAAAGAGTTTCGAGGTTATCGGATATTAGTTTTAGTTTATTTTAAGATATACTTTACAATTTGACATTTCAAAATTTGTACGTTTAATGGATTTATCGAATAGAGTTAGGCCCGAAATTGATTGTTTGTTAGTAGTTCTGATTTTTTTTTTGTTTATTCTGTTTAATGACAATAATAATTATATTAGCTATTCGATGTTTTTGACTGTGAATGAACTTTGAATATTGGCATTTTTTGCGAAATATTTTGAATGACTTACGTTTTTGTATGTTTATTTCTACTCATTATTATTCTACGATTATTAGTGTAAGATAATGAATTTTGTTTTCAATTTGTTTTCTGTATTAATCGATTTATCACAATTTCTCATAATATTAGTGAATAATGTTACTTTAAAAAGGATTACCACTGTATTTAGGATATAACGCTCTATTAATTTTTCATTGTTATTTTATGCTTATTCAGGGTTTTAATAGTCCCTGAAGTTTTATACTATTTTACAAATAGGGCTTAATGTATAAAGCTGAATATATTAACAACTGCAATGACAATCACTGAATGATCTCGTTATTTTTAATATAAGTTTATAATATAAAAACATAATTGAGATATTCGGATTTTTGTGTTAAATTGTTTTATATCATAAACTTATAATAATAAATTTTCTTTTTTAATATCACATTTGTACAAGAATGGAAGAGTAACTGTTTCACAAACCTTTTATTATTTAAAAGTCTCATGACATAGATTCGAGATTTTTAACTCTAGTCATAATCTCTTGTAATGTTTCAAATTACAGTTTTTATAATTGGAAATGAAATTATCAAAGTTTACTTTATTTACCTTACTCATAAAAAAAAATAGGTGCCTTTTACCTTTGAAGCAACTTATACTTTAGTCGTCACGTTGATTTATATGAAATGAACTATAGTAAACAAATGCAATGCTTTATGTGATTTTTTTTTATTTTAAAAGTAACGTAATGAGACGAATATCATTCATATTTTAATGTCCTTAATTATTTTTTTTTTATTTAATTTTTCATTTATATTTAACCAGTATATCGTAGCGATTGACACAAAATGGCTGTTGCTTTGTTGGCGAAAAAAAATACAAAACATGAGTAAAAAGCGTTTAGCAATAATCGATTAAAACTTCTATGTAAATAAAATCGATTGTTATTAGAAATGCAAATTGGCATCTTACTACTCGCTGTCAAAAGTTAAATAAATGATTGGAAAGACTATAATAGCCTTAGTATACAAAACAACCAATTTTTTCACCTTTTTTTACATTATGCATATATCACACATATTTATATGTATATATTATATTTGCATGCATAAGTTAAATTCTTGACACCCTCTTGAGATAATATTGGTAATAATGTCATATTGTATTAGTAATTTCCTGATTCTCCTTTCTTGTAATCTTTAATCTTAATATTTAAATCTTCTAAATCTTTGATATTTAAATGATAAAGATATGATCTTGTATATATATTTTTCTGGAATATGGAAACGGCTAAAACGATTTTCATGAATTTCAACTTCATGTTTTGGGGTGGAAAAAAAAATTGTTTTTTCTTTGTTTTCGGGCATTGAAAAAACTGCGAATAATTTTATGAGAAAGCAAAGAATAATTTCGCTGTCAAATGCAAAGTCCTGATACCTCAATTGGGTAACGGGCCGTCTCAAATTCAGAATATTAGGATCGATTCCAAATAATTTTTTTTAAATATTTTTAATTAATAAAATAATTACTGATTTTTACTTCATTCATATATGTATATTTTGAATCAATTTTTTTGTCAGTTACTCTTCCATGCTTCCCTTCCAAATTCGTTCTCTTTTTGTTATCGAATATCATAAATTAGACTTAATCTGTATAATTTACTTATCACAACTAACATTCTTATAAAAAATTTCAATGGTGATCGTGTATGTTTAAGTTTATTTTATATTTATTGTAAAACTGTAGGTACATATTTCATTTTTCATTACTTTATCATTTGTTGTACCGGCTTTTGCCGTTGGATCTCGCTGACGGAGTTTTCTGACTTCTAAATCAATTTCTTTCGCTTCGACGGTCGCATGATATATATAAAACTCTTATGACTTTTTTAAAGGTGCGTGCGACAAAGTTGTTTTGCCTTTTTTGACATATCTCATGCTTGGTATTAAAGGAACCGAATTTAAAATTTGGTCCAATTAAGTTAGATACATTTTAATCCTTATTTCAAGGCCATCCATCAGTGTGTATATTTGTATTTAAGTATGTATTTAAAAAATATATAAGTATATTAACCTGTCTACAATAACACAAGTATTAAGTTACTTTAGGGACGGACGACTGTGTGTGTAAGTGTCCCATATATTTATTTATTTATCTATGACATAACGCTACGAATAATCGAAAAAGCTAGTGTTTTCTTGCTACTCCGAGCTATAGGTCTCTTTTTACACTTATTCGTTCTGTTGGCGCTAACCTACGCTTTATTGCATTTTGTCAAAAAAACTTTTTAGAATTCGGTCACTTTAATACTTAGCTTGCGATGTGTATGTCGATATGCGAACGGCGTACCCGTATTATAGTTAAATTAACATTACAATAACACTAATACAAGAAAATTGGTCGAATACTTCATTAAGTTTTAGACAAGTTGTCATACATGACATTCAATATGACAGTTATCCATTCAAATGTCATGGGTGACATAGAACCATATGACATGACATAAAACATGTCAATTTCATGTCAAACGACACGAAATTGAAAATATTTGCGATTATTTCGTATATCTATTTTTGGATGAATCGCGACTGGCAATAGTAAGTAACGGCCTGTTACTATCCCACTGCTGGGCATAGGCCTCCTCTCTCCGTTTTGTAGAGAAGGAATGGAGTTAAGACCTACCACGCTGCTCCAATGCGGATTGGTAGGTTACACATATCCCTAGGATTCTCTAGAGATATGCAGGTTTCGTAGCCGAAAAGCGTGTGATAAATTGCAATTATAAATTAGACACATAAGTTTTAATAGACAAACTTATTGCTGCCTGCCCGGGGTTTGATCCTGTGACCCATTAAAGACTCGCACAGTTTCACCGCCAGGCTGTCACAGCTATTACGACTGGCAATAAATGTTCCCTAAATCAATAAATGAATGCTAAAAATAATAACTTTGTCGCCCACCGAAACAATATCATATACATATTTTTGAATTGTAAGAATAACGACCGTCGATCCATTCGATTAATTATTTTCTCCCCCAACTATATTTGTATGTTTTAACAGCTGTTTGTGATTATATGTGTATATATCATTATCTTGACTAATATAGGAATAAACATTTTTTCTATACTACTCATATACTCAAATGTACGCAATGTAATCGATGGCCAGAATATTGTATTAATATAGAATAGTGCGTTCAATAAGTCAGTTTGTATTGGTAATTTATAATAATAAGTCATCGTGTCATATCAAATGTGGTAGAACAATAAATTTCGATACAATTTGATTTAAAGAACATACTCTAATAAGGTCTCTAATAATCACTTGTATTTATGCATTTTTCAGACTTACCGAATTAATCATTTAATGTTTCGATTAGCGTTGCATAATCAATTTAATCAATTTACATATATTTAGATTGTAAGAGGTTTGGGAAACGTCTATAATTACGTCGCGCATTCACCGTTTTTAGATTCATCCGTCACATAAGGTTTTTAATATAAAAATGGGACATTTTAAGTTCTTCAGCTTATGTGGGCGGACCAAGGAGTTTGTATTGGCGGGTGTTCGGTTCTTACTTGACGTTAAGGTTTACTTGATATCCTATTAGATATTTCAATTATCTAATGAGATACCTCAAGGACATTCATTATTTATTCTCATATTTTTTTATTTGAAACTACACAATTTTTATTCTATAGATTTCTCTATATTATCTTAAAATGAATTAATGATGAAATTAAATGATTAATGAAAATTTTATTCTATATTATCTTAAAATGAACTCTTAAAACGTTGTAAATAAATCAGGATATGCTTGATTCTCTCATCACATTTACGTAAATTTTTATTAAGTTAGTAGATATAAATTATTTTATAAACTTTTCTTTAATAAATTTGCACTTAAAGTTGTGTTGTAATATAACAAATATCAGTTTTACGAACAAAACCGAACTCATATGTTATACTAAATATACATTTTTTTAATCAATGGATAATACATAACGTTATAACAATATTTGTTTCAAGTAAAAAATAGTTAAATTATATTTTCAGATGTTATTATCAAAGTTTTGCATTTAATACAGCAATAGTTTACGATACATGCGATTTTGTGACTGCATACAGTGGGAATCCATAATATGACCAAATAGTTCTCGGGGTTTCGCCGAGGAACTTTGTAATAAATGTTGAAAATATAGTGCTATAATTTTTGTGACTTCAAAACATGTTGCGCTTTTAGGCATTAAGTCCTGAATTTTTAGTAAATACTTTTTGAAACAATTTATTTTGTGATCGATACTATAATGATTGTGATATAAAGTGATACTGGTAACATACTTTTTTTTTGCTTTTTAATCAATTTTCAGAATATACACGTGTAATTTTTACAATTTTTTTTTTTAAATAGAATGTTCTAAGATGCAAGAGTTTTATAAATAAGGTCAATATAGAGACTTGCACGGCCATTAATATTTGAGAACCTCAATACTGTAAGGCGTCAAAAATGAATGTTTGCGTGACGTAAAACGTTGATTGGGTAATTTTTTTGTATATATAAATGAGAACAGAGTGTTAAGGTGGGCAGTCTAAGGGGCCCTTGGTACGCGGATCGACATTTCCTAAGCCACCGGTTTTGTACCGGACGCGAACACGCGCGTCTCTATGGCATGTTAAATAATTAAACGAAGACTGAAGTATAGGTATAGTTTAATGTAGTAATTTTAATGGCGCCATTGGAAAGTTCAAATGTCCAGAGCGGTATAAAACCAAGGTGGCGCTTTGATATTTTATCTTTCCATAGGCAGTATTCCGTTGCTAACGTGTTTCCCACCACACTGCCCTCACACTTGTCTTACAACTTTTTTTTTATTTCAATCTAAGTTACCTTCACTTTTTTTAATTTAAGTTACCTGACTGCCTTGGCATGGGTTATGCAATAAATATTTTTTATCGAAATTCTCACAAACGTATATATTAATGTCACCTATACATATAACTTTTTAAAGCGGAAAAATATTACCTTCTAATATTTATTTTTAATTTATGTAAAGAAACTAAATTAGATGTTAGAGGATGTAGGCAGAATCGCCGCGTTTTACGAGTATTTTAAAGCATTGTTGACCGGTAATTTTACACAAGCCACTCTTATTAATTCAATATTAGACTGAAACATTATCAATAATTATTAATAAATATTTTATGATATGAATATTTTATGTAATCTTTATGTCGCTGTTGCAGCGTCATACAAATTGGCGGTACACTAACGTAATCGAGTAGGTTAAAAATACTCTCACTAAGCACACTGGTTTCGTAATTATATATTGCTTTGCCGCTCTTTCCTTTTGAGGAGCATAAATTCAAGTTAGATTTATTCTTACATGAACGGAACCGATCGGAACGGTCACGCAGAAATTACGCAGAAATGCTAGTTACACTAATTTTGAAGTACGCAGAAATGCTAGTTACACTGATTTTGAAGTACGCAGGAATGCTAGTTACACTAATTTTAAAGTACGCAGAAATGCTAGTTACACTGATTTTGAAGTACGCAGAAATGCTAGTTACACTGATTTTGAAGTACGCAGGAATGCTAGTTACAGTAATTTTGAAGTACGCAGAAATGCTAGTTACACTGATTTTGAAGTACGCAGAAATGCTAGTTACACTGATTTTGAAGTACGCAGGAATGCTAGTTACACTAATTTTGAAGTACGCAGAAATGCTAGTTACACTAAGTTTTTAATGCATTGAAAGAAGTACAAATAATTCAATTGCAATCACGAGTTAGCACGTGTCCGGTCAACGATGTGTTAACTGTCATCTTGATGAAACTAAGAACGGGGATTCAGATATCAGCTACTTACTATAAAATTACTTATAAAACATGATGAACTGCGCATTTTTTGTAAAAAAAACTAGACAGCCTGTGATTTCGTTCACCTGAAATGTAAAAAAAAACTATGTCAAGAACGTAAAGGAGAAGGCAATAGGGATTTTTTAGCCTACTGAGTTAAGTATAATATGTAAGATTCAATTTATAATATTTTGGTTCCAGCAGGTTATCAGTAAGCTTAACTAAGACACGCAGAAATGCATGCATTTTTTGTTATGGAATTATTTAGGGATACAATTCTTAATTATAATCATAAATTTTGATGCAACTCATTTGTGGTTAAGTTAGATCAAAAGACAAGTGTGCGGGACTCCCAAATAGGGATCCCGGTTTATTTGCTTAATAAACCGCCACTAGATGTGACCTATGTAGTATTTTTACCATGTATGTTACACTGATCAGTATTAGGCATTAAACTTATCCATAGACAAAATGTTTACTGCAAGTCAACTGAAAGGAGCTCAGTTCATCATGTTCATTTGCACATTTGGCGTCACAGTATGATTTAAAACAACAAGATAATGCCCTGCTAAAAGTTTTGAACCTGCTTTAAGCTGTCAATGTCACGACAATAACTAAAATAAAACTTGAGCGTAGTTTTTAATGGATTTCGGACATGAACTTGTTTTCTCTTGATAGGAAGCCAGACAATCGGTAACTTGTTCTGCAGAACTTAAAACCTGTAGGCTTACCACCAATCAATTCAGTTTTAGCTCCAGTAGTTCTACAACGACTGTGTGTCTTTAACATGTTATGGTATGAAAGAGGAAATAAATTCGCTTTAGGTTTTCAATTGAGTCGCAATAAGAGTTCATGGTAAGCCTGCTGTATTGTAGTATTGTCGATATGTAACGTACATCACACTTTTAATTTTGTTTTTCAATTGTAATTATATATAGGTAATAATTGGCAATATTTTACTTATGCTTCTAGTATTAGTAAATGCGATTATCACAATTCGTGAATTTTCTCACATTACCAAGAATACAATGAAATTATTTTAATTAGATAGATCTCTTTAATTAGATTTAATTAGATCTCTTTAATTTACCGCGACTCCGCAATTTATCTTTTTTTGTGATACTTAAACTTTACCATTTAAGTGGGGAATTGTTATTATGCATCACACATGTTCAGTCGGGCTTTTTTATTTTTTTTTTAATACTTTTATTGACATTTTTATTTTTTTAATTTGTGTTTGTTTCACACACACTCTTTAAAAGCGATGTGGATAACACCAATGTGACTAAACATATCTATTCGTATGTCGTGCATTTCCAAGCCATGACACGCAACGATACGTCATAATTAGATTAAAACTAAGGTGATGATTAGTATAAGATCGGCTTTATTCGTCAAGTGTAATATGTGTAATACTATAGAATAAAGTGATAGATCAAGACTGCTAGAGTTTGTGTACATTTATGTCTGACAAATTCTATTTATTTATCTAATTAACTAAACTAACGAACTGAAAGAATTGAATATAAATTTAAACCAGACGTTAAAATGTTTACAAATAATAATGACTTAGCAATAAAATAATTGCAGAGAAGGTATCGTTGTTATAATGTGTCGTATAGGATTGTTCATCTTGGTAGCCTTACCATGGGATATATATGTCATAATGTAATATAAGTTAACACAGTGTCTCCTAAACTTTGTGCCATACCCCATTTTAGCCTTTCAAAAAATACTTATGTAAATTTAAACATTAAAAATTAGTTGTTCACTTAAGGAACTCAAATGATAGGTTAAAGGGAGAAAAATGTGTAATATTCATTGAATTTATCAACGAAATCTAGCTTTGCATTTAATGGGCCGGAGCGAAAGGGTTAAAGGCTTCTATCGAATCTATTTCCGAATTGTCCCCCTTTAAAAAATGAATTTGCTCTTCTGTGAAGCGTGGGCCCCATGTTGGGAAACACTGTGTCAACAAATCGCAACGTGTGCGTCCGTGGAACAGGCATTATATTCAGTTCAGATTATAGATCGATAATCTGTAGAAATAGATGCGTTTATAAGTTTATTCTTAAGTTTATAAAGTAATAAAAACTTCATAAGTTTTTCTTACTCTATTCTTACCTAGGGACGAGTATTTTATCCGACTAGTATTTTATTTTATCGACACTATAATCTGAATGATTAACGTCTATCTTACATAACTGCTATCTTATTTAGTATTTAGTATTATAATCATTTCCTTGCCTACGTGGCGCCTAGAAATGAGAGGGGGGATTGTAATCACAATCGTATATGTGGTTGCAGCCACCTGCATAATTTAATCAATTTACTCATTTATATGTACATAATATTGTATAATTATAGTGTACTGTAAGTCTTTATGCCAGGTTCCGTACAATATACGAGTTGTGTAACGCTAAAAATATCTTTCGTTTATCTTCATATTACCAGATAAATAAGAGCTATATGTGAATGGTGTCCATTTAGCGCCAATGTGGAAGTAATCGCTCTTAGGTAAGCGTTATTCTTACAGGTCACATACGTCAGCAGGAAGGTAGACGGTATCATCATATACAGTTAATAAACATCATAAACATCGTGTAAATATTGTAGGAACCGGGCATCAGGAAAACCTTATTATTTTAATTACGTATTCGAATAAAATGGTTTTTTTTCTGATCATATGGAATCGTTCAGGCTGATACGCGGCTTAGTTCCTAAAGCCTCAAATTTGTGATGATGAACAGAGCGCGCTTAATGGAATTGTATTAAGGCTTTAGGTTAGAACAAATCGCTTATCAGTCAGAATGTGGCCTATACTCTCAATGCTAGGCCCACTCTACTCAGCGATATGTTTCGCTGGTACACGATATGACGGTTGTAGCTTAGATAATTGGCTGATCATCATTTAAAGGAATAAACTAAGTTCACTCAATATAAACTTAAGTCTTTTATTCTTGTCTCATTTGTCATTCCTTCTCATTATACCTTATGAAAAAAACACGTGTCTTGGATCAAACTTCGAATCTTTAAATTTAAATGAGTTAATCTTGTATGAATATATTTTGTGAATCTCGGAAAGGGCTCCGACGATTTTCCTGAAATTCAGCATGTAGGGAGTTTTGGGGGAAAACACAAAAAATTGATCTGGCTAGGTTTTATTTAAAAAAATCGTTTTTTTCTTTTTTTGGGCATAAAAAAACAAAAGATTATTTTTAATTTATTGAATATATACAACACAGTTTTCGCCGTGAAATTTCAAGTCAGCGTAGCTTATTCGGGAAACGGGTGGTCGCGCGAATGAAGATACCTTGGATCGAGCCCAACCTACCCTGAAGAAAGACTTTAAAAAAAAGTTAACCTTACTAACGCAATGGGCAAGTAATAAATTAAGTTCAGACCATAAAGCAAGATAATAATAATAATAAAAATTAAGTTCATTGTAGTTTATGCTTATGCCCCTAGATAGCGCACTAAAAACTATCTTGTAGTTTATAATTGTGGTACAAGACAGCGCTAGTGAAAATCTAGGTTCATTGTAGTATATAATAATACTCCTAGATGGCGCAGTTAAAAACTATCTTCATGGTGATTATGATTGTGCTACAATAACGAGATGGATAGAGTTATTATAACCTAAGATGAGCCTAAGATGTGTGATATTACGATAAAGAGCACATCAGGTTGTATCTATCTGTCTCTCTCTGTCTGATTAGAAAAAGATAAGTATACAAGATTCATCGTCTCTCTCATTATTTATTGTGGCACTTTTACTAATAGGGCCGTGGCTCCGCTACTTTAGTATAATAACTCTATGACTAGATTGTGCACTTAAATTCACAGATACTACGAGATCCTGCGGACCATTAGGTTTTGTCACAATTTTGATATGATTGATTGTGATGGAGATATTTCAAGGTTGGTCGGTTGCAGATACAACTGATTATTGCAAGGCTTAGATCCAGGTTGTCGAAGTTCGCGGGCAAAAGTTAATTTACATTATAAAGGTTATAAACAGTATCTTCATTTCAACTCAATAAAAAAATACTCAGATAATTAGTGATATTTACAATTTATTAATTATTAATTTTTATAAACATGTATTATTCTTTATCTATTGTATGTATTTATTATATTGTCATATTAATTATATATCTATATTATATTATTTTATTATTTCATATTACTAAAAGGTCTATTTTCTGTTTGTTATTATTGGTTAAGTTTAATTTTGTATTTTACTCACTGTACTAATTATTAAGACATATCGATTCCGCAATAAGCCCGCCATTGCAAATTATGTTTTTTTTATATTAATTAATGCAATACAGAGATTACAAACTAAGGTTCGGGAACAGATAGTGGATAAAATAAAACTACATTTGCTCTATTTTATATATTCATTCAGACAACGGTACACTGTGACAATAACGAACTTAAAATGTAAGATACACATTCTACGTAATAATATATCCGATAAACTGTCACTAAACGTTTTGGAGTAACTGGGATACGTTAACTACACGTGTTAAACATTGATTATTGAAGAAATACACCAATTTTTTAAATTGTACTTGATAAATAACGATGACTGAATAAATTTAGCGCTTCCTGTTCAATGGCTAATATATATAATCAAATTACTGGCCTCGAGTCCACTGCGATGTCTTATGAAGAATTAGCTATAGATTGCATGGAAAGAATTGTAATAAATATAAATGATACATTAAAATCAATATAGATTTATTTTAAGACATTTAAAGGTAGATTTAGATGTAGAATTCTGGTATTGACATTGCTTATTATGCTGGCTCTAAAACCATTTAGGCGAGGTGGGTTCCGTGACAAATTCGTGTTTTTGAGATTAAATAACTTGTTAGATTTTTTTAAAAAGGATTTCCACAAACTTACCGGGCATATCAGAATCAAATAAAGTATAAAATAGTATGAGATATTTTTTTTATACGCGATAAACTTAAAGGAATCTGAAATTAATCAATTTGCAGTATTTATTTATTATTATAAGCACTACAGTTCTTTCTTTATACAAAAAAAATAAAAAAAAATATACAAGTTGGGTTATTTTTAAAAATTGATTTTGAAACACAACTGTGATAACAATAATAATGTAACCATGTTAAATTGGATTTTAAAAATCAAACTTATATCACAGTTTAAACGATTTCATATTTTTTATATCTATATTATGTAATGCCAAAAGTGATTTTGAAAACGTATCTCTCATTCAACAGTTCCGTTTAAGCGGTTCCGTTTAAGCGGTTCCGTTTTATAGCGGTTTAAAGCGGATAATAAACAACGTCCAAACCAAATCTACAATGAACATTATTTAAAATTCATAATAGAAAGATAATAAAGTAAATGATTCCGAAAATACTGAAGACCACACTGCTGATGTGAAAACTTTGCTGGCAACATGACGTAATACGGCATTCTCGACTCTTAATGATATACTAGTGACACATAATACATATAGTATCCAGCGAGACGCCGTTACAGCAAATGATTAGCCGACACAAAAAAGTTCGTCATGCCTTTAAAAATTTTCACCTCACAAATTCGTCCAGTGAACAGGAAAGCTCAAAACACACATTACCATATTCCTTATACAATCGTTGTAGTACATTAACACATTGATCACATTTAATAAGCATTTTATTTAAACACGAATTACTCCAATACACGAAACACGGGTATTTGTAAAAGAGATTATCTTAACAACAATATTTGCATTAACATAACCTTTATAACGATATAAGTCGATGCGACAGGATTCAACGAAATGATTAAAATCATCTTTATTTTTATCACTCCTGTGTTTATAATCCCTTTGATGAATATTTATGTAACTTAACTACAAAATAAAGATAAACAATCTTATACTAATAGAACGTATAAAACGATAGCTGCTGAAAAATCTTATTAATCGCAGTAATAGGTACTTCTCAGTACAAATAGAGATACGGTCTGAAGGCCTAATGAATAATAGTAGGAGGTCAAATCTAGGGTTTGATTTTTTTTAAAGAATGAGGGGAGCTCGAATTGAGTTTGCCCCTCTGTTTACGAAATAATTTTCAACTTAATCTTGAAAGATATGCCTACATACGATGCAGCATTGTCATGCATGTGTAATTAATATAAATAATATCTAACTTATAATTGAAATAATATAACAGGAACTTGATTGAAATATAAATATTAATAAGACCGACCTCGGGGGTAAAGTATGATTTAACATGCATTTTACGTCAACTTCGGTTATTGTTATTTGTCCATGTTTGTTCACAAAGATCAAAAAACTAGTTCAGCTGGACGCGTCAGTCACTTGTTAATACATGTTCACATTGACAAAGCTGTACCGTTAAACAGTTTGATAGTTGCTGGCAATCGACAAAAGATAAAATTGCATTTACTCTAACTTAATTTATTACATCTTAAGCTAATCAGTTAACATAGGATGAGAAAAAATATGCTTAAGTGAACTTGTCATAACTTAATTCACAGGTATTTTATTTTAACATTTGCTTCGAAAATTTTATGTGGGCGCTTGCATTGGTTTGGCAAACAGTAACAATTTAAGTTGATACACAGGAATAATAAAAATATCTTTACGATGAATTGAATTTCAAAAATCTATAGACAAAGAAGCAAATTATACTTATCAAAGGTTCTAATTGATTAGTACCTAACTGGGTATAACTTACAACTAAACAGTCACGTGTAATATAATAAAAAGTTTTTGGTTACTCTGCAGGTAAAGAAAGTAAATACTTTGAGCCCAAAATGGCGGATTTTAAAATTAAATAGTAATAAATAAAATTATTCAAACAGCAGTATATTTCAAAAAAATCTTTAAAATTAAAATACAATTCTATGCTTTTTTATCACAAAAGAATATACTGCAGGCCTAGTATGGCAGACAAGACAGATAGAACCCGCGGAAATTTTGTCGCGGTTGTCTTATTATCTAGCATGGTTAGCGGATTATAAACATGTAGACACATAAATTTACACACATGGATAATAACTACATGATACTTTTAGACTACAAGACGACACAGATCCTATGACATAACCTCATGCTAGCCTTTGAAGTAGAAATGCTGAAGTTATTCCGTAAGACATCTAAGATTTAATCAACGTCTCACACAACGTCAGGTAGCTAACGACAAATGTCTTGTCACATTTAGCCGCGCTAGACCCAAGGACTTGAAATAATTGTCATGCGATACATATGGTACCCTTTAAGATGGGTGAAAAAACATAATTACAAATCGCCACGTTATGTGTAGGTACAATATCACTACATACAAGTAATCTTTACTTAACTATCATGAAAGTAATATAGTTACTTAGGTATATTTTATGTAATCGAAATGTATAATTTCCATCCAGTACAATAAATTAATGTTTATATTATAACTACAAATCCAAGAGTGATACAAAATGAACTTTATTAATACGAAAAAATGGCACATTGCATGTATGCATTGTTTCCCAATTTTATTTTATAAGAAAGGAAATAATAATATAATAGAGTTAATTTTGATGCCGAATAGTCAGCTAACGCTCGCCTGTCAGGGTAATACCACATCGGCCAAATATATAATTTATAGTATATTTTTTTACTATATAATATTCATATGTATTTAATTTTTTTTATATAATAATTTGGAATTTTCATTAGTCTAACTTTTTATAGTTAAGCACGTTCAGTGCGGTCGAATGGCGGCGAGACGCGTCGCACGGTGTCGCACCGCGCCGCGCCGCGCCGCCACGGGCCGCTTCTAGCCGATCATCGCCGCACCCGTTCCAACACTTACCGTGGTCAAAAATTTGGAAGGCACTTTCTACTTTTTCAAAAAATTTAGTTTACTTTTTTGAACACATTAGCCTAAACTTACACAATAGAAAATATGCGTAGTAACATTTACCAAATTTACGCAATTCATCCGAAACGTATAGGCCATTTATATAATTTTTATTTATTTTTTAATTTTCCTATAGTTAACTTTATTTCCAAAAGGATAGCCAAAAGTTTCAACACTAGATATCTGAACCACAAATGTCTTTTTAATAACTTGGTCTTTTATATACTAATTTCCAAACTTTAACCGAACCAGATAACTCCAAACAATAGTGAGATATCAAGGCCACTTGAAGACTTATTGTTTTACATGCTCTCGAGCTAGTAATGCGACGAGACTTGTGCGGGCGGGCCGCAGCGCAGCTGGATACTGCATCCAAAAGTTATTTATAGGTCGTCAAAGTTGCTATATAAATTTAAGAAATATGCCAAATAAATAGGATTTATGTAGCAACAATTCCTTGGCCGACCACGACCCACCCTCCCCCTAAATAGTTCCATGTGATAAAGCCAACGAATATCTTCCAACAATATCTAACTCATGGTATACCCTTGCGGCAAGAAGATAAATACACTACAAATTTTTCCCGCCGAAAGTATGAAAAAAGTAACATTGTAATAAGGAAGGTGTTAAAACAAATTTGTACATAGGTAATACACCTTAACATGTATTCGTGCTGCCGACTAAACAAGACGTTGTTGTGGCCTTTATCCTGACGACGCGTTCGTCATAGTCGTGACGTCGGAGCGAATACCAAAGCTACGAATAAGTTATACGGCTAATCTAAGTTAATTGAAATGTTTATTCTAATAGCTACACAATAGGTAGGTTAGCAGACGAATGCTAAACGTCAAATGCTTCGCGATTGTGGTGCTCCTAAAACTAAAATGGGCAAGCCGATGTTCCTCCTTACATTAACCAATGATCCGTTACAACGATAACACCGATACACAATTATGTTTTTTGTATTTTTTTCTTTTGCGATCACAACACTGAAATACATTGACTTAGTTATTAACATTTATCATAGAAGTGATATTAAAATTACGCGTCACTAATTTTTTTTTTTTGAGATATTCTCATTTCTACCATGGCGAAGTGTTAACAGTTGACAGAGAGGAGTTACAATTACGCCTGCCAACGTGTCGCCATCAACTGTTTATAATCTAATGGCTAAATAGAACAGCTCGATACGCACGAGGAACTTTGGAGACACAGGAAGCTGAGCGATACATCGATATGATCTTAAAAATGAATGCTGAGAGGTCGGTCATGCCCCGATCTCTAATTTAGTCTAACATTTGGAACAATCACTACTGGCTAAAGATACATCTATGTTACATTTGGCGATCACTAAGTCTACACGTGTGCGAACGTGAGTCGCACGGTGAGGCGCCCGGGGGAAGCCGCAAGCAACGACACCGCTAATCCTTGACGTCGACCTCACGGTAAAATGAAACATACATCTATGCTTTAATTTAAAAGTACAACTACAGCTAAGTATCATGAATATATCATGATGATCTTATGCATAATGTATGTAGGTAGCAGATTTATAATGAATAGGTATACCAAACAGTCTTTTGAATCTGGCCAAATGTTTTAAATTTTGATATCTCTACGTTCACAGATGGATCTAAGATGTTAGAAGCTTACACGTTATAATATTTATTGCTACCGAAGAGCGCACGAGCGGCGATGGCTCGGTCGCCGCTCCGCGCTCTATCGCTCCCGTCTCAGTGAAACATGCTTGTATGCTTAAAGTAAAAATGATACATAAACAATGATGTATACAAGAACTAATAATAATAGGTAATTAAACTAAAAAATATTCCTTTATAAGACGAAATTCGTAACTAAACAACAAGCAATTTATTGCACAGCGAGTCCACTTTAAATAATAATTAAATATAATAAAGTAATGCCGATACAATTAAAATATTGATTAAATACGTGTGATAGGCCGAAACGAGAGCGGCTCGGGCGTTACGGAGGAGACCGTCACGCTCTCGGTCCGTGCCAGGCCCGTGCACGTCCCTACGTCTTCCGTCTCAGAAGTAGCCGACGGAGTTGCGGTTGGGGACGAAGTACGGGTAAGCGGGCAGCGGCGGCGGGAGGCCGATCGGCGCATGCGCCGGCGCCGCGCCCGCGGCCTCGCTTCAGATGTGCTCAGCACGAGCCTCCGCCGGGGGCGGCTCGATCTTCACCGGCAGCGGTGACGAGAGATCCTTGCCGTTTTTGGCCATCGATATCGGGGTCTTGGGCGGGCCCATCTCGGTTATCTCAGTGACGACATCGCGCTCGCCGTAGCGGCTGTCTGGACGTGGCGAAATGAAGGGTCGGAAAGGGTCGGCGGGCTTCGGTGGCTCGAGAGCGTGTCCTGGTGGTGGTGGCGAGCACAGCGGAGACTCGAGACCGGCAGAGAGCGGTGACGGCATACGTGGAGACTGCAGGGGCAATGGGGGCAAGCCGAGGTGCGCCGGGTGATCGGAAGGTCGCTGAGCGGCCACTACCATGTTGCACATTTGACGGCGCAGGCCGTGCGCCACGGCGGCGACGGCGGCCGCGGCTGCAGCATTTGGTGACACCCCGCCCTCGCGTCCGTTGCCGCAAGGCATCGGGTAGGGAGCCGGGACGGGCGTCATGCCGTCCTGTAACAGGCATCCGACGATATCAGCGTCCGTGAATATCTTAAATAATATTTCGCGTAGCTGCGTCACCGTTAGCGCCTTAGAAAATAAACATGTATCTAATAAACTTAGAACAAAACATTATCACAAGACAGATAAATTGCAATATCGTAAAGGCTCCAAGAAAATACAATTATGCGATGACCATCGCAAAGGCAATAAACACGGTGTTTCACAGGCATTTCGCAAAAGCACAAACACATGGAGAGAATTAAATACAACAACAAAAAATGCATGAAAAATAAAGGAAAAGGTTTCTTTAGGTCATGTGATTTTTATAGGACTAAAAAATATGCATTAATTCAAAATGAAGCGATTGTTACAAAATACTGACCGTAATCGCTGGATAAACTGGTAGCACCTCCTCCTTGATGTGGTGTGACGAGTGGGGAGCGTGCGAATCACGGAAGACGACCGCGCGGATCACGCCACGAATATGCTCATCAGGCCATACTCCTAGCAGGATGCGCTGAGGCCGACCGCGACCTTTTGGTCTCAAATCTGCAATCATTCACAACCGTACAGCGTGAACAGACAAAGCACAATAGCTTCACTGACTAGCGTTTACTTGGCAAAGTAGATATTATTTTATGTTTTGAATAAAAATGTATTAAACCAATAGTTTTATCATAACTAATGATTTTATTATTTGATATAAGGTATGTGTGAGAATTTTTTCTAAGACAAGTATTTTCAGTTTATACCAATATTCCGTTAAAAAGTAAAAATTCAATGAAGATTCTGTTGATACTTGTATTTTATTTAAATAATACAGCCAGAAATAGAGTTTTTACCTTTAAATGAATCTTAAAAATAGATAAATTATTTTTATAACATAAAAATAA
Source organism: Morpho achilles (assembly GCA_947086495.1). Taxonomy (NCBI): domain Eukaryota; kingdom Metazoa; phylum Arthropoda; class Insecta; order Lepidoptera; family Nymphalidae; genus Morpho; species Morpho achilles. The sequence continues at coordinate 6,280,377 of CAMTZB010000022.1, read as the reverse complement.
TCTTGATATTTCGCTAATGCTGTAATTATAACTTGAACTAATTATAAATTTCGCATACACAGACACAGATCGCAATGCAAATTAGTACAACTATTAAAGTTAATTAGTAATTAAAATTTGCACCAACACATGAAGTTAAAGAATTGCGTTCCCTTATTTTGAATTATCATAAATGAATGGATGTTGTTTTCTCTATCTGGCAACATTAGTTCATGTAATATAGAGAAAACAACATTTGCACACAATTTCTTATTAGGGCTATTTGTTGTTACTCGCAATTCATAGATGAACTGTTAATGCATGCTGACAATAAAAAATTTTCACAGATCTCTGATTGATGTTTGTATTTTGTGATGAAACATTATAATTGTGCTTGAACATAAATTAAATTTCAGTTCGTCAGTGTACCAGCTTCATGTATGTACATACTAGTTACACTGGCCACAATAATTTCGTAATTTAGATATTAAAAATTGCGTGTCGTTGGCAAACTCAATCAGAAAACAGTAGCAGTAAGGTTGGTTTATAATATCACTGTAAGCAGTACGATTAACGATTGACAAATGAATGTTGTATTCGAGATATTAGTTACAAAAATTTTGTATGAATTCATAGAATTCGTACATATCTCGTAAGTATTAATTAAATTTATAAATCTAAAGACTAGTTGTATTGTATGGATCATAACGTTGGTCAATGAAAAAGACGGATGACAAAAGACTGCACGCAAAAATATGAGAATATTAAGGTGAATTTGTGGTGTGATAAGATTGGATAAAATACATAATTGAGTATGTATGGGGAAATCTGAAAGTTGCGCCCATTGTAGAAAAGACGGCAAGTGAAAAATTAAGATGGTATGGATATATAATTAGAAAGGATGGCAATCGGTTCAAAACACGAGTGTTAATTATGAATGTGGACGGATATGTGGAAGTTGTCCTAAAAAGAGATTTTTGGATCGTTTGAAGTATGAAATATATATAAAAGGAGTGGCTCTAGATTTGACAAATGATAGGAGAGTATGGTAGAGAAAAAACATATTAATCCAAACCTACTAATAGTTGTATAAGGACGGGGAATGATGATCGTAAACAAATGAATTTTCATATAGAACCGAATAGAAATTACAAAGAAATCATTTATGTGTTAATTATTTATTCTTCTACTATTCCAGAAGAATAAATAATTAAAAAAAATAATAATTAAATGGTATTCCATTAGGGCTATCGTGGTTACTATGTTCTCAAATTCGCTACCAATTGTATATATCAATAAACAAATATGTTACCCTATATAGGTTAACATGTAAATAAGAAATTCGTATCGATCTTATATAGAAGTAATATAAATCATCATTTTGGTTTCGTACTATTTCTTTAATGTACCTCCATGTAACGAAAGAGATTTTTTTGAAATTTGAGAGAAATTTTTGAGAAAATCTTTTCTTATTTCATCATCCTCCTGACCTTATCCCACTGTAAGTGGGGTCGGCTCTCGGTCCGTGCCAGGCCCGTGCACGTCCCTACGTCTTCCGTCTCAGAAGTAGCCGACGGAGTTGCGGTTGGGGACGAAGTACGGGTAAGCGGGCAGCGGCGGCGGGAGGCCGATCGGCGCATGCGCCGGCGCCGCGCCCGCAACATGTTATCTTTCAAAATCTTCTTTCTTTTAAAATCGTTTCTTATTTATTGAATAAAAATAAAGGAAAAATGTCGTTGTTATTATTTAAGAATCAGGCACTGTTGCTTTACATATAACGCTCATGCGTAAATATTAATTTCCAGTAAAGTAAGTTAAAAAAAATAAAACCGTATAAAATTTATACTACTGCTTAAATATAACGTACTTTACGTTATTTAATATCCTTACTAATATTATAAATGCGAAAGTCTGTCGGTCTGTCTATTAAGTTTTCACGGCGAATCCGCTGAATAAAAATCGATGAAATTTAGCACAATTAATGATTATACACCGCGGTAATATATAGGCTATAAAAATGATGTTAATTTAACAGGAATAGCATTACATTGAGAAACAACAAGTAATATCAATATATCAATTTTTGTTCTACGATTTGTCAACGGCAATCCGTTATATAAAGATTTGTATTTAAATTATATATATAAATATTTGTATTTAAGTTTGTATTTAAAAATATATAAGTATATATTCACCAGTTGTCTGTCACCCATAACACAAATATTAAATTATATACTTTGGGGACGGACGACCGTATGTGTAAGTGTCCCATGTATAAAAAAGACAGGTTTTATATTTCGTTGTTTAGTTTACGTGGAATGAGTTATTTTAAACAAGTTTTTATTTTATTTGGATTCTGTTTATTGTACCCATAGTTGAGTTAAAGTTACCACTTTAACTCAACTATTACAATTTATATTTAATTTAAGTAATTATTACGGGTTATTTACATCAGGGTAACGCGTAGGATAAAAAAGCCCGTTTTCTTACGGGAACAGGGAAATACACAATTTCGATTATTTAGGGTAATTAACCTTATAATTTATCATTTGTTTACGAAGAATTATGGAGTTCTGTAGACACATCACACAGAAAGACGTACGTATTCTGGAGAGTCACCACAGGCAAAAGTGGATGGAAAACAGCCAAAAGGCCGCAGCCTAATTAGATAAACTGCCACACTAGACATCAAACTGCACTACGCAATCCACATTACCAAGGACAGGAGTAGATGAAAGGAAGTCTTATGAGATTATATATATATTGTATATATTGGTTTATATACACATATTATATTAGTTATATACACATACGACCATACACACACTCACTCAAACGCACTCATTCACGCGGACATTCACTCACACACAAACTCACACGCACGCAAAGTCACTCACACACTTTTAAATTTTGTCTAACAAATCATACAAACACACATACCATTTTTTTGATTTCTTCCTTTATTTTATTTTTTTTCCATAACATTTGTCTGTTCACGTGCATTTAATTTATCTTAATATCTGGGAGAAGGCGAGGACTCTGAGATACAGGTTTTTATAAATTTAATTCGGAGTTCTCTGTAGAAACTAGAACAGAATAGAACTAGAAAGGCTGCTTTCTCATCATAGGGATCACAACCCTCAGTAATGGGGAATGCGACTCGATGAGGAATTTAATTCGCGAAATAACGTCACTAGTGAAGATTCAAATTGATCTCGTAGCCAACATTCATTTGCCATCACGCATATATACAGAGAGTAACATACCTGCGCCGCCGTCTGCGCTCGGTCCCAACATGTTGTGGACTCGGTTGGCGTACAGCACGAAAGTCGGATAAGGAATGTCGTACTTCCTAGCAGCTTGGGACAGTGACAATCCCTCTTTCAGGACAGAAAATATGGCTTCGGCCATTGTCTCCGGGCGCCAGGATTTGAGGGGCCCGCGCTCGCGGAATCTAAGATTGTGTACCAGGCTCTGATTGGTGTTCCAGCACTTCTGCCACATGGACTGCAGCTGGTACTGGTAGCTATCTGCTGGAAATGGAAAGGCTCGTGTTAATTAATTTTGAACGCTAAAAGTTGCATAAAGTTTTCAATATGTCACGAGTTTCTTGGACAACATTCCAAACGAATGGTAGCTTTATTATTCATATTAGACCTTGACAATTCAAAAATACTTGAATTAAGATTATTCTGATTTAATATGATTCGTTAATATATAATTAAACATAACAAAATCTTAGATAAATATTTATTTTTATTATTGATAATTTGATAAATTAAAAGAAAAGTTATAAAAATTAAATCATTACGGAATTATCATTTTCTCTCTGTATATATATTAAAAGAGATGAAATATGTAGAAGGAGAATTTATTTATTTCTTATAATATTTTATGCTAATAACCATAACAATTAATTGTTATGGTAATTTCGCTAATTAATATGTTGGTCTAGGAATTATAAAGTTGAAATTTTTTCATTCAAACTAGAAGTCTTAATTAAATGGTTGTCTTGACGAAAATTTATTAAATCAGCTACTATAGCGGCACAATGTAGCCATATGATTCAATTCTATTTATGTATATAAGTAGAAATGTTACTAAGGTATGTTCCCTAACACTGCTTTAAGGAGGTGAAAAGATGGATTCGTAATTCGGTAAATTATCCATAGAGCTAATATACTTACATTAGGGGAGACATAGGCACGTCTGAAAGAGTTTCGCAAAAAGTCGAAATAAATAGAAGGAAGATGAAACTCATATATTTTTCTAATCACATATAAAAGAGAAACAGATAAGAAATCACATTCGATTTCACTTTATTGTCGATGGACACATTTTAGGCTGGCTCCCCTACTGTAATTATAGTAACTATATGAAACTATCACATGGAAAGTAATTTTTTTATCACTATAAAATATCAGGTATGCAATTCTGAAAAATAAAGCCAAACGCGCATGCTCAGCTTAATTTAAGCAACAATTTTAGGTATCCGTAGATAACTTTATAATTATTCATCAAAACTTTGCGGTTTTTAGATATGATTAATTGATAATCCTCTGTACTAAACTATGTTGCGATTGTTTCAAAAATTAAATAATAAAGCTATCTATCGGCGGCGAAACCTCACACTTATATTTACTATTTTAAGTGCATTATTAATATTATAAACCTATGTACTGACCTCTGAAGAGTATCTATAATAAAAAGAAATAAAGATTAATAGCAGTTCAGAGTAAATAAAAAACTTTTGTAATTTTTTATATTTTTAATCAGTATTTGCTTACACGAATATACTGTCAAAAAAAACTTACAATTCGTTATTTTTAATTTTTTTTTTGGATTTGATAACATTGAAAGTGTGTTCTGTTGTGATCTTTGCAGTCTTAATCAAAATTAATTTTAATATGTTGCTATATAAGCACAACGAAACCAAATCAAAATCCTCTACAGTAATTAACACAAAGAGTCATTATTTTCTTACTAACATTTGAATAATAATGGTAAATGCTACCAGTTTTCTAAATTAAACACTTCTAAATGAACGTAAAATCACAGTAAATTAGTCTTTAAACATAATATAGAAAGAGTTTGCTTGCACGTAGTTACGTTTAAAATTACCTAAACTATAATTAGGTATAACAAAAAAAGGGGTATGTTCGTTTTATTTGCGCAATAACAATACGATATTAAATATATAACAGATTTGTTTTAAGGTTTATTTTAAATTTCTAAAAATAGCTGATTTTAGGTGTGCCAACTTTGCACTGAATATTTCGTCACTGTTTTCGTACTTTTGATGAAATCTATTATTTTTATTAAAGTTGTAGAAATCTTGTCCTTTAAAGCCTTTTTTATGTTTTGGATTTGTAATTTAGATTAACAAAATAATTTTAAACAAAATCAATACTTAAATCTGTCGCCGTTACAATGTGTCATATTACAATAAAAAAAAGCAAATGAGGGTGATTTGTGTCTTTCTTTTCTGTGTGTTAGACAAAGATGAAATATACGACTGTCATCTTCCCTCTCGTTAATCATTGGGACACACCCCACTTTCAGGCCTGTATATGGCTTCCCTGTCTATGATATTAATAACTCTATGCATTTGCATTTTGATAATACAATGAAGACTAATATAATTATTAAAGCTATGGAATCTAGTAATTTAAAGTAATTTATTTTGTCTGGAATTTCTCTAGCATTTGGCCTAACAATAATTTCTTATAAAATCTATGACTAAATCTGCCGCCGTTGCTTAGACATTGTCAACAAAGGCTTAATACGGCAAAACAAAGTAATCCTAACAATATTTAATATGACCTATCTAAAGATGTCACGTGAATTGTCAAAAGTTCATAAAATTCTTTAGAAGTTATCACGTGTTCTAATGCTTTCCTGATAACGTTACATTAAAAAATAGTATTCATCTTTAAGACAATTAATAGCTACTGTATCTCACTTAATAGGATATCAAAATATCTTATTTAACTATTAGCTACTTATCTCGGATATTTACATTGTTATATTTTGTTATCTTATTATAAACGATATGTAAAGATATACAAATTCAACTGAAGTTACTATAAATCTACAGTAGTAGTACTACAGGCTGACTAATTACATAGTTAAACAGTATATATTAGTATTAAAAATGAGATCCAAAGGTTAAGTTGTATGCTCATACAATTCAGGTTTGGTTTTGTTTAAGACACTGTGTTCAAACAAATTTTTCAACAAATTTTGATGGCTAAAAAGTTTAGTCAAAACTTTTCAGTAGTATAGATATACCCAAAAAATTAAGAATTAGGGATAAAGAACATTTAAAGTGCGGAGCTATAGGATGATGGGCGAGGCATATGCTTAAGAAATATAGCTTAAAGATATAAGATATATATCGCAAAGCAGCAATAGACGTTGGCGAGTAGTACTTATTAATAATATTGTAACAATTATCTGTTTTTACCACAAGTTCCTTAATATACTTTTTCTACAAAAAAAGCACTGAGTATTAGAACGATATACTATTTAACCTAGTTTTCAAATAGATAATAGTCTTTCTTTAATTTTCTGTCTAGTTACCCGTTAAATATTGTTTTAAAAGATTAAGTAAAAGTATTTCATATACAGAGGTAAAATGACATTTAAAAATATAGTTTTTGTCTCCCCTGACAGTTTAGAAATCGGCTTTAGCTTTGTCAATGTCTTTTAGCAGTTATTGTTATTTAAATATAATCATCTAATGAATAAATTTTTAAATTGATGTATATAAAAGCGGTTCTTTTTACATTTGCTTATAAAGTTTTCGCAGAAGGAAATAACCGAATTGGATAAACAGGTGGCCTGTATGTCATTAATCGTATACAATCAGCCATGTGTCTGTAACCCCTAATTTATACACCGTTATAAAATATAATTAAGTATTTTGTTGCAACTGTTTTCGCGGTAAAAAAAATACTGGATGATCGTAAACGCGGTAAACTTTACAATTCGTGCGAAATCTTATGTTTTATTGCTCTATATATCCCACGACTTCTTTTACCGTTGCTTTCGGGCCTATTGTTTGGATTAGCATTACATTGTTGTGGATAGTGAGGGCTTTTATCACTCTAGTAAGCTCACGATAATTTTAAGGTCTCCAATGCACATAACACTGTTTTTGTATCTGTAAAGAACTGTCGATTAGTCTGTGTAAATTTCAGTAGCTGCTGGGACAATTCCTTTTGACTTCCTTTTCAGTTCTCATTGGGCGGTGAGCAAACACTTCATTGACGTCCTTTAATAATTTTAGTTTTGTGATAGAACTATATATATAACAAGAAAAATATACAAGAAATGTAGCGTGAAAGTTGCGTTTTATTTCCATATAATAAAATCCGCTACATCCACTATCTAACCTTTATTTATTACTATACCATTTTTTTTATTAGGAGCTCTGTCTGCTTAATCTTTGTAGCTAACTTTCAGTTAGTATAAAAATGTTCAAACTACTTTACAATTATTTTTTTCAACTATAATCTTTGACCTCAGAGTTCCGTTATTATCTACAGCAAGAAGCATGCCATTGAGGATTGCGAAGTTTGATATCAAGTTGTTCAATAAAAATCGCTGTAATTCTCCTATTAGCGACGTATCTCGATATCTGACTAGCGCGTCCTGATCTTATTAATAACTTTGATTTTGAAATTGGGCAAATGTTATATTTTTAATTATGAAAATAGACAAGTCTGGCGTGCCCTTAGGGATGGAGTATTACGGGTAAATTAACGTGTGAGTGATGCCTAATTCCGTCAATGTCGTATGTCGTCATATCCGATTTAAACAAGTGTCGCTGTTTAGCCTAATATTAAATTTATAATAAGTTGCAATTTGTGCGTCCCAGATGTTGTGAATGTAGTTTTGTTAGTATATAATTCTGATGCTTATCACAAATAATAAAGCACCATAAAATATTCTTTTCAACATTGTAAAATACGGTTCTATAATTCTTGGTCGGGCAAAAACTTTCGGCATTACCGGATTAAGAATAATGTATATTATTGCAGTTTTTATTGCAATTTTTTATTAAATTAACAGTATTAACAGCTTTTATGAGATATATTATCTGATTTCGGTAAATTAATATTATCTTAATTAAAAATCGCAATGTCTGCCTTGGTTTCATATTTCAGTATCATAATTGTGTTATGTCTACACATGGAATTACGTACGGTGGCAATTTGCGAATTATGTACGCAATTACAGATGGAATCTGATTTTATCTGGGTATAAGCTGGAGTTTTAATTATTATTACTAATATTTTATCTATACGTTTAGGTGGAGACATTGTTCATCATCTACTGCTGAATATAACTATTCTTTTTTTTTAATTGAAATTTTCTTTTCACACATTACATGATACGTGCTGTATATATCTAGTTACTTCACCGTATTTGAAGTTGTCTGTTCTCTTAAGATACTTGTCACGCTGAACTGTATCAGTAATTTTGATTCTTCTACGCATCTGATAACGTAGATCAGGTTAAACTAGTAATTATATATATGAAAGAAATTAAAATTAATGCAATTAGTGTGTCATTTCGATTGTGAACTATGGATAGGATGGCCCGTAGCGTTGTAAATAGGCTCTAATTTCGGGAGTGTAATTTGACTTTGGAGAATGCTAATGGTACAAATGTATTGCGGAATGTATGCTTCAGTTTATTGAACTGCATATTATAAAATGCGATAACGTCAAGCTTTTTAAACAAATGGCCATCATCGGGTTATAAATAACGTATATTTATAGTGTTTTTAAGGCAAAGAATAATTGCTATCGTTCAAATGAGCCGACGCGTCGAGGGGGTAGGTTCCGTTCTTCGAACTATAACGTGTCACAGGTGGCTACGTTTGTCCTGTACACCCCACTGATCAGTTTTTGTTCTAAAAAACGCTCGAACCATTTTCAACCCTAAGTATTAATTGATTAAGACAATTTTTGAACACCGCACTCTTTGTATTTCCATGTGTTGGAAGATGTCTTAACGATGTGTAAAACATTGTCGGTTGTTTGTATATTATTATTGTTACTGCAAGTGATTGAGCCGTAACGGTTGAGTGCTCGCAGTGTACGGATTGTTACCGTCCCGCTTTAAAAAGATTAATAAAAAGTGACTCTTATGCTTTATTAAAATTGAAATTCTTTCTATAAAAGTCGGTCGTGCTTGGTTTGATTGGGTAATTATTATTACTAACGAACGCCTACATGGATAAAATACATGTGTAAATGGTTTAATTAGGCTATCCGACATAATCTCTAATGGATCCTCTTCTTAATCGGCGATTACAAATGATTATGCGCGAGCACGAGCGTGTAGAGCAGACTTATTCGTCATACGTCGTCTATGATCGTCTACGATCGTGTACAAACGGGACTTTAGACGTACGGGTGTACGGGAATTTAGAGTTTTTCGAACACACATCGAAGGTAATCGCTGGATGATACGTATGATCGTATGTATCGTACAATACGGTGTAGACGATCACACAATCAGCGATCATCGGGAATAATTTAACGAACGCCTGGTACATTTGACCAGAAACAAAGTGATTACATTTCATACAAAGTGACTTAATTTTCGAAAATATGTACAAAGAAACGAAATTAGGTACAAAAAATGATTACAGTGACACACTTCTTGTATCCCTCAAGATAATATTCAAATTTCGTATACTATTCAAGTTCATGTTTACGGAAATTATGTTAGTGCTTTTTCAGACTTTTATGTATTGCGAGGTGTAAATGACGAAGTATTTCCTATATGACATTGTAACAATGTTCATCTTATATCTTAAAGTATTTTTAACACGTATTATATTTAAGTTTATTTTTATACACTCCTTTATATGAATCATAATTTTTCCAAATGCCTCCTAAATGCGCGCAATTTTCTTAATAAGGGATATAAAGTTTTAACCCTAAGTATACATATAGATAAGAATTTTGATCTAAGTAAGTTTCTTGTTGCTAGTTACTACACTGTCATGAAAAGCTACCTACTTTTTTCAGAACATCCACTGACTTAGGTGTCTCTAAGATATTTTGATTCTGTAAAATTTGGTGCCCTTTGGTGTTAGCAAGTAATTGCAACCTTTTTGATATAATATGTCTCGCTGACACATATTTTCTAGTGTAGGGTCGCCGCTCCAAATCCTTACTAACGTCCATCGGTTCTTTTAACTATATGCCCCGCCCACATCCATGATTGTCCGCCTATGTCGTCTATATTATCTTATCTCTGTCAAATTAGTTTTATTCCACTAAAGGCTTAATCAATATTTGAGGTGAGATAGTGGTTCGTAAAAATTTATTTATTGAGTGTGGTTTAACCTCAATATTATTACACCTTACGCTATAAAGTACAAAAACTTAATTACTTTAAGGCACAGTTTTTTCACTTAATGGACAATTTAAAGAATTACTTATACTTATATTAATCAGTCAAGAAAATTGTAAAAATAACAAATTAACTGGACGATATGTTTGAGTACTATTAAGTAATAAAGTGAGCTTATATCATTTTTTGATTGAATGTCGATATGTTATACAAAATTATCCTAAATCACATATTTAAGTACTTTAATAAGAAGGAATGTTAATTTACACGTATTATGAATGATCAGCCAATATTATATCATAACCAAATTCGAAATAACGTTTAAGTAATTTTGGCTAGTATAAAAACAGACTTTTTTTAACATTAAGGGGTTATAAGTTTACTAACCATATTTTTCAGATTTATTTGATTAAAAATAATAATATAATCGAATAGAAAATATGCATCTTTATATAACGTTTCGTTATTGGAATAATTTGAAAATAAACTCTCTTAATATATTTATGGGGGTGTGGACTGTCTCGCTTTTTGTTTTTCATCGTAACCTTTTTTTTGGAACTTTTTGTTTATTTGGTATTTTCTGACCTACCGATATAACTTTATTTTGTTTTTACAACGTCACTAAGTAGAATGACGAGCGCAGAAGCATTATCGCGGATGTGACAATTGGGGAGTAGAACGCTAAACTCTACTTTCGTCAGGGTAAGTCGTTCTAACGTTGCCTTATTTAAGTCCAAATATAGACTATTAGATAGAGGCTATGAGATGAATTTTTTCACAAAAAAAGAATAACTTGTAATTTTTCTATGCTTTTTTGGCGATCTTTGAGATAATTGAAATGGTATTTTAAAAACACATCAAAATGTCTTTTCATCGCATTTATGTAGTTTATAAAAGCTTGTTAAATAATTTTCCACCTTACGTAATCCGTCCAGAATTTATTAAAAACATTTAAGACGCCAAGAAGCATAAAATATTATATTATACGGCGTGGTAAAAAGTTACTCTCTGGCTAAAGTTACTGAAAGATCTTTGAAAACGAGGGGACCCTTACTGAACGGAATTTTCCCTATTTGAGATTATCAGAGCTTGGAGCCTAGCTCTATAAGACCACAGTCTGGCTTCACTTAGTTAAAACTGACGACTCAAAAGAAAAACTTGTTAAAATCTGACGAACGTAGCTTGTTAAAAATTGAAGTTTGAACAGTTTCTAAAAGCCTCTTTGAGCGACGCATATTATGAGTTGATAGTCGTTAGTTATTAGTACTGATGCTATAAAGTACAAGAAGGGCTAGAAAATAGTGTAATCAGTTTTCAGAAATTTTGGGAAGGAGAACAAAAACGATGTGACATTTCTATAAGTATTACTGTAATATTAAATTTTACTATTGTATTAAAGGATTAAATAAAGGCTTATTTTAATTTTGTCCTTCTTGTCTGCAAATGAAAATTATTATATTGTCAAATTTTGCTACTGAAAAAGAACAGAAGACCGAACTGGCTCCCATAGTAAGAAAGACTAAGATAAGTCATTGGACCTGTTCTTAGTTATAAGTTTAGGTTAAAATTAAGTTGCTTATTATTTAAGGGTACAATAAATTACCTCCATTGTGATGTATTTTATAATAGGGGAAAAATATTGTTAATTATTTAATTACTAAGTTGTCAAAAAATGCATATTTTCTATTTATAACAGTTAACATATTTACAAGTACAACATAGCAATGCGAGAAAGAAACTAATGGAAATTTTAACTAATATCATTATTGTCTTTTATACAAAAACAAGAACTATGTTGAACTAAAAACAAAACAAAAAACGTTACCTTTACAATTTGATATGTATCAATCTAGTAAGTAAGAAAAAATTAACACTCTTCATCAGTATGGTTCTCATTTTTTACTTTAGAGTTTTTCGGCTTGGGCGCGCTTTCATAATACAGTGACACAATTGAATATTTCTTACAAAACGCCCACCACCATCGAAAGCCTGTCAGACCTATGAACGCAAAACCAGGGTCTCTACTTCGTCTCATCTTTTCCACATAAGCTAATACGTCTACCAAAGATTTCTTGGTTCGCCTATTGTACGGAGAGACGCTGGTGTCGCAACAGTAGTCTAATATTGCCCTTTCCTCGCTAGCCAGCAAGCCGGCCTCGTCTAGTACTGCCATACGTTTAGATTTCCCTAATATATTGTCATATAGAGTCCCTTTAGGTATTCCATAGTGTGTGGCGGCCTGAGTGAACCGCATGCGTTGTGCGACGACCGCTTGTATCGCTTCTTGAAGCTGGCTCTGCGTCCATGTGGGAGCTTTCAATTTCAGAGTATGACCGTGGTATTCTGATCGACAGATAAAAGCAAGAACGCTACGTATAAACAAACTATCCATAGGCCGTACTAATAATGTATTTCACGTGATGGAGAAATAGTCTATCCATTATGATGTATCGCCGTTATTTAAGATATTAAAAGCAAAGATAATAATTTCAAAAGAAAGTAAAACTATATATATACGTTACTTGTTATATACCATGGCATAATAAGGTAATTTGACATTTAAATATTTTAATTTTAAATGAATTTTACAGAAAAATGTAATAACAACAAAAATTTTGTAAATTAAAAAAATGTACGCGTTGCTTAACAGTTGGCTCAATTTTTAATTTTCGTGATATAAAATACATATACATTCTATATGAAGTATAAATGTACACATAAGTAAGTATAACATACACGTAAGTAAGTATAAGAAACAACAGTCAGACCATTAAGTTTTTAAAAATTATGCGCAATAAAATTATAGTGAGCGCGCTACATTGATATTGCAACTGCGATCATTTAAACAATAAATAATAAAAAACAATAACAACGCGGGCGTTTTCATAGACGACATTTTCTCACGATCACGATCATCAGTGATCATACATTATTTGTACGTATTATAATGCAATAGAATTAGAAAATATTAAAGAACGCTACGTGCAATATAAAAAATTCATACAATAATCACTCGATCGGCGGTTTTATTCTGCGTGATTGTGACAAATTATGGATGCCATATAATTGTAATGATTGTTGTAAATATCAAACAAGCCAATGCCAGATAATTTGTCGATAATTGAGACTGGTATACTTGAACTATCAAGTGATATTCATAATCGAGTTTTTATAAATGTTGTTAACAGTACACACTACAAGGTCACAAAGCTAAAACAGCTAGAATTTGTATAATTTGACAATTTCGTTAACGATACGCCCTTGTTTATATAAAACTGTTAAACTATGGTATGCTTGACATTGTGAGACCTAATACCATTACCTTGACATTGCATTTAAGCAAAATAGGATTTATTAGTTTCAATATTGCTTGAAATCCTGTTACTGGCTCCATTCAGAGCTGAATGTCTTGAACCAAAAATAGCTTTGAACGATTGAGACCAGTGTCTCTCAACTCTTTTAGTTTTATGCTTTACCCCAACCTTTCTAAAAAAAATTATGGAGCAATGATTAATTTTTTGAAGTTTCTGTTTCAATCTGGACAGAAATAAATTGCAGTCTGTACATACATAAATAGAACGCATTTGATATTTATCAATATAGTCAATAAGAAAGGAATCATGGCGGACCCCTGTATTAAGTGTTTTACAATCGCTCTTACCGTATAAAATTTGTTACAAAAATTTAATGTTCAAGTTAAATTTTTTCAATTTATTTGTAAAGCGAAACCTATAAAAATTAATTATCACATACACAAAGTATGTCTTCGCGTATGGAACTTTTGTTTTTCTTTGCGAAATTAAAGTAGCTAACAGGTGTACCATATACATCCCTCCAGATCAATCACTCTGCGAGAAATCTTACTTAAACGAGCACGATTCTGTTTACCTTTTATAGACATGAATTATATTAAAACTAATATTATTCTTGGGAAATGAATTGCAAAATTCGCGAAGCTTCTCAATTTCAATATTTCCTTCAGTTAATTATATCAGAAGTTGAGATTCTAAGGAAAATAGATATTGGGAAAGTTAGCGATACAACCGTCGACAAAGTTCCGATTGCATTCAATATTGTTTAAGGGATTCTTTTGTGTCTGGAAAACATAGATGGATATTGTGTATTCTTATTTCATAACTTTACATTAAGCCGTATGGTCGAGTAGAAAAGATCACCCCCATTTTTACCGAGGTGTCGTAAAAGGCGACTCATGTAAGTTCACCTGCCGTGTGGTATCCGGCTAAGTAGAATACACCTCCTCCTTAGCAAGGTATCATAAAAGACGAGTAAGGACAGTTGACGTCAGGAAAGTCATGGTCGTAAAATACCTGGCTAAATCATATGAAATGTATATAACGTGTTGTTCCCATCTCATTTAGAGTGGGATAAGGGCTGAGCTAAGCTATAAGAAGGGCGCCGTACAGCTAGCTTCTATACATTTGGTAACAGATCACTTTGAAAAAACAGTATTTTATTAAAAGTAAAGAATCGAAATTAAGCCATAATACGTTGATTACTTGTGCAATACAATTCGTCAGAATTATCTATAAAACAAGTTTTTTTTATTATCTCAAACAGCTTTTAACAATTTTTCATTCAACAGTCCCTACTGTTAACCTTTCAGCAGTTCCCGTATTTGGAGCCAATCCATGAAACAGCATCAGGTTATGCATGTCATAAACATTGTCATCTGCGGCGGGCACAACTTACCATAGTCGTCTTTTACCACACCATGGTAAGAAATGGTGGTACTATTCTATTCAGCCGGATACCACGGCGTTCATAAAGAGATTGCGTATTAAATTAAATAAAAGAGAATGATCTATCAGAGGGATATGGGCAAAATTCTAATAGGCTTTTAAAGAATTTTACGAGCACTTCTAGATATAATTCTATATGCGATAGAATAAATAAATAAAAATATGCTTTATATATTCGTTAAAATAATCACTGTCTTACTTCGAACTCCACCATAGGATATTTGAGGATATTTATTTCGCTATTATACTAATATTATAAATGCGATAGTTGTTATTATGAACTGAACCAATATCTATGAAATTTGCCACAGTTATTCCTTATACACCTGAATAAAATATAGGCTATAAAAATCCTGTTAATTCTACAGGAATAAGTCCACGCAAACAAAATTGGGGGTAAAAGCTAGTTTATAATAATTTACGTTTCCGCAATGTTATATCAAAGACGTTATAATAAGCAGGGCGATCTAGTAACGAAATTATCAGATTATAAAATATAAGTAGCATTTAACATTTATCGTGCTAAAATCAAGTGCCTTTTATGTTTAGAAAATTTAACTGACCTGCAATCGAAGAAGTGGAAGCTCCGAGCCAAGCATGAGAGTTCTCAAGCAATTTTGCCTGTAAAGAAAGAATAAAAACATTATAACCTTAATAAACGATAAGGTGAAACATTATCATAACAATATACAGGTGGAACGCTTTATAAGTTCGATTTTACAACAACAATTACTTGATAAAGAATGATAGGTATAATTAACAAACACTACTTTGTAACTTTATATAATAATTTATCAAAATAACGCAGAAATAACTTTTTTATATTCAAGACATATGTATTAAACGTAAAAGGTTATGAAATCCTTGAACTCGGCCATTATAATTGATAACTAAGTAATTATGTAGCAATTAAGTATAAACACACAACCCTAAGTATTTTTTTATTATCATGAATAATAAGCTTAGTCGAATTATAATAATAATAAGGTTAATGAAAATCTTATTTTACTATAATCCGCGATACAAGAAAATATATTAAATGCTAAACGTAGAGTGTACCATCCGTTTCAACAAATAATTTATAGAATTAGGCGTTACTTTGCGGAGATCCATAATACAAAAGTAATATAAAATTGTTTTGCTATAATCCGCGATGAAGTAAAATAGAAAATATATATATATATTATGCAATGTGTAGAGTGGATAGTCCGTTTTCATGCCTGATACATGCAGGATTCGTAAAAACACATACACAAACCTCCACCACCGCCACCACAATACACAAGCACGTTCACTATCACTAACTCAACAATCGTTTGGCCCCGCACCAAAGCATTATCAGGAAAAAGACTCCACGACAAAATCGCAAAGTCTCGTCTCATCTCGATGATGCTTCGGTCACGAGAAAAAACGATTGTTGGGATTATGGTAGCGAAAGTGTGCAGTGCTTGTGTATTGTTGTGTTATTGGTTGGTTGGTAAAATCTGTTTTCATACCCGATACTGCAGGGTTCGTAAAAACACACTCCACGACAAGTGTGTGGAGTGAGTTGAGTGATGTGGGAGAGTGGAGTCTATTTCCTGATGCTTAGGGTTCCTGATGGTTGCGGGGCGCAACGATTGTTGAGTTTGTGATAGTGAACGTATGTAGTGCTTGTTTATTGTACTGGTGGTGGTGGAGGTTTGTGCATGTGTTTTTACGAATCCTGCATGTATCAGTAGGAAAACGGATTGTCCACTCTATATTTAGCATTATATATATTTTCTTTATTTTTACTTCGATAAATTATTTAAAATAATTTTGTTAACGTTCACTATTATTTGACGAAATACCAAGAGAATATTGTTTCCCTCTTCCGACGCAAACATTTACGAATTTCTGCTGATGTATGCAACCGCAGACAGTTTTTAAACGTGCCACGTCCGCAACGTCGCGTCGCTGACGTGCCGCGACACCATGTCAGTTTTGTTGCGAAGCCGGCATATCTTGCGGCCAACGGCTGTAGGTAAAACTTACGAATACTATACTTACTCGTATTTACAAAGTTTGTCTCATAATTGTTTGTTTTCGGTCGCTTTAATTTAAGTGTTAAAATACCCTCAATTTCGATCAATGTGATTTTTCTAATTACGTCTTGTCTTTGTCTAATAATAGTGACTTCACTGAATTTTTATTTTTCTAATAACAAGTTACTGTTATTTGACAAATTAACGAGAGAATATCGTTACTCTCTTCCGAAGCAAACAGTTACGAATTTCTGCTGATGCATGATCAGCAGACAGTTTTTAAACGTGCAGTCACGTCCGCAACGTTGCGTCGCTGACGTGCCACGACACAATGCCAGTTTTGTTGCGAGGCTGGCGACATATCTTGCGGCCAACGGCTGTTAAGGATGTGAGTTTGAGTGGAAAAAATGTTGAAAAAAATAATCGATTAATATAAAATTCGTTTATTTTTTCACATTCCATTAGGAATGTCCAGCCATTAGGCCTTTAGTTTAACCTTCAGCCTAGTGGCTGAAGGTTAAACTTACGAAAATTTACTCGTATTTACACAGTTCGTCGCATAATTGTTTGTTTTCGGTCCCATTCATTTAACTGTTAAAATACCCTCAATTTCGATCAATGTGATTTTTCTAAATACTAAAGGAAAAACGTTACTTGTACTCTGTATGATAGCTCTGTATGTAATCTTAAACTATACCAAAACTCATTTAATACAACTTATTTTTAAGGTTATACAAAACAAGTCTAATTTTTTTTCGGTATATCTGATTGCGTAAGAAAAGGGTTCAAACTCCATTATTTTTTTACGTGGAATACTTCATGGAGATAAAAATGAACCTACATTGCTTTTCAACCCTTAAAATGTGTTCAAACCAAAAAGTTATATTCATATTGCCCTGTCCGAAAGACAAACAATCTGTCACAATTACAATATAAGTCGTATTTAAAATAGTTTTCCCGATATCCAAAATGGTTACTATGCTAAAAATTCAACCGAAAATCAAATAAGTATCATAAAATGTATCATGGCGTAAATTATATTCAAACTTTATACGAGTATAAAATCATTATGTTACCACAGGAATCACAGTTGCCAAGAAATTGCCATTTGCCTCGTGAAATTGGTTCCGCAAGGTAATATCGTTTATATTTACATAACGTAGCACAAACCGCGGTATAGTTATTATATTTAGGCGTAAATTGTTTGCCCGTGTGTACCTAATAATATTATGGGCAAGTCGCTCGGGCCGCGCGTTCATAAATCTATTTTATAGTACGCGAGCAATAAATTTTATTTTGGGATCTTTAATTCTTTGTTATTGAATTGGATTTTAGTGTTTTATTCGGGTAAACAAACAATATATCGGTGCGTTTCAACCGGTACTTAGAGCACGTGCGCAAGCGAGACTAGCGAGACGCCCGGCGTCGCGCGCCAACAGAACATTTTATTTGTAGAGTCTATTGTTACTCATTTACAACTGCCCATTACAGGGAGTCCTTTGTCTGCGTTAACAATTAAAACTTCGATAAAGTTTAGTTGCAGCGAACACAAAGAATGCCGCTCTTTGCGCACCCGATTCACTGTTCCAATATAAATAAACCGGCGCGGAGATAGGCGTTGAATACAGTAGCATTAGATAAAATGTCCGATCGTAAACTTCCTGTTTGAGATCGGGAGGTGTAAATTAATGAATCGATCTTTTCATCTCGCCGTTAGATTACTGTCTGATACGGGATGGGCCGCTTTAAAGTTATATGACTTATAGTGACAAATATTCTTATAATAATTTGGAATATTTTAATGAACACTGGGGTGTTTTAGATAGATAAATAGAAATTCTTTATTGCACACACTTTGTTATTATGTTTGTAATGTTATCACACAAAAACTACTGGGCCGATAACAAAAATTCTTACATCATTCGAAAGCTGCATCTTTACTGAGCAATAAAGGCTATATAACATTTAAAAAAAATAGGGATTAAAATGTAATAAGGTGTAAAAAAATAAAAATTACGCGGGTGAAGCCGCGGTATATTACTAGTAATATATATAGTGCAATAGAAAATTCCACCTACTTCTATAAATGCCAGACATTGTTGTCCAAGAATTTAGTAAGGATAATCAATTCATAGGTAGAAAATAAACTAATTTTACTATAATATAATAAAGGAATTCTATATATTATATAATCACATACATGCAGGATTAGTAGACGTTAACTGCACACATTCACTGAGAGTATCTCAACGTAACATAAGTTTACAATATTAAGTACATTGATTTTCTTAAATCGCAGAAAAAAGAAAAATGATTTTATCATTAGTTTTGTGCTATTCCGCAAAGTAATACCTATATAAATTAATTGTGAATTTAATTAATAAAGTGATAATGTCCTAACATATAAATTTATAGCCGTACTGTAGAAATTTGAATAATAGTGTTTGCTTACGAAATGTGGCATGCAATTATAACACAAGTTACGTCGGCTGCTGTTACGGCCATATTGAATTATTATAATTGTGATAGAGATGATATATTAGATATTTTCTGAACTCCGGCCATAAAGTGAATATTGTAAAGAGCTTGATATCAGAAACTTGGCTTGAGAAAATTGAAAGAGCGAGTGCTTTAAGACTCGAAACTTCCTTGAGCGTCCCTTTAAAGGTGTTTCCTGTGAGACTAAACCTCAGCTTAAAGTAGGCACCGATTTTTTAATATAAATATACTAGCCTTTACCAGCAACTTCGTTTGCGTAGATTGATGTCGCGCGATAGGTTGATAATGGATGGCGCTTTTCTTTCTCATCCTATTTCTGTAGAATTAACAGGATTTATAGATTATAGCATATGTTACTCCGGTGTAAGGAATAACTGTGCCAAATTACATATATACTTGGTCGATATATATCGATATTGGTTTCACAGATGTGCCGTGAAAGAGTAACAAACATACATCCATACTTACAAACTTTCGCATTTATAATATTAGTGGGATTGGACACTTACACACACTTAATACTTGTGTTGTGGGTGACAGAAAATTGGTACATATATACTTATGTGTATTTTATATAATTTTTAAATACATACAAAATACAAATATACACCCAGGCTCGAAAAATCAACAAATTGATTATAGAAAATGTTGGTCCTCGGCGGTAATCGAATCCGCGACCTGCGGTGCTGAAAGCAAGATCACTACCAACTGCGCCCTCGGGCCACTCAAAGATTAAATACATCCAGACGTGAACAACCAATAAATCGTTTAAAAAAAAAAATTGGCTCTGCAGGAAACAAAGTCACGACCCCTGGAGTTGAAGACAGGGTTACTGCCATTCATCAGTCAATAATGTTTATTGTTTAGCTAAGCTTAAAGCTTAGATAGATAGTTGTCTCTTCCAAAATGGTCATATCTTCCAACACTGAGTTTTTCTGTTAAAATTTATGTGTCTAATTGATAACTACAATTTACATTCTTTTCGGTGAACGAAAACACAGTGAGGAAAACTGAATATCTCTAAAGAAGTTTGGGTATATGTGTAACCTACCAACCCGCATTGGAGCAGTGTGGTATATATTAGCTTTAATCAGCGGGCCCAGCAGTGGGATAATAACAGGCAGTCACTGTAGTCGAATGACTGCGCTAAAGGGGTTTTGATTCATTATATATCCTAATGTCGTTTACAGCAAGTCTTATGGGCCAAAGGTGAAGCGAGCGACCGTTTGAACGAGTCAGGATCAATTGGTCTCAATTCGAATTAATAATATTTCATCTACGTATTACGAATAGCGAATATCTATTGTTCTATTATATGGCGACTTGTTTTGGGTTTAGTAAGAGTAAAGTAACGGCCTATTACTATCCCATTGCTGGGCATAGGTCTCCTATTTCCGTTTTTAGAGAGAAGGATTGAAGCTAAGACCTACCACGCTGCTCTAATGCAGATTGGTAAGTTACACATATCTCCAGAATTCTCTAGAAATATGCAGGTTTCCTTACGATGTTTTCCTCCACCGAAAAGCGTGTGATATATCGCAATTATGAATAAGACACATAAGTGTTAACAGAAAAACTCTTTGGTGTCTGCCCGGGGTTTGAACTCATGATTGTCTCTATAGATTGATACGGTCGCACCTCTGGGCTATCACAGTTTTTTATGTTTAGGGTTTAGTAGTTTTATATCTTCGTACTGAATTCATGAATGCATTTTTTTTACGTTTACCTTATTTTTATTAAATTCAAATTCAAATAATTCTTTATTCAAATTGGCTTTTACAAGCACTTCTGAATCTTCTGAACAATCAAGCTACGACTGCTTCGGAAAGGTGCCCTTACCGAGAAGAACCAGCAAACTCGGCGGTCACTCTTTCAAAAAAATAAATATTTCAATAATACTACAAGAAACAAAGCGCTTGTTATTTAAAATTTCATACAAAACGGTGGTTCTTGTGCATAGTCCCATACTGGTGCCCTTACCTTAGTTGTAATTGTTAACAAATCAAATTTTTACAATATAATGTAGTGCGTAGTACTATATTATTTCCTTTTAAATGTAATTATTTTTAAATCGATCTACCTAGGTTTCATTTAAAAAAATGTCGATCTATGACTGTATTCGGGCACTGAAAAAATGCTAAACTGTAGAATAGACTGCAAATAATATTTTAATTGTCATTTGTAAAGTTATTGCTTAGCGGATTTACGGGCGGATTAAATAAGTGAAAATACGAAAATACCTATAAAAGCCCGACCTGCCCAATAATTTTTCCTTTTTTCTCACCCAGGTCATTCTAGACATTGAGATATAAGTTATCTAAATTATTCCATTCTCTAATTTTTCATTCTAGTAAGTACATTCTCCGGAAAGGCTAAGCCGATTTTGATGAGACTTTCACAGCAGGATTGAAGAGTTTGTGGAGTTACATATCCTCTACTTTTTATCCTAGAACTTCCTTCGGAACGGGATATAATAGGAAAAATCTTTCTGATTTCCATTCAAGTAAAGCCGCTTACATAACTATATATAAGTTATAATATAAGTATATGAATTCCTTATATTCGATATTCGAGTATAATATTGTACACGTAAACAAATACTATTTTTTTCATTTACTTTAATATAAAGACGGCGCCATTGTCCTCCCCTCCACCTCCTTATTTATAGCCTAACGTCTAAATGACAGTCCCCATATAATAATGGTTCTAACGACCTTAGCGAAGTAATCGAGGTACGATACCATACATGTAATCAAAATATAGAAACGTTTATTTTAAATTGACACGATAAAATTGTTGACAGTATGATGTGTGTTCCAACAAGCAGTTATGAAAACAGTTTTAGTATTGCTTTAACAAAAATTTAAAGTAAATAAAAGACTTATAATATGTTGTTTTTTAAATTAATTTAAAAATAATCACAATATTATTTTGCTATAAAAGTTAGCGGATTTAATGCTATGTAATGCATTAGCTTTGTTTTTAGTTAGCTAATCTCGCGTAAACAAAACTATACCAGTATCAAAGAGTTCCTGCCAGCGGGGTTACAAAATGTGGAAGCAGGACGCCGTATATTTCGTTCTCTGTCGCACTTACGGGCTTTATGGTAGGCATAGTGACGCACCACTGATATGTCGATGTTTCCTGGATCTTATTTAGCTTCCGTTAAAAATATAAGCACATTTTCAATACCAATACGTGCTTGAAATGAATACTATTTTCAACACGTTTTATATTGTATTCCAAAAGAAGTCCATTTCAACTGATGTTAAATAATAAATCAGCAACATCCAAATATAAAATAACTATTTAGAAGCACATTATATTAAATAATGTATTTATACTTTCCAAACGTCATTAAATATTATTCAATAACCCCATAAACTATTATAATTATTTACCGGTACTCATTAATGACATTAGTTTCTAAAATTACCTTCACTATTCAACATCTATCAAAGAATTGGTAAGCAGTTATTGATAAGTGACGCACCACATGTATGTTTATTGGCACTGCGTGCAGCGACTCTTTGATACTATTATAGTAATAGTTCCAACTTCGTTCGACGACTTTATGTACTGTGACTGTATACTTCATATTTCCGAATAAAATAAAAAATAGTTTTTTCAAAAAAGCCAAAACCCCCTATATGCTGAATTTGAATGAAGCTTGAATGAAAAAAAAGAAAAAAAAAAAAAAAAAAAAATATATATATATATATATATATATATATATATACACACACACACCACTAACTTATTCACTCACTCAGACTAACACATACAAGACTAACTCATTTAAATATTAAAGGTAAAATAACCATTACCGTCTGTGTATGATAGTGCTGTACTTGCCTTCAATTATAAATACAAAAGTATGTTCAATGTGCTATTGCTTTGTCAAAATAAAATAAACAAGTAAATTCCGTTATCCCGTTGATTCCGTTCCGAATATTCAGTTAATTTGTGAAGTATGTATTCTTTGAGAAACAAACAAACACTTTCACTCTTCACTTCTCTCTAACAAACTCTTAGGCTGCGGGTACATTAAGCAGCGATTTGCGACACGGCGAGCGAATGCCAATGAAATCACTAGCGACATTAACAGAATGAGCAGCCACAAGGCTCGTTTACTTCTTGTTTTAATCGATCACCAATCGCAGGTCGTGTTGCTGTCTAATGTAGGCGCAGCCTGAAAGCGAAAACTTAAAAAAATCCAATCCTAACATTGCTAACATAGAAACAGTAATATCTTTCTTTATCCTTGAATAAGAAGAACTTGCTCAAGCAAAAGGAAGGTAATACAATCCTGTCATAAAAGCTGAAGATGAAAAAAAAGCTATTCCAGTAGTAATTTTAAGAGATTAACCACACCGCTTAACTACTACTTACTACGCTTAACTACGGCTTACTATAACGTAGCCGACAAAGACCAGCAGCATAGTTTAGATAACATTAGCAGAGGAATCAAAATGCATTAAGGTATAGCAATAATTTCCCAGTTGCAAATGAGCGTAATGCGTCGGTTATTATGATATCCTATTTCAAAGGCCTATGCGAAAGTTTCTGCGTACGAAACATGGTAATATACTTCCGCATTACGCAATTACGCATGATGTTGTATAATGATGGTATTAATACTAGTTTTTAGCTTCTAAAATAGAAAATATAACTTTGGACAAACCATGCACAAAAGCAATGATCCGCGAATCAAACGCAGATTATACCAGAGCAAAATAATTCTATCGTTAGGTCTGTTTTATGGAATTCTGTGATAGCTCAGCCTTGAAACTGTGTATCGAGGGGTTCACGCTTTCAAAGCCTATTAAAACTTATGTCTAATTTATAATAGCTTTACGATGAAGGAAAACATCGTGAGGGACCTTGCACAACTCTAGAGAATTATAGGAATATGTGTAACCTACTAATCCGCAGTGGAGCAGCGTTGTAGATTTTCGCTCCAACTCTTTCTCCAGAAACGGAGAGAGGAGGCCTTCACCCAGCGGTGGGATAGTAACAGGCCGTGTCTTTTTATGGAATTCCGCAAAGTAACCACTATTTGTATAAATTATTCAAATACATTTGATTACATCGCTTAAACTTATCGTACAAAAAGCTTAACTACATTTATATTATATTTATAGTTTGGAAATTGAGCACCATAACTCGTATATAAATAATAAAGCAGTTTTGAACGTAAAATACTTAATTAAACAAAGTAAGCGAACTAAATTTTCCCCCGCAACAAATACCGAGGTGAAGCAAAGTGAAAAGCATCGAGTGAATAGTTATTTAACACATTTCTTTCATTCCAATAAATTCCACGAGCATTTCAAGAGTGGCACGGCAGCGAGAATTGAAAAGTATTATTAAAACGAGTAGCATTATTATTGATTTCAATTTGTTGGAGCAGTTAAGCACTTTCCACCTTAATACGGGGTGATTCATTTGTGTTATGAGTTGGCAAAGAATGGGGAGGCGTGGATATACGGCGAAGGATAAAACTAATCACACATCCTCTTTACGGAGATAAGGGCGTGGTCTCTTATGACGCGGTTACTGAATTATTTATGTTGTTATTACCTAACATGTATCCATCCAGATAATGGATAGCTAGTGTCTTCTGTGTTATAATAATAGCAAGATTTTCTCAACCCATTAGTTAAGTATTTAGTGCGGTAGTATAGTTTTCTAGGATTTCTATGACTTTTCGGTAAGTAGATAGGAGGAAG
Source organism: Morpho achilles (assembly GCA_947086495.1). NCBI lineage: Eukaryota > Metazoa > Arthropoda > Insecta > Lepidoptera > Nymphalidae > Morpho > Morpho achilles. Next base: position 6,255,024 of record CAMTZB010000022.1, on the reverse strand, counting down.
TATGAAAACAGTTAACCTAACCTAACGTGTATATAGATTATTGGATTATCTAGATTATTATCGTAGTTGAAACAAATTGTCCAAATTAACGTCTTCCGTCTGATAAAGATGGCGCGTTTTTTGCATTACTTACTACAGGAAATACAGTTTCCTTGGATTCCTAACTCAATTTGATTTATTTAAGTTACAAAGTGAGAAATAAGTTGCAGCATCTGCGACATTGTTTTTTATTCAAGACAAAATATCAATGTTGTTTCGTTAGTAATCTTTAATATGTATTTAAATGAGTTATTTTTGTATGTATATATATAAATATATTTTCGGAATCTCGAAAACGCCTCCAACGATTTTCCTGAAATTCAGTATGTAAGGGGCTTTGGGGGAAAAAAAATCGATTCTAGCTAGGTTTTATGTAAAAAAAAAATATCCCTGTTTTTGGCCACTAAAAATAGGAATACAAAGTTACTGACATTTTTAGCTGTCAAACGTGTCAAATGCAAAAATGTGACAGACTAATAGTAACGCGCGGAACAAAAAAAGTCGAAAGCTAGGTTCGATTCCCACATGTCACACGGCCCTTTTTTATGGCATTTTTATGTCATTTAAAAAATTACCGAGAACCGCTCGGTTACCCAGGTACTTCCTATTATATAGTATTTCAAATATATATAACTGTACCTGATGCTCTATTGAAAGTGGTCAATACATTATTTTTCAAAACTATATTTCTAACCACTCCATCTATTAATGAGACCGCACTTTGCGAGTCGCTTTTGCATTATCCACTTCCACATTACTGCCTTTTTGTTCCCCGTTTGATTGTTTAACCGTGCGTCGATGTGGTATCCAATGGTTATTTTTTTCTATAGCGCTTTCACTTGAAATGGCTTCAGTCAATTGTGGAATATGTTGCTCTTATTGTTTCAGAAGAACAATAACTGCCTTCATTTTATATGTTTACAGTGTCTAAAGGCTTGATAGGCACTTTTCCATTCCACCCTCCTATCTCTATTGTTATGACTGTTACTAGGACTATTGCTGTGCTTATGTGGGACACTATTCATCTGTTTTCATTCATTACTAATTTAATTTGCCTTATTCATTGCATATGTGTTCCTCATTGTGATCGGTTCTAACAATAATCAAGTACATTTTTCAGTCAATATCAAATCAATGCTTAAAACAATTCAAATTCTGCCTTATCTTATATCAACAGCAGGAAATTCATTATACATATATTAATACATTATATACATACATTATACATTCATATACCTACTTGTTTTTGTTAAGTGAAATAAAACACGCCTTTATCTCTTCAATTTACTTACTATGTGATTACATAGAAATAAAGACACATAAACACCCATAATCTTTCTTTTTTTTTCTTTAGTACCCGTATTTCACTTCTAGTCCTTTTCCTTCTATTACCCAAAGAGATCTCTTTTAGGGATAAGTGCTTTTGTGCCATTTTTTCCCTTTTCTAACAATAAATATGTAAAAGAAAGAAATATATAATAATATGTACTTCCTTTATTATAATAAATCGCTTGTCGCAGCAACGCTTGAATTAAGAGTTTGGAAAATACATATATTTTTGAAATCACGAAAGAGTAGTTGATAAAAAAGTAGAGTGTACTTATCCAATTATTGTACGGAAAATGGTTTTTTACATCCAAATGACCAGGACGCATAGAGTTATTATACTAGAAAAATAAAATATATCATAAAATGTATCCATCGACAAAAATAAGACATTATTTGTCCCTCTTTTTTATGTGGAATTAGACAAAGATGGTATATTTATCTTCACTCTCATTATTTGTTTCTTTATTCTCGTTAACTATGTCAGAACGTCTCAAAAGTCAGGCTAACTGGCAACATTATTTACAACCGATAGTTTACGTCCAAATATAAATACTAAGGTATAATATTTTATGATGTTTAAGTGTTTATTGAATGTAGCCAGTTATCTAAATTACTATGTCCATGCCATAGACAATTTTCCCCTCCTTATGTTATATAAGCTCCATGATTGCTTTGACTGGTGTATCATTAAATAATTTTGGTACAATCACTGGTGAAAAAGTGACATTATATTTTGTTAGTGTTATTGTGTTTTGTATTTTTTTTTAATTTTCTTTCTTTTATTAGGTTTAACATCATTCTCCTGACATTATCCCAATCTAAGTGCGGTTGTTACAACATGTCTATGTCATGACTCGGTAGGTTTAACACTTTTATTGAGCAACTAGTTATATCCCGCGGTTACACCCGCGTACATAGCGATCTCATGGCAGTGGAAAGTATAGCAAGTCGGACTATTGATTTATTTTTGTTAAATATATCATCAATAGTTTCTGCGGCGCATGTTTTTATTACATTTTTATTACGGATCCTTGTTTTTAAACGTAATACATGTTATATCCCTATGTTGCTCAGTAAAGATGCAGCTTTCCAATGATAAAAGAATTTTTGATATCGTTCCAGTAGTTTTTGTGTGAAAACATTACAAACATACATACAAATTTTTCCTCTCTATAATATTAGTGTAGATAATACAACATCATTCTGAGATAAGTGGCTGGGTAGGTTGTACTGTTGTACTGCGCTGTGATAGAAAATCGGCGGAACATCCTATTCGTAGACCTACTAAAGAAGTTGAAAGAAGGCTTGAGGAACTCTGGTAGTATTTTCGTGTAACCAGCATTTTAATTTTAACCGCCAAAAAGGAAACGAAGAAGTAAACTTAACACATGAAAAATTTGTAATCAGTTTATACAACAAATACAAACGTACTGTTTAAAATCACACAAACTTTAAGGCGCTTTTGTTCCCAGTCGGAATGTACGCCCAGGACTGTTTTTACAGTGGAAGTTACCAACAACACACAGTCGGGCAAACGAAAGTTTTAATTCTTAGCATTAATTACAGCGTCTGTCGTATCTGGCAAGTCAAATATTAGTAAGCGTAGGTACTTATGCAAAACGAGTAAGATTTTATTTGACTTCGGCGTAGTTTCGGCGCTGGTGACGATGTAAGCAAGACAAACATGTTAATTATCACCCCACAGTTTCCTAACCTCCGCTCCCCTGCCTCCGCTTTCACTGCTCACCCCCCTCCACCTAACACTCCCAATTATTAAAACACAAACTGAGCGCAATGACTGAATTTACTGTAAACTTTTAAGAACACCCGTGATAAACATGATTTCTGTGTAACTAACGGGTCCCTGCTTTAAGTCTCAGGCAAGCACCTATGGTTTTTTCATAAACACTCTTGTGCCTAATCGATATCTATCAAGCGCGTTTCGATTATAGAAATTATAGCGAACATATCTGCATATTCCTTTCTTCAAGATTTCATATGTCTAGTGGGCTACTTCTTCTCTCACAAAAATGCCTTTTCCGAGCACTTGAATCATTACAGGCCGCCATTTTTCTTTTTATTTAATTCAGAACTAAAACTTGGAATATCGATGTATTATGACTGAAAACCGGTTAATAAAATGAACTAAACATAAATCTAACTTTATATCCGTTGCCGTGTCAACCAAAATGATATCACAATGACAAAACACCTAATTCACTGATTTGTTTCGCAGCATTATGTACACTTGTTCATTTGAGCTGTTAAAGCTCATAAGCGACAATATTTATCTCTCACACAAGAAATTTTTATAGAATTACTTAGATCACCCTCATTTCTTACCGACCTCTGTAAAAGGCGACTAAGGTAAGTTGACTCACTGTGTGGTATCCGGTTTAGTATAATAGACCATCCTCTTTCTTACCGAGGTGTCGTAAAGTACGACTAAGGTAAGTTGACGTCAGGCAGGTGGCCGGTCATAAAAACGCAGCCAAATCAAGTGACAGCATGTTTATAACATGTTGTGTCGACCCCACTTAGAGTGGGATAAGGGCAGGAGGAAGATGAAGAAATTTTTAAAGAACTAATTTTAGAAGTCCATACCCGGCAAATTTCGGGTCAAAACGAATAAAAATAAAAGGATTCAATTATAACAAAGCCATTGTCAATGACCGAAAACGTTTTTGGAAATTTAATCGTTTCTCTAGCCCTGTACAAAATTACTTTAGCTGGTATGCACAAATTATAACTGAAATTTATTATTCATCGAGAAGGCAGAATTCTATGTGTATAGAACTGGCTGAATAAATAATGGAAAGTTCCGTATTATGCCCCATATAAAATATTAATATCGCTCTCTCTTTATTACAGCGTCATACGGGTACATTTTCCGTGAAAAATTATTACATGTAATTCTGATATGGTTTACAAATACCTACATATCCGAACCAAACGGTAAGACCATTTGAAAGCAAAATACTTATGTGCTTAATTGATCATCAACATTCTTCTGCCCTTTTCCCACTCTAAGTGGGGTTTGGGGTCACAAAAAAGGCGACTAATTAAATTGACGTGCTTACGACGGGCTGACGTCAATTTAATTAGTCGCCTTTTTTGACATCTCGGTATAAAATGAGGGTAGTCTATTCTAATCAGCCGGATACCACATGGCAGATGTGCTTAATATATATTTACATTGTAATTATAATAAAGACGAAAGTAAACATGTCTATAATTTATACCATATCTATAGTCTGCTGCGTTGACTTAATTTTGAAATTAAATAGTAAAAGAAGTTATAGTACAACAACTAAACAAACATACTATTATTGATATAATTATTTACATATTAAAATCAAGGTTATTTTAAGTTAACAGCCGTTAAGTACATTGACACCTACGCTTAGTCAAAAACACGTGTTTTTTAGTTGCGCCACTATTGCAGCCCATGACCAATTTTATCAGTACGAAAGGAAAATATTAAAAATACATGATTACTCAGGCTACGCCGTGTGGTATCCGGCTGAACAGAATAGTGCCACCCTCATTTCTTACCGAGGTGTCGTAAATGGCGACTAAGGAAAGTCGACCCGCCGTGTGGTATCCGGCTGAGTAGAATAGACCACCCTCATTTCTTACCGAGGTGTCGTAAAAGGCGATTAAGGTAAGTCGACCCGCCGTGTGGTATCCGGCTGAGTAGAATAGACCACCCTCATTTCTTACCGAGGTGCCGTAAAATACGACTAAGGTAAATTGACGTCAGGCAGGCGGCCAGTGGTAAAATACGTAGCCAAAACATATGACAACATGTTTGTAACACGTTGTGCCGACCCTACTTAAGAGTGGTATAAGGGCAGGCAGATAATGATACTGATTACTCAGGTTAAGTTTGTAATTAAGTGTTAAAATCCCTTTTGAAATAGTTATTGGAATATAAAATTAGTGAATTCATAAAATTTTCTTAATATATGTAATGCGTAGATACGTCAAAATAATTCCGAGTCACGGCCGCATTTAATAGTACAAATTAAACGATAACACAATTACTAACAATCTACATAAACCTACGTAGTAGCCGAGAAAATTTTCGCCCGCATCTGTTTATAATTAATTTAGAACATTAATACTGCATTTTACGACTCAATGTCTATTGTTTTGTTTTCATATGTACGCTATGTGTGCGTTGTAATATGTTTTGTTAAATTAAAATCAGCGCTGTGTTATTCCTATATTCCTTGAGAAAATGGCGGACGCGCTCATCATTCCTTCATAATCAAATATAAACAGCACGCAATAACACATTAGATTTCAAAAGTCGAATACAGAAACGAGGAAACGGGGGTTTTTATAAAAGCAAAAATAAATGGTTAAAATACCTAACAAATAGCAGAAATGTCGGATGAGAGCTGGGTAGAGTTTAAAGAAAACAATAGAGACTTTATAATTAGTTACCATTTTTTGGCGAGTTACTCCGGAAAATAGTACACACTCTGGAATATTTGGCTAAGTGTATAATTTTTTTTTAAGTAATCTTAAAAGTATTCCTCGTTCTCCTGTTCTTATCCCACTCTAAGTGGGGTCGGCACAACATATTATAAACATGTTGTCACAAGATTTGTCCGAGACAACATATGTCTAGCTTTTAAGGTTAACCCACTTGAACCATTTTTATGGTTATCAAAAGACTATATTACATATACCTATGAATGGATTTGTGTTTTAGTAGTCTTAATATATTAAGAATCACGCCCTGTTTAAACTTGTGCTCTTTTAACCGGTCGTTTGTACGCTCCGATCTGAAATTAATTAAGGCGGTGTTGCGCGAGTACTTGTATTCGGTTAACGTCGAGCAACTTTAGGGGTAATGTAGTGGACACTTGTTTTGACCCTCGCTTTCCACTTATACAGAAGCTTGAATTTTATTTGGCATTTCATGAAAGAATAACAATTGGTTTAAATGTCTATGGCAAAATGACGGATCATATTTATCCACAATCATTTAATTCGAATTTATGAAATTAGTGCTTCGTCTGCATGGAAATTAGCACAAAGTTTTTCTCGCGTAAATCCCGAACTATCGGAAATCTAGGATAAAAAGTGGCCTATATGTTGCTCCACAAAATCCTCTAGCTTCCAGTAAAAGTCCTATAAAAATTGTTATAAATAAATAAGCCGTTCTGTAGAATGTGCTATTAAGCTAAACCTTCCTAAAGAATTACACAATTTTTTTGTAAATTACATACAATTTACAAAAATCCGTGAAGTAATTTTGAGAAAATCGATCACATACTCGTACAGACAGAAACGTTTCGGTATGTAAAGATATAGTTTTGTTGTCTAAAATTATTTTCCAGTAGACATAACAAAAAAAACAATATTTATTTTGAAATTATCTAACAGGGCCAGTATTTTTCAATATTATGACAAAAACGCAGTTTATCAAATTATTTATGAAACTTAATTTATAGTATTTATGGTATGTATTTTTAAATTAAAATTGTTTTATTTTAAATAAAGTTAAGTATTTGACGGTAAAATGTTTTTGATGGGAAAAAGTATAATAATGAATTTGAAGTATAAACTGTTGTTGACTCTATTTATTTATTAACCGCTTGCATGATTTTTATCTAACAGTGAGTTTGAAATATTTTCCAGATAAAGGCAGCAATTGTTTCCGAAGCCTAACAAGTTGTCAGCGTTTAATGCGCGCTGTCCTTCAAAATGTAATTGGTGGGGGTAAAATGAAAATAGAACAAAAAGTGAACAACGGAACGCGCTAAAGTTTAAGCGGCAACTAATTAAAAAACAAAACGAAAAAGGAGCGCACTTGAGCGCGGGGAACTGGCTTTCCCGAATTAAAACTCTTTCTTTTTCGCGCGCTTTCCCTTTCGTCCAGCTAATGAGGGTTAAAAACCTTCGTGTGTTGTGACGCCATTTTGTTCTATTTACGAATCCGTTTGCGTATTGTTGTGATCGTGGTTGGTGCGCTTCTTTTTGTCGGTCAAGCACTGCGCATATGTAGTTGGTTTTCGCGTACTGCTTTCAACGCGGTCAGATTGTTATTCTAACAACTTATTGCTTTGTTTATTAAATTTTATTATGTCAAATATGTTCTCAATAAAGATTTATTATAAGCATGTTTTTCGCGAAGATTAGTGCAAAATTCTCAAGCAATATTTTCCTTAACTTTTATTATCTTATTAATTAAAAACTGAACCTATAAGTGAGTGAGTATTTTTATCCTATAAGTAACACAAGTATACAACTTCCAATATTTATTTTATAATATTAGTATGAATTAACGAAAATCAATATAATTAGCCGTGTGGTATCCAGCTGAGTAGAATAGTACCGCCCTCGTTGCGTACCGAGGTGTCGTAAGCGTAAAAGTCGTAAAACGCGACTAAGGTAAGTTGACCCACCGTGTGGTATCCGGTTTAGTAGAAAAGACCACCGTCATTCCTTACCGAGGTGCCGCAAAAGGTGATTAAGGTAAGTTGACGTCAGGCAGGCAACCGGTCGTAAAAACGCAGCCAAAATATGTGACGGCATGTTTATAACATAGGTATTGTGCCAACCCCACTTAGAGTGGTATAAGGGCAGGAGAATGATGTATTCTACTAATTAGCATGAACCATCCTCATTTTAACCGAGGTGTCGTAAAAGGCGACTATGTAAATTGGCGTCAGGCAAGCGGGTGGTTGTAAAATACCTAGCCAAAACAATTGACAACAATTTATAACATGTTTATTCAATTTAAAACAGTTTATAACATGTTGTGCCGACCTCACTTAGAGAGGTATAAGGACATTTTTTTTTTTTTTTAATATATGGGACACTTATGCCCGGTTTCACCAACCACCCCTAAACTGTCTCTTTACTAGGGGACACCTAACTAAATGGAACTCCTAAACAGACCCCTTACTTAAATTCGATTTCACCAATGAATGACCCCTTAACTATGGGACTCCTAACTATGTGACGTTTTTTTTACCATAGTAGTGCGTCTCTTGCTATCGGTGTTTACGATTGATAAGAAATAAAACGGTTTTGTGTAAAATTCTAATTTATATTGTTTATTAAAAATAAGGGAAAGCAGTATATCTTCTATGTTATTTCTTTTATGCAATATTAATTATTTTATATCAAAATTGTATGTTTAATGGTATTCTACATTGATTTTTACTCTGTATTTTAAAAGTATGCTGTCGAATTGATTTCTACGCCGACTACACGTGGCCAGCTTTTTTTTGCTATTATTCATAGACGACAAGTGTTAGCTTTTCTGATTTCTCGTGGTGTTTAATTTTTAAGATTCTTTTTTGTTCTTAATTCTTAATAAAAATGGCAGAAAAAAAGGCGCGGTCAAAATTTTACTAATGACGAAAAAGACAAACTACTTAAAATATTAGCATGTCATAGAAATGTAATTTTAAATAAAAAGACAGACGGTACAAATAATGCAAAAAATGAAGAATGGATTATTGTTTGGCATCGTTTAAATAGTCCCCGCCGTATGGTATTCGGCTGAATAGAATAGTAACCACCCTCATTTCTTACCGAGGTGTCGTAAAATACGACTAAGGTAAGTTGACGTCAGGCAGGCGGCCGGTCGTAAAAACGCAGTGAAATCATGTAACAACATGTTTATAACATGTTGTGCAGACCCCACTTAAAGTGGGATAAGGGCAGGAGGATGATGATCGATTAAAATATTCCACATAGGACTCAATCTTTTCTAATAAATACAACACTGTTGATTTATATAATCTATATCTCCTAAAAATGTCTACTTCATCGAAATTCAGAAAATAATTTGGCCGCTTTCGATAAAGTTTCGGGCGTCGACTTCTTTTCACGTCAAAAATAGTGTCAATAGTTTCTAAATTATCAAATAATTCAAATAAATCACTGTCCATTTTCATATTGTAATTTCTCTTAGAGTTGTGTGTCGGTTTAGGGGGTCGATAATCAACTCCTTAAATTTGAGAGTCCCCTAAGCGATTAAGTGACCCCTAAATGTTGGTAAAACGAAAACAGTCTCCTAAACGTCCCCTAAATATACATAGGGGTCTCTTAAATTGTAGGGGATGTCGGTGAAATCGGGCATTACACACACGGTCATCCGTCCCCTAAGTAAGTAACTTAATACTTGTGTTATGGTAGACATACAACTGATGAATATATACTTATATATTTTTTAAATACATACTTAAATACAAATATACACCCAGGCTCAAAGACCAAGAATATTTATTTATTTACTTAACCATTTATAGAAAATGTTGGCCCTCGGTGGGAATCGAACCCACGACTCGCGGAGCTGAAGGCAGTCACTTCCCACTGCGCCAACGGGCCAGTCATTAGAATGATGATGATTTAAATATTTTATTTATAGTATGCTTAAATAAAAAAAAAATATGTTCACATTAGTAATAATAGATTACATTTGTCCCTCAAAGTGAACGGTCGCAGGCCGGCGCCGGTAAACACAACAATAGTGAGAGCCGAGATCAAAGCGGCGCCTGTTTACCGCCGGACCATCGACTAATCAACCGACTGATTAATTTAATTAAACATTACGAGAAAGTTCTGTTTATTCTATGTTTCCTCGGCCCCACATGCGCGTTCAAAGGAAGTAGGCCGGAGTGTAAACAAGGGCCATTGTTCAGACAGGGCGCTATCTTGCCCCGCATCTTTCACAATAAAATAGTCTTTGCAACGTAATTTTTGAATCGGACTTTAATAATAACGTTACAATATTTAATTATACCTATTTTACGCTTAGATGAAGCTATGGTAGCCCAGCGGTAACACCGTGCGACTCTTTCGAGGTCTGGAGTTCAAACTCGGGCAGACACCAATGAGTTTTTCTGTTAAAACTTATGTGTCAAATTGATAATTGCAATTTATCACACGCTTTTTTCGGTGAAGGAAAACATCGCAAGGAAACCTGCATATCTCTAGAGTTCTGGAGTTATGTGTAACCTACCAATCCGCATTGGAGCAGCGTGGTACGTCTTAGCTCCAATCCTACTCTACAAAAACGGAGAGTAAGAGGCCTATTCTCAGCAGTGGGAGAGTATTTTATCCGCAACTTCATTCACGTGGAATGTTGTCGTGTGATAGTTCGATAGTAGACAGAATGTCGTCCTATTCCTGTAGAAAGAGAAAGAGGGTAGGGTAAGTTTTAACAGAAAAACTCATTGGTGTCTGCTCGGGTATGAACCCGTGATCTCCTCGGAAGAGTCGCACGGTGCTACCGCTGGGCTACCACATATACACCCAGACTCGAAGAGTCAAACAATTTTGAACCTCGGTGGTCAATTAACCAGCAACCCCCAGAGCAGTCAGGGTGACTACTGCGTCAAGGGCCAAGTAAAAGCGACAAATGACGTCACGTTGAAAGTCACGCGCATATACTAGTTAAAAATATTTACAGAGCAAAATGTCTTAAAATATTGCTATCAGTTAGCGGTTCTTTTGTATTAGATACAAGACTAACAATAGCAGTTGTGATGTTTACTTAAAACATAATACTCATTGTAGGTGAGACCGTGTGCAATGACCATTCTTTGTGCTTTAAAATGGGAACTATTTAATTTATTTATTTGTTTATTAGGTAATCCTACAGTGTAAAAGTTCTTATTTAATACATATTAATATTACCTTAAACTAAGGCCATATAAGGAATACACAATTAGTTTTTTTTTTACAAATAATTGTTCATTAAGTAGACGATATAAAATATTTCATAAGCTAAAAAAAAACAATTAACGTTAATCTTTGTAATGAGTGTGTATATGTTTGCGTGTGTGCATATGTTTGATGATGTGTGCGTGTGAGTGCATGTGTGCTTGCATAAGCTGTGTGTTTTTAGATGAATGAATTTTTAAATAGCCAAGCCATAGTTAAGTGAAGCTTCAAATGAGTGTTTGTGTGGTATGGTTCTGTTCATACAGAAAGTTATCTATATGCACCAAACAAAGATTGATGTATTTATTTATTAGGAAGCTAACATGATATACATTTTTTTTTAATTTATTTTATTTGGTTTATTTACTACAGAACAAATTTGGTTTATTTACTATTAATATAAATTTCTGAATTATAGATTTCTTATATGTAAAGCAAATTACAAAATTGAATATTATAAGGATGATAAAATGCCTGGATTTGATTATGCCTGGATTGCAATCAATTCAGCTTCATACAGGACTGCGGTTTAATAATTTAAATTGAAATTTTTTAATAGATTCACCGCCAAGTTTTTTTGGTTTCGGTAAGAGCAACATTGAGTACCAGTTGTAGCTTCATTAATCATATTGATCTTTGACGATTCAAAAGTATTTGAAAGAGCTTATTTGAATAATTTTTTTAATAATACAGCGTTAAAATGTGCAAGTTATATCTATCTTAAATTGCTTACACGCTAGGACTATACATATAAGAATGCTGGCAGCGGAAACGCTGCCAGCATTCTTATATGTATAGTCCTTTTTCCTGAATCGCTAAGCTAATTCTTTGTGCAAAAAAGGACCCACCCCACTTGTGACCTGAAGAGGCAGTTAACCACCATCATCTTCCTGCCCTTATCCCACCCTATGTGGGGTCGGCACAACATATTACAAACATGTTGTCATATTTGGCTACGTAATTTAAGACCGGCCGCCTGCCTGACATCAACTTACCTTAGTCGTATTTTACGACTCCTTGGTAAGAAAGAGGGTGGTCTATTGTACTCAACCGGATACCACACGGTGAGTTAACTTACCCTAGTCGCCTTTTACGACACCTCGGTAAGAAATAAGCTTGGTCTATCCTACTTAGCCGGATACCACACGGCGGTTCGACTTACCTTAGTCGCCTTTTACGACACCTCGGTAAGAAATGGTACTATTCTATTTAGCCGGATACCACACGGCGTTGAAGAGGCAATTAACCGAGGTGTTAAAATGGACACACACGCATTCATTTCCGTGTGTATCTTTAACCATTACCTTTTGTAGAAATGTTCCCCTACAAAGAGATTTATAATTCTTTTGCTTTTGCATCCGTGGTCACCCCAGTGATGCGGGCGGCGCGGCAGACGGCGCCTCGGATCTTTAATGTCCGCTAATAATAAATTTTGTTTAACATATAACTGTTGGACGGCGAAACAAATGCGTGAATAACGCACTGGAGCATTAATTTGAGACGTCCCACTTGATGGGATTCTTTTTACGTCCGAGCTTTTGTTTCGCATTTTTTTACCCGACTACAATAGAACATATTTAACTTTTTTTATTTAATAGACTGGCCTGTTGGCGCAGTGGAGTGACTCTTCAGCTCCGCGGGTCGCGGGTTCTTCCCGCCGAGGGCCAAAATTTTAAGTATGTATTTCAAATAAGTATATATTCACCAGTTGTCTGTCTACCATAACACAAGTATTCAGTTACTTACTTTGGAGACGGACGACCGTGTGTGTAAGTGTCCCATATATTTATTATTTTTATTATTATTATTTAAAGTTTATCATTTTGTTATCCAAGATCTTGGATGAGTCTCATCAAAGCTGAAGTCAACGCCCGCTGGTATCCGGCTGAGTAGAATAGACCACCCTCATTGTTTACCAAGGTGTCGTAAGAGGCAATTAAGGTAAGTGGAAACGACGTGTAGTATCCGGCTGAGGAGAATAGACCACCGTAATTTCTTACCGAGGTGTCGCAAAAGGCGACTAAGGTAAGTTGATATCAGGCACGCAGCTGATCGCAGAATACGTGGAGAAATAGTGGGATAGGGGCAAGATAATGATGATGAACATATGAACATATAAATATATGGGGCTTACACACACGGCCGTCCGTCCCCAAAGTAAGTAACTTAATACTTATTATATTCGTGACAGACAACTGGTGAATACTTATATATATTTTAAATACATACTTAAATACAAATATACACCCAGACTCGAAGACCAAAAAATTTATTTATAGAAAATATTGGCCCTCGGCGGGAATCGTTCCCGCGACCCGTGGAGCTGAAGGCAGGGTCACTACCCACTACGCCAACGGGCCAGTCAAATGATGAGTTCAGTATTTAAATGCCCGGAGACTACTGTCTAGAGTATATCGCTTAATTTGACTGAAGTCATTGCATAAGAGCGGACAGTTAAAAGAAAATAAAATAAAGGTAAACACATTCTCTTCTACTAGTAATTGTATAAAAATGTAAGTCGAATATAGAATAGAATAGACATATATAGAAATATAGAATACAATAAAATAGACAATGTTTAAAAAAAATAAAAAGTTGTCTTAATTAGATTCAAGTTGAGAATGTATGTGCATGTGTCGAACTACGTAAATAAAATGCTAAGATATACAAAACGCCATACAATTTTCGGACCGATAACGTATATTAGCATTAATCATTTAGTTAAAAAACTGTACGAACAAAGGCAGGAAACGTCGAAAGAAAAAGGTATTTTAGTGCGGAATGCCAACGTCGTACGACGGTTTATTGCATATTAGACGTATTTATAAACCCTATTTACCCAAACAACCCTTCATACACCAATGCGAAGTCTCGGAGCAATCCAATTCCGACACCCAATGGTTTTAATCAAATCAATGATTGATTAAAATTTCAACAAAAATGACTAGGCATCGGCTAACAAGCTCAGATTCTGATATAAATTATTCCCGCCACTAAAATTTCAATTATTTATATTATATTTATATTGTGAAGTTATTCGTAAAAAAATCTTTAACATATCATATCATGAAAATCAGCATGTAGGGAGTTTTGGGGGAGAAAAATCGATCTAGCTAGGTTTCATTTAAAAAAAGAATAGTCGTTTTATCCCCGTTTTAGGGAAAATGCTAAAATCTGTGTTGAATTCAAAAGATAATTTACGTATTAAACGTCAAGTCACGATAGTTCATTTGGAGAACGGGCGTTTTAGAGAGGTGAAAATACCTAGGTATACCGAGCCAACCTCCTCATCTATTGACCAAGAAAAATACCAAGATTGTAAAAAACTTTTAAGACTGATGTCGACGTGTCTCAATCTAACAACAATATAGCAGTTTGATTGTAATTTAAATTTAATTTAAATTAAATTGTCTTCGAAACTGTAATATGTTTGAAACAGTAATGTGTGGATGATTTTTACTGTATTAATATTTAACAAATGGTTCGTGGAGACAAGTGTTCATGGTGATGGTGTATTAGTTTTAAGTGTACGTCGAATACGCTACAAGTGCTTTTAAAGCAGTGCAAGCATTGCCTAAGAGTTCTTTTTCCCCGGGTGGCTGGACACCATTATATGTCTAACTGTGGCTAGCCGTCTGTAAAATTGCCGGGAACGACGAAAATTGCAAAGATACTCGCCCGTAACAATAGCTCGTATTTGCGTAAGTGGGCCATCTTGAAAACAAGCTTAGCCTGTCTGCATACGTAGCGGTTGATGATAAAGACGGGTATAATTATCTTATGCTCTTGTTAAATTACACCAAATAAACTAAAGCTACCGGTAACATCCTTACTAATATCCTTCCTAATCCTTACTAATATTATAAATGCGAAAGTCTGTCTGCCTGTTACGTTCTCACAGCCAATCCGCTGAACCAATATCGATAAATTGGCACAATTACTCCTTATACACTGGAGTAACATATAGGATATAGAAATCCTGTTAATTCAACAGAAATAGAATGATATTCAAAAACGCCATCTATACTAAACCTATGGAATTTTTTTATTCACGATGTGTCAAAGTCAAGTCAAATCTGTATTTACAGAAGTAGATTCCAATTTTTTGTCAAATGAGTTACCTTTAGCGAGTTTTTATATATATTCGTTTCTGATTACTGGATTTATTTAACTGAGCTATTATAATGAATAATTAATATAATTAATACGGGTTATTTACTAAAATAAATAAATTAATAATATTTTAAATGCACAAGACAGTCTGTTACGTTTTCATGGCCAATTTTCTGAATAAATATATATGAAATTGGGCATATTTAATGTTTAGATACCGGGATAACATACACAGAAAAACAGACTTTTAAGAAAACACATTCATATACGCAACGCGTTAAGACCCTCACTGCAATTCAACAACAATTGGGTGCTGGGATCTCTGCTATCAATAGAGACCTGGACTGAAAGGATACAACAAGGTCAAAGCACAGAAGCATCTTAGCGATGCTTGCAGATTGCTTTGCGGCTCTCATTATCTTGCGAAGCAAACAAGAATAAAATTGATTACCCAAAGCATCGACAAATCATTTTCATCATTTAAATTTCATCAAGGACGGAACATTGTTCGGCTGCTTCTTTCTCGGACAAGATAAGTGCTGCAAGGGATACTAAACTAAAGCGAAGACTCTCAATGAAGAAAACTAAGAAGTCCTAAAAACCTAAAGGACAATGGACTTAGGACGCCCGAGAACTCATTAGTTTGATCATATATATATTTAGTATTTGTTAAATGTATGTTGTGAGAATTATATTCCGTTATACTAAGCTTCCACCCTGTCGCTTCGTTTGCGGTCTGCCTTAGCTCCACTTGATTGTAAGCTAACTTTCTTTGAAGCGGGATCTCAAAGAAAGAATAACCCTTTACCGGCCGCAGTGTGTCCCAAGGGAAGTAAATAAACGACGCTTACAGTTTTGACTTATCTTCTCATTCTCATCTTACTAGAACAGAAACTAGAACAATGTCATAATTAATTGATACTATTATAATATAAGATGAATATTGTAATATTACATCTATTCCGTTTCCTATATACATTATAGTTTTGCTAATAATTTGTATCAATTTAATTTTTTTTATTAATAATTATTTTATTTTAAACTATTTATTTTGTGCTAAATCGTGTTAATATATTATAATCATCGAGTTACGAAAAAAAAATTCACGATTTACAGCGCTCATCTGTTCCACCGATATTGTGCATTCTGTTCATGGGTTTTAAACTTGACTACTAAAATAGTATGAAATAAAAAACCAGTTATTTTCAAATCTACAAATCATAAAATAAAATTTAGAATAAAAACCCCCAGCACAAATGTCGTTAAAACGGCAAATTTGAAGCATAAAGAGCACAGTTTGTGAATGGTTAAAAAGGTTTAAAAAAATTCTACGCGAAATCATTTCGCTCCGGCACATTTCAAAACTGGCCGGTTAGTGAGAAAAATTAAAGAGTCACACACGTCTGATAAATCAAAAAGTTCGTAATTTCATCCGTTTTGCCGAGAGAGGAAATTAAATGATGGAGAAAAGTTAGGCCTGACAAATTTGTACTTAAAGAGCTAATATTTCCATTTAAATTTTTCCATCGTTTATTTATCGTACGAAATTAAAACGAGCTATCACATTATCGGAATATGTAATTAGGTTAGGTATTAATCGGATATGCTCTGATTGCAAAATGATGGGACAGTGCAACTCTTAGCCGGAGATCGCAGATTCGAACCATGGGAAACCTACCTGTAAGTTTTCTATACGAAGAATTTCGCTTTATTTATAGTACTTAGGTGACCGAGCCTTGCTCGGTAATTTTTTTTAAAGATATAAAAAAAATAGAAAAAAAAATAAAAGAAAAATAATTGAGCAAGTGGGGCTCGATCCTAGTAGAGACTTTACGTTTGACAGCGAAAAATTGTTTTTGTATTCAACGTATATTTTTTAAAAATTTAGTGCCCGAAATAAGGATAAAACGAAATATATTTTTTTAATAAAACTTAGCTAGATCAATTTGTCTCCCCCAAAACCCCTACACGCTGAATTTCAAGAAAATCGTTGGAGCCGTTTCCGAGAAAATATATTTATATATATACATACATACATACATACAAGATTAACTCACTTAAATATTAAAGACATAATTAACGGTGTAGTTTTCTGGGAATCATTAATATCTCTGGAAACCTATTAAGTATATGCCAATCCAAATTACAGCTGTGTGAATTCCTTCCATTCTCTGAATCCGCTATCCGTAAGGGCATTACGGTGTCACCAAACGCCTATCACGGCTTCAACAAAAATCCTAAAAGATGTAAATTTAAGATATGATATTATAAGTTACGTTCATGTCTTGTTGCAATCCAGTTGAAGATATTTCACGCTTTTCCCATGACTATAGAAATTGTTGCTATTATGTAAAATACAGCGTTCGCATAAAACAGATTTGCGATCTGATCAAATGTGAGATAACGTGCAAGCATCGGAAATGCCTCACATCTATCGTTCTTACTAAAAAATATTATTTCATTCTAATGGTGGCACAGAGATTTTTATTAAATTCAAACTTTTAATAAAATCTTTTGCTTTTAGAAATATGCCGGTTCGTAAAAATAATCCCTATCATTCAATTAATAATCATTGCTAAAGCTAAAGCGGCTTATATACAACAGTCATTGTCTTGCATAAATATTAACAATATTTTTTGCAAACAATAAAGAGTTACGCGAAGCAAGTATTGAACGTTTAAAATATATGTTTCTGAACTTCCTAAGCATCACCTCACCATATATCCTATTCATAAACATGATAGTGAATATATATCATAAAAATCACGACCATCGTAAACGGTTATATTTCCAATACAGGTGGTTCCTATCCCAGGCCGTCGGGTGCTTACAAGAGTGTCATCTATTCTTCATCAATACGGTGCACATTCGTGTATACGTGAACGTACTGTACTAATAGATCATGCAGGGACCCGAACGAGGCCCACACTGACCGCGCTGGTTGTTGTGAACAATTTCAATCCAATAAATGCTACTGAACAATGAACGGGTCGATCACGAAAAAATCATCTACAAGGCGATCGTGCGCGCGAGTTTCACGAACGTAAACAGTAGTCGTGTACGGCTGTCCGACCGCCCGCAGGGTTGGCGCTCGTGGAATGTCATATTTGAGGTAATAATAACAATCAAACAAGTGGTGAGTCGGTGCTGTTTACAATATCGCTCTAAGGAGTGATATTGTATAATGTATATCAATCTTTCACCGTATTAAAAAAAAAGTAAAGCAGCGGCCTATTTATCTCCCACTGTTAGGACTAAGCCTCTTCTTTCCGTTTTTAGATAGAACAATTGGAGCTAAGACCTACCACGCTCCAATGCGGATTGGTAGAAGTATTTGTTACCGCTGGACTATCACAGCTCCTCGGTAGTATAGTGGTCGGTACGCTCGCCTGTCACCCTATACCACGTGATAAATATTAAAAATCAGTTAGGCACAAAGCAGGGATCATTTATGCCCGATATCGAACCCGTGCCGTAAATCTGTCACTTCATTCGATTTTAGTTTTTCACTTGAAATGTTTTACAAGATGTGCCCGCTCAATTTGAATATTAAAATATTGTTACTTTTGTATTGTGTCATTTCCAAATGTATATAATTTTATCAATATGGCTTCAGCGTATTATAGAAATATAAATCTAATATGTTAAATAACATTCTAAAAATACGATTTATATACGTTCTTAAATATTATTAGATACATTTAATTACATTTCTGAGATTTGGCTTTTCTTTTATTAAACAAATTTATAAGCGAAATAATCCGTAATAGTTACATTAAAGTAGTTATACGGTTATAAAATACGTATAAATATTAACACAGACTCACGAGTTTGCATTTTAAACAGATTACATTAATCTATTACGCGAGAGGATTGAGCTAATGCTTGCAAAGCCGTACAAAACTATTGATTAAAAACAAACCGCAACCCTACACCCAATGTACAGTTATCAGGAAAAGCGCATTGCTGTTAAAGCACATAAAAACCACGCCCAATTATATACCATTATGCAATATAATGCTTTTTAGGTCGCGTCGGCTATACACAGGGCCTTTGATTGGTGAGTCAATAATTTTCACTGTACACCTACTATCACGGAGGCTGTCCGCATCAACAGGTAGTTTGATGATATTTTTATTAATAAACTATGAGTTTCTCTAGGTTTTTTCTGTTCACTGAAAATGTAATTAATTGTTACGATATTATTGATTATGTATAGTTTCATGGTGGATAATCAAAAGGAATTTCATGGATTAGAATTTCTATTATACAAACAAACAAACAAACAACGAACAAATACACTTTATTGCACACCGAAAGATCTAAAAATAATTCAAAAAGAAAAAGAAAAAAAAACATAGTAAATGAGTCTATGTACAACAGGCGGCCTTATCGCTTAATTAGCGATACCTTATATATATATATTTATCTAGCAAAAGTTTGTTTTTTAATGTGCAACGGTTTGTGATTGCGGACAAAAGCTTGTCGTATAAAAATATTATTTATATTTTTGTTAGTTACATACATACATAATAAAATCGACGAAAATTATTTGGGCAACAATACATGGATTGTATAATTGTGTTTACTAATTTGTATAATTATGTATACAACTTATCGAGTTTGATTTTAAAAATGATCATAAAATGCATATACTTGGAGGTATTGAAATAGTTGTATGCTAATCTTTCACAGGTCAGCTATTTAATCTTGTTTTGATAAGATTTGCTCTAAATTTTTATAATTTGTTCTCAAACGATTGTCTTTAGTTTTAATAAACTCTTTTATAATTATATCTTTTATAGCAAAATCGTCTTTCACTAAAGGGGTTCTTCTTAGCCTAATCCCAAATTATACCTTTACAACTTTCTATCCTTCACTTTATCCCACTATATCGTTACTACCATCGTCATTGCAAAGTTTCATGGCTCCAATAACTGGGCACATACATCTATGTTTTACATCAGAAAGGTTGAATATAAAGTCAAACAGAGACTTTAACCTCAAGAAAACGTATAAAGGCATTCATTGTGACTATGCCTTTGGTGCAAAAATATTTATAAACACACCTCAACAAATTACACGTTCGCATCATATTTCGTACAAAACACAAGGGCTTCAATATTTTATAAAATGTACAACAGTTTAAATGATAATTTATACTCCATTGTTATTCATTGATGTTATTATATGTATATTTTCCCATTGTTTCAAATCAGAGCATATTTCATGCATTTAATGTTTAAAGGCAGAGTCCAGTGCATTTTTTGGGCTATATATTTTTAAACTATAAAAACTAAAGCTTTGCTTTTAACCATTCTTTTAAAATTAAGCGTAATTATGTATAATTGAAAAGAAAAATTGTTGTCTATGAGTTTTCACACCCCTAAGCATCTGTTTGTTGCTAACGCTCTAACGGGTTTTACAACGTCATTAGGCTTTAGTTGCATAGCACAAATTAGGGTTCGACAAAGGTAGGATGTAAATTAGGTGGAGACAGTAAACCAGTAGTGCTACGAAAAATGTGTCGTACTCGGCTAAATATCCGTCTAAACATCTATCGATGTTTCGACTATGGAAATTACAATATTATATTGGATTCGCTATAACTTGATATATTTTATACAAATGGGGAGAAATAGGATGTACATTAGGTGTCATCGAGAGTTATATATTTGTGCCGTTTGCAGTCGAGACCCTAGGGCCATGGAGTCAAAGTGCAAAATTTTTTTTATCCGTTTTAACACCTCGGTTGATTGCCTCTTCAGGTGACAAGAGGGTTGGCTCCTCTTTCGCACAAAGAATCAGCTTAGCGATTCAGCGCGGAAAACCCTGCCAGCATTCTTGGGACCATTCCACGTGGGCATGATTTGTATAGTCCTAGCGTGTAAGTAATTTAAGATAGATATAATTTGTACATTTTTGCTGTAAATAAAAATAAAAAAAAACATAAAATGTGTACATAGATTGAAAGTCGACGGTTAAAGTATGAAAGATCGCAATCTAATGTGTATTATTAACCTAAACCATCCAGAGGTATTGCACTATTTTAATAAAAAATAATACAAAAATGCGTTCTATAGATTCTGAGAAAATCGATCAGATACAGACAGACAGCTTTTGGGGACTTTGTTTTGTAATAAGTATAGATAAATAGCCGCAAAACGAAAACTGTCACCGCCGAAAGAGAAAATGTAAACAAAGTTGCAGACACACGAGTCGTTATAATAAATGTACATACATATATCGGTCGACGCCTGCATAAGTAGAACTGATAACGTAAGTGGAATATATTTATTTATATGCGGTATTAAAATTTATTGCGGTAATTTGAAATTAAAATCATGCACATCATGTATGGATTTGATTCAGTGACGTTCATAACACTGAAATGTTTAACATTTCAAATGTATCTGCGCGGGAAACTGCCTCTCGCGGCTGTAGGTGATAGACCGTTTAAATAAATAATATATCACACTCCGCTGTTTGTGTCGACGGCGATACAATTGTTTTATCCGGTACTCCACGGTGTTTTGGTTAATTTATTCTGTACTATTATAAAACTATTAGAATTGATTGACGAACAGATCGACGGATAGACGGCACGTTATTGATCTTCTTCTAAGATATTTTATTATAAGATACTTTATGAATTAATAACTAAATTAGCGGCATTGTGCAATTTTTGTGATGGGTACGAAATTTTAAACGCGCCATGACATGGGACTTGAAAAACTGAGGGAGAGTAGACCTTTGGTGCGGGGTGGAAGAGGAAGTATCTCTTTCTACCTCACGGCGAAAATGTAATCATATGCCTGCTGTTTATTTTATGAGAAAATTGGATTAAATCGTAATAGTATTAGTAGCATCTTTTCAACTATTTATTTTACCAAAATTAATTAATAGATTAAATAGTTAAATATATTTAATGTTTTTCTTTTTCTCTATATGACCCGTACTCTCTATCTTCTTCAAATCTCGTACTTTTCCTTCTATTACTCAAAGGTTGACTGAAAGAGATGCCTTTTAGGCATAAGCCCGCCTTTATATATGTACTTTTTACTTTCGCTTTCTCTTTTCTAAATATATGTATTAAAAGAAAGAAATAAATAAATAGGTCTGAAGTGTTAAATTTGTAATGTAATATAAATTGTTATCTCTGTGTACGATAGTGCAATAAATGAATATTGTATTTTATAAATGAAAGTACTGTTAAGTAAAGCAGTTCGTGCAAAATTATTAACTAATCATTCAAAAATATAAATAAATGCACAACATTAACGTTGTGCATTTATATTCAAGTTTTCTGCCGGCACTCCTGGATCGCAACGCGTTCTTTTATTTCAGTAGTGAAGTCCACTCGAACGAAATTTTAAGCTATAACCATCTACTGTTTAAATTTGCGATCGCAATTTCTATCTTAAGTTTTAAAAAGTTCGTGATGCCAGCATGTTGCCTAGTTTTGATAACGTATGCATAAAAAAAAATTGTTTGAAGATATTGACGGGAACACGATATGTTTTAATAAACAAGAATATGTAACAAACATAGCGCAAACGTAGGGATAAACATATAATTCTTAAGTACACGGCAAAACTGCATCGGAAAATGATACGATATATCAAATTCATAAATGTTATTTTTTAAATTCTACATAAACAATTTTTATAAGTAAGATAGATTTCTAAAAATTTACAAAAGAAAACGTCAAATACTTAAGTTGTTTACTCAAAAAAAAAAAGGTTGGATTAAAACGATGTTTAACAAATTGCAGCCGACCACCCGCGATCACCTAATTTCGTAAGCGAAAGCGCTCAGGAAGGTATTTCAAGAATTAGACAATTTGAAGACTGTTGAAATGTTTTCTTAATTATTTTCAAGATGAACGTCCAATGACAATGGAGCAGAAAACAGTGTAAACAAAGTTCTAGAGAAAAGTAATGTAAAAACTAATTCATCGCGAACGTATGGATTGTACTGTAAGACAACATTGAGTAACGCATCGACGCCTTCTCAGTAGATTCACTATAAAAAATGCGTGAATAAAAAAGGTGAGGTATGAACAAAAAAATTGTTATCATCATTCTCCTGCCCTTATCCCACTCTAAGTAGGGTCGGCACAACATGCTTTTTTCATGTTGTTAATTTATTTGGTTAGTTATTTTACGACGTCATTTTACCTTAGTCGCCTTTTACACCTCAGTAAGAAATTAGGAAGGTCTATTCTACTCAGCCGGATACCACACAGCGGTAAAAAGAAAGGAATTGGATAAATAAAAATCTAATTTACTATTATTACAATAACCCACAGTCTATAAACTAATGACAAAAAAGTTAGTGTTGAATACTCTGTGGTAAATGTTTCTTAATAATGTTTTATTTATCTGTGACTCTTCTCCTTTTGAGTTTCCAATTTTTTTAACAATGTACGTATATAAAAAACACTCTCAAAATTATACGAAACATTAAAAAAACCTCGGGCAGAAATCAATGAGTTTTTTTGTTTAAGCTTATGTGTTTATTTGATAATTGAAACTTATCAAATGCTTTTCGACGAAGGAAAATATCGTGAGGAATCCTGCATATATCTAGAGAATTCTAGGGATATGTGTAACCTATCAAACATTGGAGCAATGTGGTAGGTCTTAGCTCCAATCTTTTTATTTAAAAACGGAGAGGTCTATGCCCAGCAAGAGGATAGTAACAGGCCGTTACTTTGCTAGGTGTAACACTAAGTACTAAGTACATTTAAGATTCTATAATAAAATTCCACAATCAATTTTAACTTTGCCATTACAGCAGTTTAAAAACACTATTAAGGAGAGGCTGATACAGAAAGCCTACTACTATACTGTTGAGGATTATTTAGACGATAAAAATGCGTGGATATAAATATTGTTCGACCCTGTACAAGATAAAACATTAAATGTAACTAGCATTAAGAATTGTATTTTTTAAAAAGAGCTACCATCGAGTTTCTTGCTAGCTCTTCTCGGTAGGAACAGCTTTCCGAACCAGCAGTAGAGTTGACGATTCAAAAGCACTTGTTTACTAGTTTATTTGAATAAAGAATATTTTGAATTTGAATTTGAATTTAAGTCGCAATTGCAATTTTAACTCAAACTCATGTTAGAATAGTAGTTAGAATAGTAGTGCAATTATATAAATAAAGATATTCTTATTCTTAGTCTTATTCTATTATCTCACTAGTTGCAGCAGTTGGTTTTATTAATTCTGTTATAGCTTTTGATACACAACCGACTGAAATCGTACGTATTGTTCCGAGCGTGTGAGTGTATTCGGTGCGTTGTAAACACACACATTGCGTACACATACATAAGTGCCCGTTATTTATATTTAAGACTCGGAGGTCGCCGCGTGTCGTCGGCATAATGCAAAGACAAATATAGAAACGCCAGAGATTCGAATGCGGATGACGACGGCGACGATGAGGACGACGCGATGGGCGAGAGGGCGAAAACACCGGATTTGACACCCCCGATCATGACACCACCCGACTTAGGACCACCTGAAGAAGACTTCGAGGTCTGGGAGCTACCATTCCCAGACCTCACCACCGAACCAGACATCCCTTAGGTCACCTAGGTGACCTCGGCCTACAAGGCCGAAACACAGACCGGGCTTAAGTGCCCGCGAGGAACTGCCCGGGCAAGGAGGTACGCCTCGAGGCCCGTACCCCGCCTACTCCCAACGGAGTAAGCGAGACGACCCTGCTGCCGAGATTCGCTGCGATTTTTTTTAATTTGGTAATGCGACAGGGAGAAAAGAATATTTATTTTATTTTATAAAAGTCTTTTTATTTATTAACGTTCCGTAAATACTTTGTTTGTCCCAGTAAAATTAACTGCTACACACGATATTTTAAGAGTGACCATATATATGCTGCGTTTATGAGAAATAAAACCATATACCACAAAAGTATGATACTACAACCAAAGTTTACTCAGTTCAGATTTTCGAGTGGAGTAATCCTCTTGAAAATCAGAACTACGAACGTCCGAACTTTGTAAGCTTCCCTTTACTCGAGAACTTTAATAACGTAACTATTTTTTAGCTGTATTCATATTACAACATGTTTCAAATACAAACTCCTTCAAATACTCGGGTCAGTAATATAGACATTGTCGATTGTGTGCCCAAAAGATTGTGGTGGTGAATGTGTGCAGTCCTTGTGTATTGTTGTGTCATCGGTGTCGGGTAGTGCATGAGTTCTTACAAATTCTCCATGTATCAGGTATGAGAACGAATAATACACTCTACATTTAGCATTACATATATTTCCTTTTATCGCGGATTATAGCAAAATAATATTTTCATTACTTTGGACTAAGAATAAATGCGTTGACTTTTAAGAAAATTACTTCTTATTTATAGAATAAGTGTAAAGGAAAGATGTCATTGTCATAATGATTTTTTTATAGATCAAAGCTAAAATTAATGATTTCATAACAAAATTTATCTTTAATATTTAAATGAGTTAATCTTGTATGTATATAAATAGTATATATATATATATATATATATATATATATATATATATATATATATATATATATATATTCCGGCTTATATTATACGGCTCCAACGATTATCATGAAATTCTGCATGTAGACTCCCTACATGTATTTGGGAGAAAAATCGTTCTAGCTAGGTTTCATTTTAAAAAATGACGTTTTATCTCTGTTTTCGGGAAGATTTATTTTGAATTTAAAAGATAGTCAAGTCACGATAGCATTTGGGGAACGGGCGGTCTATAGAGGTGAAAATGCTTAGGTTCGAATCTCACCGCCTCAACTATTTTAATTTATTCATTTTTATTTATTTTATATTTAAAAAAAAAATTACCGCGCAAGGCTCGGTTACCCAGGAACTGATTTTTTACTTGAGTAATAAAATAAATTCAGTATTTTTTTTCATATAAATAAAATAATAGCGAGTGTAGCTACGATAAAATGAGGCGTAATAATTAAATCACATGGTACCTACACTATACTCGATTTAATCGTGTAGAAAATCGATGAATAATAGTGTACTGTCTCCAAATTATGCTATTTGGTGGAAATTTTGGCACCATTCCTCCAGCACTACGGCGAATCGTTCACTACTTTACAAAATCGAACCTAAGCTTTACAAAATGTTAGAGGCTGTTCTAGTCAGAAGTGCCGCTTGACTTTTTTGAGAATGCCAAGTTTCTTGGCAGCTGTTGCTTTTCAATACTCACTTGAATGACTGTTCATTGCACGTACGGAAATATGTTTCTTTATTTATTTCATTATTTGAGGTTATTCGTTCATTGCCCTTAACGAGTTTAATCGACTTTAACTCTAACGCTGGAGGCACAAACAACGAACGAATTACTAATAAAAACTTTTTTTTCTTGCTTTGCTTAGTCGCTATTCAAATACTTAAATATATTAAACTAGAAATCGCCAGCGACCCCGTCCGCGTGGAAAGATTAAAACCGTAATATAGTATTACAAAGCATAAAAATAGTTAAAGCACGCCGTGTGATATCCGGCTGAATAAAATAGTACTACCCTCATTTCTTACCGAGGTGTCGTAAAAGGCGACTGAGGTGAGTTGACGTCAGGTAGGCGGTAGGTCGTAAAAACGCAGCCAAATCATGTGACAGCATGTTTATAACATGTTGTGCTGACCCCACTTAAAGGGGAATAAGGACAGGAAGATGATGAAAAATGGTTAAAGCGGTTTAACTTTAGAAGCTAGACATATAACACTGTTAAAAAGAGGCTGATACAGAAAGCCTACTATACTCTTGAAGATTTTTTAGAAGATAAGAATGTGTGGATATAGCTCTCTTTGAACCTGTACAAGACAGTAACGATTTAATGTAAATAATATTAAGAATTATATTTTTAAAAGAGCAACCGCCGAGTTTCTTGCTGGCTCTTCTCGGTAGGAACAGCTTTCCGAACCAGCAGTAGAGTTGACGATTCAAAAGCACTTGTTTACAAGTTTATTTGAATAAAGAATATTTGAATTTGAATTTGAATATGCTGTCGCGGATTTTTATTAAAAACTTTTAGAGGAGAACAATTTTGTAATACATGTGTTTTGAATAACTTTCACCGTTTACTTAGCGTAGGCAATGAAAAATTTAAATTTTGTCGTTTTCGTAATATATTGTACTGCTGCTTTTCTCCTATTCATCTTAGTGTGATATTATATAGCCTTTCTCGATAAATGGACTATCTTACATACAAAGAATTATTCAAATCGGTCCAGTAGTTCCTGAGATTAGCGCGTTCAAACAATCAAACAAACCACCTCTTCAGCTTTATATATTAGTATATGTAATAAATAAATAGTATAATATAAAAATAAATGGTTTCTGTGTATCCTTTATAGAGTTCAAAACAGCTGCACAATCTTTAGAATGACCCAGTGGATGATCGTGTAAAGTTTGGTGGCGCTTGAAGTTTTTTTTTTAATCTATTGAGTTCTGTTTCGAGGGGAATTCGAAACCAGACTGAGCCACAGCAACGCTTGGCCTGACAGCTAATGATAACAAAAATAAAAGCGTAAATATAATATAAAGGGATATTAGGCTGTTAATAACATTGTTCCGTAAGGATATGAGACTCAATTTGATTAAAACTTTAACACGCTTGCAACAATTAATAAAGTAATTTAAGTTATGAACTTGGAAAAAATTGTTACAGTTAATATGTAGCACTAAGTTAAAGCAGTTAGTTAGAGAGTGATTATATCTATAATATTTAGACGACAAATTTATTATAGCATTCAGATGATCCTAAAAAAATATTTGTTGTGATATTAAATTAATATTCATCATCCTCCTGCCTTTATCTCTCTGTAGGTCGGGTCGGCACAACATATTATAAACATGTTGTCACATGTCAACTTACCTTAGTCGTATTTTACGATATCTCGGAAAGTGTAATACTAAAGTGGTATACTAAACTCCGGTTGAATGTAATATACCACAAATTACACTCAACCGGACGCAGCAATAAATAGAATAAAGTTTCAAGCATTAAATTGAAATACGCTGACAAATTTGTACGTAAATTATTACGACTAAACTTTCATTGCAAGCTTATTAAATTTTCTCTAATTACGCTCAATGCAAAAACAAGTTATTTGACTAACTAGTAACTTTAACGTATGCACATTCAAAACTTTGTTAAAATTTTATAACGTTCCAAAGACTCGTTTTTGTTCAAAAACCGAACAAATTAACTTACCACCGAAAGCAAAAAACTAAAATGTGTCACTGTAAAGAGGAAATGTTAACGAAAAAAAAGAAAACTAAACTCGTAGTCTTTTTAAATATGAATTTAGTTATTCGTTTAAGACCATTTAAATTGTTTTAAAATAAATTATGGTTACAACTTTTTAGTCCATGTTTGTATTTCGAATTATGAACTCGTGATGTGAAAAGCATTAAAAGTCACGATTCCAGGCCGAAAATAAAAAAATGTAATATAATCCTATATTTTATAATACAAATTTATTTGTCAGTTTTCAGTTTGAATATTGTGCGCGTCAGACGATATAAAATTTAAATTTATACATACAAATAGAACTAAATTAAGTATGTAAAGGGTCTTTCTTACACTCTTCAACTTCTAATACGTTCGTCTTGTAACCTGTTTAGTTACAGAGAAGGTAGCTAAGGTTTACTTCTGCTGAACAATTCTGAATCCGGTCTATTTTCATACCAACACTATAAGGTTTGTACGGAGGAATATTATCTATAGGTTGGTATCGGTATAGTATAGATATGCAGGTGTTACCAGTACTATATTATTTTTCACTGATCACGTTTTATGAATTTTTATGATTGACTAAATGCTGTTAGCCTTAACGGCTTTTGCAGCGTCACCGACGGGACGGGCGAGCATCGTTGAGGTTGCGAAAGGCGGAGAATAGAGCGCAGAAGCTCTACTAGCTATGGGGAACGTCGTCCAAAGGCCTGCTGTGAGGCCCGACCACAGCTTAGGGCGACGTGTAGTGGAGGGCTGATGGTGTGATTTTGATTAGTCATTACGACGACGGAAGGGTGGCAAGAAGCCATGACCAACTGACGTCAGAAATCCGGGACCTCGTCTGCGCCGGCGAAGATGCTGTGTGTGTGTATTACGTTTTTCTGTGTTTGCGTTATTTGATCGTCAGGGTCATATAGGACGCTTTTTGGACGCTTATATTTTCGGTAAGCTGTGGTAGCCCAGCGGTAACACCGTGCGCCTCTTTCGAGGAGGTGTAGGGTTCCAACCCCGGGCAGGCACCAATGAGTTTTCTAGTAAAGAAAAACTTGTGTCTAATTGATAATTGCAATTTATCACACGCTTTTCGGTTAAGGAAAACATCGTGAGGAAACCTGCATATCTCTAGAGAATTCTGGGGATATGTGTAACCTACCATTTTATACATATACATACAAATAGAACAATCCGCATTGGAGCAGCGTGTAGGTCTTAGCACCAAATCCTTCTCTCCAAAGAAAAAAAACGGAGAGAAGAGGCCTATGCCCAGCAGTGGAATAGTAACAGGCCGTTACTTACTATATTTTCGGTGGTCAGACCTAACTGGAATGTAGGTGGAAGCAACTGAAATGAGAGGGTTCGGTACCTCAGATTTCTCGAAGTAAGACTTCGAAAAACGTTACGTTTTATGAAGCATGAAACGGAATGTAGGTGAGTTTGTCAGGGGGATGTTATGTGCTGTGTCACTATTTTGTAAATTAAGTTTGGCTTGAAATTTTTTGTGATTTATATTTATAATGTAATTTACTGGTATACTAATTTTATAATATTAATCATTATTCTGCTGCCCTTATATTAAATAACGGCATGTTTTAAACGTGTTGTTACATGTTTTGGCTTGTTATTTTACGACCGGCCGCCTGCCTGACGTCAACTTACCTTAGTGCCTTTTATGAAACCCGAGTAAAAAAGGCTTGTCTATTCTAGTCAGCCGGATACCACTAAAATTTTTTTAGATTAAACTTGTATGTGGGTTGGATACGTAATAAATAAAAATGCATTAATATTAAAAAAAAACCAAAAGAACTTCGTATAGGAACAAAATTATCAGATAAATATAAAAAAGGGGAAAGCACAATAACCTTGTACGTAGTGTTGCATACTTGCCTGTAATTATTGGTTTCAAATAACAGCTGGTCAAACCTTAATTAATAATAAAAACTTCCGAATATTCCACTACCGAATCCAGTCATCTCTATAACAGTGGAATAGGGTACAAAATCGTCTACCTCTCATACAGATGCCAACCCAATTAACCATACGCTATGTAACATTAAAGTCTTCTTTTAATTTATTTAAATATTTTCACGATGTCTCGTTGAGAGGTGTTTTTATGATTGTTTTAAACGTGTTATATCGCATGGACAAATATGTCGGAATTAATCACAATGTTTGAAGGTGTTTCTGTCAATTGCCTGTATAAATGATTAAATAAAATGGCTAGTATACGTTGATCCAGCAGTAATTGACATTGAGCAATAATTGACATACATTATTTATCGTACATATGTGCCATCTGTCTTTAGTTAATAATCTTCTACTCACGTTTTTTTATCATCATCTTCATCCTCCTAGTCTTATCCCACTTTAAAGGGGGTCGGCACATGTTATAAACATGTTGTCATATGATTTTGCTACGTATTTTATTATCGCCCGCCTGCCTGACATTAACTTATCTTAGTCGTATTTTATAACACCTCGGTAAGAAAGAGGGTGGTCTATTCTACTTAACCGTGGTGTATCCGGCTACGTAGAACCTCATTTCCTACTAAGGTGTTGTAAAAGGCGACTAAGGTACGTTGACTCACCGTGTGGTATCCGATAGTAGAATAGACCACCCACTTCCTTACCGAGGTGTCGTAAAATACGACTAAGGTGAGTCGATATCAGGCAGGCGAAAAGTCGTGAAAACGCAGCCAAATTATATGACAGCATGTTTGTAACATGTTGTGCTGACCCCGCTTAGAGTGGGATAAGGGCATGAGGATAAGGATGACAGACAAAAAAAAATAAAGATACTTAAATAATCGTACCAGTAGTAATTTATTTGTATCCAGAAGGAAACGGGGATCACTTTTTAGTTGGCGTTACAGCGAAACGGTTCATATTGGATTACGGGGAACAATAAATAAAGTCTAAAATAATGTTTTATATGTAAATACCGGGTATTGTTAAAATAATGAGCCTTGCTAAATCACAATATGAGTTTGATTTATATCTCTACGGTCCGCTTACCTCCATGGGAGGGCTATAAAAATCCTACCGAAATGTAAAGTGTAGGAAAGGGAGCTCTGATTAAAGATCCAGCTGTACGAAAGAAGGGAAAATAGCTTATATCCTCAGTACGTTAAGAATGCAGTTTGCTTGACTAATACTCCGTCGACCTGCTGCGGGTTGTACCACTCTTAATTGGTCACTTTATGGCGCAAAGAAACACGTAATTCATGAAATTCCAACGCGTAACGCGTAATCCGAGTGTCGGGAAGCAGTAAAGCCATTTACAGCCTTTTACGTCATTATGAGTAATCGTTTTTAAATCAGGTATTATTTAGGGCCTGAAACTTTTTATGGATTGATTTTGCAACTTTAATAACGTCCTTAGAGTTCTTAGTTCAACTACGACATTCTTGATTGTATTGTAATCTCCATTATTTTAAATTTAAATACATTAGGGGCCTGTTTCACAAGTTACCAATGAGCTGTTAGCTTAATCGGAACATAACTGACACATATCTCGGAATTTTGCGTTACTCTGTTTTCTCACAGGCTTATTCAGCACTTAAAGTCCCTAATAAGTTAACAGGTAGATCATGTGGCTGTTATTTTGATTATCTGCTGGACAGCAAATTACCTATTTCAAAGTGACAGTGATTTTTTTAATTTTTCACTTTTTATAGTCTCTTTTAAGAGACTATTTATCTTTTTTTTTATTTACTTATTTATCTGCTACTTATTTTATTTGTCAGTCAACTATCCGACACATTATCAGTCACTTGTTAAACAGGCCCTAAGTTGGGCTTTGTTAAGGTTGCTACAGATATGTATATTGGACGTCTGGCTTACAGGTGGGGGCCTGTAAGCCAGAGGCGGTCGGTGCATCTAGTGCTCCCGATACACCGATTAACGGAGGTGGACTTCTCCTTTGAGGGGTTCCTACCCGGAAGAGGTGTTCTCTGAGAGCTGCTGTCGGCGGGGATGGGGGCGATGTGTACAACGATACCCTGTCCTTGCCATCGGCAGCGTGGTGAAGCACACAGGTCGTTATAGGCGGTGTGAGTTTGACATAAGCGTCGCCTGTCCCCGTCGGGCGACAGTACCCATAAAAGGCTTTTTCTTGTATAAAAAAATGTTGCTCCAGATTTACCGAATTGATCTCTCGTACAACAGCCATGTCAGTATATCAATGTGTGTACAGGATAAAATTAGAAGCGCACAGGCGAACACAGTAACAACATATATGGGGTTGTATGACTGACTAATTATCATGTTGTCAGATGTGAGGTAGGTAGTTTGGACCGTCAGAAACCGTTCATCTTCATTTGTATCGGTGATCGCGATTTGATCGCTATAGTCGTATTCGCACCGCATATTGAGTTATGGAGACATCGAATCCCCAAAATTTAACATGGCTCTAGACGTCAGTGAGCTGTATGTATTCGGCATTATATTTTTTTTTAGTTATTGCGATGGCTATGGCTTTATTACAATAATGCCTAATAGCAAACGATTATAGAGTCTAAGATGGAAAAGAAGATGGATTTAATAAAAGAAGCCTATTCACTTTTACGTAAAAATGAAAGATAAATGTCGGAAGAAAATTCCTGTGCTGTGTGTAAGAGAAATGAAGCGAAGCGTTTATTGCGTAGCGGTATGCAATTAAGAAGGAGCGGAATTCTACTTCAAAAATTAAAACAAAATTTAAAATTATTTCCCTTAAATTTGCTTTAATAATTAACTACAATCTCTTTCTTTTCAACCAAAGGATATCCAATATTAGACAAAGTTCTTCAAGAAATTTCCACTCAATCTGATCCCGTTCTATAATGAATGAACGTTCTATAATGATGATGAATGATACAGTATTTTCCAGTGCGAAATCTTTACTTCATCAAACAACAATTGGCTTAACCTGTGTTCCGCATCCATATTACCATTTTAATAT
The DNA here is from genome assembly GCA_947086495.1 of Morpho achilles. Lineage (NCBI taxonomy): Eukaryota > Metazoa > Arthropoda > Insecta > Lepidoptera > Nymphalidae > Morpho > Morpho achilles. Next base: position 6,221,634 of record CAMTZB010000022.1, on the reverse strand, counting down.
CGCGATTCAAATACATTCATACATTACATGAAGTATAGTAAAGTAAGTTTTTAAGCAAATACAGAAAAGAATTGAAAAGAAATAAACTCTATTTGTTCTAACGACACTATACAAATGCAAAATACAAATAAGTTAACTTACAACTAAATATTAAAATAATCTAAAACCTAACGATAAATCTTATCTAGTTAGTTTTTAGTATATATTTAAAGTATTTGTACATTAGTGCGCCACTAAAATGGATAACGAATCAGCTGTAATTGTAGCATAGCCCCAAAAAATTGTAAAATGAAAATGCAGTAAAGGTAAAATAATAAATACTTAGCTGTTGCTGTTAATATGAGTTGAACTTATAAGCTGTGGTATGTCTATTTAAATCCGATTACATTTGGTTAATATTAACGCATAAACCTATTAATACAAGACTACTAGTATGGCCCTTGCATTTCACGGCTACAATCGGCGTATTGTATAATACTCGAGGCGTCCATCTCAAGCGCATAACTAATTATTCCAAGGGCTGTAGTGCGGGGTTAACAAGAAGGGAACAATGTTCCTGTACACAATCCAATGCTGGCCTGGTATCTATTGACTAGAGATATACAGGTATCGGAGCACCGGCCTAATCTGATTAACGAACTAATTTCGCTGTGCTTCACCGAGGAAATTCATTAATATCCTGCCTCAGTTCCAAACAGATGAAAAAGTAACGGCGTGGAGGACGCGGTGGGGTTACGTAGGTCGGCGAATGGCATTTTTTTTCTACTTTTGTGAATAAAATCCTAAAACGCCATGCACTTTTTTGAGGGGAGATTATAGGCGTCAATGTGTAACGAGGCATTGTTGGAAGTCGAATGTGTATACATTTTAGTTTTGCTTTTTTTTTGTTGTTGTTTACAATATTTTTACTTTTATTCGTGGCATAAATTAAAAAAAAAATAGAAATTAGAATTTGTAGGTATTTAATAATATTGAAGGATTTGTTGAGTTGATTTAAGTAGGTATACAAACATCACATGTTTCAATTCTGAACAATATACTCGTATTTATATTGCTTAGTTACCAATTATAACGTAATAATTTTATTTGGTAAAAATTCAAAGTTTCATTTACAGTTTTTTAATACTTTATTAATTTTTAAATTTAATCTCAAATTACAACCCCAGAAGTCTAAAAATAATTTAATAATAAACGTTTGTTGAGATTGTCGTAGTAAATGTTTGCAGTGCTTGTGTGGTGTACTGTTGGTGGTGGTATCTTGTAATAAGTGCAGTAGCTAATCCTGCATGTATAAGGTATGAAGAAGGTTTTACTTTACTCAGCATTACATAAATTTTGTTATCAAACGTGGATAACAGCAAAATATTTAATTATATCATAAATTTTTATCTTTACCTATACTTTACGTTGATAACTGCGCCTGTTGCGAATCTATAAAGCCCAAATTTTCACCTTTGATCATTATGCGTCCATCAACCAAATGAAATGTTGTCGTCCACTAGCAGGATTGAATTTAAATTGTAACTGGACTAATTTATAATATCCGTTTGGAGCTTTGCAATTGATGAGAATGTTTACATAGGAAAGCACTGTGAAGAGGTATCTAGCAAACATTTTCATTTAAATGGGGAGTGAATGGCATTCATAATGATTTAAGTTGAATTAATCACTAATGGATGTTGACTAATTTAGGGATTTTAGCACCGACTACATCTGCTTATACCAAACATGACATATACTATAACATTATTACGACCTACGGTTATTTTATATATATATAAATTTTCGATATGTTGTTCTGTTAGTCAACGAAGAGAGGCAAACAGATTTTAGCGTTTTAGTGTTGTGTTGTTGTTGTTGTTTGTATGTACCGCATATCATATTGTAATCGAGTTTTATATTTTACAATGTGCCGCGTACATGGTGCGGAGAACCGATGGACGTTGGGGTCCTTGAAGGTGATGGAATAGCGACCGAGCAACGGAAAACAATGCCGGTGAAGTAATGTCGGTAGACCGTCTAATAGATGGACTGACGACCTAAAAAGGGGAGCCGTTAGATTCAAGCAGTATAACATCGTTTGGTATGGATATGGAGAAAGATGCTATTTATGTCGAACAGTTGACAAAGAAGAAGAAAATTAGAATGCCGATGTAACAAAATTTACTGTTCGGTCGTGGAAATTAGTATATATGTGATTTACGTAACAGTTGAAAGCATAATCACTATCAATCTAAAATTTAAATTTGTAATTGACGGGTGACGTCACACATGCGTCACATTGCGGGTCACCTATGCGTGCTGTTCATTTTTTTAAAAGTGCGAAACAAAGCTTTAAATCCAATTGAAAGTTTACATGAAACCTATTTGGAAGCGATATTTGTACTTAGTGTTACATTTAGTAAAATAACGGCCTGTTACTATCCCACTGATGGGCATAGGTCTCCTATCTCTGTTTCCGGAGGAAAAATTGGAGCTAAGATCTACCACATTGCCCCAATGCGGATTGGTAGGTTACACATATCTCCAGAATTCTCTATAGACATATGCAGGTTTTCTCACGATGTTTTCCTTCACCGAAATGTGATAAATTTAAATAATCAATTAGACAAGTTTTAACAAAAAACAAATTTTTGTCTGCCCGGGATTTTAACCCTCGACCTCTCCAAAGAGTCGCAATCTTTCACCACTGGGCTATCACAGCTTAATTAGTACAAATTACTTTTAGTATTTAGTACAAATTACTTGATAGAATAGAAGCCTTACAGATCTTAAAATAATATCGTGAGGCTGATCAGTATTAAATCAGTAGTATCTAGAAGTGAGTAAATCTCTGAGTTGGTGTAGTTGTGAGTGTTTAATGATTTTTGAAAAAGGGGTCGCCAATGTGAGTTCAGCGGAACATTGCCTATTTGAAAGTGGTAGTCTCTTGCGTAAACTTTTTGCGACCGTACAATGGGGGAATTACAGAATAATTGGGGCGCCGCCATAATTGCTGAGAGTTGTTCTCATTATGCATGCAGTTCTCATGATAAAATATCTTATATGCCTTTTGATGCATTGGTGAAATGTTAGTCGGCTTTTGTATTAAAATAGTCAGTTAAAATAATGAAAATTAGAGTGTGCATGTACTAATAATAATGATTGATAATAAACCTGATATAGTTTTCGTGGATCGGTCAGCACGTGGAGAATTATTGTTGATATCACTGTTCCACATGACGATAATATCATAAGAGCTGAAAGAGAAAATTAACGAAATATCTTGACCTAGCTCATGAGATGACCGCCATGTGGGATATTGATTCAACAATAATTGTTTCAAGTGTTGTATTGGTTAATGGTCTTATCGCGAAGAGCCACGAACAACATCTTAGGAGGGTCTCACTTAGTTGTTGGATCAAGCGTAGGATAGAATAAGCAGTTTTGCAGACAGCACGGATTGTGAGGAGGTTCCTCAGTCTGGAGCCCTAACCGCTGGAAGCTTGAGTACTTTCCCCGCTCCCTGTAGTCTACAATTTTTTTATTTTTAAATATTTTTTTGTATTTATTTTATATAGAGAATATTTTATAATATTAATAAGTCATTATAAATCATCGTTTTATCATCCACTGGTATAATACCTAACCCTATCGCAAAACACTCACATTATTTACTACAAAATATATTCGTGAGTGATTCACCTATAACATCACTCAGAAGTTTCTCATATCGCCATCCATTTCATCATCAACAATTATGTGATATGCTAGGAATAAGCCCGTATAACAACGTCCATACTCCTTGAAAAAAAGGAGAAGAAATTTATAGGAAATATAATAATTATATTAAATAATATAATAATTATATAGGGGAAAATCACACACACGTCCGTCCCCAAAGAAAGTATTTTAATACTTGTGCTATGGGTGAGAGAAAACTGCTACATATGTACATATGTAATTTAAAATACATTATTAAAAACATTAGTATTCGCAGACTCGAAGAACCAATAAATTGTATGTAGGCAAAGTTGCCGCGCGGTGGGAATTGAACGATTCACGGAACTGAAAGCAGTGTCACTGCAAACGGGCCAGGTAAAATACAAACAGTAGGACTTGCTTCTATCTTTCCGGACTCTTACGATCTACAAAATTTCAAAAAAAGAGTGAATAGTCACTATAGTGGCAAGCGCAGTCCATCTTAGTCTTCAGCCTTCGCTTACCATTAGGCTAGATTGCAGCCAGGCCTTTATTCGTAAAAAAAGGCTCAAAAGCAGTCAAGTAACTCATGACGTTAAATGCAATGTTGTTATTTATAACATTTCATAATAGCATTAGTCAGTAGGTGAAATTTATTCTATCCACGTCCGACTTGCTTATCCTTAACTAGTTGTGGAGGGTAAACGGTGCTCGATCTGTGTAAAAAACTTGGATACATGCGCATTTGAATGAAAAAAAGGAAAGTGTAATATCGGCACGGTACGTCAAACACTTTGACATTTGCACTAAAATGGGAAAGGATAATTGTGTAATACATGACGTTTAAATTACCGCTTTGTTGTTTTAAATTGACCTTTTTGCTCTACAGATATCGTACAGTTATTATACAAGATAGAGAAAGCAAATGAATTATCGTCTATCTCCTTTTAGCGCGTGCGTAGAAAAACGTCATTTTGAAGGTGTATTAAAAATGTTTCTAGTATTTCTTCGTCATTCTCTGTGCGTGTGTGATTGGACAAAGATAATTTTACGATTCTAATTTTCCTTTCTCATGATTTATTTTGACAACACCATGTGGTATCCGGCTGAATAGAATAGTACCACCCTCATTTCTTACCGAGGTGTCGTAAAAGGCGACTAAGGTAAGTCGACCCGCCGTGTGGTACCCGGTTGAGTAGAATAGACTCAACCTCATTTCTTACCGAGGTATCGTAAAAGGCGGTACTAAGGTAAGTCGACCCGCCGTGTGGTACCCGGTTGAGTAGAATAGACCAACCTCATTTCTTACCGATTTATTATGACACTCTGACTTACAGGCCTACTAATGACTCCCTTACTCTAGTGTGACAAGTGACAACTCACTCAATGACAGATCGACTATGTTTGTCTATATAAGAACAGCTTAATACACAATATTTGTATTAAAGTTATAGCCTGTTACTACCCCACTTCGGGGCATAGGCCTCCTCTCTCCGTTTTTAGAGAGTGGGGTTGGAGCTAAGACCTACCACGCTGCAACAATGCGGATTGGTAGGTTACTCTATCCCTGGAACTCCTTAGAGATGCATGTCTTTAGGTTTTCTCACGATGTTTTGCTTCATCGAAAAGGAAGAGATAAATTGCAATCATCAATTAGACAGATACGTTTTAACAGAATAAGTCATTGATGCCGGGCTTTGAACTCGTGACACCTCGAAAGAGTCTCGATTACACCACTGGTGTTTTTATTATTTTAAATTGTAAACGGTATAAGCGTAATTTTCAAACTTGAATTTATTTTATAGTAGCTTTTTCCCGCAGCTTCGTTCGCGTGTATTTTGGTCTGCCACCAAAAAAGCACCTGAGATTATCATTGATATGTATCGTTATATTGAGATCAAAAGTACATAAAATCATTACTAATTGTAGCCTATATAATATTCCGATGTATAATTTATATAATTGTAAAGTTTCCTACAAATTCTTCAAATAGTTTTTTCGCGAAAGAGTAACAAACATACATACTCACAAACTTTCGCATTTATAATATTATTAGTAGTAGAATACTTTTTGTCAGTTAGTAAAGTTGAACAGTTAAGTGTTATATTGAACAGAGTATAGAACACAAAGTAAAATTTTAAAAAGATGAACTTGAAAATCAATAGAAGAATTAAATAAAAATTATTCGCAAAAACTATTCGGCTTTCCAAACTTCCTAGTTTCCAGTCAAAGTGTCAAAATTGAACCGTACGTGTGTAAAATTATAATTTTGAAATATTCCCAAATCGAGTGTTACCTCGATGGCACGTTGCAATAGAGCGAAGAATATCAAATCAACGGAAATATTCCACGCTGTAATAAAAGTTGTGTATAATGGTCTACCAATTACAGATGTACAATCGGGAAACGCTACACCTTTATGCAAAATCTGAAAGGAAGGAAAAGATGCAATATTTTTCATTTTTGAAAATTTTACGTATGACTGTATCTATAAAAGAATGATTAAGAGTTTAAAACGAAATTGTGAAGTGCCTTTCAAAGATCAATTACCTCAAAAATCTTGTTTTGATATAGAAACTGCAAAGTCATCTAGAAATGCATTTCTTTAGATTCATTTCAGGTGTCCTTTGCCAATTGAATACAATGAAGCTTTTTGCGGTCATCTAATCTCCTCAATTCACCTTAAAATTCTATATTAAATAATTTTTATATACTTTCACAATGGTTTAATCCTAAAGTTTTTATAAAAACATTATATATACATTAGGCTGACAAAATATTGCATCTATAAAATATATACTCATAAAAGTACATAGTGCTATAAACGTATTTGCAAAATACAAAACTTTTGCGATTTTGTCGCGCAGCCTATCTCCTGATGATGCTTTGGTTATGGGGCGAAATGATTGTTGAAATTGTCATGGTAAATGTGTTGGTAGTGTTTGGTGATACGTGTTTTAACAAATCCTGCACGTATAAGGTATGAAAACGGTTTTTGTATCCTACACTTAGCATTATATAGATTTTCTTAAACGCAAATTATGGTAAAATTCCATCGTAACTTTTGGAAAGGATTTTAATCTCAGAAGCTTAAAATCAAAAACTACAAATAAACGATATTAAGTGTTAAAGGGTATAAACGCTACGTGTATATCATGCATGACGGATGGTAATTTCATAATTGACTGCTAATTTCGCACTGTCTAGAATACGTATAGCCTATTAACCGCCGATTTCCATATGTTCTACTAAGACTAATTAGGACTTAGCTTCTAGTTTGCAGTTGCCAGGTTAAGTTGATCTCCCAATTTTAATGTCCCTTTGCATTGTTATTTCTAGTTTCAGTCATACACGGACGAGCAGGAACTATAGGTTATCTAAGCAGGAATCATTAGGGCTTGCGAATTGTAAGCCTACACTGGCTTATGTGATGCCAGATTCCATACAAGCCATTCAAGGTTTTGTATGAATTCGCTGATCATCAAATATCCCAGAAGAATCAGAAATGTCCATTGGTTATCAAAAATACTTTTAATAATAACCCCTTTTTGTACGAAGCAATCCCCAAAATCGATAGAATAAATTAGAGAAACATATAAGTGGCGCCAAGTATGGCAAAAACTCGATAGATTAGCCAGATTGCAATTCAAGAATTTAAATTTACATCATACAAATCGACTTTTCGTATGGTATTGTTAGCGATCTGGATGTTTTTATGAACAATGTTATAGTGAATTGTTGGGGAAGGAAACACCTACAAACATGGAGTAATCGCGAGTAATTCTCGTAGAAACCATTCCCCGTCAGAGGGTCGGAGGCCGAGGGCAACTTTAGGGTTACCACTTGAATATTTCCGGCAAATATTTTTTTTTTTTATTCATTTCAATTTCAATATCGCCATACTTTATTTTACATTTTACGTTCATTGCAGCACAAGTATTAACCTCTTAGATTTTTTGACAAAAATCGCTGCAATCACGCGAGTTTCTAATCGCAATCCTGACGCATCGATAAAGTTGCTCCATTAATAGGTACTATTTCAAATTATTCAATTTGGCTACACGCAGTTCCCACCGCGATAACTCCGCATAAATAGCTCATGAATAAGAGCCCCTTATGGGCTTGAAACTAGTCGGGCTCATCCGATAAAATAAGACGTGAGTTTAGCCGGTTTCTATACATTAATTATGAATCATAATAGTTTAAGTTACACTCACGATAGTTTAAGTTCAAAAATATATTGATGGTAACAAATTTTGTTAAAAATCTTTTCATTATTGATTTAAATAAGACATGATAAGTCATTCAAAGACAAGATGACTCATATAGGAACCATATCTTATAAGAAAATTTAAGACATAAATAAGTCACTTGGGTTGTCGTGCTTTGAAGAACAATAATGTCTTCTAATATATAAAGCTAAATATATAATCTATACTAATATATAAATAATCTATACTAATATATAAAGCTGAAGAGTGTGTTCGTTTGAACGCGCTAATATTAGAAACTACTGGATTTGAAAAATATTTGAGTGTAAAATAGTCCCTTTATCGAGGAAGGCTGTAGACTGCATAACATCACGCTAAGATGAATAGAAGAGGAGCATCCATTTGTGACAAATCGCAAAATTTATAGCTTTCCTTGCATACGCTAAGTGAGCGGTGAAAGTTATTGAAAAATCTCTTATAATTAACTCACGATAACTATTTTTATGTTCAAAATCAATTAGGGAAAAACGCACTTACATTGATTGACACACTGATTTCCACACGGGCGCAGCTAGTAATATCTCAATTTTAATCTCGACATGTAATTATATGTACAGTTGAACAGCAATAAAAATATTTTTATACACTATTCCCCTCGCAGAAATTACAGTTTTTTTTTACTAAAAGCATTACCTTATCTCACCGTTCAGATTAAACGGGTTATATTTTTGAATTAGATGTTATCTGCCTCGTTACAAATGTAGCTTTTATAATTTCGCATGTAATTAACTTGTAGTCGTATAATTCGGCGTGTTACAACTCGAATGTAATAAAAATGTAGTAGGCTAATCTTGTTACTTTTTCATTGGTTTAAACAGCCTAACTGTGAAGGTCGTAAATGAAAAGTCCAAATTTAAGCGTTTTTCACAAATTAGCCGTGACTGGCTGAAACGATTGTTTTTAGATTTTAGGCTTCTGAATCTAACATCAACGCGTTATTTTCAAGCCACTTAACCTGGAATAATCGTATATACGATTCAGGCATATTTATTCGGATCTCCAGCAGCATTATATATTAAAAAACTAATTATGTAGTACCAGTTATAGCACATCATATCATTCTTAGTTACAATCATAACTAATTGTAATTATTTTTGTTTTTAGAAGTAAAAATAAACACAGAAGAGAATTATAATTTTTTTTTTACACCTTATTACTTTTTTTATAACGGATCCCTATTTTTTTAACATGTTATATAGCCTATGTTGCTCAGTAAAGATGCAGCTTTTCAATGGTGGAAGAATTTTTGAAATCGGTCCAGTAGTTTTTGTGTGAAAACATTACAAACATACATACAAATTTTTCCTCTTTATAATATTAATATAGATAATCCCATTGAGTTCCATTATTTTACTTAGTAAATACAAATAATAATTACTTACTAAGCTCCCGTATGACTAATTTTTCATGTAGGGATTTGAATTGAGTTGAATAAATACTAAATAAAAATTATTATTTCGCCCGAATTAGTAATTGCGTGATATATTTATACTCATATGAATACATTAGGTTTAACGGCTGTAATTAAAATTTGAAGATTTAAATACTTTACAAATGTAAAAGATTACATTTCCGTGCGCAATCAGTGAGACGAGTTAAAAGATTACAGAGACTCTGAACAAAACTCAATCACAGAATTGCCTTTTTGTGTGTATTATAATTGTAAAGCATGAAAAAATTTTTGGCTACAGCACAATGTATGTTGGTTCGGCAAGACACACCCCATCACCACACCATACATTAACCCAGCCTACAACAGGTTAGCTTAGCTCACAATCTAGATATCAGCATCTAATTGTCGCTCGAGTCTTGGCAAGACAAGACACACATGGCCCGGCAAGACACACGCCATCACCACAACATACATTAACCCAGCACACGACAGGTTAGCTTAGCTCACAATCTAGATATCAGCATCTAATAGTCGCTCGAGTCTTGTCAAGAGACTGTCTGACACTTTACTGAAAAGCGTATAGAGTACAAGTGAATAAAAGGTCAGTTCATGCAACAGTACATTCGTAAGCCCAGAATATGAAGAGAGCTTAGTTATTATCTATGGAGCCTAGGATCGCACAAATGTCACATTGACGGCGATAATGTTTTTTTATTGGTTCTATTTGAAGGAGGTTATATTTGAAACATGCAACATTGTAATGGAAATCGTTAAGAACGCATCTGCAAGTGTTACCTGTAAATTTCACACAGTGTAAACGTATCACAACTGTTAATTATACAATGATAGTGTTGCCTGTAAAAAATAATGTACAAATGTAATATATTCCATATCTTAATTTTCTATTAATAGCTTCTAATTCTATTGGTCTTTACCGAAATCTGGTCTTCTCCTTAATTAAAATCAAATGAACTTTGTTCGTCTAGAATCTAGATGATGTAAAAAAAAACAGAAATATATCATCATATTTTGTTAGGCGTTTTTATAGATCTTCGGAGAGGTTAAAATAATTAAAACATAAATTGACAAGACATAATTAAGTATACCAATTAGAAATGAAACTATATTTTTCTGTATATTTTCATTTAGATGCCGAAATAGCAGTAGCATCTTTCGTTTGATACGGAAAGGATTAAGGAATGTTACTTCTCTGTAATCACCAACAACAAAAAGAACGAAGTGGCCTAAAAGAACGAAGTGGGTAATATAGATTAATATTGATAATTCTATATCGCATTTGGGCGCTGAATCAATAGGCTTTTTATACTACTAAGCGGATCATAATTAAACAAAAATAGTAAATGTCGGTTTGTTCAATGGTGGCAGCCCTCTACGGGGGTTTAAAGGCGGCTATCGCATACTTGATGTTATCATAATGATTATTAACATGTGAAACGCGGTGCCAGGCACCGGCGCGCGCCCCAGATATGTTTGACATCAGTCAGTTATTTTAATACAAGCAATTAGAGGTTTCCACTATTCGCGCTCTATCGCAAAGTTTTCGATTAGCCTGTGGTTGTCTTTAAGTGGATTTTAAATTGCTATCAAATCGATCGGCGGCCGTTTTACGAAAATCGTCTGTATTTCGTGGAAACGCTTTACATCCAAAACGATATTCGTTTGTATATACGATGGCGGTTGTGATCGTTAGATAACATTTTATTTGCACAGATGTAATATAAGTTATTGTTTAAATATAGGGTGGGTCGATTTGAATATAATGTTTCTTTTCAAAGAATTCGGGGGGAAATGTGGGGAAATTAATACACTTTTCACCGTCCTTTTAATAACTAATATTGGTTTTTACGGTACCGCAACAATATTAATGATATATTTAATGGCGGTTTCTTTAGTTAAACATGTACACAAATAGTAGCTGACGAAAATAAGTTGAGTGCTACTTTGTCTTTTCTCAATCAATTTATAAGAGATATCCATTTGACTAGATCTCGTAAAGTTTGATACCAACATCTCCGTGCGACTTTATTAAAATCTTATTTTCACCTAATCCATGTCCATCAACCCTACGTAATTACTATATACACTACACTTATCTTTCTCCCAACTTGTGGAAGATTAACACTACATAATCTCGTACCGCCAAAAAAAGCGGCTCTTCCAGATTCCTTAGAGGTTATCTATTTATTACAAAACGCCGAGAATTTTTTAAATAATATTTTTCGTCTGTTACCACTTTAAAGTCAGAATATACTCGCAATATAAGTTTAATAATATTATCAAAGAGTAAGCTCACATTTTATTACATGAATATTTAGTTGTAAAATGTATACAGAGTTATACTCCGTTATGTATATTTATATTTTGACAAAAAATTAGATTAAAATATAGCAATTTGTAAATTTCAAGTTTTAAAATGCTGGCAACATCGTCAGAGAGTTTTAAAAGCCCAATAAGATTAGTTTGAGCTTCATAACTTGATTTGGTTGTAAATATGTTAGACGTATTTTTCTGAAATATTTTCCAAACGAAAGTATGAATTGGTTGTTTATTAAAATCTAAATTTGTATGCCGGTGGATTTTCTAATGTAAGAGTTTGGTTATCTTATATTGTTAGTAGCTTCTATAGTTTGCCCTTCGGTTCAAAGATAGCTGTTTAGATAGAAATGAGAAGAGGATAATTCGTTTCATCAAAAGCTCAGTGATCAAAGTTTTTTTATTGATGAGGCTTATAATTTGAAGAAGATGAAACGCAACAACTTTATACCCAAAATCTTCGTGTTATTTTACTATCTTACGAAAGATTTACGGCATTCTCCCGCCTTTTTTGGGAGAAAACTTCGAGCTAAGACCTAAATTGCTGTTTCATTCCGAACCGATTCAAAAATGCGATAAAAAATAATCGTCTCTAAAATCAATAACATTAATTTTTATTTCTGTTAGATTAAGTTTACTCATATAGTTTTTCATTACTATTTTTCATTATAATTTTTAATTTATGACTCTTTTATTATTTTTATTTAGTAGTTCATATCAATATTTTTGTTTTTGTTTTTATTAGTAAGAGCTTAGAGCCGCTGTTTTATCCTATAATAAATAAATGTAATGTAACATCCTGTTACTATCCCACTGCTGGGCATAGGCCTCCACTTTCCATTTTTGGAGAGAAGGGTTGGAGCTAAGACCTACCACGCTGTTCCAATGCGAGTTGGTAGGTTACACATATCCCTAGGATTCTCTAGAGATATGCAGGTTTCCTCACGATGTTTTCCTTCACCGAAAAGCATGTGATAAATTGCAATTATCAATTAGACACATAAGTTTTAATAGAAAAACTCATTGGTGTCTGCCCGGGTTTGAACCCATGATCGTCTCTAGAAGATTCACACGGTCGCACCGCTAGGCCATCACAGCTTTATTTATCTTATAAATCATGTCATAATTACCTATAACAGTGGTGCAATTGTTATAACAAAATGGAGTTGTAATATTAAGATTCTAAGTATTGTAATCATTGTAGGTAATTGAAATAAATATAATAAATATAACCGACCGAAAATTCAACGCGTGTGAAACATTTAGGCACATAAGTTGTAACATGGGACCCAAATAACTATCACGGCTTACCGTATGTGTTACGCACACCTGAAAAAATGTAACCAATCCCCAATAGAAGTAAGTTAAGAACTAGAATCCAGAAAATTCTCAATACGAGTATTTTTAAGTACAACTTAAGACGCGGTGTCACTGTAGACAATGGGGTGGACTTAAGATAACTCTATTTCTAATAGTGCCACCCTGACACTCCCACTCGTTTCACTCGTGCATATATTCACATATTTTTCGCTTCACTAAAAAGTAGTGCTCTCGTATACCGGTAAATCATGTCCTTTGGGAGCGCGAACTCTACACGTCAAACGCTAGACAACGCTGACACTTTCTCACGTTAATATTTTGCATCTAGGCATGAATATATAAATGTGATCTAGCGAGATCCTATTCTTAGAATTTGCGCTGAGAAGGATTTTGGATTCAACATATGTAATAACTCATTATAGCTATCTTAAGAACATTGCAAAAAAAAATCTAAACTGCGATGATGTGGAGAAATTGTTAGTGCTTAATTGTTATTCTCTTTGGTACATTCTTAAAAAAACTTCTTAAATCTTCTTATTAAAATTAATAATTATAAATTATTTTAACAAAAGTAGTTATGTTAAGTTGATTATAAGAGATTTTTGAATTACTTTCACCGTTTACTTAACGCTTGCAAGGAAAGCTTTAAATTTTGCCATTTCGTAATATTTTTTACTGCTGCTCCTCTTCTATTCATCTTAGCGTGATGTTATATAGCTGTTTTCGGGAAATAGTCTATTAATAAAGATTTTTTTTTTCACAAAGATTTTTTCAAATCTATGTAACCAACAGTATCTATGTAGTCCACAGTATAGTAGGTTTGCTGTAGCAGACTCTTTGTAACAGTATTTTTATACTGCTCTAATGAAGAAGCTAAAATTTATTGCGGATTTTTATGATAGAATCTTATACACAAACCAACAAACAGTTTACTTACTTTTGCAAGGCACAAAGCAGAAACCGCAAGGCAAGTCGGTTCCTAGATTATCAATTATATAACAAGGCCTGATATATTTAAAAAATCGTGTATTAGTACAACCGTTCCGTTACGTTAGTTATTACTTTGGTACAAAAATAATGACAATAATGGGGGATTAAAGCAAAATATTTCGGTATAGTCCGCAATTAAAGAAAATATTTTTAATGCTAAATGTACAGAGTAGTAACTGTTTCCAACCTTAAACATGCATGATTTGTAAACCATTTATTACGTTATTATTTCGTAGCATAATTATCATTTTTTTATTATCATTACTTTTGTGATATGACCTCTGTATTCTAAAGTCTAATTCCAAAAAAATAATTCGTAAATGTTCATTCCAAACATCATCTTCCTGCCCTTATCCCACTCTAGGCGGGGTCGGCACAACATGTTATAAACATGTCACATTATTTGGCTGCGTTTTTGCGACCGGCAGCCTGCCTGACGTCAGCTTACCTCAGTCGTATTTTACGACACCTCGTTAAGAAATCAGGTTTATTCTACTCAGCCGGTGAACATATTGTCAATAAATCAACAATTGGAACTTACAAAAGTATCAAATAACACTGGTTGAATTCTGAGCGGAAATGGATATTAAACATTTCATAGATGACAATAGATCCAAGCTACTTCATATGGTTTTACACAGATAGATAGGATTGACCTCCCTTTGTAACGTTCCCACAATGCTCGTATGTAATCTCGACACAGTTCAATCTGCAAATACCCGATCCCCCAATAGGTGTACCCGTCTTACGAATACAATTTACTCAAATCAGTATTCAAAGTCGACCACACGACACAGATGGGTGTCTGAATTCAGTTAACCGTCACTCCATCGAATTCTGCAGCCTCTGAGGATACGTCTTAATTGGAATCCTTTATATCTTCGAGATTGTATTTCCGGACATTTCTATACTTGACTAGGTCATTCGGTAGTGATCGTATATACTAACGAAGAAAATAGTTTGATTAATGAATACGTTATTTCAATTAATTTGATATATAGATATTGAAAAAATAAGACTAAATGAATAAGTGTAAGTCGTGAGAACAGAAGTCCATATAAATATTAGTACCTGACCGAGCAGTGCTCGGTAATTTTGTTTTAAAGTTATAAAAAAAATTGAAAAAAAAAAAGTTGAGGAGGTGGGGGGCTCGGATCTAGGTATTTTTACTTCTCTAGACCACTCGTTCCCCAAATGAGCTGTCGTGACTTGACATTTGATAGCGAAAATTATTTTTTGTATTCGATATAAATTTTAGCATTTTTCTGAAAACAGGGATAAATCGATATTTAAAAAAAATAAAACCTAGGTAGATCTTTTTTCCCCCAAAACCCCCTACATACTTAATTACAGGAAAACCGTTGTAGCCGTTTCCGAGATTCCGAAAAAATAAAATAAAATATATATATATATATATATATATATATATATATATATATATATATATATATATATATATATATATATATATATATATATATATATATATATATATATATATATATATATATATATATATATATATATATATATATATATATATATATATATATATATATATATATATATATAAATATATATATATATATATACATCTAATTTCGGGGACGCCTGTCGGTGCAGGGCGGGTGGTCAGCTCCTATTTCGGACTATTCCACCCAATATATATACATACAAGTTTAACTAATTTAAATATTAAAGATAAAAAACGAAAATCTATTGCACGGCACGGTCTATTTCACGGCTAATCCAGTGGTCCGATATTGCTGAAATTTGATACTGATATACTATGCATACGAAGAAAAGTATTGTCATTGCGAACATGTTAAAACATATTTTATAATTAACAATCAGACAATCAGATTTCTATTGCCGCTGATTGTGGCTAAACAAAATCATCCTTGTTGTCTTGTAAAATACTTGCATTTTACATTTTCATTTATGTATATTTAAATTAACTTTGATAAACTGATGTGTTCAGTTTTTTGGAAAATAAAAGCATAAAATTAAATATGATCATAACTTATTTTTAAATGGTCCTTTGTATTTAATTATTAACGTAAAATTAAATTAAATTATAACTGTTTTTTGTAACTGGCAATTCTTTTATATTTTTGGCTAACATTATGTTAAATGTTAAATGTTATGTACACTTGTTAAAGATATGCAGTATGTTTTTAAGTATACATATGTGTATATAATGTTGTCGTAATAATATTTCTATTGTTAGTGTTCTAGTAAAAAAATAAATAATAAGTAATGTCATGGAATATAAATATATATAAGTCATATAATATTTTAAAAGCAAATGTTTGTGGAAAACTTCCTTAATACTATTTAGTGCCGTCCTATTTTTAATTTGCATAGAAAAATATGTTACTTCATTTTACACTGCGAGCGCAACAATGTAATATGCTGGTTTAATTAGTAAAGGATTGCAAAGGACCATTTAAACAATAACGCATTTACAAGTAACCCGCTAAGAATAAAAAAACCAACAGTACTTCATACTGGTTGAGTTTTTGTAAGCCGTATATTTTAAAACTTAAAAGTTTCGAACTATCTATAAATTATTAATAACCTATAGGTTCTACGAGACTCAAATATAATCTTCAAAAACTAAAAGTTTTTTATGCAAATATCCTTTTATCATATGATAATATTTTATTACATATAATACTTCTATTATATATACTCGACAAAGACATCTTTTCATAATTTTGCTGTTTTTGTAAGGAAAACTTAGTGCTCCACCACGCTGCTGGTGGCGAGGACAGGGTACCGTTAATTTCATAATTCTCCTGCCCTATCCCACTCTAAGTGGAGTCAGAAATTATTGCTAAGGTAATTCTAATTCATAATGTTTGATATTCGCGTACCAACTTTTTCTTAACTATAAATTGTCTCACTTCGTAGGATAGCTGGCAGAGATCTCTGTCATATGATAAGTTGACCTTTGTACACTGTTTTTTTACCAATAACGTTTTTTCCAACATTTTTATGGTAAAAAATGTTTTTCGTTTCCATTCTCTACTATCATTCGTTAACTCTGGCGCTTCTCCTTTTATATGCATGTCATACTCCATATAAGCCATCCATCTCTTTTTCGCCCTTCCTCTAGTAATATATCCATCCACATCCATATTAATTAACGCTCGTTTGGTCACATGATTTCCATACCCCTCCTCTTTACATGTCCATACCATCTTAATCGCAATTTAGCAAGCATTACAACTTTAAGTTATAGTTTACCCATTTTTTAATGGGAAATTATTCAATGATTCATTTATTCAATTATCATCATAATTCATTCAAAATAAATTAAATAAGTACTTTATTGAGTTAAAACTTACTTATGGAAGCTTACAAATATGCTAAATGTTTTTGTTTGGGATTTAATTTTTAAAATTACGGATTTTTTGGTATACCTTCATGTCTCTCCTCACAAATATTTTACAAATTGCTTTAGACCCGCCAATAATACGTAACAAGCGTACTAAAAGGCTTGGTCTAACTAAGTTAATATGACATAACTTGTTTTGCTGATACTCAATTAGCTTCTGGGTGAAATTGCATTCTCTAAAGTGCAGTCAGGTAAAATATTTGACATTTAATATTTCCTGTTAAATATAGTAACTTTCTGAATTTCATTTTAGTAAAATACATTTATTTTACGTTGTCATCTATAAAAATGTGTGCAGATTTTGTATCTCTCTAACACGCGGTCCCGTAGATTTAATAAGGTTTTTAGAATAGAATAGAATAGAATATTTACTCGTCTATACAGGGTACATTAAGGTAACAAAATAATAAGTTTATATTTTAATTATACTTAAACCACCCTTTATATCTACTTCGTTGTTGATTCTAAAGTTATTACATTAGAATTACTTTGGAAGGAGACTGACGAGTGAACTAGGAATCCCTGTATTTCAGGTTGCCAGAGACTTCCCCCCTTATAACAAATAATAGACCAAGTAATACTATACTATAATATACTATAATACGAATAATATAGGACACAGTAAGTTAGTAGATTCTCTTAAGAAATGCGGTTTACAGCAAAAAATTATATGGCATTGTAACTTTTGTAATTTCTATATAGAAAAAAATATTATAAGAAAAAATGTATAGTTTTGTGTGTGTGTATGTAAATGGGTGTGGGTTTTTTTTTCGAAACGGGTTGAGTATACTTGTTTTATATAATGAGTTTATCAGTGAAGGGTAAAATCGTATGGAAATCTGTACATCTTTGAATTTGACGACGAATAGTAGCAGCGTATCTTGAAAAGACCTTTTGCGTAGCAGTGGGACAAAGACAAAAAGAAATATATAGGACTCACACGGACCATTTCATGTCATTTTGTATTGCACCGAGGTGCCTAAAAATAGGCCGAACTTTGTTGGCTCGCCGAGGACATGACATGTAACCTTGAGAAACTCTGGCTGAGTTCGCTGCTTTTGAAAGTAGCTTGGCTAGTAATGGTAACCAACTTTATGCTCATCAAAATGGTCGCCGGATTGCGCAGTGGTGAAAAGATAAAAATAAATAGAAGTTTATATAGAATTTTTGTAATCTCAGTCGACTGCAACACAAAGAGACTCAAGAAAACCTTTATAATTGACAAACAATCCATCATCCTTTATACAGTATAATTTCATCAATATTTTAAACCTAACATCAAAATTTTATTTAACATCATTGACTAACTCCTTTTATATTTCATCAATATGGCAATCGGATTAATCAGAATAATGCCTAGTAGAAGTAAAAGATACACACGTACGTACGTGTGTATCTTTATATATATATAATAGTAGCATATAAATAGAATCTTGGTTAGGCTGTACGTTAAAAAAGTGAGCGCAAAATGAACAAGAATATAAAACCATACTCATCTGACACTATTACGAAACTTCGTGAGAGGCAAAAGGAAAATCTGGTAAATCAGTGTAGCCATTAGCGTGCCGCTAGTTCCACGTCATATAGGATTTTCACATTCGGGAATTCGTAGTGTATTTTTAGGTGTCGCTAAAAGTGTGGGATTAAGGGGCTTTTCGGAATTCGTTTTTAGTTTTGACTAATTCGTGTGATGTAATACTCATAAGTGAAAATTGATGCGTCCCTAGTCGATATATAAATCCAATCCAAGAGTAGTGAATATACGTCATCATCATTCTCTTCATCTTATCCCATTCTAAGTGAGGTCGGCACAACATGTTATAAACATGCTGCCACATGATTAGACTGCGTTTTTACGACCGGTCGCCTGCCTGACGCCAACTTACCTTAGTCGTATTTTACGACACCTCGGTAAGAAAGAGGATGGTCTATTTTACTAAACCGGATACCACACGGTGGGTCAATTTACCTTAGTCGCCTTTTACGACACCTCGGTAAGAAATGAGGTTGGTCAATTCTACTCAGCCGGATACCACACGGCGGGTCGACTTACCTTAGTCGCCTTTTACGACACCTCGGTAAGAATAGGGTTGGTCAATTCTACTCAGCCGGATACCACACGGCGGGTCGACTTACCTTAGTCGCCTTTTACGACACCTCAGTAAGAAATGAGGGTGGTACTATTCTATTCAGCCGGATACCACACGGCGTAGTAGTGAATATACGTAACGCTGAGAATACGTGTAATCAATCAGCTTCTAAAATTTGCGTAAACAATGTAAGTTTTCCAGTGTTAACTATTATTTTTAAAGAATCAAAAATGGATTTTGACAACTATTATAATAAAATTCTTCACATTTTAGAATGCTATCAATAGGTTTATTTTGTAAAAGTGCTGTTAGTTGGCCGTCAAAGCGAAGATTTGGAAAGATTGAATAGAAGAAATTTTCTCTAAAAATCTATCCCATTTACTTTAAACTAATCAAATGATTATATTTTTAACTACATCACTACATCATTACGTCTTTTAAACATTAATGAGACGCGAAAAACAAGATTTCCAACTACAAACTTTTTCGGACTACAAAAATTTAACGCCACCCTACAAATAAAACGTGTTAAGGCTCGCGCGAGGTTCCGCCAACATGGGGACACTAGTACAAAATTCAGGTGATCTAATTTAGTGAAATTGCAATTAATTTTGAAACTTATCGAGCGGGAAGCGGGGACACGTTCCAACAATGTGACGTGAATTTGAGTGACATGGGCATGACGTTAAGTGACGTCAGTGGCGTTAATATTCATATAGAAAATATTAGGCGGGTAGGGGGATTGTGGGGGAGGGGTCAGTGATCGACCCCTCGCGCCGGTGGCCACTCTAACACGCTCTGCTCGCCTTTAATGAACTTTACGTCGCCGACCGGAATAGGAGAACACTTCTTTGCCGGCTTTGTCGCTGTCGTTTGTGTTACTCTACGAACAAAGCCCATAAGTGAAATCACTTGGAAAGGGTGAACGCGAGCTAGCACTTTTGCTCTTTTTTATTGTTTTCGCTTTTTGCGGTGAGAATGTGGGCGCGAGTTGGATTGATCGGAATTGCATGGAATATTCATCGGGCTTTGTTAAAAAGTTTTAGATATATTGACGTACTATTTAATTCTGCAAATAAACGTTATTCCCAAATCTATACTAGATCAGTCAACAGAAACTACAAATTCTTTTATAGAAAATATTGGCCTTCGGCAGGAATTGAACCCGCGACCCGCCGAGCTTAAGGTAGGATGATAGCTACCCACTGCACCAATGGGCCAGTCAATATACGTAAAGCATATAATATAATCAAAGATTATCTGAATGATAAAAATGCCTGGATTTGAATCCTTTCAGCTTCATACTAGACTGCGGTTAAGTTAGACCGAGTTTGCTGCCATTTCTTCTCGGTAAGAGCAACATTCCGAACCACTTGTAGCTTTATTAATCATATTGATCGTTGTCGATTCATGGTTAAAAGAGCTTAATTGAATAAAGATTATTTGGATTTCATTTGTTTTGATCTATATCTTTGATTTACTTTAAGAGCTATACATAGAATTAAAACTGATTTAGAATTAAAACTATATACAGAATTAAAACTCCTGTTCTACTATAATGGGGGGAAAATAAGGAATGAAAAAACCAATTTTTCTTTCGAGAACTGGAAAAATTACATAGTAATTTAAAGCATATTACGTTGACGTAAAAGAGGGCAGGTTAAAAACTTTTATAAATAGTTTAAAAAGCACGTCGCGCTTTAGACCAATTTCCGTCAATATACCTCGTATGTCTTGACAGAGCTGAGATTGTTTGAGCCAGGAAATACGAAATTTTCTATGTTCCCACACAATTCGCAACGTAACCGCAAGGGAGAGACAGGCGTATCACACGTGGGGATATTTCAACGACGTGAATGAACGTCGTCATGACTATGTTTCATTTACATGAACGTTTTAAGTGAAAATGCCGCACAGAAGGTGGAGTTGTTTTCACATTATTTTTTGATACTTGTGAAATATTTTTAATATTATAAACGGGAAAGTGTTTATCTGTTTGTCCTTTTTTACCAACCGTTTATTAGTTTTATAAATTAAAACCTTATTAACATGTAAAATTCATGCCCTTAACGGTTAACAAAAAAATTTAGACAAACTTACTAGTTTATGCCCAGAGACTTGGTTTCTTTTTAGCAAAAACCTAAATTTTTCTGTGAGATTCCATAAAGTAACGCCTACTTCTATACGACTCATAACCTTCTTTTTAAGCAGTTGGCAAGGGCAGATTGGGTAGCTAACATCCCCCCAACCCCTAGAAGAGCAGTCGGTCGCTGCTAATCTGACAACTTGCAAAGAAATGGAAACGTCATAAATTTTATTACTACTTTATACTAATTTATATACTTAATATTATTTACCTCGACTTCACTAATAATGTGAAATACTCATATCTTATAAAAGTAAAGTATCGGCCTGTTATTATCCTACTTCTGGGTATAGGCATCCTCTCTCCGTTTTAAGAGAGAAGGGTTACGGATGGGATACACATATCCCCAGAATTATCTAGAGAAATGCAGGTTTTCTCAAGATGTTTTCCTTCACCGAAAAGAATGCGATAAATTGCAATTGTCAATTAGACACATAAGTTTTAACAGAAAACTCATTAGTGTCGGGGTTTGAATATGTGACGCCCTGGAAAGAGTCACACACACAGCTGGGGTATCACGGCTTCGATATCTTAAACACCTTGATTAAAAAATCACATAGCACTTTTTTATCGTCACAGTTCCATACTAGACCCTTTGTATTAAATAATGAAATACAAAAACTCGAAAATTTGAAAATTTCGACTGCATTTAATTAAAATATACTTTCATATCGGCAACCTTGTTAGTAGTTTATAACATACTTCAAAACAAAAAGTTGTAAGCTAAAATTATTATAGCGGAATTGCATAATTTCATTCACTTTAATAAAGTTTTAAGTTGTTTTTATTAATTTCCACGTACGAGTATATGGTGGCTTTTAAAAATATTTTAGCAAATTTAAATTGCAGTCATACCAGTTCAGTGCGGCGGTTTATTTTATTTGAAAATAATATGATAAATGCAATTCTGTTTAATGCATATATGGCTATAGAAATTAGTATAGACTGATTCAAATGTTCGCTTGAAGAATATATGATGACGTGGATATCGTCCGCGTTTGTTAAGAAAATCTAAGTAATGCTAAGTGTAGAAAGTATCAACGTTATCATACCTAAGACATACAGGATTAATGGTCGGACGGATCACATAGCGCCGCCACTACCAACAAATTTAAATTCAAAATATTCTGTATTCAAATAAACTTATAAACAAGTTCTTTTGAATCGTCAACTCTACTGCTGATTCCGAAAGCTATTCCTACGAGAAGAGTCAGTAAGAAGCTCGGCGGTTGCTCATTAAAAATAAAATTCTTGTTACTAGTTACATTTTGTCATTCCTGTCTTGTACAGGTTTGAAGAGAGCTCTATCCACACATTCTTATCATCTAAATGATCCTTAAGTAGGCTTTCTATAGCAGCCTCTTTTTAACAGTGTCTTAAAACTGCAACAAACCACACAAGCACCATACACATTCACTAAGACAATCTCTACGATCGTTTCACCCCGTAACCGAAGCATCATCAGGAGATAGGCTTCCTGACAAAATCGTAATGCATAACGATTATGATTATGATGATTATGATGAAATGAGGACTTAAGGTTTATTTGAAATAATACCTACGAGACTATGCTTGTCAGTTTATTTTAAAAAACTCCTGGTCCTACATAAGTAGAAAAATCCTTAATTTTCACTTCTAATTAAATATCTTACTTTATATATGAAAACGCGGGAATTAAACGCAGGCCACAGCAAGGAATAATATAAATACGATACCTTGAACCCACCATTGTTTATATTAGTTTATAGTGACCCAAGATTTTGTAGCCGAAGTAGAAGAGTCTGTAGTCAGAAACTGTATTTTTGTTTAAACATAGTCCAGGCACGCCTTTTTAACTGGAGATCTCTCATCATCCTCCTGCCCTTATCCCACTCTGAGTGGGGTCGGCACAACATGTTACAAACATGTTGTCATATGATTTGGCTACGTATTTTACGACCGGCCGTCTGCCTGACGTCAACATACCTTAGTCGTATTTTACGACTCCTCGGTAAGAAAGAGGGTGGTCTATTTTACTCAACCGGATACCACACGGTGGGTCAACTTACCTTAGTCGCCTTTTACGACACCTCGGTAAGAAATGAGGGTGGTCTATTCTACTCAGCCGGATACCACACGGCGGGTCGACTTACCTTAGTCGCCTTTTACGACACCTCGGTAAGAAATGAAGGTGGTACTATTCTATTCAGCCGGATACCACACGGCGTTTTTTAAGTGGAGATCTCTAAGGTTAGGTTAATCTTAATCTTACCCACAAATTCATGTGAACGACACCTCAATAGTAACTGGATTTATCTAGGTTTAAATTAATCTCGGCTGCTCCATTTGATGGCGGTAATATCACGTTCTGGTATTACAATAAACCCTAGGATTTGCAACTAACGCTCTAATATAATATTTCGATACGGGATAATGCGCTGTTGTCCATTTATTGAAACTATAACGAGTAAGTTTGTTTTATGTATATTATAATACTATTTCATGTACCTTATATAAAATTATTTTGCTATAATCCGCGATGAAGTAAAATAGAAAATATATATAATGCTAAATGTAGAGTGGACAATCGGTTATCATACCTGATACATACAGGATTCGTAGAAACACATTCACAAACCTCCACCAACGCCACCACAATACACAAGTCTCTTAGGTATTTTTTAAATATTTAAGTGAGTTAATCTTGTATGTTTATATATGAATATATTTTCCGAATCTCGGAAACGGCTCCAACAATTTTCATGAAATTCAGTATATAAGAAGGAGGTTTTTGGGGAGAATCATCGATCCAGCTAGGTTTCATTTTAAAAAATGTCCGTTATCCCTGTTTTCGGGCACTGAAAAAAATAAATTTTTTGATTGACAAACGTAATGCTGTGATAGCTTAATGGTAATGCGCGGACTTTAAAAGTTCATAACCTGGGATCGATTCCCACATGTCACCCACTACTTTTTTCATATTTTATTTCCTTTTTTATATTTAAAAAAAATTACCGAGCAAGGCTCGGTCACCCAGATACCAATTCATTTTCATTCGAATCATGAAAAAATAAGTGTATGTAATAAAAAAAGTAAGTAATGAAAAGTGTGCGTACGTGTTTTTCTGTAGTGTGTTTGTGGCTATCTGTGTTAAAGAGTGTGTGAGTGAGTAAATAAAATGATTCCTTCGAGGGCAACATGATGCAAAATCTTCCCCTGATTCAACCTTTGTGAATATCAATTTTCCAATTATTAAATCTTATTGTTATCTAATAATTAATTAGTGTAATTATAATCATTAAAATACTTATAATTATGACATGAAACTATGTAAGAGATGAAATAAACGAACGATGTAATTGCAATGAATTCATAAAGTATCAACAGTTAAATGCAATAAATGCGTGTCACTTAAAACTATGAGCGGCAAAATTGTTGTAATTTGTACCTACATCTATGACCACGATAAGTAAAAACTTGAGACATTTTTTTTCTGTTGTCTATACCAATATTAGAATTTACAGGTGTTTTAAATTAAATGTAGTAATTTTGTATTTTAAGTGTTTATAATGTATACCACATAATTGTTAGGTGGGTGATACCTGGGTAATAAAAAAAAAAATTAAAATTAAAATTAAAAAATAATAGGGTAGGTGGGGCTCGATCCTATGTTTTTCAAATCTCTAGACCACCCGTTCCCTAAATGAACTACCATGACTTTACATTTGACAGTTTTGAAAAATTGTGATTGTATTCAAAGTATATTTTAAAAAAAATTTAGAGCTCGAAAACAGGGATAAAACGACATTTTTTAAAATAAAACTTATTTAGATCGATGTTTCTCCCCCAAAATCCCTATACACTAAATTATAGAAAAATCGTTGGAGTCGTTTCCGAGATTCCCAATATATACCCTCTTATTTTTTTAAGTTTCTTTTTTTATTTAGTAAAAAGTTACCGAGCGAGGCTCGTTCAACCAGGTACTTATTATATAAAACTGTATCAACTTCCTGTCCCTATCCCACTCTAAGTGGGGTCGGCACAACATGTTATGAACATGCTGTCACATGATTTGGCTTCGTTTTTACGACCGGCCGCCTGCTTGACTTCAACTTACCTCTGTCGTATTTTACGACGACTCGGTAAGAAAGAGGGTGGTCTATTCTACTAAACCGGATACCACACGGTGGGTCAACTTACCTTAGTCGCCTTTTACGACACCTCGGTAAGAAATGAGTGTTGTCTATTCTACTCAGCCGGATGCCACACGGCGGGTCGACTTACCATAGTCGCCTTTTACGACACCTCAGTAAGAAATGTTTGTGGTACTATTCTATTCAGCCGGATACCACACGGCGTTATATATAAACTATATAGGAAACTTAAAGATGCCTTAAATATTAAACCACTTCTTACGACGGGGTTCTCAGCGCTTATTATTATTTTTTAAGTAAACAATAAAGTCTAAATAAAGATTACCTACATATATTTCCCTTTTTACGTACGTGTCCTAATAAAAAAAGTAAGTAGCAGACTGTTACTCTCCCACTGCTGGGAATAGGCCTCTTCTCTCCGTTTTTGAAGAGAAGAGTTGGAGCTAAGACCTACCACGCTGCTCCAATGCGGATTGGTAGGTTACACACATCCCCAGAATTCTCTAGAGATATGCAGGTTTCCTCACGATGTTTTCCTTCACCTTAAAGCGTGTGATAAATTGCAATTATCAATTAGGCACATAAGTTTTAACAGAAACACTCATTGGTGTCTGCTCGGGTTTCAACCCGTGACCTCCTCGTAAAAGTCGCACTGTGTAACCGCTGGGCTACCACAGGTTCCTATCCTAATAAGCCTCTTATCAATCAATACCTACTACTTGAAAAACGATTTCACAAAAACAATTTAATGAAGGCGTAAGCTGTACAATAAGTTGGTATTATCTCCAATTAGCGATTTCGCAATAGAGCCGGAGTCAGAAAATAAAAGCGTTTCTCATTTTTTATTTTAAAGCGATAATCCTATAATGAAGGTAAAAACTTTGTTATTTAAAAAAATAGGTATAGGCAAGATAATTGCTTCTAAAATTTGTTGTCACGGATAAACCATTACAAAAGTAAATATCTGTCAAAAGTAATAATAAAATTATTTTGCTGTAATCCGCTATGAAGTAAAATAGAAAATATATATAATGCTAAATGAAGAGTGGATAATCTGTTTTCATACATGCAGGATTCGTAAAACTCTACACTACACAAGCACTACATACGCTCAATATCACAAACTCAACAATCATTTCGTCTCGCAACCGAAGCATCATCAGGAGAGACTCCACGACAAAATTGCAAAGCATGTATCAGGTGCGAAAAAAGATTGTCCACTCTACATTTAGCATTACCTATATATATTTTATATTTTACTTCATCGCGGATTATAGCAAAATAATTTTAGTATTACTTTTGTATTATGGATCTCCGCAAAGTAACGCCTAATTCTATAAAATATCTGTCGCATAAATCGTGAAGAAAATTATTTATTTCATCCCTCTTCATTATATGTTAATACATCTTAATGTTACACTTCTCGTTTTATCTATAATGGGCGCAACTTTCAGACTTCCCCTTATATTCTCGTTTCGTATTTTATCCAGTCTGGTCACACCACACATCCACCTTAACATTCTCATCTCATTTAAATGTTAGTACATGGGGGACCGAGCCTTGATCGGTAATTTTTTAAAATGATGTAAAAAAAATTAAAAAACAATTGAAAAGAAAAATTAAAAAACAATAGGGTAGGTGGGGCTCGGTCCTAGGCATTTTCATTTTTCGCCCGTTCCCCGAATAAGCCACGCTGATATGACCGTTAATGGCAAAAATTCAATTCAATATAAATCTTAGTATTTTTTAATGCCAAAAAACAGGGATAAAATGTTTTTTTTAAATAAAACCTAGCTAGATCGATTTTTCTCCCCCAAAACTGCATTTCAGGAAAATCGTTGGAGCCGTTTCCAAGATGCCGAAAATATATATGTATATATGCATACAAGATTAACTTATTTAAATAATAAAGATATCGATTAAAGAGTACATATGTAGAGAGTGATATACAGTGCGTCTGTACAAGTAAGCCTGGAGCCAGCCGACGTCCCGAAAATCAGTTTTAGTGCGGTCGCAAAATGATGAATCAACAATTTTGACTTCACTGCCTTGCAGTCCGTGGTATGGGCAGGGTGTAGGGGAGGAAATGTTAGATCGATTCCTATTCCGCGGTAATTAGAATATGCTCTACTAAATTTGACTTGTGTATTGCAATTATATTCTGTCCGGTTAGTATGCTTTCTTACTGAATGCTTTTAATTTTTGCCAAGAAAATGAGTATCCATAATAATTTTTAAATTCAAAAGTCTATGCTTAGAGTTTATTTAAGAATGTATAAATGATGTATGATGCATGAACAGTGGTGGTTCTAAGGTCAATGTCCTTCTCTACTAAGAAGAAAAGGATTTAGGCTATCATATGGATACTAAGTATCAATTATAATTAAATATTTAATTAAATATCTATGAGATTTTTGTTTCATGACAAATTTTTAGATTCGTTATCTCGTCCACATGACATCATCTTCTCTTCTCATCTTTTATCAAATCACGATTATTTTTAAATTTACCATGAGCTAAATTAAAAAAAGTCAAGACTATAAATAATATGAAAGTTTATTAAAGTGGAAATAAATAAAGATGCCGTTAATGCACGATGGGTCTTGGTTTAATCATCAAAGAGGCCGTTCGCTTGAACTGGAAACTCAACAGGCAACTCACTCATGGCAATATTATCCGAGATGTAGCCAAGTAATCTCATTATATGGGTTCAAACGGCTACGCTTCATATCAAGTACTCTGTGACACTGGATAGGCTAAAAATTTCTTTAAGTACTTTCGTAATCCATTCGTCAATCGTTTCGTAATTAATCCTTTGTTAATTTCATTACGCTTAAGAACTATAAAAGCAAAAAAATAGGTAACGGCCTGTACCAATCCCACCGCTAGGTATAAGCCTCCTCTCTCCGTTTTTGGAGAGAAGGGTTGGAGCTAAGACCTTCCACGCTGCTCCAATGCGAATTAGGTAGGTTACACATATCCCCAGATTTATCTAGAGATACGCAGGTTTTCTCACGATGTTATCTTCGCGGAAGAGCGTGTGATAAATAAGACACATAAGGTTTTAATAGAAAAACTCATTGGTGCCTGCTCGGGGCTTGAACTCGTGGCCCCCTCGTAAGAGTCGCACGGTGTCGCTGGGCTATCATAGTTTGAGGCCTATGTTCATGTTTAATTTAGATGTTTAAAATGCATGTTGTTGACGCCGATTTTTTTAAGTCTAATTAGATTCTTTAACTTTACATCCAAATAAACATCAATCAATAAGATAAAAGAGAATATTCTAACCATGAGTTGACTTAAATGCTGGATAGAACATTTAGACCAAATCCAAATCCTTATTAACAGAATGGGAACAATCTTTCTTAATTAGAAAGTTAAATTACTTTCCGTAAGACACGAAAAATAAATCAAAAAGTTTTACTGTTGAAGTAGACATCCGGTTTACTAGCGACGATCTTATTCGTGAAAATATTATGTAGTCTCCAAGTACAACTATACTAATGAAAAAATGCTGTATAAAAAAACAAAATAATTAATCAAAGGATCAGAGGCTCGGATGAGAACGCATGGACGATGCTAAAGCTGTCAAAATCATTTCTAAGTGGACCCCCTCAACAAAAGCGATCCAGAGGCAGAACCTCTCAGAATCATCCTCAACCTCAGAATGAGATGGAGGGACACTGTCGAGAAGAACCTCAGATGAGTGGGCAGAGTAACATCTTGGAGGCGAGAGGCCAGAGAATAAGAAGCAGATAAATATATCTATATTGTCTTCTTTTTAATAATCATCCAATAGCCGGCTCCCTTTCGGGCTTAAACAATTACGTTTCTCAGGCGACATCCATAGTCAAATCCAATAACTCTGGTCTATTGAGCAAGTTATCGCATCATTGCGTCATAAAGGTCGTAACATGTTTGTTGTAGTCTGATCACTAATTCAAAACAACGGCGAAAAGGTTTAAATCGAAAGCTGTGCAAATATGCCTCTCTGGAAGTTATTTTGTTCCATTTCTAATTAAGAGCTTAGGATCGTAGAAATGTAAAAAATAAATCTTATTAGGATTGTCTCTTTCACATAACATTCGTTTATCGTTTCTTTAACATATCACGGAATATCTTGCATAAAAAAAGCTTTTAAGTTTAGCAGGATATTTAAATGCCGGGGTAGGTCTACCTTAAATGAGAAGCTCTTACCTGACCTATAGAAGCTTGCTTCTATAGGTCAGGTAAGAGCATTAGCGAAGGAGGAAGTATTATTAGACTTTGTCTTTATTTCAACTATGTACTCCATCACGTTGTACCATGTGCCACCAGGAGTAGCCATGGTAAACGGAACGTAAGGGTGCAGACGTGATGCGTCCACTACAACTGTGCCTTGAGTATACTTGTGCCTTCAACACTAGGCAGTAATGCGAAACATCACGATGTTTTAGCTGGAGTTTGGCACAGCTGCGTTTCTATCTCCCGCGTATTGGAGTATCTATGAAGTAAGAATTAAAGCAAGTTTCTTTTTAAAAAAGGAAAAATAATGCTAATGAACATTTCAAGGAAAGTGTTACATTTATCAAAAGAAACGTAAACAATATTTGTATAGATCAACGACCGTTCCTTGTTAACTCCTCGGTGAATAACGTCTAGAAAATAACTTGCAAACTCAAAGTGCTTCTTGTAAAAGTCTACTAAGATTATTTTGAATTCAGTTTGATTTGGTTATTATTCCAGATTAACATCTGCGACCTTTTTAATGACTATATGGTATTAGGCCTAACAACTTTTATAACGTCACTTCGAGGGACCTTTATACACATGTTTACTAATGTATAATACTGGCTATCCCATTGGCTCTCCTACATTTTCGTAGCAAGTAACCTAAACATCATAACAGATTTGTTTTCGCATCGGGGCGATAGGAAAAGAAATGCTATATACTCTCTTCACCACCAAGGTTATTTTGTCAAATAATATAACGATTGCAAGTGAATCGAGAGTAAAATTCCTAATAGAAAAAATTGATAACTCATTTAATTTAAACTTTTATGGAAATAAAAACGAGTATTTATGCAAAATGACATAATGGGGTAAAGTTTAATCCTGTTTAAAAATGATATTTGCAAATATTGCCCACAGTAATATGGATGATCGCAGGAGCGCATGACTTTTCTATATCGCTGTTGCATGACATGAATTTCGCATAATTGCGATATAATTCCGTTTTACAATCATTACTACTAAATTATATTTCTTCCGCGCTTATGTTCGAATTCTATAATCGCGTGTTAATGTTACATTTTGTTATAAAAAACCTTACGATTTAATGATTGTTTGGTAGAACGATGAAATAAAAGAAGTTTGTAATATTTATATAAAATGTTATTTACTCTTTGATTGTTTAGCTTAAGAAATTGTGAGCTTGAACAAGTTAACTTTACCTGTATGGAGTATGATTTTTAGAATTTGTAAATACAAAAATAATATTCTCATTACTTTTGAGTATATAAAAACCTATAATTTTATACATTGTGCCTACTTTGTAATGTTTACAAACTTATCAGGGATCACCAAACTGTGTTCCTTCATACATACAGGCAATCTGTACTAATATGTATAGCTGAAGATTTTGTATGTCTGTTTGTTTTTTAACGCGTTAATCTCGGAAACTGAGTGGACCGACTTGAAAAATTCTTTGAGTGTAAGATAGTGCATTTAACGAAGAAGGCTATGAGACAATAACATCACTTTCATATGAATAGGAGAGGAACAGCAATTAAAAGTATTTTAAAAACGGTAAAATTTATAGCTTTCCTTACGTGTGTTGAGTAAAGGATGAAAGGTAGGTTATACCAAACTGTTAAGTTAAGTTATAACTATTTTTATGTTCAAATTTAAATTCGGGGAAAAATTGTATCGCACTGACTTCCACGCGGGCGAAGTTGCTGGCACAGATAGTTAAATATACACAAATTCGCGTTGTAAACGCAACAATTAAATAGTTTTTATTATTATAATGTTTAAATGAATTTTCATTACACATTATATCGCGAAAAACTTGACAAATTGAATTAGACTTACTAGTATCAAGTCAACAGTTCCAACTTATATAAAACATACAATGTTTATTATAAACGTAATTATTTTCTCATTTACAATAAAGTATTAGTCATAATTTAGTTTCCAACATATAATTATAATCATGCAATGTTTTATGCGGTTACGAACGTAATTAATTACCTCCAATTATTTATATAATTATTTATTACACGCGACATATTAATAGTTGCAACTTCATAAAAACTATATGATATTTGTATAAACTATTTATTTATTTAGATTTACAAAAAAATTGCTTACACTAATAATATAAATTGTTAGTGTAGTGTGTGTCTTAGTACATAAGTTAAATGTAACAATTCAAAACTAATGAGAATATTATAAAATAATATATTTGTATTATGGACCTCTGTAAAAGTAACGCTAATTCTATAAATTATGTAACAATTCACTTAAAGGTAAACTCCTTAAGCACATAAATACACACGTATTGACAGCGTAAATATAAATATATTTTATATTTACATTTATATAATTTTTTTTTCAGCTGTGGTAGCCCAGCGGTAGCACCGTGCGCCTCTTTCGAGGAGGTCTAGGGTTCAAACCCGGGCAGACACCAATAAGTTTTCTGTTAAAACTTATGTGTCTAATTGATAATTGCAATTTATCACACGCTTTTCGGTGAAGGAAAACATCGTGAGGAAACCTGCATATCTCAAGAGAATTCTGGGGATGTGTGTAACCTACCAATCCGCATTGGAGCAGCGTGGTAGGTCTTAGCTCCAATCCATCTCTCCAAAAAAAAAAACGGAGAGAAGAGGCCTATGCCCAGCAGTGGGATAGTAACAGGCCGTTACATTACATTTACAATTATTTAATAATTTATACCTATTTATTTAATTTTAAAAGTTATGAGCTAAAAGCAGTGTTTGCAAACGGTTTTTTAGAATACCCTCTGTGTGTCAAAATCGATATGATAACAGCATTTGTAGTTATACAAAAGCACAAGCTTGTATGACCGGGGTCGATTAAGTTGGAAAAGCAATCGGCGTCGACGCTCTGGTGTTGTACGAAAGTGCGCGTAACACTTTTGTCGACGCCCAGCCGGTGCAACAAAGAGCCGTCCGTACAAATCCCGTGCAAGACATTTTCCGTACTGTAGCCACCGGTCTCTTTGTACGGGCGCAATCAGCCGCCGGCGTACCCGGCAATTATTCAAAATACATCAGGCAATATTAGATAGGTGGGCCGGCCGATGCGTTTTGCATTGCGAATCAGTCGGACTTTGTGTAAGAGCGACTGGGGAGTACTAGTGTTTATCCGCCGTCACCGGCAGATTGTGGAGCCAGCCTTTTGCTAAATTGTCAGCGCACTTGGGGATTGTCGATGGCGGGACCATGGCTAAAACGTTAATGGCCTCCCGTTATCACAAAACTACGTTAAGGGAAACTGTCGCGTGTTCGAGCGGCGAATTGCAATAGCCGATTCGATTCCGCTCCTATTGCCTATAACTGTTGTTAATGTTTTTTCTTTTGAATCAAACCACATGAAATATTCGTGTATAGATATTTTCATATAAAATTTACGCCATTTTATATTTCATATAAAATGGAGTCCAGGTTAATAGAAAGTTGACGATTCAAAAGCACTTGTTTACAAGTTTATTTGAATAAAGAATATTTTGAATTTGAATTTGAATTTGAATTCCATATCAACCGATTTTTTTTAAATTATTTAATAAAAAAAATGTAAAAATCACTATTTATAAATTTTATAATTATTAGCGGTTTTAATATAAACTATAATAATAAAAAATATATACAGAATCAAAGTTCCTGATTTCGTATACTACAAAAATTATGTACACAATTTTTAAAGATATAGGTACGTAAAGTTTGATAAAACCTATTAATCGAATATCAAAGGTAATACTGAGAAAGTATAATTTATATTAAGGTCTCGTTCTAATACCATAATAACATACGCACTGTTAGTAGTTGTTTTAAACGAATATCAATGGAATTCGTTTACAGATGAAACGTACACGGAGCGAATGGCGGTAATATTAACTAAAGGCTGCTGTGAAAACACCTCGGCAATTCAGGCGCCAATAAAGGTCATTACAATACAAATGGTCATTGGCGAAATGTTTAACTTGAGGCCTGTGTACAGTCGCATTAGTATTCCCTTTGCGCAGTTTGTAGCCATGCCGTACATTATTTGTATACACTAAGCATGAAATGTTGCCAAGCAAACGTGTACTATTTGCGTGGAGGTTTAGAAAGCAGACGCGGGGGTGCAGGGAGGCGACGGTGGCGGTTCGCCCCCGCTTTGTGAGCCCCCTATGAACCCCCCATGCGTGCACGGATGAGAAACACTCACCCACTCTGAGGTTTCAATATTCCATACCGAAATGCATTCAATTGCAACATTTTTAGACAAATGGAAAAGGAACTTTGTCCCCGCACGTCCCTTTGATAAAAACTTAACGGTTCGATTTGTTTTCTTAGTCGGCGGTCGTTTCATTCTGTGGCCAAGAGGACGGACGTAGACCGATTTTTATTTTTGAAATACTTCGTTTTAGCTGAACTTTATATGCGCTATTGTATTTTTTTATACATGTCATGACGATCCAGAAGAATTTTTTGAGAGTAACAAGGTAATTTCTAATAAATTTCAACAATGCACCACACATAACGCTCGTATGGTTTATATATAGTACCTGTGTGACCGAGCCGTACTCGGTAGTTTTTTATGAGATATAAAAAAATGCAATAATAAAAGAAAAAGAAAGAAAGAAAAAGAAAGAAAGAAAAAGAGAAGAAAAAAAAAGACAGAAAGGGCTGGTGATATTTGGGATTCGGTCTGGAGTACGTCCACTTTTTAGTCTCGTACCCCACTAACCTAAGTTAATTTGAAATTTAATTCACTGTTCTTATATTTAACCCTTTTTTCATTGTAGACTGGTTGGCTGGAAGAAATTCCGATTCCGAAATAAGCCCGCCATTGCCAATTATATTGTTTTTTAATTTTATTAATGCAATAAAGAGATTACACATAAACAAACAAACCTATTATAATTTGCAAAATTAACCTTAACGTTCAGTTTATATTTTAGCAGTTTATCAGTGCCTGAAAACAGGGGTAAAACATTCATATTTTCCATGCAACATTCATTTTTTTAGCTAGCTAGATGTGATTATTTTATAAGTTTCATGAAAATCGTTGGAGCGGTTTTTGAAATTCATATTGTATAAAAGATTAACTCATTTAAACATTAAAGTTTAAAATCTTAAAAAAAATCCCACATACACATTCTGTATATAATTATTTTACAATAATCTATACAAAATAACATATATGCTTGTTATAGCTCTATTTTTATTATCAATGTCATACATTAGGGACACCGTTTCCATGGTCCGATATTTTATGAATATTAGTTTTTTCATTTATTTCTTTTTATACATATAGTTAGAAAAGAGAAAGAAAAAGTGAAAAAGGAGTAAGGACAGGTATAAAGGCGGACTTATCCCCAAAAGAGATTGCTCTTTACAAATTTATTACAAATATATTAGAGATTACTCTTCCAGTCAACCTTTGAGTAACAGAAGGAAAAGGAGAAGAATTGAAGAAGAAAGAGAATACGGGTAATATAGAGAAAAAAAAAAGTTTATATAAATTTAACTATTTAATCTATTAATTAAATTTGTTAAAATAAATAAATGAAAATATGCTACTAATATATAATTACTTAAGATAAATAAATTTAATTAAGTTAATTAAATTCGTTTAAGTCAATATTATAAGCGGTCTACATAATTCTAGAAATATGATTGCGATAAGTCGATGTCTTAGACGTCACGCAGCAATTTACAAAGCCACAAAGTGAAGGGGTTGAAAGCCCACAGGGATGTGTCGAAGGCTATTCCATTGCGGTTTTACAATCTAAATCGAAGGATGTGGTCTCATCTTTGACCTAAATTAGACAGATCTGAGAACATCATTCACGCTTAACAATGACAATGTCTTATAAGAATATCTATGAAGTAAAATAAAAAGGAACAGTTTGACTGCTAACTGGTGGATGATTTAACAGTAAACTTCTAAACTTTATACAATGAATTAGATACTTAATAAATTCTGTATTTCATAGGAAATAGGCATTAGCTATTGTTGCAAAGATACGAAAGCTTTAGCTATATTATACTTTAGTTTGGGGGTACTATTTATTTTATTCACACCTTCAATGGGTTCATTAGATAACAACTGTAATAAAAAAGCGATATCAAAATTATTATTTCGTTTTAAGAGATTAAATTTTTTAACAAAATTGAAATCATCATTTGCCCTTCTGCCACTATAAGTGAGGACGGCACAACATGTTATAATTATGTTGTAACAATATTCGGCTAGGTATTTTACGGCCGGCAGCCTGTCAACTTATCTTAGTCGCCTTTTGCGACACCCCAGGAAGAAATGAGTATGGTCTACTCTATTCAGTCGGATAGCACGCGGCGGGTCAACTTACTATAGTCGGCTTTACGCCACCTTGGTAAGAAATGAGAGAGGTCTAATCTATTCAGCCGTATACCGCACTTCCTTTTTAACAAAATTACAAATATATTATCATTTAATCTAGAATCTATATAAAAATGTTTCCATCGGAAAATATTTCACAAAGTCAAAAAGACGCAAAACATATTTTAGATCGATAGATGTGATAGTCAAAATGATGAAAGTTATGCGCCTCAAAAATATATAAAATTGGTTAAACGATAAAAATAAAGTCAAAAATCGGCGGCTTAGTCGGTATTGGAGGCTATTTGAAAAGCAATGTCCATGAAGCGGCTTTCGCATGAATACATCCAAAGCGACGGAATCGAGAGAGGTGTTTGTTATATTTTGTAAAATATACGAAACATGGAACTGTTACAGATAAATACGTTTGTATTTTTATTGGGAAGAGCTTTTGTTCAATTATTTAACTTGGCGCGTGGGAGAAATCTCCTTGGAAGGAAAAAGGTTTATTACGTTTACTGTGTTAATCTTTAATCTTAAAATAAGCTAATCTTGTCTATTCCTACTAATTTTATAAATGCAAAAGTTTCTGAAATTGGATGTATGTTTGTTACTTTTTCGCGGCAAATTCGATAAACCAATATCTTTGAAATTTGGCACAATTATTCCTTATACACCGGGATAACATATGGGCTAAAGAAATCCTATTAATTCAACAGGAATAGGATGACATTGCAATAATCCAGGCGAACGAAGTTGCAGGTAAAAGCTAGTAAAAATGTTATTTTTCCCTGTTTTCAGGCATTGCAACACTGCTAAAATATAAATTGACTATTAAGGGTAAATTCTGTCATTTGTGAATTTGTAATAGCTCAGTTGGGAAAGGGCGGTCTAATGAAGTGAAAATATCCGAATTGAGTCCAGATATCAGCCTCTTTTGCATATTGCATTTTTTGTCTTCTAAATAAAATCCAAGCAAAATTCGTCAGATGGAAATATGACGACGATTCGCATAATATTCGATACAACGGTATCTAACTATTGATCGATTCATCATTTCAATATGATAGACGACTAAAAGGTTTGTCGTTTCAGTAATACGTACGGGTAGTAAGTTCGAATGTATCTAACCAACAGTCATGATAAGACATGCCATTTAATCAACAAGTTAAAGTTAAGTTCGTAAAATTTTAGTATCGAAAATGTAACGCGTGCCGCGAAAAACTTCTATAAAATTAGTTGGATATAAATTTAAATGAATAAATATTTGGAAAATAAACCTTCAAGGAATACATTCTATATGTCCTGTTTGACGGTGGAGTGGACTCAAATATTCTGTCAACTACCATGTCTTCCATCGAAAGATAAATATCAATGAGTTAGTTTTGTTTATTTCATACTTTCAATTCAACACACATTATCCTTTCTACCGTTCTAAAGAAACATTTGATAATTAAAAATAAAAGAAATGTGTTAACAATAATAGATATTAGAACTGGGCTCCCCTAGCCAGAGATCGCGGATTCAAATACTGGGCAAGCACCGATGAACTTTTCTACATAACTAATGTACCTAATTAATATTTACAATCATACGCGGTGTAAGAAAACGTTGCGAAATGAAACATTGATGAAATATGCATATCTCTGGAGATTAGGTTAAGTGTAAACTAGTATAAGCAGTCTGTTGCCACTTTTTCAAATTCAAATTCAATTTAAAAATATTCTTCATTCGAATAAACTTGTAAACAAATGCTTTTGAATCGCCAACTCTTCTGCTGGTTCTTCTGTTCCTACCGAGAAGAGCCGGCAAAAAACGCGGCAGTTGCTCTTTTAAAAATATAATTTTATTAATAGTTACATTTAGTTATTACTGTCTTTTACAGGGTAGAAGAATAGCTACATCCACGCATTCTTATCATACAAGTATTCCTCAATAGTATAGTAGGCTTTCTGTATCTTTTTATTAATAGTGTATTTAAACTACTGTAATGGCAAAGCTAATATTGATTGCAGATTTTTTTCCTAAGTAGATCTTTGCCACTTTTTTTTACTAAGTAGCCATTGCCACTTTTTTCCTAATTAATCTTTTGCCACTTTTTCCTAAGTTCATTTATATTCCGCTCGTGTATTGACTATTGTATATTCAATATTAGAAAATAGATTTGGCAATAGAAATGAGCAATTATGGCGCTAATAATCATAATTGTTCGCATCGAATTAAATTTGACGTCTATCACGTTATATTACGCGTATTTGTTTTGCATTTCCCTCCTATTGAATGATAATATGGTGTGCCGCTTATAATTTATTAATAATTATTAATTATTTTATTAATAATTATTAGATCTGATAAGATCCAATTACAATTATTATCTAACTATTGATTAAAAAAGTATTTTATCTGGCAATTAAAACTTCTCGGTGTTTACGCAATAAACGATATTTTACGGACAGAGCTTCCCACCAAAATCATACTAAGTCGAAATAAAAATCTCGATAACAAGCCTTAAACCATTTCACTATCCCGCAATTCATACTTCAAGTTTCAAACATAAATATATTTTAATATTACTTATATTGCTTAAAATTATTATATCAAGTAAATTTATTGCTAGTGATTAGTAAATAAACATATAAATTGGGCAAAGTCGGGACACAGGCATGTGCGACCATAATTTGAGTGTGTAATCGGGCTGGGATGCATATTGGGCGCAATATTTAAGCGAATCAGGCAATAAATTTCAACCCGCAGTCGGCTTGCACTTGATGATTCACGAGGTCTATGTTATTCGAAATAGATTTAACTATTATATAATTTAAAGTAACAATATAATTAATTTTTCAAAAGAATATACTCGTATGTAATGCTTAGTGTATGAAGACGGCAATATTCCCACACCTTATACATGCGGGACAAGTCACCACACGTATCACAAAACACCGCCAACACAACACTTCACACAAGCACAACACACTCTCACTACCACAATTTCTACGATCGTTCCGCCCCGAAACCGAATCATCATCAGGAGAATAAGCGCCATGAACATGGTTTTATTCGTGACTTGCATATCTGTATTAAACGTATTAAAAACAAACCATTAGCTAAAGATTGCCAGTTGATGTAACGTCAGTTAAAAAAAAGAGAAATGTTAATTGCAATGTCTCTTGCAGGTAATGTAGCTTTAGGCTCCACGATCATTTTCCACCGGACAAGTTACATATCAATTGCAGTGACGTTTGACCCCCCTTAATAGAAGTGTCAATACAATGTGTACTGTTAGCTGTTTGTACACCGAGTGATTGAAAACAACGAGATAAAAAAGAAAACAATAATCCAATTCACAATTTAATTAAGTTGCATTTTTAAGTAATATCTTGCCGTAAGCGAATTATAGCTGAATATTCAACGAGCAAACGGTCGTGGATAAACGTGTATGCATCAAATATTGTATTATTAAGTCCCTATTTAAATAGCAATACGGTTTTTTCCCCGACGGAAACTACCTCATAAAATATGAACCACTCCTGTTAAACGATTCAGCCTATAAAAGGTATAGCGCGCGTTTAAACTACAGATACTCAAAATTAAAACTGTTATAACACAGTTGGAAATTAAATGAAAAGAACTTGGTATAAGTTCATAATTTAAGGACCGGCAAACACGGCCTCGAGTAGGGAACGTTTGTCAGCTACGGGGATGATTTTAATATGCGCTTTCAGATAAAAAATATGGCCTTGCTTTGGAAGCAAAACTTTGTTTTTTTTACTAACTCGCCCCGTTAGCTGTGTGCACGAGTAAACAAATGTTGCTGTTCTCATGTGTAAATAGTTGCAAAAATCTTTAAATAAAGCGTTGATTGACAACAAAATTTCATGTTTAATTGCAGTGTTAATAATCTTAAACTTGAATTACTTATTAATGTAATATCGTTTATATGGCAAAAGTAAAATAATTGAGTGTTCATCTTCAATTGAGATTTAAACATTGTGGAAAAGACTAATCATTTGTGTGATACTCTGAAAAGGCAATAAAATTGACCCAAAGAGTCAATTAGGTCATTAGCCCAAAGAGTTTCTGTAATAGTTTTGACGGGGAATAATTTTTCTAGTTTACTTTGAAAAATTCCCTATTTTTCAAAGTCAACAAGTCGGTGGAACAATAGCGTTACGATGTTAATGGAGCGTTGAAAATTTATAAGACGTTACTAGAATAGCTTCTTCTTTTAGGCTTTGGAAGAGACATTATGTCCAACAGTGGATGAGTATTAGTTGACAAGAGAGAGACAGAGAGAGGGAGAGAGAGAGAGAGAGAGTTGAATGTGTTATTTTGAATTAATCTACTTGCATATAGGTTTTTAGCAATGTAGGTAAAAATATTAAGGATTAATAACAGCGTGCGTTTCAATAAAATTCAGTTCCATGCTATGATAACAGTTTAAACATGACGCTGTTATTTCTAAGTTTGGAGATATGAAGTCTTCCAAATTTAAAATTAATGAGAATATTATTTTGCTAACCCGTTTAACAATATTCTTATTGGTTTTATATTATGGACCTCTATACGCCTAATTCTATAAATTATCTTACAAATATGTCTACTATATAAATACTAAATGTTATAGTAGTATTTAAGTTTACATACTGATTTATAATATCAATATATCCAACCAAGAATTGATTTTTTTATAAAGACAGCATATATACCGTCAGCACATCGCGAGAGAGGTTACAGCGCAAGAGCTTAGTATCAAATTAGTCTTTTCCTGTCAATGAAAAGTGAATAAATGCGAAATAGGGATGCATTGTTTCGTTTTTCCGTTCAATTTCTAAGCACCTTGTGGCAAATCCATCATACGGCGGGTGGGTTAGAAAATAAAGAATTTCCTCTCACACGAGCGTCATACGTCCGGTCGTCGACATCTAATTTTTATAATAGAACAAAAGAAGCAAACAATGGTGCCGAGATATAGGCAGAGTCGCAACATAAAGCAAGCTAGCTCATGTTTGATTGAACGCGTAAGAATGTGGGGTTCAAGTAATGCTAGGGCTACCATCAATCAGTTGTTGTTAAATAGGTGTTGCCTTTCATAGATTATTTATTTATGTATTATTACAAGCTATACTCGCGTCTTCGTATGTTTTAATATTTGATAATCTATATCTAATATTTACAATATAGTTTTGTTATTATATCTAAGGGCGGATTATAAAATTTGTGCCTTTTTTGATACAAGCTGTACCCGGGACTTCGTTAGAATCAACTTTAATGTTAAAATATCCTCGAGAATGTAGGTACTATGTTTCCATTTCCGTTATATATATTCTATATGTAAGGCTGGTGTTTTGAGCTTCAATTTTACCAAATTTCATAAATATTGCTCGAACGAGATAGATATTTTTTTTTTTCAAATTGATAGTATTCTGTATTTCACCTTGCGGCTTTTGTTGCGACATCTGGCGAGATGAGCTAGCACGAACGAATTGTTGAGTTCAATTTTTTACTGTTTCTTGTTTATATTTATAATTATAATGTGTTAATATTTTCTTTAAATAATCGATGTCTGACTAATTTTTTAATACAGATTTCTTTGAAATGTATCTTAAATTTACTTTATTTGCAGTTGGTAGCCCTGAGCTAAGCTGAAGTGAGTTAGAAGGAGATAGACATAAGGGGAAGCGAGATAGCGAGATCGCAATTACCTCGTGAGATTGTTGAATAAATTTACATTCAGTTGATTGAAATAATAATGAAATTGCTACGGCACACTCCGTAGCTTCGTACGCGATATTTAAATTAATAATAAAATCATAATGTTACACAAATCG
Source organism: Morpho achilles (assembly GCA_947086495.1). Classification (NCBI taxonomy): domain Eukaryota; kingdom Metazoa; phylum Arthropoda; class Insecta; order Lepidoptera; family Nymphalidae; genus Morpho; species Morpho achilles. The sequence goes on along the minus strand of CAMTZB010000022.1, from coordinate 6,179,471 downwards.
CGCATGTGATACGCCGCGCCATCTCTATGATAATTAGGTTCTTTCTTGTTCCGTTTTATTTTGAATTATTCAATATTCACTACGAAATTTTCATGCATGTTTTATTTAAATACCCATTTATTCAGATAAAGAAGATAGACTCCTGCTGAAGAATAGGTTTACGTATTTTAAATAATTTTTTATATTGTGCGTGAATATTTTACTGTCGTGTGATATCCTGCTGAGTATAATAGACCACCCTCATTTCTTAGCGAGGATGAATGATGAATGTTTATTTTATGAACGATGAAGTTTATAAATATATTAAATATAGAATATATATATTTGTTATAGTGGTCGGCTGTACATGCAAATGTGTGCAGTTTTTTTTTCTTTATAACCGGCTTATAGGTATTTGTGAGATAAAATGATTCATTTTTTAAAAAGTAATAATAAAACTCTAGAGTAATAATAATACTTATAACCCTGTGGTGAGACTGTACAACACTCTCGAGAGGGTCACGGGTTCAAACCTCTGGCAGTCACGAATGAGTTTTTCTATTAAGAAATTGTGTCTAATTGATAATTGCAATTTATCACACGCTTTTGAAAAAAGGAAAATATCATGAGGAAACCTACATATCTAAAAATAATTCTGGGGATACGTGTAAGCTACCAATCCGCATTGGAAGAAAGTGTTAGTTCCAACCGTTTTCTCCAAAAACGGAGAGAGGAGGCCTATGCCCAGCAGTGGGATAGTAACAGGCCGTTACTTTATTTTTTAAATAATAATAATTTAACGCCTCTGACATACAAATGTATTTAAATTTAAGTACCCTATCAAATATTTGTTTATACTCCGTATGGTATCCGGCTGAGTAGAATGGGCCAACATCATTTCTTACCGAGGTGTCGTAAAAGGCGATTAAGGTAAGTTGACCCACCGTGTGGTACCGGGGTGCCAAAGTGGTCGGCCTCCTCGTGGCGCACCCTGGGCAAGCTTAGTCTTGGCGAACGGACCACTGAGGGGTGGCCAATCCAGTTGTCCCTCTGATTAGCAGAGGGCAATCTGGACGGGCCGGGGACTTCGGGGGGGTTGGGGTGAAGTCCCTAATGAGCGACGGGTCCAGTTGGGCTTACTCTAAGTCTGGCTGGACATGGTTACGGCCACCGTCGGCGAAATCCGGAAGCCCAGCAATGGGAACGGGGACCTTCGGGTTGCGAGGAAGAAAACCTCTATAAAAAATTACCCGGTGGGGGCGGAAACGCCCACCAAGGCGTTGGGGCCCCTACTTGGGGCGCGATCTCTCCCTGTCGACCGTGACATAGCAAACACGATGGGCAGGGAGCGATCGTGGGCAGCGATGGCCTCCTTTAGCTCTGCGGAGGGGGGCGGAGGGAGGCGGCGGAGCGGTTCCACGAACTGTTGTTCTGGATCCAATCTGCTGCTGGTGAGTCCAGGTGTTAGTGACTCGCCCAAGCCCATCGTCTGCCGCCCTAACTGGGGACCTTCGGGTGTTCCGAACGGGGTACATCGGACACCTGGCTTACAGGAACCCGAGGCGGTCGGTGCATCTGGTGCTCCCGATGCACCGGTTAGCGGAGGGGGGTTTCTCTTTCGAAGGGCCCCTACCTGGAGGTGTTTATTCTCTGGGATCAGAGCTGTCGGCGGGATGGGGGCAAAATGTACAATGATACCCTGTCCTTGCCATTGGCAGCGTGGTGGAGCACACAGGTCGTTTTAGTCGGTGCGAGTCCGACATAACCGCCGCCTGTCCCCGTCGGGCGGCGGTACCCATAAGGGGTTTTTTCCTGTATAATAAAAAAAAAAAAAAAAAAAAAACCGTGTGGTACCCCGTTTAGTAAAATAGACTACCCTCTTTTTTACTGAGGTGTCGTAAAATACGACTAAGGTAAATTGACGTCAGGCAGGTGGCCGGTCGTAAAGACGCAGCCAAATCATGTGACAGCATGTTTTTAACATGTTGTGCCGACCCCACTTAGAGTAGGATAAGGACAGGAAGATGATGACGGTACCTACACTGTACTCGATTCCATCGTGAAGAAAATCGATGAATAATACCGTACTGTCTCCAAATTATGCTATTTGTGCCGACCCCACTTAGAATAGGATAAGGGCAGGAGAATTAAATATTTGTTTACCACAAATAATTTTTGATAACAGAGAACATAATAAATTCAAGCACCTTTGGAAAAAACCTATAAATTATTGTTAAGGATAAATAATAATTTATTTCTGCGTAAATAAAATATTTCAAAAGCAATTCAATTGTTGTTGATATAGTAATAAATGAATATAATTTACAAGCAATTATAGTTGTATAACAATTATAGACACGCAATTTATGGTTGAATAAATTTTACCGTGTAAGTTGCAATAATTTTCCGCTGGGGTTAACGAATATCATTGGTTAGGAGTGACAAACTTTCTCTATACGATGAGGATTTAAAGAAAAAGTAATAGGCTATACCAGAGTTTCCCAACGTGGAGCCCATGGCCTGTAGGGGGCAATTTAAATGTCAAGGAGGGGGAAATTCGAAAATGGATTTGACACAAGCATAACCCTATCGCTTCGGGCCATTTAAATGTTTGATTTCCATGCCAAATTAACAATAAGAAAATTATTACCTACCATTTAAGATTCTAAAGAAAACAATATGAAAATTATCTTTAATATTAAATGACTTAATCTTTTATTTATATTCATTTTTTGGAATTGGAAAAGGCTCCAACTATTTTCATGAAGTTCAGCATATAGGGGGTTTTGTGGGGAAAATCTATCTATTACGGGGGATCTAGCTATTACCTGTTTTCGGGCACTGTAAAACTGCTATTCTATGAGAAAGCAACGAGTGATTTTGCTGTCAATTACAAAATCATGATAGCTCAATTGGGTAACGGGCGGTCTCGAATTCATATAACTAGGATCAAACCCTGATAAAATCTTATTTTTAAATTTTCTTAATTGCATTTTTTTTATTTATAGCCTCATAATCTACCTGTTAACTTATTAGGGACTTTAAGTGCTGAATAAGCCTATCAGAAACCTGAGAAACTCGAAAATGAGTTATGTTCAGATAGGTTCCTATAGGCTAACTGACAGTTTATTGGTAACTTTGAAACATGCCCATACTAAATTAACTTCACTACATATTATAAAACAAAGTCGCATTCTTTGTTTGTCCATATATCCCTATGTATGCATAAAACTTTGAAACTACGCAACAGATTTTGATGCGGTTTTTATTTATAGATAGACTGATTCCAGAGGAAGGTTTGTATGTATAATTACATTCAATACGGGGAAGAGAAATACTGTAAGTTTTGAGGTTTCCGTAAATAATTACATTTTTTTCCGCTTACATTGCAAACGCAGGCTAAACCCTACGAGATATATCAAAATGATGTACTAAGTATTTGTACCACTTGAAAAGGTCTACAAATACTAAAATCATAATACATAGTAATTTAAGTGAACATTTTCGGAGATATTACAGATTTAAGATGCCGTGAGGAGGCCGCGCTTCGCCCTATAACACTTCGACTTTAGCAGCTATGTCGCTCTTTCAAGAGTTTGTTTAAAGAAATTCTGTAATTAATTGTAAAAATAAAATACATAGGGAAAATGTAAAAGTAAATAAGTAAAAATGTACTATATGAATTTAGATATTCCAAAAAGATAGCAGGAAATCTTCTTGGCATAGGGAAAGGAAATTGTTTTTCTCCAAATTTAACGCTTGCAGGCCACGGGCAGTAATGAATAAATCAAAATCTACTGGATCGATTTTAATCATTTTTTTACACTGACTGACATGGGATATATATTTTATACCCGTGCGAAGCAGGGGCAGGCCACTAGTAACTAATATTTTAAAAAGTTAGCAATTTTTTTCATTCAATATATATAATGGATACACAACATAAGTTTGTTTAAATGTATTATTCTATTTTAATAGTTCAATTCACCATGATAATGGATGTTAGTGTAAAGGTACACTTAGCGCATAAAGAAACAACGACCTCTTGAATTTAAAACCACTAAGCAATAGTTCAAAGAAATCGTGTCGCTTATAATATCAAAGTAATTACTCTACACTTTACAAGCATGATAACGTTTAACTTATTACAATTATTTTGCTGAAATTCGCGTTTGTTAAGAGAATGTTACATACATTTTATGATAAGCGTATGAAGTAGACAACATTCACAGACCTTATGCATGCAGAACATGTCACCACACGTATCACAAAATGCCGCCAAGACTCCACACAGGCACTACACACAATCTCTACAATCGTTTCGCACGAAGTATTGGAAGTATTGGATAATCACACTCAAAACAAAATAGATATAAGCTTGATGAAAGCAATGAAATATCAGCATCAGTTAGAGCTGACTTCGATTTGTTAAGCATAGTCGGTCGCCAATCACAAAGCGGAATTCTTAGAACAAGATTTCTTAGAAGAAAATATATACACAACAATTTCTGAAACTTTTTTTATGCTGAAAACTGTTCTGTATATTTAAAATAACTTGATCACGTTGATAAACTGGAATGAATTAAAAAAGACGTGAATTAAGTTAAAATGGCCAATATTTATTTTAGCAACAGAAAAATATTTATATATTTCTTTGGTGATCTATATCAACAAATAAGTACAATTATTGTTAGAAAATATTGTTATTTAACGCTTATTAAACAAATTATAATGTATTATTCTTAAACAAATTATAATATTTATTGTAATTTTCTTAACTTTTTTTTTCAAAATACATTTAAAACTACTACCAATATTATTCAAAATTACGCCGTGTGGTATTCGGCGGAATAGAATAGTACCACCCTCATTTCTTACCGAGGTGTCGTAAAAGGCGACTTAGGTAAGTTGATCCACCGTGTGGTATCCAGTTAAGTAAAATAGACCACCGTCTTTCTTACCGAGGTTTGGTTAAGTACAATAATATAATTAGAGTACAATAATATAAAATATTGTCAATTAACGCTCCTTAAACAAGTTATAATGTATTTATTGTAATTTTGTAAACTTTTTTTTTCAAAATACATTTCAAATCTTCACTACTAGCAATATTAAAAATGTAATACTCAGGAGCGTCAATATCCAATAAACAAACAAATATTCAATGATCTACTCTTGTATATAAGTATACTAACAGAATTACAATCTGACTATTCGAAACATCACATTCATACGAAAATTGTGAATGCAAAGTTCCTAAGAAACACAATCCTTGACCTGACCCAAGGGTCAACAGAACGTCGGACATACATATCGGTATCTGTTCGAACGGAAAAATCGGGCGACCGCATGAGTCGGGATCCAGCCAGCCCAGACAGCACTCCGCATTAAAAGGGTGTTCATTATGTCGTGGGGGTCTTGGTAAACTGGTACAGATGTTTCGACCCTGACCTAGCACAAGTGCTGGGCGGGTCACGCGGCGGGTGGGAGGGTAGACAGGGCATTCACCTTGAGACGAACGATACAACGATCGCGAGCTTGAAGGGGAAATACCTAACTCCATTCTATGCATTCTCATTCGTTTTTGCCGTTTACATATGGTATGATCCAATTTTCTTAAATTATTCCAATATTAATTACTAACATGGCATTTTTTACATAATTAGTACTTCATTACATGCCACTTACACTTTTTGTAGAGTATAAATTCATCATTATTTCTTTAAGTATTATTGCATCATGATATGTCAAAACCATACTAATAATCGTAGTATTTAAACAAACATTTCGAATGTGTGTACGGTAAAAAAGGTCTAAAACACATATCAAAGCATTATTCATAGCGTTTAAAATATCGATTTTATAAGTTGTTATTTCCAAAATTTTTTTTGTTAATTTGGATTATTATTGGATTAAGAGAAACCCCAATGAAACTTGATGAAATTTTGATAGAATGAAGTTATGTAAAGCGTGTTTATAGATTTATTTATTAAATTTAACAGACAATATTATACCTCTATGCAAATTAAGTTTGCATAGTTTTTTTGGGTTAAGTGGGAAGATTAATACCCACCTCGCTGCTCTAATGCCTATTGATAGGTTATTCATATTCATAATTTTCTTGAGATATACAGGTTTCTTCACCATGTTTTTCTAGACCGAAAAGCATGTGATAAATTGTGATAATACAATTACAAGTTTCAACAGAACAACTCATTGGTGCTTGCCCGCGATTTGAATCCGTGACCTACTCGAGGGTATAACTATATTATGTAGGTTTTACTTTTGTCTAAAACGCCACATAATAGGGCAATAAAATACCATCAATTAATCAACTTTATTGATGGGATAATAAGCTATTGAAACGATAGACAAAATTGATGGAGATTTCTGATGAGTGGAAGTAGAATTTGAAATGAAAGGACGTAGCATTACAATGGCTTTTCAATTGTTGATACTGTTGATATTCCGGGATTAGGAAATTGAATTGATGTCGCTTAGACTAGGGAGCTTATCCATTAAAACCCTATCGCTACGATTTTATCCCTGAACTTTAGAATAAAAAAATACTCGCTAAAAGCATTGATATTTGATCGCAATGCTCGACGATTTTAGCAAGCTCTGTTTTATCTCGTTATATTTCTGTTGTAGATTAGAATAAGAAAAGTGTTAGGACATTTAAGGAATTAACATGGCAGGACGTAAGGGGCAGGGGGGATATAAATGCTCTAGAGACTAGGATTTAAGTATGTTTTTTATTAACTTTGTATTATCTGCCAATGAAAAGTTAGGTTTTAAAACTTTAGCATAATTCAATATTCAAAGTTCATGTTAAAATATCACAAACAAACCTGACAAATAATGAAACTTTTCGCAGAATTTGTAAATATTTTTTACAATTTTTATGAAAATGTTCAGAACTTCATCAATGCTCGTATCAAAAAGAAAATTCGAATAATTATTAACACTGCAGACAGAATAGAACAACAATCAAACAAACTTTTCAAATTGGAAGTTTAATGTTTTTTTAACAAATATTTTCGTTCGTTCCTACGTTACTAGGTCTTCTCTCTAATTTGATAAATGTTGAATTGTAATATTCTCTGGTACATTTTTTATATTACCTGAATTTTGTGTCTTTTTTTGTTTGAAATAAATAACAATGTTTTCTTCATCTAACGGGAAATCACGCGTGATCTTTTTGTAACAATTACCTTAGCCCTAAAGACAAAGCCTCTACCAAAAGTTCAAACGCAGACTTGTCAGACCTCTACGAGGTTGATTGCTGACCTCAATGGTCAAGGGCAGCCAATGGGCTTTAAGCGGCACAAAATCGTGTGATGCGAAAATCGCTTGGAGACACCTATTTCAAGCAGTGGAGATCCATTGCTTGAAAAGAAGAATAAGAAGTTTATCTGACTTCCCTTTCCGTTACAAATATTGGTGCTTGAAGACCAAGGTCTTCGAACAGTGCGTGTTGCCAGTGATGACTTAAGGATCAGAAACGTGGTCGCTGACTATGGGCCTCATAAGAAAGCTCAGAGCTACTTAGCGGGCGATGGAGTAGGCTATGTTCGGAGTATCTCTACGTGACCAAATCAGGAATGAGGAGATCCGTAGAAGAACCAGAGTTACCGAGACATAGCTCATCGTATTGCAAATCTGAAGTGGCAATTGGCGGGGCACGTAGTACGTAGAACCGATGGGCGTTGGGGTCCTAAGGTGCTGGAATGGCGACCCCGTACCGGAAAGCGCAGCGATGGTAGACCCCCGACGAGGTGGACTGACGACCTCAAAAAGGTCGCGGGGAGCCACTGGTTTCAAGCGGCACAAAATCGTGAATTGTGGCGATCCCTTAAGGAGACCTATGTCCAGCAGTGGGCGTCCACCGGTTGAGAAAGTGGAAGAAGAAGACAAATATTAGCTGAATGACTTAATTATTGTTGTAATGATTCAAAGGCCTTTGTAGACATTTACGTTACTTTGTTCACATTACGTAAAATCGCGTTAGAATGTTATTTGGACCTTCGGGTGTAGGTGTAAAATTGCTACTTCCACGTTCGGATACGTCGGCATCAAAGACACTTGATGATTAGTTGTGAGGAAGTGTACAAAGTAGGACGTGGCAAAGTGACCGGGATACAAGCATCCGCTCGCATCCTAGCTAAACGACTAACGACCTGAATGAATTAGCCTTATTTTATGTTCCCGTCGCGTTATCTTGAACGTCGATAGCGTACTTGTTTTTTTTAATGCGAAATAGGCAAGCGCTCGATGGCGATCATCTTTGATAGAAAGCGGTGATGCATTCTAAATTACGGAGCGCTTTACCCGGATGCCTATTCACGTTAAATATACCCATGTTTTTTTTATTTTTTTATTTAGGTTTACTAAAAAATAGCTTACACTAATAATATAAATTGTTACATGCTTAGTATATACGTTAAGTGTAACAATTCACTTAAAAGTAAACTCCTTAAGGAATAATATGAGACGCAGAAAATTAAATTGGAATAACATAGACTTTTGGATCTTAAGGTGGAAAAGTGGCGATACCGTAGCGAAAGCACAATAGGATTCCTCCCACTAGTTAGACAAACGACTTTGATAAGGTCGTGGGAAGCCAATGGATTTAGGTGATACAAGATCGTCGGTCATATAAATCCTTTGAAGAAGCCCCTCCTTTATTGATGTCCAATACTGGACGTCCATCGGTTGTTAAAAGAAAGAGAGAATGAAAAATGATAGTTTAGTGGTTTAAGCAAGTGATCTTTACCATAGGTTTGCGGATTCAAACCTCGGACCAAAAAGTTTATTCCGTTCTCCTCCGTGACAGAGAAAACTATAAAACATTTTTGTTTAAATGTTATTCGATGTCGCATTTAAAATCAGCTTAAAAGGATATTGCTTTTTTATATTGATATTAAATTCCGAGTACATGTCTATCACGCTTTCAAGCACAGTAAAGCTGCAAATTACAGAACTTCCCATCGGATATACACTAACATTTCGATTGCGTAAATATCCGTAGGCAAATTTAAAATTTCAATTTCGCTATTTCGATTATATTTTTGTCGTTCCACTAAGGGTAAATATTAAAAATAATATTGGAAATATAAAATGTTTGCTTATCCGCCTTTGATGTTCGAATGGATGTGATTTATGGTAAATAAATACAAAAGTAATAATAAAATTATTTGGCTAAAATCCATCTTAATATCCGCGCAATATTGTAAATAGGAACAATGCAACAAAATAGAATTATGAATATTAGCTAATTAGGAAAGGAAATTAGAAAAGGAGAGGAGTCGTGATACCCAAAGGTGGAAACGTGTGATTCTTTAGAGAGAGTTTAAGGGTCAAACCCTGAGCAGACACCAATGTTTTGTTTTTTGTTTCTGTCAATTTCTAATACGTGAGGAAACTTGCATGTATAGACAATTCTGGGAATATATGTAACCAATATAAGCTGTGGCAGCCCAGCGGTAACACCGTGCGACTCTTTCGAGGAGGTCACGGGCTCAAACCCGGGCAGACACCAATGAGTTTTTCTGGTAAAACTTATGTGTCTAATTGATAATTGCAATTTATCACACGCTTTTCGGTGAAGGAAAACATCGTGAGGAAACCTGCATATCTCTAGAGAATTATGGAGATATGTGAACCCTACCAATCCGCATTGGAGCAGCGCGGTAGGTCTTAGCTCCAAACCTTCTCTCCAAAAACGGAGAGAAGAGGCCTATTCTCAGCAGTGGGATAGTAACAGGCCGCTACTTACTACTTTTTTTACTTTATGTAACCAATTCTCATAAGTGTAACGTGGTCTGAGCTCCAACGCATAACTACACTACCCAAAAGTGGGATAGCAGCAAGCCGTTGCTTTATTTTTGTTACTTTAGGTAACAAATTCTTCGTACGATACTTTAATTAATTAAGAGATATGTCGCACAAATCAATGTCTATAAAAATTAAATTATGGTCACATAAAGGTCCCATTTTATATATTGTAGTATAAAAAGTAAAATTTTGTAACAGTTTATATGATATAAGAATAAATAAAATAAGTATAGTAGGTAATTATATTAAAAACGCCTCGTGGCATCCGGCTGAGTACAATAGAGCACCCTATTTCTTACCGAGGAGTCATAAAATACGACTAAGGTAAGTTACCGGTCGTAAAAACGCAGCCAAATCATGTGACAGCATGTTTATAATATGTTGTGCCGACCCCACTTAGAGTGGGATAAGGGCAGAAAGATGAAGATGATGTTGCACAATCAATATCTATAAAAAATTACGTAAAATCACATAAGGGTTCCATGCTCGCCATATTGCTACCACGAATATAAAACTAATATTATAGTAATTATATAAAATACTTGAGACATCCGCAATGAGAAACGGAGGTTGTGATAAAAAATAATTCGGTCTGATGCGTTGTATAATGATAGCATAAACAAAACGATAAATAACGTATCGCCCGATTAATCATTCACTCGGTCGTCTCCCTCACACATGATCGTAGTGATAGAGTGGTCCAATTATTGCAAATCTACGCAACCCTCTACAGGCGTGACGCGATTAATGCACCCGTGATAAGTACGAAACTTCTCAAACAATATGGTTTTGTTATCTACTTGAAATGTATAAGATAAGATAAGATAAGAAATTCTTTATTACACACAACATTACATACAAATAAAACAAATAATTTGAAATTAAAATGTGTAAGGGCGGCCTTATCACTGTAAAAGATCTCTAACAGGCAACACATATGCCTAAGGACATCCTTATAATGGAGTGTACATTGTTAGTGGTTGAGTAAAGTTAAAAGGAAGACAGAATAAGAAAACTTACATAAATAGGTAATAAATAAAGTTAGATAAATTAACACTATATTTTACATCCTAAAATACATAAATATATGGTAAGCATACGAATAAGTTAGTGTAGACTAGATAAAATATATACATACTTTATTTTTATAACATATTTTATATAAATAAAATACACAATAAACAACTAATTAAACAGATAATGGTTTTTTAAACGACGTTTAAAAATATGTATCGATTCAGAATGACGAATGACACTAGGAAGAGCGTTCCAGAGCTCCACAGCAGTAACTGTAAAAGATTCACTGTAGCGTTGTGAGTGGCTAGCCGGCATTATCAGCTTCTTAAAATGTATCTTTGTTACATTACCTTTAACTATGTATTGTAAGAATTTCAGTTCCCAAAGTTAATTTGAATAAGTTATAGAATAAGGCGTTAAGAGTTTTAAATATGAATGTGGATGGATGTATGGCTAGGGGAGGTCCAAAAACACTCACACACACGGTCGTCCGTCCCCAAAGTAAGTATTAATACTTGTTATAGGTGACAGACAACTGGTGAATATATACTTATATATTTTTTAAATACATACTTAAATACAAATATACACCCAGGCTCAAAGACCAACAAATTCATTGATAGAAAATGTTAGCCCTCGGCGGGAATCGAAACCGCGGCCTGCGGAGCTGAAGGCAGAGTCACTACCCACTGCTCCAACGGGCCAGTCAAATTGATGGATGGATTGTGTAAAAAATTATATGCATATTAAAGTAGTGGCAACAGAGTTGATGAATGGTAGAGGAGAATGGAAGAAGAAGTCATATTGTGCCGACTCCACTTAAAGTGGGATAAGGGTAAGAGATTGATGATGAATTAGACGTTACTTTGCATAGATCCATAATACAAAAGTAATAATTAGATATAATTTATCCAATATTGCTCAAGTGGGATTAGTCGTGAAAGCATGGTAAGCAGACAGGCAAACTTTTACTTTTCAAAATATAATATAATTCGTTATATTTTGTCATTGATACATGTGCAATAAAGCGTAGCTAAATTCTACATTCACAATTATGTACTCCTGATTAGTATAAGTAGGTTTTCTGTATCAGCTTCCTTTTAATAGTTATTTAACGGAAATTCTTTAAGGAATTTTAGTATAAGTACAGCAAAACTCGCAAACGACTTTCGTACTTTTGTAAGGCGCAAAGCAGGAATGCAAGTCGATTCCTATTTTATCTATTATGATATATATGATTTCATAAACAAAATTTCATAGACACTGGGAAAGCTATGCGTCAATTGAATTGAATTAATTACTTATGTATATTTGAATCTGAAAGTGCCTTTAATGTGGATCATAACTCCTTTAAAACTGGCATAACAATGTCTATAGAGGTAAACTGAGGTAAACAACATGAACCTAGTCGTTAAATAAACAAAACTACTCCACTCGCGCTTTTTTAATTGAGTCATCATCTTCCTGTCCTTATCCTACTCTAAGTGGGGTCGGCACAACATGTTATAAACATGTCACATGATTCGGCTACGTATTTTACGACCGGCCGCCTGCCTGACATCAACTTACCGTAGTCGCCTTTTACGACACCTCGGTAAGAAAAGAGGTTGGTATTATTCTACTCAGCTGGATACCACACGGCGGGTCGACTTACCTTAGTCGCCTTTTACGATACCTTGGTAAGAAAAGAGGTTGGTACTATTCTAATTCAGCCGGATACCACACGGTGGGTCGACACCAGCTTTTCTAATTGAGTAGTATTGTTTAATGTATCATACGGCTTAGGCTTATTTCTGATAGATTATAACATATTTTAATCTACTACGGTAATTAAATTATCTTCAAATTCCTATTAGAATTGTAGATTTTCAAAAATGATTGCGTTAAATGGTAAACGTCCAGCGTGTGGATTTATAGAATAAGATTAGAGATCGCAATCTCAATTGCGTTAACCGTTGCTTTCAAAGCTAATTCTGATAGTAGGCGGGCACACGTCGTTGACGCTTTACGTCACTACCTCCAAAAGCACTTTCGAAGCGTCAAGCGCGCCTCGCAAGGGGGTGGCCCCACCCCGGTCGAGTTCGAAAAAAGGCGATGCACTTCGAATTGTTCCTTTTATGTCCACGATCGATCGTTTCGGCAAAGGAGCGAATTTTATCTGTCCGGAGCGAACCATGGTTATGCCACACTTACACGACTCCCTAATTGGGGGGACCCGGCCTTCGATTAGGAAAAAAGAGCACTATTGCGGAGGCCGTTACTTCTCCACCGTTCTTGTTGCGGCTCGAAAATTTGTTATTCAATACATTCGGGATCCTATGTTGAAATTAGTATAAAAAAGGAACCGTTAGGGTCAGGTATCAAGATACAAAGGCTGTTTAAAAACAGGGATGCGCTTGGAAATTCGCTTGTGTCTTTGCAATTTGCATTAAAGAGATTTGGCGGATGAATAGTTTAACATTCTTTTTTTTATTTCGATTCTTAATGTTGCAATGTATCCATGTGATATTTTAGTATGATAGACGTACGTAGTAAGTAATGTTTTATCTCAATACTGAGAATAAATATATTTCGAGTAGGTAAGTTTAGTTATAATTAGAACTATGGGGATTTATATTACCAGTTGTTACAAAAAACTTATTCTGGTGTAATATTACGTCCGATGTCTTCATAGATTAAATTTTCCTAAGTAATTACAATAAAGAAATATTTTTTAAGATTACCACCTCAGTTATACGATATTAGTGTAATCGCTTTTCAAAATTATTAGATATCTCCATCTGCGTAAGGATGCATTGTACTTACTGCAGAGTCTTAATCGATGACGTGAATTTGAAACTTACCTGTAAAAAATAAAAAAAAACATTAAGGATACAAGAAAATACTTCGTGTTTTACAAACAAATGAGTTCATAAGTGTAATGAAAATATTATAAGATATTGAAATATATTACACGCACTGAAAATTACATTATAGTATAACTTATAAATAAAACATTCTTACAAAGAAAGCCCGTTGCTTTCTATCGTAATATAATTGTACCTACCACGCGATAGATAAACAACTGAGACAGGGCGATTACATTTTCAAAGGTTAGAAAGAGACCAGCGAATGAAACGTTTGACTTTGTGAGAATTTTCCTTTATACCTATTGCATTCATTCAACTTTTTATTGAGCACTTTTATCATATACGATAACATCGTGAGCACGACACGACAGATTCACTATAGGTGTACATTTTAATAAATGTTAAATTAAGTAAGTCAAGTAGTTAAAATTATTATTGTTAAGTTAAATAGATGTAGAAGTATTTGAGCAACTTTAGAAGCGAAAAAAAAATCGACTGATCTAATTCTAAGTTCTTAAATGGTACCAAAATATACAAAATTGATTAATAAGTATATTATATCGATGTAATTTGATTTTAAACCAACATATTATTGGAAATGTGAAAGCTTATTTGTTTTCTGTTTTGACATGCTCGATCGGAGCAACGGATCCACGACATTTAAGGTAAGGTAAACATGGCTAAAACTCTGGTAATTTTTTTATCACATAGAAGTAGTACTTCTATTATTTTGATATAATTTCTTAACTTATTAATATAACGTTGAAAATCATTTCTGTGCCTGAGACGAATGTAACGTAGTTTAAATAAGCTTTATCGTTATTATGCTTAAAAATTTTCTGTTTAATTACCATTTGAATATTTTTACAATGGAAGCATTAATAGCATAGTACATTAAACTTTAAAATCGTACAAATTGACGTCGTGACTTTTGTGCTGATCATGAATTATGAGGTAAAGATTTGTCGAAATCGTGTCGTCGTGTTAACTATAAAAGAGGCTTTTCTTTAACAACCAGCGTTTCGGCTAGACATCCATAAACACGATTCATATTTATTTTATACATGAATTCCGGACGCAGTTACAAAGTACCCGTGTAATTTATTATAATATTTAAACATGATGTAATGTTCTTTCCGCGGATGGTGGTATTTTAGGCTATATCTCTTTGGCCATAGCTGCCATATTCTGCGACAAATCATGAAATATCAACAGTAAGGTATTGGTTTATTACAATTTTTTTTCTTTAAATCTTAAGTTTGACGGTTAGAAGAAAGTTCTGTTGTCGCAATTGACTTCCGCTTTGTACATTAAGAAATTAAAATGGTCTAGCCATTTCGGATTCTAAAGAAGACAAACGAACAAACATTAATTTTTATGGATTAAAATTAAAACTTCTTGACCTTCAAACAGCTAAATGTGTTTTCGTTAAAATTAACGTAATTTTTTTTTATATAAAAATGTTGCCCTTATAAGGTGTATAAGAATTTCTTCATAAACGTAACGTTAATTGTTATTATTTAGCAGGTGCATTACATTGTACGGCTCCTGCTCAGTCATCCCGTTTTGTAAATAATGTTTTATACAGTATAGATGAGTGACGGGACTACGCGGGACGCCGCAAAAAACGTGAATTAAAATATCATCTTGAACAAAAAAGACCTAAATAGAGACACGTCGCCGCCAGCTAGCGTAATTGCGAACGTAAAATGTATTTTAATTATAAAAAGAACTATTACACATCGAAACAATACATTCCTTTAATATATCTTTAATACTGACGCTATTATAAGAGAACCGTTAACTAGCAACATTGTTGCAAATATCGGCATGTATAATTACAACACCGGTTGCATTAATTTATATTTCATACTACTGTTATCAATAAGTAATTAAATAGAATGGAACATCTACTCGCATAACATAGCAGTACCTGGTTGACAGAGTTCGGTAATTATTTACAAAATAAAATAAAAAAAACCTTAAAAAAAAAAAAAATAATTGGGTGGGTCTCGATCCTTGGTATTTTCATTTCTCGATACCACCCGATACGGAATAAGCTACGCTGAGTTTACAATTTACGGGAAAAATAGTGTTTTGTAAATTCAATGTAAATTTTAGTATTTAGTATTTATTTAATGCCCAACAACAGGGATAAAACAATTTTTATTTATATAATATCTAGCTAGATCGATTTTTCTCCCCCAAAACCCCCTGCTGCTGCAAACATACTGAATTTCAGGAAAATCGTTGGATCCGTTTCCGAGATTCAAAAAAAAAAAAAAAAATATATATATATATATATATATATATATATATATATATATATATATATATATACATACAAGATTAACTCGTTTAAATATTAAAGATTATAGAATCTTCACATCTTTACTCCGTCCGTTATCCGCTGAGCTATGAAAACTTTATGATTGACAGCTAAAATATCATCCTATTCTACAATTTTAGCATTTTTTCAGTGCCTGATAACAGTGACAAACAGACATAAAAAAATGAAAGATATCTCTAGGCAGATTTTTTCCTCCTAAAACCCCCTGCATACTAAATTTCATGAAAATCATTTAATTTCTAACGCACAATTTTGGTATTTGTACCGAAGAGGGCGCAACTCAGCATTATTCTGCAGTCAATTTGCCTTTCTGTTTGTTATAAATTAAAAACAAAAATGTTAAGCTATTGTGTAAATTACTTATGATATGACAATTATTCTTTCAATTTCGATAAATATCTACACACCTGAGAGCTACTCGTATAATCGAATTCTTTGCCTTATCCCATAGGGATATAAAAAATCGCCGTGTGGTATCCGGCTGATTAGAATAGACCAACCTCATTTCTTACCGAGGTGTCGTAAAAGGCGACTAAGGTAGGTTGACCCACCGTGTGGTATCCGGTTTAGTAGAATAGACCACCCTTTTTCTTACCGAGGTGTCGTAAAGTACGACAGAGGTAAGTTGACGTCAGGCAGGCCGCCGGTCGTAAAAACACAGCCAAATCATATGACAGCATGTTTTTAACATGTTGTGCCGACCCCACTTAGAGTGGGATAAGGTCAGGAAGAAGAATAGGGATATAAAAAACATTGTATTAAATATTTATCTATATGTCTACAAAAGGCGATGGTATAAATCTATTAACGACAGCTTTCTATTCCCCGTTATAACTTAGAAATGTTAAAAAATCAGTAATTGCTGATCTACTCTGATGGATTTTATATTAATCAACTGAAATACGTTTGTTACATTTTTTAATTATCCATATTTTGCCTACACCCGAAGCTCCTTTAATTAAGCTCCTTCCATGCCTCCTGCATTGAATCACATTTAAAGCTTAGCTGCTTTCAAAGGTGAAATAAATGAGTAGAAAATAAGGGTGGTTCAGGCACTGCCAATTACAAGAGATCAGACAGGCAATATCCTTTCAATTAGTGAAAGAAGTTGTTTATTTTTTCCAAAATATGTTGTAACGAGCGATGAAATCGATTGAAGACTCTTGTGATACTCGTAAGAGGATAATCGGAGTTTCGCTCTTTTGTGTGCACCCTTTACATTTGAATTTGAAGATGTTATGGTTATTCATACACGTACTCTTTTTGTAACATAACAGGCAGACCTCAATAGATAGAGAAACCAATCTAAAAGGTAGTAAAGAGCTACTAAATTCGGACTACAGTGACATGTGACAGAAAAAGATATGGAATCCAGTTTATTTATTCAAAAAAGAAACTCAAAATTTTCCTTAACACTGTCTGTTTTATAACAATTGACATATCGTGACATAAGTGTAACTTATTTATTACAACTTACTGATAATGACTTGACGATAGAGGAGCTCATATGGAAACTACAGCTTTCATCATCTTCTTGCCCTTATCCCACTCTAAGTGGGGTCGACACAACATGTTATAAACACGCCGTCACATGATTTGGCTGTGTTTTTACGACCGGCCGCCTGCCTGACGTCAACTTACCTCAGTCGTATTTTACGACACCTCGGTAACAGATTGGTCTATTCTACTAAACCGGATCCACACGGCGGGTCAACTTACCTTAGTCGCCTTTTACGACACCTCGGTAAGAAATGAGGTTGGTCTATTCTACTCATCTGGATACCACACGGCGAAGGGAAACTACAGATTTATAGATTTAATATAGTTTTAAGTAAAAAAATTTAATTCAAAAAGTAGTATAATAAAAGAGACGATTGAAAATACTGTTTATACAATTACGTTTCTCATATATCATTTATGTCACTTCAAATTCCTTCAGGATACAATTAAAATTGTGTCCGTAAATTGAGCTGAATAATAATTAGAACAGCATATATATTTCAAATAGAAATGCTCATGGACTATTATTTAAAAATCCATTTTGTATTTCCCTCTAAACGCGACACTGATCATATGTAAACGTTATTCAATGAAAAATAAATTCATCGAAACGTCGGGGCAAATAACAACAAAAAGAAATAAATTTTACTTTGACGCAGTAGCGTTCGCACACATGCATGTCATTTGAATATTTGTTAACGCTGCAAAATCGGAATACCAAAGTTGAGAGTTCGTTGCGTATAATGAAAGGATTATACAGCCAAGTCAGGGTTGGCAATGACATAACCCTATATGCGAAAGTAAATTTAGAGGCCGTAATGCAAAAGAGAATCTTCATTTCCGTAATTTGTCACTATCACTTCAATTTTTCTTCAGGCCTTTTATCGTCACTCAATCAGCCGTTCACAATAGTTATATGCAAGAGTCTATGATTTATTTGAACGAACGAAAATATTGTTTATGATATTAAATTACATTTGGCCTAAGTTTATATATTTTTTTTATTTTAGAAAATTCAGAATAATAATCCCGTATAATAAGCCGAAATCGACAATGTTGTTTAAAGCTTAATTACTATTGAAACAGGTTAAGAAGTTATTGAATCGTTAGTACTAAGAATTTTTAACATTTCGTACTGATAACTTTAGATGACATTATAAGTAGGTGGCTTTTATTTGAACACTAAATATCGCGCAGTTCAATGGTGTGCTAATAAATAGAAATTAAACACATATAATTTATGATTATGAAGTGTTTTAAGCTTTATGTATTACAGTATTTTGTGTATTATACATATTAAGTATATAATTCAAAAATGATAATATCTTATGAAAGTTAATAAATAAATCTTCATTGCAAATGAATCATGTGATAATAGGTAATAAAAGTTTTCAACGATAATTTCAAAATGTTGTCATTAAGGTATATAAATCCAAAGTTGACCAATGAAATTAATTTTAAATTGAATAGTGGAAACTTTTGTTACATTTATCTACAGTTATATTTTATTTAATAGCAAGACTGAGACCCTTTTGGCGGAAGTGTATCCACGCTCTTTTCTATGTAGCAGATTTGATTAATTAAAATACAGCTGCTATGATGCCAGTCGTTCAATTTGATAATGCCCTTTTGTTTTTCTTTCACTTTTGTTCGAATCGTTCCACATATTAATTTGCTATTGTAGATGTGCATAGGAAATATACGAGTGAAAGCGAACATTGATTGATTAAAACAAGTAATGACTAACAAGGAGTGCATCGTTACTTTTCGTATAAACATAAGGACTCTGCTTATGTTATGGTAAGAAAAAAAATATAAAGAGATGATTGATAAAAGTAATAGTAGAATTAGTTTGGCTTAATCCGCGTTTTACACGTAACATTTTACAATATTAATTTATAGAATTAGGCGTTACTTTGCGGAGATCCATAATACAAAAGTAATAATAAAATTATTTTGCTATAATCCGCGAAGAAGTAAAATAGAAAATATATATAATGCTATAATATAACCAAAATCGCAAATGGCTTTGCGATTTTGGTCGTGGAGTCTATCTCCTGATGATGCTTGGTTGCGGGGCGAAACGATTGTTGAGTTTGTGATAGTGAACGTATATAGTGCTTGTGTATTGTGGTGGCGGTGGTGGAGGTTTGTGCATGTGTTTTTACGAATCCTGCATGTATCAGGTATGATAACCGATTGTCCACTTACATTTAGCATTATATATATTTTCTATTTTACTTCTTCGCGGATTATAGCAAAATAATTTTATTGTTATTTTACAATATTCTTTGCGCGAATTATATAATTACTTTTGTTTTATGGAATTCGGCAAAGTAATGCTTATTTCTATAAACTAGTCGTATATACAAAAAAACAATGCAGTTAAATAAATTAAGACCTATAATTTTTCTCTGATTTAGGATTATCGTAGGATCCAACTAGGGTTGGGCAGTTTTGAGATTCAGTCGTAATGTTAGTTCAAAAATTATTGTCACGTTATCAAAAATATATATACTTTTTTCAAACATTTTCTCTTTTTTTACAAATAACACTTCTTTTTTTGTAGGTTATACTCAACTAAATACTAAACAACTATGAAACAAAATAAAAAATATTAAAAAAATTTCAAATCTCAGATCTACGGACAGTTTATATATTTACCATTAATTATTTAATATGTAAATGTTATGAATAGTAAAGAAACATAATATTATTCCCGGATTTCTCCTTAACGGCAATTAGCTGCCGTAATTGATGTACATAAAATAATAACGTTAACGTTTTTATTATTCAAAGTGGCATGAAGTAATAAATACGCCTATATAATTACAACGTTTCGCATGGTATCATTCTATGGATGTGAAAATATAATCGATTTTTATATTAATCGATTATTTCATTATTATAAATTGATTTAAAAAAATCATATAATCAGTTACCCACATTTTTATTATTTTTCCTTTTTTTTAAGACAATATATGCGTTGTTAGCTTAAACTAATGTAGTCAAACTTCAAATTTTGAAAACGACGCGTCTATGTTGTTCTTATCGTACTAGTTAACTTAAATAGTTTTTATTTAGGGAAATTAGTTATTAATATACAAAATAAAAACTTCAACTAGTCAGGTAAATCGATTATTAATAATCGATTTTTTTTATACGAATTAATCTATTTTATTACAAATCTATTTTATTTTGAAGGAAGAAAAATCGATTTTCCACTCCAATTCACATCCCTAGTATGTTCTTAAGGTGAATTCTAGCTGGTTTTTTCTTATTTTACTCTGTGAAATTTCTAGCTTTATGTATCAATCAAGTGTGGACAAATAAACTACCGTATCGCTTACTGTTCATCTCTATATCTTTTAAAAAAACGATCAAAATATAGGCAAAACATTTCTCTGTACTGAATAATATTTTAATTATCAATATTATAATATTTCAAACAAAAAAATGATGTATGTAATAATTGGAATATTTTGCCAAGTTAAGAAAAGTAAGTAAATATTGTATTGGTAGACCCTCTACTAGGTTGACAGATGTTGCTACAAAAGTATAATGGAACCGAAAGACAGAAAGAAAGCAAAAGATAGTATGAAGTGAAAATACCTTGAAAAGACTGTTAAGACATCTATCAGTTGAAAAAAGAACAAAGAATGTAAGTATTCAAATTCAAAATATTCTTTATTGAAATTGTTTCTTTTAAACATTTTTAGAACTGTCAATTTATAAATAGTTATCACTGGTTCGAAAAGGTCTTCTGTCAGAGAAGAATCAAATAGAAACAAAGCGGTCCAAATGTATAAAATATGTTATTTAATGACAAATCAAACATACTTACGAGTTAAATGTACCTAAGCTTGCTCGGCAATTTTTTACAAAAAAAACAAAAATAAAAGTAATAATTGGGTAGGTGGGGCTTGATCCTAGGTATTTTCATTTCTTGATACCGCCCGTTCCCCGAATAAGTTACGCTGACTTGACAATTTAAGGCAAAAATAGTTATATAAATTTTAGTATTTTATTCATCATCATTATCTTCCTGCCCTTATCCCACTCTAAGTGAGGTCGGCACAACATGTTATAAAAATGTGCTCACATGATTTAGCTGCGTTTTTGCGACTGGCCGCGTGCCTGACATCAACTTTCCTCAGTCGTATGTTACGACACCTCAGTAAGAAAGAGGGTGGTCTATTCTACTAAACCGGATACCACACGGTGGGTCAGTTGACCCACCGTGTGGGTAATCCGGTAAGGTAAGTTTACCTTAGTCGCCTTTTACGACACCTCGGTAAGAAATGAGGGTGGAACTATTCTATTCAGCCGGATACCACACGGCGTATTTAAATTATAGTATTTTATTATTGTCCAAAAAAAGAGATAAAATGATTTTCTTTTAATAAAATCGAACTAGTTACGATTTTTCACCCCTAAAATCACCCCACATGCTGAATTTATACAAGATTAACTTTAAATATTAAAGATGTTCACTAAATTAAATTTTAGTTGGGTGCAACTTCTTATCATTTATATTATCGACAATAGTAATAGGTTATGTTAGGGAGTATATTTTTAAGTCATTGTAAAGACGTCATAACAGATTACAGAATTTTATTATAAAAATTATATATACAAGGATAGAAAGTATCAACTGCTGAGGCAAGTGTGAATGTAACCATACGGGAATAAATAAAAAACCATACATTACACAGTTTACATAGTTATTGTAATTTATTTTATAGACATCTTATAAAAAGGCATAAACTTGTAAAACTGGAGCTAATTTTATCAGCAAATATCTAGCCTTATAGGTGAAAATATGCTTAATATCGTTCAATTATTATTTTGTTCACTATTTGTCTTGGATCTCTTGCATTTGCAGTTTAATTATAAAGACAGCAGGTTTTACAATTGACATATTAAATTGAGAACGTTGTTATAATTGCAGATACGGTATAATTTAAGCAATAAATGAGTAATGACGATAAAGGTTGGAGAGTGGTTTTAGTAAATTTTTTACCGCAAGAATTGGTATTCATAAAGGAAATATCTATTCGAACTGATTTCGAACTGTCGAAGAGATGAAAAATCAGTTTTAACTTCGGATATCTCGCACAGCTGGCCTCGCCAGTTGATTGGTCTTTTGTGACAGAGCCTGGAGCCTTAAAGTATCTGAGTGGCATCCTTTTTTTAATACCATCACCATCCTCATCCTCCTGCCCTTATCCCACTCTAAGTGGGGCAACATATTTATGACAAATTGTAACATGACTACGTCTTTGCAACCAGCCGCGTCCTTCACATCTACTTACCTTAGTCGCCTTTAAGGACACCAAAAATGAGGTTAGCCTATCCTATTCAGCCGGATACCACACGGCGGGCCGACTTACCTTAGTCGACTTTTACGACACCTCGCTAAGAAGTGAGGGTGGTTTATTCACTCAGCCGGATAACAGGGATTTTTTTAACACTACACTTATGTAATTGTTAATTATTACTTACTTTAATTATTATTTACTGTATGGAGGTAGCCTTATTAATTAGTTTCTCTCTTTATTTTTAAAACAACTTAGTAATAAGTGTTGTTAAAAATAAAGCGATATAAAAAATAGCGGGAATAAGCTTGTTGTTATTACGAAAATAGTTAACTCTAACAAGGACAATCACAGATAATACAATTCTGATAACATTGAAAGGATCATTACATACCCTCTCGTAAAGCTAAATAAACAATCTAATTGTATTCTATTGAATTTCTACCATAATTCCGCATTTTTCATACAGCTATGTACCACTTGAGTGCGTAATTTAAAATTTAATAACAGCAAAGTGCGCTTGCCCTGCACAGCGAAAGATAACTTATTGCATTTCATTTTTTTTTTATTTGTACCTGCGTTTCGCCTTTTTAATATTTGACTCGAACCGGGTTTTAAAACGTAACGGATATTAATTTGCTATATCCACTTACATGGGGGAAATGTGAGCTTAATTTGCCATTTTTTTAAATCGAATTTGATTGAATTGTTTAATTGTTATTACCTCAATTAATGGAAGCCTAGGTACTAATTAATATCTTTCAATAGATTTCAATAAATGTCGATTTATGTGCAAACTCCACTGGTGAGGTAGTACAGCCATCTATGCCTTTTTATATTCTACTAGCAATCGCCAACGGCTCCGCCCGCGTGGAAAGATTAAAACCGTAATATAGTCTTTTGATAAGAAATGGTTGAGGCGGGTTAACCTTAAAAGCTAGATATATGCTGTCGCGGACTTGTATTTAGAATTTTTAGAAAGGAACAATTTTGTAATACATAATTTGTGAATAACTATCACCGTTTGCTCAAGGCACGTAAGTTTTTAATTTTTCCGTTTTAGTAATATTTTTTATTGCTGCTCCTCTCCTACTCAACTTAGCGTGATGTTATATAGCCATACGGTTTTTATTTTGTACGGTTTTTCTAAAAGCGCAGTTGTAAAAAAAACTCACCTGCTGGGAGCTTCAGTCGCGAGCGCTGCCTAAGCTAAATGAGATACATAATTTATAGAATTAGGCGTTACTTTGCGGAGATCCTTAATACAAAAGTAATAATAATATTATTTTGCTATAATCCGCGATGAAGTAAAATAGAAAATATATATAATGCTAAATCCTAAATGCCTTCCTCGATAAATGGACTATGTAAAATTCAAATCGGTCAAGTAGTTACTGATATTAGCGCGTTCAAACAATCAAACAAACTCTTCTTCTTTATCTATTAGTATAGATATATTGTAATATATTCTATAGAACCTATTTATTTGTTCTAGTATGTTTAAAACATATAGATATTAAATAGCATATATATTGAATAGCATATATATTAAAGAGGCTGTGTCAACTGAAAAATAAGACTGTGTTCTCCTGTGACAGTGACGGGGACCACAGGCTAAAGCTCCGGAGAGGCAATATTGGGTTTTCTATAATACTTATATGAATAATTGATATTTACAGTTTATTACGCCCCTTTTAATGAGGTAAACATCCTGGAAAATCAGTAAAAATCTTTTGGAATTTTTGGATATTTGTGTAACCTAACAATCCAAACTGAAGCAGAGTGGTGGGCAACCCTAAACAACACTACTCTCCTACTCTAGTTTATTATTTGCCTAACGTCCAAAAAGGTAGACGAAATAAATGATTCCCCTATTGTTTCGATTTACATAAGCAATTTCAGCTATAAAAATATGCAAAAAGACAAAAAATGGTTCTAAGCGAAATCAAAATTAAAAAGTCAAATTTTTGGGTCAACTTTTGAAACTGAATACATTCAATGTCAAGTAGATTCAGTGCGTCTGGGTTATGATAAGGAATCAGCAACTTCTAAATTTCGGATTCATCAATACGGCTGGATCGATTTTAATGAAATTTTCAATCAATCTTTGGAATGACCGGTGCATGATACTGAAAAGTTTGGTGGCATTTTTTTGTTGATTGATTTCTGTTTCGAGAGGAATTCGAAATCAGATTGAGTTACAGCAACGCGTAGCCGGACAGCTTATCTATTATAAATATTATTGTGTTTATACGAGACGCTGACCCGGGGTATGCAAAGTGCTTACGTAAAACTATGGTTTAGCATTATGGCGTCGATCATTGTTACGCCCTATATTCTTGGATCTTTGAAAATGTATGAATAACTCATGAAATGATAATGTGTTTGCTATCTTTTCTTTGCCGTGACACCAGGTCAACGCCCTGTCACACTTAGAAATATAAATAAAACTAGTTGTACTTACGACTTCGCCCGCATGAAATTTTGTGTATTCAATTTAAATTTCGAACATAAAAGCAGTTATTGTGTGTTATCTATAAGAGATAGAGATATGCTTTTCCGGACTTTTTTGTAGTATTTTTGTAGATCTACAATTGTCTACTATGTTACTTAAGTAGATCTCTATTGGTTTAAGCGGCGCACGCGACTGGACCTCCCAGCAGGCGAGTTTTTTAACAACTGCACAACCTATCCAAAATAATTTACATAAAAGTGTTATGTATTATTTAACCTTAACCTTAAGAATTGCACTTGCTTTAAGTAAATACCGTACAAAAGTCCGTTTAGTAGATTTTGAGAAAGTCGATTACATACAGAGAGCTTTTAGGGACTTATTGATGATTATTTGGAAAATGCATGGATATGAAAATCCTTTCATCTTCATACAAGACTGCGGTCTTATGTAAAATTCAAAATGTTTAAAAGATTGACCGCCGAGTTTCTTTCTGGTTCTTCTCGATAAGAGCAATATTCTGAACCAACGGTAGGTACATTACTCATATTGATCCTTGACGCTTGGAAAAGGCTGGCAAAAGATTATTTTGATTTGATTTGAAAAGTTAATTTTAAAGTCAGTAAAAAGCACTTTTGGCTCATTACCTTGATTTGCTATTCAATTAAACGGTGTAAAGGATTCACAGACCTCAACAGGACACTCGATAAATACTAAAACAGTTAAGCATTTATACCAACCAGTGTCTGATTATGTAAAGGCGTACACCGACAATTATTTCATTTATACTATTCACTAAATTTGATCCTTGAAGTCGTTAAGGATTGCAGCAATTTCCTTTGGTTGGTTTTATGTTTCCTTATGATTTTATTTGAACAACACATGTATAACTAAGTAACTTGAAAAATTGCTAATTTACATGTTTTACATATATATTTTTTTTAACTAAAAATACAATATTGTAATACTTAATTTTGAAAAGAGTGACCGCCGAGTTTTTTGCTGGTTCTATTCTGTAAGAGCACCTTTCCGAACCAGTCGTAGCTTCATTGTGATTTGACGATTCCAAAGTGCTTATAAAAGCCAATTTGGATAAAGAATTATTTGAATTTGAATTTATCGTGCACTTTTCGGTCACCAAAAACAATACTAGGAAATATGATATGTAAGTAACGGCCTGTTACTATCCCACTGCTGGGCATAGGCCTCCTCTCTCCATTTTTGGAGAGAAGGGTTGGAGCTAAGACCTACCACGCTGCTCCAATGCGGATTGGTAGGTTACACATATCCCTAGGATTCTCTAGAGATATGCAGGTTTCCTCACGATGTTTTCCTTCACCGAAAAGCGTGTGATAAATTGCAATTATCAATTAGACACATAAGTTTTATAACAAAAACTCATTGGTGTCTGCCCGGGTTTGAACCCATGATCGTCTCTAGAGATTCACACGGTCGCACCGCTAGGCCATCACAGCTTTTCTAGGAAGTATGATATATCAAGAGAATTCTTGGGGCAAGCATAACTTGCAAATCCCGACTAAACAAGTTCTGAAGGACTTACGTCCAGAAGAGAGGAATTAAGAATGTCCAATAATCCAATAAGTGTTAACTCCTAACCCCTAAAGAAAAAAGGGGTTTCTTCTTTCTATTCTATTCTTCTCGCACCAAATTTCTTCATTATTGGTCTAGCGCATTAGCCGTGGAAGCGTAACAGATATATAGACATGCAGACGAAAAGACAGATTTTGTGTATTTATATTATTAGATTAATTAGGATTCAGTATCACATAAGCATAATAAAATATCGTTTATAAGAAATCTATAATTATCTTAGTTTCCCTTAAAGTTAGCCCGAATGCAAAATAAAATACTGGTATTAAAGACTTCTCGTATTTCGACCGAATAGTATCCCATCGACGCGATCATTTTTACGTTACCACGTACCAGATATATACGGTGCAAAACCTGCACCCTGGGTATATGTAAAAAAAACCAGGATAATCCGAGGCAACCGTGATACGGCGTTAAGTGCCCTGAGCAATTATCACGGCAGTGGGGTAAGGTCTATTATCCACTAGATTGTACTTTACGTTAAAAATTTATTTTTCAAACGTGCGTACTCCAGTCTGTTACGGGTGTTTTTAGCATCTCCGTTTAATACTGTTGAGCGCAGAAACTTCGTCACGTCGTGTGGTATCCGGCTGAATATAATAGTACCACCCTCATTTCTTACCGAGGTGTCGTAAAAGGCGTCTAAGGTAAGTAGACCCGCCGTGCGGTATACGGCTGAGTAGAATAGACCAACCTCATTTCTTACTAAGATGTCGTACAATACGACTGAGGTAAGTTGACGTCGGGCAGGCGGTCGTAAAAACGCAGCCAAATCATGACATCACGCAGACATCATGTTTATAATATGTTGTGCCGATCCCACTTAGAGTGGGATAAGGGCAGGAAGATGATGATGTGCGCAGAAACTTCGTCGTCGTTATAAATATATAAAGTACATTACAAAAGCGACGTGTAGTAAGTACATGGCAGATGGTCTATTTACTGTCAACACACCGTAATATATGTTATAAATACGCGTCTAATTTATAATCACTCACTCTTCAACATTTCAATTGTAAATATCAACACTATCATGATCGGATGCTATTTATTTCAAATTATATCTATCCTGTTTTTAGATAACACCTTTACCGGAAAATTCAGTTTTTTCCCCAACCTTGTATTAATTTATGGATAATACGATTATATATGGTATGAACGTTCATATTTATTCATTGTTCATATTTTTTCTACTCTACTGATTTCGATTCTATTGAACGACCTCATATTAACGCTTCAATGGTGTTAGAATATAGAAGTGTAGTGTTCCAGGTATTTTATTAAGTATAAGCAATGATTTCTAAATATTGTACTCTATGCCGTGTGATATCCGGCTGAATAGTACTACCCTCATTTCTCACTGAGGTGTCATAAAAGGCGACTAACCTCATTTCTTGCCGAGGTGTCGTAAAAGGCGACTAAGGTAAGTTGACCTACCGTGTGGTATCCGGTTTAGTAAAATAGACCACCCTCTTTCTTACCGTCGTAAAATACGGCTAAGGTAAGTTGAAGTCAGGCAGGCGGCCGGATCACGCAGTCAAATCATGTGACAGCAAGTTTATAACATATTATGCCGACCCCACTTAGAGTTGGACAAAGGCAGGAGGATGATGATTTCTAAATATTGTACTCTAGGTACTCTTGTACGCTGGAGTGGTCAAAAGGCCTTATGTTACTATGACCGTCCCCATTTTTAGTTCCACTAAAAATTCGCTCACTGTTTGCCTTCGGATCTATCTAACCCGTTTATTAAAACGAGACCTAGCATGTTCACGCATGGAGTTAAAAAATATTGGATTCTAAATTGAGATAGAAAAAGTTTAAAAGAAACGCCTAAAGCATATTACTGCCTTTGCATTGCAAATTGCTTTGCATATTCCAATACACGTTGTGATAAGTGAGACAGGGATACTGGTATAATGACATTTGAGATTTAGCCACAAAAATATACCACAACATTTACATTTGAAACCATATATAAATCTACATGTTGTCTAGATTTTAGTACACAATATAAAAGTACGAATATATAAATTAATTAAATCCCTTTAGTCAATTACATACACAAAATAGAGATAGAAAAGTGGATAGAAACTACCAATTTCATTGTTTTAGTTACTTATTCATCATTCTCCTGCCTTTATCCCACTCTAACTGGGGTCGGCACAATATATTGCTATAGGCTAGTTGTTTTACCTTAGTCGCCTTTTACGATATCTTAGTGAGAAATGAGAGTGGTCTATTCTACTCAGCCGGATACCACAAGGCGGATCAACGTATCTTAGTCGCCTTTTGCGACACTGTAAGAAATGAGAGTGGTCTATTCTACTCACCCAGTATCACACGGTGAATTAATTATGTGTGAGAGTTTTTAACTTGCCTATTTTTGTAAACCAATATTTTTACAGTTTACCAGGTTTCTCACGGTTTTAGGATGTGATCAAAGTTCAAAAGTTAAACAGTTAACAAAAGTTATAGATGAAGAATTTATAGAGAGAAAGAAAGATAGAGAAAAAAGAAAGAAGTTATAAAGAGAAAGTAATTGTTTTATTTCATGTTCTTGAACCACGGAAGTTCTGAACAATAGACAATAGTCTACGTGTTATTCCAGGTTAAATAAAAGGTACGACCTGTTATTTACCCTAGCGAATATATTCTCTCTCATTTTGGAGCGAGAGAGATTATAGCTTTGACACACCACGCTGTCAAAGGCTCATCAATTCTCTCGAAAACATAGCTTCACGTAGGTATATAACATCACGCTAAGATAAATAGGAGAGGAGCAGCAATAAAAACAGTACGAGAACGGCAAAATTTAAAACCTTCCTTTCGTGCGCTGAGTAAACGGTAATAGTTATTAAAAATCGTGTATTACAAAATGTTTCCCCTCTAAAAGTTCTAAATAAAAGTCTGCGAAAGCATATGTCTAGTTTTTAAGATTAACCCACTTTAAAAAAATTTATGGTTATCAAATATCATATAGTTTTTATTACAGCTTTAATACTGCCACGCGGGCGAAGCCGCTGGCGATTGCTAGTTGCGAATAATTAAACATCACTTTTCATAAAAACTAAGGTGATTGTATGGGATATTGAATTCGCAACCCTTTGTTGGGGTCACGGGCCCCATCATACGGTCATAAAGGCTTCATTCGCAAGGTACATAATTATTATTTTTTGTATCTAACGGAAGTTACCATATATGTAGGCCACAAATATTTATGGCTACAGTTTTATTGCCTAAAGGAAATAAATGGTAAGGCGGGCACATGCTCATATTTTATTAAGTGTCCTCGTAACTTTTATTTAATATGACATACATAAAGGCACTCCGTAAAAATCTACAGCACATAAAATACTTATGTAAAATCATGAATAAGATACACTTTCTTTGTAACTAAGAATTAGTAGTGAATTTTCAATACAGGTTGTATTGAAAATTCACTACTAATTTTACTTTTTCATAACAGCTTATTAAGACCAAGTGATCCAGGTCAAGTGATCAAGTATCCAGGATCCTTAAAGTAACGGACTGTACCTATTTATTTATTGGGGCATATGCCTCCTCTCTCCGTTTTTATAGAGAAGGGACTGGAGTTAAGACCCACTACGCTGCTCTATACTGCGTCCATCATATTATCAGTCTTTTGATAGCTCACGCTCATTAAGTTTTGTATTGCTTACGTACAAATATCATACAAATAATATTTGTACTTTATGGATGGGTACCGCCCACTTAGTGATGTCACACATAATGGTTACTACGATTATGCCACAGATTAAAAATAATCGGTAGAAATCGATGTTACGAGTATTAAAAGACATTTAATAACATTATATAAAGTTTTACTTTCTTCTTAGTTAATACATGAATACAAATAAAACAATCAGGATATTTTAATTTATTTTATTAGCACGAGTCGTCGGAATGATAATCAACACTAGACTCCTCCGATGAGGAGTCTTCAGTAGCAGTTATTATTAGCTCTTGTGTAGATAATATATTATCAAACGCAATATCACGTTCCCAATCAGAGAATATTACTCTTTTAGTTCTTTCCACCACACTTGCCCAGTTCTCGGCCGTTACGTGGGTGCAAGCATTT
This sequence comes from Morpho achilles, assembly GCA_947086495.1. NCBI lineage: Eukaryota > Metazoa > Arthropoda > Insecta > Lepidoptera > Nymphalidae > Morpho > Morpho achilles. The sequence continues at coordinate 6,148,453 of CAMTZB010000022.1, read as the reverse complement.
TTTAGCAATTGCAACATTTTATTCGCTGTGAATGGGGGGCTTGTATTGCATCTCGCAGCATGCCCTTTTACTTGTGCCCATATGAGTTCTATTGCGTTGTACTGGCAGTGGTATGGAGGAATCCGAAGAACAGTATGGCCATATTCTGCTGCCATTTCATTGATTACATAGCGTTTTGCTCTCTTTTTGGTTTTTAATATTTTTATTAATTCAACTTTTAACATTGAGTCGTCCACATTTTTTCCATTGTCCCGAAGCCAATTAATTATTTCATGCTTTTTATTAGCCTGTGTTGGCATTTTGTCAATTTGACGGGAGTGGTAGGGCGCATTATCAATAAAAATTATTGATGGTTCTTCCAATGTAATGAGCATTTTTTTTAACCACTCTTCATACACATTTGCATTCATCTCTTCGTGGTAGTCATTTGATTTCTTCGATTTAAATGCCAACAGTGCGTCTTGTACAAATCCTTTTGCTGTACCTGCATGGCAAATGATTAGGCGCTCACCTTTTCCCATTGGTACTGAGGAAGTGAAATCAGCAGTATCATCAGTCCAGAAACGAGATAGTGTGTGGTTAGCGTTGAGCCATGTTTCATCCGTGAAAACAATATTTGCCCAATCTTGTATTTTCTTTGCCTCTCTTAAAAAATCACAACGTGCTATAGCTATATCTGTGCGTTCCATTAATAATTTTCTTTTATTTAACTTTTTATATGAAAAGCCAATTGTGTTCAAAACTTTGACCAAAGAAGATTTTTCACCATGAAATAGACCACTTCTTTTCAAAGAAACAATAAGTTTTCTCAAAGTTGGAATTTCTTTTCTCAAGTAGTAATCATATACATGACGACGAATAGCGTCAGCGTCAAAGTCATCAACAGCTGTCACCTTATGAGCCCGGCGCTTTCTTTTTGGTGTAGATGGTTTGTTTTGCTCCAAGCCGCTCCTGCCGTAGGCATCAGTAGTGATTTTAGTCACAGTTGATAGACTGATCCCCAACGCGGCTGCAACACGGTTTCGGACTTGCGTGATAGGTATAAGAGGTCCGCCATTTTGATTTTCTTGCTCAAAATACTCATGAAGTTTTAACACTAACTGTCTCGATTGTGCTTTCAACACACGTCCTTTCGGCATTTTCACGATCAATTAATATAAGTTTCACCAAAGTTTTTCCGAGGAATAAAGCTACTTAACTCAAGGTGTAACAGATGCGAGAGAACACTCAGCGAACGTAAATGCGTGTGACTATCACGGGCGTTTCGTTGAGAGTGACAGATCACGTCAAAATGGCGGCCGAGCGGAAGGTCTGTTGATGTTGCCAGTTGATGTATAATATATTTTTTATCATTATAATAAATACACACGGATTAACATTTATTTTCAAAAAACTAAGGCAATATTAAATCAAAATGTTGATTTCTATATCTGTTATTAGTTTACGTAGGTTATCATTAATCGAATTACTTAGGTACGTAATTCGATTAATGATAGTAGGTACTATAATCGGAATGGTATCGCATACGAGAATCTTTAGGACATCACTAAATATGTAAATCGACAATCTGTCAAAAGATGGTTAATATAATGGACAGTGTATAATGGGGTTTGGCAGTTTACACATATCCAGAATTTTTTAAGAGACATGCTAGTTATCTCACGATGTTTTCCTTCTCCGAAAAGCGTTTAACAAATTACAAATACTTAAATAATTAAATACGTAATTTTTGATAGAAAAACTCATTGGTGCCTGCCCAGGGTCTAAACTATCGGAGTATGTGTATTCAAAATAATATTATTTTGAATACATACACTCCGATAGTGTCTGTAGTCCATAGTCGAAGAACAAATTTTTATTTTAGGACATATGTACTATAATAAAAAGTTATGGTTCTTCAACTTTGGGTGTATATATGTATTTAAGTATGTATTTAAAACTTTATATACATATATTCTAATTGATAATTGCAATTTATCGCACGCTTATCGATGAAAGAAAACATCGTTAGGAAACCTGCATATCTCTAGAGAATTCTAGGGATATGTGTTATCTATTCTCACGTAAAACGGAAAGAGGCCTATGCCCAGCAGTGAGATATTAACAGACCGTTGCTTTTATGTATATATTTCCTAGTTGTGTGTCAACCATTACACAAGTATTTAGTTACTTTGGGGTCAGACTATCGTGTGAATTGTCCCATATACTTATTTATTTACAATGTACATAATTGTGGCTTTTAAAGCTTAAGTTGTCGCGTACAAAGTCGCGAGTACGGCGTAATATAAAGGTGTTGATAATACGAATGAAATATTGTCCATCCGTCCGGCGAGATATCGTTAACACCATTCGGATGTTAAATATTGTATACAATATTACCTGGCAGAACCGATTTCACAAACTGTTTCATAACTTATTTCTTTTCTGAAAAGTTCGATAGCGGAAAATGTGGAAATCGTTCTACTAGACTAGGGTTAACAGGTAAAACATAATATTTTTTTATAATTTAATTATATCAAATTTTTTATATTAATTATCGATGATTAAAATTTTGCTTGCCAAGCCGTGTGGTATCCGGCTGAATAGAATAGAACCACCCTCATTTCTTACCGAGGTGTCGTAAAAGGCGACTAAGGTAAGTCGACCCGGCGTGTGGTATCCGGCCGAGTAGAATAGACCAACCTTATTTATTACCGAATTCAAAATAAGGCTTAATTGCGATCTAGTCAAAAACTAGTGTTTTCTTGCTCTTGCAAGTTATGGGTCTGTTAAACACTCGCACGTTTGTTAGCGCTACGCTACGTTTAATTGCAATTGCCGCAAGGCACCTTTTTGAATTAGGTCACTTTAATACTAATGAGTGATTTGCTTAGAGATTTTCAGCAATTACTAGCAATCACTAGCGACCACTGTAGCACTTCCGGCAAAAAATACCTTTCGCCTTGGAGATAAAGAATTTAAACCCACCACGCTGCTGAAATATTAATTCCACATATCCAAAGAATTAACAATGAATATCATTGATAAATTATGTTTCGAAAATGTTTTTATTCATCGAAAAACACTCAAGTTATTAAATAACCCATAAACTGCAAACAACATATCATAGTTCATACTGTTTTGCCATCGACTGTTACATTACATAATATTATTATATAAGAAGTAATAGTATGGTATTCAATGTAATTGAATCTATGTGAACCAGGTGAAAGTTATAAGTATTGTATTATACTATTTTTGTGCAATAACGTGTCACTATTTGACGTACAATCAGGCATCACAAACTTATTTCCTATGCTTCACTTTAAGACTAAACTATTCATAGAAATACATTGTTATTTTTCGTGATAATTGAATGAATGAATGAATAAATAATTCAATTTTAATTAAAGTTATAAGTATTGTATTATACTATTTGTGTGCAATAACGTGTCACTATTTGACGTACAATCAGACATCACAAACTTATTTCCTATGCTTCACTTTAAGACTAAACTATTAATATAAATAGACATTATTTGTTTTAGCGTGATAATTGAATCAGTGAATAAATAATAATTATAATAATCCTATATAAATCAATAAATAATATCATAATAAGAAAATATCTTAAATATTATAAATGCGAAAGTTTATGAGTTTTTTAAAAGATTTTCATCATTAGTTAACTAGTAATAATATCCTTAGCCATGTGGTATCCGGCTGAGTAGAATAGACCACCCTAATTTCTTACCGAGGTGTCGTATAAGGCGACTAAGATAAGTTGACACACCGTGTGGTATCTGGTTAAGTAGTTTAGACCACCCACTTACCTACCGAGGTGTCGTAAAATACGACAATTTAACTATGAACTTTAATGAGTTAACAAATTTTATATATTGCTATGAAGTAACGCTTGAATATGGAGTGTTAATCAAATGTTTGCACTGTTTCTGGCTTCAAGCTATTCATTATAAAATTTGGGTCAATTCGGTTTGACAATACCCAATTTTTCCGTGACAAGGAATGTTCGTTGGCGTTCGTACCTACTTCCTAAATCCTGTTTGACTGTTGAAAGAAATGGTCCAGTGAGTACTGTAAATAGTTGGTCACATTGAAGATAGTTTATCGTATTGTAAAGTTGAAGTGACAATGGAACGAAGCCCATATAAGTTCTACAATCTCATCGGCGCACATAGTGCGGAGAACCGATAGGTGTTGAGGTAGATGGCCTGACGACCTAAAAAAGGTCGCGGGGAGCCCTGGATATAAGCGGCACAAATCGTGAGTCCTGGAGATCCCATCAAGAGACCTATGTCCAGCAGTAGACGTCCATCAGTTGAAGAAGAAGAAGAATCTGATCTGGAATGTATGAATACATGAAATTGCAGCATTGATAGACAGAAACTAGGTGGACAAACGATCTCAAAAAGACTGCCCGGAGCCCCTGGACCCGAGCGACCCTGTGGCTTAAAAAATTCACAAAAAGAGCTATGTTCATAATAAAAGCCTTTTAGTTACAAAAGAATGAGACAAAGCACGTTGAATTGGGCAAAACTAATCAAGATGAATCCAAATTTTTGCGGTACCTATCGAAAAGTCAAATTTCCTCGCATACCTTAGTTTTAACTAAAAAAATAACCCTAGGATAGTATATTCGTGTAGAACAATTTCGAGGGTAACCCAAAATCCGTATAACAAAAATGTTCTTTTTTGGAAAATATTTTCCAGATTTGGTAGTACTTTTTTCACACTGTACCAAATAAAAAGTCAACGTATAAAGGTAAGCATTTGATGGGATTAACTTTTATTTTAAAAGGCCGAAAGGGATGAGCAACAAATTTGGAAGATCAGAGCGTGCAATGGGAGGCGAGGTGAAAAAAAACCACAGCCATTGCTGCACAATTAGCCAGGAAACGCTAAAATGTACTTTAAGATTATACAAATAAAATTTAAATTGAATGATCGATGAGTAAATATTCTAACATGTGTTCGGTAAACATTTGCTAATGGTTTTATATTTTTTGTTCATTTCTCCTACGGAATTTTTCACACATAAAGGTCGATTATAGTCATCTTTTATTAATAGATGTGTTATATTATTAATATTATTGTCGATATTAGAATAATACAAACTTTTCAGTAATAAAAGTTCGGAAAGTTTTCTTTTATTAAAAGTAACATTCCGTTGATACTATTACTAGCAATCAATCAATTTAACAATTTGATCGGTATATTCGAATTCCTTACAGTATTATATTAATGTCCTACTAATATTATAAACTAGCTTTTACCTCCAACTTCGTTTACGTGGACTATTGTCGTGTAATACCCGTCATACCAGTAACATCAGGACTATATAAGAGAATAGCTTTTACCCGCGACTTCCTTCGCGTAGACTGTTGTTGTGTGAAAGGTCGATAAAAGATGGCACTTTTCAATGACATGCTATTCCTATAGATTTAACAAGATTTCTATAGCCCCGGTGTATAAAGAATAATTGCATTCGCATATATAATATTAATAGGATGCGAAAGTTTGTGAGTATAAATATATGTTTATTACTCTTTCACGGCGAATCCGCTGAACTAATATAGATGAAATATATATATATATATATATATATATATATATATATATATATATATATATATATATATATATATATATATATATATATATATATATATGTTCAGTTTCAATAAAGGAAAAACAAATCTATCCGATATCCGTTTTTTTATAGCGAAATTTTCTTGCAAGTTTATGTTCTGGTATTACCATCTTATAAGTATTAACAAACTATATTTATATAACTCATGTACGTTTAATTATGCTGCTGTTTGATATTTATTTAATCTACTTTAAATAAATTAACAACAACTTGATTTCCTTGAATGTGGATTAAAAGTTAATCTACTAAATTTAGTGGAAACTTTTAGTTAATTTACGCATTCTAACCATTAATTCTTCATTTACGGTCCAACTTAATTAACCTGATTTGTTTTATTTACCGGTTTAATTAACACAGTTTGCGTAACGTCAATCGCAACTGCTTATAGTAATTCTATTATAATGCTATATTACAGGAAACTCAGTGTTACAACCGTAAATGGCATAATTAAAAATTATTATGTGTTCATAATTTTTTGCATATAACCTATAATTAATTTTAACTTCAAACATGATTCATAGAAAAATATCTAAATTGAGTTTTATTTCAATATGTTTAAAGGGTTTTATGCCATGCCAATCTGTATTATTTAAATGAGAATCTTTAATTTTAAGTTAATCTTGTATGTATATATATATATTTTCGGAATCTCGGAAACGGCTCCAGCAATTTTCTTGGGATTCACCATGTAGGGGGTCGTGGTGGAGAAAAATCGATCTAGCTAGGTTTTATTAAAAAAATCGTTCAACCTTATTTTTGGGCATTAAAAAATACTAACTTACTGAGATTTGGATATAAGACGCTGTTTTTGTCACAAAATGTCAAATTAAAGTAGCTTATTGTGGAAACGGGCGGTTTCAAGAAATATTAATACCTAGGTTCGAGCCCCACCATCCCAATTTTTTTTTAAGTTTCTTTTTTTTATAATTATCGAGCATGGCTCAGTCAACCTGGTACTAATCTTTATAAATAATCTTTCGCCAATAATCGCTTGGCATACGGGTTGGTGACCGCTGTGCTGATCGTGCCGCGCTTACAGTGCTGCTAGCCACTGTCTGGTAGTATTTGGTTCAGCTATAGAATGGTTATACTGCCATTAATCAGTCGCCACAGCCTCGTTGGTTTATCTATAGGGGTGCACCATGAGCAGATGTGGTTATGGCATTTGTCCTGAATGGGACGAGTCCCCTTACACCTCAAAAAGGTCGTGGGGAGTCGTTTTAAAATATTGTTTATTTACATATTTAAAATCTTTTTTATAAAATGCAATCTATTGGAAAAAGCGAGAATTCATACAAGGCGATATAACTTTTGCGAACGTTACTCTATATAATGACTGGGCGCTCTTCCCAAACCACTAACATTAATTACAGCCACTATAACTTTCTTGAACCAACACTTTTGCCTGCTACTTTTCCTTCAAATTTAATTAATAAATTATTTCATATCATTTATATCGAATATAAAAAAAAATATTTCGGTTATTTACAATTGCAAAACTTTTCATACATAAGAGATTACAAATTGTAGATTAAAAAATCTTAAACGGCAGCGGTAGTTTAGTTCTACTATCGTAAGAGCTATTTCAAGTAAAGGAACTCAATTTTTATTAAACCTCAACATTCCGAATCCTTAATCAGTTGAACGTTGTACGTCTCACCAGACGTAAAAAAAGAACGAACGTATATATATTTTGGCAGATAATTAAGTAAAACTAATAGAATTAAATGGAATCTAACAATAACTCATTACTAAACAGAAGGAGCTTGCGTGGTTATGTTGGATACTAAAAACGTAGAGCGTTTGGCCACATTTGTAATTGAAATAGTACTCGAAATCGTATTGACACACATATTTTATAATAAGACAGTGCAAGCTAAAAAAACTTGCATCTTAATCCTCAGAACTAAACAGCGCAAGGTACAGAGACATACAAACTTTCCACTCAAAAGAAAGTCGTCCAAACAACGACAAATATGTGAAGCTCCGCGCTGTATTTGGCCAGAGAATTAAATGGAATTTAAACAATACTCGGAACCAAAAGTGGCCTCAACTCAGCCCGTACGGATCAAATATTGACCCCCGTTCAACACGTAAAATTTTCCCCGCGAAAAACATTCGCAAACAATATAATTACGAAACGACCGAACGGGGACCGAAATGCGGACGGTATAGTTCACAAATTAGTTTGGCAGCGAAAAATTTAATTGAACGGACGATTCCGATGGCCGCGTACGGTGATGTATTAACATTTATTGGTTTACAAATTAAAGATAACTCGGACAACGCCCGCGGCGCAATTCGCACCGCGAATTTTTTCAGCGGGAGAAATATGCGCTGTATTAAATCGCGCGCTAATCGGTAGCGAAACATTTATTAATGGACGCGCCTTGTTTCAGAGTTCCGTATTCCTATCTCCGGGTGGGTCGCCGTTTGTCACTGTTGATTGTATGACAGACATGAAGAAACAATACGATCTAATATTCACTTGAATCATCATTTTATCTTATTCATAATTTATAGATTTATTTAGCATATATTGATAATAAAGAAGGTAAGCAATAAATTACATTTACTCCTCCAGTTCATATCATATTCATCACAAATGATATTGATACTATTTTGTGAAATACCTTTTGAGAATACATATTGAATTTAAATATATTTTTTGGCTAAATATCTAGTTATTTTTCATATATTTATTACTAGTATAGGTAATAACGACGCAAAAACAAAAATAAGTAAGTAAAACAAAAAATGCGTGGTGTAGATAGATTGTGATTTTCCAACTAATAAATGCGAAAATATCTTTATCTGTTATCCTTTCACGCATAAACCGCTATACCAATTGTGATGCAATTTTGTAAAATTAGAGCATAAACTTTAAATACATCAAATATCAACACTAACATCACATAATAAATACCGTATACGATAAGACTTTCTAACAATCACTTTTACACTTAAGTTGAAGCGAACGTGGTTGCCAGTATAGCTTGAAATAAAGCTCTTTGGTTACCAATGTTTATCAAAAAATACCATTGTTTACTGAGACGACTTATTAAGATGCAAGGCTCTCCTTTTTGTCAATTAAGACAAGCCTCGCTTCATATCGATCTGTAGGCTTTGAGTTCGCCCCTTCTCGTAACGAGTCAATATTATCATTGGATATTTTTAATAGCAACATTATCAATCACCGATAAACAAATAGCTTTGTAGCTTGTTACTTTTTATTTATTAAAACTAGCTATCTGGCCACGCATTGCTGTGCCTCAATCAGGTTTAAAATTTAACTCAACAGCTAAAAAAATGTTCCAATACCGCTACCAAATTTATATCATCTGCTGGGCCATTCTAATCATATTCTAAAATTTTTATTAAAATCAGTTCAGCTGTTTCGGAGTTTATAAAGGACATACAGAAAACATCCATTTATATATATGTAGACAAAATTAACGACAGCGTAAAAAAGTGACACGTAAAACATTTTCAAATTTTCAATATATACAGTGTTAATCCTACATATATGTACGGAACACAAGACGCGTTTAATAACTTCGTACTTTTGATGGTATTATTTAATTTTGCAATAAAAGCGTTGAGACCTGCGTTTGCGACCGGCTTGATCGATACGAAATTATTCCCGATAAATTATGCAGCGTCGGCGTTCAAGTTTATCGTACTTTATTTACAACGTTTATATATTTCAATAACATAAACTGAAAACGGCCGAAGATTAACGGGTCTCGAATTTCGTACACTACGATGGGCTCTGTACAATATTGTAATTGTGGTGAATGTACTATGTTTGCACCAATATTTGTTAAATAATTGTATTATACAAATGTATGTCTGTATTGTGTTACGACTTAGAGCTTATGTTCAACTGTGGGATGTTACAGTGCATAATTATATCAATTAATTACTCATCCTCTTTAACTGGTTATTTGACTTATTTATGGAATTAGGAGTTACTTTGCGGAGATCCATAATACAAAAGTAATAATAAAATTATTTTACTCTGCGATATTTTATTACTATAAATATGTCTATACTATATATATGTCTATATATATATATTGTATTCTACTTCATCGCGGATTATAGCAAAATAATTTAATTATTACTTTTGGTTATTTGACGTCTTTATTCTTGGTTAGTGAATTATATATGATCTGGAATGATTGACTTACGAATTTGATGTCATTCTATTATATTCCTCAGTCATATGTAAATCTCATTTATATGAGTAGTCATGTTTAATGAATTTTAGGTAGAATTATATACACTTTTGTCTTGCAACAAACGATACCTTTATGTGATGTTCTTTCCTACTAATTTTGGACTAGGCCCAAGTAACTTAAGTTGTAGTCAAGTAACTTATTAAATTCTAGGTTCAGTTCGTTAATTAATTTACTTTTAGAATAATAGGTCTATTATCCTTGTTCATATAATCGTATTTCAAAATAAGAAGACCTGGGTTAAATAAAATATAAATACAAATTTCACTAACCAGAGGATTCGAGTATGGCCCATTTATCGCTTTTAAGATGGAAAACTGTGTAAATATCCATGTTTGAATATGTAAAACTAACGTTAATATAGGAACTATACTAACTATTATTATTATTGCCTGTCATGAAATAGTTTTTTAACATTAATTTTATATTTTTATTAGCTTGCCTACTCTATGTTTAATTTTTCTGGGAATGCTCTTTCTTTTAAGGCTAACAATTCAAAAGTCAAAGGCTTATTAAATTTCATAAACTCGTTGGATAAAAATATAATAATAATTTTCTTTCTTCGTCATCATCCTTTGAGAGAGGTACGCTTTTCTAAAACAGCTTTGTACACAGAATACTATTTACAAAAATAAAAATCTTTTAGCTTTAGTTTCTCTGTATTCAGATAATGTTTGTCTACATTACAGTATACAAAATTTATAAAACGGTCATTAGACCTGTCGTAATGTACGGATCGGAATGTTGGGCAATAAAACAAAAGGATGAAAGAAATGTGCATGCAAATGAGATGAGAATTTTAAGGTGGATGTGTGGTGTGACAAAACTTGATAGAATACGCAGTGAGTATATTAGGGGAAGTCTGAAAGTTGCGCCTATTACAGAAAAAATAAGAAGTGCGAGACTAAGTTGGTATGGTCATGTAATGAGGAGGGATGAAAATCATGTGACCAAAAGAGTTTTAAATATGAATATGGATGGATGTATGGCTAGGGGGAGGCCAAAAAAAGATGGTTGGATTGTGTGAAAAATGATAAACATGTTAATCGAGTGGCACCAGAGTTGACGAATGATAGAGGAGAATGGAAGAAGAAGACATATCGTGCTGACCCACTTAGAGTGGGTATAAGGGTAAGAGAATGATGATGTTTATCTACATTACAGTGTCAACTATTATCAAGAGAATATTAAATTAAATACATTATTTTCTTACCCTTATCCCGCTCTATGTGGGATCGGCACTAAGCTTGTAATCATTGTCATCAGAGACGGCACGATTGAACTTCATCCTACATTCTCTTCTATCGTTTGTCAACTCTAAATAAATTGTACCCCTTTGTACAGCGTTACTTTAAGTAAGTAACTAGCGGCCTGTTACTATCCCACTGATGGGAATAAGCCTCTTCTCTCCGTTTTTAGAGAAGGATTGGACCTACCACGCTGCTCCAATGCGGATTGGTAGGTTACACATACCTCCAGAATTCTCTAGAGATATGCAGGTTTCCTCACGATGTTTTCCTTCACCGAAAAGCGTATGATAAATTGCAATTATCAATTAGACACAAGTTTTATCAGAAAACTCATTGGTGTCCGCCCGGGTTTGAACCCGTAGCCTCTTCAAAATAGTCGCACGGTGTTACCGCTGGGCTACCACAACTTCTCGTTACTTAACTCAACTTTATTTCAAAGGAATGTAACACTAAATATATAAGGCGTCCTATGCATTATTCAATTTATTGTGTAAGTAAAACTTGGACTCCCCAAGGTATGCAAATATCATGTCCATTACCACGAAAACAAAAGGATTCCTTTATTAGCTTGCGAACAAGGAAACTGGTAACTACAGTAAATTCCAAATATTATTTTTACACTTGCACACAAATAATCAAAAATCTTTCAATACTAAGGTAATTAACGACTGAGGTAATTTGCCCCACCGTGAGGTATCCGGTTGAGTAGAATAGGCCACCCTCATTTCTTACTAAGGTGTCGTAAAAGGCGACTAAGGTAAATTGACTCACCGTGTGGTATCTGGCTGAGTAGAATAAATCCCCCCCTTATTTTTTACTGAAGTGTCGTAAAAGACGATTAATGTAAGTTGACGTCAGGCAGGCGGCCGGTCTTAAAACACCTAGCCATATCATATCACATGCTACAACATGTTGCGCCGACCCCACTTAACTACCTTAAGTAGGAGAATTAATAGAACGTGGATCTAATTTATAGAATTAGGCGTTTCTTTGCGGAGGTCCATAATACAAAACTAATGAGAATATTATTTTGCTATAATCCGCGATAAAATCCTAATAATGATAAACTAATGAGAATATAGCAAAATAATATTCTCATTAGTTTCTAACGTGGATCTTTTAAAGTAATGTATATACGCGCGAAGTTGGGACATGTCGAATATGTTAGGCTAGTCCATTCCCAGAATTAGTAAACAAAAGTCTCAATACACACCCGATAAACGTCGCGCGTCGAACGCACGAGCTATTAATTTCGTTACGCCGTACGCCATATAAAGGCCGGGAGTACGGCTTACAAATCGCCGAATGACATCTCAATCTACAGGCGACACTAAAGGGTTAAATTTATGCACGTCAAGAGTTCCAAAAACGGCTAGTTTTGCACCCCGAGCCGATCGTGTATTTTTTACGTTTGCAACAACGTAACTTTGCGTCGGGACGACTTTTGCATATTTCACAGTTTTGTTTCACTGTGTCAAATAATTTATTTCGACCCGCACTGTATTCGACTTTGTTTGATAAGATATGACTGTGATTGTATTGTTGTGCGGAGATTGGACAAACAACGAAATGAGTTTATAAAGGAAAGTCTGAAAGTTGCGCCCATTATAAAGAAAACAATAGGTGCTGGATTGGGATAGTATGAACATCTAATGTGGAGGAATGAAAATCATGTCAGACCAAACGCATAATTAATATAAATGTGGAGAAATATATGATTACGCCGTGTGGTATCCGGCTGAACAGAATAGTACCACCCTCTTTTCTTACCGAGGTGTCGTAAGAGGCGACTAAGGTAAGTCGACCCGCCGTGTGGTATCCGGCTGAGTAGAATAGACCAACCTCATTTCTTACCGAGGTGTCGTAAAAGGCGACTAAGGTAAGTTGACGTCAGGCAGGTGACCAGTCGTAAAAACGCAGCCAAATCATGTGACAGCATATTTATAACATGTTGTGCCGACCCCACTTAGAGTGAGATAAGGGCAGGAAGAAGAAGAAGAAGTGGAGAAATATGTGACTAGAAAGAGATAGATTGTGATGACATGAATATAAAAGGAGTAGCGCCAGAGTTGACGAATAATAAGAGGGAATAGAAGAGAAAAACATGTTGCACCAACCCCATTTAGAGTGGGATAATGACAGGAGAAAGAAAAAAATAGATACATTTATTGTTTTGGAAAACCTATCATACACAATATTCTTTATGAATTCAAAGGAGCTTAAAAATGTAGCGTATATTACTCAAACATACGAGTAAATGAATAGGAGGCGACTATTTGTTAAAATAGGCTTTATATTTAATCCTAATAAGCTTAAAGTGTGGAAAACAATTAGTTTTGCAGCAATATATTTGCTGTAAAATTAATTGTTCTGGTATTTGTTTGCTCTAAATTTAGCGCACGCTTAGTTAATACCAAGCGATCGAATACAATAAAATTGTTTTGTGGTATATTGCAATAAAGAGTAGCGTAGCGCTTACAAAACTTGTTAGTGTTAAATAGACTCATAGCTTGGACGTGCAAAAAAATAGGAACTTTTTTAATACTTCGTATCGTGATGTCATTGAAATAAAGTTACAATATGGCTAATTCAATTAAAGCAAATTTTGAATTCGATCACCTTAATACTAATAATGTGATATATTCATTCTAATTACTCATTTTTTTTAACTATTTGCTCATAACTCTTTCATTTTTAATAAAAGTTTTTTTTTTAATTTCTGACAAAGTATATAAAAATTTAAAATAGAACGAATAAGTAAGTGTTAAATCAAATTATAAAAATTAATTATTATGAGAAGCACTTTTATCACTTCATATTATGTATCATAAGCAAGGTTTTAATATACCGAAACTACGCTAGTTCAAGATAAATTGAAATTATTATTGAAAAATTGTATACTTGTTTAATATAAATTCAACGATCTAAGAAAACATGCCCCACAAAATCACAATGTATATTACAAGTCCGTTATCTGTTACGAAAGCTGAAACGTCACTTGTAATAACGAATTTGAAATCCAACACGAGCCAATTCATTGTCATTTTCCTTTAGGAGAGATTGAAAAAAAGAACGAAAAGGGAATAATCTCGCACTGTTACTGCGCCCATAGACAATGGTAAAACCCAACCAATACTAAAGTGCAGGGTGACAATAGTAACTCGTGGTATAACTAAAATTGCGAATGTCAAACCGTTTTTATTTGTAACGCAACTTTGACTGGAGTCTGTGGTTCAATACGGTTGCTATAGAAACATTTCGTCGCAACGGACTAAATTATTTATGCGATAATTATTTTGAAATTTATTAAAAAAAAACACTATATTATAAAAAAAAACACTTTAAAATTTATTATATTAAAAAATAAGCTGTGATAGCCCAGCGGTAACACCGTGCCACCTTTTCTAAAAGGTCACGGATTCAAACCCGGGCAGACACTAATGAGTTTTTCAGTTAAAACTTATCGTGTCTAATTGATAATTGCAATTTATCACACTCTTTTTGGTGACGGAAAACATCGCGAGGAAACCTGCATATCTCTATAGAATTCTGGAGATATGTGTAGCCTACCAATCCACATCGGAACAGTGTGGTAGGTCTAAGCTCCAATCCTTGTCTCCAAAATCCGAGACAGAGGCCTATTCCCAACAGTGGGAGAGTAACAGGCCGCTACTTTTACTTTAAAATGAGAATATTAACGCCCATAATTAAATAAAAGAGATACATAAATATAGGGGACGCTTACATACGTTCATGTTCGCTTACACATTTTGGGGACGCAAAGTGACTTAATACTTGTATTATGGGTGACAGACGAGTGGTAAATATATACATATATACACCCAGACTCGAAGTCCAATAAATTGATGTAAGCAAATGTTAGTTTTCGGTAGGAATCGAACCCATCACTCGCGCAGCTGCAGGTGCCAACTACGCCAGTCAAGTTATTATTAGCGGAAATATGAGTATTAATATGAGTATTAATTATAAGTATAGCGGATTACCACTTTTTCGTCAAGTACTTATAACTAAATTCAAATGCAGTTTAACGTGAGAATACAGTATTTGTTTAGATCGATAGATTTTTTATATATCAAATTTGAATTTATGTTTGTAATTAACTATTTTTACAGTACAGTTTCCGCTCTTCGTATGACCTTACTATTTTTAAGATCAGTGGCGAATGTTGTAATATTTGTACTTCATGAAACAATCATCTAATTGTCCTTAATAGGTAATTCCAGAATATTTTGTTATTTTATTACTTTGATAAACATGCATGTTCACGAAAAAAGAATAGTTAAAAAAAATTATTCATTAAAATTCAAATTTCAATTGAATTTCAATAAAGGTGTAGACGCTTTAAATACATATATTTTACGTACTAAATAGTAAACATTATTTGTTAGTGAATAGTTCATACAATTAAAATTCCGCGTGTACACCACAGGGTATAAGGCCAGGAACAAAAGTTTCATAGCATTCTGTGTTAATTTAATTAGATATTACATAAAAGAGAGATAATATTCGAAACTAGGAATTTTCGAATATTACCTCTCTTTTGTGTAAGCCACATGCATTATTTAACGAACGCGTATTTACGTTTAATATGAAAATATTGTGTGAAAGCATTGTATTATTTTTCCTTTTGGCACTAAAATATTCGTACCTTATATTATAAATTATTCATAACTTAGCGCCCTAGCGTTATTTGTGTAGATATTAGAAACTGTTTACACTAGCTTTAAACATATCATAGTTTTCTATCATAATCTAATTTCAAATCGGTTTCCTTTTTATGAACACTTTATGCATGTTCTTTGGCAGAGTTCATCCCAGATAGGCACTAGATTGGACGGAAATTTCAATTTCTTATGGCGTGAATATAAGCGGATTCCGCATGCAAATAAAACATTCATTCAAAAATTTCAGGCCGGCAGCCTGAAATGGAGTTATCAAATTGGATTCCAAAAATTGACCCTAACATACTAACGTAGTACGATAAAAAAAGGTGCATGTGAAAAAATGCATAGGTAAAATTTGATTGACACAAATGTCGTCCGGACTGTCCGAGTTTAATCGAGTCAGTGAGTCAGGAGATTGCGATATGTATTGGTAATAGTTTAGAGTAAATGGCAGCCGGCGGGAGGTCGGGGCACAATCGGGCCTCCGAAACGAATAGAAAACGACGGAGATCAATTAAAAGAGTCCAGGATGGGACAGGGCGTGGAATTAAAAGCTAAACTTCGTTACCGTCGTGTTATCGTCAGAATTGAAAGAAACTTGTTACGTCTATGTCGCTATGATTCCAATTTCAAAGCGGATCCTACGCCTTGATTGGTTCCCGGTGTGTACAACGATTGATCGCGGAATACGTGATTCTTGCCTATTATGTCCAGCCTCTATTTGCACGCAAAATTCAATGACTGATTTTTTATGATCACCGCTTCATCCCTGTCTGCTAGTACTCGAGCGTCGCTTGATTTTTATCTACTTTTGCAATAATAAGTAAATATAAAAACAAAATTTCTTTATTTTTTTTGTTTGTACTTTTTGTGTTTTATAACATGGGAATTTAATATTATTTGACTTGATATTAATATGACTTGCCCGTTGGAGCAGTGGGTAGTGACACTGCCTTCAGCTCCGCGGGTCGCGAGTTCGATTCCCGCCGAGGGCCAACATTTTCTTTAAATGAATTTGTTGGTCTTTAAGCCTGGGTGTATATTTGTATTTAAGTATGTATTTTAAAAATACATAAGTATACATTCACCAGTTGTCTGTCACCCATAACGCACATATTAAGTTACTTACTTTGGGGACGGACGACCGTGTGTGTAAGTGTCCCATATATTTATTCTTTTATTCTTTAATCTTTTTATATCTCGATTTATATAATTTATAGAATAAGGTGTTACTTTGTGGAGATCCATAATACAAAAGAAATAAAAACTTATTTTGCTATAATCCGCGATGATTATTGCAAAATTATAGCAAAATATTTTTTTAATTATGAATTATGTCTAATCGACATCCTTACCCTAATTAATAGCGACTCTTATTTAATAGATACCCTTGTAAAAAGCTAAATAAATAAAAATACATATAATTATACAATTTTTAAAGGTAGGGAAAAAAGCATTTGCATTTACTAATAAGTATATTGCCTCTAGCCATAAAACCATCTTTGAACACTTTATTTTTAAACGTGTCTTCGTATTTTAATGCGTTTGATATGCAATAAAGAGTTTATCTATATATACGAGGTCTTACAAATATGGTATCATAATTACTATAATATGCAACACTATGACACAAAATAAATTAACCCTTTCAGCTGTCGTCACTGCGCTATTCAAGCCCACCTGCTATTCTATTGTGTTAAAGACAATAAAATTAGCAGTATAATAAAAATGAACGTATATACCAAGTTCTCATGTAGCTCACACTAATTGACTATACATTTATATAACGAAGTGGGGAATATACCATAGACTAAGGATAAGTCAATGACAAATAAAGTGATGGTAATATTATGGATCTCCGCAATAAACACCGAATTCAAATTCAAAATATTCTTTATTCAAATAAACTTGCAAACAAGTGCTTTTGAATCGTCAACTCTACTGCTGGTTCGGAAAGCTGTTTCCACCGAGAAGAGCCAGCAAGAAACTCCGCGGTTGCTCTTTTAAAAATTTAGTTCTTAATACTATTTACATTAAGTCGTTACTGTCTTCTACAGGTTCAAAGAGAGCTATATCCACACATTCTTATCTTCTAAATAATCTTCAGGAGTATAGTAGGCTTTCTGTATCAGCCTCTTTTTAACAGTGTTTTTAAACTGCTGCAATGGCAATGCTGAAATTGATTGCGGAATTTTATTAGAATCTTATACCAAAACCCACAAACGAATTACGTACTTTTGCAAGGCGCAAAGCAGGAGCCGCAAGCTTATGTCGGTTCCTGCTTTGTCTATTGTATACATCACCTATCGTTTTATAATTCTTTATATTTTTATGTACATAAATTAAATTGCTTAAAATATACTGTGAAGCAAGTGTAAGAATACCTGTTTGCTTAAACTTCTCTCGCAGAGAATCTCGCGGTCTTAAATTATAAATTATAAATACTCTATAAATTATAAATACTCTATAAATTATAAATACTCTATAAATACTCGTAATTAACGAGTCAATGAGCTAATTCTTAGATACAAGTAAGACATAATGTGTATGTGTAGTTGAATTATTCATTAGTCGTGTTAAACGGATAGATAACATTAACGGTAACCTATTTAGGTACAAGTACTTATTTTAAAATTTTAAAAACTACAAGTAGCAAAGGATACTTTTATTTAACTTTTTATTGTTTTTTTAAACCTGCACTTTATTGTAATAGACTTTTGTAAATATTTTTTTAAGGTCAAATGCTTGGGACTAATAAACTTATCATCGATTTTGACAACATAAGAGCCGAAGTTGAGACCTTTTGACCCCTATCAATGGTTCGTAAGATTAAATCTCGTGTAAGGATTTGAATCTATGAAACCTATTTACTCATGAGTTTTTAGACCTTACACAGCTACTAATTAACCTCATAACTGACGATTTACAAATGGTCTGTTAATTGACAAGATCAGTTCTAATTTTAATGTTTGCAGACGGAATGACATACATGAAAGTATTAAGCTTGGAACTAGCAGCTTTTACGACTAACATATGGATTAAAGTTAGGTTGGATTAAGTAACCAAATATTAAACACAGCTAAACAAGAAGCTTGATATGCAGGATATAATAATAAACATAAGACTCCAACATATATTTTAAACAAAAAAAAAACAATTTGGTGAAAATGACATATTCGTCGAAAATTCGTGGTGTATGCTTGGAGTAGCATTGTGGGTACAATTCTAAGGGCCTGTTTCACAAGTTACTGATGAAGTATCGGATAATTAACCGACATGTAAACTAAGTATATATAAAGTAAGTATAGATAAAAATTCTCTAAAAAGAGAAACTTTAAAATATATATTTGCTAGCAATAAAATAATAGCCACATGATCTACCTGTTTCTTATTAGGGACTTTAATCACAGCAGATATTAGAAACCAGAGAAACGTAATATTCCGAGATATGTGTTAGATATATTCCAAATAAGTTAACTGACAAGTTTATTGGTAACTTGTGAAACAGGCCCTAAACCTTCCATAGTATAGTTTAGGTCAGAACTCACTAGTATGTAAACAGGTAAAAGTTAGCAAGTTGTAATAAAAGATGATAGACAATCGGAGGAATCGGGGTTTATCAGACGTCCATCTGAAAAGGTTACCGAGGCGGTCGATGTATCTGGTGCTCCCGATGCATCGATTAGCAGAGGGGGGGGGGACTTTTATAGAGGTCCCGACCCAGACATGGCGGACTCTGGGGTTCAGAGTTGCTGCTGGTGGGGATGTGGGCAATGTGTGTAATGGGTTTTACTGACATAAAAAAAACATTCGGAGGAAATAAGGAGAAATAAAATATTGTTAAAAGGGTAATTGTATGTACTTAATTTATAATGCTATAAAGAAGAAGAAATTGACTGGTTGGGTTGTTAGCGAGCGGGGATTTATCTTTCAATTGCGGACCTGCAGGAGAATATTCAATCGCGTGAAAACACCGAAGCGCCTATTAGATCGGTTTCGACGTCTACGTGGTAAGAAGCCGATATTTATCTTGCAAAATGATGATATCGGTATGCACCTGTTAGAATTTGAAACGTAAAATATTTTGCTGCAAAGTTGTTTTTATTTTTAAAAGCTTTTATTTAACTCGCAATGTATGTATGTGAAGGTTTAATCTTGACCCACTTCAAGGTGTCCGATTTTAAATTTTACATACTGGTCCAGTCCCTATGAAAATGCATGTTTATGGTAAATATAACCTGATCCTGTTGCCAGGAATAGAGATGGGTGAACTCCTCATCGGTTCACAGTAGGTTCATAAAATTTTCTTTAAATTAAAAAAAAAAATTAACTTGTTATTAATATAATTTCATTTAAAGAGCTGAGTCACTTTATTGCTCTGGTAATGGGTTTTACTGACTAAACTAAACTAAACATTTAATTCTTATCCTTATTACATTACATAATATGCTTAACTAAATAACTCTATACAAATATCTTGCCACGTTACACGCTCCTATTACTTTATCTGTTTTTAAGGGTAGGCTTCGAACACTTTCTACTAGAATATTGTACACGTCTTAACAGTCTGGACAATTGGGTGAGGGTACATTTTTCATCAAGTGCACATATTTGTTCATACAGCAAAGTAATTTTTAATTAATTCATAATTAAAAATTTTTATTAAAAAAAAGGCTTTAATAGCCTAGAAATGAAACCGTGCGTCTGTTTTGAGGTAATGGGTTCAAACCTATCAGTTTTTCTTTTAAATTCAAACTTATGATTTTTTACGATAACTGGGTAAGAAAAGAGGGTGGTCTATTCTACTCAGCCGAATACCACACGTTGTGTCGGTTATCTTAGTCGCCTTTTACGACACCTCGGTAAGAAATAAGAGTGGTCTATCCTACTCAGCTACACGATACTACACGGCGTTAAAGAGTTTTCCTTATGACTGTATATCCGACTTTACAGCTATTGTAGTTATGACTTTAGAACAAACGTCTCCATTCTCAGTGAGCTGAAGGTGAAGCAAAGACTCTCAAGCATATGTCTACAGAGAATACTTCAGTATTTTGGACATATAGCTAGGAAACACAGCGATAATCTCAAGAAACTCATGGTCACTGGGAAGATAGACGGAAAGAGATCCAGGGGTCGGAGCCCGAAAAGATGGTCGGATCAGGTGTCTGAACATCTGGACATCGGACTGAGCTCGGCTATACACAGTGCTGCTGACCGGGAAAATTGGCGGCAGTTAATCTACAACAAAAGGGATCACGATGCTCAGCAGTGAGCACACGACTGAAGGAGAAGGAGGTAGTTATGTCATGGCTAACAAGTGAACCTCGAAAGTCTTAGGTATTTTGTAAAACGTAACGATAAATATCTTTTCGCGCGTCGTGTTAATTACTGCACTGTTAACTATTCTTCTTCATCAACTAATAGACGTCCACTTCTGAACATAGATCTCTTTATATCTCCATTCCACATTATTTCCTGTTTGAATCAAGTGCTTTCCCACAAGCTCCCCAGTCTGACTCGTACAGGGTATCTGACGCGGCGCTTTCCACTGCGGGGTCACTATTCCTCATACTTCCAAAGTCATCAATACAACACTCGACTGTGTTGAAACATGGCGAATTAATCGTAATGTTTCAAGGCGTAAAAACATATGTGAAATAGGCCTAAGGCATATCCGAGTCGTTATAGATACACTGAAAACCTGTTAACATGGAATAAATTAAATTTACTTTAACACACTTGCATAGTGCTTGGGGCGAAATTAATTATGCTCGAACTCTTATAGATTGTAATGTTATTTTTGTTACCCAAAGAGATTGTAGCATGTATGTGGTAAACAAGCACTTAGGAAAAGCGAGGGCTGGATGGAACTTTTTTAAAAATTTATTTTTCAACAAAGTTTTACAATTTCTTACAGAACTAATTATCTCAACTTTATTTTACTTTATTAATTACTTAACATTATGATGTATAAAATAATAAAATAACGTATTATACAACTTTAATTTTAAGCAGTTTTGAAAGAGATACAATGTAGTTAAACAATTGAGCAATTCAAAATTATTAATAATAAGTAGAAATTATACTTAACTAATTCAGATTTTAACGTTGTACTTACCTAGTAATTTTTTTTCCAATTTATAATATTCTAGCTAAAATGGTTTTTACAATTGTAAGGCTAGGAAGGGATAGAGAAACTTTAATATACAATAAAGAAATATAACTCTTTTAGACCTTTAGCGATTCGAAAGTTTACATAATATAATACAAATTCATATGGCACAATATCTTTATGAGGTTCCTTAAGAAATTTTAACCCCTTTAAATAATTTATAGTTATGTTTATGACAAAAAAATTCAAAATATTATTTTGTCATAAACCGTGACAAATATCGCGGAAACTTTATCGTGGATAATAGCATAATAATATTTTAATTACTTTTTAACCCCTTTCCACAGGCATGTACTGTCAATAAAATACGTGTACATCGTAAAAAAAAATTTAAAAGGCCACCGAAAAACAACACGTTCCCGAGTTCCTTTCAAAGCGTGAATAATTAAAAATCAAACAAGAACTTAATTAAAACACGCCTTTGAATGCAGTAAACAATTATTTTTAACACCGCGCTGTCGCAATCTATTATATTTTAAATTGCTATTAGCGGCACAATTTATGCAAACTTCTGGAAAAAGTTTACATTTTAAAGCACCTTTTTTATGGCATGAACGTTGAATTGATATGAACTGGAAACTTATCGCACGCTTAGAATTAAAGTGACGTAATACAAAAATGGTAAAATTAACAGGTATATTAATTATAGGTGAGAAGTTATCACCTGTAATTAATATACCCCTTAATTTTATTTTGTTCGATGTTTTGTTTTAGTATTAAGTGTGTATTTTTTTTAGAATAAGATAATATCCCAATTCTGGGCATTAGCTTATATGGAAAGAAAGTTTGGAGCTAAATCCCACCACGCTTCTCCAATGCTGATTGGTTGGTTACACGTATCCGCAGAATTCGCTAGATATACACTGGCTTCCTCGCGATATTTTCTTTCACCAAATAGTGTGATAAATTGGAATCAAGTAAGAAAAAGTAAAGTAACGGCCTGTTACAATCCCACTGCTGCAAAGGCCTCCTCTCTCCGTTCCTGGAGAGAAGGCGTTGGAGCTAAGACTAAACTAACTAAATACAATTGTCCAGTAAAAAGTAAAGTTAAGTAGCGGCCTATTGCTTTCCCACTGCTGGGAATAGGCCTCATCTCTCCGTTCCTGGAAAGAAGGGGTTGGAGCTAAGACCTACCACGCGGCTCCAATGCGGATTTGTAGGTTACACATATCCCCAGATTTCTCTAGAGATATACAGGTTGATTTCCCTGAACGAAAATCGTTTGATAAATTGCAATTACCAATAAGAAACATAGTGTAAAATGAAAACTCATTGGTGCCTGCCTGGGGTTTGACCCCATGGCGTTTTTGAGACAGGCATACGGTTTGACCTTTCGGCTATCACGACTTTTTTATTGGCGGTCTATAAATAAATAGATAAATAAATTTTAAACCTGTTACTTAAAGCAAGTAACAGAACAAAGGCAACAACAACATCTAACTTACTTCCTGTTGTCGTTCGTCCTATTATGGGAATAGCTTGAGCTGAAATAGCATGCTTCTAAAGTCGTACTGTATATATAAAGTTTATAGAAATGTCACTACATTATCCTATATAAAACACAGTCCCTTATTGCATCGGTATTGATATGTGAGAGATGATAAGTTATTTGACCTAATATGTGTCAATAGCTTCTGTTATGATTATTATTTTCGTTTCGGCAAGATAAATTATTTTACTAAAGGTTCATATCCAAGCGGATATGAACCTTTAGTAAAATAATAAATAGTACATATTCTGTTCCTACCTGTATTTTGTCGCTTATTTGTGAATTTATACGAGAAAGATTTGAATAATTAAATGGTTAAAAAGTTTAACTAACATATTTGTGTATATATATATATATATATATATATATATATATATATATATATATATATATACATATATTTATAAAAAGGCAGTTTAATATGTTGTTATTGTCAAGTTAGATTCTCACGTCAGTTATATATCTTGAACGTTGACTCGTACGACTATTAGATGTCCTATTATGTAACTCGTAGTTGATGTTGACATTGGTCTTTGTGAAATCGACAATGAGTGTTACGTAGATTAATAACTTATTTAACTTATTTGAATAGATACGTTCCTATCCACACCGAATGCTCAATGCCCTTTACCTACATATAATAAAAACATGGCAGGCTGAGCGACTTGCATATATAACGCGAGGTAAAAAGCCTATAACGTAAAGACAAACAGTGACCGCAAACAGGCGTTTCCCGAGACCATTAAAATTTATCACCGGCTACACAAATAGTGGCGGAACAGTATAAACTTAAAGCAACTACGTTATACACGAGTTTATTTAATAAAACATTGGGTGGTACTTAGCGACGGCCGAAGGTGGCTGGCTAACTTACACAAAACTAATACATAATTTAGTGTAACGTACCATATCTAATGGTTTATTCAGACTCACATTTCCTAGTCTTGGCTAGCAATATTGTCTATACATAATGCATATAAAGTTACACAATTCTCCTATAATATACTAGCCGACCCGCCCCGGTTTCGTGAGTGTAGTAAAATATAATAACATAATAATATAACACTTACTAATATTCATTTTCATTTTATTATGTTGAAGATTATTATGTTAAGACGAAATGCTTAAAGCAACTAACTTCATCATCATCTTCCTACCCTTATCCCACTCTAAGCGGGGTCGGCACAACATGTTATAAACATGCTGTCACATGATTTGGGTGTGTTTTTACGACCGGCCGCCTGCCTGACGTCAACTTACCTTAGATGCCTTTTACGACACCTCGGTAACATATGAGGGTAGCACTATTCTATTCAGCCGGATACCACACGGCGTTTAAAGCAACTAACTTATTTAAGTTAAATTGTACGTTAATATTAATTGCACCCAAAATCCAAGTATTATATTAATATATTCTGGCCCGTTGGCGCAGTGGGTAGTGACCCTGCCTTCAGCTTCACGGGTCATGGGTTCGATTGCCGCCGAGGGCCAACATTTTCTATAAATGAATTTGTTGGTCTTTGAGCCTGGGTGTATATTTGTATTTAAGTATGTATTTAAAAAATATATAACTATATATTGACCAGTTGTCTGTCACCCATAACACAAGCATTAAGTTACTTACTTTGGGGACGGACGACCGTGTGTGTAAGTGTCTGATATATTTATTTATTTTATTATCGTAAATATATTTTTTAAACGAAAAACGGATAATATCGTTAAAATCCGATTAGCCGTTGTAGTGAGTCGTAAAAACATACATTCACAAAACGTTGTATATAAAAAAAACAACAAGTCAAATCAGTACATTAATATAAAACCAAAATTATCATAAAACATTCAACATTTTATTTCTTACACAAAATCCTCATACTTTGATATTAAAATAAGTAGAAATACTTTGTGTATGAAATCAAAGCATACAAGGGTGGGTAAACATCAAAGGGACGCTGATATAGAAATTGTATATTCAATCATTCGCTAGATTGCAGATGCACTGTCATTTAAACCATTAATAAGACCCTATTACTGCGTTGGTTAATATTCTAAATGCATTTGGATTTGGATGACGTGCTTCACGTAACTCTAAATGTCATATGTATAAATTAAGTACATTGTATTTCGCATGAGAGCAGCGTGTTTCAGTTGAAAGCCATGTGGTCAATTATTAGGACATAAGCTTATTAATTTTCCACAGGAGAAGGTCGTTTTGATATGGCGTGTAATTAGCAAGGTACAAGTTGAAAGGTTAAACGTATCCGAGACTTTACACTAACATTTGTGAATTTTCATCGACACCGTTCCGTTATTGCTATAGAATTAAAAGACATGTAATTAAATTTAACTCTTTTGCGGAGTCCATAGTAAAAAAATTATGATATTTTTTTTATTTTTTTATTCACGATTAAAGAAAATCTATGCAATGCTAAATGCGAGTTTCTCTTGATGATGCTTCGGTTACGGGATGAATTGTATTAGTGAATGTGTGCAGTGTTAGTGTAGTGTTGGTCGTAGTGCATACGTTTTATGAATCCTGAATGTATCCCACTCTAAGTGGGGTCGGCACAACATGTTATAAACATGCTGTCAGATGATTTGGTTGCGTTTTTACGACCGGCCTGATGTCTATTAACCTTAGTCGTATTTTACGACACCTCGGTAAGAGAGAAGGTGGTCTATTCTACTAAACCGGGTACCACACGGTGGATCAATTTACTTTTTACGACACCTCGGTAAGAAATGAGGTTGGTCTATTCTACTCAGCCGGATACCACAAGGCGGGTCGACTTACCTTAGTAGCCTTTTACGACACCTCGGTAAGAAATGAGGGTGGTACTATTCTATTCAGCCGGATACCACAATGTATAAGAGAAACATAGATTATTTTGAGTTGAATTAGTTAGAGTGTGAGAGATAAAAGTAAGTAGCGGCCTGTTACTATCCCACTGCTGAGAATAGGCCTCTTCTCTCCGTTTTTTGGAGAGAAGGATTGGAGCTAAGACCTACCACGCTGCTCCAATGCGTATTGGTAGGTTACACATATCTCCAGAATCCTAGAGACATGCAGGTTTCCTCAGGATGTTTTTTTTCACCGAAAAGCGTGTGATAAATTGCAATTATCAATTAGACACATCAGTTTTAATAGAAAAATTCATTGGTGTCTGCCCGGGTTTCAACCCATGATCGTCTTTAAAGATTTACAGGATCGCACCGCTGGACCATCACAGCTTTTTTAGTCATTATAGAGTGAGATGTAACTGCATAGTTCCAAAATTGAAGTACGCAAGGGATCGAAAATTCGACATAGATATGAGTGACCATCAATATAGCCCGATTAGGGTGGTAGTGGGAGTATTATCTTGAGAGGGAAGGAGCGTTAGTCGCGTTGGCGTGCATTTTGCATGAGCCGGCGCCGACGTGCGAGCGAGAGGCCGCTAGGTGCGAGCGGGACGCTATTTCGGATCTACATTTAAAGCGCATTGTAAGTTGTAAGCAAACGCATTATTAATGGATCTGTTTTAGTTGTTAGGAGTACCGGCGCGCCGGCTGCCAAGAGGGTTATTCATGCCTCATGCATACACCATCCATATTTGATACCTTTTAATTCCAGCGTCTTTCGTCTAAGCCACGAGGTTCGGTGACGTTTCATTTAGCTCCGCACGTGTATGGGACTATGAATACGTTAAATTGTGAACGCATGTCTCATTGCCTGGGGTCACGGGGTTTTTGACTCGTGTTTTTGTGGTCGCCTGTTATTCCTGGTCGTTTTGTGCGACAAATAGGTTTGACGCATTTGAATACGAATATATAATATACATTTGTATAAGGCATTGACATTTTTTCTATGTCATTTCGGTTTATATTAAGGAGGGATTGTTTATTTCTTAATTTTTACTTTTTATTTCTAAATGATTCTCCTTGTGCTAAAAAGACGACTAAGGTAAGTTGACCCATCGTGTGCTATACGCCTGAATAGAATAGACCACCTCATTTCTTACCGAGGTGTCGTAAGAGGCATCTAAGGTAATTTGACCCGTTGAGTGGTATCCGGCTGAGTAGAATAGACCACCCTCATTTCTCACCGAGGTGCCGTAAAAGGCGACTAAGGTAGGTTGACCCGCCGTGTGGTATCCGGCTGAGTAGAATATACTTCCGTGATTTCTTACTGAAGTGTCGTAAAAGGCGACTATTGTAAGTTGACGTCAGCCTTTAACATGTGTAAAACATGCTAACTTAAATAATCAATATTAAAACTTTTGACGATGCCATACATAGATTTTAAAGGGAAACATTTTGATATAAGCCCCGCGACTCAAGGCGGCAAAGCTGCACAAAGAGTCGCACTCCACAATTTTCTCAAAAAAAAAAATAACCGCGCGCCAAACTGCACTGGGAGTGCAATTCAAATGACTCGACCCCGCACCTACGTACATAAGTTATTAAAAAAAGTGTGCCTTTGCCGTAGGTTTTAATAAAAATAGTCGTCTCGCACAACCCTTTGTCAGAACATCAGAGGAGCTTGAGCCATACCTCTATTAATAGGAGGGCTGGTTCCAAGACGCACAGGGCCGCACTCACAGCATACATTAATTAGCACTAGCGCGTTAACACTTAATATTATCTTAATAAAGCGTTGAATCCTTTATTATACCACTTCGAAAACCACTGAATTTACCGGCGAGAAGTAAAAAACAGGTCGTTTAGTGGAAAATTCAATTTAACTGAGAAAAAAATCCTTTGGATTAAAATTACAAAATCGAATTTATTGCAGTTGCCCATACTTTTTCATATTTGTCGAACTGGGTTAGGGGTAAATAAATTGAAACTTTGCCAGCCGCCATACTGTAGCTTGTGTAAACAGAAATCCGCATTCGGAGGCTTAATTACGACATTTATTAAGTGAAATTCAACAGAAGCCTTTTAGAAAAACTTTCTGTTTACTAAACTAAGAAACAATTCAATTTCGATTTTCTAACCACCATTGATATTAAATAAGAAAAAATGTTTCAAAATAACGAATGAAAGGGGTTCTCAGTAATCAGAGATTTACGAACAATTTTTTTTGTTTGCTTTGAACAGTGGCATACACAAAGGTAATACTAAAATATTTTGCTTGAAATTAGTCAGGCTCACCAAATAAATAAGAATGTATAGCCGGTTTCTATACATCAACTATGAATATCTTACAATAATTTAAATTCTAAAATTCCTAATTAAGTCAACATTATTAGATATTAATAATTATTAGATATTAGATAATAGAGACGTTAATAAAATAATTAGAAGATTTTGTAAAGCAACTTGACACTGGTTAAGGTTTTTAGATAGTCTGTAGATAAAAGAGCGAAGAATACAGAAATTTCAGCTGGGATTGTAGATTTATAAACGGAGAGGTCCCAGGCGACCAACATTTCAGGCTTAATATATCGTAGAACAATCGTCGAATGCTTAAGAAATACTTAAGAAAATATCGAATTTTCTGCCATCGGTTTGGTACATTTGTCCCCTTAGCCGGACAACAGATGCAGGACGGCCTTACGAAGGCTCTTTTATGGAACATCCCACTTTTTAATGAAGAGTTGATTGATATGTCAAGGCTGAACTAAGGATGGTATTCTAGTAGCACTAATTCCCTCTTACGCCGATTATTTAAGCGTATTTAAGGCTAATTGCTCTAAAAATTGGAAGGAGTATTTTGACGAGAGGTCAAAACAAAAAGGAATTTGGTATCGCACCATTCAGGCTGAACCTATAAGTTCATGGATAAGCAATTGCTCCCTGAATCGCACAGACACTGTGCTTTTAATGAGACTGCGCTCCGGACTCATTTCATTAAACAAATTCAGATATATGATGGGTTTCTTCTGCCAACTGTGCAAAATGTGATAGCGTAAAGAACGTGTACCATGTATTACTGGAATGTGTTTGGAACGAATCTCTGAGACGTAAACATTTTGTTGAATTTCCATTGCTGAGGGAGACTGGCGGCTGTAACAGCGCATTGGCCATGTCGTCGTCAGACGAGTCCAGAGGTCTGTTAGAGTTGGCCAATATAGTTATAAAATAATATTTAATTGACGTCGTACGGAGCGTCAATCTATAAAGATTAAGCTCCTTGATAAAATAATTAAAAAAAATAACAATAATCATTTATAATACAATTATATAAATAAAAGTAAAACTCTTATAGTCTGAGTGTTCTATTTCATCCAAATAGAAAAAAGAAGATTTGTAGAAGAACGAAATTTAAAAACGCTAAAGTAGTAATGGATGGATTTAGAAAAACTTATGGACTAGATGCTTTAAAGTGTTGGAATGACGAACCCTTACTGGACAATGTAGCCTCTAATATTGTGAATAGATTAACTTATAAATATCGTAGCACCATACGAATGAATTTGGAACAAGATCGTAGGGCTTGGATAGTAGACGTTTATTGGTTAAAGAGTCACATTTTTAAAAATTCAGTGATGGTTTTTAATAACCGCAAATATTATCATGCTTCTGGTATAAGAATAAGTTTAAAATATCCTAACAATCTTTGGAAGGTTTTTAAGATATTGAAGTGAATTGAATATGACATCAAGGAATAGTAGATTAAAAAAAAGGAGGAATAGTTTTAAAAAAGTCGTAGTTATA
Source organism: Morpho achilles (assembly GCA_947086495.1). Taxonomy (NCBI): domain Eukaryota; kingdom Metazoa; phylum Arthropoda; class Insecta; order Lepidoptera; family Nymphalidae; genus Morpho; species Morpho achilles. Next base: position 6,118,324 of record CAMTZB010000022.1, on the reverse strand, counting down.
ATGAGGAAATTTTCACGTCTAATTTAGTATAAAAATTACGCTCAATAATCTATACTAATAAATAAAACTAAAGAGTTTTTTGTTTGTTTGAACGCGCTAATCTCAGTAACTACTGGACAGATTTGAAAAATTATGTAAGATTTTCTGTGTAAGATAGTCCATTAATTGAGGAAGATTATAAGCTATATAACATGACCTGGAGATGAATAGGAAACTAGCAGCAATAAAAAATAGTAAAAAAACGTCAAAAATTAAAGCTTTATTTGCGTGCACTAAGTAAACGGTAATAGTTATTCAAAAATCGTGTTTTACAAAATTGTTCAAAAAAGTTCTAAATAAAAGTCCGCGATAGCATATGTCTAGCTTTTAAGGTTTCCCCACTTTAACCATCTCATATGGTTCTTATGGACTATGTTACGGTGTTAATCTTTCCACGCGGGTGTAGCCGCTGGCCATTGCTAGTGTACTATATTTTTGTCTTCTTGTTCTCGTTAAAAAAACATTTATCTTATATACCAGCCTGGTATATAAGGTTTGATTGTACCAAACTTCATTAAAAATATTCCAGATAACTAGTGGTGAATGCGTAACAAACTGTCAACGTGGGAGCCGCCGGGTCGCAGTGGACGTCCATCGATTGACAAATAAGGCTTAACAAACAGATAGACACACTTTTCAATTTATAATATAAGTATGGGTTATAGAAAAGTAGCCTAAAACAACTTTCTCATGTAAGATATATTTGTATTAAATATTAAAGAGCCAGCCAAAGTCGGCCCTGTGCCGCGTTCCGCGTGAATGAATGGAACAAACCTACGGGATCATTTTTCGTGAAAGGGCGTCACATCGCGACTTTCACTCGCACAATATTCCGCAGACCGAACAAAACGGCACTTTTTACCCGATATGGGATTAAAGGATTTCGTTTAGAGTTTTTATCGATGCCCACTGCCTTACTAAGAGTTAGATAAATAATAAAGTTAAATCTAAAGTTATACATTTCTCTCATCAATGTAGTTACTAAATCGCGCTAATTAGAGATCGGGATTACGATATATACCCAATTTACACTTAAAATTAAATATCCATTCCGTTTCCAAAATCGAAAATATTTTATTCTTTTTTTTTATAGATTTTTATAGATATACTTGGAAAAGAGAAAGAAAAAGTAAAAATAGCAAATGTATAAAGGCGGACTTATCCCTAAAAGGGGATCTCTTCCAGTCAACCTTTGAGAAACAGAAGGAAAAGAGTTGAAGAAGAAAGAGAATACCGGTAATATAGAGAAAAAGAAAAAGTATATATAAAGTTAACTATTTAATTTATTAATTAATTTTGGTAAAATAAACATATGAAAAGATGCTACAAATATATAATTATTTAAGATAAATATTTTCTAGTCTGTAAATTAAATATCGAAAGGGAAAGAGATTTGCGGATTGATACTGGTAAATCATTCCACAGCATATCACCTAGAAAGCTAAATGATCTCCAGTAAGTCAGTGAGGAGCATTTGGGAAGGCAAGATCTAAGGCAAATTTTACGATGCTTTCAAGAAAAATCACTTTATTTGTATGGGCTTAGACATTAATTAAGGTTATATATTTGCTTGCTGAGTTGTGTGCATTTTTATTTTTCGACAGAATTTCCTAAATTTTTTATTAGTAACTTGGCATCGAACGCATTTGTCTACTTACTGTAAGAACAAATTTCTGTATAACAACTTTACCGCAGAAAGGATAAGCATCCACTTTAGATTTACATGCAAAACGATATCACGCCGGATGTGTTAGTAATGATAATGTTTTTTACGTCGAGGGGTCATACAATTTGCTGCATGTTTCATACGACATAATCTTAACGCGTGCTTTGTATAATCGGCGACAGGTATTAGTGATCTTACAATATGAATTTAGTTGCAAGGAGAACGGGGCTCAAAATTGCTTGGCACCGACCCCATACATCACTTAAGATATTAATGAGTGCATCTGTAATAGACGAAACATACACATGAAATTCAAATTTGTATCTCGGGCCGGGAGCGATCTCTTTTACATGTTTTAGTAGGCAACAGAGCGTGAATTAGAATCTTTTGTTAGCATTTAGAATACCAGTTAGAAAACAATGTTACTCAGATATTTCAGACGTGGTCAGAGAAATTGTGAGCTACGATAATCGTAGGCTATTGTGCTACGTCGTAGCAAATTTCCATTTGAGGCTCTATTTCTATTTCCTAGCACTTATTTACAATCTCACTGATCAAGACCGAAATAGAAACTCTCAAAAGACACGAATCGGGCTAAAAATTCGGAGGGACTTTTGATTCATGCATAAGCTCTGTAAAACAAACTTGTTAAAGTAACAGACAGACAGATAGACAGATAGTCAGTTGTTTTATAGTTAATATAGAACTCAAGTTATACAATCAATTTATAGTTTTTGTGGGGGTTTTTTTAGAGGGTTTACTACAGGGCTTTTACTACAGTGTTGAGTAATGTTATTTTATATAATGTAGCCATAACCTGCGATAAGAGAACATATATGGTATGCTTAGAATGCACTAGTATTCTGCTAGTACTGCACACGTTCAGTACCGCAATCTCAGTCGTTTCAGTTACCATTAGTCTTATGTGGTGGGAAGTATATGGTCCACAAATTGTTTTACAAATGTTTTATGGTTAACGAATCCTGCATGTATAAAGTATGAAGGATATAATTTTAATATTATTAATCTGCATAGTAACGACTAATTTTATAAATTACTAGACATGCGTTGCTGTGGCTCCGTCTGGTTTCAAATTCCTCTCAAGACGAAGTCAACAGTTAAAAAATGCTCCGATCGCCAAACCTTACAGAATCATACACTGGGTCATTCTTAAGATTGTGTGAAAAATTCATTAAAGTCGGTCCAGTTGTTTGTAGGTCCGAGTTTATAAAGGACATACAAACAATTATTTTATATATAAGAAGATTACAATCTTGAGTTCAAAAGCTGTTGCTAGTGTTCGGATTATAGAACATGTTTATTGCAGTTGTTTTCTCCCCAACGTAGTTACGAGTAGTTCAGTTGACTTTGGGATAGAGTGCTACTACATAGATAATTAAGATCATTCTCCTGCCTTTATCCCACTCTAAGTGGGATCGGCACAACGTGTCATAAACCAAATAAATAAATAAACATATGGGATACACACGGTCGTCCATCCTTAAAGTAATTGACTTAATGTATTATGGTAGTTAGACAACTGGTGAATATATACTTATATATTTATTAAATACAAAAACACACTCAGGCTCAAAGACCAACAAGTTCATTTATAGAAAATGTTGGCCCTCGGCGGAAATTAAACCTGGGACCCGGGGAGCTCAAGGAAGGGTAACTACCCACTGCGCCAACGGTCCAATCATGCAACAACAAGTTTATAACACGTGGGATAAGGGCAGGAGGATGATGACATGTCTGATTGTCAATCTTAGCATCGTAAGAATAGCGCCTCCTGTTTCAATTGAAAGCAATCTAAGTTCCTAATGAGAGGACATGCAGTGTTATTCCTAACCAAAGTTACGTAATCGCATCACAACGAAATCCTATTTGGAATAGAGCCACAACGGTCGTTACAGTTTACAATGGCACACCGTCCAGGTATAAAGAAATTCGATTAGGGAAACGACAAAAGATTTATAGTTTCTATAGAAAATGTAATTAGCAAAAACGAAAGAAAGCCGGGCGTTGGAAAAGTCATTGGACATAATTCATAACAAACAGAAATAACGGGAAGTTCGTTCGGCGGGGGTAGGCAATGAATAATTCCCTAACTGCGAACACCCTTCACCCCTCTACCCCCTAACGCCCCAGTAGGGGCACCGCGAAAAAAGTACACGACCCGGCCGAGTTTTATAGTCCCGGGAAAAATAGGAGGTAGCCAAAATATCTATATACGGCGCATGCAAAAAGTAGAAAAAACTACAATTCCGCTGGCATGAATAAGTGAGTGGACCTTCATATAGAAAAAGTAAGGCAGCAAAAATACAAAAAGTGTGTGGATACGGCACCAGGGGTCGGAAGGAGGGACGCGTCTCGCGGTATTCGACGCGCGAAATCCTCTGAAACTTCGGTACGCGTCTATGGACTAACAATAGCTAGCTTAGCTCTATCTACTAAATAGTTCTTTGGAATTATCTTTTATTATATACAATTATCTTTTTCTTTGGAATTATTTGGAAATAATTGATAGATATCCCTAACTGGAACATTGCGACACTAAGGGCCAGTTTCACAAGTAACTGATAAAATGTCGGATAGTTAACCGACAAATAAACTAATTAGCAGATAAATGTTTCTAAAAAGACTAAAATGTAATCTGACTCTAAATTTATAGAATTAGGCGTTACTTTGCGGAGATTCATAATACAAAACTAATTAGAATATTAATATTCTCAAAATAATTAAAATAATATTCTCATTAGTTTTGTAATCTAAAATGTGGACAATTAAAAAAATCGCGGCCATTTTTGAATAAGCAGATTAACAAAACAACAGCCGCATGATCTACCTGTTAACTTATTAGGGACTTTAAGTGCTGAATAAGCCTATCAAAAACTTGAGAAACGGAAAATTCCGAGATATGTGTCAGATATGTTCCGAATAAGCTAACTGACAGTTTATTGGTAACTTGTGAAACAGACCTTAAACCTCTTGATATAGTAACATCCTTGGTTTAATGCGTGGTATTTTAATTATCTGTATATTTGGATAAACTCAAACTGGCTGTCAGAAAAATAATTTCATTTTTTCTTAAAATTATTTGATTTTCATTTTATTCTATTTTACTTTAGAAAAATAAAAAGTTAGAAATATAGAGACATTTTAAATTTATTCCTTTGTTAATGGTTTTCTAAAGAAAGACGGGTTATTGATACGAACTTTAAAAAGTATTGAATTCTAAAGTTCGATAAAATATACTCAATATTTGTTTGACGTCAGAGCTCACGCCGAAGCTATGTCTAGCATAACTTGAACCTTGAACTATTGATGCTGTTATATATTTATTCATTATTTATATAGATATTACATACTACTTACTGACTAGAGACGAGTAGAGACGTTCGAGACTATGATTTAAGTTCATCCTTTATACCAGTAATAGCTTGAGAAGCGGAAAAATTGTCACTTAAGGTTCATAAAAAAATGTCGTTTAGCCTTAGGCAAAGTGAGTGCGGTCATTTTTCACCGTCCAGCGCATAAATCAGATACGACCGATACAAGAACTACGTAAATTTAAATTGCATAGCATTGTTCTCTACTCGACAAAGTTAAATCTAGATAAAGATTATTAATATTTTACTTTTACTAATGTATATTTAACAAACTAAATTGTATTTTCAACAAATTTAGATAAAGTAAAAAAATAATTTTTTGCGTTATATTATTATAATATAGTAAAAATCTTCCGTTCACCAAACGTTGTCTGTAACAGATTTTTTATAGCAATAAGTTTGCCTTTGTACAGTGTCTTATTTAATAATATTTTTTTAACTTTATTTATAATAATAATTGTACGACTAACGCAGTGTAGTATCCGGCTGTGCAAAATAGACCACCCTCATTTCTTACCGAGGTGTCGTAATAGGTGACTAAAGTAAGTTGACCCGCCGTGTGGTATCCGGCTGAGTAGAATAGACCACCCTCATTTCTTGTCAAGGTGTGATAATAGGCGACTAAGGTAAGTTGACGTCAGGCAGGAGGCCGGTCGTAAAAAAAATCAGCCAAATTATGTAACAACATGTTTACACTCCTTAGAGTGCGAGAAGGGCAAGGAATCATGATGTACCACTGAAGCTGAAGGTAAAAAATACATGTGAAATAATAGATATATCACATAATATAATAGATAAATCCCTTACGTATTAAAGAAAAAACTCCACCGCTTTTGATTGTTTCATAACATACCAAGTCCAAAGATTCTCGATGAAACAGAACCCAAACGAATACCTACAAACCAAAAGACCAAACCAATCCTAAAACCAGATGGTGTCCTAGGATGTTAGATTTTGTCTTAGATGGATAAGAAACTTAAAAGGATAAGATGCATCTGTTAGATTAAAGCGACGATGGGAAATTCTAGGCCATATTTGATTTAGATTTGCTTGATATATGGTTCAGAATTTCCCTTCAAGGTACGTATGTCGAACAGTAACACACAAGAAGAAAAACAAAACATATCGATGAAATAGCGAGCAACAATAAAATCTATCTAGGCCCAGCTATCAATATTAAAACCAAAGACTACCACGCGCTTAGGTCAAAATCATAAAAGTAAAGCACAAATCCGATCTCATATATTAATGGATTGGGAGCACTCTTGGAAAATTCAATCACAATGCAAGCATAATAAAAAAACATTATAGAGAAGCTAGCATACGACGTAATACCGCTAAAATCTAGGTTCATCAAAGGACATGAGAGAATTGCGTTTCTAATATTTCCAGCGAGGATGCGCGCATCGAGACACGACGTAAAATAAAAGAGTATCTTTTTTAAACCAATCCTCTAAATTACGTATCTTTCACTATGTGATGCTGGACATTCGTTACTCTTTTGAAAGAGTATTTGCTTATGGGAAATGCTTTCATTTTAAAACGGAAAATTCCTATTCCTATTATTATTCTTTCGCTGTTTATTAGAGGAAATGAACTGTGAAATAACAGTAAAATGTAATTCCTTTGATATGTCTTTGTATGCAATTTCATTAAAGTAGAATAAATAAATTTAATATAGCAGAGCTTTTTAATAGATAGTCGTCGTTCACCAGTACAGGTTTTGGCGGTTTCGTCTTTAATAAAGTCACATTGCTTTTTAAATTACAACCGGCTTCATATTTGTTTTCAGTGCAGAAAATAATAACACAGACCTTTGAAGGACTCTAGTCACTTTATCTATTAAAAACTACTATCTTAATATTTATAAATGAGTTAATCTTGTATGTATATATATATTTTTTCAGAATGTCGGAAACAGCTCCAATGATTTTCCTGAAATTCAGCATGTAGGGGGGTTTTGGGGGAGAAAAATCGATCTAGCTAGGTTTTATATAAAAAAAATCGTTTTATCCCTGTTTTTGGGCATTAAAAAATACTTGAATTTATATTGCATTGAATTTTTGCCTTTAACTGTTAAGTCAGTGTAGCTTATTCGGGGTACGGGTGGTCGCGAGAATTAAAAATACCTAGGATCAAGCCCCAACTACTCTATTATTTTTTTTCTTTTTTTTAAGTTTATTTTTATTTTGAAAAAAAAAACCGAGCAAGGCCCGGTCACCCCGATATTAAACTTTTAACTGCTATCACCTCCTTTTTATTTTAAATAAAATAAATTAATAAATGCTAAGTTAACCCACCATGTGGTATCCGGCTGAGTAGAATAGACCACCCTCCATTCTTCCAAAGTGTCGTAAAACGACTTAGATCAGTTGACCTGCCGTGTGGTATATGGCTGAGTAGAATAGACCAACCTTGTTTGTTATCGAGGTGTCGAAAAAGGAAACTAAGGAAAGTTGACCTCAGTCAGGCGGCCGATTGTAAAATACATAGCCAAAACATGTTTAAAACATGTTGTGCCAACCTCACTTGGTGAGGGATAAGAGAGAATTATGACTACAAGTGGTTTGTAATATAACTTATACAGGGTTCATCGCAGAAACCTCCTGTTTAAATAAAAAGCCACGAATGTATCGTAGCAATTATCTCGTACCTACCTACCATAGGGATTAAATCCAAATTCTTGCGTCGCTTGAATCCTGCGGTTATGCACACTATTTAAGATAGAGGTATCTAGTAGGAATCCTACCAAAGTCTTTTCCACAACATAAAGCAAAAATATTAAATTAAATTTTGATTCTTCCACGGATCTCTTTGTTCCCAATTCCATCACGTGGAGATGAAATTAGTCCGTCGCCCGTTGACTTTATTTTATAACAACTTTAATCAACTTATTCCGAAAAAACGAATGACTTGAAGCCATGGATGTGCGCCTTTGAGGCTTTTACTATTGCCAATAACGAGAATTTAAGCCCCTTGTGACGATATAAAAGCAAAATTTTTCATAAAATGATTCCTTTGAAATATCGTTCAATATTGGAAACTAAAAGGAAAGTTAATCAAAAATACGTAGCATGAAAGAAATATTATTTTTCTAATAAGAATAATATTATATAAACATTATAATGAGAATTTGCTCTGGCTTCCTTCTTTTAAATATAATTTCATTTAATGTTAAAACTGTTGCACATTTTTGAAAACTGTTGTACGATGTATTTTTTTCTCTTTTGTTAACATGTTTAATATAACGCCCTTCAGCGTTTACAGTACTAAGTGGAAAAGTAAGATTTATGATTGAGACAGCATTTGATGTATCCAGAAGTAATGTTTTTTCAAAGTACACAATTTCAAAGGACCAGGCCTTTAGCGTAGTCTTGAAAAATCCTTATATCTTTAATATTTAAATGAGTTAATCTCAAAGCCGTTTCCGAAATACAGAAAATATACATATATCTATATATAAGATTAACTCATTTAAATATTAAAGATAAAATATGACTTAAATGTTGATATTATTTGTGTATAAAATGAAAGTTAAAGGCTAAATTGTCGACTGTCATTCTTGATGGTACAAATTATAAAGGTCTGACAATGCGATATTAAAAGGTTTCGCCTAGAGGCTTTGTTCGCGCTTCCGACTTGAACACGCAACTTTAAAGCTATAAATAAAAACCTTGCCTATCGTGGTTCTATACCATTTGATTTTACGATAAAGTAGGCAGATTGTATAGCGTTTATTAATAGCGTTGTACAATATCTAATATCGTAATATCAAATCAAATTTGTTTATAATATAAAATATCAATTAATAACATATCAATAATATTTATTAATTAAATTATTATCCCATTCTAAGTGGGGTCAGCAAAACATACTTTAAATATTTTGTTACTTGATTGGACTAGTTGTTTTATGGCCACTTGCACTGGCACGTCAATTTACTTAGTCGCCTTACACATCGGCAATAAATGAGGCTTGTCTTCTACTCTACGGAATAAATTTCGCACTTATATGCGTTCAAAATCTAATTGTATATATAATAACATCAGTAACGAACATGGTAAAGTGACGGCTTCTATAAAATAATTGAAAAAAAACTAGTAAAAAGGGAAAATAAATTGCAACTGACCTAGAGCAGGCGAAATTTTATGCATCAACGTGGCATTTTTTCTAAACAAATATTTAATGAGTTATTAGGTATTTTTAACTTTGCGTTTATTTGACACATAATTAATTGTAACAATCAGCTTACAACTCTTTTGTTAATATCAAAAGGTACATTTGAAATGTTTCAATTACACATCATCCTCCTCCCCTTATCCCACTCTAAGCGGGGTCGGTACAACATGTTACAAACATGATGTCATATGATTTGGCTTCGTATTTTAATTAATGTAATCGGTGAATTTCTTGATAAGTGACGTTACCGAAAAAAGTTTCGCGGGCCATTGGTTCACGATCCCTGACCTAGATACAAAAATATTAGTAAGCCTATCACCAAACAAGTTCAGGTTGAAATCAGGTAGAATCTATCCTTGCGGCCCACGCTGATACCAGAAAAAGTTTACGTTAATCAACTTGCAATACCTCAAACCGTAAATTAACAAATACGAGACAATAAGTAACTTGATCAGGTCAAAATTAACCCGCTTGCACCATGCGTTACGCCATGACATTTAATCACTTTAATAAAACCATAAACTTGGCGTTACCTCGGCTGAAACAATGGTCACCATATGACTCCAAATAAAACGACACATCTGATCCATTACAATGTGGATTGATTCCTGTACACGGAACAATGACTAATTAAAAGGGATTTTAATTTACTTTAATGATTTATAATGAAAGTAATATATAATTCATTTCCACTTCTCGGGTATGTGCAATGTCATTATAGTGTGTATAAATGATAAAAATGCGTATATTTAATAATATTCTGTCCTTGAAGATGTCCAAAATTTATAAGAATTCATTTATAGAATTGGAGAACGGCTATGAGACTGCATTAAGCATTACTTATACTTTCTTTTTTCTTTTATTTCGGATTATTGGAAAATAATATTTTTAATACTTCTTTATAATAAGAATTAATTTAAAAATACCTTATTTAATTGTTTTAAATCTCCTTAATTTAATTACTGTAGTTAAATGTTATTGGAAACTATTTCGTTGTTAATGAATAATTAATTTAAATGCAGCAGCTCTATATAACTCATTTGAGATTATTTTATTTCAAGAAAATTTAGTGAATTTATAACAATCCTTTAAATCTGGAGCTGGTTTTATTAATTAACTGATATCTAAAGTGAATGCCGGTTTGATTGTCTTTACTCTTCTCAGTAGGAAAATTTCAGTCTTTTTTCGATACTTGTCTTTATGGAATTGGTTAATTTGAAATTGAATGACTCGTTGGCACAGTCAGCAGTGACCCTGACTTTAGCTCATCGGGTTTGGAGGTTGATTCCCGACGAGGAACAACGTTTTCTAAAAACAATTTGTTGGTTCATCGACTCTGGTACATGTATTCAAATTAGTATTTAAAATTATATAAGCATATATTTACCAGTTATCTGAGACTCATAACACAATATTCATTTACTTTGTGAACGGACAACTGGGTGTGTGAGTGTCCCAAATACTAATTTATTAAATATAAATAAATATTAATCTAATAGTTTCCTCTATGGTACTCTATTTCTCATTTTGTCAATAAGTAATGATATATAAGAAGAGCCCTGATTTGAAGCTTAACTACATAGTTATAATTTAGCAGTGAAACGTATTAGAATTTTGTGTAAGAACTGATAAGTTGATTTGTATAACTACCATTCCTACCATACCTTTACAAAATAGGCATATCACGTTTGTATCACTAGCCAAATACATATTTGCTTATAGTGAAAAAAACCAGTTCAACTTTTCTAACATATGACGATCTCTTTTATTGCTTATGAAATACTATCGTTATAAAATACAAGCTGTGTTAACAGCTTTTTTTTTCAGAATTGAAATTTTGATCATAAAAGTAGCTATTCATAGCTAGCACTCACTTTCACCGTTTTCTTAGCGCACGCAAGGAAAGCTTTATATTTTGTCGTTTTCGCAATATTTTTTATTTGCAACCCTTCTCATATTCATTTTAGCGTAATGTTATATCCTTTAGCCTTCTTCGATAAATGGACTGTCTTACACTCAAAGAATTTTTCGGTCCAGTAGTTCCTGAGATTAGCGTGTTCAAACAAACAAACTTTTTAGCTTTATATATTAGTATAGATGTATATACAGCATGCAAGGTTTATATTTGTATCGAAATTAATTTTGTTATGTACCTATTATTATATATCTTCCTGCCCTTATCCCACTCTAAGTGGGGTCAGCACAACATGTTATAAACATGCTTTAACATGATTTGGCTGCGTTTTTATGACCGGCCGCCTGCCTGACGTCAACTTACCTTATTCGTATTTTACGACAGCTCAGTAAGGGGGGTGGTCTATTTTACTAAAAGGGATACCACACGGTGGGTCGACTTACCTTAGTCGCCTTTACGACTCCTCGGTAAGAAATGAGAGTGGTCTACTCTACTCAGCCGGACACCACACGGCGAGTCAACTTACCTTAGTCACCTTTTACGACACCTCGGTAAGAAATGAGGGTGGTACTATTCTACTTATCCGGATACCACACGGCTACGTTATACACCTATTATTATCATTCATAAATTCATATAAAATAAAAAAAATTAATGTCACGTCATTGAAACCAAACTTAGTATTTATTAAAACAAAAGTGACAATACTATTGCAGAATTACTTTCTTCACAGCAATACCGACATAACAGAAAAAAGTTTTTAATCAAACGTCATCCGTCCGCCCCGCTCTTCTGTCCGTAATTACACCAAAATTCGTGTGACGTGGCCACACGAAACACGGAACAATGGTAAAAAGTCAGGACGCCACGTTGCATTTTATTTATATAAAATGCAAGCAGAAAAATATCGCGATTCAGCCTTCAATAACAAGCATTGTTTGAATGAAAGTGGGCCACGGAATAGGCGACGAAGGGAATCGGCAAGCGTACCTCCCACGTCATTAAGCCCGCCGCGACAGGCAGACACCTCTAAAGAATGTGCTCTTAATAAGTCATCAGCTAAGTAAAGCCCCCGCGCGGTCTCGACGGGGAGCGACGATGGGGTGGGTGGCGCGGCGTTCGCACAAAAATGACACAAAGTATAAAATCTGCATAGACTAATGGGAGTAGTAGTCTCTCAGAGGCTGCGGCGCGTAGGGATCAAAGGTACACCATAGGAGGCCTCAGCGCGTCTGTAATACTCGCTTTAATATAAACATTGTATCAATGATACCTTTTACCGCTTTTTAAGTAGAACAGAACTTTAACACTTTAAAATATATTTTATAGCTTTGTTTTTAATAATAAAACATTTGCAACGTTTATTTTGTTCACAGCGTTATAAATATTCTGTATCATAAACAAAAAAGAAGGTTCTACCAAGGGTTCGCGATTTCAAATTCGGGGCTAATTCACATCTAAGATTTTGTAACTAAGATCGTATGTTTTTAATTAATATTTACAAATCACATGCGCTGTACGTTGCAGAAATACATGATAAAGCCTCCATATAAATGTAAAGCACGTTATAGGCTTTGCCAAGTAGTGCAATAATAATAGATTAAAATAAAAGTAAACTTTGTGATGACTTGTTTACTGTATTCCAAAACAAAACAAATCGACGTAAAATTAACTTTAAGTAACTTAACAATTAAATTAACAACGTGGCAATACGATATCAAATACCTAATGGAAATTAAAGTGCTTTAACAAGACTAAAGGGATAGGTAATTTAAGACGTCTGGAATGAGATATTTTGTGACCTTTTAATATGCTTGGATACCTGGAAATGCCAATAGTAAAAAAATCCTTTTGAGTTTATACCTATGTTAAAAGTTTCACAAAATAGATTTTTTTTATATAAGAGAAGAAAATATAGGTTTATATCTTTAAATAAAGAAAAACAAGTTGTAGAATGTTGCCACAATTGTTAAGCTCACAGTGTATACTGGTGAACCGAAGAGACTCTGAGGACCGTCCAATTATGGCTTGGTCAACCAGGTACTATATGAAATGCTATGGGAGTCAGTAGTCAACACCCTTTAAGTCCCTTTGAACGAAACTATTCTTCAATAGACAAATTACTGAAAGCCTTTAAACTATGACTATCTGCATCAATTAAGACAAAATGGTATTGGAGGTTAAGTGGAGGTAGGTGGAATGCACTGCAAACATTATAGGTGGTATGCGGACAAAGAAATATTCCACGCTAAATCGTATAGACAATCAAATTATGGGTATTAGTAACGATTCAATTAATAAGAAATGTACATACATGATACCTGCCAACGATAAAAAATATTCCACTACTTCGATTATAGAGAAAGTTAAACCAAATATTAAAAATTGTCCTATAATGCAATAACGCGCAAGATAACTTCGTTAACTTCTCACGAGATGAAAAATTTATAAAATACACGGAAAAACTTGAAACATGTTTACTGATTTATTAAAATGGTTACTTATATTACCAAGAGTGGTGATAAAAATTGTGAAATTTAAAAAAGGAATCCGGTATTTTGCGACAATTATTGTCAAAAAAGGGCCATGCATCGCAATTACTGATATAATATTTTAATTTATCGAGGATAACGAAGAAAACTTACATTATTAATACTACAAAATACTCTACAAACTATTCAATTAAATGTAGTCTTAATTATAGGTTACCACGACATGTAAAAGGGATGCGTAAATTATTTAAATATACTACAAAATAAAATATATGTCTATAATACTAAACTATAGCGTTTTTGGAAACTTAATTATTATGCCCTTACCCCATTCTAAGTGGGGTCGGCACAACATTTTTAAACATGTTGTCACAATATTTGGCTACGTATATACGTAAGACCGGTCGCCTGCCTGACGTCAACTTACCTTAGTCGTATTTTACGACACTTCGGTAATAAAGACGGTGTTAGTTCTAGTGATGGTGTGATATCCGGCTGAATAGAATAGTACCACCCTCATTTCTTATGGAGGTGTCGTAAAATACAACTAAGGTAAGTTGATGTGAGGCAGGCGGCTGGTCGTAAAAAACATAGCCAAATCATGTAACAGCATGTTTATAACATGCATGTTGTGCCGACCCCACTTAGAGCAGAAAGATGATATCTTAAAGGCCTACCTATGGCTATGATTGTTAAATTTATTAGGTGGTGTTTTTAAGTTAATTTTTTTGTAACAACACTGTGCAATCAATTTTTTTCAAAATAGAAGTGAAATCGCCACATCACTGTCTTATATCCTTACATATTGTAAACGCACCATATATGTCTATATGTCGTTACCGCATATCATCATCCTCTTGCCCTTATCCCACTCTATGTGAGGTCGGCACAACATGTTACAAACATGTTGTTCCATGATTTGGCTACGTATTTTAAGACCGGCCGCCTGCATGACGTCAACTTACCTTATTCGTATTTTACGACTCCTCCTTAAGAAAGAGGGTGCTCTATTTTACTCAACCAGATACCACACGGTCTGTCGACTTACCTTAATCGCCTCTTACGACATCTCGGTAAGAAATGAGGGTGGTACTATTCTATTCAGCCGGATACCACACGGCGTATATGTCGTTACCACATAATTTACACTCATAAAAACTATCGCAAAATTCGAAAGCGGTTTACACTTTTTACATACTTGAATCGTGAATCCGTATTACCGGTGTTTGACATTTTTCTACCGTGAAATCTGTCACTCGCATTGGGTGTTAGTTACGCTTAAAATTTGGTATAACAGTTCAAAGGCCTTTGTGGCTTTTGACACTTGACGGTTTCGAAACTTTTTTTTTCACAGCGCATCGAATGCCGAATGGAAAAAGAACTCGAATTAAAAAAATTGTATCGTTCAATTTCATAAAAGTAAAGCCAAACTTAGAAAACAATATTCGTTTTATTTTTTTTTAATTATAACGCGTAATTACAGTTTATCAATCCTTAATGTCCTTAGCAGTAATAATTTTAAACGATTTTTAAATAGGACAATACTATGTACTCTATCGTATCTGGTTTGTGTTAAAGAATTGGACCTATGAGAAGTACAGATAACAGAAAAATTATGTAATACATATGTGAAATTAATAAACGAAAATATGACGTCATTTTTGTTCTAAGTTACCCCTGTAACCTGTAAGATGTTTGATGTTTTGGTTTCTTAATATATTACAAGATAAACTTAATATAAGACAAATTGGAGGTAGGTTTTTTTTATGTCAGGAAAACCAATTATGGGTCGTCACCGCCCGACGGGAACGAGCGGCGGGTATGTCGGACTCGCACCGACTAAAACCCTGACAGTGCTCCACCACGCTGCTGTTGGCGGGAATGGGGTACCTATAAAAACATTGCCCCCATCCTCGCCAGCAGCAACTCTGAACCACAGACAGCGCCACCTGTGGGTCGGGGCCTCTCTAAAAAAAGGCCCCTCCACTGGACGATAAATCCTAGAGGTAACAGGAGGTCTTTGTCCGACAGTAGATTGGTACGCAGTGGAAGCATGTACTTTCTTAACGTATTTGTTTTTATTACACTTAACGATTTAAGTATTCCATTACGTAGTACTTAGTCTTTGTATGCTGGTGGTCTTTGAATTTTATACTTTCTCATTGTGATAACGCTTTGTTCGTGTTAGAGGGAATTACTTTGTCCCCTCATATTACATCCCACAAGTGTTACCCCCGCCACTTGTGAGCGACACGCCGGTCGCGGGCGGCGGTATGCTTCTTAGGCTGATAATACACCTACGTAAAGGGCGACACGTGAACATGAACATAAATAATCGTTCCGAATACTTAAATTAAGTTAAGCACCAACTTAATTAAGGCTTTAAATTTTTTTGTTTAATTTTATTATTTAACAGCAATCGCCAGCGGCTCCGCCCGCGTGTAAAGATTAAAACCGTAATATAGTATTTAGATAACCATAAAAATTGTTAAAGTGGGTTAATCTTAAAAGTAAGATATACGCTGTCGCGGACTTTTATTTAGAGCTTTTAGAGGGGAACAATTTTGTAGTACATTATTTTTTAATAACTTTCACCTTTTACTTAGCACACGCAAGGAAAGCTTTAAATTATGCCGTTTTCGTAATATATTTTATTGCTACTCCTCTCCTATTCATCTTAGCGTGATGTTATATAGCCTTCCTCGATAAATGGGCTATCTTACACTCAAATAATTTTTTAAATGGGTCCAGTTCTTGAGATTCAAACAAACAAAGACAAACAAACAAACAAACAAACAAACAAACAAACAAACTCTTCAGCTTTATATATTATACAATAGATATCGTTACTAATTATCAGTAAATATAGGTAAGTTGACCCGTTGATAGACTCAACGAAAAAATCGCAAAGCAAAGCAATATCCAAACAACCTTAGTTATATATTAATCGTTTCAACACCACTATTCATTTTATTTTGCCTGCGAACACGTGTAACACGTGTTAAACGTGTTAACATGTGTTTATATATTTTCTATTTTACTTTATCGCGGATTATAGCAAAATAGTTCTATTATTACTTTTTAATTATATATCTCCGCAAAGTAACGCCTAATTCTATAACTTAAATAATGATATAGTATAATAAATAAATAGATAATAACTATTAACACGTGTAGGAAGCCTAAATTGGACCAGTCTGGATCAGATTCGCTCTCATCTCTCAATTCTCTAATTAATGGTATATATACATACAATAAAGACTGCGATGTCTGTCTGATGTATGCTTGAAAAACTTGAAACAATTGATTTTTAGTGTGCCTTTTTAAATTTGTATAACAAGTTTTTCTTGTTTCTTTAAACAGCGTTGGTTTTAGTTACGGTTAAATTAAATAGAAATTTTAATTAAGTTTAACTATTTATGGTGATTTCGTTCGCTAAATATTTTATAAATGTGTGATTTTTTAAGACAATTTAAGAGAACACTATTAGTTTATTTCTTTTCTTTATTTATTTCAGTATTAGTTGATGACCAGAAATATAAAAATAAATATTTGTCGTTTCACCCCGCAACCGAAGCACCATCGGGAGATAGGCTTGTCGAATCGCAAAGCTTTGCGATTTTGTCGATTGTTAAGTTTGTGATAGTGAACGTGTGTAGTGTTTGTTTTGTGTATTGTGGTCGCGGCGGTGGAGGTTTGTGCATGGATTTTTACGAATTCTGCATGTATCAGGTAAGAAAATGAATTGTCAACTCTACATTTAGCATTATATATATATTATATTTTTTACTTAATTGCAGATTATAGCAAAATATTTTTATTATTAATTTTGTATTATGAAAGTAACGCCTAAAAAGTAACGCCTAATTCTATAAATTATTCTTTAATTTAAAATCTACGTCCTTGGTCTGTTTATTAGTGTAATTTGGATTGTTATTCCTTTAAATTAAAATATTGTTAAAGAACAAGATAAAAATAAAAAGGTGTTAAAAGAGTTAAAAGCGTAAATAAAACATTCTCAAATCCCAATAAAAACACTAGTTATTTACAAGTGAGATAAACAAGCTCATCATCGCCATTAATTATTGAGATAGTAATTATCAATTTCGAATGAGCTTCGCGACATCTCGAGCGCTTATTTCAACGCACTCCACATTGTAGGAAAAGGGGAATGGAATTAAAAAAATTGCCAGTTAATTGCAGTTCTGGATGTGATAAAATATTATGTAAAATTCTATATTTAAAAATGGAATTGGGTTGTCTGTGTATTTATAAAAATTAGCGAGGACATATTTTTGTGTATATGTATAATAAAAGTTTGTAAGCATCGTCATTCTCCTGCCCTTATCCCACTCTAAGTGGGGTTGGCACAACATTTTATAAACATGTTGTAACATGATTTTGCTTAGGTATTTTACGACCGGCCGCTGGTTTAACGTCAACTTACCTTAATCGCCTTTTACAACACTCGGTATTTATTAGGTATGTTTTATGTATTTACCGGCTTTATTACCGCCTGCCTGACGTTAACTTATCTTAGTCGTCTTTTACCACACTCGGTAAGGAAGAGGGTGGTATTATTATACGTAATTGGAAATCACACCGGTGGGTCAACTTGCCTAAGTCGCCTTTTACGACACTCGGTTGGAAAATAGAATGGTCTATTCTACTCAGTCGGATACCAATACCTCGGTCAACTTACATGAGTCGTCTTTTATGAAACCTCGAATATATATCAAGCCTCGAAGAATCAACAAATTGTTTATAGAAAATGTAGGCACTGGGCGGGAATCGAACCCGCGACCCGCGGATCTGAAGCCAGGGTTACTACGATCTGCGCAAACGAGCCCATCATTTATGTAACTATACAGTTACTAATTTCTGTTGTTAGTCGATCCTAACGTGTATGTCACTAATGACAGCTTATAAAATACCATGAATATATAAAAAAAAAAACAGCTTATAAATTATCATTACAGCTTATAAATACAACACAGCTTTTAAATTATCTTATAAACTATAAATATCATAAATACATAAAAAAAAGATCATAAATTATAAATTATCATTACAGCTTATAAATTATCTATCTAAAATATCATTTGCATGGTACATTATCTAATAAGTATCAAAATTGTTACAAATTTCCTGAATATAGTCACGGGCAATGGTTTGTAGTGCCAAAGGAAGTGTTTCAATGGATTGCGATCATGTAATTGGCGGCTGACGGTTTTAAAGCAAATAATTAATTGGCTAAGTCGTGTGATGGGTCTTTGATATCGAATGATTACCAATTCAGAGTGACAAGTACCCGCTAGGGCAGAGATTCATTACACAACCTTCCATTCACAGGATACGTACATAAAATTGAAACTTTATAGGATTTTCTTTGAACTGTGTTTGTATGTTTTTTATAAAACTTGAAATACAATTTAAATCATCATCTTCCTGCCCTTATCCCACTCTAAGTGGGGTCGGTACAACATGTTGTAAACATGCTGTAACATGATACCACACGGCGGGTTGACTTACCTTACCCGCCTGCCTGACGTCATCTTACTTCAGTCGTATTTTACAACACCTCGCTAGGAAAGAGGGTGGTCGACTCTACTAAGCCGGATACCACACGATAGGTCGACTTACCTTAGTCGCCTTATACGACACCTCGGTAAGAAATGAGGGTGATACTATTCTTCTTAGCCGGATACCACACGGCTAATCCCCAACTATATCATTATTTTTTTATTTCTTTTATTTTTTTTAAAGTTAAAGAGCAAGGCTCGACCACCCAGGTACTATTTAAGCATTAAAATTTAAAAGTAAACGTTAATGTTTTCTACTATCTGTTTCTACTTTTCTTGCAGGGAAAGTTTGGAGCCACTGCGACGCTCTAATACGGATTGGTAGGTTACACATATATTCTAATCTCTCCAGAGATTTACAGGTTCCTTCACGATGCTTCCATCATCGTAAATATAATATATTTACATTAGATACATGTAATTAATTAGGTACATAAGTTTTATCAGAAAAACTCATCAATTCAACATTAATTTAGATTTAAATAAAAAATTGTTGTCGGTAGATTGGACTTTGTTTTTAAGGTAGCAAATAAATTAGCTTAGTAGGTCAGTAGATAGAACTTTGCGGAATTCCGTTATAATCAAGGAACAAAAGATATTTGTGTGAATAGGCGATTCTGTAAAGAATTCACTGTATTTTAAAGAATTCCTTGTAATTCACGGTAAATTTCCGTGGCGGTCATATGTAGGGAATAATGTTTCCTTTCATGGGTTTAAGATATATATTGGATTGTCCGTATCTCTTTTGTAAACTGAAATACGAATGTAAATTTATCTATTCCAGTACTAGAGAAAATATAAAAAGGTGGTTTTCAATCGTAACGGAATCAAGTAATTGACGGCAGCCTGTTTTAAAGCAAAATAATTAATTGGCTAAGCCATGTGACGGATCTTTGATATTGATCACCAATTCAAAGTGAAGAGCATCCGATTGGGCCGAGATTCATTAGACTCTCTAGCTCTCACTATTGCTTGTGGAAAAAACGATGAGCACTTTTCGTTACTGAAGATTTTATTTTATATTTGGCATATATAATAGCATGATGTCTGATTACTCGCCGAAGTGATTTGATTACTCGCTGAAGTAATTTGATTAGTCACCGCAGTGGTTTGATTACTTGCCGCAGCGGTTTGATTTTTCCTGTAGTTCTTTGATTACTGCTCACATTGTTTTAATTACGAGCCGCAATATTTTAGTGTCACAGTAGTTAAGACATTTTCCGAAGTGATTTGATTACTCGCCGAAGTCATTTGATTAGTCGCTGAAGTGATTTTGATTACTCGTTGAGGTAGTTTGATTACTTACCGCAGTGGTTTGATTACGCCGCAGCGGTTTGATTTTTCCTGCAGTTCTTTGATTACTGCTCATTAAAATTAACATTGGTTTAATTACGAACCGCGATATTTTAGTGCCACTGTAGTTAAGACATTTTCCGCAGTGGTTGACTTGATTTATCCGATTTGATTTATCGCTATATTGGTTTGATAAGCCGTTATGTATTACCTAATTGCCATCGTTTCGTTACTGATTAAAGTGTTCCTTTAACAAATGAGCCCCACCCTTATCGGTCACGTGATTATCGCGTTGTCAGCACATCCAGCATTAAAAATAAAGAGACGATATTTGACTACTTCCGATTACCAATTATATCTAACGTCAATTATTCTAATAATAGTATAATCGATCATGTTAAATGCCAACATTCCTTAGTACATGTTACTAGAACAAATAATTAAGACATTGTTTCTCCTATTTAAAAAATAAAGACGACTGGAACACGTCATTTTATTTTTTTCTAGTAACAACCGTGCCTTGTGACTTCAAATAAATGCATATGGAATTGAATTTGTTTTAACGGGTACATGCGCATTTTAGATCATAAACATTTCAGGACACTCGGATATAGTAATGTTGGACATAATCGAAGTTTTAATACTGGTAAGTGAAATTTTTTTGCAAAAACCAATAAAGAATAGTTTTCTATCATATATTACATTATTGCGCACACGACGGTGATTTTGGGCTAGCCCATTTTCTATATTTAATAGTTTATTATGGTGTTAACGGCATATTAACAATAAAAATAGAATACATACTTATATATAGGGGTTGTTCATCACGATTGGCTAGCGACTAGGTATACTTTAAATTTTAGCACTAATAACACTGCTCCCTGTTTTTGAGTAACTGTACTTGGGTCAGCTGTAAGAAATGATTATATTTGCCACTGGTCATTTGCCAGCGTCTCGTTGGCACTATGACGGCCACATGGGGAAATTATACATACTAATGCCTGTATCCATTAAAAAAAAAGGCACATTATCGGAGGCGTTGCATACCAAAACTGACTATTAGCTTAATAAGTGATTCAAAAATATCAAACGTTAATCGTAGTACGAACGGTACGTTTTTTTAATTGGTCACGTTCAAGTATCGATTTTGTGAAAACACCCCTCCGTAGCTCTCACCCTGGCCGGCCATAAAAAAAATAAACGGCATTATATTTTGGACGTTCGGCTGCGAACGATTGTCGCTCCCTCTCGACTCGCTTTCTTCGTCCCTTTCTTTTTAATTCGCCGTATTTTTATTTGCTATGATAAATTGTACTGCGCCGGGTAGGGGCCCTTTTGTTTCGGTAATTTTTTATGTCTGGTGTATCGCTTAATTGCGTGGTTGTTTATGGAAGCCCATTGTGCTATATGGGTCAGGCTCCCAGACGACGGACCTGACCCGCTTACCTTGCAACCTTCTCATGGACAGACAGCCACAATTAATGAATGTGGAAATCACGGCCTACTTTTTAAATGGAGTTAGAACAATGAAAAATTAATTGTGATAACTATATGGCAGCCGGAGACCCGTTCCGCCCGGCACACATTTCTTTATTAGACTATGGAAATAACTTTTTATTAAACGCTGATATTATAATTTTAATTATTCACAATTATGGCAAATAATAAAGGGTAGTAGAAAAACTAATTGATTTATATCAGTTAATGCATGCATAGCTCAGCCTTATTATATTATACTTTTTGCAACGACAGTCTAACCTGGTAATTTATGATAATAAACTATTAGGCTCCTCCGAAAGGATAAAAACCTTAATTAATTGTATGTAACGATGGATAAATATTATAATAATGATATGTAAGTAATTCGATATTATAGTAGAAACTCTTGAGTTATTATCTTTTTAAGATTTGCTTGATTATTTTTCTGAGATTATTATATGTACATATGAATTTATGTTAGCACTATTAAGAACTATAATTAAAATAAGTATTTAGAGAACTAAATCACTATATATCATTTTTAACATTCTGATACAGGCTTTATGAATACAATATTTAAAGTAACTTATGTATAACTACAATATACTAATAATTAGAATATTATGAATATTATATACTGGAATCAATATTATATATATATTAGAATATTATGAATATTATATATTGGATTGGATGAAACCCGCTCTAGAATTTATTTTAACAAGCTTCAGTTTTGATTTAACCATAACTCTTAAGACGTCAGTTTAAATTATTCAATGTGATTCGTCATAATTTTAAGAACCTGTTTTATTTAATATATGATAATTTATAAAATACTTCAGATAACAAACGTGTTTAAGTTGATAAGGAATAATAGCGTATTAATTTATCTAAATATGCTATTTTATTACGAATTACGTTGTTATACGAGCTCATTTTATAAGTTAAATTTATTAAGTTAAATTTTTGCGTTATTTCAGTCAGCGTATAGAACGATAAATCTTGATGCATCAGGGTATAGATTCTATAAATCTGTGTCAAGAGCCCACTCAAAAAATATGTATTAATGACATGATATTTTTTCACTAAGTTGCATTTTTATAACGTTTCGTTTGCAAGTGTGGTTAGCCTTATAAAACATCTTTAAATATTAAAACTTTGGTAGCCCAGAGGTAAGATCGTGCGACTCTTAAGTCGTAAGTTCAAAACTGGGCAGACACCGATGAATTCTATTTAAACTTATGTTGCCCTCGGCGGGAATCGAACCTGTGACCCGCGGAGCTGAAGGCAAGATCACTACCCACTGCGCCAACGGGCCAGTCATATAATTGCAATTTATCACATGCTTTTCGTCGAAGAAAAACATCGTGAGGAGATCTGCATATCTCTAGAGAATTCTGGGAATATGTGTAACCTACCAATCTACATAGGAGCAGCGTTGTTCGTCTGGACTTGTCATTTCGCATTGGAGCAGAATGGAGACTTCAAACAGTGGATAGTAAAAGGCCCTTATATTATTACTATCCCCACCAGCAGCAACTCTGAACCCCAGAGTGCGCCACCTCCGGGTCGGGGCCTTTCTAGAAGTGGCCCCTCCCTCCGCTAGACGATGTATCGGAAGCACCAAATGCATCGACTGCCTCGGGACCTTTTCAGGTGGACGTCTGATAAACCCCGTTCGGAACGCCCAGAAGGTCCCTTTTAGGGCGGCATGCGATGGCCTTGAGCGAGTCGCCTGCGGCGGATCGGATCCAAGGACTCGACGTCCCGAATCCGCCACGCCGCCCCCTTCCGCGAGATAACGTACTCGCAGAAGGAGGTCATCTCTGCCCACGATCTCTCCCTGTCCACTATGGCATGAACCAGGGTGGGCAAAGAGAGATCGTGCCCTTACTGTGTCACGAGCTCTGCCCGCTGATAAACTCCTAGCTAACCCTACAACCGTTATCCTTTGTAAACTTTTTTAAGTAAGTTTTCTTAAACTTCAACTAAACTTAAATGAGTTTTTATTTATATTGTAATATAGAACCTACTTCTTAATTTACAGACATCTTGACTTGGACACATCGTGAATAAGAAAACTTAATTGCCATCTATCGAAAACTTAAAGAGCTTACTAATAAATAGAACTTAAAAGTAGAGCCTTTAAGAATGTAAAACTTTAAATACGCAAAAGTAATTATTAATCGAGAAAAAGGCTATCCTATCATATGGTAAAATATTTACCTCGAAAATTTTATTGGAATCGGCTCAGTAGATTGAAGATTAGCGTGAACTCACAACGTAACACGGGAATTTAATATATAAAGACTAGCAATGGCCAGCGGCTTCGCCCACGTGGAACGGTTATAAAAGTGATATAGTATTTTGATTACCATAAAAACCTGAAAATCTAGACATATGCTGTCGTGAACTTTTATTTAGAACTTTAAGAGGCGAACAATTTTGTAATGCATGATTTTTGTATAACTTACGTTACTCAGCGCACGCAAGGAGCGCTTTTAATTTTGCCGTTTTCGTAATATTTTTTATTTCTGCTCTTCTGCTGTACATCTTAGCGTGAAGTATAGCATATAGCCTTCCTGAATAAATCGACTTTCTTACTCTGTAAGAATTTTTCCAGTAGTTTCTGAGATAAGCGAGTTCAAACAAACTCTTCAGCTTTATATATTAGTTAGTATAAATAAGTACGTGGTTGAGATATGTAATGTTTTCCGAAATACAACAATGTATTATAACGTGTGCGTTAGCGGAAGAATACTTGTATACGATCATTATATTGTGTTTCCAGTAAAAAGTAAACATAATATAATAGCAGGATATCGCGCTCCGGTGTCAAAACTATTAGTGCTAAACGAGACGCGACCCGACACCGTAGATATCAATACATTGAAATGTCTTCTATGGCGGGCGTGTTATGAACGCGGTTGGCGGAATTCTAAGAAATCTCATATGTTTTAACATGAATCGTCGAAGAAAGTATTTGCATTCAGTTACCGGTATTTACTTACTTGCAAAGATGTATTTCGACTAGCTAGCGGCTTCGCCCTCGTGGACATCAGTGTGTCAAAAAATTTTGACCGAATGAAAATTTTGAACATTAAAGTATTCATTGTGAGTGAACCATAATAGATAGAGGCATGCGGTCCCGGACTATTTCGTAGTAGTTTTGTAGATCTACAATTATCTAGTATTATTATTTATTGTCCGATAAGGGTCCTTATAAACTAAAAGATGAGATAATTTGAATTATTTGTAATTAAAAATTATCGATAAAAAATTATTTTTATATAATTATCTTTGTTGAATTCAATATATTACATTTTATTTTTAATTCTTTGACATGTAATTGATATAGAAATGAATGTGTATTTTAA
Organism: Morpho achilles; assembly: GCA_947086495.1. Taxonomy (NCBI): domain Eukaryota; kingdom Metazoa; phylum Arthropoda; class Insecta; order Lepidoptera; family Nymphalidae; genus Morpho; species Morpho achilles. The sequence goes on along the minus strand of CAMTZB010000022.1, from coordinate 6,092,910 downwards.
GCAAAATTTTAATTCTGTATTGCAATTATTTTTATACCATAAATCACTTCTGTAATTAATTTTAATGACAAATATTGCATGCTAATGCCTTTAAGTGACGTTTTCACGCAGAACCAAGACTTTATATATAAAATGTAACTGTACAATTGCAACTGTGTTCATGTCGTTGGTGTGTCTTGGATATAAATAAATAAAATAAATAAAATAAGCGGTCGGTACAAAATGTTTTAAACATGTTGTTACATGATTTGACTTGGTATTTTACGACCGGCCGCCTGCTTTACGTCAACCTACCTTAGTCACCTTTTACGACACATCAGTAAGTATTGAAGGTGGTAAAAAAGCACGTTATTAAATGAAAAATCCACTTCAGCTTTAATACGTATTTCAAATCCATTCCGAAAAACTTCGGAGCTTTTCCCAAAAATATACCTAAAGAGAGTCGCGCCGATTTACTTCGCTTTAAGCATAAATTTAGAAGGACTGCACCTGAAAAAGTTCCGCACTTGAACGGCCGGTCGAATTTTTCCAATAAAATCCTGCGCTTACATGGAATCAATTTTTACTCGCAACGTAGTTTGGAGGCAAAAAATTCTTTTGTGTTAGAATACTTTGGAATTGTTGCTTTGACTCTTTGCCCTTGCATCGATAATATTAGGCACGAGAAATAAGGTGACGTAGATTTTAAGCGTTTTTTGTTTGCGCTTACTAGCTGAACGTTGTTTTGCCATATAAATTATTTCTAGTGAATTTTTAGTATAGATTATAAATGTGGTATCCGGCTTAGTAGAATAAACCACCCTTATTTATTACCAAGATGTCATGAAATTTGACCAAGCAAGTTGACCCAAAGTGTGGTATCCGGCTGAGTAAAATAGACCACCACCTTTCTTGTCGCATTTTAAAGTTGACGTCACGCGGTCGGTTGTAAAATACGTAGCCAAATCTTGAGACAAGATGTTTGTAACATGTTGAGCCGACTCCACTTAGAGTGGGATAAGGGCAAGAGGATGATGATGATAAAGGGAATACGATTCAATAGATAAATTCGTTAAAAAAAGGAACACAAGATAAACAAAAAAAAATAATATGTGTGTAATTGACCTACTGCTTAATATTAGTAACTCGTAATGCTAAATTTTTTCTATATTGCTCCAACGTATTAGCCATGTTAGCATATACAGTACATACAGACAGACATAGTTTAGCATACAAGATTAATTCAAATTCAAAATATTCTTTATTCAAATAAACTTGTAAACAAGTGCTTTTGAATCGTCGACTCTACTGCTGGTTCGGAAAGCTGTTCCTACCGAGAAGAGCCAGCAAGAAACTCGGCGGTTGCTCTTTTAAAAATATAATTCTTAATATTATTTACATTAAGTCGTTACTGTCTTGTACAGGTTCAAAGAGAGCTATATCCACACATTCTTATCTTCTAAATAATCTTCAAGAGTATAGTAGGCTTTCTGTATCAGCCTCTTTTTAACAGTGTTTTTTAACTGCTGTAATGGCAGTGCTGAAATTGATTGCAGAATTTTATTATAGAATCTTATACCCAAACCCACAAACGAGTTACGCACTTTTGCAAGGCGCAAAGCAGGAACCGCAAGCTTATGTCGGTTCCTGCTTTGTCTATTGTACACATCACCTATCGTTTTATAATTCATTTAAATATTAAAAATTCAATTATCGTAGAGCACGATGTGGTTCTCTCTCTTTTTACATTAAAGAATTATTCCTTTATGGCACCGGTGTTCACTTTATTATGTTACCGTTAAATTGGGTATAAAGTTTCAGTTGCGTCTACATTCTATACAAATTAGATTGTAATATATACGTAGATAGTAGCGAATGCGCCCATTGTAGTCGCTCGGAATCGAGTTACCGTCCCGTACCACGGCCGTCGTAGGACGTGCATAATTCGGTAAAAGTACACCATATACATTCTACGTTTAGAGATAACTGGCAATTGCCAGCGGCTCTACTCGCGTGGAAAGATTAAAACCGTAATGTAGTCTTTTTATAACCATAAAAATGGATAAAGTGGGTTAGCGTTAAAAGCTAGACATATGCTGCCGCGGACTTTTATTGAAAACTTTTAGAGGGGAATATATTTGTAACACATGATTTTTGAATAACTCACCGTTTACTCAGCACACGCAAGGAAAGCTTTAAATATTTCCGTTTTTGTACTATTTTTTAATGCTGCTCCTCTCTTATTCATTTTAGCGTGATGTTCTATAGCCTTATAGCCTTCCTCGATAAATGGACTATCTTACACTTGAAAAATTTCAGATCGGTCCAGTACTTCATGAGATTAGCGCGTTCAAACAATCAATCAAACAAACAAACTCTTCAGCTTTATATATTAGTATAGATATATCAATTAGGGTTGCCATTCGTAAGGGATTCCTGGGATTTGTCGTAGTTTAGGACGCGTTTTGTTCCAAGTTATGTAATCGACGTAATCGAAAAAAATTAACATTTTCTGTAATGACTCGAGTTCTTCATCGACAGTTGAAATCGATTTTTCATATATTTATGTATGTACTTGTTTTATTTATTCAAATTCAAAATATTCTTTATTCAAATAAACTTGTAAACAAGTGCATTAGAATCGTCAACTATACTGCTGGTTCGGAAAGCTGTTCCTACCGAGAAGAGCCAGCAAGAAACTCGACGGTTGGTCTTTTAAAAATATAATTCTTATTACTAGTTACATTAGTCATTACTGTCTTGTACAGGGTCTAAGAGAGCTATATCCAAGCATTCTTATCTTCTTAGTAATTCTCAACAGTATAGTAGGCTTTCTGGATCAGCGTCTTTTTAACAGTGTTTTTAAACTGCTGTAAGGGCAAAGCTAAAATTGGTTGCGGCATTTTATTATATAATCTTATACCCAAAATGTTATGTATGTGTTAAGTATCTTATGTATGTGTTATTGGTTGATAGTGCATGAGTTTTTAGGATACTGAATGTATGAGGTATGAGAACGGATAGTACACTCGACATTACATATTTTTCTTTTATAGCGGATTATAGCAAAATAAAATTTTCATTACTTTTGTATAACGGATTTTTACTAAAGTTCGCATGTACATAGGCTATTTTTTGTTGTATTGAATTCATATTTCAAGAAGCTATTTTCATCTATTGCCATAGGTAATCACTGTAATTGAACTGCGAGTGCAGTTTAGTTCACTACCCGTTAGCAGTTAGTTAAGTAGTATTTAAATTCAAAAGACCGCACTTTCTAGTAAATAGTAATTAAGTAAGTAAGTAAGTAACGGCCTGTTACTATCCCACTGCTGGGCATAGGTCTCTTCTCTCCTTTTTGGAGAGAAGGATTGGAGCTAAGACCTACTACGCTGCTCCAATGCGGATTGGTAGGTTACACATATCTCCAGAATTCTCTAGAGATATGCAGGTTTCCTCACGATGTTTTCCTTCACCGAAAAGCGTGTGATAATTTGCAATTATCAATTAGACACATAAGCGTTAATACAAAAACTCATTGGCATCTGCCCGGGTCGAACCCATTATCGTCTCTAGAGATTCACAGGATCTCACCGCTGGGCTATCACAGCTTATCTAGTAGATAATATTACTTTTATCTATCGCACGTGATACTTTTCGGGTCGCGACGCGAAATTGCATCCGTTACCCCTCACATAGAGAAATAAAAACCTTTGATTAAAAAAGTTAAGCCGACTTCTGATGTCGGACTTTCCGTTTCAATTTTGAGTTGCAAGTGCTTAGAAATTAAAATGTGAAAACCCTGTCACTGAAACTCGCTGTTTCTAACTTGTATTGCTATTTTTTCATTTATCTAATAACAGTTAAATGTGTATTTTTTTTTTATTAACAATTTTATTTAACATTTATGACTCAGAAGTTCCTTATAGAGCTTCCAATTAAAATAAACATTCTCTTAATAAACAATAATAATCAGTAATCAGTAGGAATACGAAAAATAAATCAGTAATCGGCACAATAATAACTAAATTTATTAAACGTATGATGTTAAATCCGATTATGTATGAAAATTAAACAATAAGTAACTGGTTGACCGAACCTTGTCGGTAATTTTTAACAAAATAAAAAAAGAAAATAAAAAAAAGAATACAATAAGTGGGGCTAGATCCTAGGTATTTTCATTTGTTGCAATCTCCCGTTCCCCGAATAAAGTACGCTGACGTGAGAGTTAACAGCAAAAATAGTGTTTTATTTATTCAATAAATTAAAAGTAAATTTTAGTATTTTTTAATGCCCAAAACAGCGATAAAACAATTTTTTTTTAATACATCCTAGGTAGATCGATTTTTCTCCCCAAAAACTTCCTGCATGCTGAATTTTAGAAAAAATGTTGGAGCCATTTTCAAGATTCCGATGATATATATAAATACATACATACAACTATTAAAGATGTAAGCAGTCCTTTGTTTGCGAAATTCATAGTTTAAATACTTACATCATTAAATAGCAACTAAACACGTGTTAGAACAGTGCTAAAAATATTTAGTGAAATTTCATATTGCGAGCAGAAATTATCAAATCCTTGAACACAATATTTGCATGACTCCTGTGAAATGCCCGCTTTAAACTGACTGGGTCCAAGAGCTCGTGCGATTTAAACGCGTGTATTCAAATTGCGCGTACAAAAGCCGTGAGTTGCATTCATATGAAACGATTTAAGTGCGACCGTTTAAGACACAATTTCATTTATAAATACTTATTTACAATTTAATATTTACTCACATGGGCGCTACCATTTGTATTTGCACGTTAACTGTTAAGCAATATTTTTATAATTATAGAACTATATTTATTTTATATTGGTTATATTATTACATAAATACACACACACACACGCACACACACATATATATATATATATATATATATATATATATATATATATATATATATATATATATATATATATATATATATATAATGTAATACGCATCATTATCACAAAAACAATATTATTTCTTTATTATTACAAATAATTGGTTTATGCGACAATGACGCGATATTTATTTTTCTTCATTTCACTTTCTATAGACCCGGCTGCGGGTCTATGTTATGAGTTGCGCGGGAAAATTAATTTAAAGAAAACACTTTTTCTTTATATATACATACACTCGAAAAGCTTTACCTTTTTGGTAGTTAAATTCTCAAATAAAAATTTCATTTTATGTGCGGACGGAGGGGGGGGGGGGGGGTTCAATTGCACACCCCCCAGTTGTTGGTACTCATGGTTACTCATTTCAATTTATAGTAATATTATAAAATAGCGGTACCTACGGCTTCACCTGCGTGGATAAGTGTATGGTGGATTTGTGTATTTAATTGAAATTTTCAAAAAAGTTTTTATTGGGAGTTAACATAAGAGATAGAGGCATGCTGTGCCGGACTTATTTGTAAAATTTAATTTTTATATACAATTGTTGAGTACCTTACTTTGATGTATATCTGGTTAACGCGGCACACGCGAGTAAATCCTCCAGCAGACGACTTTTGTTGCAACTGCGCAACCTTAACACAATTTATGAACCTAAACCTTCCGGAACAATTGTACTACTTTTAAGTAAAAATCGTACTTAAATCCATTAAGTACATTTTGTGAAAAACAATCACATACACTTTTGAGATCTTTGTTTTATAATAAGTATAGATATAGATAAATATAGATGCGAAAGTCTGTTTTTCTTTCTATCTGTTACGCTTTCACGGGTAATCCTTTAAAACTTATAAAATTTAGCAGTTGTATATAAATTTAACTGCTCAATGCTAATTGAGTTTTAATTGTAACACAATGCAATTGGATTTGGCGAATCGAAGCTATCGAATTCTTGAATACAAAGCTTTCACGTAGTTAGCTCGCTAGAGACAGATTAGCATATAGAATTCCCGAGATTTGAACGCGTGTGCGACGCGGGTGTCGGGCGTGAGATGCATTCAGATGAACTGGACTGAAGTGAGACTACTGTAAACATTTTGGTAGCTGGAATAGTAACAAATATATTGATACATAACAGAATTATGACGATGGTATCCTCCTGCCCTTATCCCACTCTAAGTGGGGTCGGCAGAACATGTTATAAACTACGCTGTAACATGATTTGGCTGCGTTTTTACGACCGACTGCCTACCTGACGTCAACTTACCATAGTCGTATTTTACGACATCTCGTTAAGAAGGAGGGTGGTCTATTCTACTCAGAAGGATATCACACGGCGGGTCGACTTACCTTTGTCGCCTTTTACGACACCTCGGTAAGAAACGAGGGTGGTACTATTCTACTTAGCCGGATACCACACGGCTAAAATTATGACAATGGTAATTTATTTGAAATTTTCGCCGAGTTTCTCGCTGGTTCTTTTGGCAGGTGGAAACTTCAGAATAAACAATTGCTTTCTTAATAACATTTGACGACTCAAAAATCGAATATAGTCTTCTTTAATAAGGAATATTTTAAATTTGAATTTTGAAAATTGATAGAATGAGCTGTGGTGTTCCCGCGTAATCAAATCACGATTGGGGATGTGCGTAGAAGAATAAATAGTTCACAGAACTGATGTAAATTGTTTTTTTTTAATCTACTTCCTCTAACGTAATCAGAGACTTTAGATGCTATTTACATATCTTGCAACAATTTTTGTGTTTTGCCTGAAATGGGCTCCGATGTACATTGAGTTGTATGGTACTGGGGTTGCGATGCACTATAAAATAAAAAAATATATATCAATTTTTTTTTCGGATTTTTCCGTAACAAGCGACAAAGGATCATGCTTTATGGAGATCATGGGTTGAGACCTATGTTCGGCAGTGGATGTCTATAGGTTGACAAGAAAGGTTTAAATGTCCGCTAAAATTAATAACTTCGTGATAGTACTATCTACACAAAAATAAAAAGATAATAAAAATCTTTTATTTTCATTAACAGAGTTACAATTGTTGAAGTAAGATTGGAGCGTTCTTTTAAGCATGAGTATGCTTGTGCCAGAAGACTCCGCTCTTCCATCATATTGTCTATACACTATTTATTTAACATTTTAACTTATTTACTAGTGGGTATGTGTTACATGTGTGTGTGTGCGTGTACTGCATAAGACGTTGTGGTTGTCCGCTTCAGGCGGAAGCGTGAGCGAGAGCGGGCGCGGACGCGTCCCAACCCCATTAAAACTGCTTCGGGCCCCGCGCGCTCTGCCGTCCCTCCTCATAAAATATTAAAAATTCAATTGCGCTTCTCTTTATTTTAACTCCCTACCTCCTCCGCGACACCCACCTTCCCTTACAATATAAAATGAAAAATAACGTTCACCTATTATTTATAATTTGGACTAAACTGCAGGATAAAAAAATATTTTCATAATAAACAAAGAAAGGTTCAATTTTAAATTTCTAAACTATATAAATTTTTGTTTTTTTTTCCATAATAGTTAGTAGTATTTTATATGTTTAGTTTGTGTAATAATTAATTTAGTTTGTTTGTTTTTTAAATTTACTTTTTTAAGCACTGTTTTTATTTTTTTATATCATCACACTTATAGGCTACTATAAGTGTGATGTACGGGATAGTAATACTAAGATTAAATAAATGTTAAAAATTTAAATGTTATATTGTATACTCCGTACTCCTATTTTAATAAATAAAAAATAAATAAATAAATAAACTCCTCCGAAACGCCACCCACCAATCAGTTTGTATATATGCCTGCAATTTTAATCTACGAAAAATATACAACTAGGTATTAATTACTAATCATAAAACTAATTTATTCAAATTCAAATTAAAATGGACTGTTTTTAGTACTTTTGAATCGCCAAAAAATATTTTTATATCATTTAATATCATTGATTTTTATAATTATTTATTACTTTAAGATTGAAAATATACCTATATAATGCTTAATGTAGAATGGACGTCCGTTACTGATACAAGCAGGGTTCAAAAAAGTACATGCATTATAAACCTCCACTTCTGCGACCACATTACACAATACACTACACACGTTCACCAACACAAACTCAACAATCGTTTCACCCCGGATCGGGGATTATAGCATAATAATTTTATTATTTTTGTATTATCGATCTCCGTAAAATAACATCGAATTCTATTACTGTAATTGTGACGATTATACACCAAATAATTATTCTATTATTATTATTATTATTTTTTAAACATCTGCCGAGTTTCTTGCTGGTTATTTTTGGTAGGAGCAAACTTCCGAACCAGCAGTAGAATTGACGATTGAAAAGCACTTCTTTACAAGTTTATTTGAATAAACAAAATTTTGATTTTGAATATGTATTTGAAAAACTAGTAGTCGGTACTAAAATTACAATATAATTTCCACTTTTCACACTTCCAATAATATTTTATCTTCTTTTTAGACGCTATCCGATACGCTCGCAATAGATTCGTTTAGTCCGCGCCATTGAGTTTCCTCGAGCTCTTTATTATAGATACAATTTTTAAAACGGCTCTCTTCGTTTGCAAAATTACTTGCCATTAATAATTTTAAACAAGTAGGACTTATTGTTCTAGAATGTCATAGTATCTTTGAGATTGTTTTAGTGAATATGTACAGTACATCTCTAGTGGTGGCTTGTACTATGTGTACTCAACCAATCCTACTTTCTACTAATATTAAAAAAACAAAAGTTTGTAAGTACGGATGTATGTTTGTTATCCTTTCACGGCGAATCCGCTGAATAAATATTAATGAAATTTGGCACAATTATTTCTTATACACCGGAATAACATATAAGCTAAAAAAATTTTGTTAGTGTTTTAAAAGAAACACGTAATTTACGAAATTTATCCCAATATGCAAACCATATTTGTGCCCAAATTCGAATTGTGAAAATTTAAAGCCCTATCTAGACATAATTTCAACCAATAGTAAATGCCCTCTTTTGTGTAACTGCTGCGCGTTTCAGGAATTATCTACACAGACAATTTTAAGCTTTACAATCTATTTTTTTGGTAGTTTTTTTCAATGCCTGGAAACAGTGATGAAAACATTTTTTTTTAATAAAACCTAGCAAGATCGATTCACAACAAATAAAAAACCCTACATGCTGAATTTCATGAAAATCGTTGGAGACGTTACCAAAATCTCAGAGATATAATAAACTCTCATATACAAGATTAACTCAATTAAATATTAAAGACTAGTATGTCCAGCCAGCTTTGCCGTGCTTAATTTAAAGATATATTAATTACTTTTATAAAAAAACGTTCCGATCATCACCAAATTACAGCATTATCCGCTGGTAAACCTACCCTATATGTTAAGTGAGGCTTTCTACTATATATAAGTAAAAATAGCGTCCAATTCGGATCAGTGGTTTTTGAGATAAGCGGAAACAAACGCACAGAGATTTGACATCTCAACGATTTTATTATATGCATAGAATAGATAGATAGATAGATAGAGAGACAGTAGAGTTGACGATTCAAAAGCACTTGTTTACAAGTTTATTTGAATAAAGAATATTTTGAATTTGAATTTGAAGATAGATAGAAGATAGAGATATAACGCACATATAAAACACACGTATCGAGTTTCAACAGCGTGTTTGAATTCAATAATAGAAAGAATTTACACAATACACAGACGATGGAATGCGGCGCGAAGTGCAATCACAAAGGTTCGAAGCCTGTGTACACCTTCCCTCAACCACTCGTACCCTCTTTTGTTTCCTATGTCCATTACGGGGTACAAAAATGCCACCAATCTCCCTCAATATTCCTAATATTCATGGTATTTTCAAATTTCATTGTATTTAAAAATATAAAGTGATATATATATGTTAGATTCTGTTAGATATGCGTACTAATACTCGATATAATTTTTATTATTCGACATACTTAACATAATCAGATATAAATTATAAAATATAAATAGATACTACCTACCTACCCTTATCCCACTCTAAGTGGGGTCGGCACAACATGTTATAAGCATGCTGTCACATGATTTGGCAGCGTTTATACGACCGGCCGCCTACCTGTAGTCAACTTACCTCTGTCGTATTTTACGACACCTTGGTAAGAAAGAGGGTGGTCTATTCTACTAAACCGGATACCACACGGTGGGTCAACTTACCTTAGTCGCGTTTTACGACACCTCGGTAAGAAATGAGGGTGGTCTATTCTACTCAGCCAGACACCACACGGCGGGTCGACTCACCTTAGTCGCCTTTTACGACACCTCGGTAAAAAATGAGTGTGGTACTATTCTATCCCGCCGGATACCACATGGCGTATTGTATCATAAGTTATCTAAGATAGATATAACTTGTACATTTTTGTTGTACAAAAAAAAATGTTTAAATTAATAATAGTAACTGGTGGACCGAGCCTTGTTCGGTAATTATTATCGGTATATTATCGGTAAGAAAAAAAAGATTATGTTCAATTCAGGGATAAAACGTTTTTTTTTACATACAACCTAGATAGATCGATTTTTCTTCCCCAAAACCCCATGCTGAATTCCAAGATTCCAAAAATATACATATATACCTATATACATACAAGATAAACTCATTAAAATATAAAACATTTATTAAGACCTGTCTGTAAAATATAATTAGGATAATATATACGAAAAATATACGGTAAACTTTCCCTTTGGACGGAGAATCACACTGTATCAGTTAAAGGTAACTTGTCCAAAAGTTTTCAAGCCAACAACTCACTGCATACAGTAAATAACGCATTGTTTGGTGTACTTACGTTTGGCCGGCCGATTGTTACGTATGGCGTGGAATTCCAAACAACTCCAATTTTATTGTGCAACTTACCTGAAACAGAGAAAAATAGAATCATTAATAACAAAACTATAACAATCGCCGGTTATTGTGCGAATCTGCGCCTATTTATAAACAAACGCCGCTCATATCATGACGCCGTGCGCCATTGTTCCGAACTAAACACTCTTTGTAGATTTTTATGTTTTAAAGTTTTGTAGATAAATGAACTATTACTGGAACATGAAATTAAAATAAAATGTTTTACTGACTGGTCCCATTGGCGCATATGGTAACCCTGAATCAGCTCCGCGGGTCGCGGTTTCGATTCCTGCTGAGGGCCAACATTTTCTAATAACAATTTGTTTCACCGAAGTTACAATATAATCGTATAATCGTACCTCCTGATAATGCATCGGTTTCTAGGCGAAACGATCGTAGATATTGTAGTATTGAGTGTGTGTAGTGCTTCTGTGGAGTGTTGGATTCGGCGGCGTGACTCCACACAAGCACTACAAACATTTTCCTGAAATTCCGAATGAAGGTTTTGGGGGAGAAAAATTGATTTAGCTATATTAAAAATAAATCGTTTTATTCCTGTTTTTGGGCATTAGCAAAATACTAAAATTGACATTGAATATGTAAAACACTAATTTTGCCGTAGATTGTCAAGTCAGCGTAGCTTATCCGGGGAACGGGTGGTCTCGAGAAATTAATATACCTAGGATCGAGCCTACCCTATAATTTTTTTCTTTATTTTTTAAGTTTCTTTATTATTTTGTAAAAAAATTCATTAAAAAAACGTGCGAACCCGTAAATAATACATGGTGAATTAAACTTGTCAGCCCTCTTATCACTGAAACAACTATCCTATATAGTGTATTATCTATGGACACAACTATATAATGTGGTACATAAGATAATAACATTCAATATAAGAAATATATACGTGATTCTTTATATAAATTTCTCTAGACGTAATTAGTAAGCCATATAACCGAGAAATTGGAAAATAAAATCAAATTACAAGGGATGCCCCAGAAATAATTTAATGTCGCCCACACTAAAAAGAGACACGTGCACGTTAAATACGTCGCTATGATGAAGTTTCGTAATCAATTTTCCATTTACTGCTTATATAAAGCTTTTTGAGGCAGCTTTTGAAGGTATTTTACACCCAACGTTTTTAGGTAATTTATGCCATGTGGTATCCGGCTGAATACACCACCCTCTTTCTTTCCGAGGTGTCGTAAAAGGCGACTAAGGTAAGTTGACCCGCTGTGTGGTATCGGTCTGAATAAAATATACCACCCTCTTTCTCACTAAGGTGTCATAACAACAACTAAGGTAAGTTGACCTACCGTGTGGTATTTGGCTGAGTAAATTATACCACCCTCTTTCTTACTGAGATGTCGCAAAAGGCGACTAAGGTAAGTTCACGTCAGGTAGGCGGACTCTTAAATACCTAGCCGAATCTTGTGAAAACATGTTTATAATATGTGCCGACCCCACCTAAAGTTTATGATGAAAGAGAGCCCAGCTTGTAAATGTGAACCCATGAAAACTCTGTTTAGCGGCCCTTCACGACCAACGCTGTTTGGAAAATTAAACAGTTCACTGACGTTAAATTAGCGTTACTTGTTTATTTTGTTTGCTTCTTTAGCATCATGTCTTGCGGTATATTAATATGAGATAAAAGCGCAGAAATATTTTTTTTGTATTAAATTTTGGAAACAGCAATTTTCAGGAAAAGCAGTAGTGTTGACAAATCAAAACCACTTTTTTACACAAAAATTCTCACTCGCAATCTTTTTGTGGTAATATTTAAAAAAAATTATATAATTGAAAAAAAATAAATAATAAAGACTCTTTTGAATTTTTATTATATTTATTTGAATACAATATGCATTAAATTGTTTTACAAACAACCTCATAGTATTTTATCATGACCATCAAAAGAACAACCGAAATAGCTACATAATTGATGTTGGAATAGTTAAGAAAAAGATAGTTTGTTTGAATACGTATGCATTCTTTATTGCAAGGTGGAGACATTATACGACATCACTTATGTCAATCGCAGAAAAAACTGGCCTACGGCGTGTCGTTTCTCATTGGGGAATGTGAGGTACGACGTTGGCTTGCCATTTTGCTAAATGCCTTATGGCATATTTCGATCCTCGTGCGATCTGCGGCGGCGGCGGGATTTTCGGGATTTTCCACAACCGGCTTGCCTTGGTAAGAATCTCGCTTTTGAACGTCTGTATCAGAATTTCAACAGATTACATTCGTATCAGGTATGCACTGCCTTTGGATATTTAGGCACACTTATTGCGGATATACACTGATTTTATCTTAAGTACTCATAATTATCTGCTTATTAATAAGCCATGTGGCATCTGGATGAGTAAATTAGACCACCCTCATTTCTTACCGAGGTTTCCTAAAAGGCGACTTAGGAAAGATGAAAGAGAAAAGAATACGGTTTCTGTAATAGATTATGTAAATTATATAGTGTGATTAGTATATTAAGATAATTAATTTTGTTGAGTTGAGAGATTTTATGTAAATTATATAGTGTGATTAGTATAAAAGGATAATTAATTTTGTTGAGTTGAGAGATTTTATGTAAATTATATAGTGTGATTAGTATAAAAGGATAATTAATTTTGTTGAGTTGAGAGATTTTATGTAAATTATATAGTGTGATTAGTATAAAAGGATAATTAATTTTGTTGAGTTGAGAGATTTTATGTAAATTATATAGTGTGATTAGTATAAAACGATAATTAATTTTGTTGAGTTGAGAGATTTTATGTAAATTATATAGTGTGATTAGTATAAAAGGATAATTAATTTTGTTGAGTTGAGAGATTTTATCTAAATTATATAGAGTGATTAGTATATAAAGATAATTAATTTTATTGAGTCTATTATCTATACTTGCCTTTAAACAAGTTTAGAGATTATCTTAAAACGATGCTGCTACGTAGCTTACTATACAACTGAGAATTATTTGAGTGATATAAGCATATCACTGCACTCAGCTACACACCGAGCTACAACGATTAACTTGTGAAAAAAAAAATATTGTAAGATATTTTTCCAACGAGTTTCTTGCTGGTTTTTCTCGGTAGGTGCAAACATCCGCATCAGTGGTAGCGTTTTTAAAAGCACTTGACGATTCAAAATTATTGAATGAAGAATATTTTGAATGTGAATTTGGGAAACGTGAGGAAACGTCATTGAATGTAACAATTGGAATTTTTGGAGCTAAAAGTCACATGAAATGAATGTATACACTATATCTGGGCGATATTATTAATTGCAATTTTAAATTCCGGTATACACGGTTGAATGTGCAAATCTAGTCTGTGACGCGACTAATAAACGCATTAAAGGCAGAAAGAATGGTAGAAAGCATGACACGCGTTCATATTTGGACAATGGGCGCTATCTTCATATTGATGCAGGACTACGGCTATACGGAAATGAAGTGCCAGTTAGGTCCTTCAAATGGTAACAGGCAAAAGGAACTTTGACGAAACTATTAGACTCCGAGAACGTTCACCATTGTCTATTTCGAAAGGTATAAAAATATATCGATTTTTATACTTATCTTTAATATTATAATGAGTTAATCTTGCATATACATTTTCAATGATATTGTATGTAATTTTGCACGTAGATTTTAATGGTGATAAAATAGATCTAGCTGGGTTTCATTTAAAAAAAAATGTCATTTTATCTCACTTTCAGCTTTCGGCCACTGAAGGAAAGCTAAAATTTTGAATACAAAGTACATTAAATTATAGCTGTCATTTGTAAACTTCGGTTAATGGTAAACGGGCGTATTAAAGAAGTGAAAGTATAAGGGATCGCCTGTTATTACCAACCTTTTTGATTTTTTTATTTTTTTTAATTAAAAAAAACGTAGGCCCGTACAACCAAGTACTGGTTTATTTATTGGAGGAAATAAATACACTTGTCAACATCTCGCTTCTGCTCGTGACTTAGAGTCACGATCTTTAGTCATAGAGTTGTTAATACCAGAGTAGGGGAACCATAGGTGAGCCTGTAGAGATGCTGACACAACAAATGATGAGAGAGATGATTAATGTCGTATACTTCATTGTTGTCTATAACAACTAAAAAAGATACCTCCCCCTCCCCACCCTCTCTCTTACCGAGGTGTCGTGAAATGCGACTAAGGTAAGTTGACCCACCGTGTGGTATCCGGTTTAGTAGAATAGCCTACCCTCTTTCTTACCGAGGTGTTGTAAAGTACGACAGAGCTAAGTTGACGCCAGGCAGGCGGCTGGTCGTAGAAACGCAGCCAAAGCATGTGACAGCATGTTTATAACAGTTGTGCGGACTCCACTTAGAGTGGGATAAGGGGTCGGCACAACACAATCATATGACAACATGTTATAATGTTGTCATATGATTTGGCTACGTATTTTACGGCCGCCTGCCTGACGTCAACTTATCTTAGTCGTATTTAACGACACATCGATAAGAACGAGGGTGGTCTATTCTACTTAACCGGATACCACACGGTGAGTCTTAGTCCCCTTTTACGACACCTCGGTATGAAATGAGGGTGGTCTACTCTACTCAGCCGGATACCACACGGTGGCTCAACTTACATTAGTCGTCTTTTACGCCACCTCGGTAAGAAATGAGTGTGGCAAAAATAGTTTTTGAAGTGGGGTATGGACCGAAAAAGGTCGGGTAACACTGCTCTAGAGGGAGTCGCGCGGTATTACCGCTTAGCTATCACACCTCATATCTCTTTTTATCTATATGCTACATACGTGAAACTTTTTCCAGAAAAATTGATGCATCCCCCAATTTCGACTAAAAGCAGTTTCCAATATGGGTTGACTGTTCAATAGGGTGACAATTTAATCCACCTGCTAGTTTCTAGTCCACCTCTCCGACCGTTTGATCTATTAAAGTTTCTGTATGTAAAGCGCTCAAAGTAAAGTGAGATGCATTATTTCAATGCCGTTTCGTCTATCCAATCTTTGTGAATATACGTGAATATTGGCCAATATAGAGAGTATTGGGTACTAAAAATTTTGATGCTAAAAAAATATTAGATCACATTAGTAGACTTAGTGTGGTAAACAGATGGCAAATTTAGCTCAGAGCCTTTGTATGCTTTTACTTTGTCACTGCTACACTTTCTTATTAAAGAAACCATATCATCATCCTCCTGCCCTTATCCTACTCTAAGTGGGGTCGGCAGAATATCCCATAAACATGCGTGTTAAGAACCCATATATTATCTAGAAAAGTAGGAAAATATTATGAGAAAGAGATCTATTTTCCTTTTTACATTTCATCTAATGGCTTTATTTTCTTAAATATAAATATTATTCATATTTATTACTTTTTAAGTACAGACAACACTCTGTAACGATCTTATATCTGTACATAGAATTAAGCAAAGATAGATATTATCCTTCTGAATAACGACGTATCGAGTGAAACATCGGCGTTATAAAAATTTACGTTTGCTATTTCTTGAGGCAACACACTATATTTTAAATGTACATCATGTGATTTAATTTATATGCATACTGCTCTATTTTTAATAAAAGTCACTGTATTGAATAATATCAAGCTAAGGTTAGAGTGATTTTTTTAAATACATTGTTACAAAATTATAAGCGTACCCTAAAACATATTGATATTTCAAAGCTCATGAAAGCTCTAATAAAATTATTTAGCTATAATCTTTTAGCCACTTAAAAAAAGAAACATGTTGTTAATATTTGGCTAAACCAAATGAAATCAAATTTATTTAATCAATCAAGTATACATAGATGACATATACAATAAGGCTTAACATTAAAACTTCTGTTTAAGATATTAATCAGATCCGATTATTAATCAATCATTTTCTAACTCTACTGTATCAGTAATTTGTATTCGGTTTAGCTAGGTTTTATTAAAAAAAAATTGTTTTATTCCTTTTTCCGGGTACTGAAACAATATGTTATAACTTCATGAGAAAGCAAATGATATACTGTCTGTCAATTTTAAAGTCAAGATTGATCATTTGGGTAACGGGTGGTCTCAAATTTTACACACCAGGATCGAGTCCAGATAAAATAATTTTTTATTAATTTTTTTATATATTAAAAAAGCCTAGCAAGTAATCGAAGTACTTTTAACTAAATACCATTGTCCAGTACGACAAGGTAATATTACTGGGATCGCTAACCAATTTACTAAACGCGTTGATTGTCTGGTTGTTGGCATTTGATCTGATTCTGCGTGTTAATTACCACAGTTAACTAATACAGACCTTGCTTATGAGATAACCGCTGTGTGGTATATTGACTTAATAATAATTGTCACTATTGTTTGGTTAACCGTCTGTTATAACAAAGTGTAAGAAGCTGTGAGCGTTAAAATTTCTTTTTGAATAGGGTTTATATCATCTATCCGAGTAAGTAAAGAACCACCGTGTGGTATCCAGCTAAATAGAATAGACCAAACAGGTGGTCTATTCTTAACGAGATGTCGTAAAAGGCGATTAAGGTAAGTTGAAATCAGGCAGACGGCCAGTCGTACAAGAATAATCGTATCGTAATAATCGTAATCACATGACAACATGGTAAAAACATTCTGTGCCGATCCCACTTAGAGTGGGATAAGGGCAGGAGATAAGAGCAGGATGATATAAATAAAAATAATAATAAATATCACTTAATACTTGTGTTATGGGTGACAGATAACTGTTGAATATATACTTATATAATTTTTAAATACAAATATGTACCCAGACTCGATGACCAACAAATTTATTCATAGAAAATGTTGGCCTTTGGTCGGAACCGAACCCACGACCCGCGGAGCTGAAGGCAGGGTCACTACCCACTGCGCCAAAGTTCCAGTCAATGATATGAATATATGGTAAATGAATATGATTGAAAAAAAATTTGTTATAAACGAGACTTCAGTCGAGGTCGGTTGACGCCCTATCAACGAAGCCATAGAGACAAGTACTATTCTCGTACAATGTCATGTCGCAATGATAAATTGAATTCTATAGAGCTTAAGGGTTTCATAAGAATAAGAAAGTGGTAGGTATACTTGGAGTGCTTGGGGTGCGTGATCGAATCAGAAACAGTCATTCCCCTGCCCTTATCCCACTCTAAGTTGGGTCGGCACACATGTTTTAAACATGTTTTGTTTAGTTATTTTACGACCGCCTACTGCCTAACGTCAAATTATCTCAGTCGCTTTTCACGACATAAGGTTGGAGTATTCTACTCAGCCGGATATCAGACGGTGGGTTAACTTAGTAGTCTTTTACGACGGTAAGTAATATGGGTGGTATATTGTAAGTTGTCTATTTAATATAAAAAACTTAAGGTTCAAGGTTAGTCTTCTGATTCTTAGGCATACCTGATCCTAGCGATCAGCCATTGATGCTATTTTTGATTTATTGTATTGTATTGTGTATTGTGAAGAACCAAAATTTTAGATGTATAATTTCATATCACAAACATAATGTGGCGGTAGGTTAGTAAGCAGAGGCAATGGGCGTCGCGATGACCCCTTACGATGTGCACCGGCAATCAGAACAAACAAGAGAATCTAGTACATTTGTAAACTACTAATCAGCATTGGAGGAAAGTGTATCTTAGCTCTAATCCTTCTCTCTTAAAAAAGCTATAGGAGGCATATGCGAGAAGTGAGATATTAAGAGAACGTTTACTTTTTTAATTTTACTATCTTCCATATAACAATCTAATCAGTCTAATTGATAATTGCAATTTTCGGTGAAGGAAAACATCGTGAGGAAACCTGCACATCTCTAGAGAATTCTATAGATATGTGTAACCACACATCCGCCAACCGCATTGGAGCGCCGTGGTAGGTCTTAGCCCCAATCCTTCTCTCCAAAAAAAACGGAGAGAAGTCACATAGGTGACTTCTCTCCGTTTTTTTTTCTGCCTTACAGTGGGATAATAAAAGGCCGCTACTTACTTACTTACTTACTATATAACATTACTCTACTTTGACTTAGTTTCATTATGACTAGTTTGAATAATGTAACTAAAATTCTGTAACCAAAAGCTTTAGAGCATAATAAACTGCGTTCAGTTACTGCGATGCGATATGAGCATGCATTATTTTGCAGTATGTGATACTAAAATTGTCTAAGCACGGCACCCCTGCCTAAACTAACGCACACAAACAATATACGCACACCAACGTGAAAGCTCTTGCACCCCACAAAGCTAGTAGGATACAGAGTGTTCTGAATTTAGTATAATCATTACAAGTTATTAGGCTATATTGAAAAGAGGACTGGACGCCGTGTGATATCCGGTTGAATAGAATAGTACCATCCTCATTTCTTACCGAAGTGTCGTAAAAGGCGACTAAGTTAAGTCGACCTACCGTGTGGTATCCGGTTTAGTAGAGTCGACAACCCTCTTTCTTAGCGAGGTGTTGTAAAAAACGACTGAAGTAAGATGACGTCAGGCAGGCGGCCGGTTGTAATTACGCAGCTAAATCATGTGACAACACGTTTGTAACATGTTTGCGCTGAGCCCACTTAGAGTGGGACAAGGGCAGGAGGATGATGATTAAAAAGAGGGCTGGCTCCTTTTTCGCACAAAGAATCAGCTTAGCGATTCAGCGCTGAAACGCTGCAAGCATTCTTGGGACCATTCCACGTGGCATTTGTATAGTCCTAGCGTGTAAGTAATATAAGATATAACTTGTACATTTTTTAAATATCTTATTCAATATAAATAAAAAATCTTGAAAATAAATATTTCAAAATTTATTTATTAATTAAAAATTTATAAGTAAACATTGGAGAGAAGGTTAAAATATATTTTTTAAATAATTCGCTTATTTTAGTCAATAATTAACAAACTTATTTACTAATTTTAGATTGAATGTTCATATAAACTTGGCTTTTAATAAAAAATAGTATTCTTTCACTATGTATCAATGTGGATTGGTAAGTTACACATATCCCCAGAATATTCTAGAGATATGCAATTTTCCACACGACGTTTTCTTCAAGTAATAAATTGCAATTACCAACTAGACGAGTTTTAATAGAAAAACCTTATTTATGATGTCCGACGGTTTAAACCGATTAAATACCACGAAACAGAGTTTCACCACTATTACAGCTTATATATACATATACAAAGTAATGATTGGCTATTACCAAAATTATAACTAATCTTTTATCGCTATCTACAGTGCGTTTCCGCGTGACAAACTCCTAGCAGCCTGTATAGCGGGGAGGCGCGTCGCGTCTATTTGTTTTGCCATAGCTTTGTCGGAGGGACATGCAGGTCATTAATTGTTGTAAACGCCGGCTCCTAATCGATAGCGCGCAACGTTCGATTCTAGTTTATATTAATGCTATTTGTGCTAACCGTAAGCGCTATCAGTCTAACTACCGCTTTGACGCCACCATCGCTTTTTGTAAACCCACTAGAATGAACTAGTCGTAGCCGCGACATCGTCCACGTCAACTTCCGCACCAAAACACCCTCAATTAAATTTCTTTTTCAAATTTTCAGTTTTATTTTTCTACTTCCCCAATGAAAACTGCCGCCCTGGTATATAAACAGAATTTTCTACATTACAATTTGTTGGTTCTTTGATTGTAAATTGTCCCATATATTTATTTATTCTCATAAACAGTGGGTACATTCGATAAGGATTATGTTCAAAGGACTAGGAAGTATGGACTAACTACATAGTAAGCATAATATATAAAAGATATAAAAATGAATGTTTGACTATCTGTTCTTTATAGATTGCATTTAAATTGGTCCAGCAAACGGCTGGACCAATTTTAATACAATTTTCAGGCAATCTATTTAGAATGACCCAATAGATGTCCCCGTAAAGTTTGATGACTATCTAAGCATTTTTTAACTGTTGAGTTCTTTTTTGAGGGAAATTCGAAAACCATACTAAGCCACAGCAACGCGTTTCCGGAGAGCTAGTTTGAACTAAAACTATCTATACATCGAAAAATGACATAGTCCATTATATTAATATGGATAAATTGTTAATCATGCAGAATATGGTAATTTGATTTGCCTGAAGGGATTTTGCTACTCGTCACAATGTTAACTGCGAAATTATTTATATTAAACACGTTAACCATGTGAAAAATTGAATTATAGTGGTAACTAAATAGCATTAGTATAGTAATTCAGCCTCGTGCTAGTCCACTGCTGCGTATAGGCATCCTCTTTCCGTTTTTGAAGAGAAGACAGGGACTCTACTCTTTACTATGTGGAATCCGGCTGATTAGAAAATACCTCCCTCATTTCTTACCGAAGTGTCGTAAAAAGAAAATAAAGGAAAGGACAGTTACATAAGAATAACTGGTCAAAGGTAAATTTACAATGTATAAAGGCGGACTTTTTGCTTTAAGGAATCTCTTACAGACAACGTTTGGTGAAAGGATTATAGCAAAAGAATATGGGAAGGTGTAAATTACATAAAATACATTAATATCTGTAAATATTGTTCAACCCTGTACAAGGGTCGAACAATATTTATATCAACGCATTTTTATCGTCTAAATAATCCTCAACAGTATAGTAGGCTTTCTGTATCAGCCTCTCCTTAATAGTGTTTTTAAACTGCTGTAATGGCAAAGTTAAAATTGATTGTGGAATTTAATTATAGAATCTTATACCCAAACGCACAAACGACTTACGTACTTTTTCAAGGCGCAAAGCAGGGGCCGCAAGCTTTTGTCGGTTCCTACTTTGTCTATTATATACATCGCCTATTGTTTTATAATTCTTTATATTATTATATACAAAAATTAAATTACTTAAAATATACTGTGAGGCAAATGTAAGAATACCTATTTCCTTAAACTTCTCTCGCAGGGAATTTCGCGGACTTAAATTGTATATGCCACGTACGGCTCTTTTTTGTAATACAAAGATTTTTTCATTATCCGCGCATTTACCCCATAGCAATATTCCATAGGACATAACACTATGAAAGTAAGCAAAATAAACAAGTTTTGCCGTTTCGACGTCAGTAAACTGTCTAATCTTTCGAACGGCATAGGCCGCTGAACTGAGTTTCCCTGCAAGAGTTGTTATGTGTGTGCTCCATTGGAGTTTTGTATCCAAAGTCATTCCCAAAAATACAGTTGCATTATCTGTTTTAGTGAAACATTATTTATAAAAAGTCTATTTGCTGTTTTAGCAGCATTAGGTAATACAAATTCTATCCATTTTGTTTTATTTGAGTTCAGTACTAAATTATTTTGTCTGAACCAATGAGATATATAGTGATAGTGATAGTGAGATATAGATATAGTATATAGTGCTTGTGTATTGTGGTGGCGGTGGTGGAGGTTTGTGCTTGTCTTTTTAAAGAATCCTGCATGTATCAGGTATGATAACCGATTGCCCACTTACATTTAGCATTATATATATTTTCTATTTTACTTCTTCGCGGATTATAGCAAAATAATTTTATTATTACTTTTGTATTATGGATCTCCGCTAAGTAACGTCTAATTCTATAAATTAGTTATAATTTATATTAATACAATATAATCTTGCTCTTACAAGCATCCAAAGCAAAAATCCTATTAATAAAAAAAAAATTAAAATTTCTTTTAAAAATCCTATTAATAAATAAAAGATGAAAGTTTGTAAGTCTGTGGGAATATGAATTGCTTTAATGTAAACGCAGCTTGATATAAAAGTAATCTTATATTTGAATGATAAAGTGTTACTTAGTTTATCGTATTCGTTCCTTGATTTGTAAGGATGTCACAATATACACCGTCAAAATGGATAGCGATGTTAAGAAAGTACGTCATAATTGGTCTAATTTTTTAAAAATCTATTATAATTTTTCGTCTTTTAATTTTGAGGTTTACCAAATCTGAGATGGTTTTGGGGCGCTCAAAAAAAAATTTTCAAAAAAAAAAATTATCTAGCTATATCACACAAAAAAGGCGTACATACTCGGAAACAAAATGTTTAGAATAGTATTTCTCATCGTTTGCGTTAAGTAATGTTACTTCGAAATGAGGCGGCTATAAACAATTGTGTTACACTACAGTAAATCAACATGGGAGAACAAAGAATGTTTATAGGTTTTATCAGAAAATGTCATTACTGCTGCTTTGTAATGTCTTGCTACAAACAACTCCGTTTGAAGCAACATATTGTTTTAGGTTTCCAAAATAACATGCAATAAGCTTGTTGACACTTCTGTTTATTATATTTTATTTCTGTGACATTGTGATGCAAGCGTGCTTCCTAAAGGAAAAACGGGTCTGTTTTCCAATTTATTAGCCTGCTAAATAAACGTCAGTTGTACCAAATTTTAATATTGTTCCAACGCCCTGAAAGCGTAACAGAAACATTCGGATTTATAATAATAGTGTCTATAAATTTAATTTATTGGATGAATATTTAACACAAGTAAAAATAACAAAACTATTTTGCTATAATCCGCGATAAATGTTATATTTTTTTCTTCATCGCACATTATAACAAAATAATTTTATGATTAATTTGTATTATGAATCTCCGCAAAGTAATGACTCCTATTATATATTAGATATAAAATTTATAATGATTACGTTAATCAAATTAAATCAAATATTTTATTTGTGCATTACAGTATTAAATGGATTTTATATAAGCACACAGTACTGTAAGCTACCCCACAAGGGTGTACAAAAATTCTTTCCGCCAACTGCTATGACCTTACCTTTTAACTCTTAAACTGTTTTAACATTTTTAGTTCAATTAGTTGATTGAACTAACGCAACATAAAATGTTTAGACAAGTACACAATTCGCACAACTCATATAGCCGTAGATCTGGGGATTCCCATCAATTTCCGGCAGATAGCGGTTGAAAATCGAATCGACCTCGGCTAGGACAGTGAGGTTGCGTCGTGTATGGCCGACCTAATCATGTAAAGTGGAGCAAATGTAGTTTCGACTGAACCGAAAGAAATACTTTCCTCTATAAAAATAATATTAAGCTAAAGTATCATTAAGAAACCGAATTATCCTCCCGCATTAACGAGCAGATAAATGTTTCTAGTTCAAGCTTGTTACACTTGTTCGCAAGCAAAATAAAATAAAGGGTGGGGTTGAACCGATTAGTATATAACTAAACTTATTTGGGTATTGCTTCGCTTTGCGATTTTGGTCGTGGAGTCTATCTCCTGACGATGCTTCGGTTGCGTGGCGAAACGATTGTTGAGTTTGTGATAGTGAAAGTATATAGTGCTTGTGTATTGTGGTGGCGGTGGTGGAGGTTTGTGCATGTGTTTTTACGAATCCTGCATGTATCAGGTATGATAACCGATTGTCCACTCTACATTTAGCATTATATATATTTTCTATTTTACTTCATGGCGGATTATAGCAAAATAATTTTATTATTACTTTTGACCCCAACAATGTTATGATATCATCATCATTCTCCTGCCATTATCCCACTCTAAGTGGGGTCAGCACAACACGTTGTTACTTCACTTTGTTAGGTATTTTACTACCGACCGCCTGACGTTTACCTACCTATCTATCTATCTAATTTCGGGGACGCCTGTCGGTGCAGGACGGGTGATCAGCTCCTATTCCGGACTATTCCACCCATTTCCCCATGTTGGGACAAGGGTTTCACTGCTGTCCCGACAGTGTCACCTGCTCTAATCTACCCGTAGCTTTTACGAACCTGATAATATCCCTGAAGGAGATATTTGTCAGATCCTCAGCTTCAATTTCATCCTTACCTAGTATCTCCCATCTTACCAGCGAGTACATAGGGCACTCAGCCATAAGGTGAAGACTCGTTTCTTCCTCTCCACACTCTGGGCACGCAGCATCTTCTGTTATTCTCATTATTGACAGGTGTCTGTGTCTGTTTTATTATTACTTTTGTAACCGAATTATCATTAATAGAATTAGGCGTCTTTGCGGAGATATATAATACAAAAGTAATTATCATATTTTTTTACTATTTTCCGCGATAAAGCGTTTCAAAAATACAAAGTAGAGTTTATCCAGTTTGTTCCAGTTTTCATAAATGATACATGCACGATTCATAAATACACACGCACAAACCTTCATCACCGTCACTACTATACACAAGCACTACACACCTTCACTATCACAAACTCAACAATAGTTGTGCCCCGAAACCGAAGCATCATTAGAAGATAGACTCCACGACCCAAGCATGTATAAACTAACTGGTTCAACCCCCAATATTTATTTTGATGATTGATCAATGCAAAACTCCAAGTGATTGCTTAAAATCGTGGATTTTAGGAAGTCGCGATCTTGAAATCAAAATTTACTTTTGTTGGAAAAAATTGCTCTAAACAAAATTTTGAAATTTCTTAGACGAAAAAAATTATCATCCTAGAGGAAGAAATTAATTTGCTATTGCGAAATGTTTCGTTTGACAAAATTTTCATAACTTTTTTAATTTGATATTGTTTGTTTGCATTTCTCTGGCCTAAAAAGTGTTTTAAATTTATTAGGTATATAAAGAATATATGGACATGGATATGGAAACTGCAGCAAGAGCAGTTGCTATGCTTCAGGAAGGGCACTCTTAAAGATCTGTTGCAAAAAGCATCGGTGTGTCCCAATGAGCTCCCCGAAACCAATGGAAAAGCTATCAAGAAACCGAACGTATTGCATTGAAGCAGATAGACAGATACATCAGATGAACTGCCCGTCGGGAGCGTACAATCACCACGTGAGCTCTACAAAATCAATTACGGCAGTATACAGTAACTCCACGTAGATGGCCAAGGTTTCAGTATGCGTGTTGATTGGCTCAAACTGAAAAGAGCTCATAGTGCACTTTTGGTTCCAAAAAGAAAACTATAGAAGCGTGAAAAGTCAAGAAGAGCTAATAAACGCACTAAAATTGTGTTGGTAGCAAATACTAAAACAAAACATAGTGTATCTTATCAAAAGTGTTCCAAATAGAATCAAGGAGTGCGTACGGAGTAGAGGGGACTAAACTAAGAACTTCTCAACATATGGTCCCAGTACAATCATAAAATTTAAACTTCATTAATCTCATTCATCATTCTCTTACCCTTGTCCCACCTTAAGTGGGGTCGGCACGACATGTCTTCTTCTTCCATTCTTCTCTATCATTCGTCATCTCTGGTGCCACTCCTTTAACATGCATATCATTTTTCACACAATCCATCCATATTTTTTTCGCCTAGCCATACATCCATTCATTAATCTCATTATGTCACTAAAACACCGCCAAAAACTGTTCTTTGTGTTTAAATTTAAAAAATAAATAAAAATTATGCTATTGTTTAAGCTGACACAATTTATGAATCCCTACTTCAACCATATCTAATCAGGAAAGCAGAATAATTGTTAGTATTTTAAAAATAATGCAAAAAAACGTGGCCCTATTTTGTTTTGAGTTTTTCTTACTTAGTCTATAATTAAAATATTGTATTCTAATATTTTTTCAGGGAATTAATATTTTGGTCTGCTGATGTTCCAGTCCGGCATGATTACCTTACGCGTTTTTGATGAAGCAAAATACCGTAAGGAAACCTGCATATCTCTAGCGAATTCTAAGAATATGTGTAATATACCAAGCCGCATTGAAACAACGGGTAAGTGTATGAAATATTTGAAAAGTCTTATTTTCTGTTACGTTTTAATAGGTATGTTATAATTGATTAGAAATTGTACCGCCTGACGCAAACGAAAGTAATAGGGCAGCTTGGAATTGCAATAGATGGATAATATCCCGTTCAATTGGGCTGCATCCGCTATGTCCCGGCAATTGTATTTATCAACGAATTGCTTTTCGATTGCTTATGAATTTTGAATTTGCGCATGAACATTATAGCGTACAGGGACTTAAGGGAAGGAATCGAACAAAAGTTCTTACTACTAGTGATACTGCGACTTTGTTTGCGCCAACTTAAGCATTTAAGTATAAGATACGTGAGGGTAAAAAAACCCATATATATAATACTCAACAATCAAGTAACTATTAAAATCAAGTGATTGAATTTTTGATTATCGACAATGATGATAATGATCAAAAATTTATTTGAAGAGATAAAACTTTTTAAACCGAAACATATTATATAGTTACTAAACAAATACGTAGCTAATGTGCTGCAATTGCCAGCGTAATATAATGCAAAGAAAACACCCATGCAGTGACATTTACTTCTATAAAACAATAATCGTAAATGTCAGAGATCAAAAGAGTAATGACGTTACTGCTCCCGTAGATTGAACTTTAAATATATATAAAAGCACTTTAAAATGAATTGTCCGACAATGTCCAAGACAAGCCGAGGTACTTGCGTCCCCCTTCCCTACTCGTGCTGTCGTTTATCCCATTAACGGAGATATGATAACGTCGTAATATGACAGGGCTAAACGTGTACATGGTACTATAGACTTCTGAGAAAATGAAGTCGCAATATTTTACGAAAGTAGCGGCCTGTTACTATCCCTCTGCTGAAAGTAGGCCACCTCTTTCCGTTTTTTGGAGAAAAGACCTTTCAGATTGGAGCTTGGACAAATTTCTCTTATAATGCAAAGTCCCATTGTTACTGTAGGCCATAGGTATCCTTTCGCATGTTTTGGACAGAAGTATTGGAGCTTAGACCCACAATGCTCCAATGCCTATTGACATGTAACACGTGCGTCTAATATGATATTCTCGAGAGTTTCCTTACGATGTTTTCGTTCACCGAAAATCATTTGCTAAATTAAATATCGATTATGCATATGTTTTAACAAAGAAACTTACAGGCTAGACTTGATCCCGTGCCCCCTCGGATGGAGGAATGGCCTCACTGTTCTACTATCAAAGCTATTCTTCATCATCTTCCTGCCCTTATCCCACTCTAAGTGGGGTCGGCACAACATGTTATAAACATGCTGTCATATGATTTGGCTACGTTTTTACGACCGGCCGCCTGTCTGAGGTCAACTTACCTCTGTCGTATTTTACGACACCTCGGTAAGAAAGAGGGTGGTCTATTCTGTTCATCCGGATACCACACGGCGTTATCAAACCTATTCTTATCATTACTTTTCTTTCTCTTTCATTTCTTAACTACGTATGCTCGTTTAGATTTCTAGGAAAATCTTGCTAAATAATCCCCAAAAATTGAGCCAGATAAATTTCAAAACAACTAGAAAAACCTACAACAATGTAAATTGCTAATACATCCTAAATAGATTAAGCAATGAATAGACCAGTTCCAGCTTAACATTGATGCCCTGCATACGTTAATTGGTAAGGTATTGTCGGCAAAAGTGAATTATCAGAGAATAGGGTAATCGACTATTGAAACAGAGCATTGTTTCTCAACAATATTGTGACAATTGTTAGATAAAATGTGATAATAACGTGAATGAAACGATTATGTAGTGACCGGCAAATATAGGTCACTTATTATAGATTAGTTGCGCTTCACAGTTTTACACTGTGCGAAGTTTATGTAAAAGTAACATATACCAAGCACTTCTAGGTACTTCTAGGCACATCTTACTTTTACATAGACGTTAGATAATAGATAGATAACGCTAGATAACGCTTTTTTTTGTATATCGTGTACGTCATTTTATTTACTATGCTTCTTTTTCTTTCTCTTTTTGTATTTCGTTTTAGATTTTTCTGTGTACAATAAAGTGTATTTATTATTTATTTATTATAATACAATACAATAGACGGTACACTGTTTTCACCACTTCTTCGCGGCAAGACAGTTTATGTAAATATTCTTTCTTTAAACTTCAAAAGTTCTTTCTTTACACTTTTTACTTTACACTTTCAGATAAATTGAGATATCAGAATATTTTATTATATTAAAATTATATGTCAAACAATTCACAAAAATTAATCAAGTTTTATATAGTACTTATATTTAGTAATCATCATTCTTCTGCCCTTATCCCACTCTAAGTGGGATCGGCACAGCATGTTTTTATGTTTTGACTAGGTATTTTACGACCGGCCACCTGCCTGACGTCAACTAATCTTACTGGCCTTGTATGACACCTCAGTAAGAAACGAGGATGGTCTATTCTACTCAGTCGGATACCACACGGCACAAGTTATTAATAATTATAATAAACTAAATAAAATCTTTTGTCATCGTTACAGTGAAAAATAAATATATCTCCTTTATGAAAGACTAAGTAGTAGACCACTTTCTTACCGAGGAGTCGTAAAATACGACTAAGGTAAGTTGTAGTCAGGCAGGCGGCCGGCCGTAAAATACGTAGCCGAATCATATGACAACATGTTTTTAATATGTCCATGCCGACTCCACTTAGAGTGGGATAAGGGCAGGAGGATGAGGTTGACGAAAGACTAAGTAGGTTTTAGTCAATTTTCATTATCCTAGTTTTCCTTAGCTTTCTCACAAGATCGATAATTAGACAGTTTCGTAGCCAATTGAAGCTTCAATTAAGTTGTTTATTCAAATGTACATTGAACATTGAAAAAAGATATTGTTATCTTCTTGTACAATATCATTATCATTTGATCATAATTTACAAATCATAATCATATGATCATATAATTTCACAATCACTTAAATAAGGCATAAACGGAAGTGAATATAAATCAAAGAATATCAGATGCACCCTTGGCATTGCAGACCGAGTAGAGGAGGTCGGGGCGCGTAGTGACAAAGTGGGACTAATCAGGTGAATTTGTTCAACATTCCTCCCCACCCTCCCGAATCGCGCCGCTGCGTATAATTAACTTAATCTGTGTATTGGCTCATTTCAGTAAATAATAATGAAGAATTCCTTGCTAATTTATCGAAATATTTATCAAATCAAAATAGTCTTTATTCAAGTAAGCTTTTGCAAACATTTTTCGAACAATTAGATTTAATGCACCAACTACTGGTTCGGAATATTTCTCTTACCGAGAAAAACCAGTAGAAAATGTAGTGTTCAATTATTAACATATATTCAATTTAGATATCTCCAGTTTTGTGTATAGAGAAAGTGTAACTTTGCGAAATTCCATAGTATTAAAGTAATGGTTTATTTTGGTATAATCATCCGAATACAATCTACCGAATCATCCGATAACAATCAACGAAAGATTTTAATGCTAAATGAAGAGCGCACGGACTATTTTCAAATCTCACACATGCTAACAGCGACATCTAGTGACCTCTGTTCCAGCGCCATACAAATTAGCGTTACGCTAACGCGATCGAGTAGTTTAATAAAACTAGCGCAGCCCATTGAGCGCGGGACACGTAATAGTACGTTTTTTGACGAATGATACTTGGGCAAGGTTACGTTATTTTTTTATAGGAAAAAACCCCTTATGGGAACCGCCATCCGATGGGAATAGGCGACTGTTACGTCGGACTCACACCGAATAAAAAACCTATGTGCTCCACCACACTGATGGTGGTGGAGACAGGGTACCGTTGGACACATTGCCCCCATCCCCACCAGCAGCAACTCTGAACCCCAGAGTGCGCCAAATCTTGAGCGGACCTCACTAAAAGTGGCCCCTCCCTATGCTAGACGATCCATCGGGAGCACCAAATACATAAAGTTACGTACTAGTACAACAATGTAACATGGTTTGTTTGTGAGTACAAAAATATTCAATAATGTAAGTAACTAAATAACTTAATTGAGGCGAAAAACGCCCCCCTGCAAGATTTACCCGCACACAATGTGTTAATAATTGTATATGAGCAATTTCGGACGCGTTCAGCAATAAAATATAGCGCGACAAAGAAATCAAAAGCGTTATTTACCATGGGAAACACAGACAACATAAAATTCCAATAAATAATTCAGTAATACCATTACGTTGCTCCTGAGACGGCGAATCGACCTCAGGAAACTACGCCCTTAAATATTTGATCACAGGCGTTATATGTATTGCAATTTTCATTAATGATTGATGAGGATTTCAGGGGAAGGAAGGCCTGCCGACCGACAACACCCATACATAACTTATATCAGCCGAGCGCCCGTGCTGCCTAATCTGGGGGGAGAACTAATATTGTGCGCAGGCCGATACTATACTATATTAATTTATTGTCCTACTAACGAATGCTCGTATCGTTGGTGTCATCTAAAACAATAGCGTCATATAAGTGCGAAGTACTCCGGTCCTTTTATTAAATTGTCTGTGAATTAGCGCTTCCGACGATATAAAAAGGTACGAAATTCATTTGTGGGTTTGGGTATAAGATTATATATTAAAATTCCGCAATAAATTTTAGCTTTGCAATTACAGCAGTTTAAAAACACTATTAAAGAGAGGCTGATACAAAAAGCCTACTATACCGTCGAGGATTATTTGAACGATAAGAATGCGTGGATATGTCCGACCCTGTACAAGATAGTAATGACTTAATGTAATTAGTTATAAGTATTGTAATATTTTATCTATGCACATAACTGTGCTTTTGTGTGTGAGGTTTTATATTCTTACTAACTGTCCGGCCACACGTTGCTGTGGCTCATTCTGGTTTTGATTCCCCTCGAAACAGGAAATAGTTAAAGAATGCTCCCATCGTCACTAATCTGTACAGAATCATCCGCTAGGTGATTTTAAAGATTGTCTGAAAATTACATAGATCTTGAGGAAGGTTTAGGTTAAAAGTCCAATATTAAATTATTTTTTTCTCCTCTATGTGTTCCTATTGATGGGATTTTCACTAGAAAATAGAGGCGGTTGTAGAGCAACGTAAAAGCTACTTTTTAACCTAAAATTCTTACGGAGTTGGGTTTTACGCGGGAAAAAATATTGTGACACAAATCTCCGCACCGGCGAAGCCGCGGGCACTGTTTGTTATTCTTTATATTATATTAACATAAACTACGTTTTGTTTTTATGTATTAAAGTATTTTATCGACGATTTGACGGTACAAATTCTTTACACTACAAAGTCAGCGGACGCAATTAGAGGCAAATAAAAACTCATTAATTGCCAATAAAACTATATAAATAACAAATAAAGGTCCTGCGAGTGACTTTGCATCATTATAATAAAAAGTGCATAATATTACTAGTTTAAGTAATTATTCCGGTAAGGAAAACAAGTTAATTGTTCTAATTATTGTTTTAAATACGCTGATAATAAAAGATAATTGTTTTGGCAATGTCCTTAAAATTTAAAGAATAATAGGACTTAATAAATAATCAGGAACTCTCGCATTTATTGAACGGTTAAGGCAAATTACTAGATTTTTCATACATAATTTCTATTGGTTCGAGAGTTTGTTCTTTTTTATTGTATTTGGAAAGTTATGCAAGTACATTTTACACTTAAACTACAGAACAAAGCACCAGACTAGCTTCATTTGTTGTTGGTGTATAGCAATATCCAGCCCTAATAAATAGGCCTAGGCCTGTGCGAGGGCTAGCAAGATTGCCTCTAAACTTTTAAGATAAATCGTTCTGGGTTTCTAAACAAGATTGGACAATTAAATTTTCTATAATATGTTGAAAAGGCGCAGTATTAGAAACTCTGCCTGCTTTTATCATATTGCTTATTAACTGCCTTTATTCCAATCTTAGTGAGGTCAACACAACATGTTTTAAACATGTAACATTGTTTCGGCTAGTCATTTTACGACCGGCCGCCTGCCTGACATCTAACTTACCTTAGTCACCTTTAAAGACACCTCGGTAAGAAATGAGGATGGTCAATTTTACCAGCCGGGTACTGTACAGTATTCAACATAAATTGTCTTTTGAAATCAACATAAATTTCAGCATTTTCCTGAAAATAAGGATAAAACGATTTTTTTGTTATGAAAATAGCCGTTGCCGAGATTCAGTAAATATGTTTATATAAATATGGCATACAAGATTAACTCATTTAAATATTAAAGATTACGAATTAAACTACATTTCTAAAAATATTTCTACATTTCAAATATATCAAAATGTGCTAAATAGGTCAAACAAGGCCTGCAATAATCCTTTACAGTCATTTGTTATATTGAGCGGTGCGAATATCGCTCGAAGTAACTAAGGGCGGCAAGGTATCTAGAGGGCGATCGTTTTGACGCGCGGACAAGCTATTAATTCATTCGACATCGGAGGTCCTTTGAACGGCCGTCCGCGTCACACGATATCTCGCGCCGATGCCTCCAACTTTACAATCAACAATGGACAACTTCAGTTATGACAACAAAACGTGCTGTGTTCACCATTGTAAAAAGTCTGACTACTAAAACCGCTGTTTTATGTCAACGCGTCCTTCAATAGTCGAATGTTTGGATAGATTTTGCGATCTGGATAATTTAACTTTAGTGTTTTTTCGCTTATAAGCTTTGACAATCCAGCGGTGTGACCGTGCGACACTTTCAAGAGGGTCACGAGTTAAAACCCCGGCAGGCACCAGTCAGTTTTTCTATTAAAACTTATGTGTAATTGATAATTGCAATTTATCAAACGCTTTTCGGTGAAGGAATACATCGTGAGGAAATCTGCATATCTAGCGAAATATGGGGATATGTGTAACCTACCAATCCGCATTGGAGCTACATGATAAGTCTTAGCTCCAACCCTTCTCTCCAGGGACGGAGAGAGGAAGCTTATGCCCAGCAGTGGGATTGTAGCAGGAAGTTGCTTTACTTTACTACTACTGTTTTTTCTCCATAGAGTTTCTGTTAGTAGGTTAGCCAAACTAAAATGTGTCAATCGCAAAAAAAGAGGAATCAAGTTAAGCTATCTGTCGCTTTTTTATGTTTAACTAGCAATCGCCAGCGGATCCGCGCGTGGAAACCGTAATACAGTCTTTTGATAACCATAAAAATTGTTAAAGCGGGTTAACCTTAAAAGCTAGATATATGCTGTTGCGCACTTTTATTTAGAACTTTTACAGTGGAACAATTTTGTAAAAAGAAAGCTTTAAATTTTGCCGTTTTCGTACTATTTTTTATTGCTGCTCCTCTCCTATTCATCTTAGCGTGATGTTATATATATAGCCTTCCTCGATAAATGGACTATCTTAAACTGCAAAAATGTTTCAAATTGGTCCAATAGTTCCTGAGATTAGCGCGTTTAAACAAACAAACAAACTCTTCAGCTGTACATCATTATCCTCCTGCGCTTATTCCACTCTAATTGGGGTTGGCACAACATGTTACAAAAATGATTTGTCCAAGTATTTTTAAGACCGGCCACCTGCCAGACGTCATATTACCTTAGTCGTATTTTATACGGTATGGTATATGATGCAACGATTTTGTTATAAGGATAATTTTAGAGGATCAACATTGCTAAAATTCGATTACATACAAGTTTATTTAAAAGCTCGCCAAGCTTATTAAAATAATATGAACGCATGAAGTGGCTTCAATACTCTCGTAATAGCAGATAAAGAGGACAGAATTGAGAACTAACACGGTAATAGCCTTGCGAATGCACCAAACGATTCCGGAATTAATCAATTCCCCAACCATTCATGGTGTTGCTACCTACTAATTCCAAATTAAAGCTTCAATCGCCCTAAGCACGTATGTACATATCGATTGTAGATTAGGCTGCGTTTACACTTAAACCGTTCGAAATCCAGGCATGAAATTATTGTGTACTTTCCTCGGGGCCCTCGCTTGCATCCCAGATATCTAATCTGCAAGCGTTTACTCGGTCGGAAACATTGTATGCGTAGCTTTATGTATTTCACAGACCAAAGAGTTCAGTGTTGATGCAATAACGGACAGACTAGATATACATCGTCCGACTTAAATATTCAACATTCTGATCACTAACGAACTTATGCGTCCCAACGTTGCCTTGACGTTCATACGGAGATGTAACGTGCATAAATATACATACATAAATTATTTGTAGATAGTACACTATGAAATATAAAGCTGTTTTCATGAGAAGTTTATTCATAACCCATTATGCTATCAAAATGTTAAGTAATTGATGGAAACAATAGATTGTATTATTAATCAATTCTTAATTTATTTACACGTATAATATAAATTAGGAACGGTTTGTCCTTTTTTAGTAACAAACAGTGAGAGTTTTTATAGTCCGGTTTTTATACCAAATATGGCTGCCGGATGAGTCAAATAGACCACCCTCATTTCTTACCGAGATGACGTAAAAGGCGACTCAGATAAGTTGACGTCAGGGTAAAATACCTAGCTAAAACACCACAACGTGGTTAAAACATGTGCCAACCCCACTTAGAGTAGGAAATGATTATTATATGGGAGAATGATTAGTTTCTAATACTGCGTCTTTTTAACAAGTAGTTTAGAAGTCATTTTAATTACGATAAAGAGACTTAAATAATAATAGAAAATTCAAGTGTCAAAACTTTTTAAAAAGCACAGAACTAATTTGTCCTGACAGCTTTTATAAGCTTTATATATCAAACTCTTCAACCAATAGAAATTATAGGAAAAATCTAGTCATTGCCTTAACCGGATAATACATAATTCCTATTATATTCTAGAATTACAGGACATTGACAAAAATATTTTTTTTCATCCATTCAGTACAAAGATTGAATAAATTAAATGTAAAAACAGTTATTATATTTAAACCAATATCCTTTTCTTATATTTCCAGCACTTATTTGGTTAAATTTACTCAGTTCCTACATATAATTTCAACGTGATCTTGCATTAATCATCCTCTGGGACGACTGAAAACAACTGTCCGAGGATTTTACAGTAAATTAGTGGAATTAATAGTTAAAGTGGCTGTTATTTTCCTTCATCAAAATGTTATTTGTAATGATATCACTTTATTACATGAAATTTATCAAGACACTTCTAATAAAAATATTTCTCGAAGAAAAAAAACAGTTTGGTCGTCAAGTGTTTTTAAGTAAGGGCCAGTTACTATCCCACTGCTGGGCATTGGCCTCCTTCACGTTACACCTACCACGCTACTCCATCGTATAAGTAGGTTTCAAATATCGCCAGAATTCTCTAGAGACACGCAGGTTTCCTTACGATGTTTTCCTTCACCGAAAAGCGTGTGTTAAATTACAAATAATAATTAGACACAAATGTTTTAAGAGAATAACTTATTTGTGTATGCCCGGGAATTGAGTCCGTGACCCCTTCGAAAGAGTCGCACGGGCTTAGCGCTGGGCTATCACAACTTCTAGTTTCTTTATTAGACTTTATTAGAATAATTTATAGAATTAGGCGTTACTTTGCCGAGATCCATAATACAAAAGTAACAATAAAATTATTTTGCTATAATCCGCGATGAAGTAAAATAAAAAATATATATAATGCTAAATGGCGAATGGACAATCCATTTTCATACCTGATACATGCAGGATTCGTAAAAACACATACAAACTTCCACCACCGCCACCATAATACACAAACCCTTTTTTTTAACTTTATTACAAGTTAAAATATAACATAATTTACGGTAACCGTTTTATAAAGTCTAAAAGTCTTATACATCTAAATCTACTTCTATTTTAAATATATTAATCTGAAGTTTCAATGGCAACAGAATATTCTGAATTGCTTAGGCTCTTATAAAAGGAGTTTTCTACAAGTCATCCAACTTAGGATATATATTTCTTTGAAAGAGACGTCTATAACTTCTATTGGATGGTCAATAAAAGAGAAACAAACTATAACGCGACAAGATCTTCGAGGATTAAAGTTGCGATGTTCCGGACAGCGATATAGAAAAGTCATAGACATCACGAACGTTTACTCACGTGGAAAGTTATTTAAAATGTAAGACCCTAGGCATTATAAGTGCTATAGCGAAGGTAAAGTGACAGTGACATAAGAAACATGTTCAGAAACTGTCTAAACGACATTAAGGAGTGCAAAGTATTGTATATGTACGAAGTAATATGGAAATGTGAGATTATTTCTTTTTTACGTATAAATATGAGTTGATTTGTTTATTCTGTTGACTTTTGTTAATAAATAAACGCATGAAGAAATAATATATTTTTAGGTTTTTATTGTTGACATTAAAGAGTATATTTTTAATATACACTTTTACTTTACAAAATTTCATTGATTTTTATGTCTAGCCGTTAATAGTGGAACCAGCACACATAACGGAAGTTACCAGCCTTCTTTCTATAGTAATTTGTAAACAGAAAAAAAAATTACAATTACAAAGAATAAAGTAAGCTAACAGGAAGTCGATGTTATTAAATTTTATTTTTGAATGTATGTTTGATAAGAAAAATATTATGCAACTTATCAACTCGGTTATTTACCTTTTGAGTTAACAAAAGGGATTGCTACTTTTCGCACAAAAAATTCAGTTTAGCGATTCATCGCGGAAACGCAGCCAGCGTACTTGGGGCTATTACACGTGAGCGTTATTTATATAGTACAAGCGTTTAAGTCACTGAGACATAAATTGTAAATAAATGTTCTTTATACTTAATATAAATATAATAATTAATATAAAAAGCTGAAGAGTTTGTTTGTTTTTTTGATTGATTGTTTAAACGCGCTAATTTC
Organism: Morpho achilles; assembly: GCA_947086495.1. Lineage (NCBI taxonomy): Eukaryota > Metazoa > Arthropoda > Insecta > Lepidoptera > Nymphalidae > Morpho > Morpho achilles. The sequence goes on along the minus strand of CAMTZB010000022.1, from coordinate 6,055,625 downwards.
AGGAACTACTGGACCGATTTGAAAATTTATTTGAGTGTAAGATAGTCCATTTAGTAAGGAAGGCTATATTATATTACGCTAAGATGAATAGAAGCGGAGCAGCAATAATAAATATTGCGAAAACGGCAAAATTTAAAGCATTCCTTGCATTTGCTAAGTAAACAGTGAAATTTATTCAAAAAGCTCTCATAATTTAGTTCACGATAGTTTCACGATAACTACTTTAAAGCTCTTATAATTAACACACGATAACTACTTTCATGTTCAAAATTTTAATTTAAAAAAATTTTTTGACACACTGATGTCGATGCGGGCGAAGTTGCTGACGCAATTATACATGCAAGTTCAATAATATAAACATTGTCAACTCATCGACATATTGAATTCTGCACGCCTGATAGGCTATTTTGACATTCAGAATTAACCGAGTGCAGATACGGCCGTAGGTATCCGCGATAGCGACCCCCCTGCACAGTTCGAAACAATCGGACATAGGAAGTATCGTGTGGAGATACGTAAACAACGGGGCGCGCTTTGCAATTCTGATTCATTATGCCCAGTATATACGATCAGGACGCGTGGGTCTTTGGACTGATTCGTAGTGCTGCGAACTTAGCACTTTCGGTGCTAAGTTGATGTAGATGCCAGTCTATGCCAATGGTTAGATCAAACTATGTAGAAAACCCATTTTGTTTTAGGGCATGTAAAAAATATAATACAGCGTTCCGCCATGTTGATTTGTTTTCGGAATCATTTACAAAATTAAAAAAAATAATTTGTAATTCGTTTTTTGTTCTACTCTTATTGTTATTGTTTATTAGAAAACTTAACTGTTTTATGCATTAGTTGTTATATTAATGTTATAAGCATAAGTATACTATTTGTTTTCCAAATAATAAAAATAAATAAATAGAAAAATAAAATAGATTTATCACTCTTTGGAGGAGTCCAGCACGCAATATCAGCATTTAGCACCTAGCACTTAAATGGCTTCATGAAGATTTTTATTTTCTCCGAAAAATTAAACCACGTACATTTACATAGTGATTATTATATAAACATACTGGTCACATCGCGTTATTATCGAATTACCTTTGTATAAGGTTCGACGTTTCGACGTTTGACGTTTGACGGTCGACGTCGAACCTTATACAAAGGTAATTAATTCAATTATAACGCTATGTCACCCGTATATTTATATAATAATCACTATGAATCGCAAAAGTTAAAAATATACAAAATATAAAAAAAATACTAAGCGGACAACAGAAAAATAGTAGTTTTATAATGTAGCAACACGCTCGAGTAAAGAATTCTCACATTCATAGTTTAACTAGAGAAGGGAAGCCAGCCTAAAATGTGTCTATCGAGAAGGTAAAGGAGACTAATTATATATCTCTCTTTTTAATGTGTGATTAGACAGATATTTATATGAGTGTGACTTCACTCCTTTAGAGATACGTGTTATGTAAATTTGCTAATTAATATATAGTTTTATTTCATATATCCTAAAACTAGCACTATTTGTGGAAATTTATCTAACACTCGACTATCTAGCACTTTTTAGCTTGTCATTTAGCACTCACCGGTAGTAACGATAACGTAACTATAATTATATACAAAACAATTCATGCGATCAATTGCGTTCACACTAACGTAAAAGTAAAGTAAGTTAGATAGCGTATTTGTTATTTTTATTAACCTTAGAACAAGGGTGCAGTATGCGAGTGTTATAATATTGATTATTAAAGTTTGCTATTTTTTTTTCGAAATTTAAAACCTTGGAAACATTATTTTTTTTAGAAATCTAACTTGCGAACCCATTTTGATATTTTTTTTGAAAATACTTGAGAAGTAATTATCAAAGTAGCTCAAACGTATTTTTTTTGGAGAGAAGAGGCAAAATTTATTTATTTCATTTTATACATAGAAAAGAGAAAGAAAGAGTAAATAGAGCCCATAGGCGGACTTATCCATAAAAGGGATCTCTTCCAGTCAATCTTTGAGTAACAGAAGGAAAAGGACAAGATGTGAAGAAGAAGAAGAATACGGATAATATAGAGAAAAAGATTATATAAATTTAACTATTAAATCTATTAATGAATTATGATAAATATTTTTTGGTCTGTAACTTAAATATCGAAAGGGAAAGAGATTTGCGGATTGTTACTGGTAAATCATTCCAAAGCTTAACACCTTGAAAGCTAAATGATCTCGAGTAAATCAGATCGAAGTTACCAGGCCAATATAAAAAAAAACACTTTTATCATTATATATTAAGGGGGCTAACTATGAAAAATTCGCTATACATATTTTAAAATTAAATCAAATTTCAACTCTTATAAATTCAATGAAAGCTTATAATACATTTAACAATTATATAAAAGAATAACCATAAAAGTATTAAAGCACCTTATTGTTAATCTACTATAGAAAAGGCCCCTTTTCTAGCTAGAGAAAAAGATTGAAGCTTAACTACGCTTCTTTAATGCGGATTAGTAGCATTTAGAACATCTACAGAATTCTCCAAAAATAAATTATTTTTTAAGATTTCCTCACGATTTATATTTAACGAAAAGCGTTTAATTAACGGTGAATGTACATGAAAAACTTATACCACCCGGTGGTATCTGGCTGAGTTGAATAGACCATCCTCATTTTTTACCGAGCTGTCGTAAGAGGCGACTAAGGTAAGTTTACCTGGCGTCTGGTATCCAGCTGAGTAGAATAGACCACCCTATTTCTTAATGAGGTGTCGTAAAAAACGACTAAGCTAAGTTGACGTCTGACAACATGTTTATAACCTGTTATGCCGACCCGACTAAAAGTGGGATAAGCGCAGGTGTATAATGATGTATATTATTAACCTATAAATACCTCAACGGGATTTGAACCCGCGACTCCCTGTGAAGATTTTGTCTCACTGCGTCAATCCCTGCTTCGGATTCAAATATTACTTTTACTTTAACTGACTATAATTGATGAGCACTAAATATATTAAGATAATATCATTTAATTGAGCGTAGAAATTTAATGAGACACTTTATAACATTTAGTTATGAGCTGAAATTAATCCTGTTCCCGTAGGAAAACTTGAGATTTCTCACATTCTTAATGTTACAACGATTTATTAACTTCTTTTTTGTTCTTCCACAAAGTTTTTCTATCCACATTTAGACGTAATATATCCTTCTTAGAACATACATTTTTAGCATACTCTATGTATAATAAAGCAAAAAAATATTTTAATATCCATTAAACACTAATTATTATAACTTACTTATATATATTTACTAATTTAATATAATCTGAACTGATATATAATCTTTTCTATTAAAACTTAGGTGTTTAATTGATAATTGCAATTTATCACACGTTTTTCAGTGAAAGCAACATCGTGAGAAAACCTTTACACCTCTAGAGCATTCTGGGGATATCTGTAACCCACCAATCCGCATTGGAGCTGCGGGTTAGGTTTTAGCTCCAAACTTTCTCTTTAGAAACGGAGAGAGGCCTATGTCCAGCAGTGGGATCCTAACAGGCCGTTACTTGAAGTATAAAAGTATTACCATATCTCATTAAGATCACAATAGTTCGGTCTAATGAGTATCGAGTCATAACTTACCAATTCATTAACTCTCGGATGTGACGTTCAATCAAAGTGATTTAAGTACGTTAGGCGTATACTTGAAACTGTCAATAACGCACATCAGATTTTGCCTGACAAGTTGACGTATCAAATACCTAAGCATGGCCGGACACAGTACGTAACGTATGCTGTGTTCCTATTTAGCTTACACACTTTCAATTAAGGACCTCCATTCTGTCAGGCTGATGACAACCATCCACTCTATTTCATCAGCTTATAGCTTTATGCGCTGACTATAACGATGATCAAGTTATGGGCCTAACCATAGATTTTAGTTCGCTGTATTACAAAAAGAGCCATACGTGGTATTTACAATTTAAGTCCGCGTGATTCCTGCGAGAGAAGTTTAAGGAAATAGGTATTATTGCTTCACAGTATATTTATAGCAATTTAATTTTTGTGCATAAAAATATAGAGAATTATAAAAAAAATTGGCGATGTATATAATAGCGAAACAGGAACCTATTAAAAGTTGCTTCTGCTTTGCGCCTTGCATAAGAGCGTAAGTCGTTTGTGGGTTTGGGCATTAGATTCTATACTAAAATATCGCGAACAATTTTAGTTTTGCTATTAAAAGCAGTTTAAAAGGAGGCTAATGCAGAAAGCTTACTAGTCATAAGAATTACATTTTGAAAAGAGCAACCGCCAAGTTTTTTGTTGGCTTTTCTCGGTAGGAATAGCTTTCCGAACCAACGTAGAGTTAATGATTCAAAAGCACTTGTTTTCAAATTAATTTGAATAAAGAATATTTTCAATTTGAATTTGAGTTTATTATATTATTATTATATTGACATAAAACGGCTTTAGGAAATAAAAATAACGCATTTGATTTCTGGGATAGTAGTGTCGTTTGATTTTGGGATAGTTAGGCCTTTAAAAGAAGGAGGGAAAACTAAGCACAAAGCTATTTAGAAGCTTAAATTATTTTTCTTAGATCATACGTAAAGAATTAATATTGCCAATTTTTACTTTCATATTTATAATTTATTATCATTTTATAAATAATAATAAAATAAATTATTTCATTGGAATTTTCAGTCTCTGTGATATGTTTTTTTTTTGAGATTATGTTACTCTTTCTTATTATATTCTTTAAATATTGATTAGATTAAGGCAATATTGCTACAGCCTAGATGTTAATAGGTTAAGAGATCAACTTTTAATATTATTTTTTAGTCTTTCGCACATCTCTCGATACTTGATACGTGTCCGCTCGTAATCCTGGCTGCAAGCACGTTGATTGTCTGTTTATTTGGCGGAGATTGTGTTACTCACATTGTCTGTTTGTTACACTACACTGCTAAACCGTTGGCACAATATTTTGGTTCATTTTAAGTCCGTAATACTAGAACATTAGTTAAACTAAAATTAATATTACTATTAATAATAAATAATGAAGCTACGAAGCAAGCACTCTTTTTAAATTAAGTCCTTAAAAAAGCTTACCACGTTAATACTTTTTTATGTATAAAATTGACCTCTTAATTTAGTCAATGGTCACCAAATACAACTTAAAAACAATAATTTCCAGTTTTTTTGCGTAAAAACTGTTTATATGTGTTGAACTCCGCCATTGCCGGTCCCAAGACCGGATGCAAAAGGAGGAGGTTTGGTCAGGGAAAGACCTAACCCGGCCGTAAAACAGTCAATGCCGAGGATCAGGCGGCAGTTAATTAACCCGACAACTTCGAAGTTACCTAAGGCTCGAAGCGGCTACAGGAGCCGTGAGGAGTTAAATGACCTCTTAAAAACTGAGAGTGGAAGGATGCGGGAACCCACCACTTAAATATTTTTCCCAAGAAAGCCCCCCTTACATTGGAAAGATCACAAGTGATCCGTAGTGGGGGTCACGACCCTCAGCATTGAGGAAAACGACTCGAGGAGGATGTGTTTTTAGAAACATCAGCTGTATTTCGTTGCTATTTTGTATCTATTTCAAGATTTCATTTTATGTTACATTTAATAAAACTTTTCAATAAAGAAGAATAATAAAAGAGAAAAGAGTCAGAAAATTTACAAACGGTTAATGGAGACAGCCAAGCTTGGAGTATCTTTCTAGGAGTAAAAATGGACTAAAAGGAAACAAACAGTATTGGCATAGCTCAGAGTGTTGCTGAAGTAACGATTGGTGGGGCATGTACAAAAATTGGGGTAGAGGTCATAAAATGTTGGAATGGCGATTCCTAATGAAAAACGTTGTAAATCACTTTTATGTTGTAAAAACAACCTAAAAGGGTCGCAGCGATCCACTAGATCCAAAAGTTAATGTGAAGCGGAAGACCCTGACACCTGATTATTTTTCGCGAAGGGACTCACGTTACTTTATATTATAGATAGCCCGTATGGCTTTTTTTGAGCAACAAAAATCTTTTCTATATCGGCCGCTTTGCCCCACAGCATTATTCCATATGACATAATGCTGTGAAAATAAGCAAAATAAACAAGTCGCGCTGTTTCAACATCGGTTAGATGCCTTATTTTCTAACAGCGTAAGCGGCGGAACTAAGTCTACCTTCATCCAAGTGAGCCCCAAAAAAGTGGTTGTATTTTCTTATTATTACACCTATCTATCAAAGTACATCCGTCGAAGGAACACTCTTTGTGTTTGTTTTGATGAAACTTTACTCATAAATGTTTCTAGTAACAAAAATGCTATCGTTCCGCGAAAAATGCATAATGAATTGTTCAACGATGCTAGGTTGAGGTGCATCCTACTGGATAGATGATCGGAAGTTAAAAAGCAATAATCAAATGGCCGGTACGGACGCGCACTGTATGTGGCCAACGTTTAGCGCCCTTATACCTATTATTTTATAATTACTCTCGTTATCCAGCCGGCGAACGAGGGATGATAAAAGCGTCAAGAATTGGATTGAAAAAATGAAATTTCACAAAATGTTTTCATTGTTAATAGTGGACTGTTGTTGTTATGTGTTTATGAAATCAAAGCATATACCCATACATTACACAAGTATGTTAAAAAAAGATATCGTACTAAGACTACTTTAATTAACCCTTCAACGTCGACGTCATTCATTAACTATTAATACTACGAGTATAATAATTAATTTATACTCTATACTAATATATAAAGCTGAAGAGTTTGTTTGTTTGTTTGTTTGAACGCTCTAATCTCAGGAACTACTGGACTGATTTGAAAAATTATTTCTATGTAAGATTCTCCATTTATTTAGAGAGGCTTTAGGCTATATAACATTGCGTTAAAATAAGTAGGAGAGGAGCAGCAACAAACGGTATTAGGAAAACGGCAAAACGTAAAGCATTCCTTGCGTGTGTTGATTAAACGGTGATAGTTATTCAAAAAACATGTATTACATAATTGTTTCCCTCTAAAAGTTCTACATAAAACTCCGCAACAACATATGTCTAGCTTTTAAGCCCACCCAACCCATTATAACCATTTTTATGGTTATCAAAAGATTATATTACGCTTTTATTCTTTCCACGCGGGTGGAAGCAGCAGGGTCTTCTCGCTTACTCCCCCGGTGGGGGAAAACGGGTGGAGCCGCTGACGATTGTTAGTATAATATATGTCCGAATGTTTTGATACAACAACAAAAAATTCATCGCTATGTAGTGTTTTTCCAAATGAAATCGTTGCAATTGTAATGGAATTTTAACCGTACAAAATGACGCGACAGAAAAAATAACCTGTTTTAAAAATTATATATACTCGTATGGCATGCTTATTACTCGTAATATCGTTGATAATTCTTTTTGATTATATTATAAGACCACGACAAAGCGAAATGAAGAAGAACTAATATTAAGTGGAAGTCTTATAAAATTGTAATTACTTGCTGAATCTCAGTTCAAAGGCGATATCAATCCTCAAAGATGAATTATTATTAGACGACACCTTAGCAATTCTATCCAACTAAAGCCCCTAGTTAATCAACAAGAATGAGTTTTGATTAGTACTAAAACCAATTTCAAAATTATCCAGAATACAATTATACATTCGCATATTCTAGGTTACCGCACACTAACTATAATATGCGATTTAGATTTAATTTGTGAGCTGCAGGATTTACCGAGCAAATCCCTCCCCTCTAATGTGGAAAGGGGGATTGAATCTTAGACCCACTGGGCATAATTCCACAACTCCAATTTAGACTTACTAATGACACATATCCCAATAAATCTCGACGGCTATACAGGTTTCAGTGTAGTATTTTCCTACACCGTTAATCACATTCTGAATCGTAAATGTCTATTTATTATATAATTTTTTGCGAAAATGTCATTGATGCTTGGGCTTTGATTGGACACATGAACCTTTAGGAAGACTACCGCATTTTGGCCGGTAAACCATAAATTGATAAAAAAATTAAATATATTATCTTTATATTTAAATGAGTTAATCTTGTGTGTATATATATATTCCGAATCTCGGAAACGGCTGCAACGATTTTCCTGAAATTGGAAAATCGCATGATGAGCATGTAGGAAGTTTTGGGGGAGAAAAATTGATCTAGGTCTTATGTAAAAAAAATATTGTTTTATCCCTGTTTTTGGACATTAAAAAACCCTAACATTTATATTGAATTGAATTTTCGCCATTAACTGTCAAGTTGGCGTAGCCTTTTCAGGTAACAGGCAGCCTCGAGAAATGTGAATGCCAAAGATCGTTCCCCAACTAAATAATTATTTTTTCTTTTATTTTAAGTTTTTTATTTTTTTTTTGTAAAAAATTCCCGAGCGGTCACCCAGATATTTATCTTTATTATACAAAAATATTTAATTTTTACATAAATATAAATGAACAGAAAAATATTATAATCTTTACAAATTTATCTTTACGTAATTTAGACCTCTGTAACTGAACTAGGTTTTAGGTTGTAAAAATTAACATTATTTCTTTATGTAAACAATAGTTATATAAAAAAGATAAGAAAAAAGAGGATAGATAAATATGTTCCTCTTGGTGAGTAATATGTAAAGTGCATGAGTGTGTGTGAGAGGTCAGAGGAGATAAGAAAGAGATAAGGAAATCGAATTTCGAATTTTACACATAATATTCACATATACTTCAAATATTGCAGATATTTTTTACACTAGTCGAAATTACAACGTTCGTGAATGACGTCAATGAATGAGAGTATGCCTCGATGGTATGGACTCATCAAGAAAAAAAACCACTTGACTGCGTTGGAAATTTTGCATTATAGCTCGACGTCCCTGGTCTAATTCCTGTAGGAAGAGCCAAGACAATATTGAAAGAATTGCTAGGCGATTAGAGGTCGCCGACGAAGATGTTCATTAATCGAGTAAAGTAGAAGCGAAAAAAAAGGCTGCCAAACAATAATCAAACAACTATGGACAGCACTTGAAAATGGTTTCATAGAACAGATTAAATCATTACCCTACATCATACAAACCATGGATTATAAGCCATAATGTGCTTTAAGGATACACGAGATGCTAAATAGGGAGGAAAACATGACATAAACGTATTGCACGTTTAATGAAGGTTGATTCGCATTGATGGTATCGATTGTTTCGTTCCAGTTGAGATAGGTCGGGAACTTTGAACTTTTGGATCTTATTATTGATGGTATAAGGGCGACAATGTCGTGGCTAATTTAGTCTATGGGTACCGATAGAACGGGTAATTCGTGTAATGGTTTTGCCTATGGAGGAAATACGGTTTCGGAGGTACGCGGATCGGATGAGGTAATTTATACTTAGTTTGGCATTGGAAACTAACATGTGCATGTTTTATTTGTACATTTGTTTTATTGTGAACATGTTAAATAATGTAATTCATTTTAATTTAGAATTAAGCAAGATATAATTAACTTCGTCATTCATAGATAAATTAAATGTATATTAAATTCTGCAAAAACACTCATATTTTGAGAAATTGCCTTTCTAAGTTACAATTAAATTTTGAATATATTAAAGGTACACAAGTAAAAAGATTCCGTGTGGTATCCGACTGAATAGAATATACCACGTTATTTCTTACCGAGTTGTCGTAAAAGGTGACTCAAGTAAATTGACGTCGGGCAGGCTCCCGGTAATAAAATACCTAGCTGAATCATGTGACAAATGCTTGTAACATCTTGTGCCCCATTTAGAGTGGTATAAGGCAGGGCTATGAAAGAAAAAGTAAAAACATACATTCATCCTCCTGCCCTCATCCCACTCTAAGTGGGGTCGGCACAACATATTATGAACATATTGTCAAATGATTTGTCTAGGTTTTTTTCCGAACTTCAATCCGGCTAGTTGCGTTATTTAAAGAAAGTATCTGTCACTCGCGAAATTCACGGTTAAGCGTACACGAATACCATTTCAATATTACGGTTTATACATAGGAATATATATATAATTATTTTAAAATAAATAACTTTGAACACAATAAACAAATGCTAACGTAATATATTTGACGCTGCCTCTTCGAATATAATTTGCGCCGTCGATCGTAGCGTACCTTGCCGAGTTAATTCACCTACATTTCGGACATACGACAAAATAGATTATTCGTATCCGCCGTATATCAGAGCAAAACCACTGCAAATCCAAAATGGGCTGTACTAATTCGTAGCTCGGACCGGGCCTCATCGCATAGGCCGCGTAGCCAAATCAAGTTTGCTATGCACATCCCTTGATAATTTGTTCTAATTGAAATTCAAGTCATTGACATGGTCAACCGACTTAATCGAATATCCTTTAGCACGCTCTCCGATGTCTGGCTCGAAGTGCTCTCTGTGGAAGGGAGAGAGAAGGGGGGACGAGGTTCTTCTATTATTACTACATAACATGGGCTTTGAGCATCGTTACTACAAAACAAAGAATATATTCCAAATTTCTCATTATTTGTTTATTATAAACTCAAAAATGATTAAAGGTTTACGCCCATTTACATGGTTACATTCAAGAAACGACTAAAGTAATGGACGTATTCATGGTATTTATAAAGTTTATTATTATATATTACACAAAACTTATAGATTAATACTTAACAAGCAGATCTTATCGATGTATATTGTTTGCAGAAATTAATAAATACTCGTAATAAACATCGAATTTTTCGGTGTAGAAATATATTTAATTCCTATTTTTCATTCTAATTTCAATAACTGCGTCTTCAAAATTATTTTATAATTTTTACATTGTTTGACTTTCACATTATTAACGCTTCACGCGTTACAAACCTTGTTATATAATATGTAATAATATTTTATTTTAATATTCAATTTATAGAATTAAATAATTGTAAGGAATTCCATAATAGAAATGTAGTAATAAAATTATTTGCTATTCTATATTTTCGTCTAATACATTGCGATTTCATACATAGTTAGTTACTTCAACTCCAGAGTGTTCTAAAAAATGTCCGTTCACATTTATAAATACACGTATAAGATGGTGGTATTTTTTTACCCTAGAAGCTATTTATTAAGATGTTTCATTCAATACGTGTAAATGAAGATGATAGAGGCTTAGTCTATTACTAATGCAGTTATTGTCGCTATTTAGAGCGTTATATGCACTAATAAATTAAAATTTCAAATAGCTATAGAGTCATTTAACGATTTGTTATTCACGTTTAATGAATATACCTTTTAATCCGTGTGGTATCCGGCTGAATAGAATAGTTCCACTCTCATTTCTTACCGAGGTGTCGTAGAAGGCCGACCCGGCGTGTGGTTTCCGGTTGAGTAGAATAGACCAACCTCATATCTTACCGAGGTGTCGTAAAAGGTCACTAAAGTAAGTTGACCCACCGTGTGGTATCCCGTTTAGTATAATAGACCACCCTCTTTCTTACCGAGGTGTCGTAAAATACGACTAAGGTAAGTTGACCTCAGGCAGGCGGCCGGTCGTAAAATGGCAGCCAAATCGAATTACGAATTTAAATACGTTAACATTGAAAATTAACACAGATTTTTATGGAAGAATTTTTGAAATTTTTTTTAGGGAATCTAAATTTATGAAAATCTTACTTTGTATTTGTGGATTCTTACATTAATATTCCCTTAATATAATGTAATAACATACTATAAAGAATTGTTTTCGTTGTATTGATAATAGCGTGTGATGTCGGTAAGAATTTTTAATGAACGCCATTGCAGTCTAGCTTTATTATTTCAAGGCACGCGTGTGTCTATTGAGCGAATACCTCAAGATTAGTTGGCGATAGGAAGAATTTTATAATTAAAGTTCCTTGTATCACGTAAAAACTTGTCACAATTGAACTGTCAACGTTTATTTTGAAACTGATTAAGATGTCTTTTTCTCGTTATGATTTATGTTCTGCAAAGCAATCTTAATAACGACAAGTGTCTCTGAAAAAAGGACGAACGAAACAGGTTTCATAATTTCATATTAATGGCGGTTCCGTTGCGATTAAAGTTTATGAGATTTTGAAATAATTTTAAACTTTATACACGAACTTTCTCTGACTACTTTGAATTTATCAATTCCTGTAAGATCCTGACGATCAAATTGCGATTCCTCACACAAATATAGTAAGTAAGTAACGGCCTGTTACTATCCCACTGCTGGGCATAGGCCTCTTCTCTACATTTTTTTTTTTTTGGAGAGAAGGATTGGAGCTAAGACCTACCACGCTGCTCCAATGCGGATTGGTAGGTTACACATATCCCCAGAATTCTCTAGAGATATGCAGGTTTCCTCACGATGTTTTCCTTCACCGAAAAGCGTGTGATAAATTGCAATTATCAATTAGACACATAAGTTTTACTAGAAAACTCATTGGTGCCTGCCCGGGGTTCGAACCCTAGATCTCCTCGAAAGAGGTGCACGGTGTTACCGCTGGGCTACCACAGCTCACACAAATATAATACATATATACTCGCGAGGTTCCTAACGAGAGTATGTCGTGGCTTACCGCCTTGCATCTGACAATATATGTAGTTGTACATATGTTTTGCCTGCGATGTATGTACATGTTAAACATATTATTATCCCTTTACAAAAAAATTTCTCTCAGTTATATAGAGCCTAGATCCACATTATTGGTCATAGCTCGGACCGGGTATTACCTGAATATATTATAACAGATTGCTTAGGATTATAAAACCATTAAGTTGGTATGGACATGTAATGAGGAGGACATGCATATAAAAGAAGAAAAGCCAAGAGTTGACAAATGATAGGACAGAATGAAAGAGAAAACATGTTCCCACACCATTTAGAGTTGGATAAGGGCAGGAGAATATATTAAATTATAGAAGTTACTTTACAGAACTTATTATTACAGTCATTATGGAATAATTTGTTGTATCAATATTATTTCTTTAAGTAAATTCTATTATATTTGATAGAATTCATTGTAAAACTCATTTTTCTGTTGTATTTTTTAGAATTGTGCATCCTTCTACGTTGAAACCTTACAGCGAAGTGAAATCCAAAATATAGGAACGTCGATGCTGTTGCGTCGTCTAAAGAGCTTAAGTCTAAGAACTTCGCATTCAAAAGGATATTGTCGTATAGAAGATAGTAAAGTGAATCTTACAAATATAAAAATATAACTAATTTGTATTTATTTTTCCAAATTTATTTCTTAGGCTTCTAACTTATGCAACGTACAGGCCTTTAATGTAATTTGTTTTATTTTTAATTTCTAACTGCATCATTTTATAAATCTGTGTTGATTGTAACGACATCTTAACGCATGATGAGTTTGCTTTTAAACGATTGTGCATATACGTATGTATTGATTTAATTGTAATTGTGTTTATATTTTATGTTGTAAGCGCTAGCGAACCAATATAAATAAAATAAATAAATAAAAATAGCATACCTCATATTAGTCAGGAAATATGTACGGCGTTGCCAAAAATGTTTCACATATAAGCCGAATAACTGCAAAAACATCAAGCGACTTTGGCCCACGGATAGTTTTCATAGAACGTATTTCGTGATAGGCCGCAAAACCAAACCCAATTCGGACATTCATGTTAACAATTCAACGGCGGATAGATGCAGTAATGTTTGGTAAAACTTTGTCCCGCCGTGACGAGCCGGGCTAACAGGTTGCCAAATTTGCACTATTTTTACATGTCCCGTTTCCGTGACGCGACACACCTGTTGTTTGCCGAATTAAACAAAAACGCCGATGGGTAAAACCTATTTTACAGCTCCGATGTATATTCAATCTCGGTGGGTCATTCAATAGTGTGGATTGGATCTGTTTACGCGGTACACTTTGTTTTATGCGAAAATGATAGGGCGAGTTGAGCTTGTTTTTAGATACGTTTCGATTGTTGATGAGTCTGTTAACATAGAACAAATAAATCAGCGAGACGTTTTCTCTGCTAACTGTTATGTTTACGATGTTATTCTGATTAAACGTATAGAATGGAACTATTAAGAGTGGGCTACTAACACCTTGAAGCGTAGAAGTAAAGAAGTAAAAAATACTTGAATACATCATTTTCAGTAGCACCAGAGTTGATGAATGGCAAAAAAGAATACGAGATGAAGACATTGTGCACTTAAAGGTACGAAAATGATGATTTCATCATAGTATAGCAATTAATAATATAATTTCAGTTCGATTAAAAATCACTTGTACATTAGTTAACAAGCTTTGCAATTCCTTGTTAGTCGACACTATACGCCTAATGAACAAATTTAGCTGATTATTTCAATGAGCAAAAATCTGCAAGGAGAAAATGCCATTTGATTTATGCTCCACTTAACATGTACAGAGTAAATTCCAATTAAGCTTGTTATCAGATATTCTTTATAACTAACACAAAGACTTAGAAAGAACATTCTGCACACTGTATTCTGCAGCAACAATGTCAGAACAAGCTTCGAGATATGAAATTAAAAATTTATTTTGTTTTATTTAAATGATTATGACCAAGATCAGGGTCCTTCACTATAAATTTTCAGTGCCTTCGTTGGGAAATATGGGCCGATGACTAGTCGTTCCACCAATGCTCTGTACACCTCGCCTTTATTCGTGGATCGGCTTGTAGAAAGCAGCCCGGTCGGTTCGCGACCTTAATAGACCTAGCGCTACACTTTATTCGCATCTAACTCGATAAAGCTGACAAAGCCGTTGGGGCTGACATCATATTGTTACTCCAGTAAAAAAGAAAACATTTAAACATAACAGACCCCGTAGTTTATCACAATAAAAAAAACATTTTACGCACAGTCCAGTGGCGTCCGTAAAGCTCGACACAAACACGTTGAATGTTAAGCCGTGTGTCATAGTGTAAACTGAGCTTTACATCCGGATGTATCAGTAAATTTAAAACCGTCCCAACAGTAGTGCGTGAAGTGCGGCGATCGGCGTGATCCGCTGGCCAATTAAACCGTTTTTACGTCGCCACATATTTGCACAGATAATGCGTGTCCACTCACCGTGAATGGGGGATTTTTAGACCACTTGTTGCGCGTATTATGTCCAAATGAGGAATAATATCACTGATGGGGAATTTGAAATGTTAAACTGGATTATTTTAAGTTTAATTCACATATTGTTGTTTCTATATGACATAGAAAGTAACATAATAATGTTACTGTACATTATACGAAAGAGCCTATAATATTAGTTGGTGAGTGTATCAAACTTATGTATGTTTATTTCATCTGCCCACGATTTCGTTCGCGACATAACTTTTTCTTTTTCTCTATATACCCGTATTCTTACTCAAAGGTTGACTGGAAAAGAGCCCTTTCAGGGATAAGTCCGCCTTTAAACATGTGTTTTTTTTACTACACTATATGTATAAAAAAAGATAAATAAATAAAATAAAATTTATTTTATATTACTCTCAGAAATTTAAGTATCTCATTAAACAAATCCAAATGAAAATTTGTGATCCATTGCGTCGTAGAGACATAAAAAAGACAAATAAAAAGGCCCCATTTTTATTATAGTATTAGTTTCAATTCCCATTCATACTATATCTAAAATCAGACGTATCTAAGAAAATCGGTATACGATTTGTGAAGCTCTATATAATAGCTCTTTTTCTAAACTATCCAACTTTTCACTACAATTTCACTCGCACTAAGCGAACATCAAAGAGATGTAACAGGAAGCTACTTAAACGCCGTGGATAAAATGTAGTACAAGCTTTCCGAGTTCCCGTCTTCAATAGTCTAAGAGCTGATTACCAAAATTATTTTGTCGAGTATCTGTGTGCTAGTATGCATGCACCAATCGTCCGTCACTCATAAACGCCGTGTGGTATCCGGCTGAGTAGAATAGACCAACCTCATTTCTTACCGAGGTGTCGTAAAAGGCGACTAAGGTAAGATGACCCATCGTGTGGTATCCGGTTTAGTAGAATAGACCACCCTCTTTCTTACCGAGGTGTCGTGAAATACGACAGAGGTAAGTTGACGTCAGGCAGGCGGCCGGTCGTAAAAACGCAGCCAAATCATGTGACAGCATGTTTATAACATGTTGTGCCGACCCCACTTAGAGTGGGATAAGGGCAGGAAGATGATGATTTTGTCGAGTATCTGAGACATTTATTATTTATTTATATAATTGGGAACAAACAGCACCTAAATTATTACACAAAATTATAACAGAAAAATTAACGTGCATGCTTTTGTAAAACTTAAATGAATTAAAACGATCTTTTGTCGAGGTCTAAACACTATTGATTCAAATAAATGTAGATAAAAAGTAAGTATATATTTTACAAATAATGTCGTGTTTATTTTGTAATAAAGGTCAAACCATGCGTTGCTGTGGCTTCGACTTAACCTCTAAACAAAACTATCATTAACAGTTATAAAAATGCTACAATCGCCACTGAACTTTAGAGGATTATCCGATGGCTCAATCAATAAATTTCATTGAAATCAGTTCAGCCGTTTCGGAGTCAGTAAAGATACATACACCCATCATATGTACGACAACCCTTGGACGACGATATACATAAAATTAATAAAACTGTTAATAAAAAATAAAATGTTATAAATTCTCTAAATTAAAGAATAATATAGAGATCAGATATCTATATTGAAGTAATTTATTATAGCGGCTCTCAAACGTACCACTGAATGTGCAGCTTCCTATTGATAATAAACAACGAATATTATTAATAGTGGTTGTTTGCATATATAACGGCATATACGGACAAAATTTATAACATTAATAACTATTTCATAGCAGTTGCTAATTTTGTTTTGTTTGAATTTTATAATGCATCATTTGATTGGTAACTCTACTCCATTCCAAAATCAGTAACATAATTAATGAAAATAGTAACACTCTTAAAAGGAGGAAACCCTCGACGCCGACTTAGAGATCTCCGGCTCCTACACTTTCAGAGATGAAAGAATTCAAATAGGCATCCAAATTTTATGAAAGTACATAATAGCTAACGCGTCAAAGTTTACTTCGCGATTCAAGCAGGGACATAAAGGTACTCAAGAACGCGAAGGGTTTTTTGAATCTCAGCAAGTAATGTCTAATTCGTAATGATTAAAGGCCTATTTCGCTAAATGGTTATAGAGTGTTCGCGATGGTTATGTGTATCACTTAACTAGTAGTTATGTGATATAATATTGTGACATGTGTCTAATATTTTGCTCAGGAATTATAAAAGACTAGAAGTGTCTACTAAGGTTTATATATTTTTTACTATTAAAGTACTTGAAAAGAACATAGAAACGGGTTATATTTTTAAATATTATGATGTATAATAAATGAGTGTATATATTTAAAAGTTATTAATACTAGGCCAGGGTGAATCAGCGCATACACGACGTTTACGACTCTTCGGGTGACGAGAGAGCTTTTCGTTTTAATCACAAAGAATCAGTTTAGCGAATTAACGAGGAAACACCCAGCACTCTTGTGACCATTAATCGTGGTCATTCTTTATAAAGCATATTTAAGTATAATAATTAAGGATTTATATGAACGCTATATTATACTATAAACAGTATTAATGTAAAATATGTATAAGATTTTAATATTGAGTTATAAAAACTGCATTTTATTATTACAGAAACCGGCACCTGCATGTATTTGTCATATTTAGAATATTTAATCACATTCAATTAATTGTGCACGCCTTTTATGATGTTTATACTATGTACCTTATTTTATTGAAATTATTGTATTCCTTATTGTGTTCAAATACAATAAAATAAAAATAAAACTAATAAATATTTCGAAACGGCAACCGTTATACTACTTCTTGACTCTTCCTTCTGGGACCAACTTTCAGCCGCTAAAGTAGAAGATCCTCATACACTCATAAAAGTACAACAAAGACACAGTATATTATGAGTTAAAATTAATAAAAAACCTATTCCTAGCTTCCATTTAGCTGTGAACATATTTGCATCGAAATTTGTAAATTAACGAAGTCTCAAAACCAATTAAACTCTAGAGTTAAAGCCAAACAACTAGTTAATAGGCTTTTAGCGATGCAGCTTTTATCAGTAAAATTAAAAGCGTCCAGTGATGTTACACAGATTTATAGTAATTAAAATTAAACAATTTGTCTATAGAAACTAAAAAGTGATTGCTTGGGTTGGAACTGCGTAGTACGTAAGAATCGCGTTAATTTAACTACAGCTTTATTATTTTGATCAATAAGGGTATAAAATTGCGGTTGGTGGCGAAAAAATAAACGTTAAATATACTGTCATTTCAATTTGCTATTATTCTTCTTCTTCTTCCTCAGTCTTTCACTCTTGACAGAGTGGTCGTGGTTGATGATGGTTTGCATCCATTATTGTAGCTCTTGTAATGCGCCTCCATTTGTCTCGGTCTTCAGCGTCTCTAGCACACTGGACTACGGATTTTTGAGTTAATGATCGTATCAGATCCGTCCAACGCGTGGGTGATCGACCGCGTGACCCCTTGCCTTCAACTTGTCCCTGGACAACGAGTCTTTCCATACAGTGTTCCTGTATGGAACTGTATGGTAATTTGCTATTATAGCGGATAATAAAAAAATTATTATCATTAATTTTGTCTCTGGCCTAGCGTCACTTTCTAAATCACAATATTAAATTGTTGTCAAAGAAAGTTGATCAATCAAAAATACTTCATGTTCATTTAACAGTAGAGTTCGAAACCATGTGATAGGAGGCCTGTGCCCTTTTGAAATAAGACAAATCTACAATACAGTGGTCCTCTTTAGAAAATCCTAATCTTAAAGAATAGAAGCTTATATCCCCAACTGCTGATTGCTTCGCCATTTCTGATTGACCTACAACCTAGACCTAGGTACTCTCTAGGTATATGGAAGTTTTCCCTACAGCATAATGATAAGGAGGAGTAATTGAAAAAACCCCCTTGTAACCCTTGTAAAAACCCTTGGTAAAGATATAGATCGCGCGCTCACGTCGTGTGGCAAATAACCTTCCAAAATTCATTACAGTTTTGGCAAATTATCTCGCAACTTCAACTTTAACTGAACAAATTGATTTCACATCAATAAAAGCGTCAATCACCTTGAGTAAAGGACGTAAAAACGACATAAAAACGGTCGCATGTTAAACATACACCGCCGAAAATATAATGACTTGCGCGGAAAACGCGATGATTTTTTAATTGAATATTCGTTAACAATTTAAAGCCAATCAGTGTACGGAGACCACTATATAAAGCTGCAAACACGCCAATTTAAATGTTAACGTCACAGGTCTATCAGCGTGTCAGTTAAATCAGTGAAATGATGAATTAAATTCCGTGTAAAACTCGATACTGGCGCCAAATGGACTGGGCCAATTATAATATCAAAGTTCGCGATGGACCGCGCAAACAATCCATTTTACCGCCACATTCATATTTTTTTGATGTATTATATAAAAAATATATACGGACAATTATATATATAATTTAAGAAAAAAAAGTTGTTCTGTGCAAGTTGCAAGCTGTGACAGCCCAGCGGTTAGACCATGCGACTTGTACATTGTTGACTATGTGTTTAAAAAGGGGAAAACAACGTTTAAAGTTAACTAGTAAGAAACGGCCTGTTACTATCCCACAGCTGGGCATAGGCCTTGTCGCTCGGTTTGGCGAAAAGGTCGGACTTACTACGCAGCCCCAATGCGAATTGGAAGTTTACATATATCCCTAGAATTCTCTAGATATATTATGTAGGGCTCCTCAACATATTTTCTTTCACCGAAAATCGTGTGATAAATTGCAATTTCAATTAGACACATTAGTTTTAATATAAAAATTCATTGGTGCCTGCCCGGGGTTAGAACCTGTGACGATAATAAGAATTTTTTTGTAAAATTATGAATTTGTAAATACGTTCATAAGTTTTTTTTTATCTGATACAACATAAGTTCTTTTATTTCACACACACACACACACACACACACTCACACATACTGGAGGTGGGCGTTATCGTATATATCATTTCACGTTAATTGTTGTGTATCTACATTTATTTTAAAAATTGTAACGATAAATATATAAATAAAAAATTAAAAAACTCCGAACTTTATTAATCATATTGATCCTTGACGATTCAAAAGTGCTTCAAAAGGATTATTTGGATAAAGCTTACATTGATTGGATTGATTTTAGCATTTCTCACAAGATATACTCGCTCTAATAAAATGTCAGTAACTTGTAATGTAAATATGTATGAGTTTATACTTACGAGGTATTAATAAATATGAAACATGTATAGCTAATAAATTTCGGAATAATTAATTACACGCAATAGGAGTGATACCGAGCGTTGCTGCATAGCAGTAATTTCGTAAATAATCGATCCATCGCCCCTATTTAACAGAGACTGCGACGGGGGAGTCATCGGCCAAATTTTTATTATGCATATTTTTTAATTTTATTTTTTCACCCCCTCGCCTCGCTCGGTAACTGCATGTGCCGGTATTAAATCAATACCCGCCAGGCGGCTTTTTCTTTTTTCCAGAATAGGGAACGTTTGGCCTCACCTCCTGAGCGGGAATCTAATGGAAGGTCCACGTTATGAATACACTCCACATAACGAAACAACGTCATATATTTTGCATCCATTTTTACGACCGCATTTAAGGCTGACCTGAATTTTGGACCGAATTTTTGGTTGGACCACCATTCCGACTATGTATTCGGACAATAGTAAAAGTGCACCGGAATTCTATTATTCGCTTTAGTGCGACGTATGTCAAAAGAATTGCACGTCTTCGTAAAAAATAAAAGCGTCTGAATTGAATTTTGGAATTTTGCGCGTTTTTCAAAGGCTGTTTCTATTGATGGCTCAATATCATTGAAAAATAGAAAAGCGAATTTTGAATACGGGCTCGCAAGAATTTGATTTAAAAATTTACATGCACACTAAGCCTGCGTCGAAAAGGTATTGATGAAATACACAACTAATATATATTCTGATTACCCAGTTAACGTTGGGATCAGACTTAATTAGCAGAAACAGTAAAATGGAAAAATGTCTACAGTTCTGAATCCATCTCCATTCATTGTGTAACTCAATTTCATATTATATAACAGTGTATAAACAAGGTGGTACTGAAACTCGCTCAAGCTGCTAGATTAACAAGGCTTTCCGTACAATATGATCACTTCAATTACAGGGGACAACGTAGTCAAAGGCCGACCCGTCACTGATAGAATAAATGCAGAATAATCAAATCATCGGATAGACGTGTGAATTTATCTCGTTCATACACATGAGCGGTAGCTGCAACGTGTTTATTTATTAGCTAGTTACGTTCCTTAATTTTCAAGTATGAAACAAGCTCCGTCAATGGAGACATCCGCTTTCCCGTCACGAACGCATAAATTGACCCTTGAATCGCGCCGCGAGTGTTCGCGACATTTCGTCAGATGTCGCTCTTTACAATACACGACATGCGTCGAATAATACATTTTAGGAAAAGCGTTTTATAGGTTGATGTAATGAGGTTTAATTTTGGGAAAGAGATCGACCACTGACTCTAAAGGAATCTCACATATTTCTTCAGTCACGGATTTCGTCCAAGACTTCGTTACTATTATTACTGATAACTGTCGTATCCAAAACTATATAAGTGACAACTTATAAAACAAAACTGAATATATCAACGGGTAAAATGCTATGCTTGGCCTATCTTTATAATATAAAATTACGGTGGTTGGGACAAATAGTAGTGACCGTGGTTCTAAATCTTTTGGATTGCAACCAAAAGATGGTGTGATAATCAAGAGTTTAAACCCCGGGCAGACAGCAATAGGTTTTTCTATAAAAATACTTATGTGTCCTATTGATAATTGCAATTTAATTCACGCTTTTCGTGAAGGAAAACCTAGACCCTAGAAAAGACCGTTATCCAACGACGATGACACATTTTTATGTTACTTAATTAAAAAACAGGAACTGTCTTATAACTTAAGCGAATAAGTGTGAAAGCGTAACAGACTGAAAGAAACACATTAGTGCGGAAAATGACCAATTTCTTCACCTTTCTAAGGCAATGTTGTTTAAAGTGATTATAATTACTCTTACAGATGGGATAGTGGTATACAAAAAAAATGTACCGGTTATGGAATGTCGTATCGGTTCCGTATACGTCTCGTTAAGTGGCAGGAACATTCATCGGCCCGACTGTATGTTCATATTGGAGTGAATAAATTGGCAGTCATGATCGACTCTTAAGTTAATTTAATAAAAATCTGTTATATTTAAAGTGCAATTCTTTTACAGATGTTACTTTGCGAGCTTTTTATCTTTTAAAATGTATCTGGGAAGAGTATAATGGGTTTATATAGAAAAGACACGGAAATAACCTTACATTATTGAATGCTTTCGTACTATATAAGTATACTATAATATAGAGGATAGTAACACGCTGTTTACTGTCTAACTGTTCAGTACTGTTCAGTTCAGTCGATTTTTCAAAGTAAATATTTTGCTTAATTGTCGGTAAGATATTAATATACACCTGAACAACATATATAATAAAAAACATCGCTATTTTCGGGAAAAAGGAATAGGTATACATATTGCATTAATAAGGTTGTAAAGCTTAAGTTGGAGCGTAAGTAACTATGTCACGGGTATCTCCTTTAAATCAAACATGGTTTTCATATAAATAAAAAAACACACCTATGGCTACCTAAAAATTAGTTATTTATCCATTACGGATAAACTTTGCCAACCAGGAAATAATATGAACATGAATTCATACTACTTTCACGCAACTAACAAGTAATCTAACAAAAAGGTACATTCTTTATCGATTATGCAGGGCCAAGTCGATCGAGATTCATTTCTGTAATGCTTGATAATTGGTAACTTTAACTTTATTCCGTCTAGTGCCTCCTATTGTCGATGAACGAATATCGATATCGACCATGATTTTAACCTTTTGTTTAGATAAAATCCTGATCGATATAATAATTTCGATTCGCATAAAAATATAAGTATTAACACATTTAATATCATATACACGACGTCGTGGACACGTGCATGCGTGAATACACGGGCGTTGCGTGGTGGTGGACGAGGGCACACACACCGTGTGTCATGACTTAACTATTTCTATACAGCATCCATCAGTAGGACTTTAAACATTGCGACAGCGGTGCGTAACGTACACCAGTCATACCTGACGTGTCGTTCTATATAAAACAAGTGTTGGATTGGGATTTTCGAGATTAGTCTTTGAAATAGGGACATTTGAAAAGTGTATATTTTTATCCATTTTAATTGTTTGGCCACATTTGTACGTATCTTCTTACGTCACGGCATGCGAGGAACGACTCATGGGGAATGATGGTATTGATTGACAGATCCCGGGCCTCTCTTCAAGTTCGGAAGCTGGCCATCGAAGGGGTTTAGTGGGTAGGAATCCCACATAGTCATACATAATAGATATCTCACCCCTAAAGCTCCGGTATCTTTTAGAAGAAAGTGTGTATTAATGTATATACCCATCACATAAGTATTAAGTTACTTGTTTTGGGAACAGACTAACGTGTGTGCGCGTCCCATATATTTATTTATTTGGTATACGTCTCTTTCAAGCTATGTAAACATTTTTTAGTATTTTTTTATTTATACTTATAATTAACTTGTTTGAAAAGCAACTTATTATAGTATTGATCTACTTTTAATTACTACACTAATTAAATAAAATAAATTATGTCTTATTAAATTTTGTTGCAATTTTATCGAATTTATGTACTAGTCACGCCATTACTATCAAATGTCAAAGTATCACTATAGAATATTATATTATACATGAAGAAGGAACACGCGGCGAACTGTTTCATTTTGGCCTTAATACAAAAATAATCGCAGTTGTAGAATATTCTATGGAAAATTTACAGTGTAGTGTAGGATTTATTTCTTGGATTCTTAAACGTATTTGTACTGTTTAAATACTGGCTTATTTTGCTCAAATTAGAATCAATTTTGAATTCGTCCAAATCATATATATTATTCTCGTCCGTAACCACCAGTAATAATAAAACTATTTTCCTATAATCCGATATGCTATAAACTAAAATTACATTTAAGATCGGTTTGTATCGATATTGTTTGCTACCCGTCACTATAACGAAGCCGAAGTATTATTAGACGTAATTTTAAAATGATATAAGCTTAGGACTATCTAGTTCATAGTTGTTAGATTTAAATAGATTGCAATAATGTGATAACAAATAGATTGATTTTTGTAGCAATTAATGTACAAAAGTATCAGCCTGTTACTATATCCCAATGCTGGGCATAGTCATTCTCCATGTTTGAACAGGAGCTTTAAGCCATAGACACTCCAACGCGGTTAAGTAGATCAATAAGGAATATAAGTTTCAATAGAATAGAGAATTTAATAAAATAAAAGTCTCGTATGGCTGATTAAATAACGTTTATCCATACAAGTAAATGAATCGTTCATATATAGGTCACTTTATCTATAAATAACTGTAAGGTAACTGTAGGTTAAGGTATGTGAACGTTGCCTGCTTCCTGTACTTAGCATTATGTAGATTCTCTTCACAAACGCGGAGTATAGCAAAATAATTCTGTCATAACATCTTTACAATGGAATTCCGCAAAGTAACTCCTGCTTATATAAATGACACTAGACTCTAGTATAATAACTCTCTGGAAAGCATTTTCAATTATGTGCTGTGTAAAAATGCAATTTCCATTATCACTTTAGTCTTATATCAATTTGTCCTGTTCACATGTAAAGTAGTTCGACTTCACAATACACGTTCAAAATAAACAAAAGCATTTAAACGTTTAGAAATACAAATCTTATACCGCTACAAAGGGCTAAGGCCGCTTTAAAAAATGCATTACACTGCATGACCGATGACATGGAAGTGTCAAGTTGAACCTTTCATTATAAAATGATACATTAATAAATGCCTCGTTGGAATAAACTATTATTGAATACAACGCTGCAACCCATCGTTACCTTATATTTTATTCAGTCTTGTCGGGAAACGGATAAATCGACACGTTTTTCTTGCGTGAGTTTGCTATTATTACTGTTAAGAAATTTGCACTGAATCGTAAGTACTTTTTTAGTATATTTTTTATTCCTTAGTATATTATACGTCACACAGTAGAGAAATACAATCCCACTTTTGATATTGGTTAGTAACATATTTATATTATTGATGCGAAAATTTGTCTGTTAGGCTATAAATCTCTGTCTGTTACACTTTCAGGACTAACTCGCTGGGACAATATATAGAAAGAGTGGGATTCTCTAGTACAGGTATTTTTTACTTAAAAGAGAGCTCTAGCGCAGATTTAAGACACAATTGCAATTGGAAATAAAAAATTTGATTTTTTATTCATGTATGTCAAAATTTGGTAGAATTGAAATATTCCAAAACAGTGTAGCTTAATAAAATCTGATTGAAGATTAAAATAGCCGTGTAGTATCAGGCTGAGTAGAATAGACCACCCTCATTTCTTACTAAGGTGTCCTAAAAGGCGACTAAGGTAAGTCGACCTACCGTGTGGTATCCGGTTGAGTAAAATAGACCACCCTCTTTCTTACCCTCTTTCTTAACATATGGATAATAAATGCCGTTTTTATTCTAGAGCAGGAAAAAAAATATGGGGCTTAATATAAGGTATTTTAAGATTGAAGTCAATGCGAAGGCGGTCGCAAGTATCATTATAAAAAATGTTTACAATTAAATCAAAAAGCTGTGATAGCCTAGCGGTCAGACCGCGCGACTCTTTCAAGGGGTCGCGGGTTCAAACCCCGGGAGGCACCAATGAGTTTTTTGAATAAAACTTATGTGTCTTATTGATAATTGCAATTCGTCACACGCTTTTCCGTGAAGAAAAACCTCCTGAGGAAATTCGCTTATTTCTAGAAAATTATACGTGTAGCCTACTAATCCGCATTGGAGCAGCGTAGGTCTTAGTTCTAATCCTTCTCTACAAAAAAAGAGAAAGGAGACCTTTGCCCAGCAGTCGGATAGTAAAAGGCCGTTATTTACAATCAAAATTATCTAACATATACGAAATTATAAAACAAATATTTATGACCTGTTTTCGCGATGTACAAACACTGAATCAACAGTAAGCCATATTTCTGCATTTGCTTCGATGTAGCCCGTAGCGTTATTATAAAGGCTCCGGCATTTGGCACGTAACACGCTCTCTGAAGTTCCTATTTATTATGTTACATTCCACGACTCAGACTTTCTGTCCCCTATTCCACAACAAGGTTTGGGATGCGAAAAAAAAAGATTAAAAGCGCATGTGTTTACAAATTCAAATTTATACAGTTTGGATTATGGGGAACGAATTTAAAAAAGGTAAATGCAAAAGTAATCAAGAAATGGTCATTTTTTATTGACGAATTTAGTTTTATCTGTACATTAGCATTGTTATTAATATTAAACGTGAAAGGGCCATTCTTCAAAATTGTTACTATATCTTGTATGTATGTATATATAATATATATTCGGAATCTCGGAACGGCTCCAACGATTTTGCTGAAATTCATCATTTTGAGAAAAATCTACCGAAAAAGGTTTTTAAAAAAAAATTGTTTAATCCCTGTTTTTGGGGATTAAAAAATACTAACATTACAAAATACAACGCTATTTTTGCTGCAATTTGTCAAGTCATCGTAGCTTATTAGGGGTACGGACGGTTTTGAGATATTTAAATACCTAGGATCCAGCACCACCTACCTAATTGTTTTTTCTTTTTTTTTAAGTTTCGTTTTAAGCAAGCTCGGACAACCAGGTACTGATATTAATATAATAAAAATTCATAATAGCAAAACGCAGTAACTCGATTCCCTAACATGTAACCAAAATGGAACAATATTAACTTATTACTATATAGTAAAAAAAACAAAAATAATAGAGCAAAATAAGGCGCGTTTTTCAATATAAAATAATAAAAATGCGTTTGCAATCTATTGTTAATAAAATTAAAAAAGGACGCTCTGTTGCTATCACATAGTTGGGCATAGGCTTCCGCTCTTAATTTTGTTTTAAGATAAGGGTTGGAGTTATGTTAAGATTTTCTTAATAAACGCTTCTTCTTCTTCTTTGTCAACTGATGGACGGCCATTGCTAGACATAGGTCTCTTCATGGGATCTCCATAACACACGATCTAGTGCCACTTGGACCAAGCAGCTCCCTACGCCCTTTAGAGGTCGTCAGTCCATGTTGTGGGGGGTCTGCTGACACTGCGATTTCCGGTTCGGGGTGGCCATTCAAACACCCCAATACCCATAAGTTCTCCGCACTATGTGCCCCGCCACTTCACCTTCGCGACACGTTGAGCTTTATCAGTCTCTGGTTCTTCTACGGATCTCCTCATTTCTGAATTTATCACGTAGATACTCCTAGCATACTGGTAATAAACGCAGATTATAACATCATGATCATCACCTTCCTGCCCTTATCCCACTCTAAGTGGGGTCGGCACAACATGTTACAAACATGTTGTCACATGATTTGGCTACGTTTTACGACCTGCCGCCTGCCTGACGTCAACTTATCTAAGTCATATTTTACGACACCTGCATAAGAAAGAGGGTGGTCTATTCTATTTAACCGGATACCACACGGTGAGTCAACTTACCTTAGTCGCCTTTTACGACACCTCGGTAAGAAATGAGGTTGGTATATTCTACTCAGCCAGATAGCACACGGCGGGTCGACTTACCTTAGTCGCCTTTTACGACACCTCGGTAAGATAACGGCAGTATCTTTGTCTAATCACACATTTAAAAAGAAATAGATACGCAGATTATAACAAAAATCATTACTTCTGTACTTGATAATTCTGCAAAATAGCGCTTACTGCTACAAATTATGTCCCAAAACATTGTGACAGGGTAATTATAAATTCAATATTTTTCGGTCACCATCGATTTTCCTTGCGACCCTCAAACACGAGGTCTCCGATGCAGCTGGCATAGCTCGCTGCCTGCGCAGAGAATCGAAACGCTTGCTTTGCGCACGCACTTTACGATCCCAACCCTACTGGTTATATTTCACATTAAATCTTCCCCCATTGTTCATTCGCACCCATTATAATTATTCCAAGCGGGATAAAACAAGCAATCTATGCGTTCCTGAATGGAGTTCCGAGGGTACTTTTAACATTATAATCAAAAGATTATTACATTTCGCCGATGTGAGTGAGAGGTATCGCGGACGCTCGTCTCGCAAGGAGGTGCTCTAAATTTAATATAGGTTGTACTGTTCTGGGAAGCGAAGCTTTTAAGTTGTCTCGGATGTTTTAGTTATAAAAGTAGGTTCATGTCGTTTACTGATAAGTCATGTCAACTATTTTATTTATTTTCTTTATAGTACATACATATAGAGTAAGAAAAAGTAAAAAATAACATATACAAAGGCGGATTTATCCCTAAAAGGGATCTCTTCCAGTCAACCTTAACATAACAGAAAGAAAAAGACATGAAGTAAAATACTAGTAAAATATACAGAAAATGAAAAGAAAAATAACGAAAAACTATATACATGATCTTCCTGCCCTTATCCCACTCTAAGTGGGGTCGGCACAACATGTCATAAACATGTTGTCACATGATTTGGGTAAGTATTTTACGACCGGCCACCTGCCTAACGTCAACTTATCTTACTCGTATTTTACGACATCTCAGTAAGAGACGAGGGTGGTACTATTCTATTCAGTCGGATACTACACGGCGTACCGATAAGTCGATAAGAAACAAGTACAAAATATTATCAACAAAAATGGTTCCGTTATTGAATGAAAATAATAAGTGAAAATTTTATGTGTATGTAAAATAACTATTACCCATTGGCGCTGTACCCATCGCCTTGAGTCGCTCTAGGGTGAATGAAGATGTCCTACATTCAATGCTGTATTTCCACGTATAATTTCTTGCAAAATGAAAATTGTGTACATAATTACGATTATCGTAACGTCATTATTTCGTCCATTGGCCTTATTATTATTTCCGTTGTGAAATTTCTTATTAATCCGAATGAAATCTAATTCTAATACGAAACAAATTTATACAGGAAAACGACACAGAATGTAGTTGGCAATACAAGTTCCGGTTTACAGATATACCGTGTAAACTAATGAAGTCTATCCCATCATTGCCTAAGTGATTATACCAAAAGTGCGGAATGCCGTTATCCGCAGAAAATACTGAAGATTACAAAGGCTGCTAGTAAGATTCTATCAGGACCTATCCAACCACTATTCAAGCAACATCATCCTCGAATACTTAATACAAATCTCTTCAGGTCAGCGACGGTACTACGAAATAATACCGAATCATAATACAGCCATGTAAGACCTTATTTAAAGAAAACAAATTATTTACTTTAACGTCTATGTACATGGCACGAACCAGAGTTCCAGCAGTGCCTTACTATCAAGTATGCAATGCAATAAAATCAACTATACTGTAGAATAAAACTCCAAAAATAATAAGAGAACTGACTTTCAATCTGTTTAAATCAAAACTTAAAATGTAGCTTACACAAAGCTGCTTCTATACAATTGACGATTTAACATCAAAGTCTAAAACAATAGAATTAGATAAGCATTTTAGACATAAAAAATTATCATATTAAATTTTATTGATTAAATTTTATTGATTGAACACTAATGACATAATTTTAATTAAATTTTATTTTTGTAATTTTGCATGGCTATGGTCCTAGGTGAAAGGTTTCTACTAGAAAATAGTATATAACATTTCGTTTAAAAAAATGTTTCAGCAAATAAAGAAATTTGAATTTGAATGAAAACGCTACCACGATGTAAAATCCTGATCGTCTAATAACCGTAATGTTTCAATGTTTAGAACTAGACTTACGCCAATATCCTAACTTTAACATCCTAATATTCAACTACTCTAAATTAAATCCAACTAAATTATCTGTTGCATCTATCTTACAAAATTGCGAACTAAACTGAACATATACAACATGATATTTAACTATTTCCAATTCCAAAGTAATATAAGTACTCGTATTTTAAGCTTCGCTTGTTTACATATTCCAGTTTATTTTAAAAGCTGTTAACGTAAAAGTGTTAACCGCATTTCAACTTAAAAGGCCAGTTAAAAATTGTTTAAATACGTGAAAAGGTCACAAAGGTTAAGTTACTCGTTTTAATAGAAAAAACTTTTTTATAATGTTAGAAGTGTTTTGAATAAAACTAACACCTTATAAAGTGGCATGTATTTAATGCATCAGGTGTAAATTTAAAAAGACCGTGCATTAGAGGTGGATTTTGTTACAATCAAAACGTTGTAACCTCAATGCTTCGGCGGCGCGAGTGTAAGTAAAATTAGCTGAATAAAAAATTCTACTTTTATTGCCCCATTCAGGTTGTGTTTCGCTAATTCACAGAAGGGCTGAGAGCGCGAGTTTCGCACTTACGTGAATCAGTGCGTAAGCTAAGTATATACATAGTTCTCCAACCGCCGGACTAATTTAATGAGAGGGCCTTTTCACAGGCCGCGCCCCGAGAGTTTCATACGTCGAATTAAAATGAGATTTAACACTGAAATGTGATAATTAACGCACTACAACGAGCCGCCATCCCCGTTCCCTGCACACCGATGGCGTTTGAGAACCAGCTACTTAATTATGACTCTTTGCTTAGGTATAAGAAATACTAGTTCCTGATATGGGGAGTGTGAGTTTTAATGTGGTGAGAGCTTGGAACTATTATTAGTGTCGTACGCTGTTCTTGCAATGCCTAAGCCGTTTTTGTTAATTAGGTATTTTATGTATTTTCCTTTTCAAATGCCTTTGCATTAGGAATTAAGTATTGTTATGTACGTTACAGCATTTTTGCGGTAACGTGGAATTTCTTCGAACGCTCGACGTATGTGTTAAGAGTCCATTATATGGATAGCATACAACAGAAATTCTTATTTTCTGAAAATTTTCATTTACAAAACATTCTTAGCCGATTAGCAAAAGCTAACATGAATGCTTTCCAAAGGACTTCTTTAATGCGGAATACGTTGACGAGGTTCGCTTGTATTCGCACAAAGAAGAAATTTCTTTCAACGTCGTATAATTTTTTTTTAATAATTGCCTCGATAATTTAACACAATATAAAGCTCTTTCATATTTTCATGATTTTTTCTGTTTCTTTTTTCTAAATATTTATAAAAGGAGTATTTTTATTGCAATTTAAATTTATAGGACTAACAATTTGTAAATAATTTTAAGTACTCGCATACAAGAAAATTTAAAAGACAAATTAATAATTTTACTAGCCATATATTAAAATTTATCAAATAATTAGCCAGTTAATGAATTTAAAGAAAAATAATCTACTTAGTCTTATCATTCGAAACCCAAGCAACAGCCCATGTTTTTAATATATTTTTATAGTTACGTCAATTACAATTGGAGCTTATGTATAGCTTTCCCTTGTATAAATATCATAAGATTTTGATCTCATAACACTATCAAGCACTGTACTGCAACTAGTTCTAACCATACGCACCATTTCACCTATGGTCACGACCTAGAGATATCAATTCACCCTCCAAGTCACCCCTTTTTTATAATAATTTCTCCTCTAAACTACAAGCCACTCCGATGTATTTCTATATATACCCTCATTAAACAATTTTACATACAATATATCATGCTTAAGAATACGCATTTATAATAATCAAAACAAAAAATATTCACTACTTACACTGATATAATAGAATTTCATGTCTGTTTGTGTTAAAAAAATTGCCAATCTTGTAATGTTATCCATGGCCGAGGCCGTGTTTACACGTGCGTTACGTTACACAAAAATAAATTAAACTACGCGCTTAAATAAAATTAAACGCTCTTTGCGTTCCTTTTGATAGAAATACTGCTGAGCCTAACACATTATTGCCGGCGCTGAACGACATACAAATTATCTCGACAACAAACGCTGCGACGCGGCACGCGACTCGCAAACATTTTTAGAGCTATTATCCGATGCGAAAAACTCACTGACGCAAAGCTTTGCCGCCGTCAATGATGCACTAACGCGAGCCTGCCGTCGGTATATAGTGCTGCCACAAATTAAGAGACAATTTACACCACTAGGTGAGCGTGTAATGTTTAAGCTCCCGACAGAGGGTACATTGTCGCCCCGATGAAAGGAAGTCGGCGCTATTAAAAGTCACGGCGATACGCGCGAATATAAAAAAGTATCGTAGACGGTGCGGATAAAATAAAAGCGTTGGCACACGAAGAAAATGAAAGGGGTAATTGCGGCTACGGACACAAAAAAGCTAGTGCAGTAAACTAAAAGAAGCTGTTAAGGTTTAAGTCGCGTAACAATCTGAAAGGCGGAATATATAGTAGTGTATTTATTCAGACAGACCGAGGCGCTCTGCCGCTAAAAGCTTTACCTATGTTTGACATTTTATAAAGAAAATATTCTTAGCGCTTTTACTGCTACAAATATCGGATATGAATGAATGATTTACTTACTTGGTACTTAACGGTATATTAAACATGATTGAAATAGTTTAACACAGTTAAAATTATAAATTAATGATAAAGCTAAAAACAAGTGTGTTGTTTTAAAATGGATTATTTACTCAACATTTTCAGAAAAGACGCTTCTGTCGCTGGTTTTCAGAGATAAACACTATTTAAAAAAAAGGACATGACCTATCTTTAAAATATGAGATATTAAAATAAACCTTATGACAGGATTTTTAACGGAACTAAAAAAAAATTTTTATTAACGCATTAATTATTAATAAGTTGTTACGAAATATTTCTTTCTAATTATAAATCATTAAACACGTAGCAAAAAGTTTCTAATTTACTATAAATACTATCACTTGTTTCTACGCCGTGTAGTATCCAGTTGAGTAGCATAGACCACCCTCATTTCTTACCGAGGTGTCATAAAAGGTGACTGCGGTAAGTCGACCCACCCTGTTGTATCCGGTTAAGTAGAACAAACCAACCCTTTTCTTACCGAGGTGTCGTAAACGGTGACTAAGGTAAGTCGATCCACCGTGTGGTATCCGGTTAAGTAGCATAGACTACAGATAAGGGCGGGAATATTACACGTTTCTATTTGCAGTTATTTAACTATTAGAAATTTTCTTTTTAACTTCAACAATAGTAACTTAATAACAATTGGTAATTAAGAATAAGTGTAAATGTTAAAACACACTCATTTCAGCGTAAATACCGGCAGAACCCATAATTTAATATTAGGCCGTGCGTTTAAGCAAACTAAAGCATTTTTTATGCACTTACTTTAACAATGAAAACATTAAAGCTATTTATCTCGAAACAATTTTTTTTGAGTTCTGCCACAAACAGCCCATGAGCAATATGTTTTTGATTCTTTTTCCTCATTGAAACCTGATTTTTATTTCATTTCAGCAATAACAACTATTTTGAAAAAGTTTATCCTAATTTTTTTTTCCATTTCATTTTTTTAAGAAAGGCTTTTATAGTGTTCTTAAAAAAAGTATTAGTTGATGCTGGTTTATTCGGTAATCATTTGCTTATTAGTTAATAAAACATTTAAAATTCTCTCATGTCTCTCATTAGGTAAGTTATTCATATTCAACATCATTCTTTTACCCATATCCCACTCTAAGTGGGGTAGGCACATGTTGATAATTGTGCCTAGGTATTTTACGATCGGCCGCCAGCCTAACGACAACTTTCCTTAGTCGTATTATCTGACACCTCGGTAAGAAACGAAGGTCTCTTCTACACAGGATACCGTAGATAATTCTTTCGATTTAATTACTTTTGCGGTTTCGAGCATTAATTACTTTTTGCAGCTTACCGCAACCGTTTGATGTATCTGGTGTCACTTACCTGTGGAAAATAAAAAAATATTAGAATAAAAAATGATCTATACTAACATTATAAAGAGGAAAATTTGTATGTATGTTTGTTATGTGTTCACACAAAAACTACCGGGCCGATTTGAAAAATTCTTTCACCATTGGAAAGCTGCATTTTTACTGAACAACAAAGGCTGTATTACATTTTCAAAAAAAATAGGGATCTGTTATAAAAATGTAATAAGGTGTAAAAAAAATAAAAATTGAAATGATTGATTGAAACCGCGGAATATTACTAGTACAAATTCAGATTCAAAATTTTCAATCTTCTTTATTCAAATAAAGTTGTAAACAAGTACTTTTGAATCTTCATTTCTACTGCTGGTTCGGAAAGCTATGAAATAAATATAGTATTATATATCCTAGTTTTTCATAATCATCAGAATAATGAATGTCATTTTTCTTAGACAGTAATGCGTGATTTAGGTAGACGTGCGTAAGTTAGACAGATCGTGCATATGAAATAAGTACAACACTTTTCACTTTATATTTCTCTTAACAAATTTACAACTGCTCCATGACACCTATCTGTCTAGATCATATTATATTTCGCTATGTGTCAACGCTTCACCTTCCATTTTCAATTATGTGGAAGCGTGGTGTGAAAAATCTTGATGCGGAAAAGTTCTTTGGGCGTCCATCGATTTAAGGAAACAAGATAAAGATTTCTTTTTTTGAGTGATGATTTTTAGAATGCGTAGTCTAACAAATATAGCTGTGTGGCAGAATAGTCCACCCTCATTTCTTATCGAAGTGTCGTAAAAGACGAATTAGGTAAGTTGACACGGAATCTCCAGAAAACACTTGGTACAAGCGGTTTCCCATGACCTTTTTAAGGTTACCAGTTCACCTTGTAAGTGACTGACGCCTTTTCTAAACTAGAAAACGTTCACTTATTCCCCTTATCCCATTGTCCTTATCCCACTCTAAGTGGGATCGGCACGACATGTTATAAACATGTTGTGTCTTAGTCGTATTAAACCTCGGTAAGAAAGAGGGTGTTCTATTCTTCTCAGCCGGATACAACACGGCAGATCGACTTATCTTAGTCGCCTTTTACGACACCTCGGTAAGAAATGAGGGTGGTCTATTCTACACAGCTAGATACCATACGACTAGGAATTATATTTTTATATATTTTAACCAAAACGTGAAAATTGTTAAGGAAACATATACATTTTTAAAGTTGTTATATTCGTTCAGTCCTAATTAATTACAAACATTCATTTGTTCGTTTCGAGGTCCGGTCAATTAAGCTAACGATATATTCATATTAGGTCAGTTACGGATGTTTCTTCCGCTCACTGGGTTCAAATGTATTTAATTGCTAGAAAAACCGTGAAAGGAACAAACTGCGTAATTTATAGTTGTATGGATATTGTCTGTTTTTTTATGTACAAACATAAAAAATACGGACCATGTAACAACATACAAGTAAACTAGCTATCTGGGTACGCGTTGCTGTGGCTTAACCTGCTTTCAATTTCCCCTCGAAACAGAACTCCATAGTTCTGATCGCCACCAAATTTAATAGGATCGTTCGCTGGACTATTTTAAAGATTATCTGAAAATTCCATTAAAATCGGTACAGCCGTTTCGGCTCTATAAATGACATACGGAAAAACGTCGATTTTTATATATTAGAAGATATGAGACAATTACACACACGATCGTCCGTCGCCAAAGTAAGTAACTTGAATACTTGTGTTTATAGGTGACAGAAACTAGATATAGATTACTACGCCACTACGCCGTGTGGTATCCGGCTTGATAGAATAGTACCACCCTCTTTTCTTACCGAGGTGTCGTAAAAGGCGACTAAGGTAAGTAGACCCGCCGTGTGGTATCCGGCTGAGTAGAATAGACCAACCTCATTTCTTACCGAGGTGTCGTAAAAGGCGACTAAGGTAAATTGACCCACCGTGTGGTATCCGGTTTAGTAAAATAGACCACCCTCTTTCTTACCGAGGTGTCGTAAAATACGACAGAGGTAAGTTGACGTCAGGCAGGCGGCCGGTCGTAAAAACGCAGCCAAATCATGTGACAGCATGTTTATAACATGTTGTGCCGACCCCACTTAGAGTGGGATAAGGGCAGGAAGAAGATGATGATATATATAAAAAAAAGTAAGTAAGTAACGGCCTGTTACTATATCACTGTTGAGAATAGGCCTCTTCTCTCCGTTTTTTTTTTGGAGAGAAGGATTGGAGCTAAGACCTACCACGCTGCTCCAATGCGGATTGGTAGGTTGCACATATCCCCTGAATACTCAAGAGATATGTAGGTTTCCTCACGATGTTTTCCTTCACCGAAAAGCGTGTGATAAATTGCAATTATCAATTAGACACGTAAGTTTTACTAGAAAACTCATTGGTGCCTGCCCGGGGTTTGAACCCTAGACCTCCTCGAAAGACGCGCATGGTGTTACCACTGGGCTACCACAGCTTACCACAGATATACATATATACTTTTGCAATAAATACATAAGCAGATAAAAACACACAGACTAGAAGAACCAACAAATTATTTTTATAAAATGTTGGCCCTCAGCGTCATTCGGACCCGTGACCTCTGCTGAATACATTCAATGCCACCTGCGCGAAAACCCAGTATTTATCTTAATAAAATGACAAAAAAATTTCGTGTTCTATGTTAATAATGAAACCGTAATTAATCTGACCATACACTATTTGTCTTACATCGGAAGCTATCTCACCTCAATCGAAGATTCATCGAAGATCTATCTTGAGATAGATTGAACGAAACCGCAAAGCAATATGCTATACGGTTTTGTGGGATCATGTTGAACGTTGTGATACATGTTTTTTTCAATACTAGCTAGTTACTAGTAGTTAAATAGTACTATAATTTAGCTATAATCCACAATAAAGTAAATACAAAATATAATCCTAAATGTATAGTGGACTATCCGTCAAATATCAGTCGCAAAGCCTTTGCGATTTTGTCGTGGAGTCTATTTTGTGATCGTATTGATTGGATCGGCATGCATGCAAATGCTTTATGCAACTTGTTAGCCGTGAAAGCGTAACAAACAGACTTTTGCTTTAAAAAAATCTACAATAATACTCACAGCGTAATAAAGCCTTGTGGTATCCGGTATAATAGACCAACCTCATTTTTTTACCGAGGTGTCGTAAAAGGCGACTAAGGTGCGTTGGCCCGCCGTGTTGTATTCGGCTGAGTAGAATAGACCAACCTCATTTCTTACCGATGTGTCGTAAGTGGCGCGACTAAGGTAAGTTGACCCACCGTGTCGTATCTGGTATTTGTAGAATAGACCACCCTCTTTACCGAGGTGTCGTAAAATACGATTAAGGTATTTTGACGTTAGGCAGGCGGCCGGTCGTAAAAACGTAGCCAAATCATGTGACAAAACTTAATCATAAAAACTGGATATCTTAAGGAACACTGTCTTCTTATCCGACCCTAGATGAGCGAAATCGTTTGCAAGTGTTTGTGGAGCATTTTCGCTGAGACCGTTGACCGAAACAACAATAGACAAAATAACTGTTGTGTCAACATTCCACATAACTGTTATCTCGTTTACAAGGTCTAAATATTTTATTAACATTTCGTTTCCAGATTCAAAAATTATATCGTCATGTGGATAAATGATTGATTATTGCTACGCTATGAGTATTTATCATCCTCCTGACCTTATCCCACTCTAAGTGGGGTCAGCACAACACGTCACATGATTTGACTACGTATTTCACAACTGGCCGCCTGGCTGACGTCAACTTGCCTCAGTATTTTACGACACCATAAGTAAAGTCTATATGACGAAAAACGTAAAGGTAAGGCTTACTTATATAAATTAAATGAATTATAAAACAGTAAATATCCTTTTTTTTATCGCTATCCACATTTTGTTCGAATACAAATTCATTCCACTTATGACCGTCTTCTATATTCCAGCGATGTCCACGCACATAACAAAAAGAGCGGTCTTACCAAACACTCGCGACTACTTGAAACGTATCAAAAAAGCGTTATAATGGAGTCATAAATCATGAATTCTGTACCTAATTAGTTACCCATTTATATAAAAAAATTATAATCTTGTTCGCAACTTAAAATGCGTACTACATCAAACAGATGTTTTATTTATTCATTACAAGATTAATTAACTAACTGTCGACGACTTTGCCCGCGTGGAAACAGTGTGTCAAAGTGTTGCCCGCGTTAATACATTCATTTTATTATTGAAAATTTGAACATAGAAACAGTTCAAACACAAGTATTAAGTTAATTTGCACAGCCGTGTGGTAAATATGCCATATATTTATTTATTTTACTTTCGCCATGTAGTATCCGGCTGTGTAGAATAGACCACCCTCATTTCTTACCGATATGTCGTAAAAGGCGACTGAGGTAAGTTGACCCACTACGTGGTATTCTATGAGTAGAATAGAACACCCTCTTTCTTACCGAGGTGTCGCAAAAGGCGACTTAGTTGACGGCCAAAATTTCCTTTCTAAGTAATAATCAAATTCTTAAATACACTAATAATAATAAGGTAAAAAGTAAAAAGATTCCGTGTGGTATCCAACTGAATAAAATATACCGCGCTCTTTCTTACCGAGGTGTCGTAAAAGGCGACTCAAGTAAGTTGACGTCAGGCAGGCCGGTCGTAAAATACCTAGCCAAATCATGTGACCCCACTTAGAGTGGGATAAGGGCAGGAGAATGACTGCATTACGACTGAATGACTGCATATTGCATTAGTACAACCAAACTCTTTTCAAGATATCAAATCTCTATGTAACAGGATGTTTAAGATGTGTCAAATTTTCCCTCATTATCAGTTGCATAGATTCCACATTTGAAAACGGCTTCGTGTAATTTTCTTTTGGTCTCGTTCAAAGAATCGCCTGCTGGTAGATGGGCCGGGCTCTATGTAATTAGACCAATTTAAATCTTAATTAATATTAATTGTCCGACGTCGGAACGAATCTGTCGTAAAGGACTATCGTGAAAAAAAGTATTAATGGCCGACCATTGCGTTGTTTTAAGTTATTACATTAATAGACTAAGATTAGTCGATATTATTATGATTATTATTGTATAACGAGTTCCTGAAATCGGCAGTGAAGGTTCCTTTGAAGGCAAGGATTGGATGTTTAGACCCACCATAATGATTGACAGGTGACAGAAATATCACGACAAAAATTCGTAATTTATAGAAGTAGGCGTTACTTTGCGGAATTCCATACTACGAAAATGATGATAGAATTATTTTGCTATAATCCGCAGTTGTTAAGAAAATCTGTGTAATGCTGAGTGTAGGAAACAAAACCGTTCTCATACTTTATACATGCAGTATTAGTTACCACACGTAACATCATAAGACACCACCACCAACAGTACACTACACAAACACTACACACATTCATGACAACACTCTCAACGATCGTTTCGCCCCGTAACCGTCAGGATAATAGGCTCCACGACAAAATATAATTTTTTTTGCGACAATAACAAACGCGGATTATAGCCAAATAATTTTGTTTTAACTTTCAATTAATCGTAGTTCAGCTATTATTTTCGTGTTTTTCTTATATATTAAATTTTCGTGTCACAATGTTATTTGCCATCCTCCGAAACGGCTTGAACGATTTTTATGAAATTTTATATTCATATTCAGTAGGTTTAAGAATCGGCTACTATCTATTTTTATACCCCTAAGTGTTAAGAGTTGTCCACCCCTAAAATTTTTTTACATTATATTTTTTATAACACTAAAGGACTTGTACAAACAACTGAAATGAAAAAATGAGCCCGTTTAATTTGGGTGACCATTTTGTTTTCGATTTCATTTGGTTAAATCAACAACCTTTATATTAAATTAATTATAAATTATATAATTTAATTAACACATGAACATGATTCGGTTATCAAATTAAATTGCATTTGTACTGATACCAAGTAAAGCCGTAAAAGCTTGACATAGCATATTTTACTAATCTCGGGATTTTGGATTTGGAATTTGTGGGCACTTAAATTCATAGACTCTGTGGGGCATAAAATGGCGTTTCATTTAGTTAGATGCGCGCTTGAATACTTGCTATTGTACCAGTTTAGTTATTACGCGCTAACACTTTTGAACACGAATGTACAGTAAAATAATACTTGCTTCTATACAAGCCGGGCCCATTGTTGTCGCTTAAATATAAAATGATGCCCCGTAAGTTCTCTTAACGCGGATGTTATCATTTATTATTCTATTACATTACTTAGTCATTTCAATGCTATAATATTTCGTAGCCGTGTTTGCGGCTCTGCACGGAATTATGCATTAACAGAGGTATTAATATGTCAAAGGCAGACTTGCGACGCTCGTTGCATTTATGCGCTTAATTGAGGCAATTTCTAATTATTGTAGGAGGAACGGAAATTTGTTAATATTGTGTCTGACGTATCTGGATAGCGTCATCATAGCAACAGCGCAACCAAGGACAACCATCAAGTGGTAACAACTCTATGTCAAGATGTGTTTATGACCTATCATTTACTAGCAATCGACAGCGGCTCCGCCCGCATCGAAAAATTAAAACCGTAATATAGTATTTTGATAACCATAAAAGTGCTCAAAGTGGGTTAACCTCAAAAGCTTGACATATGCTGTCACGGACGTTAATTTAAAACTTCTAGAGGGGAATTTTTTTTTGTGATAAATGACTTTTGAATAATATTCTACTTTGCGCGCACGCAATAAATGGTCTATCTTACGCTAAAAGAATTAAATAGGTCCAGCAGTTCCTGAGATTAGCGCGCTCAAATAACTAAACAAACTTTTCAGGTTTATATATTAGTATAGATTTACCGATTTATTATTTTATTTATTTAAATTATTTTGCTATTATCGGCGAAAAAGATCGCGGATTATAGCAAAATAATTATATTATAACTTATGTTTTTGTGTTACGTTTTATCGACTGGATCGAGTTGTTGGAGCGTCATCGACCCGAGCGTGACGATTCAAAATTTATATTACTGTGACTTTATTTGCTTCATTTTTATTTATATTAAGAATTTATATAAATTATCGTAAACATTACCAAAACACTACCTATCAATTATGACCATTTGTTATTCTGGTTATAGTTATAATGCAATATATTCCTGTATATTGCTCTTTAACCTTTTGTTACTCCGATACCCGAAAGCGAATAGAATTGGCTAAAAACAAACGTTACTATGACTACCTTTGTCTACTTAATCGCGATAACGTACGTAGCACCTGTATTTCGCTTAGGTGCCTATTATTCTCACCACATAAAATGAAAAGGGCTTTGTTGATGCGCAGCGAAAAAATGCATGAGTGTACGCTGATCGACGTATGCGAAGGCGAAAAGGGAAGCGATGTGGACAATTATAAATCTTATTATCTTACGGATAGAGACGTGTGGCGAGGTGATCAGGAGCGGATCCCTGCTGCTGGCGGTACTCGAGGATAATTTATTTTTATTTCGTCATAAATATTAATGAGATTATCCCGCATAATGTAAGTGTCCGCGATGTTGGCAAACGAATATTATTTATTGTAAAGTTTTCAATATTAATTTTTTTCAACGACTTATATAGTGTTCGATCGCCCGGCGATGCGTGACGACATTAATAAAATCACCACAAAAAGTTGTATTTTTTTGATGACCTTATCTTTTATAAATAACTAACTAGCTCCCTTCTGCGCGCGTGCACATCAGTATCACAAAATTTTTAAACCGCGTAAATCCTTTTAATAGAATCCTAATAACTCCTAAAATTTAAAATCCTTGAGTAAATTTTATTTTTAATTTTGAACGTAAAAATAAATATTGTGAGTTAACAATAAGAGAAAGAGACACGTTGTCGCGGATTTTTTGTCGTATTTTCGTAGATCTTTAATTCTCCAATGCATTAATGTAGTCTATCTATATCTCATTATTTACGCGGCGCAAGCGAGCAAACTCAGGAGGCTAGTTTTTTTTTTATAAATTCGCTATCTCTTTAACATAATTAACATAAAACCGTAATGTAAATATTACCTTTAATCTTCGGTAAGAGTTGCACTACCTTACGAAAATCCCTTAAGTATATTTTGAAAAAATCGATCACATACAGACAGACAACATTTGGGGACTTTGTTTTATAAGTATAATGAAAATACGAATGTCACCTATTTATTAATAATTCAAATTCACATCTCTAAAATTATAATTGTCAATTTTGATATTTCGTCATCACCATCATCCTCCTGCCCTTATCCCACAACACAACACACACACAACGGTCGGGTCGGCACAACATGTTATAAACACGCTGTTACATGATTTGGCTGCGTTTTTACGACCGGCCGCCTGCCTGATGTCAACTTACCTCTGTCGTATTTTACGACACCTCGGTAAGAATGAGGGTGGTCTATTCTACTAAACCGGATACCACACGGTGGGTCAACTTACCTTAATCGCCTTTTACGACACCTCGGTAAAAATTTTGATATTTCGTATCAACATTAAATCTGATTTGATAATAAATAAAATGAGTAAGTAAAGAAAGATCCGTCGATTTAAAAAAAAATTAATAAAAAGCTCCTTAATTTTAAATATCATAATCTTAGAACGATGTTCAAGATGACCGATGACCTCATATCCGACAATGTAGACGTTGTTAGCAATAAACTATATAAAATCAAGGAATAAATCCCAGACCGTGGAAAGATTCAAGATGCATTGATATTGATAATGCTATAATTAAATTGGATATTTAAATCCAAAAAAGACCTAGTCTTCGACGTAGCAAAATTTGATGGGAGGGCGCATTTATGAATCTTTCGATGGGATCTCAATAAACGGTTTAGGATGCTACCAGAAAACTCAGTGTTACTTGTTCACTTAATACAGATAGACGCTCGTAAAGGGATCGGAGTACACACGTGCATAAGAAAATGTCGCATAGAAATTACTTAAATATGATGGACGTGATGACTATCAACTGAAACCACGGTGACAAAAAAGGTATACCTTTAATCCCTGCAAATCTCTGCTATTTATATTAGCCATGTGCTATTTATATATGACAAAAAACGCTATATTTTTTATTACTGCAAATATTTGTTTTCTGTCAACAGTA
Source organism: Morpho achilles (assembly GCA_947086495.1). NCBI lineage: Eukaryota > Metazoa > Arthropoda > Insecta > Lepidoptera > Nymphalidae > Morpho > Morpho achilles. The sequence goes on along the minus strand of CAMTZB010000022.1, from coordinate 6,012,546 downwards.
GATGCCCATCACTTGAAACAACTGTGACGAAAAACGCTACCTTTTTTATTCCTGCAAATATTTATGCGTTTTTGTCAAAAGTACGAGTAGATGCCCATCAATGGAAACAATTGTGACGAAAAACGCTATATTTGTATACCTGCAAATATTAACGCTATTTTAGTAAACAGTAGATGCCCATCACTTGAATGAAGCTAGTGAGACGAAAAACGCTATACTATTTTTATACCTACAAATATTTATGCGTTTTTAGTCAACAGTAAATGCCCATCATTTGAAACAACGCTGACGAAAGAACTATTTATCTATTTATTGCATTCAGCTATTTTTGCGATTAATGACAGCATGTAGAAGCCCATCAGTTAAGTCTACGGTGATAAGAAATTTTCTATTTTTATATTTGCACCTGCAGCTAATGCTGCACATCTCTGGAGAATTATGGGGTCATGCGTAACCTAAAAATATGTATTGGAGCAGCGTTGTGGATCTTAGTTCCCACCGTTCCGACTAAATAAATTTTACATACCTTGTCTGTTTATGAATGTATAACTAAATATTACAATAAGTGCATTTGCGCATTAATTTTGTATTATCACGTTATTGTATATGGTCATAATTAAAATAATTTTAATTATTAATATTGTAAATTATAAACAATTATAATTGCAATGTTTGTGATGTATGTTAATTAAAACGCAAAGCACATTTAACTATTCTATTATTAATGATATGGTTATAAATATTTATAATTGTGTTTTTTGTTGTATATACAATATAATTTATCCATTACTGTTGTTCACATATCCATTTGGAGTAATTTTTATTTTCATTTTAATACGTGCTCATTTTGAATTGGCAACTTTTTATACTTTGAAGATGGACGTGCGTAAAGTTTTACTTCTATTATACTACTTTTGAAATTATTAATAGAAGTAGGTTAATAACGTTAACGCAATCGAAGCATAACATACAAACAAGGGGCTTAGTTACCAAGTAACCTTTTTAACTCTGTCTACGTGGCACATTGCTTTAAACTAAACTACGAGACGGTGTTTGGCCTACAAACCTAAAAGGTAATACAGAATTGAACTTATTTTGGCTTTATATTTACAATATAGGATATAGATGAGAAACTCCTTCTTTTCAGTCGGGTAATGAGAGGAAACTGTTTTACGTCCCGTCTCAGAGATGTCACTGCAACGTTTTACCGTGATAATCCAGTAGAAGGCGCTGTACTACATTTTTTAGTGATCCATTTATAAAAAGTACCTAGGTGATGAAAAAAGATGCAATTCGAAAAAAAAGAAGTATGGAGCTGGTTATATATGCACTCTATCCGAGTAATTTGAACTTAGAGCCCACCCGTTCCCAACTGAACATCAATCATTTTATAAATGACACATTAATTGACCATTATTTTCTAATAATATTGTAGACATTGCGACATATATCAAACTCTTGGATCAAAACCCCCTTTTTTTGCAACTTTGTCTATTCAGAGATGGCGCACGTGGCGACCTGAAATGTGCTACTTAGAGAGTTTCACCCCCCTGTTTATATTAATGGACCGTCGAAATTAAACTCTGAGAGACAATATATTTGTGGGACTCAGATATACTCAAAGGTCATTTCTTATGTTGTTAATTGGTTTAAATAGCGGACACGCCATATTGTAACAGTCTGAACGCCGACTCATGCCACTATTAGATGACTTCTATGAATATCTAGAAAGTGATCGGTGTTGACATTTTTCTTACAAAAAAAAACTTTAGTATGATGTTTTTGCTCCTGTAGTCATTAATATACGTATATTAATGCCTACAGCTGAAGTATAGAAGGTAAAAAATTAATTAAATATCTTTAAACGTGTACGAGTAAATAAGACTTGGTACCGATACAAAAGCTACCGCACACTAAACCCATGTCTGCAATTTACCTTTGCCCTACAAAGAATGCTGTAAATGGAAAAACACCTACATATTAAAGCCGATATTTTATTACTCGTAATTGCATATTATACGTAGTTACAATTTTTTACTATAGTATAAGCCAATTATGTTTCGAGAGTCCAATAAATTTTCGTATCTGTTTAACTTTTATTTCAATTTCTGTAATTTATAAAATGTTTTATTACGTTTGTATAAAATATAAATGTTATTGTGACAACTAAATTATGTGTATGTACGGCGAAAAAAGGTCATATTTTAGAGTAGGTGAGCATTGGGATCATTTTATACATAAAAATGAATGTTTATCTGTATGTCGTTTATAGTTCTCCAAAATAGCTGCACCGATTTTAATTAAATTTTCAGACATTCTTTAGAATGACCCAGGGGATGATCCGTTAAAGTTTGGTGGCGATCGGAGAATTTTTTTAACTGTTTTGAGGGAAACTCGAAACCAGACTGAGCAACAGCAACGCATGGAGTAAGGAAGCCTATAATGTGACCATTGAAAAAAAAAACAAAACGCTACATCGCTGTTTTTTTCCAAGTGACTGTATGTTGTTAGCCCTAAAGGCTTAACAGCGTCGCCGGGCGGGATGAGCGAGCGCAGACGCATCGTGGAGGTTGCGAAGTGCAGAGAGCAGAGCGCAGAAGCTCCACTACAATCGGGAACATCGTCCTATGGTGCCTCCTGTGAGTAGGGTTTCCACCTTTTTGTTGAAGAAAAATAGTATTTTTTTTTGTTAAATCAAAAAAATATAGTACTTTTAGGAAATTAAAGAAAAAAAATATAGTACACATAAATTTTCAATCATTATTTATTTTAAGATGAGTATTTATTATTACTTATATTTCTGTAAAAGCGGAAGTTGCAGGAATGGAAAGAAGAAAGGAAATGATTCTAAATATATTTGTTAAAATTTCATCAGTACTTTTGAAAAGCGGCTGCGTTCCGTTCAGAGTTAATTTAAAAAAAGCGCAACAGTTGAATTAGCGTTAAAAATATAGTATTTTTCGTCCAATAACATTTTCTGCGCATGTGTTATCTGACATTCTTATATCTGACATATTTATATGTGTCTGGTAGCGGTGTGGTATCCGGCTACGTAGAATAGTACCACCTTCATTTCTTACCGAGATGTCGTAGAAAGCAACTAAGGTAAGTCGACCTGCCGTGTGGTATCTAGCTGAGTAGAATAGACCACACTCATTGCTTACCGAGGTGTCGTAAAATACGACTAAGGCAAGTTGACGTCAGGCACACGGCCGGTAGTAAAAACGCAGCCAAATCATGTTACAGCATGTTGCAGAGTGGGATAAGGGCAGGATATAAATATGTGTCTGATCTTCTCTCTCATATTATTTGTTGGACACTCGCACTCACAGGCCTGTAAATGATCAAAGGTCAGCTACAGATTAAATATGTTTATCAGATACGAAAAGATTGATGGGAGTTTTCGTTTATATTCATGGGATGGTTATTATGTTAGGGTACAAGTCGCTATTGTTTTTTACCTGGTGTTTGCACCACAAGGCATTAGGTATTATGCAGTTTAAAAAAATATTAAAAGGAGGTTAATATAGAAAGCCTACTAAACTGTTGAGGATTACATGATAATAATGCATGAATATAGCTACTCTTCGACCCCATACAAGAAAGTAATGACTGAGTTTAACTATTTATAAGAATTATATTTTGATAAGAACTGTCTGTCTTGTTTTTTGCTGGCTTTCTATCAGCTTTCTGAACCAGCAGTAAAGTTCCAAAAGCAATTATCAACAAGTTTACTAAAATACAGAAATATTTGGAAATTGAAACTATTTATTTTCTTACTGAGGTGTTGTTAAAGACGACTAAGGTAAGTAAGTAAGTTGACGATAGGCAGGCGGCCGATCAAATTCAAATTCAAAATAAACTTATAAACAAGTGCTTTTGAATCGTTAACTCTACTGCTGGTTCGGAAAGCTGTTCCTACCGAAAAGAGCTAGCAAGAAACTCGGCAATATCGTCGTGAATATAACTAGCCAAATCATCTAGCGACATGTTAAGTACATGTTGTGCCGTACACACTTAAAATGAGACAAGGAGAGGAGAATTATGAACGAATTTACCATGCTGCAGCAAGGAGCTAGCAATTAAAAGTATTCGTAATAAAATATTTCGAGATGTAATACATATATAATTAAGCTCCACGCGACGTTAAACCTAAATTTTGCGATCCAACACAGAATTTAAGCATTTTTGATACTCTATTCCACCCGGACGTGGCATGGTCGTAATTAAATTAATTTAGACGTTACTTATGATTAATGTGGAGAAGGTAAAAAATATTAAAATTGTTATTTAAAATAACAATACTGTATATCTGTTGACTTCATAATTATTCGAGAATCGTCGAGTTCCGCTTTGGCATACTATATTATCTAGTTTAAAAGATTTGCCCCGATATGGTTTTAGTGGGAGGCTTCATCCATTGCCAGATGCCGCCCTACCACCAACTCGGGCCCACTAAGAGATTAGTTCCCCCACTATTCATATTCTTTATTGGTTCGTCGTGGCTTTAAGACAAATACAAATACGTACTGCAAACATTGAAGTCTTTAATGCTATTAAATTCAATATTTACCTTTCCTTATTGTTAGTTGACGTTGTTTTAAGAATATACATTACATGTCACAAAGTTAAATATTTTTGGAGACTTTTTTGTGTGAGCTTTATTGAAGTAACCTCACACAGTCTTTGTTCAGTCCTCAACCCGTATAGCAACTCTTATTATATTTAATCACTACATAGTATAAAATAATGTTGCGTTCCCTGTCTGTCCCTATGTCCCAATATCCCTATGAATGCTTAAATCTTAAAACTACGCAACAGAATTTGGTGCGGTTTTTTTAATAGACAGAGTGATTCAAGAAGAAGGTTTATATGTATAATAACATTCAATACGGTTTAGAGAAATACTATAATTTTTGAGGTTTCTAATGTGATGTCGTAAATAATTACATTTTTTCCGCTTACATTGCAAACGCAGGCTGAACCCTAAGAGATCTATCAAAATAATGTACTGAGTATCTGTACCCTTGAAAAGGTCTACAGAAAAGTCCGCAATGGTATATGTATATCTCTTATGAGTAACCCATAATAGCATTTTTTATCATTTACTTTTTACGAAAAATAATTCCTTACTTTCGAAGCATTTTTAAACAAAACAGCATTAATCATAATTCCATTAATAACCTTAAATATATTGTTAATTGGCGCAGTGGGTAGTGATCCTGCCTTCAGCTCCGCGGGTCGCGGGTTCGATTCCCGCCGAGGGCCAACATTTTCTATAAAAAAAAAAAAAATGAATTTGTTGGTCTTTGAGCCTGGGTGTTTATTTGTATTTAAGTATGTATTTAGAAAATATATAAGTATATATTCACCAGTTGTCTGTCTACCATAACACAAGTATTAAGTTACTTACTTTGGGGACGGACGACCGTGTGTGTAAGTGTCCCATATATTTATTTATTATTTATTTATTTATTTAATTAATTTAATATAGATCAATTTGGCCGTTTACGGCATGTAATTTAAATTACACGAACATGAACATTTTAGAAGATACCTATTACAGATTTAAAATGCAGGGGCATACCGGTTTTTGTTTTATCCAAATTTAATGCGTGCGGACCACATTTTAATACTTAAAAAAAAAGAAACACTAATTATTATAAAACAAAATTCCCAAAGGATGTTTCTCTGTAGGTATGAGATCGGTTATCTGCAAATCTACTAAACGGATTTTTGTACGGTTTTTACCAAAAGATAGTACTATATTTCTGGAAGGTATAGGTTAATTACAATTACATAACCGTCTTATGCAAATTATGTTGAATAGGTTGCCCCGCGTAAACTAGAAAAGAGTTGTATGACTACAAAAGTACTTCAAAAAAGCCTTTATCTCTATGATCAACACAATATAGTTGATCACGATAGCTATTTTTATGTTAAAAATTACAGGTCGTTAAAAATTTTGTGAGACATTGATTTCCACGTGGCCAAAGCCGCTGGTACAGCTAGTCTTATAAAAAAGTGAGAAAGTTATTTGTTAGCTAATCATCATCCTCCTGCCCTTATCCCACTCTAAGTGGGGTCGGCACAACATGCTATAAATGCATTCTGTCACATGATTTGGCTGGGTTTTTAAGACCGGCTGCCTGCCTGACGTCAACTTACCTAAGTCGTATTTTACGACATCTCGGTAAGAAAGTGTGGTCTATTTTACTAAACCGGATCCCACACGGTGAGTCAACTTACCTTAGTCGCCTTTTACGACACCTCGGCAAGAAATGAGGTTGGTCTATTCTACTCAGCTGGATACCATACGGCGGGTCGACTTACCTTAGTCGCCTTCTACGACACCTCGGTAAGAAATGAGGGTGGTACTATTCAATTCAGCCGGATACCACTCGGCGTTTATTTGTTAGCTAATGTGAAAGTATATTGATTTAAGTAAAGCTTGTTATTTAAAAAGTACAGAAACACATTTGCTACCGTTGTTTCGCTGTGGTTTTCAGTTTATACACAAAGTGGCGGCAAAAAGTTAATATTTTAATAGCATATCGGCAATTGTAGTTAGTAGCTTTACGGAGTCTGCACAGACGCGACTGTACCGACAAGCGTGTTTTTATCTCCATGTTCTGAACGGTGTGGTGTGAGACAATGTACAGCAAGGTCAGAGAATCAAATAATGATAGGTGGAAAATCCACCGCAAGTACAAAGCGAATAATATTTTTAACTATCATTAATCTAAAATGTACAAGTTGTGTCTATCTTAAATTACTTATAGTAACGGCCTGTTACTATCCCACTGCTGGGCATAGGCCTCCACTCTCCGTTTTTGAGAAGGATTGGAGCTAAGACCTACCACGCTGCTCCAATGCGGTTTGGTAGGTTTCACATATCCCTATATATAGGATTTTCTAGAGATATGCAGGTTTCATCACGATGTTTTCCTTTGCCGAAAAGCGTGTGATAAATTGCAATCATCATAATTCTTTGTGCGAAAAAAGAACCAGCCCTAGTATCAGAAATATATTTGAATTTTCGGTAAAACCATCACTATATTTTTATCTTTTCTTAGCATCGTTATAACAGTGCCTGCTACAGATTGCTGAGTTCGATATGATAATAGCTGAATGTTATACAAAAGAGAGATTAAAGTCCTGTGTTCAATAGGACTTTATAACATGAAGTCTATGTTTGAATTAAGACAGTGCGAGGTGGTTAATTTGCAGTTACATACTAGGTATTATTTTTGATTACCAAAGTGAATTTGATATATAAATTTGCATTTTCAAATCTAAATTGATTTATATATTTTTTAATTATTTAGGGATTATTTTATGTAGGGAGAAATTTAATTTTTTTTTTTTTTTTAATTTTAAAACTTAATATATATTATAGTTTTGCCAGTATGGATTAAAATGATGCCATAGTTATTGTTAATATCAGTCAATTTTTTTAATCAACAAAATTATTTAGTAAAAATTATAGTATAGCTCAGTGCGTAGGCGTGGACTACAAGCTTTAGTTCTCCATTCGCACGGCAACCACGCTGTGAAAGCTATAATTATAACAATTAAAAAAGCAGCCGGGAATAAAATGTTGCAATTAAATATAAAATGCGGGATAAGTGGAGAACGGTTGATATGGCATAATAGGCATGAAACAAACCCGAAGCTGTGGATACAAAAGAAAAGCTGCAATAATTGGCTAGAAAGACTTTTAACTTCTGTACTCGAATATTATACTATTTTACTCACGTTGTAAGGAGGAACTTGAGTTTATATATTGGTCCGTTTCTGATGACAATGCATGTTTATTATAAGCATGATGCTGCCAAGATTAGCTTTAGACGAGGGAACTCCTCAGTTAACAGTATTGTAATGAAATTTTATTACAGCAATTTTTAACTTGACTTGTTAATATGCAACTTGTTCCGTTGTTATAAATGGATAGATCGTAATTTGCTCAAAAATACAAAGATTTACATTTTAAGAACCCTAGTCTGCCCATTTTCTATATGGCGTTGAGTCCAGGATCCTAGAAGCAGATAGAAAACGAATAGATGCATTCGAAATGTTTTGCTGGCTCATGTTGCGTATTATATTATAAGGGCTGTCCAGAAGAACAAACGTCTAGATTTTCAGTGAGCTGGTGATGTAGCAGAGACTCTCGAGTATATATCCCCAGAGAATACTTCAGTACTTTGGACATATTGCTAGAAAACTAAGCGACATCGAAATATTCATGATATAAGAATTTATTGGTTTTCGAAACTGAGTGTATTTATTTGTTTCAGTATTTATTAAAAATTATATATGTAATATATTTACCAATTGTCGGTCATTTATAACACAAGTATTAAGTCACTTAATTGAAGTACGGGTGACCCTGCGTGTAATTGTCTCATGTACTAAAAACAACTTTTACAACTAAACGATAAAGAAAGTTGCGACGCCGTGTGGTATCCGGCTGAGTAGAATAGACCAATCTAATTTCTTACCGAGGTGTCGTAAAAGACGACTAAGGTAAGTTGACCCACCTTGTGATATCCGTTTGTGTAAAATAGACCACCCTCTTTCTTACCCAGGAGTCGTAAAATACGACTAAGGTAAGTTGCCGTCAGGCAGGCGGCCGGTCGTAAAATACGTATCCAAATCATATGACAACATGTTTGTTACATGTTGTGCCGACCCCACTTAGAGGGGGGTAAGGAAAGGAGGATGATGATAACAAAAGTTGCGAATAGTAACAGCAATGAAATCATTTATAATGAAGGCCTTAGTTATACATTAAAATTTATCTCGGTCAAACATAACAAAATTTTACTCGGAACTGCGTTAACACAAGCTGAATAGAATTATTGTAGTCTACATTACTTAGTTATATCAGTTACTTTGTATTAGATTGGTCATTAAAAAACAGTGGACTATTTCATATCGGTATTTACATTTTTTTAACGTAAGTACAGAAACAACGTTTCCTTATATATAGATAAAATGTTGTAATTACAACAAAATACCGGAAGAATACAAAAAATACTCCGAAGGGTGAATGTTATATTTTCAATATCATGCACACGATAATATAGCTTACACGAAGGGAATAAAAAGAGGAGTTGCTTGCATGGGTTATATGACTGGAGGACTTTGTGGACCGTACCGGGCGAGCAGCTGGCTATGAAATGTAAGGGTGATTACAAACTGTTCGTTTTTATATAACCTGACTGGATAAACACTTGCAATATTCAAGGATATAATAATAAGTAGTCTCATTAAACGTTTAAAAAAACGAAATCAAAAAATGTCGATAAACTACAAAGAAAACTTCAATTAAATTAGTGACCCCAAGACTCAAAATATATGGACACTACAACGGAGCGAATAAAGTTTCTCTCTAGGGCAAGTGAATGCGTTTAGCCTTCACCCTGTATAATAGCCACTATCCACATTACATTGTTCCGCTCATGGGCTGAAATAGTGGCATAACTCAAAGAATATGTTCAATGACACACAGCTATTAAAAAACTACGTTAGATAACTTTACAAAAGAAAAATAAACCAACAAATTTTTAAAAGGAATCTAGAAAACCCGTAACTTAAGGCAATAGTTTTGTAAATACACAAATATTTAAGTCATGCATGTTTAAGGGGAAGATATTTTTAAGCATCTCAACCCTAAACCTTTATAGCTGAAGATATGAATAAGTCGTTTGTGTATAGTCGCCCTGTATTTTGACCATCTTGTTCCACCGGAAATGAGTAACAGGAGCACTGTATGTAAAATAAGAAAGGTATATCATTCCATTCCTGATTACTTTTTAATAAGACGATATGATCTGTGACGTTTAAACACTTTGAAAGGTATTGATTTTATTTGAAAGTCTGCATAGCATATCTTCTTGAGTTCTGATGCAAGAGTAGGAATTCACCATGAATTTTTTTTCTAAAAGAAAATTCAATAAAGGTTATATGCATTATGTACACGTCATTTCGCCAAAGTTCGACATTTTTTGACACAATATTTTTAAAAAACATAAATAAAACATAATAGCTTATTATACATTAGGGATCCTAAAAGCCATAAATAAATCATAAATTTAGACGCGGTTTCTAGTAAGGCATATAATGATTTATTTCACGAAATTGATGTAATCAACGATTTTACATGTTCTTTTAAAAATAAAATAAGAAAAATACTGTATTAAACATTACATTAAATAGTTAAGCTCTTAACTTACGAATATTTGTGTGACATTTTTATTTTACGGCAAGTATGTACAAGTTATATCTATCTTAAATTACTTAGACGCTAGGACTATACAAATCATGCCCACGTGGAATGGTCCCAAGAATGCTGGCAGCATTTCTGCGCTGAATCGCTAAGCTGATTCTTTATGCGAAAAAGGAGCCAGCCCTCTTGTCACCTGAAGAGGCAATTAACCGAGGTGTTGAAACGATAAAAAAAAAATTGCACTTTGACTTCATAGCCCTAGGCTCTCGACTGCAAACGGCACAAATATATAACTCTCGATGAGAGATGCAAAACATTTATATTTAAATATTTATTTAGTAATAGAAGTATTGTTTGTTTCCCAAAAATAAAATATAATGAATATATATAATGAATATGTATTATGACTTCAGCCGCTGTCGCCAACTTGTAAGCGGCCTTGTTTGTCAATGAATAGCGTGTCATTTGGTTGATCTGGTCACGCCACATCCGGGGACTAAAACTATTTAATAACCTCTACTTCCCCACTCCTAATTGACTTTGTTATTAATATTGTATTATAGTATATATTTAACGTTTCAACGTAATATTAATAGAATAGTGTAAATGCGCCGTGTGGTATCCGGCTGAATAGAACCACCCTCATTTCTTATCGAGGTGTCGTAAAACAGGACTAAGGTAAGTCGACCCGCCGTGTGGATATCCGGCTGATTAGACCATCCACATTTGTTATCGAGGTGTCGTAAAAGGCGACTAAGGTAAGTTTACCCACGTGTGGTATCGGGTTGAGTAAAATAGACCACCCTCTTTTTTATCGAGGTGTCGAAAAATAAGACTAACGGAAGTTGACGTCAGGCAGGCGGCCGGTCGTAAAACACGTACCCAAACCATGTTTGTAACATGTGCCGACCCCACTTAGAATGGGATAAGCGCAGGAGGACGATGGTAGAATAGTTTAAAATAATATAGTAACAGTGAACTATCAAATCAAAATTAAACTTTATTCAAGTAAGCTTTCGCAGGCACTTTCGAATCGTCAAGTGTCAGGAAGACAATAAAGCTACTGGTTCGATATCTTGCTCTTATCGAGAAGAACCAGTAAGTAACTTGACCAGAATTGCAATATATGTAATATTCATTATTAAAACGCAACCCTGTATGACGCTGAAAGTATTTGGAAATGCAAGCATTTTTATCATCAATATAATCTTCCAAAGTGTTACACATAGTTCTGTTTATCTCTAATTTTTTCTAAATCACTTGAACGCACGATTTTTTAAACGCTTTTTCAGGGAGCTAAGACTTTTGTAAGTTCATCATAAAAGTAGGTCTATTTACATCGCAACAAAACAAGGGCATTCCAAGAACATTCTAATATCCCAGCTAATCCTTGACCCATATTAATTGCAAACTTCGAACTTGCAAATTCTTATCGGTTTGAACATATCAAACATGACGCGCGCTATATATTGATATATAGCGCGTATATATAGTATTGACGATAATATAATTTCATACACGCATTTATTAAAAAGCAATCCCAGAACATAAAAAAAATGTAACTAATTAACCTAGAGAGAATTTAGTGTAATTACGAGAAAATCTTTTGATTTGACTTGTATAGTGGTCAAAGACTTCAAATTAATTCGAGTTAATAAATAAAGTTAGAAGACAGGGTTCGCGATTTTGTCGTGAAGTCTATCTCATGACGATGCTTCGGTTACGGGCGAATCAATTGTTGAGATTGTGGTGGTGAATGTGTGCAGTGCTTGTGTTATTGGTGTCGGGTAGTGCATGAGTTTTTAAAAAATCTGCATGTATCAGGTATGAGAACGAATAGTACACTCTACATTTAGCATTACATATATTTTCTTTTATCACGGATTATAGCAAAATTATATTCTCATAAGTTTTGAGTTAGAACTTTTAAAAATTTACTGTTTACCGTTGAGGGGTTACCTGATCTGGAATCAATCCTGGTAGCAGCATCAGGTCATGCCTATCATAAACATGCATAGTCATGGACTAGTATGTAAAATTCCAGCTTAATCGGACATCGGGAAATAGGTTAAATTTAACTTGTAAGATTTCGCCTTCAAATAAAAACATACATACAAGTTAAATAAAAACTTTTTAATAAATTTATCATGTGTTTAGGGTAAATTGAGGGTAGTGTCTACAAAACTTTAACTTAATCTCTTTTCTAACTAATCTTTAATGATATTCTAAAACCCGCCGTGCGGTATCTGGCTAAATAGAATAGTACCACCCTCATTTCTTACCGAGGTGTCGTAAAAGGCGACTAAGGTAAGTCGACCCGCCGTGTGGTATCCGGCTGAGTAGAATAGACCAACCTCATTTCTTACCGAGGTGTCGTAAAAGGCGACTAAGGTAAGTTGAGCCACCGTGTGGTATCCGGTTTAGTAGAATAGATCACCCTCTTTCTTACCGAGGCGTCGTAAGATACGACTAAAGTAAGTTGACGTCAGGCAGGCGGCCGGACGTAAAAACGCAACCAAATCATGTGACAGCATGTTTATAACATGTTGTGCCGACATCATGTAGAGTGGGATAAGGGCAGGAGGACGATGTTGTTTAATAATATTCTAAAACGTTTTTAAACGTTTAGAAATGAAAATATATTTACAACACACTTGTGTACCAAATACCACCTGGCGTTTAATGCATAGGGGAATGAATGTTATTATGTTTATTAATTAATAACTAATAATTTTAATTCATTTCATTTTTTAGTTTTAAGTGAATACCATAACAGTAGCTTTGTGATGAATATTAATTAAGTGCAGTTCTAACAACCTTTACATATTGAATAAACATAAAAAAGTAACGGTCTGTTACTATCCCTCTGCACTCTGCAGAGCATAGGCCTTCTCTCTCCGTCTTTGGAGGCAAGGGAGCTAAGACCTAGAGATGTGAAAAAATAATCGATTTTATAATAATCGATAATTTTTTAATAATAATCGATTTTTTTTTAATCTATTTTTTTAAACATCCTCTTTCTCGTTTCACTCTTTTTTCTAGTATTTTAAGATTACATATGCATTGATGAAACCAATGTAGCCAAACTACACATTTTAATGGAATTTCACAGGTCATCTGATATTATTTATTGGTAGTCGTCCACTTTAATAAGCTTTTATTCTAATAAATTATTTATATTAAAAAAATCAATTTTTCATATAATCTGAAAAAAATCGATATTTAATTATTATTCTGATACGAAAAAATCGATTTTTAAAAATCGATTATTTATTCATCGATTTTTTGTACTCCAAGTCACATCCATTCTAAAACCTATCACGCTGCTCACATGCGGATTGGTAGGTAAACGTACAAAACGACTTTCTTATACATTAGAAATCGCGGATTATAGACCTGAGATAAGCTTTCTAAGGTCAATCATTTGAAGCTTACTAAATCCTTAAAATTATAAACGCTTAAATTTATTCAGGGACTAATTTTTTCAACATATAATCAGCGTTATAAATAATTTTGTATATAAAATTATAACGACAATTAAACTTATGTAAACCACATTTAACTTTACTCTAGGCCCTCATAAAATGATGTTATCATACATAAAATTACCTAACTGTTAAGTATATCATGATTAATATAAATAGGGGTTATATTCCCTAAGGTTAAATTAGCCATAAAATAAGTTTTGCTGTAATCTGTTATATTTATTTAAAAAATTAAATATGAAACACAAAATAAATGTCAAGAATTTATTTCATAAGACCACTAGCAATCGCCAGCGACTCCGCCTGCGTGATAAGATTAAAACCGTAATATATAGTATATATATAGTATTTTGATAACCATAAAAATGGTTAAAGTGGGTTAGCCTTAAAAGCTAGACATATGCTGTCGCGAACTTTAATTAAGAACTTTTGGGATATTTTTGGATAACTTTCACCGTTTACTTAGCGCACGCAAGAAAAGCTTTAAATTTTACCGTTTTCGTAATATTTTTTATTGCTGCTCCTCTCCTATTCATCTTAGCGTGATGTTATATAGCCTATAGCGTTCCTCGATAAATGGACGATCTTACACTCAAAGAATTTTTCAAATCACGCTAATCTCAGGAACGCGATTCAGATTAGCGCGTTCAAACAAACAAACTTTTCAGCTTTATATAATATGTCTGAACGATCTCGTATAATGAAGGTTACCAGGCGGCGATACTAGCGAAAGAACAAAAGAAAATTGCCCAATTAAAAAAATATATTGTATGTACCGTAAAATGATGCAAAATATATGTGAATGATCCCTTCTCAGTGATGGTCGTGACGTCATTATCAACTTCCGCGAAAAATGATCGATAGCTCGCTGTCCTAATGTAGTGTAGTGCGGGGTCAACGCCCTTAGGAACCGACTCCGACTGGCTTGTAATTAAAGTATATTTTATTGTTCCCCTCGCTGCCCGCCACCGAGACCGGCGGCACGAATACGAACAAATTATTATAATTATATTATTTTTATTTCATTTTATTAATAGCACCGTGTACGCAACAACATACATTGTGTTATGAATGGAGACAAGAATCATTATAAAGACTGATACAGGATTGTAACACGATTGCCACGACTAAAATATGAACTAAAAAGTGCACGTGACACGTTTTATTGCGATGTTTTGTGGTTCACACATAAATCCATATTATAAAAGTAAGTCCCCAAAAGCTGTCTGTTTGTATGTGATCGATTTTTTGAAACTCGATTGAACAGATTTTTGTGTGGTTTATATAAAAAAAGAGTGCAATTCTCGAGGAAGGTTTAGGTTAGTACATAACTAATAATTAAAATGAATTGTTATTAATTAAAGTATTAAATTAAATTAAATTTCTGGGGTATCTGGATTTACGCGGTAAATCTTTAATACATACTAATTTCCACGCGGGTGAAGACGAGGGCTAAGCTAGTTAGGTAATAAAATTATAAGTTTTTGTTGTGAAGAATGTAATGTTTAAAAGATATATATCAGCATAAAAAATATCTTTGAGTTGGCTACATTCACTTTCAGAGTCAGTGATGACCAAATGTTAAAGCTTTCTTTAACTCTCTGAGCAAGTTTTGATTCCAAATTAGCAGATACCGGACTAAAACCTGCCGTAGGTACACCTTACAATTGAATATTCTATTGTTCAGAACAGCTCAATGATTAAACCAAGAATGTCAAGAATGTGTCGATAAAAAAAATGTTTAAATTTTACAATCACTGCTTATTGAATACACTACCATGAAACTATATAAAGCCAAAATTTTCAGTACATTTGAAAGCTTCCTCTAGAAAGGTCTTGAAGGTGAAAGCTAGCAGCAAATTGGAATAAAACCTTATAGCTTCAAATAGAATACGCAAGATTAGTTAAAGAATGTGTTAGGCTGAATAGAGAGACAATAAATGAATTTAATATGACAACAAGCAGAGAGATGCCATATCTTGTTATACGTGTGGGAACCCTAAGTATAAAGGTTAGTTCACACGATCGCTCAAGTTTCATGAATTCATTCCATGCGAGATGATATTGAAGTCATAGCTCTTTTGTATTCAAATTTACTACTACGAAGCTTTGTAGACGCGAATACATTTGGACTTAATCTGGACTAGGTATTCTATAAATTACTAGTTTCGGGTATAACGTTCTATAACCTAATTTTTCAATTAAAAATTATTATCTGCTTATTCAAAATGGCGAACCAGGACGGAAGACACAAGATAGGTATACCTTTGCAGAGAAACGCAAGCATTTGCTGCTTTTGAAAAACGTCGCAGACGTATGTAGGTCGCTATCAGCACATAGCTATGTCCAGTGGACGTCCATCGGTTGGCAAAGAATGATAAGACAGAAAAACAGACGTAATCAATCGCTCGTAACGTGTTTACATAGAGGCTTCAGCCGCATTTTGAAGTCTATGTAAGGTTCCAACTATACAAGCGCTGTAGTGTGGAGGAAGCTTAACATAATTTTCACATCAATGTATGCTATGAGTACATAGTTTTTGTACAGGTTTATTCAACTGTGTTTCTTTATAATAAAACTCGATATCTATTCACTTTGAACAATGGGTTAATTAACATTGTATCTAATGTAGCGTGTTATTATAATTATTTATCTGTATATTTTTATTGTTTCGCCGAAGAATGGCACGGACCGTCGCTCTCTCGATTCTTTGTAAACTTTTCTATGGCTGCTTTGGAGGAGATATTTTAAAATTGTATGAAAACTAGCCGTTGAAGGCATGATTTTGTTGTGCGCGAACTATAACTATTCATTTGTCGTAACTTCCTTTAATTACGACATAAACAAGAATGTCAGTATGAATCGCGAAACTTCTAGCGAGTGGTTCGCGAAAATCTATCACAAACAAGAATAAAAAAACTTAATGTAAGATACTGTCTATACCATCAATCACCATTAAAAAGACATGGCAAAGAATTTTTATTTATAATTATATTTATATTTATAAACTAGCTCTAGCAATAGTCAGCGGCTCCACCCGCTTGGTAAGATTAAAACCGTAATGTAGTCTTTGGATAACCATAAAAATAGTCAAAGTGGGTTAACCTTAAGAGCCGGACATATGCTGTTGCGGACTTTTATTTAGAGCTTTTAGGGGGAACAATTGTGTAATACATGACTTTTGAATATCTATCACCGTTTATTCAGCGCACGCAAGGAAAGCTTTAAATTTTGCCGTTTTTGTACTATTTTGTTTTTACTGGTCATATCCTATTCATCTAAGAGCGATAATATATAGTCTATAGCCTTCCTCGATAAATAGACTATATACACTGAAACTGAAACTGTTGGTGAATGGATTGTAAGATTTTTCTCTATGAGAATAGGTTTCTTTACCGATGGTAAGTGGAAACAAACTTTGAAGACTGATCTTTAATCACTGAGAGATTCAAACATAAAGATATGAATACCCATTAATTAGACAAGCGTAATTTACTTTAGTCATCATCAGTCGCTTTCCATCAAGCGAGATCGCAGCCAGACTCTCAATTAATAAAAAAACGCCCGTTAAGTTATATTTCATACTTAAAATGTATAAGGTATGTTTAATGTACAGACGAGAATATCTCGCGACCAACTTTAATAGTATAATTTGAAACGTCTCGAAAAAACGACAATAACTTTAATATTCCCGCACTGTAATTACGGATTATAATTCTTCCTTTTATTAATTTAATACCATACTTTGTTTCCAGTGCTCTTGTATTTGGTCGAATAAAATATAATTTTTCATTACTACACCTGTCAGGGCTGACATTTTCGATGTTTTAAATAATTAATATAGTGCCTGTAATTAAACAATTTTATATCTTTAACCTTTTAAATGTGTGGTGAAATTATTGTTTTCACTTGACATTTTAAGGCGAATGATTCGGACCAATGACCATATGACTATGTTTGCTTGGGTGATGTTACTTTGCGATTTTGTCATGGAGTCTCTTCTAATGATGCTTCGCTTGGGAGGCGAATCGATTATTGAGTTTGTGATAGTGAACATGAGTAGTGCTTGTGTATTGTGGTATCTCTGGGAAAGGTTTGTAGTGCATATGTTGTTGCGAATCCTGCATGTACCTGGTATGAAAACGGATAGTCCATTCTACAGTTAGCAATAATTGCGGATCATCGGAAATTTATATTTTTTTATTTTATTTATTTATATACATTTCGCCTTGCCCACTGATATTTATGATGTAGTCTAAGATGTAAAAGTTACTACGCTAATGATTTTTACTACTAATATTAATGTCTATCTGATAATACGAATGTCTGTCTGACCTCCTGTTACGCTTTCACGGCTAAACCGCTGCGTTGATAAATTGTTTTTTTGGTTTTATGGAGAGATCGTCAAAGCGAATGTGTGTAGTGCCTATGTACTGTGTTAGTGGTGGTAGTGTTTGTGGTGTTGTGCGGTAACTTTCCTTGCATGTATCAGGTATGAGAACGAATTTCTTCAGGTATGAGAAGAAATTCCTTCTACATCTATAATTACATAGATTTTCTTATCAAACACAGTTTATAGCCATATAAGTCTATTATTATTTTTAAATTAAGTAATTGGTGACTTCGATGAGGCATCCCTAATTTGGAATCTTATTTTTATGATTTTTATATTTTTCAACCGTATTTTTTTGTGTATTTTTTTAAATAGTATGTATAAAATATATATTTGGAAAACCTTTTGGTAAATTTGATAAATGCTATAATCTATGCTTATTACAAAACAAAATTCCTAAAATATGTGTGTATGAGATCGATTTTTTCAAAATCTACTGAACGGATATTTGTACAGTCTCAAGGTCTCAAGTTCAAACCCCGGGCAGGCACCAACCAGTTTTTTTTATTAATACTTATTTGTTTAATTGCCTGCATCCTCCATATCTCCAGACAATTCTGGGGATATGTGTAACCTATCAAACTCATTGGAGCAGCGTGGTGGGTATTAGCTCCAACCCATATCTATAGAAAAAAAGAGAGGAGGCCTATGCCCAACAGTGAGATAGTAACACATTACTTTTATATAAATATTGTTTGTTTATTAATCCTCCTTTCATGTCCGAATGGATGAATTAAATAATTTCAAGTTATAATAAGTTGAAGGGGTAAGTAACATTTGTAGACTTACATCTCACGCAGGCTGGGAAAATGTAACTTGTATTTGAAAGTCATTAAATTTTATTCGTTATGCCGTGTGGTGTACAAATACTTAGTACATTATTTTGATAAATATCGTAGGGTTCAGCCTGCGTTTGCAATGTAAGCGGAATAAAATGTAATTATTTACGACATCACATTAGAAACCTCAAAAATTATAGTATTTCTCTACTCCATAGTGAATGTTATTATACATATAAACCTTCCTCTATTAAAATGCGCATCAAAATCTGTTGCGTAGTTTTAAAGATTTAGGCATACATAGGGACAGACAGAGAAAGCGACTTCGTTTTATACTATGTAGTGACGTTTAATTATTATTTTGATAATTGTCAATTTTTTTACTATACTTTACCAAAGACAAAATTACGTGTAGCTGTCCTTTAGGCTTTGTTATTCCATGTCATAGTAGTTTTTGTTATACCACACCCTCATATCTTACCGAGTTGTAATAAGCGACTACGGTACATTAACTCACCGTGTGGTATCCGGTTGAGTAGACCTATCTGTAGCCAAATCACATGTTATAACATGTTGTGCCGACACAACTTAGACTGGGATAAGGGCAGGTGGATGATGATGAATTTTTTTTCTTGATACAAAATGATCGTACTAATTAACCTCAATTTGAATTTGAACGCAAACAGAACTTTTTTTAATCAGAATCAGTTTAATCTACAACTTTCGTAGCTAACAGTAATCAAAAATTTTTATAATCAAATTGCAACGAACAAGAACCCTCCAACATTAAAAAGTAGGAAATTTCAAATAGTTATAGCGAACAATCGAAAAATTTTCGCACTGAGCGAAACTGTTGCATTTCTCTTCCATTTATGTAACTTAAGTCGATAATAAGTAAAGTATTGAATTTACATCCTCAAAAGCAAAAGTAGGTAGGTAATAATAAAATTATTTTGATCATCATCATCCTGCCCTTATCCCACTCTAAGCGGGGTCGGCACAACATGTTATAAATATGCTGTCACATGATTTGTCTGCGTTTTTACGACCGGCCCCCTGCCTGACGTCAACTTACCTCAGTCGTATTTTACTACACCTCGGTAAGAAAGAGGGTGGTCTATTCTACTAAACCGGATACCACACGGCGGAATATTTTTGTTTATTGTTATATAAAATTATTTTGATATTATTTTATTATTACTTTTGTATTATGGATCTCTGCAAAGTAACGCCTAATTCAATAAATTATACTCTAAAGCCTTAAATGTGATACAATAATAATAATAATAATAATAATTTATTTAAATTAAAAGACATTACATCCATTTTGTTAGTAGACATAAAAAAATAAAATATATGAACTTATAGGCTATGTTAGTGTTACAATTAAAATAAGACTTAAATTAAAATTAAATTATGGCATATCGACCATTTGTGAAGCACTGCGAATGCATATGCATTCGAATACAGTGCTTCACAAATGGGTTATCCAATTTTCCATACAGTGTTTTCAGAATACCGTTGGAGCTACTACGCAATCTGCTCATCATTGATGCTGCTCTTTTCCTTATATAGTGACTTTGGTAGCTTATATACTCATTTTGACTGTTTTTTTTGCCGCCTGACGTCAACTTTCCTTTGTTGCCCTTTAAACCCAAGCAAGCAGAGTTATATACTACAGGCTAACATGACAGATATCGTCTTATCTTAAATATTTAAGTAAGAGAGATTTCTTAAAATTTCTAATGCTCCGCTAAACTTACAATAATTCAAAGGATAAAAAAAATTGAATATCGCCGTATGAATACATATTTAACCTGAAAAATTGAGTAAAGTTGTAAAACGTTCAGTTATCACTGACATCTATCGGAAACTTATAGAACTTTAAAGTAAATTAGACGTTTAAGCATAAAAAAAGTTTAAATTCGCAATATTGTAAGAAAGTTTGTCACTATGGATGTATGTTTATTACTCTTTCAGGGTGAATTCGCTGAACTAATATCAATTAAATTGATTCAATTATTCATTATACACTGACTTAACGTATATGCTACAGAAATCCTGTTAATTGTACAGGAATAGGATGACAGTGAAAAGCGCCATCTATTATCAACCTATCACGTGACAATAGTCCACGTTAACGAAGTTGCGGTAAAGGCTAGTAATTATATAAACTACAAATGTAATACAATTAGGTATTCTTTAAAATATTTCTTGGAGAGAGTTTTGCTTCATTCAAGTGTTAGTTTCATAAGAACCGGAATAAAGTTACGCTCGTAGCTATCACGACGAAAATTATTTCTCTTTCAGTTCCGTTTTCGAGTAAAGAAAAGTCCACTTTTAATTAAGCTTGTAGCGTTCATTTCGCCGAAAATTCACTAACGTCATTTAAATTGATATAAATAACTTTAATATTCTTAATAGAATTTGTTGTTTACATTTACAGGAAACGAAATTAAGATGACTTTTGTGGAATTAATCTCTCATCACGTTATCAGGCTCCTTCTGGGTACAACTATGGTTTTTGTACTTAAAACCGTTCATTGATTAATTTTGCGACACTACAGTACAGTTCAGTAATCATGATGTATAGTTCAGTGTGTAAAAAATGTTTATATGAGCAGAACCAGAAACCAAACAGCATTTATTCACATGCAATACTTTCACACATATCAACAATTTAATCTTAAGATATAAAATAACAAAAAAGTAGTAAAAAATAAAGAAATAACAAAGTAAAATTGAAAGGGGGGGGGGGGAAGAATATTCGAAACATAATTATAATGACATCCCGCCCCTATCATTTATTCAATTATTGGTGTCATCAGTTCATATAACATCCAATAAGAAAAGTAATTTATATGTCAAAAGTGTTTAACAATTATTACTGTTTTCTAAATTACGTCTAAGTAACTTATTAAGTCCCTTTTGAAACTTTATCTGTAACTTATCAGGTTTAGTCAATGTTACTGTGTCGCGAAAAGTATTTCGTATCTGTCAAATTTGAATTTGAATTTTTGAAACTGGCGGTTCGACGTTCAGTTTCATCTTAGGGTGCAGAATTGCTTCAACAAAATCTCTGAAGAATATTTATTTGAGTCGATATTGTCAGTCATGTTCTAACTAGCAGTGTAACTATAGAGTTATTATACTAGAGTAGGGCAGCCATAGACAGGCTTGTAAGTGAGAGTGTCACAACAAATTATAAGAGAGGGTAGATGAAACATATACTTATCTTTGTTTAATCACACATAAATAAGAGAGAGATAATAATATTCATTTGCTTACTCTTTAAATCCCCACGAGATGGACTGACGACCTCAAAAGGGCATAGGGAGTTGCTGGGACCAAGTGACACAAGATCGTGTGTTGTGGAGATCCCATGAAGAGACCTATGTCCAGCAGTGGACGTCCATCGGTTGACAAAGAAGAAACTTACTCTTTATTATCTACATATATCTTTATTGTCTATGTACATTTAAAGCAAAAAAGATTTATAATTACTAAATTAGGTTATTAATTTTACTAAAAACATTAATTAAAGTAACGCCTAATTCTATAAATTAATATAATACCATTATATTCTAGCGGAAAAGTATTTTTGTGTTGTTGTCAAAAAAGGATTAGCAAACTTAGCGACGGATCTAGATTTAGATTTTTAGTAAGCAGATTTGTAGATCAACAAAGATCAAGATTTAGGACAACAAGATCTGTTGATTGGGCGTCAAACTTTGTGCAGACTTCATTAAAGAAACCCCGTCTAACAAGTACGCCTACCTAATGAAATCGGTTGCCCTCACTAAGCCTTAGGCATTGTGTATGACAAATAACTATTAACGTCTCATACATAAGTGGGAAGGAGTTAAAATTGTTAAATTTAATCAATCAATTTTAACTTTGCCATTACAGCTGTTTTAATAACTATTAAAATTAGAGCCGCCCTTTAATACTGAAAGCTGTTATAACTGTTGAGGATTACATAAATGATCAGAATATATGGATATAGCTACTCTTCGTTCTTGTACATCATCATCCTCTTGCCCTTATCCCACTCTAAGTGGGGTCGGCACAACATGTTACAAACATGTTGTCATATGATTTGGCTACGTATTTTACGACAGGCCGCCTACTTGACGTTAACTTACCTTAGTCGAATTTTACCACTCCTCGGTAAGATAGAGGGTGGTCTATTTTACTCAACCGGATACCACACGGTGGGTCAACTTACCTTAGTCGCCTTTTACGACGACTCAGTAAGAAATGAGGTTGGTCTATTCTACTCAGCCGGATACCAAACAGCGGGTCAACTTACCTTAGTCGCCTTTTACGACACGTCGGTAAGAAATGAGGGTGGTACTATTCTATTCAGCCGGATACTACACGGCGTTATATGTGATCGCCGAATCCCTGTTAAAGTTAAGGGAAAAAAAACTTATGAAAGACCTTTCGTCCTTGTACATAACAATAATAAATGTAACTATACCTAAGACTTATAATAATTTTACGGACTTCAGCTTGCATACGACTATATAACATGGAAATCGAGATTAGAGCTCGGAGAGTGAAAAAGGGAATAAGAGAAAAAGACAGAAACTGAGACTACAGAGTGAGAGAGACTGGGTTGATGAGAAAGAGCTAGGGGGGGAAATTTTCCATATAAGCTAATATTTGCGCATATATTCTGATTTTCATCGAATAAACATCAATCCGAAAGTTTTTCTTTGACTTAACTTTAAAGAGTTTCCGGAGATCCAACTGTAATAAATGACATACAGAATTTATTGTATAACGGAAATTGAAGCGGAAAATTGAACCTTACTCGAGCAACGCTATGATCCAAATTCAATCAAACGCCTCTTAAAGTTCGCGATCTTGCAATGATAGCAGTAAACCTCGGCGTATTGAAAAGTTCAGAGCCAGGTTCAATGACAAGTGATAATGACCTTTGTTGTATTAAAGTTAAAGTCGATTGTTATCTGTGCTTACTGAAATGGTTATCGCCTTTCATTTTATAAGATTTATTCCTAAGGACGTCAATTACGATCTCGGCTGGCCCACACTTCCTATGTTTTCTACTAAAGAAGCTTGTTTTACATTTAATATAGAACTAGCTTAGCCCGCGGCTTTACCCGCATCAAAATCTGTGTGTAACACAGCTTTTCCCGCGTAAATATCAACCCCGCGGGAATAAATAAATGGTTATCTGTATGTCCTATATAGACTCCAAAACGGCTGGACCGAGTTTAATGAAATTTTCAGATAACCCTTAGATCGGCTTAGCAGATATTCCAGTAAATTTTGGAGGCGATCGGAGTATTTTGTATTTTATATCTGTAATTCATATATCATTGACCAGAGTTGACGAATGTTAGAGGAGAATGGAAGAAGAAGACATATTGTGCCGACCCCACTTAGAGCGGGATAAGGGTAAGAGAATGATGATGAATTCATATATCATTGATGAAGCCCTGCAAAGATGGCTGGATATACTAGTATACTATCAAATTTAATATTTCATCTACATTACCTTACAACTGCCACCATTAATAATCGTTTAACCTAACTTTATCTTACTACCTACATTTGTCAAAACTTCATACATTTTTTTTGTCTCTAAATCTTTTCACAATAAATTAAATAGACATATCCCCGACACATAAGTAAACAAACCAGTGACTTACGCGAAAGCGAGCAATCAATAATCTTACTAATTTATACATAACGTGTATAAATATAAATTATCACTAATTACATTAAAACGTGCAATAACTGAACATAAAATGTTTTAGTTGCAAGTGAAAAAATAGAAGCAACAAATTTGCTTACACGAGTGTATACTTAATCACAAAAAAAAATTGCGTGACGTGATCTCACTTATATATAACATTAATTAATAAGTCTGTTTATTATCCGCGTTTTATTTAAAGATAGATAATAGATAATACATAGGTGTGATCGCCGAATGCCTGTTAAAGTTAGAGGAAAAATTTATAAAACAGTTAAAAGACCTGTCGTATTATATGGATCATTATATTGAGCAATGAACGCGTTGGATGAGAAAAGAGTAGATGCAAATGAGATGAGAATGTTGAGATAGATGTGTGGGGTGAGAAGAGTGGACAAACAATGAAATGAATCTATAAGGGCACGTTTGGATCGTTATGTTGAGCAATGAACGCGTTGAATGAGAAAAGAGTAGATGCAAATGAGATGAGAATGTTAAGATGGATCTGTTGTGTGAGAAGAGTGGACAAACAATGAAATTAATCTATAAGGGTACGTTTGAAAGTTGCACCTATTATAGAAAAGATTAAGACGGCATTGACATATTATAATGAAGAAAAATGTAAGGAGGAAATCATGTGACCAATAAGGTGTTAAATATGAATTTGGATATGTGACTAAAGGGGGACTGAAAAACAGATGGAAGAATTGTTTGAAGTATGACAGGCATTTAAAACGGAGGCAAGAGAGAGAATTCTCTATGTTTCCCCTGAAATGATTTATTTCACTGTAAATCGCACGATGAATTGTAAATATGAAAGGCAAATAGATTTTTATAGAAAATTTACAGGTCAGGACAACAACCTCTAAAATTACGAGCTATCACCGTTCTTTCCTGTCAATCGTGGTTACCAAATTTATCTTATAGAGATAATATTTAGAGTTATATATATATATATATATATATATATATATATATATATATATATATATATATATATATATATATATATAGAGTTATTATACTGGGGAAGCCCTGAGCAGGTCTGTTAGTGAGAGAATCACAACACGCGTTTTTATTGTAAGGTCTAGTTGATTAAGCATAATTCCTGCTCCTGACTATCGGCTATTATCGTTTTTCGTGTGATCATCTATAATCGGCATGATCATCGTGCAAGTGTCCACACGATCCGTATTATCATACAGTAGTCATACAATAATGACTAGTAACTAGTAATAAGACTTATATTTTTAAAAGAGCTTTCCAAAAAAACAGTAAATTTGACAATTCGAAAGCACTTATGTACAAGTTTACTTGAATAAACAATATTTTTGAATTTGATTTGATACGATAAAACGTATCACGCAGCGATTGTCTTTGGTGACCGAGAATGCCCGGGTTGAAGGCGGTCATAGACGATTGGCTAGTACAACAGAGTATGCCCTTTAAACGATCGTGCTTAATCGTTTGGAATCGCCGATTATGAAAAGGAGCCATTATAGACAGCAAGTAGAGTGATAGTTCAGCCATAATATCGCTCGAATTCACATATGATGAATTGATTATGTCAGTGTTTTTGCAATTTTAACTGAAACAGATAATACACGACGTCGCACTGCATTTTGATAAGATTAAGATGAAATTTACCCATACTCAGAAAGAAGCGTTTAAATTGAATAATGTCAGAATCTTGCCGGACTCAAATCAACGGTTCATTTTTAAAGTACATCGCACCTTTTTTGTGTTTCCGAACAGTTACACTAAATTATAAAGAAATATAAAGACTTTATTGTCTTAGTATTTGCTCAATACTTAGCCGGTCATTATTGGCGAATTATTTTTCGGGGGCTTATTTCAACTTTATTCCATAAACTTATAAGGCTCAGTATGCTTTACACTACTACTCATCACTAAAGAATACTTCACTGGTTTATTTAACTCTAATATATAAAACTCGATCAATCGTTTTTTTAACGATGCCCCCTACACTTTATTAACACTTCTTTAATGTATATCTATCACGCCTAATTCACTGGACTTATATTGACGAACTTTAATTAAACTCAAGTATTGGTTTAATATTGCTACAAAGCAATATTAAACCAATACTTGAGTTTAATTAAGAATTACAATCTAATAAATTAAAATGTTTTGAACAATTGCCCGCCGAGTTTCTTGATAGTTGTTCTCGATAAGAGCAACATTCCAATGCAGTCATAACTTCCTGAATCATATTGATTTTTGACTTGGGATTAATTTGATTTGATTTTGACATATAGGATAAAAATTCCCTATTTTATTTCGGGATCAGGAAATGCACATAATTAAGTATATATTTACAATTAAACTGACGCGAAGAAAGTTGCAATAACAGCTAGTTATACATGAAACTACACAAGTAAAACATCGCGGCAGAAAAAAATGTCGCAACTCAATAATTGCATACAAAAATTCAGACCGTTAATAAAACCGCCCGTGTGGAACGGCTCGACTCCCACATAGCTCATTTGTTATGAGCCACATTATAATCACACATTGTATCTGGTAATAAATAGAAAAAGCGACAATAGGAATAACGAGTCACAAATAGTCGGCTAATAATGAAATTGTAACATATAAATATAGGTTGTTGCGTGCCGGTCTGTCGGACCGTTTAATAGATGCTTTAGGTAATTTAATAAGGTTGCTTCCGTGTAGTGCATACTGATATTGTCGCTACTGTTACACGTTTCTGCCTCTATCGGAATTTCATAAGAGCGGCTAGAAGATACGGTTGATGGCATTCCTTCGAAGTTTCGGCAGTCTTATGTCGATGTGGATATATGTACAAGTTATTACGTTTAACACTTTAAGGCGTGCGCATACGGTCAACTGCTCGTTCATTACTTGTTTTGTATGTATTCTAGTCTAAATAGTATAACACGAGCCAAATCGTAATGGAACGCTCTAACACTCAGGTTTCCACGTTTAATTGATTAAAAAAAAAATAGCATTTCCTATATGATACATCAAATCATGAAAATTTAAAAATGACATTTTGCGAATTTAACTCAATAAATATAACAAGATCGTATCCCATCGCTTTCTAGCCTTTGCTGATTAATGACTGACACAGACGTTCCTTAGATAAAGCAGATAAAGTTTTGAGATGTTTACCTGTTTTTATAACATTTGTAACATCACTTGTTGAACGATATGAAAAAGTCCACAGAATAAATAAATTGGTCGGTCATATTAATTTAGTAAAATGCTTGAAAACAGTCTTAGGTACGAAAATTTATTAACAAATTTTAGTCAAATGATAAATGTATTTGAGTAATAAACTTTAGGAAATTGGAATGTAAAAACTAATGACAGTCGCATTTAAAGTACTACAGTCTATAGTCTATATATGGAAGAAGAAGACATACTGTGCCGAAGAGTTAGAGTTAGATGAGGGAAAGAGAATGATGATGATGATGAGTCAATAGTCGCATTTAACGTTCTATAGCATATATTTCTATAGTCGTACGGAACGCAATGAGCAGTTTCGATAGTGTGCGAACGCCTTTAACTGTTTATTGCATAAACGTATCCAAGTTTTTCTTGACGCTTTATAAACTCGTCATATTAAAAATCAACACGGCATCTGTAATGTGGCAAGTAAATATCATTTTAGTATCGCATTTAATTGGCCCTCTTTACAAATAAGGCTTGATTACTTGACACCAGTTTGCATGCTAGGAACACTGGAAACTCATAGCTATATTTAAAGTTGAATCCAAAAAAGCTGATAGTGACTTTTTTATCATTTAAACACCACGATTTCGCTTAATGGAAAGCGGCTAATGTTGTAATGTAGCGACGGACTCTTGCATAAGGGATGTTTATTGACAAAAGATTATAGGTATTAGGAAAAACATTCTGTTGTAAGCTAATTCTCTTTTATTATTACTTTTAAGGCGTTTACTAGTTATGTTTTAGTAACGATCTCAATTAACTTTATTGTTTTGGTACAAGTTTTGCTTACTTTTTGCGATTAAAATTGCAACTTGCATAATATCTCTTTAATACTTGCATTAGAAAGCATCACTTTAGACGCCACTTTATGCGTAATTTGCACGAGTTAAATTATATATAGAAAGTTGGTTTATATTATATAGAACTAGTTGCACCCGCGACATTGTCCACAACTGACCCGTTGACGCAGTTTTCAATAACCCTGCTTTCAGTTCCATGGTTCGATTCCCGCCGGAGGCCAACAATTGTCTCAATTACATTTTGTGTTTATTCCAATTCGTAAAGGAAAAAAAATGTATTTTTTAACCAATATATATCGCCTTTTTTAAAAGCTTCAATTGTAATTAATTTCATTAATATTGCTTCAGTAGAGTAGCTATGAAGGTGTAACAGGCAGTGAACGAATTTATAATATTAGTAAAGATGTTTTTACATAGGTTGCATATAAAAAAAATAAAATTCGGAATTTAAATTCCAAACTTCAAATATGAAATATGAGTGACAGTATTCGGGAAACCCTTGAATATATAATATAAATAGAAGGTATTGCTTAAATAAGTAACTTGCATGCCGACCACTTCTACGAGCTTAGTTTAAAGATATATTAATTTCATAATGAACATTAATTTACAAAATAAACCACCAAACTTCACAGGATTATCCGCCAGGACAATCTAAAGATTTCCCGACAATTTCATTAAAATCGGTTCAACCGTTTCGGAGTCTATAAGTAACATACAAACTTTGCTTTTATATATATCGAAGAAGAAGATAAACCTTATGAGTTATATTCATAAAATAAGATTTATGAGTTATATACTTTAAAACAACATTATCATCATCCTCATTTTCCTGCCCTTTTCCCACTCTAAGTGAATTCGGCACAACATGTTTGAAACATATTATCACATGATTAGGCTACGTATTTTACGACCGGCCGCCTGTCTGACGTCAACTTACTTTACCTAGTTATTTTACGACACTTCGGTAAGAAAGAGTCTATTCTACTAAACCGGATACCATACGTTGAGTCAACTTCCCTTAGTCGCCTTTTACGACAGCTCGGTGAGAAATGATGGTGGTCTATTCTCCCAACCGGATACCACACGGTGGATCAATTTACCTTAGTCAACTTTCACGACACCTCAGTAAGAAATGAGATTGGTGTATTCTACTCAGCCTACCACACGGTGGATCAATTTACCTTAGTTAACTTTTACGACACCTCGGTAAGAAACAGGGTCTATTCTACTCAACCGGATACCACACGGTGGGTACATTTACCTTAGTCAACTTTTGTGGTGTATTCTCCTAACCGGATACCACACGGTTGGACAATTACATAAGTCGTCTTTTACGACACCTCGGTAAGAAATAAGTTTGGTCTATTCTACTCTACGCACGCGGATACACCTCAAAACAACATAGGAAGGAATTATGACGCCATAAAAACTCCGACCGAATTTGAATGGATCAATAGTTTAAGCACAAACAAAGTTCGTTACCATGCAGACGGTGCAGAAACTCGGTGGGCTCTTGTATTTTTAATATCCCCCGCCCCCCGGGTCTCCCCGTTTTAACATAATATAAAATTATAAGCGACATGAATCACGATAATGCGAAGCGGGCCTGTGTGCGCGGCCAATTCACAACTTTGCCGATGCTCTACCCTCCCTGCCACCCCGCCACAGAGTAGCGAATGCAGCACCACCAAAATTAATTTTAGTTATTATACGTAGGTTTTAACACCTCGGTTAATTGCCTCTTCAGGTGAGAAACTGGCTCCTTTGTCGCACAAAGAAACAGTTTAGCTATTCAGCGCGGAAACGCTGCTAGTATTCTTGGGACCATTCCACGTGGGCATGATTTGTATAGTCCTAACGTGTAAGTAATTAAAGAAAGAGTACCAGGTTGACCGAGCCTTGCTCGGTAATTTTTTACAAAATAAATAAGGTACTTCAAAAAAATAAATAAAAAATAATAGGATACGTGGGGCTCGATCCAAGGTATTTTTATTTCTCGCCACCACCCGTTTCCCGAATAAGCTACGCTGGCTTGACATTTCACGACGAAAATTGTGTTGTGTATATTCAATAAATTAAAGTAAACTTTTTGTTTTTTTTTATGCCCAAAAACAGGAATAAAACGATTTTTTTTTAATAAAACCTAGCCAGATGTATATATATATTTTTGGAATCTCGGAAATGGCTTCAACGATTTTCCTGAAATTCAGCACGCAGGAGGTTTTAGGGAACGGGTGGTCTCTAGAAATAGAAATACCTAGGATCGAGCCCCACCTACCAAAAAAAAAATGATTTTGAAGTTTTTTTTATTTTGTAAAAAAGTACCGAGCAAGTCGGTTAACCAGGTACTAATTAATTATATGTTAAAAAATCTAGTAATAAAAAAGTTTTTTGCAGACTTTATAAATCAACTAGACTCGCTGCGCTTGCCTACTCTGTGTACACAGTCCTGGCGCGGCGCGGGCAAAAAGAAAAGTTTTATTTTTATAAGACAAGAAATTTATTATAGCTGATGGTCGTGTCGGTTTCGCGTTCCTTCGGAAATAGAACGTGAACGCGCCTCGCATCGACCCAATGGGGCTGCGCGTACTAGCGGCTCCTTGACCGAAAATGGGGACCGATTGCGTGGGTTTATGAGTTTCTAATAATCTCCCCTGGAAAATCTTTGTAATGCTATGTGTAGGAAGGACAATTCGTTAGATCCTAATCCTGCAAGTATACGGTATGAGAACGGATTGTGCTTCCTACACTTAGCATTATATCAATTTTCGTTACAAACACGGTTTATATCAAAATAATTCTATCATTAATTTTATGCTATGGAATTCCGTAAAGTAACGCCTGCTTCCATAAATTATGTACCATTGTAGTTCGTTATGTTATAATGAGTACATAACGCGATCAGCCCAAGTACACACAGCCTGTCTGGAGTCGAACCTGCGACCCCCTGTAGAGAGTCACATAGTCTTACCGTACGCTAATCGAAGCTCATGCCCCAATATAGTAAAGTATGATAAATGCCGGCCTTCAACAAAACACACGAGAGAAAAAGTTTAAATGTCATCACTGTTTAACGTAATAATTTTTAATAAGTCATGCATTAAAAGAAATGAATTGTTCATTGCAGCTGCATTCAACCTGTTTTGAACATGTTAAATATATTAATTTTACTTGTTAATCGTCGATTCTTAATTGCTATCGAACATAATTATATAAACTAGTGATACCCCAGAGATCATAAAACGAATATTAAATATACTGTTCCCACTATTTCACAACTCCGTGCAATATTTGCGAATTAAGAAGCAGTTAGAGTACGCGACTCTAAAGGGTCATGTCACAGACTGTCATGAGTTCAATCCCCATTGATTTTATTTATTTATTTATTTAGAACAACATAAACAAACATGTACGCATTTCATTGTTTTAAGAATAAACCAGTCAAGAAGAAAACAATGTTCCTTAAGGCTAACAACACCTCACACAGAACTTGAAAGTTTAGAAAAACAATTCCTTTTATAATATAATATAAATATAACTAATAAAAACAGCAACAGTATAAAGTAGGTTAGACATTCGATTAACCTACATTCACATGAAGATTTGTATTTAAACTAATATGCAAAATTGATATTTGCAATTTATTATATTGATAATTGCTTTGTTGTAACGAAAAACATCGTGAGGAAACCTGCTAATTTTGGGATATTTCTTGGGATATGTATAACCTACTCGTATCAATACGCATTGGAGCAGCGTGGTGTGCTAAGCTACAACCCTTATCCCATAATATTGAAGAATTTTGGTACAAAAACCTTATACCAGTCCAACACATAGGATATAAAAATTACCGTTTTTCCTTTGGAATAAAGTTACATGATCAAATTACACAATGGATTTTCAGAAACTTAGGAGGTTGAGGTTATTACTAGTTAATAATAAAACTAGGGATGTAACGGAGCTCCGATTTAAATTCCAAAAGGAATTCCTAATTTTCAGATTCCGAAACTTCCAATAGAATTCACAACTCCACCTCGGACTTTGCCCTCGACTAAATCTCGTATTCAATAAATATCTTGATTAAAGCTCAGTAAATTTTAATAAGTTTTGAAATATTGTTGTTTCTCTTGATATTTAAATGGGATTAATTAAATAGACCTAACAAAAATATATATTCGCCTTCTCTTTTAGACTAGAAAAATCTCCTTAGGGGTACCGCCACCTGAAGGGTACAGGCGACGGTTATGTCGGACACACAAAGACTAAAACCTGTGTTCCACCACGCTGCTGTTGGCGGGGACAGAGTATCGTTGGACGCTCAGAGTGCGTCACGTCTGGGTCGGGAATTCTCCTTATAGATAAAAGTGGCCCTTCCAGTGCTAGACGATGCATCGGAAGCACCAGATGCATTGACCGCCTCGGAAACCTTAAATGGCCTGTTCTTAACAGTTCCTACTTTAACAGACGTCTCCGATTCCGGGGTTCGACTCCGATAATTTAACTTTAATTCCGGTTTCAGTAACCTAACTCCGTGACCCTAACTCTCTCTACTTAAAACCAAACTGTGTGCAATGTGAAATAAAAATTACAAAGCGTGGACACTTTGGTAAAAGCGAAGAGCTTTATATGTCTTTTACTTTACGGGTAACCTTAAACGCTGCTAACACTTTCTAAGGTAACCCACTCTTTAATACAAGCGCAAGATCGGATATCATTGAAATCCCTTGGAGAAACTTGCGTCCAAAAGAGGACGTCCGTTGTCTTCTATATTTTAAGGTCTCCAGTCGTATCAGGTCTGCTAACGCACCAATTTAGAATGCGGAGTTGCCATTCTAGCACCTTTGGTCACCTATGGGTGATAGGTTACCTCGTCATTTTTATTTTTCGCAACACGCTGATCTATATAGGTAATATCGGATTTTATACGAATCTCCTCATTCTTGATTTGATCACGCAGTTTTAGATCCATAAATTATCAACAATAGGAACTGTTCGGAGACTTAAGTCACTGAGGAATTTGTAATATGGTATTGATATTTTTATTTACATAAATAATTGTATTATTTAGAGAAAAATAGCTTTAATTTGTCTTAATGTGCGTCCGGTATTAAAAGACCGAGATAATTGAACATTTCCGTATTACAAAACAAACAAAATATTGAAACCAACGTCCGCGGTAAGAAGAAACAAAAAATGAAAATTTATTACACAATCACGTAACAAGAGAAACGTTACCATCCGACGCCCGCTACGCGATAAAAAATACGCTCACTAAATAAAAAAATATTCGTACGGCAAATTTTTATTATTACAACATTTTATTTATCATCTAAATCGGCGTTTACGACGGCGAACAATGCCGGGCCCCGAACCAAACAAAAGTGGGACGCGAATAAAGAAAACAATAAAATTAGAATACATAAACACATAAAACGGCATCCAGAACGTTCGCGGCGACGCATGCGTCCCGAACCACCGCACATTACTTCGAATAAATTAAAATTGTCCGATCGCGATCGCAACTACGGCCGCGAACGAGGAAGGTGATTTGCATCAGGGCTAAGTTTTAAACTGCAAAACTTTTACAGAAGCACCACGGAAATTTAACATGACAAACAATCGAGGCTTACCTGAGCTTACCGTCCTTAACGAGATACAGGAGGCACTACATTTATATATCAGACCTTATACTTGTAAAAAATAAAGATCTTTGGAATAAATTATATGTAGAATGAAGAAAAGTCTGTCAAATAAAAAAAATACGCCTCTTTGATATTTCAAACATAAATTCGATGATTCTTCTAATATCCTTTATTTGAATGATTGCACGTTTAAATACAATTTGTTGTAGTAAGTTGTTGCCTATCTAGCTGCTGTCAAAAATTATCCGTCTATTTGCCGTGATTTTAAGTTTTGAAAAATTTATAGACTAATTTCACATAATTAGGCGCCGTCCATACTAGGCGCAAACAACGCATAACGCTGCGATCGTGTATCTATTTCAGAAGGTTTATAGGTTGAACATATAAAAAAACTAAATGACATTTGCAATTTATAACACGCTTTTCGGTAAAGGAAACCGTCGTGATTAAATCTGCAAATCTCTAAATAATTCTGGGGATTTGTGTAACCTACCAATTCGCATTGGAGCAGCGATCAAAGCTCCAATTCTTATCTCCTAAAGAAAGAAGAGTTCCAATCGTATCTGGATCAATATGTGCATACATACTTTCTCTTTTATAGATTTTTTTTCTATAAAATGTTTTGAGGTGCGAAATAAATGTCATAAATATGCATCAGTACCCGCCAAGATTGCTATGACGCATGTGCCCTTATTTACATTACTTTGAATAAATTAAAATTGTCCGATCTCGTTTACATCACGATGTATGACAGGGAGAATATGCGTTACGAGAAAGTTCTAAAGTGCTAAGCGTCTACCAGAGCGACGCGAAAATTTTAGATGAGGCAGACATAGAGTTTACGCCACTTAAAACTTACTAAATATAACTATTTATAACTGAACATGTATAGCGAATTAGTTCCATCACCACACGCTTAAACTAAATTTATAACTTGAAGTTGCAAATAGCATTACAATTTTCAAAATCTATTGTATGAGTTGAAACAAAGTTTTAATACGGTTCTCTATTTTAGGTCTCGTTTTGTGCCTACTAATACGGAAATATGAAACAGTATTTTATTTTTGTTATCTAATTCTATATTTGCTGTTAATTTTGCGAAATTTTTTATACATATTATATTATTAATAAACATATTATTAAACAGAATCTATCTATTTATCTCTTTGAATACGTGAATTATACGTATATTATATTTTGAAAATACTATTTAGGATTATGGAATTTATGGAAATAAAATCCCAAATACACTAAATTCTAGTTAAATGAGAGTAATATTTAGATTGGATGATATTTTTATATTAATAATCTCGTATATTATTCTATAACACCAATTTTCTTTAAATTGGTGAAATTGATTCACTCTGCACACTGTCTATGCTCTTATGATAAAAATCTTGAATTTGTATAAAATACAAAAAACTTTTCCCTCGATTATTAATGTTATATTAAAAATTCTTAAACGTCATAACACTTAGCTTAATTACCTCTTGAGGTAAGCCCTCTTCCGCTTACTCGTTTTAAGTGATGTAACTTCATAATATAATACTTTATAAGCACATTTACTATCCGACACAATTTATAACTAGAACTACTTAAATTAGGGATACATTGTATTTATTTTAAATAGTGTATATTAGGTGTCCCCTTTATGTATTCGTCAAATTAGAATATTAAATATCTCTAATATAATACCAAGTACCAAATTCAAATTCAAATTCAAAATATTCTTTATTCAAATAAACTTGTAAACAAGTGCTTTTGAATCGCCAACTCTACTGCCGTCTAATCGTCAAAGTAAAATTATCCGGCTGATTAGAATACACAACCCTCTTTTCTTACCGAGGTGTATAAATCTAAGAGGCTGATGCATAAAGCCTACTGTATTGTTGAGGATTACATAGTTGATGTGAATGCCTTGACATATTCACTCTTCAAACCTGTACAAGATACTAATGAATAAAGGTAACAAGATATAAGAATTAAATTTTGAAAAGAGCAGCCAGCAGTTTCTTGCTGGCTCTTCTCAGTAGGAAAAGCTTTTTGGACCAACAGTTGAGTTCAAACGATTCAAAAGCACTTGTTTACAAATTTACTTGAATAAATAATATTTTGGATTTGAATTTGACATACAAAGATCGAAAAATAGAGAAAAAACATGGTTAGACCTCGGTCACCATGTTATTAGGAGTGACAAGTCAGGATTTTATTTTTGATAAAGTGTATGACGTATATTGTGAATTGCTCGCGAATGTGAAAAGTTAGGAAATGAGAGCCACATCCTAATTGGGTTCTAAATTGCGCGGGAGCCAAAATTATTTTACTCAACGCAAACAATGTTGCTTAGTTTCTTGTTGTTTAACTATGCACACCATGTTATATCTACATCCTGATACAATAACAAAACGTTATTCAACGCCGTGTGTAAATCACCAAGTTGGGCAAGTATGTAGCGAAACGCAAACAATGAGTCCCACGTACTGTCAAATATTACGATTTTATTATTAGTGTGGATTTTGACACAATACAATACATTTCAAGGCCGGTATTCTATGCAAGCTTTAGCGCACCATCACACGAAAGCTGTAAACGAAGATCGTGTTAAAACGGCAAAGGTTGGTATCTGAAGACTTCTAAGTCGCTACATCAAATTAATAAGACTTCTAACTTGATCAACTATAGATAGATTAGTATGTGAGTGACCGAATTTTAAAATGATGTAAAAAAAAAAGAAAATTTTTAAAATAATAGGGCAGGTGGGGCTCGATCCTAGGTATTTCTACCTATCCAGCCGCCCGTTCCCAAAATAAACCACCATGACTATACGTTTGACAGCGAAAAATTTATTGTATTCAACGTAAATTTCAAAAAAAAAATGGGCCCGAAAACAGGGATAAAACTACATTGTTTTAAAATAAAACTTATCTAGATCGATTTTTCTCCCCCAAAACTTACCTGCTGAATTTCAGGACAATCGTTGAAGCCGTTTCCGAGATTCCGAAAATATATAACATACAAGATTAACTCATTTAAATATTAAAGATATCCGTTGCTCTGGAAATATTTTCTTATTTTGAAACTAGTAATACAATGACGCCTTTCTTATTTCTCAGCGACAATAAAAGCGATATACGATAGAAGTTATTGATTATGAGGGAGTGTTCATGCTGAATGCAATATTCATTTCCGTGCCATGTGAAGGCACTCTAAGGGCTACGCTGTATCGCCGACTAATCCGTTGCGCGAATATATCTTCGGGTTTATTTTACACTGTACGACATTTAGTCTTTAACTACACATAGAGAATATGCATTAAGAATCACAATTACACATTAAATTGGTTTTGACTTACATAAAATAAGAAAAATTTGTAATGCTAAGAAAATACATGCCATTAAAACGTTTTAATATACTTTGATTCGAATTCAAATTCAAAATTTCTTTATTCAAGTGGACTGTTTACAGTACTTTTGAATCGTAGAATTTTTCAAAGAAGCTACTACTAATTCAGAAGTGTGCTCCTGCCGAGAAAAACCAGCAAGAAACTCGGCGGATAATCTTTTCAACAACAAAAAAAAATAATATTGGCTACAAGTCAATCGTTGCAGCTTGGTGCGTGCTATATGAATATTTAAAGAAAGGAGCTTGTTACTAAGGATTGAGGATGGATTGAAAATTAAAAGGAGATACATTCGGGTTACTCCTTCGAGGACGTTTCTATTAGAGTAAATAGGAGAATAAGAGTAAGTAGGAGTAAATTTATACTTTTTAATCAAATTTAAATATATTTACTTTTTAATCATAATAATTGTATTAAACAATTTTGGATATCGTATCGTGACCCAAACGATTTCTGTCGTGGTATATAAAGGCGTCATATTACGGATATGATAACAAGTAGGTAATGTGAAAGGAGAGTAAAGTATTTTAGACTTTGTTCCGTTTGAATGCGGTCCTAAATCGATCGTGTTGTATTAAAGTGCTCGAGATCTGACGTCTTTGCCGGTACAGTCGGGAATAAATTGGGTATATATAAATTACAATATACATGTAACGTACTGTAATAATATAACTCTGTATATTAATTCTTTTAATATTTCAAGGTAAGATCATAAAATGTATACAGGTAAGTTATTTTACAAGTGAAATTAAAAGATAAAATATAAACTTTTTCTTTTACTCTAAATGACCCGTACTCTCTTTCTTCTTCAATTCTTATCCTTTTTCTTCTATTACTCAAAATATTATTGACTGGAAGAGATCCCTTTTAGGGATAAGTCCGCATTTATACATGTCCTTTTTTACCTTTTCTTTCTCTTTTCTAAATATATTTATAAAAATAAATAAATAAATTTCTCATGAGACCGTCTGACTTTATACAAACTTCAAGAATCATTAAAATTATTGATAGTTTTTCTTTTAAAGTGGGTAAACCTCAATTATGTCAACTTAATCATCATAAATGAATCAAAAGAAACATCCAAATTCAGATATTTAGGTTTTTTAACATTTTGCTTAGCATAATTCGGACTTAAGAGAAAAATATCTAACCAAAATACTTCCATGAACATATAATATAAGATTGACGTACGTTTAAATTTCATAATCATTTCATATATTATAACTTCACCACCCAGTCACCCATCACCCAGTCACACACACGCCCAAATATTATAACCTTAGTCGATAAAACTGAACACTTTTGCCCGCGAATGTACTCCGTATATATACACTTGTAGCAGATAAAATTATTTAAATGATACGATCTATTGTTTCAGGAACAATGATAAATATTATAATTTCATATGTACGCCAAATATTTATGTAAGTAGGGTTGTAGCGTTTATGTATTTATTCGCAATTACACTTATAAGCTGGCTTTATCTGTTATTTTTTTATAGCACATAAGTCCGACAACACACGTGTGCTTTATTTTTTGTTCATACATCTTTGTTTGCGATTATTAATTTTGTGGCTTCATTTTTCTTATGTTGGCGTTTTGATAGGTCGAGCGTTAATTATTATTGATTTTTAATACATTTTATTATTGCTTTGAATTATTATGGCCTTCTTCTTCTTATTCATGCCTTTATCCCACTCTAAACGGGGTCGGCACAGCATGTTATAAACATGGTGTCATATGATTTGGTTACATATTTTACGACTGGCCGCCTGCCTGACGTTACCTTTAGTCGTATTTTACGACTCCTCGGTAAGAAAGAGGGTTGTCTATTTTACTCAACCGAATACCACACTTTGGGTCAACTTATCTTAGTCGCCTTTTACGACACCTCGGTAAGAAATGAGGGTAGTACAATTCTGTTCCGGATACCACACGGCGTTTGAATTATTATTATTATTATTATGAGCCATGAGTATTTAATTTCTAATAGATTGTATTAGTCAACCTGTTAAAGAAGCGTCGCTCTCAAGAACAGGCATCATAAATATATATAAAAGAGAAATGTAAGTTTTTCATAGACACCGACACGGTTGGACCAATTTTAACGAAATTTTATGTTGAAGCGAATGTCGCTGATACCGCTAGATTATGATATATCTAATCCTATTAGGCAGGTGAAAAATTATTTCTCCAGCAAAAAAAAAAACAAATTTTAAAACTCAGATTATAACGTATTTATTATTTACTAACGTGGTCCCGAATTCATCGCGAATAACGTATACACCCGATCCAACAAAAACGCACTCAATCGATCGGTCAATATGTGGTCAATCATATCAGGATCTTCCACATATTGACCTTGATTTTGCTCGTTTAAACGTCTATTACACTGCATTAAAACAGGGCATTGAATTTCAGGATAAAACCACTCTTATTTAGATATATTTACTCATTCAGGAAAAATAAGCATTTGGACGCTATATCGCCAACATAGTACCAACATAATAAAGTTAAAATTATTATTATCATTTTAAAATGTAAAATATTTTCAGATAAAACTATTATTTCATAACTTCTACATAAATTATTGACATTAACATTACATATATTATAAACATTATTATTATACGGTAGAATTAATTATTTTTACAAATTAGAAGTTACCTTGTAATTAATAGAACATTTTTATTGAGATAAGAATAATTTTATTATTAATAATGTATTTATTGTTGGTTGTCCATTGAATTAATGTATAAATAAATAGTAATAAAAAGCAAAAAAAAAACTATTACAAGAAATTTGAGAACCATCATTTCCTTATCATTTAGACGTAAAATTAAAAAACAGTAAAAAAATATATATATATGTAAAAGGACCTTTTTAAAGTGTAGTTCTAATACGCTCATTTATGTATTTACGATATATAAATAGTCATAATAATTTTTGTGCGTAAGTCATGCTTAATCTTCCAAGCTAACCGAGGTAATAATATAGAAGAGAAAATATAAAAAAAAAATAATAATAATTATATCCTATTATTTTAATTTTACCGCTACCCTACTTTAACTTCTTGAAATTTGGTACTATAAATAATTTATAGAATTAGGGGTAAAGATCCATACTAAATCCCAAGCCCAAACTAGCTCCAGATGATGCTTCGGTTGCGGGGCGAAGTGATTGTTGAGTTTGTGATAGTGAACGTGAGTAGTTCTTGTTTATTGTGGTGGTAGTGGAGCAGGTTTGTCCATGTGTTTTTACCAATCCTGCATATTTCAGGTATGAAAACAAATATTCCATTCTACATTTATATAGTGAACGTGTGTAGTGCTTGAATATTGTGGTGCAGTAGTGTAGGTTTGTGCATATGTTTTTACGAAACCTGCATGCATCAGGCATGAGAACATTTAGCATTATATATTTTTTCTATTTACTTAATAGCGGATTATAGAAAACTAATTTCATTTTTAATTTTTAATTTTGTATTATTATATAATCAAAAAGCAGTAATGATATTATTTCGATATATTTTCGCGATTACATAACAAAGAAATTGTAATATTACTTTGTATTATGTACCTCAAACAAACACTTTATCCTATAAATTATTTATTATATTAGAATGCCGGTCTTTTACATCTAACTACTTATAATAATCGTTCATAAACATGTTTGTGTGCACAACACACGTTGAAAATCCTAAAGCCATCTATCAAAACGGGACATTTAAATAAATTGTGTATTACAATGAAACAGATCAAGTCAACGACCGCGTTACCTCACGTTAGGGTGAATGTACACTGACATGTTCCTATAGCAACTAAATTACGATGGTATATTGAATTGGTTGATTTTGAAGGGATTTTTGCACCCTTAGAAAGCTGTGATAGCTAAACGGCGAAGCCCCGGCACTTTTTCTAAGAGGTCGCGGGTTTAAACTCTGGGCGAATGACTTTAAGATACATTAGCCTAGCCTAGTGATATGAAGTTGCAATTCTTTTCTTCAAATGGAGTTACAAGGACTTTGCCCAGTTGTGGGATAATAGCAGACCGCTACTTTTCTTTACTTTTTATAATCATAACCTAAGGTACGCTGTGTAGTATCCGGATGAGTAGAATAGACCACCCTCATTTCTTATCGAGGTGTCCTTAAAGGCGACTAAGGTAAGTCGACCCACCGTGTGGTATCCGGTTTAGTAGAATAGACCAACCTCATTTCTTACTGAGGTGTCGTAAAATACGACTATGGTAAGTTGACGTCAGGCAGGTGGCTCGTCGTAAAAAGGCAGCTAAATCATGTGGCAGCATGTTTATAACATGTTGTACCGACCCCATTTAGAATAGGATAAGGGCAGGAGGATGATGATTTTACTTCACGGTGAACAATATATTTGAACACTCAAACATGATCAGAAACACTTATACGTTGTAACCACTAAACTAGTGTCCCCATTTCAATGATCTGATCATTAAAACACACACAAACGAGACACAAGTTAGACACACATTATATACGTGTGCGCTATTCAAGTAATATGCCCGCAAATGAAATCGACCTTCGACTTATAATGCCCGATACATTTGTTACCGAATTTAATATAATAAATGACGCATCGCATTGTGACGGCTAGCAGTTGCTATACTATATCCCCTAAGGCACAGTGGGAGAGTAAAATTTGAGAGCATTAGAGCGCATAAGTTCGATACCCTTATGTACACTTATATATAAAGCTGAAGAGTTTGTTTGATTGATTGTTTTAATCTCTAATCAATAATTAAGCGCTAATCTACTGGACCGATTAGAAAAATTCTCTTACCTAGTCTAAAACAGTCTATATAACATCACGCTAAGATAAATGGGAGAGGAGCAGCAAAAAAAATATTGCAATACCGCAAAATTTGAATATTTCTTAGCGTGCGCTAAGTAAACGGTGAGAGTTATTAACGGTTAAAATCTATATAACTATGTACTTATATGTTCAAATTTCAATTCGGGAAAAATTTGTGACGTATTGATTTCCATGCGGGCGAAGCTGCAGGCACAACTAGTTAATTAATGAAATAGTTTAGCTTTCCTATATAGCTATTTATGTCTGTTGTACTTCTGCCTAAAATCTGTGATAGCCTAGCGGTGAGATCGTGCGACTCCACCGATAATGAGTTTTCCTGTTAAAACTTGTGTCTAATTTTAGTTGAAATATATCACACGCTTTTAAGTGAAGGAAACATCGTATGGTAGCCTGCATATCACTAGATAATTACTGGGCAAGATTAGTATTAAAGAGACCTAATTCAAAAAAAAATGTTTTGTGAAAAACTGACTTAAAATTAATTTCATCGATGGCGTTGAAATAAGGATTACAATGTATCTAAATCAATTAAGCTTAATTTTAAATTAGGTCACTTAAATACTAAGTGTGTGATATATAACCTGCAAATTTGAATTGGAGTTCTTTGCCCAGCTGTGGGATAGTAACAGGCCGTTACTTTACTTAACAGTACCTTTTCCTAGCTCATTTTTTTTTCAATAATTTTATTTGGTTTTATACTCGTACTAATCTTAGAAACCGAAATTCCGTCCGTTATGCTGTAACAGCTATTCCTTCGGAGAGACATTGAAATTAAATACAATTTTAGCTTATATACATACTCAAAGGTATTTTAACATCTTAGTTGACGAAATCTACCTATTGTAAATGTTATAAGAAATATTTAAAATAAAACAAATAAAAAGGTTTATAAGAATCATAAATGAAACGATAATATTACTAGTAACATTTACACTTAAAATAAATAAAAATAACATATGATAAAAGGAAAACAAGTTTAAGTGGCATTCTTCACTTATTATCAAACTAAGATTAACTAGATACTGACCGCGATTTCGTCTGCGGAGATAAAAAATCTAAAATCACATCGATCAGAGATGTAAAAGTTAGATAGATTTATGAGAGACAGATTAACAAATTTAATTTACCAATGAACCTGTTACTATCCCACTGCTGGGCGTGGGCTTCCTCTCTCCATTATTGGATCCATGGATTCCATTCATTGAATGAAATCCATTAAAACTCTTAGCAAGGTTTTTGTTTGCAGTGAATAACGTTTCATACAAATTGTTTTATGTTTCGTTTATTCACTAATTGAAGTATTTTATCCTTTAGTTAGCCCGGCATATAAGCTTAGAAGTATCGGCCTGTTACTCTCCCACTGCTGGGAATAGGCCTCTTCTCTCCGTTTTTGG
The DNA here is from genome assembly GCA_947086495.1 of Morpho achilles. Classification (NCBI taxonomy): domain Eukaryota; kingdom Metazoa; phylum Arthropoda; class Insecta; order Lepidoptera; family Nymphalidae; genus Morpho; species Morpho achilles. The sequence continues at coordinate 5,968,625 of CAMTZB010000022.1, read as the reverse complement.
AGAGAAGGATTGGGGCTGAGCGCCGACATGCTAAAATATTGGTTGGTAGGTTACACATATCCCCACAATCAGAGATATGCAGGTTTCCTCACAATGTTGCCTTCACCGGAAAGCGTAATAAAATGTAAATATCCTGTCTCACACGTCTAAGAGTTTCAACAGAAAAATTTATTGGTGGCTATCCGGGGATTGAACCCGTGACCACACTCGAAAGAGTGGCACGGTCTCGTCGTCTCTGTTCTTTAAATGAATTTCTAAGAAGTTGCAATATATTTATCTTTAATATTTAATTAGTTAATTTTGTATTTTTATATATATATATATATATATATATATATATATATATATATATATATATATATATATATATATATATATTTCGGAATCTCGGAAGCGGCTCCAATGATTTTGCTGAAATTAAGTAAGTAGGGTGTTTTGGGGGAGAAAAATTGATCTAGCTAGGTTTTATATAAAAAAAACTCGTTATATCCCTGTTTATGGGCACTAACAAAACTGCTAAAATAGGAATAGAAAGTTAATAAAAGTAATTTAATAATAAGTTAATAAAACTTTTAGCTGTCAAATGCAAAGCGGTGTGTGGCAACTGGTAACGGTAATGATAACGCGCGGACCAAAAATTCAAACTTCTTTGGTTCGATCGAACCTAGGTTCGATTCCCACATGTCGCTCGGCGCTTTTTTTTATTGCATTTTTTATATCTTTAAAAATATTACCCAACAATTCTCGGTCACCCAGGTACTGAAAACAAACACGTGAAAATCAGTCAATGGCGGTTGTTATTAAATATAATAGTACAATTGTTAATTATTAATATTTGTCGCGCCAGACATCCGCCATCCACCAAGGTCAGGTGAAACACACGCCTGTCATCATATAGCAACATTTTAAGCATTAAGTTAAATTTAAATTCATATATACTTCAAAATGCATTTTATTAAAATCAGCATATTTATAAACATGATTTAGTATTGTTTATTTGGTTTCTAAGACATATTTATGCGTTTGAATAAGTTTGTTTATTCTTACTTATTTATCGTTATTTATGTTTGAATTTAAAGTAGTTTTGAAAAATGATAAAAATACTCGGACTACATCAAATATATTATATCAGTTTTATGTAATAGTGTTTTTGTTCGTGTGTGTATTTGTGATAGTAACGCATTCTGTTCATAGAGTTATTTATACTAGAATGGAGGATAGAGGGAAGCCATAGGGCGGTCTGTAAGCGGGAGTATACTATATGTACCTATGCTTCTATGCCACTCTTGGGAATAGGCCTCCTCTCTCTGTTTTTGAAACTAAGAGCTACCACGCTACGCCAATGTGGATTGGTATGTTACACATATCCCTAGAATGCTCAAGAGGTATGTAGGTTTCCTCAAGTTATTTTCCTTCATCGAAAAGCATGTGATAAATTCTAATTATAAATTAGATACATAAGTTTTAACAGTTAATCTCAGTGCCTGCGGAGTTTGTATCCGTGACCCGTTATACCCCCGTCTCATTACGGATTAGTCCGACTAGTTTCAAGCCTATACGGTGCCCTTAGTCATGAGCGCCACCGGTTTCTATGCATTAACTATGAATAACATTTTTTTTTTTTTTTTACTTTTTAAGGCTAGCGCCTGGCTACGATCTCGCCTGACGGAAAGATGCAGCCGAAGGTGGACCGCGCTTGCCAATAAAGTGCCTATTCACTCTTTTTTTGAAGGTATTCAAATCGTAGGAATCGGGGAAGATCGATGTAGGAAGGGAATTCCACACCTTGGCTGTACGCATGAGGAAAGATGAGCTGAACCGACTTGTGCGAATTTTTGGAATGTTTATTGCATAGCGGTGCAGCCCATCGCGGCGTCTGGTGGTCCGGTCGTAAAATGGCGAGGAAGGGATCAGATCAAATAGATCTGTGGCACACTCTCCGAAATATATCCTGTAAAAAACAGAAAGTGATGCGATTGCACGTCTATGTTCTAGGGAAGTGAGCCTTCTTTGGGTCAGCCTACTATTGCCTATAATTCGTCTAGCGCGTCGATCCACAGAGTCGAGTGCCTCTAGTTGGTACTTTGCGGATCCATCCCAAAGATGACTGCAGTACTCCATACAAGAACGGACTTGTGCTTTGTATAAAGTCAAGATTTGTTCTGGTGTGAAGTACTGTTTCACCTTGTTTAGGATACCGAGTTTTTTTGCGGCAGTTTTTGCTTTTTTCTCAATGGATCGCCCGAAATTCAGAGTAGGAGTAAGCTGCATGCCAAGAAGCTCTAAACAGTCCGTTAATTGCAAGGATATATTTCGGAACGTAGGAGTCAGATTAAATGCACTCCGTTTAGCAGTGAATAAACACGCCTGTGTTTTACTGGGATTAAATTCAACAAGATTGGCATGGCCCCAATCAGACACTGACTTTAAAGTTAAATTTAATCGTCCAACCATGTCCTCCCTCTGCTGGTTGATTTCAGCACTACTCGCTTTAGGATTGGATGTGTATCTCTCTACAACAGTGCTGTCATCAGCATAACCTAAAATGCCAGGCTTAAGTAAATCATTGATGTGCAGCAGAAATAGTGTTGCAGAGAGAACCGATCCCTGAGGTACGCCGGCATTAATAACCATTAGATCTGACGAGCAACCGTCAACAACCACTCGTATCGATCGTTCCCTCAGGAAATCCGCTATCCAGATGCAAAAGTTGGAAGGTATTCCATAAGCGGGCAGCTTGCCAAGAAGACAGTCATGCCAAACCCTGTCGAAAGCCTTTGAAATGTCCAGTGAGACTGCAAGAGCCTCACCATGTTTCTCAATGGCCTCGCCTAAGAGATGGGTGACATACACGAGAAGGTCGAAAATTCACATACATTCACGATACATTACAACATACGATTTCAACAAAATCTCATGTCGATTCTGTTAACCTCTGAGGACTTCTCTCGTCTGGAGCCCATCCAGGCAGCAGCATTAGGTCAAGCTTATCATAAACATGTATTATCATTTGGACTGCACTATTATATAAATTCAAAAAAAAATTCAAAATTCATTTATTCATTACCAAAATTCTGCATTACTATATAAAGGTAGGAACCTTCTAGTGAGTAATTCAAGTATACTCGTGTCAGAAGGTTCCGCTCTTCCATATCTTAATAATAAACATAACAGTAAAGAATAAATGAGTGTGTAAATGTTTGAGTTTGTATTTATGGGTTTGTGTGCGTGTGTATATTTGTTTGTTCGTGTGTCTGTGTGTGTGTGTGTGTGTGTGTGTGTGTGTGTCTGTCTGTGTGTGTGTGTGTGTGTGTGTGTGTGTGTGTGTGGGTGTGAGTGTACATGTACGTGTGTGTGTTTGTGTGCAATATGTATGAGCGCAATCGTTTGTATGTATTATATGTATTATAAATTATTACATGATTAGTTTTAATGTGTTATTATCGATTCTGTTTTATCATAACTTTGTGTCTTTAACCAATCAGTTAGAAATTTTTTGCACTCATAATATGTCATCGAGTAGATATTAAGAGATTTGTTAATACTATTGTAAATACGAGCAGACTGCGTTAAATACTGATTGCCAGCAAAACTGGTTTTAGTTGCATATATTTTAATAACTTTATATTTTATTCTTTTAGTTAATTTATTATAGTCATAACTTTGAGATTTATGTAATTTAAGTACTATAGAAAGGATATATAATTGTCGTACTGTTAATACCTGACTTATTTGATATAGCATATGCGTTGAGAATCTATATGGTTTAAAATGAATTATTTTTAACAGTGATCTTTGGGCTCTTTCAATTTCAATGAACTTTGTTTTTGCTGCTCCACCCCATACACAAATACAGTATTTCAAAATAGATTGTGCCAAAGCTATATATATTTTATTTAGTAAAGTCTTAGAAGCAATATGTCTTATATTTTTAAATATCCAATTTAATTTTCTTATCCTGCTACCTATTGTTTCAATTTGTACATGCCAACGTAATGTCTGATCTATCATTATACCAAGATATTTTGTGCAAGTGACTTTACTGATTGCGGGGCACTGATTGCAACCATTTCTACGTGTATCGGAGTCGTGTAATCTTATGGCGTAGTCATTTTTGGGCTGTGTATGTTTGTAGATGGTAAAGCACATGTAATTAGTTTTCATTGTGTTAAGTGTAAGAAAATTAGTCCTTAACCATTTAGCGATTTGCAAAAGGCCCAACTCGGCGCATTTTTTAACACTGTCCCATGTTGTATCAGAAAAAATTATTGCCGTATCATCCGCGTATGAAAAAATTTTTGCATTATTGATTTTTAAATTGCACAAATCATTAATGTAGATTAGGAACCAGGTAGGCCCTAAAACGCTACCCTGTGGAACGCCAAAAGTTATTTTTGATTCGCTGCTAAAAAACTGGTTTATTTTTACTTTCTGAGTTCTTTCACTCAGGTAATCTTTAAAAAGATCTAAGGCAGTGTCTCTAATTCCAAGGGTTTCTAATTTGTTTACAAGAATGGGGACAGAAACTGAGTCAAAAGCATTTTTATGATCTAGGAAAAGTCCAAGACATTTTTTAGCAAAATAAAATATTCATATTATATAATAAAATTTCATACATATTATAAAATTTCATGTCCCTACTGTTAACCGCTGAGCAGTTCCCTTGTCTGGAGCCAATCCTGGCAACAGCGTCGTAAACGCGGATTGTCATCGGGACTATATATAAAATCGGGATCAATATATAAAAATTTAGCTCAATCGGACCCCGGGAAGTGGGTCAAATTTATCTTGCAACATTCCACCTTCAACCTTCACGTACATACATACATTGAATTGATAATTGCAATGTATCGTTCGCTTTTCGGTGAAGGAAAACATCGTGAGGAAACCTGAATATCTCTAGAGAATTCTGGAGATATGTAACCTAACGCACTGGAGCAGCGTGCTAGGTCTTAGCTCCAAACCTTCTCTCCAAAAACGGAGAGAAGAGTGGAAGATTCTCAGCAGTGGGATAGTAACAGGCCGCTACCTGCTTACTTTTATACATACATTGCAAGTTAAATAAAAACTTAAAAAAAAGCAAACTTTTCAATTGAATTGAAGTCAGTTTGAGTTCAAAACTATAGTGCGCCGGTGCGATCCTGAATCAGTTTCACGACCCCATTTCAGTTTATAAACAGACCTTGACCCACGAACTTTGCTCAGAAATCGGCGACATTCAAAAGTTGTTACCAACTCCGTACGAGCGACTATATTTTTTTGTTTCCAAATAAAATTTCCAGTTTTGTAGAATGTTAAAAATTTTCACCTTCACTCATTTATAGTTTGCATTTTTTATTTGAAAACTGTATTTAAAAATTGTGAACATTTAACCGTGTATTTATTTATGTCATATGGATTAAATTTATTTAACTCAAAATTTATTTATTAAAGGACTCCAACAAAGGTACACACAAAAGTTCCATAATTACTATTCTAACAAATTGTCTTAAGTGTATCCCCAATTACAGGATAACACAAGCTTAATTAATATTGTTACAACAGTGTTACAAAAAACATAAAAACTTGGTCATTGGATTTGAAACTTGCTCGCTAAATATACTATAACTAAATAGGCCTCATAAAAAAGCTCAAAAGTCGCTCAGCAGGCAATGAAAAGAGCTATCTATCTCTGCATAAGAAATGAGGAGGTCCATATAAGTATCAAAGTGTTGGACGTATCCATTGGGTCACCAAGCTATAGAAGCGAAGGGCGGGGGGCACTTAATTCGAAGAACCGATAGATGTTGAGGTCTAAAGGTCCCAGAATGGTGACCCCACATCGGAAAATGTAGTGTAGGCAGACTTTCGAATAGGTGGGCAGACCATCTCAACAAAGTCACAAGATCGTGCAAAGCCCTATATCCGAAAGTGGACGACTATTACTTGCAGAGAGATATAAAAATAAAGTAAAATAACAATTAAGTACATAACTTCGCGAATTAATAAGAACCTACTTGAAATAACCACATAATTGAATGCCCAGTAAAAAATGACAATAAGAAAACAAATTACATTAAGTCAGGTTATCTTACAATTACATCGGGTCTGGAATTTTCCCCGTATCAAATATGGCTTATATAATACTTTAATAATAAAATACTTTCATTATATTACATATCGGACACAGCACGCGAACATAGCAAACATTCCTGCCACCATAACTCGCGGCCACTGACATATTTATTTGTAAATTAGATAAGAAATAGTAATTACTTTGAGGAACGCAGCGTGCTTTGTTACTAACACATAGAATATAAAGACTATTTCTATGTTTCTATCTATTATCTTAGATCTATATAGAAATAAAGTAAATAGTAAAGCGCACGGAACCAAAAAAATTAAACATTTTTCACACGTAGAATTTATAATATACTTTAGTATTTTTATTATATTATATTTTTATAATTCATCATTAACAGCCCACTTTAGTCCACTGCTGGACATAGGCCTCTCCAATTTTTCGCCACTGAGCCCGATCCTGGGCTTTTCGCTTCCATCCACCGCCCGCTGTCCTACGTATATCATCACTCCATCGAGTCTCAGGGTGTCCTACACTACGTTTACCGATCCGCGGTCTCCACTCCAGAACACGTCTACCCCAACGGTCATCGGTTCTGCGACAGATATGGCCGGCCCATTGCCACTTCAGCTTGCTTATGCGCTGAGCTATGTCGGTGACCCTAGTTCTCTGACGGATTACTTCGTTGCGAATATGATCCCTCAGAGAAACCCCGAGCATAGCTCTTTCCATAGCCCGCTGAGCAACTTTAAGCTTGTGGACCGCCTTAACTGTGAGTGTCCACGTTTCGGCACCGTAAGTCATGACAGGTAGGACACACTGGTTGAATACTTTAGTCTTTAGACTCTGTGGGATGGGTGATGAGAAGACTCGACGTAGTTTTCCGAATGCTGCCCAGCCTAGCTGTATTCTTCTCATAATCTCACACTCGAAATTGTTTTTACCTAGTTCGAGCATCTGCCCTAGGTAAATGTATTTGTCAACAATTTCAAGAGTGACCCCATCTACCGAAATCGGACCCGGAGCAATGTGCTCGTTGCACATGATTTTTGTTTTATTTAAGTTCATCCGGAGACCGATCTGTTGAGAAGAATCAGCCAGTCCATGCAGCATCAATTGTAAATCCTCCATAGATTCAGCCATTAAGACGATATCATCCGCGAATCTGAGATGAGAGATGTACTCGCCATTGATGTTTATGCCAAGTCCAGTCCAATTCAGCGTCTTAAACATATCCTCTAGTGCGTTTGAAAACAATTTCGGGGAAATGACGTCCCCTTGTCTCACGCCTCGCTGCAGATGGATATGCCTTGTCTGCTGGTTTTGAACTCGGACTGCCATCGTTGCGTTCTCATACAGACATCTCAGCACCTCAATATATCGCCAATCGACTTGGCATCTCTGTAAGGACTCCAGAACAGCCCAGGTTTCGACCGAGTCAAACGCTTTTTCATAATCCACAAACGCTAGGCATAGTGGTCGATTGTACTCTTTAGTTTTTTGTACAATTTGCCGCACGGTGTGGATATGATCTATTGTGCTGTACCCGCTTCGAAACCCGGCCTGTTCGGGGGGCTGAAACTCGTCGAGTCTTCGCGCGAGACGGTTCGTGATAACCCTTGAAAACAGCTTATAGACATGGCTTAGAAGAGATATTGGTCTATAGTTCTTTAACAGTGTTTTATCACCTTTTTTGTGAAACAGTATGACTATACTTCTATGCCATGCCTTTGGAGTTCTCCCGGCAAAGAGAACGGTATTAAACAGCTCTTGAAGCTCTGTTACCAGTGGAATTCCACCAGCTTTTAACAGTTCTGTTGTAATACCATCCTCACCCGCGGCTTTTCCATTCTTAAGCTGTCCAAGGGCTAAAACGATTTCGTCCAGGCTAATATCAGGCAGGTCTTCCGTATAGTGGCGGGTCAGAGTAGCCCTATTGTCCTCAGATGGCAGTGGTAAATGAGGAGCATGCGATGCGTACAATTCGGCGTAGTAGTTTTCCACTTCCGAGAGGATTTCTGGTTTGGAAGTAACTACTTTTCCCTTTAATGTGGTTAACTTCGTCAGGTGACTTTTTCCAAGAGGCTTGATAAACACTTTTGGACCCCGATTTTGCTCGATTGATTTTTGAATCAAGAGCGTATTAGCTGATCGGAGGTCGCGTCGTACCATCTTAGTAATTCTTTTGTTTAAAGCCTCTACCTCTGACGAAGTTAGCATAGGGTTGCGTCGCTCTTCCATTAATAGGAGAGTATCTCTCGAAAGTTTCGACTTCATACCCTTACGCTGTCTTTCGCAAATTTTTGTGCCCTCATTTCGAAGGACTTCCACTACTCGATCGAGTTTTTGGTCAACGTCTTCCGTGGTTTCCAGAGCAGTGAATTGGTTTTTAAGATGTGTCTGGAATGTTTCAGATCCAATTACGGTTTGGAGAACATTCGGACGGACTGTTGATTTTACTAAACGGACACGTTCTAGCTTTAGATAGATATTCAGAGTGCCTCGTACCAACCTATGATCGCTACCGGTTGCAAATCTACTGAGCACCGAGACATCCCTGAATATACGCTTCTTGTCCGTAATAATAAAATCAATCTCATTTTTCGTCCGCCCGCCGGGGCTTCGCCATGTCCACCTTCTTTGGGGTTGTTTCTTGAAAAAAGAATTCATCAAAAACAACCCTTCTTTCTCGAGAAAGTCGACGAGCATTTGCCCCCTCTCATTTCTTCGACCCAAACCATAAGGTCCTACAACCAATTCACTACCATTTTGTACTCCCACTTTAGCGTTAAAGTCCCCCATAACAACGTTGAAGTGGGCTCTAGAGGAATGGCGTAAGGCTTTCGTTATATCCTCATATAGAGTTTCCACTTCCGAATCCGGGTATGACTCCGTGGGCGCGTATGCTAATACCACCTTTAGGGTATACCGTGCAGATATTCTCAGCACAAGATACGCAACCCTCGGAGACAAACTGGTGATTTCTAAAACGTTGTTACAAAGGCTTTTATGGACCAAAAACCCGATCCCACCTTGCGACAGCTGGTGACCTTCACGATAATATAAAAGATGGCCCGATTCCAAGGTTATGGTGTCCTCCCCCTCTCTTCGGACTTCACATAATCCTAGAATGTGCCATTTTATTCGCGTGAGTTCTTCCTCTAGCTGAGCGAGCCTATCGTCATTGCGAATCGTGCGTCCGTTATATGTAGCCAGGGTCAGTTGGGTTTGGCGGCCTGCCGTCGCCCGGGGATTCTTCGCACCCCCTGCCCTGCCGTTACCATAGCCGCCGCCTTGGCTAGGAATAGCAGGGCGACCGGGAACTGGGGGCCTTTGGCTTTTATTGTGGCTCATGTGTTGGAGGTTGATGCCCATAGTCGCCACGCTGGGCATGCGGGTTGGCGACCGCAGTTGCGTAACTTCTTGCATCGGTGGCGCTGCTGCCCATCACCGGCTTTGATTTAAGTTACGCCATTTTAGGATGGTTATACCGCCACCAGTCGGTTTTCCCCATTAGTGGACTCTTACCACAGGCAGGGGAAAAGGGGCCGATGCCGTATTCTCTAGGCCCCGGCACCAGGGCCAATTTTATAATTAATACTTTAGTATTAACCAATTTTTTATATAGAAACCGGCTATACTCACGTCTTATTCTATCTGTATCTATAGTTTCGAACTCATCCGGGGCACTTCGTGAGCTCTTTTTCTCTTCTTTTTTTCGATAGAATAATGAGAATAAAATGAGAATAAGAAAATAAAACATGAGTATACCCTGTTTCTATACATTAACTATGAATACTATTCAGGATAAGTTAATTAAAAAAAAAATGACATAGTTAATAGGATATTAACGGATTATTAAAAAATATATTATACTATGTAATGTTACAACACTATACTTAAGTGTAGGTCAGTTTTGTTTACATTTTATATAACGAGTAAGTAATAATTTTAAAACATATAGTGATGCTGTCTCGTTTATGTTATGCAAACGAAATACCGGTTTTTGCAATAATGAATATTAACAACTCAAGTGGTTCATATTAAAGTCGACAAGGCTTCCGTAATATTATCTAGGGAGAAGTTTGTAATACCACGAATATTACGAGAATTAATACAGATGAATCGTCGGCCAAACTTTATTATTGTACAATAAGGCAAAGGTATCAAAGCTTGAATCAAAGATTGAAGCTTACTCCGTCCCTCCCTATAAGAACCTAAAAATACTAAAATTTACTTTTAATTTACTGAATATATAAAACACTATTTTTGCCGTTAACTGTCAAGTCAGCGAACGGGTGGTCGCAAGAAATGAAAAAATGATCGAGCCCCACCTACCCAATTTTTTATCCTTTTTTTATTTAAAAAAATTACCGAGCAAGGCTCAGTCAACCCGGTACTTCTCTATTATGCGCGTAAAATAATACGCTGTTCTAGCCGAAGTAAGCGACCATGTATCTCTCATCAGGAGGTCACAGGTAAGAAAAGAGGGTGGTCTATTCTATTCAGCTATACCACCTGATACCAAGTAAAGTATCACATCATAGTACACGTAGTTGATAGATAGATGTACATACTGACGTACAAATACAGAGTTGTCAGAGTTAAATAATTACGGTGATTGCTAGTGAATAACGAATTTCCGTTCAATTATTACGCCGAGGTTTGTACCTATGTGGTATTCGCAAACATAATGTGACTTATTGTATGCAATATTTTATCAGATTTACACCAAAGTAGATTTTTAATTTGTTCACAAATTTTGAATATAGAGTTATTAGGGTAGCAAGGCTGTGTCGAATAATATGCGAAAGTTTGTGAGTATGTATGTTTGTTACTCTTTCACGGTAAATCCCCTGAACCAATATCAATGAAATGTGGCACAATTATTCCTTGTATAACGGGGTAATATACGCAGTGTGGTATCCGGCTGAATAGAATAGTACCCTCATTTCTTACCGAGGTGTCGTAAAAGGCGACTAAGGTAAGTCGACCAGCCGTGTGGTATCCGGCTGAGTAGAATAGTACCACCCTCTTTCTTACCGTGGTGTCATAAAATACGACTGAGGTAAGCTGACGTCAGGCAGGCGGACGGTCGTAAAAATGCAGCCAAACAATGTGACGGTATGTTTATAACATGTTGTGCCGACCCCACTTAGAGTGGGATAAGGGCAGGAAGATAATGACAACGGGGTAACATATAGGCTAAAGAAATCCTGTTAATAGTACAGGAATAGGATAATATTGAAAAGTGCTACGTATTATCAACGTATGACGCAACATCAGTCCCCGCAAACAAAGTTGCGGGTAACAGCCTAGTATTACAATAAAGAGAAAGTAAATGAGACTGTATCGATCTAAATATCTTTTTTATGTGTGATTAGACACAGGCAAGCATACGACTTTCATCTTACCTGTCATTATTATTTATAACTCTATAATTTTGCAGATATAATATTACTTGTAATTATTTTAAATCCTATCTACGCCTTAAATAATATATATTCTTACCAAGCTATATCTGCGACTTGGTATCAACTTAAAAGTAACAAATACCCTCAATGAGTATACAAAAGTATATAAAAGTATACAAAAGTATATAAAAGTATACAAAAGTATATAAAAGTATACAAAAGTATATAAAAGTATATAAAAGTATACAAAAGTATACAAAAGTATATAAAAGTATACAAAAGTATATAAAAGTATAAAAAAGTATATAAAAGTATACAAAAGTATACAAAAGTATACAAAAGTATATAAAAGTATACAAAAGTATACAAAAGTATACAAAAGTATACAAAAGTATACAAAAGTATACAAAAGTATATAAAAGTATACAAAAGTATATTAAAGTATACAAAAGTATATAAAAGTATACAAAAGTATACAAAAGTATACAAAAGTATACAAAAGTATATAAAAGTATACAAAAGTATATAAAAGTATACAAAAGTAATACCTACTTTTGTATTATGGATCTCCGCAAAGTAACGCCTAATTCTATAAATATCTCAATGAGATACAAAGTAAAAGTCTGTTACTATCCTTCAGCTGAGCATAGCTTTGCTCTCCCATTTTACTTTTGGAGTTTAGACCCACCATGCTGCTCCAATAAGGATTGGTAGGTTACACATGACCCCATAATTCTTTACAGATATACAGGTTTCTCATTATGTTTTCTTTCACCGTATAGCGTGCAATTATTTATTAGGCATATACGTTTTAATAAGCGGGATTCCCCGTATGATATACGATTAAAGCCTTGAAAGTTGTTCAAGGCTGTGTCTTTAAGTCTTAAAAAAAACTAAAATACTATCCAGACCACACTTCAATCGGTTAAATATATTATGTTAACAAAATAAGAACTTCCGTAAAACAACTTTTAAATATAATTAAAACTATATCCATTATTTATGTTATTAAATGTAATACACGACTTCAAGGTGAACCTGACGTATTAAATTATACGTACACTGATTTACTGCTTGTAGTAATAATATGATAATGATGCATTTATTACCTAAACACGGCACGAAAGACTATCGTCGAAAAACATTAATTTATTTCATTAAATACTTGCTTCTACCAGCGACTTAGATCAGGTTGGAGTAGGAAGATTTAAATTCCCCTTTTATTTAAGGTTTTCTTCGTTCAAAAGTAATAATAAAATTATTTTGCTATAATCCGCGATGAAGTTAAATATATATAATGCTATATGTAGAGTGGACAATCCGTTTTCATACCTGATACATGCAGGATTCGTAAAAACACATGCACAAACCTCCACCACCGCCACCCCAATACACCAGCACTACACACGCTTATTATCACAAACTCAACAATCGTTTCGCCCCGCAACCGAAGCATAAGGAGATAGACTCCACGACAAAATCAGAAAGCGAAGCGATACCCAAACAAGCTTAGTAATATACTAATTGGTTCAACCTCATCATTTATTTTATTTTACCAGCGAACACGTGTTGAACTAAAAACATTTATCTGATCGTTAATGAGGGTGCCATTGTTATGTTTGATAATCTCAAGCTGCTCCCATATGTTCAATTCAAGCCCTTTGTTACATGTGCGCAAGACCTCGAAACTATGGTCACTTCGTTCTCTTAAATATCATACTTGATATTAGAACAAACGAAATAACACAGCAGTAGAATAGTATCAGGCTTTTACTTTACTTTTTATACCAACAGTAGCGTAGCAAAAGAACTTTTCACTTTAAAATAAAATGTAAAATATTGACTCCATAAAATAGCTAATTACTATGCGAAATAATTCATTCCCGCCGGTTTATTAACACTTGACAGTCAAGTAGGCAACTTAATAACATATCGACATATCACATTGAGCACGGAATTTGATTTGCAATAATTATGCAGGTAGCTATATTTTAAATTATCCGCGTCAAATAATAAATTCGCTTGATTCGAAATTCCAAACCGATGCAATTAAGACCACTCTCTGTATTTTGAATTTAATTTGTGCGAGTATTTTGTATTACAAAATTTACTGTAAATTTTATTATGTGTACAAAAACATATAGCCCATGTGCTTAAATCGAACGAACATAGTGTATTTAAGGATTTTGTTAGTATTTAAATTTATGTTTAAGACTAGAGTTGTTTTGACCCGAGTGTTATGTAAAAAAAGCGCTGATTTTACTAAAATGAAGCTAATTCGAGTAAAATAAAAGTACCTACGAGTATCGTCTATTTAGTTTCAGTCGCACGATCAAGAGAGCAGTATGTTTGTTTCGTTAAAGGGAATAAAACTCTTATAGTAGGTCTAGAATATTCTTTCTCGATCTTTTAGTATAAACAAAATATTGTTCATAACATCATCTCCCTGCACTTATCCCACTCTAAGTGGGGTCGGCACAACATGTTATAAACATGCTGTCACATGATTTGGCTGCGTTTTTACGACCGGCCGCGTGCCTGACGTCAACTTACCTTAGTCGTATTTTACGATACCTCGGTAAGAAATGAGGGTGGTACTATTCCATTCAGTCGGATACCATACGTCATAAAATATCGTTCATAACGTTTACACCAAAATATCAACGAGCAAGGATGATAATCAAAATTAGAATTTTGTACGAGTTCAGCCGAACGAATGCTTTAAAGAGACCGCTCCGGGAAGCGAGCGCGTCCTAGCACGAAAGAACACTGTAATCAAGGGTTGCCACCTTTTTTTTTTGAAGAAAAATAGTATTTTTGTTTTTAAATCAAAAAAATATAGTACTTTTAGGAAATTCAGGAAAAAAAATAGTACACATCTATTTTCAGTCATTATTTATTTTTCCATGATTATTTATTATTACTTTTCCCTGGACAATGACAAAGGAGTCAGAGTTACTAACTAAGCCCCGTACATACATGAATGAGTTTCGTTCAAACATTCCCTATGCAGTGCTGCGAGTGCGTTCCATTCCGAATTGATTAAAAAGAAGCGCGACAATTGAATTAGCGATAAAAATATAGTATTTTTCGTCCTATATTGATTTTCTATAATATATAGTACAATTGACTAAAATATAGTACGATACTATATAATATAGTACGGGTGGCAACCCTACTGTAATCATATGTTCTGTTATCACGCGTTCTAGTTCCGTTTACACCAAGCCAATTTTTTCCGTATTAAATAATACTGTAAGCTTTAACTTTGACAGTTTTGCTGAAAGGACGGGCGAGCGCAGTAGCTTCGAATTAGAATCAATTCAAAATATTCTATACATACAAAACTAATGAGAATATTATTTTGTTATAATCCGCGATAAAAGGGAATATATGTAATGCTAAATGTACGCTGTGGTATCCGGCTGAATAGAATAGTACCACCTTTATTTCTTACCGAGGTGTCCTAAAATAGGACTAAGGTAAGTTGATGTCAGGCAGGCGGCCGGTCGTAAAATACGTAGCCGAATCATGTGACAACATGTTTACAACATGTTGTGCCAACCCCACTTAGAGTAGAATAAGGGCTGGAAGATGATATGTAATGCTAAATGTAGAGTGTACTATTCCTTCTCATACCTGATACATGCAGAATTTGTAAGAACTCGTGCACTATCTGACACCGATAACACAACAACACAGAAGCACTGCACACATTCACAATCTCAACAATTGTTTCGCTCCGTAACCGAAGCATCGTCAGGAGCAAGAATCCACGACAAAATGTAAAGCAGTATTCTATACATGTTAAATCCGGCCACGTTTCCCGGTAGCTCACTCTAAATTGATTCAAATTGTACGTGCCCGTAGGGCATGGGTTCAAGCTCTAGGCAGGCGCCAATGTCTTTATCTATAACCTAACCGATATTAAAAAGAACCCGTCAGTCGGGTGAGGTGCCCGCATTAACCTTCGTTGACAAACAAACATTAATAGAGGACTTACGTTTGTATCAAAATATGCATATCGTAATATTACGTTGTCTCGTAAGCCGAACAAAAAATGAGAATAGGCAAACCAGTTCACATATATCGTGGACTAGCTGTGCCAGCTGTTTCGCATGGAAAGTGTATCAGAATTTTTTTCCCGAAATTTTGAACGTAAAAGTAGTTATCATGACTTAATTATAAGAGATTTTTAAACTTTCACCGTTTGCTTAACGCACGCAAAAAGCTTAAAATTTGCCGTTTTAGCAATATTTTTTATTGCTGCTCCTCTCTTATTCATCTTACACTCAAAGAATTTTTCAAATCCGTCCAGTAGTTACAGAAATTAGCGCATTTAAACAATGAAACAAACTCTTCAGCTTTATATATTAGTATTACGTGCATATATACACAGCTTATCCGATATATTGGTTTCGGAATTAGTTAGTCTTTGAACCGTCTATTAGATTTGCAAGAAATCAGCAAATAGATTAAGGAAAACCCATCGACTATCGATATCTTATGTTTAAAGATGAAAGAAGAAAGAGTTATATTTTTCTGTACATGGCCATGGTGATCCATCTATTATCTCATCATCTCTTTATGGGTTCTACACAGGATCGCACCGGAACTTTAAGAATGCGTAGATATAGTTTGCTTACTCCTCGACATTGTACAAAATAGTAATGACTAATTGTAACTAGTTATAAGAATTAAATTTTGAAAACAGTACCGCCGAGTTTCTCGCTGGTTTTTCTCGGTAGAAACAACTATTCGAACCAACAGTAAATTAGACGATTCAAAAGCACTTGGTAACAAGTTTATTTGAATATTTTGTATTTGTTTTTTTTTTATTTATTTAGCATATTCCTCATACATGCCTTCTTACTATTCTAATCCATATGTGCCTCGCTATCCAGTTTTTAAAAGGACAGACTGCTGTCTGACCTTTATTTTATAATATGTTAGGGTTGTGTAGCTTACATAATATATTTACTGATAACTATAATTGTACAGTGATAAATATATGACTAAATATGAATGTTCTTTCACCCAAAATGACTAAAATCCATAATACTTTAGGTATATTCACCATATTAAAGTCAACATAAAATATAATAACGTGCATTTTATTAAAGCTTTACATTTTATGTTGGGGTATAAAATAAAATAAAATATAATTCGTAATGTATTGGTTATGTATAATATTTTATTCTAAATCGACTTAGTAATACCATAATAATTCCAAAATTGAAATTGAAAATTAAACTGTTGTGGAATTGATGAAATGGTATGCAACTAGCTGCCTGGTCATGTGTTGCTGTGTCCCAATCTTCTGATTCCCTCGAAACAGAAGAGTCTAAAAAATCCTCAGATCGCCACTAAACAAAAGCATACACTATGTCATTCTAAAGATTGTCTGAGAATATCATTAAAATCGGTCCCGCTGTTTGCCAGAGTCTATAAAAGATATACAGACAAACATTCATTTTTATATATTAGAAGATTCGTAACTCATAACTTTTATTAAAATTACTGCCTTCGCGTCAAGGTTTCATAATATAAAGGTTATGCAAAAATAGTTAACTATAGGTAACATTTTTATATTTATATAAAAGATAAACTATTTACAAGGATGCTTATATTGAGAGTATAGAAATTACAAAGTTTCAGGCCACGTCTTTCAATGAAGCTTCTGCGCCCACCCGGTTACCTGGAAAAAAATACCCCATTTCTCTATGGGGAGACACATCAGTGAACGCGTAGCACTTTCAAAAACCGTTGTTTCCTTAAAGCTTCAATAAATTTACAATAGGCGTACAAATTATATAACAAAGAAAAATAATTAATTAAAACCTAATCTAAATCTAAGCACGTTGTGTGTCTACGGTAGACCTGTATCATTTTTTTATATGGATTTTATTTACTCATTGTGCACCGTTATATGCATTGTAGTAGAAGAAAACAAATAAATGACGTCAAATCAAGTATGGTTCAGTATGCATTAGTGCATATTGCTCGCCTTTTTTATAAGCGAAACGAGCGAACCATGTTTATTTCTGAGTTCATACAAATAGTATTTTTAAAAACTGCTATTTATATGAAAATTAAGTTTCTAAAACTAAATTTCATAACCAATAAAATTTCAAAAGTATTGTAATTAATAACCAAGAGGAGATCTTAATTGTAAACATTGCAGGAATGATACAGTGTATGACGATTAAAAGAAAAACATGGTAAAACTGTTTAGTAACCCTAGATTCAAAACACAAACAAGAAAATCAGATCGAGATGTAATAAAAAGGAATACGACAGCTAGCCTGTTGCATTGTACTGTCCTAATAGATCTTATTTATCTCAACTTAACTCTTATTGACTATTGATCAATTCGTTTAACCCTTAACAAGAGGGTTGGCTTCTTTTTCGCACAAAGAATCAGCTTAGCGATTTATTCTTGAAACTATTCCACGTAAATATTATTTGTATAGTTCTAGCGTGTAAGTAATTTAAGATAGACCTTGCACATTTTTTTGTAAATAATTAACTTAACCCTTGTTAGGGTATGGAATTAATTAGTTTCTCTAACAAGAAAATAAAATATACATTCAGTCCAATTTCAGCATTAGTTCATTTTCATCGAAATCAACTTGAGATAGTTTTTGTTTATAAATCGAGTCTTTATTTACTGATAGACTTCGATGTTCCTAGGTCTCTTTTCTAAAGGGATTAAACCATCGAATGTGCCGCATGGATACCTACTATGATTTCCCGTGACCACTTTGAACTTACTACTTACAGGTATTCTAACGACTACTCAGCAAAAAAGCGAGGTCATGAAATTAACGCCTTTTGATTTTGGGATCAATGTTTATTCGCCAAAAATAATTCCCGTCACACTGATTAATTACTAAAAATTATTTTTCATCTACGAAATGGACATTGGATTTATTTTTTGTTTCAATCACAAGGTAATTTTTGTATCGACACAAAGGCCTCGTAGAAGTTCTTTATGAATTCCCAATTACGTAATTGTGTGAACTCATTCATATTTCACGTTTGAAATACCTATAAATGAAATTTGTTCCATCCATTTTCTTTATCCTTTTGCACTATCGAGATTGCAGGAAAAGCCTGCGTATCAATGAATTAAAAAGTCATACGTGGAATGAACACTGATGTTTATGTTAATAGCAAATGCTCCCTTTGCGAGTATCGAAGTTCAACTGAACCATTATATTTTTTCCTTTCTCTGGAAACAACACACATAGTCGCGAACCCTATCACTCGTTTCTCTCATTACGTATGATTGAGCGGGAATAAAAAGAAGTAACTTAAGTATAAAACATTTAATAAAGCGAAGTGCAACAGATGAGTGCAAATAGATATTAATATGTATGAGTGCATTGACACTCGTAGGTAATGAGCATACGGGGTAATGTGAACCGTAAGATGCAGTACACAAGGCTCATATTATATTTTCACAGCTCAATAAGTATTGACAACGGTAATTCTCTTTAATCAGCGATATTTAATGGTGATTTTTTTGAAGAATATTTGTCAATCTTTCTCTTCAACGATATAGTGTTTATCAATTTGTACTTCAGAAGCATGTTTGTATTTAAAATTATATGTATATGTATATATTTACCACTAGTAAAAGTTAATTTCTTTATGGACGGACGATCGTGTGTGGAAGTGTCCCATAGCAGATGTGTATAATATATATTTATTTACATTTATATTTTATTCATATATTTCTTGTTATTGCGAGCCATTTTTTTAACTTATCAGGAGAGCTAAAAATTGTTACTGTTGAAATTTATATTCATATCTTTTAAATAGTTAACAATATTAAAATGATGATTAGACGAAAGATTAATCAGGATGACAACACTACATAATTTTTTTGAAAAAATGGTACTTCGGTCTGTAAGTAAAAACCTAGGATCACCTACTATTTTTTCTTTTTCTTTGAAGTTTCTTTTTTTAATTTGTAAAAAATTAGCGACCAAGGCTCGGTCACCCAGGTACTTATTTTTAATTTAAGTTAATATGTCTATCGCGATCGAGTAATTATGTTCATGGGGAACTTATTTTAAAGTTATTGTAATTTTCGCGTTAGCGTCTACACCAATTATGAATACAAATACTTCAAGTCCACAGCGTTACTTACATAAACTATGTTTGATTCTATCTACGTGCTGAACTAGACTAGTTGGCGACGGAACACTGATTAATGTTAAATTGCATAGTTTGTAACGGTGTAGGGTTGTCTTTCTCTCGATTTTCTATAAGATATATTTTAGTGTGCTAAAATACTTATACACCTTGTTTGTCTGGTGCCCTTTTTATCATCGCACCCCTTTGGAAAATTTCTATCCTGACACTATCGTTTCAGGATGCGCTTGGCTTCAATTCTCTTAGGCACAGCATTGGCCCAAAATTCAAACCTAGGTATTTTTCTTCCCCACTATTTACACTATTTCTTTAAAGAAATCGTAGATAAGCATCGCTTTTTATGAAGAATGATTGCATTCAAGTCCCTAAACCCAATAACACGGCCAGACCAATAAAGAAAAGAAATTGGAATATAAAGGGGGAGGAAGAAAATTTAAATAAATATTTTTCTAATGCCTAGATTGAGACGAATATAGTTGAAAGTCTAGGATTGAAACACGCAAATCAGGAACAGATGATAGATGCCAGGAAGATAACTTTTATGTTTTACACAAAGCATCATACTCGGAGACTCAGCAATTTGATGGTCCGGCAATACCGTTACTCGGATAAAGGACCTCTGGAATATTAAAAGCTTAAACGTTCCTTTTGACTATCTGACAGATTCATAAATAACTTCACTTGCACATAATGTACTGAGAATATCCAGTTCACGAGACAGTTATGAATGACCGTTTAGTTATCTGACACGAGCGACACTAATACCTCTCCGATTTAAGCATTATATTACTCAGATTCAACGGATATGTTTTATTTATAATTTCTTTGATATAAATATAACATTTATAAATTTATATTAAAGTATAATGAACATATATTACTTGTATATACGCCGTGTGGTATCCGGCTGAATAGAATAGTACCACCCTCTTTTCTTACCGAGGTGTCGTAAAAGGCGACTAAGGTAAGACGACCCGCCGTGTGGTATCCGGCTGAGTAGAATAGACCAACCTCATTTCTTACCGAGGTGTCGTAAAAGGCGACTAAGGTAAGTTGACCCACCGTATGGTATCCGGTTTAATAGAATAGACCACCCTCTCTTACCGAGGTGTCGTAAAATACGGCTAGGGTAAGTTGATGTCAGGCAGGCGGCCGGTCATAAAAACGCAGCCAAATCATATGACAACATGTTTATAACATGTTGTGCCGACCCCACTTAGAGTGGGATAAGGGCAGGAGGATGATGAACATATATTACTTGTATATATTATAAGGTATACAAAAAGTAGGTATTGTTATACAAAAAATTTGATGTATAAAAAAAATAATAATACTTTATCAGCAAAAATATTATCATAATCACACATCAGAAAGGAAACTTAGGTTTTTTTTTAAATATTCTGATATTAAATAATTAAGCGTTCCCGTTATAATTTGATAAATAACTAACGCTGCATTCTTCATAAAGAAGTTGCGATTCACAGAAAGCTGTTTATTTATTCTTAAGTCAATCTAAAAGCTTGAGAACTTGATTGAAATATACAATTATGCAGAACATGCCAAGAGGCGCAAATATGAAGACATAGGAGCTTCATTTTTGTGCCTTTTGGTATAGAGACCTTAGGTCCATGGGGCCCGGATGATTATAGCTTCTTCAACGAGCTATCTAGAAGGCTCGTAGAGCGTACCGGGGACCCAAGAGCTGGCAGCTGGTTTGGCCAACGAATAAGTATTACCATACAAAGGGGTAACGCTAACAATATTTTAGGAACTTTACCCCATTGCAATGGTAACGATAGTTTCGATTTAGTGTAAACATATATGTAGTACTTGGTTGACCGAGCCATGCTCGATAATTTTTTACAAAATAAAATAAAAGGAACTTAAGAAAACTTAAAAAAGGGAACTCAAAAAAAAATATTAGGTAGTTGGGGATCGATTCTAGGTATTTACAATTCTCTAGCCTGCCCGTTCCCCGAATAAGCTTTGCTGACTTGACAGTATATGGTAAAAATGGTGTTTTATATTCAATATCAATTTTAGTATTTTTAATGTCCAAAAACAGTGAATAAACGATTTTTTTTACATAAAATAGATAGCTTGATCGATTTATCCCCGTTTCCAAAATTTCGAAAACATATATAACAATAACTCATTTAAGTATTAAAGATTTATTTATTTTTTAATCTTTAGTTAGTTTTAATTTGTTTTAAGTTTTTTTTAATGCTTGTTATTGCTAAACTATGTTAGTTTAGTAAATAGTTTATATAGTATATATTATATATTTATAATTATTTATATTAATGTAATTGAAATTAGTAAAGACAGATCGCCTAGCCGCTTCGAAGGCTGACCGCGATTCGAACTTCGCACATAACGGGCATGTTTTAACAATGCCGGCCGGCCAGCCCGCGCTCTGTATTTGGTTTATATACGTACAGCGCTTAACTTTAATTATCCAATTTATATTCAAGTTGCAGTGAAGAGTGGTTCTGTATTATTTATCGCCCGAATTAAGGACGCGAATGATGTTTTGTTTCAACCCCGCTTCTTATGTAACGAAATATGGTATAATTAAGTACGACTTGTAAATTAAATTGTGCGCAGATTAGAATATATAATCCTTTATGAGGATGATGATAAAAGGAAAGAAGCCTTTCATGGTTAAATTTATAATAATAATAATATAAATATATATGGGACACATATACACACGGTTGTCCGTCCCCAAAGCAAGGAACTAAATACTTGTGTTATGGTTGTTGGTGTTGTTGCGTTTGTGATAGTGAACGTATGTAGTGCTGGTGTATTGTGGTGGCGCTGGTTGAGGTTCCTCCTGCATGTATCAGGTATGTAAAAGGATTGTCCACTCTACATTTAGCATTATATATATTTTCTATTTTACTTCATCGCAGATTATAGCATAGCAGAATATAGCAAAATATGTTTTATTATTACTTAACGCCACATTCTATAATAAAAACTTTCTGATGCCGCCATGGGGTTTGAACCCGTGACAGCCCTTGAAAGTCACAGGGTCTCGCCGTTCGGCTGCCACAGCTTTAATCTACCTAGATATAAGGCCCATTATATATTGCATCCTTCAGACCGTGTGGTATACGGCTAAGTAGAATAGTACCACCCTCATTTCTTACCGAGGTGTCGTAAAAGGTGACTAAGGTAGGTTGACCCACCGTGTGGTATCCGGTTTAGTAGAATAGACCACCCTCCTTCTTACCGAGGTGTCGTAAAATACGACTAAGGTAAGTTGACATCAGGCAGGCGGCCGGTCGTAAAAACGCAGCCACATCATGTTACAGCATGTTGTGCCGACCCCACTTAGAGTGGGATAAAGGCAGGAGGATATATATAAATTGCGTCCTTCCGACCACCGATATGGTTATTAAAGGTTTCACCTAACCCATGGCACTTGAATGTACATTAAAAGCCATCGGCCAAGGAAATCTGAATGTAAGTATATATAATTTAAGTTTAGGCCGCTATTTTCTATATATTACCATACGTATCATTATGCCGCGCAGTTAATTTGTTGCAGGCAAACCATTTGCATGCAATATTTGTAGAATGCGGGCCGGGGGCGACGGCAGCTGCCGCTTAATTCGTCATAAATATGCTTACTGCCATTAAAACTTATACTTTACGTTAGTAGTGATAAAAACAATAATTATATTGTATTCCACGCTGACGAGTCAATCGTAAAGTGTAATATTATTTTATTCATACTTTATGACCGGCTATATCCAATTTCTTTTATGATCGCAAAGAAATATTGTAAAATAATGTTTTTAATAGTCTTAACCTTTTCAACTGACACCGTAAAAACAGGACATTATTCGTACGTTGTTACCACATATTCAATGTTCGCAATTTTGCTGCGTATTACATATTTTTTCTTCATTTATTTATAAATCTTTTAATCGTTCATTTCCAATATAAAGAATACAATTAATATTGAATGATGTCGTATTTCTTTTAGTTCTTAGGCATAGGTAATACTATTAAAGAACAATACTTATAAATTTAAAATAATCGATGTAGATCTGAAAATAAAGCAACATAAAGAGAATCCTTAAATTTTCAATGTAACACCTTTTACAGCGTAAGCACGCGCACGGTTAGTAGTATTATGATTTTATGTATATTGAAAAAACATATTTGTGACACAGTGATTTCCATGGCGGCGAACATAATTCAAATTCAAAATATTCTTTATTCAAGTGGACTGTTTACAGTACTTTTGAATCGTCAAATGTTTTAAAGAAGCTACCACTGATTCGGAAGTTTGCTCCTACCGAGAAGAATCAGCAAGAAACTCGGCGGCTAATCTTTTAAAAAAATTTTACAATTTGATGGTTACAAGATAATCGTTGCAGCTGGATGCGTAGCTGACTGCAGTTAAGATATGTTATCACTCAAATAATCCTCAATAGTATAGTAATATATTTATTAGGAGACAAATACATATTATTAGGAGACAAAGGTTAACTACGCTATCACTTGCAAATAATGTTTCAGTTGGTAACGGGGGGGACTAAAGAAATAAAAATACCCCGGATCTAGTCCCAGATACCACCAACCTTTTTTTTTCGTATCACATCTTTTTTTTAATGTTAAAAAAATACCTATATATTAATAGCAAATCTTAGTCAGTTGCTAAAACTTATGTGACGTACATTAATGTTGTAACATTTAAACAAGACAAATTGATGGCAAATCCCTAATAATCATACTAAAGTACATGAACCATCGTATCAATAGCTATATAAAAAATATAATTAGTCACGTCTTTGGTCGCAGTTGCTCGTTGGAATCATGCAATATGCAAGACAATAGCCAAGACATTCTAACCATTTCTGAGCATAGTATACTTATGGAGTTTTTCACGTAACATGCCCATATACGAGGCCCTCTATTACGCATCTGCAATGCATTTAAGGTCATCTATTTATGTATATTTTTTTTTATTTAATAAGGCATGCCTACTGTATTATTAACGTCATTTTTTATAGAATTTACACCCTAAAAGTTACCCTTTAAATTAATTTAAAATTCAAATATTTTTATATACATTTTAGCTAGCTATCCTATACTCTGCGTATATCATCATGCTTTATATTCAGGTCGTTCAAGACTATATTATTCTTCTTCTCTTATCCCACCCTAAGTGGTGTAAGACATGATTTTCAGTTTCATTCTCTCTTATCTTTCGTCAACTCTGGCACTACTGCGTTTATCATCATCCTCCTGCCTTTATCCAACTCTAAGTGGGGTCGGCACAACATGCTATAAACGTGCTGTCGCACGATTTGACTGCGTTTTTACGATCGGCCGCCTGCCTGACGTCTACTTACCTTAGTCGTAGTTTACGACACCTCGGTAAGAAATGAGGGTAGTCTATTCTACTCAGCCGGATACCACACAGCCAATGCGCTACTCCTTTTATATGCGTGCTATATTACCCAAAAACCAAATCCCTCTCACATATTCATCAACATTCATATTTAACTCTCGTTCCGTCACATTACTTTCCTCCTTCCTCATTGCATATCCTTTCCATCACAGTCTTGCAATTTCGTCTCTTCTATAACGGTTGATACTTTCAAACTTCCCAGTATATACCCATTCATTTCGTATTTTATGCAGTCTTGTTATACCACACATCCACTTTCGTCTTTTTCATTGGCAAACATTCTAATTCATAGAATGTCTTATGTAAGTTATATATTTATGTCGTCCAAACTTACACAATGTCAATATTATGAAAATTATATTTGAAATATTTAAAAATTCCGTACCTAATAGCCGTGTGGTATCCGGCTAATGTTACAGCACGTTTATAGCATGCTGTCCCGACCCCACTTACAGTGGGATAAGGGCAGGAGGATATATATATATTAAAAATACCGCAAACCATACTAAACGTAAAGCAGTCTGACGCGATTTTCATTCGCCGCCGACTGACACAATGCTCCCAATGAGTCACAATAGCGAATTAAGTATTATTTTAAATTGACGTAATTGAAAAATATGCAGCCGCTCGCGCGCACTGCTCGAATAAATTGATTCATGTATTATATTACCACAGAGCACGTGGCGGTGCAGAAGCGATCCTCTGTGTGCATGCATTTTTAGTTACCTTTAATTTTACGATATGTAAGTAAATAAATATATAGGACAATTACTGTTTCTTCTTAGTTCTTGTGAAGATGTTTGGGCGCTGGTAACGATACAATGGTGGTATATTTCAGTCAGCTTTATTCGTCAGTTTGGTAAAGGTAGCAAGTCCGCTGTCCGTTACAAGGTAGTTAACTGTCAATAATTTTGAATTGATTGATTGATGGAACAGATATTAAAAGTTTTGTTGTGGCTGCGTTCACAACAACTACACACACGGTCATCATTCCCCAAAGTAAGTAACTTAATATATATATATATATATATATATATATATATATATATATATATATATATATATATATATATATATATATATATATTTGATGTACAAGTTATATCTATCTTAAATTACTTACATGCTAAGACTATACAAATCATGCCCGCGTGGAATGGTCCAAAGAATGCTGGCAGCGTTTCCGCGCTGAATCGCTAAGCTGATTTTTTGTGCCAAAAAGGAGCCAGGCTTATATTATTTGAAATGAATACATAAGAAATATATACACGTAGACTCGAAAAAACGGTTTTTTATAGAAATTGTTGACCCTCGTCGGGAATCGAACCCGCAATTCACAGAGTTTAGCTGGTCACTGCCACCTGCGCCAACGTGCCAGTTAAATATTTATGAGAATCTTAAAACGAATATTGACATAAGCATGTGAAATATTAAGACTTCCGAAATTGAACAAGCAAGAATCCATAAAAAAGGTTAAAAATACGTTGATTTTTACTAAGATAAAATACGAAGGAAAGATATATAAATCAGATTTCACTATATGTAACACACTTCACAGTATGAAACTCTGCCACATTACCATCATATAACATAAACATGATATGATTTAATGCACAAGTATACAATTTTAATATACGTAATTTTATGTGTATAAACTGAATGTTATAAAAAAATAAATGAAAAGATGCGACTGCAAGAATATGCTTGAAACTATATAATAAATATATTTATTAAGGCATTACTTGAGTCACATTTATGCTTTTGATCATGGATGCATTTAGAAAGCTCGGAGTAGATTTTCCCAGTGAAAATAAATGTATATTAATGTTAGTTATAATAAAAGAATACAGTTTGTAGATACATTTAATCGTATATTTCATTGGTTTCTATCTTCTACATAGTCAAATATAATATTTAACAAAACATTCCTTTTTCGGCAATCCATAATTACCCTTCTACTTTTCTTAATCTATGCGCATCCGAGGGCCAACGTACCGACTGACGGCCACAAGGCAAATAAAATGTTATTAATATCACAATGTTGCAAATAGTCATTCCTGACCGGTATTTTTTAATTTAATATAAATAAAACAATATGATGTAAGTAAAGCTATTGAGTGCTGTATATGTAATTTATAAAAACTACTGCCGTATAGATTAAATTATTGTTTAATAACCATTTACGGTTTTATGATTATTTTACATTTGAATATTATTTATTAACTAACTGATCGTGGACAATAAGTTCAAAGAGTTGTTTTTCGATATTATTTTCGCGCTAAAACTTGAAAATGAATTCAAAGATGAAAAAACACGAATATAAGGGACCGAATTCCTTTTAATTCTTTATTTTTAGTCCGTATTCTTCATAAATGCTATAAAAAAAACGATTGGTATTTTCCATTTATTTTCAAGGAATAAAAATTATAAATATAAATAAAATATCTCAAAATTTCATATGAATACGTAAAATTGTAGAAGCGTTTAAAAAATATAAAAAACACTCTAACTTTTTACTTTTTTAATATACTAATATTAAAATAGTACAACCTAGAGTGTTTTTTATTGTATTTTATTTATAGTTATTTATAGTGTTTCATACTAATGAATATTACAAAGTAGCGCCATCACCGTTCGAAAAATTTTTAAATTATTTTCCAGTTACTCCGAACATAGTTGTTTAACCGCTGATAAAGTCACAAGGTACCGACACCAAACCAATTTCTCATGTAAAAAAAACATCCAAATAACTAAAAATTATAAATTTACCCTCGCCGATATCGAACCCCGTAACCAGCGGAGTGAGGACAAAACACTGTAATTATGTTGCCTATAAGCCTTTCCGAGGGTTATTAGCATTTTTTGCCACAAAAAATATAATAATCTTAATAACAATGTGAATGTATCATTGTAGAAAGATTATATACGATAAGAAACCGAGTTAGACAACAATTATTATGATTTCCTTAATTGTCTTCAAAAGCAGACGAAGCGCTTGGTATTACAAATTCCTTGTCACTAATTCAAATTCCAAATATTCTTAATCAAATAGGCTTTAACAAGCGCTTTCAAGTTATCAAATTTTAATGAAGCTTCCATTGATTCGGAATGGTGCTATTGCCGAAAACTAGTCAAGAATCCAGCATTCACTATTTTCCAAATTTGTTTACAAAAGAAATATGCTCACAGAGTTATTCGATCTAGTAAAATGCTTTGAGCCCTGCCAATTAAAATTTTGTTTTAATTTACAAGTGAAAGTTATTCAAAAATCATGTACAAAACTTATCCCCTCTAAAAGTTTTAAATAAAAATCCGCGACATCATATGTCAACTTTTAAGGTTAATCCACCATTTTTAACCATTTTTATAGTGCCTAATCAAAATATTACGGTTTTAACCAACGCGGGCGGAGCGACTAGCGGTTGCTAGTAGTATAACAAATTTTATTCCACTTTTAAGAGATGCTTTTTGAGTCAAATTTATAGTGTTATTTTGTTTCTTTCTAACAAAATAATTCTTTCAAAGCATAATAGTAGGTAGTGATCGGAGCATTTTTTACCAGTTAAGTTCTGGTTCGAGAGGAATTCGAAACTAGACTGAGCCACAGCAACGAGTGGCGTATAATATATAAAACATCTCTCTTAGCAGAATAAGCACACTAACAAATGAAACCACGGGCAAATACCAGATTTATTTATAAAACTTTAATAACATGATGACTATAGAAGAACGCGCATTAGGGCATATTATTTTAACTTATAATACACACGCAAGCAATTATTGGCCATTTCAAATCATAGTAGATGAATACTTATTACGATTGTTATACGTTAGAGCAAAAGTATATTATTAACATAATATTGCGATAATATTATAATACGAAACAAGTATATTAGAAGTTGAAAGTTGCGGCCATTATACAAAAGATGAGAAGTGCGAGATTAGGTTGAAATTAAGGAAGAAAATCATGTGAACAAAAGAGTTTTAAATATGAATTTGGATGGATTTATGGCTGGAAGGAAGTCCGACCCACGACCAGGCAGCAATGAGTTTTCTATTTCAACATGTGTTTAATTGATATTTGCAATTTTTGATTATACTACTATGACTATAATCGGTTTTTAATACTCGATTTTCTAAAAATTATTCGTAGATTTAAAATAGTTATACTCTTTTTCTTCTTGTTTTTTAAGATAAGAATATGCATTGTAGTACGAAACCAATGTAGCCAAACTACATATTACAATCTCATTTTACAAACAGCGTGTGTAATTTTTTTATTCGTACTTATCTTCTTTAATAAGTAATTATTCTAATTAATTATTAATATTAAAATGGCAATATAGTGATAAAAAATGATTATTAAAAATAATTTTTTTTCGTTTCAAGTCAATCGATTTATTTGATAAGACATAAATCGATTATTAATTAATCGGTTTTTTCTACTCCTAGTCACATCCCTACATACAACACGAGAATTTCCGGTTTTTCGGACACGCAATAAACGGAATCGCTGGGTGATATGTATGGTCGTATGCATACGGATGATCGTGTGGACACTTGTACGATGATCGTGATTATAGACACACGATCAACGATCGCGAATAGTGCTGCGCAGGCATTAGATTTATGTCGGGCGAGATTGTAGCCAGGCACTATCTGTTTCATAATTAAAATAACCTAATTCAAAGTAAAAACTTCATCATCTTACTGACCTTATCCTACTCTAAGTGGGGTCGGCACAACATGGTATAAACATGCTGTCATAATTTGGCTGCGTTTTTACGACCGGCCGCCTGCTTTACTTCAACTCACCTTAGTCGTATTTTACGACATCTCGGTAAGAAAGAGCGTGGTATATTTTACTAAACCGGATACCACACGGTGGGTCAACTTACCTTAGTCGCCTTTTACGACGCCTCGGTAAGAAATGAGGTTGGTTGTTTCTACTCGGCCGGATACCACATATTCAGTTCATAACATATTCAGTTCCAATTATATTATTATGCAATAACTAAATTAACAGTTACCGGCATCCACGGTTACAAGAGGAAGGACATCATTCATATATAACTCTAGTACTAACCGCTATGCAATTTGATTGTCATTTTTTAACGACGGTCCAATGCAATGTTATATTGTCTGTATTGACATATAGGATGTGGTACAATGCACTTAAATGGATTACATTTTTATTAAGTACTACCAACCCGCCCCGGTTTTGCACAGGTGTAGGGCATATTATGCCTTTAGTAAGCATTTGATTATTTATCTGTTGTGTGTGTGTGTGTGTGTGTGGTATACTGTGTTATAGATTTAATATTGATGCTTCTATGGTCTATGGTATAGTCAAGAAACATGAGGTTGTCTCTGGCACGCGCGGAGTAGTGTTGCAATCTTTGTAAACTTATTTAGAGGAGTAATTGTACAATAAATTATTTGGTTATATCTTAGAAGACGATGAACTTTAAAAAAAATGTTTAACAATTTTCGTATTCCAACCATTTAATACAAAATATATATTGATTCATCTTCATGAATAGTTCTGTCTATTGAAGAAACCACATGAAAATAATGATCAGCCGCTACGAAGCGAAAGTTGAGATTGTCTTAGTGCGTATGTGCATTGAAAGGGTAATGGCAATAGTGGTGGCAGTGCGTGCAGTTTACGAATCCTACATGTAGGTACAAGGTACGAAAACGAAGAGTGCGCTCTATATTATATATTAAAATATTATCATCCTTTTTCTACTGAGGATTTGTAAGACTAATTCTGTTAATTAATAATCACGATATTATTCATGAACTAGAAATTATATTACGTGATCTTTGCCACGATTAGATGTTATGATATACCTATGTTTCAAACTACAAATTAAAAAAATGTGTCTACCTAAAAGAGACCAAGGCAATAAAATAAAATACACATTAACATATGAACGTATGTAAGAGGTTATTCCGAGCACGTAAAAGTAAAAATAAAGCGTAATTATAGCAAACAAAGAAATAAAACGACCGACAAAAAGATACGATACGGAACGTCGTGTCCGCGTCTCTTGCGGACATAAAGACGGGCTACGTTTAATATGTTTAGGCAGTCAAAAATTATATATGAACGCGTGTACCTATGTGTAAATTTAGGTGAGACATTCTGTTGGTAGATTTTTTAGTTTCCAACTAAACAAACAAACGGACAGTTCAAACACATGATGTTTGTGAACAGATTTTTCTTCTCGTCCTCCATTCTATTGTTGCGCGTATGACATTTGTATAAAGTATTCACAACTTTATTACATTCGCGACAACGTACAAAATACACTGTCTCCCTTTCAAGTGACATTGAAAACTAAAATACGGTTCAATTGGAATTTAAATATAATAAAATTATAATGGCTGCTAAAAATATTACGTATTTACTGTTGTTGCGACTTGTATTGTTTTGCAACGTAGCATAACGTACTTATACCGGAAGAATGACTTGACTGTGATGTTAATGGGAAGATTGAAGAGATACTCCTGTTATTTGAGGGCTGATGTAGAAAATTATTGCATTTATGACGATGTTGTGAATAATATTTAACATCTTAAGCTACGTTAGTATCCAGTTTTAAATTTAACGGCAATTTTGATTAATCACTTGCCACTGTAAGCTGTGATAGCTTAGGGGTGAGATCGTGCAACTCCTTCAAGGGCTTTACGAGTTCAAACTCAATCAATGAGTAATCTATTAAAACCTATGAGTCTAATTAATATTTACAATTTATTTGAACAAAAGCTCCGAAATATTCATTCTATTCTTCTTTTTTGGCAAACTTACGTCGTTCGAGTCATTATACATTCTTATTTTTTTCAATTTTCCATTTGACTATTCGGAGGCCCTTTTTGTTTACTGTATTTAATAGAAGTCTATCCATACAGCGACTTCTGAATATGAAATCGCTATTAAGAATATACTAGTTAAAATATAAGTGGAAAAACAATTAGAAATCCAAAAACGCTTCCAACTTTTTTCGTTCCTACTTGTATAGGTGTGTTACAAGTTAAATGTATGCATGATTACAATCGCTATTTTTAATAACATGGAAACTATTACGAGAGCGAAAAAGCAAAAAACGTATGTAGAGGACATATTTTTGCAGATATTTACCAAACAACATTTTTTAAAAATCAGTTAGCGAATTATTATAAATAAACGCCGCTATAACATTATAAAACTAAGTCCAATAATTATGCACCGCATAATTATAACAAATAAAATAAAAAACTTTCGAAATGATTTAAATCGTTAGACGTAAACAGAAAACGTATCAAATACAAATATTGATACAAAAGCCCTTGTATAACTGGAAAATGTCCGATGGCAGAAGACAATGGCAAAATGACCTCCAAATAAAATTTATAACGGCCGCTTATTTTTATTACCTTAATTTGATCGACTTACTTTGATTAATATCATTGAAAAATTTAATTTTGCATACAATATCGCTATAGACTGATTGTATGCAAACATCCGTTCGGCCTTATCGACCTCAGCATCAAAGAGGGAAATACTACAGATTATTATTGTTTGCAGTTAGCTGGAGCAAAACTTCGTGTGAGTGAGACTTAGAGATATGAAGGGTTCCGCGAGCTCTATATCCAATTTGATCCAAATAAAAAAATATTTTATCATTATGATTCATACTTCGCAAATCGTTGAAATGCAAATGAATAGAATAATACCACCCTCTTTTCTTACCGAGGTGTCGTAAAAGGCGACTAGGGTAAGTCGACCCGCCGTGTGTTATCCGGCTGAGTAGAATAGACCACCCTCATTTCTTATCGAGGTATCATGAAACTATACAAAAGACTTTCTATGTTTTTACCAATAAGTAAGCTGGCTTGAAGACTTACGCTGTACTATGTAGTATATACCATTTTGTTACTGTTTCCTTTAATAAAATAATTAATGCTATATGCACTGCACACACACTATTTAACTACTATAATTTTTCGCTTTGAATGGCATCTACATTTTTCGCTCCAAGTGACATCTACTCGTACATAAATTATGGTTTTACACACCCAGTTGAACAAGAATATGGAGCAATTACCTTGTTTGAGACACTGCAAGGATCAGTTCGACAATACACTTTATACGTATATACAAATTACTTTCTTTCAGTTCTCAGTGTTCGACTTCATCTTGCGTCTTAAAGCTTTAACTAAAACATGCACTAGCAATGTTATTCGCACGTCAGAAATTGGAATTTCTCTTTTACAGGTCTCGATATAAAAGAAATTAAACATAATCTATAAAATCAAATAATCCTGTAATGAATACAAGAAATACTGTTAAAATAGTTATTTATCGGTCAGGTAAAAAAAAAACAATAACGTAATCATAACGCAACGTTAACGTGTAAAAAATGTTAGTTTGCTTAATATCTTTACCTCATAGAATAAAGACTAGCCAATAAAGCCTCTGTTGCCGTGTGGTATCCAGCTGATTAGAATAGACCACACTCATTTCTTACTGAGGTGTCGTAAAAGATAAGTAGTTGACCTGCCGTGTGATATCCGGATGAGTAGAATAGATCACCTTCATTTCTTACCGGGTTGTCGTAAAGAAGCATAAGGTAAATTGACCCGACGTGTGGTATCTGGCTTAGTAGGATAGACCACCCTTATTCCTTACCGAGGTGTCAAAAGGCGACTAAGTAAGTTGACGTCAGGTACGCAGTCGTTCGTAAAATAATGAGCCAAATCATGTTACAACGTGTTTACAACATGTATTGCCGACGTATAGTGGCATAAGAATAACGATGAACCCTCCTGATTCCTGACTGAAAATGAGATAGAAAAAACGAATGCCACTAAAACGAGGAACCTGCTGCTTCCTACTGACTACCTGATGAACTAAATCAGATGCTGTATGGTCATAAAATTTATCTAATACTTATTTAAATAGTCAGGATGCTATAGAAGAGCTTCTGTATTCTCTTTACGTATATATTTGTACCCCCCGCTTTTGGATATAAGGATATATCGACTGGTCCCAGGGGTTTCGAAGTAAGAAATAGGGTGACCTATTCAACTCAGCCGGATACCAAACAGCGGGTCGACTTACCTTACTTTTAAGATACCTCGGTAAGAAAGAGGTTGGTCTATTCAACTCAGCCAGATACCACACGTCTTTAAGTTTGATCATTGATCCCTAAATACTAGATTGCTTAAATTATATATTTACTCCGGTGTATACCGAATAGAAATTATTATTTTAGTATTGAATTCAAAACATAATGTACTTGGAACAATAGATTGTTATTATTGTAGTGTGGATGCATATGGTTATTTGTGTAAGATGCGTCCATCTTGACTGAATCGTTAGGGTTACCATTATATTGAAATTGACTTATTACATTATTAGCGACGCGATAACTGTTCTATATGATGACTCTTAACATCTTTAAGATTTTCTTTTTGAAAAACCAGTAAAAAAAAGTTAGTAACAGCCTGTTAATATCCCACTGCTGGGCATAGACAATCTCTCCGTTTTTGGAGAGAAGGATTGGAGCTAAGACCTACGACGCTGCTCCAATGCAGATTGGTAGGTTACACATATACCCAGAATTCTCTAGAGATATGCAGGTTTCCTCACGATGTTTTCCTTCACATAAATATCAATTATCAATTAGACACATAAGTTTTAATAGAAAAACTCATTGGTGTCAGCCCGGGTTTGAACCCATGATCGTCTCTAGAGATTCACACGGTCGGACCGCTGGGCTATCACAGCTATAAAACCAGTAGTCAAATTCAAATAACTATTAATTCAACTAAACTTGTAAATAAGTGGTTTTGAACAGTTAACTCTACCGCTGGTTTGGAAAGCTGTTCCTACCGAGAAGAGTCAGCAAGAAAGTCGGTGTTGCTCTTTTAAAAATATAATTATAATAACTAGTTACATTTAGTCATTACAATGTAGTAGTAGCAATATTTACACATTCTTATCATCAATGTAATGCTCAACAGTATATTAGACTTTCTGTAACAGCCTCTTTATACCAATGTTTTAAACTGCCGTAATTGTAAAGTTAAAATAGACTGTAGAATTTTATTATAGAATCTTATACCCAAACCCATAAACGACTTGCGTACTTTTGAAAGGCGCAAAGCAGGATCCGCAAGCTTATGTCGTTTCCTAATTTGTCTGTTATATTCATCGGCAATTTTATAATCACGTATATTCCTATTTGACTGACTCGTTGGAGCAGTGGGTAGTGACTCCGCGGGTCATGGGTTCGATTCCCGCCGAGACAATTTTCAATAAATGAATTTGTTGGTCTGTGAGCCTGGGTGTATATTTGTATTTAAGTATGTATTTTAAACATATATAAGTATATATTCACCAGTTGTCCGTCTACCATAACACAAGTATTAAGTTACTTTCTTTGGGGACGGACGACCGTGTGTGTAATTGTCACATATATTTATTTATTAATACTAGCGATAGCCCCATCATAACAATGACCAAATATGAACTGAATTCATCTAAAGTGATTGTAAACAACACATGGAATGTATCTCTCAAGATAATAACATCATTTAGTATACTATTAACAATATTTACATTTAGATGAGGTCGATATGGTAATAATTATTACTATTATTATCCTAATATGACCTATAATGCGCTAACATTCTACGTATGCCTTCTTTTTTGTTTGTCGCGTCATGTTATATTATTTCGTGTCTGACATTGATAGGACAAACGAAGACAGTTAATATTAATTCATAATACGTATTAGAAATAAAACTTATTTTTCTTCATTTCAATATATGAACTTTGATAATGTCAAATCTCACGCGCGCAATTTGTCTAAAAAGGATAAAAAAAAATTAAGCGTCACCTATTTATGTGTTCACCTTCACTACACCTTCAATACGCAAAAACGAAGCAAACTATAAGAATAGAGCGGATTTTTAAAACTTCAACGCCTTGCATTTATAAATGAACTGATAAGTATAATGTTTTCTGCATTTTAAGAGGCTATTTCTATAGAGTTATTATAGTAAAGTAGGGTAGCTAGACTAAAATGTGTCCACCGACAAAAATGACAAAGCAAATATGCCATACATGTTTCTTTGTTATGTGTCATTAGACAAAGATTGGAAAAAAGAGGCGGTAGCGGAGTGGTTTTGGTAACGGACTTGCGATTGACAGGTCGTGGGTTCGAATCCCGGCCATTATACTACCGATGTGAACTTACTCCTAACACAAGCATTCAGCTTAGATGGAGGAGTTAACAAGTTTACCAATAATTTGTAACCTTAATTGCATTAAAAAAAATAGAATAATTATGACACTCTCACTTATCACTCCCCTAATCTAATATAATAACTCTATGGTAACCATCACTACATATTATAAAACAAAGTCGCATTCTTTGTGTGTCTATATATCCCTATGTATGCATAAAACTTTAAAACTACGCAACAGATTTTGATGCGGTTTTTTTAATAGATAGAGTAATTCAAGAGAAAGGTTTGTATGTATAATAACATTCAATACGGAGTAGAGAAATACTGCAATTTTTGAGGTTTCTGTAAATAATTACATTTTTTTTCCGCTTGCATTGCAAACGCAGGCTAAACCCTACGAGATTTATCAAAATTATGTACTAAGTATTTGTACACCTTGAAAAGGTCTACAGAAAAGTCAGCGATGGTATATGTCTATCTCTAATGGATAACCCACAATAGGACTTTTTGTCAATTGCTTTTTACGAAAAATAATGCCTTATGTTCAAAGCAATTTTTATACAATACAGCATTAATCCTAATCCAATTAGGTACTAAGTAAGTAGTAAGTAGTAAGGTATAGGTAATAAATTGCTGATTTAATATAGACCAATATCGCCGTTTACACCATTTAATTTAAGTGAATATTTTCGGAAATATTACAAATTTAAAATGCCGTGAGAACGCCGCGCTTCGCCCTATAGCACTTCGAATCCAGCAGCTATATGTCGCTCTTTTAAGAGTTTTGTTTAACGACAAGGAAGCTGCGAATGTTGCATACAAAGACATTCTGTTATAATTGTAAAAATAAAATACATAGAGAAAATGTAAAAGTAAATAAGTAAAAATGTACTATATGAATTTAGATATTCCAAAGATGGCAGGAAATCTTCTTGGTATAGGGAAAGGAAATTGTTTTACTCCAAATTTAACGCTTGCGGGCCATGGGCAGTAATGAATAAATCAAAACTACTGGATCGATTTTAATCATTTTTTTACACTTATTGACATGGGATATATATTTTATACCCGTGCGAAGCAGGGGCAGGCCGCTAGTATATATATAACTCTATAGTTAATATATTAGATTACTTATATTATATTTGGTTACTACAGGCAGCCCTATCGAAGCGGGGTAATCAGCGATATCGTATTTTTAAAGGATACTGTTTTTTACGGTCAATACAGCGTGGGCACAAACCGTTTGCCTTTTATGCTCGACTAAGAACGTGCCACCGTTCTTTTACATATTTTTTAATTTTAAAATAGAGGTTCCGTGTTCTATTCCCGGTATAAGGTGAAATTTTCTTTCTATAAAAATAAATAAATATTTATGTAAAAATTTTCTGCGGTGCCCGTTGCAGTTGCCAGTGAGCAACTTCTCCGCGGGTTGTAGCTTCAGGTTCGGAAGGTCAATTAACTGAGTCTGTGTCTATTTTAGTATTTATTTAAACGATATATATGTATAATATACCAAGCCATGCTAGGTAATTTTTTAGAAAAAAAAATGTATAAAAAAATATTTAGTTGGGGATCTATTCTAGGTATTTACATTTCTTGAGGCTGCCCGTTCCCCGAATAAGCTACGCTGACTTGACAGTTAATGGCAAAAATTCAAATCAATATAAATTTTAGTATTTTTTAATGCCAAAAAATAGGGACAAAACGATTTTTTTTTACATAACACCTAGCTAGATCGATTTTTCTCCTCCAAAACCCCCTACATGCTGAATTTCTGAAAAATCGTTGGAGCCGTTTCATTCAACATGTTATAAACATGATTTGGTTTCGTGTTTTACGATCGGCTGCCTGACGTCAACTTGTCTTTGTCGTATTTTACGACGTTTTTTTATTTTACATTTATTCTAATCAGCCAGATACCCCACGGCTAAAGAACATTAAATATCACAATACTATATACCTATAAATTTTATACTAATCTCAGAACTCTGTACTTAATCAGCAATCTGATAATGATATTAGAAGGATTTAACGAAGAGGAATACGTGGAATTAAACCGGATATGGGCTATTAATGCATCGGAACTGTGAGCAAATCCAATACAGGTTGGTAACCGAATAACATTATACAAGATAATAGTGTTCGTAACCAACACGCCGTGTGGTATCCCGCTGAATAGAATAGTACCACCCTCATTTCTTACCGAGGTGTCGTAAAAGACGACTAAGGTAAGTCGAACCGTCGTGTGGTATCCGGTTGAGTAAAATAGACCACCCTCTTTCTTACCGAGGAGTAGTAAAATACGACTAAGGTAAGTTGACGTCAGGCAGGCGGCTGATCGTAAAATTCGTAGCCAAATCACATGTTGTAACATGTTGTGCCGACCCCACTTGGAGTGGGATAAGAGCAGGAGTCAGAGTTATTATATTAGTGTACGGAAGCCAGCGTAAAATATGCTATATTACACTAAAGAAGTAAACGTAGAACGAAAAAAGTAGACTATCTGTCTCTCTTTTTTATGTGTGATTAGACAAAGATAAGTATACTAGTTTTATCTTCCCTCTCATTATTTACACATACACATTCTAGAATGTGTATGTGTGTATTATCTTATTCCAAAATTCAAATGACATTAAAAAAAGCAGTACTTATTTAAATATACAATAAACTGGAACATTCTCCTGCCCTTATCTCACTCTAAGTGGGGTCGGCACAACATTTTATAAACATGTCGTCACATGATTTGGCTTCGTATTTTACGACCTACCTTAGACGTATTTGACGACCCCTCGGTAAGAAAGAGGGTGGTCTTTTTTACTCAACCGGATACCACGCGGCGGTAGACTTACCTTCGTCGCCTTTTACGACACCTTGGTAAGGAATGAGGATGGTCTATTGTACTCATCAGGCTACCACACGGCGGTTAACTTAACTTAGTCGCCCTACAAAACCTCGGTCGGGAAAACTAGGACCTCGTCTTCGCTGGTGAAAGACGCTGTTTGCGTGTATTATATGTAATTGTGTTTGCGATCGTTATTTGGTCGTCAGGGTCATACAGGACGCTTTTTGGACGCCTATATTTTCGGTGGTCAGACCTAACAGGGATGTAAGTGAAAGCCACTGTTATAAATGGGGTTGGGTGAACCATGGCTTTCTCAAGGTAAGACTTTGAAAAGCGTTTAAAGAGATGAGCAATGGAGGGGAGGTCGAGGACTCTATGGAGGTCAACATTCCGCGTGAACCACGGACAACCAGTAGCTGTCCGCATGAATCGATTCTGCAGTCTTTGGACCTTAGGCAATCTGATTTCTGAAACGTGCGAGAACGCGACGCTCGCATGAGACATTATTGGCTTTATGCAAGTTTTGTAAAGTGTCACTTTGTTGCGGAGTGACATCTCACTTTTCTTGCATAGCATCGGATAAAGATATAAACCTTAGAATTAGTTTGTTTTAGAAATATGACTGCGCAGTATAAAAACAAGCCGGCCAATGCATCGCAATCGTACGCAGCGCATTTCGGCCCGCATTCCGGCCTCGCACCCCATTACAACAATCTGCGTGCGAACGGGACGGCAACATTAGAAACGAACGGTTGCCATTACGTCGAATAAAAAGAAAAGTTATTATATTTTTTATTGGGGAGGGCCGCCACCCTCGCCGTCAAGAGGGTTATTTTTATTTTATTCGAAAAGTTTATTTTCCATTTGTTTTTAACTTCTATTTTTGCGACGCGAGAGCTGAAAGTCGGCCGACACACGCACGTTTACAATGACTCACTAATGCGTGCCGCATCATTATATTTTTATATTTAAACTTTGCCAGCGAACAACATTAAAATGAGAAAAGTTGGCCCCGTATTATTATACTCGGCGTAGCGCCACCGGCTTCCGATCTCGGTTTAATATCGCTCCACGGCTTAATACGTTTGCTTTGTTTCAATTTTGTTTATTCCTAACTGATTGTTATTTGTCGTTACGATCTAGATTGGATACATAAATAAATATACGGGACACTTACACACACGGTTGTCAGTCTGCAAACTAAGTAACTTGTGTTACGGGTGAGAGAAAACTGGTGAATTATACATATATAATTTAAAATACAAATACAAATACACACCCAGACTCGAGGAACTAACAAAATGATTATAGAAAATTTTAGCCCTATGTGGAAATCGAACCTGCAACCCGCGGAGCTGGAGGCAGGGTCACTGCTCATTGCACCAACGGGCCAGTCATTGCATTTTACAAACGAATAAAAAATATTTAGGAGAGCCATTGATAACAAATACTAAAGTTATTTGATGATTTTGCTATCGAGAACAAAGTATGACTACATAACTGTTATAATTATACCTTTTTTAAAAATACCTCGTTTGCTTTTTACGTCGAAATTGACAGATATCGAAACTTCTGCCCGCTGTTGTTTTCACCTAAAAAAATGAATATCTAAAAATATTTTTTAGCGAATAATTCTTCATCGTTTCATAATAGCGTATCCTCTCAATAGACATCGCAAAATGAACAAGTAAAACATAGCAACTTACGAGGCAATCTATTAACTACTAAATATAAAACGTCCAGAGACGATGTTTACAACTCGATTAAAAAACGCAGTGTTGACAGACGCCTTTCTATGAAATCTTCAATGGCAGCGAAATAATTCGACGTTAACAATTTTGTGAGACGATCGATTAAAATGTAAGTAAGTAGTGGCCTGTTAATATCCCACTGCTGAGAATACCGAGGACCTACCACGCTGCTGCAATGCGAATTGGTAGGTTACATATATCTCCAGAATTCTCTAGAGATATGCAGGTTTCCTAACGATGTTTTCCTTCACCGAAAAGCGTGTGATAAATTGCAATTATCAATTAGACACATAAGTTTTTGTGTCTGCCCGGGTTTGACACCTGACCTAGTGATTAAAATGTACTCACATAAAAATCATGTCACTATACTTTTATAATGTATAATCACGAGCACGAGTGCATCGCAAAATCCAAAATAACCCCACCATTTCAAGAACCCACTTATCAATCACAATAACAACTACATACAAGGAAATGACGCCGTGCTAAGCCCCATTACAGGCACAAAGATCCCGAGATAATCCTACGCTAAAAAGCTACTTAAAGATTCACGCTCCATGTACGTCCGTGCCTCTTAATATCTGATCAGCGTCGAAGACAAACAAATTAGGTGTCAAGTACCAGCCGACCACCGTGCGTGTACCTACCGCCGAACGAGCCGTATTAGCTTTACCTCTTAAAACCTGAGGTAGTCTATTTACCCCCCAAAAATAAAGTAGTTCACCAAGATTTTTAACAAGCAAACCCGAAAATAACGCACAAAGGAACAACCAACCACATAGACTATTGACTCACTATCAATACTAACCTGAGCGCAGCTAACAATAAGGACGGGTAAAACGCATCTAATTGCTGTTAAAACATTCGAGCCTCGAACACAGTACGATTTAAAAGTGATATTCTCAAACCATAAAGCAGTTTCACATGGGCATGTGAAATATTTATCTTAATATTATAAGTAAACTTAAAGGTTGCCCGGTCCTTCTGCTTTACGCGGCGTGGGAGGTCTTGATACTTTCGAATGAAATTTGAGATATAAGAATACGTTTGCTATAAAATGTTCTCCTAACTAGTTCTACAAAATTGTTCGCCAAACTATTTGAAAATTCTAAATATGCTTTCATAATACGAATTTAAAGTTCATCTTCCAACCCATATTTAAATATTTGTCACCAATTTAAAACCTAACATAAGGAAACTCATTTTATTTATACTATAAACATACAAACTCAAATATTTAGGAAAAACAGTGTTCAATGTCTATTTTGTCCTATCCATAAGGTAATAAATAGTGGTAGTAGAAATAACCAACAAATAACAACTGAATCTTCTGAAATACGAAGTGAATCGAAAGCAATTAAGGATTATTTACAGAATGAATTGAACTTTGTTAAGGCATTGTTTTTTAATAAAGACATCAATGCTTTAACGCCGAAGGGTCGATAGAAATAAATACAACAGAATCAACGCTCATTCCGTGAAAGTGCGGTAGGTAGCTGGTGTCGAATTACATCTGCGTTATTACGTTTGTTGCATCTGAGATATTCTTTTCCTTTTGTTTATTTTATTCCAACGGCGGCTTTGATATTTTATTACAATGAACGGGCTGAAAGTTCAAAACGACTTAATTGCTACAAGTATTAATTATGTCTAAATATAATATTTTGAATATAGATCAATTATCAGAACATTTGAATCAATGACTGTATTTAGAAAACGCGCACCCTAAACATTTCAATCAATAAAATAAAGGATTTATTACCATCCCACAGTTTTGATTTTATTGTGGGAGAAGTATTATACCTTAAACCCACGTCAGGTTTTCAATGAAGATTGGTGGACCAATATCCTAGTAATTCTAGTGATATGCAGGTTTCTTCGTGGTGTTTTTCCTTACGAAACGCGAATGATATGTACATTAAAAGTCTTTACACGAAACTTTTGTATTTTTAGGCTTTACAGCAATCATCTAATCAAACATAGAAAAAAAACTATTTGTTAGTAATAATTGTTTCTCTTTAAATATAATAATTGGAAATATTATAATATAAATAAATATATGGGACACAAACAGTTGTCCGTCACCGAAGTAAGTAAATTAATACTTGTGTTACTTGTGTTGTGTGTAAATGAATACTTGTGTTATAGGTAAGAGACAATTGGTGAATATATACATATATAATTTTTAAATACATACTTAAATACAAATATACATCGAGGTTCAAAGAACGGTTAGAAAACGTTGGCCCTCGGCGGGAATCAAACCTGCGACCCGCCAGTCATTAAAGATTACATCAATAAGAGAATTATTCCTAGTCCTGCCGGTCGGGAAAATTTCCATTCGCTAACTCTACCTCTGTCAAATTTTAATGACCTTTCCTATCCACGTTTTTTAACAATAGCCTGGTCACGCTGCTTTCACCGCCTCTCTGTATAATTACAAATACCATCTTAATCACACGGGACAATTTGGGGAGGAAATTAGATTAAAAAAAAACAATCAAGTATCAAATAGCTCCAATCGATGTGTATAATTTCAATTAGGTACATAGTAGTGGAGGCATCGGAGCTCCCTTCGCACCACAGGCCCTTGTTCGCCCTTTGTTTGTGCATACATTTAAATACTATACCGTAGCTCCGATGCGTCCGGTTTTAAAAAATAAACACACAACATCAATATTTGAACGCGAACAATAATTTATGAACGCTGTCCTTTTTCGAATGCATGTCTTACCAAAAATGAACTTTTGTTCTTTGATTTTTATAAATATTATAATAATTATTAATTAAAACATCTTTCACCTGGCACGCCGTGTGGTATCCGGTAACACCCTCATTTCTTACCGAGTTGTCGTAAAAGGCGACTAAGGTAAGTTGACCCACCGTGTGGTATCCGATTGAGTAAAATTGACCACCCTCTTTCTTAACTTAAGAAGAGTAAAATAGACCACCCTCTTTTTTACATTAAGAAAGAGGGTGGTTTATTCTACTTAACCGGATACCACACAGTGGGTCAACTAACCTATTACGACACCTCGACACCTACGTGCTGAATATCATGAAAATCGTTGGAGCCGTTTCCGTGACTCGGAATATATATATATATATATATATATATATATATATATACGCATATACAAGATTAACTCATGTAAATATTTAAGATAACCCTAACTAAAAGTATTCATAACGTAATTTACGTAAGAGAACGTTAATATATGTTAATTTTACGTAGAAAATCCCAAAAAAACATGTTCCAACCTTAACAACAACTTAATCTGAATATTAAATTGTGAGTTATAATAATTAAGGCGTTTTTTTTTTGTGTAAATCAACGTTGCTCGATTCCATTCAGCCAAATGAAAGCTACTGTGAAATCTTAGTTGGTTAAAAACTAGCTTTTACCCGCAACTTCGTTCGCGTGAACTGTTGTCTCGTGATACATTGATAGGATGGCGCTTTTTTTTCATCTTATTCTTGTAGAATTAACAAGATTTCTATAGCCTATATGTTATTTATTTTATTTATTTATTTTTATTAGGTCCGCCAACAGAATTAAGTGTAATTTTAATATTAAAATAGACACAGCTTAGGGTTTATAAGTTTACACCTAATGCCATTTATAGGCAGACACAGCATGCAACTTAAACATGTACGATGACATTATATTTTTAAAATTAAAAAATAAGTATGAGTAAACTATATAATATGTAATATGT
The DNA here is from genome assembly GCA_947086495.1 of Morpho achilles. Lineage (NCBI taxonomy): Eukaryota > Metazoa > Arthropoda > Insecta > Lepidoptera > Nymphalidae > Morpho > Morpho achilles. Next base: position 5,924,000 of record CAMTZB010000022.1, on the reverse strand, counting down.
TATGCCGGTGTAAAAGGATTTGCCGTGAAAGAGTAACAAACATACATCAATACTAACAAACGTACGCATTTATAATATAAGTTGGATTAAATGATTGGATTTCGTGGCTTATCAGGGATATCATCCGATGAGGGACACGAAGTATAAGACCTATGTGAAGTTACATTATGTTCGCGGTCTCCGCGGCATGCGACAATAATACCCAATAAGCCTGAGGCTGGCCAGATTGCGAGCGGACTTTGTGCTTTTTAAAATTATATAATCTATCTAGCAATGTTGCAAAATAATTAAGCGTAGGTGAGCTAAGTAAGCTCGCCTAATTGCTATGTAGAGCACAAATAAGAAGATTTAAAATGAATCAAATTACAATTTATTAACCACAGTATAGGTTAAATACGCCGTGTTGTATCCGGCTGAATAGAATATACCACCCTCTTTTCTTACCGAGGTGTCGTAAAAAGCGACTTAGGAAAGTCGACCCGCCGTGTGGTATCCGGCTGAGTAGAATAGACCACCCTCATTTCTTACCGAGGTGTCGTAAAAGGCGACTAAGGTAAGCTGACTCATCGGTTGGTATCCGGTTAAGTAGAATAGACCACCCTCTTTCTTACCAAAGTGTCGTAAAATACGACTAAGGTAAGTGGATGTCAGGCAGGCGACCGGTCGTAAAACCGCAGCCAAATCATGAGACAGCATGTTTATAACATGTTGTGCCGACCCCATTAAGAGTGGGATAAGGACATGAGGATACATTGTAGGTTAAGATTGTCATGAAATTTAGCATGTAGGGGATTTTGGGGGAAAATTTCAACCTAGCCAGGTTTCATTAAAATAAAATGTCTTTTAAACCTGTTTTGGGAAAATGTTATATCGTTCCTTTTCAAATTTTTTAAAGTATATCTTTAAAAAAAATTACCGACCAACCGTGTCACGGCAAAGCCGCAGTACCAATATTGATAAAATTTTGCAGAATTAAAGCTAATATACCGAGGTAGCATAAAAGATAAAAAAATTTGATTTTCTTTCACTTATTTATTGAGGCTATTTAACCGCTTAATTTAAGTTGGAGAGAATTAAGTGGCGGGTACCGCTAATTCTTTACATAATATTGTAACTAAAAGTATAAAAAAATTTAAGTAGCGGCCTGTTATTATCCCACTGCTGGGAATAGGCATCTTCTCTCCGTTTTGGAGAGAGGGATTGGAGCTAAGACCTACCACGCTGCTCCAATGCGGATTGGTAGGCTACACATATCTCCAGAATTCTCTAGAGATATGCAGGTTTCCTCACGTTTTCCTTCACGGTAAAGCGTGTGATAAATTCCAATTATCAATTAGACACATAAGTTTTAATAGGAAAACTCATTGGTGTCTGCCCGGGTTTGAACCTGTGACCTCCTCGAAAGAGTCGCACGGTGTTACTGCTGGGCTACCACAGCTTCCTATACTATTATATATATAGTATAGCACTATATAGTATAGAAGAAATTAATTAACTAACTAAAGTTTACTACGCAATGTATCTGTATGCTACATAAAGGACAAGAAAACGCGTCTTTCTCGAGTTAGCAATTCGCGTGCGCTATTCAAATTCAAAATATTCTTTATTCAAATAAACTTGTAAACAAGTGCTTTTGAATCGTCAACTCTACTGCTGGTTCGGAAAGCTGTTCCTACCGAGAAGAGCCAGCAAGAAACTCGGCGGTTGCTCTTTTTAAAAAAAAAAATTCTTAATGTATGTACGTAATGTATGTCTTCTATGTACGTAATATCGACAGGTCCGCTCCAAAACGGACGTACCTTTACCGACTAATTTGTAATTTGAAAACCGGTACTTGTTAGCGGAACGGCGTCGAACAATTAGAGATGAACACTATCCGTAAGAAAATAAAAACAACCGGACAGATGGCTTTGAAGGGGATCCATGATTGATATCTCGGTATCTTATATTTTATTCAAAAGAATCAGAGTAAGTTAACGGTGTGAATTTGCAGTTATTTTTACAACCCGGTTCGCGGGACATTTTTTAGAGTAAATTGGACTTTTAAAATTGATGCTTGATGAAACAATAATAGGATGAAACATACCTATATATTTGTAGTTAATGTATAGAACAGGCTATACTCACGTCTTATTCTATCAGATTAGCCCGACTAGTTTCGAACCCATCCGGGGCTAAATCAACCTAGCAAAGGTTTTATTTAAAAAAAACCTCTTCTCCCTGTTTTTGGAAATAAAAAATAAGTAGAATTGAAAGCAAGGGAGTTTTAGCTGTCAAGCGTAATGTTACGATAGCCATAGGTAAAAGGCGGAACGAAAATAAAAATATTCAAAACCTAGGTTCGAATCCCACAAGTCATAGGATTCTTCTTTCTTTATATATAATATTAAAGATATAAAATTAATAATTATAATTAAATTTATAATTAAAATTAATAATTATAATTATAATTAATAATTATAATATTATAATTAAAGATATAAAATTTAAAAAATATTAAAGATAACATTTCTCTAAGATGCTTTTTTATCATATGAGATAGCATGAATAATATAAGGAACCCACCCAAGTCATAAAGTTATGAATCGCGATCCAATGTCTCACTCCGTCAAGATAAGTTCTGGTGCAGATAAAATATATTATTGGATTGTAAAGTACCGTCATATTTCAATAAAGCCGATCGTGTTGTATTGCGTTAGTTTATTAAAATCGATCGAATATCTTTTTGTAACTGATACTTTTGATATTTGCGCATTATAACGCTTTTCCGTGAGGGAAAAGATCGTGAGGAAACTTGCATCGATAGAGAACCACCAATCCAGAAGCAGCGTGGTTCGAACGATCACGCTGCTTCAATGAGGATGGGTATACATATCCCCAGAATTCTTTAAAGATATACAGGATACAGGACTTTCTCACGATGTTTTCCTTCACCGAAAAGCGTGTGATAAACTGCAATTTATCACACGCAATGCAATTGACTTGCCTGTTGGCGCAGTAAGAAGTGACCCTATCTTTAGCTCCGCGGTTCGGGGGTTCGATTCCCATCAAGGGCTAACATTTTCTATTAATGAAACAGTTGGTCTTCGAGTCTGGGTGCATATTTGTATTTAAGTATGTACTTAAGCATTATAATATATGTATATATTCACCAGTTTTCTCCACCCATAAAACAAGTATTTACTTACTTTGGGTTGGACGGCCGTGTGTGTATAAATGTCCCATATATTTATTTATTATTATTATTATATTTAATTACCAATTAGACACATAAGTTTTAACAGAAAAATTCAATCCCGGGGGTTTTAACCCGTGACTCAAAAGAGTCGCACGGTCTTACCGCTGGGCTATTGCAGCTATTTCAGGCAATTTCTCCACTTCTAATGAAATAATTTTAAATTTCTCAATATTATTGATACCTGATATGCTGCATTTCCGACGGCATAAGTGGAAGCGAGCTAATGTTCTGAGAATACTAAGATTATGAACCGACGTTAACTATATCGTTCGTGGTTTGGCTATTATTTGTTTTGCACATATGAAATATAGCCTACTAATATTATAAATGCGAAAGTTTGTTAGTATGGATGTTTGTTACTCTTTCACGGCGAATCCTCTAAACCAATATCGATGAAATTTTGCACAGTTATTCCTTATACACCGGAATAACATATAGGCTAAAGAAATCCTGTTAATTTTACAGAAATATCTGACATTGAAAAGCTCCATCACACGACAACAGTCCACGCTAACGAAGTTGAGGGTAAAAGCTAGTTTATTTAGTACAGGTACAAAAAAATTTATTATACCACTACTGAGCAATGGCCTCTAATCCCTTTTTAATAATTGGAATTAACATCGACTCATAATTTTTTTATTTTAGAATAACTGTAAATGCAGAAGAATTAAAGTGTACAATATTGGCTGCATTATTTGAGGACTAAGACGCAGCAAATACCACCCGACTCCAGTATGATACATTAATTATTACACTAGATTAAATACAATTAGTAACAATAAAATTATTTTGTTGTAATCCGCGTTTGTCAAGAAAATATTTGTAATGCTAAGTGTATGTGAAGCAGGCAGCAATCACATACCATATACATGCAGAACAAGTCAGCACACGTATCACACAAAACACACAATCACCACCACAATCTCTACGATCGTTTCGCCCCAAATATGACATCCGGCTGAGTAGAATAGACCAGCCTCATTTCTAACCAAGGTGTCGTAAAAGGCGACTAAGGTATATTTACATCAGGCAGGCGCCAGGTAGTACAATACCTAGCAAAATCACATCACATGTTTAAAACGTGCCGACCCCACTAAGAGTGGAACAAGGGCAGGAGAATGACGATGATTATGAAGAGGAGCTATTATATACCAGGCTAATATAAAGGATATGGAAATCTCGTTTTTTTCCCTCAGAAACTTGAAATACAATCTGTGAACTGGAGGTAATTTAGCACTTAAGTTCCCGTGAGCTAACAATATTAAATAAAATTGTAACGCAATATCGTACAATATATTTCTTGAGAGTGCTTCGGTCGGTGAGCAAAATGTACGCTGAAAGTGTCTTATTGAAAGAGCGTAGCGAAGCGAGATTGCACTCAGTGTGTACCGTACTTTTTTTGTATTATTTATGCAAACCGCATATGAAATTTACAATTATTTGTGATAAAAATTGAAAATTGTGTACTACAGCACTTTTTGTAAAAAGCTATAAATGTAAAAAAAATAAAACATTCATCATCATCATCATCTTCCTGCCCTTATCCCACTCTAAGTAGAGACGGCACAACATTAAATAAACACGCTGTCTCATGATTTGGCTGCGTTTTTACGACCGGCCGCACTGCCTGACGTCAACTTACCTCAGTCATACGACACCTCGGTAAGAAAGAGGGTGGTCTATTCTACTAAACCGGATACCACACGGTGGGTCAACTTATCTTAGTAGCCTTTTATGGCATCTCGGTAAGAAATGAGGTTGGTCTATTCTACTCAGCCGGACACCACACGGCGGAATATATATTTTTTTAATTATTATATAAAATTATTTTGATATAATTTTATTATTACTTATTTATTTATATTTTACGACATCTCGGAAATAAAGAGGTCTATTCTACTAAACCGGATACCACACGATAGGTCCACTTACCTCAGTCGCCTTTTACGACACCTCGGTAAAAAATGAGGGTGGTACTGTGGTGTGGTTGCGGCATCGAAAAACTAGCAATAATCTCATATTGAGCGTTTATACGAAATGTTCGACCTTTTATCTAATACTATTGCAAACTCATATGGTAAGACGTGAGTGTAGCATTCAAAATGGTGTTCTTAAAAATTTAATAGCCACATTAAATATATATTTTATTTTTATTTTAATCTCGGAAACGGCCACATCGATTTTCATGAAATTCAGCATATAGAGGGTTTGTCAATCGGAGGTTGATCAATGTAGCTAGTTTACATTTTAAAAAATGTTGTACCTGGCATTTTCGGGAATAAAAAAAACTAAAATATAGAATTGAATACAAATGGTATTTGAGCTGTCAAACGCAAAGCTATGATAGCCTAATGGTAACGAGCAGACTAAAAAAGTTTGAAACCAATCAATTCCCGGCGGCGCTTTTTTTTCTTGCATTTTTATTATATTTTTAAAAAAATCGCACCACTGCACTACAAGGGGTTTGCATCAACATATTTGTGCGTTATATTTGCATGTTAACATAGAAGCCACTCTATGTAACGAAACATCAATCTTATCTTTAAACAAATCTTTACACTATTAAAGATTATATAAATGATAAAAACAACGCCGATTTGAATCAAAACCTGTCCACTAGACCGCAGTAAATGAAATAAATTTATTATTATATTATGATAAAATGCTAATTATGTTGGTACCTGAGACGTTTGACGATTCAGAAGTACTTAAATATTTGAATCATAATTGTTTTGAATATGAATTTGAGATATTACGTTGTTAAGAGTTTATTTATTGTAAATAGCAATGAATATGTTAGAAAACGACCACGGGTCCAAACCCGGTCAGACACCTATGTATAAGTTTTTCTGTTAACACTTATGTGTCTAATTCCAATTGAAATTTATCACGCGCTTTTCGGTAAAGGAAAACATTGTGAGAAAACCTGCAAATATCTAGAGAATTCTGGAGACACGTGTAACCTACCAATCTGCATTGGAGCACCGTGGGAGGTCGTAGCTCCAATCCTTCTCTCCAAAACGGAAAGAAGAAGTCTATTCTCAGCAGTGGGATAGTAACAGGCCGCTACTTACTTTTATGTTAGAAAAGAAATAAATAGCGCATGTACAAAGGTGGACTTATCTCTAAAAGGGATCTCTTCCAGTCAATCTTTGAATAAAAAGTGAAAAGAGGGTAGAAAAAGAGATGAATAAAATTTTACAGATGAGATAATATAAATAGAACAGAGTTACGTATCAGTTGCCGCCGCGATAACGTCGTGTAAAGAGCTCATGAATAAGAGCCCCGGATGGGTTCGAAACTAGTCGGGCTAACCCGATAGAATAAGACGTGAGTATAGCCGGTTTCTATACATTAACTATAAATAGAACATGTAAAAAAGTTTTTTTTATATTGCAGAATAGGCGAGCGCTTGCAATCATGCCTGATGGTAAGCGATGATGCACCAAATCAGGTTAAATGTATATTTAATTAAGATTATGCGGGCGCTAATGTGGGACGCAACATGCGTTGATACGTTGGCCTTGTTCCATGTCAGGGAAACAGCATCAAGACCTGTAGCTGTGGTGGAAATGGCCGACTCCGACAAACGCCGGAATTATGCATCTCTCATCGAGAGTTATATATTTGTGCCGTTTGCAGTTAAAACCATGGAGTCAAAGTGCAAAAAAAAATATCCGTTTTAACACCTCGGTTGATTGCCTCTTCAGGTGACAAGAAGGCTGGCTCCTTTTTCGCACAAAGAATCAGCTTAGCGATTCAGCGCGAAAACGCTGCATTCGTGGGACCATTCCACGTGAGCATGATTTGTATAGTCCTAGCGTGTAAGTAATTTAAGATAGATATAACTTGTACATTTTATCAGTAAATAAAAAAAAACTAAGATTTTGATTAAATTAGTTGAAATATTATGACAATTAAATGGAAAAAATTAGATCGATTCGGAACATTATCAGAAGACACCGCCTTATCCCTTTAGAATATTTCACAACAATTTATTTTCTAACATTCCTCTTTTATAGCTCTACTAAGCCCGTAATATAATGTATTTGTCTCTTAATAAATAGCTTAACTATATCCATTCTAATATTTATTTAATTTTTACGTTGAATAAAGGCGACTAAGGTATGTTGACCCGCCGTGTGGTATGCGGCTGAGTAGAATAGACCACCCTTTTTCTTACCGAGGTGTTGTTAAAGGCGATTAAGGGAAGTTGAAGTTAGGTAGGTGGCCGTTCCTAAAATACCTAGTCAAATCATGAGTCAACATGTTTATAACATTTTGTACGCACCCCACTTAAAGTGGGATATGGGCAGGAGAATGGTGATGAATGATGATGTTTACATACTATATGTTACTGAAGGGTAGATATTTTACTTTAAAATAATTAAACTTAAATACGTGAGTTACTTTAAACATTTCTTACTTATCATTATGACAATCGCTTACACATTACTCCATATTTAAAATAAAAACTAACGAGCGCGAAAATAAATGCAACCGCCCACTATATCTTAAAAACCCAAAAACAACGCGCGTGTATACGTTACAATTAACATACTAAATTTAATCTCAGTATCAAAGTCAACGCACACGGAGTTGCGGTCAAAAGCTAGTAAGCGTAGTAGTAAAAAATATAAATTCAAGTTTTTTCTTATGATGCTCGAAAGATATTATCTTTTACATATTATATTTACCTTTCTAGGAAGTGACTTTGAACCCGGATGTTCGCGGGTGCAAAAACCGAGTTTGTTTGATATACATTTTATTGCTTTAATTATTTCAATGTAACAATGTGCAGTTAATCTTTTTTTTATACGTCTAATGATAGTGTTGTGTTAGAACGAGATCGTAAAGAGTTCTTGGTTTGAGATTCTTTAAGATTCTTTTTGTACTTAACATTAAATATAACTAATTTATTTTTTATTTAAACTACTTCTCGGACATTTATAGACAAACAATGATATGAACTATTTACAATTTAGTTCATAGTTTATTATTATTAAGCTATTGATACTATCAGTAAGCTGTGATAGCCCAGCGGTGACTGTGCGAATCTCTAAAGACGATCATGGGTTCAAACCCCGAACAGGCACCAGTGTTTAATTGATAATTGCAGTTTATTACACCCTTTTCGGTGAGGGAAACACTGTGAGGAAACCTGTATTTCTCTAGAGAATTCTAGGGATATGTGTAACCTAAAAATCCACATTGGAACAGCGTGGTAGGTTTTAGCTCCATTGTACAAGAACGGAGAGCGGAGTCCTATTCCCAGCAGTCAGATAGTAAGAGGCCGTTACTTTGATAATATCCGAGTGGCGCTGAGTGATCAAATCGGGTATAAAAAACCTCTAGAAGAACTAAGTAAGTGTCATAGTTTAAAGTGTTGCGGAATATACTTTCAAAGAGCACATACTTCGAAGATTGGAGTTGAGATCTCACGCATAGTTGATATTTTATTATACTAAGGATTTTTTCGTTACTAATCTTGTTACGCAGAGAACTACGTATGACCTGCTCAATGCATCGAAATTTTAGCATCTAAACCCATTGGTCTATGTCAACATTGTTCTTTCCGCTAAAACTTATGAATCCAGTGTAGATATTATATATGAAAATGTCCAAATATGTGATATTCGAAAGATCAAACCAATCTTTTACCCTTATTATAAAACAGTCTCACTACATATTATAAAACACATCTCCGACCTGTTTCTGTCTGTCTGTCGTTTCATGTTAAAGTTAAGACTACGCAACGGAATCACGTGCTTTTTGTATGGTGATTATTGGTACTAGTACAATTGTGAGGCAGGTTAAAGTGTAGTATTTTTTAAATATTTGTGTAAAATAATTGAAAATATTGGAAAAAAAGTCAAGTAATTTAAGAGGTTTTATCGAAAACCTCTTAAATAACTCATAAAACTCTTAAAAACCTTGTTCTATTTAAAATTAAATCGAAAAAAAATTATACGAAATGTGAGATTCGAACCCGGGTTGTGATCATTGTCGGTCCGCGCGTTACCCATTGGCTATCGCAACATTACAACAGCTAAAAACATCCTTTGCTTTCAATTTACTTTATTTAAATTTTACTATATTATATTTAATTTTAATTTTTTTTAATGCCCAAAAACACGTCACTGGCCCTTACTTTAGTTTTTAATTTTTTTTATATATCTTTTAAGAAATTACTGAGCAAGGCTCCAACCTCTAGGTACTAATAATTGTCAATTGTTAATGTATCTATAATTTTATAAAACTATTCTATCATAATTCTTAGTCTTTTAAAGGTCTACGAAATAGTCGGTAGGTAATGTCATATATACATCTATATTTACGTATAATTTAAAAATTCTTTCATAATTCTTGGTCTTTTAAAGGTTTACGAAAAAGTCGGTAATGTCATACATCTATTAATGACAGTTAGCTGTACCTACACCCGCATTTTATGGGTATTTCGGAAAAACTTGAGTAGTGCTAGATTTTATCGTTCCTGTTTTACCATGGAATTCTGATTACGCACAATAAACTTTTTTTTATATTTCATAATTAATGCATTAAACATAATTAATCAGCAGGTGAGCGTGGAATGTTCTTATGAAACTTATAATTATATTATACCAAGCAGGTTTAAGTATATTGTATATAATAATTAACAATTTAGATTGTAATTAACGTTTTTTGTTTGGGTAATCAAAAAAAACTGCAAACTTCACAAACGCGACTTACTTTAAATATGCGTATATAAAGGAAAAATAAGTAATGTTTTTTAAGTCAACGTTTACGCTTGACTGCGAATTTTCATGTCTCAGTATATTTATATCAATTATGGGCTGCAATACTGGCAACACTCAAAAATCTAATTTTCATGTAATATTTTATAATCATATTTTGATATATATGAGTTTAAAGTTTCATTGTTAAGAAAAAAGTATAAATAATTATTTTTAGAAATAGGCGTTACTTTGCGGAGTATCGTTATACAAAACTAATAATGAAATCATTTTGCTAGAATCCGCAATTAGAAAATATATATAATTTGGTTTTTAATTAGCGATTTAATCGTGGAAACTACCTCTGGATGTTGCTTCGGTTACGGGGCGAAATGCTTGTTGAGTTTGTGATAGTGAACGTGTGTAGTGCTTGTTTATTGTGGTGGCAGTGGAGCAGGTTTGTCTGTCAGTTTTAACGAATCCTGCATATATCAGGTATGAAAACAAATAGTCCAGTCTACATTTAGCGCGGATTATAGCAAAATAATTTCATTATTACTTTGCATAAAACATGCTTTAGTTTCCTTAAACGAACGGTCTTATATTAAATGTATGTAATATGAATGCGTCTTAACATTTACCCTTAGGCACAAGACAAAACACGTGTTTTTGAGTTGTGCCACTATTGCAGCCACTGAGCTATGAGTATATGCTCTATTGACTTATTCACTTAACAGATACAAGACGTTAAGCTTCTCTAAGCTTAAGTTAGTTTAAGCTTGGTTTTTCTCCAGTGACGCCGCTCAGCATTGTACCGGATTGTATTCCATATACGTTAGTAACATACTAATTTTCTAACTACTACTAATATTAAAACATAAGCAACAATAGTTCGTGTGGAAAAGAAATTAGAAGACGCATTGGACTAAAAGTGGGATGACTCAAATAATAAGGAATATGGACAGATCGTTACATCTCCCGCAAAACCAAAATAAAACTAGCGAAGACCTTGCTATTCTCCATATTTAGCTACGGAGCAGGGACATGGACGTTGGAGAAAGATGATCGCGAGTTCTTTAGTGCTTGTAAGATGTGCTGCTAGAGAAAAATGCTTTAGATCCCATGGACGGCCTTATTTCTATGGACGGTGTATTTTGCACGAACCAAATGTTACTACCCGAATCTCATCTGCCTGCCAAGAATGTTTATGTTCTTTGGTCATATCGCCCGAAAAGAAGGTAACAACGATTTTGTTCGTGGCGCCTATCCTCCAGATGATGCTCCGGTTTCGAGGTGAATCGACCGTTGAGATTGTGGTAGTGAGTATGTTTAGTGTTTGACTGGCCCGTTGGCGCATTGGGTACTGATCCTGCCTTCAGCTCCGCGGGTCGCGGGTTCGATTCCCGCCGAGGGCCATCATTTTCTATGAATGAATTTATTGGTCTTAGAGTAGAGTCTGGGTGTATGTTCACCAGTTTTCTGTCTACCATCTATCTAATTTCGGGGACGCTTGTAGGTGCAGGCTGGGTGGTCAGCTCCTATTCCGGACTATTCCACCCATTCTGTCTACCATAACACAAGTATTAAGTTACTTACTTTGGGGACGGACGACCGTGTGTGTGTGTCCCATATATTTATTTATTTATTTGTGTAGAGTATTGGTATTGGCGGCGTTTTGTGATACGCGACTTGTCCTGCATTTATAAGTGATTGTTGCCCGCTTCATATACTTAGTATTAGATATATTCTCTTAACAAACGCGGATTACAGCAAAATAATTGTAATGTAACTTCTGAAGGAAACCTTTCCTTTCCAAAGACCTCGTGGACGTTGCTCAATTTGGTGGACCAGATTTGAACTGTCTTAGATACAAATTGCTACGTTTGTCTTTATTCGTCGAAGGCGAGGAACAAATAGCGAGCAGCTGTCCTAAAGATGATCACTCGGCACTAGAGATCACGACCCTGAGCAATGAGAATAACTATGCGAAGAGCAATATTACAGGTATATTTATATAGAAGTTTAATGCAATTTCCATGGAGTGCATTAAGCTTTCAGTCGCCAGGTAAATTCAATCCCTAGGTCCGCGAGTACAAAATTCAATTGGACATCTAGAGACCCGACGAACTTTTATTATTCACTCAAGAGTACTCCGCAACTGATTTAATAAATTACGTCCACAAATCCATAATTTATCCGTCGACTAGATTTTAAAATAGTTCTCATAAACGCGAAGAAGCTGGACAATTGTTTGATGAATTATAATGATGTATGAAGGTCGGCACGTTGTGCCAAAATATTTCGAGATTAATAACTTTTAAAAGGAACAATGCCACGGAAATTGTATTTCAATTGCAATTGTCTTAAACGCCAATTTCGTAAAACCATCCTTAAATTTATTATACACTAAGATTTTTCTAGAATAACAAGTCATTCTACAAATATAATGTATTAATAAGCAACATGGATGCGTAGTTAAGTGTACGGTAAACAATTATAAGAATATTGAAATATCAATCTTGAATTTCAACTTATTTATAAATAACTAGCTCTCCGGCCAAGCGTTGTTGTGGCTTAGTTTAGTTTTGATTTCCCCTTGAGACAGAACTCAACAGTTTAAAAACCAACCAAACTTTATAGGATCATTCTTAAGTTTGTCTATAAATTTCATTAAAATCGATCCAGCCGTTTTGGGGTCTATAAAGGACATACAGACAACCTTAAAATTGACGCGAACGCAATCACCGTTATTTATAATATTTAACAATTTAAAGTCTATAAATTGTTTGTTTGGAATAAGGTTTTTTTTATCTAATACTACTTATGACAAACGTTTGTATCTGTTCTGGTATTATTTAGATAATAAATTAATTATGACTTTTCTGCTGATATTCATAGAATGAAATAAACATACATGGAAGATAAATTTCATCTAAAAGTATTTAATTTCTATAAGGATGATTTTATATATTTTCTTGCCCTTATCCCCCTCTAATTAGAGTTAACATGACATTTTTCTCTTCCATTCTCTGCTATAATTCGTCAACTCTGGCACACATCTCTTCACACAATCCAACCATCTCTTTTTAAGCCTCCCCTCTAGTCACATATCCATCCATATTCATATTTAACACCCGTTTCGTCACATGATATTTATCCCTCCTCATAACATGTCCATACCATCTTAATCTTCAACTCCTTGTCTGTTCTATAAACAGAATGTTCAATTTGGCATTCAATTGCTTTCTTACCAAAAAAATAAAACAAAAATAACCAATTATTAATTGCAGTTTGTTTGCAAAAAAACTGTCGAAGTATAGCTAAAACACCACACAACTATTCGTCTAAACATCCAATTTATAGTGATAATAAACACTGTTTTTATCAACTTAGCGTACATTTTAATAAACTCTGCAATAACAATTTTAGCAGACATTTATAAAATTAATAAAACACTCGAACTGAAATCTTCGACTTTGATTAATTCCACAACAATATTATGAATAGAATAACTCCGCAAAGCAAGTGGGTAATTTATAATACGTCTCAACTCTAATGTCTGTAAGAACCGATTATTTAGTAATCCCATATAACTTGTACAGGGCGGCACAAAAGTACGGACATGTCAGATTTATTGTAACCCCGGTAACAAACATACTGTAAAGAAATAAATTAATACTTAACTAATGTGCGACGGCGTATCAAAGTGTTGTCTATAAAGTTATAATGTATATTATTTAAGAATCAGAGCAGATATTTTTTATGTACGCTCATTTAACTGTTATAATTAATTCAGTCGGTAATAAACAAGGCGAATTTAATATATTCTTATAGACGGCTGTTAAGTTTTATGTTCTTTTACAAGTCGAGTGCTGACAAAACAATGGGACTTGGCATACTCTCTTGAATCCAACGCGGAGTGTTGTATACATGGATGTGTCATCTATTCACGAATTTATTTGTATAATATAAAAAAAAATAAAGAAATAAAATATTTTTGATATGCTAATGCTTTGAACGTTAATATATAATATAATTCTATTATTTAACTAACTAAGATAACATTAATGTTTGTTATAAACATTCAAAAATTCAATAAATCTACTTAAATACATATTTCATATATAAAATACGTACTTTGTGAGAAACTTTTTCTCTTCAGTATGGTCGTGCGCAAATGCTAATCTACGTTCCGATTTTCATGTCACGAAGTACCTACATGTTGGGTAGTTAGATAGAAATTTTCTTTATATATACTCGCTGTTTTACTAAGTCAATCAAGACAAATCGTTAAATGTAAACTATAAATTAAGTTAATCAAACCAAAACTTTATTTTCATACAATTTAAATTAAAATATTTTAATATAAGTACCACGTATACAAAAACTAAATATACTCGGTTTTGAATTTCGACGCCATAGTCCGTGTTATTATAGCGCTTAATGTCGCATCCATTTTTAGTAGTTCCGTGCTATACCGCTTTGTAAATAACTTTGATCCGACTGTAGATAACGCCCATTACAATGTAACTGGTGTATTTTATCATATATGAATAATAAGGAATTGCAATTTTTTCTAATCTATCTTTAAAATAACCGTAACAAAAATAACTTGTACGCGGGTTTTAGGAAAAACCTGTATGAGATTATTTGGTGAGCTCGGTTGTCTATGCAAGTTAAGTGCTAATTAAAAATTAATTTAATTTTATATCTGACTGATAAAATTTATGTACGGCGGTTAATTGTGTAGCGATTTTTGAATTAAGTACAAAAATGATGAATGCATACGTTATATCAGATGTAGAGTGAGAAAAGTTTTACTTTGGATTTTTAGACAGATTAGCAAGTAGCCCACTATTAAAAATATTTAATTTTACAATGCGGAACTTTTTATAAGGACGAGCACAGAGGCATGCTGAGTTAAGGAAGATCAAATGAAGTTGAATATTATATTTTTGTTATAACACCTATTTGAATATGAACATGTTAAAAGTAATTTATAGAGTTAGGCTTTACTTTGCGGAGATCAATAATACAAAGTAATAAGTTCATTATTATGTCATATTATGATCAGATAACCGACATCTACAAGTAAGTTACTTAATACGCTAAGGTAAGTTCGCGTAAGGCGAGTAACGTCCAAATTTAGAGACCCTGTACCAAGTACATTGGACCTAATACAAGGTGAGAAGATGATTTACAAATGGTCCCAACGATAAGAGGACGATATTGAATGATCCCAAGCAGTATTTATAGGTAAAGAAGAGGACTAGATTCATCTGATTCAAAAAAAAGTTCAAATATTTACGTTTATTAACAAAATAATACATACGTTTATATAATTCTATTCAGAAATAGGTATTTTGATATTCGCATCATATAGATATAACAAAAAATTATGTTAGTAATAATAACTTGTAATTGCTCCTGGTAATTATTTTAACGAACATCAGTATGTAATTTAATTCTTATTATAATACATTATAATGTTAGATTTGGGAAAAACCTGTATATTAATTCAGCGATGGTACAATGTATTTAATTTAACAGTCACAGTAGCGAAGACTAAATGTTATAAAGATAAGTTAAATTTATATACGTCGGTTTTGTTTTAATTAAAATTATAAGTATCTTTAATATTTAAATGACTTAATCTTGTATGTGTATATATAAATATGTTTTCTGAATCTCGGTAAGGGCTCCAACGATTTTCCTGTAATTCAGTATGTAGGGGGTTTTGGCGGAAAAAAAAATTTCGATCTAGCTAGTTTTATGTTATAAAAAAAACATTTTATCCCCATTTTGCGCATTAAAAATATGGTATAATGTTGAATTTTGCGATAGCCGATGGGTAAAGGGCGGAACGAAAATATTCAAAATCCGGGTTCGAATCCCACATGTCATCGGCGCCTTCTTTAGTTTTTTGTTTTTTTTTTAAATAATATTTTTATATCACCCAAGTACTTTTTTAAACACTTTGTAGAATATATTCACGTTATAAGTGTTGATTGGTAATAATAGTCATCCTCCTCCTTCCCTTATCCCACTCTAAGTAGGGTCGGCACAACATGTTATAAACGTGCTGTCACATGATTTGGCTGCGTTTTTACGACCGGCTGCCTGCCTGACCTCAACTTACCTAAGTCGTATTTTACGACACCTCGGTAAGGAAGAGGGTGGTCTATTCTACTAAACCGGATACCACACGGCGGGTCGGATTGCCTTAGTCGCCTTTTACGATATCTCGGTAAGAAATGATGGTGGTACTATTGTATTCAGCCGGATACCACACGGCGTACATTGGTAATAATAGTCATGTACTAATGCTATTAGCAAGTTTTGTGTCATGACACTTGTGATGTGTGTGTGTGTGTATTGTGAATTTGTACTGTGAACTTTGACAACGAACAGTGAATACAGTGAAAATATAGCACAATATCACAAAAAAAATTCTAAGATTAGCGGAAAATGAGTAAATTAAAAAAATATATATTTTCGTCTGTACTCTGCATATCTCTGCACTTGCTCTTATTCGCCAGCGTCTCCCACGTGGAAATCAGTGTCTCAAATGATTTCCCGCGTAAGTCTCGACCCCACACGAGATAAACCGATGACCAATATAAGCTAAACCTTCCTCAAGAATTGCTCTATATTTAAGTTAAAACCTTACTAAAATCTGTTAACTAGATTTTGATAAAACCGATCACATACAGACAGCTGTTGTTTTATAATATGTATAGATATATTCTGTTCGTAGAAAAGAACAGAGTATCAAAATGTTTGACTAATACTTACTGTAGGCGAATTTTATATCGTATAGTTGAATTGACTTCAATACGTACCTGCAAGAAAAAAATTTTTTTTATTATAAAATACTCATAATACTTATAAACTTATGTCTAGAGTTTTTTTAACTTTATATTTATAAAGTACTTTTGTTGAAATGTAAATTCGTCTCTTGTAAAGTAATTTGTCCTTTGTACGCTTCTTTTACCACAAGCTATGATAGCCCAGAGGTAAGACTGTGTGACTATCGAGAGGATCACGGGTTTGAAGACCGGTCAAACGACAATGAGTTTTTCTGTAAAAACTTCTTATTCATAATTGCAATTTATCACACGCTTTTCGGCGAAGGAAAGATACCTGAACAAACCCACATTTTTCCATAGAATTGAGGGGTTACTACCAATCCCCTTAAGAGCAGCGTGGTAGTCTTAGCCCCAGCCTTTCTATCAAAAAACGGAGAGAGGAGGCAGTGCAATAATCAGAGGTCGTTACTCCTTACCGTAATTACTTTTACATACTACTGGTCATATTACTTTTAGAATCATTTATTTTAAAGTACCAAATTAACAACCAAAATTCGTATAAAGCGCAAAATTCATTCAATATTCTTGCATAAGAAACGATTTTAGAAAGTTCAAAATGATAGCTCGGTGCATACAGAAATTAAAGTTGAAGAACAAAAGCACATTTCGTAAATCTAGCAAACAAAGGTTTGATTTTGTTTTCAGACCAAATTATCGCATATTATGACCGTACGCGCAGCATCCAAAGTGAATCATTTAGGGGGTGGGGTCATAGTACAAGCGACGATAAATTAGAAGCTATAATCTTAATGTCACCCATGTCGATATATTTAATTACTCCAAGGAGTGTTTTAGAAAAACTCTGGATATAATTCATAATATATAGAACACTAATTAAGATTACATATATGCACACAAACTGAAACATTCACACACACGCCTTTCCAATCATGCAACACACTTACACAAACAAATACATACACATCTCTGACGACTTTATTATAAGATGAATACTGTTAACATAATTAAAAACCGTTAGTGGCTGTATGTAAAAACTATAATTATATTTTATTAATAACTAGTGGCCCGCTCCGGCTTCGCACGGGTATAAAATATATAGCCTATGTCACTCAGTGAAAAAACTGATTTAAATCAAACCAGTAGTTTCGTTTTATTCATTACTGCCCGTGGCCCGCACGCGTTAAATTTGGAGTAACAATTCCCTATACCATGAAGATTCCCTGCTATCTTTCGAATATCTAAATTCATATACTACATTTTTAGGGACAGACAGAGAAAGCGACTTTGTTTATATTGGACTTATATTGGACTATGTGGTAACGTTTATAGCTACTACTATTTTGATAATTGTCAAATTATTACCATCCTTATCCAAAGACTAAATTACGTTTAGCTGTCATTTAGGTTTTGTATTTCCATGTCACGTTTTATAATGACTTGACGGGATAAAATAAATGCGGTCGAACGGGAAAAAAAGATATATCCTATGTCCGGATATCCTATGTCCGTCTCCTGGTTCTAAGCAACCTCTCCACCAATTTTCAGCCGAATTGGTTCATCCGTTCTTGAGTTATAAATAGTGTAACTTAGACCAACTTTCTTTTATATATATAAGATTATTAGTTTGAGAGCTGTGTATAAAGAAATGCATACAAATACAAAATAGTTACATTGAATTTTAAAGTATCTCTATTCACGTTACGACGACGTGTGTTCTTTTATATTATAGACTAGATATGCCCGCAGCTTCAACCGCGTGCAAATTAGTGTGTCATAAAGTTTTCCTACGTAAATCCCGACCCGACTCACGGGAATTATAGGAAAAGGTGATGTAAATGTTGCTCCTCTACCTCTTATCATCTAGTGAGAGTCCCATTAAAATCCATTCAGCTGTTTCAGAGAATGTATAATTAATCCAACACTTACTCAATCCATTTAGTAGATTTTGCAAGGAAATTAATCACATACAGACAGCTTTTGGCGACTTAATTTTATAATATTTATAGATTAAATACATAACAGATTAATTTATGTGCAGTGCAGTTTCATTTTAACAATAACAACCAAAAAAACGTTGAAAAACTCAGTATTGAAGACCACGATACAGTTCTAAATTCTATTATACAGATAAAGTTATATAAAAATGTATTAGAATAATAAAAAAGAAATAAAAAATTGTTTGCATGTGTAAATCTTTCCACACGCTGTTGATTTTCTGTAATAGATTATAAAATTTCTTCGAAGAAAGAGATAAAAAAATCGTTTAAGTAATATTACGTACCTCGTTTATAAATTGCTTAATGTAAATATGAAAAGATCTGAAAATATATTGTGCACATAGCGTAACAATATCGTGATAACTTTTTAAAAATTAGCCTATATCACATTTTAAATTTAATAGTTACGAGTTTGTCGTGGAGTATCCTTCGGTTACCCGGCGAAACGATCATAGAGATTGCCGTAGTGAATATGTGTAGAAATTATGTGGTGCGTTGTTGGTGGCGGCGTTTTGTAATACTTGTAGTGGCCAGTCCTGTTTGTATAAGGTACGTGAATTTAGTCTGCATACACTTAGCGTTACATAGATTTTCTTAACAAACGCGGATTACAGCAAGATAATTTTATCATAACTGCTACAGGTTTTATGGAATTCCGTAGAATGACGCCTGCTTTTATAAATAATTGAAGTAAGATTTATTACAAAATGTGAATATATAAATACTTTCATCGAATACGACATATAAATTTTTAAAACTAAGTTATCAACTTAACACAATAAGTTCTATAATAAGTACTAGATACGTCACGCAGTCTCAAAAGGTTAAAAAGCACCTTATAATAATAACTACGTATTTCACTGAGACAGAGGAATTGATTAGGATAAAACCCATTATACCTTGATACGTAAAACAGCAATAAAGAACATTAGAAAATTATGTAGAAACGCTACGTGCTCTTAATTCGCTGTCAATGACGCCACGCGCTATACACGTCATACTTTGACTAATATTTTCCACTGTAGCCATTGTTGTTCGCGATTGTTATAAAAAGTTTTACCTTTTTTTGTACCTACCCGTAGATGTACCCGTGAAGCGGTTGGACGATGACTAGATATGCAAAATAACCTGTAACGTTATTGCTAAGTGCACATGAATACAGTTCTTATGAACGAGGGACTGTTATTATAATATATAAATAATAAACAAATTGCGTCTGTTTCCTTCAATTACAGCCTACGTATAAAGCTGGTTTGGGGCGGGAAGTTATCTTTAATGTAGTTGCAATGTTGCGAGCGATTAATCTACTTTTATCCGGTTATACTGATATTTATGCAGTCAAATTATTATTTTAACGCGGTAAGATTTAAATTTAATAGAATTACAACGTACAAAAGTTATGATAGAATTATTTTCTTATAATCCGCATTTGTTACGAAAATCTATGTAATACTAAGTGTAGGAAACGAAACCGTTCTTGCACTTAATATATGCAGTATTAGTTACCGTAGGTATCACAAGACACTACCACTAACAGCACACTAAAGCACCACACATATTCACTACGATAATCTCAAAGATCGTTATAATATAATGTGAAAATGTCATTTTACATTGATTTATTAAATTACAAGGTGTATCTGGGACTGTGTTCGCATCCACTTAAGTGTTAATATACCCTCAATAATATACCCTCAAATAATAATAATTAATCTGCTCATCAGCAGTTCCCGAAGATTTTTTTTCTTTCAGATTTTTTTCTACTGTTTCTTTACATTTAGAAAGGTAAAAGGACAAACAGACGGAATTTCATTTTGTTAAGTATATTAAAAAAAATAAACCTGTCCAAAAGCATTCGATCGCAACTTTCCTGCGCGATCGTGCTAATATGTCGTAAAACTTTATCATAACTATATATTATAAAGACCTATAACAGGCCTTAATTATACAGTCAATAATGCACAAATAATAAGTGCAAAGTATTATTAAAGTTGTTTAAAGCTGCAAAATTATACACTGGCTCATTCTAGACGAAAGAACATATGTACAACCTTTATAGAATAATGGTTTTTAATTTTTTCATGTACTGATTAATTGTAGATGGCTCATTGGGCCCATATCTACGCTCGGAGGAACCGTTTCTATAAATATGTATTTTATTAATTACTGGTTCGCGCTTCGATACTATTTAGTATGCCGGTAAATACTCGGGCATAGAGCTGAGATGCTTTTACGTTGTAAAATGATTACAGTTATTTCAACAAAAGTATGAAACAAAGTCGCTTTTTGTGTCTGTCCCCATGTCCCTATATCCCTCATCATCTTCCTGCCCTTATCCCACTCTAAGTGGGGTCGGCACAACATGTTGTAAACATGCTGTAACATGATTTGGCTGCGTTTTTACGACCGGCCGCCTGTCCCTATATCCATGTCCCTATATCCCTATGTATGCTTAAATCTTAAAAACTACACAACAGATTTTGATGCGTTTTTTTTAATATAATAGAGTAACTGAAGAGGAAGATTTATATGTATAATAACATTCAATATGGAGTAGAGAAATACTATAATTTTTGAAGTATCTAATGTGATGTCGTAAATAATTACATTTTTTTCCGCTTACATTGCAAACGCAGGCTGAACCTTACGAGATTTATCAAAATAATGTACTAAGTATTTGTGCACTTTGAAAAGTTCTACAGAAAACTCCGCGATGGTATATGTCTATCTCTTATGGATAACTCACAATAGCATTTGTTAGTTATTTACTTTTTACGAAAAATAATGCCATATTTTCGAAGCAATTTTTATACAATACAGCATTAATCCTTATCCAATTAAGTCCCTAAAATACATTGTTAATTTAATATAGATCAACTTTTTTCTCAAAAATTTCACTGAAATTCAGCATGTAGAGGGTTTTGGGGGAGAAAAATCAATCTAGATAAGTTTTATTTAAAAAAAAATGTCGGTTTATCCCTGATTTCGAGCTCTAAAAATTTTTTGAAATTCACGTTGAATACAATCACAATTTTTCGCTCTCAAACGCAAAGTCATGGTAGTTCATTTGGGGAACGGGTGGTCTAGAGAGGTGAAATGCCTAGGATCGAGCCCCACCTGCCCTATTATTTTTTCATTTTTATTTACATTTTTTTTTAACATCACTTACAAAAATTACCGAGGCTCGGTCACCCAGGTACTTACAATAAATTAAATTATCCGGTAGTCAGCAAAATAGTGTAACAGTATCGCATCGATGATTCGGATGATGAACATCATGGCGGCCATAATTACTGACCGCTAATTATGTCACTGGTTGCCACTCATGCGCCGTAAAAAACTAATTGTAACGGAAAATGCATTCAGAAAACGTACCCTCAAGTAGATTATTATTCAGCACTGTTATTATTTCATGTAACCATTTACGTAAAACAAGATCCTAATCAATAAATCTATCGTCATCATCCAGCCCTTATCCCACTCTAAGTGGGGTACATCATATTATAAACATGTTGTCACATGATTTGGTTACGTATTTTACGACCGGCCGCCTGCGTCACATCAGCTGACTTTAGTCGTATTTTACGATACCTCGGTAAGAAACAAGGGTGGTCTATTCTACTCAGGCGGATATTACACGGCATCTGCTAAATAAATCCATCCTAGATTGAAAAATCCGATCTGTGAACTTTACCAAAAGAGGCACGTACCTATATAGAAAAAAAGAATCTCTATTTATTCTTTCTATTTTCTTGTGTTGTGTTAATTATCAAAAAATTCTTATTAAAAGAAAATTGTAAGTTTCGCGGAACATTAGAAAGTTTAAGAACAAACTCGTTTTTCTATAGTCTACATATCCATCTTACTCAAAATACTAAACTCTAAACCTACGCCGCGGGCACCGGATGCGACTCCTACTTCCTGCCCTTGTCCCACTCTAAGTGGGATTGCACAACATGTTATAAACATGCCATGGGTTACGCATTTTATGACCGGCCGCCTGCTTGACATCAACTTTAGTCGTATTTACGACACCTCGGTAAGAAGAAGGGTGGTTTATTCTACTCGACCAGATACCACACGGTGCGTCAACTTACCTTACTTACCAATGAGGGTGGTCTTTTCTACTCAGCCGGATACTACACACCGAGCGCACCGGATGCACTAATAGGTTAGGTAATAAAAAAAACAAAACTAATATTTAGTCAATAAAATTAAATCACCATGCTCTTTTCAGTAAAGGAAAATTTTCTGTGGAAATTTAAGTTAATCAGGTACCTATGAATGAAAGCTTAAAATGGTTAATGTGTTAATGAAAAGCAATTAACATTCGCTCTTATGGTAGAAATAACGAGGCAACCAACTTCCTAGTCTTTATTAAGTGCAACAAGAAAATTGTCACACGAGTACGCAATGCATACTTGGTTGCTATATTTAATTATTTAATTAACGTAGCTAGTATTTATTCCATGCCGTAGACAATAAACAGTCATTGTTTACGAAACACACATTAGAACTAATCATAGACTTACCGCTTGCTTTCGAACAATAAAGAAAACATTTTTATTTACCAAAATATTTGTATACTTTTTTTACAACAAATATGTAAAAGTTATATCCATCTTAGATTACTTGAACGCTAGGACTATACAAATCATGCCCACGTGGGGTGGTCCCAAGAATGCTGGCAGCGTTTCCGCGCTGAAATGCTAAGCTGATTCTTTGTGCGAAAAAGGAGCCAGCCCTCTTGTCATCTGAAGAGGCAATGAACAGAGGTGATAAAACGGATAAAAACTTATTATTCTATATTTATACTTAAAAGCATAATATGAAATTGCGAATATATGTTAGTTTGACCTTTTTTTATGAAGAAAGTAAAAGTATTGCAACACTTCCGTATCAAGCAATACATCAATACAGGAAGAATGGTTTAAAATTTCTTGTGTACTAAAATATTATATTGATATTATTGTAGTTTTTTTATAATATAATGTTTGTTGTATAGCATCTGGCCGCGACTTTCTTTTCGTGGACTTTGTACCGTAATAAAAAACAATTTACACGATCAAGAACGAACGACTTGCGAAAAAACTTTACAAATTTATATTCTAAACATTTATATTCTTATCTATACTAATATTATGAAGAGGAGAAATTTGTATGGATGTTTGTAATGTTTTCACACAAAAACTACTGGACCGAATTTAAAAAAATATTTTACCATTGGAAAGCTACATCTTTACTGAGCAATAGCATAGGCTATATTACATTTTCAAAAATAGGTATCCGTTATATATAATAAGGTGTAAAAAAAAATTACGCTGGAGAAACCGCGAGTTATTACTAGTATAGGATATTTTCAAAAACAAAAGTAATATTCCAGGTGTATTCTAAACTAATAATTTAAAGCAGAAAGACAATTTAGCGGCATCAAAAATTAATTGTGAACTTTCCAAATGCAGATTTTGCATCTTCGTTAAGTTGTCTAAAGTCGTGTCAAGCAAAGATATTAGTTTTGTAAAGCAGGAGCAAATTTCCGGCTTAAACTAATATCGCAGTTTCAAAACTGCTCAAGACAACGGGGTTTCTTGCACCTGAACGATTTCCCTCTAAGTATCGAACAGCCTGACTATTTCATTAACGTGCGTTATATTACATCTTAGCTCTAAGCTCTTGCTTTACGATACTGCATGGGGATAATAGTTTATTATCACAGATTTTAAAAATACGGTGCAAGTGCAGTCGATTTAGAAATATGTAAAAAAATATGCAAACAGCCTAAAGTGACAAGGAATCATCACGAAGTCTTTCTGGATGAACACAGATCTAAGTATAAACCGCGCAAATTGTATATGATACAAATTCAAATAATTCTTTATTCAAATTGGCTTTTACAAGCAATTCCGAATCGTCAAATTACAATGAAGCTACGACTGGTTCGGAAAGGTGCTCTTACCGAGAAGAACCAGCAATAAACTTGGTAGTCACTCTTTACAAAATTAAGTATTACAATAATGTATTTTTAATTATTAACAAATTAAAAAAATTACGATATAATCTAGTCCGCAGCTGGTCGCAATTTAAATCCAAACTTTCTTATCATTTAGATAGTCCTCGACAGTATAATAAGCTTTATGAATAAGTGTCTTTTTTTATTGCTTTTTTAACTTGTGTAAAGGCAAGTCCAAAATTGACTGGCCCGTTGGAGCAGTGGGTAGTGACCCTGTCTTCAGCTCCGCGGGTCAGGGGTTCGATTCTCGCCGAGCGCTAACATTTTCTATAAATAGACTAAAATAGTATATCGAATGGTGATTTAGTCTTGCATGGATATATTTACAAAGAATTAAATATTTTGTTAAAATTTAAAACTTAATGTCGCATAAAATAAAATCTTTAATATCTAAATCATTTATTCATGTATATATATTATATACTTATGTTTTCCGAATCTTGGAAACGGATTCAACGATTTTTTATAAAATTCGGCATGTAGGGGATTTGGGGTAGAAAAATCGATGTAAGTAGGTTTTATTTAAAAAAATTTAAATATTCCTGTTTTTAGGCATTGAAAAATTACTTAAATTGACATTAAATAGAGTAGCCAATTTTTGCTGGCAGGCTTTAATTATTTTTTTTGCATTTTTTTCTTACTATTTTATTTGATTTTTATATATATTTAATAAAATTACCGAGCAAATCTCTGTCACCCAGGTACTGAAGGTCATTAAGAAACATTTGTGATTATCGCGAGAAATACTTTACTTAGCCTAAATGTAAAATATATGTAAAATATATAGTTGTATGGGATCTGCGCGGGCCAAAAACTATTGGTTCACATTACGCACCGTCACGACGGCAGGATAAGACCTTAGGTTATGCAGTAGCAGACCTAGCGGCTGTAGTCACTGGCAGGAACGGGCAAGCGCGAAAACATAGTCAAGATTGCGAATTGCGATGAGTCAAACGCAGAATCTCTATTTGCTTACAGCGTACTAAATACTCATATTACTAAATTATTTACTGTGGGCCTCTTAAGAACGCTCACAGTCACTCAACAGCCGATTGAGCGAGCGGTGCTTAGAGTATATCTAAACGAAATGGGGAGATCCGTACAAGAACCAGAGTCACCGATAGAGCCCAGAGTATCGTGAGTGTGGGCGTTGGGGTTTTTAAGTGTTAGAATGGCGACTTCGCACCAGAAAGCGCAGCGTTGTTGACCCCCTACGAAGTGGATGTACAACCTTTAAAAGGTTGCAGGTAACCGCTAGATTTAAGCGGCACAAATAGTGGGGGGTGATTTCGTAAAGAGATCTATGTCCAGCTGTGGACGTTCAGCGGTTGAAGAATCAGAAATGACTGAGTCATAAAGCAATAACTAACGCGATCGAATTGTTTAAAAAAAAGCTTGCACTGAACTAGTAGAATGTAAAACAAATGTTAATATTTCAAATAATTATTAAATAGTATGCTAGAAATGTAAATGAAAACAATAAAATTAATTCAATAGATGGTATCTTAGGACGGTCTGGATGTTGGTCACAGTTTGGGAACCTTATAAGGTCAGCGGCAGAGGGTTAGTGCAAAGTTGCGTGACCACTAGTAGCGTTTATATAAAACAACGTCGATACAATCTTTTCTACGCCTGCCACGTTGTATTATTAAAAACATGGTTTATTAATTTATAGAATTAGGCGTTACTTTGCGTAGGTCCATAATAAATAGTTAAAAAGTATTTTATATATATCGCACCCTTAGTATTTTAGTCAGTAAAAATCTTTCTTTAATATTTAAATGAGTTAATCTTGTATGTATAGATAGATATATTTTCCGAATCTCGGAGACGGCTCCAACGATTTTGATGAAATTCAGCATGTAGGGAGTTTTGGGCGGAAAAATTCGATCTAGTTAGGTTTCATTTTTTTAAAATGTCTTTTTATCCCTGTTTTTGGGATAATTCAAAAGACAATATTCGCTGTCACACGATAAATCAAATGTCATTTGGGGAACGGGCGGTCTAGAGAGATGAAAGTACCTAGGTTCGAGCCCTAATATTTTTTAATATTTTTTCAATTCTCATTTTTTTATATGTTTAAAAAAAAATACCGGTCATTGGTAATTAATTTAGATCCATTGTAATCCTTATTTTCATGTCATCTATGACATCACTTAACGAGACAGAGAAACTTCCAAGTTATCGCGTAAGAATTAGTGTGTCATAAAGTTTAACCCGGGTAAATCCCTTCATTTTGGTATCGAAAATAACATGAAAATT
This sequence comes from Morpho achilles, assembly GCA_947086495.1. NCBI lineage: Eukaryota > Metazoa > Arthropoda > Insecta > Lepidoptera > Nymphalidae > Morpho > Morpho achilles. The sequence continues at coordinate 5,896,950 of CAMTZB010000022.1, read as the reverse complement.
TTGAACATAACAGTTATTATGCTTTAACTAAGAGATAGAGATATGCTGTCGCGGACTTTTTGTAGTATTTGTGTTGATTTACAATTCTCTTAACATTACTCTAATATAGTTAAGTGTATCTCTATTAGTTAACGAGTCGCACGCGGTACTATGGCTCCCAGTAAACAAGTTTTCCGAAAACTGCGTGATCTCTTGAACACAATTTAGATAAAACCGTAAGGCACTTTTAACCTAAACCTTCGAGAAGAATTGCTTACGTCCTTTTAGTAAAAACTTTATAAAAATCCGTTTAGTATTTTTGAGAAAATCTATCACATACAGACAGACAGCGGTTTGGCACTTTTTTTAAAAGATTATAAGCAGCTTGTTTTACAAATTACTAGTAAACTTGTCAAACTCTCCAGCTAAGCTTAACGTTTGTGTAAGGAGTGGGTTCACCTCAGTGGTATAATGGGCAAGATTCGAACTCACGACCTTACGACCGCAAGTCGATATCATAACCATTGCACTTGGTTTGTAAAGCCGTGACTGCCGTGTGGTATCCGGCTGAATAGAATAGTACCACCCTTATTTCTCACCGAGGTGTCGTAAAAGGCGACTTATGTAAGTCGATCCGCCGTGTGGGGTATCCGGTTGAGTAAAATACACCACACTCTTCCTTACCGAGGTGTTGTAAAAGGCAACTTAAGTAAGTCGACCCGCCGCGTGGTATCCGGCTAAATAGAATAGTACCACCCTCATTTCCTACCGAAGTGTCGTAAAGGCAACTAAGGTAAATCGACTCACCGTGTGGTATCTGGCTAAATAGAATAGTACCTACCACCCTAATTTTTTACCGAGGTGTCGAAAAATACGACTAAGGTAACTTGAACCACCATGTGGTATCCAGCTGAGTAGACTAGACCACCCTCTTTAAAGTCGTAAATTACGACTAAGGTAAGTTAACATCAGGCGTGAAATAAGTTTGTATCATGTTGTGCCGACCCCACTTAGAGTGGGATAAGGGAGGATGATGGTTTGTAAGCCCGCGAAGATGACACGCAAACTTTTTGTTCCCACCGTGAACGCCGCTTATCGGAACAAGCGGTGCGTTCACAAACGGTGTAGATTTAATCTCTGACGCGTGTCAACAGCTAAACGGTTTTTAAACCACGTTTAACGTAATCGTTGACAACAGCCCCGCGGGAGATATTCACCCGACTGCGTCACATAAAAAAGGGGTGCTGTATTTTTAGTTTCATACTTTTTCAATATACTTTACTGGACCGTTAACAGTGATCATGCTTTCAGCTTCGCGTTTCGCGAGTTGGAATCCGCCTATGACCATCCTGCCCTTATCCCACTCTAAGTGGGGACGGCACAACATGTTACAAACATCTCACATGTTTGGCTACGTATTTCACGACCGTTAACTTACCTTAGTCGTATGGTGTGGTTGGTATATTCTTAGTCGCCTTTTACGACACCTCGGTAAGAAATGAGGTTGGTATATTCTACTCAGTCGGATACCACACGGCAGGTCGACTTAGCTTAGTAGCCTTTTACGACACCTTGGTAAGAAATGACGGTGCTCTATTCTACTCAACCGGATGCCATACGGTAGGTCAACTTACCTTAGTCGCCTTTTACGACACCTCGGTAAGAAATGAGGTTGGTATATTCTACTCAGTCGGATACCACACGGCGGGTCGACTTGGCTTAGTCGCCTTTTACGACACCTCGGTAAGAAATGAGGTTGGTATATTCTACTCAACCGGATACCACACGGCGGGCGACTTACGTAAGGGGCCTTTTATAACGCCTCGGTAAGAAATGAGGTTGGTATATTCTGCTCAGTTGGATACCACACGGCGGGTCGACTTAGCTTAGTCGCTTTAACGACACCTCTGTAAGAAATGAGGGTGGACTATTCTAATTAGTCACATCAAATCAAATATTCTTTATTCAAATAAGCTCTTTCAAGCACTTTGAATCGTCAAGGATCGATATGATTAATGAAGCTACAACTGGTTCGGAATGTTGCTCTTACCGAGAACAACCACAAAGAAACTCGGCGATCACTCTTTTCAAAGATTCCTTTATTATTTTTAATTTGTTCGACAAATCAAAAGTTACAATTTAATCTAGTATATAGCTGGTTGCCTAAATCCAAGTTTTCTTATCATTCACATGGTCTTCAATGAGACTGATTTTAGATATATACTATAAGGCTAATGCATTACCAAAAAAAGTTAGATATACTGAATTTCAGCTCAAACCAGTCAAATTGTAACTAAACAATAACTTTTAACCGAACATACTCCGTACAAAGTAATTAAAAAAAACCTTGTAATAATAGCACTATAAACTAAGCAATAAGTAATAACTTTATTATCTTCAATGAGCAAACTAAGCAATAAGCACTGAAATATCCTCCAAATGTACCTATCAATTTAAGTAAATAACTCGTAAATGTATTAAGCTAAACCGTAAAATAGTTGTAAAATAACATACCCGTTTTACACCAGTCGAATATTTATAGAGATTATTTTGTTAAATTTACGTTATTATAATTTTTTTTTTTAATTCACTCATAAATATATATCCTACTTAATATTATGCATGCGTAAATTTGTGAATATGAATGTATATTTGTTACTCTTTCACGGCGAAACCGCTGAACCAATATCTATGAAATTTGGTACAATTATTGGTTATACATTATTGGTTCATATATTATACATCAGAGTAACATATAGGCTATAGAAATCCTGTTAATTCTGCAATAATAGACCCTGAAAAGTTCCATCTATTATCAACCTATCACGCGACAATAGTCTACGCGAAGTTGCGGGTAAAAGCTAGTAGTGATATAACAAGAAAATACGTCTTTTGGACTAGTAATGTAAATGTTAAAATACATTGTTTTCAGCAACAATAACGGCAGAAATCATAATCCAATATAGGTCGTTCGTTCAAGCAAACTAAAACATTTTATGCATTTTTACAGACTATTTAACATTTTGCAGACTATATAACATCACGCTAAGATGAATAGGAGAGGAGCAGCAATAAAAAATATTGCGAAAACGTCAAAATATAAAGCTTTCCTCGCGTGCGCTAAGTAAACGGTGATAGTTATTGAAGAATCACTTAGAATTAACTAACGATATATTTATATATATATATATATATATATATATATATATATATATATATATATATATATATATATATATATATATATTCTTTTTTTATTTTCAAAATTTGAATTCGGGAAAAAAATAGTGACACTGATTTCCAGTGTTTGATCCTGTTTGACTCTCTTGAAAGAGTAGCGTCGCCTCACCGCTGGGCTTTCACAGCTTTTAATACAACCAATAACTACATAAGTAAAACAATTTATAAATTCTACAACTAACCTATCTTTATAACTAAGGTCTTACAAATAAACAATATTAAAATAGTATGTACAAATTGTTATTCGCATAAAGTATGAAAATTATATTGAAACAGCGTAGTAGCTAACAAAGTGCCACAACCTTATTAAATACTAAGGTGGACGCATATTAGCGAACAAGGCACGAAGGAAACTATCAAATACTAATTAAATAACTATCACATACAAATAGCGCATACAATGTACAATAGATATTTGTATTATCATCTTCCTGCCCATATCCCACTCTAAGTGCGGTCTGCACAACATGTTATAAACATGTTATCACATGACTTGACTTATTTTACAACCGGCCGCCTGCCTGACATCGACTAACCTCAGTCGTATTTTACGACACCTCGATAAGAAAAGGCTGTCAATTCTACTTAAGTGTATTTTACACGGTGGGTCGCCTTTTACGACAACTCGCTTAGAAATGAGTTGGTTATTCTACTCAGCCGGATACCACACGGCAGGTCGACTTACTTTAGTCGCCTTTTACGACAACTCGGTAAGAAATGAGGGTGGTACTATTTCATTCAGCCGAATACGGCACGGCGTACTATATATATTTGTATATGTGTAAAAATTAGAATTTTTTGACATTAATTTAAATAGTTTTTAATCTAACATCGTACAGAATGGTGTGCAGACAATAAAACTATTTTTCTAGCTATCCGTTTCTCACTTAATTATGAGTAATTATTATAAGTAGTATTAATTATAAGTAATATTGTGTAATATAATTATTAGTTATTTACTCAACCTATTAATATAGATTTTATGAGTGCGACATGTACATGACTCGTTACTGAACGAATTTATTATAGTAGTAAAAAGTAGTTGGTATTTTTGACTATAACATAGATACTTAATAGAAATAGGCGTCACTTTGCGGATTTCCATTTCACGAAAGTCATGATAGAATTATTTTGCTTTAATCTGCGTTTGTTAAGAAAATCTATTTTTGCGATTTTGTCGTGGAGCCTGCCTCCTGACGACTGCTTCAGTTACGTGAAACGATCGTTAAGATTGTCTAGCGCTTGTGTAGTGTGCTTTTTGTGTTGGTGTCTTGTGACACGTGTAACTAATACTGCATGTATGAGGTATGAGAACGGTTTGTGCTTGCTACAATTAGCAATACATACATTTTCTAAACAAACGCATATTATAGCAAATAATTTTCTCATAGCTCATGTACCATAATATACATACAGTATTATAAAACTATATATATCAGATTACTAACGCCGTGTGGTATCCGGCTGAATAGAATAGTATCACCCTCTATTCTTACCGAGGTGTCGTAAAAGGCGACTAAGGTAAGTCAACCCGCCGTGTGGTATCCGGCTGAATAGACTAGACCACCCACATGTCTTACCGAGGTGTCGTAAAAGGCGACTAAGGCAAGTTGACTCACCGTGTGGTATCAGATTAAGTAGAATAAATAGACCACCCTCTTTCTTATCGAGGTATCGTAAAATATGAATAAGATAAATTTATGTCAGGCAGGCCGGTCGAAAATACGTAGCCAAATTATGTGACAGCATGTTTATAACATGTTGTGTCGATCCCACTTAGAGTGGGATAAGGGCAGGAGGATATATATATATAGTAAGTAAAGTAAGTAACGGCCTGTTACTATCCCACTGCTGGGCATAGGCCTCCTCTCTCCATTTTTGGAGAGAAGGGATGGAGCTAAGACCTACCACGCTGCTCCAATGCGGATTGGTAGGTTACACATATCCCTAGGATTCTCTATATGCAGGTTTCCTCACGATGTTTTCCTTCACCAAAAAGCGTGTGATAAATTGCAATTATCAATTAGACACATAAGTTTTTAATAGAAAAACTCATTGGTGTCTGCCCGGGTTTGAACCCATGATCGTCTCTAGAGATTCACACGGTCGCACCGCTAGGCCTTCACAGCTTATATATATATATATATATATATATATATATGTCAGATTACTAGCTAAAAGCCCACATTATGCGCTCGCCCTAACTTCTCGAAGCATCCTAATTGAACACTTAACATTTTAAAATGCAAATTCGCCGGCGCAAAAAAAAAACACGAAAACGTTTAAAATGTACACGTCTCAACGCGGATAACGTTTAAAATATTCATAAGGGATACTTTAATTATAATAACATCTGTAGTGAAGTTATGATCCATACATAAGACCGCATACAGCACCGGCTCGTCTAAAAATATACGCATTATAAATTTTGTGAACACACCAAGCGTGAATTAATACACTTTTTAAGACTTAAAACTTGTTCCGTCCTAATTAAATATTATAATATACACTATGCTTATTAATTCATTAATATACAAGTAGGCATATAATTATCAAATATATTATTTTGTTTTATAACATTTTTTCAGCGCAATTACAAATTAATGGAACTTGTAATGTTAGATTGTAAAGGTAAGGCTATACCCCCGGCTTCGCCCGCGTGGAAGTAAGCGGTAGGAATATTTGTAATTGTAATTTTGAACATTTTTAAGGGCCTGTCTCATCATCATCACCTTCTTTCTGCCCTTATCCTACTCTAAGTGGGGTCGGCACAACATGTTATAAACATGCTGTCACATAATTTGGCTGCGTATTTACGACCGGCCGCCTGCCTGACGTCAACTTACCTCAATCGTATTTTACGACACCTCAGTAAGAAAGAGGGTGGTCTATTCTACTCAGCCAGATACCACACGGGGGGTCAACTTACCTTAAGTAGCCTTTTACGAAACCTTGGTAAGAAATGAGGGTGGTACTATTCTATTCAGCCGGATACCACACGGCGGATTAAGGGTCTGTCTTACAAGTTACCAATAGCCGACAGGCTATTGGTAACTTGTAAGTTAGCCTATTCAAAACATATCTGACATATCTCGGAATTTTGCGTTTCTCAGGTTTCTGATAGGCTTATTCAGCACTTAAAGTCCCTAAAAGTTAAGGTAGATCAGTGGCAGTTATTTAATTTATCTGTTGGATAGCAAATTACTATTACAAAATGGCCCCCGCGGCCATTTTTTTTAATTTTTTACTTTTTAGAGACATTTATTTGTTACTTATTTTATTTTTCGGTTAACTATCCAACACTTTATCAGCAACTCAAAATCAGTGGTAGTTTCTTTATAAAGAGCTGAAGATTCAAAACTACTGGGATCAGTTTACTTGGATAGAATATTTTGAATTTTTATTTATAGGCGATATAAGAATTTAATAAGCGATATTTATAAGTCTTTTATGGTAACGAAATATAAGCAACCTCTATGGACAGTAACTATTCCGAGTGAATAACAGAGAGAGGTATACTCAGCCGTTTCTTTCTAACGCGGCCTCTCCCATATATCAACAGGTGTTTGTAAACCTCCAAAGTGGACATGACATCCGAAGACAAGCTAACCCATGTCATAGAAATTGTCAACTAACTATTGACATTTCAGGCACGGAGTGTTTTACATTTTTTATCCACCATAATGCCTATTAAAGCGGTAGAAATTGGAAAAATTATCATACATATGCGTTCAGTTTTTTTTTTCTATAATTGTAATGCAAAATTATTAAGTTCAGCTATAATGATAGCTATGTTTTAAATAACGGTATTGTATTAAATTGTGTCAAGATAATTGAAGAGTCCGTGAGTTTTCTTTATAAACTTATATGTCCTTTGAGTGAATGATTACGAATTTGATTTCGATTGACTTTTAACAACACGCTTAAACGGGTGAATAAATCTGCATAGTAGTGGAGAATATCTGACATATTGAATACGAGCAGTATGATGGGTCTAAGCTCTTATATTTTTTTGCTTAGGAAGTCTGAAAAAGTGTCGTAAAAGGCGACTAAAGGACTAAAGGTAAGTGACTCATCGTGTGGTGTCCGGTTAAGTAAGTTAAGTAGAATAGACCACCTTATTTCTTATCGAGGTGTCATAAAATACGACTAAGAGACGCCGGTCGTAAAATATGTAGGCAAATCATGTGACAACATATTAATATTATGTCGTGCCGACCCCACTTAAAGTGGGATAACGTAAGGCTGATAATGAAGCCTTGTAGTCATGGAATTTTTATGGGTTTTTTATTCTTCATCTTCTTCAAGTGGATACCACAAAATCTTATGCCGTTTGCATCGGCCTTTTGATGTTGTCAGTCCATTTATTAATTGTTTAAATATAAATATCTCCTGTGACACACATTCCGAAACTAAAACGAACACCTCAATCTATAAATGCATACATAATTTGATTGTTGGTCCCCCCTCGACTGCCCCACCCATCCTATATAGGCATGACCACTTAGCCTAAGTAATTAGCGGCTAATATAATAACCACAAAATTCCATGCCCATTTCCAATAAACGCTGTAATACTACCTCAGTACATTAAAACAACAGTTCAAATAAGCCTTACTCGACGCTTTCGCTTGGTTTCGCTTATAAAATAATAAAACGAAAAGTAATAATAAAATTATTTTGCTATCAGGAGATAGACTCCACGACCAAAATTGCAAAGCCATGGTCGTGGAGTCTATGATGATGCTTCGGTTGCGGGGCGAAACGATTGTTGAGTTTGTGATAGTGAACGTATATAGTGCTTGTGTATTGTGGTGGCGGTGGTGGAGGTTTGTGCATGTGTTTTTACGAATCCTGCATGTATCAGGTATGATAACCGATTGTCCACTCTTCATTAAGCATTATATATATTTTCTATTTTACTTCATCGCGGATTATAGCAAAATAATTTTATTATTACTTTTGTATTATGGATCTCCGCAAAGTAACGCCTAATTCTATAAATTATTTAATAAAACGAAATAAAAAAACAATTAAAAAAATTATATATCATTAAACAGTATTAGATACTTTTACAGTTTATAAAGCATAACACATTTAAAAGCGATTGAAAGATTTTCTTGAATAGATATTTGTAATTTAAGTTTTTCTACATTGAAATTTATTGTATCCAAGATTTGTAAAATATTATCGGATGCCTTTTGTCCACTTTTTTTGTGTGTGTGTTTTTTTAATTCTTGTATTAATTTTTCATTCTATGTGTTATTGATAAAACATTGTTTTTTTATATATATAAAAATCCAATGTCACAATAATGTGCGTTTATGCTAATATTCAAAAGTAATGAAATTTCCTAGGTAGTTATATTTTGGTTCAAGGATAGAATATATTTTTATTTCGATTAATAAGCTTACTTTTGCGAATTTCAAATTTTGTTTGCTTAAATGCTTTAATTTACTTTAAAGTTCTATAAGTTTTCGATAGATATCAATATAAGTATTAAGATTTTTTTATATACGACGTTTTAAATTGAAGTCTATAACTTAAAGAACCTGCCTTTATATATATAGCTTATCGCGATACATGATATATATAGAAGATTCTTATGGACTAAATAACGTAAGTATGAAGAAATTTAAGAAAACCTTTCGTACTTAAGTCAGAGAGTTTCTCAAAGTTTTTATTAAAATAGTCAAGAAAAGGCAACGTCGGCTCAACTTGTTTATTTATGTGTTACAAAATATAGCATAATTGTTTGAAGATGGCGCTCGTATAACCCTTTTTACATGTATGATAGAAATAAAAAATAGCTTTTGTTTTAACACTTGATTCAGATTCACCTTATTAAAGTATTAATTTTACTACAAGTAGATATATGATCTCATTTAGTTTTTTTTTCAAAGTATTTTATTTTTATGTCATAGAATCTTTTAAAAATATTTTACATTATTCAAATTACCAATTACGTACAACAAAACCTAAAAGATTTTTTTTCCATTTTTTATCAATATCTTTGATATTTAAATGAATTAATCTTGTATCTTGTATATACATATATATTTGGAATCTCGGGAATGCCTCCAACGATTTTCCTCAAATTTAGCAAGTAGGGGGATTTTGGAGGAGAAAAATCTAAAAAGATCTAGCTTAGTTTTATGTAAAAAAAATCGTTCTATATCTGTTTTGGGCATTAAAAAATACTAAAATTTATATTAATTCACTATTTTTGCCACAAACTGTCAAGGCAGCGTAGTTAATTCGGGGAACAGGCAGTCTCGAGAAATGTAAATACCTACGATTGACCCTCAACTACCATATTATTTATTTAAGTTGATTTTGTAACTAGTAACTATTGTTCTATAATTTATTAACTTTAACACACCCATATAATTTCCATAGTCTTATATGCCACATGATTTTTAAGATATCCAAAATTAAGGCTTAAAAAAACTGATCGCCAGCACAGAGCGTTATAAAATATTCCAATATAAATTAAAGGCGGCACTCAAGTGTTGGCCCAGATAAGATTAAACATTTAAACGACATAATCCCGTTTTGTTTAATCGCTGATAATCCACGCTTAATACGGCCGCATTGACCAAATAAGTATTATTGTTAATGAAACTATCTTTGTTGATATTATTACATTATTATCCTAGATTATATTCGTTATCTACACTTCATATATCAAATTATCTAGATAGCCATCGCGGGAAACGCGCAAAACACCACAGACCAAGGCACACGAATAGTTTTACAGTTTTCAACTTAATAGATTATCTTCTAATTGTATCTGTTAGACTATCTATTGACTGATGTTCTATCTCACAGCACCCTAAATAATATGATTTTATTTACTACTAGCGACACCCGCGGTTTCACCCGCTTGTGTTCATAAATTCCTGGCCCCGATCCCGCAGGAATTCAAGATTAAAAAATAGTCTATATGTCAACAATCTCTTCTCGCTTCTTCTCGCTTCTCTCTTTTCTCCAGTGAAAGTCATATCGAAAGTGGTTTAGCTATTACGGAGAATGTACTATTAACTGCAACTTTCCTTAATAATTGCATCTTCTTGTAAATACCGTACAAAAATTCGTTCAGTAAATTTTGAGAAAATTGAGCACGAACAGATGGTCAGCTTTTTGGGGCTTTTTATGATGTGTATACATTATACAGAAAATCTCAAACAGCCACTAAAATAACTCTTAACGTCATTAGGGTTACTAACATCATATCGTCAATTCGCAACAAAAATCAATGGACAGAGTAGTGGACAGAAAAAGTTCAATTTAATGCCAGCTCATCATTATCAGCTATGATCGTGTGATCATAATCTGCATGATCATCGTTCCAGTGTCCACATGATCTCGCGTTTAATCATGGGTAATCGCCAATTATAAAGAGGAGCTAAAAGCTTCTCTTGCATACGTTGAGTAAACGGTGAAAGTTATCCAAAAATCCCCTAAAAGTTCTAAATAGAAGTCCGCGATAGAATATAGCATTTAAGTTTAACCCACTTTAACCATTAGGGTTATCAAATACTATATTACGCCAAATACTATAGACGCGGGCGGAGCCATTGACGATTGCTAGTATCATATAAGACCATCGCTGTCCGTCTCTGACACCGTGTTACGCTAAGGTAATCCGCGTTAAGTTGTAGACACAAGTTCTGTTATAAGAATCGACAAAGCGCAAACAGAACGCCTAATTCACGTGAAATGGCACTTCCCGCTTATCTGTTGTTTTAAATTAAAACTATAAAGCAGATAACGTGTGTGCACAGGAATAATGAGACCGGTACAAAGAATAGCCGTTGTTTGTTGGGGCGAATTGTGAAAGAGATAACTCTTTTGTAATATTTAGTGGCGGTGTTATTTAAGGTTTTTTTTATTGTTATTTTATCTCTTGGTCCACTTTTCCTTTATTTACCACTAGTAATCGCCAGCGGATCCGCCCGCGTGGAAAGATTAAAACCGTAATAGTATTTTGATAACCATAATTGTTGAACTAGGTTAACTTTAAAATCTAGACATTACTGATGGATTTATCGGGACCAGACGAGAGCTAGCGGCGTCCAAAGGTTCACGGGGAGTATCTCTCCAAGCGGCACACGATCTTGTGCCGCTTGGAGAGACCAATGTCCAGCAGTGGACGTTCATTGGTTGAAGATGACGACGATGTAGCATTGACCGGGACTACGGAAGACCTTATTGTTCAAATACCCTCAATAATGAAATCAATTGACTGGTTCGGTGGCGAAGTGGCAGTGACCCTGCATTCAGCGCCGGAGATCGCTGATGCGATTTCCGCCGTGGGACAGCAATTTCTATAAACTCTTTGTTACTATGTCGACTCCGGGTGTATAGGTCTATTCAAATATTAAAATTATGTATGTATATTTATCAGTTGTCTGTCACCCATAACAAATGTATTAAAATATTTTCCTTGGAGACTGACCACCGTGCGTATATTAAAAACAATATACCTGTCTTTTTGTCTGGCTACATACTTATACTTATAATATTGTATTTATTTTATTACAATTATATAGCATACAATATACAATAAGATTATAGCAAAATAAGTATATAATTACTTCTGTGTTAAAGAATTCTATTAATTATATAAATGAAGTGAAAATCTATGATTTAACCCTTTCACGACTAATTTTCTGATGCATTTCCAATGAAATTTGGCGCAATTGAAGCTAGTATAGCTTAACATATGATAAAAAAAATTCTTTAAAAATAGAAAAATATATCTCTATATAAAATAAAGCATCCAAAAGCTTGAAGTACCTGATCGATTTTCTCAAAATCTATTTAACGTATTTTTGTACAAAATGTGTTTTTACAAAATTTTTTTACAAAAATATATCTTGAAGAAGTTTTATATTATTAGTACATTCATTTTGATAGGACTTTTTCTGGAAGGTAGAGGAGGTTGTGGCGGCTTTTTATCCTAGAATTCCTAAAGGGACTTGCGCGCAAAAAGCTTTTGTGACACTAATATCGAGCGAAACCGAGGGCATGACTTGTAGTATAAATTTAATACATATTTATCGGTATTTTAAAAATCGACGCGATCGAAGTCAACTTATAAATCTGTAAATCGACTTAATGCTATGATTATACGTAAACACATGGAAAACCTTACGAAACAAAAATCCATATTACATTGATGCAAATACCAGCGTGTACTGACCCCTACAGTCTTGAGATATTCACAATGAGGACATATGCTGTATTTTAAAATCATAGACATTATCATACTGTTAAATATTTTATCATCGCAAGTAGCGAGCCTAGTTCGACGACCGCAAATGACACTTACACGGATTTAAATTTCAGATCCAAATGGCTACCGGTTCACTCATTCATTGACGCAGGGTACGAAAATATCATCTATCATTTTCACGCCGATAGAGCGTTTAAGCTCGCGAAAGCTTTTAGATTTTTACATCCATACTTATATTGTAAATGTTAATATCTTTCTGTTAGCCTTTCACGGCTCCGATGGAACAATAAAGTCATGTTGCTGTACATCCTCTATCTTCCAATAAGTAACCTAATACGATGGGTGAGAGGCAACTGGTGAATATATATTTATATATTTTTTAATACATACTTAAATACAAATATACACCCAGGCTCAAAGACCAACAAATTCATTTATAGAATATGTTGGCCCTCGGCGGGAATCGAACCCGCGACCCGCGGAGCTGAAGGCAGGGTCACTACCCACTGCTCCAACGGGCCAGTCAATTAATAATTATTTATTATATAAGTGTGCTGTGTGAAGTAATCTACCATAATATTAACCTAAATCTATTAGGGAAAACCGTAAATAAATCCGTTCAAGTCGACATTTTTGAAAATCGACTACACACAGACAGACAGATTTGGGGATTTTGATTTATAATAAGTAATCAATAGATGGCGAAGATAACTAATTTATTTAAATAAGCATTGATACTGAACAGAGGATAACAATCTCGAAAATAAAGTTATATTTATGATTGAAATTTTGAATATATAGTGGTTATTGTGAGTTAACCATAAAAGATAGAGACATGATGTCGCGGACTTTTTTTATAGTGTTGTTATATAACTAAAATTCCTTAGTACCTACATCAGAAAACCCTTACAAAATCCTTTACAGATTTTGAGAAAATCGATCACACGGACGGCTTTTATAATAGATATAGATAAATGAGAAGTCATTGTCAAGGTGTCAAAGCGATTAATACGATCTTTAAAACGATTTTTGAATATTAAAGATTATTATAGTCTTAGTTAATGTATAGAACCGGCTATACTCACGTCTTATTCTATCGGGTTAGCCCGACTAGTTTCCCCCGCCCCGGATGGGTTCGAAACTAGTCGGGCTAACCCGATAGAATAAGACGTGAGTATAGCCGGTTCTATACATTAACTATGAATACTACTCACGATAGTTTAAATTCAAAAATTATTATTGTCTTATATTCAGAGGTAACGAATTTTAGACCTTGATAGCCCGAACTATGAAAGATTTATTGTAAAATATGCTATTGTGTCGAGGTATTTTCAGGAACAGCATATTTGAGGAGCGTACGGGTCGAGGTTACGAGGATGTTTATGCTTGGAGTTTTTAAAGTGCTTATTTATATGTGGAATTTAAGGTCTCTGTACAGGTTGAAGTTCACAAAGTTTGTTCTCAATGATCGGTTTCTATAATTTTTGGACCGTTGTAACGAGTATCAAACACTCATTACGAAAAACCATATTAAATGACAAACAAATATTTTTATTTATATAAGTTAACATACTATCACTTCAGCACATAACTCTACCAATATATGCATGTAAGATCGAGATCGTCACATATCTGAGAAAATCCGCCGTATTGTATCCGGCTGAATAGAATAGACCACGCTCATTTCTTACCGAGCTGCGGTAAAAGGTTACTAAGGTTAGTCGATCCGCTCTGTGGTATCCGGCTGAGTAGAATAGACCACCCTAATCTCTTACTGAGATGGCGTGAAAGGCGACTAAGGTAAGTTGCGGTAATGTAAGGTAGGTTGAGTAGAATAGACCACTCTCTGCCTAACCGAGGTGTCGTAAATATGATTAATGTAAGTTAACGTCATAGTGAGAGATCCCGTGAGCGCCAGACCTTCGTGATTTTATAAAAGCTGAAAGTTTGTCAGTGCATGCTCCCAACACAGGTAAGAACGATGGTAGATTATGAAATCTAGATCATAGTGGCTTTGGGAGATACGAGGTACTCAAGGTCGCAATATTCCGAACTAATTTTGTCATAGTATAAAGCTTGATCTTTTGATATACGTTTAGAATAATATTAAAAATCACGGCAGTCAATGCCAGACACTAAGCATAGTGAAAACCCCCTGCCTGAACTTTAAGGGTGTCTGGCAGGCATCTTGGGCAGGCAGGTAGCCGGTCGTAAAAGCGTACCCAAATCATGTGACAACATGTCTGAGTAAAATCAGGTAGATTAATACTTGCAAATAGCACGATTGTTGCAAAATGAAACCGTGCATCAAACAAGATTCAGAAATTCAGGGTAATATCCGGCGCCTCTGAACGTTATGTGGTTTGCATCTTGCAAATCGAAATGTTAACCATTTGAGCGGTTTCTGCTTTATTGGCCGAAATCGCTCCACTATCCAAATGGAAAGTACTAAAGTTGTATGTAACGCTACGTTTTAATTAAATTCGATCACATCCAACGAGCAATGTTTAGACAAATTTGTAATTTATATTTTATTTAATACTAGCAATCGCCAGCGTATAAAGATTAAAAATTAAAACCGTAATATAGTATTTTAATAACCATAAAAATGGTTAAAGTGATTTAACATTAAGAGCTAGACATATGCTGTCGCAGACTTTTATTTAGAACTTTTAATGGGGAACAACTTTGTAATACATGATTTTGAACAACTCTCACCGTTTACTCAGCGCACGCAAGGAAAGCTTTAAATTTTGTCACTTTCGGAATATTTTTTATTGCTGCTCCTCTCCTATTCATCTTAGCGTGATGTTATAAAGCCTTCCTCGATAAATGGACTATCTTACACTGAAAGAATTTTTCAAATCGGTCGAGTAGCTCCTGAGATTAGTGCGTTCAAACAATCAATCGAAAAAACAAAGAAACAAACTTCAGCTTTACCTTAGTGGCCTTTTACGACACCTCTGTAAGAAATGATGGTGAGCTATTCTACTCAGCCGGATGCCATACGGCGGGGCGACTTACCTTAGTCACCTTTTACGACACCTCGGTAAGAAATGAGGGTGATCTATTCTACTCACCCGGTATCCCTCTGTTATTACACGCTTTTTCGTGAAGGATAACATCGTGAGGAAACCAGTACACCTCTAGAGAATTCTTGGGACCTTACAATCATTGGAGCAGCATGGTAGGTCTTAGCTCCAATCCATCTCTCCAGAAACGGAGAGAGGAGGCCTATGCCCAGCAGTGGGATTGTAACAGACCGTTGCTTTTTACTTTAAGCCTTAGGCTAGGTCCCCTACTTAATAACTCTATGCGCTTGGGAGATAATTACGCGAAAAAAGGCAAAGAAGTCATTAATGAATATTGTTTCAGCTCGATAATCTAACGATGTCAGCTCGTCAAGCTTCTAAGCCTAATTTTTAGCTATGCCTAAGTTATAAAACACTTTTAAGCTAAAAAAATCGACCGTTAAACTATTAATCCACAACTGACCGTTTTTTACGCATCCTTATGTTCGTCAGCCAGTTTCGATTGGAAACCGCGACAGCTTTAGAATATAGATGTACTGTGAACTTGTTCTATTTCAGTGCGAATGAGGTTTTATGTTATCTTTTATGGATCTTTTAGATGAGATCTTTTTAGCGATCCAAAACGGAATGGACGGTATCATTGAGCAACACCATGATCCCTTAAAAGGTTTTTTCTCGACGACTGTTCGAAGGTTTTATATATTCATCTTACTAATATCTCTCTTCGTCATCCTAATTATCTAAACTAAGAGTATAACAGTGTAAGTTTGAAAGTACTTGCATGTGCATTGTCACTGCTTCAACGATGCAACCGCTTATCTGTATTATGTAATTTTTCAAAATACAATCACAGTACCTATGCCGAGAAAAAAACTACTTAAAATAACAGAGAAAAACAAATAAAAATTATTTTCATCTATAACGAGGTATAGGTAAATAAATATCCCCATTCAGAGTAATCATCATCATCGTCAATCATCTTTTTTTAATCTTTGGAAATTTGCGATTGCGATTCCTAAATGTCAATGCTCACTTTGCAGAATTTCGTCTTTGCTCGTTTTGCAGAATCGTTTCTTTGGTCGTTTCCCAAATTTGTGTCTTTGCGCGTTTTACAGAATTTTATCATTGCTTCCTTTGCAGAATTGTGTCTTTGCGCGTTTTACATAATTGTATCTTCGCTCAGTTTGAAAATTTGTGTCGTTGGGCATTTTACAGAATTGTGTCTTTGTTAGTTTTACAGAATTGTATGATTGTTCGCTTTGCAGAAATGTGTCTTTGCTCTTTTTACAGAATTGTCTTTGCGCGTTTTACAGAATTATATCATTGCTCGTTTTACAGAATTGTCTTTGCTCGTTTTACAGAATTGTATTATTGCTCGCTTGTGCAGAGTTGTGTTTTCTCGTTATGCATAATTATGGCATTGATCTATATTATTAATTGTTAATTTCTATATTATTTCTTCTTTAAATTAGCCTAGGTCTGATAAGAGACTTTGAGAGAACTCAACTACTATTAGATACATACAGATATTCCCTTCTTTTTATATAGATAGATATAGAATTACAATACCTAGAATTATTCATTATGTTCTAGTCGATTTGAAATATCTTTGAATTACAATGTTTCAACTTAGATGATAACGATACTTAGATGATATTCAAAATTCATGATATGATTTTCGGCGAAGAAAAACATTGTGAATAAATTTTGTTTCGGGATAAAAATCCG
This sequence comes from Morpho achilles, assembly GCA_947086495.1. Classification (NCBI taxonomy): domain Eukaryota; kingdom Metazoa; phylum Arthropoda; class Insecta; order Lepidoptera; family Nymphalidae; genus Morpho; species Morpho achilles. The sequence continues at coordinate 5,879,731 of CAMTZB010000022.1, read as the reverse complement.
CGACTAAATTGTACAAAATAAATAACCGATTATGCTTATGCACATAGAATATGTATCGGTTTGATACCTACGTGTCGCAAATACATTTCACAGAAAACAATCAGCCAAACAACTTATGCGATAACTTACAATATTACAATTGATCTTTAGCACGCTACGAATATTATAAGAAGTTGAAGGGAGTTTTTATATTAAAAGACTTTAGTTACTTGTTTTCTTGATGATAAGTATGTACAAGTAGTTGTAAGGTACTTTGCGCACATAGGAAACGATAAAACCATAATGCTATCTATATCTATATATATAAAAGAAAGTTGGTCTTAGTTACACTATTTATAACTCAAGATCGGATAAACCAATTCGGCTGAAAATCGGTGTAGAGATCGCTTAGAACCAGGAAACGGATACGGAAACATAGGATACTTTTTATCCCGTTCGACCGCATTTGTTTTATCCCGTCAAGTCACTATAAAAACATGGTATAACAAGAACGACTATGACATTGAATAACAAAACGCAAATGTCAGTGAAATACAAAACAGAGATGACAGCTAAACGTAATTTTATCTTTGGTGAAGTATGGTAAAAAAATTGACAATTATTAAAAATAATAGTGTTAGAACACGTTTTTAATACAACCTCCTTCATAGAGTTGGTCATTAATATGAAAAAGCATTGTGGCTGTCATATGTGTCATTAAGTTGTTGAGAAAGAGTAAATGGATTGACTCTGGGAAAACTGTTTTTATTTATTGAATAAGTATAATAATATAATAAGTATAAAGGAGAAATATCGTCGTTTATATTCAGAAGGGGATGTTACCTAAACTCACAACTAGAGCAGGCAAAAGGAATATCTGGAAATTTAAGGAGTTTAAAGAACAGACAAATGACGATCAATATCTTGAGACAACACGGAGAGTGCGAATTTCGTATAATTTGAGAGATAGTTGCGATATGCGATGCTATGGAATAAAAAATGGGGTTTTTATTGGAGAGATTAATGATGGTAATTGGTATTCGGTTTATTAACTCTGTAAGGTCAACGTGACGATGTGCTATGTGAGGCCATAGACTTAGTAGCCTTTTATGACACCTCAGTAAGAAATGAAGGTAGTCTATTCTATTCAGACGGATACCATACAGCGAGTCAAGTTACCTTAGTCGCCTTTTATGACACCTCAGTAAGATATGAAGATGGTCTATTCTACTCAGCCGGATACACACGGCGGTTCAATTTACCTTAGTCGCTTATTAAAGCTCGGCAACTAAGAGGGTGGTATATTCTACTCAGCCGGATGCCACACGGCGCTTACAAATAATAACAACACAATTCAATAAAGATAAAAGTTGTTTATAAATCAGTTTTGCTTGCGCAATGTGCAAGCAAAACTGATTATATTTATTACATGCTGAAGTTGCTTCTAAGTATTGGAACAATATTCTTATCGGACCCCACAGAAAGCTCGGAGTCATATAGCGGAAATGTATATTCCTAGAAATATTCAAGTCTGTTGATGTGTACACAATCTTATTAGAAATCTAATTAGAACTTTTTTTAAAAGTGCACCCCCTTAATCTATAATCTATACTAATATATAAAGCTGACGAGTTTGTTTGATTGTTTCAACGCGCTAATCTCAGAAACTACTGGACCGATTTGAAAAATTATTTGAGTGTAATAAGAAAGTCCATTTATCGAGGAAGGCTATAGACTATATGACATCACGCTAAGATGAATAGGAGATGAGTAAAAACAACAGTACGAAAACGGAAAATTTAAAGCTTTCCTTGCGTGCGCTGAGGTAACGGTAATAGTTATTCAAAAATCATTACAAAAATGTTTCCCTCTAAAAGTTCTAAATAAAATTCCGCGAAAGCATATGTCTAGCTTTTAAGGTTAACCCGCTTTAACCATTTTTATTACGGTTTTAGTATTCCACGCGGGCGTAGCCGCTGGCGATTGCTAGTATAACATATATACTAGTATTACGAATGTGAAAATCTGTGTCTGTGTATATTTTTACAGCTAATGCGCTGAACTATTGATAATTAAAGCTTATATAGCAAATCAAGATTTCATGAAACTACATCTAGTTCGGAATGTTGCTATAAAAATGAAGCATCCTACTAATATTATAATTGCGAAAGTTTGTGAATATGTATGTTTGTGTATGTTTATTATTCTTTAACGGCGGATCCGCTGAACCAATATCGATGAAATTTGGCACAATTATTCCTTATACACCGCGATAATATATAGGCTATAGAAATTCTGTTAATTCTACAGGCATAGGATGACACTAAAAAGCGCCATCATCACCCTATCATGCGATAACGACTCACGCGAACGAAGTCGCGGATAAAAACTAGTGTAGTAATAAAGTAGCTTTTATATTCTTACGGCTCGGCAAAGGACTCCTCTCTCCTTTTGGAGCTATGGGGAAATTTAGAACCGTTACGCTATTTAAATGTCTATACTAATAAATTTCTCTGATATATTCAGGTTTCAATTTTCAAATGTGTCATGAATTTTAAAAATGTATATTGTTTTATCATGAGAGGGAGGCTGAAAGGAGAATTCACTTGGGCTGGGCAGCATTTGGCAAACTTCGTCGAGTCTTCACGTCCGACATTCCGCAATGCCTGAAGACCAAAGTCTTCGACCAATGCGTCCTACCTGTGTTAACGTATGGCGCCGAGACGTGGGCACTGACGGCGGGACTAGTCCACAAGTTTAAAGTCGCTCAGCGTGCCATGGAGCGAGCTATGCTCGGAGTGTCTCTCAAGGATAAAATCAGGAATGAGATTATCCGCGAGAGAAGCAGAGTAACCGATATAGCTAGCAAAATAAGAAAGCTGAAGTGGCAGCGGGCCGGTCACGTCTGTCGCAGGACTGATGGCCGTTCCAGCAAAAGAGTCCTGGAGTAGAGACCGCGTCTTGACAAACACAGTGTAGAGCGACCACCGTCTAGCTGGACCGTCGAAATCAGGAAGGTTGTTGGGGCCAGGTGGATGCGCATTGCGGAGAACCGGGATGTCTGGCGCAGACATGCGGAGGCCTATGTTCAGCAATGGACTGCGATACGCTGATGGATGGATGGATGGATAATGTTTTATCATAGACTCATAACTAATTAGTTTCTGCCAGGTTTTAAACCCGTGACCCGACTCGTGATTCGACTATCTCACATCTCATAATATAATATCGAAAAAAGTTAATTTCACATAAGGTAAATGATTCAACTGAAAACGATTTGTTATTTTTAACAGAAATGCAAAAATTTACCAAAAACCAACATTAAATATCAAATCCGAATCCGTCTAAAACACATCCGCAGCGATCGCACTGTCAGTTATCTCGCTGTCTGTCGGTTTGACAAGTTGAAAACTACCTCCAAAAATCATGTTGTTTAATTTTCGCGTATCAAAAATTACACGTACAACGTGCTAGGAACACGTGATTCCGCACTCAAAACTAGATGGCGCTACTTGTCGTTTGCTCCGCGCTATCGAAGTGCTTTCGTTAGAATATAAGAAGTCCCCATATTAAATGTTATCCGATTGACATCGCTATTAGTTCCTCACAGTGCATCTTACTCGAAAAATAAGCTTTAACGCATCTGAGACGGTGCATCTTACGGCATATCCATATCTGGAATCCATCGTCTTTCCGCGATGCTTTCTGTACTCGTTACTGGCACGCATTCTTTCCCCCGACAGTATGCGCGTCGGGTATTCGTCTCACACACGCTGTTTTTTGTTGGGAAAAAATTGAAATCAACTTTTACACCGGGAATACGTCGTTCCAATACTTTTTTAGTGTTTAATTAAACTTATAATCGAATTGATTTCAAACTAGCACCGCGCGTAAATTGGGTGTTCCTAAAAATGTGTTTTAAAAGTCTGCAATTGAAGCCCACGACGTAATTTTAAATTGAATTTGGATTTTCGAAATTCATAACAAAGGCTGTTAAGCAATAAGCTGAACTCGATCGGTGGCGCCGACATTGAACTCATTACTTCCTTTAGCCAAATAGAAAGAAACTTTCCAGAAAATTTAAACGCGTAATGTAACGTGTGACACCAGTAACTACTAGGGATGTGATTTGGAGTAGAAAAATGGATTAATTATTAATCGATTTTTGACTTTTAAAAATAATCGATGTTTAGAAAAATCGATTTTTTCGTATGAGAATAATCGATTTCTTTCTAATTATATGAAAAGTTGCCTTTTTTAATATAAATAATTAATTGGAATAAAGGCTTAATAAAGTGGATTGGTTTTATAATATAGAATTAGATTTCAACTGATTGATTGAGTACACGCAGTGGTTTCCAAATAGCGTCAGCTAAATATTTTAGTGCAAAATAAATTACATGTTAATTGAAACCATATATGTGCGGTCAAAGACCGAGCTGGCAAATCATTGATCTCACAAATGTCCTTTCTCACCCATCATCTTCCTGCCCTTGTCCCACTCTAAGTGAGGTCGGCACAACATGTTATAAACATGTTGTCACATGATCTGCCTACGTATTTTACGACCGGCGTCTCTTAGTCGTATTTTACGACACCTCGATAAGAAATGGTCTATTCTACTTAACTTACTTAACTTTACACCACACAATGAGTCACTTACCTTAGTCGCCTTTTACGACACCGTGGTAAGAAAAGAGGGTGGTATTCTATTCATCCGGATACCACACGTCAAAAAATTTCCTAATATCCTAAATGTCCTATCTCACCCATTATCTAAAAAAAGTATTGCAGGAAAACCTATTTTACCAAGGAGATTAATTAATACGCAGTTTATAAAAGGTGGATGAATTATGTGAAGTATGATATGCGTATAAGAGGATTAACGCCGGAGTTGACGAATAATAGAAGAGAATGGATGAAGAAAATATATGCCGAACTCACTTAGAATAGGATAAGGCTAAGAGAATGGTGTTACCCGTACATTTATAGATTAATAAGTAAGGTAAATACACTAGTAATTGACCATGTACGCAAAGTTGACCGTTTTGTATGAAATTTTAAATAACAAGCGTTTTGTTTGTTGTAGCTAGTAAAAAATAAATTTGTAATTACATGTTGCCATCTATTAACAATTGCCCAAAACCTCAGAACTGTAGAATATTGTTTGATAATTAAAATTTAATATTAATTAATATTTAATCATACAAAACCGTCAACTACTAATAGATGGTCAATTACTAATGCACTTACTTTATATATCTTTAATCATTCTTGTTCAAGTGAGTTCGGCACAACATGTTATAAACATATTAACCCGGCCGCCTGTCTGATGTCAACTTACCTTAGTGACCTATTACGACACCTCGGTAAGAAATGGTGATCTAAATATCTTTCCTAATTCATTTAGCATAGAAATTATTAAATACCGCAATCGGATGTCACTAAGTACGTCAATGCAACAAAAATTCTACCGGAAAGACGTTACGCACCTAACGAGTTAAATAAACGCTTGTAAAAAAAAACGACATATTTTTTTAATACAAGGCAAAATGTTATGCAAAACGAAGGTATTGGCAAGTAAAATGTTACCATACTTTGAAATGTTCACATGCAAATTGGTTTGGCTGCTTGAAAAACGAAAAATCCACGTGTCTACAATATACAGGGAACTATAAAAAAATACATATCTATCTCGTGTTAAAAGTGTATAAAAATCAAAGTAAAGTAAGTGTTACCCACTGCTGGGCATAATAAGATGACAAGAGGGCTGGCTCCTTTTTCGCACAAAGAATGAGCTTAGCGATTCAGCACGGAAACGCTGCCAGCATTCTTGGGACCATTCCACGTGGGCATGATTTGTATAGTTTTAGCGTGTAAGTAATTAAGGATAGATATAACTTATACATTTTTGTTATTATATATCTTATTTTCCTAACAGAAAAAGTCATTGGTGTCTGCCCGTAGTTTGAACCAGTGGCACTCTCAAAAGAGTCGCCAAGTCTCGCCGCTGAGCTATCACATTCAAAACTAACAAACAATCGAAAGGGAAATCTAAATTAATTTACTTTATCGTAAATTTCTACGCGATATATTTTTAATTTCACGCACAAATAAATATTAATTTCCGAATAAAGATATAGATTAAATTATTGAAATACGTGTGACTGGTCGGTGTTTTAGACAAACATGTTCTTAATCAAATGATTTTAACGAATGTACTTAAGAAAGAAACTTTAGAATAAATTATGTTTCATTATGAACGATGAATTGATTTTTATGGGCCAGAGGTCATTCATACAACAAATCTAACCCCAAAAAACATTGTTTTTGTGATTAACATTAAAAATAATGTCTTTAGATACAGTTAACCACACAAAAACTTTTTTGAATAAGGTCACTTTAATAATAAGCGTGCGATATGATCCACTGCTAAAGCTGGATTATAAACGCGAAAATTTGTCTGTTATGTTTTAACCGGACTATCTTTATATCGTGTTAGAGCGTTAGAGCGTTTTTTGAGACTAAAGTCGACGCGAATGAAGTCGAGTGTATAACTAGTATCCGTAACATATAGTTACGGATGTATGTTTGTTACTCTTACCGTTGAACCAATGAAATTTGGCATATTTAAACCTTATACGCCGGGGTAACATATAGGCTACAGAAATCCTGTTAATTCAACAGAAATAAGGTGACAAAGAACGCCATCTACTTTCAACCAAGAAGCGAACAAAGTTGCGAGTAAAAGCTAGTCAAGTTGCGAGTAAAAGTGGTTTAAAAATCTTTGACGTATTTATTTTCAGAAAGGCTTGATTTATGGAAACCCTAGATTTAATTGTTGATATAATTAAAATACAATAGTTTAGAACTAACAAAAAATAAAAACAATGCTGTAAATAATAAGTATAATGGAAATAGAATTAATATAAGGATTTATTGTTAATGTATCTATAACATATCATTGGTATATTTAATAAATAAAATAAAATAAATAGTTTGTACATAAAAACGTTGTCCATTCAGTAGGTCTTATAAATTAACACCTTCATATCACCCCTGTTTTCCGACCTTTAATTATGAATCGCAAATTGTATTTTTCACTGATATGGTTAACATTTTCGCAGCATCAATAATATCGTACAGAATTATCTCTTCGTTTCCACTCTCATAATGATCATTATTAAGTACATATAATAATGTTTGTTCGTTAAGTTGCTTTAAAAATATGCCATTTTACTGCAAGTAAAGCAGTTTTATAATTTTGCTTTACGCCAGAATAAATCTATCTTTTCTTTAATAATTGAATGAGTTAATCTTGTATATATTTTTGTGGATTTTGTAAACGGCTTCAACGATTTTCATGAAATTCAGCATGTAGAGGGTATTGGGGGGATATCGATCTAGCTAGGTTTCATAAAAAAAATCGTTTTGTTCCTATTTTTGGGCACTGAAAATATGCTAAAATATACATTGCATAGGAAAGACTATTTTGTTTCAATTGTAAAGTCATGGTAGATTATTTGGAGAACGGTCTATCTTGAGAACTGAAAATGCCTAGGTTCGAGCCCCACCTGACAAATTACTTTTTTTCTTGTTTTTTTTTTATTTTGTAAAAAAATTACTGAGCAAGGCTCGGTCACCCAGGTACTATATCGAAAAGGGAAGATCTTTATAGATTCCGAAATCCCGATTAAGATTCGATTCCCGTTAAGAGCCAACATTATATATAAACACTTTTTTGCTTCTTCAACTCTAGCTGTTTATATAAAATTATATCAGGTTTGTATAAAATTATATATATGTATTTACGAAGTTTGCATGCGTTTTTACGAACCCTGTATGTAACAGGTATGAAAACGGGAAAATCCACTCTACATTTAGCATTATATATATTTTCTAGTTTGTTAATTGCTGATATACAAAAATAATTATTACATTTGTTTTATGTAAGTAAGTAAGTAAGTAACGGCCTGTTACTATCCCACTGCTGGGCATAGGCCTCTTCTCTCCGTTTTTGGAGAGAAGGATTCGAGCTAAGACTTACCACGCTGCTCCAATGCGGACTGGTAGGTTACACGTATCCCCAGAATTCTCTAGAGATATGCAGGTTTCCTCACGATGTTTTCCGAAGCGTGTGATAAATTGCAATTATCAATTAGACACATAAGTTCTACTAGGAAACTCATTGGTGCCCGGGGTTTGAACCCTAGATCTCCTCGAAAGAAGCGCACGGTGTTACCGCTGGGCTACCACAGCTTTTTTTGTTTTTTTTTTGTTTTTTTTTTGTTTTATGGATCTCCGCAAACTAACGCCTAATTCTATAAATTATGTTACCCATGTAAACAGACGTAACGCATTTAAGCAAAACGTTTTATATTTTCTATTGGAGACAGGAAAATGCTGTGCCTTTATAAAATAAACTTTGTTGCTAGGATCTTAGAACTCATTACAGAGTGAACGTTTTCACCTAATTAGCTTTCTAGATTAACCGTATGCCCTGTTTTACTATCGGTAACTGAATAATATTCAAAAAGTGCTAAAACATTTCCATGGCTGATAACGTTAATTTATTTTCGTAACGCCATGATTCAGATTTTGTTTTTGTGAATAAGCAAATGACCTAAGCGAGTGACGTAATATTCTTCAACTACTAAGATACGTTAGTGAAACTGTGATAGCTTAGCGGTGAGACTGCGATTCTATCGAGAGGGTAATAGATTCAAACCTAGGCCACCAACACTTCTGTTAAAGGCCTTGATCGGTAATTTTTTTTAAATTATAATGCATATACAAAAAGATTTTGTCTGGGAGCGATCCTAGTTTTCAGAATACGAGACCGCTCCTTATCCAACTGAGCTATCATGACTTGCAATTGACAGCGTAATTATCCACTGCTTTCTCATAAAATTATAACTTTTTTTCCAGTGCCAGAAAATAGTGATAACAAGATTTGCTTTTAATTAAAACTAGCTAAATCATTCCCCCCATACCTACATGCTGAATTTCATGAAAATCGTTGGAGCCGTTTCCGAAATTCAGAAAAATAAATACTTATATACAAAAGATTAAAAAAGTAAGTAAAAAAGATACGTTTAATTGATATTTGCAGTTTATTGCATACACTGTTCTTTAAAGGAGTGTATGTAACCTACCAATCCGTATCCGAACAGAGTCTTGAATCTAAACTCCGAACATTCTCTGAAAAAGGAGAGCGGAGGCCTTTACCCAAAAATAGGATACTAACAGGCCGTAACTCTAATTTTTTAATAAACTTACTAGTGTACTAACCAAGATGTCAACGTTTGGCCATCAGGTTAACTGAGCAAATATCTTCACGAATATATGAAGTTTTGTTTTATTTTACAAAAGCTTTTATCCCATTTGCCGTGTATGTTAGGGTGGAATCTTGCAATGATATTTTACCCACTTCGCGGTGACCTATTGAGCTAAAATTTTACATACTGCTCCAGCCCCAATGACGATGCATGTTAATGATTAGCATGACGTGATGCTGCTACCTAGATTGACTCCAGACGAAGGAGCTCCTCGACAGTTGCAGAGACGTAAATTTTTTTAAAAGCTTTTCTTAAAATTGTTATAAAAGTATAAATACATTTAATGTTTCGCCCATCAAAGATTACAATGTTGCAAAGTATTGTTTTATACAAACTTCGCGTGAGAATAAAATATAGGTTTCTAAACCAGTAAAAAAATATGCCGTTTGCAATTAACTATCGCTATTATAAAATCAATTACGTAAAATAGATTGAATACAATCGCTAATAATTGAGATATATTTAAAAAAGACAACTAAATTACTTTATCTGGTCGTTATAGTTATATAAAATAATTAATTTTATCGACGCTTGATTGTTATTATGGCCTTTTAAATAAATTTGCAAAACATCTACTGTGTATAACTGATAACGATGATGTGCGAAGATTCTGTGAAAAATCGTTTTTCTTTTAATTTTCCTTGGGACTATGAATTATTGACAGTGCTAACTAAATGTAACCCGAGTTTTCGGTGTAAACCGAGAGTTTCCCGAGTAGAGTTGACGATTCAAAAGCACTTGTTTTTAAGTTTATTTTAGTAAAAGATATATTGAATTTTGAAATTTTTATTCTGAAATCAAAAACTTTGAGACTTTTAAAATTGGGTCTACTGTTTAAACTCGGGCAGACGCCAACAAGTTTTCATGTTAAAACTTATGTCTAATTCATAATTGCAATTTAGCACATGCTTTTCTGTGAAGGGAAACATCTCTAGAGAATTCTAGGGATATGTGTAACCAAGCATTGAAGCCGCGTAGTAGGTATTAGCTTCACTCTCTAAAAACGGAGAAAGGAGGTCTATGCCCAGCAGTGGGATAGGAACAGACCGTTATATCCTTTTTTTAATATATGGTACACTTACACACATGGTCGTCCGTCCCCAAAGTAACTTAATACTTGTGTTATGGTAGACACAACTGGTGAATATATACTTAATAAATACATACTTAAATACAAATATACACCCAGACTCGAAGACCAACATATTTATAGAAAATGTTGGCCCTCGGCGGGAACTGAACCCGCGAAACGCTGAGGTGAAGGCGGGATCACTACGCCAAAAGGGCCAGTCATACAGTTTTACTGTATGTGATTGCAATACATTTCCACGTTAATCGTTAATCAGTCCAATCAAAGAGACGTCAGAATTAATCGTACATACTATAATAAATAGTCTTATCGTGAATTAATCACTGGGTTAATACTATATTTTTTTCATTTTTAATTACGCACGTTAATTGAAATGCGCGTCGCACTTGTTCTTTCACGGTTATAAAACTCTACTAATGAAGTATTGTTTATTTTAATATATTTTTTTATTATGTTTTAATACCTAGTACCTCGGCACAAAATATTATAAACATGCTGTCAGATGATTTGGCTGCGTTTTTAGGACCGGCCGCCTGCCTTACATCAACATACCTGAGCCGTATTTTACGACACCTCGGTAAGAAAGAGAGAGGTCTATTTTACTCAACCGGATACCGCACGGTGGGACAACTTACCTTAGTCTCCTTTTACGACACCTCGGTAAGTAAGATGGTGGTACTATTCTATTGAGCTGGATACCACACGCCGGGTCGATTTACCTTAGTCGCCTTTTACGACACCTCGGTAAGAAATGAGGGTGGTACTATTCTATTCAGCCGGATACCACACGGCGTCTATGTATATCTATACTTATACTTTTAAAACACCGGACACGACACCACCGATTTGACACCACCCGAACGAGGACTACCAGAAGACGACTTTGAGGTCTGGGAGCTACCATTCTCAGACCTCCCACCGAACAAGACATCCATTAGGTCGCCTAGGTGACCTGGGCTTACGGCCCAAATACCGACACCTTTAGGTTACCTAGGCGACCTTGCCCACGGCTGGAACACATACCGGGCTTAAGTGCCAGGGGGAAGAGGCTCACTATATAAATGAATATGTAAGCCCGACGCGTCATAAGTACTTGTACAATCGCAAAGTATGAAATACTCATCACCTCCCTTGTCTTACGAAAAACTTGTAAAACTTTAATTTAAGCTCTTTGTGAAGTCTGTTATATATTCTAACTGTGTCAGGTATAAATAGGCGCGGATTTTTCATTTTTTCACTCTGAATATGTCGTCATTTATATATTTGTAAGGCATAGTACAGTTATTTGACCGGAATCTTCAAAAACGGTGTCTAACCTCCTACCCAGCAAAGAACTTGAAGGGGATTGAATCATCTATGCTCGTCAGGGTTCATTTCGATCGCTATTTGATGGAAATCTTCAAAATCTAACAAAACCGTTTTTTTATTATATTGATGAAAGATTATAATACACTAGCTTTTATGGTTAGAATGCGTAAACTAACTGAAAGTTTCCACTAAATTTAGTAGATTGACGTTTAATTCACATTCAAGAAAATCAAGTTGTTGTTAATTTGCTAAAGTAGATTAAATAAATTTCGAGTGGATTTGTTTTTTGTTGTATATATATATGTATATATATATATATATATATATATATATATATATATATATATATATATATATATATATATATATATATACATATATATATATATATATATATATATATATATATATATATATATATATATATATATATATATATATATATCTGTTGTTGCGGAATTTGATAAACTAATCTCGAACGGAATCCGCTACGTTATATTCTTGCGAGTAATTTTACTACTGGGCCGTAGGATGTTAAAAGTACTCACAAAAGTTAAAATGAAACAAAGAAAACATAAAATAAACTTAAAAACCGATTGTTAGTTAAGAATTTTACCTAACGTTGTTAATTTTAAACTCAATAGCACAAACATTCACTTATCTATGCTTATTGCAATGCTAATTGTATTGGAACAATATCCTTTTGTTACAAGACCCAGTTTTACTTCGCAAATACTAAATTACTCTAACATTAAAAGAACAATGGAAACTTTGGTGTAACGCACTCGAAATGTGAAATGTTGCCACTTTTATACATATTATAAAACATAGTATTCAAAAGCTGTATGTATGTGATCGATTTTCTCAAAAACTACTGAACGGATTTTTGTACGGCTTTTACTAAAAGATAGTGCAATTATTGAGGAAAGTTTTTATTAATAGTACATTCTCCAGAACGGCTAAACTGATTTTGATGGGGCTTTCAACTGGAAGATAGTTTAAGTTGCAGTTTAGGAAAAATAGGCTCCTTTTTATCCTACAATTCTCGCGAGGTTGGGGTTTTTGCGGCAAAAATTATTTCGACACACTGATTTCACTGTTAATTATAATAATCTATATTAGCTGCGCCCTACCGCGGTACTCTACTGGCGGCGAATAAATACTTAATAGGCACTAAGATTAAGATGTTTCTTTTTATATTTTCTGATGTTCCGTTAACCCTACTTTTTTAAAAAAAGAACCATCTGATAATAATTAGCACAAAAAAATTAGTTAGCATAATTGATCAGAAAAAAATAAAAAGATAAAAATCATTCGTTAATGATGTTAGAAACCGTAAAATCGAAAACTCAGATCCAGGATAAGAACCCACGATCCCAAACTAGAAACGCGAGCGCTCAACATTTCTTACTAACTAAACATAATCTTACCCTTACCCTTATCCTACTCTAAGTGGGCACATTATGTCTATTTTTTACATTCTCTATCATTCGTCAACTCTGGTGTCACTCCTTTAACATGCATATTATTTTTCATACAAACCATCTTTTTTTCGGCCTCCCCCTAGCCCATCCATCCACATTCATATTTAAAACTCTTTTGGTCACATGATTTGATGATTACATACTATATTACTTACTAATAATTATAATTAATAATGGTTAAATTTTAAAAAGGCGGGCGTTGACATCTGCAGCGCAATTTATACTTTTGTAGTCTCTTCGTTGCCATTGTATACCTAAGTGCATTTTTATAGTTCCGAATAAATTTAATTTAATTTCAATTTCACATATATTGATGCAGTTGTGTTCATATAAATACTTTAAAAAAATACTTAATAACTAACTAAATATAATATTAAGATGATAACATAAATCTGGATTTTAGAAAAATAATTTTCTATAAAGGTGTAAAGTATCTACTCTAGATTATTTCAATACATTAATATTGAATAAAATATTTCTGTAGGTAAATTTATTACACTAAGAACAAAACACGTAGAGGCTATAGACTGTGGAACAACAAAAAAATAAGGGACCTTTTACTAAAGACAAAATATTGACACAACAAATAAAAGAATCACCCCGGCGACTCGCAAGTGAACTAAATTTCTAAAGGCGTTCACAGACGTCGTGTTAGGCGGCCGGTAACACAAATATTAGTGAGAAATAGAAATATTTCTGTATCTATGTGATAAATTGATAAAAAGAAATAAATACAAGGTGTTGGGACAATGAAACTGTAAGAAACTATTTTTAATTAAAGTCCTTTGATGTCCGACGTCAGTAAAGAATTAAACGAACTCCGAAACTTATTTTCAAAAGCTTATAGTAAATTTAAAGTACAAACGTTTCTGGTTCAATATAAATAGTTGTATTAATTATTTTCATATGACATCTTTCATTTTTATTTCGATTTATAATGCTTTCAACTAAAATAATTGCATTATTTTTTTTGATAAAATTTAATATAAGAAATGAAATATTACGTTATGAAATATTAAATTATTTTCATTTTTGGTAAATTTTTCAACGTAAATAATTAAATTTTCTAAGTCACTTAAGAACGGTAGCTATATTTACGCTTATAAAACAAATGCGCCTAAATAACATAAATAATATTATTAACGCAATAATTTAAAACTGAAATTTAGATAAAGTTTTATTTAATTTTATAATGGATTTTTCCTGTTTGTGTGATACTTTAACAAAATATCATCATAAAATATTATTACATTACACACGTGTTATTTATTCGTTTACGATGAATTTATTTTTATTTAAATTCAAATCAAAAAAAAAAATCAAAAATGTTTATTTCTTACCAAAATTCATTACAAGAAATATAGATTGAGATCTTCTAGTAAGTATTAGAATACTTGTGTCAGAAGGTCTCGCTCTTACATAACAAAAGTAAGTTATATTAATATTTAAGGTAAGTATTTACTATTTATTAAGTTATAATTATAGCGTACATGTATGTGATGTGTGTGTGTGTATGTGGGTGTGTGTGGGTGTGTTTGTTTTGTTTTGTGGGAGGGTGTGGTTGAGTGTGTGTGTATATAGATGTGAATGTTGTTGTGCGTGTGTGTGCATTTAGATCTGCGTATTTAAGATGTATATTCTAATAGAGCTTCTGTATCTTCATAATTTAATGTTTTTAGCCAATAAGATAAAGTGTTTTTGCAGTTATGGTAAGTCATCATATATATATTCAATTTTTTATTAATTATGTCGTATAAGTGTGACGCTTGTTTATTGTACTGACGCCCAGCAAAAGCTGTTTTAGTTTTAACAAAGGGAGTGACATTTTTTATTCTTCTTTTATTTTGAATAGGCAATTTAAACTGTAGTTTTTTGTGTAATCTAAGTATAGTGTTTAGAATATATAATTTCCTAACAGATAGCATCTTACACGTAGAGTACAGCTCATCAGTAGGAAATCTGAATGCTTTAAAGAGCATAACTTTAAGTAAAAAACGTTGAGCCCTTTCCACTTCAATAAACTTTATTTATTTGCTATGCTATTGTTTTATATGCTCCACCCCACACAGGAATGCAGTAAGAGATCACTGACTGCACAAGAGCTACATATATTTTACTAAGTAGTTCATTGGGGGCTACATAACGTAAAACTTTAAATATATATGTAAGTTTCCTAACTCTGCTTGCCACTAGTTCAATATGTGCGTGCCATGTTAAATTTTGGTCAATCATGACACCAAGATATTTTGTTCTTGGCACTTTGGTGATGCTGTGGCAAGCACAGTTTTGGCTGATAGAGTTGCCGCACTCATGAAGTTTTTGAGTTGAGTTTTAAAATCGTAAGGGAATACCATAAACATTGTACCGTAGATGTTGATTATAACTTTAATTTGATAAGATTTTTTCAACAAAAAATGCTGTAATATTAAACATAGTTATTGTTTTTGTAAAATATTTTTTTTTATAAATAAGTATATGATTTTGTACCTTCCATTACATTAATAATAATTGTAAAATAAAACTTATTTGAAAATAAGTTTTATATTTTGTCGGAGTCGTAAAAGTCTTAATTGAACTGCGAAAGAAATCGGGCGTTTGTGTCGGCCCTACGGAGCTGTGAAGGGTGAGACAATGTTACGGACCTATCTCACCAAACAGCTGAGCCTCTCAACTCTTCCAAACGATTCCGAGTCTTATCATAACCGCATAAAGTCCATTTTATTTTATTTACACCTTACGAATAAATATGGTACTTCAATAAACATCGCAACTATTCAAATTGACGGTAAAAGTAAATAATAATACGCTAGTTGCAATTAATAGTTTTAAAATTTCTTCACTACTATCTTTGAACATTTTGTTTCGGTTAATTTTAAAGGGTCTGTAAATTATTAAATTAACGGGATGATAAAGAGATTTGTAGAGAAAAAGCGTTACGTATGCCATTATCTCTATGCGTTACTTTTTTTACACGTGAAATTATTTTCAATTATCTAGTTAAATCTGTTAATTAGATATTAACGTAATAGTAAAAAATATTTTACACTTTACGATTGTTTTTTTATAGAATGCCTATATTACCTACTCATTTTTTACTGAATCTTTAATGTCACAGAATACTATTTATTATAATATAATTTTACGATTTATAATAATATATTTATTTTATCGAATGTAACAGACTACACTACGAGCAAATAAAAATGCAACTATAGTTTTAAATCCATTTCTAAACGCTTAGGGTGCCTAGTCGATTTGCAATATCATAAATAAAACTGCACTAATTGCAAAAGTTCGCACAACAGGGGCGAACGGCGGGAAAACGGGAAGGGGCGCGCGACTGGCACGGGCGTTTACAAGTGGAAACACAGGGAAGCGCGTTCGGACTCACCCGCTCCTCCTCGCGGATCATCTCGGCGATGCCGGGCCGGATGTCCACGTCCTCGGCGTGCAGCGCGGCGGCCGCGTCGGGCGGCGCGTGCAGCAGGTCGGCGGGCGAGCAGCGCGGGCTGGGCCCCTCGCCGCGCTCCCCGGAGCGGCGCCGGGCCTTGGCGCCGCAGCCGCCGGGCCCGCCCGGGGACCCGGCCTCGCGGCTGCCGGGCCTCTTGGCGGCGCGCGCCTCCAGCCCCCCGCCGCGCAGCACGGCGTGCTCTCCGCTGACGTCCGTCAGGCCCCGTATCTTTAGCGTCTCCGCGACCTTCAGCAGCGCCGTGATCTGATCCTGCGACACGTTGATCTCTCCGCGGTACATGAAATCGACGACCGCCTTCAGGTCGCAGTACTTTATGTCGCGCATTATTATGATCGGGTGCCGGCACGGGTTGTCCATGAACAGCGTCTGGAAGTAGGGGCTGCACGCGGAGAGCACGACCTTGTGCGCCTTCAGGCTGCGGCCCTCGCAGGCGAGCGTCACGTCCACGAAGGACTCGGTCTGCAGCAGCTGGTCGAAGCAGTTGGCCAGGTTCGCCTGGTAGTTGTTCCATCGCAGGCAGAACTGCTGCGGCGAGCCGTCGGCGGCTTCCCGGCCGTCCATCGCCGCGGATTCCTCCTCGGCCGGCATGACTAGCGGCGAGCTCGCATCTGCAACGTAACGTGAGCTCGGTATGTCTCGCGACACGTGCACCACGAACGACGGCTCGCGAGGCACTAGCCGGCGTAGCGTCGGCGGCGGGGCGCGCGGGCGGGGCCGTGGGCGGGCCGCGCCGCGCGCGAATGGCCGCCGCGGCCTGCCCACGGCTCCGCCCCGGACGGCCCGCGCGCCCCGCATCGATCGCACGGCGCCCGCGCACGTCCCGCGCACGGCCCGAGCACGGCCGCGCGCCGCGTGCTCGCGACCGCCGCACGGGCGCCACGGGGCACGGCACGCAGCACGAGCGGCGACGTGCCGTCGTTATTGAGACGTATTAACAATTACAATTTAATATATTACCAAGTATATAAATTTATGAAAAAAAAGTAGTAAGTAGCGGCCTGTTACTATGCCACCGCTGAGATTAGGCCTCTTCTCTCCGTTTTTGGAGAGAAGGATTGGAGCTTAGACCTACAACGCTGCTCCAATGCGGATTGGTAGGTTACACATATCCCCAGAATTCTCTAGAGATATGCAGGTTTCCTCAAGACGTTTTCCTTCACCGAAAAGCGTGTGATAAATTGCAATTATCAATAAGACACCAGAAAAACCCATTGGTGTCTGCCCGGTTTTGAACCAGCGACCTCCTCGAAAGAGTCGCACGGTGTTACCGCTAGGCCATCACAGCTCTGTAAATTTTACTATTATTATAAATACGAATGTGTGTCTGTAACGCTTTCACGTGAAATCGGTTGGATTAATGTTGATCACGATACACCAAATCTTATTTTATTTACTAAAATATTACTGAAGTTATTACATGATACCCTGCAGGGCGTGTGGACTGTTCTGTTAGAGTACGTGACAAGTACGATAAGGTCGCGGGTCAATATCTGGGCAGGTATCTAAGGATTGTCCGTATAAACTTTCCCTAATATTTATGACAAGTTGTGTCCCGGAGTACTTACCCGCTGCGAAAAGTTAATACGCTGTGAAGAGTAAGATAGATATGTAGAGTGAAGACAAAAATAGAGTTTTTAATGTTCTAATGTTCCCCTAAACTTATATTTTTTATTTAATTATAGCAACATATAGGTACATATTCGCATTTCTTAGTCCAAAAAATACACCACTAAAAAAAACTATGCTAGCAAAGGCTAATAAAACATCATACAGAACTCGTAAGGTTCAATATATATATACAAAAACTATGACTTTAATAAAAAAAAGTCATCATTATCTTACCCTTATCCCACTCTAAGTGGGGTCGGCACAATATGTCTTCTTCCATTATCTACCATTCGTCAACTCCGGTGCCACTCTTTTAACATGCATATCATTTTTCACACAAACAATCCATCTTTTATCATCGTCCCCCTAGCCATACATCCATCCACATTCACATTTAAAACTCTTTTGGTCACATGATTTTCATCCCTCCTTATTACATGACCATACCAACTTAGTCTCGCACTTCTCATCTTTGCTGTAACGGACGCAACTTACAGACTTCCCCTATATACACATGTTATAAAAAAAAATATAACGAATTAAAACAGCAGCAGTAAAAAGAAGGTTAGACACTGAATTAACCTACATTCACATAAAATTCTTTAACAATTAAATAACGTAATAAGTATTAGAATCAGATGTTATAAAACAATACAATACAAGTTGTATAAAAAATAACATAAAAATACAAAAGTAATAATAAAATTGTTTCGCTATAATCCGCGATGAACGATGAAAGCGGATTATAG
This sequence comes from Morpho achilles, assembly GCA_947086495.1. Lineage (NCBI taxonomy): Eukaryota > Metazoa > Arthropoda > Insecta > Lepidoptera > Nymphalidae > Morpho > Morpho achilles. Next base: position 5,860,703 of record CAMTZB010000022.1, on the reverse strand, counting down.
CAAAATAATTTTATTATTACTTTTGTATTATGGATCTCCGCAAAGTAACGCCTGATTCTATAAATTATATAAAAATACAACATTTATAAGAAAACGTTTCCTGCTACTCACACACTTATCACACTTTAAATTGGGGCCGGCACAACATGTTACAAACATGTCACATGATTTGGCTGCGTATTTTGCGACCGGCCACCTTCCTGACGTCAACTTACCATAGTAATTTACGATACTTCGATAAGAACGAGGGTGATCTGAGTCAAATACTCAACCAGATACGGTGGATCAACTTACCTTAGTCGTATTTAACGACACCTCAGTAAGGAATGAGGGTGGTCTATTCTACTTAGCCAGATATAAGACGGCGTGTGCGTTATAATTTTTGTAGCGTGTAGAAATAAGACTCTTTAGAGGCGTCACGGGTTCAAACCCGAGCTTTTCTATTAAAACTTTTAATTAATTTCTTTCAATTAATAATTGCAATTTTTCATAAGCTTTTCCGTTAAAGAAAACATCGTGAACAAACTTACATATATCTAGAGAATTCTAGGGATATGTGTCATATAATCTGATGAATATTAGCTCTAAGCCTTATCCAAAACCAGGATAGGAGGTCTTTGCCCAGCAGTGGGATAGTAATAGGCCGTTAGTTTACTAACACTAGAGATCTAACATTGATCTCTCCAAAGTACCGCTCAATTCTATAGATTACCTACAACAGTAAAGTAACGGTCTCTTACTGTCGGTCGACTGGCCCGTTGGAGCAGTGGGTAGTGACCCTGCCTTCAGCTCCGCTGGTTCGATTCCCGCCGAGGGCCAACATTTTCTATAAATGAATTTGTAGGTTTTTGAGCCTGGGTGTATATTTGTATTTAAGTATGTATTTAAAAATATATAAGTATATATTCACCAGTGGTGTCTACCATAACACAAGTATTAAGTTACTTACTTTGGGGACGGACGACCGTGTGTGTAGGAGTCCCATATATTTATATATTATATTAATATCTTACTATATAAAAGGCACTTAGAAAGTAGCGGTCGTTATAGAATTGCATGAGATATGTGTAACCTATTAATCCGCATTGGAGCAGCGTCTCTCCAAAAACGGGGAGTGGAGGCCTATTCTCAGCACTGGGATAGTAACAAGCCGATACTTTCTCCAAAGTAACGCTCAATTATATAAATTACGATATTAAAGTAAAATAACGGTTACTACATAAAAGGCAGTTAGTTGCGGCCATTATAGAAAAGACGAGAAAAAATGGGTATATATTTGTATTTAAGTATGTATTTAAAAGATATGTAAGTATATATTCACCAGTTGTCTGTCACCCATAACACAAGTATTAAGTTACTTACTTTGGGGACGGACGACCGTGTGTGTAAGTGGCCCATATATTTATTTATTTATTTTATAAAATAAATAAATTAAAAATATATGAACGCCGTGTTGTATCCGGCTGAATAGAATAGTACCACCCTCAATTCTTGCTGAGGTAACGTAAAAGGCGACTAAGGTAAGTTGACTCACCGTGTGGTATCCGGTTTAGCAAAATAGACCACCCCCTTTCTTACCGAGGTAAAACTTTTCTTACTAAGGTAAGTTGACGTCAGGCAGGCAGCCGGTCGTAAAAACGCAGCCAAATCATGTGACAGCATGTTTATAACATGTTGTGGCGACCCCACTTAGAGTGGGATCTACTCTAATCTACTAAACCGCATACCACACGGCGGTAATAATCCCTATACCTAATCCTCCAAATCGGAGAGTTTTGCCCAACAGTGGGATAGACTAAGTTGGGTCATCGAAAAGTTTGGCGAACACAGTAACAGTCTAATCATAAACACGGTACCTCTAAATCAAACGCGGCATAAAATGTTCGTCCGGCATTTTTTCATTATTTTACATCAGCCATAAAAGTATGTGACGACAGCCGCGGTCACGCGAGGGTCATCAAATTAAATTGTAGCATAAACTGGTCAAAATCGTAACCTCTACTACCTACACGTTATTAATTAAGTTATAAAAAAGTCATAGGTAAATTAGCATGTTTACGGTACGACGGCGCATTGGTTTGATTAGTTTCCTGCCACTGTCAGCGCCATCTGTTATCGGGTAGTGGTAGACAGTTTAATATGTATATATATACTTCATGGACTTGACAATTCCTGACGATGACTACGAGGTCTGCGAGCCACCATTCCCAGACCTCCCCACCGAACTAGACATTCTCTAGGTCACCTAGGTGGCCTGGGCTCACGGCCCGAATACCGACAACCCTTAGGTCACCTAGGTGACCTCGGCTTACGGCCGGAACATGGACCAGGCAGAATGCCTGCGAGGAAATGCCCGGGCAAAGAGGTACGCCTCGAGGCCTGTACCCCGCCTACACCCCAACCGGGGAGTAAGCGAGATGACCCTGCTGCTATACTTCATCATCTTCCCTGGTCCCATTCTAAGTGGGGTCGGCACAACATGCTATAAACATGCTGTCACCTGATTTGGCTACGTATTTTAAAACCAACATCAACTTACCTTAGTCGTATTTTACGACACCTCGGCAAGAAAGAGGGTGGTCTATTCTTCTTAAACAAATACCACACGGTGGGTCAACTTACATCAGTCGTATTTTACGACACCTCGGCAAGAAAGAGAGAGGTCTATTTTACTCAACCGGATACCGCACGGTGGGACAACTTACCTTAGTCGCCTTTTACGCCTCGGTAAGTAAGAGGATGGTACTATTCTATTGAGCTGGATACCACACGCCGGGTCGATTTACCTTAGTCGCCTTTTACGGCACCTCGGTAAGAAATGAGGGTGGTACTGTTCTATTCAGCCGGATACCACACGGCGTCTATGTATATCTATACTTATACTTTTAAACACCGGACACGACACAAACGATTTTGACACCACCCGAACGAGGACTACCAGAAGACGACTTTGAGGTCTGGGACCTACCATTCCCAGACCTCCCCACCGAACAAGACATCCATTAGGTCACCTAGGTGACCTGGGCTTACGGCCCAAATACCGACACCTTTAGGTTACCTAGGCGACCTTGCCCACGGTCGGAACACTACCGGGCTTAAGAGCCCGCGAGGAGATGCCCGGGTAGAGAGGATTTCCTCGAGTTCCGTACCCCGTTTACTCCCACCCGGGGAGTAAGCGAAAAGACCTTGCTGCTATACTTATTGTAAAACAAGCGGCCCTCTGCGCTTTGCACGGGTACTAAATATATAGCATTTGTCACTCAGTGAAAAATGATTAAAATCCATCCAGAAGTTTTGATTTATTCATTACTGTCCGTGGCCTGCACGCGATAAATTTGGTATAAAACAAAAACAGCTATGCCCCTACATTTAAATTTGTAATATCTTCCAAAATATTAATTTAAATTACATGCTGTAAACGGCCATATTGATCTATATTAAATCAACAAAGTATTTCAGGTATTAAATTGGATAAGGACTAATGATGTATTGTTTAAAAATGCTTCGAAAGTAAGGAATTATTTTTCGTAACAAGTAAATGACAAAAAAATGCTATTATGGATTATCCATAAGAGATAGACATATACCATCCCGGAGTTTTCTGTAGACCTTTTCAAGGTGTGCAAATACTTAGTACATCATTTTGATGAATCGCGTAGGGTTTAGCCTGCGTTTGCAATGTAAGCGGAAAAAAATGTAACTATTTATGGCAAAAGACCTGATGGTATGACTCTCATACCTTGGAAACTGGGGAGGTCACTTGTTTGGGATGCTACATGTGTAGACACGTTAGCTGCATCACATATACAAGGGACCTCTACTATGGCGGGAGCAGCGGCTACCACTGCAGATCATGCCAAGAGGCGCAAATATGAAGACATAAATAGAAGCTTCATTTTTGTTCCTTTTATTGTAGAGACCTTAGGTCCATGGGGCCCGGACGCTCATACGTTCTTCAACGAGCTCGCGAGAAGGCTCGTAGAGCGTACCGGGGACCCGAGAGCTGGCAGCTACCTTGGCCAACGAATAAATTTGGCCATGCAAAGGGGCAACGCTGCCAGTATTTTAGGAACTCTACCCCATTGCAATGGAATGGATGGTTTTGATTTAGTGTAAATATATATATATATATATATATATATATATATATATATATATATATATATATATATATATATATATATATATATATATTTATTAATTTTTATTTTTATTCTTTAGTTATTATTTAATTAGATTTAATTTGGTTTTTTTTAATGCTTGTTTTTGTAAAATAGTTTAGTTTAGTAAATAGTATACTTAGTATATATTGTTTTTTTGGTTTATGCAAATATTTTGTATCGTCTACTCAACGAACAATTATTTGTAAAAAAAATACTAATTATATAATCCTTATATGGCCTTAGTTTAAGTTAATAATATTAATATGTATTACAACAATTATTTACAGAAACCTCAAAAATTACAGTATTTCTCTACTCCGTATTGAATTTTATATTATACATACAAAACCTTCCTCTTGAATCACTCTATATATTACAAAAACTGCATCAAAACCTGTTGCATAGTTTTAAAGTTTTATGCATACATAGGGATATATGGACCAACAAAGAATGCGACTTTGCTTTATACTATGTAGTGATAATGTTTTTGTTAAATTATGTATTGTAAAATGAAATGAAAAAAAAAAATTAATTTCTATAAATTAAACAAAAGTTATCAATTTCTAAGTTTTCTCACGTAGCCCATACACATTCCTGAAGGGCACAGATGGCGTTTTAAAAACCATCATTGGGCTAACATTTACCGTGTATGTTTAAAAAGACGTTAATTGCCTGTCCGTAGACGTATATTTCCCGGTAAAGTCGCAATTGAAACTCGCCGACACCGGATACCTCACCATATATTACAGTACCAGGTTGACCAAGCCTTGCTCGGTAATTTTTTACTTAAAAATATTTTTTACTTTAAAGAAAAAAATATTATGTCGTTGGGACCGATCCTAGGTCTAGATGTTTTACATTTTTTATTCGAATTGATTGTATGCTGTTAGCCGGGCGGGACTGGGTACCGCAGAAGCGTCGTCGAGGTTGCGAAATGCGGAGAGTAGAGCGCAGAAGCTCTACTAGCTATGGGGAACGTCGTCCTAAGGGTGCCTCCTGTGAGCCCGGACTGCGGTTTAGGGCGACGTGTAGTTGAGGGCTGGTGGTATGACTGTGACCAGTTATCACGCTATTGTATAAAGCTCTACTAGCTTCGGGAAACGTCGTCCTAAGGGTGCCTCTTGTGGGGCCGGAAAACGGCTTAGAGCGACGCGTAGTGGAGGACTGGTGGTATGACTGTGACTAATTATCACGCTGTTGTATAAAGCTCTACTAGCTATGGGAAACGTCGTCCGAAGAGTGCCTCTTGTGGGGCCGCAAAACGACTTAGAGCGACGTGTAGTGGAGGCCTGATGGTATGACAGTGACTAGTTATCTCGCTGTTGTATGGGGCTCTACTAGCGTCTGGAAAAGCCGTCTTAAGGGTGCCTCCTGTGAGCCCGGACCACAGCTTAGACATGTAGTAACGTATTACTAACGTAAGCCTTTCAGAAGAATTGAATTACCTTTTAGTAAAAACCGTACAAAAATCAGTTTGGTAGTTTTTGAATAAATCAATCACAAACAAACACCTTTGGGGAAATTGTTTTATACTAAGTAAAGATGTGTAATGTGACTAATCCCCATTGTAGCAGCGTGGTGGGCTCTAACTTCCAAACCCTTTCTCCAAAAAGAAAGCGAAGGGCTAAGCCCATTAATGGGATAATAACATGTCATTACTTTAATCTAGCTTTGAAATAAAATACAACCAAAATGTTCACACTACAAATGGTAATCACGATATCACGGTTTGGTTAAAGTTTCAATCAAATCCGCAACTAATGGGTAAAATGATAGTTTGATAAATCAACCTTCACTAATAACAACCGAAACATGATAGTGTGGTTAACCGTCTGGTGCGGCGAAAATATCACTATCCCCATACTAATATGAATGCTAGAATCTGTCTGTCCGCTTTGATAATGTACGCTTTCGCAGAAAAACTGCTTGATTAATATTGATGGTTTTAGGTACAGTTGAAGCTTATATCGCACGCTTAGTATTAAATTGACCTAATTCATAAAAGGTAATAAAGTTGTTGAAGAGACCCATAACTTGGAAAAAAAATAAACTTGTTTTAATATCATCATCTTCCTGCCCTTATCCCACTCTAAGTGGGGTCGGCACAATATGTTATTAACATGTTGTCACATGATTTGGTTACGTATTTTTCGACCGGCCGCTTGGCTGACATCAACTTATTATAGTCGTATTTTACGACACCTCGGTAAGAAAGAGGGTGGTCTATTCTACTAAACCGAATACCACACGGTGGGTCAACTTACCTAAGTCGCCTTTTACGACACCTCGGTAAGAAATGAGGGTGGTCTATTCTACTCAGCCGGACACCACACGGCGGAAAAAAACTTGTTTTAATAATTTGTAATATTTAAATTTTATTGTGAATAAAATTTGTTTTATTACTATATTAGTTATATACTATAAAATTATTTTATTATTTCATATATTTATTATACTCTTAATTTAATATTTGTTTGTTATTATTAAATACGTTTTATTTTAATTAATTATACTTAATCTTTGTTCAATTTAATACACATTAACACACAATTTAACACACACAGTCGTTGCACATATTTGTTTCTTTTTTATAAATTTTATATTTATTTAAATTTTTGCAATAAAGAGATTACAGACAAACAAACGAACGAACGAAGTCACGTAGAACATTAGTTGGAAAAATAAACCGAATCAAACACAGAAAATTAAATATTTTATCAATTTCTCTAGCCTTAATTAGTAAGCCATATAACTGCAAATAAATTGCAAAATCAAATCAAATTTCAGGAGATGCCTCAGAAATGGTGCCCTCGATCAAAAGAGACACGTGCAGGCTTAGCTACGATGTTATGATGAAATTTCTTTATCAATTTTCCTAAATTCTTATATAAATCGGCTTACACCAATTAAGGGTATTTACCAATGCTTATACCCAGAACCTTTTTCGTACTTGAACGATGAAGGAATATTTTGATGTCGTAATCAATAAGACTAATATTCAGAACTCTAAAGCCGCGTACAGACATTGCGAGGCGTGCGTCGCGAATAGTTCGTCACGCATGTCTCAACATGAGGCATACGACGGTACATTCATACACGCGAATAACACATGGTCAAGCTGAGCATACTTACAACCAAACATGGTATTCGTGAGTTTGAAAATCGCTCCCACAAGGTGACACGTGCAGATTGCAGCTGAGACATATATAATACATAAAGTATTAAGAAAAGGGAAAAGACGCTGGTGGACAAAGTGATTTTTTATGAACCGATTACATTATGCTGTTTAACTGCTTCCTTTTCAAATTGACTGTATGCTGTTAGCCCTAACGGCTTTTACAGCGTCACCGGGCAGGACGGGCGAGCGCAGAAGTATCGCCGAGGTTGTGAAATACAGAGAGTAGAGCTACTACTAGCGACTACTAGCTATGGGGAACGTCGTCCCAAGGGTGCCTCCTGTGAGGTCGGACTTAGGGGGGCTTAGGGCGATGTGTAGTGGAGGGCTGATGGTATGACTTTGATTAGTCATTACGACGACGGAATGGTGGTAAGAAGCCACGACCAACTGACGTCAGAAATCCGGGACCTTGTCTTCTCCAGCGAAGACGCTGTGTGTGTCTATTACTTGGTTCTGTGTATGCGATCGTTATTTGATCGTCAGGGTCATATAGGACGCTTTTTGGACGCCTATATTTTCTGGGATGTAGGTGGAAGCAACTGAAATGAGAGGGTTCGGGTGTACCTCAGATTTCTCGAAGTAAGACTTCGAAAAACGTTTAAAGAGGTTAGTTATGGTAGGGAGGTCGAGCTGGTTGTCTGGAAGAGATCGCTATATAGCGATAAGACCGCCAGATTGTGCGACGTTATTTTTGTTTAGATATAGTGGTTTGTATTATATATATGGTGTACAAAATAGAACTATCCATTCATTCATTATGGGAATACATGGGCTCCATGACAGATGAGCGTGCATTGCAAACAAAACGTGCTTCTATCAGGAGCGCACGGCTCGCACTGAGACAGTGTTCGCAACGACCGTTTGACACGAATGTCCACTGCTGCACACACGTGTCCACACAGTTCGAGGTATGGGAGACGAAACATTCGCAACGCACGCCTCGCGATGTGTGTACTCACCTTAAGATATATATCGAGGCATCTATGCGAAATGTTTTCCTACATGTGAAAAAATATATCTTTAATATTTAAATGAGTTAATATTGTGTGTATATATGTATGTAAATATTTTTTCTGAATCTCGGAAACGGCTCCGACGATTTTCAGCATGTAGTGTTTTGGGTTTTTGGGGAGAGAAATCGATCTAGTTAGGTTTTATTTAAAAAAAATAGTTTTATCTTTGTTTTTGGTACAAAAAAAACTACGAAAATAGGAAGAGATAGGAGAGATACTCATAACTGGAGCTGTCAAATGCAAAGCTGTGACAGCCTAATGGAAACGCGCGAACCGAAAACTAGATTCGATTCCCACAACCACTGTTTTTTTCTTTTTTTATTGCTTTTTCATCATCCTTCTGCCCATATCCCACTCTAAGTGGGGTCGGCACAACATGTTATAAACATGCTGTAAAATGATTTGGCTGCGTTTTTACGACCGGCCGCCTGCCTGATATAACTTACCTCAGTCGCCTTTTACGACACCTCGGCAAGAAATTATTGAAATTCTACTCAGCCGGATACCACACGGCTGGTCGACTTTCCTTAGTCGCCTTTTACGACACCTCGGCAAGAAATGAGGTTGGTCTATTCTACTCAGCCGGATACCACACGGCGGGTCGACTTACCTTAGTCGCCTTTTACGACACCTCAGTAAGAAATGAGGGTGGTACGGAAAGATGATGCACGGAAATAAAATAGTGAATATTTTTTTTTCTGTAAGCTCCATTGCTCTTTTCGATTTCTGTAAACAATTAAAATAAATAACGATCTGAATAAAACATGTTTAGAGTATGTATCCTTTCAAATTATGTGAATAAATCTAAGCCGCGACAGCGCGTAACATATTCAACAAGCATTTTCATAAAAATCGATATGAGACGCAGACAAAGCACTGAAAGCCGTATTGTGTTCCATAAACCAATGACAAAAACTTAAATTCAACCATAAACAAAAATGGAAAAATACGGCATTGTTAGAACGTTGGTACACATGTGTAACTTGTAAGGGGATTCCGTATTTAATAAAGTCAACCTGTTGACGTGTATTTAAATTAAAAAAAAAACAAAAAAAAAGTAGAATGAATTGGCACCTTCTAGGCCTGCTCGCTCTATCCTATACTAAATGCAGTCAAACCTCCGTCTTTCTGTATATTGGGCAAGTGAAAACAGTGAACTCACTTCACTTTTTTCACTTGCCTAATAAGGTAATGCCTTGCTTCAATTCAGAGAGTAGGGAAACTTTAACAGTTTCTTTTGCCCAATTTAAATCATATCTCATTTGCTTTATTTCAACTTGTTTTATGGATAAATTTCATTGTAATAAGATATAAAATGTAGTACATTTTATACATTTTTACGAGGGAATTCTTCACATCAACCGCGAGATTGAATTCTTTGCTTCTACACTGGACAAAGTGCGAGGTGTGGTGACAGTGCTCGCGAACTATCAACAGCTACAAAAAATATATTTATTTATTTAAAATGTTTGAACTTTTCTGCATTCTTAAATAGATTCATAATAGACGTTTTATTATACTTCTTCCTATTTCACTTTATCTTACTAATATTATAAATGCGAAAATTTTACTGAATATGAATATATGTTTGTTATTCTTTCACCAGCGGATTCAATGATCGAATATAGTGAAATTTGGCACAATTATTCCTTATTCACCGAAATAACATATAGGCTATAGAAATTTTGTAAATTGTACATGAATAGGATGACATTGAATATTAGTCAGTTATTGTTCTGTGATAAATCAGACATAGATTGCCTTATTATTATTATTATTATTATTTAAAAAAACATTATAGGATTTAGTTCCAATATAGGGGCTATAGATAATTTTATTTTATTAATATGGTAAAAAATTTATTGGAATATATAGAAATGGTTTTATTTTAAATTATAAAACTTGAAATGCTTTCATATAGTAATAGAATATTAGTTTTCTTGCCTGTCATGGATATATGCTCAAGGTGACATAGTAAGAACTCGATGCATTCTTGCCACTTCAATTATAATATTAAAAAACTATATATTACACTCCACAATAATAATTAAATATTTTTAATGATTATTGTGGAATGTTATATAGAACCCATTATAGTAAAATAATATTTCTATTAAAGTTTTATTATGGACCTCCGCGAAGTAACGCATAACTATGTAATTTATAAAGCGTTATAACGTTATAAATCTTTGTATGATACGGTTACAGCACTGACATCATTTGTAGTTCAACTTTTTTAAACTATTAGTGTAATCCGATCCGACAGACGTACGGACGAGGGAAAGAATATACGTATAGGTGATAGTATAGTGGTTTTGTTTTCAATAATACAGAGAGTATCACGAGTATCACGGACGAATCCTTATCGGCATTCCGAGTTTGGATGTACCGGAAGATACACTGATTACAATTTTGCTTTAGGTTAGTGTTCCAGGAAGATTCACTTGAAACGTAAGGAAATGATAGGCGATGTCGATCTAATAACATTTTTTCGGATACTAACTATGGCTGTTAACTCTTTGGCTTTGACAGCGTCACTGGGAGGGTGGGCGAGCGCAGAAGCATCGCCAAAATAATATTTGTATGGGGACTTCTTATATTCCCAAGAAAGCACCTCTATAGCGCAGAGTAAACAACTAGTGGCTCCACCTACTTTATGTTACATTAGTTGTTTAAACCGGCCAAATCGTTATTACCGTGGTGTGCCCCTTACAATCGCTATCACTACGACCGAAACAAACGCAGCCGCCCCACCTAGACTTTAACATTTCATTCCATAAAGCATTTTAATGGAAAATCGATGATATAATTCAATTACTGGGCGGCACGGGAACCACAAATCCGTTTCTTTTCCTTTTAAAGACAAAACAATGTCGTTTTCTTGTTGGAAAATAAAAAGGCACGCCGTAATCATATTTCAACGACTCATTTGCTAAATGGGTTAAGTGACTGTTGTTTATAAAGCGCAGTAGTAATTGCGGTTCATTGTCGGTACTAAATTTTATATCAATTATTTTTTTTACTTATGATTGCCTAGTGGTCATAAAATGATCGAATGTGATGTGAATGTATTCTTTTCAAAGTGGCCTTATTAATAACAATACATGAATGTATTATTATTGAAAAAATATATACCTATATTATTTTTTAAAGAGCAAATACCGAGTACGTTGCTTGTTCTTCGCAATTTTTCGAAACAGTAGTAGGGTTGACAATTGCAAAGTCCTTATTAAATGGAAGTTTATTTGAATTTTATTTAAAATTAATAAATATAACAATGTAATTCTGGAATTAACCACTTTCCATTACGTTATCTGACGGGATGGGCGAGCCTAGAAACGTTATTAGCAACGGGAAACCGTCTTAAAGGCGCCTCTTCTAAACCACTTCTCGGACCATGGCCTTAAGTGATATGTAATTCAAAATTTGATAAGTCCTTCTGCTGTGGGAGTGATGGGATTTTACGATTAATCAACGTGATAAAACTAACACTTCGCTGGTGAAGACATGTATGGTTGTTGGTGATAGTGAGTTGAACTCATGGTTAGATGGGGCACATTTAAGATACTTTATTTTATGTAGGTCGATTGAATTGGTACGGTGGAGGAAACTAATAGAGTCGAGGTTATTTTAAGCCTTTTTTGAGCAGGATTTTGGAAGTGCTTAAAAATATGTGTCATAGTGGGGTCCAATTTTCCATGGACATGCTCCATCGAGCTGTGATAGCTCGGCAGTGAGACCGGGCTACTCTCTAGAAAGGATCACAAGTTCAAACTCCAGACAGACACCAATAAGTTTTTCTATTAAACAACTTATGTGTGTAATTGATAATTGCAATTCATCATACGCTTTTCGGTGAAGGAAAACATCGTGAGAAAATCTGCATATCCCTAGAGAATCCTGGGGATATGTGCGGCCTATCAATCCCATTGGAGCAGCGTGGTAGGTCTTAGCTCCAACCCTTTTCTCCGGAAACGGAGAGTGAAGGTCTATACCCAGCAGTGGGATTGTAACAGGCAGTTACTTAACATTTTTATTTTCAATCTGCATCAACCATGGACAACCAGTCGCTGTCCGCACGAATCGGTTCTTTAATCCTTAGAGAATTAAACCGAAGACCAGCTACATATACATACATACAAACATACATCCACACATTGCGAAGATTCGGTTATAGTTGCTTCTTAAATCTTAATTAATTGACCCAAACAAATTTACGTTTCCGGTATATTTCCGTTAAGTTATGTCAAATTATGCATTGATATTTTATCCTACCAACACTGAAACTAGATGCACTCTCTCTTAAATCAGACAACATCGGTAAATATTTAAAAACCATGGATGCATAAAAAAATAAGCAACCCAGATTTGACTTAAAATCTTACACTAAGCAGTATATGACATTTATGTAAAAAACGTGTACGGGATTTTGATCCTTCTACGCTTGGTGTAGGGTATATGTTGAGATGCGTATGTTCGTCGAACGAAAACCACGTTGGATGTACGAATGTTAATATTGCGACCGCGGAACGCTTCAGAGGGACTTCGGGCTGAAACCTCGGATGTGAGAAGAAATGAATAAGGAAATAACCACACAAATTATATTTATCACCATGTTCCTACTCTTATTCCACTCTAAGTGGGTTCGGCTCCATACATCTTCAACTTCAATTCTCTTCTATCAACTTCGTAAGCTGTAATAGCCCAGCGTTTAGACCAAGCGACTTTTTTGCGGGTTTACGAGTTCAAACCCTTGGTCGATAACAATTTTTTGTAAGAACTTACGAGTATAATTGATATTTGCAATCTATCACACGCTTTTCGGTATAGGAAAGCATTGTGAAAAAACCTGTATATCTCTAGAGAATTCTGCAGATATGTGTAACCTACCAATCCGCACTGGTGCAGCGTGGTAGGTTTTAGCTCCAATCTTTCTCTCCAAAACGGAGAAAGGGGGCCTATGCCAACAGTGGGATAGTAACAGTTACTTTACTTTACTATTCATCATATACTTTTATATGAATCGATCATATAATCCATCCATCTTGTTTTTGGTTTCCCTCTATATATGCACCTACATTCACATTTAAACCTACAGTCACATGATTTTCATCTGTTCTCATTACATGTCCGTACCAACTTAACCTCGTACATCTTTTCTATAATGGCCGCAACTTTTAGATCAATCTTTATTTCATTTCGTATATTATATTCATTAAAATAGAGTTACTACAAGAACATATTGTAGGAGAATGTTCTCTAGATTTTGTGATTTACGATTAAATTGTTCAATTGGATAAAAAAGGAAATATGTCAAGAATTTTTTAGAAGAAGGAAGTCAAATGAAAAATGAACGATCGTGAAAAGGTAAAATTCAGTATAGGACAAGAGGAAAGAATTGAAATTTTGGAAAGTATGTATGGTTAGTGCTAGAGACATTTAGATTGGACAGATAACGAATAAAAATAAAAAAAACGATCTTTTACGACTATTTAGCTGGACAAATGTTTACGAAATCTATCAAATAAAAGCTTATTAATAAAGGCACGATTAGTATTAAATAGACAGAATTCAAAATTAGTCTTAATTGAGTTAAATAATAAATATTTATTATATTGCGTACTTATAAAAGACACTCACGAGTCTTGTAGGCGTTACGCTACGCTTTAGAGCAATTTGCCACAAAACAACTTTTTGAATTCGGTCACTTAAACATGCGATATATTGCTTTATTGAGGCATCTTAAATAGTTAAGTTTGCGCGAATGAAATTGCGGGTAACACTAAAAATAAATATAGAGAATAGAAAAAATGCTTTACTGCTTACAGATACCGCATCGTCATCGTCATCGTCCTGTTCTTATCCCACTCTAAGTGGGGTCGGCACATGTTATAAGCATGTTGTTGGGTAATTTGACTACGTTTATTCCGACCCGCCACCTACCTGACATCAACTTATCTTACTCGTATATTATGACACTTCGGTAAGAAATAGGGTGGTCTTCTCTACTTAACCGGATACAAGGTGGGTCAACTTACCTAAGTCGAATTTTACAACACCTCGGTAAGAAATGAGGGGCGTCTATTGTTCTTAGCCGGATACCACACGGCGAGTCGAATTACCTTAGTCGCCTTTTACGACACCTCGGTAAGAAATGAGGGTGGTACTATTCTATTCAGTCGGATACTGCACAGCGTGTACAGATACCGCATCTACGAAATTATTTATACTTACTTGCGTCGCGCCTTCAATACAGACTTTTGTTCTCTTTGTGAGGGCTTCACGTTATTATTAAAAACAATAAATCGCTGAGGGCACAGGGCGTATCGCTATCGCTTCGCTTTTACTGGGAAGAACTTTCATCAAAAATGTTTTGCCTACCACCATTCAATAGTGCTCTTACTATCCGATAGACTTCTACTGCTGTATATAGGTTTCTTTAAGGATAAGTGTGTCGCAAAGCTGGAATGGGATACGCACATAGTGTGGGGAAACGATGGGCGTTGGGGTCTTAGGTTGTTAGAAGGACGACCTCGCACCGGAAAACGTAGTGTCAGTAGACCCCATACTGAGGTCGTTAAAAAAGACCGCAGGAAGCTGCTAGTACCGAGTAACACAAGATAGTGTTCAGATCCCCTGAAAAGACCTATATAGAGCATTTGATGCCCATCGGTTGGCGAAGAAGAAGGGATCTCCACACCATATGATCTTTTGCTTGGATCCCAAAGCATTTACCTTTTTGTACCTAAAAAAAGTAAATGGGAGCTGCTAGTGGACTAAATGGTGGTACATAAATAAATAATGAATAACTTAAAATAATAAAAAAATGATTAATTTCTAGATTTTACACGCAATTTCGTTTGCGTGGATTGTCGTCGCATCATAGGTTGATAATAGATGGCGCTATTTAATATCATGCTATTCCTGTAGAATTATCAGGATTTCTATAGTCTATATGTTATTCTGGTGTATAAGGAATAATTGTGCCAAATTTCATCTATATTCGTTCAGCGGATTCGCCGTGAAAGAGAAGCAAACATTCATCAATACTCACAAACTTTTGCATTTATACTATTAGTAAGATTGCTATATGAGATCCGGATATGAGTTATCGCGGATAATAGCAAAATTGTTTCATTATTACTTTTGTATTATGGATCTCCGCAAAGTAACGCCTCATTCTATAAATAAAACAAATAACTTTTATCTCCATACTCAAAGTCTTCGCAGACACCATTTATAAAACTAGCCCTTAAAACACTAAAAATTTAAAATTAAATAAAAATATATCAAGCCCTTAGAAAAGGCGAAAGCATCAAAAAATATAAAAAAACAGTTTAATACATGTAAAAAGTTTATTGCTATAATAAAACTGTTAATTGTTATTACTTATAGCCTGCGGAGAGGCATGAAATTAAGTTTTAAAAGTAATTATAATTTCATTATATAATTCGCAATGCACTTTGTATTTTAGACAGTACAGCCTCGAAGAGTTACATTTGTTAGTGCTAACGGCTTTGTTTAGGTTGAAAATATAACCTAAGTTGCACAACTATCCAGAACAACCAGTAGAGATACACTAAAGTAATGTACTAAAGAATTGTAGATCTACAAAAATACTACAAAATAGCGTAACATGTCCCTTTTGCTTATGGTTAACTCATTATAACTACTTTTATGTAATTTAAATTCAGGAAAACTTTTACTCTTTACTTTTACAGATTTTCACGCGGGCAAACCCGCTGGCATAGTTAGTTGTATATAAAGTGATGGAATTGATGTTCCACGTGTCGTAAAAGGCGACTAAGGTAAGTTGACCCACCGTGTGGTATCTGGTTTAGTAGAATAGACCACCCTCGTTCTTACCGAGGTGACGTAAAACACGACAGAGGTAAGTTGATGTCAGGCAGGCGGCCGGTCGTGAAAACGCAGCCAAATCATGTGACAGCATGTTTATAACATGTTGTGCCGACCCCACTTAGAGTGGGATAAGGGCAGGAAGATGATGATGTATCTCGTCATTATGGGTTTCTCAGTCACAAGTCAGTTTGGGTGAAGCGAGCACGTATACTTCATCTACATCTTTAATATTTAAATGAGTTAATCTTGTATGTATATATATATATAACTCGGCTCCAACGATTTTCAATATTTAAAACAAAGGTCTAATAGAGGCAAAAACATTTAATAAATACTTCATAGTTAATACAGTCCCTGACGTCTATCGCGCATAATGGTAGTTGTAATTAAAGGTAAGTGATAGTTATGGAGCGAACAGTAACTCCTCTTTAGCTTATGTTTAGCGACTACACAATACGTTAGCGTTTAGTGGCTAGTGCCTTAGTGTCTTACTTTATGACGCGTTGATGGCGAAATGGCGTATGGTTGATAGACGGCTAATGATACAAGTTACGCTCATTAAATACTAGTCTGTATATTGTTACGATACTAGCTAAAAGCATATATCCAGCTGACTAGACTGCCTAGACTGACTAGGCCGAAGCAAGTAAGTACAACTAATTTCGTAGATGCAGTATCTGTACACGCTGTGCAGTATCCGGCTGAATAGAATAGTACTAGTACCACCCTCATTTCTTACCGAGGTGTCGTAAAAGCTGACTAAGGTAAGCTGTGTAACTCACCGTGTTGTATCCGGTTTAGTAGAATGGACCACCCACTTTTTATCGAGTTGTCGTAGAATCTCGGGAATCAAATGTGTGCCAATGTTATTATAAGCATCAAAGTTTAACTTGACATGCTTTTGGCTAGTATCTTCTTCTTCCTGCCCTTATCACACTCTAAATGGGGTCGGCAAAACATGTTATCACATGATTTACCTACGTGTTTTACGACTGGCCGCCTGCCTGACGTCAACTTATCTTAGTCGTATTTTACACCTCGGCAAAAAATGTGAGTGGTCTATTCTACTCAACCAGATACCACACAATAGGTCAACTTACCTTAGTCGCCTCTTACGAAACCTCGGTAAGAAATTAGGGTGTTCTATTCTATTCAACTGGATATCACACGGCGTTTAAAATATCCTATGGTCTGAATAAACTTTGTATTAGTATTAAACAGATTAAAAAAAATATCATGCTTGGTTTAGTTCGACATTTTGTTTGATAATGCGATGACGAAATAACAAATGTTTAAACTATCCTGAAATGAAATAACAGACGCCGACATCCGTTATGTATATAACGGACACAACTTTGATATGCTTAAAGTAAGTAAGTAAGTAACAGCCTGTTACTATCCCACTGCTGGGCATAGGCCTCCTCTCTCCATTTTTGGAGAGAAGGGTTGGAGCTAAGACCTACCACGCTGCTCCAATGCGGATTGGTAGGTTACACATATCCCTAGGATTCTCTAGAGATATGCAGGTTTCCTTACGATGTTTTCCTTCACCGAAAAGCGTGTGATAAATTGCAATTTTCAATTAGACACATAAGTTTTAATAGAAAAACTCATTGGTGTCTGCCCGGGTTTGAACCCATGATCGTCTCTAGAGATTCACACGGTCGCACCGCTAGGCCATCACAGCTTTTATATGCTTGATATGCTTGCATATACTTAAATATTTAAATGGTAGAACACATAACTTGATTTATTTTCGCCTGCAGCCTTGTATAAAGAAACCTTGCTGGTATCGATTTATAAGTTCGCTTTGTGTTTGCAAATGCATCAATATCATAGCTAATTGTCTATTACTGTTGCTTTGTGAAGCTTACCTTAAAACATTGAATATGCCACTGTCTTTCAAATCAAATATTTTATTTGTGCATTACAGTGTTAAGCTGTTAGTCCAGCGGTAAAACCGTCCGCCTCTTTCGACGATATCTAGGGTTCAAACTCCGGGCAGGCACCAATGAGTTTTCTAGAAAAAACTTATGTGTCTAATTGATAATTACTGTTGCTTTGTGAATCTTACCTTAAAACATTGAATATGCCATCCCCACTGTCTTTCAAATTAAATATTTTATTTGTGCATTACAGTGTTAAGCTGTGGTAGCCCAGCGGTAATACCGTCCGCCTCTTTCTAGGATGTCTAGGGTTCAAACCCCCGGCAGGCACCAATGAGTTTTCTAGTAAAAACTTATGTGTCTAATTGATAATTGCAATTTACCACACGCTTTTCGGTGAAGGAAAACATCGTAAAGAAAGCTGCATATCTCTAGAGAATTCTGGGGATATGTGTAACCTACCAATCCGCATTGGAGCAGCGTGGGTAGGTCTTAGCTCCAATCCTTCTCTCCAAAAACGGAGACAAGAGGCCTATGCCCAGCAGTGGGATAGTAACAGGCCGTTACTTACTTACTTACTCACAGTGTTAAATAGATCTTATAGAAGCAGTCACTACTGTAAGCTACCAGACAATGGTGTACAAAAATTCCTTCAGCTTGATTAACCTTACTAGTATGACCCATACATACGTACGTATATACAAATGTTTATTTTTGCAAAGTTCGTAGCCTTTTAACTTTTCTTTAAAAAATAATGTGTATGATTGAATGTGGTATGTGTGAGCGCGTGAGTATGTTTAGTGTGTGTGTGTCTGTTGTAACGTAAAAAACGTATATTTATTTATTTTTATATTTATTTAAACGTATTTATGTATATTTTATCATTTAAATAAGAATTTAACGCGTGGAATCGTGTAACTCATTCCGCTCCCCGCCTCTTGACTCGCCATAGGTGGGCGCGGGCGCATTAGCCCGTCAGCCCGGCCTTTTCGTTTCCTGAGTCGACGGGGTGTGCACGTTCACAGGCATAATGACATGTGACTTTAATCGTGCGCGCCCCTTTCTTCGAAGAGGACGAACAGCCTAGATATCCTATTATATATCTAGTATTTTGTGTGTTTATTTCCCCACGTATTGGGGTGCCGTACCTGGGCTTAAGCCAGGTACCTTTTACCCCAATCTCCGGTACCAGAGGCGGACAACAGCGGCCTTGAGTCTGTGCCCGACATCTTCGGGTCGACTCAAATCTCCGGGCGCGCGCTGCACGGCCTACTCCGCTGCTAGACAATGCCAAGGCAGTACCTAGCGCACACCTACCTACTTACGGAGCATTGCATTGACGGGCAGTAGACTTACGACCTAATAAATTTGTTGTTGACTGTTGGTGAGTCTTTTAATTTACTCCCAGCGGGACACTGTGTGGCGTGATTATGGCGAGACATTAACTGAATAATACACAATATCTTGATTACCGAGCTTTTACCGGTAAAAGACATACTTAGGTATCAATTAGATGCGAAAATAGGGGGGGGAAAATTGGCATACAACTATCTGGGTTCAAAATGAGGGTGTACTTGGGTGGTTATTATAGTGTTTTTCGGAGCAGTTTGTTTCAAACAACCTTAAGTTGTATAAACTTTTACTGAAACGAGTTATTGCGAAAGAAGTTGCGAGTACCTCTCTAGCCTAATATAATATTAATGTATTATTTTTCCGTTTTCCGCTATTGAAAACTAAAGAACAACAAAAAAAATTGTCGTTATCCGATTCCGCTTTACTTACTTCATTCATGAATTCCGATTTTTGTACAACAATACGTAATGCCTGCTACGCTGTGTGGTATCCGGCTGAATTGAATAGTACCACTCTCATTTCTTACCGAGGTGTCGTAAAAGGCGACTAAGGTAAGTCGACCCGCCCTGTGGTATCCGGTTGAGTAGAATAAACAACCCTCTTTGTTACCGAGGTGTCGTAAAATACGACTAAGGTAAGTTGACGTTAAGCAGGTGGCCGGTCGTAAAATAAGTAGCCAAATCATGTTACACAATGTTTGTAATATGTAGTGCCGACCCCACTTAGAGTGGGATAAGGGCGGGAGGATGATTGAATACGTAATGACTGCTCGTTTAAGCAGTCTGGCAATGTTCCTGTAATAGGATCAATTATTATTTGGCATTCAATGGGCCGTTTGAAATCACATTCATATGCGAAATGTCGGTTGTGGGTAGACGTAAAATAATCGTGTGCAAAGCGCTTGTCGTTCGGTCAATCAAGTAATATTTGAGTGAACTTCGAGCGAGACGCAAAGTGGTTAGTGATTGGAATTGTCTGCAGCAAAATTTTTGCTAATTATCTAAATATATTTGCGTATTTCCTGTTGTCGCCGATGATTTCCGCTTTGTATTTTATAGCAACACAGTTATTAAACAAGAGTATCGCGCCCTTTTTGGTTATAATGTTGACAACACTATGCCGTTGTTGTTTCCGGTGGAGTCTTCCTATTGATAAAACGTTTCAGTGACATTCAGTCTTTGTTCGTCATTGAAACACACAGTCTATCTGTCCGCATCGCAGTATCACAATGTTTTCTTTTGAATCACCCATTCTGCCCTTATCCCACTCTAAGTGGGGTATGGGGTAACATAATTTGACTACGTATTTTACCGGCCACCTGCCTGATGTCAACTTACCTTAGTCCCTTTTGCGACACCACGGTAAGAATGGTATTAATTTCTAATCGGCCGTATAACACACGGGGTTTCAACTTATCCTAGTAGCCTTTTATGGGACTTCGGTAAGAAATGAGGGTGGTCTATTCTACTCAGCTGGATTCCACACGACGGATCAACATATCTTAGTCGCCGTTTATGACACATCGGTAAGAAATGAGGGTTGTCTATTCTACTCAGCCGGATAGCACGGCTTACAATTTTTTTCTCTTCAATAACATATTGAAATATAAATTGACACGAATTTACATGAATTAATACCGATTTTATCGTAACTACAACCCTTTCCCCCTGACTCAGCAAGGGTAGTAGAACATATTATACCCTGAATGAGATACATTTATTGTTTTAATTTCCGAACGCACCTTATTTGACAGTTACAAAAGATAGAAAAAAAGTTATTTCTTGTACTATTTTTCTCGCAATTTTTTTATGTTTTCCCGCCTTTTCAATCTTTGCTATTTTACAAATTAAAACCAAAATAAGCCATGTTAGTCCAGTCGTTCTCGAGTTTTAGTGAGACAAGTGTTATTTGTTTTATAATATAAAATACCTGGTTGAGCGAGTCTTGCTCGGTAACTTTAAAAAAAGGAACTATAAAAGGAAAAAGAATAAAATAATTAGGTAGTTCTATCTATCCGATATATCTGAGATCGAATAAGTTACGCTGACTTGATCTTTGCCTTTAAATATGATATGATAGTTTTTGATATTTTCAAAGTAAATTTTAGTATTTTTTTCAATGCCAAAAACAGGGATAATATTCTGAATCTCGGGGAAACGGCTCCAACAATTTTTATTAAATTCTTGAATAGCCCCATCTGCCCAGTTTTTTTTCTAGTTTTATCTTTTTTATGTCTTTAAAAGAATTGCCGAGCAAGTCTAGGTCACCAAGGTACTATTAATTAAATGTTTTATATATGCAATGTATAACATACACGGAGTCTTTCTAACGTTTAGCCCAACGTTGAAATTACTTTTCATATTTTTATAAATCAGATTATTGATAAAAATCTTTTATATTTCGAAAAGAGAGAATACCATTTACGTGTAAGTATAGTTTACAGTTTTAAAAGACAGCAATGCTGTTGCCTATGTACATGCCTAGTTCTTTGCTATCATCATTCACATTCTTTTATCTATAGGTAAATGTTATATAATTATACTATACATCATAGCTAATTATTTCTTTTTTTCATAACCTTGGTATACAATTTTGGGATACAATTTTTTTGCGGAAAATTTTGTAAAGAGTAAGAATTAAAAATATACCTGAAAATAAAACGTCAATGTGGTTGGTTGAAAAAGACGTCCTTCTCGTCGCCAGTCTGCTTCTGAAGCCAGCGCACTCCACTCCGCGCACCCGAGCCGCTCCGCACCGCGCAGCCTAGCCGCCCCTCTCCGTACAGCTTGCCCGCTCCGTTCCGTATAGCTTGCCCGCTCCGCTCCGTACAGCTTACCCGCTCCCCGCTGTGATCTTCCGACTCTGTTCCGTGCAGTCTACCCGCTCCGATTGATATTTCACCAAGTGATTCTGTTGAAATTAAATAACTTAATAAATATAGTATGTACTGTATTGTCAGCTAATATCGGATGTCGGTGACAAGCAATTTGTAATTGTTAACCAGTTGCATCAATACGCTAACGTGCAACACGTTTTATAATAAACATATCTCCATCTGCATTACTTTGACGGTCCACAATAGAGAAGTCCACAAGCAAACTCCATCAGCGCATAGTATATTTTTTAATATATTATAAGTCAATCAGTCTTCCTGCCCTTATCCCACTCTAAGTGGGGTCGGCACAACATGTTATAAACATGTTGTTACATGATTTGGCTACGTATTTTACGGCTGGCCGTCTGCCTGACATCAACTTACCATAGTCGTATTTTACGACACCTCGGTAAGAAAGAGGATGGTTTATTCTACTTAACCGGATACCACACGGTTGGTCAACTTACCTTAGTCGCCTTTTACGACACCTCGGTGAGAAATGAGGGTGGTCTATTCTACTCAGCCGGACACCACACGGCGGGTGGACTTACCTTAGTCGCCTTTTACGCCACCTCGGTAAGAAATGAGGGTGGTACTATCCTATCCGCCGGATACCACACGGCGTATTTTATTTTAATATATTGTAAATATATAAAAGTAATGATAATATTATATTGGTAAAATCTGCTATGCATCAATATTGAAATTCATGAATTTCTTTAATAATCATTGAAACTAATATTGTAAATGCAAGTCTGTCTGTCCATCTGAATGTACCTTTTACGACTTATCTGCGGAAGCGAAACAATTGAAATCCCTAAGTGGATTCACTTATGTATATTCGTCTCGATTGCACGATGAAGGGATCGAATTGCGAAGCTATTAACAAAATACTTCCGGAATTAATACAGCAGGTAGGCATTGGATAGACAATCAATTGATCACATGCCCTTAGCAGGACGTAGTCCCATCATACAGGTTTGTCTGCGGTCAGTTAGAATCGACTGAGAGGGCGGAACTCAATTAATCCCCTAATCGAGTTTCCTTGTCCTGGACCAAGACGTTTCAACCTTTGGGCCAGTTGACAGTCAAATTTACGTGCAATGCTATTTACAAAAGTAGTTATTTCGTGTATTGTATGTGTATAAACTGATTTAAATGTGTACTCTGGGACTACGTTAAAAATTATACATAATGTTTTCGCCATTATTTCAATGCTTTTAGTACTAAGGAAAAATTACAATAATAATTTTTAGAATTAATAATTCCCTCATCATCTTCCTGCCTTACAACATGTTATAAACAGATGTACTCAGCAGAATACCACACCGTATTGAAAATTGCAATGTATGATTTTCGGAAAAGGAAAACATCGTGGGGAAATCTGCATATATCTTTAAAATCTTTATATTTAAATAAGTTAATCTTGTATATATACGACTATATATTTTCCGAATCTCGGAAACGGCTCCAACGATTTTCCTGAAATTCAGCATGTAGGAGGTTTTGGGGGAGACAAATTGATCTAGCTAGGTTTTATGTAAAAAAATATTGTTTTATCCCTTTTTTTGGGCATTAAAAACACTTACATTTATATTGAATTGAATTTTCGCCATTAACTGTCAAGTTGGCGTAGCCTTTTTGGGTAATGGGCAGCCTCGAGAAATGTGTATGCCAAGGATCGATCCTCAACTAAATAATTGTTTTTTCTTTTTTTTTAAGTTTTTTTTTTGTAAAAAATTCCCGAGCGAAGCTCGCTCACCCAGATATTTCTTATTATATGTGTTACCTACGCATTAAAGCAGCCAACCCTTTCTCGCCAAAGTAGTGAGAGTGGGTGTGGGAGTGGGAGTGGGAGTGGGAACGGGTTGTTAGTGGGAGTTGGAGTGGGAGTGGACGTGGGTAATATTTATAAGACATTGTTTTATAAAAATAGTGAAAATCCACACCTTCATAAAAAGCATTGGCATGGTTTTCGAAAGGTGTGTTATATATATATTCAGAATCACGGAAACGGATCCCACGATTTTCCAGAAATTTAACATGCAGGGGTTTTGGAGGAGAAAAATCGATCTAGCTAGGTTTTATGTAAAAAAAATATTGTTTTATCCCTGTTTTTGGGCATTAAAGAACACTAACATTTATATTGAATCGAATTTTCGCCATTAACTGTCAAGTCGGCGTAGCTGATTCTGGAAACGGGCAGCCTCGAGAAACGTAAATAATTTATATAATTTATAAAATTAGGCGTTACTTTGCGGAGATCCATAATACAAAAGTAATAATAAAATTATTTTGCTATAATCGCGGATTATAGCAAAACCCATCGATCCCAACTAAATTATTATTTTTTCTTTTTTATTAGTTTTTTTTAAATTACTGACACGATCTTAAATACAAATACACACCCTAGCTGCAAGAACCAACAATTTTTCATCGAAAATGTTGGAAATAATATCATAGAAATTGTATTGGAAAATAAATTTAAAAAAAGTAACACGCCGTTACCTTCATTAAAGTTAACGTGAAATACACCAGACAAGATACTATACTTATATATTATCCTCGCATAAAGGAAGCAATATAGCAATGAGCATTGTCAATGAGAAAATGTTTCATTAGAAAATAAAGCCTTTTACACGTTCTCCGTATATCGTCAAAGGCATCTTTTTATTAACGTCAAAGAGAATGTTCATACTCCGCTAACCGCTGCAAACATATACGAGTATGTCGTGTATAGGGCAGCTGCATTAAACCCCTCGGTGGCCTACTTAGGGGGAGAGCCATCGATACAGCTTGCCCACCACAATGATTGCATGCTGCTGCCCGCGTGAGAATGATGTATTTTCTCAATTATTATTTATTATACGCTTCATATTGGTTTCAAATGTAATTATGTAAGCGACTCCTTTGAGTTAGATTTTAATCCACTTTGAATAGACAAATTAAGTCATACTTATTAAAAGTGCTCTAAATTTATTTTTTTTAATCTTTGTCATTTTTATATATTTACCACTGCCGTATGGTATGTGGGTGAGTAGAATAGACCACCCTCATTTCAAACCGAGGTGTCGTAAAAGGCGACTCAGTTAAGTTGACTCATCGTGGAGTATCTGGCTGAGTAGAAATGACCACCTTCATTTCTTACAGAAGTGGCGTAAAAGGCGACTAAGATAAGTTGACCCACCGTGTATTATCCGGTTGAATAAAATAGACCACCACCCTTTTTCCTATAGAGGTGTTATAAATTTGGCTAAGGTAAGTTGACGTCAGGCAGGCGTGTCGTAAAATAAGTAGCCAAAACTTGTAATAACATGTTTAAAACATGTTGTGCCGACCCCACTTAGAGTGGGATAAGGGTAAGCGGATGATTTGACCACTTATCAAAACTGGTGTGAATACAATAATTTGATAAAGTAAAAAGTAAAAAGCTTATTGAATAAACATTTCTTTAAAAATTATTAATATAAATTACTAGTTTGGTTTAACTAAATAAAGAAATTTTAACATTTATTAAAACAACCAGAAAATTTCAACGCTGCTCAGCCGTGTCTTATATTTACTTACTCGTGAATAAACTAACAGGTATTTTTTTATTTACAAAAGCTGAAGGACATGGACTATGTAGCCTTAGCTTGCTTTTTAAATTAGGTAATATATTAGCACATTATCGCAAAAAAGTAGAATAGATTGTATATCTCTTAAATTAACAATAATAAAATAGGCATACCGCATACATAGTATGCCACAAACACTCACTCACACACGCACTGACATCTACATACATACACAACATTCACAAACATACGCATACATCAATCATCATCCTCCTGCCTTTATCCCACTCTAAGTTGGGTCGGCACAACATGTTAGAAACATGCTGTCACATGATTTGGCTGCGTTGTTCCGACCGGCCGCCTGCCTGACGTCAACTTACTATAGTCGTATTTTACGACACCTCGGTAAGAAAGAGGGTGGTCTATTCTACTAAACCGGATACTAGACGGTGGGTCAACTTACCTTAGTCGCCTTTTATGAAACCTCGGTAAGAAATGTTGTCACAGTTGTATTTGTTTGTTTCAAACAAATACAACTGTGAACATATATTTGTAAATGTTACTCTTACATTTTGGAAACACTAAAATTGGTCATTATATAAAATTTGACATTTGAAAATGAGACTTTTTCAAAAACTACTGTATCCCTTATTGCATGTAACATAGCTGACGTAGAAAATATTTTTCATTGATAGATTATTACATAGCTAGGCCATTGGCAAATATTGAAACAATGCAGTTGATGGAAAGAAAAAATAGAAAGAATAATTGGAATTCTTGACTGGATAAATGAGAGAAATACCTTTTCTCTGCGGATATGTTCTGTTATTGACATTTATGACTCTGATATTAATTTACAGAAATAGACGTTGGTTTGCGGAATTCCATAGTACAAAAGATTGAAAGAATTATTATGCCTAATATTATGGTGCCTATTATTATTAAATGAGTTAATCTTGCATCTTATTTTTTTCGGAATCTAGGAAACGACTTCAAAGATTTTTCTGAAACTTAGCATGTAGGAGGTTTTGGGGGAGAAAAACCGACCTAGATAAGTGTCATTTTTTAAAAATGTCGTTTTATCCCTGTTTTCGGGATTTTTTTTTTGAAATTTACGTTGAATGAAATCACGATTTTTCGCTATCAAATGTAAAGTCATTGGTTCATTTACGGAACGGCCAGTTTAGAGAGGTGAAAATACCTGGGATCGAGCATATCGATCTGCCCTATTATTTTTTCATTTCTCTTTTAAATTTTTTTTACATCATTTTTAAAATTACGGTACCCAAAATTACGGTCACCCAGGTACTTTAGTAGGATAGTAGGATCGAGCCCCACCTGCTCTATTATATTTTCATTTTTCTTTAAAAAACATTATTTTATATTTTATTACATCATTTTAAAAATTGTCGAGCAACCGACAATTGTCGAACCAGGTACTGTTTAAAAGTCGTTAATAAATAATAACAAAACTTATGATAGAATTAGTTTTCTATAAAAATCTTTGTAATGCTAAATGTGGGATGCAAAACCATACTCATAGCTTATACATGCAGGATTAGTTATCACCATCAATAGCACACTACACATTCACTACGACAATCTCAACGATCGTTTAGACCCGTAACCAAAGCATCATCAGGAGACCAGTAATTATATGAGCAACACATTCACTACGACAATCTCAACGATAGTTTCGCCCCGTAAACGAAGCATCGTAAGGAGACCAGTAACCATATGAGCATAAGGTATAAGAACGGTTAAGAACTTCCTACACTTAGCGTTACATAGATTTTCTTAAATGCAAAATAATTCTATCTTAACTTTTGTACTATGATAAATAATAAATACATATATCCGACACTTACACACACGATTGTCCGTCCCCAAAGTAACTTAATACTTGTGTTATAGTAGACACCACTGGTGAATACATACTTATATATTTTTAAAATACATACTTAAATACAAATATACACCCAGGCTCAAAGACCAACAAATTTATTTATAGAAAATGTTGGCCCTCGGCGGGAATCGAACCCGCGACCCACGAAGCTGAAGGCAGGACCATTACCCACTGCGCCAACGGGCCAGTCCTATATAGTTGATCTAATGATACGTTATACTTCTACAAATGATACACGTCTACTGCGGGACATACGTTAGTTTAAGGGATTTTCACGCCAAAAGACCTCACTCTAATATCCCATGATCTTTCTGATGCTCAAGCTGTGATGGCCTAGCGGTGCAACTGTGTGAATCTCTAGAGACGATCATGGGTTGGAACCTGGCCAGACACCAATGAGTTTTTCTATTAAAACTTATGTGTCTAATTGATAATTGCAATTTATCACACGCTTTTCGGTGAAGGAAAACATCGTGAGGAAACCTGCATATCTCTAGAAAATTCTAGGGATATGTGTAACCTACCAATCCGCATTGGAGCAGCGTGGTAGGTCTTAGCTCCAACCCTTCTCTCCGAAAATGAAGAGATGAGGCCTATGCCCAGCAGTGGGATAGTAACAGGCCGTTACTTACTTACTACTACTTACTTTCTGATGCTGTGTGGTATCCGGCTGAATAGAATAGACCACCCTCATTTCTCATCAAGGTGTCGTGAAAAGCGACTGAAGTAAGTTTACATACCGTGTTGTATCCGGTTCAGTAGAATAGACCTCTTTCTTAACGAAATGTAAAATACGACTAAGGTAAGTTGTCGTCAAGCAGGCGGCCGGTCGTAAAATACGTAGCCAAATCATGGGACATGTTTATAATATGTTGTGCCGACCCCACTAAGAGTGAGATAAGGGCAGGATTATTATGATATTCTTTTCTGATTGGATCGAAGAAATACTATAGTAAGCATAGCGCACCCTATCGCCATGCAAGCCTGAACTTTCTTATCAAACCTTATCGAATATAGCTTTATATTGTAATAGATCATAGACTTAAATAATTAATTGTATATTCATCTCTTAGTTCCTGGTTGACCGACCCTAGCTCGGTATTTTTTTTTACAAATAAAAAAAAAAGTCAATTCCAAAAAAAATTAAAAATATAATAGGTACGTGGGGCTCGATTCTAGGTATTTTCATTTCTCGCGACCACCCGTTCTCCGAATGAACTGCGCTGACTTGACAGTTTACGGCAAAAATTCAATTCAATATAAATTTTAGTATTTTCTAATACCTTACTAATTTTAGGGATAAAACGAATTCCACCAACACCCATCACATGCTGAATTTCAGGAAATCGTTCGAGCCGTTACCGTGATTTTGAAAATATATATATGTATATATACATACAATATTAACTCGTTTAAATATTAAAGATTAAGTTGTTTGTTTATTCGGATCTCTAACAGCATTGTCAATAATCAAACAAATATATACTCGTAGTTATAAATTAATGATGTAGTACCAATTATAGGAGATCACATAATTCTTAGTTACAATAACATTGCTCGCTTTAGGAGATAATTTTGAAAATCCCTTAATAGCGGATGCTCGGTTCAACAAGAAAACTACGTGTTAAATTTAAAAATTCGAAGGCTTTGTAGTTACTTCGTTTACGTGATCTACATAAACCCAGATTTCACGAATAGTGCAAAATAAGTTTTGCTAACCAGTTTAATAACTCGGACCTAAAATTTTTGAAAGACGCATTAGAAATTTTTTAAAAATCAACGGATTGCGCTCCACGAGTACCAGTAGTGAAAACTCGAATATTCTGGTTATGCGTTTTTGATATTTTGGAATGGTTAAGAAATAATTTTACCCGAATTATTAAAAAATTCATTTAAAAAATCAAAATTATATAATAGCTTTAATTATCGCTATAAAAGTATTATAATTGAATTGGTAAATATAATATTCATAATTATGATCAATATTTATAGTACACAAAAATGAAAATTTATATTACATTAAAATTTTAACAGTTTAGAACTATTACAATTATTTTTTATCTAAAATAAACATCTTTCACAGCAGGCGCCGGCATACATTTTCACCGAAAGGTAAAAAGAGACGTATATTTTCTGTCACACGCCGCGCCGCCGGTCTACTCTCCCTCCATCATACGAATTTTAGATCCAGTCACGTATACTGGCGCTTGAGTTTCTTTTTTTAATTTTCACTTCAACAATAAAAGCAAATGGTTTCATTATTACATATGAACGAAGGAGTCATTACTAAGATGTTGGCTTAGATTAGTTATGGTAAAAGGACAGTGTTAAAAGTGGTATAGACATTAGTTATGCCATAAGATTAAACGTATCGCGAAAATCTAACCTCAAATAGTTGCTATTCATGATAGGAACAACCACTGATTTCTTGCCACTTCTTCTCAAGTGAATTAGTGTTCCGAACTGGGTAGCATCATTCTGTCGATAGATTTTGAGAAAAGTGTTTGTGCACAGTAAGGTGCCCGGCGTGATTCCCTAAACCCATTCGTTTATTTCTTTATTATTCAGTACCTGGGTGACCGAGCCTTGTACGGTAATTTTAAAAATGATGTAAAAAAAATAAAATTAAAAAAAAATTGTAAAGAAAAATTTAAAAATAATACGGCAGGCGAGGCTCGATTCTAGGTATATTCATTCTTTAGACCGCCCGTTCCCCAAATGAACCAATATGACTTTACTTTTGATAGCGAAAAATTGTCATTGTATTCAACGTAAATTTCAAAAAAATTTTAGGGACCGTAACACGGATAAAACAAATATTTTTTTTTTAATAAAATAATGTATAATAGATAAGTTTTCATCTACATTGATTTTTCTCCCCCAAAACCCCTGCTGAATTTCAGGAAAATCGTTGGAGCGGTTTCCGAGTTTCTGAAAAAGCCCGCTAAAATGCGTGTGAATTTTCTATTCGTTAGGACAACTATAATTTCCAAACCAAAGCTCATTAATATGATGAGGTGTCAAAACTTGTACATCATATGCTGTGGCCATCGCCGACATCAACCGACGCCGTGTCGTGTTTGTTATACGTGAAATCGTGATCGTTGTCGACTAAATGTCATATGGTTATTCGTGCAGGAGCAATAGGTGCGTTTTCATTAGCGATGATATCAAATGTTCAATATTTAAATGAGTTAATATTGTACTTGGTTGACCGAGCCGTCATCGGTAATTTTTTACAAAATAAAAAAAGAAACATCAAGAAAAAAGAAAAAATAATTGGGTACATGGGGCTCGATCCTAGATATTTTCATTTCTAGAGACCACCCGACATATTACGGCAAAATAGTATTTTATATATTCAATAGAAATTTTTAATTCCCAAAAACAGGGATAAAACGATTTTTTTAATAAAAGCTAGCTTGATCGATCAGCATTTAGATTTTAGAGGGTTTCGAGGTGAAAAATTCGATCTTGCTAGGTTTTATTTAATAAAAATGTATTCAAAATTCAAAATATTCTTATTCAAGTAAACTTGTCAACAACTCTACGGTTCGGAACGCTGTTCCTACCGAGAAGAGCCAGCATGAAACTCGGCGGTTGCTCTTTTAAAAATATCATTCCTTTTACTGTTTACATTTAGTCATTACTGTCTTCTGAGCAATCCTCAACAGTATAGTAGGCCTTCCGTATCAGCCTCTTTTTAACAGTAGCTGCTGTAAAGCAAAGCTAAAATTGATTGCGAAATTTTATTATAGACTAATATCCAGATAACTCATATCCAGACCCACAAACGATTTACGTACCATTGCATGGCGCAAAGCAGGAGCCGCAAGCTTATGTCTTGCTTAAAATGTACTGGGAAGCAAATGTAAGAATGCCTATTTCCTTA
Organism: Morpho achilles; assembly: GCA_947086495.1. NCBI lineage: Eukaryota > Metazoa > Arthropoda > Insecta > Lepidoptera > Nymphalidae > Morpho > Morpho achilles. The sequence goes on along the minus strand of CAMTZB010000022.1, from coordinate 5,829,020 downwards.
AACTTCTCTCGGAGGGAATCACGTGGGCTTAATTTGTAAGTGGTATTTACAAATTATGGCTCTTTTTCTTCTTTTTTGTGATACAAAATCGATATTCAAAAGCCAGTATACAGTCTGTGAGCAGGATAAGGATATTCAGTATTTGACGTTGTCCTATTAAAATAAAGAGAAGCAAATGAGTATCTATCTGTCTCTATTTTTTATGTATGATTAAACAAAGACAAGTATACGAGTTTCGTGCCCCCTCATTAATTATTGTCATTCTCACTTACATATCTAGTTTTGATATTTATTATAATAACTATATAATGATAGCATTATCAATAAACAATAAGATAAACAATAAAAAGGACCATGGTTCTCTTTTACATAGCAATTTTGACATTACTTTAATTTTTTTTTTTAATTTATTATCACATGTAATCAGTTATATAAAGGCGAAAGTCTGCTCCAAATATGTTAAGGAAATATAGTACAGCTGAAGGTTTCACACCGAACTAAGGTGGATGGAAAAATTCCCATATTTCCATCGGCAACAAGATAAATACTTTAAGTAATTGACGGTCGAGTCGAAGTCGTAAGTACAGCTTGTATGTATAATTCGCACGCTTAGTATTAAAGTGACCTAATTCATAAAAGATGTTTTGTCGCAAATTGCAATAAAGCATAGCGTAGTGCCTACAAAACTCGTCAGTGTTAAAGAGACCTATTAAAGAAGACCCTTAGAAGAATAAGAAAAAACTAGTTTTTTTTATGTTTTTCATAGCGTGATGTCATCATACATGGCATTGAAATTGTCTTTATCTGTATCTGGCTCAATTAGGTTTACTTACAAAGCGTGCAATATACAACAGACAATTTATAATTTAAATGTAAATTCAAATAAAATTTTCTTTTAAAATTAGAAGTATATACCAGTCTGCGATATAAAATTTATAAATATTGTGTCTTAAATACCTTAAATAAAATAATAATGTTCTATTAACGCCTAACCTGACAATTTAATTAATAATTTATTTATAATTTATCTAAAAATAAAAAGACAATATATAAAATCGGTCATTTGACTCTTCTGTAAGCACTTTTTATTGTTTAGTATATATCATCCTGTCCTTATCCCACTCTAAGTGGGGTCGGCACAACATGTTTTTCTCTTCCATTCTGTCCTATCTTTCGTCAACTCTGGCGCCACTCCTTTTATATGCATATCATACTTCACACAATCCAACCATCTCTTTTTAGGCCTCCCTCTAGGCACATATCCATCCACATTCAAATTTAACACACGTTTGGTCACATGATTTTCATCCCTCCTCATTACATGTCCATACCATCTCAATCTTGCACTTCTCGACTTTTCTATAATGTACTCGTTTCGTATTTTATCCAGTTTTGTCACACCACACATCCACCTTAACATTCTCATCTCATTTGCATGTACTCTTCTTTCATCCCTCCTTTTCATTGCCCAACATTCTGATCCATACAATACGACAGGTCTTATGACTGCTTTATAAATTTTTCCCTTAACTTTAAGGGGCATTCGAGGGTCACATATTGTGCCTGAGACCTGCCGCCACTTCATCCATCCTGCATTCATTCTTTTACCCACATCTCGATCTATTTAGTATGTTGTCGATTTAAGTTAAGTGAATTATGTCGTTTAATTAGTGTATAGTGAAAATCGACCTTAATGCCAAAAGTGACTAATGCGGGCTATTGTGTTAAAAATCTACCAGTTTACTCGTGACTCGAAATTAATTATTGTTCATATAGCTTGATGAACTGTGCTCTAAATGACATTTCTAACACTCCTTTTTGTTTTTTTTAAAGGTTACTACCAATATGGGTTATAAATTAGTAGTAAACATGTTAACCCCTCCAGCTAAGCTAAATTTATTTATGTAGCATAAAAATTTTGGAAAAACATTATTAATAAAAGAAAAAGTGTACAAAGGTCAACTTATCCCTTATCAGAGATCTCTGCCATCTAACCTACGAAGTGAAACAATTTGTAGTAAAGAAAATGTTGGTACGCAAATATAAAAAAATGATTGTGTTATTTAAGATATATTGTTAAATTCTACCATCTTCTTAAGCTGTGATAGCCCAGCGATGAGACCATGCGCCTCTTTTAAGGAGTCACGAGTTCAAACCCCGGTTTAGAGATATGTGTAACCTACTAATCGGTATTGGAGCAGCGTGGTAGGTCTTAACTCCAAACCTTCTCATCAAAAACGGAGAGAAAACAGAGAAAAACGAAGAGAATATATATAAAAATGTCTTTTTATTGCTGTTTTCGGGAAAATGCTACTTATGTTGAATTTAAAAGTCAATTTTCACTGTCAAATGTAAAGTCATGGTAGCTGATTTGGAGAACGGGCGGTCTAGAGAAAAAGCGGTGAAAATACTTAGGTTCGAGACCAACTATTTTTTTATTTGTTTTTCATTTTTCATTGTATTCAAAAAATTTATATCTTTAAAAAAAATTCCGAGAAAGGCTCTCAGGTACTAATACATTAAACATCTTAAACTGCAGAATTTCTCCATGACCGAATAACAAGGTGAATTTCCTATTGTTCCGCTATTCGATTTCAATTCAAGCTAAAATAAACAGTACACTACCTCAATTACCTTCTTCACAATAGGAAACGGGCAACAGCTTCTCAATTTCCGGTGCATTTTCACGAAAACGTGTAAAGGAACAATTTAAAAGGTAAATCACAATTTCCAGTTGTAGACGTTCGCATTTTTAATAAACACCAAACGATCATAACACACATGATAAATTTAACTAAACTTTTTTTAAACTTAAAATAAACATTATTATAAACAAGTGCTTTTGAATCGTTAACTCTACTACTGGTTCAGAAAGCTGTTCCTACCGAGAAGAGCCAGCAAGAAACTCGGCGGTTGCTCGTTTAAAAATACAATTGTTAATATTAGTTACATTTCGTCATGTACAGGTTCGAAGAGAGCTATATCCACACATTCTTATCATCCAAATACAACAGTATAGTAGACTTTCTGTTGCAGCCTCTTTTAAACAGTGATTTTAAGCCGCTGTAATGGCAAAGCTAAAATTGATTGCGTAATTTTAATATAGAATCTTATACCCAAACCCACAAACGACCTACGTACTTTTGCAAGGCGCAAAGTAAATCTATAAAAGTATTTAATAGTTATGATTATTCCGTGAAGAAATTGTGCTGCGATTGCGAATTAATATAACGGCACCCCATGAGCGTTCCCAGAATAGCGTCCCAGGTGCATGGTCATTAAAGATTTAAGGTCAGCGAGACTGAGAAGACGTTAATAATGCAAAGGCTTTCGTCGTTTTGTCCATACCCTTTAGTGATCGGGCCTTTGTACCTCATTTGATAGTGTATGTTACGTTTAAAACCATTGTCTTTGTAAATATCTAATTTAATAACTATGGGAAAATAACAGCCAAAGTAAGGAAGGTTATACTTTTATAATGGGTGACAGATAACTCAAATTCAAATTCAAAATTTTCTTTATTCAAATAAACTTGTAAAAAAGTACTTTTGAATCGTCAATTCTACTGCTGGTTAGGAAAGCTGTTCCTATCGAGAAGAGCCAGCAAGAAACTCGGCGGTTGCTCTTTTCAACGTAATACTTATAACTTTACATTTAGTCATTACTATCTTATTCAGGGTCGGACAGAGGCATCCACGCATTCTTATCTTCTAAATAATCCTCAACAGTATAGTAGGCTTTTCGTACCAGCTTCTCTTTAATAGTGTTTTTAAAATTCTGCAAAGCTAAAATTGTATGCGGAATTTTATTATAGAATCTTATACCCAAACCCACAGACGAATTTCGTACCTTTGCAAGGCGCAAAGCCTTCCTTTGCAAGGAGCCGAAAAACTGGTAATTAAACTGCTTTTATATATTCAAATAATTTCTTAAATATATAAATACACCTAAACATAAAACATTCGTAGTCTAATAGACGCAAAGACCTAAATTTAATGACCTTAAAATAATTGTATAAACTCAACAGATGGGAATAAAAATGAATATGACGATGAAGATCTCGTCTTAACATGTTCCCTCCAGTATTCATTGAGAAATTTGGCGATTATATAAAGATCTAATTTTCAGAAATATTTCAATCACCGAACCGAATTCGGGGAAGAATATAATTAACTGCAACAACTTGAATGCAATATAAACGCAGAAATATAAACAAAAATAAACAGTGCTTGTAGAAAATCTAATATACGTCTATTATATTTAAAAATTAGATTAATGGTGTATGGAACAATATGCATGTCGCTTCCTATAAATTAATCAGACAGACTTGACAACTTCGCGATGTTTTCCTTACGTGAATTGACGTTTGCCTTACTTTGACGATTAAGCAACAGCATAGGGCCTAGGCTTTTGACACGAGCAAGCGCGGGACCCCCCTGGGGGTCGCGACCCACAGTTTAAGAAGCCCTGGAATATACCACCCTCATTTCTTACCAAGGTGTCTTAAAAGGTATCTAAGGTAAGTTGATCCCCGTGTGGTACGCAGCTGAGTAGAATAGACCAGCCTAATTTCTTACCGAGATGTCTTAGAAGGGATCTAAGGTAAGTTGATACGGCCATTTTTGGCCTATAATATGACTATTATTCATTTCTTACCCGACTAAGGTAAGTCGACCCGTCATATCGTATCCGATTGAGTAGAATAGACCAGCCTCATTTCTTACCGAGATGTCGTAGGAGGCGATTTACGTAAGTTGACCAGCCGTGTGGTAACCGGCTGAGGAGAATAGATCATCCTTATTTCTTACCGAGGTTTCGTAAAAGGTGACTAAGGTAGGTAAACGTCAGGCGGTCGGTAGTAAAATACCTAACAAAGTGAAGTAACAACGTGTTGTGCTGACCCCACTTAGAGTGGGATAATGGCAGGAGAATGATGATGATATCATAACATTGTTGGGGTCAAAAGTAATAATAAAATTATTTTGCTATAATCCGCCATGAAGTAAAATAAAAAATATATATAATGCTAAATGTAGAGTGGACAATCGGTTATCATACCTGATACATGGAGGATTCGTAAAAATCACATGCACAAACCTCCACCTCCGCCACCACAATACACAAGCACTACACACGTTCACTATCACAAACTCAACAATCGTTTCGCCCCGCAACCGAAGCATATTCAGGAGATAGACTCCACGACCAAAATCGCAAGTAAAATAATTTTATTATTACTTTTGTATTATAGATCTCCACGAAGTAACGCCTAAATCTATAAATTATTGTTGGGGTCGTTAAGGTCACTCATTAGGTGTCTCTGAAATTTGTTGGTGAAGTTAATAATAGTTGGACGTTGCCATTATAAATTGGCTATGGAGATTCACGTTGCGCACGAACCACAGAACGAAGGAACGACAGCCAGTAGGTAGACGTATGAATCGGTTTTCAAGACTTTGAAGACATAGTTGTGATTTCAGAACATACGCTAACATAGGACATTATGAGTGTACGGGCTAACACGTACATTTGCAACATCGGCATTTACGCCATATTTTTAATATCTAGTCAATTGGAAATCAGTACGGCGTTAGCGGCCGCGCGTCAACAAATCAAATTTATATCAAAATCATATATCATATAAACATTATCTTCATTATCTTTGACTGGCCCGTTGGAGCAGTGGGTAGTGACCCTGCCTTCAGCTCCACGGGTCGCGGATTCGATTCCCGCCGAGGGCAAACATTTTCTATAAATGAGTTTGTTGGCCTTTGAGCCTGGGTGTATATTTGTATTTAAGGATGTATTTAAAAATATATAAGTATATATTCACCAGTTGTCTGTCTACCATAAAACAAGTATTAAGTTACTTACTTTTAGGACGGACGACCGTGTGTGTAAGTGTCCCATATATTTATTTATTTATTATTATCATTATTATAATAAAAAATAAATCTATCATTAAGCGTCGCAATCTTTCAATTTTTAATCAAACAAAGATCGTATAGGGTAGTAGCAGTCTGTACAATGGGTCTGATGCAAGTCTTGTAAAGTGCCACTGTGCGAAGTGACAGTTTACTAGTCTTGCATATAACATCGGAGAGAATAAAGGCAACATCACGAAAGGCAAATATATATGGGGCGCGCCTATGACGCACGGAGCGGACGGACAAACACACAGGCTATAAAGTATTACTTTATTGTGGCCCCGCCCTTTACAATCATTAGGCTATGACAAATATTGACTCTTGAATTTACGACTGTTTACCTCAGAGCACTTTCACAATGCTTTTTTTAAAGAATTTTATAGATTGAATTATCATCATCTTCCAGCCCTTATCCCACTTTAAGTGGGGTCGGCACAACATGTTATAGACATGCTGTCATATGATTTGGCTGCGTTTTTACGACCGGCCACCTGCCTGACGTCAACTTACCTCTGTCGTATTTTACGACACTTCGGTAAGAAAGAGAGTGGTCTATTCTACTAAACCGGATACCACACGGTAGGTCAACTTACCTTAGTCGCCTTTTACGACACCTCGGTAAGAAATGAGGGTGGTACTATTCTATTCAGCCGGATACCACACGGCGTAGGTAGAATTATATTGTTGTTAATTTTTAATAGCTTTTTTATATAACTATCTAGTAGTCCGGTGACACGTTGCTGTGGCTCATTATGGATTCGAATTACCTTAAAAAAAAAACTGTCATCCGCGATAAAATTTATCTCGGATTATAGTAGGTATAGTTCTTTTGTATTATGGATCTCCGCGAAGTAATGCCTGATTCTATAAATGGTTTATGTTTTTTTTTTCGTTTCCCTTGTAACTATGCATTGTATGACTGTATGTCTTACAAATTAATTAAAAAAAGTGTGGAATGGTGATCGTTAAAAAGATAAAATAAATAGGAATGAATAAAATATTTTACGCATTTAAAGCAATCAAAAATAACAAAGTAGAACGTATTAATTATCTCTTTAAGAAAGAAAAATAACTGCAGTAACCATTTTCTTATATATTTAAAATACCTATCTAAAAAGGTCCAATATCCTTAGATAATGAGTGACTCGAAGATCACTCAATATCTGTGTCCTTTTTTTTCTTTTAATACCAGAAAGAGATAAAACTTCCGGAAGTGGGAACGGCAAAGCGATATTATAATAGAAATTCAGCGGAAATCGAAATCCCCTCCGTAACGATGACGTAATATTACTGAAAGTGAAGGATGTATATTTCATGAAGGGGCCATAACAATGGTAATATGGCCAAAAATCTCGATGTGCCATATACATTGAGATATTTGTATCGTATCAAGGATTACATACCTATCATAAATATCCTATACCTATACCTATCATAAGCTAAATTTTACTTGATTGTCAATTTTACAAATGTATATTCATATTCAAATTCAAAATATTCTTTATTCAAATAAACTTGTAAACAAGTGCTTTTGAATCGTCAACTCTACTGCTGTTTCGGAAAGCTGTTCCTACCGAGAAGAGCCAGCAAGAAACTCGGCGGTTGCTGTTTTTTTAAAAATACAATTCTTAATGCTACTTACATTTAATTGTTTCTATCTTGTACAAGGTCGAACAATATTTATATCCACGCATTTTTATCGTCTAAATAATCCTCAACAGTATAGTAGGCTTTCTGCATCAGCCTCTCATTAATAGTGTTTTTAAACTGCTGTAATGGCAAAGTTAAAATTGATTGTGGAATTTTACTATAGAATCTTATACCCAAACCCACAAACGACTTACGTACTTATATACATGTATATATATACATGTATATATATACATGTATATATAACTATATATATACATGTATATATATAGTTATATATACATGTAGATATAACTATATATGGATATACCTAAATAATATATAGAATCTGAATTATGGACACGGCTCCTTAGATGCGGCGATCAATCGAACTAGCTAGGTTTTATTAAAAAAATCCTTTTATCCCCGTTTTCAGATATTGAAAAACTGCTAAAATATAAATAGAATACAAAGCTTAATTTTGCTGTCATTTGTAAAGTTGTAATAGCTCAATTGGGTCCAGGTGGACTTTTTATTTTGTTTATTGTAGTTTTTTATATCTTAGAAAAAATTTACCACCAAGTTCGGTCACCCAGATATTAAATGTTATGTGAGGCATACTCGCTTATACATAATCAGTTTTAGTTTTAGTGTCGTTATAATGTATGCCACATGAACAAAAGATTCTTTCCTCTTTTTGACGAATAGGATTGGAGCTCAGACCCACGCTCGTCAATGCAAATTGGTATGCTATACATATCCCATGAATCCCCCATAGTTGTAGGTATAGGTTTCCTCACGATGTTCTTCTTATATGAAATGTGTGTGATAAATTGAAATTATTAATTAAAAGAGATTCTTCTCAGGAATTTAAAACCGCGAACCGCACCCCCAAGTGTCACGTTATGATGGTTTTATTGTGTTGAATTCTGTTCATCTTCATCCTCCTGCCCTTATCCCACTCTAAGTGGGGTCGGCACAACATGTTATAAACACGCTGTTACATGATTTGGCTGCGTTTTTACGACCGGCCGCCTGCCTGACGTCAACTTACCTCTGTCGTATTTTACGACACCTCGGTAAGAATGAGGGTGGTCTATTCTACTAAACCGGATACCACACGGTGGGTCAACTTACCTTAGTCGCCTTTTACGACACCTCGGTAAGAAATGAGGTTGGTCTATTCTACTCAGCCGGATACCAAACGGCGGGTCGACTTACCTTAGTCGCCTTTTACGACACCTCGGTAAGAAAAGAGGGTGGTACTATTCTATTCAGCCGGATACCACACGGCATATTGTGTTGAATTCTGTTGCTAGAAATAATTGTCTAAGTATTATAATAAGAGATAGTCGAATAATGATAAATAAATGAACAAACGCATATATAATATTGCACAGATTTTCAATGTAGCCCCTTGTTAAAAGTAAATCATGATAAATATAAAAAGCGATTACCTACTTCTTTTCTTATATAAACTATCTTGTAATATTCATAGTAAATGTATAGAACCGGCTATAGTCACGTGTTATTCTATCGGGTTAGCCCGACTAGTATCGAACCCATCGAGCACTTATTCATGAGCACAAAATTAGTTGGGCTAACCCGATAGAATAAGACGTAAGTATAGCCGATTCTATACACTACAACGATTACTTGTTACTAATAACTGTACTTTATTTTTAAAAGCATGCTTTACATTGTCCAACACTTTTATAAGTGTACGCATAGCTCATATAAACTCGTTTTATGTGTTACCTTTACGATTGCGCCTTGCTTGACACTTACGGGGCGACTATCAACAAAGGTATAAAAATTTATAATATCCTAAAAACCTGTGTAAGTAAAATGTTTTCGGACACTCGAACTTATTTAAAATGGAATAAATAATGAGATATGAAAACTACGCGTTTGTAATTTTCCTGCATGAAATAGTATCGGAATCCAAAATAAAACATACAAGCGGTCCTACTATCAGATACTATTTATCTGACAAAACTTAATGGACATTTAAACTTTTTGTATGGACCTTGATACACAAAAAGATTGTTCAGGACACGTATTAAACATGTATATATCGATGTATGTCTCTCTCCTCAACCAATAGACGTTCACTGATGAATATCGCAACACGATCTTTCGCCACCACAATCAAGCGATTTTTAACGGCCTCTTTGAGGTCAACCAACACTGTGTTGTTTGGTGCGGTGACGCCAGTGGCCCGTCAAGACCTAAATGTCCATCGGTTCTCCAATATATTTGCCAGACCATAAGCTTTGAGACTCATTGCCATATCAGTTTTGGTTCCTTTACAAATCTCCCAATCGCTAATTGGATCCCGAAAAAATACTTCGAATATAGCTTTCCATCGTTCGTTGTGCGACTACGGGCTTTTTTGTGAGGCATACTTAACAGTTAAATTTCAGATCTCTGGCAAAACGGTATCATAACTTCTTCAAAATCTTTTAAGATCTAACATGTATATAAATGTATACCCGTAGATAGCAAGATAGTGACAGCAATACAAACAATACTTATAAGGGACAAAATTATTGGTTCATTAAACTAAAATATCGGAAAATCATTTATTAAACGTTAAATAATCAGTCCCTTTATTCTTTCAGTATCCCAATTCATTCGATCTAACAATGGGAATGAATTTGGTTGTTCAAGCTGAATATAGGTAAACTTATAAAAGGAAACTGAAGTTTTTTTATTTTGATCGGCTCTACTCTAAAACCAAGGATTAATATAGGATTAATAAAGGAAATAAAGGCAAGGATTGTTTTCTAATAAAAGAATGCTAATGATTTTGACAGACTAATTTGTCTTCAGACATTTGTTAGTGTAAATATGTGACAGGCTAAGGAAAGCTCGCGTATCTGCGTGTAAATATAAGCAGTTAACAAGGTTGGAGGAGAGGTGATTAAAAAAAGGAGACGCGTGCGCGCCTCCGGGCGTCGCGACGTCATCGCGCCAATATCCGCGCGGAAACTGAGGAGACTGCGAGTGCTACGTACTGAAATAGGAGCTTTACACACACCAGCATAGACATGCGACAATGATCGGTGACCCTGCCTTCACCTCCGCATGTCGCGGGTTTGATTCCCACCAACAGCATTATCTAAATTCAATTCGTTGATTCATCGAGTCTGGGCAGTAAATTTATATATTTACCAGTTGTCTATTAACCATAACACAAGTATTAAGTTTCTTACTTTGGAGATCATACCATCAGCTTAATATTGATTTTAAATAAGCAAATTTCATTAATATTGATAATGCAGATGAGCCTTGAAAAAATATAACCGACAGACTTCTGATTTATATTAGTGACTTTTTATTATATTTCAAAATTATGGACAAGAACAAATGTTCCAAAAATAAATATACTTGCTATTTGATTCGCGTCATACTCATATTTATCCTGCTCTATAGATACGTTCTAGCAATACATCTCGTTCAATTCCCTCCATATTATATGTTTATCAATCCACCGCAAGGTGCGCCTGTAATCTAATAACGCTCCCCATGAAAATTACTCTGAACTCGAAAATCTCCTGAGGTTGGCAATATTTGAATTACATCAGGTTACATTCGGCCAATGGGGAAGCTGGGTACACCAGGACACATCTTCGCCACCAATCACTTCTGTGAAATACAATTTGGTATATTTCGTTCCGTAAACGACTTTAATGGGCCATCGCCTTGGGTTAAATCAAACGATTGGCGGGTGAAATGCGGTGACATTATCATATTAGAAAATTTGTTTAGATTGTTCTAAAAAATTGCTTAATATTAACTTAGTATAGACATTAATATTAGTAATTTATCATACGCTTTTCAGTGATGGAAAACATCATGAGGGATCCTGAATATCTTTAGAGAATTCTGGGGATATACTCGTATCGCCCCATCGGAAGAATAAAGTTATATGTTCCATGTATAAACACAGAACATGTAACTTTATTCTTCGGGGCGATATGTAACCTACCAATCCGCATTGGAGCAGCGTGATGGGTCTCAGCTCCAAGTTCCTTCTACTCATATTCTTGGAGAGAGAAAAACTATGCCCAGCAGTGGACCAACAGGCCGTTTCATTTATTTTTACTTCATGTATAGTGATGGTCGGCGAGATCGTGTGATCGTTATTTATCAATAGGCCATGGGGCTTTGCTAATAAAACCTGTAAAATTAAATCAAATATCCTCTAGATAATAAACTACACCTAAAGATTATTATACGTTGCTTTTAAAAACGTAAAAAATGTCAGCAAAGCAAACCAATTAAAAACACGTGTTCTCGGCAATGCAGACATAATTTTTAAAAGCATTCATAATTAAATATTTTCCACAAAAAAAAAGTCCACTACTAAATAAAGAGGCGCAAAGAGACGTTAAATAGAGTTCCAACATCAAAAAGCTTATGCAGTTTTTAATTTCCACATTAAAAACACGAGGCAAAATAAAATGTAATAATTACACTAAACTTCCTTACAATTTTGTCTTTTGAAATGAACGGGCGGCGTGCATATTTGCAAAATATCCATACATGATACATTATGTTGAGCTGTTCTGCGACTGGTCGTCCCCCGAGTTGGGCAACGGCTCTCGCCGGACTTCTCTCTAAACAATAATTGCAAGGGAGAAATAATAAAGTCGGCGCAACGCGGTCCGTATCCGCTTGCAATAAAAATGTAAAACGCTACCGATAAGCGGCGACGCTAAAGGCTCGGACGTGGTACCCTAGGGTGGGAAAACATGCCACGTTGCGACAAAATTAATATTAAAAGTATAATTTTTACCCGCGAGCACTTAACACTAATTTTAATCCTTGCTCAGTATTTTTTACGAAATAAAAAAATATGGGTTGGGTTTGGGATGGTTTCGATCCTAGATATTTTCATTTCTCGAGACCGCCCATTCCCCGAATAAACTACGCTGACTTGACAATTTACGACAAAATAGTGTTTTATATATAAAATTTAAATGTTAATAATTTTTTTAGCCCAAAAACGGATAGAACTTTTTTTTTAAATATAACCTAGCTAGATTGAATTTTCCTAAAATGCTTAAATACCTACATGCTAAATTTCAGGAAAATCGTTGGATCTGTTTCCGAAATTCCGAAAATATATTTATTCATATACATACAAGATTAACTCATTTAAATATTAAAGATTTTTTTCCCTGTGAATTTTAAAATTTAAAATGATACACTCTCCTAATATATTAATTAGGTTTTGTCGCCCAAACCCCATAACACGTCTTTATTTATAAAGCCGTGTTATTATATATAAACTTAGAGGCATAAATGGTCCCCACAGTACATAGGGTCTGTGCAAAAAACATATGCAACATTCCAGTATATAAATTTAATCATTTATAATTATCAGTTTTATTCATCGACATAAGGTAGGTAAACACAACCCTAAAGTCGGCTGCCTCAGTTTTTGCGTCCGGATCAAACCGCCGGGTATTTTGTCACACAAAATATAAATGTAGCCGACTTCCTTCCTTCATTGGCCGTGTTTATCTCAATGATTAATTACAACTTGTACCGGCGTGCGTGGCTTTCAACAGCTAAACGGAATTTATGTTTTATTGTAGTTACTCGCAAGGCTACTGTTCTACAACTTTATACAGGACTTATTGTCATTATTTAGTCGGAATTTCTTATGTTGGTGTAAACGTTTATTTGCATGACTCAATAGAAGACTCAAGAAAAAAAAATAGGGTGTATGAAACTGAAAAGTGAAGCAGTTTTTTCTTTACAATATTTGATTACTAAACTAGTTTTAATAATTACCTTTGTATAAGGTTCGACGTTTCGGCAGAGTTGCATCCACCGTGGTCACGAACTGACTTCATATTTTAATTAGTATGAATCGCGAAAGTTTAAAATCTACTATTTCTTTATTGTATACTAGTAATATCCCGTGGTTTCACACGCGTCATTTTTATTTTTTTACACCTTATTACATTTTTATAACCTATGTTGCTAAGTAAGGATGCAGCTTTTCAATATTGAAAGACTTTGAAATCAGTCCAGTAGTTTTGTGTGAAAACATTACAAACATACAAATTTTTCCTCTTTATAAAATTAGTATGGATATTGCCACATCCGATGAACAAAGTTATATATATGAGCATAGAACATGTAACTTTATACAGTGAAAACTAACATAAACTTTAATCAAACACAAAACATCACAGGCAACATCATAAACCAGTCTTGCATATAAAATATATTGATAGGAATGCATTACTCCAGCGTTAATCATTTTAATATGACCTTACTCGCCTACGAGAACATGAATACTTTACGGAATACAAACATTAATAAGATCAACAAAACCTTTATTTATTTGCGACTAAAATGTAAAGGGCGAATCTATCCGAGTCGTGAGAAAGTAATGATAAATACATCAATTTTAACCTCGATCCGCTTTCTCGTGATGCCCAACTGTTTATTAGATGGGATATAAAGGTAGGTAACTGTTGCCTTGAGCGAGTCCATATTTATTGAAATTACTTATGATTGTACTGTAATAGGTAGCCTGTAAGCCGGTAGCCTTAAAATTAAGCAAGATTTTTGTTTGAAAGTCCTGAATTAGATGCTTTATATGTAGACAATTTGCATGCGTCTTATTCGTTCGTGGATACAATGTTTTTGTTGAATAATTGACCGTTTATATCGATACAGCTGTTAATCATATCGGTTCGAATTAGATATGCACCTAATTGTCATTACGCGCTTGGTACAAAGCAACGGACTCTTATCCCACTGCTGGGTATAGGTCTCTTGTCTCTATTATTGATGAGAGGAGTTGGAGCTAAGACCACGCTGATCCAATTTGGATTGGCAGGTTATACATATCCCCAAAAGTCTCGAGAGATATGCATTTTCCGCAAGATATTGTCGCACCATATATATGTATATAAAATGCAAGCATATTGAATTTTATGTTAGAGAAAAAATGTACAAGTTACATCTATCATAAATTACTTACACGTGTACTATACAAATCATGCCCACGTAAAATGGTCCCAAGAATACTGGCAGCGTTTCCAAATTATATGTCCAATGCAAGCACCAATTGGACATATAATTTTATGGTCGAATCCGTGATTCTCTTAGGAGAGTCACAGAGTCTCACCACTGGGCTATCACAGACGCGCTTGATATTTTTCAATAATCTGCCTTTATGATTTTTTTTTCTATTTCAATCGATAAATAGTAAATTTCCATGCCACCTATAAGTTCTTTAGCCGCTTCGATGGAATTCTTACCAGCCATTTTGAGGATTGCTGCCTAACTGATAGGGGCTTTTTAACGCTGCGCTTTCCACTTCGATTTTTTTAAAACGTAAATTGGATTTGATTTAAGGTATTTGTGATCATCACGAAATAATAATAATGTACGGACCAAATATCCTAGAGACCTATATTGTCGTAAAATGTTGTAACGTTGAATTTTTAAAACAATACAAACATAAACACATGCATAAACTTTCGTTTTTGTAAGTAAACTAAATAAGGAGGTATACTTTTAGAGGGGAGTACGCCGTTAGGGTGACTACGGACGATGACCTTTGAACGTCATTCAAAACATTTCATTTGAACTACAGTCTTTCATTGGGTCAAGGACATACTTGGTTATATCCTTGTGGAGTCATCATCAACATGTTATGAACATGTTATGACATGATATGGCTTCGTATTTTACGACCGCCAGCCCGACTAATATTAACTTATTTTACGATGTATTTTAGTTATTTTAGGACATCTCGGTAAGAAAGAGGGTGGTCTATTCAACTCAGCCGGATACCACACAGCGGGTCAACTAATCTTAGTCGCATTTTAGGACACCTCGGTAAGAAAGAAGGTGGTCTATTCAACTCAGCCGGATACCACACGGCGGGTCAACTAATCTTAGTCGTATTTTAGGACACCTCGGTAAGAAAGAGGGTGGTCTATTCTTCTCAGCCGGATAAACCACGCCATGAATACCAAAATACAAATCAGTTAAAATAAACTGTTTCAAATGCCCTTATATCTGCCGGTTATTAGTCACGCACAGCGAATAATATAAATGGCTCCTCAACTTAATCGGTGTAATTCATTCAAATAGTAAACTCAGAAGCCCTGATTAAATTACGTAATGCCATATAAAATTATAATTCCTTCCTTTGAGCAAGATTGCGTTTTAAGTATAATTTTTGCGCAACGCTGCGTTTGTAATGCTAACAAGTGAGACTCGTATTTGATTGCTAGTTTTTGGAAAGAAAACTAAGTAAAAGCTGCTTAGATTTTATTTTTAGTACCAGGTTGACCGATTACCGACCGCCTTGCTCGGTAATTTTTTACAAAATAAAAAAGGTACTACAAAAAAATAATAGGGTAGGTGGGGCTCGATCCTAGTTATTTTCATTTCGCGCGACCACCCGTTTCCCGAATAAGCTACGCTGACTTGACATTTCACGGCGAAAACTGTGTTGTATATATTCAATAAATTAAAAACTTTTGTTTTTTTATGCCCAAAAACAGGGATAAAACCATTTCTTTTTTAAATAAACCTAGCCAGATTCATTTTTCTCCCCCAAAACTCCCTACATGCTGAATTCCAAGAAAATCGTTGGAGCCGTTTCCGAGATTCTGAATATATATATATATATATATATATATATATATATATATATATATATATATATATATATATATATATATATATATATATATATATATATATATATACATACAAGATTAACTCATTTAAATATTAAGGATTTAATAAGGAACGTGTTTTGGCAAAATCAATCATGGTAGTTGAACTATTTGTATATAACACTGCTTGCTTGGGTCATACAACGCTTTGCGATGTTTTTACGGGGCGATCATTTAAATTGACGTAGTGAATGTGTGTAGTGCTTGTGTAGTGTGCTGTTGGTGGTACTGTATTGTGATACGTATAACTAATCATGCATGTATAAGGTATGAGAACGATTCTGCTTCCTACACTTAGCATTACATACGAGTAGATCACTCTCACCCTTATCACACTCTAAGTTGTCCACTCTCACATGCTATAGTATAATTCGGCAGAATTTACGACCGGTCGCCGACCTGACGTCAACTCACCTTAGTAACGACACCCCGCCAAGAAATGAGGGTGATCTATTCTACTCAGCCGGATACCGTACGGCGGGTTAAGTTACCTTAGTCTCCTTTTACGACGCCTCTGTAAGAAATGAAGGTGGTCTATTCTATTCAGACTGATACAATACGGCGGATCAAGTTACCTTAGTCGCCTTTTACGACACCTCAATAGGAAGTGAAGGTGGTCTATTCTATTCAGACAAATACCATACAGCGAGTCAAGTTACCTTAGTCGCCTTTTATGACACCTCAGTAAGATATGAAGATGGTCTATTCTACTCAGCCGGATAGACACGGCGGTTCAATTTACCTTAGTCGCTTATTACAGCTCGGCAACTAAGAGGGTGGTCTATTCTACTCAGCCGGATGCCACACGGTGCTTACAAATAATAACAACACAATTCAATAAAGATAAAAAGTTGTTTATAAATCAATCATATATTGCACATTGCGCAAGCAAAACTGATTATATTTATTACATGCTGAATTTGCTTCGAAGTATTGGAACAATATTCTTATCGGACCCCACAGAAAGCTCGGGGTCATATAGCGGAAATGTATATTCCTAGAAATATTCAAGTCTGTTAATGTGTACACAATCTTATTAGAAATCTAATGAGATTTTTTTTTTAAAACTGCACCCCTTAATCTATAATCTATACTAATATGTGGAGCTGACGAGTTTGTTTGATTGTTTCAACGCGCTAATCTCAGAAACTACTGGACCGATTTGAAAAATTATTTGAGTGTAATAAGATAGTCCGTTTATCGAGGAAGGCTATAGACTATATGACATCATGCTAAGATGAATAGGAGATGAGTAAAAACAACAGTACGAAAACGGAAATCATTACAAAATTGTTCCCCTCTGAAAGTTCAAAAGTCCGCAAAAGCATAACCGCCGAGTTTCTTGCTGGCTCTTCTCGGTAGGAACAGCTTTCCGAACCAGCAGTAGAGTTGACGATTCAAAAGCACTTGTTTACAAGTTTATTTGAATAAAGAATATTTTGAATTTGAATTAGAATATGTCTAGCTTTTAAGGTTAACCCACTTTAACCATTTTTATTACGGTTTTAGTATTCCACGCGGGCTTAGCCGCTGGCGATTGCTAGTATTAAATAAAGACTGAGGAAGTAGCCGAAATGCTTTACTGCCTGCGATATATAGATCAAGGAATCCTTTTGACGTTTTTTGATACTTTAGTGCTAAGCATCTCTAATTTTCAACTAAATAAGAAAACACTGGTATCATACCAACTCTTTTTTCTTAATTTCTACACAAATAGCAACTGCACGCATAATTGGCGGCATATTATTTTATATAAAGATGTGGGAACACGTTCTGAGCCGCGTTCGGAACGTGTAATTCTAACTCATAAATTTCCGACAAATAATACATATCCCAATGCAATCTTGTCTGATTGATGTCAAGTCGTATTCACGAGGCCGCTCGCATCAGCCAGTGCCTTTCGCTTTAGAAATGATATAATCCACCCTTTTTCGTTAGGAATCTTGTGACGTACCACGTGTACAAAGTATTTACATCCGTTATTGATAGGAGATTTGATGGATTTATCTTAATATTGCCTTGTGGTGTCCCTCTAAATAGAATAGACCACCCTCATTTCGCTTAACAATTAGTACCTGGTTGACCAAGCCTTGCTCGGTAATTTTTTACAAAATTAAAAAAGGAACTTTAAAAATATATACATATATTGGGTAGGTAGGGCCCCCGAACAAGCTACGCTGACTTGACAGTTTACGGTAAAAAAGTGTTTTATTTAATATAAATAAGTGCTTTACTTAATATAATTTAAATGTTAAAAAAAAATTTATGCCCAAAAACAGGGATAAAATGATTTTTTTTTAAATAAAAACTAGCTAGATCGATTTTTCTCCCTCAAAACACCCACATGCTGATTTTCAGGAAAATCGGTGGAGCCGTTTCCGAAATTCCGAATATATACCTATATATATACATACAAGATTAACTCATTTAAATATCAAAGATTAATGTGATTAACGTATGCATTCCAAAAATTAAAAAAAAAACATATATTTAATTAAATGATTGTGCAAAATATAACGTAACTCGGCGTTAGTCGGAGCGATATCTTGACGCGAGTTCAAGTGTATCTCATGCAAACAGAATGTCGGAATACTAAGAGATATAAACCTCAGTTGTTCTACTATGGGCAAAGCTGTTGAGGAATTTCATCATTTATTGAGGAGACAGGCATAACGTGTACAAAGATGCGGTGTGCTGTTTGTGTCACGTTTCTTGAGGACTTAACTGTAAAATGAACACCGGGTGTCACTTTGTCATGTATGAGGCACAATACAATAGAATTTCTCAAGCATTTGCATTGGGGTTTAACACGCACCGCCTCTAGTCGTCCAATATGAGAAGACTTAAGAACTAACAGATCTTTGATTTCAATGGTATTAAGGTCTTGCATAATGATATATTCACACATTGTGTGCGGCTATTATCATCGTCATTCGTAAGCAAACAAAAAGTGTGAACGAAAATTACGAAAAGGGAGGGATATGAATATTTGGCACAGTAATAGTTTATACAAAGACTCCTATATAGGAAAAAAAATCGGTTTCTTGTTTCTTCTTTTTATGAAAAACCTTTTTCAACCATTGTTATAACTTTAAAACTTTTTAATGCAAATATGAAATTCTGTCTTGCTTGTATGACGGCCACGCTTTTATGGTTAATTAGCTGGTACAATATTGATAAAAATTTCACACTTAAAAATTACAAACTGGGGTAATCTTTAAGGCTTAGGCCGTTTTTATTTCGGGAACGGGGAATAAAGAACATTACACCATTGACGATACTTAAATACTTACATCGGGGTAAACAAATCTGTGGATACTACTAGTATACTACTTATTCGAGTTTATCATAAATATATGGATATACCTATATAGATCATCCATCACTCTAAATCAGACACGTGTAAAGATCTCAACAAAATACAGGGAGCACAATTACACGTTCACTTAAACACAATTTTCGCGTCCGAAACCCCTCGAAGGATGTTCAAACCGCCGTTAAGTTACGTGTTCTACACGCGGCTATGTCGCTTCACACTACTTTTTAAAATGCTGCATATTAAACATTTATATGTATTATATCCTTTATAGACTCCAAAACGGCTGAACTGATTTGAATGAAATTTTCAAACAATCTTTGGAAAAACCAAGCGGACGATTTTGGAAAGTTTGGTGGCGATATGAACATTTCTTTACTGTCAATGATAGTTTTTTTACTACTAGTATCTTACAGCATTGCATCGTCAGACAGCTAGTGCTTTATAAAAATGCGACCAATCTGTAAACATATCTTTACAAACACTATCCTACTAATATTATAAGTGGAAAAGTTTGTGAGTATGAATGTATATTTCTTGCTCTTTCACGGCGATTTCGCATAACCAATATTGATGAAATTTGGCGCAATTATTCCTTTATACCGTAATAACATATAGGCTATAGAAATCCTGTTAATTGTACAGTAATAGGATGAAATTGAAAAGCGTCATCTATTATCAAACTATCACGCGACAACAGTCCAAGTTGCTGGTAAAAGCTAGTCCATTTATAAAGGACGGATGAATCGAGTCACTTCTTGAAGTCGTTCAGAAACGACGATAGCGTTTCAAACGCTGTCAATGTTACGAACTTTAATATTTAAAAAAGTCAACAACCCCTGTGTCGCGGAAGAATTTGAACATTTGCTATCGAGTAGACCCTCCCGTAGACCACAGGGCGTACTCTCCGACCCCAAGGTTATTAAAACATTTCAAACATATAGAATAATTGAAACACCGCCCGCTGAGACTTTATTGGGAGGTGTTTGGCAAATTAAAAGAAAATCTCTCGACTGCACCCCATTATAGAACCCTTCGCGATATTGAAAATTAACAGATATTATGTCAATTATCTAGAAAACTGAAGCTAGACTAAAATCTGTAGCTAATTACTATTACATACACTACGTACGCATTTAATATACGAGAGATCTTTAAGAGAGTAAGTAGCGGCCTGTTACTAACCCACTGCTGGGCATAGGCCTCCTCTCTCCGTTTTTGGAGAGAAGGATTGGAGCTAAGACCTAAGCACGCTGCTCCAATAGGTATTGGTACATATCTCCAGAATTCTTTCCTTACGATGTTTTCCTTCACCGAAAAGCGTGTGATAAACTGCAATTATCAATTAGACACGTAAGGATCTCTGTCATACTGATAAGCTGACCTTTTTACACTTTTTTTTACCAATAATGTTTTTTCCAACATTTTTTATGGTACATAAATCCTTATCCTTACTAATATTATAAATGCGAAAGTCTGTCTGTCTGTTACGTTTTCACGGCCAATCCGCTGAACCAATATAGATTATTTTTTTAAATTTTTGGTTGTTGTTTATTTCATAAACCGGAGGAAATTTTTTAATAAAAAGGACACCGCCAGAATTTCATACATCTTTTGGCCCAGACTTAGACCAATAATTTTTGTGCTGTTAAATAGAAAAATATTTGTTATCTTAGTATCAATTATTATTTTATTTAATTTCTATGGGGGAACTATAAAAAAGAATTATAGCTTGAGGTTATGTACATAATAATTACTAGCTAAATATCATAATAACACATTAAAAACGATAGGATTTGTGGTGAAAATATAACAATAAGGTATAAATAATCATTTAAGTTCAAGTAAAATTTAATCATATATATTTTTTGTTGTAAAAAAGACAGACGTTTCGAGAAAACACACTCTTAAGCGGTTTTTAGTTAGTAGTCTTTGGCAACAAATACGAAATAAATGACTAATAATTGACATGTTTTTAAGTTTAATCTAATTTAATCCCATAGAAATTAAGCCATACGGCTAATGAAAAATATTTTATTTCTAAACACCATTTTTAATATTTGGAAAGCTTATTTGGAAGCTTATATATTTTCCATACCTATTTTAAAATTAACAACAAAAACATAATTTAAATTTAATTTTTCGTATTTATACTAAAAACGTTTGAATCCAGCGCCGTACGTATAACTAGGTAATTTAAAAAAAAAATTGACAGTTGATTCGTTACGTATGAATGTTATTATTAAATGAGTTTCCTAACACGTTTCCAAAGTTTATAATATTTATAGAGATATTTAATACCAGAAAAACATTATGAATTTGTCATGTATATAAAGTTTTTGTACTCCTTTTACTGCGCTATTTTAATATATATTTCATGTAAGTACCTACGTGTTATTTACTAATATTATTAAATTAAGCTCTTGATCAAACGATAAATCCCTCTGATTCTTCCCTGATCGATTTGATTTTTGTGATGGAGATATTTGAAGGTTTGGATGGTGACTGAAGCCACTCCTAATTTCAAGACTAGAGTCCACGCGAACGAAGTTGCGCTGGTAAAAGCTAGTAAATAAATAAATAAGTTTTAACAGGAAAAACTTATTGATGTCTGACTGGATTTGAACCCGTTACTTCCTCGAAAGAGTCGCACGCTAGCACCGCTGGGCTATCACTGTTCTTACATAGAGAGGTCTTTTTTAATAAATATCAATTCTTTTCAATGTACGTGTTAGAGAAAAACACTATGTACCACAAAAGCACCAATATAGGGATACTTCAATTAAAATCCAATCAATCGTGGGCAAGCCAGACGGCTTGATGTCAGCACCCTGGATAGCGACGGGTTTCGCTGTGGGACATGCGATAGCCACGCTTCGTCTCAGGGAAACGGCGTCGAGAGTGTGTATTGATGAACACGACAAACATAAATGTACTTGTTTCATTGGTTTCGTATTCACGCCATCTATACTAATAACAAGGTTTAGCCTTAGCAAAAGCTGAGTGACATACCGTTTTGCATGTCACACTTCCATGCATGAATAATAGGGGCGGGACACGTAACTTTGTAGTTATTTTTGTATGTTTTTGAATATTCCAACTCTTTAATTTGAATTTCTTTAATTCAAATTTAAATTTATTTATTTATTTACTTATTTGTTTTTAATTTTTGTTTTAATTGTTTATTACTTTTTTTTTCTTTGTTATGATATTTAATTGTTGCATGAAAGTGTTATATGTAAATAAATGCTGTTTGATTTGATTTGATTTGATTTTAATATTATAAAGAGGATAAAAATTTGTATGTGTGTTTGTAATGTTTTAACACAAAAACTACCGGACCGATTTAAAAATAGGGATCAGTTATAAAAATGTAATAAGTTGTAAAAAAAATAAAAAATACGCGGGTGAAACCGCAGGATATTACTAGTATATTATAATTTACTAGCAATCGCCAGCGGTACCGTCGAAATATTAAAACCGTAATATAGTATTTTGGTAATCATAAAAGTGGTTAAAGTGAGTTAATCTTAAAAGTTAGACATATATTGACGCGGACTTTTATTTAGAACTTTTAGAGGGTAACAATTTTGTAATACATGATTTTAGAATAACTTTCATCGTACTTAGTGCACGCAAGGAAGCTTTAAATTTTGCCGTTTTCATAATACTTTTTATTGCTGCTCCTCTCCTATTCATCTTAGCGTGATGTTATATAGTCTATAGCCTCCTTCGTTAATGGAAAATCTCTCTAAGAATTTTTCAAATCGGTCCAGTAGTTCCTGAGATTAGCGCGTTCAAACAATCAAACAAACAAACTCTTCAGCTTTATATTGATAGACTGTAGTTTCCGGCTGAATAAAATAGACCACCTTATTTCTTACCGAGAGGTCGTAAAAAGCGACTAAGTTAAATTGACCCACCGTGTGGTATCCGGCTGAGTATAATAGACCAATCTCATTTCTTACCGAGATGTCATAAAATGCGACTAAGGTAAGTTAACCCGCCGAGTGGTATCCGGCTGAGTAGAATAGACTACCCTAATTTCTTGCCAAGGTGCCGTAAAAGGCGACTAAGGTAAGTTGACCCTATATGAATTCTACTATATGAATTCTACTATATTGTAATCAATAGTATAAAATATTTTGAAGTGAGTGGGTGAATAGTGAAACTATTAGCTGATTACTAAATTTCTCGTTGAATATTATTTTAATGTTATAACCTGAATGTTATTAACAATTTAAAGAGCTATATAAATAAGTCTTCGTCTATATACGGTCCAATTAATTTATAAAACCCCGCAATTTTCTCCATCTTGCGCATCAATATTTCCCCCGCGCGCACGGCGTCCTACCCAGTTATTATATAATAGTATTTATAAACATAAAATATAATTTCCACGTCAGTGGCCATTTATTTATCGCATGAAGTTCAACGCCAACGTGTAATTTTATTCGTATTATAAGTGTATATCGCAAAACATTTAATTTATTGTTGCAAACTATTAATAACTAACCCTGTATAAGCATGAGAAAGTGATCGATAGGAAATGTTGTATTTGGAGTTTTTTTTTTGTGTCAGGAAAACCCATTATGGGTCGTCACCGCTCGACGGGGACGAGCGGCGGTTATGTCGGAGTCTCACCGACTAAGAACCTGACAGTGATCCACCACACTGCTGGTGGCGGGTACAGGGTACCGTTGGACACATTGCCCCCATCTCCACCAGTAGCAACTCTGTATCCTAGATTGCGCCACCTCGGGTCGGGTCGGGGCCGATAAGTATTTGGAGTAACTTTACATACAAATACAAACATTGGTAATTACAAATGACAAACATTGGAATCCCATACACAACGGGAGGTAAAGCTAAAGCGGTGGTGATGCAAATAGGCCAAAAAACTGTTGGACGTTCAGATACCGAACTCAGATTCGGACTCAGATATTCTGGTTTTTAAACTTTCGCGATTCATACTAATTAAAATATAAACAACCGGGTCACATCGCGATAATCCCGTTACCTTTGTTTAAGGTTCAACGTTTCGGCAGAGTTGCATCCACCGTGGTCACGAACTGACTGACTGAGTCAGTTCGTGACCACGGTGGATGCAACTCTGCCGAAACGTTGAACCTTAAACAAAGGTAACGGGATTATCGCGATGTGACCCGGTTGTTTATATTTTAATCAGATATTCTGAGTCCGAATTGGAGTAGAGAAAAATATCTGCTTGAGTCCGCTAAAAGTAGGCCAATTAATTACCATTCAATTTCTCTAATGAATCAATAAAATTTTAATTGCTTATTTAGCGTCTCTAAAACTACCAATTTTTAAACAAAATATATCGAAAAATTTTCTTTTATTCGATCTAGGTAGGTTTCATTAAAAAAAATGCCTTTAATCCCTGTTTTTGGCACTGAAAAATGCTGAAATGAAGAATATAATACAAATGTTATTTTAGCTGTCAAGTATGAATTTGTCATAGCTCAGCGGATAATTTAATAGGTAGTGTTAATACCCCACCCAGCCCCTCCTGCACAATTTGTTTTTCAAGTTACATCTTTATATATCTTTTAAAAAAATTACCGAGCAAAGTTCCGTCACCCAGGTACACCGAATCACAAAATGGTCATTTAATAAACAGCGTATCGTTCTTTTTTGAGCACAAAAAAATCTTTATTATCTTTCCTCTAAATACCTAATTATTAGAACAACACTGTTTTTCACACATGGCCCTCTGGTTTCTTTAGCGCTGGTGGCAGTGAGGCTGCCTTTAGCTCAGGCGGTCGCGGGCTCGATTCCCGCCAAGTGCCAACATATTTTAAAAACAATTTGTTGATTCTTCGAGTCTGGGTGTATTTATTTATTTGGAATTATATATGTATAACATTGACGCCGTATGGTATCCGGCTGAATAGACTAGTACTACCCTCATTTCTTACCGAGATGTCGTAAAAGGCGACTAAGGTAAGTTGACCCGCCGTGTGGTATCCGGCTGAGTGGAATAATACCACTCTCATTTCTTACCGAGGTGTCGTAAAAGGCGACTAAGGTAAGTTGACCTACCGTGTGGTATCCGGTTTAGTAGAATAGACCACCCTCTTTCATACCGAGGTGTCGTATAATACGACAAAGGTAAGTTGACGTCAGGCAGGCGACCGGTCGTAAAAACGCAGCCAAATCATGTAAAAACATGTTTATAACATGGCCGACCCCACTTAAGAGTGGGATAAGGACAGGAAGATGATGAGATGATATGTATAACATTGACCAGTTGTCTGTCACCCATAACACAAGTATTAAGTTACTTAATTTGGGGACAGACGACCGTGTGTGTAATATTTATTTAAACATACAAATCAATGAACTTATTATAATTTAATACCATAAAATGATATGGTATTAAATCATTCCCCAAAAAAAAAATAGTTACACAATTCATATCTGAATTTATAATTCGAATTACCTTTAAATATATATTCGCAAGTTTTCATAATAATCAATACAGAAATATGCTTATATAAAATCCCGTCATGGCGTAATAGCTCAAGAAATAAGCCGATTACTAATTTTATTCGTAATTGGCGATAGAAATTGAATTTTGTTTTTCAAAAAGATTTTATTACGTCGTTAAGAGGATCATATCTAAGTACTACCTACTTTATTTATGAAATTAATTGGCTTGTTTACTTTCTACGTACCTTTACGTAAGGAAATATTTTGAACTAGCTTTTACCCGCGCAACTTCGTTCGCGTGGACTGTTGTCTTGAAATTAGGAGTGGCTTTCGTCACCATCCAGACCTTCAAATATCTCCATCACAAAAATCAGATCGATCCGGGATGAATCAGAGGGATTTATCGTTTGATCAAGGGCTTAATATGATAATTTTAGTAAATAACCCGTACTTACATGAAACACCTATATATTAAAATAGCGCAGTAAAAGGAGTACAAAAACTTTATATACATGAATAATTCATAATGTTTTCTGGAATTAAATATCTCTATAAATATTATAAGCTTTGGAAACTTTTTAGAAAACTTATTTAATAATAACATTTATACGTAACGAATCAACTGTCAAATTGTTTTTTTTTAACTACCTATACGTACGGCGCTGGATTCCAACGTTTTTAGTATAAATACGAAAAATTAAATTTAAATTATGTTTTTGTTAACATAATATTTTAAAATAGGTATCGGAAAATATATTAAACTTGACTTTATTAACTGTAATGACTTTTCAAATATTAAAAATGGTGTTCAGAAATAAAATATTTTTTCATTAGCAGTATGCTTAATTTCTATGGGATTAATAATATTCATTTACTTGTTGCCATAGACTACTAACTAAAGACCGTTTAAGAATGCGTTTTCTTGAAACGTCTGTTTTTTTGACAACAAAAATGATATATGATTAAATATTACTTGAACTTAAATAATTATAGCTTATTGCTATATTTTCACCACAAATCCTATCTTTTTAATGTGTTATTATGGTATTTAGCTAGTAATTGTACATGTACATAACCTCAAACACTAATAAATAAAATAATAATTGATACTAAGATAACAAATATTTTTCTATTTAACAACACTAAAATTATTACTCTGGTCTGGGCCAAAAGATGTTACATACATCATTCTGGCGGTCTCTTTTTTATTAAATATTTTTCTCCGGTTTTTGAAATAAACAAAAACCGAAATATTTAAAAAAATAATAAAGATAACTTTTTTTAAGATTTTTATACGTTACCCCGGTATATAAACATTAATTTTGCCAAATTTCATCTATATTGGTTCAGCGAATTGACCATGAAAACGTTACAAACAGAATTTCGCATTTATAATATTATTAGTTTATTTATTTTACTAAATAACCCGTATTACTTATATTAATAATCCATTGTTATTAAAATGTTAAATTTTCTCAGTTAAATTTGTCCAGTAAACGAATAAAATAAAATAAAATATAAATACTCTTTAAAGATAACTCTTTTGACGTAACCCGAGAAACTTGGAATCTAAATACTTCGTAAATACAGTTTTGACTTGATTTTGACACATCGTAAATAAAAATTAGTTCCATAGGTTTATTATAGATGGCGTTTTGAATGTCATCGTATTTAATTCCTCCTGAATTTAATTCCTGTTGAAATAACAGGATTTATATAGCCTATATGTTACCCCGGTATATAAGGAATATTTATGCCAAATTTCATCGATATTGGTTCAGCGGATTGGCCGTGAAAACGGAACCGACAGACAGACAGACAGACAGACTTTCCCATTTATAATATTAGTAAGGATATCTGAATCTTAATTTTTTTTTAAATTATTTTTAATTTTTTTTAATTAAATTAATTTACAGCAAAAATGTACAAGATATATCTATCTTAAATTAAATCTAGTTATAAAAATGCAAAATTGTTGCGTAATTTTAAAATGACTAAATGTGGACAGCGTGTATCTTCTGCTTACATGTTTCAGAAGTACCGGATAATATACAAGTAGTAAATTAACTAGCGGCCTGTTACTCTCCCACTGCTGGGAATAGGCCTCTTCTCTCTTTTTTTAGAGAGAACGATTGGAGCTTAGACCTACCACGCTGCTTCAATGCGATTGGTAGGTTACACATCCCTACATCCCTAGAATTCTCTAGAGATATACAGGTTTCCTCACGATGTTTTCCTTCTAAAAAAAGCGTGTGATAAATTGCAATTATCAATTAGACACATAAGTTTTAACAGAGTCATTGGTGTCCGCTTGGGTTTGAACCCGTGACCGCAGGAGTCGCACGGTGTTACCGCTGGGCTAACACAGCTTGTATATATAAGTAGTAAGTAACGGCCTGTTACTATCCCACTGCTGGGCATAGGCCTCCTCTCTCCATTTTTGGAGAGAAGGGTTGGAGCTAAGACCTACCACGCTGCTCCAATGCGGATTGGTAGGTTACACATATCCCTAGAATTTTTCTAAAGATATGCAGGTTTCCTCACGATGTTTTCCTTCACCGAAAAGCGTGTGATAAATTGCAATTATCAATTAGACACATAAGTTTTAATAGAAAAACTCATTGGTGTCTGCCCGGGTTTGAACCCATGATCGTCTCTAGAGATTCACACGGTCGCACCGCTAGGCCGCTTGTATATATGGTGACAGGTAAATGGGAATGAAAAGACCTAGCCGGAGTCAAAAATCAAATATCTGGAGGGGGACATCTGCCAGTGCCACTATTCGTAAGTGCCGAAATCAATTTTTGAAACCCGTTATGTCTTTACGAATACATAAAGGTACAGGCACGTAAAACTAAGCTAAATTATAATCATAATAATTAAACTCAATATGCTTTTTTGCTATATAAAATATTACAGGTAAAACAGACAAGATAGATTTTCTTGTTTGATTCGGAATAGATTTTCTCATTGAAGTAACAGATTTCATTATTGTTTTTTCAATTATTTCGTTATACAAATTATATACAGTGACATTAACAATATTGCCAATAATGGAATATTAATATTTATCAAGTGTCATAAAAACAACTCTGCTAAAGAATTGAAATTGTCTATTAAGTTATTTCAAGATATTAGAAAAAGCACCGAGTTCTTGCATTATTTCAAAAAGAAGTAAAAAAAATTGTCATTGACAGTTAAAAAAATGTTCCGATCGCCACTTAACTTTATAGGATCATCCACTGGGTACTTCTAAATATTTGTTTGAAAATTTCATTAATATCGGTCGAGCCGTTTCTAAAGGAAATACAGACAAACAAATATTTATATATGATGAACGATGTCTATGACAAATCTAGTGAATACTGAATTAAAAGCCACTGGGTGGATAACACCATCTTTCTCGTTCTCGATTAGGCAAGCAGTAAACTGTTTTGAAATGCTACATCACATTAAATTTATTAAAGCATAAATCATTTTAGAGTTTTAATCAATCTATCCTAGCAACAGTGACATTTATTAGATGTATCACTATTATTAGGTGTATACAAAGCTACAAAATGCCGAACATAAGTTCTACATAAAAATAACCATAACTGGTTTCTATCTAAAAGCCGCATTAAAATAAACCAGAATTATAATTTATTTCATGTTTATAATATCTTACTTGTAAAAGTGATAGTACGTCAAGCTTTAAATATTGCAAGGGACAATGTCAAAGAATAGGTGAACATGAAACTTTTGAGTTTAATTTAAGTCAGTAACTGTTACAATCGAAACCTGCAGGTTAGTTATATTAAATACGATATTTTCATTATTTTTTTACGATAGAAATAAGAAGCGTTTTTTCATTTGTCAAAATCAATTTAATTTCTTTTTCTTTTTTTGACAACATAAAACCTCCGCGCTATGAACATTTATTTAAAAATGCTAATAGCGCCTCTCCGCACCTCTCCGCACCTCACCTCACCTCTCCGCACATCACCTCACCTCTCCGCACCACTCCCATCTTATCCCCATTATTACTCCCGTTACAGTCGGCCATCCTGTAACAATTGCGCCGCAATTGGCACAGAGAAAGGTATTAGCTTTCTATAAAGTCAATCAAGTCATATCTTTTGATCACATCATCACCATCGCTACTATTTAAGCTACAGACAGTGCACTAAGATTAGATCTCTGCTGCCCAGAAATCTGCTGCGACGACCTCAGTTAACCTTTTTTATCCTCGTTGCAATAAAACCTATACGTCGTATGTCATCGTATAATTAATGCTAGGGATTACACCTCGTTAATACCGGAACGTCAAATTTATCTCGCCTCAGGATTTTCCTATAAAGCAGCCCCTTGAGTTCTCTATAATTATTAAATATTACGAGCATAGCACTTATTCTCTTATCTATACCCAAATATAAAGCTCAAGAGTTTGTTTCTTTGATTGTTTGAACGCGCTAATCTCAGGAACTACTGGACCGGTTTAAAAAATTCTTTGACTGTAAGATAGTCCATTTATCGACGAAGGCTATAAACTCTATAAAATCACGCTTTAATTAATAAGAGAGGAGCAGCAATAAAAAGTATTACGGAAACATCAAAATTTTAGGCTTCCCTTTGTGCTCTAAGTAACGGTGTAAGTTATTATAAAAATCAAGTATTACAAAATGATTTCCCTCTAAAAGTTTTATATAAAAGTCCGCAACAGCATACGTCTAGCTTTTAAGGTTAACACACGTTACCATTTTTATGGTTATCAAAATGCTATATTAAGGTTTTAATTTTTCCAAGCGAGCGGAATCGCTGGTGATTGCTAGTAGTAAATCGAATTTCTAACAATCGGAAGTAATACTTCTGTCAACAGCTCTGTTATTTTTACTTTTGATATCCTGACTTTTCAAATAAGTAATGTTAACCGTATTGCTAATAAATGTATTCATCGATATAATTGGCCAGATACTCAATAGTGACTCTTCTCAAAAATAATAATAAACATGCATTCTGCAATTGCAATAACTAAAATGTGGGTGCACACGGATCTACCTAGCCAATACAATAAAACATCACAGCTCTAACAAGACAAGAACAACCTAAAACCATCATGCACATAAGGAACGTCAACCCCCTCAGACCCCTAAAACATAACGGTCATGACGCTCTTTACATAATTTTCCATTATAAGTCCACAAAGACATAAAATCATAAACAAAACATACGTCACATAATAACATACGTCTCAAAATAGAACATTTGTCTAGGCGAAGAATGGCGATCCGAAAAGGCGTAACACGACAATTCTACTGCCCTAGCGGCAAATTATAACATTACTCAGCAACCACAATGCATAACAATATCATTATCGTCCACGGCTCCAGCGTCGATCATAGCAAACGTCATATCTCTTATACTTCACTTTCCAAAATATTCTCTTTCTTCCGTCTCCTCATTAGAACTCCTTTTGTCCACTCACCTCAAGACTGGTTCACAGCGCCCTACTCTGGTGTGTCTTGCCCCTCCTCAGTTACCTCCATCACGGTGCACAATGATCTGGTCGTCACGGGCGGTGTACACATACTGTTAAGCCTCACGCTTGAAATTTAAATCATCTGCGACCTGCATTTATCCGCAATATGCCGCCTTTCTTTACCATCCTCTTCATTTCGTTTTATCGTTTATCTTTTCAATAATGATTTCTAGTTTTTCCATAGCAACCGCACATCGCAACCATACAAAAGTATCAATTGAATTAATACAATCTTGACTCACCATGCGCAACGTGGCGCTTTTCTTAGAAATGTTCATCATCACATTATCTATACATATTATAAAACAAAGTCTCCAAATCTGTCTGTCCGCATGTAATCAACTTTCTCAAAATCTACTGAATGGATTTTTGTACGGTTTTTACTAAAAGGTAGTGCAATTCCTCCGGAAAGTTTAGGTTATTAGTACATTACATTACATGAGTAAATCAATATCGGTAGCTAAAGCAGTCGTTTTCATTTAAACATCATCCACACAAACGTCGTATTGAACCTGGCCCGTCCCTTTCCCGGCAGTATCGGTTAAACCTTGCAGTGTGAACGATGATGGTTTAATTGAAGTTCTGCTATGACATTCATTTCAATTCCGGTACCTAAATATACCGTCATGTGAAACTTACTAATTTTCGCAATTTTCTTATAAGCGTCGTTCAAACTTGAGAAAATTTGTACTTTCTTTGTAGTGTTATCATATGAATTCTGTTTGCAATTAGTTGCAACGTGAACGATTCGCCACATTGATAACATTTCCGAATCTCAAGCTTAGAACAATTAAATGCAACATGCCAACATACAAATGGGTGACTTTACGATAATGAATTATTCCCCTTGATGTGCTAGCTGTACGTGACCCATTATACGATTTGACCATCTGTACATTAGAAGGTCTCAATTGAAACGTATCAAAAGCGGATAAAAACCCTTCGTATAAGTCATCTAGACTCGTGCATTGAAATGTGCGTGCGTTCGCCTATAATAAATTTCACCTAGATCTTCAATTTTCCAAATCCAACTTTTTACAATTAAATCTTTATTCTCGTGATCAAAATGAGGTATTAATTTTACAGCATCTTGAAATTTGCTTGCTTTTCATTGGAGTGCCGTTCTCATATTTAACTTTTAATCGCTTCCTTTATTTATTTTATCCCATCCCATCAACTATAGCTTCTCCCAGCGTTTGGTTACTAGTATAATCATCCTCACTTTCACTTACTTGGCCTATTTTTGCTCGCCCCTCTTACTTCGACCTTCCACCAACTCTAAATACTTTTTTTGGTTCTCCTCATTTTGTGAGGTGAGTATATCCCACTTCTGAATATTAAATACGATATTTTCATTATTTTTTTACGATAGAAATAAGAAGCGTTTTTTCATTTGTCAAAATCAATTTAATTTCTTTTTCTTTTTTTGACAACATAAAACCTCCGCGCTATGAACATTTATTTAAAAATGCTAATAGCGCCTCTCCGCACCTCTCCGCTCCGCTCCGCACCTCTCCGCACCTCACCTCACCTCTCCGCACATCACCTCACCTCTCCGC
This sequence comes from Morpho achilles, assembly GCA_947086495.1. NCBI lineage: Eukaryota > Metazoa > Arthropoda > Insecta > Lepidoptera > Nymphalidae > Morpho > Morpho achilles. The sequence continues at coordinate 5,795,892 of CAMTZB010000022.1, read as the reverse complement.
ACCACTCCCATCTTATCCCCATTATTACTCCCGTTACAGTTATATTTGAAAAATAATAACTAGTATTTAGATAGTTTCATAATAATTGTTAAATTTATTACAAAACGGCTCCAATAAAATATTTGATAACAAATTGGGTCAAGAAAATCACGTGACACATTTTAATCTGTTAACATGTCTCATTAGAGTTTGATTTATATTCTGTAACATGTAGTCGTGCTAAACATCTGACATCTAAACACACAATGTTAATATTGTAGTAGTAGTACTTATAAACACTTCATCCTAATTTATCAATATTAAATTTAAAATGCTTTCGCGGTTGCTTTGCTAATAATATTATTTTCTTTACCACACAATAAAGCTACTTTTTAATTTCGCCATCGAAGAATTCAAAAGCCATAAAAAAATCAAACAAATATGAAATAACTCACGTCACTAACACATTATAAAATACTCACTTCACGTTATCAAGTTCATAATATGCTACTTGGTAGTCAAATATTGAGATTTACAGTATTATAAAAACGTACTGAAAATTTTATTGTTTTTCATTCATCGTGTTAATTGATACTGCAAGCTCGTTAGGTAAACAACCAATATGTACTGTCTTCAAAATAATCTTTGCCGCGTCGATCTGTGCGCAGGCGCAGGCTCACCTACCTGGGAAGGCGGCGCGGCGGCGACGGCGCCCGCGTCCCTTTCGCTCAAGGCTACTTGACAGCGCACGCAATAATAACCCTAACTGAAACCACGTACGCACGCTTCGCCGCGGAATTTCCTTTGCACTAACGTCCACTTTTTTGAACCGCGCCGGACAATCGAGATGCAATAAAGACAGAACCAGCCGTTTCGCTTTACAGATATCGTTCTAAAATATTATCGAATACGTATTTTCTCATACAATCCACAACAGTTCGCTTAAATCGATATATTTGTTCCGAAAAAAGTTCGCAAAGCAATCAAAACATGAACCCAAGATATAAACAAATGGCTGTCAGTGTCAAAGCCTCGTGCGATTTGCGCGGGCTCAAAGGGAATTTTTATTATCTATGTACATACCTGTCGTGCAATGCGGTGGTAGGCTCCTTTTTCGCTCACAATTATATTTAAGACACTGAGATGTTGCGCGAAGACGCGAGCAAGGGTTATCTGTAGAATACTGGCTGGAATAAACGGGTCGGGCGTCGGCGCAGGTGACAGCGCGACGTCAGCGCCGCGGCGCACGGCGGCGACCCTGTGTAACTTGACCCCTCCCGCTCCCGCGCTATCATCCTTGCGCATTGTCTGGTGCACTGTGAAACTAGTTTTATTTATTATTTTTTTAGATTGCGCATGATTAATTTTCATTAAAATGAGATCATTGGTTTCTCAGCATAAATATTTATGGTTTACGTATTAATATGGTTTATGTTGCATCAAAATTTTACGCTAGAATAGTTGTTGTAACTTATTACTTGGATGCACAGTTTCAATTAAATTGTAGGTATTTACGATATGTTCTATGTTTATGGAATATTTAATTGATATTTCATAAATTAATACAGAAAAACCAAACACACCCAGCAACTTTATTTTTTAGAGTTAATGTTAATTCGTATCACCATAAATTAATATTTATGTACCGATATATGGTAAACCGGTATATCAATTATATAAGTTTCAGTAGTAGTAGTAATTCCATGAACAAAATTCAAAGGGTTTTACGTGGAAAAAACAAATACAGACAAAAAGACAAATAAACACTGAATAAAAATATTTTAAGCTTCTACTGATCCTATGTAGTCCCCTAAAAATATATTTTTTAATTTAGAATTAATCTGTCCAGTTAGATTATTATATTATTATTCACGCTTCTCGTAATTTAAATTCAATATATAAAGAACCTAAAACTCCGCCATGTGGTATCCGGTTGTGTATAATAGACCTACCTTATTTCTTACCGAGGTGTCGTAAAAGGCGACTTAGGTAAGTTGACGTCAGGCAGGTTGCCGGTCGTAAAAACGCAGTCAAATCATGTGACAACATGTTTATAACACGTTGTACCGACCCCACTTAAAGTGGGATCCTTATCCCACAGGAGAATGATGATATAAAGAACCTATAATTGATCTTTTTTACGATAGTTAAAACAGTGTACGCCGAGATTTGACTGTTAAGCTTTTTCGTCCAGGTGAAAAGATTCAACTGACCCTTTGAAAGAGTCCTACGGTCTCACAGCTATAACTTGGTTAAAATATAATTCTTATAAATAGTTATATTTTATTACTCCTATCTAGTACGAGGTCGGGGAATAGCTTATCTTATTCTTACCGTTTACGTAATCCTCAAAAGTATAGTAGGCTTTCTGTATCAGCTTCCGTTTATTTTTTTTTAAATGCCGTAAATAGCAATGCAAAAACTAATTGTGGAATTTTATAATAGAATCTTATAACAAAATCCATAAATGACTTACTTTTGTAAGGCAAAAAGCAAAAGCTTGTGTCGGTTCCTAATTTGTTTATTGTATATTACATACATGTATAATATATGCACAAAAAGGCACCATTATCCTCTTGCCCTTCTCCCACTCTAAGTGGGGTCAGCACAGCATGTAACGAACACGTTGTCACTTGATTTGGCTACGTATTTAACGACCGGCCGCATGCCTAACGTCAACTTGCCATAGTCGTATTGACACAACACCTCGGTAAGAAAGAAAGTGGTCTATTTTACTCAACCGGATACCACACAGTGGGTCAAGTTACCTTAGTAGCCTTTTACGACACCTCGGTAAGAAATGAGGGTGGTCAATTCTACTCAACCGGATATGCACAAAAAGTGTATTGCTAAAAATAAACAGTAGCGTAAAAGGCTACTAAGTTAAGTCGACCCTCCATGTGGTCTCCAGCTGAGTAGAATCTACCACCCTCATTTCTTACCGAGGTGTAAAATACGACTAAGATAAGTTGACGTAAAGGAACAGGCGACCCATCTATTTAAACTTACATGGGGCCCCTCGTAAAATACCTGGCCAAATTATGTTCTATTGACTTTATAACTTCCTTATTTCTACTATATTGTAATTAATGGTATAAAATATTTTTTAAAGTGAGTTTCACTTAGCCGTGTAGTATCCGGCTGAGTAGAATAGACCTACTTCATTTCTTACCGAGGTGTAGTAAGAGGCAAGTAAGGTAAGTCGACCGACCGCGTCGTACGGTATCCGGCTGAGTAAAATAGACTACGCTCTTTCTTACCGAGGTGTCGTAAAATACGACTAAGTTGACGTCATGTCGTAAAATACGAAAGTAAATCATGTGACATCATGTTTATTACATGTTGTGCCGTGCCCTCTTAGAGTGTGATAGGGGCAGGACAATGATGATCTCATTATCGAATAAACGTGTTTATACGTGTGACAAATATACATTTCCCACGTAGGTACGAAGTACATGATACCAAAACAACAATTAAAATATATTCCCAAAGATCAGCAATCAAGTATCTACCGCTTAGTTAGGTAATTTAAGATGCAATGGTCATTATTGGCTTTCGTAGAATGGATTATAGATTCGCACACCTACCTACACTCGCTGATAAATTGAATGGGCCTTGTAAGCAAGACGTGAACTGTTTACGCAGCTTGACTATAAACCTGGGTGACCTGGCTCGATATTTTTTTAAATAATGAAAAAAGAAAAAAAAAATAAAAATGGTAAAATAATAAGGCAGGTGGGGCTCGACCTTTGTATTTTCACCTCTCTAGACCGCCCGTTCCCCAAATGAACCACCATGACTTTACGTTTGACAGCGAAAAATTGTGATTTTATTCAACGTAAATTTAAAAAAAAAATTTAGAGCCCGAAAACAGGGATAAAACTACGTTGTTTTTAAATAAAACTTATATAATAAAGGATATTTCTCCTTTATACTTATTCAATAAATAAAAAGCAGTTTTCCCAGAGTACCAACCCATTTACTCTTTCTCAAAAACTCAATGAATGACACGTAAAAATATGACAGCCACAATGCTTTTTCATATTAATGACCAACTCTATGAGGTTGTATTAAAAACATGTTGTAACACTTATCTAGATCGATTTTTCTCCCCCAAAATCCCCTACCTGCTGAATTTCAGGACAATCGTTGGAGCCGTTTCCGACATTCCGCATATATATATATATACGCCGTGTGGTATCCGGCTTGATAGAATAGTACCACCCTCTTTTCTTACCGAGGTGTCGTAAAAGTCGACTAAGGTAAGTCGACCCGCCGTGTGGTATCCGGCTGAGTAGAATAGACCAACCTCATTTCTTACCGAGGTGTCGTAAAAGGCGACTAAGGTAAATTGACCCACCGTGTGGTATCCGGTTTAGTAAAATAGACCACCCTCTTTCTTACCGAGATGTCGTAAAATACGACAGAGGTAAGTTGACGTCAGTTAAGTAAGTTAAGTGTTAGTTGGCGGCCGGTCGTAAAAACGCAGCCAAATCATGTGACAGCATGTTTATAACATGTTGTGCCGACCCCACTTAGAGTGGGATAAGGGCAGGAAGATGATGATATATATATATATATATATATATATATATATATATATATATATATATATATATATATATATATATACATACAAGATTAACTCATTTAAATATTAAAGATATTTCAAATCAAAATAATCTTTTTTCAATTAATTTTTAGTAGCCATTATTTCACTTGTCGTTTATAAGTATCTTTAGTAGGTGCTCTCCTTAATTGTTCAGGCAGAGCATTCAATACACACATACATATATACATACATTTTAACATATCAAATCAAAATAATTTTTATTCATATAAGCTCTTTCAAGCACTTTTGAATCGTCAAGGATCAAATTAATGAAGCTACAACTGGTTCGGAATATTGCTCTTACCGAGAACTAGAAAGAGACTCGGCGGTCAATCATTTAAACATTTTAAATTTTACATAATTAAACAGCAGTCTCATATGAACTGAAGGATTTTCAAATCCAGGCTTTTATATAATTCAAATAATCTTCAATTTTGTGATATGCTTTACGTATCGGTATATCTCTTATACTTAATTTAAGCCTTTCTGTATTTTATTTGCGATATATGGCCCAATGGCGCCGCGGGCGGTTACTGATTTCAGAACAATCCTAGGTTTGACTCCCGCCGAGAGACGAAATTTTGTTTAAGTGTATTTATTTCAAATTATACATGTAGTACCTGGGTGACCAAGCCATGGTCGGTAATTTTTTTTAATTATAAAAAAAAATAAAAAAATAAAAAAGGGTTTGTAATAACAGGGGCTTGATCCCAGATATTTTCGTTTCTTTAGCCCGCCTGTTGCCCACTGAGCTATTACAACTTTACAAATGACAGCTATAATATCATTTTCATTCTATTCAGCATTTAAGAATTTTTTCAGTGTCAGAATTCAGGGATAAAACGAAAATTTTTTTAAATTAAACCTAGCTAGATCGATGTTTGTAAAACCTAGCTAGGATAAGATAAGCTAGCTAAGATATATGTGGTTACGGCCACTATCGGCGAAACCCTGAAGCCCAGCAATGGGAACGGGGACCTTCGGGTTGCGAGGAAGAAAACCTCTATAAAAAATTACCCAGTGGTGCGGAAACGCCCACCAAGGCGTTGGGGCCCCTACTTGGGGCGCGGTCTCTCTCTGTCGACCGTGACATAACAAACACGGTGGGCAGGGAGCGATCGTGGGCAGCGATGGCCTCCTTTTGCTCTGCAGAGGGGGCGGAGGGAGGCGGCGGAGCGGTTCCATGAATTGCTGTTCTGGATCCAATCTGCTGCTGGTGAGTCCAAGCGTAGTGACTCGCCCAAGTCCATCGTCTGCCGCCCTGTCAGGGGATTTTCGGGTTTTCCGAACGGGGTGTATCGGACGCCTGGCTTACAGGTCCCCGAGGCGGTCGGTGCATCTGGTGCTCCCGATGCACCGGTTAGCGGAGGGGGGGCTTCGCTTTCGAGGGGCCCCTACCCGGAGGAGGTGTTTGTTCCCTGGGATCAGAGCTGTCGGCGGGGAGGGGGGCAATATGTACAATGATACCCTGTCCTTGCCATCGGCAGCGTGGTGGAGCACACAGGTCGTTTTAGTCGCCGCCTGTCCCCGTCGGGCGGCGATACCCATAAGTTTTTTCCTGTATATAAAAAAAACAAAAAAAATGATCAGCGCGGAAACGCTGCCAGCATTCTTGGGACCATTCCACGTGGGCATGATTTGTATAGTCCTAGCGTGTGACTAATTTAAGGAAGATATAACTTTTACATTTTTGTTATATATATTTGGCAATCTTCCTTTGTACTTAACGTAAGTAAGATACGCCTAAGAAAAACGGGAATATTTTATATAATACAAGCGGCTTGCCCCTGCTTCGCACGGGTATAAAATATATATCCCATGTCAGTCAGTGTAAAAAAATGATTAAAATTGATCCAGTTGTTTTGATTTATTCATTACTACCCGTGGCCGTAGCGTTAAATTTGGAGAAAAGCAATTTCCTTTACCTATACCAAGAAGATTTCCTGCTATCTTTGGAATATCTAAATTCATATAGTACATTATTGCTTATTTACTTTTATATTTTCCCTATGTATTTTATTTTTACAATTAATTACAGAATGTCTTTAAACAAACTCTTGAAAGAGCGACATCGCTGCTAAAGTCGAAGTGCTTATAGGTCTAAGCGCGGCCTCCTCGCGGGATTTTAAATCTGTAATATCTCCGAAAATGTTCACTTAAATTACATGCTGTAAACGGCAATATTGATCTATATTAAATCAACAATTTATTTAAGGTACTCAATTGGATAAGGATTAATGCTGTATTGTATAAAAATTGCTTTGAACATAAGGCATCATTTTTCGTAAAAAGTAAATGAAAAAAACTGCTATTGTGGGCTATCCATAAGAGATAGATATATACCATCGCGGACTTTTCTGTAGACCTTTTTAAGGTGTACAAATACTTAGTACATCATTTTGATAAATCTCGTAGGGTTTAGCCTGCGTTTGCAACGTAAGCGAAAACAAAATGTAATTATTTACAGAAACCTCAAAAATTACAGTATTTCTCTACTCCGTATTGAATGTTATTATACTTACAAACCTTCCTCTGGAATCAGTCTATCTATTCAAAAAAACCGCATCAAAATCTGTTGCGTAGTTTTAAAGTTTTATGCATACATAGGGATATAGGGACTTTGTTTTATAATATGTAGTGATAATAATAATATTTTTATTCAAAGACATTAAAAACCCAATACACAAGCAAATTAAATCACTTACACAAGGAAATAAAATATCTTATGTTGCTATCTACTGAGAAACTATTTCGAGGTGTCTTAACAATATTAACAATTTATCTTATAATTTATTATGTATAAGTTTTGTGCCGTGAAAGTGTTATAGACAGTTACAGTACAGTACAGATAGACACACAAAGATAGAATGATATTTATTATATTATTATGTAGGTATTATAAGACTGAAGTTATGATAGAATTATTTTGCTATAATCTTTTAAGAACGGTTAAGAACAGAACGGAATAATAACAGTTTTGCTTCCTATTCATTACATAGATTTTGTACAAAAAATTTATACAGATCACTACATAGTATAAAACAAAGTCACATTCTTTGTTTGTCCATATATCCCCATGTACCTATGCTTATTTCTTTAAAACTACGCAACAGATTTTGATGCGGTGTTATTAACAGGTAGAGTGATTTAAGAGGAAGGTTTATGTAATAGGTTTAGGTATGTATAATACCATTCAATATGGAGTAAAGAAACACTGTAATTTTTGAAGTTTTTAATAAATATCGTAAATAATTAAAATTTTTCCGCTTGCATTGTAAACGCAGGCTAAACCCTACGAGATTTATCAAAATGATGTACTAAGTATTTGTACACCTTGAAAAGGTCTACAGAAAAGTCCGCGATGGTATACCTATGTCTATCTCTTATGGATAACCCACAATAGCATTTTTTGTCATTTACTTTTTACGAAAAATAATGCCTTATTTTTTAAGCAATATTTATACAATACAGCATTAATCCTTATCCAATTAAATACCTTAAATACATTGTTGATCTAATATAGATCAATATGACCTTTTACAGCATGTAATTTAAATGAACGTTTTCGGAGATATCACAGATTTAAACCCCGCGCTTCGCCCTAGAGCACTTCGAATTTAGCAGCGATCGGACGCGCAACTGTCGCTCTTTCAAGAGTTACCTCTAAAGAAAACATGTTTGTATTGTCTAATAATGATAAGAAAGCTATGAATGTTGTATATAAAGACATTCTGTAATTAATTTTAAAAAATAAAATACATAGGGAAAAATGTAAAAATAAATATATAGTATATGAATTTAGATATTAGATATAGCAAGAAATCTTCATGATATATGGAAGTGGGGAATTGTTTTTCTCCAAATTTAAAGCGTGCGGGCCATGGGCAGTAATGAATAAATCAAAACTACTGGTTTTAATCATTTACGATTTTAATCATTTTTTTATTGAGTGACAAACTATATATTTTATATAGCCCGTGCGAAGCAGGGAGAGGCCGCTAGTAATAAATAATTCTATCATAATTTTATAGTATGGAATTCCGCAAAGTAACGCCTACTTCTATAAATTATAATGAAACCCATGAAACGCGCAACAACACCTCTCTAGGGAAACATATTGTCTCTCGGCTCTCGAAGAACTGCTCGTCCCTTATTCGGCTGGCCATCCAGTTATATTATATGAACGTGTTGCAAACCATTTAGTAGCTTGTTATTTATCGCCGGGCGTTTCTAAGACCTACCTTTAAGGTATTTTTACTATATTGTAACTACTTGTATTAATAAAAGAAGTATTCTATGTCACTTTTATTCTTTTCATAAAAAATTCTAAAATGAAATCAATGCATACTCTCATTTGCTATTCGCGGGCTAGCTGCTAATGACAGCGGCTGTCACATCTCCCGCGTCAAAATGGCGCGAAAGGCTGTGGCAAGATGTGACGTCATGGCTTGCTTGCTTACAATAGCGACAAGGCGGCGTTGTTACAATATTAAATTGCTACAATTTCTAATGACAGTACAAACTATAGAAAAAAACTGCTGTTGGTTACTCGTTAGTTTAGAGGGGACTAGGCATTAAAAGCGTCGGAGGTGGTCATAGAGTAAATCTTCGGATACCACGATATCTAACCATCTTGGTATGATATCTAACAATCATGGTATCTGGTGGTGTGCCAAGCTGTATGGATTGCTGATGGCATAATTTGTAGCAGAGACGTTATAATAGCTGTGGCGAGGTGTGGAGAGTTGTGAAGAGGAGAGGCCCGATTCGACGTAGTTTTGATTGGGTGCGGAGTTGATAAGCTACGAAAATAATAATAAACAGGCTGACTTTTGAAAACATCGTTTCTTATTTATTCAATGAATATAAACGAAAAATTTTGAATTCGAAACCAGACTGACCCACAGCAAAGCATGGCCGAACAGCAAGTTACAGATATAAATGTTTTTATTGAATAAATAGTAAAAAAACTAAAATAAAAATTCAATTGTAAGATTAACAATATTCCTTCTTAATTTTCAGAGTATCATTTAGAAGGATTAGAACATTAAGTTGAACTACCCGTATAAATATCTGACGCGCACGACTATTTATTTCTAGGTCATATTTTTTTTTTACATTTTCAAAATCTGTCATGACTTTTGACCGCGTCCAAATCGTCAGTCATTTGAACAGGACACTTTTGAGAGTTTACTTATCATTCCTTCTGAATATCTGACACGCTCAAAGCACTTTTTCTTTCTTTTTTATTTCTTTACGGCTACCCTCCACTAATTACTCGTCAGATTAATATCGCTGTTATCAGGACATAGCGCGTATACATTATGAATATCTGACGCGCTCAAGTATATCCATGAAACTGTTTTTTTTTACATTTTTGAAAATTTGTTCACGCTTTTTTCCACGCTCTACACTGAAGTGGAAAACTTAAACATAAACTTTTCTTCCTTTTAGGATTTAATCTTCACCATCCTATATCCTCCACAATCCAAGAGTCCTCATAACGCTTTAGTCACGGCAAATTTAGCATCCCGGGCTCCCCTACTATGACCATGTAGACGACTTATTATATACTAAACAAGAAAACGGGAAGACAAAAAAAACAGCATTTAATAAAAATATTTTTTATTGCAACACAAACGTGTTATTTCGAAAACTATTTGGTAGCATAACATAATACTATAGCGCGTATAAACTAATTACCCCCGAATTTTAGTAAACATAATACCTCTCTGTTTTTTGGGTGCCTACTAAATAGCTCTAGCGAGCTTGAGCCAAGTTATGTAAACGTTATATGATCAGTATTAACACAGATCATTTTGTGCATGCACGTCAATTACTGCCGAACGTATTATAACAATGTCAGTTTTTTAATAAATTTCAATTTAAATTACGTTAAATCTCTTGGAGGCAGTGAGGGAAACCTTATCACTTAAATAATACATTATACTAGATCTTACTATCACAGGCCCCAAACCTATTTTTTATTTAATACCATTTAAATCCATCATTAATAATTATAATTTATATTGAGTTGCGACTAAAGTCTCCGTCTGATTTGAATAAGTGAATTTGGAAGACAAGGGGGCGCGATTTGTTCGATTATGAATATAGTCATTAATTACGACCAGGAGTCCAGGAGCAAAGGGTACTTATGAAACTGTACACCATGGATTCGCTACATCTGGTACGTATACTGACAGTCAAGACAGAAAAAAATCAATAAAATTAACTACCAATGTTTAATAACTCCGAAATACGTTATTCTTAATATTAAATGAGTGTTGCTAATAATGGTCATACCTAATATTAAAATTTTAAATGAAATTGTAGGTTTAAAACACTTTACATAGCAATGCGCCGCCCAGACGCAAAAAAACATCATGGTAACATACGTTCTCATGCACATATAAATTACACATTTACCATCAAATATTGATTTTTCCCTTTTTAAATAATCGCTTAACAACTTTGAAAAACATCAAACACTTCAATCGTAATATTAAACTACAATTAATTACTAGAGCGCGCATTGCTTTTAAAATCTTATATATTAACTAAGGCTATGAAATACATATACGTAATAAGAAACTTTATACGTGGGCACGCGCACGTCCGGGACGCACCGCAGCATACCGCATCTGCTTAGATGTTAATCAGTCGTATTCACGCTTAAAGGCTAATTGATCGCACAGCGAAATATGAGTATATTATACCCGTGTCCTTAGCAACTAGATCGCATCCAACATGCAGCTTTGTTGGAATGGACCAACGCACAGGCGCGCAGGTGACTGCCTCTATAAACTTATGAACAACATGAGAGGACTAATCCACAGATTATCTTACATTTAATGTATAAGCTTGGACAAACCGTGGATTATTATCAGTTGTACATATATTTGGTAATAGGACGGTGAATGTGACTAATCGTTATTACAACGCGATTCTGCAACTCGTAGGTCGTGCCAGCACAACAGTCTCATCCGCACTATCGAATTGTATACTAAAAGGAATTTGCACTGGGGCTGGCAACGATTATAATACACATTATATTAAACGCCGCCCACCTTCGAGTGTTCACCCTTACGTAGATTCCTGCCATTTAAAACGATACCAATCTAATCATTTTGACCGCTAAAATTAACTTTATAATACTTATTATACATATAAGGAAGGTCAATTTAATAAGTTTTTAATATATTTAAACAATCTACATATTTTAAAAAGACTGAATTTATTGAATTTAAAAAAAAACTGAATTTATATAAAATGTTATTCACAGCTCAGTTATAATTTTTACAGTTCTAAAAATACTAGTCAAATGTAGCATGTAAAATTCTGTATTATAAGATCATGTAAATAGATAAAAGTTCTTTATTAGAGTGAGATTTCTATCCAGCCAGTATGACTAGAATTCATGTTATTATTGAAATTGATTTTAAAAAGACTGAATTTATTGTATTTAAAAAAAACTGAATTTATATAAAATGTTATTCACAGCTCAGTTATAACTGAATGATAAATACGATTTAATAATTATTGTGCATAAAATTTAGTCCATCATTATTTACAAGGTATCACAGGTTTTATTGGTTATTTTATGTTTGTTGATTGTCATTAATAAAATTATAATACAATGTAAAGACAATGATAAAACTTTCTGTAGTTACTAATCAATTAACCAGTTAACTGTGACCGACGAGTATACTCGTTATGTAGATGTGACCAAAATTATGTGTATTGACAAGTATACACGTCATGGAGAAGTGACAAAATTATGTGTATTGACAAGTATACACGTCATGGAGAAGTGACAAAATTATGTGTATTAACAAGTATACACGTCATGGAGAAGTGACAAAATTATGTGTATTGAAGAGAATACACGTCATGGAGAAACGATAGAATTATGTGTATTGACGAGTATACACGTGCGTTTAAATCAGTGATCATTAGCTATTTGAATTGCAATTTTTTGAGAAAACCAAAACATGTACTCAAATTATTTTGAAGCTATGCTAGGATAAAAAAACAAATAGAAAATATAAACAGTTTGATATGATGCATCCGTATGCACTTCTTTTTTAATCGTTTGGCATTTATGTCAGTAAAAAACTATTAAAATATAAAAAATTTACTTTTATATATATAATATTTAATTGAATTCATTTTTAGTTTAATATATGTAATATTTGCTTATGTTCATCAGAGAAGTAAATATTAGTAAAAAATTTAAATTTTAAAATTAACCCACATTTTCATCCAAAATCTTACAAGCGCATCTTGCTCCGTGATTGATGAATATACTCGTCATAACAAAAACTCGCGGTCAAAACTGTGAGAACTTGATAAAGCCACAGTTAACTGGTTAATGGGAAACGAACGTAATAACATTCAGGTAGTAATTGATATAGGCTAATTAAAATGATTGTGTATGATTGAAATTCAAAGATCACATGATTTGTCTATGTAACAATACTCTAATAATACATTTAAAACGTGATCACGGCCAATGGCTTAATGATATGATTGATAAATTAAATAATTTACTAATACAATTAATATTTGTCATTTAAAAGTGGATATAATACATATCAAATTGAATATATATAGTTACGGTATACAAGAACTGTTAAAATCTTAATATTCATTACTTTATACAAAATACATCTAGTTAGTTTTAATTATGTATTTTTCGTCAAGTTTTTTTTAAAATTATTTCCGAAAACTAACACACTCTAAAACACTATCACCGTCTAACGTCCGTTACGTCGGGTGATACGAGAGAGGGTCGTGATCCGGTCGTTGTTTGTAAAACATTAATAAATGTTTATAATTAAATCGTTCGCATGTTAATTGTTTACTTTTTGAACAATTTGTTCCATTGGAGTGGGGGTTTGGCATGCTGTTGCGACGTAGACGGCTGCGGCGGTGGCGCTTGCCCCTGCGCCTTCTGGAAGCCTGCAAAGGTTTAGCCGCGACTGAGTTTAAAAAAATTAAAGTAACGGTTACAATCCCACTGCTCTCGTTCCTGGAGAGAAGGGTTGGAGCTAAGACCTACCACGCTGCTCCAATTGGTAGATTACACATCTCCGTAGACATTTTAGACATGCAGGTTTCCTCATGTTTTCCTTCACCTTTGCAATTATTAATTAGACAAGGTTTAATAGAAAAACTCATTGGTCCCTGCCCGGAGTTTGAACTCGTGACACTGTCAAAAGCTGTGCGAAGCTTTTCACTGCTGGGCTATCACAGCTTCGACTGAGTTTGCGTCCACTTAAATTTTAAGGTGAACAAATAAATATATGAGACACTTAGAAGCCTTCACGGCTGGTATCCGGCTGAGTAGAATATACCACCATCATTTCTTACTGAGGTGTCGGAAAAGGCGGCTAAGTTATGTTGATGTCAGGAAGGAGGCCGGTCGTAATATATTTAGCCAAATCATGTAACAACATGTTTATAACATGTTGGGCCAACCCTACTTATAGTGGTTTAAGGGCAGGAAGATGATAATGACAGGTAATGACAATTTCGCGCATAATTTATTAAATTAAATATAGGGAACACTCATACACATGGTCTTGCGTCCCCAAAGCAAGTACATAATTTAATACTTGTGATATGGGTGAGAGACAACTAGTAAATATATACATATATTATTTTAATTACATACTTAATTACACCCAGGCTCGAGGAACCAACAAATTGTTTATAGAAAATATTGGCCCTCGGCGGGAATCGAACCCGCAACCCGCTGAAGGCAGGATCACTACCCACTGCGCCAATGGGCCAGTCAATTTATAGGTATTTAGATATATTAAGGTGTCAATCCTTACCTGTCCCGGCAAAAGCCATTTGCTTTTGCCGGACAGACTCCCATAGGGCTTGACGCTACTCGGTCAGTTCACGATCTGTCCCTCCCGACTTCTCAGCGATGCACGAGCGGGCGACCGACGCGAACAACCTAATGCATTCACAAACACCGCATTATAGCCGACTGTCGTTAAACCAAACAAATCCCAACATGTAATCCCAATAATATAATAAAACATAATAAAAACAAATAAGTCATTATAATAGATAATTCAACATAATTATAATAATAAAAATATACGTATACTACGATTATCGGTCTTATAAATAAAATATTACTTCGCATTGCAATGAAAGGCAAATCTAATACTACGACCATGTGAATACAAAGACGGGTTGACGGGCAAATTCCACTTTTATTTTATTAAGTTAATATAACAAATTATTTCATTTATGTTTTAGATTTAAATAGCATATCATAACAAAAATTTATTTAAAACTATTCGAAACCTTTTTCACACTAATATTTAAAATTTACTACTTTCTACTATTTAAAGTTATATAAATATTTGTATTATAAATATTTATAAAATGACACATATTCTTAAATATATGAGCCTTTTTAATCTCGGAAAATAAAAAATATAAATGCCTGTTAAAATAACATTAAAAATTTTTGGTTATTCAACCAGAAACATATCTTTGTGTATCAAAATATTTTCAAAACTTGGAGGATTTTATGTTTTTTTTTTTGGTTACTGTTTTAAATTTATAGGAGTATATTGCACAGTGAAAACGCAGAAGTCCATGCGAATGTGTAATATTTTTATTTATTAGTCCGAAGAAAGAACTAAGCCATGCTTCACAATTAAAATACTACAAGAGATTCAAGACAAATTACTAAATGGGGCAACCACGACAGTTATTAAGAGCAAGTTAATGTTTCACAAGCCATATATCTATATTATATACAAACCATAATTATATATGAATATAAGTATTGGACATGTTTGGGTAATTTAGTGATAGCCAAATAAATAGGCAGACTTTTAATTTTATGTGGGCGCAAAGAACGGAAGGAAGAAAAATCAGAACAGACATGGTCTTACGTGAATTATAGAAAGTTCTCTCACCTGAAAAGTAAGGATATGGAGCTTTCGACCACCATGCCCCTATAGTGCGAACTGACAGGTTACGGATAATTAATGAAAAGCGCTGGTTATTTAAAGCGAATAAACTGGACAAAATTAGTGATACTGTCTGTCGGGTTGTCTGTGTTTTTGGTGCGTTATAAACAATATAACACAATACGAAAATACTGTGTAACTATAAACACCTCCACCAAAAAATGAGATGTCATTGTAAAAATTGTAAAATCAATATGGACAACTCTATTTTAGGTACCCTGTCTCCGACTATTAGTATAAAGGTGGGTAACATAATACGATATAAGTCTTTCATTCGTTAATAGATGTTAATTGATGTTAGTAGTTGTTAATGAATAATAATATAATATTTAAAATATATATAAATAGAGTTAGCCTGACCACGATCTACCTAAAAGCGTATAATAATAATTGAATTCAACGCAGTCTCAGTCGCGGATAGCAGCTAGTTTATAAAAAACGCTGTCCCAATTTCGCTGATACGACTATATAGTTATATTTTCAATTAATTTCATGACATAGAATTCCGGACGTTATTATATTTTATCGCATATATATTCTGATAAAAGACCGTGGAATTAAGTTTGATAGTAATAACAAAAGAAATTTTCTTTTATGATACATACATGAACAAATCGAATCTTTAATTTATATAAATTAACAAAAATAAATTGGAAATCGTTCGATGAATTAAATTAACTACATTTATTTCATTGCCATGAAATTAGATTGAAATCTGACCTAACAGCGAAACCTTTTCCTTCAGCTATCCCGGTTGGAAATATGATCTCACCAAATTGCACCAGCAAATACTGATAAATTTTGAAAAAAATGGACATGTTAGTAACTCTATAAATTATTTTGAAAAAAATTTCAGTATCTTTAGGTTAAATGGATATTAAATTTATAGCCAATCGTTGTGGTACAAAGTGAAAATTATTTTAACTAGCTCTTGTCTGCGACAACGTCCGCGTACCGTTGCGAGACGAATGACATGACTCCCGAAGCCGGACGCCGACAGTTCCTGATAAAAACAACGCTTACTGTACATTGCTTATTTACATTGAATTGAATAGTACATAGTATCAATACGAGCCACATTATCATTTTAATTTCATTTGTGACAAAAAAAGTTTTAATGTTAAATAAAAAAACAAAAAAATTATGTCATTGTTCGATATTTTTGAAGACATATTTGTCTAGCAGGTCATAGCTGTGGATCAATTATAGATTGACATATCAAATGTCGTCTATAAAAATTCTAATTTAATTAATAATTATTAAGTCTTATTCAATAATCAATAGTAGTCAGTATCATAAATATATTGAATTTTATAATTTAGTACTATTTTTTTTAATGACTGCATTTTTTTATCACAATATACATTTCATTGAAATTTTTATGACTTCAAGAACTGGTAATATCGCTTAATAACTTAATTTGTTTGATTTTTTTTTTTTATTTAACAACAAAAATAATTTAAACAATCAATACCAGTATCGATTTTTATAATTTTGTGAATATGATTCGAAATTTTGACCTAATACCTAAATGTAATACCTGTATGGCTGACATGTTATCGTCGCAAGATTCGAGTTTTTCAGGCTTGTAGAGAAACTGTTGCTAGTGGCTACTCTGTACAGATATATTTAATATATGGAAAGAAACATGCATTATCTATTTATTTTCGCACATCAACGATCATTGTAGCGTACTGGGACCAATTATCTGACCTCTGTATTGGCATGATGCCATTTTGAACACAGATATATCCATCTGTCCTCCACGACACTGAAATTCTAAATTAACAATTTTATTACGAATATCGAATTGTTCGGCTACAATAGCTATGAATTATTGTGATCGAAACTCTTTGAAGATACACCTTTCACCCGTTGGGGACTTACAACACATTACACTCCCTCACACTCATTGACGCTCACATATTATGTATGTTTGTATATATACATACACACACAATGTACATTACACAATGTACACAGGACAAAATTTTGTTAAAACATTATCGTATAAAGTATAAAGCGTTGTTTTCAGCATACATAAAAGTAAACAATTTTTACTCCAAAAATAAGAATTTGCTATTATTTATTATTATTATTATTTTATTATTTATTTATTTATTTATTTATTTATATATACATATAAGCTACATTTGCAAGGATGGCATTGCGATAGTATAAAACTGTGTGCATATGCCATCCTTACAGTCTAAATTATTAAAAGAACATTAAATATTAATTTTAAAAAATTAGGAATTAGCGAGGTGGGTGATTGAGTGTGACTATTGTGTGGAATTGTATGTGTTGATTTGTGGAATTATATGGGTTGATAAGGTAGGTTTCAGGTATTAAGCATTAAATCTTCTGTTTTATGATAGTTGAGTTGCTGTAACCAAGATATAATTTTATCTCTGGCTGCATCTTTTGTTAGGGGATAGATGTTCAAATGTTTGTTTATCTTATTATATACAAAGGATGCTAAAAATGGATATTGATGTTCAAAGAAGGATGTTTGATGTCTTATAGATGGAAAAACAATAATTCTACGATTGTTAATTTGAAGAGAAGGATTAAATTCAGTTGATGTGTGTGCCCTAAGTGTAATGGTTAAATAGAATAATTGACGCACAGTTAGTACTTTGGTAGTAGAGAATAGTATAGCAGTTGGAAAACGGTAGTGTTTACGGTACATAACTTTTAGTACAGACCTTTGTGCCCTTTCAAGGTGAATTAGATTCGTTTTTCAAGTGCCCCCCCAAACTAAAATACAGTATGATAATATTGATTAGCATACGAAATAAATTGTCCTAATTAGATCCGAATGAACTACATGTCTCAGCTTCTTAAACACCGATGTCAGTTTTCTAACACGCCCCGTTAATTGCTTAATCTACGGAATCCAGGACAGATGTTCATCCATTACTATGCCTAAATATCGAATATGTTGAACTCGTTCAATCAGTGGACAATTACACGAGGAACGATTCGAATTGCAATTGTGAATTTGAATTAAATGATTAGAATCATAAGAGAGATTCGATCTGGATGAAATGGAAAATACTACGTGTTTCGTCTTATTGGCATTAAGTGTAAGCAAGTTAAGTTTTAGCCAGTCAGCTACTGTTTGTAAACCCTTCTGTGCTAGTGAATATACATCATCCCAATTCTCTGCCTGAAATAAAATAGCCGTGTCGTCCGCAAAAGTAAATATGTTACCTTCTTTTAGTTGGACCGAGGATACTTCCCTGCGGAACTCCATATTCAATTAAAATGTCGTCACTTGATATATTATCGATTTTAACCTTCTGCACTCTTTCCGTTAGGTAACTATTAAAAAGACTGAATGCTAAGCCACGAATAACTAGTGATTCTAATTTTGATAACAGGGATGGAACCGAAACGGTATCAAAGGCTTTCGCTAGATCTAGGAAGATGGCTAGGCACTTCTTCTTTTCGTTAAGGTTATGTGCTATTTGATCAACAAGTCTAATGACTGCATCTTCCGTTGATCTACCCGATCTAAAACCAAATTGGTTTTTGGCAAGCAGATCAAATTTGTCTAAATAGCTATTAGGTCTATAGGACAATAACTTTTCAAGAATTTTGGATATGGCCGGCAGTACGGAAATTGGTCTGTAATTACTAAAAACATTTTTGTCACCGCTTTTATAAATTGGATGAACTATTGCTCTTTTTAGTGCATTAGGTAAAATACCCTTATCGAAACATAAATTAAAGGTATATGTCAGTAAAGGAATGATTTATTGTCTTATCATTATTAATAATAGAGAAGGTATATTATCCCAACCAGTTGCGCAATCGACTCTTAAATTGAGTATAAGTCTTTCTATTTCGTCGTCATCTGTAGGTAATAGAACATATGAATTAGATATGTAGGTTCTAGACCCAGTAGATAAATCAATCCGACTGGAAGAAGAATCAAAAGATTTAATATTTTCGGCCAGATTTTTACCTACATTCGCAAAAAAAGAATTTAATGAGTTCACTGATTTAGTAGGTGAGCTATCAACTGTTAGTAATTCACTAGCTGAGTGTTTGTTGTTAAAAAATTCGCAATTTTTTTGACAGTATTCCAAATCTTTGACGAATTTTTACCACATTTATTTATTTCATTTTCTTCATACTGATATTTGCACTTTTTTAATAAATTGTTACAAAAGTATTTGTACCTCCTAAAGGTAATTTGTTTAATTTTATTGGCGTGTGATTTACGGGCTTCCCGAAATAGCTTATCGCGATTACGAATACACCTTACTAGTCCTGGAGTAATCCATGGTTTAATTGGTCGATGATTACAACTGATTAGAATTCGAATTGTATGGTTATCTATTTTTTGGGAAATAGCAGTTATTAAAAAATCTACTATAGGATTTGGATTCTGCAAGGTCAACAAATTTGAAAATTCCATTTTTTTTATGTCCTTTACAACTAAATCCCAATTCGTTTTATTTTGAGTGCGCACGTTATTTGTTTTCCGTTGGCCTGGATTCATACAAAGTAATGTGGGTGAATGGTCCGTTTAGTTTGTATCAAGGATGAAAATAGTCGAATGAAATGATGATTTTAACAGAATATGGTCGAGGCAGTTCGGTCCACGCGTGGGAAAGGTATGTCCTGGTAGGAAACCAAGCTCAGTGATGAGATTATGGTATTGAGAAGAGTTATTACTAATGAGTTAATATTAATGTCACCTTATATAGCAAGTTTTAATACTATATCGTACAAACCAGTTCTAGTGAATCCAAAAAACCATCAATATATCTAAAAGAAGGTGACCGGTATAACGCAATTATGGCAAACTCAAGTTTATTTTTAATAATTAAACAGTTTGCATCTTGAAATGATGGCTCTTCTACAACATAATTTAAGTTTTTACGCAAGTAAATAACAATACCATCGTTTTATTATGCTATGGGTAAGTTGTATTTTTATTTCATAAAATGGTCAGCAGCGCTGTTTTTCAATAAATCTACCTGCCCTTATACCACTCTAAGTGGGGTCGGGACAACATGTTGTCACATGATTTGGCTACGTATTCTAAGACTGGCCGTCTGCTTGACATCAACTTACCTTAGTCGTATTTTCCGACACCTCAGTAAGAAACAGGATGGTCTATTCTTTGGTGGCAAGTTGTTTTTCAATAAAATTGTAATAAAATTTCTGTACTTTTAGTAATAAAAACGGCTATGATAGCAATCAAATAAAGTTATATCAAGTATATGATATCAAACTCAAAAACAACGCTTTATACATTGACGTACTAAAGTTAATGTCATTATGATGTAACGGAATATATGAACAAAAACACGACGAATAACAGTTGTAAATTTAGTACGTGAATTTATATATATATTTAGGTTTTGTGTATTTATATGATATTATGAGAGATAATATTTCATAATATTTAAAGTAACCTTCACCACAAATCGATAAACATATTATTTCACATGTTAATTATATTAAAAACAAAAAATGTTAATTTTTTAACTACGTAATCTGAGAAATTATGTGCTGTTGAAGAGTACCTACGTAAACCCGATAGGTCACAATGTCAGTTCATGGTTCTGAAAAAAAGGATTTATAAAATAATAGTGGTTCTTTGTTCATATTAACTTGAGCGTTAAAATACAATATGTATTTTTATTCCCTGTTCCCAAATTTTTTATGATATTAGTCTCCCCATGTAAACTTTACTTGCGCCAAATTTCATCAATATAGCTCCAGTGGATTAGCATTCATAATATTACTACTGATTTCTCCATTTGCTATTTATTTACGAGTAAGTGTAAGAGAAATTATTATTCTCACGACGGTTGTTACACAAGGGTTTTGTGAAACCTTCAATGATAGCCCCTTTTTAAGGACGTGTGCAGTTTTTAGATCGCATATGTTGAAATTACTCAACATAAACAACATAATAGGGTAGGTGGGGTTCGATCGTAGGTATTTTCATTTCTCGAGACCACCCATTCCTCGAATAAGCTACGCTGACTTGACATTTAACGTCAAAAATAGTGTTTTATATTCAATGTAAATTTTAGTATTTTATAATTATTTATTTATTTTAGTATTTTATAATGCCCAAAAACAGGGATAGAACGATTTTTAAAAAATCTGGCTAGATCGATGCCCCCCCCCCCCGAATCTCCTGCGTGGTGAATTTCAGGAAAATCGTTGGAGCCGTTTTCGAGATTCCAAAAATATATAAATATTAAAGATGAAGCTCCATTATTGCTGAGCATGACGAATTAGCGAGCTCAAGTAATTAAAATTACATAAAAGAAACTCCTTATATACACATAAGTGCCTAATGTTTTATTATTGCGAGGTTTTTTTATTATTTACAATTGTCTAAAATTCAACAGCTACTTATTCTTTAAGCCAATTAAACTTTTTTTTAAATTTATACAAAAAATACATTTAGTTATACATGATTTACATGGATTGAAAAAGATATACATACAATGTACATAATTACATACAAACTGATTAACAATAGAGATTGTATTAAGGCAGTCGCGTTTCTTAGTAGAACTTTAGGTAGTTCTCACTTTAATATTTGCACATAAAATCTCAATTTACGTAAAAGAAGGCAAAAGGAAATATCTTTAAATGAAGTAAATTCGTAAATTCATCAAAATTATTATCAATTGCTTTATAAGTTTAAAAGGAAAGCTACTCACATGTTGTGCACAAAATATTAGTAATGCAAAAATAAGCATTCAGACGTAACTGATGAAAGCTGGCAGTGATATCACTAAAAAATATGATGAAGTAAACAATTTGCATAGTATTCTGTATTTTTAACAAAACATCTATTTATTTAGCTTCTCTAGACTCTCTAGACTAAAGTTAAGGCCATATCCGCACTAGGGGTTACGTGTGATTGAAT
This sequence comes from Morpho achilles, assembly GCA_947086495.1. NCBI lineage: Eukaryota > Metazoa > Arthropoda > Insecta > Lepidoptera > Nymphalidae > Morpho > Morpho achilles. The sequence continues at coordinate 5,773,385 of CAMTZB010000022.1, read as the reverse complement.
TAAAACCATCTCGAAGTATCCTCCCTATAAGGCGGTTCCGCGTTAAGGGTAAACGCGTTGTGGGCATACTCTCTTATGAAATTAGTTAAAGGGGGTATCAAAAGAAAACTATGTTATGGACGAAATATATGACTTTTATTAAAAACATGACAGAGGAATAAATATTTTATTGTTATTTATATTCGTTTCATATATATGCATCACCAATGTTTTGACGATTCGAAACAAGGTACAAAGTTTATTAAAATAATTTAATCTAATTTTATCATATGTTTAACGTGAGAAACTCAAGCGTTAAATATGGAAAAACACATGTTATAAGATAGACTGAAATCGAGAAATATGAAAACGCGTTATAAGAGTACCGCGTTATAGGGGAGATTTCTGTACTTATACATTTCTTATATCAACGAAACCTGTTTAAATACAAAAGAATAAAACTATTTATCGAAGTCGTTAAAAAAGCTTAAAAACATCTAAAACCCCTCTAGTTAAGTAAAAATATAGGCGTCCTCGAAGATACCGAAGGACAAGTTACCCATCATCCACCAGAGGTAAATTAGGGTACATTTTACCCAACGCTAGTAAAAGCTTTTGCAATCTACGCAACTAAAACCACGTTCCTACACTCGCCTGTTGCTGAAGCTTAGAACTAAAAGCATATAGACAATTCTGAAAAAAAAGAGACATATTGTGACCGACGCAACAATTGTTTAAAATTGCTGAAAAAGCCATTAGAACTAAAAAAAATATATTGGGACCGTAACGCAACAATTGTTTAAACTAAACATTAACAATCAACTCAACAGTGCGAATATGGCCTAGGACGTACCTGCTAAAGAACGTAGCGTACGACGTGTGAAAACGTAACATTTCCAAACATCTGCGACCTCTTATTATCTAGCACTTACTTCTCGATCTCTGGCGCACAATGAACGAACTCGTGCGTCCAGAACTTGTAGCTGGGGTTCTTGATCAGCTCGATGAATGTGATGAGCAGACCCCAGGGGTGCGGGCGGTTCACGATCAGCCTCTCTAGCAGCATCCTCGTGATCTGCTCCTGGACCGCCTCAGAGTTGGCCTCCGCGAACAAGTATAACAGGCAGCAGCTGAAGTAGTGCGTGTGGCTGTTCGGGTAACGCAACTGGTTCGCGATCGCGTTCAGGAATAGGTACCTAAAATAATGACCGTTCAGAACTTGTCCGTACAAGTTCAACACTTACACACATACATGCATGACATGCCCAAGTCTACCGTTGTTGTTGAAGCGCAAAATGTTAAGTGTTTTATTCATCAGTGGATATGCGTTCCGATTACTGAGACTTGGCAACGCGTAAATTTCAATCACAAATAAATGTGTACTTGTAAGTCATACGCATAGCTAAAACTTATCCTTTTTTAAATAAATCGCGTGCATGTAATAGTGTAGAAAGTTTTTGAATTTAAACTATCGTAATATTCATAATTAATGTATAGAAACCGGCTTTACTCACGTGTTATTTCATCGGATGAGCCCGACTAATTTGTAGCCCATACGGGGCTCTTATACATGAGCTCTTTACGCGGCGTTATCGCGGCGGGAAATATAGAAAGTGTGGAAGTGTTGAAAGTGTAGTGTGGAAAAATGTGATATTATTAATGTAATACAAATTACACTTCCTTCACTACTAAAACAAAAAAATTACCTTACAAACATGTAATTAAATTACCTTAATTGCCTTTATCTAAATTTAAATATTGTGAATATTGTAACAAAATTATTGAATTTTAACTTGAGCGTGTGTCTTATTCTAAGAAATTAAAGTATAAGAGTACCACATTCTGAATATGGTCATTTTATCATTAGTAAGTTATTATAAACATGTAATCATATTTGAGTAAAACATATTTTTTTATGTAATACACTCAACATTTGCCGGCATTGAGTGATACTAAACTATCAATCAAAACGAAACGCATCTTAAAATGCGTTTGAATTTGTTTAATTTGCGTTTTAATTCACAGATAACACCGATTTGGGGCATCACACTATGCACGTTTCATTCTTTACTACGTTCTGTTTTTTTTTTTGTTTTAATATATTATTATGTGTTTATTATACTTGTGTAGTGTTGGCACAAATATTTTTTTTTCATTGTTTTATTTAAATTGAGTTTTGATCTTATATAAAAGTGGCCTAACATTCACTGTCGAATAAACACTTAACACTTTCCGCGAAGTGACACTCACCGTCCCTCGTAGTCAAAATCTACGGTAAAGTTTTGGAATATATCCATGTGCGCCGAGTGCGCTATGGTGCTCATGTTCGGCGTTTGACCTTTGGTCCTGATGTGAGCGATTGCCTGTGTGCCCACATACAGTACAACAGCATTCATCAACTGGCTATTGTACCTGCGACCCTGTTCGTTAGCCACCTGTAAAACGGTTCATCAACATATAAGACGATATTCTTCCGCTATCCACAGACAATCCACTATTTCTCTAATCTACCACTTTATACACTATGACATCCATACTTAATATAAATGAGAAATTGTCTGTTGTAAGTGCGGCATGGGTTTATTCTTATCTCGGTATGCAGCTATCAGAAAAGTCGCAGATAGTTTGTTTGCATGTCAATAGTTATATTAACATCGACAACCGCTACGTTTTATATCAAAAATGTTTATTTTTTAAAAGAGTGCAATTTAATATTTTGTTTGGATTTCTTTCATGATTCACGCGATAAGTGTACTATAGTTTCCAAGGTGTCGTAAAATTAACTAAAATACATGTATTCAGTGTCAAAAGTTAGTGCAGCGATTTCTAAATTAGAGTCGACAACTCATTGACGTTAGCGAAGTAATGTAACATACAACATCAATCATATTCTATCAAATGTCATAATGAATAAACTAAGCAAAACACATTGTAGCTGATTAACTAAATGGCTCTAGTATCATGCATTACAAACAGCAATTCTAGATTAATACGACAATTGTGTTATTCAAAGTGTTTTACTAATCTCTCCTACTACCTTCTTCTTGGTACTTGCGGTCGTTAAAACCCGTTACGCTAATTATTTAAATCACCTGCATGTTGCTACGCAGCTCCGAAAGGAAGGTGACAGGCGCCCTGGCCTTGATGTACGCGTCCAAATCCTTTTTGAATTGCGAAGCCGGTATAATGGTCGTATAGTTGATAACCGCTCGTGGCGGTAAATTAATCTCTGCCAACAGATCCACCTTCAAATTGGGCGTGAACGGATCGGGCAGTCGCATGTTCCTCGGGAAGGCGGACAGAATGAGATTTCTCATCTGTATACAATTTGGCGGTATCTCATCGCAGAATCCGTAATGGTAATCGCACAGGAACTCGGGAAAGTCGTGCAGCAACACTAGCAACACTTTTAAACTTCCCTTGTACAGCATCCTGACGGGCGGTGCCAGCTCCGTGTTACGTAGGAACGGATCGAGGAATTTGAAAAGGTCGATAAGCAGCGTCGAATACATCCCCCAGCCCTGGCAACAGTTGACATTTAGTAACGGACCGCACGGCCGATTATATATTAGTGTAAAGCGATGATCAAGCAATGATATCACAAGCGATATTGAATTGTAAACACAAACGAGCATAAGATTAAAAAAAAGTTTATCTATACCAATACTTCCATGATAGACTTGAACAAAAGAAAACAACATCATAAGTGTCATCGTCAAATTCATTACATATATATATATGTTCTTTGTCTTTTCACACACTGGTGGCACTCGTGTTGGCAATACGGTATTGAGATAACACTAATTCGATTGAAGGAAATAATGACGTCGCTCGCATCGTCGCTCAGCTGTGGAAGTATTTCTACTTAGCTCGAATAAATGCATCCACTTTTTGTATGGCATATTATTAGGCTATGAGCCATCTTATGTTAGCACTTGCGATTAATATTCGACCGAAGATAGCGAAAACCAAGGTCGCAATGGTTTCTCAATGCATTGCGATTAGTCTTAGCACGTTAAATTAAAGATTTCGATGGCTGATGTGAAATAATTAGGTCATGATACTATAGTTACAAGAAATTGGTGATTTTATTTGGCGCACACAATTCATTTTTTGACGCATTGCACCTTGGACTTCGTTCAAAAATAACTATAAGAACGCGCGGATTTCATATTCATATTCATCGCGGATTATAGCAAAATAATTTTATTATTACTTTTGAACCATTACAACCGCAAATATTAGCTCGGCTTCAAACCCAAAAACTAACCTCCGGTCGAAATAAAACCAGAATATTACCGCCACACTGAGTGCCTTAATTTCTAAATCTCTTCAGAGTTATCATGGAAATATATTGTTATTACGAGCAACTTCATTTCACCAATTTGGCTATTCTACATATCTAACGATAGTATTAACAAAGTTGCATGAAAACTATACATTGGCAATATAAAGTTTAATAAACTGTATTTGTGGTAGGATTGGAAATATGCGATAGCCACAAATATAAACCATAGCTATTTCATAATTCGTACGAATTAGGTTTTTATCCCAATATGTTTGCAAGCGACACGGCAACCGTGCTAAGACATTCTTTTCCACACGTTAATTATTCGATCGGCTCGGTGATCGTGTCGTCAAGCTGTGTGTGTAGACACTCGCATGGTATATGACGAAGCTGAAGATTAAGTGTTATTTATAATGATGTGCTTTATGGTCTCAATACTCTCACTTCTTACTGCCACGTTAGATCTGAACTTTTTATACAAATTTTAGCTATAATTCATTCTAACATTTAAAAAGTTTAAAAAATATCTCAATTCAAATCAATTGCATACATGACATTTGTAAAATTGAAACCACATAAAAGTTCAGTCTCAAAACTGGGTTCTAGTTTAACTTTAACATAATCTGGGCGGCATATGTTTTTTGTAACCATTACAAAGGTTTTTATAAATATTTCATTAAGATATAATAATTCTTAACTTCATGATAGTATTGTCGTTAAATGTTTTTAAAAATACGGAAAAAGAACTTAAGATAACACCAAATTAAAACAAATCACAAAAAAAATTATGATCAATCTATGTAAATTATTGTTTTTTGTCTTTGACACCACACGGACAACAAATAAAAATAACCACTCAAAGTGTTAAGTAAATAAAAAGTTAAATAAAGTTTATAAAAAAACTATAAAATATCTTATATCTTGTCTTACCTATCACATTTCCTTAAAATCCAATTTAAAAAGATAAATAAAGATAGAGTAGTTTTGTTAGATATTTTCTTTTGAGTGTTCTAGCGGAGTATATTCTGAACTAAAATTTATAGACACGTGGGAAAAAAAACAAAAATTTCGTTTTATTATTATTATTTTGGTTACCCTTTACAATATTTTATTATGAAAGAATATCACGTATCTATAAATTAGATCCACATCTTCTATACACTATTTTAATTAGCAAATACAAAATAAAATACAAATGATTATCGGATATATGATTACTATATTGAACACTCAGTAGTTGATAAGAAAAAAAATATTATTGCCTTGTCACGACACAAGTAATTATTTTGAAAACAATTTTATTGCCTAATCGAAAAAAGCTCAGTCTATGCAAAAACCACATGGTGAAATCACATTTAACTGACTGCACGAACAAAAGGATGTGACATGTATATAAGGATCGTTAAGTAATATTTTTATATATGAAGGAAATCTTAATATAGTAAGTAAATATTTTAATAAGATAAATAAAATAGTATATTTACCAAATTTCTATCTTTCATTAAGTTCTTTAAGAATATTGTAAAATATATATATTTTTTTCATTTTCAACATTGAACATTATAAGGCAATCTAAACGAATCGTGGATGAAAGTTGGTCAATTAGGGATAATCGGTTTCAGATGAGAAAACATAAGGAACAAACTATGACTTCTCAAAGAATCCATTCCTGGACATATAAGAATATAATAAAAGTAGGAAATCTGCGTTCAACAAAAATGCGTTTTTTTAGTAGATATTAGTGACATTGTCATAAGTATTGGTATACTTTAATAGTTACCGGTTATGGACGAGTTATTTAGTAACGTGTCGTGAGATGGCAATAAGATACTTAAAACTTGTAGTGACACGCAAGTTTTACTAGTCGTTATTTTAATGTATTTTATATAAATATATATTATACTTGAGACCTGTTATGTCAAATCCCTTTACGTCAAATTTTTGAAATTTTGTAGGAGACCAAAAAAAACCAAAGATGTGAATTTCTAAGGAAATTAAATGAATTTTCTGGGCATGCATAGTAATGATCAATAGGTTGTGTGTACTAGTTTTAGGAAATTATTCGAGTTCTAAAAAATTTTACATTTTCTATTGGAATTAGTGCGTTTTAGCATATTGATCGCTTGAGTTTCAATAAAATGCCTTTTAATTTCCATCGATTTTTTAATGTTGGTTGTAAATATCTAATTAACTTGAGGTTATAAAAATGTGCTACCTACAGTGGAAAATTGTCAAACTAAGGGACTTAGAATAACAGCAAAATTTATCCAGATATTTTTACCTAGATTAAATGCCGAATAGAATAGTACCACCCTCATTTCTTACGGAGGTGTCGTAAAAGGCGACTAAAGTAAGTCGACCCACCGTGTGGTATCAGGCTGAGTAAAATTGACCAACCTCATTTCTTACCGAGGAGTCGTAAAATACGACTAAGGTAAGGTGACGTCAGGCAGGCGACTAGTCGTATAAACGCAGCCAAATCATTCATCATGTGACAGGATGTTTATATCATGTGGTGCCAACCCCACTTAAGAGTGGGATAAGGGCAGGAGGATGATGATTTTTACCTAGATTAAATGGGTTTTGAAATGACTTTAGCCAAAGATAGAGGGCATGTCAGCAAGGACATTATTTAATAGGGTTTCAAATTCAAATTCAAAATATTCTTCATTCAAATAAACTTGTAAACAAGTGCTTTTGAATCGTCAACTCTACTGCTGGCTCGGAAAGCTGTTTGACATGAAAGGTCTCATTTGTAAACTGTTAAAATGAAAAAGCTTTAAAAATAAGCTGTCACTAAAAGCCAAATGTGTCCAGATTACGTTAAAATCAAAACTCTCAGACATAAGTCAAGCCCAAATTTAAGTATCGGCACCTTCAAATAAAAAATATTGTATCTTAGGTTTTTGAAGGCTTAGGTACAGCATCATTTTCTTGCACTTGTCAATATTTGAGTATATACTCTATATACGAATAATTATGAGTACAATAAATATTCAATCCTATATATTTTAAAATAGCGTTTTCTTAAAAACATTGTACCTTTTTACATGTGAATTGAATGAATTTTTTTTGTGACATATAATTACCATGATGCTATCTATGAATATTTATTTTTACTAAGCTGATATGGGAAATAACTGAATACAGAATTATGCAATGTTGCATTCACAAGTCACGTATTTTTATTATACATGAATACATTGACAGTGTCAAAGTGCATGTGTCTGAAAATATTTTTAACAACAACTTTACAAACATTTATTCAACGTTTATAAGAAAGTTTACACACAACATTGCTTTACTAGCAAATGTTTGGACAACAAAGCTCAAAATATGGAATCTACTTCACTTGTACAACAATGTGGTAAATTGAGAAAATTTACTAATTAAAAACGATCAAAAATATGTTTTTAGTTGATTGCTTATAGTATATAGACTTATTCAAATTAGACTTGACTTATCTCTGCATAATTTCTATATGTCCCTAAGATGATGGTCTCTACGTGTGATGCTTTAGGTCAATAAATACCTTTTGTTGCGGTGTGACGGCGAGCACCCTGTTTATAAAGGCCCTGTGTGCCACAATCTCGAGCCAAGCGTAGCAGAAGCCTGGCGCGACGATAGGACGGATGATCCGTAATGTATGGCAGAAAGCCGTTAGAACCTGCGAAAGGAAAAAAAATCAACCAGATATTGCCATAATATTCATACAAATATGCATATGGAGTTAAATGGTTTATTTCAGTTTTATGGTCTAAAACGTATTCATTTTATAATTTTTGATCATCAAAAAACATAAGAGTAACAGTTCCAACAGTACCTGATAATTCATAGATTCTAAGACAGGTTCAGTCATATTCATGTCCAGGAACAGAATGATGAGAAGACGGTGATAGGGTAGCTGTTGGAAGTTGGTTCCATGCTCTTCATGGTCTTGTAGCAAACATCCAGCGATGATGCCAAGGATCTGAAACAAAGTTCACTGATGACATTTGTGTACACTCGTACATTATATACCGAATTGTACAATAAACGTTTTTAGAAACATAAAGGATAACAAAAATCTCTTTAAACCTTTGGGTAACCTTAGTTGCATTAATGAAAATACTTAAACGCTTAATTAGCACGAACAAATTGACTGCAAGTAAGTAAGTAAAGTACGTAGCGGCCTGTTACTCTCCCACTGCTGAGAATAGACCTCTTTCTTCTCTCCGTTTTTGGAGAGGATTGGAGCTAAGACCTACAACGCTGCTCCAGTGCAGATTGGTAGGTTACACATATCTCCAGAATTCTCAGAGATGTACAAGTTTCCTCACGATGTTTTCCTTCACTGATAAGCGTGTGATAAATTGCATTTATCAATAGCCACAAGCTTTAAAAGAAAAACTCATTGGTGTCTGCCTGGTTTCGAATCCATGACCTCCTCGAAAGAGACGCACGGTGTTACCGCTGGCCTACTACAGCTTGTAAATTGACTGCTACTAGGAGGAAATAAAAGGTCTAGAGGTCCAAGAATATACCTTGTTCAGCAAGTTGAGCTTCGGCGTGGGATTGCCAGTGTCCGCAGTGTTCTTTATCAGCAATGACACCAGCTTGATGAAGGAATCGCACATCGCGTAATACTTCTCCCGTTTTGGCGGCACCTGCTGCGGGTTCATTCTGTCCTCGTTCAAAAGCTGGTACACGTTCTCGATGCACATCTGTGTGGCGATCCTGAAGAATCTGGTTATCATGTCGTCGGACTTAAGTATACCGTTCATGTTCATCCTGTGCACGTAAACGTTAAAGTTCTGCCCGATTTCGATCTCCGTGAGAGGACTCAGAAGGATGTTCCTCCATTCGCGGAGGAGGTTCTCCGTCCTCTCTTGGAGGCCTTGGGGGTCTTCGTATTCGCGAGACTGTTAACAAAAAATTTCAATTTATAAAGTAAAGGTTATTATCCCACTGCATAAGGCTCCTCTCTCCGTTCTTCAGAGAGAAGGGTTGAAGGTAAGAAGAAGGTAAGACGCTGCTCCAATGCAGATTGGTACATTACACTTATCCCCAGAATTCTCTAGATATGTTCAGGTTTTCTCACGATGCATTCCTTCATCGTAATGGGTGTGATGATTATTTATTAATACTTACTCGTACTTGCAAAATGCCATTGTGTATGTGAGATGTTGGCCCCAACGGGGACCTCTCCCCGAGGTATGTGCTGGGATCTTGATTTATTCGTATTGTTTCGATGAGAGTGGCGAGACCTTCTGGCGGTGGTCTGGTCTGCGCCATCAATCTGACCAGCGTCTCCGTGGTGTGGTAGAGGTCTGATTCTGTCGCGTACACATTATTCCTGTCGTCGACCAAGTACAGCTGCACTAGTTGCATAGCAAAGGAAACTGCGACGTAGTTATTTCCATTATCCATTAGTTGAGCTAAAGCGAGGTCGTACTGTAACAAGGTAAAAGTCCAAATTAAAGTAATAGCATGTTACCACCGCTCTGCTCGCCTCATTTCTTCTTTTTAGAGACAAGAATAGAAACTAAGACCGACCACACTGCTCCAATTATAGGTTACACATATCAGAATTCTCTAGGGATATGGAAGTTTGTTCACGATGTTTTCTTTCACCGAAAAGCGTATGATAACTTGCAAAAACCAATTAAGACTCAATGAATAAATTCAATTGTTATTTTTCTATGCATTAAGTATTCAAAAATACGATAGCAATCTGCACTCCTTCTCCATATAAACTATAATCGTGCCATATTTCATACTCCTCCACCGCATAATTTTCGTCAAATCAGAGAATACGTCAGTCATTTAACGCTCAATCGCCCGCTGATCTATTAGCTCTCTTTTGAGACCTATAGTCATCATACAAATGATTAGGTATTATTAGTTCAATGTTTTACCTGTGGTAAATTAATAAGGTGATTCCTGACAAGGCAGTCGATGGCTTCTAGGTTAAACCGAAGCTCATCTCTGCACTCTGTCACGCAGTACGTGATCTGCTTCGTGGTCCAAGCGTGCCCGTAGACTCTGTTGTCTTCCAACAGCTTAAGGACTCGAAGGTGGATGTCCCGATACCGTGTCATGAGCTCGACGTGTTCAGGGCTTGCTCCGGACTGAACTATGTGTCCGTCCAAAAGTGCCTCCACAGCCTATGTGTTCAATTGTTTAGAATATTTTAAAGTATCTATTGCTTTCCAAATTTCACGACACATGTAAGACAATAGACAAAAAGGATAAAATAAAATAGATATACACTGTCCATTATATTAACCATCTTTTGACAGATTGACGATTTACATATTTAGTGATGTCCTAAAGATTCTCGTATGCGATACCATTCCGATTATAGTACCTACTATCATTAATCGAATTACGTACCTAAGTAATTCGATTAATGATAACCTACGTAAACTAATAACAGATATAGAAATCAACATTTTGATTTAATATTGCCTTAGTTTTTTGAAAATAAATGTTAATCCGTGTGTATTTATTATAATCATAAAAAATATATTATACATCAACTGGCAACATCAACAGACCTTCCGCTCGGCCGCCATTTTGACGTGATCTGTCACTCTCAACGAAACGCCCGTGATAGTCACACGCATTTACGTTCGCTGAGTGTTCTCTCGCATCTGTTACACCTTGAGTTAAGTAGCTTTATTCCTCGGAAAAACTTTTGTGAAACTTATATTAATTGATCGTGAAAATGCCGAAAGGACGTGTGTTGAAAGCACAATCGAGACAGTTAGTGTTAAAACTTCATGAGTATTTTGAGCAAGAAAATCAAAATGGCGGACCTCTTATACCTATCACGCAAGTCCGAAACCGTGTTGCAGCCGCGTTGGGGATCAGTCTATCAACTGTGACTAAAATCACTACTGATGCCTACGGCAGGAGCGGCTTGGAGCAAAACAAACCATCTACACCAAAAAGAAAGCGCCGGGCTCATAAGGTGACAGCTGTTGATGACTTTGACGCTGACGCTATTCGTCGTCATGTATATGATTACTACTTGAGAAAAGAAATTCCAACTTTGAGAAAACTTATTGTTTCTTTGAAAAGAAGTGGTCTATTTCATGGTGAAAAATCTTCTTTGGTCAAAGTTTTGAACACAATTGGCTTTTCATATAAAAAGTTAAATAAAAGAAAATTATTAATGGAACGCACAGATATAGCTATAGCACGTTGTGATTTTTTAAGAGAGGCAAAGAAAATACAAGATTGGGCAAATATTGTTTTCACGGATGAAACATGGCTCAACGCTAACCACATACTATCTCGTTTCTGGACTGATGATACTGCTGATTCCACTTCCTCAGTACCAATGGGAAAAGGTGAGCGCCTAATCATTTGCCATGCAGGTACAGCAAAAGGATTTGTACAAGACGCACTGTTGGCATTTAAATCGAAGAAATCAAATGACTACCACGAAGAGATGAATGCAAATGTGTATGAAGAGTGGTTCAAAAAAATGCTCATTTCATTGGAAGAACCATCAATAATTTTTATTGATAATGCGCCCTACCACTCCCGTCAAATTGACAAAATGCCAACACAGGCTAATAAAAAGCATGAAATAATTAATTGGCTTCGGGACAATGGAGAAAATGTGGACGACTCAATGTTAAAAGTTGAATTAATAAAAATATTAAAAACCAAAAAGAGAGCAAAACGCTATGTAATCAATGAAATGGCAGCAGAATATGGCCATACTGTTCTTCGGATTCCTCCATACTACTGCCAGTACAACGCAATAGAACTTATATGGGCACAAGTAAAAGGGCATGCTGCGAGATGCAATACAAGCCCCCATTCACAGCGAATAAAATGTTGCAATTGCTAAAAAATGCTTGCACCCACGTAACGGCCGAGAACTGGGCAAGTGTGGTGGAAAGAACTAAAAGAGTAATATTCTCTGATTGGGAACGTGATATTGCGTTTGATAATATATTATCTACACAAGAGCTAATAATAACTGCTACTGAAGACTCCTCATCGGAGGAGTCTAGTGTTGATTATCATTCCGACGACTCGTGCTAATAAAATAAATTAAAATATCCTGATTGTTTTATTTGTATTCATGTATTAACTAAGAAGAAAGTAAAACTTTATATAATGTTATTAAATGTCTTTTAATACTCGTAACATCGATTTCTACCGATTATTTTTAATCTGTGGCATAATTGTAGTAACCATTATGTGTGACATCACTAAGTGGGCGGTACCCATCCATAAAGTACAAATATTATTTGTATGATATTTGTACGTAAGCAATACAAAACTTAATGAGCGTGAGCTGTCAAAAGACTGATAATATGATGGACGCAGTATAATTAGTATTATTAAATAATACGGACAGTAGTCGCATAAAAGATGTATTCTTCTGTCTTCTTTTTAACCATTGTTTTTTTTAAAACGTACAAAATAATAATTAATAATTATATCAAAATCCAAATAACTTCTACATGGATTAGCAAACCAACGCGTTCACTTGGTGATATTAAATTGAAAAAATCATTGATATATTATTTATACGCACAATGATAATCTGAATATAAGTGTTTTGACGTGCCTTTAGGGTAACAAAAAGTCATGTGATACAAATTTCCTTAGAGTATGTATTCAGTATTGGTAGCGTGCTTGAAAATTTACAAAAATATATGTTCAGTCAGGTTACTATGGTGTCATCCGAAAACTGTCCAGTAAATGCCAGTGAACCATGTTCGTGGCACGCGGAAAACAACGGGCAAGTACCTGTGCTTCCACTGTGGTACCATCAGAAAACTATCTATTCTTATTATTTAAGACATTTCTACCGGCGCCACGCAATATAATCTAGATCCGTCGTGCGTACATAGTGTTATTATTTGTTATACATTAATTATGCGTATAAGACTCGCAAAGGCGTCAATGATGTACTTTCATCTATAGTAATATTATAAAGAGGAAAAATTTGTATGTATATTTGTAATGTTTTCACACTAAAACTACTGGACCGATTTCAAAAATTCTTTTACCTTTGAAAAGCCCCATCTTTACTGAGCAACATAGGCTATAGTACATTTAAAATAAATAGGGATCCGTTATAAAAATGTAATAAAGTGTAAAAATTAATCATAACAATCTGTAATCGCATGCGCTGCGGAAACTATTGATGATATATTTAACAAAAATAATTCTATAGTCCAACATAGTAGACATTCCACTGCCATGAGAGCGGTATGTACGCGGGTGAAACCGCGTGATATTACTAGTTAATAATAACCTACAGATGCTTACCCTCTGCAAAAGTGTATACCCAGAGACAATATCACGGTTCCTCCTGGCGATGACGAGGCATTCAAACAGCGTATGCATGTTGGCCGTTTGTACCGCGAACGCCGGCATGGCCACAGCGGCGCCTAGAAACATCTCCGCCGATGTCATCAGCGTTGTCATTTCATCGTGGCCGTACACCTTGAACAGAAGATAAAATCAATACAAAAAAATACACGGGAGTATTACACACACGGTCGTCCGTCCCCACAGTTACTTAATACTTTTGTTACGGGTGAAAGACATATAATACATATATACATATTTAATCATAAATAAAGTTAAATACCCACCCAGGCTCGAACATTATATAATTTTAAATATAATTTTTCATATTAATTTTGCCAATAACATGGTGAAATTTTTAACATAATTGCCTGCTCTTATACTTTTTGAAAATATTTTAATTGATAACAATAAGATGATATCTTCTTTCAACCGATGGACGTCTACTTCTGGGTATCAGGGTCTTCAAGAGATTTCCAGATCACACGATCCTATGCCACTTGGTACCAGCAACAGACGGCGACGTTTTTTAAGGTCGTCAGTCCACCTCGCAGAAGATCTAGCAATGCTGCATTTTTCGGTGCAGGGTAGTAGGGTGCCGGATTGTAGCACTTTGAGACCCCTAACAGAAACATAAGTCACTGTCATAATGCACTGCAATCTATATCTTATAATACAGTTGTATTTCACAAATTAAATTTCTTATTAACGTATGTTTCGCGAGTGTTTAAGGACTTACCTGCGTCTGATTAACCATCGGTGCAAAATTCATTTGTGGTATTTGATCTGGGTTAGCTTTGGGTATGAACATGCCAGCGTCACGCACCGGCATAAAACCCGGTATATTACACGCAAACTCTTCGTACACGGCGATCTGCATTTCGGTAGGGCCGCCGACTCGCAACCGAACACGTTCCGGAAGTCTCTCTGTTTGATAAGTCAATACCATGGCGTCGAAATATCGTCTACCCTCCTGCCTTGCTATTTTCCTCATCTCGTAGTCGTTCAACAGCCTTTTATCGAGTTCTGGTAATGCCTTTTCAACAGCAGTCTTCTGGATAAAAGCACATGCGAGCTCCATGTTCTCAGTTGCGAGAACCGCTGCGGCACTTTCTATAATATCTTTCTGTAAATTGTTCAACTAAATCAAAAGTCAAAAAGAGCCGAAATGCTAACACAAAATAAAAAAAAACAAAACAAAACTGTATCACACAAAATATAATAAGCTTTTCAATTGCAATTCTACCTAACCGATAGTATTGTTGACGAAAAGTGACAGCCTGTAACTATCCCACAGTTGTATAAGGGCCTATATATTTGAAGAATATGAAATAAAATGTATAACGATGCAGGTGAAACAAACAATAGTGCTTCAAGTAAGAGGGAACAGAAGGTAATTAGATTAATGAAGCAAGCCAGCTAAGGGTTCTTAGAATTCTGCAAAAAACTAACACAGTTTATATAAAAAGAACATTTGCGCATAACAACCTTTTTTTAAAACATGTCAAGTAATGATTTGATATGTACAAGGATTTAAAGGCCAGCTACATTGTCTTAAACTTTATTAAAAAAACATATATATTTATTTCAATTTACTATGCGATTTAGCTGTGATAGATTAAGGTTGAGACCATGTGACTCTTTCAAGGGCTTCACAGATTCAAATGCTGCACCAATGTTTTTTTTTCTGTTAAAATGTACGTGCTCATTTGTTATTTGCAATGTATCACACGCTTTTCAGTGAAGGAAAATATCGTGAGGAAAGTCCGCATTGGAGCAGCGTGGCGGGTCTTTGGCCTAACACTTTTGTTCGAAAAGGAGAAAGGAGGCCCAAGCCTAGCAGTGGGATTGCATCAGGTCGTTACTTAACTTTTACTTTGTAAAATATATACCTCCATTTTAGGAGAAATAACCTATGTGAATTATTATATACATATATTGTATATCATATATAGTAAGAGTAATATTAAAGATAGTATTACTTTAGAATTGAAACTCTAATGAATGATATCGCGATACATGTTTTATTATTTCACACGCACAGTTCGTACTTCTGCTTATTATGTTTTGTGCATATTATATTGTTTTGCTTCAGCAGTTACCTGTTGGGGGGTGCTTGGAATGAGTGCAGTAATAAATGCTGCTTTCAAATTGGTGCTGATCGTAGTAAGTATTTGTTCGCGACATGTAATCATGGCCATGCCGGCGGTAAGATTTCGCATCATGTGATGGGCACACGTTCGCATTCGCACCTCATCAGGGTCTAATGCAAAATCCTTCCGTATAATTTGTTCGCAAGTCGTCAACGCGTACTTTATCGACCTATCGACGACGGGATGTATCCACTCCTGAATCGACCTCTCTATAGCTGGTTTTACAAACTGTTTCAGATGTGGATAGTTTTGGAATAGAATAATGTGTGGGTTGAAGATTATCTTGTGTCCGAAAGCTGAAGTGGATGATACATTCACGTCGAGATAGTTGAACCTGGGCTCTGGCAGGCCCAAGACGCCAATCAAGCCCGGATCAGAGCCGATGAGGCCGGGTGTCGGCGCAGGCGCCACGATCGACATGTCGTCCACGGGTATCATGTTCGGCGGGGGCTGCATCATTTGCAATTGCTGAGGCGCTATAATAGCTGGGTGAATCGGCATCACATTGACTACCTCTTTGTTCGGTTTCGGTTGTGACATTTGAAACTCGATCGTTCTAAATTTTTCTGGATCTTTTAAATATAGAGTCGGTTTCAGTTCGCAAATATCCAATGATAAATTTTTACAAAGCACTTCTATCTCGAACTTTAAGTTCAGTTTTAAATCGGGTTCCTGATGCAATTCGGCCAATGCGTTCATTAGAGCCATACTCCATGGGTTTGGTGGTTTAAACGCGACGCTTTTAGCGCAAGATTCTAATACTTTCGCAATAAACGGGACCACATATAACAGCTCTTGTTGACCTTTGTGATAAGCTTCGAGTAGAAGTGCTTTGAGATCGAGATCGATGTAAAGGATGGGTTGACTGCGAGCTAAGGTGAGCATGCCTAACCAATGGCCGAGATTTTTCAATAAAGACCGGTCAGAAAAGTTAGCTATGCCTTTGTCAGATCGCAGTAAAACCCTTATATTGCGATACGTCTCCTTTGTTACCAGTTTGTTTACTTCACGAATTTGAAGAACGTCGAGGAAGTTCGAATATAATGCATGAAAATTGAGCTCAATAGATGCTCTTTTCATGACTAGATACTGTGACAACCATGGATAGTATTCTTCCGTGATTATTTCTTTTAATTCTTCACATTTCGTTTGTAAATTCAGTTGACTGAGGTTGTTGAAAATGAATGCGGTCTTATCTTGAATCGCTTCCGGTGGCGCATTAATCTTTTCGTCTCTATCAGTAGCAGTGAGCAACGTATCAATATTGGTAGCGTTGGCAATGGACGGCCGGCTACCAATACCTCCAGCACAGTTCGCGACCTTAGAAATTACCGTGATGGGATTCGGTGCACAAACGACTGCCCTGTAAGTAAACGTCTTATTATTGAGGGTCGGGTGGCAACGCAGGCAACCAAAGCATGCTGATCTCTGCGATGCGACTCGCCCCGGAGCTTGTGTTCTTGCACATGCTCCAATTGTTTATCTTTTGAGTATTGAAATTTATTTCATATCACGTAAACATAAAGGGACATAAACAAAACTAGCCAATACAAAATAATTAACATACATTTAGCTTTATTGTATGCTTAGCCAAAATAATTATTTAAAATGAAAAAATAATAATTGCTCGTAAGATGCATTTTAATGACACATTCAGGCCTTTAAATCCGTATTTTGAATTTAATATAAAATTAATAAAAATAACAATAGGTAATTTTTTTATAGTGAAGAAATTACAGTTATAATACCTGAGGTTAAAATTTTAAGACTAATTATTTCATAAGATCATATTAGATTAATGAATGTAAATTATTGGAAATAATGTTACTTGTATTTTTATCATTGCATGTTCATCACATAAAATGCTAGCCGAATTGGATTATTAAATTGTATTGGTGACGTAAGATGAAATATTTTGTCACAACAATTTACATAAGAGTTAATAAGTAAAAATGTTCCGTTCTCTGATTATAATTATTTAAGCTGATGATAATTAAGTCTTATTTTGACAATGACAACAAAACTGTAAGGAACTGTACTATGGTAACTGTATGATATCAAATTTTTCTACATGAGTCTAAAAAATAAACTAATCAAAATATAATATGCAATCTATCCTCTAACTCAACTCTTGTTATGGGGCCCTTATGACAACCTAGCCTTGTCGGGGCGTTCCAACCAAGTTAACCCAGCACCCAAGAAGCACTTTCGTAACTTGTTCAGAGCAACCTGGCAAGGGCAGGTTACGATGTTAGTCTTACTACCGCATCACCAGAACTGAGTTACACAAACAACCAGGCAGACAATCATGCATTTTTGCAATTGTCTTTTACAGAACAAAAAAATAGCAACACAATGCATAAGTAAATGAACGTAAGTAACAAAAAAATTAAATCCTAAGTTAAAAATAGTCATGAACAATGCAAAAGCATCTGCTAAGGTTTTTTATCTAATACAGAACAAATCAGAAAGCCCTAGCAACACTGATGCAACAGATTAATTTATCATTATAAACAAAAAAAATTTAAAGCGTCATGCGACGTCAATTTTGAAATAAAAGAGACGACATTTAGTTTGATTATAAAATTAGGTTATTACCTGTAATAATTAACGTTATAGAAATTCAGTCTGTTGATTTGATGATGGTACGCAAAAACAAAAACAGACAATTTACTTTTATACTTGATATATTAGAACAGTATATAAAAAAGTGAAAAAATTAAATCAATTAAATGTTAGCACTTAAAAATTGTTTGTATAATATATTCCATATTAACTCTCTTAAAATAAAAACATGTTTAAATCTGGTGTTTTATGAGAATACGTTTATTATAGAGAATATATAATAATATATAATACGTAATTCGTTATTTCTCTCACCTCATATTATTTGGATTTAGGTCCTTTTGAATTTTAAATGAGTTTAATATTGAACTATTGACATTTCGCACGATTACTGACTCTAATTCTACATACAAATTCGAAAAAATTACAAAAGTCGTACTTAAAAAAGTTAAGGCCTTTTTATATTCACTTTCCATATCAAAAACATGTGAACTGCCTGCTTTCGTTGCTACCATAGTCACTTTGAATATAAGTTTTTATTTTATTATTATATAGTAAAGGACTTCATTTGGGTAATTTATAAAACTATTCGCCGCACATATTTTGAGTTAGGATACCGTACATAGGTAAACCATAAATTTACCGCGACTGATATTAATGGCTTTTAATTTTTTTTTAATAGTGTGTATATATGTACTTTGTTGTCTTATCTTGCTACCACTTTCTACATAGTTAAGAATCAAATTCAGGTTTGTCATTATTTTAAGAGAGTTTAATTTGAATACTCTATGTATAATATGAAGTTTAATGTTTCTGTTTTGTTCTCAATTCGTAAATTTAAATTTAAAATATGTAAAAGGTACTAACTTACCTATATGGTGCAGTAACGGTGACTACGGCAGTCTGGTTCAACATGGCTGCCAGGCTTGCAGGTAGAACTGCCCCTTGAGGTTTGGTTGGTGGTTCTTGACTCTGAAGGCCATATTCGATGTATTCTATAAGATGCGGCGGGAACTCGCTGAAGTGAGGTATAGCCCTGACATGCTCGCAATACTTATGGTAATCTTTCAACCGTGATTTGAATCTATCAAGTGCAGCTATGCCAAAGTAGTACATTTTAGAACCCTCTGGCTTTCGTAAAGCGTCCAGCACGAATCTTAATGCCAGCCCTAATGAAACGTAGCTGGGCACCAAGCCTTTCTCTATTATGCCACCGAATAATTGTGCTGTTATATGCAGTTCTTTATCTGGATACTGTGGGAAGAATTTATACTCTTCGAAAAGGTTTCTCAACATACAAGAAAATACTTCACTCTCCCTTTTAATTGGTGAATCCTGAAACTTCTTTAGCATCTCTAAAACTTCATCTATCGACAGAGTAGGGTGTGGAGGATGGTTGTAGATCCTCTGAAAATAGCCATTTGCCTCATCTTCTATTTCTTTTGATACACTGTGCATCATTTCTGGGAAATGTATCGGATCGGGCAAACGGGGTTTGTCCATGCCAGGTATTGGGGGCATTCTGGCGAGTGCGGTCATGTTGGCCACTGCGGCATGTTGAGGCATAGGCATTATAGCGAAAGGGCTGTTAGGTCCTGCACCAATTAGTCGGGAAGGTGATCCTGGAGCGGCCACTAGAGGTCCCAAGGTCCCGGGCATCGCAAAAGCTGTATTTCCTGGGGCTCCCAAAGTCAAATTGGCAACGTTTGGCGCTAAACCTGCTATCGCATCGACATGGGGTGTGAATATTTGTCCTCCTAAGGCAGGATTGAAGGGCGTTTCTATCATTCTTGTATGTGGACGCACAATTCCCGGTATACCTGGCCTGGCCTTAGCTAATAACAAGGTTTGGCAGCTCGCAATGACGTTACAAATTGCCTCTTGGAGTTCTTGCTGGACGTTTGGAATGCAAAGTTGTAAGCATGCTAACATTGTGCCGATAGTTTCTTGCGGCAACTGGACAGCTTTGGGTAACTGCTCTTCTGGTACCTTGCCAAGTATTGGCGGACAACGTCGCTGTAAGAACTTCACCATAGCTGAAACGAATGTTTCACCGTGATCTCGAATCTTGTCAGTAAGCCATTTATCGAGCTTTAGATACTCCCTCCGTGAGGCCAAGCAAGCCAAGTCTATGACGAAAGGGAATGACTGAACATTCAACAATAAGGACAAAGCCTTCAGGTCCTGCGCGACATCTAATATTCTGGAGAGTTTTGACTGGTCGCAATCGCCGCGTATATACCAATCTGCCATAGCGTGCATTATTATAGGTTTAATATTGGGATTTTGCGCGTGCCACGCGTGCTGTAATATTATACCCGAGTTGGGATGATTGCCAAGAAATATTGGAATTAATGTCGTCAGGAGCTCTTGTCTAAATACAGTAATAGGTGGACTTATTTGCAGTAACGCTAGCATTAAAATATCAGGACAATTCTGTATAGGAAACTTGAATAGTTCATGCACTTGTAAGTAATAACCTCGATCCGATGCGTACAATAAAAGTTCGACTAAGTAGAGGCAGCGCCAAGTTGATATTTCCTTATTGTCTGTTTCAGGTGGCGATTTTAACAAATCTATCGAGACCGGATGAAACGGATGGTCCGCAAAACTGAATATATCAGGATGTTTTAGAATGTTCGTAATCAAGCTAATTTGCCCCTCCAGGTTTGTCCACCGCCGACATAGATATTCTACCGGGAATATATTGGCAGGATAACCTGCGCTCTGCAGACCAAGTCTCAATATAGTGAATAGTAAGCTCAACCCATGTCTGTCCGGTACAACAAATTCTGGGTGATCGAGCTGGAGTATAACCTCCTTCCAGTTTAAATTTGAAGCTAATTTTTTTAATGCCTGAACGAACACGTCGGCGTTCCACTCCATTTCCTGATGTCCGTGCGCAATAGCCTCCTTTGATGCTTCGTGATTCATCCAAAAATTGCCAGGGGTTTGAACTTGTGGACCTTCCTGTATTGTGGCGTGGAACCTTATCATCATGGATATTATTCTGGCTGTATCGATAGCCGTGGGCTCCCGCGCGCCAAAATTAATCATATTGTTTTTACAATCTTCTACTGAACTCGTAAAACTGTAACCAATATCCCGTATGATGTCAGCCAAGGAGTTGTCCATCATGGCGGCCGCCATGTCGTCGGACGTAGTCATTTCTTCTAGGGGTGTTTGTGTATCGTCGGGATACAGCAGTGGGGCAAGCACAATGGGCACAACTTCACGCGGAAAATCTATTCGCAACCGTTTTAAAAATAAGTCCTTCGTAACGGCCGCGAGACGAAAGTTCTCGTACGCGAGACTTGTTAAGAGAATTTGCAAAACTTCAGGGCTGCATTCCTGAAGACCTGCACGCTCAACTTGGTGTCCGCGTTCTGGGTGAACAAACAAAATAGTGGCTTTAAAATATAACTTTATGATATAAAAGCTTATTCAAAAATAAAAATATAAAAGGGTTCTGCAAGCCGACATTAACTTTTTTATACCTGCATCAAGGTAACACTGTACAAAATCCAAAAATCGTTTCTTGAGATGTTGCTTAGCAATAGTCACTATTTCGGGCTTCTGCGAGTTCTTTCTCAGAGCCAATGAGAAAGCGACATCTTGAGCAGTCGTAAACTTCAGCAATCTTGCCAGTCGGCTAAGTAATGTGTTGGTGGGTTTTAGGGTCTGAAAATATATAAAAATTCTTCTGTATATTCAATACAATATCAACATTAAAGTATTTTATTGTGTACGTATAAATTTTAAGTACCAAAGACCAGCAAACCAAGAAAAGAAGTTGCTGCGCCACCTTATTGAATAAAGGTAAAAGATGAGAGCTGGTACCAATGTATATAGCAGTCGGACAATATCATTAGTTCGGCATCGTTCGATCAGCACCTTCAGGAATTTGATGGTTGCGATTATATTATTTATGATTTTATGATTGACTGATAATATTATTTATATTACATAGTTTAAATCGATTATAATGAGATATGCAGGTTTCCTCGCGATGTTATCGTCCATCGAAAAGCATGTGATAAATTGTTATCAGTCACACCTCCTTCTGAACTTATACCACTCTAAGTGGGGTGGGGGTGTCACATAATTTTGATTTGTATCTTACGACCGGCTGCCTATCTGACGTCAACTTATCTTCGTCATATTTTACGACACCTCGGTAGGAAAGAGGGTGATCTTTTCTACTGTACCGAATACCACACGGTGGGTCAACTGACCTTAGTCGCCTTTTATGACACGTCAGTAAGAAATAAGGGTGGTCTATTCTAATCAGCCGGATACCACCAATTGTATTCAGACACAAGTTTTAACAAAAAACTCATTTTTACTGCCCCCGGTTTAAACCTGTGACCCTCTCGAGAATCTCAAGGTTTCACCACTAGGGTATCACAACTCGATTAAGAGTAAACATCAAAAAATCGCATTGTTGATACGTCCCTTTGGTTCGAAGCTGTCGATATATTTGTGTACAGGCTTAGTTCATTGAACTTAGCTATTTTTATCAATGTTATTAAGAAAGAAATTTTTATCACACAGTGTTGTTAAATATAACATTAAATTGTTATTCTTGTCATCGTATTGGAAAGGTTATTGATTCCAGTTTTATCCATGTCCATATTAATGTTAAACTGAATTATTATGTGTACTTATTTCAAGTCTGTACGGATCAAATGACGGATATTTTTGGCATGAAGATAATTGAAGGCGTATATGTGCTTATTTTAACATTTACATCGTAGTTGTAGGCAAATCCACGTGCAGTATAGGTATTTAATAATTATAATATCTTTATTATTTAAATGATTTCATCTTGGATAAACATATTTTAGTAAACAACCTCTATTACTTATAGTAATTATCCGTTGTAATGTGCTCAGTTAAATTTATACAGTAAACCGAAACGAATACATATAAAACACTTATATTATTATTTAACGTAAGCCGAAAAACCTGGAATCTACTTCTGTAAATACAGATTTGACTTGACTTTGACACATCGTGAATAAAATCTTCCATAGGTTTATTATTGATGGTGTTATTTAATGTCATCCTATTCCTGTTGAATTAGCAGGATTTCTATAGCATATATATTATCCCGGTATATAAGGAATAATTGTGCCAAATTTCATCGATATTGGTTCAACAGATTGGCTGTGAAAACGTAACACACACACAGACAGACTTTCGCATTTATAATATTAGTAAGGATATGCAGGTTTCAAAGGTTTTCAAGACTATGCATATTTTAGAGCAACTTGAGATTACTAAAAATAACAATTAACGAGCAGATAAATGATTTTAGTTCCTGTTACATGTGTTCAAAGGAAAAATAAATGGTGGAGGTTGAACCAATTGCTATATGCTTGCTTGGATAATGCGTCGCTTTGTGATGTTGTTGTGGATTCTATTGCCTGATGACACTTCAGTTACGGGGCGAAACAATTGTCTAGTTTGAGATATTGAACGTGTGTAGGACTTGTGTATTGTTGTGGCAGTGACGAAGATTTGTTCATATATTATAAGAATCCTGCATTTATTAGGTATGAAAACAGTCCACTCTACGTTTAGCAATGCAATATAATTTCATTATTACTTTTGAAGTACACTGTACATAGCACTAACCTTCTGTATGGATTTTGTGGGATTATCGACGATCCGACAGACGACTGTAGTTTTCGCTGGATGGTTGAGAAGACCGGATAAATACTGAGCTAGGAGGTTGGCATGAACGCTGAAGACTGGCCCCGAACGATCGTTGTCCCAGGAGGACTTAGCTGCCTCAGTGAGTAGACTCTTCAGAACTTGGTTCTCTGCTTCCAAGCCGTATTGACTGACAATCTGTACGCGATATATTGAACATTAGTTAAACACGAACAACATATTAACTCACTGATATTAATTAACGATGACAAAAGATGAACGAGAAAAATAGAATGAAAGCAGAACTTTGAAATGTTGAATACACACATGCGACACCTCGGGAATCAAGTATGGGGTGTAGCCAAGCGCTTTTGCCACTATTTCTTTAGGTTTCACCAAGGTTTGCAAATAATTTATAGTGGGCATAACATTTTTTCACGATGGCATATTTTTCATTTTTAATAACAAAAGCGTTTCAGCCTGATTCCCTGGTTAAAATGATATCCCTGAAGCGCTTAATAGTTTTAACTTTATTTTATAATCTAGCGTTTGTTACAAATAAAAATACTTTAATTGATATAATAAAACTTCTTAATCTTAATTAGAAGTTTTGTTTTCCTCCTTGAACCCCATGTCCCGGTTGATATGACCAACACAAAATATTTTTCAACCAATACCAGTTTATCGGAGTTATATTAAGTGATTGGTTACATTTCGCAAATATGCAAAGGTCAAAGAATAAGTATGCTAAACTTATCTTTAATGTGCTACAAAAGTTTTTATTTATAATATTTCAATACTTAAATGGCTTCCTAAAGAATATATAATCGCACAGCTGTGACACGCACATATATCAACTGATAAAAAGACTACTGTAAAGAATACATTTAAATTACCAATTCGCCGTGCTAACCTTGGTGGTTTTCTTTTATGTCAATCATATCTGCACGATGTACAGTAATAATTTGTAGTAAGCATTTGATCAGCAAAATTTATCACCTTTCGCTTGCATATTAAAAATGACACGAATATCCAAATTCAATTACGCCGTTTTAGTTAGTTTTTATACAGATTTTCACATAAATAATATGATTTTAAATAGAAAATCAGTAAGTTATCGCGTTAACTTATTTTACTAGGGTTGAATACCTTCAATTATGTATATACTATTTTTCCCCTTATTCCAAAGAATAAATGGAAATTTTTATATCCTATATTTTGGCCCGGTATGTCAGCTTCAATTGCACTAAATTTCATCAGTATTGCTCAAACTAATTAGGCGTGAACGCGTAACAGACAGACAAACATTCACTTTTATAAAGTTAACTATAAATAATGAACTATAAATTTTTACTGAAACTCAAAAACTTAAAAATCTAATTATGTAGTTATTAATATCGATCCAAGAAATAAAAGCCGCATATTGTTCAATTATTATTAAGACAAATGCTTAAAGTTTAACACTTTACTATATCGTTAGACTGTTATTATAATGTAACATATTATGAGATGTGTAACTCTTTAAGAGCTAAATAAGGAAAATACTTAAGTTGAAAAACTAGGCGTCGCAGAAATCTGCGTGACTTAAGACAATCTTAGAATTACTTTGCACCACGCAACTATTTCAAAGTTAAATAAACGTGTTACTCTATTAGCAAATTATTTTAAAGATAAATTGTAATGAGAAACAGCAACGCTAGCTCAGATTATAATGTCTACTGACAATAAAGGCGCAAATAAGAGACACGTCTCAAAAATTTAATAAGGCCGCTACGTGAATCGGACACGAATTTGCGTTTTACTTTCGCGATGTGCGAAAAAAAAGCGCGTTTCCTAATGTGCTAACAGGGGTCTGTAATGAAAACGACGCGATTTGGGACACTTCAAAAAATCTCTTAACGACGTTCCCACAGCCTAGATTCCCAGATTACCTATTGGCATTTTCAACTTATGCACCATAGCACAGTAGCAAATTTGCAATGTATCAAACCGAGTCCTACACGAAACTGCGCATTGTGTAGCACATATCTGAGTCACAATAAACTGTTTATCTAACGTCCGTTCTACGGACATATTCAGTACACTATAAACGTCTTGCATCCTGTACTATCTATAATCAATCATCTAGACTTGCTTTTAAACATTCTGTAACGGAAGTTAACAAACTTTCAAATGAGCAGTCTGTTCTAATCCTTACTAATCCTTACTTCCTTACTAATATTATAAATGCGCCTTACTAATATTATAAATGCGAAAGTCTGTTTGTCTGTCTGTCTGTCGGTTCCGTTTTCACAGCCAATCCGCTGAACCAATATCGATGAAATTTGGCATAAATATTCCTTATATACCGGGGTAACATATAGGCTATATAAATCCTGTTAATTCAACAGGATTTAAATTCAAGAGGAATTAAATACGATGACATTCAAAACGCCGTCTATAATAAACCTATGGAACTTATTTTTATTTACGATGTGTCAAAATCAAGTCAAATCTGTATTAAAGAAGTATTTAGATTCCAAGTTTTTCGGCTTACGTCAAAAGAGTTTTCTTTAGAGAGTATTTATATTATATTATATTTTTATTCGTTTACTGGAGTTTACTTTTATTAATTTACGTATTTTGGACGTTACTTTCATTTATTTTAATTCGTGTTTTAAGTGAGTTATTACAATGGATAATTAATATAAGTAATACGGGTTATTTACTAACATAAATAAGCTAAAAATATTATAAATGCGAAAGTCTTTCTATTACGTTTTAATGGCCAATTCGGTGAACCATTATAAATAAAATTTGGCACAATTAATTTTTACATACCAGGGTAACATATAAAAATTATTTTTATTATTTTTATTAATTATAAATAAAATAAATATACGGGACACTTATTTAAATATTTCGATCTTTGTTTATTTAATAAAGGAGACCACCAGAATTTCATTGGTACATCTTTTGGCCCAGACCTTACGGAGGAAATATAAAAAAGAAGTATAGTTTGAGGCTATGTACAAGTACGATTACTAGCTAAATACCATAATAACACATTAAAAACGATAGGATTTGTGATGAAAATATAACAATAAGGTATAATCATTTAAGTTAAAGTTAAATTTAATTATATACATTTTTGTTGTCAAAAAAACGTCTGTTTTTTTGACAAAAAAAGATATTCGAGAAAACATATTCTTAAACGAAACAAGTCTTTAGTAGGTAGTCCGTGGCAACAAGTAAGAAATAAATGACTTATAATTGACATGTATTGGGAAGTTTTATTTAATTGAAGCCCATAGAAATTAGGCCATACGGCTAATGGAAAGAAGATTTTATTTCTAAACACCATTCTTAATATTTGAAAAGTTATTACAGTTACATAACAAAGTGAAGGTAATATATTTTCAGATACCTATTTTAAAATATTATGTTAACAAAAAAAAAATTTAAATTTAATTTTTCGTATTTATTCTAAAAACGCTAGAATCCAGCGCCGTACGTGAAGGTAATTAAAAAGAAAAAACAAGTTGACAATTGATGACGGATGACGTTACGTATAAATGTTATTATTAAATAAGTTTTCTAGCACGTTACCATTAAAAGTTTATAATATTTATAGAGATATTTAATATCAGAAATACATTATGAATTTTTTGATGCATATGATGTTCTTGCACTTCTTTTACTGAGCTATTTTTAATATATTTTACATAAATACGGTTTATTTACTAAAATTATCCAATTATGTTTTTGATAAAACGATAAATCCCTCTGATTCTTCCCAAATCGATCTGATTTTTGTGATACAGATACACATTTGCAGGGTTAACAACCTATCAGTCTACGCGAACGAAGTTGCGGGTAAAAGCTAGTGATATAATATATTGTAGAAATGCAAGTTTATCACGTAACTCTTATATACGACGTTCTTTAATCTTTATTATTTAAACGACTCGATCTTGTATATGTATGTAGAATCAGTTTTTTTTCTCTTTTAATTGTATTTTTTATATATATTTTTTAAATACTGGGCAAGGCTCAGTCGCTCAGGTACGTATAATTATTTATTAAACTCTTCCGTAGAGCTAAACTCATTAGAAAATTCGAGACCTTGCTTGTAACAACTATAAGCCTAAAAAACCTTATTCGTCACACATATTTCTGCCATCATCTATAAAGATAA
This sequence comes from Morpho achilles, assembly GCA_947086495.1. NCBI lineage: Eukaryota > Metazoa > Arthropoda > Insecta > Lepidoptera > Nymphalidae > Morpho > Morpho achilles. The sequence continues at coordinate 5,745,241 of CAMTZB010000022.1, read as the reverse complement.
AAATATTAAAAGATATTTTTGAGAAATGAGAATACTTAAAAAGACAGCAAAACTTGGAAAATATTAGAAAAATATTGAATTAAGTAAATGATCTCCTGAAGATCCGTTTACAGCAGAATAGATGCTGCTACAAATGCAACTTTGGCAATTAGAACTTTATGAAATCTTAAAATGTTATATTTGCAAAATGTTTTTATTTAAATTTTTTGTTGTTTTGAAATGATAAAATTTCATTAGTATTATTATGATCCAGTAATGACAAAATAAACTGTTATTATAACCATGTAAGACAGTATATAAACATAGTAATTTAACATAAGCAACCAATAAAATGTGATAAATTTTGTTGATAATAATAGTTTCTCACAACGTAAGTGATGCAATAATTGTAAATTTTATTATCAATCTTGCATTGAATACTTATCAAATATAGTATACAATTTACTACTAAAACAACTACAGCAAATTGTTAATATATTACACTATCAGGAACTGCATTGTATACTATAGATTTTTTAAATGCTTCTGTGCTCATACAATAAAATTTTACTATGGTTGGGTCGCCAAAATTGTCAAAACATCACAGATGAATTTATAATTATAGCTGGAAATGACAAAAAGGGTAAAACTTACACAACTTCAATTAATTATATTCTAGACTCTTCAGTGGACTGAATGCTGAATACTATAAGGTATTTAAATGCTAGTTTATATATAAGTGTATAATACCTAGTATTAATCTTGTAAATAAAACATTATTTCTTACTTTTTAATTAACTGAATTAAATATTCTATCTATAGAAAGTAGAAACTATAGATTTATACTATGTACTATGTGGTCACGACCCTCAGCATTGAATACAACATGAGGAGGAGGATAATTATAGCAATGTAATTTTTTTCACTCTACATGACATTGTTAAAGTGCTGTCTGGTACCCTTAAAGAGCATAATTTGATTTAAATGCTTTTAAGTTAAAACTTTGTAAAACCAGCACATTTGTACGATTCAATTTTTAGGGTACTTATCTTACTTATCATTGAACAAAATGCTTGTAAAAAAGCTTATGACTCATGCTCTCTTTTACTCTTCAATTCTTGTTCTTTTCCTTCTATTACTCAAAGGTTGAATGGAAGAGATCTCTTTTAGGGATAAGTCTGCTTTTATACATGTGGTTTTTTATTTTTTCTATCTCTTTTCTAATATATATGTAATATGTAAAAATAAATAAATAAAAATAAAAGCTTTTAATAAAATTGTATGTCCCTACTGTTACCAGTTGAGCAGTTCCCTCATCTGGAGCCAATCCTGGAGTAAGTCATGCTTGTCATAAACATGGATTGTCATTGGAACTAGACCCATATATAAAATTTCAGTTGAATCAGATACCAGGAAGTGGGTCAAATTTAACTTGCAAAATGCCACCTTCACATACATACCTTGCAAGTTGAATTAAAGCTTTTAATAAAACATCTCCTGCCCTTATCCCACTCTAAATGGGGTTGGCACAACATATTATAAACATGCTGTATCATGATTTGACTGCGTTTTTACGTCCAGCCGCCTGCCTGACGTCAACTTACTTCTGTCGTATTTTACGACACCTCGGTAAGAAATGAGGGTGGTACTATTCTACTTAGCCCAATACCACATGGCTACTTCTAATACAATACTTTTAAAATAACATGTTCCAAAAAAAAAAAATTATAGCAACTGCAATATGGAATACTTCATAAAAAAATATTTCTCTCAGAAATAAACCAATGAATTGGAATACGTCACTTATCTTAATACAAACATCTACAAGTTCAAACACCTTTAATGGAGTCAAGGCTTCTTTATCACTGAACTCTTTAGATATAAGTATAACTAGGTAATATAACTATAACAATATATTAGAATAATGTAGTACCATTATTGTATCTTACAATGGTATTTAAACAATTGAAATTTGTTACTAACTTATTATTTTCTACATCGTGTGAGTTATCTTACACATTATTTCTCTACTGAAAGTACAGCTAATGATATGACTCACAATAATATTACTAAAATATAGTATCGCTGTTAATGGTTAAGAATTTTCCAAAGGAGCTCATTTGACATCATTTCAACAATTAAGCATCTTTGAGTATATTTACATGATTTTCAATGATAACCAAAAGGCAAAGTGTAGTACAAATGGATGGTGGGCTCCTAATAGGCTGGAATAGAACAACCGCACCAGAAATCTCAACATTAGTAAATACGACTGACCAACCAACAACCCGAAGAGGAAGCAAAGAGATTAAGGTATACACGAACTTGTAGCATGATTAACCTTTCAAAGGATTTTTTTAACCAGCATAGGTTGTCTTGGATTTGAAGTTGGTTGGTGCAGAAGAGGGTTTATTAGCAATAAAAATATAATTAGTAATTCAAAGGAGGTTAATGGCAAACACTTATAGTGGGTTATTATGAGACAAACTTGGTAAAAGACAAATCAAACTTTATGAAAAAGTATTACTAAAATCTACATTAATTTTCATCTAAAATCATGAAAGAACTATACAGTTACATCTTTTTGTAAGTAAAGGAAAGAGTATAAATGAATTATTTATATGAATGTAGAGATACCAGAGACAATCTTTTTAAAACACAGCCATCTTTTTGTAAGTAAAGGAAAGAGTATAAATGAATTATTTATATGAATGTAGAGATACCAGAGACAATCTTTTTAAAACACAGCCTTATTCTTTGAGATGCAACAAAAAATGACTTATAGAGCTAAAATTAGATTTCACATCAAAATGTATTATTACTTGCAACTTGCCAATTGCGATGTTGTAATAACACATTTATAAATTTTGTCTTGTCAGCCAATTTCCTACTGCTGAACTGTTGTTAACAAAAATTCGCTTTGCATTTCATTAGGTTTTATAAGTGAAAAAATACGACCTAATTTCAAAACTTTATTTCAAAATTTACACAATTACACATTTAATATTAATATCAATTATTCTATGAAAAAAACAAGTAACAAATCAACTGCCATGTATCTATGAGTTCCACTTAGATTTGTAGACAAATATTTGACTATTGCTATATATTATTATTTTCCCTTCTAATAACTTCACACTAAATTACAAAGCACATGTATATTTTAAGTCATTTACTTAAGCCACCATCATATGAAACACTTCAATCACTATATCTTGGATAACATGCAACAATTTCACATATATGTCTTAGCTAGACCAGACATCATGAATTGAAAAATAACATATACTAATAATTTTTTTGAATATTTGAAGTAGACTAAGAAAGAAGCTTCAATATGCAATGTTACTAATTTACATGTATGAATATCTATTGATCTACTAAAAACAATATATGTTTTTTAAAGCATTATATAAAAGGAACCATATAAAATTATTAATTAATAATTTTATAAGTTTTTATTAATTAATAATTTTATAAGGGTTGTTTAAACACAATTTGGTTTTATTGTTTTATTTATGTACTAAATTATCATAACATGAAAAAGGTAAGACAAAGAAAATATCAGGAAGGCATTGGAAAAGTTAATGATATATGTAGAGTGCTTAAAATGGTTCAACTAATTGCACAAACAATATAGAGTAATAATTATTATAATTACACTTACATTGGCTCACTCAATTTGGAAAACATGAAACACAAAGAATAGTGTAGGTGGTAATATAAAAAAGTAAAGAAAACTAATTAGTATTTTTTTTAATTTTGCATCATATCTCTTGTTTTCTGGTATATGACATTGAATGTAGATTAACTTTTCTTTATAAAATTCATTACAAAAGGGAAATCTAAACTGATCCTATCACCTCATTGTTGCATGCTCAGAGAATTGTGTAAAGAGCATACTGATGTTATGCTAATTTGTATAAATATTTTTTGTATAAATTATTTTTGGACTATTTAGCACTACATAGGTCTAGATAATATTAATGTCAATTGGTCAAACAGTTCACATGTTACTATTTTAAATAATAACATGTATAAATACAATCAAAATTACCAATTTAATGTTTAATAGAATAATATTCTGCAGTTAAAAAAATAAATTAAAAAACCTGACCTATATACCAAAGCTAGATCCAGTATTGTATTTATAAAATAAAATAAAAATATGTCCTGCATGTATATCCACTATTATTATTGTGGCTATGAGAATAATATTGATATAACAAATAAATTAGTGGTTTCTCATATATAACCTTCCAATTTTCATTAAGAATACATACCTACATGTCAATTTCCAACTGTGGCGATTAGCCAAGATTATATCTTTATAACGTTCACTTTGGACACATATACAAATAATAGCAGCTATACATCAGCTGAGTTTTTATTCAAAAATAATAATAAAATTATTTTGCTATAATCCCCAAAGAAGTAAAATAGAAAATATATATGATGCTAAATGTAAGTGGACAATCGGTTATCATACCTGATACATCCAGCCACCACAATACACAAGCACTATATACGTTCACTATCACAAACTCAACAATCGTTTCGCCCCACAAACGAAGCATCTTCAGGAGATAGACTCCACGACCAAAATCGCAAAGCAAAGCAATACCCAAAAAGCTTAGTTAAATACTAATCGGTTCAACCCCACCCTTTATTTTATTTTGCCTGCGAACAAGTGTAACAAGCTTGAACTAGAAATATTTATCTGATCGTTAATGAGGGTGCCATTGTTATGTTTAATAATCTCAAGGTGTTCCAATAGGCTCAGCTTTAGTCCTTTATTAGAACACATGTGCAAAACTTCGAAACTATGGTCATTAGGAACTTTATGACCGCTTTCTATCAAATGTTTGGCGAAATGTGAATTTTGTGGTTTATTATTCCTGAAAGCGGCCATATGTTCTTCAAAACGGGTTTCAAAATTACGACCAGTCTGACCCACATATGCATCATTGCATTCAGGACATTATATTTTATAAACACCACACTTTATAGAGCTTGGTAATTTATATTTATTATTGCACAGAATCTTTTTTTTAAGGAGTTATTACTTTTAAAACCTAATTTTATATTTGATTTGGATTTAAATATGAAATTCGTTCTGACAATGCTCGAAAATAGGTCAGACTGGCTTTGCACTTATTATCTTTGTAATGTGGCACCAGGTACAAGCGTTTTGCCAATTGCAACTTCTGTTTATTTTTTAATATATTATGTACTAATTGATTATTATCATAGCCATTAGAATGCGCCATCTGGTTGATTATTTGAAGCTCTTTGTTAAAATTCTTCTCGCAAAGAGGGACTGATAAGAGTCTATGTATATGACTGTGAAAGGCGGCAAGTTTGTGTTGCCAAGGGTGAAAAGAAGAAGCAGGTATGATCGAATCCGTGTAGGTTGGTTTGCGAAAGATCTCAAACGTATGTTCATTATCGGACCGTGTAATAGTTAGGTCCTTGACCTTACTATACACAAAAGTAATAACTCCTTAAAAAAGATTCTGTGCAATAATAAAGATAAATTACCAAGCGCGGTGGGGGGTAAGGGGAGTACGCATAACAACTCGTGCTCCCAAATGCCAACCTCACCTGCACGCGGTGCCCCCTGCCGAATAACAGACGAGGCTATGGCGACCGATTGATGGCGGTATAACCATCCAATTAAGCTGATTTAAAACCCCAGGCCAGAGGTGGGCAGCAGCGCCTCTAGTGTCGAATGAGACAGCTCTGCGGTCACCAACCCGCTTGCCCAGCGTGGTGCCTAATGGCAGCAACCCCCATATGGATGTGTCCAGAAAGTTCCAGCCCTCAGTTCCCGGCAGCCCCACCATTCCCGATTACGGCAGCGGTCGCGGTAACGGTGGGGCGGAGGGTGCGAAGAATCACCGGGTTACGGTAGGCTGCCAAACAACGATCTATTTGGCAACGTATAATGGACGAACGTTACGGCTGGACCATCACCTCACCGAACTAGAGGTAGAATTAAGTCGTATAAACTGGAGTATTCTTGGGTTATCTGAAGTCCGAAGAGAAGGTGAGGATACGGTAACCCTAGATTCCGGTCACTTATTCTACTTCCGTGAAGGTAATATGGTCTCCCACGGTGGTGTCGGTTTTTTGGTTCACAAGACTCTCATTAACAACGTTGTAGAAGTCAGTAGTGTGTCGACCCGGGTAGCGTACCTTGTACTTAAACTCACCGCCAGGTACTCCCTGAAAGTGATACAGGTATATGCGCCGAACTCTGCACACTCTGACGACGAGGTCGAATCCATGTATGAGGACATATCTCTACATGGCACTACGTCAGCCTTCTACAACGTTGTTATGGGAGACTTCAATGCTAAAGTGGGAGTACAAAGACGCGGAGAATCGAAAATCGGATTGCATGGATTAGGGCACAGGAATCAAAGGAGGCAAATGCTAGTCGATTTCCTCGAAATGCAAGGGCTCTTCTTAATGAACTCTTTCTTCAAGAAGAAGCCTCAGAGACGTTGGACTTGGCAAAGCCCCGATACTTTGACAAAGAACGAGATAGACTTCATTATGGCGGATAGGAGGCACATATTCAGAGATGTCTCTGTGGTCAACAGGTTTAATACCGGTAGTGATCACCGACTCGTACGAGGCACTTTGAATATGTGTTTCAAAGCCGAAAGGTCCCGTATGATGAAGCCTACTCTCCGACCTACGCTGGCCCAAATAGACTGTACGTCCGAGCAGTTTCGATTGGAACTCCAGAATCGATTCGACTGTCTGGAAACCACTAGTAATGTGAACGAGATAACCGACAACGTGGTGAAGAGGGTATGTGCACTGGGTCGAAGGCACTTTCCGCCGACGAGTCAAAGCAAGCAGTCCAAACTTTCTCCAAAAAACCCTGGATCTGATGAGACAGAGACGTGAAATGCCGTCCGCTCAAGTCGCTTCGCCAGAACAGAGAGCTCTTTCTAAGAGGATACGAAAACTTGTACGCAGAGACCTCAACTGCTCAAATACACGGGCTATAGAAGCCCTTATTGAGCGGAATAGGGGTCGAAAGTATTTCAAAAACCCTTAGGAAGAAGTCATCTCGCAAAGCTTAAACAGAGGACGGCAGGATAGTTGTCTGTCGCTCTGAGATCCAGATCGAGGTCGAGAAATATTACGGCTTGCTTTACTCTTCGAGTGCACATAAGCCTAGTACCCGCGATACCAAGGATCCACGAGCACCACTGTCGCGCCATTATACAGAAGACATCCCGGACATTGAAAGTGGCGAGTTTAGTTTGGCACTCGAGCAACTTAAAAACGGAAGAGTCCCCGGTGACGATGGGATTACGGTTCAGCTGCTAAAAGCTTCTGGACGTCCTGTCCTTAAAGCCTTGGCAGAGCTCTTTAATACCTCCATACAGGCACTACAACGGAAGCGTGGTCTAGGAGCGTGGTTGTCTTGATTTTCAAAAAGGGTGATAAAACGCGTTTGAAAAACTACAGACCAATCTCGCTCCTGAGCCACGTCTACAAGTTATTCTCGAGAGTCATAACGAATCGTCTTGCCGCCAGACTTGACGAATTCCAGCCACCGGAGCAGGCCGGGTTTCGAAAAGGCTATAGCACCGTAGACCACATCAACACTGTTCGGCAGATTATACAGAAAACCCAAGAGTATAACCAGCCGCTGTGTATGGCATTTGTGAACTACGAGAAAGCCTTCGACTCCATTGAGACCTGGGCTGTTTTGGAATCTCTGCAGCGATGTCATATCGACTGGCGATATATCCTCTGCAGCGTTGTCATATCGACTGGCGATATATCGAGGTGTTGAGATGTATCTACAATACGGCAACAATGACCGTTCAAATCCAGGACTAGCGAACCAGACCTATTCACCTTCAGCGCGGGGTGAGCCAGGGAGATGTAATATCTCCGAAACTGTTCACCAACAAGTTGGAGGACGTCTTCAAAACCGAATCAGTGAATGGCATTCTTCTCGAGGTTGTGCAGGATTACATCTACCTAGGCCAGACTATCCAACTCGGCCGCCACAACTTCGAGAGAGAGGCTGAAAGGAGAAATCACTTGGGCTGGGCAGCATTTGGCAAACTTCGTCGAGTCTTCACGTCCGAGATTCCGCAATGCCTGAAGACCAAAGTCTTCGACCAATGCGTCCTACCTGTGTTAATGTACGGCGCCGAGACGTGGACACTGACGGCGGGACTAGTGCACAAGTTTAAAGCCGCTCAGCGTGCCATGGAGCGAGTTATGCTCGGAGTGTCTCTCAAGGATAAAATCAGGAATGAGATTATCCGCGAGAGAACCAGAGTAAACGACATAGCTAGCAGTATATGCAAGCTGAAGTGGCAGTGGGCCGGTCACGTCTGTCCCAGGACTGATGGCCGTTGGAGCAAGAGTCCTGGAGTGGAGACCGCGTCTTGGCATACGCAGTGTAGGGCGCCCACCGTCTCGCTGGACCGACGATATCCGAAAGGTTGTCGGGGCCAGGTGGATGTGCATTGCGGAGAACCGGGATGTCTGGCGCAGACATGAGGAGGCCTGTGTCCAGCAGTGGACTGCAAAAGGCTGATGGATGGATGGATACCAACTGCGAAAAAGTGTGGTGTTTATAAAATAAAATGTCCTGAACATATGTGGTCATATAGAACATATGTGATACATATGTGGGTCAGACTGGTCGTAATTTTGAAACCCGTTTTAAAGAACATATGGCCGCTTTCAGAAATAATAAACCACAAAATTCACATTTCGCCAAACATTTGATAGAAAGCAGTCATAAAGTTCTTAATGACCATAATTTCGAAGTTTTGCACACATGTTCCAATTAAAGGACTAAAGCTGAGCCTATTGGAACACCTTGAGATTATTAAACATAACAAGGGCACCCTCATTAACGATCAGATAAATACTTCTAGTTCAAGCTTGTTACACTTGTTCGCAGGCAAAATAAAATAAAGGGTGGGGTTGAACTGATTAGTATTTAACTAAGCTTTTTGGGTATTGCTTCGCTTTGCGATTTTGGTCGTGGAGTCTATCTCCTGAAGATAGTTCGCTTCGTTTGCGGGGCGAAACGATTGTTGAGTTTGTGATAGTGAACATATATAGTGCTTGTGTATTGTGGTGGCTGGATGTATCAGGTATGATAACCGATTGTCCACTTACATTTAGCATTATATATATTTTCTATTTTACTTCTTCGCGGATTATAGCAAAATAATTTTACTATTACTTTTGTATTATGGATCTCCGCATAGTAACGCCTAATTCTATAAATCATTTTGAGTTTTTATTAACAATCTAAATGTATGACTAAAATTGAAAAATTTAGAAAAGAAAAAAAAACGCGGTAACTGCTATTGAACCACTTTACGCTACACCCGTGTAACGGCATGACATATTTCACAATTGATCATACTATCTACCCAACAGTCGTATAATCGGCGATAGGGCGCGACTGCAATAAATGCAATGCCAGTTTAGATGCAACTCTCAATAGTTATATAAAATTTAAGCCGTAACAGCACCAATTTATCTCGTGGCTACTTTCATTCCACAATATGGCGACAATTGAAAACAAAGACAAAATGTAAAATCAATATTCTCACCTGAGTTAACTCTTGATTTATCTGCTTGAAATTTTTCTTATTTAAGTTTGCAACGAGACAATTGATTTGTGATAAGCTAAACGTTAAAGGGTCCAGGTTCATAGTTCCATTAAAGCGAAACCGAAAGCTTCAAACACGTTTGAAGCTTTCTGGATTTTTGACGAATTATTACTGTAAATGTATGTGCTTTAACAGTTTTTTTGCGAAATAACATCAAGCCTAAGGTCAACATCACCAATATTTTTCACTTTGAATTTAACATAATTTTAGTACCCCCACTGCAATAATTCATTACTTGAATAAACTCCTACGGTGCGATGACGAAAGCACTCGCAAGTTGCCTTGTTGCCTCGTCTGACTCTCACAGAGTATATATTTTATACAGGGCGGTTTTACTACAGGCGCCAACACAAGCTATCTCGCATCCCTCTTGCACATGTACGTATTTATGAATGAATCGTATGAAAAGTCTCAGCTGCATCTCGCTCCACTTCTACATACATATTTTTACGCACTCATGCTCATCTTGACTGTCTATCACATATAGTGTATTATCAGTGTTGCCATCTTAGTGGATTTTCCACTAAAACTGGTGGTTTTAACTACCCACTTAGTGGCCAAATATTGCTTTTAGTGGCTAGTGGTTTTTTTTGGTGGTCTTGGTAAAATATATTAGCAGTTTAAAAGTTAGATTTACTTTCATTTTACGATGATTTTTATATATCTCTTCGTTTTCCTTTTTGAATATGCATATATACATTGGTGTACAAGCTTAAATCCGCTGTTTGCTCATGGTTGGTGTTAAATGTTAATGAACATATGAATCTGATAGGACCAAATTTTTATTTTTAAAAGTACGACCTCGGTCAACAATATTGAATCAACATTATTTGTCATATCATACAAAATCCTAATTCATGAGAATCCTAAACAAAAAAACCGTGGTTTCATCCCGGCCGACCTTCAACATCCACTCCAAGACGCAATCACTTCGGGCGGAGGACGATGCTGCGCGTATGGTGCCATCAGCGGGGCATAATTATCTATTATAAAGTGCTGAAATCTGTTAAAACTATAATAAAATAGATAGATAATAGAAAATAAAAGATAGGTAGATAATAATAAAGGTGCTATGAAGGAAGAAAGGCCAGAATATAAGCTAATTTTCCTCCATGACAGTGCTCACACACATCAAAAAAGGTTCAAAATTACTTAGAGACGCTCGACTGTTAGATGCTACTCCATACCGCTTATTCACCAGAACTGGCCTCATCCGACTATCATCTGTTTTCATCGGTGTGCCATTTGCTCGCTGAGCGGCAGTTCGATTCTTACGCGAGACGTCAAAAATTGGCTCGAAAAGTGGTTTGCCTCGAAAAACGAACAATTTTTTTATCCATATATTACCTGAGAGATGACAAAAATGTATATTTTAAATGAAGTTATCTTTTTTCCTTCCTATGAAAAAATGTTTTTATTAGAAAAAAAAAGCGGATTTTAGCTTGTATATCTTGTAGATATTTACTTTGCTTGAGTAGGCATATTTGATCGGCAAGAATTAGTCGTCATGTTTCTCTACACGCGAGGATTTTCCACCTAATATTTTTCTAAACTTATAACTTTATACGCGGGGATTTCTCACTTCATATTCTGAATACTTATACTTAGAAGTTAGAAGGGTTCATCGTTCAGTAACGCTCATGGGCTCATAATTATTAATTTTGTTTTGTATTAACTGAGCGAATTAATAACGCGTAACTATGCAAAAATCACAATATACGCAACGGGATTCTTGGCTCGTAAGTATCTGAAATACTACGGGTCGAGTAGCGAAATGTAAATTTTGTGATATTAATTTGTTATTTTTTTAATAAGTAATAATAAAGGAATTAATTATTATTTGTATATTTATTTTCTTTCATAAAACAAAAATTGTTTTAGTGGAAAATTTTGTGGTTGGCGGTCATTTTGAGTATAAAATTTCTGTTTGTTAGTGGTTTTCTGGTGGTTTCGAAAGTTGAATCTAGTGGGAAGCTTATTGAACCGTTGGCAACACTGTGTATTGTCTATGGTCTATCATATAACAAGTTGATTTTATTATGAATGGGCGGTGTATTAAATTTTTTAATTTCCCGCCTCCCGGTGTATAGTTCTAGAATCTACTACTAGCAGAATTCTTGAAACAAATATTACTAGAAGCAAATTAAATGTATAAAGTCTTATTTCACCAGTAGCTGTTGAGATATTTCTTAAATGTGAAATATAATGAAAGAGAAACGTGGAGTCATAAAAAAATAAGAAGAGGATTTACTTCATTATATTAATGTAAGTGTTGAGTTTTAATGTATTTTGTGCATCTCGTAAAATTTACATTCTCACATTCTAAATATAATAACCCAACCTTGCATGGAAAGCCTAAATCCTTTAACATGCAGTATAATTTTTATTTCATATTTGACTTAGTTATCGTAATATAAAAATTATGTTATGTAAATTAATTTCGATTGATGAATTAGCTACATTCATTATTTTATTAAGGATATGTCTTGCAATTTTATATTAAAGCTAGTGGTCTTGTAGTGCAATAAATGATTAATAATGGAACATTAAAGTTAAAGTTAGTTTATTAGAAGTTGTTCTAATTGATTATAAGTGTGTATATTAGTTATAAATAATTTGGACATAATTAAAATGGTCTACTTAATATTTTCTTTTAGAAGTATTTTCAATTGAAGTTGATACAAAAGTAATAATAAAATTATTTTGCTATAATCCTTCATCGCGGATTATAGCAAAATAATTTTATTATTACTTTTGTATTATGGATCTCCGCAAAGTAACGCCTAATTCTATAAATTATTTGAAGTTGTATATATACTTAATTGTATTATATTAGAACTTTAAAAATTATTGTCAAGTTTTTTAAAATGAGACTCAGATGAAAAGGGAGTAAATAGCAAAAGAGAGCAAGTTTATTCTGTATAAATCAATATAGGGTAATATTGCTTTATATAACACTATTGTTGATTTTTAATTAAAAAGCAAAAGCAAAATTAAAATTTACGATTGATCAAATGATAGATTGATTAATTGCAGATGCAAGAATCCTCAGATCCAAGAGTAGATCCAGATTTAGAGTAATTTTTTATTTTTATATGATTGTCACATGATGTTATTTATAGTTATGATTTGAGATATCTTTACATTTACTCTTTCTTAACAAATCAATGCATAATGACACACATTTTCCGGGTTCCGACATGTTTCTTTATAAATACGTCAGTTAATATGAAATGGTTAACAATTTACCATTAAAATAAAGACGTGCTTGTACGAAAATTCACCACGTGATAAAACAGATAGCAGGACTTGTCTTCTTTATATCATGAAATACAATCTATATGCAATATTAATCATAAATACTTAGAATGCAACCAATATATAATATAATTAAATCAAGTATATTTAACCATTCCCTAATTGAGTATTTTACTAGCATGGAAATAGGAATTATCATCAGTGACCATAACCTTGTAGGTATATAAGGGTTTAGTTTTATCCTTTATTATCTGTATCACGGAACATAGAATATACAATCATATTGCTTTCACGTTTGTATTTGATTTATAATTTATAGATGTATAGCATAGATTACTAACTACATTTATATGTATAGCATAGATTACTAACTATAAAATAGATGGGTTGAGATTCATACATTCGCGCAAGCCTATTTTCGGTGGTATGGGGGGGGTGCAGAGTAGCACTATAGCTACTTACATTCTCATTCTTAAAAAACTATCTGCCTCTCACCCGTTTCATTCTTAAAAACGGATTTAGTCTCAGCTCTGATTCTTTCTCGCATATGGAGTAGTAATATATATAACGTATGACGTAAATCGTAGTAAAATTAGTGATGTACTTGGTGCGCTAAAACCGTAATTAGTGATGTCAAAGTTTTATCGATTCGCACACCGCTCCTACCGATTATTTGGATAACCGGTTTTCCTGTAACATATTAATAATGATTTTTAGATTTTAATAAAACAAAATATTTAAAGAAATTTTTAATAGACTTTTACTGTAATAAAAAAAAAAATGTATTCAACAGCCGTTTTACATTTCTATGTGCATGTTTCTTAAAAAAAAAAAAGTTTTTTCCTCAACACGCTAAAAGTGCAACTTCAAAATTGATTACTATTTTTAAATAGGAAACAGAATCGGCGATCATGTATCTTGAAAATGTAGGAATTTTAATTTAAATTATTCATTTTCATCAATTAAAAGTGTTCACTCGAAAACAAATTTACAATATTAGTATTTGAAACAATAGATGCTTTCGTTTTTACCGTTTAAGTATTTAGGAAAAAACATACTTAAAAGGAGTATACTTGATGGTAAATTATAAATATTAGTCTTTTTTAGATATGTTAGTAATAGTTTTATAGAATATTAGTGATTTTTATCTCTAAGTATAATATTTTCCAGTTAACACTTCGGATTTATACATATAAAGTAAGAATTAAATTGTGAAATTTTGCCATGTTTAATGTACCAATTGATACCAAGCTTTTCAATGAAAGAAAACATCATGAGGAACTATACTCCATGGGTTAAGTATTTAACTAAATGTAAACATGTCAAAACAGGTACTTTATAGTAGGTATTATCTGTCTACTATAAAGTACCTATTTTATTGCAACACATTATACTAAGATTAAGTATCACAGAGTGAAGCTCGTAGAATATTGATATTATATTACGTTGGTTAATCTAATGCAATTACCATTTTAGGTAGTTTACTTGGCTAATTTGTATTTGCTGAATTTTATTAAATTATATATTGCTGTTTTGCTATACTAAAGGTATAAATATTTAATTTTAGAAAATAACAATCAATTTATGAAAATTATCACGGTGGGTGTCAATGTCACGGTGGAGCGCTAATATCAGTCACGATGGGCTCCAATAACACGTTGGGGTATTTATCACAAGTTAAGGTGGGTGACAAAATAATGGGTTCGGTTTCCCGAAATAAAAGAAATAGTTTGGGCAGAACTTCGTATACTATGCGTTGACTAAAACAAAACTATTACACTACAAACATAAAACAGTGACTATAACTAACTTTAAACAACAATACCGAAACTTAACCGAAACGTTATACAAAATGAGACTAAAGACTTGTATCAACGCCTCCGCGCAGGCGTAGTCTGACTCGAATTCAAAGATGTATCCGTGAGGCGGGAACGATTAAACAACTCTGTACTAATCTAAATAACGTGCGGGCTTCCCCGAAATACTTGGGTTGCTACAAAATTACATTTATAAATATTAGAGATATTCTTTGGACAACTGCAGTTGAATTCCAATTTCTTCATTTGTTAATAATATTATTGTAATGACATATTCGTCACTCCTGAATCACATGGTTTTGTTTGTTTACATTTTGTTATGTTTCTATACTTATGGAGTATGTATAGTAAAATAATAATTTTTTTTTTAAATGTTAATAATAGTAATATTAGTTAGTTACTTTTGCCTCAAGTATCATAGTTCTACAACTTTACTTGCGATAAAATTTTCCATTATTGTTTTCCAAGTATCTGTAGTACTGTGAATTCTCCTTAAAATTAATACACCATTGTCTAACTTGCATTACGCTAACGAATATGCAAAAAAAATCAAGAAATCATATTTATGATTAACGCAAGTGAACCAAGAATTATAGTTTTTTAAGTTATATACATTTTTGACTAATTAACATTTTACATGCCATATAATGTCTTTCCAAAGATATAAGTTTTTGTGATGGATAATATAATTTTAACTAGATCAAATCTTTCAGTTTTATTAGACAATAGCGTAATTATAAAAATTTCACAATATAAATAATCCTTTTTTGAAAATATATTACTCACAAAATTGGTCAGGTTTTTAATTTTGCTACACAAGTAAAAACACGTGTTTTGAATAGGAATAAATGGTGTTAATGTTAAAATACACAATTATTAGCAGCAATATAGGCAGAACTCATAATTCATTATAAGCCCGTCGTTTAAACAAACTAGCAATTAAACTAGCAACTAAGCAATTGTTATTCTTCTCCTTAGTAATGAAAATTTTAAACCCATTCATCTCAAAATATCAGTTTTTGAGTTGTACCACTATTGCTGCATGTGACCGATATATCAATATACTGAACCGGTAATATGATATGGCTTGGGTCTGGAAAATATTTTTGATGGAATACAAGGTACTATAACTATCAAACAATAATATTAACCAATAATGTTTTAAACAATGAAACCAAATTATGATCCGTTCTAGTGTGCTAGAGCCCCCTTATCCACGGATTTGAGAAAAAATCCATTGGGTCCTAGTTAAGAAGTTTCAAACTTCATAATGTTTGTCAATTATACTAATATGAATACTATTTTGAAGACACAACCTTCTCTTGAGTCTCTAGCATTGAAGCGGACTTTTACAGCCTTATTCCAAAATTCCGAATGGTTCAGGCGGCAAAATAAATTGTTAGTGAGTAAAAGCATTCGCGATGTGAAAATGTTATTACTAATGTCAACATATGAGGCTAAATAATTATATTCGACTAAAGCTCTTCATATATGTTCATCTGCATCATCGGGCTCGTGAACAATTCCCGGCGGAAGAGGTTGCAGCATATTTAACCTGTAATAAATAAGTCATTCTTAAATAATGTATAGATAGAACATTAGTTTGCAAAGGTAGTCTTACACACAATCTTGGCATTGATATCCCCTGAGTAGAATAGACCACCCTCATTTCTTACCGAGGTGTCGCGAAAACCGATTAAGGTAAGTTGACGTCGGGCAGGCGGCCGGTCATAAGATACCAAATCATGTGATAACATGTTTAAAACATGTTGTGCCTACCCCATTTAGAGTGGGATAAGGGTAGGAGAATGATGCATTGACAAATAACAGAGATTTTAAAAATATATTTTTAGCTTCTATTGGTCTTAAATAGTATCTGGAAAATATTTTTTACGTGTCTATAACTTTGTCTACAGTTATATTTTAAGTATAGAATAGAGACTATAATAAATAATATTTTTTTTAAATATTAAAATGTAAGGGGTATCTGTGACAATCTTTGTGTTATGTTAAATATCTTTAATTTTGTATTGTTAGCAGTACCAGGCTAAAAATATTATGCTTTCCAAATACTGTATTGTATGTGACAATAAATTAAGAAGAAGAATTAAGAAGCATATGTGACAAAGTTCCAATGATCATCACTAATATGTCTTTTAAGCTATTCTTATATTACACTTTTTTGCATCACTATAATAGAGGAACAATTGTACCAAACTTTTGTTGTTTTATCTCAAACGGTTTAGGTAGTTAGCCCACTATACATATAAGCTTCAGTTTTAATTAAAAGTGAAATGGACAGACTGACATACTTTTCATTAAATATTTACTTGCCTTCATCTAGTCAAATCTATTAACCTAATCATGTGCTTATCCCATAAAGCATCAACAGCATATAGCCCTTAGACTTCATTCCAATGAATACTCTCTTTGGCAATGACCAGGTTCATCTGAAAATTATTGCAAAAACATTTTAATAAATATGGAACAAGCTGTGTGCACAACTAGAGGCCGTGTGACTCAGTAAAGACGATCATGAGTTTAAACCCCGCGCAGGCACATGGCTAATTGACAATTGCAATTTATGACACGCTTTTCGGTGATGGGAAATATCGTGAGGAAATGCGCATACTTCTAGCGAAGTCTAGGGATATGCGTAACCTACCAATCCGCATTGGAGCAACGCGATGGTAGGTTTTTGCTACAATACTTCTCTCCAAAAAACGGATAGAGTAAGCTTATGGTTCCCACTGCTGGGGTGGGTAACAGGCCGTTACTTTAAACATACACATGCCAATTTTTGTGTTTACAAACAAAAATGATTTATATTTGAAACATTTTAACTCACTTGAAGAATATCAGTAGTATCAGATATTAATGAATTCATTGCAACAACAGTAGTAGTGCCTTGACCAGACACAGTTACTCAGACAAAAAATCCAGTTGAAATGTGCATAACTAAATGGGATTACTATCCCATATTTTAACATACTTGTTAAAGTATCTTGAACAAATAACTTTCTGTTAAATAATTAAAGTATGTCTATAATCCATATTGTCTGTCGCAGAAAGAATAAAAAACTATTCAGAAATAACCAATTAAAACATAGAATATAACTGATATTGGGTATGACATATGATATACAACACTTCAATAAAGCATACACAATAAATATTACTATAGAAGGAAAAGTTTTACTTGTATTATTTTAGTTTTATTTTTACTTATATTTTAAAATTAAAAAATAAAACTTCCCAATATTATCACAGTTCAATAAAAACACTAAGGATATACTATAATAAACAAATAAGAGCCCATATTATGCTTCGAGATCCCTGCTTTATACCTTGTAAACATATTAAATACACAATAGGTTGAGATATACAAATAAATATATATATAAATTGAGAAACACTAGCTTAAATTTAACTACAGAAACAATGCTTATAAAAAGTCCATTTATACTATGAATATCCTACTTCCTACTATAATATTATAAATGCGAAAGTTTGTGAGTATGGATGTATGTTTGTTACTCTTTCACTGCGAATCCCCCGAACAAATATAGATGAAATTTTGCACAATTTGTCCTTATACACCGGAATAACATATAGGCTATAGAAATCCTGTTAACTCTACAGGAATAGGATGACATTGGATAGCGCAATCTATTATCGACCTATCACACACAACAGTTGACGTGAACGAAATCGCGAGTAAAAGCTAGTACTATATAAATGGTACAAAAAGTTGGTCTTAAATGTAAGCTGGCATTGCACAGATAGCTATGATGAGAAATAAATAATTATATTTTTATAATATAACATTTGTTAAAAGAACCTATGTAATTCTTAGTGTAGGAAGTAGTTTGATCATAATAGATCAGTAATGGCCAAAGTGATACTGGGCCCTCAGGCCCTGCAGAGCCACTACTCCCAGAAGAAGTCTAGAAAGCAAAACCGATCTCATACCTTATACATGCAGGATTAGTTACCACACATATCATAAAACCCCCAAAAAGTCAGTAAATCTCATAATTTAGCTATTTTCTTATCTTTTTATCCCAAAGAGGCAGGGACATAATCATATAATAATAATTAATTCACATTGTAATCTATCAAAGAAAGGTCTAGTATCAATTTGTGTTGGGGTCTTAAGGTGTTGAAATCTCAACTCCACACCAGAAAACGTAGGATCGGTAGTCCCCCTATGAGCCTATGAGGTGAACTGAGGACCTAAAAAGGTTGAGGGGCTTTGATGGACCCAAGCGGCACAAGATACTGTGGTGTGGAGATGAATGAAGACACCTATGTCCTACTGTGAACATCCATCGCTTACTTATGAAGATATTACTCTTTCCTTTAAAAAAATCAGTAATGGCATATATCAATCTTTTAAGAATAACTTACGATTCTCATTCTAACTTTTTTAAATGGTCATAAAGTGGCAAAATTAAAATGAACTGTTTGCACTCTGTTGTTGTCACTGTGGCGAAACAGTGCCAGTATCTCTAGAGCTGGCACATCATAAACACTTTTGGGTAGCTGATACTCATGATTAAAATCATGCAGAATTTTCAAAATTGTAAATCCTTGAGGGCCGGCTAGATACTATCAACAAAATGTCCTAAAAATACTGAAGCCTAGTGTTAAAAAGTGCTAAGATTGCTAGATATTGCTCGCTCGAATATCTAGAAATAATAATATAAGTCTGTTTAGACCCCAGAGCACAAATTAACTTAAAATTATATAGACTTACTTTTATTATATTACTTTGTGATAAAAACACACTTACATACTTTAATCTAGTTGTCACAGTTATGTGTGGAAATGTTTTAACATCCTTATCAGTTAAGTTGGTAGCTTGAGTGACCTATCTCTTGCACAAATGCTGCTTTACACATTATAGCTTTCCTTTAGTTGCACTTAGTCTAGTGTTATTCAATCTCTGAAAATAATTTTAAAAAATAAAAAATAATTGTTACTATTCAAATACAACCTCTTATGAAAGAGGTTGTATTTGAATCTATATGAATAGTTGTTCTATAATATATAAAAAAGTGTGTCATTATGCATTGATTTGTTAAGAAAGAGTAAATGGGTTCACTTTTGGAAAAATTGCTTTTTATTATTTCATAAGTATGAAGGAGAAATATTGTTTGTTATTTACTTTCTGTTAGATATAAACAGTTGCACATTTTAAGTGATTTATAAATTACATAAATATTTACTTTCAGTTTTATAGAACACTCTTATAATATTGCTGTTATTCTTTCATTCATTACATGTACTATTATATCTTTCATTAGCACTGTAAATGTAAAGATATCTCAAATCATCACTATAAATAACATCATGTGACAATCATATAAAAATAAAAAATTACTCTTAATCTTGGATCTGAGGATTCTTGAATCTGCAATTAATCAATCAATTGTTTAATCAATTGTTTAATCAATTGTTTAATCAATTGTAAAATAAAATTTTGCTTTTGCTTTTTAATTAAAATTCAACAATAGTGTTATATAAAGCAATATACCCTATATTGCTTTATACAGAATAAACTTGCTCTCTTTTGCTATTTACTCCCTTTTCATCTGAGTCTCATTTAAAAAAACTTGACAATTTCTAATATAATAATAATAATAATCAATGAAGTATACAACTTCAATTGAAAATACTTCTAAAAGAAAATATTAAGTAGACCATTTTAATTATGTCCAAATTATTCATAACTAATATATACATTTATGATCAATTAGAACAACTTCTAATAAACTAACTGTAACTTTAATGTTCCATTATTTTAATCATTTATAGCACTACAAGACCACTAGAAGCTTTAATATAAAATTACAAGACATATCCTTAATAAAATAATGAATATAGCTAATTCATCAATCGAAATTAATTTACATAACATATTTTTTATATTACGATAACTAAGTCAAATATGAAATAAAAATTATACTGCATGTTAAAGGATTTAGGCTTTCCATGCAAGGTTGGGTTATTATATTTAGAATGTGAGAATGTAAATTTTACGAGATGCACAAAATACATTAAAACTCAACACTTACATTAATATAATGAAGTAAATCCTCTTCTTATTTTTTTATGACTCCACGTTTCTCTTTCATTATATTTCACATTTAAGAAATATCTCAACAGCTACTGGTGAAATAAGACTTTATACATTTAATTTGCTTCTAGTAATATTTGTTTCAAGAAGTCTGCTAGTAGTAGATTCTAGAACTATACACCGGGAGGCGGGAAATTAAAAAATTTAATACACCGCCCATTCATTAATAAAATCAACTTGTTATATGATAGACAGTCAAGATGAGCATGAGTGCGTAAAAATATGTATGTAGGAGTGGAGCGAGATGCAGCTGAGACTTTTCATACGATTTATTCATAAATACGTACATGTGCAAGAGGGATGCGAGATATCATGTGTTGGCGCCTGTAGTAAACCGCCCTGATGCATAGTTTCAAGTTTGTACTTTGTGGCAAGTTGTGGATTGTTTGTGACCTGTACATATTTATTCATAATTGGGTTAGAATTTTCAATTTAATTTATAAATTTCTGTGGTTCATCAAGTTTTTTGAATCTCTCAAATAGTAAAGAAATTTCATATAATTTCTTTATCTATTTGACTTGTAAAAGAATCTTCGCCATCGCCATTTGTAAAACTTGATATTGTTATTATTGAAATAAACTTCATAACTTTGAATTTATTACCACGTAAATTGATTTTTTAATGCTTTAAAAGGTTATTCTGTTATACTTGTATTACATTTTATTTGATAAATTTATGTATCTTACATAAAAAATAATGTTATATAATAGTAATGACATATGTCTTATATTAAAAAATCAGTCTAACACATTGACCTCAGTAATTTCTTATAATAAAAAGTAAATATGCACTGCTATTGCAATCAAAAGATTAAAGTGACTACATTAACAATTAAATATTTAAGATTTCTTATTTAAATTACAGTTTATATGGCTATTGGACAATTCCTCCGTAGGAATTTGGTAAGCATTACTTTCCCAACATTGGCTATTACATTTATTTGGCTGGACTGGAGTCATACTAAAAAGTGGAAGGCAAGTCAACAGAAGAATTGAAATGGCTATATTTGGAATCACCACTCGTTATATATGGTTTGCAGTTCCTTTATCTGGATTCTTCATTGGGAAGTTTCTTGATGATCAAGAAACTTTAAGAATGACAAACTTTAGAGACAAATCTGCCTTATATATGGGAAGAGTAAAGGAAGGAGACCCACCTTCTTGGCCTTAATTGATGTTTCAAATAAAGCTTAAATGTATAAGTTTTCAGTAAATTAGTAACTATTTAAAGAACTTTTTTTATTTAAAAATCCTTTCTTTATGAAAATTACCTTTTATCTATCACATATATTTTCAGTTTCCTAGTTGTAGCTATAATATAAAGTTTACTTGTTTGAAGAAATTTTCTGTTCCTTTAAGTAAATATTCTCAAAGATTAAAACAGATTAAAGTATATTATCACAAACAGTGATATTAGTAAACATATTAGTAAAATTGTATTATAATATTAGGTCCTTACATATGAAATTGGCGTTTTGTCGTACTGGCCACTTTGATCTCAAATATTACCTTTATGGTTAGGAATTCCAAAATTCAAATTCATACAGCTATTTACTCATGCATTTGTGTTTCAAACCCCTAAATTCATTTGTTTTTTCGTCTTTTGTTTTTTTCTTTGTGTTTCTCTCTGTTTACAAAATGGAAAACATTTTGTAAACAGAGAGTTTACTCTGTTTACAAAATGGAAAACATGAAATATCGCGTTATTTATGAATATGAGTTCCACCATGGCACCAGTTCTGCAGAAACAGCTCGAAGGATTAATGATGTGTATGGTGACGGTGTCGCAAAAGAAAACACAGTGCGTTTTTGGTTCCAACGTTTTCGTTCTGGAAATTTCGACCTGCAGAACAAGCCTCGTGGACGGCCGGAGACCAAAGTTGATAATGAAGAATTGAAGGCTATTGTGGAAGCGGATCCATCGCAAACCACGTCCGAGTTAGCTGCAGGCTCCGGTGTTAGTGATAAAACTATACTAATCCACTTGAAGCAAATTGGGAAGGTGAAAAAGCTTGAAAGGTGGGTACCTCATGAATTGAGTGAAGCAAACCGACAAATGCGCGTCAACTGCTGCGTTACGTCACAATAATGAAGGAATTTTAAATCGAATCATTACCTGTGATGAAAAGTGGATCCTCTACCATAATCGGAAGCGGTCATCGCAATGGCTGAACCCTGGCGAACCAGCCAAATCCTGCCCTAAGCGAAAATTGACTAAAAAAAAGTTGCTTGTAAGTGTTTGGTGGACTAGTGCCGGTGTCGTTCACTACAGCTTTCTTAAATCTGGCCAGACAATTACGGCAGATATCTATTGTCAGCAACTGCAAACCATGATGGAAAAGCTAGCTGCTAAACAACCGAGGCTGGTCAATCGCTCTAGGCCACTGCTGCTTCAGGACAACGCTAGACCACACACTGCACAACAGACGGCTACCAAATCAGAGGAGCTTCAATTAGAATGTCTTAGACATCCACCGTTCTCTCCGGACCTTGCTCCAACAGATTACCATTTTTTTCACAATTTGGATAGCTACTTGCAAGGAAAAAAATTCAACTCCGATGGGGCAGTCCAAACCGCCTTCAAAGATTTTATATATTCCCGCCCGAATGGTTTTGTTAGTAAGGGGATCAATGAACTACCTATGAGATGGCAAAAGTGCATACATAGCAATGGTACATACTTTGATTAATTAAATATATTTCATTTAAAAAAAATTCGACTTTATGTTCCTCCCATAGAAAACGCCAATTTCATATGTAAGGACCTAATATTAATGTTTCTGTTTAATTTTAATATCAATAATGTCAAGTCTATGAAGTGTGATAAAATTTGCATGTTAAATGATGCATACCTCTGCAAAGCAAAAAATTATAAAAAAGTAAAAGTAAGTTACGGTCTGTTACTATCCCACTGCTGGGAATAGGCCTCTTCTCTCCGTTTTTTTTTTTGGAAAGAAGGATTGGAACTAAGACCTACCACGCTGCTCCAATGCGGATTGGTAGGTTACACATATCCCCAGAATTCTCTAGAGATATGCAGGTTTCCTCACAATGTTTTCCTTCACCGAAAAGCGTGTGATAATTTGCAATTATCAATTAGACACATAAGTTTTACTAGAAAACTCATTGGTGCCTGCCTGGGGTTTGAACCCTAGACCTCTTCGAAAGAGGCGCACGGTGTTACCGCTGGGCTACCACAGCTTCTATTATTTTAGCTTCTTATTATTCTAGGTTCAAGAAATTATATTGTATGTAAATTTAATTTTTACGACAGAAACTTTGTTTATTTACATTCCATTCTAAGTGGGAAGAAGTC
Organism: Morpho achilles; assembly: GCA_947086495.1. Classification (NCBI taxonomy): domain Eukaryota; kingdom Metazoa; phylum Arthropoda; class Insecta; order Lepidoptera; family Nymphalidae; genus Morpho; species Morpho achilles. The sequence goes on along the minus strand of CAMTZB010000022.1, from coordinate 5,721,052 downwards.
TTCCTTACCTGTACATATCAGAAAAGCGTAAATAATAGTGTACATAATAAATAGAAAAAAAAAAGAAAATATGTAGCATAATTTATATAATAAATAAAAAAGTATTATACCGCCTTACTGAGTTCTAAGTCAGGGCTAAAAGAGCCGAAGATATAAAGGATATATGAAAATAGTATAAGGCAACTAAGACTGAAAAGTCTTAGTTGCCTTATACTCTCTTCGAGCCGTACTGAGCTAAAATAGTTCAAGATATAAAAGAGTGATATAGGTATATCCCAAGATCGAAAAGATATATCACCCTTTTCTTGTCCGGGATACATTTCGCCTATCGCTATCATATACACAGGCTACCTTGGATAAAGAAGTATATACTACGTCCATGCAGGCTACTGTTAATGGTGTTCTAAGTTATTTGTCTGCCACATGTGATTAGGGATGGACTTGATGTGACGTGAAAAATCGATTGATAAATAATCGATTTTTTCCCTTAAATATTAATTTCTTTTTAAAAATAGGTTAATTAGTATCAAAATAATCAATTATTTCTGACTATTTGAAAAGTTGCTTTCTTTAATCAGTAATTAATTAGAATAATTTTATTTCACGAGCTTGTATCAATTACAATAAGAAATATAACCACATTGATATGTTTAGCATTAATTTAGTTCAGTTTAAACAAATTATCCGAGACAAGCCTAACTAAATTTTCTTTCTTTTTTGTATTTTATAATTATTACATTTATTCTTCTATTTTGAGCATTAAACTTTTTGTGTGTATAGTGTAGTAGTATAGTGTGTGTATATTTTATTTTGAAATTATTATTACTGTTTTATTGTTAGCTTCTATGAATTATTAAATAGTGGAAACTTTATTGGTCAAAGAACTATACATTTTTAATAGTTATTAAGTTTTACTATGTACTGTTTGTTTCCCTTGAAAATAAATAAATAAATAAAGTCTAATTAAAGTGGACAACTGGCATCGAGTCCAAAGCAAAAACGGCTGCTAAAAAACTTGGCATCCTCAACAAAGTCAAGCAGTACTCAACACCAAAACAGCTTCTAACATTGTACAAGGGTCAAGTACGTTCGTGTATGGAGTACTGCTGTAATTTGTGGAATGGATCTGCCAAATGCCAGTTAGATGCTTTGGATTCGGTGGATCGACGTGCCAGAAAGCTCATTTCAGACGAAACCCTGACCAATACCAAATTACACGTCTTCAACATCGGCGGAGAGTTGCCTGTCTATTGGTCTTCTACAGGATATATTTCGGGGAGTGTGCTAAGGCTCTCCATAAATTTGTGCATCCATCGCCTTTCTATTATCGCACCGCAAGGCACCAGGAGAATTTCCACCCTTACATCATCGATCTCCCACGAAGGCATCCTCTATTTTATTGCGCACAGCAAAGGAATGGAATTCCCTTCCGGCATCAATATTTCCCACTTCATTCAATATGGGTCTAAGAAAAAAACTACCAATAAATAATAAAAGATGCGCTGGTTTTGGAATTCGATTAAATGTGTAGTTTAGCTACTTTGGTTTCATCTAACAATGCATGTTATCTTAGAAAAAAGAAAAAAGAGTTCAAAAGAAAAAGAGGATAATAAATAATCGATTATTTTTTTACATCCCTACATGTGATTAAAAATTGAAAATAGAAAATTGGGTATTTGAGTTTTCCTGAAACTTTTTTGATAAATTAATACATTTTTATTTTATTTGTAAATATTAGGATTATTCGAAATGTTATCAATAAAACGGATGTCTACATTATCATTTCCAAAAATTCAATCAAATTGGTATTTTCATTTTAAAAATGGTGCAATAGAAAAGCAAATAGGCAATCAGAGCAACAGGAATTTTTTAAATTTATGTAAAACTGTGACAGTTTTGCATCGGTTTTCTAGTAAATCTCGTCATCCTGTAAGTATTTTAGTAGTATAAATCTAGTTAGAAGTAAATTTATGAATTATAAATGTATATATAAATTACTATGTTTATGCATTTTATTTGGCATACATATATTTGTGAGACTTACATGGTAGTTGCACCAGAAGAAATAAATAATCTTTAATAATTAAGATTTAGTTATTATGTAAACTTGTGCTATGGGTTCATTTTCAGTTAAATTTTTTGTGTTAGAGACAATGTTTAAAGAAAAAAGAAATTACTTAGGAAATATATATAGAAATTTTGCAAGGAGATTGTATCGAGTAGTAATAAACTCACTTTATACAAATAAAAACGTTAATAATAAATAATTATTTTATTAAAAGGACATAAGTACAGGATTATATCATTCTCCTGTCCTTATCCACTTCTAAATGTGGTTGGCACAACATGTTTTTTGCTTTGATTCTCTCCTGTCATTAACATTAATCAACTCTGGTGCTACTCCTTTTATATGAATTTAATACTTCACACAATCAATCATCCATCCATCTGTTTTTTAGCCTCCCTCAATTAAAATATTCATCCACATTCAAATTTAAATATACTTTCTCCCAGATTATATTCTAATTAATCCTTATCATTTGTTTTATTCTTCAGGATGTTTGAAATATATAATGTGTTGTGGATAGTGGGGATTAGGCAACTTTACTGTTGCTGTTTTTATTTGGTTTTGTTAAAGTAATTCTTTTTCTAAGCTACAAGTTCCTAATGAGGTGTTATATAGCCTTAAGGAGCATTGTTTTCTTGACTGGTATATTATTAGAAATAAGAAAGGCATATAAATATATGTATGTTAACTTTATAATCTTTAATAGTAGTATCATTAGTAGTATTATAATCATTAATAGTATGTATCACTATTTAGCACAAAACAAAGTCGCATTTCCTGTCTGTCCCTACGTCCCTATATCCCTATGTATGCTTAAATCATTAAAACTACGTAATAGATTTTGATGCGGTTTCTTTAAGAAATACTGTAGTTCTTGAGGTTTCTAATGTGATGTTGTAAATAATATTTTTTTTTCCCTTATCATTGCAAACGCAGGCTGAACCCTACGAGATTTATCAAAATAATGTACTAAGTATTTGTACTCCTTGAAAAGGTCTACAGAAAACTCTGCAATAATATATGTCTATCTCTTATGGATAACCCACAATAGCATTTTTTGTCATTTACTTTTTATGAAAAATAATGCCTTATGTTCAAAGCAATTTTTATACAATACAGCATTAATCCTTATCCAATTAAGTACCTTAAATAAGTTTATGTTTACACCTATTTACCTTTGTAATATTATGTATGAACAAAATAAATAATAATAAAAAAAAATATGTTGTTATAAATATGTAAATTAAACAAAAGATATAATATTAATTAAAATTTTAGAGTGAATTGACATGATGATGGTGGTAAAGTGTTCTATACTTTTGAAATTATATAAAAAAATCAAATTATGTAAAAAATTACATAAAATAAAACCTTTTTGCTATTTTTTTTTATAAAAAACACTTGTTATTAATGTTAAAGTCTATAAGTAAATAAATGAAAATCAACAAATATGCCTCTTTTTCATGCAGGAACTTCGACATTTCAATGCAGAATATAAGGCTGTATGTGCAATGTTGCAGAGGTCCAATCTATTAGATTTAAGAACTCTACAAAGTACAAATTCCAGAAATCTACACACTAGTGCTATTAACTACAATACAAATGAAAATAAAGATAAGGTATTATTATGTACTATTTATTATTCATGTTATAAGTACTATTTTACTTTTGTTTCAAGTATTAAATATAAATATTACAGAAATAATCTGTTCACAATATGAGTTTGGTTTGTCTGTCTATTACATGGACATTTGCTATTCATTTTAAACCAACTATTTGGATGCTTGCAGGAGCGACGTAGATGTTACTTAGGCGAGCCTGGTTCTATTAAGACTATTAATGTACTAAAATATTTATATATACAATTAGTCTAAAAATATTTTGTACATATCCCAGCTTTTCACTATCTTTCATCTATATTAATTCTAATACTAATATTATAAATGCGAGAGTCTGTCTATCTGTTACATTTTCACGGCTAATCCACTGAACCAATATCGATGAAATTTGGCAACATTAATGCTTATAAATTGGGGTAACAAGTAGGCGATAAAAATTCTGTTCATTTAACAGGAATAGGTTGACATTTTAAATGCGCCATTTGTTTTCACTATATCTTGGTGTTTTATTCAAGTCAAAGTCAAGTGAAATTTGTAATTTAAAAGAGATTCTGTATAACTTTGTTTGGTTTACATCGAAAGAGTTATTTTAACGTTCCCTAACATTTAACAAGCCTTACAAAAGACTCAAAACGTTCACTCAATATAAAGAGCAAATAACTACAGCATATCACAGTTGTCATTCAGAGTTTAAAGCCTAAAAAATGGTATCACTACGTAAATCAAGGGTTATAGCAGTCCATAATCATCACACCGAATGCGGGCTTTGAAATATTCATGGTCATGTTTGTTTATTAAATCAGGAAACCCAATGGAGTCTCATATTGACAGATATAATAAAAGATGCTGCTAAAAGTAGTTTTACAATCTCTTTATGGTTTGGTTAGAATTTTTTTAAGTGCAAATGATACATCTTGAATTATCGATAATGCCCTAAAGGGAACCTTTAAATTTAATGTAAAAGTTTCATTGCTATTTAAACTTCCGGATGGATATGGCGATATTTGCAGGGTTGGATAGTGATAGAAGCTCCCGTTCATTCTAGGATTACGGTCCACGTCCAGTTTTTAACCGTGACTAAGTCAGTCGTGGTTAAAAACTACGCATATTTACATATCAAAACTAAGGTGAATACTTTTTGCGTTGCGATATCACTAGTTGTAACATAAGCAAGATAAACCAATATTGAACACATAATAGGCCGTATTATTAGTCAGTTATACCATAAAACACTACCCGATATTCTCGAGGTAATTCTGCTGTTAAAGTGATGCCTCACTAGATACACAGATTTTAAAAAAATCTGACGCCTCAGATTTTTTTATCTACCCTCAAAATCTTTTTTATCTGCCCTCATAATCTTTTGTAATTAATGTGTACATCATCGTATGATATCTTACTCAATTTTACTCAGTATTTATAAATTTTTATAAATACTGAGTAAAATTTATACGCGTCCCTATTACATGCCGCGGTTACCTATAATTAAGACTACATTTAATTGAATAGTTTATACAGTATTTTATAGTATTAATAATTTAAGTCTTGTTGTTTATCTCAATAAATAAAAATAAAATAAAATAACAACTAAATCTTACATAGTGAATGTGAAAAAGAAATTGATATGTGTAATAAGGTGCAAAATGATGTTCTAAATGCTTAAAAATGTTTATAAATGTAAAAAATTATCGATATTTTGCACAATCTCACCTATCGCTAATTAAAACAAATATAACAATATAATTTAAAATTATGTAAAAATATAAATTAAAACAAAGTACGCGTGTGTAAGAGTGTTATGTGTGTTTGTGTGGTTGTGTTAATGTTAAGTAATGCCTAACGATAATAATTTCTATCTCGTTGTATTTATAGTAGTTTTCTTGAGAATATTTATTTTTGATTTACATATATGTTGTTGGCTTTTAGGAAAACAATAAAAAAAAAGAAAACGACGAGCCTAATATACCCTCTCTGTTAATAAAAGCAGCGTTTTGGATGTTGATGACCTTTACCTTGATAACACTGAGTTCATTTCTTGTGCCCGGGGACAACTCTCAAAATGAGGTAATTTTAATTGTTCTTTCTAACCATAATTCTCCTGCCCTTATTCCCCTCTAAGTGGGGTCGGTACAACATTTTATAAACATGTTTTAATATGATTTGGCTTGGTATTATTACGACCGGTCGCCTGCCTGACGTCAACTTATTTTAATCTCCTTTCACGACACCTCGGTAAGAAATGAAGGTAGTCTTTTCTATTGAGCTTAATGGGTTTTCGTGATTTAAAAAAAAGTGTTACCATTATTATAACTTAAGTTAACTTAATATATAACGAGCAGGTATTCCTGTTTGCAACATCACATTCTTTTTTGCATAACGTTTACTGTTACTTCTATAAATCTAATAAAATATATAAAATAAGGGTCACGGATTTGATTCCCGCCGATGACCAAAATATTCTATAAACAATTTGCTGGTTCTTCGAGTATGTGTGTATATTTGTATTTAAAATTATATATATATATATATATATATATATATATATATATATATTCTAAGTGGGGTTAGACATGTTATAGACATGTTGTCACACGATTTGGCTACGTATTTTACGACCGGCCGTCGTGTAAATGGTTTTAGTGTCCTTTGGTGTTAATTATAGAAAAACATAATGACCCCATTGAAATGTTTATTGAAGTATACGAAGTTATTAATTACAAATATGTTTAACAGATGATCAGATACGTCTCTTGGAACGAGTTTGTTTATTCAATGCTGTCTAAAGGTGAGGTGGAAGAGATTATAGTTCGTCCCGATTTGGAGATTGTGACTATTATCTTGTATGAAGGAGCTGTGATTAAAGGGAAAAAGGTAGTTTCTCAGTATAAGTTTATCTATAGCATATTTATAATATATATGCAAGATTAACTCATTAAAATATTAAAGATAAAAAAACATGTTTTATAGTTTATTAAACTGTAATAATTATGTTTCAGTCAAACCACCGCGTCTATCACATGAATGTAGGCAATATACAAAGGTTTGAAGAAAAACTACGCGAAACCGAACTAAGTTTAGGAGTAAAGGAAGGTAAGGAAATGCTGAATTTTATTTATTTATTAGGCCTACTTTTGCGAGGATAGCATTGCGATAGTATAAAACTGTGTGCATATGTAAAAATTCAAAATCACAGTAAAAATTATTCAATTAAGATAAAATATTAATATTAGAAATGTATACCGTAAGACATCTTTGCCAATATAATAATATAATTTTGCCCGAAGATTAAATTATAAATCTGCTAATAAGGAAAAATATTTTAGATTAATAGCAACATTGACTATTTAGTGGGAAAGTGAATTATATTTTTGACAACACTATATATATCACGTTCATTCGGTATCCTGTTAGAACCTGACCAGAGAACCCGTACGAATTTTTCGGGCAAATTTTAAGGAAAGTTTTTCTTATTTTTTCGTAATGGTGAAAACCCAGATAACTTTAAGCAATTTTGTGTGATAAAATATTAAATGTAGAGAATTTTGATTCGAGACACACTCGTACTACTCGTATTAAGACACACTCGTATTACTCATATTAAGACACACTCGTATTACTCGTATTCAGACACACTCGTACTACTCGTATTGAGACACACTCTTGTTACTCGTATTGTGACACACTCGTATTACTCATATTAAGACACACTCGTATTCAGACACACTCGTACTACTCGTATTGAGACACACTCTTGTTACTCGTATTGTGACACACTCGTATTACTCATATTAAGACACATTCGTATTACTCGTATTCAGACACACTCGTACTACTCGTATTGTGACACACTCGTATTACTCATATTAAGACACACTCGTATTACTCGTATTCAGACACACTCGTACTACTGGTGTTAAGACACACTAGTATTAATCGTATTAAGACACACTCGTACTACTCGTATTAAGACACACTAGTATGACTCGTATTAAGGCACACTCGTATTACTCGTATTAAGACATTAAGTCATGAGAATTGTTTTGAAATTACCTTTCATGTAAGTATAATGATTCTATGCCGTTTCAGGCGTTCGCGTGATCTACGATAGGAATGGAAGTGTCGCGGGCAAAATATTCACAACACTCCTTATTGGGGCCGTCATACTATCATTCTTGTATTCGACAAAATCAATGAAGATGAATATAAACTTGGGTGGATTTGTAAGTATCTCTTTTTATCTTAAACTATCAATCGCTGGCGACTCCGCCCGCGTGTAAAGATAAAAACTGTAATGTGTTGATGAAGTTTTGATGAGCATAAAAATGGTTAAAGTGTGTTAACCTTAAAAGCTGCTGTCGCGGACTTTTATTTAGAAATTTTATAGGTGAACAATTATGCAATACATGATTTATGAATGGCGGCACAAAATCGTGGATTGTGGCGATCCCTTAAGGAGACCTATGTTCAGCAGTGGACGTCCACCGGTTGAGAAAGAAGAAGAAGAGAAGATTTATGAATACTTTCACCCTTTACTTAGTGCAAGCAAGGAAAGCAAGGCAATATTTTTTATTGCTGCTCCTCTCCTATCCATCTTAGCTTGGTGTTATATAGCCTATAGCCTTCCTCGATAAATGGACTACCTTACACTGAAATAATTTTTCAAATCGATCCAGTAGTTCGTGAGATTAGCGCGTTCAAACAATGAAACAAAGAAACAAACTCTTCAGCTTTATAATTATATTAGTATAGATTATCAGCCAACTTTAGTCCACAGCTGGACATGACCTCTCCAATTATTGGCCAATTAACCCGATCCTGGGCTTTCTAAGATTTTGAAAAAATAAAAAAATGCAATAGGAAAAAGAAAAGTAGCAACGGGTGTGGGAATCGTACCTAGGTTTCGAATCTTTTTTGGTCCGCGCGTTACCTTTAGGCTATTTTAGCTTTGCATTTGACAGTTCAAATTATGAGTTGCTATCTATTCCTATTTTCGTAGTTTTTTTAGTGTCCAAAAAAAACAGGGATAGATACCTATCTAGATCGATTTTTCTCCTCCAAACATATACCTATGCTGAATTTCAGGAAAATCATTGAAGCCGTTTCCGAGATTCCGAAAATATACATATATACAGACAAGACTAACTTATTTAAATATTAAAGATAAAGATTCGTATATATTTTGTGTTTATAGAGTCAATTAAGAAGAGCCAAGTTCACCCTCGTGGATTCTATGAGCGGTCAGGGCAAAGGCGTTAAGTTCGTAGACGTGGCCGGCCTTAAAGAGGCGAAGATAGAAGTCATGGAATTTGTGGACTATTTGAAAAGGCCAGAGCATTACAAAAATTTGGGAGCCAAGGTCGGTGGTTAACTGGTTTCAGAAAAGGAAAGAGTTTAATGTCGCTGCGAGGGATATATCTATCTCTATCTAACGAGATATATCCCATTAATAAACTGTAGAATAAATATTCTACAGTTTAACTTAATAGCGGATTTCGTTATATTAGTAGTTTTATTATTTACTATTTTTAAGTAGTAGTATTTTTAAGAGAATGATGATTTTTTACTATTTTTAACTTCTGCTTCTCGCCTATTTATCTTATGGCCCAAGAGCCCCCCCCCCCCAGACCCCCCGGACCCCAGACCTTCGTCATTTTATAAAAGCTGAAAGTTTGTCAGTGCATGCTCCCAATACAGGTAAGAAGGATGGTAGATTATGAAATCTAGATCATAGTGGCTTTGGGAGATACGCGGTACTCAAGGTCGCAAAATACCGATCTAATTTCGTCAAATTATGAAGGCTGATTTTTTGGTATTACCTCTTCAGAATAATATTAAAAATCATGTCAGTCAATGCCAGATACTTAGCATAGTGGAAATCCCGTGCCAGACACCCTTAAAGTTCATGAAAATTGACTTCTATTCACGTGCTAGTATGAAAGCTGATTTTAATATATACTACTTGGGTACTAATAAGATGATGTTTCCTCATCAGCCAGACATTGTTTATAGTGCCAATCCCTGCCAAAAAAACATAAAAGGTAGCGGGAAGTATATATACGGGTAGGTGCGATCGAGATGGCGAGTTAGGTCGTTACTTACTGCTCAGTTTTTATTTATACTGATATATATGTACTAAGAGTGCATGTGAACATCAGCTAACAAAATTTTATATGCTATCTTGAAGTATTGTTAACTTAATAGTGTAATAACACTCTTCCTTTACGATTTGCCGACCACCTATTGCTGAAAACATGATGCCTTTGTGTTTGTTCGCCGTCAATCTTTCCACGACTTTTGCCGCTATTTCACGTTTTAAAACTGACGATAAAGAAATTTTTTTAAAGGATTTTTTCAAATTGGTCCTTTAGTTACTGAGATTAGGGCGTTAAAACAAACAAACAATGTCTTTAGCTTTATATAGTATTATAATTTTTTTCCATAGAGATAAATGTATATTTCAAGGTCCCCAAAGGAGCCCTACTTCTCGGGCCGCCGGGTTGCGGTAAGACAATGCTAGCGAAGGCTGTGGCGACCGAATCGAATGTTCCATTCCTTTCCATGAACGGTTCAGAGTTCATTGAGATGATCGGTGGTCTTGGGGCGGCTAGAGTCAGGTCAGTCGTGAATTTACTAGCCCGTGTTAGATATATTATTGTGAGTACCTGACTGAACGAGCCTTAATCGGTATTTTTTTATAAAATAAAAAAAAAAAACTTAAAAAAAAGAAAAAAATAATAGGGTAAGTGGGACTTGATTCATTCCACACAAGCACTACATACACCCACTAACACAATCTCAACGATCGTTTCGCCCCGAAACCGAAGTATCATTAGTAGAATAAGCTTCACAACAAAATCGTCTACAAAATCGTTTATTTAAGGGTATCGTTGTACACATTGCCACCATCGCCGCCGACAGCTCAGATCCCAGAGAACACCTCCTCCGGGTAGGGGCCCCTCGAAAGAAGAGCCCCCCTCCGCTAACCGGTGCATTGGGAGCACCAGATGCACCGACCGCCTCGGGGAACTGGTTTTGAATGTTGCTCTTACCGAGAAGAACCAGAAAGAAACTCGGCGGTCAATCTTTTAAACCTTTTCAATGATTTCTCTTAACATTTTCATTTTAGTTTTCCTAAGACGTTTTCTATTTACTATAATACAATTTTTACAATACAATCTTACAATCTTTACAGAGATCTCTTCAAAGAAGCTAGTGCTCGAGCACCCTGTATAATATACATCGATGAAATGGACGCAGTGGGCAAAGCCAGGTCTTCCGGAGTGTCCTCCTTCGGTCCGGGAGGTGGTGAGGGCGAGCAGACCCTGAACCAGCTTCTGGTGGAGATGGACGGCATGAAGAGTCGCGAAGGTGTAGTCGTGCTGGCTTCTACGAACAGAGCTGATGTATTGGATAAGGTTTGAAAACTTGCACAAATCTTATATTTAGCTAGTTCGATTTTATCGCGACAACCTTAAGCTTAAGTACCCTCAACATTGGTTTGTCTTTTGCTTTTTTCCTGTAAAAAAACTGACTAGTCTGGTTTAGATTCGAAAATTTTCTATGAACAATTTTTCGGTTCTTCTAGTCTGGGTCTATATTGCAAAAAACTACAGTGCGAACTATATAACGACCCTCAAGGGACTGTGCATATTTTGACGTTATAGTGTTATGTTATAGAGAGTAAGAAAAATCTGTATTAGAAAAAAAAAAGTTTATTTCAGACTAGTGTTAGTAGTTACAATAAAAAACAATTCTTATTTGATCGCTATTGCGTATAGTATATTATTTTTGTGTCACGTCTTTTGCTGCACCAATAATTTAGTTGTATTTTTTAAATATTTTATTCATACCTTGCGATATTGAGGCATCTTGGTGACACAGAAAGTACTTTTCCAATAATTTAACTGCATTTAGATGCAAGCCCAATTTGAAAACAAAAGCACGGATTTCTTAAAAAGTTCGGTATGTGTTATGCCGACAGTTTATTACGGGATAGGATAATAAAGCGGATACACCTAGACACACTATCTTTGAATGCTCAAGGTGGGATGAGCAACGTCAAATGGTAGTAGGTAAAACAGAGGCAATATTTTCACCAGAAACTTTCATACCTATTATGCTCCGCGACAGGGATAGCTGGAGCTTTAAGCTAAAGTTTGTGGCGGACATAATGGGTGAGAAAGAAAGAGAGGAACGGGCTAGAAAGGCCGAGCAATACACACCGGCTACGGTAAAGCAATGCCGAGAGGTGGTCCCGCCGTCGATGGAGGAGGAAATGAAGAGGGGTTTTAGTCCGTGGGAGTCGGACACTCCCCTGTGGAAAAGTCCGCAGGAAGTCCATAAAGGATTTCCCCTCCTCTAGGAAAAAAATGGATAATAAAGCGACAAAAGAACGTACACAGCTGCGCAGTTTTGACTAATTTTGGTAACTTAAAAAGTTCTTTACGAGTATATTATTAAATTGCTGTCGTTATTGAGAGTGGCTGCAATGCTATATAGAGTGTATCATTGTATGGGAAACAAGCTAAACTAACCAAAGACAAGTGAATGCGACGCTTTAGGGGGTTTGTCGTTAAATAGAGTGACGTTATAGGGAGGGACACTGTATTTTTAAACATACAGTGAGTGGTACCTCCCCAGTAAATTACTTAATACTTGTTTTATAGGTGACAGATAATAGGTAAGTACTATTCGTTCAAATACCTGATACAGGCAGAATGTGTAACTCCACGACGAAATCGCTAAGCTGTCGTGGAGTCTATCACCTGATAATGCTTCGGTTACGGGGCAAAACAATTGTTGATATTGCAGCAGTGAATGTGGGCTATGCTTGTGTATTATTGGTTTTTTTTAAAAATTTATTTGTTACTTTGTATCCTGCTGCTATTAATGATGCAGCAACCAATTGTATTTTTGTGTTATCAGTGGCGGGTAGAACATGACTTTTTGAAAATTCTGCATGTATCAGGTGTGAGAACGAATAGTACACTCTACATTTACCATAACATACAGTTTCTTTTATCACGGATTTAAGCAAAATATTGTCATTACTTTTTGTATAACGGACCTCAGAAAAGTAACGCCTAATTCTAAAAACTGCCTATAATAATTCTCTTACCCTTCATCGTCATCATCATCTTCCTGCCCTTATCCTCTAAGTGGGGTCGGCACAACATGTTATAAACGTGCTGTCACATGATTTGGCTGCGTTTTTACGACCGGCCGCCTGCCTGACGTCAACTTACCATAGTCGTATTTTACTGCTCCTCGGTAAGAAAGAGTGGTCTATTTTACTCAACCGGATACCACACGGTGGGTCAACTTACCTTAGTCGCCTTTTACGACACCTCGGTAAGAAATGAGGTTGGTCTATTCTACTCAGCCGGATACCACTCGGCGGGTCGACTTACCTTAGTTGCCTTTTACGACACCTCGTAAGAAATGAGGATGATCTATTCTACTCAGTCGGCTACCACACGGCGGGTCGACTTACCTTAGTCGCCTTTTACGACACCTCGGTAAGAAATGAGGGTGGTCTATTCTATTCAGCCGGATACCACACGGCGTACACTCTACATTTAACATTACAGAAATTTTCTTTTATCACGGATTAAAGTAAAATATTTCCATTACTCTTTGACTTGGCCTCCTCCTAGTCATCCATCCACATTCATATTTAAAACTCTTTTGGTTACATGATTTACTGTCTATAATCATTGTTTTTTTTTAAATATATTCCTCATATTCTCGCTCACAGGCTTTGCTTCGTCCCGGCCGTTTTGATAGACACATTTTGATCGATCTGCCCACCTTACAAGAGCGGGAGGAGATATTCGAGAGACATCTCAAGAATATAGTCCTTGAAACGTTGCCGTCGTATTACGTGAAACGGTGAGATGACTAAATCAATTTAGATATATCCTGTAGAAGTAACTAGTGTCGAAGTAAGCTAGCGATGTGAAAACATTTTTATATTAATCATCTGGACTTTTGTAAATTTAAAGCTTTTTTTATACAAAAGTAATAATAAAATTATTTTGCTATAATCCGCGAAGAAAATTTCTTCTTCAAAAAAAATTCTTCGCGGATTATAGCAGAATAATTTTATTATTACTTTTGTATTATGGATCTCCGCAAAGTAACGCTTAATTCTATAAAGCTGTTTTTATACAATGTGGCTCGTCGGCATGTGACCGCCCGAAATATTCTGATTATTTATGTAAAAATATCGAGAAAAAACCCTCAAAGGGGGGTCTAACTTTAATAGTTTTTTTTTTATTTAATTTTTAATTTTTTTACTCTCGTTGTTGACCCTGTTGTACATTTTTCGCCATATCTTTGATGTTACTGGCTCGATTTCGATTGTGTTCGATATTTCTAAAAGCTAATTAACTACGCTAATGATCTAAATAAAATTTTTAAACTAAATATGCAAATTTTTCAAGAAAAAATTGAAAAATGAAATTTTTTTTCCAAAAAAAAACCGTGATTTTCTAAAAAAAGTTATTTAAGTCCATAAAATGTCCAATTATAGTAGGTTTTTTTTCTTTATTATTAATCTACTACATTTTTACTACAAACTATATTAACATAGTTTATATCTAACTCCAATAACATTTATCTAAACTTAGACTTAAACAACTTTTTTTAGAAAAACACGGTTTTTTTTTTTGGAAAAAAAATTTCATTTTTCAATTTTTTCTTGAAAAATTTGCATATTTAGTTTGAAAATTTTATTTAGATCATTAGCGTAGTTAATTAGCTTTTAGAAATATCGAACACAATTGAAATCGAGCCAGTAACAAAAAAATTATTTTTGGTATTTGCGATCTGCCATTCTACATCGGGGTAGCACGGTGGTAGTAAGCTCTCTCTTCTCTAAAAAGACTTACTTTTCTTTAAAAAGATTTCCTGATCGCTTTTACCAAGCTTTTATCAGGATTTATTTACAAACAAGCTGTTTACATATTGTACATGTAAACAGCTTGTTTGTTCTGTTCCGTGAATCCGATAGTCTTGCCTACCTCACGCCGGGCTTTAGCGGCGCTGACATTGCCAACGTGTGCAACGAGGCCGCCCTCCACGCCGCCAGACACAAGCAGAACATTGTCAAGGCGGCCGACCTCGAGTACGCCGTCGAGAGGGTCGTTGGTGAGCGTTCTAATTCTTATTCATATTCAAGATTGGTGTGGGTTACCTCGACCACCCTTACTGTGGTGTCGTAAAAATCGACTAATGTAAGTCGACCCGCCGTGTGGTATCCAGCTGAGTTGAATAGTACCACCCTCATTTCTTACCGAGGTGTCGTATAAGGCGAATAAAATAAGTTGACCCACCGTGTGGTATCCGGCTGAGTAGAATTAACCAACATTTTCTATAAGTGAATTTGTTGGCCTTTGAGCCTGGGTGTATATTTGTATTTAGGTATGTATTTAAAAAATATATAAGTATATATTCACCAGTTGTCTGTCACCCATAACACAAGTATTAAGTTACTTACTTTGGGGACGGACGACCGTGTGTGTAAGTGTAAAAAAAATAAAAATTGGACAAGCATTTTATTTATTAGACTGGATATATAAATAAGTGCTCTTTCAGTAAGGTCACAGGTTCAAACCCGGGCAGACACCAATGAGTTTTTCTGTTAAAGCTAATGTGTCTAATTCATAATTGAAATTTATCACACGCTTTTCGGTGAAGGAAAACATCGTGAGGAAACCTGCATATCTCTAGAGAATTCTGGAGATATTTGTAACCTACCAATCCGCATTGGAGCAGCGTGGTAGGTCTTAGCTCCAATGCTTCTCTCCGAAAAAGGAGAGGAGAGGCCTATTCTCAGCAGTGGGATAGGAACAGGCCGCTACTTACTACTTACTCAGCTCTTTCAGTAAGTGAGGGTTATCACCCTCACTTACTGAAAAGACCGAATGGCGATACCTGATAATTATAAACAATTACCCTAGTAACTGGTTGGGTGTACAGTATGTAGAGTTTCTTTTCCATAATTTGGCTATTTACCATCCCCATTGTCAGCAAGTTACTTTTGCTGACAAGGGGGATGGGGGGGTAAATAATTATAATAAATCTGCTTACGTAATACTCGAACGGCCCCTTATATGTCTTAGGTGGTACGGAGAAACGTAGCCACGCTATGTCGCCGGGTGAGAAGAAGATAGTGGCTTATCACGAATCAGGTCACGCTTTAGTGGGGTGGCTTCTAGAGCACACTGACGCCCTCCTCAAGGTCACCATAGTGCCCAGGACCAACAAGGCGCTGGGGTTCGCCCAGTACACCACATCCGACCAGAAGCTGTACTCGAAGGAGGAAGTAAGTATGAAATGTCTAGTTTCATATCCAAAATTTTTATTATTTTTGTAATAAACGGCTCCAACGATTTTCATTAAATTCATACTAATATATAATATATACAGCTAATAATAAAAATATAAAGCTGAAGAGTTTGTTTGTTTGATTGATTGATTGATTGAACGTGCTAATCTCAAGAACTACTGAACCGAATTAAAAATTTCTTTGACTATAAGATAGTCCATGTATTGAGGAAAGCTATATAACATTACTAAGATGAGTAGGACAGGAGCAGCAATAAAATAAAGCACGATAACGGCTTTTAAAGCTATCCTTGCGTGCCCTGAGTAAACGGTGATAGTTATTACAAAATCATGGTACTACAAAACTGTTCCCTTCTAAAAGTTCTATATAAAAGTCCACGACAGCGTATATCTAGCTTTGAAGGTTAACCCACTTTAACAATTTTTATGGTTATCAAAAGATTATATTAAGGTTTTAATCCTTACACACGGGCGGAGCCGCTGGCTATTGCTAGTGTGTGTATATATATATATATATATATACACACACACACACATACACACACACACACACACACACACACACACACACACACACACACACACACACACACACACACACACATATATATATATATATATATATATATATATATATATATATATATATATATATTAATATAGCATGCTATAGCCTTCCTCGATAAATGGACTATCTTACACTGAAAGAATTTTTCAAATCGGTCCAGTAGTTCTGAGATTAGCGCGTTAAAATAATCAAACAAACAAACTCTTCAGCTTTTTATTAGTATAGATAAACTATATATAATTGTTTCCAGTTATTTGATCGTATGTGCATGGCATTAGGCGGCAGGGCGGCCGAAGCTATCACCTTCAACTCCATAACGAGCGGCGCGCAGAACGATCTAGAGAAAGTGACTAAGATTGCTTACGCACAGGTACTTATTCCAATTCAAATTCAAAATATACTTTATTCAAGTGAACTGTTTACAGTACTTTGAATACAGTACAATACTAAAGTAACGATCACTATCCCACTTCTGAGTATAGTCATCTCTCAATTTTGGAGATTAAGCCCACGCTGATCCAATACTGATCGGTAGCTAACTCTATGTATGGGTCGAAGAATATATATAGGTGTACGCACGTGTAATGACAGAGAGGGAAAAAACGGTACATGAAGTTGGTGATTAGCGACAGTTAGACTCATCCATTTTGCCATTATAATTGCGCAGGCGCGTGAAATCCTTAACAGTAACGTTCTTTGTACATTTTTCAGGTGCGAGTGTTCGGCATGTCCCCAACAGTGGGACTAGTCTCGTTCCCAGACCTGAAGGACCGCGAGAAATCACCGTTCAGCAAAGCGCTAAAGAACCTAATCGATATGGAAGCGAAGAAGTTGATCGCGAAAGCTTACTACCGCACCGAGGAGGTATTGAGAAATAATCAGGATAAACTGAAAGCTGTAAGTAATTTTTTTTCTTGATGGCTTCGAAGTAATGCAATTAATTAGAATTTTTCCTTATAAACTTCGAACTTCGAAATTAATCAATTATTATTCATTGATGGCTTCGACGTTACGCAATAAATAAGAAATGTTTCTTCATGGCTTCAAAGCTACGTAATAAATCAAATATTTTTTCTTTATTAATTAATTAATATATTATATTATTATTAATTAATAAGCTGTGATGGCCCAGCGGTGCGACCGTGTGAATCTCTAGAGACGATCACGGGTTCGAACCCGGGCAGACACCAATGAGTTTTTCTCTTAAAACTTATATGTCTAATTGATAATTGCAATTTATCACACGCTTTTCGGTGAAGGAAAACATCGTGAGGAAACCTGCATATCTCTAGAGAATTCTGGAGGTATGTGTAACCTACCAATCCGCATTGGAGCAGCGTGGTAGGTCTTAGCTCCAATCCTTCTCTCCCAAAAACGGAGAGAAGAGGCCTATTCTCAGCAGTGGGATAGTAACAGGCCGTTACTTACTTACTTTTTTTACTTTTTTTATTATTATTAAATATATAAGGCTAATTAAATATTTATATTAAAATAATATACTCCGTGTGGTATCTGGCTGAATAGTTTCTTTCACGTCACTTTTACGTTATTTCTTACCGATGTGACGTAAAAGGCGACTAAGGTAAGTCGACCCGCCGTGTGATATCCGGCTGAGTAGAATAGTACCACCCTTATTTCTTACCGAGATGTCGTAAAAGGCGACTGAAGTAAGTTGACGTCAGGCAGGCATCCGGTCGTTACAACGCAGCCAAATGTTTATAACATGTTGTGCCGACCCCACTTAGAGTGGGATAAGGGCAGCAGGATGATGATGATGAATATTATAATAATATACAATATGAAAGTCTGTCTGTCACACTTTTTTATTATTCAAACCGATTATCATCAACATTGATGCAGTGGAAATCCAACAGACCGACAGATTGACAGACATTCGCATTGATGCAGTATTGTATTCTAAAGACAATATTAATATTTCAGCTCGCTGAGGAATTGATTAAAAAGGAAACTTTGAACTTCAAAGACGTTGAAGGGATATTGGGTCCGCCACCGTTTCCCAGGAAGAAGTTCATCGACCCCGTGGAATTTGAGAGCAACTTGAGGAATATGGAGAACGCTGCTAAGTCGGAAGACGAGGGTGCCGTTGGAGCGCCCTCCGCCAAGCCGGAGCCCCAGCCCGGGGCTTAGCCTGCAGTATTATGTTGCCTTTAAGTGTACTTCTCTAGATAAATATATTACAAGTTTTTGTTATACTGTTTTTTCTTTAACCCAAAAATATAATATCTATACCTAATATTACAAATTAGCTGTGTGGTATCCGGCTAAGTAGAATAGTACCATCCTTATTTCTTAGCGAGGTTTCGTAAAAGGCGACTAAGGTAAGTTGACCCACCGTGTGGTATCCGGTTTAGTAGAATAGACCGCCCTTCTTACCGAGGTGTCGTAAAGTACGACCAAGGCAAGTTGGCGTCAAACAGGTGGCCGGTCGTAAAAACACAGCCAAATCATGTGACAGCATGTTTATAACATGTTGTGCCGACCCCACTTAGTGTGGGTTAAGGGCAGGAGGAGGATGATGACCTAATATTACAAATCTTCAGCTGAAGAGTTTGTTTTATTGTTTGAACGCGGTAATCTCAGAAACAACTGGACAGATTTGGAAAATTATTTCAGTGAGACCATTTAAGGAGGAAGGCTATATAACATCACGCTAAGATGAATAAGAGAGGAGCAGTAATAAAAGTATTATGAAAACGACAAAATTTAAAGCTTTCCTTGCTGAGTAAAGGGTGAAAGTTATTCAAAAATTTTGTATTAGAAAATTGTTCCCCTTTAAAAGTTCTCAATAAAAGTCCGCGACAGCATAAGTCCAGCTTTTAAGGTTGACCCACTTCAAATATTTTTATGCATATCGTAATACTATTATTCGTGTATTACGGTTTCAATCTTTACGCGCGCGCGGAGCCGCTGGCAATTGCTAGTTATATAGTTAACACATCGCAAGACACCACTACCCACAACACACTACGCACATTCACTTCGACAATCTCAACGCAATCGCTTTGTGTTGAAAGTATGGACGCCTGCGCTTAATTTATAGCAATATCACACGCATATTTAATTTATAATATTATCTGTCGGCACTCTCGCCTTCACTCATACAATTGTCTACTGTCAGTACGTTTTATAAGTTGCTCTCTTTAAAATAAATAGTTTAAATTATCCAAGTGCCTTTGCTTTTATTTCATCACTTTGCGATTTTGTCTTGGCGCCTATCTCTAGATGAGGCTTCGGATATGGGGCGAAACGATCGTTGAGATTGTCGTAGTGAATATGAGTAGTGCTTATGTGGTGATACCTAATTCTGCATGTATGAGGTATGAGAATGATTTTTCTTCCTACGCTTAGAGCATTACAAAGATTTTTAGAACAAACCCGGATTTTAGCAAAATAATTCTACCATTATTTTTGTCTTAAATAAGATTTCTACATTACACGATCTTATGGTGTTTCGATCCATAAATAATAGCAACAAATGAAGCATATAATATATTTGAGACGCTGTGATAGCCTAGCGGTGAGACTGTGTGACTATCTCGGTCACGGATTCAAACCTCTGGCAGGCACCTATGAGTTCTGGTATAAATTATGCGTCTAATTGATAATTGCAATTTATCACACGCTTTTCGGTGAAGGAAAACATCGTGAGGAAACCTGCATATCTCTAGAGAACTCTGGGGATATGTGTAAACCACCAATCCGCATTGGAGCAGCGTGGTAGGTCTTAACACCAATCCTTCTCACCGAAGTCGGACTTAGCTCCAATCCTTCCCTCCAAAAACTATGTAATAGGCCGTTACTTTGTTACTTGGGTGGGATTGAAATAAAACACGCATATAGGGGAAACAGTTTTATTCAATCAAGAGGATAGACACGGGGTAAACACCGATTGTCGAAAATGCCATATAAGTGGGTATATCAAGAAGTTAAACATTACAATATTATAATAAAATACTACACAAACGTGTACAATATATACTGATAGAGATTATATATCTAAAAGGGGTTAAATATATATCAAATCAACCGCAGTCTTCGAATATTTTATATATATGTAGTTCCATTCATTTGTTCACATTCAACCTAGAGTGCGTTACAACTTTACTCAAAACACCAAAAAAAAGGGCAGTCATTAAATTATGTAGATTAACTATTTACTTTTTTATGCAAAGGATTGGAACCTAAAATTTAATTTCACAAAAGTAAGAATTGTATTGTTTTTTTTAATAATATGCAATTGCGATGAAATCGGTGTAATGCTTAAAGTAGAGTGTACTCGTGCTCATATTTTATGAATGGATTCTTAAACCACATGCACTAGAAATTAGGACCGCCAATATAATCGTCTCTCGAAACGAGAGTGCTAGTAGTATAGTATGGTGTTTACAGTGTTGGTTGCAGGAGGAATCCTGCATGCATAAAATATGAACACTTACGAATTCACTCTAAGCATTAAATAGATTTAATCGCAGATTAAAATCATACAAAATCTTACTTTTGTATTAAAGGCTCCGCAACGTAACGCCTAATTCTATACATTATACAAAATTAAATTTTGATTTAATATTCTATAACTTGTAGTTATACTTGTGGGTAAAGTAAATCTCTAAAAGTAACATTTCTTTGTTTCAACTTTCCCGTCAATTTTATTTCTTATTCGATTATTAAAAGATTTTATTTAACTTGACTTGTAAGTTAAATTTGACCCACTTTCCAGAGTCCGTTTGAGCTGAAACTTAACATCGTTCCATTTCTGATGACAATGCATGTTTATGATAAGCATCACCTGATGCTGTAAGGATTGGCTCCAGACGAGGAAACTCCACAAACGTTAGTAGGGACATGAAATTATTAAGCTTCTTCAAACCCTTTGTTTTAACTTGACACGTAAATGCATTATTTAGATTATGTATGGACCGCGTAGAAGCGAACAGTAGCCCAGTTTTTGTTGTCTCTGAGGTCCTGTCAAGATGAGGACGTTATTTTATTTGGAAAAATTTTTTAACATAAAAAATATTTTAAATATTATATCATCATCCTCCTGCCCTTATCCCACTCTGTCTGGGGTCGGCACAACATGTTGTCATATAATTTGGCTACGTATTTATGACCGGCTGCTTGCCTAACGTCAACTTACCTTAGTCGTATTTTACGGCTCCTCGGTAAGAAAGAGGGTGGTCTATTTTACTCAACCGGATACCACACGGTTGGTCAACTTACCTTAGTCGCCTTTTACGACACCTCGGTAAGAAAAGAGGGTGGTACTATTCTATTTAGCTATTATTATAATGATTGTGTGAATGTATAATTTATCTTTAAGATGTTATGTGAATAATTCTTTGATATGTTTTACCACAAATGATGTAAAATGGAGTTCATGGTTCCCAAAGTTGCCAATTCTTTTTGAAGACGTCATTGTTTTTTTAATGATCTATTTGTTAAGTCTTTATTAAAAGAAATTTAAAAAAAAACCTTTTAGTTTCATAAACATGTCTGCCATTGCTAGCAGTGTATATATTACTCCCAATATTATAAATGTGAACAAGTGTGTAGTCTCGTTTATATTTTTTTAAATTTTAACACCTAATTTGGCACAGTATTAAGAAACCACCCTCTTTCATACCGAGGAGTCCTAAAATACGACTAAGGTTAGTTGGCGTCAGGCAGGCGGCCGGTCGTAAAATGCGTAGCCAAAACATATGACAACATGTCATGCCGACCCCTCTTAGATTGGGATAAGGGCAGGAGGACGAAGTGTTATCTAGTCAAGACAAACGTTTTTTGTAAGTAGCAGGTTATTTCACTAAGTGGAGATACGAAATCAAGTTTTTTCTCGCGATATCCAGTAATTATTATAGTCTGTTTAATGTGATGAAAAGCTATCAATTATTTATTACTCTTTGCATAAAAATTACAAATTTATCAACGTAAAAAATTTGGATACAGAATTTTCACGATTAAAGTTGCTCGCACACTTGGCGTCTTGAGCCAATATGAATGAAACTATCATTAAATGAACGAATTATTTAAAAATATTATATAGGTACACGAAATGGTGCTAAATAAATAAAGCTAATCTCCGCCCTTATCACCGCACAAAAGAGTATGTATCAATTAATCTTTTTAAAATTATTAATTACCACTCCTTAATAATGTTTTATACCATTAATACATATTAGCTGATTATTTTTTATGCTGTCATAAATCATCAAAGCAGATTTATAAAAAGATAAGCGAATATTCAATAAAATTTCCATCATTACCCGTTTCAAGAGCAAAGAATGTTGAAATGTTAAAACGCTGTTATAAGAAAATATTAAATAGAAAAATAAGTAAAAATTTGAATGGTTATATTATAATTCATTTATTAATGGCTGAAGCAGCTAGCGGAGATGAGGGCGGAGTGTTAATGGAAAAGAAAAAAAAAACAAATAAAAAAAAACATTTATTGAAAAAATAAACATAAGTACGACATTGAACTTTGCGCTCTTAACATATGCTATCCTGTGAATAGTTAGCGGAATCAGTGAAAAATGAGTTTTACAGCTTTGGCTTCACTCGGTTGATGTTTTGGCTTTTATAAATATACGTATCATCGTAAGCTTTCAAGTTTACAATTTTACGTATATAAGTAACAAACTTTCTGTATTAGAATTATTTAATAAAAAACTAAGGACGCACATTTTCATTTTCGGGGCAGGACATTTTGCTACCGACCTTTGAGATATAGTAGCTACCAGAGACTCGTACCATTTGTATTGCGAGAGCATGCTACTGCAGACGTTTCGATAGTATACTCCAGCGCACAACATAACGTGACTTTAAGTGCCTGGGTGTAATAAGGTATCGACAATTATTACCGATTGCCGATACCTTACATCCCCCCTGCCTTGAGTAAATATAAAATTCTCTTCCTTGCCGTTCCCGGTGTGCAATAGCCTTTACCGCCACTCTACCGCACGCAATACATTGTAATATAACTCATATTTCATTGATTCAGCTGTACCGATCCCCTATTTCCTATAATCTATGACCTTCCACTTGAATGAGTTGTTTCCTAGACGCCGTTGAGCACAAATTACTAGCAATATGAGTTTTATAAGAGGTGCCTCATTTTAAATTGATCCTCTTCAAGACGAGCGTATCATAAGATATATGATACCGCTCTTCTTGGATTGTGCTTAGATAAGTAGTCGACGGTTCAATATAAAATATTTCATTTTATAAATGCATATATACTGTACATAAGTGAGATGTATTAAAAAAGTGACCTGTACTACAATGTATACCATACTTCTATATAAGCAATAAAATTTTGATAATATATACAAATAAAATCGATTTATTACTGAAGTATGACGCACTCATTAAGAATGCACTGCAGTTTTTTTTTCAAAAAAAATGCGTTACATCTGGTCATTTTTATTATTATTTTAGGGTATCTATGTATGAATGGAATTCTAATAAAATATATAGGATATATAAGGCGATTTAGGTAAGAAAATAATCCATATGACCATGAATTCAACGGTATTTTTTTGTCCTTCTATCACGTCCAAAGGAAACAACGGATCCATGTAACTTTTAGCATGAAAATCCGAAGGCACTTCGACACTCTGTATTATGCCAGCAATATAGCGGCCTAAGTTATATTACTGGTATAGCATATGAGGTGTATGCTGTACCAAATATAATTTATTTTTGTGTTTTTATGGTTTTTTCATAACTCTTATATATAATTTATATATTCAATAACTATAAATATAAATATATAATATCATAACATGTGCAAATAGTTTATTTTTATATTTATATAATATTTAATATTAATTGACCAGATTGTCCTAGTTCAGGAGTCATTATATTGGTAAATAGAAATCTGTTTTTAAACAATTTAACATTGTATAAATAATTAATAAAAGCTTTTGTATATTTTTATATATTATATTAATATTATATATATCTAAAACAAATTCACCTACTTCCACCGTCTAAATTCATTCATAGAAATGGCGTGTTATTTGTTATATGTATATTATTCATTAATGCTGCAATAAAATATAATAGTTAAGAAAACTTTTGTCATCGGATATATGTGTAAAGTAGTACTAATAGTATAATAACATAAAATTATATAAGTCAAACAATATAATCAATTAAGCTCTTGCAAGCACTTTTGAATAGTCAAGGATCAATTAGATTTAATGAGGCTACCACTGGTTCGAAATGTTGCTCCTACCGGGAAGAACTCTGCGTACAATCTTCAATTTACGTAATTAAATCGTTAAAAAGCTGATAGGACTCCCAAATGCATTTATATAATCTTCAATTGCGTAATATTCTTTACGATTAGGCAGATCCCGGACTCTTAAATATAACCTTTTTCTACGCAAGTTTAATAGGGTTAATACGATATTATTTTACTGACATTTATTTGAAATTATATGCAACTTGTTGTTCGGATGTTAGTTATATCGCTGGTTCGTTGTGATTTCTTCACTAAGTTATTAATGAATGTTATATATATTAGAAATATTATTCTTTGTCTACAATAAAATCTGTAGGTATATCAACATAGTAGTACTAGTAAATTTCGACGGTTGTCCAATTTAATGACGCGGCGGTGGCATTTTTTGTCACCTCTCCTAGACTATACAGAGCTCATACCATCTGTTTGTCAGCTAGTGGAATATAGTGAATCAACTCAGTTAAGCGGTTGGCCTATAGATTTACACGTCATACTGCGCAAATTTCAGTTGTCTTAAAGTTATGAAATATTTAGAGATATATATCACTAACCTATGCTACCAGCGCGGACATTGTACATCAGAAAATAAACCTTATAAATAACTTACAATAAAAAAAATAATTTACATGCCTCTAGTTTTGTGTGCATTGCGTTGATACTTTGTCATGATAGAACAAATGATAGAACCGTAGGACATTTTGTTAACAGCATCGTAATGTAACGCAATAGCTAAAAGAAAACTTAATTAATACATTTTTATTCAATAGAATTTGTGCAAAGTAACAATTAAATTAATATACAGTCGTCAAAGTTATAGAAATATTATCAACATTTTCATGAATAATGAAACAAAGTGGCAACAATTGTTGCGGAAAATCTAAATAAAATCAGCTTAAAGGCATTTCAAAACAGCAAGTCAATCACGTAACGCAATAACAAATGTTAATGATATACTCGTACATTTACATTGATAGCGATTACAATAGTAGCTAGAATCAAATCTATGTAATATAACTTTTCCATTTGTCTTATTTTGATGCCAATCACTAGTAATAACAGTTAGCTGTTTAGAACTATAAATTCAGTGAACTGTTGATTTAAAAAAAATTGTATATACTAGTAATTGTTATATATTTGATTTAAAGTAATTGTATGCATGTAATTTTTAATGCTATTTATTTAGCTTTAACCCTTTGTTTATCATTTCGTAACGTTCATAATTGTTTAGTGTTAGATTTAGAGTAGACCTCACTGTTATACCAAGATTATTATCATTAATTAATTATGAAACATATAAAGATATAAAGTATTAGATTGCTAGTTGATGGCGCAACTGATAATCAATATAACATTTATTTTTTTCTGCGTTTTGATGTGAGAAAGCAAATACGTCTAAAATGCAAGGACACATTAAATTTGTGGTAATGGTTTAATATTTAGCATAAAATAAATCAGAATAGAGCGCCAAAGAAAAACTTGTTTAGTGATCTGACATTAAAAGGAATGTTACTTCAGTAACTCCTTGCAGCAATCGAAAGGGATTGCGACTAAATTGCGTTATGCGATTAGCCTGCGTTTGCTAAATTTGTAGTTTGAAACGCCCACATCCGATTCATAGAGTTAATAATTAACGCAATGACTAGCCATTTTCGTAAATCTGCAACGTATGAACATACTCGTGGATTTATGGAATGATTAATTATGTAAACAAGCAAAACACGAAAATCTGTTGATCATATTTCTTAGACAAATTTGTCATAGAAATATTAAATTGTGATGTCTTTCCATCACAATTTAATAATTCGTTAATTAGTAATTAAAAACTAAGTATAAATTAACTATAAGTAATACAAAGAGATAAAATGCATTAACATATATCGCTGTGAACGTGGATTTGTAATGTTAGCTCAGTACTTTTTATATTAAAAGATAAAAGATATTATATATAGAGACCGACCATACGATGACCCGTAGGTAACGTGTACACGAAAAATAATTTAGGATTCGTTGAAAATAGATATTTTGGGCAAGTGTTATTTCACCAACAGAAATATAGCATCCAGGGAACGAAAGTGACCAAGTAGAAAAAAAACAATATGTCAATGTGATTATTGTATAGAAAGTCTGTTGTCAAATAATACAGAATTGGTAAAAAAGTAGTGCTCTGTTACTAACAAACAGCTGGCCAAAGTCATCATCTTCTCTATTTCTTCTAGTAAGAAGTGGAGTTGTAGGCTAAAGCCATAAATCATTTACCTATCACGCCGCTCCTTTTAATTCTCTAGAAATAGGGGTTATAGGCAGGATGTTTGACTAAAGCTCAAAGACATTTATATTGCGATCATCATTTTCGTACCGTATAAGTTGAAATATGAGTAAATCAAAAAGATTATTATCTTACCTGCGCCTCATTAAAATAAACAATCAAAAACAAGTTATGCGTCGTTTGGCTGCTACTCTTACATTTCTTAATAATGAATATACTAACTAGTTTGTCAGCAAACCATGTATACTTGATAAAATAAAATCATCGTTACATCGTTACGGCGGTTTCTATATAAAATATTTATATCTGTATATGACTTAAAAATTATCATTAAATGCCAATTCAGATCATATTTCGATAGAACTGGTGTAATTAAGAACTAGGTTTTGAGATGTACACTTTTTAAAATATTATATTCACGCGTGAACTAGACTCGTATAAACACCATACGAAATTTTAAACATGTTTACAAATTGTAAAAATAAACTATATTAACTGTAAATTGAACACAACTATAAACCTTAAACACAAACAAAAATGAATTTTATATTAGGATAGGCTAAAGTCGACGCACAGAATGACTAAGTGATGATCACGTATTAAATGCAATAATACCCCGATTTACGTAGTATGCCTTGATTACTAGATGTCTTCAATAAATAAATATATCGTTACGCCAATATAAAATTAATTATCACAAAGATATGCAAATAATGCATATTTAGAGATCTATAAGAGGATAAAACTAAAAAATTCTGTAAATCAACAAGCCGAGTTTAAGTTAATTTGCAAAAATAGGCGCTATCTCGACATTGAAAATTGTACAGGAAATAAAAACCTATAATCATTAATAAAACAAGGCCATAGTAGATATATCGTTTTTTCCAAACACAACTGATTATTTTTTAAACGAATAATCACCTGTAATTTTGATGTGACACTGACACGTCTTTCATACGGAACATTTTAGTAGCACTTGTATGTGAGAATACTTAAGTATAGCGTCTAGTTGACGCCACTTTGATATACTAAGGAGAAGAAAATTTATTAATTATAAGTAATTTTATTTTAACTGTCAACTAGGGATGTGACTTGGACTGGAAATAATTGATAACTATACTATATTTCCCTTCAAAATTAAATCGATTTGTTTAATTCTGAAAAAAGAAATAGTTTTTTTTAAAGACTTTTAAATAGACTTTTTCGGACTATAAAACTACTATTTAAAAGTTGCTTTTATATTAATAAAACATAAGGATAAATACTAATTAATGTGGACTATTAAGAAAGAATAACATCGATGCGCTGTTTGCGAAATTCGATTATAATGTGCAGTGTGGCTACATTAGTATCATTTTATCTTAAAAAAACAAAAAAAATGAGAGTAAAAAAAGAGAAAAATAGAGTAACTACTCGATTATTATAAAAGTTGATTATTTTCTCACATCCCTAAGTCAAACTGGGGTTTCAATAAATCATCCAAATATATTATATGAAGGTCAATTACGTAACATTGGGGTATTACCTGAAAGATTTCATTCCTCTAGCGTCGGTTCCTAAAAAGGAGATCAGGACACGTCGAACAACCGATGCGGGATTGAATCTGAAAGTGTGAGCTACTAATAGTACGATACAACAATACGAAGACACATATAATTTTCTACCACAACATCAAATAACTAACACCTATAGATTTATACTGGGGTCATAAAGGACTTGTAAAATCAATACAAATAGATTTGGTTGACTACTTTGTATAAATAATGTAAGCAACACCAATTAGTTCTAGATCCGTATTGTATGACGGTTGGAAAGTAGCCTTCACGTTTGTTTATCTATTGTCGTTTGAAAGAAACTTGATTTACATGTCGCAGCATCTCAATATTTTGCAGTGAAACAAATGCCAATCATATAAATTCAAGAAAATCTCGGTATATATATCAACTGTTCTATATAAACAGTAAGGTGTAAATATATACGTAAAATATAGAGAATATAATCGCGAACACAGGTTTAACTCGATTCATTATCTGCGAAAAATGTTAAATTTGTAACAAACCAGTGGCGGATTTAGGCTAGATTCCTTATGCATGCATTAATGTCACATTTTTATTAACTTTGGTCCATTATTTTTATGTAGGAAGTTTGCAGGCGATAAATACATCTATCTAGCTAGGTTGTATATTTATAAAATCCTTGATTTCTGGAACCATATAATTAGAATACGATGTTGATTTCAGTGCATTCATTCATTTGCAAAGTTATGACAGCTTAGTTGGATAATCAGCGATTCTGTTATTAGACTAGACGATTCTTATCCAAATGTTTTCCGTTTTGAGAGAAAAATATTTTTAGGGACACTTTATCAACACATCTAATTCATATTTAAGTATTTCTTCTAAAAAAAACACCGGAAAAGCTGAATCATTTGGATATTATATTCTATTGAAAAACTTCCATCAAAATTAATCTGACCTTAATTGAACTGGTAAAATTTGGTAATTCAAAAATTCTGACGCATATATTTTGGTGCATATATTTGCACCTTCCGTTATGAAGTTCTTTACATATTTATATGTAATAGCTATATCAATTTGTCTGTTTGGTATCGAAGATATATAAACAAGTACATATAACCACAAACTTTAATAAAGCCTAACAATTCGGCAAATCGTAGTAGCTTTTACTGACTTAATCCAAATGAATGTGTCAGCAATTAAGTTTCTTAGATACTCTTAAAGAAAAATAGCAAAGTTATTCTTTGCTACCCAATTTATACGTTATCACAGGTTTTATTGTCCCTAAGGGCAATAATATATGTATATTTTAACGGCACTGACTTACCTGGAGTCCAGATCACCGAAGATAAAATTGGCACAAATTTGCCACTTTTTTATATACACGTTTAAAGATTATTTAAGTGTTAAAGAGAATAACCTCGTAAAATTAATTTCAGCATTCTGTTAAAATTATTTTTAACGCGAACTTGGTCTTTGGTATTTGAAAGTTATTATTACTGGGTTTATAATGCGCAGTTAAAACTTCTAAACGCTAATTTACTTAATACTCACTAGGTAGAAATTGAAATCAATTGTTCCCGACGACTATTAAAACCTGTTTTCCCGTAAAGTTGTCATTTTTAAAGGTTCACTACAATAGCTTAGTTATTTTAATTTAGTGTGATATTATTGACTTTCAAAGTGTAGAATTAAAAGTATAAATTTAAGTTGTTGAGGTTTTCGAATTAACAAGAGATAGATCAAAAAAAGGTTCCTTTAACATTTAACAGTTAATATTGATTTAAATTGTTAATTTTAGGTACATTAGTTTTGATGTTTTAAGTGTTTAAAAAAATGTATAATTAATTGAAAATTGAGTTATTTTGTTTCTATTTTATTATCTTCAGATTGGTATCTTTTTAAACATGATCTACCTTACCTAAGACTTTTTTTTATAAATGTATAATTATAAAAACGGGAAAAAAATTAATACTTTTATTAATATGGGCATGAAATATAGAGTATTGTTCACGTTAGTCAATATGAACTCATAATGCTATGTAGTAAGTTTTTAAGTACCTTAAGAAATATAAAAACTTTAAGAAATATAAGATAAATTTTTTGAGACTTATTTGTATGAAATTCATCACAAATTTGTAATAGTTAATCTGTGGTTAGTATAGTTAATGAGTCAATTACAATTTAGTCTCGAATAAGGGTTAGTAGATCAAACTGTGGGGTTTTTGTCAGAAATTCGAGTTTATCTTATTTTGGTTAGTTGTTTGGTGGCTTTCATTTATAGGTTTTCCTGTTCCAAACTGACAAGAACACTGCGTCTATAACTGACACAATAACTTCTATATTATATAAATATGAAAATTAAATTTCCCCATTGCATGAAGTTCATTCATTAAATTTCCCCATTGCATGAAGTTCATTCATTAAATTTCCCCATTGCATGAAGTTCATTCATTAAATTTCCCCATTGCATGAAGTTCATTCATTAAATTTCCCCATTGCATGAAGTTCATTGCATCAAGTTCATTGAAGAGAAACACTCTTCAATGAACGCTGTTTTGTTTCTTTCCGTTAAAATTTGAAATTGAAGTTTGATTGGGTATACGCTAACATCAAACATTTAACATTTAATTGTAAGCAACATTAAAACATTTAAATATACTAGAGTCCTAATTTATTATAACACTGAAAGTTTCTCAACTCGTGTGACGGCCGGTTTAAACAAAGCGAACGTAGCCATAAAGCTAATTGATGATTCTTACTCGATCCTTTAGTGTAAACTAAACATCGATTAAGGTTTACACCAAAATATCAATGAGCAAGAATGAGAATCAAGTACTGGAATTTTTTGCACAAGATCAGCCGAACGAATGGTTTAAACACCTGCTTCTGGAGACAAGCCCTAAAATACAAGAAGGATGTAATCTGTTCGCGCGCTCTAATACTCTGTACCAAGTGAGCAAGTATTCTAAGATTATTCTATAAAACAAACAAAGAAATAACAACGAAGGAATGCTTTATGTCTGTTTACAGTAACCGAATTTCACACAGTGAGGATTGAATGTGAATTCGCTCGTTTGATAGAAATCGGCCTTTATGTCAACACAATCAGTTGAGAAACTATGCATAAACCTTTCCGAAAGGCTCAAGTTTTCAATGTCATAATGAACTAAGTCCAAATATCTATACCAAACATCGATGAAATCCTAAGGAATTCTGATTATTCTATTACCAAATTACTTTTAAGATTACCATCAATAAATAGACGACAACGACGATATTTTTTTTTTGATTTTTTATGTACTGTTTTTTCGTTATTGACAAACACTGACTACTTAATAACTTCTGTAATAAAATATTATTTCCGCTGAGCAAGCCCGACAGTCCTTTCTCTCTCCTCATTTCTACTTTCTCTATAACACAATATTATGGGCGAAGCTGAGTCCGTGAAAATTTATTTGACTATTTCAGCCTACCGATAATACTCGATGTCTTAAATGTATCCGCCCATCAAGCTATTAAAATCAAGTATCTTTTCTTTATCAATTTGATGGTTTTCAGACTAAAGTCAAGCTCGTTCGTTTAGTCCGCAGACTTAGTTAGAACACTAGTGAAAAGAGGCTACCTCATTTCTTACAATATGATTCGTTCTAATAAATGTCTCTCTCTCCTACACAGTACGTACGTCGCAACAAACAATATATGCTCTACTCAGGGAAATTAATACTTAAACATGTAGACATTATATCTAATTACGATGAGACAATCACTAACACCTTTCACATAAATTTTTTTTTTTTAACCTAACACCTTTAAATGATTTTTGATGATGAATTTGAGTGATACGTTAAAAAAGGTTTGCTTATGACCCCAGTTCACAAATATTTTGTCGAATTCATTATTTATGGCAAATACGCTAAAAGTAAAATATTATACATACAGTAAAATTCGAAAAGCATGACTAAAATTATACAATACGAATAAATTTTTAATGGCCATAGTAGATGAAAATTGTAATAATATTTTTTTTATGATCAAAGAATCGGTAATACTGAATTTTGTAATAAAACGGACAAAAGGGCATATGAAACAAGATATATATATATATATATATATATATATATATATATATATATATATATATATATATATATATATATATATATATATATATATATATATATATATATACATCTTGCACATCATGTTGCGTCCTACATGGCACTTTTTACCGATCTTGTTGCGTCCAACCGACTTGTTGCATCCAGTATACGGACGCAGGATAAACCAACCCTAAAAATTTGTCAGGGGACTTATTTTAATATATATACTGCGTGGGCAAAAAATTGGATAGGACGTTATTTTATTGCGGGAATGAATTCCGCTGTATTTATTAGTTCAGCGAGTTGCCGCGCACAATTTGGAGGTCGCTACGTGCTCGCGTATATTTGGGCACGTATATTATATTTCTGATGCTAGCATTCTATTGCCTCCGACGTATATTTAAAAAAGTTTTTTTCAATTTTTATTTAGGATTATCTTGCGTCCAAATTTTTTCCCAATTTAATCGATTTTATAAGTGATTCGGGGGCCCAAGGGGTGCGCGCGCGAGTCCTGTGTTTTGTTAATAAACAAACATTGAGCCGTTAGGACGCGTTTTAATTTGCAAAGTGATTGTACTCATAATTGCGTATATTATTAATATTGTAAAACTGTAAATATGAAGAGAGCGGATAAGACATCGCTAGTTGCTAAATCAGATCTTCTTATTTGTGCTTAAGGATCCCAATATTAAAAAAGTCATTCGGAAAAACATTTTATTAATGTGGTTTCAACAAAAGTGAGAGAGTTAGCAAAATTATTAATCGAAATTTTAAAAATAAAAATAAAAATTTATTATAGAATCGTTAGATTCTATAATAAATTTATTGAGTGCCTTAAAACCATTCAATTAAGATCTTATGGCGGAGGCAACTAAAGTTGTAGATAACTGTGATGCCAAAACGGATAGATTCGAAACCTTCTTTTGCTATGAATGTTTCAACTACTTTTAAACAATGCTGCAATATAGCCATTATGTTTGCATTGAAAAAACAAGGTCCTTACAATGAAATCAATACCGCAGAAACAGAAGCAGATCTTAAGACATTAATGCATCTTATAGATGCAATTTTGCGACATGTCATCTCCAGTCAAGCTGCAACAGATTTAAACAAAAAGAAGTGGAGTAAAGTCACTATAGTCCCGTTAACCAATGAAGCTGCAGCCAAAATCAAATCAGGGTACTACTGTTGCAACGTATATTCAGTTATTAGAAACCATTTATTGCAAAGTTTTATTATTATTACAAAGTTCTCGAGGGATACCCAAGATTATCTGGACCCAAAAACCCAAAATCAATTTCGTCTACACGACTCAGAAAACATTTAGCAACCTTTTTACAAATATTTAGCATAACTGAGAATGATATGAAACATTTGGCTACGTTTATGGGCCATACCGGTGACGTGCATAAAAAGGCATATAGATTGCCGGATTACGTGGCATCATCATTATCAGCCCATTTTCGTCAACTGCTGGACATAGGCCTCTCCAATTATTCGCCACTTAGTCTGATCCTTGGCTTTCTGCTTCCATCCCCTTCCCGCTGTCCTACGTATATCGTCACTCTATCTAGTCTCAGGGTGTCCTACACTACGTTTCCCGATTCGTGGTCTCCACTCCAGAACACGTCTACCCCAACGGTCATCGGTTCTGCGATAGGTAAGGCCGGCCCATTGTTACTTCAGCTTGCTTATGCTTAGCTATGTCGGTGACCCTAGTTCTCCGACGGATTACTTAGTTGCGAATACGATCCCTCAGAGAAACCCCGAGCATAGCTCTTGCCATAGTCTGCTGAGCGTCTTTAAGCTAGTGGACCGCCTTAGCTGTTAGTGTCCACATTTCGGCACTGTAAGTCAAGACAGGTAGGACACACTGGTTAAATACTTTAGTCTTTAGACTCTGCGGGATGGGTGACGAGAAGACTCAACGTAGATTGCGGAATGCTGCCCAGCCTAGCTGTATCCTTCTCATAATCTCACACTCGAAATTGGTGTTTTCTAGTTCGTGCGTCTGTCCTAGGTAAATGTACTTATCAACAATTTCAAGAGTGACCCCATCTAAGGAAATCGGTCCCGGAGCAACGTGCTCGTTGCACATGTTTTTGGTTTTACTCAAGTTCATCCGGAGAGCGATCCTATGAGAAGAAACAGCCGGTCCATGCAACATCGATTGCAAATCCTCTATGGATTCAGTCGTTAAAACCATATCATTTTACGCGAATCTGAGATGAGCGCCATTGAGGCTTATGCCATGACCAGTCCAATTCAGCGTCTTAAACATATCCTCTAGTGCGTTTGAAAACAATTTCCTTTTTTGAATAACACTATACTTCTGTGCCATGCCTTTGGAGTTCTCCCGGCAAAGAGAAGGGTATTAAACAGCTCTTGAAGCTCTGTTACCAATAGAATTCCACCAGCTTTTAACAGCCCTGTTGTAATACCATCCTCACCCGTGACTTTTCTATTTTTAAGCTGTCCAAGGGCTCTCTCTCTCTAGTCGTACTTCATTACTGAAGATCGTGGTCCTGGCTAGATATTATCCTCGAGTGGATAATTCGTTTCCACCTGCTTCTGTTGGTGGCCATTGTTGCTAACTCATAAAATTTGGCGGACGTGCAGGACTGGCGCAGTTGGTCAGACCACCTAGTTGGTGAGCGGCCTCTAGGTCTTTTGCCTTCTGTATTGCCAGTAACTATTAATCTCTCCAAGGAGTCGTCGCCACGCCGCATGATGTGTCCGAAGTACTCGAGTAGGCGCTTGTAACATATGGAGGAGAGGCGCGTTTCTATTTTGAGCTTCGAAAGAATAGATGCATTTGTGCGCTTGGCAGTCCACGGGATCCGCATCATTCGCCTCCAGCACCACATTTCGAATGCATCTATTCTCTGCCTTTCTCTCGCTTTAATAGTCCATGTCTTCACTCCATACATGAAGATTGGGAAGACTAGGGCACGCACAAGCCGACTCTTTGTTTTAAGCGAAATGCCTCTATTCTTCCACAATCTTGTCAATCGAGTCATGGCACTTTTTGCCATTGCGATACGCCTCTTAATTTCCGGAACACAACTGCCGTCATTACAAATTTGGGAACCGAGGTATACGTAACTATCCACAACTTCAATAGAGGGTATTATGTTAGTATCAGCTAACTTTCCAGCGCGGTCAACTATCATCAACTTGGTCTTGGTCTTATTGATTGTCAGTCCCAGATCCATACTAGCTGCCTCTAATTTTTGCAGAAGCTCCTTCATGTCTTCCATTGAGGTGGTAAGTAGAACTGTGTCATCAGCATACCGAAGGTTGCAAATCCGTCTCCCACCCAACGGAAATCCTTTCTCCCAATTCTCTGTTGTTTTGCGAATGATGTACTCGCTGTAGATATTGAATAATATCGGGGAGAGAATGCAACCTTGGCGTACACCTTTTTTTATTTGGAACATTTTGGAACATTCTGATTCAATTTTTACGTAAGATCGGTTGCTGCAGTATAAATTCCGGATCAGACAAATAAGGTGTTGAGGCACTCCCATTTCTTTTAGAACTATCCACAGGCTACTCCACTCTACACAGTCAAAAGCCTTGTTATAATCTATGAAGCACAACGCAACAGGATTATTAAATTCTCTGCTCTTTTCTATTATCTGCCTGATATTGAGAATCTGTTCCCTTGTTCCTTTGCCTTTTACGAATCCTGCCTGTTCATCAGGTATCTGGCGATCAAGAAAACTTTTTAAGCGTTGGTTGAGCACGTGCAGAAGGATTTTACTGGCGTGTGAAATCAGGGAGATGGTTCTATAGTTGCCGCATTCAGTGGTAGAACCTTTTTTATGTAAGGGGATAAGAACTGATTCAGTCCAATCTACTGGCCAACTTCCCGTATTCCAAACCGAGTTACAGATTTTCGTCATTATTTTAATGCCTTCTGACCCAAGATTCTGTAGGAGTTCCGTTGGTATGGCATCCTTTCCCGGGGATTTATCCAGTTTTAAAGATTTCGTCGCTCTATCCACCTCTGACGGAAGGATGTCTGGTTCCCGTTCTCCAATGCTCAAACTTATTGGTGTTGGTCCAAGGGCTAAAACAATTTAATTTAGATGGATATCAGGCAGTTTTTCCGTATAGTGGCGGCTTAATTTGTCCTCTGTGTGCAGTGGTAGCATGCGATGCGTAAAATTCGGCGTAGTGGCTTTCCACTTCCGAGAGGATTTCCGGTTTGGACGAGTAACGACTTTCCCTTTAATGTGGTTAACTTCGTCAGGTAACTTTTTCCAAGAGGTTAATAAACACTTTTGGACCCCGATTCTGCTCAATTGATTTTTGAGCGTATTAGCTAATCGGAGGTCGCGTCGTTAACCATCTTGGTAATTATTTTGTTTAAAGCCTCTACTTCTCACGAAGTTAGCATAGGGTTCGTCGCTCTGCCATTAATAGGAGAGTATCTCCCGAAAGCTTTGACTTCATACCCTTATGTTGGCTTTCGCAAATTTTTGTGCCCTCATTTCGAAGGACTTCTGCTACTCGGTCGAGTTTTTGCCCTACGTTATCCGTGGTTTCCAGAGTAGTGAATTGGTTTTAAGTTGTTTCTAGAATGTTACAGATCCAATTACGGTTTGGAGAACATTCAGACGGACTGTTGATTTCATTTCATACGGACCCGTTCCAGCTTTAGATAAATATTCAGAGTGCCTCGTACCAACCTATGGTTGCTAATAGTCGGTGGTAAGCACCGAGACATCCCTAAATATAGCGTATATTTAGGGATGTCTCTTGTCCGTAATAATAAAATCAATCTCATTTTTCGTCCGCCCACCGAGACTTCGCCAAGTCCACCTACTTTGTAGCTGTTTCTTGAAAAAAGAATTCATCAAAAACAACTCCTCGTTCTCGAGAAAGTCGACAAGCATTTTTCCGCACTCGTTCTTTCGACCAAAACCAAAAGGTCCTACAACTAATTCAACACACAACACAATTTTACTCCCACTTTAGACTTAAAGTCCCCCATAACAACGTAGAGCCCACGCTCTAGAGGTATGGCGTAAGGCTTAAGTTATATCCTCATAAAGAGTTTCCACTTCCGAATCCGAATATGACTCCGTGAGTGCGTACGCTAATACCACCAATACCAATAATATAAGGGTATACCATGCAGATATTTTCAGCACGAGATACGCAACCCACGGAGACACACTGGTAGTTTCTAAAACGTTGTTACAAAGGCAGGGTATTTATAGCTGAAACACATACCGGCGCACACACGCAGCAAGTAAATCAACAAAAATGCACACACACACACACACACGCACACGCACACGCGCACGCACGCACGCACGCACGCACGCACGCACACACGCGCGCGCACACACACACACACACACACACACACACACACACACACACACACACACACACACACACACATATCACATGGACTCCACGCGCCTACGCATGCACGCACGCACACACGCATACAATACGCACATTCACCTAATAATCTCAACTACTTCTGCAGTTCAAGTTTTTACTGGGTTAGTAACATCACTTACCTGCCTATAAAAGCTTTCTTTATTAGTTAACTGAATGACGAGGATAATAAGTTACTTACCTGTTCATAAAAGCTCACTTAGTAATAAGTAAACGACTATAAAAAAATAATTGAATAATATGACTCACGTGCCATAAGGTTAAGTATTAGAAATCTGATGAAGTCAATGGAAGCCGTTAAGTCAATGTTACGCATAGGTTCATACAGCAGCAATATTCGGAAGCATTTTAGTTGAAACAAAGAATGGATGTAATAATGTCAATGTAATATCAATAACATATATTGAATAATATACAGAATCAAGTTAGATATAAATTAATTAGGAAGCGTGAAAGCCTAAACAGTGTACGAAGTATATACAAAAATATACAATGTGCCACATTATTTCGACGATGAACGGAACCGCTAAGTGATTGAGAAATTTTTAAAATTGAATATCGGTATAAAACTTATTAATGGAATTTAAAGTTGTATAATGAAATAATACAGATTTAAAGGTATAGTATACGCTTTAATTTAGTTAAAAATCCCTTCAGAAATGGTAGACGCAACAGGGTTCGAGTTTAAAATGACGCAAGAAGACTTCTGCGATTTAAATATATATATATATATATATATATATATATATATATATACGTATTAAACTTATAACTATATAAATTTCGAATGCTAAGTGAATATGAGACTCTACTCCTTTAAAATGAAAAAAAATTAAGACGACAAACTGAATTCGAATTTCGCAATGTCCGTATAGTTGAAGACAAAACCGAGCTAATTCCTACGGGTAGATTACTTAAAACTACTTCGCTACTGTGGCTCGGCGACGACACAAGAAATAAGGTGGTAAACATCAAATTTTCTACTTGTGATTATGCTAATGATTATACAGGGAATATATTGTTTGTATATTCCAATACACTACAATATTTTAATTAAAATTTAAACATCGAATCCGAAATTTCCTCGGGGTGATTCCCAAGATCCAATTCAAAGTTGATTTCAGACAAATAGACAATAAATGCCACCAATTGCGGTGGTTTTTACGTACATATTAGTGAATATCTGTTTCCACTTAAGTGTTAATGTTACGATAATCCCAAAATATTTCCATCGCGGGCTCACATTATCAAACCGATACAAGTTCTAGCCGCAACGTTACTGTGATACATTTTCAAGCAGCAAACTTTTCTCGTTATAATCCATTGATAGTCATACATAAATTTCATGTTTTCTCAAGTAATGTGGCCCAGGCCCTTATAATATGAGCCTATAATTAAGTCATACACAATGGTCCATTGCAACACATCGGTTAAGTTCCGGGTGTAGTCTTCTATCAAATATTAGGTACCTCTTACCGCTGTTCTAAGCGTTTTATAAGATGTAATGGTAACCCAGGATAATATTTATAATTACGTAGGTATTCTCTCCTTGATCTCTCATGCTATAAATTAAGATTAAACAACGTAAATCTATAAGAAAACCGTAAGGTTACACATGTACTTATTTAATAAAAATAAACAAATTAACTGTAAATAATATGTTGTACTAAATATTGTCAAAACTTACCAAGATGTGATTTCATCTAAAAAACAAAGTTAACAGGTTGTTGAGACCCGCTCTACAACCGTAAAAATGGCAACATTGGCATAATTTTGTAAGGCGGTATCGCCATGTAATTGGGTAGTTGACTAGTCCCGTATTTAAAAATTAAAGCTCGAAACATTTTATATCGCAAAAATATGATATTAAGTCACGCTTAAAGATCGTCCGAAAATACAAAAAACATAAGAGCGTAAATTAACATTAATTTGACATGTAATTATTTTTTTCAATGAGTAACTAAATAGCCAGTTTAATTAAACCATAGACTATTATAACGAAAGCAAATCTGTTAACAGATTCGACTTAAACCGGCATGAAATCGTAATACTTTATAGATGTCATAATGTATTGCCATTACGTAAAATAAGACTAGACTGTTAGTCAAGTACCCAATTACTAAAATGGACACTCTTATAAATATAACAAAAAAAAAACACTAAATGTTTTTAAAGTCCTACTCGAGCAGTAAGATTTTTAAAAATAATTCTTAAGAACTCATATAAAAAGCGTATATCTTGTGCAAAAGTTTGTTAAGTTGTTGTTGCATTTACTGGTCAGACATTTTCTTCGATTCAGTGGGTTGAAATACCTGAAAAAGAAACCGTAGAATAATGTTAAGTGCGAATCATCGGTCGGTTTTATTGCGATAACAGTGATCTGAAATATTAACACTGATTTATATGTTTCAATGGAAAAGATGAAAAATATTTCATATCGTCCCCTTGGCCTTTCCTTTAAACTATTATATATTATTGAGTTTCAGGTAGTGAAGCGGGCGTCAATGGATACTAAATAATAATTACTTTTAAAGCATAAATATTTAAAATAAGTAAAATAAATAAAAACGCCGTGTAGTGTCCGACTGAATAGAATAGTACCACCCTTATTTCTTACCGAGGTGTCGTAAAAGCTGACTAAGGTAAGTTGACGTCAGGTAGGCGGCCAGTCGTAAGATACGTAGCCAAATCATGTGACAACATGTTTGTTGTGTCGACCCCACTTGGAGTGGGATGAGGACAGGAGGATGATGAAATATTTAAGTCTATTTTACGAGGGTGTATTACATAATTTACCAATTATATATTTGTTTTAGAAATAGTTACAGTAAGCGCAATACTTAAAAAGCCATTTACGGAGAGCAAATAAACTATAAAAAAAAACAAAACACATCGATAAGCACCTGTAATCACCTCAACGGGTAGAGAGCTTCGGCGTGGCAGATTTGGAAGGGTGTGGTCTTGGCCATTGTTAGTGGTTTGAGTGAGCCACTGTTGGCAAGTCATTATGGGGTTGGGTTTACGGCGTCCCCCGTTCACGCTATGGCGGAAACCATCCACTGAAGTGAGGCCTTTTAGCTCCGAAGCACCCCCTGGGGCCGGAGCGGACCCGCGCCGGCGAGTCCAAGATTCTTTGCCGGAGAGTGTACGTAAAAATTGTGGTATCACATCGAGCATCTTCTTCTCTTTTGAAGCTGTAAAAATATTATTACTTCATTTCACGCAACATTATAACTTATGCAAAAATACAAATATTTTATTACATTCAACCAATGTTGTATGTATCATTTTATTAAAAACTAGCTTTCGCCCGCGACTTCGTGCGCGGGGACCTCAGTCCCGGAATAAAAAGTACCCTCTGTCAACCCTGCAAATATCTCCATCATTCTTGGGATTAATTTGAATGATGCCTGATTTAATAAAGCCATAGTCATATATGACCGAAACGTCATTTTTACACTTCATATTATGCAACAATGTCCCCTCAGCGTCTGTCTGCTTACAATGAACTTAACAACTAATTTACGGGTTTTATTCAATAGAAAGAGTGATTTATAAAGTAGATTTAAAAGTTTAATTTCATCGCGGATTATAGCAAAATAATTTTATTATTACTTTTGTTAATAAGGTTTTTTGTAAATTTATAGAAAATGACCATAACTGTAACTAAGTTTCTACTGGTTCTATATAGTCCTCTAATCGTTACTAATATTATAAATGAGTATGTCTGTGTGTCTGTTTGTTACGTTTGTCACGGCGAATCCGATAAACCACTATCAATAAAAATTTTCACAATTCTTTCTTATCCACACGGGTAACATTTAGGCTATAGAAATCCTGTTAATTCAGCAGGAATTGAATGACATTGAAAAACCCCAGTATTATCAGTCTATCGAAGTTTTTTTAATCGCGATTTTTGTTTTTGTCAAATTCAAGTTGAATCTGTAATTTGAAAAAGGTTCTATATCAAGTTGTTTGGCTTACGTAGATAGTTATTTAAAGAAAGTTTTTATATATTTTGGATTATGTTTACTGGATAAATTTAACTGGGTTATTTACTAAAACTCCGTGTGGTATACGGCTGAATAGAATAGTACCACCCTCAATTCTTACCGAGGGGTCGTAAAAGGCGAGTAAGGTAAGTCGACCCGCCGTGTGGTTTCCGGCTGAGTAGAATAGACCAACCATGAGATTGTTCACGACACCTAGGTAAGGAATGATTCTTACCGAGGTGTCATAAAAGGCGACTAAGGTAAGTTGACCTACCGTGTGGTATCCGGTTGAGTAAAATAGACAACCCTCTTTCTTACCGAGGAGTCGTAAAATACCACTAAGGTAAGTTGACGTCAGGCAGGCGGCCGGTCGTAAAATACGTAGCCAAATCATATGACAACATGTTTATAACATGTTGTGTCGACCCCACTTAGAGTGGGAAAAGGGCAGGAGGATGATGATGGGTTATTTACTAAAATAAATAAATAACTAATATTATCAATGTGAAAGTCTGACTGTTATGTTTTCATGGTCAATCTGATGAAACAATATTGATGAAATTTAGCACAATTAATGGCTCTATGCCGAGGTAGGTTTTCTCTTTATATCCTGTAAATTAAAGAAATAGGTTATATATTAAGCTGTTTACATTACGTCGAAAAAGTTATTTTAATAAAGTTTTTTATGTTTCGGTTTTGTTTGGTCGGCACAACATGTTATAAACATGTTGTCACATGATTTGGCTACGTATTTTACGACCGGCTGCCTGCCTGTCGTCAACTTATCTTAGTCGTATTTTACGACACCTCGATAAGAAAGAGGGTGGTCTATTCTACTTGACCGGATACCACACGGTGAGTCAACTTACCTTAGTCGCCTTTTACGACACCTCGGTAAGACATGAGGGTGGTCTATTCTACTCAGCCGGATTCCACACGGCGGGTGGACTTACCTTAGTCGCCTTTTACGACACCTCGGTAAGAAAAGAGGGTGGTACTATTCTATTCTGCCGGATACCACACGGCGGATACATATCCCTATACATTTTCTGGAATATGTTGAACCTGCCAATTCGCATTGGAGTAGCATGGTAGATAGGTCGCCTTCTTAAGGGAGAGAGAAGGCTTTGCCCAGAATGGGAGATATGTTACTATCTCCCATTCTTTACTTACATAAATAATAAATATTTTTTTTTAATTGTACGTTACTTCATATAATATTACTTTTTCATTTAAAATTTCAAATAAATGCTTTCAATGAATAAAAAGTTTCAAACAACTTGGAAAGACGAAATGTTTACTTTTGCATCCTACGTGTTAGTTTGGCTCATCATTCAGTTTTGGTAGCCCGTGCATGTATAATGACTATCGAAAAGTCTAAGTTACACTATTGTTATGCCTAAAAAACTCAAATAAAAATGTGAAATTTTTCAAAAAAAAATCAGCTCCAGACAGGCCTAGTTCTCATAAAAATATT
Organism: Morpho achilles; assembly: GCA_947086495.1. Taxonomy (NCBI): domain Eukaryota; kingdom Metazoa; phylum Arthropoda; class Insecta; order Lepidoptera; family Nymphalidae; genus Morpho; species Morpho achilles. The sequence goes on along the minus strand of CAMTZB010000022.1, from coordinate 5,677,401 downwards.
TGTACTACTCTTAGATATGGTAGTATATGTAATCCAGTCGCTAATCGCTTCAGGAACGGTGAGAAACGGAAAGAAATTCAAGTACCAGTATCATGGTATTCGACCTTTCAACTTAAAATTGACATATCTTTTTTATTTGCTGACTGATTGAAATAAATTATACCCTATATGTTGAGTGAGGCATTCTGCTACATATAAGTGAAAACAGTTTTCAAATCGAATCAGCGGTTTCTGAGATTAGCGGGAACAACCGCACAGTGGCTAAAAAACTGGAGTAAAAAAATATGAAATTCTTCAAAAAAAATCAGCTTCAGACCGGCCTAGTTCTCATAAAAATATTTGTACTACTCTTAGATATGGTAGTATATGTAATCCAGTATGAAAATCGCTTCAGGAACGGCGAAAAACGGAAAAAATGCAAATATTAGTATCGCAGTATACGACCTTTCAACTTAAAATTGACATATCTTTTTTATTTATTGACCGATTGAAATAAATTATACCCTATATGTTAAGTGAGGCTTTCTTCTACATATTAGTGAAAACTCCGTTCAAATCGGATCAGCGGTTTCTGAGATTAGCGGGAACAAACGCACAGACATACAGACAAACAGACAAACAGAGAAACAGACAAAAATTTTAAAAACTATTGTTTCATGTCTAGAAGCGTGTTTTGAGACGACAACACTAATTTTTTCGTAAAAATATCAAATGTACAGATTTTAATACCTCTACGATTTTATTATATGTATTGATGATGATTGATGATATTGATGATGATAAGTCCGAAAAATCTATTGCAAAAATAGTCCGCAGGAAATTTAACTTACTTTGAACGACTGTCTCAGTTGGCATAGACTTCCTGCGCTGTAGCTGATCTGATGAGCTAAGCTGTACGGATGACAAATTATCGCGGAGCTGAATGCCAACAGGCAAAGACTCTCGTCGACCTCCTTGAGTTGGCTTTGCTGCAAGAAGATTCAAGGTATCCTTTTGAGCCCAATATTCAGTAGTATCGTCTATGTCATCATTGTCAGATGCATTTTCACTTTTGGACTCATCGGCAAAATAATTCTTTAGAGAATCGGCAAACATTTCACGTCTCCTCTGAGCGCTCAAAGCGAGTTCCCAATCAGTTCCAAAACGAGACTGGTAAATTGCGTCCTCATTGCTCATGTAAAGTGGGCGACAAACGAGCCCGTAGCTTCGTGGAGACGGTTCTAGAGGTGGGAAAGTCTGCTGGCGAACTAGTTTCCATGGTCGACCATCTTTGATCACAGTTTTGGAACGAGTGGGTCGAGCGGGCGTCGTAATAGAAGAATCCGGCAATAGTTTCTCCGTGCTAAGAACCTTTTCTGCTTCAACGCTATCTTCGAAGTCAGCATGGAGGCTGAGTTGAGAGTCAATCGAACGCTTGCTGTCCATCGGAGTTTCCATTTCCTTATGTAAAATGGCCAATGAGTCCCGGCTCTTGTCTTTGGTCTTGGATCGCGTATCTTGGAACACATTGAGTGGTACAGAGAAACGACGCAATTGTTCCTTTATGCCGATGGGCTTCGATTGGTTTAGAGAACTCCTTCGTGGTAGTAGTAATTCTGAGCTGCCCGATATGTTAGTTCCGGAGCAAATACCAGTATCATCTTCAATTATATCCGCTTTTGCCACGAATGTTTGAGCCTTTGAAGCTAAGTCTCGCTTCGATTGATTTAGAGAACTCCTTCGGGGTAGTAGTAATTCTGAGCTGCCCGATATGTTTGTTCCGGAGCAAACATCAGTATCATCTTCAATTATATTCGCTTTTGCCACAGATGTTTGAGCTTTTGAAGCTAAGTCTCGCGCTAGCAATATTTCCCATTGTTTCTGATTGTATACAAGGTTCTCCATCATTTGAGTGGAGAGATCATTCTGCAGAAATCGATGCCATTCGGTGATAAGAGGAGTCACAACGTATTGAAAGAATCCTGTAAATTGCGTCACATTTATTTATATTATAATGTATAAAAGAAATCTCATTAAAATAGAGTAGCTTTAATGTATGGGACCTAAAGCAATAAATTACTTTTTTTAAAACTAGTAAAGACAGCCCTACCATTTTAGAGATTTTAAAAAGATATTTAATAACATGGATTACCTGTTTGAATTTTTGGTATAGTGTTTGAATGGCGGTCGCAGAGAGCTGTGATTGGCAAGTTATACTTGCGCTCGTAGTCCCCTTGGCGGAAAAATTCCTCGCATACTTTGAGACTCCATTTCTTGCTTATCTCCCACGGTCTGCACGGGTTTGAAATGTCAGCGCATTTGAGCGCAATCTGCAGCACCAAATGACGGTGATCGCTTTTCCTCAAATCCAGCGTGTTGGTATCCAAGTAGGTCTGCAAAGAAATATATAGTTCAATTGTGGTATATGGTGGCGGTGATTTTGTAATAGCGGATAGAAAACATATTGATAACTTATTATATTTTTATATTAAACTAATATTGTATTCAATACAATTAACTCACCCTCTCTCCATACATACCTCCTACTCACACTAATATATTTTTAATTACATGCATACTTCATAAACACAACTCATAAACACACAGAGATACTCCTTACAGACATGCTGATTATTATAATGTACTAGGTAACTCAAAATTCTCATTGTATTGTTATTTTTCTTATAACAAATTATAATTAAGTCACATGTCATTGGTGTTTGTCGCTGTATGCCGAGATACAGTTTTAACTAGTTCGGCTACAGATGGTCATATATTAAGTTAAGCCCTATTTGTCATATGTAAGAAAAAATAAATAAATTTGAAATTGCGTTTGTGTGTTTCTCTTTCTTTCATGCAGAACTGGAGCGGAACTACAAAAAGCTCAAAAATACAAACACTACAAGTATATATTGTAAATTAATCTTCCAAGAGTTCCCTCCTTTTTTGAATTATCAATAAACTTTTAACGCTTACGGTTTTGTAAATTGACACCAGACTAGTGTAACTATCTCATCCCTACATTCGAGTTTTAAAAATAAATAATTATTAAAATTTCAATATTTTAGAAAAATCTATAAATATAAAAATAAATGTTTGTTTGTCACGCAGTAACGTTTTTTCGCATCTTTAATTGATGCTCTATTCATAAAACATCAAATTCAGAAAAGTCATATTTTTGTCAAATTGACGGGATGTCACGTCATCCGCCGTACTACAGTATAGAGAGAGCGGGCGGAGCGTAGAGCGCAGAAGTGATCTGTTAGGTCGCTTATGAAATGTTGTTATAATGATATTGTACATGTGTACTGGGGCGATACAAGATATTAGTTGAGTTTTAACTCGACTATTTTTAAGAATTAAATAATAATAATAAATACACATCTAGGCCCGCTCTCGTATAATGGTTCAAGATGCAAGATCGTGCCGATCTTTGGAAAGGCTGTGATTGTGACTTAACCATTAAGAGTGTAAGCGATGGTTACATCGCTTTGCTCACCTCGAACGATTAAAGTGTCAGAATGATACTTGGTAAAGGCAACTTTGCTGAGTAGTGGTTGGCACTCTACCGAACATGCTCTGGCGGGTACTGGTGGGAGACTTGAGGTTTAGGCCGGCAGTGATTTCGGTCATTGCTGTGTGCCTGGCCCAAAAGGCTACACTAGGCTGCATCTTATTAGGGCTGGGTCTAGGCCCGTAGTTGACTTCGGTTGCTGCGGCGTGCCTTTATTCGGCTTTGGTTTGACGCAACCAGAGTTACTTTGGGTGTGTGCCTTTGTGATACGGGTTTGGTTAGGCCGGTGGTGATTTCGGTCGTTGCCGTGTGCCTTGCTCGACCTTTGGACGCATAGGCCGCTTGAAGTAGTGCCGGTACAGTGGTGGCTGAAATGTTATTGTTTGACGAACGGACATCTGCACGTTGTTCGTAGTCTCTCAATAGTGATGGTACCACAGCTGAATGTTGCTGGGCGTTGCGGAAGTTAACTTTATGTTGCTGAAGTGATACGCCGCAGCAGTGATGGATCGCTATGGACTCTGTTCATAGTCGCGGATGGGTGTGGTGTTTCGTCCTTTTTAGGACGTCCCTTTAGCTTAGTTAATGATACCACGAATGACCATTATAGCATGGCATTATTGCATAAGAGGCGCTGGTCGGGTCTTTGTTAACAAGACTGCGGACTAGCTTTAGACAGTGTGGCCTGCATTTCCCTAATCATACTTTTTACGTGGCTTGCCGCGTTAAACATAAATTACCTTTTGTTGTATAAGGTGGCGTGTTGAGCTTGGCGCATACCGTAAGCGAGTGCACTATGTGTGACTCCATTATATGGTATTGGGTGAATAAGGGTGAATGGCATTCATGTAATGCTCTGCAATATACATATTCCACTTCGGTGGACACACACTTTCCACTTCGGTGGACACACACCTATATGGTGTATATATACTATAACTGATCAAGTTGCTTTGCAACATGTGTGCCATTTCGATGGGTTTCCACTTTGTGGACTTTATACGTGTTATACGTATTATACTGTATGTGGTTTTTACCATAGAACGCACCGTTACGATGTGTGCAGGCGACATGCGCCTTACTGAATATAAGAATTGGTAATTTATTATCAATGTTACCAGGCCTTGTGCCTTTGGCTAATGCCATATTGTATAGCTCCGGCTATTTATTATTTGGGCTTCGGTCCTCAATTATACACCAAGGCACTCATGCCTAATATGTCAACTGTGGTTTTGTTGACTCCCGACAATAATGGGTTTATCCCATAATATTACGCCGCAGGCGCCCTATAAACAGGTACCCCACCAGGGGGGGGGGCTCATATCCTATGGACGGAGCTCACCGTTGGTAGCGGGTGCGGAGCTACTGACTATCACTCTCTTTTTATATTTTTCCAAATCGGAAGAATATAATAGATGGGAGAGAGATACCACATTGATTAAACTTCTCTACGGAGTTGTTTAAAGGCTAGGTATTAAGATCGAGTGAGTGATCTTTCTGTTGGCTATAACATGAGACATTCGCGAGACATTCAACTATCTGAATGTCTCGCATATTTTTTAACAAATTTTATAGTAACCTGTTCATGTATTGGGCATATAAGAATCTGTTCGTGTAACGAATATATATCTGTTGGACATATAAAGTCTGTTCATGTAGAGTACAAGTAATATCTGTTCTTGTATTAGATAAATATATAACCTGTTCGTGTATCGTACACTTATACTCAATAATTTATATTAATTCATGCCTGCTTTACGCCTCTAACCTGATGACAAACAACTGTTTATGTTATTATCAAATGATATTTGATAATGAAAACCTCCCTGTTGAGCAAAGTGATATAAACTACGAATGTAGGGTCTGACGGCTCGTTCTATATTAAAGAATATGAAAATGAATATATTGAAATATTATTAAAAAACTATAATGTGATTATTATCACATTATTTTATTCTATTTAAGGTTTTATTTGACTCCTTTGGGTTAATGGACACACAGCCTCGGATGCTCTAAAAGAATTTGAGTTATTACAAATCACAACGTAGTATGGGTCCTAGCCACTTAGACGAATCATGTGCCAATATATATTAAGAGTGCTAGCGCCTTCGGCGCGTTTTTATGCATTTCACTGCTTGGGTGCGAGCGCTCTAGTGGTGGTTGAATGTTTTAAATTATTATTTTATACGGACGGAGGGGAGTTTAGTTACACTAGGCAACTAGCGCGGAAACTTTGCCGAAGATGAAACTAGCCTCAAAACTTTACTTACTAAAGTAAATCATTACCATAAATCCATAAATGATATAGCTAGATTCAAACTTGGTTTATTGATTTTCCTTAGTGATGTCTTGGTTTCTTTTTATCAGTTTTTAGTTTTACAATTTAAGAATTTACAAAGAAGAATTTATTTCAAATGCATTGACTTTTACAATGTGCTTTTTGCTTTTGCATAAAGCCCATTAAGTTTTTGTATTAAATCGATGAGGTAAAAATGTTATGAGGTACTCACATATCGTTTTTTAATTCTTAATATTTTTATGTACAAAAAATAAATTACTTGAAATGTACAATTTGAAATGTTACCAAATACTGTAGTAACAGATCAAGATATTTTAACATTCCATAATATTCCATTCCATTTCCATAATATGGAAATCCATCAATGAATTTTGTATTTATTTTTTCTTAAAACGACGGACACTTTTAGATATTTTCTTTTAGGGATTCTCACGCTATATAATCCTGTGTCACTCAGATCTAGGGACTCCCGCGATGTTTTTTAAGGAATCTATCCGTATACTGGTCACAAACTTAGAATATCACCGCCTATCGTTACTTAATGATTTATGTCCCGTCTTTAGACACTTCAGGTTTTATGACACGATGAATAATGTTATTTATTTTCGTCTTTTATGGATCTCTGAATTTCTGATTAGAGTTTTCTCATGAGTCCGATGTCTGTAAAATAATTTTTACAAGTACAATATATGAACCTATATAACGAATCAAAGTGATACAAATACTTAGATATAATGTAAGCTCATGATAATTTATAGAAGTAGGCGTTACTTTGCGGAATTCCATAATAAAGAAATTAGGGTAGAATTATTTTGCTACAATCAGAATTTTGTCAAGTAAATCTATGTGATGCTACGTGTAGAAAGTAAAACTATCTCATACTTTATACATGCAGGATTAGTTACAGCACGTATGACAAGACACCACCACCAACAGTACACTACACACACTCACTAAGACAATCTAAACAATCGTTTTACACCGTTACCGAAGCATCGTCAGGACATAGGCTTCACGACATAATCGCAAAGAAAGATCGTGTACCACAAACAGATATCGATAACGCCCACTTCTATAGTTCTCGAGTACAATGAAGCGGTTCTAATGTCACGTATGTAGAATTACTAAGACATTGATTTAATCAGGGATTGTCCTAACCGCATACAACGGTAATTAATATACACGAGCGGGGCTAAGCGTAGATTAGTAAACAGCCCACGTCTGACCGTGTTTGCATTATGTGCACAACCTAATTTCTTAATTTAAGATTACTCCTGAGTAATGACTGACAAACAACTGAAACCCACTTTTTAAATCACACTGTTTTATCTATACTAATATATAAAGCTGAAGAGTTTGTTTGTTAGATTATTTGAGCGCGCTAATCTCAGGAACTTTTCAATATGAAGTATTACAGTAATGTATTTTTAATTACCAAAAAAATACAATATAATCTAGTTTGTAGCTGGTCGCAATTTATATCCAAGCTTTTTTACCATATATAGTCCTCAACATTATAATTTATCGAGGAAGGCTATATAACATCATGCTAAGAAGGATAGGAGAGGAGGAGCTATAAAACTATTACAAAAACGGCAAAATTTAAAGCTTTCCTTGCGTACGCTAAGTATTCGGTGAAAGTTACATAAATATCATGTTTTACAAAATTGTTCTCCTCTACAAGTTCTATATAAAAGTCCGTAACAGCATATGTCAAGCTTTTAAGGTTAATCCACTTTAACCATTGTTATGCTTATCAAAATATTACGGTCTTAATTTTTCCACACGGGCACAGTCGTTGGTGATTGCTAATCTGAAATATTAGTGTTGTTTGGCGAGGAAATAGTTACCAATATGTTTATTAAATGATAATTATTATTCACGCGACCTCATCATACGACCATAAATTCAAATTCAAATCATTCTTTACTCAAGTAAACTTGTAAACAAGTGCTTATGAATTGTCAACTCTATTGCTGGTTCGGAAAGCTGTTCCTGCTGAGAAGAGCCAGCAAGAAACTCGTCGGTTGCTCTTTTAAAAATAGAATTAGTGCTAACAGTTACATTTAGTCGTTACTGTTTGTACACAGTCAAAGAGTAGCCTACATCCACTTATTCATATCGTCTAAGTAATCCTCAACCGTAAAGTAGGCTTTTTGTATGAGGCTCTTTTTACAGTGCTTTTAAACTTCTGTAATGGCAAAAATAAAATTGAGTTTTGATTTTTAAATATGAGTTAAACATAAATAAATATGAATGTAGTAGAAATTGCGGGTAGCGGAAGCCCGAAGAATGGATTGACTTGAATCAAAAATGGATTGACACGCATATTAAAGGTAGTAGTAGTGCACAAAGAATGATAGAAACATTGGAAGATGAAAACATATTGTTTCGGGATAAGGTCAGGCGAATAAAATGTTTATTATTTAAAAATTAAGTATGCATATAATTAAGATACGTAAATTCTGAACTGTTACGCATGTATTCAAAATAAAAAATAAAACCTGTTGTCATTATTTAAAATGACTTTCTGACCTCGCATAGATTTCGTAAAAAAACCCTTCATTTTATTTATAACGCAGATATATCCCGTATTTGCAATCATTACACTTATGTAATTGTTTGTACTACTTCTCCATAGTATATATCAAATAACCTATATAATGCTATCAAGTCATTTTCAATCACAAATACGGACTTGGTAATCGTCTAGGGAATTAAAGCGCACTTCCACAAATTGTTAACATAATACCTATCACGAGTTCGCCACGAAATATTTGTTGAAACCGAGGTGCATATTGTTTAGATCGTTTCAGAACATGTGGCAAACATTGAATTGTGTACGCAAGGGGTTTAGATATACTCGTAAGTAACGTTAAGACAAAAAGTTAAAGTTACATATGATATGTATTTAGGTACGCCGGCTGAATAGAATAGACCACCCTCGTTTCTTAACGAGGTGTCGTAAAAGGCGGCTAAGGTAATTTGACCTGCCGTGTGGTATCCGGCTGAGCGGAATAGAGCGCCTCCATTTCTTACCGAGGTGTCGTAAAAGGCGACTAAAGTAAGTTGACGTCAGGCAGGCGGGCGATCGTAAGGGCCCTAGACAAATCATTTGACAGCATGTTTAGAACATGTTGTGCCAACCCCACTTATAGTGAGATAAGGACAGAGGAAAGAAGAAAGATGATATGATGATATTTACATAGGACGTGTAACTTAATGCTTCGGATGGGGCGAATGACTGTAAACTTTCGCTTTTACTTTTTTTTTATATAACTTAATAGCAATAGTTACCAACGATTGAACAAAAAGAACAAGAAAATATAGTAAATATATTAAATTTATATAATAAATTAGGTATAATTTTATTCCGTAATTATAACAATTGACTCCGGCATGAAATATTTCAAATATGCAGAATAAAATGGAAAAAGGCGATAAAAGGGCAGCCTTTATTAGTGTTAACATACTAAAGTAGTTACTAGGTGATTTTTTTTTAAAGATATAAAAAATGTACTTGAAAAAGTAATAAAAAAATGATTGGGCAGTTGGGGCTCGATTCGGGGTATGTTCAATTCTTTAGTCCGCCCGTTATCTACAAAGCTATTACAACTTTATAGTTGACAGGTATACAAGATATGCCAAACAATATAACGTAAAATGTTTTAGAGTGATGATGGTTATATGATATTAAGGGTAAACCTAACTAATTTTCAACTCAAAATAAGTCTTTAACTTTTAAGAAAACGTGACTAAAAAATAGTTGCCAAATATCCTTCATGACTACGTGATTTCATACATTTTCTGGTACGAATTTCAATTAATATACATAAAAATATTTAAAGCGCTGAGCGCCGTTAATAATCGCTTGGCTAGCGCAACGAATTTTATTCGGCATACTAGCCGGTTAGTAAATTGTAACATAATCGATAGAATGGTCAAGAAACAGCGAAGCAAATTATGAAAATATTGACGCTTAAATCAGCAATGAAAATAACGAAGTTTACCATCGTAAATGTCATTGCCTTTTATATTCCAAAATAATTTTGTTGTCGCCAATGATTTTCGCTTTGTATTTCTTGACAACACCGTCGTGATACAAGAGTATCGCGCCCTTTTGATTGAAATGGTGACACCACTGTGCCGCTGTTGTTTTTCCGGTTGAGTCTTTTTTTTTTACGAAGAAAGGCTAGCGCCTGGCTGCGATCTCGCCTAACGGTAATCGAAGGATGCAGCCTAAGGTGGACTGCGCTTGCCACTATAGTGCCTAATCACTCTTTTTTTGAAACTTTGTGGATCGTAAGACTCCGAGAGTCTTCCTATTTGTAAAACGTGTTCAGTGTCATTTATTCCGTGTTCGTTATTCATGAGAAGTGTATCTTGGAGCGGGAATAGTAGGGTTACGTTATATCGTATTATTTCTATAAAGTACCTTACTGAAGATTATTAGGTTAACTGCAATGAATTTATCTTACTTTTTCAATTTACGAATTTATCTACAATTTTTCCAGTATAAATAAAAAAAAAATAAAGTAACGGCCTTTTGCAATCCCATTGCTGGGCATAGACCTCCTCTCTCCGTTCCTACAAAGAAGTGTTGGAGCTAAGACCTATCACGCAGCTCCAATGCGGATTGGTAGGTTACACATATCCCCAGAATTCTCTAGAGATACGCAGGTTTCCTCACGATGTTTCCCTTCACCGAAAACCGTGTGATAAATTGCAATTATCAATTTGACACATAAGTTTTAATAGAAAAACTCATTGATGCCTGCCGGGGTTTGAACTCCTAACCGCCTCGAAAGAGTCGCACGGTCACACCGCTGGGCTATCACAGCTTCCAGTATAAATGTATATCTCTGTATTGAATTCTCTGTATTGTAAAGCAATATTGTCGTGAAATCTATCGTCTGATGATCCTTCGGTTGCGGGGTTAAACGATTATTGAGTTTGTGTTAGCGTTTGTGTGTAGTGTTTGTGTATTGTGGTGGCGGTAGTGGAGTTTTTGGGTTCTGTATGTATCTGAAATGAAAACGGATATCTAGCATATATTGTCTATTAATTTTATCGCGGGTTGCAAAATAATTTTATTATTGCTTCTGTATTATGAGCAACTCCAAAGTGACGACTAATTCTATGAATTATTTTATAAAATTAAGGAGAGAACACTTATTTTTTTTATTTGAGATTTATAGGGTCACAAGGAAAAAAATAGTAATATCTATGTTTAATTTATATATGTACCTATGTCTTGTGATGTAAAAGTAATTTATCATATTTACCACGTGATATCACACACGTGTGATCACGTGATATCATATATCAAATAGGAAGCAATTATATTGGATAGGTGTGATACATTTCCCAACACCGTTCCATCAATCATTTTCTATTTGTAAATTGAACTTGAATATAAAAAAAGCCTGATACAGTACAACAATCTATTACATTTTTTTTGTCCATTTCTCTCCAATCTTGACTTATTAAGCTATATTTAATTATTACCAAATTTAAAGTACCTAACAGTTTTTATGCAAATCAATATTAGATTATCAAAAGCCAGAAAAATATACTAAAATTTGTTCGTAAACTACCATACCCAGCACACTTTGTTATTATATTATTATAGCAGTAAAAAGCTGTAATTAGCAATAAAAGTACTAGAATTTAAGAATTTAGAAAAATACTCCAATCTCCTCCAAATTTGATCATCCGCTGGGTCATTGTAAAGATTGTCGGAAAATCTCATTAAAATCGGTCCAGCCGTTCTGGAGTACAAATGACTTACAAACAAACATTCATGTTTATATATTAGAAGATAATTTTTTATCAGTACCGAGACACGGTCGTTACTGATATTACAGCGCAGTGTAATCTTAAATATGTGTTAATTATGAAAGACTTTTCATAATTAACACTTTTCAAATTAATATAACAAAGTAGATCATAACTTAAATTTTCTACGCCATTATACTTCTTTATAACAACGAGGCAACGTGGATTCGGGATAAAATTTGGTGATGGTAAAGTAAATGGCCTCTTATAATCCCACCGCGGGGTATAGACCTCTTCTGTCCGTATTTTGAGAGAAGGGTTAAAGTTGGACTGGTTGGGGGTTATTAATTACACATATCCTCAGAATTCTCTACTGAGGTTCCTCACAAGGTTTCACCGGAAAGCATTTGATAAATTGCAATTATAAATTAGACACATAAGGTTTAACAGAAAAACTGATATTTGCCTACTCGAGGTTGAAACCCCCTTATAAGAGTCGCACGCTCTCCTAGGGGACTTAATCACAGGTTCAAATCCTACTTGTCCTACAAATAATATAAATGCAAAATTTTGTGAGTATGGATGTTTGTTTGTTACTCTTTCACGATAAATCGACTCAACCAAAATAGATGAAATTTGGCACAATTATTCCTTAGACACCGGTTCTATAATTATGCTTATAACATATATAACAATAAGGCTATAAAAATCTTGTTAATTCTACAGGAGTAGGATGACATTGAAAAGCGCCATCTACTATCAACCTATCACGCAACAACAGTGCACGCGAACGAAATTAGGGGTAAAGCTAGTAACAATATATTTTAAAGTCGGAACTCTAAAAAGTCCTTAAACATTTTATAATACGTGACAATAACTAAAGAGAGGTATTTAATTAGGAATACTGAACAGAAGGGCGGATTACTCCCAAATAGTCGTTGTCGTGATAAATGAAGAGTTCGACAGATTAGTGTAATCATTGGCTGTAAACAAGGAATAAGCCTATAATATTTCAAATAGTCTATGGTAGCGATGGCTTGCGCAATAATTAGGTTTCATTTCAATTTTTTCCTTCACCAAAAATGAGATTTTTTCAAAAGAAAGAAACATAAATGTGCCTTGTTCCTGATTAGTACCCAGGGACCCTTTTTAGTTAACACATCTATCATTCCATTTGTAACCATCAAATTATAATAATTTTTTTAAAAGATTAGCCGCCGAGTTTCTTGCTGATTCTTCTCGGTGGGAGCAAACTTCCAAATCAGTGGTAGCTTCTTTAAAACATTTGACGATTCAAAAGTACTGTAAACAGTCCACTTGAATAAAGAATATTTTGAATTTGAATTTGAATTCAGCAATCAATCCAATACACAAAGGTCATGCCCTTTATACGAACGTCTGTATTTCTGTCTGTTTGTAAAGCTTTCACGACTAATCCGCTGGAACTACATTGATGAAATTTGGTACAATTGAAGCTTGTATATAATAAAAATCGGTTTCTTTCGGTAACAGGAAAAAACAGCATATAATTGAGATTAACATCGTATTAACGTGAACGAAGTTGTGGGTAAAGCTCAGGTAGCCATGTAACCGAGAAGAGCCAGCAAGAAACACGTCGGTATTTCATTACAACTTATAATTCTTATAATTAGTTACATTTCGACATAGCCATCTTGTTCAAGGTTGAAGTGTAGCTAAATCCACGCATTGTTATCACTCACATAATCCTCAATAGTATAGCAAGGGTGCTCAACCTTTTAAATGGCCGGGCCAAACGGACAATACAATAATCTTTTGCGGACCACTATAGTAAAGATTTTTATTTTAGCTGTACCAATAAAATAGAAATAATACATCAACAAATTGCTATTCAATATTCTCTGGTGGAAGAAGAGGTACCATATCACAGGTATGACCCTGCGTCAGTTCTTGAAAATAGCCGTGCTATGCTCTATTGGGATCGGTCTATTACTACTGATAGGTTTATCCCTGCCAACAAACCTGATATAGTGTTAGTAGACCGGTTAGCGCGCCGTGCAATTAATGTTGATGTCACCATTCCGCATGACGATAATCTCATTAAATCCGCAAAAGAAAAATTAACTAAATATTTGGACCTTTTCTTATGAGATAACCGCCATGTGGAATGTTGACTTAACAATAATTGTTCCTATTATTGTGTCGGTTAACGGTCTGATTATGAAGAGCCTCGACCAACTTCCTCAGAGGCTTTCGCTTAACAGTTGGATCAAGTGTCGGATGCAGCAAGCAGTATTGCTTGAAACGGCGCGCATTGTGAGGAAGTTCCTCACTTTGGATCCCAGACCACTGGCAACTCGGGATACTTCTCCGTTCCCGGCGTACGACAATTTTTTATTTTTAAATGTTTTTTTTAATTAGAAATATGTTAGGTTTAAAAAAAATAAATGAATAATAATAATAATAAAATATTCTTAGGCGGGCTATTCTAAAATCGTTCTGGTATAGTACATAGTAAAGTATATCAATCATATAGTATAGTAAATAATAATATAGTATAGTAGGCTTTCCGTATCAACGTCCTTTGATAGTTATTTTAAATTGCCGTTTGTAGTGGCAAGGCTAAAATTGATTGTGCTAACTAAATTAACGATTTGATTCAAAAATACAAACAATAAGTACCATCGACAATTAATGCACCGAGCCCACGGTGAAAGTTGTCGCCGCGGAATTATTGACAATGCGTCAGAGCAGAACGTCTAGGGCTGGCGCTAAACTGTTCAATTAATTGATAACTCGCCTTTGAGTGATTTTATTGTATTTGAATGTACGTCATAAAATATTCGGAACCAGCAGACTGAACAATAATTGAACATTTAATTATATTGTCGAGAAATATCCACGATTCCAAATCCGAAATCTTATTATCAGGAAACTCAATAGTTAAAACTTGTCCACAATATTACGAGTACATTACGATTTTTGCCTATACAAAATCAACACAATAGATTTAAGATCTATTCTATTAAGTAGCTGAGTGGCAAGCTAACTTCTATGTATTTTTTAAACTAAATGATTGATAACTTATAATTATGTTGCAATTTGAAATGTTATTATTCATGTATAAACAATTAACTTCAGACAACTTCAAATAAGCGGGAATAACGTAAACCTAACGTGTTATAATAAAATTATACTTAGAAGTTCATCTAGGTCACTTTTTTCCTAACGTTTCAGTTGGCATCCCTACATGCAATGAAATTGCGAAACTAGTTGCAAAACGCGTTACCTACACACATCCTAAACGGGCACGTGTGAATGAACTGTTCACGATTTGACATACGCTTTTATCGTAAGGCTGCGTATACACGGGCTTTAGATTAGAATTGCTTCAGATATAAAAATAAACTTTAGGATGGGTATAGGATGCATTGTAGTGCTTCAGTGATAGTACTACTACTAAATAGTACTACAAAAAAGGTGCAACATTGTTATTGGCAACTACACATGTCTTGTTCGTACGAAGGGTATATTAAGAGACAAAAGACTAATGGCTTTATCTAAATTGGCCCGGTAGTTATAAAATGACCAATAACGATTTTAATGCTGTCTTTTCTCGTAAAGTTTGTTTTAGATTCAAAATGTATTGAGTTCACATACTCGTAAGTGTTTTCATTTTCAATATTTAAAGTATTACTTTTGGTTGAAATGACTCAAAATCACTGTTTCATTTTATTTACTATTCACATTTTTAAAATTAGTATGTTTGAGTTATTTTTCATTACACCTTTGCCACACTACAACCCAATGTTTTACTGACAGCTGATGACAATTGTTCAAGCACAGAAATAAATAAATAAAAAAAGATAAAGTAGGTGAATGGTTTCTAATAAAAGTGTTAATACACAGGTCATTAAAAAAATGTATAAAGTAGCGGCCTGTTACTATCCCACAGCTGGGAATAGGCCTCTTCTTTCCGATTTAAGAGAGAGAAGGATTGGAGCTAAGACCTATCACGCGGCTCCAATGCGGATTGGTAGATTACACATATCCCCAGAATTCCCTAGAGATATGCAGGTTTTCTCACGATGTTTTCCTTCACCGAAAAGCGTGTGACGAATTGCAATTATCAATTAGACACATAAGTTTTAACAAAAACACTCATTGGTGTTTGCCCGGAGTATTTGAACTCGTTACCTTCTCGAATGAATCGCACGGTGTTACCGCTATGGCAGCTTTGCTTAGGTAAGTGGATTCGATAAAAAAAACGCAGCGCATCTGAAATCGCTCGATTATCATAAAATAAAATATCAATGTGATTATTAATACGTTTGACTAAAGCTCGACTAGCATTAACAGCAAATGACTACTCTGTAGTAAATCTTCTTCGTGAAAACGGTATGACTAATCGACGGGTACATAGATATATCTAATCGTTACGAATGAACAATTTATTTAGTTCACTAGTGTCCTTGAATGTGTCTGATAAGAATATTAGATCATATTAAAAATAGATATTAGATAATATTAAAGAAACAACATTTACATAAGCACCCCATGACTTCAGCCTGCGTGGACTTAGGTAATAAAAAAAATGGTAAGGTAATGATAATGATTGGCCCGTTGGTGCAGTAGGTAGTGGCCCTGCCTTCAGTTATTCTTATTTATTTTCTATAAATGAATTTGTTTTGTTGGTCTTCGACTCGTGTATAATATCGTATTTAAGTATGTATTTCAAAAATATATAAGTATATATTCACCAGTTGTCTCTCATCCATTTAGATAATATTTAAAGTAATTTCTATTGTAAATTTTTCTTAATATATATATATATATATATATATATATATATATATATATACCTATATCATGTATGCGTTTTGGCTAGTTCTGAAAGTGTACATGTGTAATTTGATAATAATTAAATAAATAAATAATCCATAACACAAGTATAAAGGTACCTACTTTAGGGTCGGGCAACCGTGTAAGTGTCCCATATATATTTATTTATTATTTATTTAATGTAAGACCAGTCTAAAGACCGTTTCCTTCTTTTCCGGATGTTGTAGTAAATAATACCAACGTTTGTAAACCGTAAAACTTGTCGTCTTTTATATAAATCTCTCAGTGGAAACTCAGCTTAAAAATACTTACACATTGACCGCTATACCTCGGCAATGACCAGGCTACACTTACTATGTTCATTACGTAACTGGACCTATAATCATTTCATATAAAACTAGTGATACTCGCGACTTTGTCTGCATCAAATTTACTATTGAAATACCTTCAATTACGCTGTGTGTGATTCTTCATTTTTCTGAAGATAATACGAGATTTTGTATGTTAGCCCGACATAAGCTTAAATTATACCAAAATTTCCTTGCAATTACTGCCACGGATTTTCCGTGACAGCGTTAAAAAAAGACAGAAAGATGGACACATTTGTGCATTTCTATATGTGTATCGCAATGTAGTAATACCAAAAAAATAACAGTATTAAGTGGAATGTTTAATAAACATGGCGACTATCGATCGATGAAAGAAAAGTATAAATAATGAGTATTAAGTTAAATGATAAATTATATTTAATTGCTGAAATTGAAAAAAATCTTGCGCTCCAGAGGACACGGGTTCGATTTCAGCCAAGGGCTACATTTTCTTAATACAATTTGTTAGTCCTTCAAGTTTGGGTGTATAAATGTATTTATTCAAAATTATATAAGTAATATATTTATTAAATTGTCTATTACATACAATACAAGTTTTAAGTAACTTTAGCGGCTAATGACCGCGTGTGAATCGACCCATATATTTATTTACTTAGATTTTGTGTTATAAGTGTATTTATCGCTACTTAACTTGTACAAGCTTTCTACAATATGTCTTACATTTTCCATAATATCTATATTAGCTGCCGTGTTGTACTTGTATCCGACTGAATAGACCACCCTCTTTCTTACCGAGGTGTCGTAAACGGCGGCTAAGGTTAGTTGATCCGCCGTGTGGTATCCGACTGAGTAGAGGAGACCACCCTCGTTCTTACCGAGGTGTCCTAAACGGCGGATAAGCTAAGTTGATCCGCAGTGTGGTATCCGACTGAGTAGAATAAACCACCCTCTTACCGAGGCTTCGTAAAAAACGACTAAGGTAAGTTGACGTAAAATACCTAGCCAAATCATGTGACCACATGTTTATCATACGTTGTGACCCCACTTAGTCGGATAAGAGCAGCAGATTTGGCAAATTGAAAAACACCTGATATTTCATCATTCATCCTCCTGTCCCTATCCCACTCTAAGTGGGGTCGGCACAACGTGTTATAAACATGCTGTCACATGATTTGGCTGCGTTTTTACGACCGGCCGCCTGCCTGACGTCAACTTACCTTAGTCGTATTTTACGATACCTCGGTAAGAAAGAGGGTGGTCTATTTTACTAAACCGGGTACCACACAGCGGGTCAACTTACCTTAGTCGCCTTTTACGACACCTCGGTAAGAAATGAGGGTGGTACCATTCTATTCAGCCGGATACCACACGGCGGCTGATATTTCATCATTAGCATAAAATAATTGGCATAATCACATACCTAGTCAAGTATAAATCATTATACGTTATCATAATTAATTAATAATAATTAATGATATTTAATAACTACATATTATAAAACAAA
Organism: Morpho achilles; assembly: GCA_947086495.1. Taxonomy (NCBI): domain Eukaryota; kingdom Metazoa; phylum Arthropoda; class Insecta; order Lepidoptera; family Nymphalidae; genus Morpho; species Morpho achilles. The sequence goes on along the minus strand of CAMTZB010000022.1, from coordinate 5,659,177 downwards.
GTCTCTATATCCCTATGTACGCATAAAACTTTAAAACTATGCAACAGATTTTGATGCGGTTTTTTTTAATAGATAGAGTGATTCCAGAGGAAGGTGTGTACGTATAATAACATTCAATAGGGAGTAGAGAAATACTGTAATTTTTGAGGTTTTTGTAAATAATTAATTTTTTTTCCGCTTACATTGCAAACGCAGGCTAAGCCCTACGAGATTTATCAAAATAATGTACTAAGTATTTGTACATCTTGAAAAGGTCTACAGAAAAGTCCGCGATGGTATACGTCTGTCTCTTATGGATAACCCACTATAGCCTTTTTTGTCATTTACTTTTTACGAAAAATAATGCCATATTTTTGAAGCAATTTTTATACAATACAGCATTAATCCTAATCCAATTAAGTACCTTAAATAAATAGTTGATTTAAAAAAGATTAATATGGCCGTTTACAGCATGTAATTTAAGTGAACATTTTCGGAGATATTACAGATTTAAAATGCCGTGAGGACGCCGCGCTTCGCCCTATAACACTTCGACTTTAGCGGCTATGTCCCTCTTTCAAGAGTTTGTTTAAAGACATTCTGTAATTAATTGTAAAAATAAAATACATAGGGAAAATGTAAAAGTAAATAAGTAAAAATGTACTATATAAATTTAGATATTCCAAAGATAGCAGGAAATCTTCTTAGTATAGGGAAAGGAAATTGTTTTTCTCCAAATTTAACGCGTGCGGGCCACGGGCAGTAATGAATAAATCAAAACTACTCGATCGATTTTAATCATTTTTTTTACACATTTAAAATATATATCCCATGTCAGTACATGGGATATATATTTTATACCCGTGCGAAGCAGGGGCAGGCCGCTATTTAATTATAAACAATATTCAATTGGGAGCTTAAAATGAAAATATTATTTCACGATGAATAATTAGAATAAATTATACTTTATAATTTGGCCTTGATAAAATATACAAATATATGAAATGAGTGGGCGCCGCAAGTAGATAATGGAAAATGAAATTCGGAGGGATTAGTTATTAGTAATTTTGTATCCCAGTGTTATTATTATTAATCATCATTCTCCTGCCCTTATCCCACTCTAACTGGGGTCGGCACAACATGTTATAAACATGTTGTCACATGATTTGGCTATATATTTTACGACTGGCCGCCTGCCTGACGTCAACTTACTTTAGTCGCCTTTTGCGACACCTCGGTAAGAAAGAGGGTGGTACTATTCTATTCAGCCTGAAATTTGGCACAATTAAATTTGGTAACAAATAAGATAAAAAAACCCGTTTTTATTTCCACCGCATTATAGTCGTCGTCGCATTATATGGGTCTTCACCGCACGACGACGACGATCAGCGGTGACGACCCATAGTGGGTTTTCCTGACATAAAAAAAGGGTTTTTGTATCAGCTTCCTTTTAATAGTTTTTTAAGCTTCGGCAACGACAAAGTTAAAATTGATTCCGGAATTTTATTATACAATCTTATACCCCACTCATAATCGACTTAAGTATTATAACGTATTTAGTCAGAGCTATCTTGGGGACTAGGGTTGAATAGGCCATCGGAGGGCTGACCGCTGGTCCTGTGACATCAGGCGTCACCAAAGGCTATATTATTAAGTTACAATAATTTTGTAGTAACCCTAGTAACATTATAAAAGCGATAGTGTCTGAATGTGTGTGTGTTTATACTGCTTTAACGCCCCGTCGATTTAGGCTATTTACTTTCCAGGAAATTACTCCTTGAGAGAAGTAACTAAATAATTTGGATTTCAATCTTTGACTAGGTGAAACAGACCCAGTTCTACTGGTATAAACATACGAAATATTAACAAATAAGGCAATGCAACACCGAAACTTTAGAAAGATTACTGTTTTGTAACACGAAAGAGCCTCTTTAAGATGATAATGGCGCACGGTAATTATTATGCTGTTTTATAATTGCGAACAGAATCAAACATTTTTATGACCCATTGTCGTTTTCCAAATGCGTTCAAACTACACGCAATAGTCCTTACAGATTCGTAACACGTATGGCGGATTAATGTTATGGCAATGGCTTAAGAATGGTTTGGAGTTTCGGCTAGATAGATAGAGAGCAAATGTACTAAGGTGGGCGTGGTTTCCCATGGTGTTGCGAACGAATCTCATAGTATTACATGTGCTGCGTGAAAAGCGACAGCCATAGTTACTATTGCTTCCTCACAACTGCCTTTCTAGTGTATGGGTTTCGCCACCGCAATCCGCATTCGAGCCATCTTTATCGCGATAGTCTATGGTCTCGGCAGGTGATAGATATTCTTGATAGAATTAATGAACGGTTAATAACATCGTAACGTAAGTCCATAACAAATTATTAATGTTAAATAAAAATATCCTTATATACTTGTACCTACACTTGTGAATCAAAAAAAGTCAATAAAAAATAGTAAAGCTCTTTTAACCTCCAGCCGGATACATAAATAGCATAGAAATCCTACAATTTTAAGCGGAAAGTATATACTTCTCGTAAGTCATTTTTTAAAATGACTTTACAATAACGGACATATGAAAAAAATTACAGAGTCCGGCGGATACTTACACATGGTTTAACAAACAATATTTTTTTTAATGACAGCTTGTTATGAGATTGGTATAATTTGGACATCAAACACTACCCAGTAATGATGACGAGCTGCTATTGACATTGAAGAGTGCTATATAAAACGGAAACTAGTAAGTCTAGCACATTTTCTGTTTACCATCGTATCAGTGGGTAAATACAAAACTATAATGGAAAACCGGTTACCATTTTGTTTGATTCTATTGTCTTTGCTTATACTGGACACATTAGGGTTGGAAGGGGAAATGGCGGAACTAGCAAAAATGTTGCGCGACAACTGCGTCGAAGAGACTGGAGTAGACATGGGGTTAATCGACAAGGTTAACGACGGGGCCGACTTGATGCCCGACGGTAAGCTGAAGTGTTATATTAAATGCGTGATGGAGACCGCGGGAATGTTGTCGGAAGGCGAGGTGGATGTAGAGGCAGTCATTGCGGTGCTACCGGAGGAATTGCAGAAGCACTCCGATAAGTTACGCGAGTGCGGCACCCAGAAGGGCGTCGACGATTGTGACACCGCTTTCGAAACACAGTCTTGCTGGCAAAAAGGCTGTAAACAAGATTATATACTTATTTGAAAATTGTAAGTTTTATCACACATCCGATCTATAATATCGCTATTTCAATGATATAACGCTAATGTATTCGGACCACAGAGTTGATTGATATTAAAATGCTTATCGTTGAATTTCGTTTAACTTTATACCAAAAGTAAAACCTTATCAAAAAATTTACAAAACCAGTGTAGTATTACAAAGAAACTACACTGAAATTTCGCGGTTTAAATTTGCAATATCAAATATTATGTTAATTTGACTTTATGATAAGATAAGGCACATAAATAATTCAGATTTATAAGTCATCACGCACAAATGTTCTGTTGTCCGCTTGTATGTAAGCTATTTGCGAAATGAGTTAGTCCAAATTCTAACTAAATAATGTATCCTAATTAAATTAACAAATTTCAAATAATCATTATAAAATATATCATCATCAAAGATAACAAAATTAGGCTCTGTTAGCGCTAAATATTTAAAAACCGTGATCAATCGAATGAAATAAAAAAACCCATAAGAGCTATTCCTAGAATTATTTTCATTTGAAGTCGACGAATAAGATAGATTGATTTATACCGCAATTGCTTTTCTTGTTACTGTTAAAAAGCAAAATAATAAATATGGATTTAGTGATATAATTACTATACTAATTCTATTAACTATATTAATTCTAGTAACGTTTTATCACGTAAATGTAAAAGTAGATAGTCTAAATCAGTGTTTTCCCACCTTTTTGCGTCATGTCCCATCATAAAAATACTTTTGTCTAACCCTATGTTATATAAATAAATTGTACAATAACTTAATTTAATTCTTCACTTAAGAAAGTTAAATGATTAATTTTAGGGAGAAGAATTTGCTATTTCCGTTTAGTTTGGCAAAGTACCGTATCGTAAATTGAAAAACAAAAATCTAACTTTTTTTAAATACCACTTACCTTGTGCACAAGAGTTATGACAGATATGTTTACAAAAGATCTTGCGACAGTTTAATTTGAATATTAAGTGAGAGCATATAGATGCAAGCTTATAAGTTAAGATGAGGTTTTAGAAACAATTGCAACATTATCTTTATATAAAGATTGTTTCTTTAGCGACCATTAGTTATCGTATGATAATATTTTTTTCATATTATTAAACTATATACAATAATTATATATATTATATTTTTAATTTCGTGTAAAGTATAACGGGAACGGCCGAATAAAATATACCACCTTCATTTCTTGCCGAGGTGTCGCAAAAGGCTACAAGATAAGTTGAAATTAGGTGGCGGCCGTTCATTAAATACTTAACCAAATCACATCACTCGAAAAACTTACAAACTCTTTGAAGAAAACGTTGGCCCTAGGCGGGAATCGAACCGGCAACCCACGTCCCTGAAGACAGAATCACAGCCACTTGCGCTAAATGGCCCCAACTGTTATAGATATATATTCAAAGACTTTGCATCTACAGATAACTATAATTATATGAAAATGGACGAAAATTTATCTGTTATATTTATCTAATTAACAAACGACTAATGAAATAAATCATAGATTCTAAGATAAAAATTCCGAGCGACTTAGTTGATTGATTCCATTGATATTTAAATTATTTGTACGTAAAAATTAACGAGAAATCGTTAACCGTTGTCTGTAATAAGAGTATACAAAATAAATACTATCCTATTGATATAAAAATAAGTTACATAAACATTCAATATTTGAAATATTCTTTTAATATCCGGGCCTTTGTCATGTTTGATGCGTGCAATACAATATTTTGTCAAAATGCAAACAAAAGAGAGCGGGGCATATTTGAGCAAACTTGTATATTTTTATATTGGAATTTGTTTAAGGAATTATAAAACGATAGGTGATGTATACAATAGACAAAGCAGGAACCGACATAAGCTTGCGGCTCCTGCTTTGCGCCTTGCAAAAGTTCGTAAGTCGTTTGTGGGTTTTGGTATAAGATTCTATAATAAAATTCCCAAATCAATTTCAGCTTTGCCATTACAGTTTTTACAAATAGTACATTTATTAGCAGTTTAAAAACACTGTTAAAAATAGGCTGATACAGGAAGCCTACTATACTATTGAAGATTATTTAGAAGATAAGAATGTGTGGATTTAGCTCCCTTTGAACCTGTACAAGACAGTAACGACTTAATGTAAATAGTATTAAGAATTATATTGTTAAAAGAGCAACCGCCGAGTCAAGAAACTCGGCGGTTGCTCTTTTAAAACTTTTAAAACTCGGCGGTTTCTCGGTAGCTGTTCCTACCGAGAACGGTAGGACAGCTTTCCGAACCAGCAGTAGAGTTGACGATTCAAAAGCACTTGTTTACAAGTTTATTTGAATAAAGAATATTTTTGAATTTGAATTTGTTCTAAAATTTTTATTATATATAGGACACTTACACACACGGCCGTCCGTCCCCAAAGTAACTTAATACTTCTGTTATGGGTGACAGATAACTGGTAAATATATACTTATTAATTTTAAATACATCCTTAAATACATATTAGAATATTATAAATACAACCATAAGCCTAGTAAAATACGGCTGATTAGAATAAACCACTCTTATTTCTTACCAAGATGTGAAAACCGAGTTATGTAAGACGACCCGCCGTGCGGTATCGTGAGTAGAACCATCCTCTTTCTTACCGAGGTGTCGTAGAATACGTCTAGGGTAAGTTGATATCAGATAAGCGGCTGATAGTAAAATACGTAGCTGAATCATGTGAAAACATGTTTATAACATGTTGTGCCGATCCTACTTAGAGCTAAGGGCAGAACGATGACGTTGATGATTAATAACAAATACAATTAAATTAAGGTGGGGTTCCCGCATCAAAGTAAATACTATAAACATACAAATACTATTCTAACTAAACTATTTCTAACTAGAAATTTTGTCTAAGCAGTGGACTTTGATAAAATTCTATTTTCACGCTTAATTTTATTGATGAAGCTAGTAACTAGTGGTTTGCCTTTGCAAACACCTTTGTGTTAGCTCTTCCTAACAGAGATAAATTGGAGCTTAGATCTACCTCGCTGCTTCAAGACGTATTAAGGCTATAAAATATACAGAAATTGTCAAGATTATATATATTTAGATTTCTTCACTAAGCTTTATATCATCGAAGTGATATTATTATAAAATCAACAAGTTAAATATAAAATCAGGAAACATTTACTGATAAATTAGTAAGTATTTATATAAAAAAAAAAAATTTTCTTCTAATGTTAGTGGGATGTGGTTAGACATTCATCGCTAACAATATATTATTCAGCACAAGCTTTTAACCGATAATGAGATGGATGAAAAGGATATTATGATAACTTAATTATAGAAGAAAGCTTTATTTTGCTGTTTGTCATAGTACCATAGTAGAATTATTTTTCCAAAATGAGCGTTTAATTAACTATTACAATGCTAATTATTGTATTATAATTCATCATTACTTTCAGGATATCATTAAAACATTAGTAACGGAATATTTAGGTAGCAATTCAAATGTGAAACTACTAAGAGGGCAACAATATGTCTAGAAAGCTTGGTTTTGTGTGAAAATTTAGAGCGGTAAATATAGAATGCCCTCAATGTTACTGCTCTGTTTGGTCAACGATTATTGATTATTCTACCCGGCATTATTTTCTTTCAATGGTATCTTCTATGAACTTTTTCTTCTAATTATCTTATGTGCCAGGACATATAACCCCGTTCATTTCGCGGCTCTCTCGGAACCTTATGACCTACACATGGGGGATTTAAGTACACTTCGAGACCCCAGTGTCCTTCGGCTCCTCGAAGTATGTATCACTATAGCTAATTCTTCAACGGATCTCCCATTTCTTATTTACAAGCAAAGCTTGTCGTATGTAAATACTAGAATGTAAATGGGTACGAGGTTACTTTTATTGGAAAATTCTTCAGTGCATATCGATCAAAGATTGGTCTTCATGCACTGAAGAATTCTTTAAATATAGCAACTTTGTATAAAAGTTAAGTTTGATAAATTATAACTGATTTGCAAAGTACTTATTGATAGAGACCACGTCCAGCACGAACAACAGCCACCCCCCGATGAAACTATGAAATAGTATAATACAACTTTCGCTTAAGCACTGTACAGGAGCCGCAATGAAATCTTAAATACGGGATCGGTATATATGATAGTTCAATGCTCACGTATGTGCTATTTTCGCGTTTGTATCTTCCATCTTGACAGATTTAGCATTACACAAATACATTAAATACGTGAAAGAGACGCGGCAGCGGAGAAAAATTGTTGTTTACTAATATAATTTTTCACATCTGACGCAGAATGGCCATCACTAGGAATAGTGGTTGTCTCCATACTCTGTGGGCTATGTTTGTGGGTGGGAAATTCAAAGAGGAGTTGACAGAAATTATAATTATTTGCCTTCAAATAAAAGTAAATCACACAATAACTTAAGAGAATTAGTAAAACTGAAACAATAATTAATATTCGTCTGGATATTCTTATTAAATGACGATTTGTCGCAGATGTGGTGCGCTGGCTCTTTTCACATCAATTCCTAGTTAAAAGATGGCCGCCCCGCTGCCACAGAAACGACACTTCGCCTGAATGACAACCGATGTCACTCAATGTAATATTTTTAAATCTCTCAATATTTCGAACGCCGTCACGGCCGGACTGACATACGACCGTCCTCGGGCGTTACAATTTATTTGCGTCTTGTGATAGATTATCTGAAACAAAAATTATCTCATCACTAGGATGTCCGCTCGATCATCCTGCCTCAACTAAAGATAAACACTGAGGTAATAGGGTACGACCACTTTAGTAGGTTATCATCAAATTTAATGACAATACTATAATATCATGCAGGGAAAACAGCACTCAAACATTAGCGTAATTTATTTATCCTCCTCCTGGTAGGTGTTGCCTTGAATCGCGATAGGCCCGTATAAACAGTATTCATCTGGGCCACCCAGTGTGATGCAACACTGTTGTCCAGGATCAACTCCCATCTGGGCTAGGCCAGTGTGTCCCCTCAACTACTCCTCATAAATTCAGCTTAGACGACACTGCCCATCCAGGATCAACTCACATCTGGGCTAGGCTAGTATGTCCCTTCAACCAATCCTCATGGATATGGCCCGGACGACACAGCCCACCCAGGATCGACTCACATCTGGACCAAGTAAGCGAGTCCCTTCAACCACCCATTTAGGCCGTGGCCCGGACGACACTACTTGTCCAGGATAAACGCTCATCTGGATCGGGCTAAGGAGTCCCTTCAACCAAACCTTTTGGGGATATGGCCCGGACGTCCCTACCCGTCCAGGATAGACTAAATAAAACATTACCTCTGACCGATGTAACTCGCTCTGGTCAGGATCGACACCTTTATTCGGTTATTAACACAAAAAAAACATGGCATTAACATACCTATAATAAATTATCTTGTTCAGCATAAATCTCTACTTCATTTTGTACATCCCATGTTTCTGGATCAGAATATGTACTAAGCGTTTCTGAACCCGCTGTCAAGGTACGGGAATTAATAGAAATAGTGTCCGAGTCAGCAGTCAAGGTGTCAGAGTTTGCAGACACCACGGCATTTTCGTCAGTCAAACACATACTATCTACATCTTCTGGCGCCGTCTCGGCCTCATCGTAATTTAGAAGGTTCATCGTAATTTCGCGTAGACCGTCATGACCTTGAGGTATTGCGCGCAAATTCTCATGGGAATACTTATATGTTCGATTGGTACCATCCAATCGTCTTAATTCATACCGATCGTTATCTAGCACAGAAGTTATAACAAATGGACCCTTAAACTTTCTGTCTAGTTTAGTCTTGTTCCGTTCACTATTTTTGAGGAAAACAAATTCCCCTTCTGAGAATGGCTTTATTTTTGCACGTCCCTGATTGAAACGACCCGTCTCATACCTAGCAGCCCTTTGAATATTAGCCGACGCATCATTTCTAATAATATCAAGATCTAGACGAACTAGTTGATCATGACCTTCAATATTTATTTTTGACAAACCTAAAGATTGTGCACGAATCCCTAGCATAAGTTCTACTGGTGAGTATTTTGTAACAGCTGATTTAGTGCTATTTAACGCGAGCTGGATATGTCCTAGTTCATCACGCCAAGTTTTATTTGGATCATTTTCTACTATCGTCAACAGGCTTTTAAGAGTTCCCATAATCCTCTCAACTTGCCCATTGGCTCTACTTGAACCCGTGGCAATGAAATGAAGCTGAATATTATGTGCTGCACAAAAGTATTTGAAATCAGAGCTAATATAACATCGACCTTGATCCGCAATAATTCTTTTAGGCGCTCCAAATAAGAAGACTGCCTTTTGAAGCGCATGTACCGCACTTTTAGCATCAAGGGAAGATGTATGTTCTAATAAAACAAATTTAGTAAAACCATCAATAATTACTGAGCAGTATTCTTTACGGTCACTTCTGCCACTAAGCTTTCCTGTAAAGTCAATGTGTATAGTGTGCCAAGGCACAGGAACTTTTGATATTGGGTGAAGCTGTACGGGCTGAGCCCCTGATGGACCTTTTGAAGCTTTACAAACTATACACGAGTCAATGAATTTTCGAACACATTTTGACATTTCTGGGAACCAGTATTGCTCATATAATTTGTCTAAAGTTTTATCTTTTCCTAAATGTTGTATCTCACTGTGAATATGATTAATAAGCGTCCAAATCAACGATCGTGGGACAACAGGTAACCAGGAACTTGTTTTATTCCTATCAATTTTCCTGTACAAAATACCATTTCTAACATCGTACGTCTTAGCTACTGTTTCAGGTAAGTCATTATTATTAAATTTTGCTATAAGATCTTGAATTTCGGTGTCGCGTTGTTGTTCCACGGAAAGCCAATCTTGGTGAAGTTCTACATACTGAACCTCCTTCGTGTGTGTTTTATAGGAAGATTTACAGGTGGCATCGATATTAGGGAGAGGATTCCGTGAAAGGAAATCTGCGTGTTCCATTCCCCGACCTTCACGATAAATTATATCGAAGTCATACGCTTGAAGAAAAGCCCACCACCTATGCACGCGAGGGGTAAGGTCTTTTTTTGACTTCGAAGCCTTGAGAGAGTTACAATCCGTAAAAACTACAAAACGCCGACCGTACAGATAGTGTCGAAAGTGTTCCACCGCTCGCACTACCGCTAAAGTCTCTAGTTCGTACGAGTGGTAGCGTGATTCAGCATCTGATGTGCGACGGCTAAAATATTCTACAACATGGGGCAGATTATTTTTCCTTTGAATTAGAATTGCCCCATATCCTTCGGCACTTGCGTCGGTGTGCAACTCTACTGGCAGTTCTGGGTCGAAAATGGTAAGCACAGGCTCAGACGTAAGTATTTCTATAATAGAGTTACGAATTCCTTCGTATTTTTGAGACCATGATATAGATCCCTTCAATTTTGTAAGCGGAAACAATGGACCTACGACACGCGTAAAATTAGGAATAAACTTACGGAAATAAGAAGCAAGGCCAAGAAATTGCCGCACCTGTGTAGCTGTTTTAGGTTGTGGAGAGTCTACTAAAGCTTGTATTTTTCGCGAGTTTGGCCTAATCTCACCAGATTGGAGGAAATAGCCCAGATAATTTATTTTTCGTTTCATAAATTTGCATTTTTTTAGATTAAGTGTGAAACCAGACTTCGTCAAAGCACCCAAAACATGGTCTAATCGCTGCAGACCGTCGGCTATATCAGCAGAGTAACACAACACATCATCCATATAAATAAGTGGCTTATCTTTAAGATGAGTCAAGGCTTTAGTAATGCACCGCTGATAGACTGATGGGGCGTTCCGCAAACCAAATGGCATAGCAAGATATTCATATTGCCCTTCTGGGGTAACGAACGCAGTCTTGTCTATGGAATCAGGGTGCATCATGATCTGGTGGAACCCTGATGCCATATCTAAAGATGAGAAATGGTTTGCCCCTGAAAGCTGATCTATTTGTTCTTCGATCCGTGGTAAAGGATAGTGTTCTGGTTGTGTATTGGAATTAAGTTCCCGGTAATCTACACACATCCTGTATGACTTATCTTTTTTCTCAACTAATAATATTGGACTAGCGAATGGGGAACAACTTTCACGAATTACGCCAGAATCAAGCAATTCTTGAATCTTTTCCCTCACTATCTGTTTTTCTGCTGGAGCTAACCTATATGGACATCGTTGCACGATTTTGTGGGGATCTACTAAATTTATCTCACACTTCCCAGTGTTAACACGACGGGTAGGAATACCATTGGAAAAATAATCAGAATATTTATTTAATATTGATATCAAAGAGTCCCTTTCAGAGCCTAATAAATCTGTATCAATTATTGTAAAATCAAATTTAATAGACTGTAAATCACAATAATTACTTTGTTCCTTATAACAAAAAGTAAGGTTATCGTTATCAATTTTAACACATAATCCTTGATCAAAAATGTCTCTACCAACAATTATAGGGTCTGAAATATGAGTGTCAGGTACCACATGGAAAAGTAAATTCACCGTTAGATCATCAATGGTTACGTCACTTTGAATTTGTGTCTTACTTTGAACATCATCACAGCCTATACCACTAAGATAAACTAGACTGTTGCGCACAGTACCATCAAGTTTGTCACAGTAGCTCTCTTTTAATAATGAACAAGATGAACCGCTATCGAACAAAAAAGAAACTGACTCACCAGAAGATGTCCTAAGAGTAGCCCTGGAGGGGCGATGCCCACATTGATGGACTTCCTTGACCGCAGCTCCACTAACTTTCTTCCTTTCCGGACAAGTAGTTGCTACGTGACCAGGCTGACCACATACGTAGCACGAAACCACAGTCTTCTGCTCCATAGTACGTAATGGATTCGTAACGTCTTGAACCTTCATAACGGTATCGTCACGTCGCTTCCTACACTCAGCAATACGATGTCCAGTGTATCCACAATAGTGGCATTTTCCGGAAAATTTTTCCGTGTTTCGGATTTTCTTAGCTTCAATTTCATGGTATTCAGCATCCGACCGTCGCTTAAGAGACATTCCACCAAGAATACGGAATAAATGAGCTCTGGCGGTAACAGTTTGAGAATTCAACTCGCGACGTATTAAGTTGTCCTTCTGACAAAGTACCGATGTAACAAACCCCGTAATAACTTCTTCAGGCATCGTACAATTAGGTATTTGTTCAATGAGATTCCACAACCTTAATGCGGATTCGGACGCTGACTCTGTGGTATTTATTCGAAAACGTAAAATATCATCAAAATAGTCTTGAATAAGTTTAGGTCTAGAGAACCTTGCAATTAATAGCTCCTTGACTGTAATCCACGTGATTTCATTTAAATTAAGCTTCGTAAGACATTGAGCTGCACGGCCTTTTAGTGCATTAGTTAAAGCAACGAGTAAGTCGACACCTTCTAGACGTTGGCTACGTACAATTACTTCCGTCACTCTACACCAACCTTCTATATCTGAATCAACCTCATCTGGGTCAAATTTAAGGAATGATAATTGATTGGTACTAACAGGTGCTGTCTGTTGAGCTGATAAAACACGGTTAAGCAATTGTTCCATGTTCTTCAAAAGATTTTCGGCATATGTAGTATTTGGAAGATTTGTTTTATTTCCCTCGGATCCCACTTCTGATGACGCAGAATGGCCATCACTAGGAATAGTGGTTGTCTCCATACTCTGTGGGCTATGTTTGTGGGTGGGAAATTCAAAGAGGAGTTGACAGAAATTATAATTATTTGCCTTCAAATAAAAGTAAATCACACAATAACTTAAGAGAATTAGTAAAACTGAAACAATAATTAATATTCGTCTGGATATTCTTATTAAATGACGATTTGTCGCAGATGTGGTGCGCTGGCTCTTTTCACATCAATTCCTAGTTAAAAGATGGCCGCCCCGCTGCCACAGAAACGACACTTCGCCTGAATGACAACCGATGTCACTCAATGTAATATTTTTAAATCTCTCAATATTTCGAACGCCGTCACATCTTTATTTTGACAAGGACATAACAAATATTTGATGTGAATATAAAATTTAAAATGTCTCGCCATTCCTAATTTTAAATTTTATTAAAGCAACGAATAAGAAAAGTAGCTGTCACTCTAAATTACCGAAAGAGCTTCGGAGAGAGAGAGATTATATTGTGTCGGAGTTTATGCCGCTCATTTCTAATGAGAAAAACTGTTGATTGGCGTGAAAAGTGACATAGCTAAAATGTAGAGACGGGGAATATTGTTTGAAGAATGAAGGGATGTTACGGTCCCAGAACATCTGCCTACGCTTGAGATACTGTGATTAGACGATCGCACACGAGTTCGTAGGCAACGCAACAAAGTGCCGAAAATTCATAACTGGAACTAACAAAAACACATGAGATTGGAAATGATTGTGATTTTTTTGCAGACGGTTAAAAATTTTAATACTACTATACGATAGTATTGATAAACAATGGTCCAATTTAACTTTAAATATATCACCATAATCGAAAATCGACATTAGTTTCAACTAAGGAAGGAAATGGGTACTGAATCTTCCCCAGTATAAGCTATTTTCTGATGTCTGCAGATGTTTGCCAATAACCATCGTGCTTGGAAGGCAATCGCTCGTTATATTAGTAATTTAATCGGCAATCACAAGCGGTTGTGCTCCTTTTTCGCACAAAGAATCAGCTTAGCGATTTAGCGCGGAAACGCCACCAGCATTCTTAGGACCATTCCACGTGGACATGATTTGTATACTCCAAGCGTGTATGTTAGTAAAGATAGATATAAATTGTATATTTTTGCTGTAAATAAAAAAAACGATTAACTCATTTTAATATATAGAAGTAGGCGTTAAGAACTTTGTAGTACAGAAGTTAGAATTAGTTTGTTATAATCCGCGTTTGTTAAGAAAATCGATGTAATGTGCTAAGTGTATGAAGCAGACAATGTTCACATACCTTAAACATGCAATACTAGTCACCACTCGTCACAAAACGCTGTAACCAACAACATCACACAAGCACTACACACATTCACTACGCCGATCTCTGCGATCGTTTCGCCCATGAAAATTGCATTGCATTTGTTACGTTGCTTCCTACGATTAGCGTAAGCACAGATTTTTCATATCATCATAGCTTCCATTACTCATTTTAATCTACATCACTTAGCCACTAATAGTGAAAAGTCTGATATATTTTCCGTATATACTTTTTCATTGCACATACGGCGGCTATCGAAATTGGAATCTACGTGATCCATTCAATATAGACATCGTTATTAAAAACATAGCCTTGCGATGCTAGTTTTGGAATTTTTCGATACGTACGATATAAAAGAGGTGCACTGGATATTTTGCAATAATGCCGCTATTTTTATGTTTGGTATTCCATCGAATTTTTATTTCACTTTTCGAATGCATTAAAACTTATCATGAAATATGTTTCCATATAAATACATACCATATAGATATACAATGGGAACACAGCCGGTGGTATCCGGCTGAGTAGAATAGATAGCCCTCATTTCTTACCATCGTGTCGTAAAAGGCGTTAAGTGTAATGTGGTATCCGGCTGAGTAGAGCTAGCCTTCTTCATTCCGTACTGAGGTTTCGTAGGGGCGACTAAGGCAAGTTGAGATCAGGTAGGTGGCCGTCCGTAAAATACCTAGCCAAATCACAACAAACATGTTAAAACATGTTTTGCTGACCCCACTTAGAATGTCATAACTTTTTTTTACTTAGAGTGTCATAAGGACAGGAGAATGTTGATAGAACAATTCAAAGTGACTTTTTAATATACCGTGTAGCTATTAATTATATATACTGTGTCTTTTAACCTTGTTGTGGTTTAATTAAAAGTAATTTAATGTGAATATTAAAGGGCTTGATAGGTGCTAGATTGATTTTTAGAAGGCGTTTTATGTTGGAAAACATTGTGAGAAAATTAACATGTGTTAACACATGCACGTTTTCTCATAAGACCATTAAATGTTATTTTTGGTATACGTTTAACATCAAGGGTAAGGATTGTAAGTGTAAGCTCTATATCTAATAACAGTGTTTATCGATAGATTACCTCTGTGATCCAAAATTTTCTAAAAATTAATTATTTTTTATTATTTATTATATTATATTAGTTCTTCGAGTATGGATGTATCTGTTTATTTAAAACTATATCTGTACTAGGCGTTAATAAATTAATAAGACCAAAACGCACACTTTTATGGGCATCCATGAATTTTACGTGTAGTACTCTTAAGAGAGTTATTTAATTAGTCAATAATTTGTATGTACGTTAAAAAACAATTATCAACTTCATTAAAATATTCACCATATAAATCAGGTAATCCTCATGTGTATTATGATTATACATATAAAAAGACGGAAGTTGACACTTTATTCACGCATATATATATATATATATATATATATATATATATATATTTACAGTATACATACAGTACTACATATACAGTACTAGTATAAATACATACTAACAGTATATATTTACCAGCAGCCTGTCACACATTACACAAGTATTGAGTCTCAATTCGGAGACAGACGATTGTGTTTGTATTGCGATTGTATTTATACTAGCTTTTGCCCGCGGATTCGGGACACAATCCGGCAAATTAAGTTTCATGATAGATTGTTTTAAATTAATATACTTTTGACTTTACTTTTACTAAAATGAGCATTGTAAAATAGTATCTGATTTAATTAAATTTATGGTTCATAGTTTTGGTTATAGTGGCTTCCACATAAAAAGTAGATATATGCTGTCGCGGACCTTTATATAGCTCTCAGAGGCCTGATTTTTTTTCGACCTATTTGACATGTATCGTTATATTACATAAAATCATTACAAATTGGAGCCTATACGTTATTCCGATGTATAACCTTTATTACTGTATACTGTAAGTTTCACCCAATACGTCCAATAGTTTTTTTCGTGAAAGAGTAACAATCGTTCGAACGAACAAAAACAAAATTAGTAGAAAGTAAGAATCTTACTTTAAGAACTTACTTAAAGAAACTTTACTTAAAAAGTTGCTCTTGTAGGTAAAATTTAGCTTAGATCTTACAAGTGGTTCACTATCAGAACACTCTCAACCGAAGTGCGCTCAGTGAACTGATGAATGTTCTTGAATCTTACATCACGAGCTCGACGTTCTGCCAATTTATACAAGCACTAGTTAGCGAGTGACGCGATCTTCTTCAAACGGCCTTACTCCAAACTCGATCTAGAACTCCACACAACATTACTGAAATGTCGAGATAATAGGGCTTAGCTTATTTTTTTATATACGACTTTATATTGTATAGCAACTCGAGACAGTGAAATGTAACAATGGCCACCTAATTAATAGACTTCAGTTTATTACACGTGTTTGGAGCTAAAATGAAACTACTTAAAAACTAATAAAACTACGCAACAGATTTTGATTGATGAATTTAGCAGCTATATGTAGCTCTTTCAGGAGTTTGTTTAATGACAAGGAATCTGTGAATGTTGTATATAAAGACATTCTGTAATTAATTGTAAAAATAAAATTCATAGAGAAAAATGAAAAAATAAATAAGTAAATATGTAGTACATATATGAATTTAGATATTCCAAAGATAGCAGGAAATCTTCTTGGTATGGGGAGAGGGGAATTGTTTTTCTCCAAATTTAACGCGTGCGGGTCACGGGCAGTAATGAATAAATCAAAACTACTGGATCGATTTTAATAATTTTTTTTACTGAGTGACATGGACTATATATTTTATACCCGTGCGAAGCAGGGGCAGGCCGCTAGTTTGTATATAAGACGGCTTGCTTAGGCGATGCGGCGCATTACGATTTTGTCGTTGAGCTTATACTCTTGATGATCCTTCGTTTACGGGGCGCAACGATCGTAGAGATTGTCGTAGTGAATGTGTGTAGTGTTTTGTGTTGTTAGTGGCAGCCTTACAGATTTACATCAGAGCATATTGGTCTATCTAAGTAACCCTCCTTTGTATAACGGAGAGGAGGATTTAAATAAATTAATTATTCAGACTATTGAATTAATAGTTCTCGATAATTTTTTGCTATTGTAAAGAATATCAAACAGTACCTTATAATATTTTTTTTTCATAGTCATTGTATAGTTTTTTTTTCACGTGTGAACGGATAAAGGGATCGTAGTTATTTTAAGAATCGAGACCTTTCAATATTTAATGGACTAGAGACTGACAAGGGTTACCTTTATCTTAGTAATGATATGGTAGTATTAAAAAAAGAACTTATTATAACTGAATAACCAAAAACCATCGTTATTATATATACCAAGATATATATATATATATATATATATATATATATATATATATATATATATATATATTTCGGAGGACGTTTTGGGGGAGAATAATCGATCTAGCTAAAATCGTTTTATCCCTGTTTTTGGGCATTAATAATATTAACATACTAACATTTGTATATGAAACGCGATTTTTGCCTTAATTATCAAGTCAGCGTAGCTTGTTCGGGGAACGGTCGGTTTCGAAAAAATAAATACCTAGGATTGAGCCCCACCAACCCAATTGTTTTTATTTTCTTTTAATTACCGAGCAAGGCTCGGTCAACCAGGTACTATTATAAAAAAAAGTCTGCAAAATATGTCTGTATATGCATGATCATTTTTTTTATATACTAAACGAATTTTTGTATGAATTTTACAGGAGTGGTTGTCGTGTACGCCGCGTAATCCAAGACAGATGAACTAAAGTAATGTACTAGAGAATTGTAGATCTCCAAAAAATACTACAAAAAACTCCCCGACATCTTGTCTCTATCTCTTATGGTTACAATAACTAACTTACAATAACTATTCTAATGTTCAAAATTTCAATCTATACTTATTATAATACAAACTCCCAAAAGCTGTGTGTATATGATCGGTTTCTCAAAATCTAATAAACGAATTTTTGTACGGTTTTTACAAAACATTATTTCAGTTAGTACATTAAATTATGTAAATTGACTGACATATAATAAAAAATATTCATGACCATGATTTCCACGAAGGCGAAGTCACGGACATTTATTATATTATTTTTATCCTATAGCAAAGGATAATAATAAATTGGTTTTCCCTCGGTAAAAGGGATAAAACAATACAGTGCATAATCAAGGCTATTTAAAATTAATAAGTTGACGCGAACGAATTCACATACACCAGTAATATTCATTTCAAGTTGTTGCATAGGGCACGGAGTACAGATCTTAACAACGAAGTATCGCAGAGAGCGCTAACGAATGCCCTTGATAAGTTTTGATGAGATAGTGTCAGTCATTTACAATTTAACTTGCTCCCGCGTAGTCTAAAATACACCGCGACTTGACATAGTATTCGGATAGAAATCTCCGCTAATGTACTCGCACAATAAATAGCTTCGTTTCACGCAGCTTATAATGTTAGATTCCAACATTTGTGCAGCTATCGCCCGTCGACCTCCGCAGGATGTCAAGGTGATGAACACAATGTTATATCGAAACTGGGCCGGCATGCATTTAACCAGTTTGCTTTTATACAAACTACTCGCATGCCTTTATGCACGAAGCTAATGTGTGAATAATATTAGACTAGAGAATTCTTGTGCTAAATATACAATAATAGAGTATTCGTTATGGTTTGCCAGTAGTTATTGTTATTGAGCAACAAATACATATTAACTCAACGAGCAATTGGAACATAACAAACAACAATGATTAAATGAAGAGTATATTGCGGTAAACTTGTATTAACTTGTATTAGCGACTAATAATATGTTGGAATCAGTAAAAGTTTGAATAACAGTTTAGTAGTAATGTAAAAGTGAGGTTTAGTTCTGAGAGGAGTAAATGCTATTAATAGCTAAGATTCCTCTCTGAAAGACAGTTCGGATTCGATAAGATTATTGGATGGAAAGTTAAACATTGATTTTAATCTCGTAGTTTGGAATGAAGTTGTTAGAAAACTTAGCTTGTAAGATTTTTTTATAATTACGTAGAACTCAAACGAACATTCCTTAAATACATTTGTATTTATTTGATATATTGATATATTTTTTAAATCTAAGCAAAAACACTTTTCCTAATCAATGTTTATAATTTATCATGTTTCATAATGCAAGGAAAAACTTTCCGGAGAACTCTATACGTTAAGTTTTTAAGGATATAAATAGATCTAAATCACGCATGGGATAAGCGTGATGGTTGAAGATATATTTCACTTTTTAATCGATTTCGAGTTAATAAATTCAATTAAAAGATTTCATAATGCTGATGTGAAGAGAGAAATAACTGTATGTATGGAATAAACATGTCGGGTTATTTAAAATTCTATTGCGATATCTATCTTGCCTATGATTGTTATAACGGTTATTTTTAATATCAAAATTTTATAGCACAGTGGGCTACCAAAAAATGTTGTTATATATTATATTTTGAGTCGACTTATGGTGAAAAATTATTTTTCAAAGACTGTTTAGACTTTTTGATTTCAATTAATATCTAGGCTCGTTAATGGTGTAATTGTTTTACAATGTTACTAGCAATTGGGTTACAAATTACTAGTTAACTGGTTAACCTCTCCAGCTAAGTTAAATGCTTGTGTTAGGAGTGGGTTCTCGTCGGTACAATGGCTGGGTTTCGAACCCACGACCTCACGATCGCAAGTCCGTTACCCTTACCATTCCGCTACCGCCGCTTCAAAATTTCAATCATATTATTGATTTTTTTTTATTATTAACAACGAAATGCTGTTTTTAAATATTTAACAGATTTTTCGATCCTTATTTTAGATTAAGGTAGATTAAATCTCTGATATCTGATTACCGTCTTTTGAAAAATTATTTCTGAGTTGTCGTCTTTAAAATGCTTAAAAAATGAAAGTACTATTTTGGATTTAACTTGAAAGTACCTTATTAACCTTAATGACGACCGGCCAAGCTCTGGTCATCAAATAATGGTAGTATTACTATTAACACCAGGTAACTCACATGTTGTTAAACATGATGTACAAATCTGTCGCGTTAAAGGGGTACAAGAACTAATAAGCTATCGCCCTTATAATATTGTATTAATTGATTTTTATTATTTTAATATCAGCTCATCATTGGTTGCTTGTGCAGTCTCCCATCAACTCAATTAGCGCTGTAAAGGCCGATATGATAAATTGGAAAGAAAATAAAAGTAAGATTTATATTTCAATTAAATAAAATAACAATTATTTCAAAAATATTGTTTTTTAACTAGAACAAAGCTGTTGGGATTAGGATTTCTGAGTGCTTAGTAGAGATGCAGAAAATAACAATTGTCATACTAATCGATTTCTAATTATCGATTTTCAAATAGTATAATCGAATTGTTTTTTTTAATCGACTCATCTGTTTTATTTTTAATTATTACTACTGCATTCTAATCATTCTTAATTCTAATTAATTATTTACATTGAAATGGTAATTTTTATTATTATATACAAAAGAAAAAGTTTAGAAATAGTTAAAAAAATATTTTAAAAGTTTATTAAAAAGTTATTTCGAGGGTGAAATTATTTAATAATCAGTTTTGTTCCACTCCAAATATCCGTACTCCTTAGTAAGCGTGCCGTTTTAAACAATACTGCCGAATAACTAAATTCTAAGAAGACCATGGTTGGATTGATTATGAAATAGAGGACGAAATATTCTGACCCTAATAATATATCAATGTGATAGATGACCGAGAAAATGATGTGTGTAATTGATGGAATGTTTAGTATGGAATGGAATGTACATTAGTCGCGTTAGCGTCCATGTCAAATTAAATAAAGCGGCCGTAATATACATAGCAGATTTTATTCGAAATTATCAATTACCGTAATATTTCAAACCATTTCCACAATACTTAACCAAATTATACACATAAACTTTCCTCATTAATCACTTTATCTATTGGAGAAAATCGTATAAAAATATATTACGTAGTTTTTACGTTTATCGCGACCAGACATACAAAAGGAATCAATCATCATTCTCCCTCCTTTATCCCACTCTAAGTTGTTTGTCTAGGTATTTTATCGGCCGCTTGCATGACCTGTTTAGGTCTATTCTATTTAGTCGGTTATCACACTGCAGGTCAACTGACCTAAGTCACCCTTTTACGACACCTCGATAAGAAATGACCCTCATTTCTTACCGAGGTGTCGTAGCGTTCTATTCTGCTCAGCCGGATACCACACGGCGGGTCAACTTACCTAGTCACCTTCTACGACACTTTAGTAAGAAATGCGGGTGGTGTATTCTATTCAGCCGGATACCCTTTGTCTTTATAATATATAGTGATAAGTAATATATATGATAAGTGAGAGAAGTGATTACCGAAGGTTGAAAGCGTATATTACTAGGGATTTGAGACTTCGAGTCCCAAGTAGGCACGTATAAGTTTTCTCAGGCGTTTTTCGGTAAAAAAAATGTTCGGTTAAAACAGAACCAGCGTATTTGATCAGACCTGAACACCATCACTACTAGACATGAACCTGCTAATCCGTATTCGAGAAGCATGTTGGATTTCAACACAAATCCTTCTCTTCAAAAGAAAGTAGAGATAATATGGAAATAACATACTTTATCATGAACACCGGTCAAACAATAAATATCAATAAAAACTTTTTGTTTTAGAGTTAACACATTTGTTTCGTTTCATTTGCAATCCTGAATAAATACTTAAAGAAAAATAAACAATAGATTTTTATAACTTTTTATTAAATACTTAGTCTTTTATCTGTACATTCTAATATCTATACAATAACGACATATTCTAAAGTTCCCAAAGCTGTCTGTATGTAATATTTTTTTTAAATAACGGATTTTTGCATGGATTTTGTAAGGTACAGTAGTTAGGCTAAAGTACAATACATTAATAGCCTCATGAAATAGGATTAAAGCAGTATCTTATTGAAATAGACTAACTTATCTATCCTAATACATAAAGCTGAAGAGTTTGTGTTTGTTTGATTGATTAAGCATCACGCTAAGATGAATAAAAGAGGAGCTGCAATAAAAATAATACGGAAAAAGAAGTACGGAGTTCACGGAGGAGAAGAGAAAACGAAAAATTTAAGGGTTTCCTTGCTGCGCTGAGTAAACGGTAAAAGTTATTCAAAAATCATGTATTACAAAATTGTTCTCCTCTCAAAATTTCTAAATAAAAGTTCGCGACAGCATATGTCTAGCTTTTAAAGTTGACCCACTTTAACAATTTTTAAGGCTATCAAAATACTATATTACAGTTTTAATATTTCCACGCGGGCGGAGCCGATAGCGATTGCTAGTAATCAATAAAATTATTACGAAATAGTCAAACAAAAGTCAAAAGAATAATAGAAGTGTAAATAGCAAGTATACATATGAGTCTAAACGCGCGTGAAAGCATCTCCGTTTAATATTCGTGTGAGGATGACGTTGAAACACGGTTAAAGCAGAGCAAACAACTCTTTTTAGGGCGCCGCCACGTCATTGTGTTTAGGAGCAAAGGTATCTACAGACGAATGCGTTTGTCGCGCGTACTTTATTGACAAAAATAATTATGATGAGGTCGAGATGAATGTCAAAAATTTGTAATGAATGATATTAATTTCATTCTTTTTTATTGATTTTTCTGAGGATTATAATTTTTACGTTATCGTGGCGGAAACTGCGCTCGCTGGGAACGACTCGTGGATGGCAGTCGGGGACACGACAGCGGCGGTGGTCGCGCCTGTTCAACCTGTTCGAGACCAGAGCGACAGGGAACACGTCCCTCTTTTTTGATTTTTTTTTTGGACACTTACTCGATTGTCCGTCTCTAAAGTAAGTAAATACTTGTGTTATGGTAGACACAAACACAAACTGAAATACAAATTACATCCAGGCTCGAAGACCAACAAATTCATTTATAGAAAATGTTCTCCTCGGCGGAAATCAAACCCGCGACCCGCAGAGCTGAAGGCAGGGTCACTATCCACTGCGCCAACGGGACAGTCCATAATAATACGTTAATTAAGTAACAAGATTAAAGTTTTGTTATTAAAATAAATTACTTGTAAGCAGAATAAAATCAATGTCTAGTGATATTTTCGTTCCTAATTACTGATTTCGTTAATTATTAATAACAAGAAGAAATCGCTATAAGGTAACAAATAAAAACCGCAAGCGAGTCTTAATGAATGGGGCAGTTGCTTTAAATAGCGAATGATTGTGTTTGGAAATAGATCCCCTTTTGAAAGTGGAGCCGATACGAATATTAGATATTCTTTCATCTTGGTTTAAATGAATATGATGTACGCAGTAATATTCATTAGACTTATAAAGGTCATAATTAAGATTTTATATTGTGATTTGATATAACCTTACGTACAATAATTAATGGTTTATGTTAATTTAAGACATAGATTAGCCATTCTCGTTTGATTCGTTGATTACATCAATATCTGTCTCTTTCCTTCTTTAACCATGTCATATCCACTGTTGATAATAAGTTACTTTAAAGGATTTCTACGCTATAACATTTCGTACCGTTTGAATCTATCTATTCTATGAAAATATTATTAAGATGTCTGTGAACTTAGTGAGAGTTTGTGAATTGTTACGTTCGTTACACTTACACTTTGGGACTACGAAGTCCATCGTTTCAATAAGGCGGTAATTAAATACTTTTATATCTTTAAATTTAAACTTCGTGAGTACTATTCATAGTTAATGCATAGAACCGGCTATACTCACGTGTTATTCTATTGGGTTAACCCGACTAGTTTCGGCGGTGGTCGCGCCTCTTCAACGTCTTCCAGACCATAGCGACAGGGAACACGTCGCTCTTGTCACACGATAAAATAAGACGTGAGTATAGCCGGTTCTATACATTAACTACTTTCATGTTCTTTTAGAGGTTTAACTTATGTATGATATGCATCTACGCTCATCATTCTCCTACCCTTATTCCACTCTAAATCGGCACAACATGTTAGAACATGATTTAGTGTTGCAACATGATTTGGCTACGTATTTTATACCAGCCGTCTGCTCGACGTCAACTTACCTTTTTTACGACACCTCGGTAAGAAAGAGGGTGGTCTATTCTACTTAGCCGTATACCACACGGTAAGGCAACTTACCTTAGTCGCCTTTTACGACACCTCGGTAAGAAATGAGGGTGGTCTATTTTACTCAGCCCAATACCACACGGCTAGAAATGTATCCACGCTAATACTTTAATAATTTTTTATTATTTAATAAATTATAAAACGAAAACTACTGGCTAATCTATATTTATAAAGGAGAAACTGTATAGAGACTCAAAAACGCCTGGACCCATTAAAGTAATATTTCCATACAATCTAAAGATTGACACAGCGGACAATCCTTTAAAGTCTGGTAGCGATCGGGCTTTTTTTTACAGACAACGACAGTTTTTTTGCAACCGCGTTATTAAAATTTAGCAAGTAATTTGTTGAAAAAATTAAGAAATAATAGTCTGTTGCAATGTAATTGGTACTGAATATGTATACTGACATTTGAATGCTAAAGTAGGCACTGCAAACGTGTGAAAACACTTTAAGAGAGAAAAAAAGCACATGCTTCATTGTAATAGCACTCTCATTTATAAATCTGCCATCTTTCTAAATGTTGTTCTACGCTAGTGGCCGCATTCATATTTATGGTTATGTACGATAGTTGTTACAGATTTCAGACATCAACTTTGGGTATCTAAACATTTCATCACAGATTTAAGAGAGGGCTGCCAACTGTATTTATTTATTGTATGTTATTATCTTGAAATACATTGCACTTTATAGTACAGATAGTACAGTAGACGAAATATAACTAATATAATAACTTATATATAACTATAATAATAATATTTTGGAAGAGCGACCGCTAAGTTTTTCGATGACTCTTTTCAGTAACAGTAATTTTTTGAACTAGTAGTAGAGACTTGACGATTCAATAGTATTTGTTAAAGTCTATTTGAGTTAATTTTAAGCTTTTTATTAACAACAACAAATTTTCTGCGGTAAATATGCTAAATACATCTTACAGCTAATTACAGAACACTTAAATTTAGCTTTAACAAAATATGTATAGACTAGCTGACCGATCACGCGTTGCTGAGGCTCAGTCTTGTTTTGAATTCACCTCGAAACAGAACTAAATAGTAAAAGAAATTATTCCAATATCCACCAAACTTTACAGGATCATCCGCTTGGTCATTCTACAGATTATATGAAAATGTCATTAAAATCGTTCCAGCCGTTTCGGAATCTATAAAAGACATACAGACAATCATTCATTTTTATATTTAAGATATAATAATGACCATTAACAAAATAATCACCACCAAAATCTATTGCTATGTTACCTGTATTCCGTATTCTAATACTAAGGAAACCCGTATACAAATAAGGGAGGGTAGTTACTATTTACTGTTGACGTGGGACAAACATGTTCGCCGATTGTAAGCCACAAATCTATTGATAGTTGCTTGTAGCACCACGCGTCAGTGTGTTGATAAGTTAAGCGGCTTTCTTTTACATTACACGAGTGGTTTAATATTGTTACTCAAAAAGGACAGTATTGTGGTGAATAGCGGTAGATATTTATAGGGGCAACGGATGTAAACAGAAATAAATGTGTCTACAACGATCAATCATTCTTCGCGGTGTTTACTTCGATTTTTCGATACTTCCGATATTCAAGTTTTATAACGCTAACAATTTTTATAGCGATGCTTTCGCTATAAAAATTGTATATTACAAACTAAACCTGTAAAGGGGAAAAAGAAACAGGATTATAAAATAAAATCCCTTCTTTAGTTAAAGATTAATATTAGATTATTCAGAATTAGACCGTTCCAAGAGATAAAGGTAAGATGAATTTTTAAATTGCTGCTATGGTTAATATTTTAATGATTTAATTTTGTATTTATAAATTTTTTTGAATTTTTGAAACAGCTCAAATGATTTTAATGAAATTCAGCATAGCAAGCAGTAGGTCTTGGGAGAGAAAAATGGATCTAGCTAGGTTTTAGTTTTAATTTTATTTTAAAAAATGTTGTTTTATCGCTGTTTTCGGGCATTGAAAAACTGCTATAATAAGTCATTTGTCAAGTTCTAATAGCGCAATGGTAAATGGGCGGAATAAATATGCAAAATTTCCGGCTTCAAGTCCTACATGACACCGATAATTTCTTTCATTTTTATTTTTTTACTTGCATTTTTAGGCGTTTATAGTCTCGGTCACTCAGGTACTGCTTCATTTTTTTTTCACAGATCATCATAAATGGCATTATATATCACGACTAAACAGTAGCCGCCTGAGACCTCTATCTATTACTAGGTAAATTCTCTCCTTTGAAAGATGTGTAACTCTTGTTAGGAGATCATGGGTTTCAACGTACGCCGGCACCATTGAATTCTACATTTTATCAAGCATTTTTCGGTGGAGGAAAACTACCTCAAAATTCCATCCAAAAAGAATTCAAAAGGACTGGGAAAGCTCTTACTCAGCAGTAGAGCAGGGAGGCACAAAAATATAGGGTTGGCCACACTTCGCGTGAGATAAGGGCAAGATGATAGGATAGTAACTTTTTCAAATAAATATTTACTGTACATCTTATGTCCGGGTTGTAACCGCAAACTTTGCCATGTTCTCTCGGTTAAACCGTCTAGACTAGACTACCTCAACTAGATCCTATTCTTATTATAGATTCCAATGTGAACTGGCGACCAAAGAGATTTATTGTGCGACAAAATGAATGGTGAGTTCTTATCCCAGATCAAGCTTCGATATTGAAATCCTTTGAAATGGAACTTCAAGAGGAATTTAATTTACTGTGCAAAAAATATCTACGTAATATTAAAGTATTAATACCAGTAAATTTCTCAGACATTGCGTTTTCAGGTGATAACTTTTACACTTCATATCATCATTCTGATTTGATTTGGCTATATGAATCGGTTGCATTTTACGACACCTCGGTAATAAATGAGTGTGGTGTAACCTATTCAGCCGGATACCACACGGCGGGTCGACTTATTTTAGTCGCCTTTTACGACAACTCGGAAAGAAAGAGTTTGGTATATTCTACTCAGCCGTTCACCACACGGCAATTTACTAATAAGAAACATCATAATTAGCACACGGCTATAAAAAAAAAATAGGTTTATTTCACCTAAATTGTTCAAATGAACCTACTACATGTGGTAAAATATTTGTTAGGTAGATAAAAGAATTATACCTTAGTGAGATTTGATGATATCATACGATGTTAGTTTCGAGCTTTGCGAAACTTTATATGGTAAAATACCCCGCCTGTGTGTATTCAAGGTTTAAATGGACGCTAGGTAAACACAAGTATGGTCTAAAATACAAGAACTAGCAACCAAGCGGGCTTGGGGACTACTCAAGGTAATTGATAAGGAGATAAAAATATGGAAAAATCATCGGAAAACGCTCTTGATAGTCTAAGGTCACGCGCAGCCGTTGTTTATAACTAGGATTAACTTTTCTTTTTATTTAAATTTAAATTTTAAAAGATGTCCGCGTTTTATAATTTAACCGCGTATCTAAATGAGTTAATCTTGTATATAGTAATTAATGTAGCATAAGTGTGTGTGTATATATATATATATATATATATATATATATATATATATAAAAATAAATAAATATATCTTGTGTATACATATTTTCTGAATCTCGGAAACGGCTACAACGATTTTCATGAAATCTAGCATTTAAGGACTTTCAAAAGATAAATCGATCTAGCTAGGTTTGTTTAAAAAAAATGTTGTTTAGAAAAAATGCTAAAATGTGGAATTGAATGCGAATGATAACTTGTAGCTGTAACTTGTGAAGTTGTAATAGATATACATATTATATAAAATACTCTGGAACGAGCGCCACCTGCCCGGTTATTTTTTTCACTTAATTTTTTTAAATTTTTCAATAAAAAACTTTTGTTCATTTAAAAATTACCGAGCAAAGCTCAGTCAACTTGGTATTAAATCAACTAATATTTTTTCCTAGCATCTTCATGGAGTTTGAAATTTAATAACGGAAAACAAATAAAGAGAAAACAAACTATATCATAAATTAAATCTAAAGCGAAATTTGATGCATCGTATAAATTACATAACTTGAAACGGTTCGGCACTTCGTACTAGTTTCCGTAGCGATGTTATGAAGTTTCCTAACTGAGATATACAAACTATCCGGACCCGTTAAACAACTTGCGTTATTAGCCGCTTAATAACGTGTTTGTTTAGCTACTGCCTGCGTCTTCACTTGTGATAATTTCAGCACCGAAATAAAAAGTATCCCTTATCACTTTTTAAACCTTCAAATATATTCGTACCTAATGTTACATCGAACATCTATTCGCATTTTTTTTAATGAGTCATTTATTCTCCTGCCCTTATCATACTCTAAATGGGATCACAACATGTTATAAACACGTTGTCAAATGATTTGGCTACTTATTTTACGTCCGGTCGCCTGCCTGACGTCAACTTACCATACTCGCCTTTTACGACACCTCGGTAAGAAATGGTGGTCTATTCTACTCAACCGGATAAGTTGACGTCAGGCAGGCGGCCGTTCGTAAAAACGCAGCCAAATCATGTAACATGTTTATAACATGTTGTGCCGACCCCACTTAGAGTGGGATAAGGGCAGGAGGGTAAATTCAATTATATTTATTTCAACGATGTTTAAATAAAGTTTATATTTAAATCTAACAACAGATTATGCTGATCGCCTTAGTGGTTTTATATCACAGTTATTTTATGCAAGGCGCTAATTAACAATTTTCCATGAAAGAAGATTACAGACTCAACTAATTTATTTTACAGATTATACAGGAAGTAATGCCATCAAATCATACCCATTCTTGCTACTAAGTATTTATTGGTTATATATTGCAATTGCAACTTTCTGCTATGAATGAAGCCTTGAACAGCTAGAAATAGTTTTCCGCTACAGGATTACGACTTTAAAACATAAGGTTTTTATGGGTTCTTCGATGGATGTACTCCTATCACCCAGATGTACCCTGCAGCTTGGCCGTCTTCAAGACGTATCGCTATATAGATATATTTATGGACTTATATGGTATATGATCAGTTTGACCAAATCACTGAGTTCTGTCACAAGTTAAATTGGCTTCCTATCCGATCCAGAAGAAATTTAAATTTTCTATCACTTCTATATAAAGTACTCTTTAATCCTTTCATCATAATTTATCTTAAAGAGCGTTTTAACTTCTTGTCTGATGTAGGATGTGGCCGACTAAGATCTAAATACCTTAGATCTTGCCTTCACTAAATGCTACTCAATGATCGAGATCATTTAGCTTCCAAGGAGTTAACTTGTGCAATGATTTTTTCTTGCAATATGTATGTAGAATAAAGAAATAAATAAATAAGCGCTTTGTTCAGACAGAAACATACCTATAACTTATTGAGTTTTTTTATTCTTATCTTATCTTCCTATTCTTGACTCTGATCTTTTGCATAAAGCCGATACTCTGCCTATATCAACTTCCATTTAAATAAGTCACCTTCAAACTGTACTATATGTGAAAATTGTATAAAAACGGTTTTTTGTTGAATTTATATACTTTCTTATTTATGAAAGTATTTTTTAAATCCAAATCCTTCTAAGGACATAAGGTGTGCTCTATACTCATTATTAAAAAGCAGTTGTTCATTTATGAAAATGATAAATTTGTTTGCCACAGATAAAGGTGAAATACATTATAGAATTTTGTCGACCCAACGAAAATATGGTCGTCCAAAAAAGCGTCCTATATAAACCTGGCGGTCAAATTACGATTGCAAACACGGACACGCATAATACACGTAGAGCTTCGTCGTTGGCGAGATCTGAATTTATTATCGTCAATCGGTCTTGGCCAATCGCCACACTCACGACGGTGACTAATCAGTCATATCACCCGACCTCCATACCTCCCGACGTCCCGATCTCCACGTCACCCTGAGCTATGGTTCAGCTTTACAGAAACTTTAGGATGACATTCCCCGATAATACTAGAGCGCCCACTCTCTCATCTCTGCATGTATCACCCTCAACGTTGTACACGATAATGCCGTAAAGTCGTTAGGACAAATAGTATTAACTCAGTTAGGGGTAAAATTAACATCTAAGCAAAGGTAAAAATAAAATTATTATAGTCGCTCTAAAATGTTAAGTAGAAGGCTTTTATCATAGGTATGCAGAATTTTTCACTGTTCCAATAATTATCATTGGGTACTTTATAACCGCTTTCTAACAAATTTGGTTTATTATTCTTGAAAGCGGCCATGTGGTCTTTAAAACGGGTTTCAAAATTACAGCAGTCTGACCCACATGTGTATCAATGCATTCGCCTACTATTATTACATTTACATAAAAATTTCCGTTGTTATTGTTCCATTGATTTGTGTCAATAATATTGACAAATAAACCAATTGTGATAAATGTTATCAGAAATAGAGTAAACCTCAAGCGGATCGGCTCGCCATTTATTAATTGAAGTATGAAATAGCTCTTGGGTTTCCTTTGATTAGTCTGCATCGGATTATCCTCTACTAAGCTGTGTCTAATACATTAATCTTAGCATTGATATGCTCAAGTTGACAGGCTTCTTTGGACTGTGATGGTTTGAATTGGACGAACATTTATTGGAAGACAGGTCCTGGTGAGCAAGGATTAATATCGTCAAATATTTGTTTTAGGTTCGTCATTAAGATGAAAGCTTTTAACTAGGGCTTTGGATTAGGATCATGGTATTTAAGGCTGTAATATTTTGTGCACATATCGTAAGTTAAAAGCCGTTATATTTAATTTATGTAGACGGCCCTTAGGTAATATCATCATTAAAAACTTAAATGTATCCAATATAATATAAAAGACTTTTCTAGCCTGTGTGCTTCAACATTTTGTATATATTATTTCTGTAGTTTAAACGTTATTCACTGGTGAATTTATAATGCATTGAAAACAAAATTTGCCCAAGCGTTCATCCACTTAGTTGCGTTTTATACAAAGTTTGTGTTTCTGTTCAACGTCGTTAAAACTCTTTATCAAAATAATTTTCATAAACTAAAGAACCGATTCAATTTCCACTTTGTATTTCAACTGGATGCATAATAATGTTGATATTAAAAGGAATGCAAAAATAACCTATAGCTTAGTGTTATTTGGCTAATATTAATTACATAAAATAAGACAATGACAATGACAGAAGTAATAAAGTCAGGTTGACCCACTAAAAAACGGGGTTAAGATTGATTTGTGTAAAGTAAGATGAAGTACATAGCCAAAAATTGGTAAATATAAAGTACCTTTTTGAAAGAAAATTAATTCAAGATAAAGGTAATCCACCTAATTTTTTAGAGGTAAATAAGTGGCATTACGGTTGTCTACACTGTAAATATCAATTATAAATAAGTTTTTATTTAACAAAAACCAAAAGCGAAACAACATGAACATGATTCAAAACATCTATTTGTCCAGTTCAAAGTAAGTAAGTAGCGGCATTTAACTAACCCGCTGTTGAAATTAGACCTATTCTCTCCGTTTTTAGAGAGAATATTACACATATCTCTTGAATTCCCTAGAGATAAAGCGTGTGATAAAGTACAATTATCAATAAGAAACATAAGTTTTAACAGAAAAACACATTAGTGGCTGCCCGGGTTTGTACCGTGACTTCCTCGAAAAAGTCACATGGTGTTACCGCTGGGCTGGCTACCACAGCTTTTTAAAAAAGGTATAAATGTTCAACTACAACGCGCGGTCCGATATATCGGCATCGGAACTTCTTGCCGCGTAGCAACAGCCGATATATCAGCTTCCTGCACTAAAAGGGTTAAGGATTTAACTAACGCATGATTACTTGTATATAAAGTACACAACAGATTGCAATCAAAACATTGTACGCGTTAATCCCCAATATAACAGTTTAGGTAACGTGTGATATAAAATAGCCAACGTGAAATATTTAATGTATGTGTAATGATATCGAAGTTGTTATAAATTACCCGTTACTAAAGCTGAAATAACTGTATGTCACAAATTAACTTTGTTCTACGTTTGTGAAATAAATATGTTGTTAGAGAGAAAATTGAATTAATTTGTGTAATTAAGTCATACATTTAATATATAGAGTAGGGTAGCCATAGGAAGGCATGTAAGTGACAAAGACACAATATATGAGATGAAGATGGCACTCGTAAATTTAATAAGAGCTGAAGATTTTCTAAATATTAACTACTACTACAACTGCCTTTATAACAGATTTTATCAGGAGAAGTGCTAGGAAATCAAATCCAGACTTGACTACTAACTACGTGCTTTGAACAAGTTAGTAGATATTTAGTTATTATAGGTGTTAAAGTGGTCTAAGTTTTTCTCATGGAAAACACTGGGAAAGGGACCAAGAGAAGAAAGTTTAATGCTTTAAACAGACCAACATAGTTCGCAATATTGTTACAAGTATAGAAAACTACGATCCTGAACTATAACATACATATATGACAAACGATGTTCGATAGCGACACTTTTGCAATCGACGACTAGTCTGCCGACCATGTGTGGATATTGCCACTGCCAAGGATGATCAGCACCCATGGAGGATCAACATCCGAAAATAATAAAATCAGCATATTATTGAGATTAGTGGAAGCAAAGTAGTTATGTAGAATGCAGTACGCGGTTCTCTAGGGGACAACGCAGCTCTAAGAGCTCATGAATATTTAGAACTGGTCGGACTAACTCGATAATCTACGACATACCTATAGTCTGTTTTGTTGTAAACAAAATTATATTATTTTAGGTTAATAAACCTCTCTATATTCTTCTAAATCTTTGTGTTCAACATTAATTTCCACTACCGGACATAATATTTCTCAACAGATTCTGTATCTTCTCCTTCAAGAGATAAACGTTGATTGCTGGACACAGGTCCCCAAAAAAGTTTCCACATTACTTAATGTCGCCTACATCCAGTTGCTACCTGTGATGTTTTATAGAAGTCTGTCAACTAAGGGATTTTACCAAAGCTGTGTTATAACACAGTGGCGTATACGCCACTAGATCGCCATTTAAACAGCCCACTACCCATTGCCAGCTTATATGTAGCTTCTAGATGACAGCAGTAATATTGGTTATTCATTGAATTAATCCTAATTCAATTACTTATGTGTGTATCTGTATTTACAATATAAGCTGTAGTAGCCCAACGGTAACACCGTGCGACTCTTTCGAGGAGGTCTCGGGTTCAAACCCGGGTAGACACCAATGAGTTTTTCTGTTAAAACTTATGTGTCTGATTGATAATTGCAATTGATCATACGCTTTTCGGTAAAGGAAAACATCGTGAGGAAACCTGCATATCTATAGAGAATTCTGGAGATATGTGTAACCTACCAATCCGCACTGGAGCAGCGCGGAAGGTTTTAGCTCCAATCTTTCTCTCCAAAAAACGGAGTGTATAGGCCTATTCTCGGCAGTGGGATAGTAATAGGCCGTTACTTACTTACTTACAATACGAATAACATTTAATATCTAAAGTTCAATATGAAAATGTTTTCATAAAATCCATATGACAGCAGAAACAATGCCAATCTTCCCCTATTGTCCAGCAGAATTTAATGATATCCGATCTGTCTGATATAATGAATAATACATATCCAAAGATAATGACTCTGACAGGTTTTGTTTGGCTAATGGACGTACAAAATACATGTTGTAAATATAATAATGAAATAAAAGAGGTATCATTTACGTTGACTTTCATTTTGCAATATGATACATATTATCGTAGCCATTGTTGTCAAATATTGAGTATTTATTTTGTATTCCCGTGGATGGACCTATCAAGTTTCCAAGTTGTTTTATGGCCATTTATGTACTATAGACTATTGTATGGCAAAATGTCGCACCATTTTGCCATACAATAGTCAGCATTAGTGACTCTGTACTGTACTAGTTTTGTATAAGGTTTTAATTAAATGTAAAGAATACGTTTATACGTAAATCATATCATATAACTGAATATTATATAAATGATACTAATACTTAGGCTTCAAAAATTCTTCCAGTTTCGTACACTGAAGCTTAATTATGTCAATTAAAAATATTTTAAACATTGCCTTCGTCGTTTCTTAAAGGTTGTTCTTGGTAAGACTAACATTCCGATCCAGTGTTAGCTTCATTAATCTTATTGATCCTTGACGATTCAAACGAGCTGGAAAAAGCTTGTTTAATAAAGATTATTTTGATTTCATATAATGTGTATTATAATGTACTCTCAAAATCCTGTGGCTTGATGTTAAATTAGGATATGTCGCTTGTTTTGATATCTCTATAGTCACTAGAGTGAAGGTCGATGAATAATATATTAAAAGAACATTTAAATAATGCAAAATAATATATTTAATGAGTAAGCTGTATTTTAAAGTACCTAATTAAAATTCTTCAATTACATTATTACAATATTTGTTATGTCAGTTTTTTTCAGTAGATTTTTATCTTAATAGTTGTTTAACAATAAACAATATCTGTTATTACCTAAATTTGAAATACTAGAAATCCTTAAAATATTTTTACTTTTTATTGAATGTCACTTTGAACTATTGTATTCTTGTATTGTAGTCGTAAATAAAGCGTTTATTCATTCATTTATTCAAATCAATACAGATATAATCTCATTTTTTATATGCCTTTTGTTATAAAAACGTGATATATGCGGTACAATAGGTAACAGCTATAAGTGATATAATAGGTGCATTTAATATATTATAAATGTAGTTTGAGCTTGCCGAGTATCAGTAGTGGACAAAGGGGACTTAATAACGTTTAAGCTCCTTACAAAGAAGTTGCTTGGGAAGTCCGCGGATGTGACGCGCTTATATCTCCTTGCCTCGCAACCATATATTGTTGTGAAACGGTAAGACTTAAGTCGGCACAAGGCCGGCTTTCACTCCCGTTTAATGATATTTATTACGGGAATACTGATATTATCTCATTATTGTATTTTAAATTTAGACGTGTAGCATCCGGCTAAGTAGAATAGACCAAACTCAATACTTACCGAGATGTCGTAAAAGGCGACTAAGGTAAGTCAACCCGCCGTGTGGTATGCGGTTTATAAACCACCCTCTTTCTTACCGAGGTATCGTAAAATACGACTAAGTTTAGTTTGCGTCAGGTAGGCGGTCCTTTCAACCTACCAATCCGCATTGGAGCAGCGTGGTAGGTCTTAGCTCCAATCCTTCTCTCCAAAAAAAAAAAACGGAGAGAAGAGGCCTATGCCCAGCAGTGGGATAGTAACAGGCTGTTACTTACTTACTACTTACTTAGGCGGTCCTTTTAAAAATGCAGCCTAATCATTTGACAGTAATTTTATAACATGTTGTGCCGACCCCACTTAGAGTGGGATAAAGGCAGGAGGATGATGTAAGTATTTTAAATTATAAACAAATATAGTAGGCAATTACGCACACACTTCTATCGCGGTTCATAATCTTTAAATAAATATATATATATGTCCAATTAGTTTTAGTAATTTACGACAAATATTTTTGAAACGAGAGAGAAATTTACGAAACGACAGTTTCAACAATATGTATTGCATGTAGTGTTAAAAAAATCAACAACACGCGAGAGAAGTAGGATAAAAAGATATAATTACCTTGAAACAAGCTGCATATAAATTATTCATTACGCTGCTAAATTAATATCTGCATAAAATGTAATAACTCCATCATAAATATTCAAAAAGCGTATTACAACATGTGCGAATAGGCATAAATAATGGTCATGTTTTAAAAACGTTGGATAAGGTTAATTCAGCTGAACATTTCATCTTTGTTGTATTTTTGTACAGAAAACACCTTAAGAATGAAGAATAACTAAATGCGCTTTAATCTTTTATGTAATCCTCAATAGTATAGTAGGCTTTCTGCTACTTATACTACTACTTCAGTTTCCCATTAAGCGTTATTATAAA
Organism: Morpho achilles; assembly: GCA_947086495.1. Lineage (NCBI taxonomy): Eukaryota > Metazoa > Arthropoda > Insecta > Lepidoptera > Nymphalidae > Morpho > Morpho achilles. The sequence goes on along the minus strand of CAMTZB010000022.1, from coordinate 5,622,933 downwards.
CTGCTGCTGGCAAGGCTAAAATTGATAACTAATCTGTCTAATTTTAATTTATAATTTATCACGCGCGTTTCGACTGATTTCTATTGATACGTATAGTAAATATTCGCATTTAAACACTGTGTTTAGTTTCTGCTCCATTATTTCATTCCAAAAGACGACTCTACCGTTAACGCTGTAAAAGTAATAAGGGCTAAAAGCTCAAAAATAAAAACCCATAAAGAAACATCATTCCTTTGCCCAGCAGTGAGTTGGTAGTGACCACTACGTTCTTCACTTAAATTTAGTATTGGTAAATAGATTATAATTCTTACTTGAACCTGGTGAAGAAAAAAGAATGATAAATATAAGTATTAAGATAAAAATAAGTCTTTGTTTGCAAAGCTTTTATTTTGTTATAATTTCCTTTGTTGTGAAAATAAAGGGATCTTAGCTGATACAGTTTGGAAGTGAGTAAAATTTTATCCCATAATCTGTTTAAGAGCTTTGTATGACAAGAATATGTTTGTATATTCACATCTTTTCACTTGCTTTTATAATATATTATACACATCAATGGCATGTTTGCTTTTATATTTTCCTTCTTTCGTATAACGCACCGCCGAAAAAATTAATTCAGCCTTCCTACGTTCACGTGTAATATAGAATGTTTGATATCGATAAATATCGGTATCAAATATTATCTTGTGAGAAGACAAAGTAAACAGTAAAATTATTGTTACATTGAACTGTCAAACTTTCAGGGACTAAGGGATGGTATTAACCCCTGACGCAGATGTAGAACCCTTTGAAAACATATTAAACTTTTGGGGCGTCAGACTTGTAGTAAAGTAGTGGCTTGTGACTATACAACTGTTGGGCAAAGCTTGTGTATTATTAACTCATCATTTATCTGCTTTTATCCCACTCTTAATGTAGACACCTCAGTATGATATTCACTTTCATTTTCCCCTATCATTCGTCGATTTTGCTACTCCTTTTAAATGCACGCCATACTTCACACAATCCGACCATATCTTTTTCGGCCTCGCTGTAGTCACATATCCATTCACGTTCATAATTAACATTAATTATTTGGTGACATGATTTTCATCCCACATAATTAAATGTTCATAATATCATAACATACGACATAAACTGTAAATATCAATTAAGTATTATTATATTTGTTTTTTTTTATTAACATTGACTTAAAGCAGATAATATGTTGGGATGCCAAAGTGGTCGGCCTCCTCATGGCGCACCTTGCGCAAGCTTAGTCTTGGCGAACGGACCACTGTGGGGTGGCCAATCCAGATTGCCCTCTGATTAGTAGAGAGCAATCTGGACGGGCTGGAGACTCCGGGGGGGTTGGGGTGAAGTCCCTAATGAGCGACGGGTTCAGATGGGCTTACTCTAAGTCTGGCTGGACATGATTACGGCCACCGTCGGTCAACCCCGGAAGCCCAACAATGGGAACGTGGACCTACGGGTTGCGAGGAAGGAACCCTCTATAAAAAATTACCCGGTGGGGGCGGAAACACCCACCATGGCGTAGGCGTCCCTACTTGGGGCGCGGTCTCTCCCTGCCGACCGTGAAGTTACAAACACGGTGGGCAAGGAGCGATCGCGGGCAGCGGTGGCCTCCTTCTGCTTTGCGGAGGGGGGCGGTGGAGCGGTTCCGGGAATTTTTGTGCTGAATTTAATCTACTGCTGGCGAGTCTAGGTGGTAGCGACTTGCCTAAGCCCATCGTCTGTCAGGGGACCTTCGGACGTTCCGAACGGGGTATATCGGATGTCTGGCTTACAGGTACCCGAGGCGGTTGGTGCATCTGATGCTCCCCATGCACCGTTTAGCGGAGTTGGGCTTCTGTTTCGAGGGGCCTCTACCCGGAGAAGGTGTTTGTTCTCTGGGATCAGAGCTGTCGGCGGGAATGGGGGCAACGTGTACAACGATACCCTGTCCTTGCCATCGGCAACGTGGTGGAGCACACAGGTCGTTTTGGTCGGTGCGAGTCTGACGTCACCACCGTCCGACATGTGCCCGTCGGGCGGCGGTACCTATAAGGGGTTTTTCCTGTATTAAAAAAGAAAAGACAACGTGGTGTTTTGAGATATGTCGAGACGGTCTTAAAAAAATTGAGTGCATTTTTGCGTTGATGTTAAACTGAATCGAGAAACATGGCAGCTGCGTTGTAATCAGCATGCTAATTCCATCAAGGTTACGGAATTTGTCAAAAGTTAAAAAGCATAAGAATCTTTTGCTTGTGGCCGTAGAGTAACTGAAAACGGTATGTGTATGTAAATAACGATGCAACGCTCGCCGGATTAAGGCATTTGTGGCGCCGCTCCGAGTCCGAGACGTTTCAGTGATATGTCGCGAGACTAACTTATCTATTAAAATTGACGCACCTAAAAATATTAAAAAGGTAAAATCGTCTCTAAGAAATTTTTAATATAAATATGCGCAATAGCACTCCAGCAGAGAACCGCTGATTCCAAGCCGCACAAGATTCTAGGGTCTAAAGAAACCTATGTCCAGCTGTGGACGTCCATCGGTTAAAAAAGAAGAAGATTTTTAAAATGGTTATACTAACCAGATCATTAGACTAATAGATAAGTATTATCGTTTGTGAACAGCGGCGTTTGTGAACATATATAAAAATCCTACTTCTATTATATATGCAAAAGTCTGTGATTATGGATGTATGTTTATTACTATCACGGCGAGTCTGCTGAACCAATATCGATGAAATTTGCCACGATCATTCCTTACCTTCTTGTAACATATAGGCTATAGAAATCCTGTTAATTCTACAGGATTTCTATAGCCATTGAAAAGCGCCATCTATTATCATCCTATCAAACAACAAAAGTCCACGCTAACGAAGTTGCGGGAAGGGGAGGAGGACGTGCTGTTGTCGCTTTTCGCTGACGACAGCGCGTATTTCGCGTCGTCCTACCACCAGATCGTCGCCACCAACCGCATGCAGCGTATGCTGGACTTGTTGCCGGAATGGCTGGACAAGTGGAGGATGGCCGTCAACGTCGGGAAGACGGCCGCTCTGCTCACCAGCCGCTACGTCAGCTGACTTTACGAGGCCAGGACGTAGAGTGGAAGACCACAGTGAGGTTTTTGGGGTGTGAGTTGGACCGCAGCCTGCGCATGGTCCCCATGGTTAACCGTGCCGTGGGCCAAGCTGCTGCTGCCAGGTCCCAGCTCCACACGCTGTTCACATCCCATTTACCTGTCAACACCAAACTGCGAGTCTACGGTGCCTACGTCCGCTCGCGCTTGACGTATGCAGCACCCGCCTGGTACGCGCTACGTTCGGCGTACCAGAGGCGAAGACTTCAAGTCCAGCAGAACCGCTGCCTGCGACTGATCGTAGGAGCCCCGAGGTATGTGCGGAACGACGTCGTGCATCGGGATACCCAAACGCCGACCGTGGAGGAGTTCGTTCGTCGCCTTGCGCGCCGACTGTTCGCGCGCGCGGACGACAGCGTGCACGTACACCTCCATGGCATCGCGCCACTCCATGCGCGACCACCCGATGGACGTTCCCTGCCTCGCGAGCTCCTGTGATCACCGTCTCCGCGTCCCGATGCGGATGACGACGGTGACGACGAGGACGACGCGATGGGCGATAGGGCGGAAACACCGGATATGACAACACCACTGACCAAGACACCACCAGACCAAGACATACCCGAAGATGACTTTGAGGTCTGGGAGCTACCATTCCCAGACCTCCCCACCGAACAAGACATCCATTAGGTCACCTAGGTGACCTGGGCTTACGGCCCAAATACCGACACCTTTAGGTCACCTAGGTGACCTCGGCCTACGGCCGAAACACATACCGGGCTTAAGTGCCCGCGAGGAGATGCCCGGGTAGTGAGGAATACCTCGAGGCCCGCACCCCGTTTACCCCCACCCGGGGAGTAAACGAGAAGACCCTTCGCTCGACGAAGTTGCGGGTAAAAGCTATTATTTGAAAATAAATAGAAGAACGTGGGTGACCAAGCCTTGTTCGGTAATTTTTTAAATGATATAAAAGTAAATTACAAAAAAATTTTAGAACCCGAAAACAGGGACAAATAGACATTTTTTAAAAATAAACTTATCTAGTTCGATTCTCGAGTTCGAGATTCCGATTAACTCATTTAAATATAAAAGATAATAATGACGCTTTTCCAACATATATCCGGGTATAAGCTAACATAGTGGCATACACAATAGGCCATATCAAATACTCAAAATATAAGCGCAGATTATTACGAATAGGTGAATTAGTTTAAAACCTTCAGTGCAAATGGTGTGTGCATAAATTTAAATTGCCTGAAATCCACTTTACAACAGCTTCATTAATTAGTGTGCTTAACGCTTGTGGCACATACAGAAATTGAAATGAAATGGCTTACCAATACAATTTCACCGGAAACTCCACTGTGATTTAGGTTTAGTACATGACGACTACATTAATGCAGTCGGGGTTAGTCTAACTATGCTATAGTTTAAATTGTACGAGTAAAATGATTGCGTGGTTTTGTTCGTGACCGAGGACGGTTATTATATAGGTGAATTAGTTGTGTATCACGCTTGATGCTGTTTCTATGAAATTGAATAGGATTATTGGAGGCCAGTAGCCGTAGGCCGAGGTGTCGTAAAATACGACTATGGTAAGTTGACGTCAGGCAGGCGGCCGGTCGTAAAAACGCAGCCAAATCATGTGACAGCATGTTTATAACATGTTGTGCCGACCCCACTTAGTGTGGGATAAGGGCAGGAGGATGCATGATATTGGAGGCCAGTAGCGTTTAGTTGGATTAATTAGTTAGCATCAATTGAATAATCAAACTTGAAAAACGCCATCGGAAATACGCCAGTTCAAAGACGATCTGTTAAGTGCTTTACGGTTTGCTTTGCTTTATATATGATTTACGGTTCGATGTTCTGAGTTCCATTGTTAATTATAGCAAGAGATCGCGACAGTCACTACTAGCATTGTATTTGCAAGGTGTGCTGCTATGTAATTGTGCGTCATGGTACATGATACGTATTTACCATTCTCTTCTATCAGTCGTCAACTCTTATGCTTTTATATGCATATCGTTCTTCAATCCATCTCTCTTTTTACAGCTTCCCTTAAGTCTAGTATCCATCCACATTGTTATTTCCTACTGTTTTGGTCACACGATTTTCATCCCTCCTCATTACAAGTCCGTACCTACTTCATCTCGTACTTCTCACTTTTTCTGTAATTGGCGCAACTTGCAGACTTTCCCTAATATATTTATATCGTATTCTATGAAATCTTGTCACACCACACATCCACTTTAACTTTCTATTCTCATTTATATGCACATGTAAGCACATTTATGAGCAATTACAATTTTATCTAAACTTTAAATTTCTAACTTCATTCTGACTCATGAAGGTCTTTCATTGCAGAACATTTTCAAGACATTTTCCCAATCTGCTGCCTCGTAGATATTCCAATAATATTATGGGCAAACCTGTCAATCTTTTAGACTTACCTTGAACTGATTCAAAAACTCCTGCTGCCTGCTGATGTCGGTAGCCAGGATAAGCGAGCTGATCTGCCGCTTCAGCTGAGCATAGACGTCATGTGCGTCAAGTACGCCACTCTCGATGATGCAGCTCATAGCCGCACGCCAATGATGATTCTCCAAAACCGAAGTGTTCTGTTCAAATAATATTGTATATATTTAGATTATGTATCTAGATATCATATTATATCCGATAAATTCTTAAAAAAATATTCTAATATCAATATCGGCAACCTGAGGCGACGTGTCAGTGCGTTTTTTTTTCTATAATATCATATACTATATGTAATTTTCTATTCATATTCGTATTCTTTACGATATTTATTCCTTATATTTCTTACAAAAGCATTTGGTATTAAGGACAGATACAGTACTTGATTACTGTACACAAAGAAAAGCTTATAAGAGATTTCCTCCGTAGAAGGCGAGTTAAGGACATTTGTAAAGCGATACAGGTGCATAAAAGCACACGATGATAAGAACATATACCATTGTATGTTATAAGCTGATAACAAAACGCAATACATAAATAAATAAATAAATAAACATATGGGAATTTTGTTAGTAAGAAAGTAACAGCCTGTTACTATCCCACTGCTTGGCATAGGCCTCTTCTCTCCGTTTTTTTTTGGTGAGAAGGATTGGAACTAAGACCTAACACGCTGCTCCAATGCGGATTGGTAGGTTACACATATCCCCAGAATTCTCTAGAGATATGCAGGTTTCCTCACGATGTTTTCTTTCACCGAAAAGCGTGTGATAAATTGCAATTATCAATTAGACACATAAGTTTAACTAGAAAAATCATTGGTGCCTGCCCGGGGTTTAAACCCTAGACCTTCTCGAAAGAGGCGCATGGTGATACCGCTGGGCTACCATAGCTTTTGCCATTAGCATTTGAAAGTGTATTTCTCTTATTATGTTAGGGTTATTATCTTAGGGTGGGAGCCTGGTTATCTGTAATACAGGACACCTAGTGCGGTGATCAATCTCTCACATCACATTAATAATTACCCTTAAGAATGTCACCACTGCAATTATTACTTTGTGTTAAGAAAATAATATTTTTTTATTTATTTATTTAATTACGCACACGGTCGTCATTCCTTAAAGTAATTTAATATTTGTATTATGGGTGACGTTCAACTAGTAAATATATTAAACATATATGTGTATGTATCCTTTTTAGAAAATGTTGTCACTCGGCGTAACTGCGACCCGTGGATTTGAAGACAGAATCACTACCACATGCGTCAACAGGCCAATCATAGTTCACAATTGCTATCTAATATCTATCTATATCATCATCTTCCTGCCCTCATCCCACTCTAAGTGGGCTCGGCACAAGATGTTACAAACATGTTGTCACATGATTTGGCTACGTATTTTACGACCGGCCGCCTGCCAGACGTCAACTTATCTTAGTCGTTTTTTGCGACACCTCGATAAGAAAGAGGGTGGTCTATTCTACTTAACCGGATACCACACGGCGGGTCGACTTACCTTAGTCGCCTTTTACGACACCTCGTTAAGAAATGAGGGTGGTACTATTCTATTCAGCCGGATACCACACGGTGTATCTATCTATATCTATACTCATTATAAAATAAAGTCCTCAAAAGCTGTGTTTAAATGTTATTGATTGTCTGAAAAACTACTTAACGGATTTTTGTACGGTTTTTACTAAAAGGAGGTGCAGTTCCGCGTAAATCAGCACAGATTCACTAAAGCAATCTATTAGAGAATTGTAGATCTATAAAAAAACTTCAAATGAGTGTGTGACAGCAAGTCTCTATCTCTTATGATTTACGCACAATAACTATTTATGATTAACCTTTCAATTAGCCACATTAATTTCAACGCGGGCGAAGTCACGGGCACAGTTAGTTATAAAGGCCCCCTCTAACGACTTCTATTTCTCCCTGTCCAATACTAATCCATTCTGGACCAGCAAATTTGCAAAGGCCATCTACCCAGCGTTTTGTTTGACGCCCTTTATTAAATCTAACATCTCAAGGGTACCATTCCGAAATTATTTTTGCCCCATTTAAATTGCTTTCTCTTAACATGGTATCTTGCCCATCGCGATTTAAGTGTTTTGCGTACAATTTTTGCATCTGTAAATGTGTTAATGGAAAAATAAATGTATCATTATTTATTGTACTATGGAATTTAGCACAGTAAATATCTGTAGCACAGTATTTCTGTAATAACGAAAACAGCTCTTGAATAAGAAAAAACAAAATTCATATAAATTGTTCAATAAAACTCAGGTTAAATTATACAAAGTTTAGTTCAAGTAGAAAGTATATTGGAATATGCGACCTTGTTGATACTTGCTGCTCACAAATTATAAGCGACCAATTAAAAGTTCTCAAGATAGTGAGGCAAATGTTTAACTTTGTTAACTAGCAGTTAGCGTTAGAAATTTCACTTAAAAAGAAAACTGTAAACATTTTTCTATTACTCACGATAATAAGGAAATCTAGATGGTGCTTATGCTATTCATTTTTTTTTAAAGCTGTGTAAGCACAGCAGTTAGACCGTGAGACCGTGTCAAGACTGTCTGAGTTCTAACACCGGGAAGGCACCAATGAGTTTCTCAGTTAAAACATATGTTTCTAATTTGATAATTGTAATTTATCACATCGTGAGGAAACCTGCATATATCTAGAGAATTCTGGGGATATGTGAAAACATACAAATCCATATTAGCGCAGCTTGGTGAATCACAGCTCTAATCCTTCTTTCCAAAAAGGGAGATAGAAGACCTATGCTCACCAGTGGGATAGTCCTCGTAACAGGCAGTACTTTACTTTTGTTTTTTTTTTGCCTACAAATAATATATCGTCATACATCGTCTAGCTGACTTTATATTCCAAAAAATATATCTTTCTAGAACGATATCATAATGTATCCCTCCAGATAATTTCATAATTCTGTGTAAAATTAAAAAGATTTATACAAATAATGTATAATAGAAATAGAAATATAAGAAATATGCTTGAAATATCGTTGTATTTCTCATGTGTTTGAGTATTTCAGTATCCTAGCTCAGTTTCTATTTAACTGCCGTAGCTATTCGAGAAAGTTCAACTGAAAGCAACCGCCGAGTTTCTAGGTTTCTCTTCTCGACAATATCAATTTTCCAAATAATAAAGTTGACAATTTAAAATAATTTGAAAGTTATCCTGCCTTCAGTTCCAGGGATCGCAGGTTCTATTTTCGCCAAAAAAAAATGTTCGTTCTTCTGTCTGGGTCTGGATTTGAAGTCAGGGTATTTAAGTATTTAATTAAAAATTATATATTTTTCTCACTCATAACACAAGTTTTTACTTACTTTGGGGACGGATTTTTAGTGTTGGTAACAAGGAGCTAAGACAAATGAAGTCCATTGCTTAGCCCATTTGATTTTACGAGATTGTACTAACCAATTTGGTCATCACTTTATATGTAAGTTAAATAAAAGCGTCTACGATAGCATACGTATTAGGCTGATACGTTACTTGTATCGGTGGTATATCGAGTTAAGCTCTCGCGCTGTTATTGATTCTGCTATAGATATAAAAGCTTCGTAAGCTTCTTACTTGAGTATCAATTTATATAAAATACTTTTCAGGTCGAATACACAGACATTTCTTAATAATTATTATATGTAGAATAGAGATGGTCGCTTAGCAGTTGATAAGTTAAGGTATAACTTGTCCTTATCAACTTAACTGATAAGATTTATCAAAAATTAGTAATTTTTGGGTTATCTGTTATTGTAAATATATGTTGTTATGTATGTAATTGTCAAATATATTCTATTTTCCTATTGTTTCCAATAATATCAGAGTTATTTTTTAGATTTCGATGATATTATTATTAATAAATGAATTCATTTAATATCACTGGCCCGTTGGCGCAGTAGGTAGTGACCCTACCTTCGGCTCCCCAGTTCGCGGGTTCGAATCCCGTCGAGGCTCAAAATTTTCTATTCTGGGTGTGTTTATGTATTTAATAATAATAAATAAATAAATAAATACACTTTATTGTACACAGAAAAATCTAAAACGAAATAGAAAATGAAGAAGAAGAAAAAAAGTATAATAAATAAGATGACGTACACGATATACAAAAAAAGTATGGTAAATGAGTATATATATATATATATATATATATATATATATATATATATATATATATATATATATATATATATATATATTTATATATATATATATACACATAAAATATATATTAAAAAAAATTAAGTGTGTATTTTAAATTATAAAAGAAGTTGTCTGTCTCACAAGTATTAAGTTTTTTACTTTGGCGACAGCCGACAGTATGTTTATGTGTACCGTATATTTGCTATAAATGAATTTGTTGGACTTCTGTATATTTGTATTCAAGTATGTATTTAAAAATATATATGTCTGTCACACATAACAAAAGTATTAAGTTACTTACTTTGGGGACGGACCTAGCGTGTAAGTGTTTATTTATTTAGTAAAAAAATATTCTTTGATCTTTGGAGACTTTAAATACTTTCCTCTCAAAATTGTCGCAGTAAACTAAAAACATTATACAATTTACACATCGCAAATTCAACATCAATACAATTAGAGTTCTAGATGTAAATATTTACCTTTACCATAGTGAGAAAAATGTTAAATCATATCAACTTCATTATCCGAAGCAGCTAAAATAATTTCAAATTACTATTATTATAGCTAAAATTAAAAAATGATCTTATAATTTTATACCACTTTGTGGCATACGACTGAGTAGAATATACCACCCTCATTTCTTAATGAGGTGTTCTAAAGGCGACTGATGTAAATTGACCCGCCGTGTGGTATCCGGTTGATTATAATAGTCGTAAAATACCTAGCCGAATCATATGACAAAATGTTTATAATATGTTATTCCGATCCCACCTGAAGTGGGATAAAGGCAGGAGAATGAGGATGATTTAATAATTCAATAATGTAAAATATTATTATGTATGTTTGCAACTGTAAATGATTTATAACAGCGTTATATTAAAAATATGTTAAATTTGACACCAGGTCCGACGTAGTTTTATTGAGGTTAATAGGAATGTGTACTGAACACGTATAGCGCTGTTTTATTGCTTAGTATTTATAAGAACTAAATACAAAAAATCTTCAGAACTAAGTTGCAAAGTAAGACGACAAACTCACACAGAAATTTAACTTAGAAGAACAGTATAAGTTGCTACTCGCGAGTAAGTCACCTTAGAGAACTTTTGAACTCAATAGCAAATAAAAATTGACGTAGAAAACATGTTATTTGGACACTCTTTTGAAAAATAAACAAAGCAAAGTAACAGTTTTGTTATATTCTTTGGATAGATATAGGCAGCCTAATTTCAATGATGGGTTTGAGTTTATAATCACCATGCAGCTGTAATGCGGAATGGCAGGTTACTCATTCTCTAGAAATTTAGTTAGGATTTCCAGGTTCACAATTTCCTTCAACGCAACGTGTACAATGAATTGAACTTACTAGAAGACTTAATACTCGTGCTATGTGACAGACAACTGATAACATCAAAATCATTGAAGGACCAACTTCTAAATACAAAATGTTGGCTCTCAGCGGGAAAAATAGCACTTTGTTATAAATAAAGTAGCTAATCTCGAATTAGAAATGTACTTTTGCCATCACAAAATTTCAATTTTAAAACCCTATATGTACGTAATACAAAAAGAGTCATCCTTTCAAACATCTTTTATTTCACATCAATCTCATCTTCGTACGTAAATCTAAAGAAGATTTTTGACGAGGACCGCGATTGCCGCTCATCGCTTTTAATTTCCGATCCAATAAGTCACCTCAAGGACCGTTCGATATTTCAATATCTCGACATACTTATTCCCTTACGCTGCGTAGTGGTTCTTAAAGTGAGTAAATAAAGATTGGAATCCAGTGGCAAATCTTTCACCATCTCACATTGCTCTACTATCTCTCAAATTAGATTTAAATCAATAAATTAAAACGTATAATGTCAATCAGTCAACAGTGAAACAAAGAAACATCTTTTAGTGTCGTCATTTATATGTAAAATGTTAAGGTATACTAGACCAGTCTACAGAAAGGTTCAAACCATAAGACATGCTTATACCTAAAGGATATTACAAAATTGAAGATTATTTGGACGATAAAAATGCCTGGATTTGAAAATCTTTTCAGCTACATACAGGACAGCGGTTTAATAATGTAAAATTGAAAATATTTAAAAGATTGATCCCCGAGTTTCTTTCTGGTTCTTCTCGGTAAGAGCAACATTCCAAAACAATTGTAGCTTCATTAGTTATATTGATCCTTGACGATTCAACAGTGCATGAAAGAGCTTACTTGTATAAGTTTTTTTTTGATTGATTAGATCTTTTTTTCTATAATACCTTGTAATTTTTTTGTGTTTGTCAGATGTTCAAATAATAATAAACAAACTAACAAAAACCATTGCTGAACAAAGTAGGATATATTTTAATTAATCCTACTAAAGTAGGATATATTTATAAGAAACAATTCTAATATTAATAAGAGATAAATATATTCGCGAATAAAAAAACATCTATGAACTCGCTATGAATATTGTATAAAACAATTCTATCATGCAACCTTGTGTTAAGTACTTTACTTGGGTATCGTAGTTTCGTAGCAATCTCGTAGCGCTCAAGACATCGAGAAAATTGTTACGTCTATAGCTATTACGATCAATCTTTATTTCATTAAAAGTTAGTTTAGCCTGACCGCCGCCAAAGTTGACTAACTACTACTACTACGAGAGTCTAATTTGAACGATATCTTTGTATTAGCAGTAATATCTAACTAACTGAATAAGCGACAAATTAGGTATACAAGATTTTAATTAATTAAAAAATTAAAAAAAACAATCATAACAAGCACAGTTTAAACGTTAATTCCATGTACCAGTTACTAATAACAGTGAAAAATGCGCACTTTTAGTCTTTTGTGATAACCAAAAATCCTAATCTAATGTTTATAATCTTCCTTTACAAATCACTCAAAGATAAAATGACTCAAAAGTAATGAGAATATTATTTTGCTATAATCCGCGATAAAAGGAAATATATGTAATGCTAAATGTATGTTCCTTTTATTGCGGATTATAGCAAAATAATATTCTCATTCCGTTTGTATTATGGAACTCCGCAAAGTAACGCCTAATTCTATAAATTATTTAAAATGACTAAACTAATTTCGTAACTTATATGTTACGAATTTATGCATTATATGGTTTTAATAATAAAATCAGTTTTTCCGCCGTGTGGTATCCGGATGAATAGAATAGTACCACCTCATTTCTTACCGAGGTGACGTAAAAGGCGACTAAGGTAAGTCGACCCGCCGTGTGGTAGCCGGCTGAGTAAAATAGACCAACCTCATCCTTACCGAGGTGTCGTAAAAGGCGACTAAGGTAAGTTGACCCACCGTGTGGTATCCGGTTTAGTAGAATAGACCACCCTCCTTCTTACCAAGGTGTCGTCAAATACGACTAAGGTAAGTTGACTTTAAGCAGGCGGCCGGTCGTAAAAACGCAGCCAAATCATGTTACAGCATGTTTATAACATATTGTGCCGACCCCACTTAGAGTGGGATAAGGGCAGGAGGATATATATAGTTATAAATATCAAATAGTATCTAATAGTGGTTGTGTAAATTTCTTTAATATTTGAAGGTGTGTTAGCTAGCGGCGAGACCGTGCGGCACACTATTGGCACATATTGGCAATTGCAATTTATCACACGCTTTTTGGAAAACATTTTGAGGACCTGGACATCTCTAAGGAATTCCAGGGATACGTGTAACCTACCACCATTGAACCAGCGCGGTAGGTCTTGGCTCCAATCCTTCTTTCTAAAAACGGAAAGGCCTATGCCCAGCGCAGTTTTTAAGATACTCGCACAAAAATATTAAAAAGGTTGTTTAAATTGATACACATTGTAGCTCGTTAACTAGCGATTGCTTGTCAGATATAACATCTTCCTTTACTGAAGATTTAAATTGTGTGTGTTTTAGTTGGCACGCCGCTTGGCACGATTTCACTAACCCGCTTTGTCAATATGTGTCCACATCGGTTTCGCAATACCGACGGCAGACGGCGGCGGCGAATACATTTTTATCACCGTCTTTTTATGTCCCCACAGAATTTCCTTTGGAATTGCAAGCTGGTATATGATGATGTCAATGCTCAGTTAAAAAGATCATCATCGTCCTCCTGCCCTTATTCCACTCTAAGTGGGGTCGGCACATGTTACAAACATTTCATATGATTTGCCTACGTATTTTACGACCGGCCGCCTACGTAATGTCACCTAACCTTAGTCATATTTTACGACTCCTCGGTAAGAAAGAGGGTGGTCTATTTTACTCAACCGGATATCACACGGTTGGTCAACTTACTTTAGTCGCCTTTTACGACACCTCGTTATGAAATGAGGTTGGTCTATTCTACTCAGCCGGATACCACACGGCGGGTCGACTTAACTTAGTCGCCTATTACGACACCTCGGTAAGAAATGAGGGTGGTACTATACTTTTCAGCCGGATACCACACAGCTCGGTTAAAAAGATGATTATTTAATTTAAACACAAAATTTTGTGCAAGCCGCCTAAAACTATCTAAGGAAGAACAATGCACCAACGACAAAAACAAATTGTAATAGGATAAAACCTTTATTGATAATTTTATACTTTTGGTAAGTGATTAGGAGCGAAATATAAGTGATAGTATGTGCTTAGAACGCAGGTTCTTTGATATCAATTAATAATGAATTAATAATAAAATTTATTGACAGTAATATTTTTACATCTTGAATGATATATTGTTGAATTTTATGAAGTTAATGGGTTCCAAATTCGGTCATAAATACCTGTTTTGTATATAAGAAAATAAGTGTTTGTAAAAATCATTCACTAAGTGCAATATGTCTGAGGTATATGAACTCTAAGAGTTACGGGAATTTGACATTTTCCATCATAGAGATGAATGTTTTTGGTATAAAATTATTTTGGGTTGAAAATAGTGAAAGTTGTGGTTGCAAAATCCTCAACCAATATCTTAGGACACCAGCTTCAACAGCATGTTTGCATTGTGCCCAAATCATTACTAGCTGCTATATTAGCTGTATTGGTATGCCAAATTATTTTTTTAATTTTATTTTTATTTCTTTATAGTACATACATATAGAGAACGAAAAAGTAAAATAGCACATGTACAAAGGCGGACTTATCTCTAAAATGAATCTCGTTCAGTCAACCTTAGAGAAACCGTGGGAAAATGACATGAAGTAAAATACTGGTAATGTAGAGAAAGAGAAAGAAAATTAAGAAAAACGATAGACATAAATTAATAATTACACATTGGCACAAAAGAAAAAAAAAGATGCTACCAGTATATAGATAAAAGTAATTATTTAAAAGTATTATGATTTATATAAATTTAGTATTTAATCTGTAAATTATTTTTTGTTAAATAGTTTCTTTACACATTTCCGATCTGTTAAGATATGTAGAGATATTTCTTGTCTTATCTCTTTATTTTCCAAATTTTCTGTAACAAATTGTTTTCACCACTCGTATAATTTTTATTTATTTATTTTATTTTTGGTAAAAACCATTAATTATATATCTATATAAATATTTAAATATTAATTTAGCATATATCAATAAAGTTTGCTCTAATAAAATGTTACATAAGTATTAGTAAGTCAAGAGCTTAACTATTAAATGTTTTAATACAGTAATTTTCTTATTTTATTTTTGAGAGAAAATAATATATTATCGTCAAATATGTCAATGTCATGAAATAAATCTTAATACGCCTTACTAAAACGATGTATTTCCAGCATATTTAGTTTAAGAGAAAGGTACATGGAATAGTTGAGTCATTCGCGAGCCTGATCGAGGACATCGTAATAACATAAAAGGAATGGTGAATCAATAGCATTATTAATAATTTTACATAAAACATCTGATCTCTTTCTAATCAGCGATCACAAGGGAAGGAATAGAAAAAAATAATTATATACTGTATTACATTTACATATCAAACAAACCATTATAGTTCAATGCCAACGGTATTCCATGCTTCCCTATATCGCATAAAGAGACGCCAGTCGGTCGCGTTATCAGAACATCCGATGAATTTTAACGCCGATACTGGGTTTGTTCTCAGTAATATAATATGGACGTAGAGATAAAATACTCTTTATAGTAAATATGATCATATATTATAACTACACAGAAGTATAAATCGCGTTTATCGCTTATCGACTATACGTCGAGCAACTGCTTGAATGTTTCAAGTAAAAAGTTATAAAAGGAAATGTAGGGTATCCATTTTAATATTATTCGAACAACAAACTTTATGTACATATCGGGATGTAGAAAGTCGAATGTTTTTTTTTGTTATTTGATGGACATTTATTCTTTTAAATATTAACTATCATCTGAGTTTGTGCTTGCTTTTAAAACTGGTATTCCCGCATCGAAAGCTATTATAGTAATATCAATTAAAAAATCGTTTAAAAAGAAGCCGACACAGAACGCATGGTCGCTGATATAACTATTTTTCGACTCTATACATGTTAGTTATGACTAAATGTAGTTCTAAGAATTATATTTTAAAAACAGCAACCGCTGAGTTCCTTGCTGGCTCTTCTCGGTAGAAGCAGCTTTTCCAAACAAAAAGTATAATTGAATTGAATATTTAGAATTTGAAATTTGAATTCTGTTTCAAAACGTTGAGTCGATAATACTTTTATATGCTTTTTATCTAGGTCATATTTGGTAATAATTATAGGTGATAGTAGTTTACATTCAACGAGTTTAACTTGTTGGGGAGATAATATCCAATAAAATGCTTTGGTCACGTCTTAGAGATCTTCGTTGTTTGAGGTTTAGTTGGAAAGATCAATAACTATCCACATTACTCGTAAGTGTTGTCTTTCCCTACATATGAAAATACAGCTCAAGTGTTTTTGTTTTCGCAAAATTGAGAAGCGGCCAAAAAATTATGCTGCAACAGCAATTAGCCTCATTCATAATACATCAGCTTCTTCATTGTTTGGTGAGTGAACGTCCAGTTGTTGATTTTGATTATTATTTTGAATGTTAAATGTTTATGTAAATATAATGTAATGCTCGAAAAATTCTGTGGCCGCAGCGAAATCTATTTTAGCTCAGCCAAAAAGACGTCATTACCACACCACACATTACCTAGCCTAGCACGTGACACGTTAGCTTAGCTCACGACTTAGATATCAACATCTAATAGTCACTCGAGTCTCTACAAGAGAGTGTGAGAACCTACTGAAAAGCATATAGGGTACAAATGAATAAAAAGTCGGTTGATGCAAACGTGCATTCGTTAGCCAAGAATAATCGAGAGAGCCCAAAACACGCACAAATGTCACATTGACGGCAAAAATGTTTTCTATATTTACCTCATTATTTGAAGCAGTTTGTATTTGAAACATATTGTAACAATAACCGCAAATGAAGACGGTGTGGCATATTCTAAATGTACATCATAAAGAAACAGATGTACAAGTCAATTTTACTTTTTGGTTTGGATTCCAGAGGTATTTTAAGAATAATTAGAGTTGAATATAAAAATTAAGCCGCTTACTGTTCGATGTATTGATCGCCGTGTTGTATCTGACTGAATAGAATAGACCAAACTTAATTCTTACCAAGGTGTCGTAAAAAGCGACTCAAATAAGTTGACCCACCGTGTGGTATCTGGAATAGACCAAACTCACTTCTTACCGAGTTCTCGTAAAAGACGACTGAGGTTCGTTGACCCGCCTTGAGGTATTCGGCTAAGTAGAATAGACCGCCCTCATTTCTTACCAAGGAGCCGTAAAAAGCGACTAAGGTAAGTTGACGTCAGCCAGGTTGCTGGCCATGAAATACCTAGCCAAATAATGTAACACCGGTTTATAATATATTGCGTCGACCCCACTTAGGAGTAGGATAAGAGCAGAAGAATGATGACTGCTCGATGTATTGAAGTGTCTAAACAAAACTCAAGATACAACAGCTCTCCAGACTTTGTAGTATTCTCTTGAAGCGAAAAGGGATAGGGAAGAGGGCTATGCATAAATGTCTGAGTAGCGCATACTTCATGTACTGCTGAAAACATATTTGAGAAGGTAAAGGTATCTTATAGGTAAGTCGAAAAGCTTTATAAGCCGAGTATCACCGTATAAACAACTAGCAGTTATTACGCAATATCTAATGGAGATATTAAGACAAGGTGTGTACAGATCGAAGGTTACGGCCCACGCAGTCTATCAGGCTTTTCGACAAATTGATATTGACATAATAAGCTAAGTGTCACAACATACCTATATCATATGATCTAGGAATTAATAAAACAACTAGCTAACCCGAGAGACATTGTCCCGTCTAAACTATTTTAGTAAGAGAATATTCCCGACTTTTCGCTAAACTTTTTATTTCGTAAGAGGAATGTATATCGCATATCGTGATTGGGACTTTTTTCTTAAACTTGCAGACTTAACTTTGACACATCTTACATAAAAAACTTTTATACTTATACAGACGTCTATCAAAAACTTATAGAACCATAGATAATAAATAGACTATAAAATTAGATGTAGAACTTTCAAATAGCAATAGTAAAATTATTTATTATGATAAACACTGTTCTGTACTTTAAGTTAGGTCCCCGATTTCTCACGTCTAGCGGAAGGGGCGTCCAACCCCGACCGTTATGACAATAGGACTCTTCCACAGTCCGACAATAGTCCTCCACAGCGCGTCGCTTTAAGTCGAGGTTCGGCCTCACGGGAGGCACCCTTAAGGCGACGCTCCCAGGATGCTGCGGGCCTCTTTCGAGACCCGCTCTCCTAGCACTTTACCCCCGGCGATGCTTCTGCGCTCGCCCACTCTCCCGGTGACGCTGTCAAAGCCTTCATGGCTAACAGCCTTAGTTAGTGTCCGAAAAAAAAAAAAAAAAAACTTTAAGTTGGACCAAAATATAACTACCTACAAAATTTTATTGATATCGGTAAAGTAGATAGTTTTGAAGATTAGCGTAAACGCACATCGTGACAAGGGCATTTTTGTATATAATGATTAACGGTGGTACTGTCTATGAACATTAAGAAAAGGGAATTAGATCCTAACATACAAGTTATTCGTTACACATGGTGTATTTTGTCCATATAAGATTAAGCAGATAATTTACGAATTATTTTAAAACGATTTAAGCGTTTATGTAATTCTATGAGCGTCTAAGTGTGTGTATGCAAGTCTGCAAGCGGATGGGTTATCGAAATTTTAAGTATTAATGTGGGACTGCCTGGAATAATACATAAATTTTATATATATATATATATATATATATATATATATATATATATATATATATATATATATATATATATATAAATTAATAATAATAGCGAGATCCTCAGAGTAGGATTCAGTTTTGTCGTTTTCTTCTCAACTCAGACATTGAAGATGCATGGTTCCTGAAGTCAATCTTGTGGACAGATGAAAGTAAATTTTCAAGGGAAGGCATTATTAATTTCCATAACCTTCATCTATGGGCTGAAAAACATAATAATCCACATTGGAAAACGCAAAAATCATTCCAAAAGAAATTCTCGGTCAATGTGTGGGCCGGAGTTATTGGCAAAATTTTGATTGGGCCTCATTTCTTACCAGATAATTTAAATGGAAATAATTATTTAGAATTCCTGCAAAATGATCTTCCAGAGCTTGTAGAGGAGTCTGGGGCCTTGATATTCGTTAGCGACCGAGAGCTCATTTTTCAACAAGATGGTTGTCCAGCGCATTGGACATTAAATGTACGGGAGCACTTAAACAATTGTTTCCCCAATAGCTGGATCGGCAGAGATGGGCCCATCCCTTGGCCCGCCCGTTCACCTGACCTGACTCCGCTTGACTTTTACGTGTGGGGTCGGGCTAAGGAGCTAGTATACACAAATGTGGAAATAAACACAAAAGAAGAATTAATTGACAGAATTAATTCAGCGTTCGCGACGATGAAAGTGGAAATGAAGTTAAAGATAACGACAACAGAAGTGAGAAGTCGGGCCCGTGCTTGTGTTAGAAACCGCGGCGGACATTTTGAACACGAAAAATAAATGATTTTCATTAAAATTTTGTTTTAATTACTTCGCCTATAAATTTTAATTTTCTCTCGCAATTTAGTTTGTAGATCTTAATTTCAATAATTAGCGGGCAATCCGCATAGTTGATACCTCAAAATAAAGAACAATGACCAGGCATATTTAATAAAATGTTTGAACTAAAAAAGCACAATCTATTTTTTTTTTTAAATGCCATCAAAAATCAGCTTTCTCTGATCTTAAAAGAAATGATTGACTTCAAATATCTGTAAAAAAAATATCTCTTAACACAGATACCTTAATCATGTTTTATTACACTGTTTACACATTAGTTTAATAAAATAAAATAAAAAATAATTGACTTTGGCTTCAAAATGGCCGATTATTAGCAAATAATGACATAACTTCGGATTTTTCTTCAAAAATCTTTAAAATTTTATAAAAAAAAAATAGTCGCACTTCGCCTAACATAAGTTCAGTTTAAATGGTTCTAAATAGTCTATACTAACTCCTGTTTGCAGCTTTGCATCGACCTTCCAAACACCCTGTATTTATTGCCAAGTGTATTTTACCAAATATCCCTAATTGAGACCTTTATTTTCGCAAAAGATTATACCGGTTAAGCCGTTGGATCGCTATAACAATACAAATATAGACAAACAAACTTCCGTTTTTGTAAATTCAAATTCAAAATATTCTTTGTTCAAGCAAAATTAAAAAAAAAAATTGCTAAAATAACTTGTAAACAAGTTGTGCTTTTGAATCGTCAACTCTACTGCTGGTTCGGAAAGCTGTTCCTACCGAGAAGAGCCAGCAAGAAACTCGGCGGTTGCTCTTTAAAAAATATAATTCTTAATACTATTTACAGTAAGTCATTACTGTCCTGTACAGGTTCAAAGAGAGCTATATCCACACATTTTTATCTTCTAAATAATCTTCAAGAGTAAAGTAGGCTTTTTGTATCAGTCTCTCTTTGACAGTGTTTTTAACCTGCTGTAATGGCAAAGCTGAAATTGATTGCGGAATTTTATTATAGAATCTTATAGCAAAACCCACGAACAATATAGTAATATAAGTCAGACACTTTTTCACTTCACACGACGTAGCATTTAGAGTGCCATATCATTCTCTCTTCAGAGAACGAGGCATGATGAAAAAAAAGTTTGTTAATCTAGAGTTAAACATGAATTGCAGTGCGCTCTCAAGATCGTAATTTTAATTTCCTTAGAGCAGCGAGCAAAGCGACAGAAAAACTGACAGCAATCTTTTCTATCTTTTGAAATCTTAATTATCTTTTACACTGGTAACGACGTGCCCTAGATATTTGAATTAAGCAAACTTTATAGCAGTGGTATGTTTCAAGTATACTAGGTAAGTCTTTACCACTGACCTCATTTATTAAGTCATGAGACTCAGTAATTAAACTTTGCCAACATTCGTTAAACTTAGTTGAAATTTATTTTACCTGCTGTAATTGGTAAATAAGTGGTGCGGCAATGATATGGAGTAAGAAACAACATTATGTATTTATATATCAGAAATATTCTAGACTGGAAAAACTTTCGAACACTAACCCGAAATAGTAATACTCAATAGAAAATGTCAATCATTTTCTTGAAAGTCTTTTTAAAGGTCAGTTAAATTTCATCTCTATGGTAACACTTTTGTAACCACCGTCAAATGTCATATATATATTTAAAGTTTTGTCGACGAGCTGACTAATCGCTTGAGTTAGCGGAAATTTACGATATCGACGATACTTATAGCTGTTAACGAAAATAAGTCTAAAAATAATCGTTGTCAGCCTTAACTTATTTAGTATTGATACAGATTAAGGTATAGCGTATATAAATTGTTGTCAATCACTCATCGATATAATTACTCATGAAGTTGAAGCCTTGGAATGAAATTGCGGGGCAATACAGGGGCGTTCAAGTGCTTATTGCGGCGTACGTAGCCTGTCATCACCATTGCGAGTGCGGAATGATCGGCACACAACAGTACGTACGAAGTATGATGACAACAATTAATTGAGTTTTAAGAGATGGTGCTTGAATCACATTATTACGGCAGTTTATTGGTAGTCAAGTTTATTTTGTAGATTTTACTTATACTAAATTGGTAATATTTGTGGTACCAGATATAAATCATATTGCCTTCCATTCCTTCATAAAATATCCGCGTAATAAAATAAGAGTTTTGAATAGTAGCGGACTTTCATTGATTGAGTCGAGGGCTGATTAAAATTGCTTATGTCAACACAAGAAAATACAAGCCCTTATTAATTTATCTTTCGTTGTAATTGTGGCTAAAATTGGTAGTAGCACCCGCATTTAATAAGCATTTGTATTTAATTAAGACTTTTTTTGGCGTTTATGTTTAATGTGTTTCAAAGAGAGCATATAGTGTTTGTCCGTTTAATGATAGCTCTAGTCAAAAAGAAATCTCCAAGCATACGTAATGTTCGTTTTGATTTATAAATTTCGTAAAAAAGTTTTTAAAAATTTCCTAACGAGCAATTTCTTAAAGCTTCAAATTTTAATAAACAGTTTTTGCAAAGTTAATGTTCGAGTAATCCGAAGAAATTTTGTAGAGCTTCTATTCAAAACAAAAACAAGTTCGCTTGACATATTTTTCCAGAAATTTTTTGTGCAACAATTTTAGTTAGTTTTAAGGGTAGCCTGTAAAACAACGTAAGTTGAGTTCCACAATCATAAAAGTTTTTTCCCCAACGTCGTGAGTATTTTGAAATTGTTTAATTTAATTGCGTAACTTATTTTGTAACTATAACTATATTTACGTTTTGGTACAAAGTTAAGTTATGTATTCATGGTATTTTGCAACAGCTGCAAAATACCATGAATACATAACTTAAATAAATAAATATGACGAAGTTGTGAATGCGAAGAAACAAATTTGCTCCAACAGCTTATGATTTCTAGGAAATGTTGTGTGTAACTAGGAGTGAATATAAATAGGGTAGGAAAATCTCACACAGTCTTTATTAAACTACATGGTTTAAGAGAAAACTCTATTTCCGTCTATTTTACATAATCTTAACAGTTCGAGTGAAATTCTATGGCGGAACTAGTGTAATAGTAATGCGTTCTATAGCAATACCTTTTATTAAGAACTGTACAAAGATCCGGTTAGTAGATTTTTTAGAAAATCGATTACATTCAGACAGCTTTTGCAGACTTTCTTTTATAATAAGTGTAGATTTATTTATTTACTTATTGACTGGCCTTTTGGCGCGGTGGGTAGTGACCCTGCTATCAGCTCCGCGGGTCACGGGTTTGGTTCTGCTGAGTGCCAACATTTTCTATTAATGGATTTGTTGGTCTTCGAGTCTGGGTGTCGAGTAATTGTATTTAAGTAAAAATTATATTTTAAAATTTTTATATGTATATATTCAAAAGTTGTCAGTCACCCATAACACAAATACTGAGTTACTTACTTTGGGGACGGCGACCGTGTGTGTAAGTGCCCCATGCATATATTTATTTCTATTGCAGCATTCATATTATGATTTGAAGTCCTGTTAAACTTGAACTTCAACTAAAACAAGCGGAACAAAGTTCTACACGCTACGAGTTATAAACACAAAGCTTTCAGTATAAAGTTGTGCAGCACGCTAACTGCATTTGAAATCGCTTCTAAATAAACACTTGTACTTATTTAAAACAGTATATCCTATAATTGCTTTTCACCCACCTGATCCACCCACCAGACTGTTTTAAACTAAGTTGTTGAGATTGCGTTTAATTTCAAAGTTTATTTCACAGTTATACAGGACTAACGTTGACATGCACCTTGATTTACTTCTGAAGTTTGTTATTGCATAAGTTATATATTTTAATTACATGATTTCAAACATACATTTACATAAGTACCTGGGCGAGCATAGTACTGGGCCTTGCTCGGTAATTTTTAAAAGATATTAATCAATATTAAATACGCGCCGGTGACATGTGGGGCTCGAACCCAAGTTTTGAATTTTTGATCGACCCGTTACCATTAAGCTATCACATTACGTTTGATAGCCAAAAATATCATTTGCTTTTTATTCCCGTTTAAGCAGTTTTTTAATTGCAAAAAACGGGTATATAACAACAAATAATTAAATAAAACCTACCTAGATTCATTGCTACAATACAAGAAAGAAGTACAAAATATTTGTTTTATGTACATATTTGGCATTAAGCCTTCAGTTTGTTGATAGTTCAGTTGCTATAACCAAGATACATGTATGCCTGTATCTGTTATTTATAATTATAACACAGCACGGATATTATCTCTCACCCACGCCCAGCTTTCTCTAGAGATGACTCACTTATGTTCAAGCTACTTACATTGTACATAGCGGCGAGATGGTTCGAAGTCGAAATCAAGAACGGCTGATTGACCCCAGGATGGTCCAAATCGTGAGCAATGGCTGCGAGCAGTGATGCCATTATCTCCAACGGCTCCATGTAGGCAAGGATCTAAGAAAAAAAAAAACCAAAATTGTTTATCTATCGATCTCAATACATGTAATAAAATCGTTGAGATGTAAAATCTCTGTGCGTTTGTTCCCTCTAATCTTGTAAACTGATGATTCGATTAGGATGTTGTTTTCACTAATATGTAGTAAAAAGCCTCACAATATAGGCTACATTATAACAATCGGTCGACAAATGTGTCAATTTTAAATTGAACGGTTGTATACTATGATTCTGGTCATCACCTTCCTGCCCTTATCCCACTCTAAGTGGAGTTGGCACAACACGTTAAAAACAAACTGTCACATGATTTGGCTGCGTTTTTACGACCGGCCGCCTGCCTGACGTCATTTTAGCTCAGTCGTATTTTACGACACCTCGATAAGAAAGAGGGTGGTCTATTCTATTAAACCGGAAACCACACGGTGGGTCGACTTACCTTAGTCGCCTTTTACGATACCTCGCTAAGAAATGGGGTTGGTCTATTCTACTCAGCCGGATACCACACGGCGGGTCGACTTACCTTAATCGCCTTTTATGACACCTCGGTAAGAAATGAGGGTGGTACCATTCTATTCAGCCGGATACTACACGACGTACTGTAATCATTATGATGTGTTCACAATATTTTCTTTAACTGGAATTTAGTAAAGAGTAACATAAATTAATATATGATTAGTAAAAAACAAAAATGTTAATTATAATGAATGAATTGTGTAGTGTGTTGTTTGTGGCGGTGTTTTATTAATAAATAAATTAGTTATTTTTAATAAATATACAAGTTCTATAGATATCAAATCAATAGCAGGCAACTTGATTAGCGCTATTAAAAATAGGGCACTAAACTACGTCGTCTGTCGTGCATATGACAGGGCTTTGCAAAATATGTCTATTGGTTTCGATATATCGGTGAACTTCAATCAGGTATTACGCCCCGTATACCAATTAATGTAACGACATACCAATCCCGCTTGATCCCGCTTTGAGAGGATATTGCGTTACCGTATATAACCAAGGTGCATTTTCAAAGTGATCTCTGAAGTAAACACATTCAATGTGTTATACGAGACAAGATACAGTTAGTTACAGTACCTAAAGGATTTCAACCATTTTTAGTGAGGGTAGAAACAAAATGGTGTTGCTTGTAGTTTAGAGGATTTAATAAAAAAGCAATATAATATTATCCTACTAATATTATAAATGTGAAAGTCTGTGAGTATTGGTGTATATTTGTAATTCTTTCACAGCGAATCCGCTAAACCAGAATCAATTTAATTTAACAAAAATATTCCTTATACGCCGGGTAACATATAGGCTATAGACATTCTGTTAATTCTACAGGAATAGGATGAAATTTAAAAGCGTCATCTATGATCAAGCTATCACGCGACAACAGTAAACGCAAACGAAGATGCGAGTAAAAGCTAGTCACATTAATAACATAGACAACATTGTCGCCACCTTTGCGACATTTTAGCGTAAATAAAACAAGAGTAGCAATAATTATACGTTTCCAAAAGATTTTAAGAATTAAGATTGAAGAAGTAAGGGACTGAAAAAAATAAATGCTATATTATCCTAACAAGTTCGTTTTGCTTTCCACTTTCAAATATATCTCATTAAATCTACGTTTCAGTATCTCATATTAATTATAATTATTATTATTATGTTTTATGGCCGTTCTCCGTATAGCCACTCGTAACTTTTCTATAAAACTTATGCCCTTAATTAATATTAAGGGCATAAGTTTTATAGAAAAGTTAGCCCCACGCCCCATTGAAAGCAATTTGATTTTGAAAAGGGGAAATGCGAAAATGGGCTCGACACGAGACACGAGTTTAACCCTTTCTGGGCTATTTAAATGCAATGCTCGATTTCGGTGCCAAATTTAACAAAAAAAGCAAATTTTTCATTCTAATATTTAATATTTAGATTTTTAATATTTAAATTTATGTATCACACATCTCTACTTCATCATGTAGTCACCCTCGTTAGCCGTGTGGTTGCTAGTTGAGTAGAATAGACCACCCTCATTTCTTACCGAGGTGTCGTAAAAGGCGACTAAAGTAGGTCGACCCGCCGTGTCGCATCCGGCTGAGTAGAATAGACTACCCTCATTTCTTACCGAGGTGTCGTAAAAGGCGACTAAATACGGCTACGGTAAGTTGATGTCAGGCAGGTGGCCGGGCCTTAAATACGTAGCCAAATCATGTGACAACATGTTTATGACATGTTGTGCCGACCCCACTTAGAGTGGGATAAATACAGGTAGATGATAATCGAATTATAGCCAGTTCAAGCGATCTTATTCTCGTTGCAACTTCCTATTTTACTGATAGCATAAATACGAAATAGCCGACTCGAAATTTCGTGGACGGCAGTAGCATCATAAGAATTTAACATTTAACACAAACTTTTCATTTCCATAAGCTCCTTACAAGGTTCCACTTTAGTTTGAATGTTTTTGCAATGTTGAAAAGTAGTCACAAGGCGTGGGCTGAAAAGTAGTTTTAAACTTAGGTCGCGAACTTTTCATTTGCAAACATTATTACTACATAGCATAATCACTACATAGTATAGAACAAAGTCACATTCTTTGTTTGTCCATATATCCCTATGTATGCTTAAATCTTTAAAACTAAGCAACAGATTTTGATGCGGTTTTTTTAAAAGATAGAGTGATTAAAGAGGAAGGTTTATATGGATAATAAAATTTAAAATGGTTTAGAGATTTTTGAGGTTTCTAATGCGATGTCGTAAATAATTACATTTTTTTCCGCTTACATTGCAAAGGCAGGCTAAACCCGACAAGATTTATCAAAATTATGTACTAAGTATTTGTACACCTCGAAAAGGTCTACAGAAAAGTCCGGGTTGGTATATGTCTATCTCTTATGGATAACCTACAATAGCATTTTTTGTTGAAAAATAATGCCTTATGGTCAAAGCAATTTTTTATACAATACAGCATTAATCCTTATCCAATTAAGTACCTTAAATACATTGTTGATTTAATATTGATCAATATGGCCGTCTATAGCATGTAGTTTAAGTGAACATTTTCGAAGATATTACAGATTTAAAATGCCGTGAGGAGGCCGCGCTTCGACTTTTAGCACCTCGAATTTAGCAGCTATATGTCGCTCTTTCATGAGTTTGTTTAATGACAATAAAGCTGTGAATGTTTTATTTAAAGACATTCTGTAATTAGTTGTTAAAATAAATATCATAGGGAAAGATGTAAAAATAAATAAGTAAATATGTAGTATATGAATTTAGATATTCCAAAAATAGCAGGAAATCTTTTTGGTGTTGGGAGACGGGAATAGTTTTTCTCCAAATTAAACGCTTGCGGGCCACGGGCAGTAATGAATAAATCAAAACTACTAGATCGATTTTAATAAAAAATTTTCACTGAGTGACATGGCTATATATTTTATACCCGTGCGAAGCAGGGGCAGGCCGCTAGTAGTAACTAGCGGCCTGCCCCTAGTTACTACTAAAATATTTTGTTTTGGTTGTTTATACAGTAGTATAAACAACCAAAACAAAATATTTTAACAGACAACAAACAAACTTCATCTTTTAAAATCTGTATATTTTACAAAGTTTTTATTTATTTACTAATCGTTATGTTATATTCATATTTATAATAAAAATACTAAAGTGTATTTGTATGTCCATATTGTTTCACTTTTGCGATGCGATTTTAAAATATGCAGTCGAAGTCGCAGGTAGAAGTCAGTTGGAAGTATAAAATTTGTGTCACCGTTGTAGTAACATGTCTTGACAGATAATGAATTCAATCACAAACATTTATACGTTCACTTCCTACAAATCGGAAGATTATTGACACGCGCTCTATTGCGTGACACGAGCAGAATGTTTAACAATACAGGAGAGAATGACAAAAAATATTATTGACGTTTTGTGTATATTTGTCTTATACAGAAGTTATAATAAAATTATTTTGGTATAATCCTCGTTTGTAAAGAGAATGCGTGAAAGCATGCGACGTTAACATATCTTATACATGCAGCACGAGAGAAATAGAAGAGCAAAAAATCAAAATCATTACGATTTTGTCGTGGAGCAGAATAATTCTATTATAATTTCAGTCCTATGGAATTCCGCAAAGTAACGCCTACTTCTATAAATTATTTACGTCGTTATGAGTTAATCCTTTTAATATCTAGGTGACCGAGCCTTGTTCGGTAATTTTTGCAAAAAAAAAAAATTGCTGCCCGTTTCCCGAACAAGCTACGCTAACTTTACAGTTAGTTGCGAAAATTCAATTCAATAAAATGTTTGTGTTTTTAAATGCCCAAAAAAGGGATCAAACAATTTTTTTAAAAATAAAACCCTAGCTAGATCGATTTAATATTAAAGATATAAAAAAAGAGAAGTGTGTATGTTCTTTATAGACTTTGATACGGTACGACCAATTTTAATGAAAGTTTCAATCTTTATTTTTTACCCACATACCTTAGTCGTATTTAACGGCACCTCGGTAAGAAATGAGGGTGGTCTATTCTACTCAGCCGGATACAACACGGCGGGTCGACTTTCCTTAGTTGCCTTTTACGACACCTCTGTTAGAAAAGAGGGTGGTGCTATTCTATTCTGCCGGATACCACACGGCGTAAATTTTGCCTAAATATTAACCTAAAAGGTAATTCTTTAAAATTAGGTGGGAGAGCACTTTTTGTCTGTCAATCTCAATGAGTTACTGGAAATTGAATATGGTGGTCCCCCGTTAAAAATGAACTGTGTTTAAGAAAAACTCTTGTTGTTGATAGCTCAATGTGTATCGAACGAGATGAAGATTTTTTCTTGGTATTTAGTAATCTCTATTCGAGAATATCTCGTTGTATTTATATCGAAATGTTCCTATTCATTATATTTTAATGGCGACTTAAGATCCCTCGATCTTAGACCGCCATTAGCTTTGTGATCGCGTTGCTTTTCCAAGTATTTGGCATTTCAGTTTTTCGTATAAGAAAAATATTTTAACTTAATGGATTTTTCGTGGAAATTCTGTTTAAGAGTACGGAATACTCTTTTCATGTTGGAATCTTTGTAGAAACAAATCTGGAGTGAAGTTAAGCTGAGAACTTACGATAGCGTTAAATGATGGACCATGTTATTTTTAGTAAATAATGGCTGTGTGCCTGGTTCTTTAAATGTAATAATTGGGCTCACTCACACTACGAACTATTAAAAAGCTAGTATTTTTTCTCTCTCACAAGTTATGGGTCTCTTTATCACTCGCGAATTTTATAGGCACTATGCTGCGTATTACAATGTGGCACAAACCAACTATTTTGAATTCGGTCACTTTAATTCTAAGCGTGATGTCTATAAAGCAGCTAGGTTATAATTATAAAGTCAACTTTGACCTATAACTACACCCAAACTCGAAGAACGAATTAATTGTTTTTAGAAACTGTTAGCATTCGGCGAGAGCCGTGTGGTATCCGGCTGAGTAGATTAGACCACCCTCATTTCTGACCGAGGTATCGTAAAAGGCGATTTAGGTAAGTTGATCCACCGTGTGGTATCCGGTTTAGTAGAATAGACCACCCTCCTTCTTACCGAGGTGTCGTAAAATACGACTAAGGTAAGTTGACGTCAGGCAGGCGGCCGGTCGTTAAAACGCTGCCAAATCATGTTACAACATGTTTATAACATGTTGTGCCGGCCCAGTTAGAGTGGGATAAGGGCAGGATGATGATGTTGCCATTCCGCGAGAATCGAATCCACGACCCACGACCCGCGGAATTCGAGGCAGGATCGAGGAGGATGGACCTGAAAACAGCGATCACTAGATGTCTCTGTTGTAGCACTATATAAAAATTGGCGTTAGGATAACGCGATCGAGTAGGTTAAAAAAACTCGCACTTAGCACACGGAACGTAAGGCTGTAAGATCTTGACGTATCAATTTGCGATTAATGGCCCAACACAAGGTTGTGGTTGATTAGTTTTGTACCAAATATCCTTTTGCTTAGACCTTTCATCAAAATCTTCCAAACACTTTGTAACAGTAAAATTCCATACTCTAGATAGAAAGCAAACAATTCTTACAACTCTGCATTAAGCAAGCACTATACAGTTCCCGTTTGCTACTTATGCATTAGCTCGTAGAGTAATCTCGGGAGATGCTCGTATAGAAATGTGCACAAATTGTCTCTTTGAGGATCTACAGTGGAGCAATACGTGTGTTATTTTCGAACAAATAATATTTCTCCACTCTATATTTGTGTTCATGCTCTAACTAATCCTTCATGTATATGGACGGAATAATAATTTTGAAACAAACAAATAAAAAAAAGAAACAAACTCTTCAGCTTCATATAGATTAATTTAACTTTGTTTTGATCAATAGCTTTTATAAATGCAACACAGCAATATTGTCATTCCCTTTGGTTTCACAATTTGTTTGTGACGGACAACGCGTAAAGAGAATTGCTCAAAGGGAGAAGTTCATAACATGCATGTATGTCGGCGTGATTAATTTATGCATACGGACCTCTTTGTGTTTTCATTTTAAAATTTCTACTTTTTTATGGAACACTGATTCACAATTTCGATGTAACGATGCTGCGGTTACGGGCCGGAACGATTGTAGAGATTGTCCAAAATATTTATAAATCTATCTATACATATTGTAAAACAAAGTCCCCAGAAGACGGTCTGTATGTGATCGATTTATAAATATCTACTGAACGCAGATAATATCAAAGGTTGACTGGAAGATCCCTTTTAGGGATAAGTCCACACATGTGCTTTTTTTACTTTTTCTTTCTTTTCTAACTATAAGTATAAAAAGAAATAAATAAAACGGATTTTGTATGGTTTTTACTAAAAGGCAGTGAAATTCTTGAGGAAAATTTAAGTTGATAGTATGTACTACGGAACGGCTGAAACAATTTTGATGTACTTTCACTGGAAAATAGATGAGGTTAACGGACGACATACATACAACACCATTTTTAATATTTGAAAAGTCATTGCAGTTAATAAAGTGAAGCTAATATATTTTCCAATACCTATTTTAAAATATTATGTTAACGAAAACATAATTTAAATTTAATTTTTCGTAATTATACTAAAAACGTTAGAATTCAACGCCGTGAGAATAGGTAATTTAAAAAAAACAGTTTGACAGTTGATTCGTACGTGATATTTAATACCAGAAAAACATTATGAATTTTTCACGTATATGAAGTTTTTGTACTCCTTTTACTGCGCTATTTTAATATATATTTCATGTAAGTACGGGTTATTTACTAAAATTATCATATTAAGCTCTTGATCAAACGATAAATCCCTGATTCTTCCCGGATAGATCTGATTTTTGTGATGGAGATATTTGAAGGTTTGGATGGTGACAGAAGCTACTCCTAATTTTAAAACTACAGTCTACGCGAACGAAGTTGCGCGGGTAAAAGCTAGTATAATAATAAAGCCCAAATTGAAACAATTGCGGGTCGACTTACCTTAGTCGCCTTTTACGACACCTCGGTAAGAAATAAGGGTGGTACTATTCTATTCAGCCGGATACCTCACGGCGTATAAGTATGATAGATGGGATAATGAATATACAAAACTGGTAAAGTAATGGCAGCCACACCCGTTTATGATGAGTATATTTCCAATTACCTTGAAGTAAGGTCAAGTTTACCGCTGTAATCGATGAGAAAATTCTTGTAATTGATTGATATAGATCAACTTATCGTAACGTATAAGACTACTCTTATCTACCATTAAAACGCATAAGGCGTGGAGAAATGACTTTCTTTTCTAAGCGATAGCCGGGTATAAAACATGATTGTCATCATCATTCTCTCATTTTACGTGGGAACTCTACTATTTAAGCAGAAAAATCATTATAACTGATTTTCATGCGGGCAATGCCGCGGGTACAGCAAGTATAAATTAATAATTGATACACCAAAAATATATGAATCTCAATATATATAATACTTATTATTGCAATTTTTTTTAATGTAATTTGCACCTACGATACTATTTCCAAATTTTACAGCGCAATTGCGCCTTAAAAGTCAGAAATGTCCGCAATCTTTGGAATTAACATCATCATCATTCTCCTGCCCTTGTCCCACTCTAAGTGGGTTCGGCACAATATGTTTTCGTCTTCCATTCTCCTCTATCATTCTTCAACTCTGGTGCCACTCCTTTAACATGCATATCATTTTTCACACAATCCATCCACCTTTTATCGGCCTCCCCCTAGCCATACATCCATCCACATTCATATTTAAAACTCTTTTGGTCACATGATTTTTATCATCATCATTTCATCATCACGATTGTATTCATAATAATAAACTAGCTGTACCCGCCGCTATGCCTGTGAGAAAATCAGCGTGTCATAAAGTTTTCCTGCCTAAATACCGACCCCATGGAAATTCTGTCATAAAAAGTAGCCTACATGTTTGTCCACAGCCTTCTCTATATTCCAGTGAAATTGCCATCAAAATTAGTTAAGCCATTTCAGAGAAACTATTAACCAAAATCTGCCACAAGAATTAAACTATTTTTAAATAAAACCTGTAAATTTTTTACAAATTACCTGTTGTGTTCAATGAATTCGTAATATTATATTTAATGTTATGTTGTTTATATTTTACATTTACATATGTTAATGAATTTTAAACATCTTTTTATATATAAAAATAAATGTCTGTATGTCCTTTATACGGCTTTAATGACATTTTCATATAATCTTTACAGTGACCCAGCGGATAATCCTGTAAAGTAGCGATCGGAACACTTTTTAAAACTATCGAGATCAGTTTCGCACACAGCCACAGCAACGCGTGGCCGGACAGGCAGTTAATTAAATATTACCAAGTGATAACAGCTAAATATATTTTTTTGTCCAATCGTTTCAAATACCTAAAATCTTTGAAACTTACATGTCACTAATCATTTTTTTGGTGCTACATGTTTCAAAATGTCACTCAACTTTCACAGACAGTCATTGTCCTCATTAGCATCAGTTTGACCCACAAATTCAGATTAGTGTAAACGTATATGTAATTTATTTATACAAGCTGGTATCGCACTCAAAATCATGTAAGTAGGTAAAAAAAAGACAGGAAGTTAATAAATAAGAGGTCATCTTAATGTATAAAATACCAAGATATTGTTTTTATTCCTTTTTCGTAGATAAATCTTTATTAACCCTTAAACAGGGGGTTATATATACATCTATATCTATATATTTCTGTATCTCGGAAATAGCTCCTACGATTATCGTGAAATTCAGCACGGTTTTTGTGGAGAAAAATCGATATAGCTACGTTTTATGTAATACTATAATACAATATTATATAATAATACTGTGATAGCATAACGGTAACGAGCTGACCGAAAAATCTAAACCCTGAGTTCGAGTTCCTCATGTCGTTTCCTTTTTTTTTATATATGTTAAAAAATTACCGATCACCCGGTTTCCCGGTGTTGTTTAAACAACGCGGCGTATGTGAGGTGGGTGGGGTTGTTTTCAGATTGTACTGTGATTTATACACGTGAACCTACTTTATAAGAACATTTTGTGGTGCTAATTTTATTTCACCATTCTCCTTTGCCCTTTATTTTTATATATTTTTTTTATATATTTTTATATTTTTATATATTTTTATATATATATTTTTATATATATATTTTTATATATTTTTATATATATATTTTTATATATTTATATATTCGCCCTTATCCCACTCTATATGGGGTTGGCACAACATGCTATGAACGTTATAAACATGCTGTCACATGATGTGGCTACGTATTTTACGACCCACCTGACGTCAATTTATCTTAGTCATATTTACGACATCTCGGTAAGAAATACGGTGGTCCATTCAACTCAACCATGATACCACACGGTGGGTCAACTTACCTTAGTCACCTTTTACGACACCTTGGTAAGAAATGAGGGTGGCCTATTTTACTCAGGCGGAAACCTTTCTGGTGCCAATTTTATTTATTTAAATTAAATATCCACCAATTACACGATTTATTTCTTGTTAATATATGTGATTAAACAAGTGCAATTTTACCTCCAATAATAGCTTATTACAATATGGCTAATATTTAATAAAAAAAAACGCAGCCACTAATCTGGTTTGAAATGCAATATATATAAACCATTACAATTCAATTGAACAATAATGAAGCCCAAATTGAAACAATGTCAATTGAAAAATAAAATATAATTTAATTATAAATAACTATAAATTTGGCCATAGAAAGAGGCGCTACCTCTTTATACGGCCAAATTGCAAGTGTTTTAGAAATCTTATCTCATTGCAGTGGTCTCTATAACAAAAAAAAATGCAAACCCCTGCAGACAGCTAACATGTCAATTTTGACAATTGTGATATGTCACTGTAAGTAAAAAAATATATAATACTTATTGTAATAGTAACAACTAATAAAAATAAACTCCACTTAATAGAATTATAAGACGTTGAAATAAAACTAGAAATGTTTAGACAAATCTGCGGGTTTTTACTCAATTACACATCAGACTGTTAACCGAAATTCTTGTACTCAATTAATAATAAAAAATTGTTGTTTTAATAGGTCCGACATCAATGATCGTATCTCGTAATGAAATGATCAAAAGTATGAAGCCATCTAAAAAAGCAAAGTTGACTAAATCTCATATAATTACAATAAACAATTTTTGTATCAATGAACTGAAGCTAAATTATTTCGTTGAAAAATATTAACTGGAAATAAAATCGTCAATACTACATAAAATACTTTTATAGGTTCTTCAATTTCCTTACTTTTAATCATATTGTAGCTTTGATGAATGAATACCGGGAAATTCAATTATATTACTGTATACGATTTCCGGATATTGAAGACGGGAAAGATATTTTTTTCTACTAGTAAATTAATTTTCTTCGGACAATTTTCTGAAAGTCAAATAATTTCTACCTATTATGAATGTTTTCAATGAGAAAAAATTACCCTCTAATTATTTCAAAATTACTCTCTTTTATTTATTACAATTTACTCTCCTAGCTATAAAGCCATGTTCAACCATAAAACGGAAAAGGAAACGTTAGTTGGACTGGAAACTGGAGGTGCTAAAGTGGTAGCTAATTTGGAAACCGGGAATCCTAACTCGATTAATAAAATTAATCGGAAAGTTTAATGGCATGAAAACTGACATTTTATTACATTTAATTTTCCAGTGCGAAAAAGGTAAAAATCTAGCCGAAATAATAAAATTATTATCAAAGTGGAGGTTATTAACTTAAAGGTGCCTCTTGAGTGGTCAGATTGCACCAGGGATAGGATAGTGTCAGGGATAGGGAAGGGTTGAGGTGTTATTGTGACAAGTCCACACAGCGCCGGAAGACACGAACGAGAGTTACTTAGTAGAAATTTTAAATAGATTTTTTTTAAATGTGTAAACACTATGTATACATATAACAGACTAATTTATGTAAATTTTATAGCCCCTCGCTTTGCAACAGAGTGACATTTTAATTTTTCTCCTTATTTATTTATTATATATTATAAAATATATTATAAAATATATATATTATAAAATAAGCCAATTGAGGATTACACTTTTAATGTATCAAGCTAATCTTATCACTGACTTGAAATGGAACTTTAATAAAAATCAATAACACATAAATTAAAAGCATACAAAAAAATTAAGGCCTTAAATCTGCCAATAAACTAAGATTTGTGGATGTGTGAGTGCGTATATGTGTGTGTATGCAATTAATAAAAAAAATAGCCACTAGTATGTCTATTAAAAATTCTAAGCTTAATTTAGTTTAGCGTAGTTAGTTCTTTCATACCATCAGATAAAGGTATCGCATTTTATGAAACGACTGCTAGTCATCAATCAATACATATAATAAAATCGTAGAGGTGTTAAAATCTGTACATTTGATATTTTTACGAACAAATTAGTGTTGTCGTCTCAAAACACGCTCCTAAACATGAAACAATAGTTTTCAAAATTTTTGTCTGTTTCTCTGTTTGTCTGTTTGTCTGTATGTCTGTGCGTTTGTTCCCGCTAATCTCAGAAACCGCTGATCCGATTTGAACGCGGTTTTCACTAATATGTAGAAGAAAGCTTCACTTAACATATAGGGTATAATTTATTTCAATCGGTCAACAAATAAAAAAGATATGTTAATTTTAAGTTGAAAGGTCGTATACTGCGATACTAATATTGCGATACTTATTTGCATTTTTTTCCGTTTTTCGCCGTTCCTGAAGCGATTTTCATACCGGATTACATATACTACCATATCTAAGAGTAGTACAAATATTTTTATGAGAACTAGGCCGGTCTGAAGCTTATTTTTTTTTGAAGAATTTCATACTTATTATTCCAGTTTTTTAGGCACTGTGCGGTTGTTCCCGCTAATCTCAGAAACCGCTGATTCGATTTGAAAACTGTTTTCACTTATATGTAGCAGAATGCCTCACTCAACATATAGGGTATAATTTATTTCAATCGGTCAGCAAATAAAAAAGATATGTCAATTTTAAGCTGAAGGGTCGAATACCATGATACTGGTACTTGAATTTCTTTCCGTTTCTCGCCGTTCCTGAAGCGATTAGCGACTGGATTACATATAATACTATATCTAAGAGTAGTAAAAATATTTTTATGAGAACTAGGCCTGTCTGGAGCTGATTTTTTTTGGAAAAATTTCACATTTTTATTCGAGTTTTTTAGGCACAACAATAGTGTAACTTACACTTTTCGATAGTCATTATACATGCAGGGGCTACCAAAACTGAATGGTGAGTGACACTAACAGGTAGGATGCAAAAGTAAATATTTCGTCTTTCCAAGTTGTTTGAAACTTTTTATTCATTGATAGCATTTATTTGAAATTTTAAATGATAAAGTTTTATTATATGAAGTAACGTACAATTAAAAAAAATATTTATTATTTATGTAAGTAAAGAGTGGGAGATAGTAACATATCTCCCATTCTGGGCAAAGCCTTCTCTCTCCCTTAGGAAGGCGACCTATCTACCATGCTACTCCAATGCGAATTGCCAGGTTCAACATATTCCAGAAAATGTATAGGGATATGTATCCGCCGTGTGGTATCCGGCAGAATAGAATAGTACCACCCTCTTTTCTCACCGAGTTGTCGTAAAAGGCGACTAAGGTAAGTCCACTCGCCGTGTGGAATCCGGCTGAGTAGAATAGACCACCCTCATGTCTTAACGAGGTATCGTAAAAGGCGACTAAGGTAAGTTGACTCACCGTGTGGTATCCGGTTAAGTAGAATAGACCACCCTCTTTCTTATCGTGTCGTAAAATACGACTAAGATAAGTTGACGACAGGCAGGCGGCCGGTCGTAAAATACGTAGCCAAATCATGTGACAACATGTTTATAACATGTTGTGCCGACCTAACAAAACCGAAACATATAAAAACTTTATTGAAATAACTTTTTCGACGTAATGTAAACAGCTTAATATATAACCTATTTCTTTAATTTACAGGATATAAAGAGAAAAACCTACCTCGGCATATAGCCATTAATTGTGCTAAATTTCATCAATATTGTTTCATCGGATTGACCATGAAAACATAACAGTCAGACTTTCACATTGATAATATTAGTTATTTATTTATTTTAGTAAATAACCCATTATCATCCTCCAGCCCTTATCCGACTCTAAGTGGGGTCGACACAACATGTTATAAACATGTTGTCATATGATTTGGCTGCGTTTTTACGACCGGCCGCCTGCCTGACATCAACTTACCTTAGTCGTATTTTACGACACCTCGGTAAAAGAGGGTGGTCTATTCTACTAAACCGGATACCACACGGTGGGTCAACTTACCTTAGTCGCCTTTTACGACACCTCGGTAAGAATCATTCCTTACCTAGGTGTCGTGACCAACCTCATGGTTGGTCTATTCTACTCAGCCGGAAACCACACGGCGGGTCGACTTACCTTAGTCGCCTTTTCCGACCACTCGGCAAGAATTGAGGGTGGTACAATTCTATTCAGCCGGATACCACATGGAGTTTTAGTAAATAACCCATATGACCAATATTAATTATACATTTTGATAACTCAGTTAAATTTATCCAGTAAACAGAATAAAAATATTAAAAATATTTAAAAACTTTCTTTAAATAACTATCTACGTAAGCCAAACAACTTGATATAGAACCTTTTTCAAATTACAGATTCAACTTGACTTTGACAAAAACAAAAATCGCGATTAAAAAAACTTTGATAGACTGATAATACTGGGGTTTTTCAATGTCATTCAATTCCTGTTGAATTAACAGGATTTCTACAGCCTAAATGTTACCCGTGTGGATAAGGAAGAATTGTGAAATTTTTTATTGATAATGGTTTATCGGATTCGCCGTGAAAACGTAACAAACAGACACACAGACATACTCATTTATAATATTAGTAACGATTAGGGGAGTATATAGAACCAGTAGAAACTTAGTAACAGTTATGGTCATCTTCTATAAATTTACAAAAAACCTTATTAACAAAAGTAATAATAAAATTATTTTGCTATAATCCGCGATGAAATTAATCTACTTTATAAATCACTCTTTCTGTTGAATAAAACCCGTAAATTAGTTGTTAAGTTCATTGTAAGCAGACAGACGCTGCGGGGACATTGTTTCATAATATGAAGTGTAAAAATTTTTAATGACGTTTCGGTCATATATGACCATGGCTTTATTAAATCAGGCATCATTCAAATTAGCCCCAAGAATAATGGAGATATTTGCAGGGTTGACAGAGGGTACTTTTTATTCCGGGACTGAGGTCCCCGCGCACGAAGTCGCGGGCAAAAGCTAGTTTTAAATAAAAAGACAATCCATTATGACATTATGTATCAAACGTAAATGAATTAGAGATAAAAACTGACACATTTGGTGTGTGCTTATAAATTTAAATTTTTTCAGGAGTGACGTTATTGGAACACGTCGTCGTACTGTAAAATAAAGTAGAACTTTTATGCACATGTAAAATGAACAGTTTATTCATAAAGTTAAATGCGTGTTCTACCGCGGTGAATGACATCATGTTGTAACTTGTTACGATCGAATACTGAATTAAACTACGATGTTGAAGTGAGCGAGGTAGAATAAATGTTTTATAACAAGCTTTAACTATTTATGAACAGTTTTGTATTCATGGGTACATAACGGGAAATGTAATGTCGACCTCTTTGCAATATTTTGAAACTAACGGTATAAGCAGATGAATAAACCATCTATCGAGAGCAGGACGTCAACGAATTGGAAAACAGTATAAATTTAAATTTAATCGTACAATAGAGCAATTTAGAAATAGATCTCTTCGAGCGATAAATTTTTACGACGTGGAGTGTTTACATTCAGCGTATGTGAAATGGTAACAGATTTTGATTTTTGATTTTGAAAAGATATGGAAATACTTGGTAACATGTGACCAAACGTGTGTTAAATTTGAATGTGGATGGATATGTGCCTAGAGGGAGGCCTAAAAAGAGATGGTTGGATTGTGTGAAGTATGATATGCATATAAAAGGAGTGGCGCCAGAGTTGACGAAAGATAGGACAGAATGGAAGAGAAAACATGTTGTGCCGACCCCACTTAGAGTGGGATAAGGACAGGAAGATATATGGAAATACTTGGTAAGTACATCCGCTGATACCTATAAGGAAAACGCAGGTACGCTCTACCCAGACATACTTGGCGGAGATCGGTTAAAGAATGAATTAACAAAAAATAAGATTGAAAGTTTGAGTGAAATGTGAAATGTCTGTATTTTCAGACGTAGGATTTATAGAGGAAGACTTCCGCTTAGCTTAAGGGTGAAACAACAAAGGCGGAGAGGAAGAATATATCAGAGATTTTCGTTCTATATTTTATACCCCTTACTTGAACTTTATCCCTAACAAATTTTATCAATAGTGATACAGATTGGCTGTGAAAACGTAAAAATCCGACAGTTAGCCTTTCACATTAAATTAGTATGAAATTTTATACTATAGCGTACTATAAGCATTCCACCTTAATATAACCGAACATTTTGCAGTTTAGTCGTTCTAATCAATATTTAACATTTGTCCACACCAATATGTCATTATGCTACGTTTAGTCGCTGATTCTCAGGTGACAATT
Organism: Morpho achilles; assembly: GCA_947086495.1. Taxonomy (NCBI): domain Eukaryota; kingdom Metazoa; phylum Arthropoda; class Insecta; order Lepidoptera; family Nymphalidae; genus Morpho; species Morpho achilles. The sequence continues at coordinate 5,582,543 of CAMTZB010000022.1, read as the reverse complement.
AGTCAAAATCACAGTAATTTCACATTCACAGTGTTCGTTTCAAAGCTTGCCCATCACCAGCTGAAAAATATATTGTGTTACACGTAACGTGGCGTAAATGCAGTGCTAGTTATATCTGTTGTGAGGTTTTGATATACATAAACAATGTATTGTATAAATCTTGTACGTACTCGCCGAAGAGTTCCCTAATAATTTGGCTAATGTCACATTAGAACTAATTCGAAAAAGTTATAATGTGGCAAATTGCGATAAAGTGTAGCGCCTATAAAACTCATGATTGTTAAAGAGACTTATCACTTAGAGAAGCACCAAAACAGACTTAGACTTAAGAACTTAGAGAAGCACCAAAAACTATCTCTTGTATAAATCTTATAATATAAATAGTTAAGGTGTAATAATATAATGTCAAATAATCATTATGGCGAGTGTAAACGAACCCTTATACATAAGAGCTTTGTATTTGGTGTATTCAATTTAGCTTTGTCAGTTTACCCTTTAAGAAAAAAACACTATCACACCGATTGATTTGACACTTACATTTGGTATTAACATGTACAGTACATGGTGACCGAATTTTGACCTAGACTCGGTATTGTTTTAAAAGATATAAAAAAAGCAATTTAAAAAAAATAAAAAAAAAGAAAAAGCCGGTGATATGTGGGCCTCGATCCCTTTTACTTTCCGGGTAGATATGACTTAATTCCCCCATTCTCCATTGAGCTATCGCAACATTACCAATAACAGAAAATTTAAGCTTCAGTTTCCATTTCAGCAGTTTTTTAGTGCTCTAAATCAGGGATAAAACGATTTTTTATCTAGCTAGATTTTTAATGAAAGCTAGCTATTTTTCGATCCCGAAACCCACTACACAATAAGTTTCATGAGAATCGTCGGAGCCGTTTCCGAATTTCAGAAAATATACATATCTACATACAAGCTAACTCATTTAGATATTAAAGAAAATATTTATATTCATAAATAACAATAGGTACCTATATCCTCGATTCCGTGGAAAATTATTTTTTATTAATTCTTTTCCGAATTTATTTTAAATGCACTTTATTTTGTTTGTAAGTAAATAGGAGTTCATAAATTAGATTCATCACGGCATCGCGTCCCGATGTTAAATCTTTTAATATGTTAATACTATTTGGTGCTCAGGCTTGATGTTTATAGAATTAAGGCGAATCGGATTTCATACATACGGCTAATGGCATTTGCACTGACAATATAATTACTTAATATTACTGACGTTTTGGAGTTTACAGATAAGGGTGACAAAAAAACTGTTCCAGTTTCTCTTACCTAATATTTATAATTAACTAGCTGTGTGCCAACGCGTTGCTGTGGTTTGATCTGGTTTCAAATTCCTATTTGATCGCTATTGCGATCAAATAGGAATTTGAAACCAGATCAAATCAGATTGAGTTTGCACTTGTATTCATCCTAAAACGAATGAATCATTTGACTTCACAAATTTTTATAGAAAACTCATAGATCCGCTTGCTTGGATTAAACTCGTGACCCGCGGAACATGCTCCCGCAAGTTGTTCGGCCGTCGGCTTTTTAAGTGAGTTATTATATGGGCTAAAAAGGAAACGTGCAATCTGAGTAAGTCACCTATACACATATGTCATTCTTATCAGTTTCTCAAATTTATTCTACTTAAGCTAACATTTATTATTTTATTAAAACTGAAAAAACACAATATCAGTTTGAACTATACACCCTCAAAATTTCGATAAAACTAAAAAAAAACCAGATGTATGGATGGACCTATGGATGTGTTGCATGCATGCAACTTAAAAAATCGATATCGTCATCCTTTTGTCCTTATTCCACTCTAAGTGGGGTCGGCACAATATGTTATAAACATGCTGTTACGAGATTTGGCTGCGTTTTTCTACCGGCCGCCTGCCTGATGTCAACCTACCTTAGTCGTATTTTATGACACTTCGGTAAGAAAGACTATTCTACTCAACCGGATACCACACGGCTAGATCCGCTGAATACTAATATTAATAAGTGCCACCAAATATAACAGTAAGTCCGTTATATATTACGATCATCATCTTCCTGCCCTTATCCCACTCTAAGTGGGGTCGGCACAACATGTTATAAACATGTTGTCATATGATTTGGCTACGTATTTTACGACCGGCCGCCTGCCTGACGTCACCTTATCTTAGTCGTATTTTACGACACCTCGATAAGATAGAGGGTGGTCTATTCTACTTAACCGGATACCACACGGTGAGTCAACTTGCCTTAGTCGCCTTTTACGACACCTCGGTAAGAAATGAGGTTGGTCTATTCTACTCAGCCGGATACCACACGGCGGTCCGTTATATATTACGATATATTTTCTAAATCAAATTTATCTATTTAAAGCAAATTTTAATTTAATATATTACTAGTTTATTTTGTATGTAATAATTTTTTACAAATTTTATTACACAAGTATCGGTTTCGGAATTCATTTCATTAAATGAAATGAGTCCAATGAAATATTAGTTTATTTTACATGTTTATTTTCAAATAATTATTGACGAGTACACGGTACTTTCAACAGAAGAACCTTTTTGGAAATTTATCCTATGGGTTCTTGCAGTATAAATATAACTACTGTAGCCCAAAGTTACAGCTGAGATAGGCCAGCGGTAGCACCGTGCGACTCTTTCAAGGAGGTCACGGGTTCGAACCCGGGCAGACTCCAATGAGTTCCTCTGTTAAAACTTATGTGTCTAATTGTTATATATCACACACTTATCGGTGAAGGAAAACATCGTGAGCAAACCTGCATATCTCTAGAGAATTCTGGAGGTATGTGTAACATGTATGGTCTTAGCTCCAATCCTTCGGTCAAAAACGGAGAGAAGAGGTCTACCCCAGCAGCTTAATATTTGCAAGTAGAAGACGCAAACATGTGTGGAGACTCTCGTTTATTTCAAGTGATGCTTCAACTTATAAGGATATTGCGCAGATAGATGTTACATTGAATAATTTGAATAATATGCTAAGTGCGTTGTTTGATTACAATGATATCTACGATTGCCGTGTACTGCAAAGGTTCAATCATATTTTAACTCCTGCTATGTATTCAGTAAATAAGGCCATAATATAATATAAGGCCATAGCATATTTAGTAAAATTAAATTACTGATGTAATAATGATTGTCTTTAACTTATCATTCACAATATTATTTTGTCACTTACTTTAAATCTTAACAGAAATGAGGTATCTTATTATTCAGCAATAATATTTTCTCATCACCATCATCATCCTCCTGCATTTATCCTACTCTAAGTGGGGTGACGCAACATGTTGTCACATGATAATGTGACATGAATATTTTATCACTTAGTTTAAAATAAAACTTTAAAACACTTTAAACTTAGTATTGTTACTGATGTATAGTATATACAATGTAATGTAAAATCGGAAGGAATATACATAGATATATTATTGTACATTAACTTTTATTATCGGATTCCAGACTTTTTGCAAGAGTCCTTTTTTATTATTTTTAAATTATTAAAAAATAAAATAATGTCGTATTCGATTTTAAGTTCTTTATAAAAGTAAAGGACTGTTACTGTGCTACTGTTTGTTATAAGCCATAGAATTGCTCTTCAACTCCGTTTTTTGAGTGAAGAGTCAGAGCTTAGACCTACCAGGATGCGGATTGGTGGAATACACATATCCCCAGAATGCTCTAAAGATATGCAGGTTTCTTCACTGAAAAGCGTGTGATAAATTGCTATAATCAATTAAACATATTAACAAAAAACTCATTAGTGCCCGCCCAGGTTTGACTGGTGGACTCTCGAAATAGTTGCACCGCTTAGCTATCACAGCTTTATCAAATCAAAGTTGTATACTTTTGTTTATTGTCTATTTTTATACAAAAAATAATATAAGAATAAGTTAAATTGTTAAATCTAACAAATAGGTATGAGTAGGTAGGTAAAATTCTATAATAGAAAAGCAATTTTGATAAAAACCGCGGCAAACATTTACATAGTGTTGTATCGTGGGTGAAAGCAAAACAATTTCACCATTGCTTTCATGGGTAAATATTGGACTTTGATTGACTTTCCAAATCTCCAATAGAAATAGAACCTGTGTATATAACGTTCGTTACTACGTATATAAACGTCGCAAAATAAGATTAGTTTTGTATCGATTGAATCGAAACGACATGTACAAAAAATATTTTGGACACGAGCATTTTGATATACTCCGTATTCCGCGGATACTACGGAAATGAATATTCCGAACTTCGGTCTCAAGCAAATTGTGCCCTTATTACACCTATACTAATATTACAAAAGGTCTGTCTTTCCTTCACAGCTAATGTGCGGTACAATATTGATAAAATATGGTACAATATAAAAATCTATAATCAATATAAATATATGGGACGATTACACACTGTCATCCGTCACCAAACATTAACTTAATACTTGTGATATGGGTTACAAACAACTGATAAATATAATATAGACATATAAAATTTTAATTAAATACTTAAATACATATATCCCCCAAATCTGTGATAGTCCAGGTGAATGTGTGACTAATTTATACTCGCAATTTTTCACACATCTTAGCTCCAATACTTCTCTCCAAAAACGGAGAGAGGAGGCCTATGACCAGCAGTGAACCATAGAACTAACAATATTTTTCCCCGAATCCAAAAAGAGAGATTAGGCTTATGTCAAACTTTGGGATACTAACAGGCCGTAACGTTACCATTTTAGGTGACAGCTGTAATTATATACAGACTGATCCAAAAATAAATGTTCCAACAATTCATTTCAGAAAAAAATATTTTCCATTAAAGGATAATCCAAAACCTAGACAAGAGATTTAAACAGAACTGTTCTAGTTCTAAATTAAATAACAGTTATTTAATTTAACAGCAATCTAGAGATTTCTACGTCTATCTCTTCTACAAATTCTGTGTAATCTAAAATCTTACAGCTTACTTCAGCCTTCATACTAAAGAACAGTTACTGTTAAAAAAGTAGAAAAGGAACGGTTTCTTACTATCCCAGTGCTGGACATAGAAAAAAAGGGTTGAGAAAAACTGGCTTAGACACTACTCTAATGCGGATTGGTGGTTACACATATACGCACGACGATCTTGTGATGAATTGCAAACATTAGTTAGGCACATATGTTTTAACAGAAAAAATTTATCTTATCTTAGGGTTTGAACCCATAAACTCCTAGCAGGTAAAAATTGAGATTAGATTGTACACGTGATTGTAACTAGCTGTTCTATGAGTTTTTGCGCTTTGCTTTAAAGCCAGTCGATATTTTAGCTTTTTGTATTAGTATATAATATACAGAACCTTAGTGACCACACTTTCCTCGGTATTTTTATAGAAGATATAACAAAAATGCAATATGAAAAAAAAAGAAAAAAAATTGACATAAGATACCTGGAATCGAACTGGGCTAATTTTATTTTACAAATTCAAATTCAAATTAAAAATATACTTTATTCAAGTGAACTGTTTACAGTACTTTTGAATCGTCAAATGTTTTAAAGAAGCTTCCACTGATTCGGAAGTTTGCTCCTACCGAGAAGAACTAGCAAAAAACTCGTCGACTAATCTTTTAAACAGACCGTCTGATTACCCTCTGAGCTTTTCTAAATAACATTATAGCAGTTTTTCAGTGACCAAAAACAGCTATAAAACATTTTTTTCAACAACAATACAAACTAAGTTTTCTATTAAATAAATGTCGTAATCATTTTGCTGAGCGTACAACAAATGACTATCGTAAACATAAAGTGTTAGCATTGAAATGTGGCAAGGTCAAGTGCATTCAAAAGTACGTAAAAAAATAAATGAGCCGAGTCACACCGAGAGCTTTTGTCTCTTCAGTTTATATTTAAATTAAAAGAAGAGCATTGTGGTTGTAATTTAAATGTTATCGTGAAAATAACAAGTGACCCACAGACAGCCACTTTTAAATGGTTAATTAAAACTAAGATTCTGTAGATTCTTTACCAACGGCTACAACAATATTGTGTGTGCTAACACAACATAATTAAATGTTGTATGCAGAAAACTTGGTTATTTTTGCATATTTAAGTTTTACTAGGTTGAGCTCGCAACTTCGTTTTCCAGTATCTTGATTATGAGTAGCTAAACTTTAGGTATTTCTATACTAAAAATCACATAGCTCCGTTCGATGGTCTATTCGTGAAACAGATACAACCAGTGTCGTATTTATACATGTATGTGTGGATTGTTTGTTGTCGGAGAATTAAACAGAATAATTATTTAGTACATAAGTACTTGATAAGCTATTTTCTAAAACACTAGTTGTAATAAAACTAAGTCTAATGTATTTAAGAACTAACAATCGCGGAGCGAGGTCCTTAAACACAATTCAATTTTAATAGCTATAGGGATATTTTAACATATAATGTACCTAAAATTACGTCACTGAAAATAGATTAAGTAATGAAGATAGAGAGAAAATATTTCCAGAGATTAAACCAAAACCATATCTTATTACACTAGTTTGAACATAAAAATTAAATAAACGTTTCCATTTTATTACATCAAGCTATTTTATCTAGGTGCTACATTAAATCTAGCGGAAGTTTACGAGGCTATGCAACAAATCCGTAGCAGTATACGGGAGACGTTACCGAGAGTTTGTTATAAGTAAATTTCCTTCAGTCTGTACACGTACAAAGTTACAACGAAAAGATAAAAAGTAAAAATAATATTTCTTGTCGAAGTGTTCAATTTTCGTCTCGTAGGCTGTTTGAATACGTTAATTAATAGTACGTTGAAGGGGCAATCGGAAAGGATTTGCGCTTTAGACTCTAGTGCCGCGTTTCCCAACCTGTGGTCCGCGAACCCCTGGGGGCCCGCGAGTATATTATGGGGGTCCGCGGTTTCATCTCTGGACCATACCTAAATCGCTCATTAATTGTAAAAGGGCCGCAAAACGAAAAATCAGCAATCCAGTTTTAATAGAAAAATGTGATGGAAGCACACGATATTTTAATTTACGATTTTTTAAACCTAAATCGTCTTTTTTGCTGTGTATTTTATTAAGGGGGTCCGTGAAAACTGTGCTTGATTCCCTAAGGGTACTAAAAAGGCTGGGAAACGCTGCTCTAGTGTTCAAATTATTGGGATTATTGATTTACGGATTTTTATTAGCATCAACATTCTCCTTTCCTTATCCCAATCTAAGTGGGGTCGGAACAACATGTCATAAAGATGTTGTCACATGATTTAGCTAGGTATTTTCGTAACGGCCGCCTGCTTGACGTCATCTTACCTTAGATGTCTTTTATGACACATCGGTAAGAAAAAGGGATACTCTATTCTACTCCACCGGATACCACACGGCGGGTAGTTTTATGAATATATAATAATGTTTTTAAATAAACAAGGAAACATGAACTGACTGGTATAGATTGCAAGGGCTTCAGCTTCGCTGGTCGCTTGTTCGATACCTGGCAAGGCCAACATTTTCTATCAACAATTCGTTAGTTCTTCAAGTCAAGGTATATTTATATATTTGGATATATATTTAAACATATATATGTAGGTATTTATTAACTAGTTATCATCAGGTCATTTATATATTATAACTTCATCAAATTAACGATATGACGTTACGGTATTTGTTTTTCATTATTATTACACTCTTCAAGAACTAAAAGAAATACGCGATAAATCATTTTAAATCTCGTTATATAAGAGGACCACTCACGAGATTGATTCAATTAAGTTTTTTTACATATGCAAATTTTTCACCGGATTGTGCATTTCACATGGAGTGAATAAATTATTCGTACTTTTAATTCGATTTTTTAAATCGAGCTATTCATGAAGGTGATGGTATTGGTTTTGCGGAGAAGCTTACACTTACACTTCCCTTGAATAATATTATATTAATGACATCTTCGAATAAGTATCAAGCCTAAGCACTGTGTATCACTACATATTATAAAACAAAGTCCATATTTCCGTATGTACGCATAAAACTTTAAAACTACGCAACCGATTTTGATGTGTTTTTTTTTAATAGATAGAGTGATTCCAGAGAAAGGTTTATATGTACAATAACATTCAATACCGAGTAGAGAAATACTGTAATTTTTGAGGTTTCTAATGTGATCTCGTAAATAATTACATTTTTTTCCGCTTACATTGCAAACGCAGGCTAAACTCTAAGAGATTTTTCAAAATGATGTACTAAGTATTTGTACACCTTGAAAAGGTCTACAGAAAACTCCGCGATGGTATATGTCTATCTCTTATGGATAACCCACAATAGCAGTTTTTTTCATTTAATTTTTACGACAAATGATGCCTTATGTTCAAAGCAATTTTTATACAATACAGCATTAATCCTTATCCAATTGAGTACCTTAAATAAATTGTTGATTTAATATAGATCAATATGGCCGTTTACAGCATGCAATTTAAGTGAACATTTTCGGAGATATTACAGATTTTAAATGCCGTGAGGACGCCGCGCTTCACCCTATAGCACTTCGAATCTTTTAGAGTTTGTTTAAAGACATTCTGTAATTAATTGTAAAAATAAAATACATAGGTAAAATGTAAAAGTAAATAAGTAAAAATGTACTATATGAGTTTAGATATTCCAAAGATAGCAGGAAATCGTCTTGGTATAGGGAGAGGAAATTGTTTTTCTCCAAATTTAACGCTTGCGGGCCACGGGCAGTAATGAATAAATCCAAACTACTGGATCGATTTTAATCATTTTTTTTTACACTGACTGACATGGGATATATATTTTATACCCGTGCGAAGCAAGGGCAGGCCGCTAGTTTTATATATAAATCAGTTAACAGCAACACTTAAACGAAACCTTAAGGGAAATCTCAGCGAAACCTTATATTATATATAATAATATTGAATATGGATAATTGTATTGTCACTAGAGTCAAAGGCGTATACCAAATTTCAGGTCAATCGGTTAACGGGAAGAGGGTTTAATTTCAATTACTAAATTTGACCCAAACAAACAAACGGGGTGAGCTGAATAAAACCGTTTAAAAATGAATGTTCATCTTTATAGACTCCGGAACGGCTGTAAATATTTTAGTGAAATTTTTAGATCTTTAAAATGACTGTAAAAAGTTTTTTGCGATTTCTGTCTTCTTTAATCTTTCTTCTTTGTTCTATGTCGAGAGGAATTCGAAACCAGACTTAGCCATAGCAACGCGTGGCCGGATAGTTAATATAATATTAATTTATCTATATACATCGGGACTCATCGTTAACGGAGTTTAAGTCAATCTCTAATCACTTACTATAACACAATTTTAATACATAATATTTCAAAAATTCAAATACTATTATTTTTGTCAATTTTTGTAGCTCATAATATGAATTTTTTATGCTTTTAAAACATGAACACATTAACAAATATGCACAGGCCTTACATTCTAATTAAAAACGGTGATCGCAAAATATAGAAGGGTCGATACCATAGGGCTGAGGGTTGACACCCCATTCAAGGAATTGTTTTATATTACAGATTTTAAGGTTAACTAAATTTTAAATTCACTATGCTTAACGTAGAAAAAAAAAACATATCTAATCTGAAAACCCCAATCAGAGCGTGAAAGTAACGAAGATCTTTGTCCAAAAGTGCGATTGAAGCTAGGCACTTTTTTACACAAACTAATTTATAATTCTGGGTGGAATTAAGTCATGGATGTTGAATTATATACATATATCCTCAATTGATACAAGAACTCATTGAAAAATCGCGTAGAAGTTTTCATGTATGCATGTTATCGCGAATAACACATTCTGATCAAGACTGTCAAGAAAATGCTTGTGAAGTTATTTCGCGGGCATTACTTGGTTTTATAGGGCTTTTCAACAAGTCCTATTTTTAGCGTGAGTTTTTACAACGCCTTCCAATAAAAGAGCTCTATTTTTAGTACCATTCATCAAAGTTTTTTAACGATTTCTGCATTGATGTGAGCACTTACATGCGCTTTTTATGTAGTTACTGTATGATTGAAAGTCCCGGTTAGTACGGTTTGATTTTCTTTTTTATTTCGTCAAAGACAATTAACGGAATTGCCAAATTTATATGAAACGCTTAAAACCCATTTAATTGTCGTTATTTTTGGTATGTCGATACTTTGGTTACCTTGTTCGGTAATTTTATTAAAAGATATAAGAAAATGCAATAAATAATTATAAAAGAAAGAAAGGGCTTGTGATATCAAGGACCTGATTTCGGGGTACTTGCACTTCTTTAGCCTACCCGTTCCCAACTGAGCTATTACTTTTATTATCAAATGACAGTAATATTAACCTTCGCGTTCTATTTATATTTAAGCAGTTTTTCAATGCTTAAAAACAGGGATAAAACGACTTTTTTAAACGTAACCTAGAGAGATCGATTTAACGCTCGTGAAACCCTACATAATAAGTTTTATGAAAATGGTTAAAGCCGTTTTCGAAATTCAGATTATGTATACAATATAAACTCATTTAAAAAAGACAAAATATATTTATACATAAGTATAAACAGTGATATAGGTTACTTTATTTTGTTACTGAAATTCATGCAGACGATGAAGAAGGTTTTAGTTAGCTAGTTTTGTTTATTTAAAAGCATTTGTCAACGGTTTCAAGTACTGTGAAACTTTGAATGTTTTGTATTTTTGTTTTAACATCCTACTAAATCAATTTAACAATGCCAAATAACAAATAAAAACTAGTAAGAACTTACCTGCTTTTGCTGCAAGAAGCAGTGCATGGCCTGAGTGACATCGGCAGCATGGACCGAGTTGTGATACGGATTGGAGCTGCGGTAGCCCTCATCAATAAGAGTGAAAAGCTTCCAGGTCTTGATGATGTCCAGCTTGAAGTAGGAGATCAAGCCGTACGAGTGGAACAGGTGCACGCAGAGCACCGGCAAGCATTGACCTGAACAAGAGATAAATAATGCAATTTCCTCTTTCTAACCCACCCTCATTTCTTAACAGTGTCGTAAAAGGCTACTAAAGTAAGGTAAAATAAAATAAAAATAAAATAAGATGTTGTATCGACCATTTACCCGATATTTAGTACAATGAATGAATAAATTCACGACGTGAATAAAATCGCGGTTATCCCTAATACATAATAATACGTATTGTGTTTTACTAAAATTCAATACAAAGTCACTGCAACTGAAGATATATAGTATAACAAAATATTAAATATTTAAAAAAATTTAGTGTAAAAGTATTGTAACATACAATTTCTCTGACAAGTACTCCGAATCAATTTTATGAAAATCTTTGTTTTGGAGTCCCCGCCCTCGTCCAGATAATACAATAAACTAGATGTAGGTGATATAAATTAAAGAATTTATAATAACACATACATAAAAAAAAACAAAAATAAATGGAAGTTACTTTCAAAAATATGTGTACCTATATATGTTTGTGTCATTAGTATTAACACAATTTGAATGTGTGTGAGTGAGTGTGTATCATCCATCGTATCATCATATCATCCTTAGTATCATCCAGAACTTGTATTCTTATCAGAAAGCTATGGTACGTGTGGAAGGTGAAGTATCCAAGGAGGTTGACATAAGGAGAGGAGTTCGACAGGGTTGTATTCTCTCTCCTACTTTTTTCAACTTGTACTTGGAGGCAATTATGACGGAAGCACTAGAAGACATTAACTATGGTATCAAAATAAATGGACGCATAGTTAACAACTTGAGATATACAGATGACACAGTTTTAATAGCTCCCTCTGATATAGAACTGCAAATACTTATCGATCGTGTCAATAGATTTAGTGAAGAAGCTGGCCTCACAATAAACACAAAGAAAACCAACGCAACATACGAGAATGGACTGGAGTCGCGAGTGCTGCCCAGCTTTTTAGCCTCGCGAGAAATAGAAAGGAGTATCAAGCACTGACGGCTAACCTTCGCTAGTCGGAGAGGCACAAGAAGAAGAAGAAGAAGAGTGAGTGTGCGTGTAAGTGCGTGTGTGTGAGCGAGCGTGAATGTGTATATATATAAAAAAAATACAGATAAAATAAACAATTAATTAAGAGACATATGATATAAAAGAAAGAGGTAAATGTTATTGTTTAGAAAACAGTTGCCGAGTTTCTTTCACAGTGGGAGCAGAATGAACTGAGCTTGCAAAAATACATTCAAAAGAGCTTGTTTAAGTCTATTTGAATACGGATAATTGAGTTTGAGCGTATTTTCGTACAAGCGACGACTTTTTGCCAACTTGGCTGTTTTTTGATTTCATTATTTAAATACTTAAGCTTAGTTTTCAATTGTTTCGACTCACTGCTGAATGTTTTGTAATAAACATAGTAATTGCTGTGACTGTTTATTATTTAATAAGATTTATTTTAATAACCATGACGATCGCGTAATATTATATTGATGACACTACTGGTGACATGATAATAATAATAATATGATAATAATAATAATAAATATTTGTATCTTCAAACTTGTATTATGGGCGACAGTAAAGGGATAAATGTATTAATTATGTTTAATATTTAAATGAGTCGATCTTGTTAATATATATATTTTCTGAGTTTCGGAAACGACCCAAACGATTGTCATGAAATTCAGCATATGGAAGGTTTTAGGAGGCGATCGAGGCGAAAAATCGATTTAGCTAGGTTTTATTTAAAAAAATATTTTATCCCTGTTTTCGAGCATTGAAAAAATATAAAAATGTAGAATTGAATCGAAATGATATTTTAGCTGTCAATTGTAAAGTTGTGATAGTTTAGTGGGTCGTAGCGGGCGGACCAAAAGGTTCAAAATCCGGGATCGAGTCCCACATGTCACCAGCACTTTTTTTTCATATCTTTAAAAAAATACCGAGTAAGGCTCGGTCACCCATTATAAGTTTAAGTAAATACATAGTCATACTAAGACTTTGACGACGGACGAACAAATTTGTTTTTACAAAATGTTGACCCTACGCGGGAATCGAATCTTGTGACCCTGCTGAAGGTGTGGTCACCAACACCTGCGCCTACGGGACAACCAATTAGACATAAGTCGAATACACAAAGCCGTGGTAATTCAATTACACAATGCACCGCATATAGTATAAAACTAATAGAACCAATGCAAATAAAATGATAAATTATTACGTTTCAAATACAAGTTTGGTCAATAATATAACAAAAACCTTTGTCGCCGTCAAAGAATAAATGGGTTGACTTTTGAGAAAATCGCTTCTTGTGTACTGAATAAATGGAAAGGAAAAATATCCTTGTAATATTACTACCGCACAACGTTTGGTGATTGTTCTCTCTCCAGTAGAAAAGGATTTAACCACACAACAAGCTGTCTCAATGCGAATTGGCAGCTTATATGTTAACGCTACTCACTACAGAAAGTCTATTAAATCCCCTCAATGCTGATACATTACTATACCGATATAGGTTTCATCACAGTTTTTCTTTAACGTTTAGCGCTTTATAAATTGTAAATATATAGACAAAGATTTTAAAAATTAGACGCTAGCCTTAAATTGGACCTGTGAATCCTTCCCAAAGAAAGAATCACACATTTGCACGATTAAGTTAAAGCGTTTTTATTGAAAACAAATTTTGGCTTATCGTGCTTTTGAAAATATACTGAGTTATCTGCAATCGTGATATTTTTTTTTAATTGCATCTTCACCGTTTTTCTATGTATATAGCAAAACGGTAACTAATAGGTTTCATTAAAAAAGACTTTTCATCCCTGTTTTCAAGCATTGAAAAACCGCAAAAAAATAAAACAAAGCAAAGAGAAAATTTAATGTAAATAATGTAATGTAAATTTTGCTGTCATTTATCAATTTGTTATAGCTCAGCTGGGAAGGGGCGGTCTCAAGAAGTGATAACATCGCTAATATCACCAGCCGTTTCTTTTATTATTTTTTTATTGCGTTGTTAGTTCCATTAAAAAAATAGTTGAGCAAGGTTCCATCCAGGTAAAGTAGCGGCCTGTTACTCTCCCACTGCTGGGAATAGGCCTATTCTCTCCGTTTTTGGAGAGAAGGATTGGAGCTAAGACCTACCACGCTGCTCCAATGCGGATTGGTAGGTTACACATATCTCCAGAATTCTCTAGAGATATGCAGGTTTCCTCACGATGTTTTCCTTCACCGAAAACCGCGTGATAAATTGCAATTATCGATAAGACATAAGTTTTAACAGAAAAACTCATTGATGTCTGCCCGGGTTTGAACCCCTGACCTCCTCGTAAGAGTCGCACGATGTAACTGCTGGGCTACCACAGCTTCCATCCAGGTACTATCAATTATATACAAAATGTAGTTGACAAAGAATTTATCACCCATCTGTTTATAAATATTATTTGACCTCACATTCAACTGGGTTCAAACTACACGAGCCGAATTTTAAATAAAAACGACATTACAATCACAAAAGCAAATGTCACACGTGGAGATACACCTTGGAAGATAGAATCTGTGATTGTCTTTTTTTTATTTAACACGAGTACAGATATAACCATAAACTTATGCCAACAAAACTGATTGTATGGTTAGATAGTATTGAGTTACGAGTATGTTACGCAAATCCAATCTTAAAACCTAATCGAAAACAGACAAATGTTCTTATCGAAAAAATAAACGACATTTTCGCCTTTTCATCTATAAAGTGATTTTTTTATAAATTCCTAAAAGAACTCTTTATGTGCCAAGTCAATCGTAGAACAATGTGATAAATAATTTCTAGGAGCTTTACTTTACAAAGTTCAATAATGCTAACATAAACGTTAGCATCTGGGTAACCGATTGCTCGGTTATTTAAAAAAAAAGCCATAAAAAAAAGAAAGTAAGCCGGTGACATGAGGGATTCGATTCCGGGTTTTGAACTTTTTGTTTTACCAGTTACCATTAGGCTATCACAGATTTACGTTTAACAGTTATAATTTAATTTAATTTCTATTCAACATTTTAGTATTTTTCAGCACCTGAAAACAGGAATAAAACGACATGAAAATAGTTGGTGCCGTTTTCGAGATTATATATACCAGCATTAGAGTTGACGATTCAAAAGCACTTGTTTATATGTTTATTTGAACAAAGAATATTTCAAATTTTCGATTGTTACCAAAAATGTGTATGAGTCTTAATAATTTCGTCACTAATATGTAATTATGTAAAAAAAAATAGAGGAATGGACTTCTACTATCGGCTTTGCAGAAAAGAATTGTACATTCGATCTATGACGTACAAAAAAAGATCCTAAAGGAAAACCCATAGGTTGATAGACTACCCATGATCCTAACCGAATACCTCCTTGAAAGTCCTCACGAACTTGGAAATATAACAATCCAAAATATAACTATTGTCACTCAGATTAAATAATGACACGTCGAAAAACAAAGCACACGCTCTTGAATATACGATAATTAAACTAAAAGCTATTAACTTATCGATATCGATAATCGATATCGCATTAACATTATATAATTAAGATAATTAATTGCAGCGAGTCAAGCTGAACAACGTTATTATACGATCAAACGAACTTTGCATGTGAAGTGAGGTGAAATCCGATCACTACACGAGTAAGTTTCGTGCATATATGTATACATTATTACTTTAGACACTAGTCTACCTTAGACATCCGAGGTGTGTAAGATGTGTTTACTGCAATTATTTTAATTGAAGTATGCTTGATGTAGCTTTTTTAGCATTTTACTTATTTATTCCGCAATAGTTAATAATCACCCAGATGAACCGCCTAACGTGCTCTACGAAACGTATCATCTAAATTCTAAATGTTTATGAAATAAAACCATAAAATATTTCATCCCTTCATTTATCATTTTGTATCACAGAATTGTGATTAATTATCGCATGCACTAAGCACTAAAGGTTTATTCACGAAACTATTGAAAAATTAAAACTTAATTAAATAAAAAAAAATATATATATATATATATATATATATATATATATATATATATATATATATATATATATATATATATATATATATATATATATATATATATATATATTGCGTGGTAAGTAGTGTATAATGTTAATTTTCCTTATATTAAACAAAAGAAAAAAAAACCAGTAAGATTTCCCTAAAGGCTTTTTGTTTCTTTCGTATTGTGCGGTATTTGTATTTAATTGCTTTATCAGGTGTAAACTGCACTTAAGATTAGAACAGCGGAGTATATGGGAAATTTATTTCAAAAATTTATTGAAATCTAATTCTATTCACAACTTGAAACACGTTTTAAAATGTATGCTTTTCAGGCTCCTGCGCAATTTAATGCGATCATTTTTACTTATACAATCTCGACTGAATTCGTATAATTTGCAATTTTCCGTTTCAAAGAATAGACACAATGATATGCATATACATAAAAGATGCGGTGCAAAATACATATGCTGTTCGTATTTTGAGTAGGGAGAGTAGTTGAATTTAGTACACTTCATTTCTAAATACTGACAACTTTTAATCTGAACTATATCATTCATGATAACAATTTTGAACCATAATGAAGCTATGGTTAGGACATTTAGGTGTAACAACTATTTGTGGTAAATATAAAAAAGGGATAATAATTATGTAGAGAAATTTATTGAAATTTAATCTGGGTATAAATAATAATAATTTATGCTAATCGCTAAAAAATCAATAACAAAAATATTACGATTCTCATTGATAAAATTGTATACGAGGACAAATAATGGCGCATTTATCAACACGAATAAAAATATTTTTTTCCTAACAATTATTAAAAAACAATTATCATAACTCTTTGCCCAACATTCCTCAAGCCTCAAAACGCCTTAGGCCTCGCAAAACGAAATTCGGTTCACTTACAATTAATTATCTATATTTAATTAAATCAAGTAGCTGAAGCCGACATCAATTCTTAAAATGAATTACAAGACTTGTTAGTAGTATTTATGACACAAAAATTTTCTCTTATATGAATTACTGTTATTCATTGGTATTGTTACCAAAGTATCTTGAAAAATGTTGAAAATGTTGTGTATGAGTACACAAACGGAGAACTTGACTAAATGATAATGATTGCTGATTTAAACCTGTTTTTTCTACTCACTATGGAAGCATCTTATATCTACATTACATACGAGACTCCTTGTTCTGGAATTATTCCGTTATACAGGGTCTGCTTTCCCAATTATGCGACGTCATTTTACTTTAGAATAGGCGTCTGCTTCGCGGAGTGCTTAATTCCTTGTGTCCCTTTGGAAAGTACTCAACCAAGTAGTAACGAGTCTTGCTCTTCTTTTTTTTTCTTTGGGCATTACGAGATATTTAACTAAATAATCACCAGGCCTTCTTATGACGCGACCGTACATTAGCTAAAACTTTAGGTAGCTACTGAACTTAATCAAACTAAATGCTCTTTAATTTTTAAATTGTATTCGCCGAGATTTTGCTATGACTCAATCTGATATTAATTTCTAATGATTGGAAAGGTTTGTAATTTCACGTCACCAAGTTAACGTTAAATTTCTAAACAATAAATTATATAAAAATTTCAAGTCGATGTTAAGAAAACTTTTCAAGTTAAATATAGAAGCTGAAATTTTTTGTATAGAAAGTTCGATTAAAATTACTCAATTTAAAACAGAACAGACATAACTAGCCCTCGCTACGAAGAGTAAAATAATTATTAAGAGTAAAATAATTATTTAAATTTTTTTGTACTATTTCAACCTATGACTAAACAAAGACCCCTCAAATTGAATCAATAGTTTAGTCAAAGCATTGATACGATTGAGTAAAAATGATAATTTACAACACACATCAAAAACCGTTACAAAAACAAATGTATACTGCCTGTGTTGTGAGAGGAGGAAACTGTTCTTTTTTTGGAAAATACATCAATCAACTGTAAAGTGTACTTTTGTCACTAGATAAATTGATTGGCTGATCGCCTTCAACAGTAAAGTAAAATTTAATAACCTGTTAATGTGTCAGGAAAACGCAGAACGGGGACGAGAGGAGGGTATGGAGGACTCACAGCTAGTAAAAATCTGACAGTGTTTTACCACGCTTCTGGTGGCGGTAATGGGATACCGTTGTACACATTGCCCCAATCCCCACCAGCAGTGGTTCTGTACCCAGGAGACCGTCACCTACGGTGGGGCTTCTCTAAACAGTAGCACCTCTCTCCGCTAATCGATGCATCAGGAGCACCAGAGACATCGATCTACTCGGGTTACTCGCTGAAGTTAGGTCTATCTTCAGCGTCCGTTAATCCTCGATCGGATCCTCTGGAGATCCCCGTTAGAACGGCATTCGACAGACTTTCACGAGTCACCTGCGCCCCGCTCGCCTTCGGCGGATCGATTCCAAGGACTTGACTTCCCGGATCCGCTCCACTGCCTCTTTTCGGACATAACGTCCCCGTAGAAGGCTAACCAAAGCAACATGGCACATAACTTTCTTCTGAAAACTAATAAGTGCTTGTATGAACACTAGAATAGGGTCACTCTCTGCAAATGTTAGACCACTACTTTCCTTTACATATACTTAAATTATCTTTCAATTTCTTATAGTTTTATGAAGGTAACTTTCTGAACAAGCCAACATTATTTTCTTACGAAAGGCGCAAAATGATTAAGGGACAAATTGTGTTAAAGTCCATTGAGCCACCATTTTAAAAGCATACGATTCGTCGTATTATGACGGGACGGCCGTGAAAAATAATCGAAAGTGAGTAACATTATTGCGCTGCATTTAGTTTAAGTGCTAGGATCAGCCTCGGACACTACTCACAACACAACACAAAGACGATACCCACAGAAACTGCTTTTTCATAGAATTTTTATTTATTTATATGCATTATGCAACAGCATAGCGAAGGCCTTCTCTTTTTTTGAAGAGAAGAATATAAAGTCTACACCCTCTATGTTGTTCTGCTGGGGGTTGGTGGGACGGTATTGGTCTGTATTTTTGGGACCTCGGATACAAAACTCCAATGGAGAACACACATAGTAATGCTTGAATGGAAAAGCAGGCCGCTGAAGGCCTACGCTATCTAAAAGATTAAGCAGTTTACAGACAAAACAACAAAGCTATTTTTTTTATAATAATAATAATAAACCTTTTATTCCAAAAAAAATAATGTCAATTTCTAATTAGTTGCAATACAATATTTATTTATAATAATAATTTTTATTCCAAAAAAAATTTTGTCAATTTCTAATTAGTTGCAATACAATATTTATTTATAAACTATCTTGTAATCTGTTTTAATACATTCGTCATTGTTATTTTTTCTTTAAGATTTATAATTTGGACGTCTACAATTGACTAAGGCTTTATTATACTTACTTCTATAGTGTTATGTCTTATGGAATATTGTTATGGGGTAAATGCATGGATATTGCAATTTCATTTTTTATATATTACAAAAACGAGCTATAGGTAGCATTTATTTATATTAATTTAAGTCCGCGTGATAATGATGTTAGAATCCTAATACAAGAGCTATGAAAATATAATTTGCTATAATAATAAAGAAATTAAAGCAAAATAATATTTTCATTATTTTTGTATTATGGACCTCACATTTGGATGGACCTGTATTATGCACAGTAACACCTAATTCTATAAATTATAATCTTAAGACATAGTCCATTTTAGCCCATTAAGCTAAATAATAAATCTAAGTAAAAAATTAAAATATTTTTTATTATAATGGATATATATCAACGAATTTCTCATAACATTTTAAATAAGAATAAACTTGAGATTATTTGGTGCCGCCTTAAGAGTGTTGTCAGACCAGTCAAATTTAATGAGACACTTGGGATAAGCTAGAAACCTTTTGATTTTTACACTAAGAGATTTATGTAGGTATAAATAATATTTTAATCTGACAGAGAACAAACTAAAAAGCCATCAGATTTATTAAATAAGTATGAAAGGCGTAAGTCGCAATTTTAAAATAGATGAACACATTGTTACGTCACATTGTATAGGACCGTCGAAATTATATTGTAAACTATGGGCACGATAAATATTATACAATATTATCTTTACAGAATATGCAAAAAGAATTATCGAATGCATATCGTGATAATAGTTTTCATTACTGCTCTTTAAAAACCTTTCAAACATCCGCCGTGGTGTATCCGGCTGAATAGAATAGTGCCAACCTCATTTCTTACCGAGGTGTCGTAAAAGGCGACTAAGGTAAGTCGACCCGCCATGTAGTATCCGGCTGAGTAGAATAGACCACCCTCATGTCTTACCGAGGCGTCGTAAAAGGCGACTAAGGTAAGTTGACTCACCGTGTGGTATCCGGTTAAGTATAATAGACCACCCTCTTTCTTATCGAGGTGTCGTAAAATATGACTAAGATAACTTGACGTCAGGCAGGCCGGTCGTACAATACGTAGCCAAATCATGTGACAACATGTTTATAACATGTGCCGACCCCACTGATGAAAAACTTTTGAATCATCTACAATATAGTTGAATATAGCTATAGCAACTTCGAAGAGGCGTCCTTCGAATGACTTATGGGACCATGTGCACTTAAAACAATATTTAATGTTGCAGAAAATTGATTTTAGGGTCGACATACGACTATTTTTGTACCTGGTAAGGTTTAAAATTAAAATAAAATATCGGTTTCATTATAAAACGCTTGAGTGTTATTTACATTGATAAACTTCCTATAAAAATTTTGTTTGACCGATAGATATTAATTAGCCGTACCACCACCAGTTATAATTAGTAGCAAAACAAGTAAACAAGTGGAGTTGCACCTCTAGCCCAAGAGTGTTTGTTGAATGTTTCTCGCCACAACATCGTTAAGAGAGGATGCTATTTTTCGCCTGATTTAAGTCAGGGATGCGGTTCACTTAGGGGACATTGCAATGAGTTATTTTCGGACTATCTCTATGTGAAGGACATCAATGGGTTGAGCATATTGTTTATGGGACATATCGAATAGGATGTCTCAAGTTTTTGATATTGCGATTAAAATGACACCTGAATAAGTTGCCCGGCCCATCACCAACCCACGGACTTGCCGGATAGACACCGGAGTAAAGTGTAACAAAAGCGGAAAAAGATTTTTTAGAATTTTTGCTACCAGCCAATTATCTGAGAAAAAAGTAAAAAAAAAACATGTGAGATGTGTCTCTATAAGGTCCAACTTACCAATCAAATTTCGTGAAATGTTAATCACGTAACCCATCTTTTGGAGTTTGTCAACGGGTCTAATCTTTAAACGTCAATAACAATGCTTTTATTTATAAACAAACCTTCATATTTTAATATTCACATAGCACATTTTACAAATAAATAATACTTAATCGTTTATAATAACTAAAATTTTGAATGGTCCATGTTAATAACAACGGATTAATCTTTCGAGGTTAAGTTAAAAACATTTCAGAATATCGCAATATAAAATCAACGAATGTTACCATGAGACCGAAAATCAAGTGTATTCATTACGATAATGGGACTCTTTTGAATAGGAAAATCACAATATTATTTTCTCAATTATGTGATATATAATAAAAAGCCCGTGTCCCGATGATTTGGCAATTGATGAATAGAAAATTGCTTAGATACGAATCGGGATAATTTGTCTAATCAATTGCTATCCTAACAAGGTTATTCATCGTTATTTTCGTGACCTCAATTATATTGTATTCAAAAGATTATTTACCGCAGTAACGAGTAAACAACCAAATTAAGGGCAAAATATTACACGTGCCTTCATTATACAAATTCCGAACTCGATCTGTCTTATGTTGTTATTTCATCAGTCTCACAAAGGTGAGCACAGTACCTTGTGGTGCTATCTTGTACTACTCATGTTTTTATTTGTACATTTTCTCGAATATTCTTGTCATTTTTATTCATCTAGTCTTAAACAACTTTTAAGACTTTCAGATCGATGGGATGCTCTGTAGCTGACAGAAACACTTTCACATTAATAAGTATGGATATTTCAGGAATTTTATAAATATATAATATATTATCTAAATATCACATTGTAATTAAAAAAATTAGTATAACATAAGTCAAATACTTCACAATAATTCACAATACTGATCTGTGTGCTTCGTATAGTGATGAACGGATTATTAAATACAAAATATCAATATGTATCGATATTTAAGATATAGTTTGATTATTCTGTTTGTATTCGTATGAAAAGAAAGTAATACTTAAATGACTTTTTCATTAACACCGAACAGAGCACGTGAAAACTCAAACTTAACTAGTGAGCAAAATGCAGAGAATAAAACAGTTCATTTATCTTCATGATACATCAATTTTAAAAACTCTAATGGCGTTGGATAACAAAGTTCACTAAAGCGATGTGACCGACAATCTAGCGACTTTAAGGGAATTGTGTTACACTGTGAGGACTCTAACTTGATATTTGATACAACTGATAGAGAAAATATCGATGAGAATTTATCGTACAGTTACTATATTAACCCTGTATCCTGCTGTGTCACGAGGGGCTCTATATCCTTAGTCATTTTTAATACATTCAGGCAGAGTTAACGTTGCTTTCGAAAGGGCTGCCGGTGTGATCATAAAGTCGTCCAAATAGTTATCTTACCTTCTACTTTCATTTTCGAAAAATACGTACATTTTTAATTTCTGTTATGATTTATGATGCTTGTATGATGGCGTCGCTTAACATAAGAAGTGCTTTAATTTAGTCCAATCAGATTACTTTTTAGAACTTTTCCAATTATTTTGTAAACATTAAGTGCTGGATAACTTAGCTTGAGAGACTGTGAAATACATATTGCTTGGCGACAGTCACGTATCGCGGAAAATGTTTAGAAAATGATCGGCATTTTTGAACAGATCTCAGATAGGATTTAAGCACTTTCACTCATCAATTCTGAAGGGACAAGGCTCATTTTAATTATTTCATTTGACTTATAATCTCGATGGTTTTGATAGGGGTAGTTTTTCTGGTGATTTAAAAAAAGAGGTGTCACATGTGTGTGTGTCGAGCTTGCAGAAATATATTTTCACGGCCTAACAGGTGAGTATTTTAGACTATAATCACTATTTTAATTAGCTTTATTTATACTCCATTATTCTGTCGCGCTAGCACGCGTCTGGCGGTTTGCTTAAAATCTTTGGAACCCACATATTAGTCGATATCACTTTAAACATAAATGTAAACGACCATGGGATATTATGACTTATTTTGTTTCAACAACATTAAGATCATTTTTTTTTAATTCAAAATATATTCACTATATTATTTATATTTAAACTTATATCATAAAAAATACAAATTAATTCTAGTGTCCTTTTTAGTGAAATAGTATAAATATGAATAGTAATGAAATAGTTAGAATATTAAGTTTTTTCTTCCTCAATTGTTCAGATTATTTTATTAATAAATTACTTATACATCTGTTTTTATTATTATTATTTATACTTATTAATATCAGTTTATACATACACATGGATGCACGTGTCATTTGCACGTGAATCGCAGCGCAAATCTGTTTGTCTAAGGATATCTTTAGTTTTTATAAAAGTGCCGGCGACCTCACCGTACCTGTTACTTTTCTACGGAGTCGCCTATGCAATTAAGGATTAATTAAAATTTAATATAGCCTAGGAAATAATTGGATTTGATAGAAAAAATATTCAGAATTCTTGTGAAAATTGACCTGTACTTTTTTCACTTGATATCTAGGAAAAAATTGTACCATTTTATTTCATCGCTATGAATTTTTGACGCTTTTTTTATGTACCGACTTTACAGTAATAAAACCGTTGCCAAGCCAAAATCAATTAGTCGGACATCGCTAGAAAAACACTCTTCTAATTTGGATCTAAAATAAATAGCTTCTGTCAAGTTATCCGTGTAATGAGTTCGCGAATTACAGATATCCAACGATTACTCCTGAGACTCGTAATTTCCTTGCGATGTTTTCCTTTAACGACAACCATAGGATAGGAGGTAAAAACGTAAATAAAATCCAACTATGAATTTGGCAAACGGATTGATTTCAAAGAGTAACAGACAGACAGAAAGACTGCAGATAAATCATAGCCTAATTAAACATAAATATCTCTTAATATTGATAGCAGATGTTACAGCCGTGTGGTATCCGGCTGAATAGAATAGTACCACCCTCATTTCTTACCGAGGTGTCGTAAAAGGCGTCTAAGGTAAATTGACCTGCCGTGTGGTATCCGGTTTAGTAGAATAGACCAACCTCATTTTTACCGTGTCGTAAAATACGACTGAGGTAAGTTGATGTCAGGCAGGTGACCGGTCGTAAAAACGCAGCCAAATCCTGTGACAGCATATTTATAACATATTGTGCCGACCCCACTTAGAGTGGGATAAGCGCTTTTTATTCGCATCGTAAAATACTTTTAAAATGACTGTATTTTTCTCAATAAAGGCATTTCCACAGCTTCTACTATTTTAAAATGGGAAAGTTAACGGCCAATTTATAGTTAATATCTTCAAAAATTCTTTCATAAAGGTTACTCTACATTGTTGCCATAAAGGCTTGAACACACATGGCCTCAGATGTTATCACATATTTATCGTAATATCTGATTAACACGTTTTAGTAGAAATTGTCTTTTACCAAAATATACTCCCGTAAAACGAATGTGCATAACTTAGAAACCAGCGAGATCACATGATCGTTAACGACGTTACTCACCTACGAGTATGAATATTAAAAAAATAACTTTGAGCTTTAGGAATGCGTTCAGGGTAGCATGATGATACCTGCCTATCCGCATTGGAGCAGCAATAAACATTATTATTTATTTTCCAAACCGGTGTTAACTTTTATGATTTAAAAGAAGAATATATTGGCTAAAGATCAAATAGATGAAATAATAAATAAAATAAACTTTTACTTAGTTTTTATTTTCACGAATCTGTGTACAATTGAGAAAATAAAATTAAAAGGTCACTGCAATATCAATATGCAGAACAATTGGTCCATACTGAAACAAACAAACAACAGGGATTGAGGATTTTAAAAGTTTGTACGTTCAATATTTGAGTTACGGAATAGTCATATTGACAATATTCATACAGTCACGTTAAATTAAGACAGCATTGCCTCATCCGTTAAATTTTAAAACGTATATTGTTAGACTTTTGGGCTGCAAACAGCATGATGTTTTATCATTACAAACAAAACTGATTTGGAAAATAGATAACAATTAAAATTGTTCACTTCATCATCCTGTTATTCTTCATCATCCTGTGATTCTTGGTACAGAAATCGGTAATGTTAAACCATACTCAATATCAGTAGAATAAGGAAATAATACAATATTCCTGAAATCTTATTGGCGATTGGGACATTTTTAATCAATGTCCTCCTGCCCTTATCCCACTCTAAGTGGAGTCGGCACAACATGTTACAAACATGCTGTCACATGATTTGGCTGCGTTTTTACGACCGGCCGCCTGCCTGACGTTAACTTACCTTACTCGTATTTTACGACACCTCGGTAAGAAAGAGGGTTGTCTATTTTACTAAACCGGATACCACACAGTGAGTCAACTTATCTTAGTCGCCTTTTACGACACCTCTGTAAGAAATGATGTTGGTCAATTCTACTCAGCCGGATACCACACGGCGTTGCGATGATGTATTTTAATAAATGTAATTAATTTTTAATATTTAAATGATAACGATTTTTCTGAAATACATCCATATTTCCTGTACGTAGGGGTTTTGGGGGAGAAAAATTGATCTTGCTAGTTTATATTTATTAAAAAAAAATTATTAAATTTTTTAAATATTTTTTTTAAATTAATAAAACCTAGCTAGTTACTCGTTTTATCCCTGTTTTCCGGAAAATGCTGTTTTATTCTCTTTATGTAAGTAGATTTGACAGAAATTATTTATTTACTTAAACGGAGTGCTGGAAAACACTTGGGGATAATTTGCTTTAGAAATGACAGGATTCAAATCCCAAGTAGGACAGTAGGGACATTAGAGAGAAAAATGTTTAAAAGCTTTCGGGATTATATTATTGAAAAATAACAAAAAATATACGCTGTATTTATCAGTTACTGAAAAGTTTACCTGGAATTAACAATCACCGCGCTGGATATAATTTATTTTCATTACACAGTTCGACTTTGATGGTATGATATGAAAAATATACCTATGCAATTTTCATTGAACTTCGTAAGTATTAATTTTTTGTATGTATTTATATATTACTAGCAATCTTCAGCGTGAAAAGTTTTAAACCGTAATATAGTATTTTGACAACCATTAAAATGGTTAAAGTGGATTCACCTTAAAATACAGAAGACAGTTAACCTTAATAGACATATGCTGTCACAGATTTTTATTGAGAACTTGAGTGCAATAAATTTGCAGTACATGATTTTTGATTAACTATTAACTGTTTACTTAGCGCACGCGAGGAAAGCTTACATTTTACCGTTTTCGTACTATTTTTTATTGCTGTACCTCTCCTATTTATATTATCGTGATGTTATATAGCGTACAGCCTGCCTCAATAAAGGGACTATCTTATGGCGCAATAGTTGGATACCACCAGTATTACCATAAAATCATAGTTTAGAAAAACTGTATTGAAATTTTTACTAATCGACATTTTCACGGCTATAAGGTAAATCTCAAACCTGCATTTTAAAATAATATTTTATTAAACAAATTCTTCGTTCCTATTTATTGAAAAATTTTACGTAGCGGTAATAGTTTCATAACCCGTTAAATAAGCAAATAATTAATGCATTATAAGCGATTCCCAAGAAAATACTAACAAAAGAGATGCATGTATATTATAATTTTCAACATTTCCTTTATGCTAGTGGCATAAAAGGAAGATAATTAAAAGATCGGAAACGGAAAAATTCATTCAAAAATCGTTTTTATGAAGGTCGTACCAGCATCTCAGCCAAAAGACTGTATGATACGAATAATAAAAATGATTGAATGAGTGAAACGAATTGAATGAAAATTAGTGATAGCATCCATAAAAAGTATGGATGGAGCACAATATAATTAAATTAAAAGCAATAATAAATTTTGTAATTATGAGCGCATATTAATTAAGTTTACAATTTTCTTAAAGTTGTTATACATATCTTTTATTTTGTAATATATTTAAATGTACGCATCCCTATTGCATGCCGTAGTAACCTATAATTAAGACTACATTAATTAAATAGTTTGTAGAGTACTTTAAATAAATAAATATATATATATATATATATATATATATATATATATATATATATATATATATATATATATATATATATATATATATATGAAACCATGAATGTATTCGTATATCTAAACTTAAAAAAGGTAGGTCTTCTTTGTTTTCAGAGAGTGGGATCCTTAATGACAGATCATGTTTTCCTCTGGATGAATTTTCAAGAAAGATTTTATAATAGGAAATTATAAACGATACGGCTACAAGTATTTCGTTTAAGAAGTTGCTAAAGTCACTTCCCAACTTTAAATACGATAAATTTGATATAACATCATCGCAAAGTTTGTTTTAAAATTTGAAACATGTTTAGATTAAGCTAATGACATTACAGATAAGACTTTGTTTGATGAAAAGAATTTGCGTAATCAAGTTATTAAAGTTTCAATACATTTTCAGATTCAGGAATGTTAAACTTTCTCGATTTTACTTAATTTTCTCTTTCATATCGTCCTCGAAAGCTAAACTAAGAACATATTTTTTTGTTAAGCTTTTTGTTAATGAGGAAATGTTCACCTGGACCGTTGTTCGTTCATCCGGGTATAGTATTTTTTCCTGCATTATTATGGACAATATTTGATAGAGCGATTTTTACACCAATCATATTTCGCACGTATATACGTATTTCGCAAACTAAACAGCTCTTTGTGAGTTGTTAATCTATTTAAGAACTGTGGTTCTATAGTTGATCACATTGTTTCAGATATGCTCACGTCATGCTTTTGTGAGAGCACTTTCCAAATGCAAATTTGTATTCGAATTGTCTAGTACTAATAGCTCTGAGATTATACAGTGTCCGCGGAGAGTGGGAGAGACCTAACATCTTGGGACCGTCGTTTTGAAAGCGGCGGAAATTCCCTGTCTCGCGAGCTCCTGCGATCACCGTCTCCGCGGCCCGATGCGGATGACGACGACGGCGACGAAGAGGACGACGCGACGGGCGAAAGGGCGAATACACCGGACATGACACACCTACCTGATCAAGACACCACCGAAATTGACCCCGAGGTCTGGTAGCTACCATTCCCAGACCTCCCCACCGAACAAGACATCCATTAGGTCACCTAGGTAACCTGGGCTTACGGCCCAAATACCGACACCTTTGGGTCACCGAAGTGACCTTGGCCTACGGCCGGAACACATACCAGGCTTAAGTGCCCGCGAGGAGATGCTCGGGTAGAGAGGAATTCCTCGAGGCCCGCACCCCGTTTACCCCCACCCGGGGAGTAAACGAGAAGACCCTGCTCTCTGAAATTGGCTCCACTGATGTGATACGGCTTAATGTGCGATGTGTTGTTTAAGACCCCTTTTTTATACAGCACAATACCTTATGGGTACTACCGCCCGACCGGGACAAACGGCTGTTATCTGGGACTCGCACCGACTAAAACAACCTGTGCTCTCCACGCTGCTAATCGAGGGGACACGGTATCGTTGTACACTTTGCCCCCAACCCGGCTTAAGACTGTCATGACTGTTCAAAAGATATACGCAATAATTTCCCCTGCAGAATATTCATTTCACGTAAGAAAGGTAAACTTCCCAGTTTCCCGGCGAAGTTTTGTGTGTATTGTTATCCACATGATACAACAATAAAAGGCTTCGGATGAACTAAATCAGTAACGCTTCGGTATCACGAGTAATGTATCCAATGGTACTGTGACCCCCTTACAAAGCGTGAGATTGGACACCGGTGGGTTTTTGTGGGTGCGAACCCCACATAACTACCTCGCTGCCCCCCTTGGCGGCGTGTGTACTCGTTAGGAGTTTCTCCTCGACAAAAAAAAGGATTGACGTTTCGCACATATGATGGACGGTTGGGAACCGCATATAGCCGTTAGTTGCTTCGTAGCAATTTATGAGGCAATTTATAAAAAAATTATAAATAGATTTTCGTAACTCATTTATACTAGTGTGACACTGTGTTCAACTTTCTGTGATTTTCAGAATAACTTTATTTTGCAGCATAGGTGCAGAGTTACGTCTTTATCGATATACCTGAAGGAGAGAATGCCTAATGATCTTGTAACTGTATTTTTATTGTAAAACTAACCAGCAACGTTTCGCTCTCTGATAATTGATATCCGTTGAGCATTAAAAAAAACAATCCTTTCAATCCATTGTTTTTCTTAAATAACTGCGATGATGTACATCATCATTCTCCTGCCCTTATCCCACTCTAAGTGGGGTCGGCACAACTTTTATAAACTTGTTGTAACATAATTTGGCTACGTATTTTATGTCCGGCTTCGTACCTGACGCAACTTACCTGAGTCGCCTTTTGCGACACCTCAGTAAGAATGAGGGTGGTCTATTCTACTCAGCCGGATACCACACAGCATTGCGATGATGTACAATACAATATTTAGTAATTATTCATCTTTGGTTCATTGACAGAAAAACAAAAAAGTATCTCCTTTACAAGAATTTCTTAATTGCGATATTAAGTCTAATGTAGCAGAATTGTATATTCTAATAGTCCAATCATAAGAAGACTTAGCCTCCGCTGTTAAACATAACTGAAGTGTACGCATTACCAAACGCTTTTGTAATGCAAAACTGTCAAACGCCTTGTCATTTAAATCCCGTGGCCATAAATAATAGGTACAAATTTACCTGATTGTTCAAATATTTTTATTTTGTCAAGGACAAGGAAAATATCTATGAATATGACTAAAGTTGACTCATGTGAACAAATTATAATTTAAAAAATTCATTTATTTTCGTCTATCTCTAGATCGTATTTAGAGATGACATGATCTGTTAAATTAAACAATAGAGGCGCTATCTCAATTATTAGGCACAAGTAATTATAAACATATACTTATGTTTATAATTACTTGAGTAATTTGATTAATTGAGTAATTTTTTTTAGTGTGAAAAAAATGAAAAAATAAAAAGTTATAAAGGCTAATGATAACTAGGGCTTGATCCCGGGTATTTTAACTTTTTAAATTCGTTCACCAACGAGCTATTACAACTTTACAAACGACAAATAAAATATCATTTGCATTTTATTTCAAATTCTAGCATTTTTCAGTGCCTGAAAACAGGGATAAAACGATTTTTTAACATGAAATATATAGATCGATTTTTCTCCCCTGAAACCCCATACATGAATTTCATAAAAATTTCCTAGATTCTTAATATACTTATACGTATATATACATAGACAAACAAGATTAACTCATTTATATATTAAAGATATATGTATGTTTTCACATGATTCTACATAAAAAATAAACTTAAACCATCTGCGGAGTCTTTGCTCGCTTTAAATGTATGTTTTAATTAACTATCACGAACATAAAATGTTCTAGCGGTTACAAAACTAATTGATTTTAAGCTCCATCGCCAAGGTTTATTTTAAGAGAAAAGCTTCCTTAGTGCAACATTTTATTAAATTTTAACCGATAAGGCTGAATATAACGGAGAAGCTGTCTACGCTGTATTTTAGATTGAAAACAAATTACATTTTAGACCTTACCCTAGCCTAGTCAGGCCGGCCAGCAATTTTATTTTTCTATTTAAAAAAAAATTGCTTAAACATTCAAGGAATTTCAACGGTAAAGAAAAACGTGAGAAAATCTATATACAATTCTTGGGATGCGTATAACTTACTGCATTCGGGCAGCGAGTCTAAATTAAATTTAAAATGAATGATAAGAATATGAACTAATACGTTTAGAGAATCACGCCGGGTATCTTACTGTGTACCGACACTTTTAATTACGAAATACAACCACAGAATGATTCTACCAACAGTTCAGAACACTGTTCCACTTGAGAAGAACTGGCAAGAAACTGAGTGGTCGCTCTTATCACGAAAAACACCAAAAATATCGATCCTGATTGATTTTTAAGAGGACCAAAAAATACACATTTTTATTTACATTTCTTAAATCATTGTTAGCAACATTCAGATCTTTAATCTGAACGGGCTGCTATAGAAAAAATTATCCTTCGGTATTGAACAAAAAACAATGTAATCATTTTGATATAATCCGTGCTATAAGCGTAGCTTTAGTCGCGGCTTATAGGAAAATGAAATTCCGCAAAAGAACGCTTACTTTCATAAATTATTGTTTCGACAATCCAATGTTGTAAATAAAATATATTTTATTTATTTTTGTTTATTATGATAAGCTGGAGAAGTTACTTTTTTACTTTTTGTAGTCAAATAATTTCATACATTACTTCTTGAACATAAAATAATTAGCATTTCTAAACATTACTCAAGCTATCCAAAAGTCTGTCTGTACGCTTTCACACCTTATCCGCTCGACCATTAATGAAATTTGGCACAATGACACATTATACACCGAGGTGACATATAATATAAAAAAATCTCTTTTTTCTCTCTGCAACAAGGAACAAAACACTAATTGCATTATTGAGGCTACATAAACTTAAAGTTAGCGCGAAGGAAGTCGCGTTCAAATCCCCTCTTGGGTTATGCCAGTTAGGTTGGTACTTTTAAGATTTTCGAACATACGTCTTTGCATTGCGATGTTAACTCGTAATTCTTATGAAGCCCGATGATTGAGTTCAGGACAGACTGAGATGAGAGAATATAGATTTCTAAAACAATGTTTAAATCTTCAATCTCTTTTTTTATTGCGATGAATATCAGTCTATTTGTTATGCTGTCACGTCTAAGCCGCTGGACCAACATTGATGAAAATTAATCATAATTAAAGTTTAAATATCTGGGACACATAGTATTTTTTTACAAAATAAAAAAAGAAACAAAAAATAACAATAATAGGGTACGTGGGGCTCGATCCTAGGTATTTAAATTTTTCGCGACCACCCGTTCCCCGAAAAAGCTACGCTGACTTGACAGTTAATGGCAAAAATACAATTCAACATAAATTTTAGTATTTTTTAATGCCCAAAAACAGAGATAAAACGAATTGTTTTAACATAAAACCTAGCTAGATCAATTTTTCTCCCCCAAAACATCCTACATGCTTAATGTCAAAAAAATCGTTGGAGCAGTTTCCGAGATTCCGAAAATATATACATATACATACAAGATTAACTCATTTAAATATTAAAGATAAGTAGCATTTATTAAACCGAAATAGGAATTGAAAGCAAATCCCCTTGTAATATTATATTATTACCACGTCACTGCACTTGAGATAATGCAAAACTTCAATATTACGCTTTCTTGCCTCGATATTACCTTTTCTCATAATATACTTGAGTTAAGACGCTAGCTATTACGGAGAAATAATGAGCTAAGGAATTGTTGAACATCGATAGTATATTGAAGCTCTTTAAGCTGATTAGTGTTTGTGTAATGGAGTAGGTTATAAGATAGAAACATGCGCTATCTTGTTTATTATACACTGGCCCGTTGGCGCAGTGGGTAGGGACCCTGCCTTCGGCTCCGCGGGTCGCGGGTTCACGCCAAACATATTCTATAAATAAGTATGTGAGTATTCGAGTCTGGGTGTATATTTGTATGTATTTAAAAATATATAAGTATATATTCACCAGTTGTCTGTCTACAATAACACAAGTATTAAGTTACTTTGGGGACAGACGACCGTGTGTGTAAGTGTCCCATGTATTTATTAAAAAAATATTAGATAACTTAATATCTTGTAGAGGAAAAAGAGAAGGTTCAAAGGTATTACAAAGTGAAGTAAATATTACAAAATGCGACTAGAGCCTACTGACTAGGCCTAAAAACAGATGGTTGAATTGAGTGAACTCATCATTCTCTTACCCTTATCCCGCTCTAAGTGGGGTCGGCAAAACATGTTATAAACATGTCACATGATTTGGCTTCGTATTTTACGACCAGCCGATGCCTGACGTCAACTTACCTAAGTCGTAATTTACGACACCTCATTAAGAAAAAGGGTGGTCTATTCTTCTTGAACGGATACCACTCGGCAGGTCGACCTACCTTATTCGTCTTTTACGACACGTAGACAAGGAATGAGGATGGTCTATTCTACTCAACCGAATACCACACGGCGGGTCAACTTACTTAATCCTCTTTTACGCCACCACAGTAAGTAATGAGGATGGTCTATTCTACTCAGCCGGATACCACACGGCGGGTCGACTTACCTTAGTCGCTTCTTACGACACCACGGTAAGAAATGAGGGTTGTCTATTCTCCTCAGCCGGATACCACACGGCTAGGATGATTGTGTGAAGTGTGACATGTATATAAAAGGAGTAGGTGTTGACGAATGATTGGAGAGAATGGAAAAGCAAAAAAAAAGTCCCGATCGCACGTAAAGTGGGATAAGGGCGGGAGAATCAAGACTTCATTCTTTAAATTACATTTATGCAAACGTTAAATGAATTTCAAAAGGCACTAAATAACAAGTTTTCAGTGGTTTAAACCGATTCAAATGTATTCGTAAAACGTTCTCGGGGATTAATGTTTCAAAGTGGAGTTTAGTGAAATTAATTTAAACGTATCACTTGCAAACGAATTTAAACGGAGCTTTACTTGGAACATTTAAGTCGGGGAAAGATGTTTGTAAATATTTAAATATTCATATGACAAATTTACCACCGATCTTAATGAATGCGCAGTGGGTAAATATAACGTTTAGCTAACCTTACAAAGTTACAGTAAACATGGACATGCTACGAGTATCGTTTGGTAACAAACCCAGAATGAAATACTACGATTTCAACTTACTGCTTTATAAATTACACATTTTAATCCAATTTCACAAATAGCGCATCTGTTATTATTTATTGGTAGTTGTCCACTTTAGTTAAATTTAAATTTGCTCAAAAGCCTCTTAAATTATACGAAACTAAACTATTTTACAAAGACAAGCGAAAAAAAATTAAAACAAATTAAAACTAATTAAACAATCACTTTATGAATTGCATGTGCTAATAAATATACGCACATAATGTCACACAAAAAACTCGGACGCAATACAAAACATTTATTTGTATTATTTATAGAGAAAGATGACCCACCGTGCAGTATCCGGCTGAGTAGAATAGACCACCCTCATTTCTTACCGAGGTGACGTAAAAAGTGACTAAGGTAAGTTGACCCGCCTCGTGGTATCTGGGTAAGTAGAATATACCACCCTCATTTCTTACCGAGGTGTCGTAAAAAGTGACTAAGATGAGTTGACCCGCTTTGTTGTATCTGGGTAAGTAGGATATACCACCCTCATTTCTTACCGAGGAGTCGTAGGAGGCGATAAAGGTAAATTGACGTGAGGTAGGTTGCCGGTCGTAAAATAACCAGACAAAACATGTCACATGTTTAAAACATGTTTTGCCGACCCCACTTAAAGTGGGATAAGGGGAGGAGAATGATGAATTTTAAAAAGAAATTTAAAATTTTTTAAATAATATGTTTTATGTAAGACTGTACTAAGCTGTGATGGCCCAGCGGTGCGACCGTGTGAATCTCTAGAGACGATCACGGGTTCGAACCCGGGCAGACACCAATGAGTTTTTCTCTTAAAACTTATGTGTCTAATTGATAATTGCAATTTATCACACGCTTTTCGGTGAAGGAAAACATCGTGAGGAAACCTGCATATCTCTAGAGAATTCTGGAGGTATGTGTAACCTACCAATCCGCATTGGAGCAGCGTGGTAGGTCTTAGCTCCAATCCTTCTCTCCCAAAAACGGAGAGAAGAGGCCTATTCTCAGCAGTGGGATAGTAACAGGCCGTTACTTACTTTTTTTTACTTATGTAAGACTACGTTAGTTCACTGACATGAAATAAAATAAAAGCTTCTATGTAAAATATAATTCAGTACAATTAAATATAAAGCTTTTCAGCAGGTACTTTATATGAATTTATTTTAGCATAACATTCTTTAAAGTAACAGTCAAATTCCAGTCTACATACGACTTGCGTAAGAATGTTTCAGAACTTTATATTGGCTGTAGTAACAAGTTACCAAGTGTAGCTATTAGTTTTCTGAGAGAATCTAGAATAGAATAGAATAGAATAGCTTTATAAGAATCTCGGGTTCTTAAATGATAAAATGAGATCATTCATCGATATATGAACTGTTAGCGAGTAATATTAAATTATCTTCAATCCATACAAGCGAAGTGATTCAAGCAGTAAAGAAATTTTCCAAATTTCAGAAAAATATATACATATATAACTCATTTAAGTATTAAAGATCTATACTAATAGAAAAGAGGAATAATTTGTGTTTATTTGTAATGTTTTCACACAAAAACTACCTGACCGATTTCAAAAATTCTATCACCATTGGAGAGCTGCATATTTATTTACATCATAGGCTATATTACATTTTCAATAGAATAGGGATCCGTTATTAAAGTTTAATAAGGCGTAAAAATAAAAATTACGGGGGTGAAACTGCGGGATATTACTAGTAATAAATGTAATACTTAATACTTTCATTACTTAATGATATTGTAAGAAATCGAGGTAAAGTAAACAACAACGAGATAAAATAAGACTGTCAGATATACAATCGATTTAGATCTACATTTCCTCAGTTAATCTTGTGAGTGGTGAGCAATCCCCAGTAGGCTATCAACTAGTAATAGGATTTTAAAGGCCTTTTACCGCTACGTTTTAGCAACGCATTTAGGTTAAATCGAACACCATTTCCAATGCTTTTAGACTCTTTAGACTGTTTGTTGTTTTTTTTTTTGTAATTCTTGTTACGAGGATCTCGTTTGTTAGTTATCTCGTTTATAGAATTAGCCGTTACTTTGCGGAGATCCAAACTACCAAAATAATAATAAAATAATTTTGCTTTAATCCGCGATAAAGTAAAATAGAAAATATATAAAAAGCTCAACGTAGAGTGGACTATCCGTTTTCACACCTAATACATGGAGGATTCTAAAAAACACATGCACTAACTTCCACCACCGCCTTCACAATACACAGACAGACATACGTTCACATTTATGATCTATAAATACTATTAAAGAGAGTCCCTAAAAAATGTCTGACTTTATGTGATTAATTTTCTCAAAATCTACTATTGGTGGATGGATGAATGGATTTTTGTACAGTTTTAACTTAAAGTTCTTGAAGAATGTTCAGGTTAGTCTCCGAGACTACTATGCCGATATTGACGGGGTTTTCACTGCAAAATAGAGGTTGTGAAGTAGAATAAAGGCTACTAATTATCCTTGAATTTCTGCAGGGTCAGGATTTATACAGGAGAAACATTGTGACAAACGTATTATCAAGCGGGCAAAGCCGCGGGCGACTTATAATGTTGAAGAGCCATCCCAAACAATGGGCCAGTCGGTACAATATTAATTTAAAAAGTAATTAAATTTAACAATATTTGAAGTATGAAAGCCGTTTCATCTTTACAATACACACCGTTTGAACCAATATTGCCGTTTGTATCGGATTCTTGAACTAACGATCAAGCAAAAGCTCCATAAAGCTTTCTCTTAGTTGTTTCAATTGCTTTCCTTTGTATTGAAAAATCTCTAGCAGATTTCACAATTTTAAGATCATTATTACATTGATAACTGTTCGTAGCAATATATAAGATTTATATTTTTGTTAGAATTTATTTGATTGGGTTTATTAGGTTGAAATTGATTTTATTGCTTTTCGTTGAAATGATTTATAAATGGTCTTATAAATTAAAATAATAATAAAAAAAACATTTTAACTAATCATCATTTTAATGCGGGTATCGATATTTTAATGTAAATCGGAAAATTTCAGAAAATTTTCGGAAAAAAATGATTAATCTATAGTAATATTATAAAGAGGAAAAATTTGTATGTATGTTTGTAATGTTTTCACACAAAAACTACTGGACAGATTCCAAAAATTCTTTCATCATTGGAAAGCTGCATCTTTACTGAGCAACATTGGTTATATTACATTAAAAAAATAGGGATCTGTAATAAAAATGTAAATAAGGTGTAAAAAATTAGTCATAAAGAATCTGTCATCGTAAGCGATGCGTTAATAATAATTTAACAAAAACAAATCTATAGTACGAGTTAGTAGACTTTCCACTGCCATGTTATCGGTATTTAAACTGAGGGATATTGCTAGTATGTTTATAATCTACAATCTATAGCTATAGGAAAAGAAATTACTATAACAGAAGCAGAAAGCGTTGGAATGGATGATGATGATGAAATTAAATAGCGTCTCAAAATAATGCAAATATCAATACTAATATTATAAATGCGAAATCAGTCTGTAGAAATGGACTAGGATAGCATAAAACACAACTGTTTTCAGAAAAAAAACTCTTATTGCATAATTAAGGGCACTTTAACGCTTATATTCGAACGAAGTGGGTGGTGCAAAACGAAACTTTAATATACATTAGAATTAAAAACAACGACATATTAAATTCAAATAACCAAATTAATGCGAAAAAGTATTTGATTCGTCAAAAAATTTTTGTTTTACACGTCAAAAAAAATTTTATACTTAGCATTTCGCATTTAATCATCGATAATATTTTAAACATCGATATATTCGTAAGTATATAAAAAAAATAAAAAAACAAAATTTGAAAAGCAATTATTGAATGGAATTTTTCCATTCGTTTAAGTTCTTTGATCATGTTTTCGTAAGAGCAAACGTCTCCAATAGATATTTTATTTAAAAGATGTTTTCAAGGAACATTTTCTTAGAAAACCTAATAAGGGCTCAGTCCTCCAGTAAAGAGAAAACAACAAAATAATCCTTATAAAACAGTTTCTTCTCTGTAGCAACGTCTCTATAGAAAACATCTGCCTAAGATTTTACACTAAGACAGTTATGTATTTTGTTACTAGAGTAACTCAGGAGATCCTTACAAGATATAGCTCGAGAGTTTCGCTAAGTGGAAATAGCGGTGGGTACATAGTACGAGGCGATGAGTGTTGGGGTGTTGAGGTGTAAAATGGCGAGCCAGTATTGAATAGCCAGCGTTCTCTACGAGATGGGCGGACGATCTCAAAGCCTCTAGAAGAGGCTTTATAAAATCGTATGTTGTGGATATCCTTTGAAAAAACCTATGAAATATATATAATCCAATATCTATTATTGCATGCCCATAGTTGTGTCTATTCGTCAAACAAGCTATCTAAAGATTGCTATGAAGTGGGAATTTTTAGGGGTTCTCACCTCTTTTTATCTAGTACCTGGTTGAGCCTTGCTCGGTTGTTTTTTAAATAAAAAAAGGAACTTAAAAAAAAAGAAAAAACATATTAGGTAGTTGGGGATATCCAATGTTTGCCTTCGCCGCATCTTTGAGTTCTTTGGTCACATCGCACGGAAAACAGGCGACAGCCTCGAGAAGCTGATTGTGACCGGGAAGGTAGATGGCAAAAGACCGCGAGGAAGAAGTCCAATGCGCTGGACCGACCAACTCCGTACAGTGCTCGAAACCAAAGTATCCGATGCCATTCGTGTAGCTGGGGACCGTAGCAGATGGAAAACGGTCATCCATCAGTCTGAGATTCTGTGATTAATCACGACCCCCAGTATTGGGGAAATCGACTAGAGGAGGAGTTGGGGATTGATCCGAAATTTACATTTTTCGAGACTCCCCATTTCCCGAATAAGCTACGCTGACTTGACAGTTTATGGGAAAAATAGTGTTTTATATTCAATATAAATTTTACTATTTTTTAAAGGCCAAAGACAGGGATATACCGATTTTTTCTCTCCAAAACCCCCTAAATGCTGAATTTCAGGAAAATTGTTGGAGCCGTTTCCAAGATTCCGCAAATATATATGTATATACAAGATTAACTCATTTAAATATTAAAGATAATAATATATAAAGATAATTTATGATTTGAAATAAATGTATTCTCCGTCATTTATACAATATCATAACTCAAAGCAGATGGACTAGCTCAAATTCAGTCGTCGACAATTTGATAGTTAAAATATCCAATTTGAAAGGTCTTCGAAATTTTGTGGTTTTCCAATGAAGGGTTTACCATTTTAGCTATATATTTAAAACACTAAGAATATTTTTCCATGTCGTTTGATATTCGTCTTAGTAGAATAAACCAACCTCATTTCTTCAGGTTTCATAAAAGGCGACTAAGATAATCGATCATGTGGTATCCGGTAGAGTAGAATAGACCACCCTCACTTCTCACCGAGGTGTCGTAAGAAGCGACTAAGGTAAGTTGCAGTTATGTAAATATTCATACAAAATCCTACTTCCTACTAATATTATAAATGCAAAAGTTTGTAAGTATGGATGTGTGTTTGTTACTCTTTTACGGCGAATGCGCTGAATTTATATCGATGAAATACGGCACAATTTTTCCTTATACACCAGATAAAAATCCTGTTAATTCTACAGGAATAGGATGGCATTGAAAAGCGCCATCTATTATCGACCTACACTCGACAACAGTCCACGCGAACAAAGTAGCGGGTAAAAGCTAGTTATAAATAAATGAGACTCTAATAAGAGAAGTGAAACTGGAACAAGTAACATTCCAAGCAAATCAAATTAAATTAGGGCTTGTTTAACGCGAAGTTCCTGACAATGCGTGTTAGGTAACGATAATAAGTTTAAAGTTTGAATTAATTTATTTTACAATCTTGTCGATAGTGCTACAAACTTTTATTAAGTAACGATTACTAGTTTGTAATCGTTAGCGGCTCCGCTCGCGTGGATAGATTAAAACCGTAATATAGTATTTTGATAACCAAAAAAATGGGAAAAGTAGGTTAACCTTAAAAGCTAGACATGTTGTCTAGAACTTTTAAAAGGAAAATAATTTTGTAATACATGGTTTTTGAATATCTTTCACCGTTTACGTAGCGCACCCAAGGGAAGCTTCAAATACTGCCATTTTTGTAATAATTTTTATTGCTTCTCATCTCCCATTCATCTAAGCATGATGAAAATTATTTTTCTTTTTTAAATCAATTTCTTTAAATCTGTCTAGTACTTCCTGAGATTGGTTCAAACAAACAAACTCTTTAAATTTATGTATTAGTATAGTAAATTTATGTATTAGTATAGATTACATTTAAATGTAACTAAACGAATCGCAAGGCTGAATTGATAATGGAGCGGTACGTAGTTCGAAAAATAGAAAACGTTAGAGTGCCCGTTCCTGAGTACCGAGACCAAAAAATTCAATTTGATGCCGAAATCAAATCAATTGCCCGGTGGAAATTATTCTAAAACACGTATGTCCAATATTGAACGTTGAATGTTTGGATAGAGAGAAATATGAACTAATTTTTTTCTATAATAAGAATTCCTAAATATATTTGTAAGTCGCTAAGATGAAACCTTTATTGAAGCATTAAATATAGCAAATGTGGGCGGGCAAGTCGAAGTTATCATTAGCAATTTCTATACTAATATATAAAGCTTAAGATTTTGTTTGTTTGTTTGAACGCGCTAATCTCAGAAACTACTGGACATATTTGAAAAATTTATTGAATGTAAGATAGTCCATTTATCGAGGAGGCCTATAAACTATATAACATTACGCTTAAACGAAAGAAGAGGAGTAGCAATAAAAAAATTCAAAAACGGCAAATTTAAAGCTTTTCTTGCATACACTAAGTAAACAGTTAAAGGTATTCAAAATTCTCTTATAATTAAATCACGTTAATGACTTTTGTGTTCAAATTTCAATTCGGGAAAAAAAATGTATCACACTGATTTGTAAATTTAAAAATGAAATCACAAAAATGAAGTTTTTCGAAGATCTAAAGACATGAATTTGATAATCGTGAAATGTTAAGTAGATTTAATTAAAATGTATCTTGTAAACCTTCTCGCATTCCATGTCCGTTCTTTAAGACAAAATTTGCCAGAACGGAACTGCGGCAAAATACCCCAATATCACGTATCTCGCGCTTATACAATAGCTGCACAATGGACGAATTATCACCGGATATTGGCTGCGATGGGCTTTCATCATTTAAATTGTTTTTTATAAAAAAAATGTGCTAAAAATTGAAGATCCGAGTTTGATCCTTGATGTTGTATTTTTTAAAATGTTTTCATTGTTCTCTTCGTTTTTTTGTTTTTCGGTTTATCATTGTAAAATTGTTACTAAGTATGATGTGATTTTCTGTAATTGTTACTACATAATTAATTTAAGACTATTTGGATATTCTTGGATTAAATAATATGTTATGCTGTTTGAGATCCATATAAATAAATAAATAAATAAATATCCATGCAAGCGTAGCTGCTGGAAAAGGTAGTAAATTATAAACCTACGACACTTTAGTTCAACGTAGCGTGTTAACGTCGATAATGAGCAAATTTCTGAAGTCGTTAATTAATGTTAAGAATAACATTCACAGCAGTGCGAAATTGATATAATTATATTCAATCAAGCAAAAATATTCAGTGCTATTTTTTATGATTGAAACGAAAGGTTCTTTTAGTCAGTTTTAGTTAAGTAATTGATAATTATTCCATTCTATAATCTAAATACCCCAAACATCGCTTGAAAGAAAATAAAACTTCCTCATCCATGACCAAAGTTTTAGG
The DNA here is from genome assembly GCA_947086495.1 of Morpho achilles. Taxonomy (NCBI): domain Eukaryota; kingdom Metazoa; phylum Arthropoda; class Insecta; order Lepidoptera; family Nymphalidae; genus Morpho; species Morpho achilles. Next base: position 5,540,771 of record CAMTZB010000022.1, on the reverse strand, counting down.
GTCCTATTTAATTTAGCCAAATGATTCGTTAAAAGTAGAATTTCACATATTTTTAATTTAACCCTAACCTAGTAGTGAGTGTGACACTTATAACGATGTTAATGGATGTAATGTCTGAATTAAATAAATTGTTATTATCTATTTACTTTTTTAACCTTACATTTTTAAATATTTCTAATTATATAAAAAATAAATTAAAAAACATTTAATAATATAAAGGAAACTGTTGTCCGCCGGGAGCGGGGCAATATCCCAAGCTACCGGTGGTTATGTGCGACGTATCAAGCAATACTGCCTTCTGCATCCGACACTTGATCCAACAGTTAAGCGAAAGCCTCTGAAGATGTTGCTCCAGGCCTTTCGCAATCAGACCGTTAACCGACACAACAATAGGAATCCAATTATTGTTGAGTCAACATTGCACATGGCAGTTATCTCATATGAGAAGTCTAAATATTATAATTGATATTAATATTATTATTATTAAAAAAGGAATGATTAAAGTGACTGAGAGTGTTAAATACTCATTAAGGGGTAGGTTATTTATATGGTATGGTAGCCGGTTGAGTAGAATAGACCATCCTCATTCCTTACCGTGGCGTCGTAAAAGGCGACTAAGGTAAATTGACCCATTGACCAATTGAAAGGCAGGAGAATGATTAGAGGTAGGTTATTATACTATTTGTAAAATATAGCTACTAATAATACCATTAATACCTAGGGTATCTACTGCTGACATAGTGACTCTTTTTTAATATTAGACGTACCTACCAGATGTTCTAAGTATTTGTTTCGTAGTAAATACTTAAAACACAAATGACTTCCGGAAAGCTTTAATACAATAGTAATTGTTCTGTACAAAGTTTAATGGAAAACGTTAAGTTTCTTCCTTAAAATACAGACGAGATTTAATTCATTCTGCATTTCTCTGCTAAAAGCTGTTGTTGACGTAGGAAAATACAATTACTACGAAGAAAAGAAAACGTTTACTAATGATCGGTGAAACTGACGCTCTTGGCCATTATTACAATTTTTTCTTTATTATCCTATTCGAAGACTTAATATTTAGTTTGGCTAATGTCATCATCGAATAATTTACATAAAAACTTGTGTCATTTTTTTTTAATACAGGAAAAAACCCCTTATGGGTGCCGCCGACCGACGGGGACAGGCGGCGGTTATGTCGGACTCGCACCGACTAAAACGACCTGTGTGCTCTACCACGCTGCCGATGGAAAGGACAGGGTATCGTTGTACACATTGCCCCCATCCCTGCCGACAGCTATGATCCCAAACAACAAACACCTTCTCCGGGTAGGGACCCCTCGAAAGTCGAAAGGAAGTGAAGTTTTAACGTAACTTTTATTTTGTTAGACGTTCGAGATTACTTTTGCAGAGATTACCTTAATAGTGAAACTATATCCAATATTTTTTTTATTTACAGCAAAAATGTACAAATTATATCGAGACTCTGGGGTCATGGAGTCAAAGTGCAAAGAATTTTTTTTCCGTTTTAACACCTCGGTTGATTGCCTCTTCAGGTGACAAGAGGGCTGGCTCCTTTTTCGCACAAAGAATCAGTTTAGCGATTCAGCGCGGAAATGCTGCCAGCATACTTGGGACCATTCCACGTGGGCATGATTTGTATAGTCCTAGCGTATAAGTAATTTAAGATAGATATAACTTGTACATTTATACAATCTTTGTTATATTTTAGTTATATCTATCTTAAATTACTGACACGCTAGGACTATACAAATCATGCCCACGATTTTTCCATGATTGGTACCGTTTATTTTTCATAGCATTAACCAAAAAAACTACAAACCCTTAGTAAAAAAAAACTCTTCACAATAAGATATTAAAAAACAAATAAGTTGATACACCGCTGGGTTAACTACACTTTTATAAACCTTACTTCATATGATCATTTCTATAAGCAACCTACGAGATTAACGCTCATTTATGGTAAAATATCAAAAATGAAAAATCGCAAAAAAAAAAGATGATTTCCCTTTATAATATTGTGAATCCTGAAACTAACTACAAGTATATTCTATGAGTTTCACTGCCAATATAAGTCTAAAACGAATATCTAGTGAATAACTTTAATCTGGACCTGAAAAGGCTTCGTTACGAACGAACTATGATAACAAACATTGAAACAGGGGCTTAAGCACTCGCAGAAAGCAGGCTTAAATTTTGTTTTCGTAACTTTCAATTGAGTTATTAAAACGCTTTGTATATGTTGCCGATATTTATTGTATTGGAAGCTTTCACAATATGCGATTTATAAATTGTATAGAAGCTCGCATGGATTTTTTAATCCTTATACATGAAACAGATAATTTGATTGCATTCAATTTATATTAAACTCGCTGATCTGGTCGACGTTATCCTGTTTCAACTATTAAAGTCACAGAATTTTCTTACATTTCCGCTAAATTTACTATGTTTTTTTTTCTTCATAAGATCCTTCTATATATCTTGTATCGTGATATAGAAGTTTCTTCTTTAATTTACAGACTTGATTTGTCTTTGACACATTGGAAATAAAAAACCTTAATAATTATACTGAATGATAAGGATATAGCGGAACGGTTAGGATAACGGACTTGCGATTGAGAGGCTGCGGTTCGGTCCCGGCATCTATTATACTACCGACATGAACCCACCACCATCACAAGCATTTTAGCTTAGCTGGAGGGATTACCAAGTTTACTAGTAATTTGTAATTCAAATTGCTAGTAACCTTTTAAAAAAAAAAACAATATCTAGATGTATCTAATGTGTATATAACAATATCTCAATGTGTATGTAACTAACGCTTCCTTCGTTTACAATGTTCTTCTTACGAAATTCGGCAAACATTTATGCAACATGAACTTTAAATGCCGCTACTCTGTCTAAGGAAAAGCAGCTTAAACCGTTGGCGTACGTTTTTCAGCCAATATGTCATGTAGCTGACGCATTAGCCCGTAATACTGCTTTCGAAATACTACATATCCGTGACAGTCAAATGTAGAGAGCGCTTGATCGGTACCAGAGTCGCAGTATCAAAATTCCGGGAAACATCGATTTCTTCAGAAGTTTAAATAAGTGGTTTTCATTATGCAACTTAAGACGCATTTGCCACAGTAGAATGGTAACCGATAGCTACAACTCGAACATCAAATTGACAGTGAAAAGTTATTGAAAATTTTCAATTATTTCCAAAAAGAATATATGAGATGATTGATATTAGATTTCATATATTATATTACACTAACTATACCCGTAGCTTCGACCACGTGGAAATCAGTGTGTTACAAACTTTTTCGAAAAACAAACTAAAAACTTTATAATAATAATAATTTTTAATTTGAATTTGGAACATCAAAGTAATTATTGTGACTAAACCATAAAATATTTTTTATGATTTTTTATGAAAATGAAAATGAATGATTTTTACAACTGGGTGATCTCTACAGCTTAATTGATATGAAACCGTAATTTTCTATTAACCTATATCTGCGGGAGAATTCTACTACCTTTTAGTAAAAACTATACAGAAATTTAAACTAAATTTTGAGAAAATCGATTACAGGCAGACTTTTGAAGAGTTTGTTTTATAATAAGTGGAGACGTAGGACTAAACTGTAAGAAACTGATAATTTCCTTCCAATACACACTTTCATGCATTAATATATAGATGCACAAACTAGCATTGTCAATTAGTTTCATTGATAATTTCGCCGGGCTCGTTAAATGCACAATATTTTAAGCATAATTGATCTAAAAATAATCACGACTGGGCATTCAATTTGGCACAACCGCAAATGTTTATATACCGAGGATATCGAAGAATTACAACAAAATTAGTAATGCTGTTCTTATATCATAAACTAATATAACATTTTTATAATACGGTATTATTATCTCGTGGAAGACGGAACTTAGCAAAATAGGGTCCGCCATGATATAACTATTTTTAGAGGTTTTGAGATTGTCACATAGAGATAAGCTTACGTTAAATGATCGATTTCCGTCGTGTGGTAGCCGGCTGAGTAGAATAGATCACACTCATTTTTTACCGAGGTGTCGTAAAAGGCGAATAAGATAAGTTGAGCCCCCGTGTGGTAAAAAACTTAACCACAAACTTTTTTACTAACATCCATTATTTTATGTCATTTTCTCCCTTACGTTAAATATGAGAAATTTTAATACTGAATCTCTTAATTCCACATAGTAGTAAGTAGTAAGTAGCGGCCTGTTACTATCCCACTATTGAGAATAGGCCTCTTCTCTCCGTTTTTGGAGAGAAGGATTGGAGCTAAGACCTACCACGCTGCTCCAATGCGGATTGGTAGGTTACACATATCTCCAGAATTCTCTAGAGATATGCAGGTTTCCTCACGATGTTTTCCTTCACCGAAAAGCGTGTGATAAATTGCAATTATCAATTAGACACATAAGTTTTAACGAAAAAACACATTGGTGTCTGCCCGGGTTCGAACCCGTGACCTTCTCGAAACAGTCTCACGGTGTTACCGCTGGGCTTCACACCACAGCTTCCACACATTATTTTATTATTATTCCACATAGTATTGTTTATTATTTGCTTGCCTAAAAGTATGGATGCCTATGACCCAGTTATTTTTTTTAGCGTGATAATACTTCGGGAGTTCACTTAAATTATAATTGAAGTACGATCTAGCAGGTTATGCATTCGTATTACATAAAATAAACAATGACAAGAAATACATTCCGATCTGTGATTTGATAGTCAGAGTAAGTAATCTCTGGAAAGGGTTCTTAGATCGTCGTTCTTTTGCTATAATTCCGTTCACCCAAGGTTGTCTGTAAGAGATTGCTTACAACAATAAAACCGTTTGTGTACAGTGTAAATTTATCCTTAACTTATTTATATGTTTTTTGTACAAAAACTATCAAATAATTAAAAAATAATCGGCATATATTCTGCAGTTATAGAACTAGTGAGTTTCTTTAAAATATATGTACTTCCAACTAAGTAATTTCCAAAGAATTTCTTACATATGCGTCTGCTAAATTCAATGGAGCAGGACAGTGGTTGTAATTATTTTTATGCCCTTACCATCGATATGTCATTGGTGAATTAATTAATAAAGGGGAAAATTTTATGTAAACTATCATAGCAGATGATAACATCACATGATATAACGTCAAATTATGATTGTAAAGGTGCGTACAGACATCGCGAGGTGTGCGTTGCGAATGGTTCGCCTCGCATGCCTCGAGCTATGTGGACGTGTGTGCTCACAGCGAGCACATTCGTGTCATACCCGTCATAGCCGTGCGCTCCGTATAGACGGAGAATTGTTTGCGTTGCACGCTCAAGTCATCGAGCCCGTATATTCCCATAATGTAATCGGTTCATATAAATATTTTTGTCCACCAGCGTCTTTTTTTAACAATTTTATGAATTACTATATAGACCGCAGCTGCGATCTGTGCGTTTAGCCTTGTTGGTGCCATTTTTCATCTGACGAAAACCATGCGTGGTTGTTCGTGTGCTCGGCTACGTCCAGCTACGTCACAAATACGTCCCAAAGGACACATGCTTAATGTGACATTTGGGACATATTATTTATAAATGTACCATCGTATGCCTCAGGTTGACGACTCGCCATGTCTATACGCCACCAAAGAACTTTTAATATTCTTCAAATTTCATAATAAAGTAGTGCACGAAATATTTCTCTGAAATTCAACATCCAGGCAAGAATTTCTATAAAGTATCTTTGTAGACAATTTTAAAATTTAATTTACATATTTTCTGGAAAAGCGGAATTGTTGTCTTCCACTGCTGACGTGCATAATTAAATACCTTTCACTTTAAAATAAAAAGGAAACTTTCAACAAGTTTTTTCTAGAAAATGTTTGAGAACCTTTTATAAATATGGCATTTTTAAAGAATAAATAATAAATAGAATATCTAGTACATCCATTATATAAATTAATATTATGGTACACATTACTTTAGATTATATATAGACTATATATAAAGAAAGACATTGTTTTTAATATTAATATATAATAAAAGGAATCTTACCCCCTGAGACGTTTTCTAGGGTGAAGGCGTTGAAAGTCCACATCACAGACTGTTTCAGAATTAACTGTAAAGAAACAGGATATATTAATTTGGTTATAAAAATAGGCTAAACATTTATCACCTGAGTTTGGTAAGGGTCCCGGTACATGAAAGTAAATAATTAATCATTATATGGTATATAACAATAAAACCAGTCTAATTAGACCTCGGACTGATATTTTACAATTCCTGGCAAAAATCATAAGCACTATTTTTGCAACTGATTGTTAAATGAAGTACACATTCTTATAAAATTCACTGAAATATATTTTAAATTGAAAATATATAAAGAAGATTATAGCAAAAAATAGTAGTTAGTCGTTTCTGTTGTATAAACTTTTTAAACTTGATATGTAAACAAAGCAGGACTAGAATTCAGGTTTCAATATATAAACTTTAAATTGTTGACTACAAAAGTAACAACTAAATATATTCCTTCATACCAAATATAGCTCATGTGCAATAGAGGCACAGCTCAAAAAAATCTAGTATTAAGGTAAATGGATTTAAAATTTTGCTAATTTAAAGTTTAAGGAATATACATAAAAAAAACTTTGGTTTGCTTAAATGAACGGCCATGGGTTTTACATGTTATTGCTGCTGAATAAAATATTTATTTTAACATTTACACCTATTCCCAAAAAATGCTTTTTTTAAGTTGCCACTATTACAGCCCATGAGCGATATATTATCTAAGTACATTATAAAGAGAGAGAAAATGAGGATGATCTATCTGTCTCTCTTTTTTATGTGTGATTAGACGAATACGAAGTATACGAGTTTCGTCTTCCCATTCAGTATTTATTGTACCTGTCACTTACAAACGTGTACATGGCTCGTCTACCCTAAGTATTAATTATACTTAAAGTAGTAATAGTAGTAGTAATGATCACTATGAGTGAGACTCATACAACACAAACATAGTCACATGCTACATACTAAATACTCGCTAGTTCGCAATGCTATTACATTATTCGCTAGAAACAATAGCAAATTATACATCGATAAGTTATTACATTTTATAAGTTAAACATATTAGCAAAATTTCTTATCCCTACTGTTAACCGTTGAGGACACCTTCGTCTGGAGTCAATCTTGGCATCAGCATCAGGTCACGCTGATTATAAAAATGCATTGTATCGAGACTGGACAAGTATATAAAATTTCAGCTCAATCGGACATCAAGAAGTGGCTCAAATTTAACTTGCAAGATTCCACCTTCACATACATACACGGTAAAATAAATAAAAGCTTTTAAAAAGTAAGACAGGAATGGCGTCTTAATGTTATGCATAAATCTTTTCTCTCATTTTTGGAGTTACGACCAACTAGTGGTTCGAATTAGTGCAAAAGGTGGCGAAAGTTCTTGAGATAGGTAGGTTACATCCCACAATTCTTAATATACTGGGTTAATAATATTTGGTATATATTATATAGTTTAACACCAAATCACAATGAAATAGCGAATACATACTGATACTCGGATACCAGGAATAATTTAACTTCCATATTCCACTTTCACATACATACACGGCAAGTTAAATGAAAGCTTTTAAAAACATCCGAGTTATTTAGTGTGTAATAACTCGGCATATTCACATCCTTCGTTCTTTTATCCGCAATAGATCTCAAGCGTTATACTTGCAAGCGTAATATCAACAAGTATGGCGGATAAAAGCATCATGCCATATATGAACTTATCAGACGCAGAACTGGTCAAGTTAATTTCTCACGGAACGTTGTCCTTTCTAGGACGCCTTGTGGCCACAGAATAAACAATGTAACCAGAAGTTCAACGCAGTTTCCAAACTCTCAATGACAAAACTACACAAAATAAATTATAATTATATTTTGCTATAGTCCGTCATATCTATGTAATGCTTAAATTATGCATATATGTACACTGCACACATTCACTACCACAATATAAACAATCGTTTAGCCCCGTAACCGACTGATTATCAGAAGATAGAATCCACAACAAATTTGCTTTGCATTTTTATCTATGTATGCAATGCTGTTCCTTGCATGCATAAGGTGCACGCATACTTTCAGCGCTAAATAATCTCTTAGTCGCGGATAATAGCAAAATAATTTTAGAATTACTTTTATATAATGTACCTCATAACTCTATAAATGACAAACCTAAAGGTTTAATGTGCACTCAACACATGTTTACAGGCAAATCTGTGTAATATTTGACAAATAAAAATGTATAAACAAAATTTCATCACAATATAACATTTGTAATCTGGCGCAAAATTGTAATTAAACTTCACGTTCGCGGGAACGTGACCTCTTTTACTGTATTTTAATGAGAAATACTGTTACATTAAATGTTTGATATTAAAATGTAATAAAATATTAAACAGATTTAAGTATGAACATACATTTCTGTATGAAGGGCCCTTTAATGCGTGTGTGTGGTGTATATTTTTGGTATATACTGCATCTATAAAACTATCTATACTAATATTATCAATGCACGTCTGTCTGATACGCGTTCACGGCTAATTCGCTGGATCCATATAGATGAAATTGACAAAATTAAGCTTTTACATTAGGATAGCAAAGCATTTTTGCTACACATACATCATTTTTGTATATTGAAATGTTCACTCTTAGCACAGACTATTTTTATGAAATATTTAATTAAGGCTTTATAAAGATAGTTATATAAAGGCTTTATAAAATTAGTTAGATATAATGATAAGTGATTAAAATATTTAAAGCAGTTTCGTTTTAATTATTTTCAATAATTATCAAATCAAATAAAAATAATCTTTATTCAAATAAGATTCAAAAGTGCTTGCACTTTCAATCAATTGATTCGTCAAGTATCAATATGATTAATGAAGCTACAACTGGTTAGGAATATTGCTCTTACCGAGAAGAACCAGAAATTAGTCTTAGTGGTGCAGTATGTGTACTATTAAGCCAACGAGTTTCCTTTATTAAAATTTCTTTATCGCAAGAATCACAGGGATTGAATTGAACAGGGACTAAAAAATTATTGGTGCTTCTGGTAATATTATCTATGAACGTCACCCACACACACACAGCCCCCGACGGGTAACGTTTCTTGTATATGTGCAGATATGTATAAACCAGATAGACCGTCCGTATGCTACATGAATACAAACAAATGCCATTTAAATTTGTGGTGAGTGCCAAAGCGACGCTGTCGTGTGGGACAATGAAAATGACCATGGTGGACGACACAACATGCCTAATGCAACGGTTTTCCTTTTTTTTGTGACATTGATTAACATAAAATTATTTTACACGCTATAACTTACATCAGCACATTTCGTCTAAAACGCAATGACATTGTAGTCGTTCGCAGTTAGCTTCCTCGGCATATGCTTCACAATCGCAACGTTATATGAGGCGTAACGACTTACGTTAACAAATATATACGAGCAGGTTTATGCGTCAGTCAGTTCGCCACTTGCCTGCACTTGTCCATACTGCAGGTCTTCGAGAAGAGCGGCATTCTGGTGTAGTGTACCGGTGACGAGGCGCTTTTTACGACGCTTGTGCATCGTAAGGAACCGCCCCATGTAAATGCGTCTTTCTACCTCATACTCGGTGACCACGGCATGAGTGATCATCACTGGAATGTCTTCCACTAGAACAATAGAAAATGAAGGAATTAATTTTCTTTACCTTTCGCACCTATTATTATATTGACTGGCCCGTTGGCACAGAAGGTAGTGACCCTGTTTTAAGCTCCGCGGGTCACGGGTTCGATTCGGCCGAGGGTCAACATTTTCTATAAATAAATTTGTTGGTCTTTGAACCGGAGTGTATATTTGTATTTAAGTATGTTTTTTAAGAAATATGTAAGTATATATTCACCAGTCGTTTGTCAACCATAACAGAAGTATTAAGTTACTTCGGGGACAGACGACTGTGTGTGTAAGTGTCCCATATATATATTTTATTTTTATTTAAAAATTTACACAATATAAAATTTAATTAAACTATTCACAACTAAAATTTTACTTTGGTAATAAAAAGATGGTTTCACATCAATCGTCATAACAAGAGTCACTTATTACGCGAGAAAAGTTAAAAGCGATCGACGATTCTAAGATATATCAACTAGATAACGGACGCATTAATTTATCGCCCAATCGATAGCTCAGAATACCAGTACTTATGGCTAGATTTGCAGTTAACGTGAAAAGAACAGATATCTATAAAAAAAAACGTTTTATCCATTTTTTGGGCATTAAAAATACAAAAATTCACATCGAATATATAAGACACTATTTTTGCCGCTGTAGTTTCTTCGGGGAGCGGGTGGTCATGAGAAATGAAAATACCTGGGTGATTAGGTATTGTCATTTCTCGCAACTACCCGCCCCACCTACACAATCATAATTTTTGATATTCGCGTACCAGTATTTTCTTTATTTAAAATGTCTCACTTCGTAGGTGAGACATTTTAATATCTCTGTCATAGGGATAAGTGACCTTTGCACACTTTTTTTACCAATAATGTTTTTGCAACATTTTTATGGTACATAAATATATAAAATATTTTTTCTTTTTTTTTAAAGGCAAGGCAGGTCAAAACTGCCATATAAATGTTGTTAGAGATTCTATATAATCAGTACATCGCTATGGCATGCACTTGACTTACGGTTGAACAATACGCAGCAAGCCTTCTTCGAAGGACCAAAAATTTCTTCTACCGGTTTATCAGAAGAACAAATTGGTAGGTAAGTTATAAGGTGACATAAGATGATACTTAGTTTACAAATGATTGCTCGCGATATCCTTTTATCAGTGTTTATCGCTAGTGGATAAAATACATTGTACTATGTAAATAATGTAACCGATCAAGCTTTACTGGTAGGTAGTTACGTCAGAAACTAGGTATAGAGGTATAGAGGCAAAGCCGTATCGATAAGCGATTTAGGGTTCCTATCTGATGTATCTTAAACAGTTTTAAAATAATGGTTGGTAATGGTTTAGCCCAATCTGTTTAATGAAAAATCTTAGCCGACTCTCTTAAGAAATGGAAAGAATTGCTTGCAATTATTATACTCTTAAAAGCATAAATTTACGGAAACTTCGAACTTTGCAATTGACCAAAAATAATATTTGATTGCGCTATTAAATCTACTTAATAAGAAAAAATAATCATGTAACGGAATAAAATATATATTGTAGGAAAACTAAAACATACATAGCAATTTATTTGTCATTGTATAAAATATTTGCAAAAATAATCAAAATATTAGTAAATTATCGAAATTTTATACTATAATGTAATAAGTTAGAAAATGTATATAAGTTAATTTATTATAAATAAAACAGCAATAAATTTAAATTTTAGTTGTAATCATCATTGATTATAGTGAAATTTTCATAAGAAAATTTGAATTACCTCAAACTCATATTGTTAAATGACTCAGAAGGTTTACGTGGGAGGACATTATGTTAACCTTAAAGTATCACTTATTGTTTTATAAACAGTACAGTATTATCTTAAGAGAGCTGAACACAATTTGCAATATTAATAATTAATAATTTGCAATCTTCAAATTACAAAAATCTTTATTATCCTGCCACTATCTCCATCAGAGTGGGGTCGGCACAACATGTTATAAACATATTGTCACATGATTTGGCTAGGTATTTTACGACTGGCCGCCTGCCTGACGTCAACTTACCTGTCGTATTTAACGACACCACGGTAAGAAATGAGGGTGATCTATTCTACTCTGCAGAATACCACACGGCATCTTCAAATAACAAAAATATCAACAAAATAAGATTAGACAGAAAAAGTATATGACAATAATTTTGCACGCAACATTAAATGTATGAATTATGTACTTATAATGTGTAAGTTCACAGAAAAAGACTCGTAAATGCATATTACATTAAACCCCATATATCACAATGTCGCGAATACATGGCTTGATACTTCGCTATCTCAAATAGCCGTTTGTGACGCACTGTTTACTGATCGCTGATAAAAGAGAAGTAAAAGCTTGTATAAATCGTGCGAACTAATGTCACTCATATCAAAGCATCGTTTGTTATCTGGTCTTATATAACTTTTTTACATATTATATAATACTAGGCACTTGATACCGGTAGATTAAACCGAAAGTCCGGTGTATTATTTTACGCAATTTCGGCTTTTATTATTTTTGATAAACAGCATTTTAGGCACACGTAGATTTAACAGGTACGTTATACTAAATATGTAATAGTCGCAATTTGGCCATGGTATTTTATGCCATAATTCCGCGTTGATATCGATAAGGCCTTTAATCTTTTACCTGATATTGGGTTTACGTAAGTTCATGTAGTTATTGTTTTCTTTGATATACGTGCTCATTTGTATAAGAATAACGATTTAAATAATGAGATTAACTCGTTTGTCTACTGAAGCTTTTGTTTGTATCTCAGCTAATTATTTATCCAACCCTTATAAATAAGCTTTCATTTTCATGCCTGTGTTCAGTAAATACAAGCAACAAAAACTAATGTCTGCTTTTAATTATAATTTTAGAGATATTTTATCAGTATGAATAAATATTTTCTGTTTTGCTTTAAATAGTTGATTTAATATAGATTAATATGGCCGTTTACAGCATGTAATTTAAGTGACCATTTTCGGAGATATTACAGATTTAAAGTGCCGTGAGGAGACGGCGCTTCGCCCTATAGCACTTCGAATTTAGCAGCGATTGGACGCGCAACGACATGTCGCTCTTTCAAGAGTATCCTCTAAAGAAAACATGTTTGTATTGTCTAATGACAAGAAAGCTGTGAATGTTATATATAAAGACATTCTGTAATTCATTGAAAAATAAAATAACATAGGGATAAATGTAAAAAGTAAATACGTAGTGTATGAATTTAGATATTAGATATAGCAGGAAATCTTCTTGGTATAGGGAGAGGTGAATTGTTTTCTCCAAATTTAACGCGTGCGGGCCATGGGCAGTAATGAATAAATCAAAACTACTGGATCGATTTTAATAATGTTTTTCACTGAGTGACATGGGCTTTATATTTTATACCCGTGGGAAGCAGGGGCAGGCCGCTAGTATAAAATAAAAGCTCATAAAATAGTTCAAAAGACATCGGGCAATAAAACAATGCAATCATTTATATTCGCTGTCAAACAATCATCAATCAAACTAACATCAATTTCATAAAAGCATGTATCATTTACAAATTAGTAAACGTGAAGGAAGTGTTCAAATACAAACCCAAATTGACTACACCGCCAATGTACGCTATGCGAATTATTATAAGGTTCATTTCTGTTTTCACTATTCGATATGAAAAGGTTCAAAGGCCACAGTCAATTCGCCTTTATGAAATTACAATAGACACAACAGCCGTTGACAGAAGGCTAGGTCAGAACTCAGTACTATTGTCCGTCTCTTGAACCCTGTGGCTATGATTGAACAAGTATTGGCTCCAATTTCAGCACAGCTTATTTGTTCGTATATCATACGTATTGAACATAAAATTCAATTGTTAATTATATGAATACGCGGCAAGACATGGTAAGGTTTTACAAAAATTGATATAACTATGCAATAAAATATGCAATGACTATATTTTTAATTATGCGAAACGTGTGTTCTTTATTCTCTTATTTAATTATCTATCTATGTCTATGTCTAGTTTATTTTCTATTTTACGCCGTGTGGTATCCGGCTGAATAGAATAGTACCACCCTCATTTCTTACCGAGGTGTCGTAAGACGACCAAGTTAAGTCGACCCGTCGTGTGGTATCCGGCTGAATAGAATAGTACCACCCTCATTTCTTACCGAGGAGTCGTAAAATATTACTAAGGTAAGTTGACGTCAGGCAGGCGGCCGGTCGTTAAATACGTAGCCAAATCATATGAAATGTTTGTAACATGTTGTGACGACCCCACTTAGAGTGGAATAAGCTCAGGAGGATGATGTGTGTTGTTTATTCTCAACTACCTGAATGGAGTGAAGACACATACGGACGGACACACAGAAAGACATATAGTCAGAAATTTTCCGAAATACATACGTTTTTCTGTACTACTGTTTTTACTAACTTACTTTACTAGCTGTTGGCGTTCTTTTGTATCAATAACAACAATTTCATTTGTTTAGTCCGATTTCAAATAAACGGGATGCTCGTGAGCTATTTTAATAACATAAATTCAATATCATAGAACTGCTATTTAAAGTAACATACTCAACATTAGCTAATTGATCGGATTTTCGTTGAAGGAAAACATCGTGAGGAAACCTTTATCTGCATATCTTTAGTGAATCCTAGGGATATTTGTAACCTACCAATCCGCATTGGATTCGCAATCCATAGCGTGGTAGGTCTTAGCTCCAGTTCTTCTTTCCAAAAACGGAGAGAGGAGAAGTAGGAACAGGATCAGCAGTGGGATAGTAACAGGCCGTTACTTACTTATATTTTTTTAACTCAAAATATTTGAGAGGACATGTCAATTATTTTTTTTGATAAATAAGTTGCTATTATCCAATAATAATAAGTTTATATCATTAACAGATAAAAGCAACCGAAACGTTAATGAATGGTAAAAGTCGATGAACACTTTAAAGTAATAGTGTTTATAGGCCAAGGAAGCTTTATTTAAAATAGAATCACATAAACGATGTATTATGTAAATAAGCGGGTAAAAAAACTAAACGATTGCAGTATTTGTAGCTAATAAGAGCCCACGTTTATTCTATCGTAAAATAAATTGTGAGAACATTTCACGGGAGTTTTTCACTCGGGACTTGCTCTACAACTAGGTAATAAGTGAAAAGAGAGTACTGACTAATGATTTCTTTTTAAAAAGTACATTTTGTAATTGAGCTCCGACGTATTCGATTTATTCTAAGACGTTTAATTCCAATAGTTCGTTATTAGGGTACATTTTGTGGGGTATTTTACTCAACCGGATACCACAAGGCGGGTCCACTTAACTTTGTCGTCTTTTACGACACCTCGGTGTGAAATGAGGGTGGTCTATTCTACTCAGCCGAATACCACACGGCGTTATTTGTGTATCTTTGTTAATCTTTTTACACATATTGAGATGAAAAAGTGCATGTATTAAATAAAATAAAACATTTAATGTACATAAACGTAAGTTTATACTTTTAATGTCACACATTTAATATACGTCAGGCGTTTGTTTTGCATATGATGTGAATCATAAGCATTTAACTTGTAATTTCATCAATTATTAGAACATTGTCGGGGTTGAGCAAGGCATAGAAGGATAGATTTGTGTTATTTTGGTTATGTGCTCTACTACTAAACACCTTGACTGTTTTTTTTCTGAACTTCGAATACACAGAGATTGGAATTGCGTTAACTTTTTTGGTTATGTGCTCACTACTAAACAGCTTAACTGTTTTGTTCTGAACTTCGAAATACACAGAGATTGGAATTGCGTTAACTTTTTTGGTTATGTGCTCACTACTAAACACCTGAACTGTTTTTTTCTGTTCTTCTTGGAAACTGTTCTTCGCAGATGATGATAAGCCAACACTTCAGGGTACGTGTGGTGGAATTACGAAGATAAGAATGAATGTATTAATATGAGGTCTCGGATTACCGTCGCGTTTTAAATTAAGACTTCCTCTTTCGTAAATTGACATACTTATACTAAATAGAGGCTGACTGAGGCTGGAGTTAAAATTTAATACGGATAACTTTTAAGTGACGATCTATTTTTTAGGCAAGAACGGTAATTAGCAAGTGTTATGTAAGAAAAGAAAGAAAAATCTAAAGACTATTTATTTAACGGCAAGAATGTGTTAACACTGAAACGAGCAACGTTGATGTAATATTTTTTGCCGAAAAATTTAATGTAGGGTAATATTCAAAAATTTCATTAACCGTGTGGTATCCGGCTGAGTTTGTTTTTTGCTATTAAATAACTTGTATTTTGACATTAACTTTAATTTTTTTTCATATATATTGACATGTTTTTGGACAATTTGACAAATAATTTATTTTTGTTTGTATATCGGTACAATTTTTTGGTGAAAAATAAAAGGCTTTTTATTTTTATTTTATTATTTTTATCCGGCTGATAAGAAGAGCTTCCTCGTTTCTCTAACATATCGTAAAATACGACTAAAGTAAGTCGACCCGCCGCGTGGTATCCGGTTTAGTAGAATAAACCATCCTCTTTCTTACCGAGTTATCGTAAAGTACGACTAAGTTTAGTTAGCGTCAGGCAGGTGGCCAGTCTTAAAATACCCTAGCCAAATCATTAATCGCTTATTTATAACATATTGTGCCGACACCTCTTAGAGTAGGAAAAAGGCAAGAGAATGATAGTTTTGACATTTGATTTTGTGAAAAAATTAAGGTACACCATACATATTTAAATGCTTCTTATACAATGTTAAATATTAGACACAAATGAACCTTGTGATACAAGTGTTTTTTTACAATTCCGAATTGATAATACAATATTAAATATGTGCCAATTATTTAATTAGGTGGAGTATTAATTTCAGGTAAATAAAAAAGTTTTTTTGCAATCAATAAATTTTCTGGCGAATATTTCTATCCAGCTGTTTCCTGCGACTTTTTTGAGATAATCAAAAAGTTTTTGCGTTGGTGGGCAGTCTGCCAACACGTCGTTACCTGCGCGGTTACCAATCTAAAGCCAAAAAAAGGTCGATTTTTTTGTGAAATTGACAATATTCTGTTAGTCCTAACGGTTTTTACGGCGACACTCGAGAGGAACGGCGAACGCGGATGCATCGCCGAGGGTGCAATGCGGAGACTAGAGCACAAAAGCTGACGTAAATTTTGAGACTAGATTGCCCTCAGTTCTTATAATGAGCTCGCCTATTGGCATTTCAGCTTAATGGTAGTCCTACTAATATTATAAATTCTAAAGTTTGTAAGTACGGATGTATGTTTGTTACTCCTTCACGGCGACTCCGATGAATTCATATGACAATTCGATGACAATTGGCACAATTATTCCTTATACACCGGATAAAACTCCTGTTAATTCTACAATAATAGGATGACATTGAAAAGCGCCATCTATTATCAAAATATCACACGACAACGGTCCACTCGAACGAAATCGCCGGTAAAATCTAGCCGTATATAACCTTGACATAAGCAATCGTTTTTTGCTTTTAGACCAATTCTCATCTGTACATATATATTATTTAATATCTACATTGTTGCAGTTCCATTTAATTAACCACGGACACGTCAGAAGCGTTTAAAGATACAATAAAAATTATTGATAGATTAAGAGTTATGCAACAAGATATAATAAGAACTGTAAAAACTTAATGTACCGTGCTTCTGATTTTAGCGCAATGTTTTAGAGACGACAGTTCTAGTGTAACCCGGCGGTCTGCTTTGTCTTATAGTCAACTAATTCTTGCCTGTAAAATGCAAGTGCAAATGCTATAAGGCCAGCGGCCAGCAACCACGTTATGGCCGCGGGGCCAGTTCGAATATCGCTGGCCGCGCGGCCAGTTGCAATATCGCGGCTTGCACGCGGCTTGCACGCGGCCAGTTTCTGCCGCGATCAACAAGATTCACCATTTCCTAGGATTTAAGAAATAAATCAGAGATGTCGTAAAATACGATGAATTTATATATTAAGTTGACGTCAGGCAGGTGGCCGGTCGTAAAATACGTAGCTAAATCAAATAACAACATGTTTGTAACATGTTGTGCCAACTCTAAGTGGGGTCGGCACAACATGTAACACGCACTCCGCGCGAAAATAACAATCTTTCTTAACCATCTTATAAAGGTACATATTTTCTAACACAACCGAGCAACGAAGCATACCTTAGTTTACATTTACTGAAACCATAGATAGATAGTTCCCAGAATTTTTACTTTGAACATATAACATTCAATTTGTCTTTCAAATTATTACAATTTAGTAATTTCATATTATTTATTTTTATCTCTTTCTAGCTTGCTCTCAACAGTAACATAGAAGCAACAGTTAGTGTATAGTCGGTGGATTCATGTATGACAATATAGTCATAAGGAAAATGTATGAATGCATTAGCATTCCGTTTATGAAAAATAACTGCAAGATGAATATAAGCGATATTGCATTCCATAAATCATATTATTAGAGTCACAAATGCTTCAGCCTTGCGTAGGACGGTTAGCAATTGCACAGATATTTATCATATTAAATATCAGTATTTCTGAATCTGAAGTATAAATAAATAAAGAAAACACACATATTATTAGTATACAGCAGTGTTGCCCAACGTAGGCCCAAGCCCCACAGAGGGCCAATTTGATTCTTAAGCAGAGGCAACTAGGAAATGGACTCGACACGTATTTTTGGCTTTGGGTCATTTATAATCAATGTTAAACTTCGCTGCAAAATATTACTAAAACAGCAAATTCTTCCAAAAACCTATCATTTAAGTTTCTTAAAATCATTAAATTAAAAACTATCATTTTTTATTATTACATGTTATGCATGTTAGGGCGTCGAAATTGTAGAATGACTAAAATAAGGCGTGGCTCAAAAAACTTTGATAGACATGGTACCGTTTTATAATTTCATAGCATAAAAATTGATTACGGTATCCTGTGTGTGCTTGAAGAATAATATATTAATCAAGTATCAAATAACAGAAAATTTTCCAAAATATAAATTTGTAGATAATTATGATCATAACATAAATCGTTAGCTTTCAAGTTATAATTACGAGAGTATCTTAATTCACACCGTAGCGATGAACGCATGTGATGTTGCGGAGTCCTTCCTTCCTTAAACTTCCGTAACCGTTCGCTCAATGCTGAGCATCGTGGTCTCCTGCCGCAGTTTCGGAGTAATGTAGTTTAAAACGAGTAATCGTGAAGATAGAATTCCATTTACAACCTGGTCTGGCAAATTTTTTCACACATTGAATGATCGATGTCGATTGCTAGATGGGAATAAACTTCCGTTATAAATATTAGAAAGATTTCTTTTCATTATTACTCTCCTGCCTTAATCCCACTTAAAGTAAGATCGGCACAATATGTTTAATACATGTTGTAATATGTTTTGGCTTGTTATTTTACGACCGACAAGGACAGGGTATCGACGTACACGTTGCCCCTAGCTCTGATCCTAGAGAAAACCTCCTCCGAGAACAGACCCCTCGAAAGAGAAGCTCCCCTCCGCTAACCGGCGCATCGGGAGCACTAGATGCACCGACCGCCTCGGGGACCTGTAAGCCAGACGTCCGATATACCCCGTTCGGAACGTCCGAAGGTCCCCTGACGGGGCGGCAGACGATGGGCTTAGGCAAGTCGCTACCACCTGGACTCGCCAGCAGCAGATTGGACTCAGAACAAAAGTTCCCGGAACCGCTCCACCGCCCCCCTCCGCAGAGCAGAAGGAGGACACCGCTGCCCGCGATCGCTCCCTGCTCATTGTGTTTGCTATGTCACGGTCGAAAGAGAGAGATAGCCCCCCAAGTAGGGACCCCTACGCCGTGGTGGGCATTTTCGCCCCCACCGGGTAATTTTTTATAGAGGTTTTCTTCCTCGCAACCCGGTCTCCGTTCCCATTGCTGGGCTTCCGGGCTTGACCAGCGGTGGCCGAAACCATGTCCAGTCAGACATAACGTAAGCCCAACTGAACCCGTCGCTCATTAGAGACTTCATCCTTAACCTCCCCGGAGACTCCAGCCTCTCCAGATTGCCCTCTTCCAGTCAGGGAGAACTGGATTGACTGGAGAACTGACCACCCCAAAGTGGTTCGTTCGCCAAGAATGAGCTTGCCCAGGGTGCGCCATGAGGAGGCCGACTACTTTGGCACTCCGGCTTTAACGGTACTTCGGTAAGTAATGAGGATGGTCTATTCTACTCAGCCGGATACCACACTGCGGATCAAGTTATCTTAGTCGCCTATTACGACTCCTCCGGCCAGGAATAAGGGTAGTCTATTCGACTCAGCTGAATAGCACAATATCTGGATATACATATAATTTAAATAAATACTTAACTATAAACACCCATAAAAATATCTTTTATAGCCCTAAATACAATTAAGAAGTAGATTGCATATCCAAATATTTATGAAGAATAGAATTCAATTAATTAAGGCATTGCTCAATTTGTCCATTGGTTGGACATTATCTAGTGATTGGTATAGCCTTTGACTTAAATAACTACCGGCCTTTGTAATAAGCACTTATCACTTTAGAATCAGCAGGACATAATTTGTAACAATTGATGCAATTCTGTGACAATACGACGACAGTATTTCACTTTATTGCTATAATAATGCGTCTCAAGACTTTATTACAATATACAGTGGATTAAGTGCGAAAAAACAGGATATTCAGAATGTCTATTTTTTTATTTATCTTAATCTTTAACTACTTAGTTACAGGAGGATGGAAAGTAATTCAATTAAGGATTGAATGTCTTAATAGATGTATAATAGCTCATTAAACACAATTCAAATTTTAAATTTACATCATTTACCGCAGGCTGTTATTATTAGCTCGAACGAACATGTAATGTACACATATCATACACGTAAATAAAATAACATTTATTTTTGTAGAACCTTTTAAATGAAGATAGTTAAGAACAACTTGCGGATGGTTCGTGTCATGGTGGACAGGGAAGGATCGTGGGCTGCGATGGCCTCTTTCTGCGAGGATGTTATCTCGTGGAAGGAGGCGGCGGGGCGGATCCGGGAAGTCGAGGCCTTGGATCCGATCCGCCGCAGGGGACTCGCCGAAGCCCGTCGTATGGCGTATGGGCGTTCCGAACGGGACGCCCATACGCTTATCAGACGCCCATCTCAAAAGGTCCCCGAGGCGGTCGATGCGTCTGGTGCTCCAGATGCATCGAGAGAGGGGTCACTTTTAGAGAGGCTCCGACCCAGAGTTGACGCAGTCTGGGCTTCAGAGTTACTGCTGGCGGGGATGGGGGCAATGTGGACAACGGTACCCTGTCCACGCCACCAGCAGCGCGGTGTAGCACTGTCAGGTTTTTAGTCGGTGAGAGTTCGACATACCCGCCGCTTGTCCCCGTCGGGCGATGACAACCCATAATGGATTTTCCTGCTATACCATGAAAATACAATCGACCGCCGGTCTTTGATAAATAGGAAGAAAAAATATGATAAGCCGTGTATATTCGTGCGTTCAGTTTTAAACTATCTCTCTCTCGTTAAAAGGCGTCCGCTGTTCGACGTAGGTCAATGACTTCTGCGGGGTCACCACTCTAGCACCTCTAACCTCTGTGAAATCATAATCCTCCTGACCTTATCCCACTCTAAGTGGGGTCGGCACAACATGTTATAAACATGTTGTCACATGGATTGGCATGATATTTTACGACCACTTTACTTAACTTACCTTAGTCGTATTTTACGACACCTCAGTAAGAAAAAGGGTGGTCTATTTTACTCAACCGGATACCACACGGTGGTCTATTTTACTCAGCCGGATATCACACGGCAGGTCGACTTACCTTAGTTGCCTCTTTCGACACCTCGGTAAGTAATGAGGATAGTACTATTCTATTCAGCCAGATACCGCACTCTAACCTCTTTAAAATATTATATATAGCGTATAAACATATATAACATATATAGCGGAGCGTTAATATTAAATGGGATTAAATATAAATTATTCTAATACGTAACACTAACCTACTGCTAATAAATGATCAATACAATACGATGCTGGAACAATATCCCACCCCCCATAAAGGATCTAAGGAGTATCAGTAATTTTAAGAAGATATTAAAGATATTTTTGCTAAAGAATCAAATGTTTTACGAGCAGTATACCATTGAAAATTCTATACTTTAGTAATATGAATATAAATATAATAACGAATATGCTTAATATTTATATATTTATTTTTTATCATTTACAATATGTATTTATTTTCTGCCCATTAATATTTATTTATTATTATAAAATATATTAAAAAGTATGTATTTTCTGTTTATTTATTAAATATATTTATCAATATAGTTAATTAAAGTATTTATGTATTAGATATTTTGTGATGCTGTTAATCTTTTATTCTATTTTATTTTCAGTTTAACCGTGACGCAATCCATCCTGGCTGCAGCTGAAAATCAGTGTTGTGTGACAAAATTTTGTCACTCAATTCATACTGAGCTGTTAGCCATTTTCCTCTTTCTGTGCTATCCAGTATATATATTTATGTATGTGTATATATATATACATATATTAGGTTTGGTATTATTATAGTTATAAGTATTATTAAGTGTTTAGGTATTATTATAGTATAAGTTACTGCATTAGTGTGCTGTGTAGCACAGTAAGTTGAAATAAATGTTTTTTCTTTCTTTCTTTCTTTCTTTCTTTTAAATATACATAAAGTTAGTACTATTGGGATGGTAAAGGGAATAAGCGAATAGTGGGTCTTACGTAGCTACCCTTAGACGTTCTCACTGTGGCTACGCGGACAGTACCATCCTTCGACGGATGTATCTTTTCTATTACCCCTAAGGGCCATGAAAATGGAGGGATATTATCCATCACAATAACAACCATAGTCCCTACTTTGTATATGTTGAATAGTTTTCTAGTTGTTAAATATTAAGAATTCGTAGCATGTCCGTTACGTCACATTAGGTTCACCCTGAAAACCAGCTTTGCAGCTTCGCTGCAATCTTTGCGCTGAGGGCGGACCTATATTTGACCATCATTCTATTTGTTATTTTTTTATTTTTGTATTTCTTTTATTTATATTTTGGTCAAATAAAAATTATTTCTATTTCTATTTCTACTTTAATAGGAGCGACAGGAGTATTCCACTTCGCTCTCGACTGAAGTCTATGCAAATATTCCATTCGCCAACGTTGCCAAAACGACTGAACTAATTTAACCAATAACATGTGTCGTTGGTTGATAGATATGGAATGGACATCTGGCGCGGGTATCGATGCTAAGGGGACTATGTTTAAAAAGTGAGCCGGAGTTAGCGCGGTCGGCTCACTGGGATCAGAACTCAATGCGGTGAGCGGGCGCGAATTAATCAGGGCTTCTATCTGTGCTAAAACAGTTAAAAGTTCTTCATAAGACAGTATTTGTTGCCCGATTACTCTAAATAGGTGTGTCTTAACCACCTTCACCATACTCTCCATGCATCCTGCAAAATGCGGAGATGCAAGGGGAATATTTTTCCAATCTATGCGATTTTCGGTAAGCTCGTGCTCCATATGCGGACGATATTCATCAAGAAACTTATACAAGTCTCGTAAATAGGAACGAGCTCCCATAAAATTTGTACCTCGACCAGAATAAATGCATTGTACCGGACCGCAGCGCGAAAGAAAACGCTTTAAAGCGTTCATAAAGCACGCGGTTGATAGATCAGTAGCGACCTCAATATGCGTAGCTCTGGTTGTCAAACAAGTAAATATACATAACCACGGCTAACCATTACGGCTCTTAACACCCCTTCCACGATAAGGAGTGCATTGTAATGGCCCCATATAATCAACGCCTGTATGAGTAAAGGCTTTATCGACCTCGTTAATGTGTTGGCTGGGTAAATAAGCCATGAGCGGCAATGATGGTCTTGGTTTATATTTAAAACAAATATTACATCTAAAAATGCGTTGACGTATTATGCGTCGAGCGGAAAGAATCCAGTAGCGTTGCCTCAAAATGGACATTAACAATTCCGGACCGGCGTGTAGGTTTTGCGTGTAGTAATAGTCTACCAACAAGTCAACAATATGATCGTGTCGCGGCAATACTATGGGATGCTTATAATTATAGATTTCAGCGGAATGAATAAGACGGCCTCCAACACGAATAAGACCATCGTCGTCTAGAAATGGTTTAAGTTTTATCAAAGCGGGTGAGCATCCTTTTTTATGTTTTAAATCGATAACGTCGCGAGAAAAATAAACATTCTGCAATACTCGTAGTAATTTAACTTCTGGAAAGTCAATATCTGACTGAGATATTGTATCTACACGAGGCAAGATTTTTAAACAGCGGTAAATGTACACTATGATACGAAGCAACCTTCTGTAAGATTTAAATAATTTATAATTTATAGAATTAGGCGTTACTTTGCGGAGATCCATAATACAAAAGTAATAACAAAATTATTTCGCTATAATCCGCGAAGAAGTAAAATAGAAAATATATATATAATGCTAAATGTAAGTGGACAATCGGTTATCATAGCTGATACATGCAGGATTCGTAAAAACACATGCACAAACCTCCACCACTGCCACCACAATACACAAGCACTATATACGTTCACTATCACTCACACTCCACGACCAAAATCGCAAAGCCTTTCGCAAAGCTTTGCGATTTTGGTCGTAGAGTCTATCTCCTGACGATGCTTCGGTTGCGAGGCGAAACGATTGTTGAGTTTGTGATAGTGAACGTATATAGTGCTTGTGTATTGTGGTGGCGACATGTTCTTGGTATTGGGAGAAGGGAATTGTTTTTCTCCAAATTTAACGCTTGCGGGCCACGGGCAGTAATGAATAAATCAAAACTACTGGATTTTAATCATTTTTTTCACTGAGTTACATAGGCTATATATTTTATACCCGCCGGACCGGGTCGCTAGTTTATATATATATATATATATATATATATATATATATATATATATATATATATATATATATATATATATAATATAGCATTTATAGCAAAATTATCTTTTACAAAACTAACTAAGAACTTACTTGAATTCTCGCCAATGAAAAGAATTAATGAATTTAATTTAATGAATACACCACTGGTTCGAAACGCTAAAATCTCCAAGAGGAAACGGCATGAAATAATCTCGTCTTTTCATAGATTCTCTGACTGTAATTTTATACTTCTACAAATCGAGGATGCATGATATGCTTAGTTCATTAGAAATTTCGTAAATATTTCGTATAAGTTTGTTAAAAAGATCCACATAAACTAATATAAAAATTGACATTAAATGGTTTACAAAAACCTACAATGTAAGCGTACAATGAAGTTCCTTTACAAATTTATATTTGACGTCTTTATGGCAAAATTAGTCGATGTTACGATATTTTATAGCAAGGATAGCAGAAAATAGATGTGCGCTTAACCTAAGTATTTTCCACTTTATGTTGAAAGTTGAGAACACTCCCTGTCAGACGTCTAGACATCTGCATATTACATCATGTTTACATTCTATGGACAAAATTATTCGAGGGAAAGGTTTGAGGCAGCAGGTGATTTACGTTTTTGATACAAGAACATATTTCGCTACGACGCTACGCCGCATACTTTCGATACCAACATGTTACCTTCAATATTTAAGTGGTCGAAATGTAGCTTGTATAAGGTAACATGTTAAAAATATTTTTTTTATCATGATTAAATTGATTCAATTTTAGTCATTCATAATTTTACATATATTATGTAGATATAACACTAAAATTTTTAATTTTTTTATTCGTTTATTAATTACATAGTCATTTCTTTTTCTATTAATAAAGAGTACCACATTGTACATAAAATTTAATTAACATGGTTATTACTTCACAGATAGATAAATATATTTCAAATTTTTTTTCATTTATTCGTATTAATCAACAAGTAGTTAATTTGCAAAATTTCATAGGAAAAAAGTAATGATAGAATCATTTTATTATATTATTTTGTACCTACTACTTTTTTAATATGCATATTAATTAAATACATCGGCGTTTTAAAGAAATTCAGGGGTCCTCTCCGAGATTAGAATCTTAATATGGTTCACATGTTAATTATAAGATCGTCATAGCGTATGGGATACTTAAATAATGTTACTGACTGGGTATTGATAAATCAATTGAAATGTATATTTGATACTTTATGAATATTTGCAGTGCAAACAGCAATTCATTAATGCAGACATTTTTATTGCTCTATCGCTCGCAATGGAAACCCCTTCAGGAAATAGACTGACTAAACTAAAACGTATAAAGAAATTCAATTATAAGGCAAACAATTTTAATAAACAGTTTCTCTTTATAAAGTTAAGCAAAATAAAATTTTTCTTGTCCATAAAAATGCAAGAAGTTTGAATTATTCAATTGTAACTGCGCTCATTTAACTTTTCCGATGACGAAAACAACTTTATCTGCGGAACCGCATCTGCGGTCGCCATGCCATAAATTTTGTAGCCATTCGGCTTTTAAGGAATTTAAAGGATATCAATAAAATCATAAACTCTGAACTACATAGAACTTTATAATATATCCGCGTTATTATCAACTTTCACGAACAAACAGAAAACTTATCAATTTTTGATTTATTTATAAATAATCGTTTATAGAATTAGGTGTTAATCTGCGAAGGCCCATAATACAGAGTAATGAAAATATCATTTCAAAATAATATTTTCATTACTTTTGTATTATAAATAATAGAACTCGGGGCTTCATTCACCTTAGCGTTTAAGTACGTAATAATGCACTTTGTACTTTTTATCCTGTTCCCAAAAAAAGAATCTGTTACCTCCGTGCTTATAACCGGTGTTATACCCCCGGCGTATAAGCTTTAATCGTGCCAAATTTAATCCAATCCAACGGATTACCATGAAAGCGTTATAGATAGACAGATGTAGTTACCGTTACCCGTAGTTGCGGCCAGAAGTAACTATTGAAATAAGAATAATGTCCCTATACCCCTTAGTTGCTTAACAAGTAAATATTTAGGTTTAATACTTGCCATGAAAAATACCGCATAACAAATAAAACAGTCACCAAACTATCGTCATTAATATCAGGATCGCCTGCGTAGTTTAGGATCGTTCAGGGTTGTTTGCTCCAAATTTAATTCAAAGCAATGAAATGTTGAAATTAACATCTAACTATCCCTGTCCAAATAGCTTACGGCGTCGTTTTGAACTCTTCTTCGATAGCAGAAAATATTTTGATTAAAAGCTAGCCCCAGGCATGGATTGACAGTAAAAGTAATTTTAAACGGAATGAGAAACTCGTATTGACCAGAAAGAGTCAGTCGGTCAGCAGTCAGAAAGAGGCTATAGGTTCTAAAGGAGTTGGAATTTCGAGCACTTGACCGCGTGCTTAGTAATCACTTTCCAGTTCCCGATTCAATTGGCTAGTCCATTAGGCGTGAGAATCTTTAACGATCGAGGGCAATATCGTATTTATCTGAGTCTCTCTCTCTCTCACTTGTCAAGCAATAGACGTCCCCTGTTGTCTCCTCAAAGGACTTCGATCAATTCGACTACGATTAACGAATGCTGCCTGTATTCAGCGGCTACCGGCCCTCTTTTTGAGGTCGTTTGCACACCTACTGCGTCTTCGCATTCGCCAATCTCGCACCTTTATATGATACACTTTTAATCAGGAACAAACTTCTTATGGGTATATCGGAATCGGACCGGCAAAACAACCTGAGTGTTGCACGACGTTTCTGGTGGCGGGAACAGAATACACAGAATTATACTTAACCGCACCCAGCAGCAACTCTGAACCTTAGAGTATGCCACCTTTGGGTCGGTCCTCTCTCTAAAAGTGCCCCTCCACTAATCGAAGCACCAGTGATACCAGATGCATCGACCACCGCGGAAATCTTTTAGCGTAGATCTGGGCGTCGGATAAACCAGTCTAATCTGAGTGATGACTTCTTCATTTGCTTCTCTAGTCATTTTACCTGTCTAGTTTTTAACATAGTCATATATAAACCAGACATTTTATCACAATATCAATTCATAAATATCGTCGATAAAATTATTTCTAAAAGAGAGTTTGAAAGTATGTTTTTCTAAGTTGAAAACATTTCAACAAGCTGAAATAATTTGTAAGGGCGGAGATTACTGAGTCAGAAAATATCGTATAAATATTACTTTTGTACACAATGAAATATTTGTACACAGTTTGCTACGAGTTCATTTAAATAGTCGTAAATGTAAATGTTTAGATTATATTTTCCAGAATAGAAAATATTTTCAGTTATTTATTTGAGTATTTACTTTTCGTATATAATAATATTAAATCTGATTAAATGATTGAACATATTAAGCCGTATGCGTGTAAATAAACAACGTTATTTAGAATTCCTATTATTGTTAATATTATTGCAAAATAATTTAGTACAATATGATTTGCAATTAAATGTTAATTTTTATAATTCTACTCTTCTTCCTTCTTTATTTTATACTTCTTTATTCTACTACTTCATTATTTTATTCAGTAATTTTGTCGATTTCATATATCACACAAAAATACGATGTCAATACATGAGACGTTTATCTTCGGTATATTATCCAGGTTTGAATACGTTCTGATATTGTTATGGTAAAAATGCCTTTTATCATTCTTGTATAATGGCTGCCGTCAGTTACCATGACAGGCTGAATATTATCAAACGTCAATAAGATTCTCGCGATTTTCTTTTTGGCGGCTTACACACAAGGCGTTGATGTGAATAATGGACGAGATGTGCGTGAGTCGACTGTACTATATTATACCTCAAGGAACCCAGTTATCGCTTAACAGATTATTGCTATACTTTTGACTGGCTGTTGGCGCAATTGGCTTTAACCTTCAGCGCCGCGGGTCTGGTATACATAAACAGTTACTCTTTGTTAGTGAATTTACAGCGAAAACACGTTGTGTGAAAGGGATACAGAATACGTCTTCAGACGTGTTATGGCGGGTCGAAACCATTTCGTGCCCTTCAGCACTTGATTTCGAAGAAATCGCACGGGCTCAGGCAAGCGATAAGCAACTCGGAGACTTGTTATTGAAAGGTAATTCGATCAAATATAAATTTACCGACGTAAGGCACTTACGTCGGTAAATTTAAAAAAAACTTTAATTTGTCACGTAGGTAACGATAAAGCTAAGCCTTATCTTTCTATAGAGTTCAGGAGGATCGAATTTCAGTCTATAAACAATTTGAACCACCCAGGCGTCAGGACACCTAGGAAGTTAGTTACTTGTAAATATTTTTTGGCCAGGACTGAATAGAGATGTAGGCATTTCGACTAAGACATGCACGTTGGGAGACTAAATAAGTTAATACAATTTTTATTTGTAAATTCCGAAAAATATATTAATAGTTATTCGGATAGTGTTTCCTTGGTATACTCGACACTTCAATCTCCCACACTACGATAACTATCTAAGTAAGTAGGTAAAAAGTTAGTAGCAGCCTGTTACTATCCCACTACTGAGAATAGGACTCTTCTCTCCGTTTTTGGAGAGAAGGATTGGAGCTAATACCTATCACGCGGCGCCAATGCGGATTAGTAGGCTACACATATCTCCAGAATTCTCTAGAGATATGCAGGTTTCCTCACGATGTTTTCCTTCGCCGAAATGCGTGTGATAAATTGCAATTATCAATTAGGCACCTAAGTTTTAACAGAAAAACTCATTGTTGTCTGTTATCTTGAACCCGCGACCTCCTGGAAAGTGTCGTACGGTGTTACCGCTGGGCTACCACAGCTCTACCATCTAAGTATGTATTTGAAATTATATAGCTAGTATATATTTACCAATACTTGTATTAAGTTACTTACTTTGCGGACGGACCGCAATTGCCGTGTGTGCAAATGTCCCATATATTTATTAATTATTATTTACAACAAACAGAAAGATGATATTGTAGTCTATTACTACACACCAGTGTAAAAAGTAGGAAATTATAAACGACTGCAGACATAATCTTTGCCTGAAGGCCAGCGAACAGAATCGAGCGTTGAGAATATTATGGCTAAAGTAAATTTATATATCTCTCTCATCCTATTGTCATCGAAAAAATGTATAGTGATCAGGTCATTTTCACGTTAGCGTTACGTCATAAACACGTCGCTTCAGTCTGTAACACGTTTCATATTACTCGACTGCCGGACACAGGTGCTCTGCAGGATAACTAAGACGTGAAACTACATAAAGTAAAATGAAACTGATGTATCGGTAATACGACGTAAGAGGCATTTATATAAAAGTGTTTGTTTTAAAAATATATCATTTCACTTTAATACTCATGATTTAAAGTCTAATGATATATTATATTAGTACCAGGTTGACCGAGCCGTGACCGGTAATAAAATAAAAAATTAAAAGAAGAAAAAATAATAGAGTAGGTGGGGCTCGCTTTTAGGTATTTTCATTTCTCGCAACCACCCGTTTCCCGAATACAGTTATAGAAAAAATTCAATTCAATATAAATTTTAGTATTTTTTAATGCCCCTAAAACAGGGATATAATGAATATTTATTAAAATAAAACATATATATATATATATATATATATATATATATATATATATATATATATATATATATATATATATATATATCTCTCTCTTGGAAGATATCTTTATATATTGTATGGTATTGTATCTGGCTAAGTAGGGAGCACCCTCATTTCTTACCGAGATGTCGTAAGAGACGACTAAGGTAAGTTAATGTCTCGCAGGCGGCGAGTCGTAAAATAACTAGCCAATTCATGAAGAAGAGACTGGACTGAATAGATTTGACTGGAAGAGATCCCTGTTATGTATAAGTCCGCCTTTGTATATGTGCTATTTTTTCTGTTTTCTAACAATATGTACGTACAATAATGAAATAAATAAATAAAACATGTTGTGCCGATCCCACTCAGAGTGCGATAAGGAGGATGAATGAATCTACATCAAGATATTAATGGCATAATCTGCGATAACATTTTCGCGGATTATAGCAAAATAATATTCTCCTTATTTTTGTATTATGGACCTCCGCAAAGTAACGCCTAATTCTATAAATTATTGCATAACATATTACATTTGCCTATTCAAAAAGTATATTATAATTATACATCATATTTTATTTTTTGGCTTTTTGATTTTTCCTTGGGATTAAGTTCCTTTATATTTGCGGTTGTTTCTTCAATCATTAAAAGTTTTTCAGGGGTTCGGAATATCGTTATTGAAGAACAGACAAGAAATTCGGGACCTACTTGTTACTTGTAGCTATTATATCTGTAGTTGTTTTTTATATCTTTATAAGAATAGTATATACTTTAATGAGGAGATGTTATTATTATTACCACCTTATAAGAAAATTAGCCCAGATACCGGCAATTTGAGAAATTGACTATGCTTCGGTTGAATACACTTTTTTATATTTCAGATATTTAACTATGTAACGAACTCTACCCCATTGCAATGGAATGGATGGTTTTGATTTAGTGTAAATATATACTATGTATTACTTAAATATTATTGATATTGTAAAGTAAAGAACTATGTAAGAGATTGTTTTAAATACAGGAGATGAATCTGAAATTCATCTCCCATACTTAAAACAGAGAGAAACTCTTGTTCCGGAACAAATCGGAATCGAAAAGGTCTGTAAGAGTGACCGTAAGTCAGGATCATTGCATAAATATTTCAATGTCTAGTTCACAACAGGGTCACCAAAGAGTCATTTTATAAGATTTAAAGTACTCATTTAAACATATAAAGATATTGTTGTACTATGTTTACGGCAGATAAAACAAGAGACACAATTTCATCTGTTGTGATAAATAAACATCTGTTGTGTTTTTACGACGTTGGTATTCAATTAGTGTTCCCAATTTAATGCGTCCTTGAAGAATTTACGTCGATCACACTAATATTATAAAAGCTAATTTTATTTACTTTAATTTTATTATTTAGAACGCGTTCAAACAGTTTGACATTTTGTGAACTATAATTTTCTAGCTTCTGCCCACAATTTCATCTGGCTGGATTTTTAGTACAGAAATAAATAAGCCCGTAGATAGAAGTTGGTCCTTGAGGGTGTTAGAAATCAATACGCCACTTTAGTAAAGGGAACATTGTTACTTTTCTCACCAGATGAAGATAAAAACAAAATATCATAGTGATCAAGCTGCACAAGATTTTACTATGAAAATCGTCTGAAACTCCGTATCGCGTTATAGAATAAAGTCGGTTCACAAGAAAATCAAAATACCTTAACTGTAATCTTAAATATTTAAATGAGTGAATCTTGTATATATATAATTATATTTTCAGAATCTCGGACACGGCTCCAACGATTTTCCTAAAATTCAGATTGTAGTGGGTTTTGGGGGAGAAAAATCGATCTAGATAAGTTTTAATTTAAAAAAAATGTCGTTTGATCCCTGTTTTCGGGCATTAAAAATTACTAAAATTTATATTGATTTGAATTTTGCCATTAACTGTCAAGCAGCGTAGCTTATTCGGGGAACGGGTGGTCGCGAGAAATGTAAATACCAAGTATCGATCCCCAACTTAATAATTCTTTTTTATTTTGTATAAGTATCTAGCAAGGCTCGGTTACCCAGATATTATAACTAATGCCATTACGCCGGACCAGCAGATTACGGTAAGACTAGATAGAATTTCTAGAATTTTCTTCAGAATCTACATCTAATTGTTTAACTTGGTTTGAACACGCTAATGGATTAGAAGCGTATTTACTTGAATTGTATTCACACACACTTCGATTTAACAAAAGTGGACGAACCATTTAGTCAAGTATTTCCAAACATGGGATCCATGCCCTACAGGGGACAATATAATCTTGGTGGGGGTTAAATTCCAAAATGGACTATGTAACTAAAATCTATCATAAGTTCCATTGAACAATTCCATTTTTTAATATTATTATTTATCTGTAGTGGTGCTACTCAGTCGGATACCATACGGCGAGTCAACTTACGTTAGACGCCTTTTACGCATCAATAAGAAATGAGGGTGGTCTATTCTACTCTGCCGGAAACCACAATGTATTTTATAGGAGGCAAAAGAATTTTTAATATGAGGGCCATGGCACATAAAGGTTGAGAAACACTTATTTAGACGACCTCACATCATTTGTCATGTAATCCACATATGTGCGATTAAAAAAGATACATCTGTGCACTTAATTATTATTCAAAACAGCAAACGTCTGGTGATTAAGCTTCTTGTAAGTAGCATTCATGTTAATAATTAGTGAATACACTAGTCTATTCGGGAACTAAAATCAAGTATTCCAGGGAGGACCTACGCGACCTCATTACACTTTCTTCGTGTGAATACCGGTATTTCGCCCGTTTTTAATTTTTCTATTACAAATGAGCTAAACTTCTATTAATTATTTTGTAATTTTTTTTTGAAAATTTGTGTATCTTGTGCCTGATCACTCTCTTTATAAAATAACTAGCTGATGCCCGCGTTGATATCAATATATTTAGGCTAAATTTCAACATAAAAATAGTTATTGTGAGATAGAGACATGCTGTCGCGCATTTTTTTAATTTTATTTTTTAATACATTAATTTAGTGTGTCTCAGCTGGTTTACGCGGCGAACGTGAGTAAAGGATGATTCACGCTACACCGTGTCGCGACCGGGCCGTGCCGCGGCCGGGGCACGGCCACCGTGCGCCGGCCGTGCCAGTCATTCATGTTACACCGGGCTGTTTGGGTTTATTATTTGCACGGCTTATATCTATGTTAAGTAGCTTTTGTCAGCAAGTGATTTCATCTATCGATAGACTCGACGCCTAAATAAATATGCAGTTTCACAATTTGAATTAGCAGCTATTGCAATTGCCATCGATGATGAAGTATTGGAAATTATTTTATTTGTTATCTAAATACTTAGGATGGCTCATGTCGTAAATCACAGAGCAAATTACACACATTCTAAACAATTTGCATTGTCCATTTTGCTGTTAAGCTGCTAAACTCACTAAGATTTGACGTTAACTGCTCTGCGGGCGCCCGAGCGCATATGTTATGTAACAACGTGTCGGGGCCGAACCGTGCCGGAGCCGGGAAACAATACCCACCGACATTTCAACGCCGTGCCCCGGCCGTGCACGGCCGGGACACGGCCGGGGCACGGTTAGGCGTGAATCACTTCATACCAAAAGTATACCATAATGTTCGACCGTGCCCCGGACGGGGCACGGCCCGGTCGCGGCACGGTGTAGCGTGAATCATCCTTAAAGCTCCCAGCAGGCGAGATCTTTTACAACCGCGTGACCTCTTCAACGTAATTTACAATACATAAAAACGTAATGTACTATTAACCTAAACCTTCCTAGAGAATTTTGATGTTTTGTATTACAATACAAACTGTTCAGTAGATTTTGAGAAAATCGATCACATACAAACACACAGCTTTCAGGGAATTAGTTTTATAATAAGTATAATATAATTAATTATCTCGCCCTAAGACCGTCTTTAACGACCCCGACGATGTTTTAACAGCATCAAACAAGATACACACACAACACTTACACAAACAGCGTCCTTGCCGACGTAGACTAGGTCCCTGCTTGCTTGTGTTAAGCGACCGCAGCTCTCTGCCGTGGCCGCTATGATGCAGACTTCTTCAATGTTTAAGTCAAGGTTAGGTAAGGTTAGGTTAGGTCTCGCAAGGTGAATGACACGAGTGCGGCGCCGACTTTGACACGGCGCTGCATACGCTCGCAGACTCACTCCCTGCCCACCGTGGTTCGTGCCATGGTGGACAGGGAGCGATCGTGGGCAGCGATGGCCTCCTTCTACGAGGACGTTGCGTGGGCGGGACGGATCCGGGATGTCGAGTCCTTGGATCCGATCCGCCGCAGACGAGCGGGGCGCAGGCGACTCGCTGAAGTCCGTCGCATGCCGTCCTAATGGGGATCTCCGAGCGGTCCGAACGGGGTATCGGACGCTCGCTGGAGTTAGGTCCCCGGGGCGGTCGATGCATCTGGTGCTCCCGATGCATCGTCCCGCGGAGGGAGGGGCCACTTTTAGAGAGGCCCCGACCCAGAGGTGGCGCACTCTGGGGTACAGAGTTGCTGCTGGCGGGGTTGGGGGTAATGTCTTCATACCCTATCGCCGCCACCAGCAGCGTGGAGCACACAGGTTGTTTTAGTCGGTGCGAGTCCGACATAACCGTCGCCTGCCCCCGTTGGGCGGCGGTACCCATAAGGGGTTTTTCCTGTACAAAAAAAAAAAGGTCTCGCAAGAGACACTTATAAGGCGAAACTCCCAGGGAGTTGCGAGTGCGTCAATGCACTCACACCCGCCGAAGCCTTTACGTTCGCCCATCCTTCCGCTTTCGGTGACGCTGTCAAAGCCGTTACGACTAACAGTATAAGTCAATACGAAAAAAAAATATCATGGCCTTGACATAAATGTTATCTTCGTTCTCTGATATAAATAGTTTCTTTAAAAAGGCGAAGAAGCAAACTATAATCTATTCATTTGTTAAAAGGTTTTCCTAGATATTTTAACTTAATTAAGCAAAACATTATAATGGGCAAATCTACGTCCATTAAAATATTTGAGTTTGTTATAAAATCTTTTTCATTCGCATTTTTAAATAGAAATGTCGGCCAGAGTTATTGAGAAGCAAACAAGAATGAGTCGTTTTATTTTAAAACTCTTTTCACTATATCTTATTATTTGTGTTTTTTTTATTTGTATAGCTCCATCTTCCAGTAAGGAAAATTTTGTAATGAACAGCTGAACTAAAAAAAGATGGTTTAACTGAATGTGTGAGCGTGTGTGTATGCATATATTTGCCATTGTAGGTGTGTGTGTGAAAGAGCGTGAGAGAGAAAGAGAGTATTTGTAATTGTGTGCCTTCGTGCGTGCATTTTATGAGAATATCTGTAATAAACATTTGAACTCAAAATATGTGTTATATCTTAATATTTGTGTGTTTGTGTATTTGTGACTGTGTGCTTATGTGCTTGTATTTCATGAGAATAGTTCAGTAGCGGAGAATAGCTTAAATGTGAAAGTCAATATATGTGAAATGGGTTGTTGTAAATATTAATCGGAATATATGAAAGCGATATTCACAGGTATTATCATTGTTCACAGATGCTATGATTCTGTTATTTAAATCGAGCCACAGCCAAATAATATTGGTATATTTTACATCATTATCAGATACCATACATTATAAAATTTAGAGAAAACATTTCCGATTGTATGTATGTATCTTTTATATTTCACGGTATCAGACTACTTTCTCATGTGAAAAACTTTCTAAAGGCACCTTACTATAAATACTCGTACACGCTTTGCAATTTGCGATAAGTAAGTAGCGGCCTGTTACTGTCCTACTGCTGGGAATAGGCCTCTTCTCTCCGTTTTTGGAGAGAAGGATTGGAGCTAAGACCTACCACGCTGCTCCAATGCGGATTGGTAGGTTACACATATCTCAGGAATTCTCTAGAGATATGCAGGTTGCCTCACGATGTTTTCCTTCACCGAAAAGCGTGTGATAAATTGCAATTATCAATTAGACACATAAGTTTTAACAGAAAACTCATTGGTGTCTGCCCGGGTTTGATCCCGTGACCTCCTCGGAAGAGTCACACGGTGTTACCGCTGGGCTACCACTGCTCACCTTTGCGATAAAATGAGTCAGATTATTTATATATATATATACTTATTAAAAAACATAGTCCCTAAAAGCTGTCTTTAAGTATGTGATCGATTTTATCAAAATCTACTGAACACTAACTACGAAACACTACTAAACGGTTTTTTGTGTCTTTACTAAAAAATAGTGGAATTTACCGTAAGGTTGTAAAAAAAACTCGCTTGCTGGATGCCTTAACTTAGTAAAACAGCGGAGATACAACAAAGTAATGTACTAGAGAATTGTAGATTTACAGAAATACTACATAAAGTCCCCGAGGGTATCAATCTTATATTATTTTGCGGATTATCCGCGATAAAAGTAAATATATGTTATTTGTACTATTCGTTTTTATATCTGATACACGCAGAATTTGTTACTCATGCACTACCCGCCACCGATAAAACAACAATACACAAGCACTGCACACATTCACCACCACAATCTTAACAATTGTTTCGCCCCGTAACCGAAGCATCGTCAGGAGATAAACTCCACCACTTCGCTTTGCGATTTTGTCGTTCTATAAATTACTCTTATCGTTAACTAATAACTACTGTTTCAAATAAAAATTCAAAATATTCGTTATTCAAATAAACTTGTAAACAAGTGCTTTTGAATCGTCAACTCTACTGCTGGTTCGGAAAGCCGAGAACAGCCAGCATGAAACTCGACGGTTGCTAAGTTGTACAGGGTCTAAGCGAGCTATATCCGCACATTCTTATCTTCTAAGTAATCCTCAACAGTAAAGTAGGCTTTCTGGATCAAACTCTTTTTGATCTCTCAGTTTGATCTCAGTGTTTAAACGTTTTACCTTCAAAATTTCAATATGGGAAACTTTTGACACACCGAGTTCAATACTGGCGAAGCTGTACACGACACGGCAAGTATATAAATAAAAAATACATTAATTAAATTAATAATCGTAATATTGAGTAAAGCTTATAGAAGCATTCGCAATTTCTGTTATCAGAATTATCAGAATACTCGTGCCAATACTCTTAGACATGATATATCGAGACATTAATGGTCTATTTTGTTAATGGTTTATTTGGTCAAATACGAGTGGTGGTTTGCATGGGAAGCAGAACACAATATACACTGAGAGGACCTGCCATTAATTCATTTTCGCGCGTGTTGTCGTATCGCTAAATCTTCAATCAGCCAATAGATCTAGTCCAGCTGCAATTTGCGCTTTAAGTAAGAAATAATACAATTTGATTGAATGAGAGATTTCAAGTTGACATTTCTATCTTATAAATTTCCGTTTCCTTCATTTCTCGTCATAGAATATAATAATATGAAAATTAATAATTTTAAATGTAATAATACGATGGTGGAGAATAGCAAAAATATATAATAAAACTAATACAACTTAAAATATTTTAGTTATTTATTTATATTTGTACGTTTAATTAATTTAATTAAGGTAATTGTTTATAAGTAAGTTTTTTTTTGTTACATAATTTTCATAGTGGTTTATTTTCATACTAGCAGAAGTATTAAGAAATGTTTACCGGGATGACACTCAAAGGGCCGCGGCTGAAAACCAGTGCTGTGTGTCACCTCAGTTTTCTGTAGTGACATGTGGCGTACACTGAGCCGTTGCCCTTTCTTTGTCATGTGAAATTTATAATAAGCTACATTAAGTGCATGTCTTCGTTTCACATGGGGAAGAAATAAACAGTTTTCATTTCATTTCAATTACAATTTCAGAATTCAATGATTGTTCCTAGCATTGCATTGATGCCATTTCTTCACGTTAGTTTTTTTGTTTCAAACTGGGAATATTATAATTCCATTATAAATTAATTATAAGTTCTTACCGATGCTTATCTTAAAAGATATGCTCATACATAATTATTTGAATGGTAAAAGTGCCTGAATTTGAAAATCCTTTTAGGTTCAGACAAGAGTGCGGTTTAGTAATGTAAACTTAAAAATGATAAAAGATTGACCACTTGCTGGTTCTTCTCGGTACTACATTCCGAATCAGTTGTGTACATTTCCTATGCATGGGAGATGGGAGATGCAACTTTGGGATCTTTGATAGGAGATTTAAAATTGCTTGAAAGAGTACTTAAATAAAGATTATTTGATTTGATTCAATATTAAATAACAACCTCAAAAGTCGCATGATGAACATCCACCCTTATTTCAATACATTTACAATGTTACGCGTTACGCGTTACTGTGACTCAGTCTAGTTTCAATTCCCCTCGAAACAGAACTCAGTAGTTAAAAAACATGTTCCAATTGCTACCAAAATTTGCAGGATTTCCGCTGGGTCATTCTAAAGATTATCTGAAACTTCTTTAAACTTCTTTAAAATCGATCTAGCCGCTTTGGAGTCTATAAACGACATAC
Source organism: Morpho achilles (assembly GCA_947086495.1). Classification (NCBI taxonomy): domain Eukaryota; kingdom Metazoa; phylum Arthropoda; class Insecta; order Lepidoptera; family Nymphalidae; genus Morpho; species Morpho achilles. Next base: position 5,501,899 of record CAMTZB010000022.1, on the reverse strand, counting down.
AAACAATAATTTGTTTTTATGTATAAGTTTCGTTGGCGCTGTGGGTAATAACCCTGCCCAATGGGTCACGGATTTGATTCCTGCTGAGGCCCAAGTTTTTTTTTCTTTAATTTTGTGAAAGAAAAAAAATTGTTTTCGTTTTTCTGTTAAAACTTATGTGTTGAATTGATAATTGCAATATATCACACGTTTTTCGGTTGAATGAAAATATCGTGACGAAACCTGCATATCTCTAGAGAATTCTGGAGATATGTGTAACCTACCAGCCCGTATTGGAGCAGCGTGGTAGATCTTAGCTCCAATCCTTCTCTTCAAAAACGGAGAGAAGAGGCCAATTCCCAGCAGTGGGAGAGTAATAGGTTGCTACTATACTACTATAAATATATATATGTATATATTCAAAAGTTGTCTGTCACCCATAACACAAGTGTTGTCACCATTGACTTCCGCTTTGTATTTTATAGCAATACAGTCATGAAACAAGAGTATCGCGCCCTTTTTGACTGAAATGGTGGCAACATTGTGTCGTTATTGTTTCTGGTAGAGTCTTTCTATTGATAAAACGTTTAAGTTACATTCAGTCTTTGTTCGTAATTCAAGAGAAAGGCATCTCGGGACGTGGGAATAGTGGTATTCCTATTATATAGTGTTATTGTATATAGTGTGCGCTAACACAAGTACTAAGTACTTATATTGGGAACGGACGACCGTGTGTATATGTGGCCTATACATTTATTTAGTTTTTATTTGTATTTTACCTAGCTTAACGATCAAATCTATAAATATTTTAAGTAGATGCGATCTCGTTGAGATAAGCTATCTTCCTATGTCGTAGAGCTGATTTCCGCAATAGGTCACCGGCTATTGTGCGTAGTAATAAGTTCTGGTTATTTTTAGTTACTACATATAGAGGGGAGGTGTTATGTACAGACGCAATACATAATATTACTAGCTATGCCAGCTGCTACACAATTTTAGCTTTCCCGGATTGAAATGTTGAACATAAAAGTAGTTCATCATCTTCCTGCCCTTATCCCGCTCTAAGTGGGGTCGGCATAACATGTTATAAATATGCTGTCACACAATTTGGCTGCGTTTTTACGACCGACCGCCTGCCTGATATCAACATACCTCAGTCGTATTTTACGACACCTCGGTAAGAAAGAGGGTGGTCTATTCTACTAAACCGGATACCGCACGGTGGGTCAACTTACTTTAGTCGCTTTTTACGACACATCGGTAAGAAATGAGGGTGGTACTATGCTGTTCAGCCGGATACCACACGGCGGGTCGACTTACCTTAGTCGCTTTTTACGACACATCGGTGAGAAATGAGGGTGGTACTATGCTGTTCAGCCGGATACCACACGGCGGGTCGACATACCTTAGTCGCTTTTTACGACACATCGGTAAGAAATGAGGGTGGTACTATTCTGTTCAGCCGGATACCACACGTCGGGTCGACTTACCTTAGTCGCCTTTTACGACACCTCGGTAAGAAATGAGGGTGGTACTATTCTATTCAGCCGAATACTACACGGCGTGAACATAAAAGTAGTTATCGCAAGTAAATCATAAGAGATTTTTATACAATAACTAACCGTTTACTTAGCGCACGCAAGGAAAGTTTTTAAATTTTTCGCTTTGCCGTTTCCGCAATATTTTTTAATGCTGCTCCTGTCTTTTTCAACTTATCGTGATGTCATATACTCTATAGCCTTCCTCGATAAATGGACTGTCTTACACTTAAAGAATTTTTCAAATCGGTCCAATAGTTCCTGAGATTAGCATATACAAACAAACAAACTCTTTAGCTTTACATTAGTATAAATTGGTATATATTTATAGATCCATGTACGTTGCAATTTCAAAGTTTAAATATTATTATGAGTCTTGTGTATATTAATTTATTAAATTCCCAATTTTGATTTGATTCAGAGCGATCTTTCAAATTCAAATTCAAATAGAAAATATTCTTTATTCAAGTGGACTGTTGACAGTACTTTTGAATCGTCAAATGTTTTAAAGAAGCTACCACTGGTTCGGAAGTTTGCTCCTACCGAGAAGAATCAGCAAGAAACTCGGCGGCTAATATTTTAAAAAATTATTACAATTTGATGGTTACAAGATAATCGTTGCTTTGGATTTACACATTATCATCATAATTCTCCTGCCCTTATCCTATTCTAAGTGGGATTACACAACATAATTTAAACATTTTGACGAAAACCGAATGAGTTGGTAAGGTATTTACGACCTGACTGACGCCTGCCTGAAGTAAACTTACTTTAGTTGCCTTTTACTAAACCTCGTTAAGAAATAAGGGTGTTCTATTTTACTGCGCCGGATAATACACGGCGGTCAACTTACCTTATTCGCCTTCTACGTCAACCCGGTAAGAAATGAGAGTGGTCTATTTTCTATTTAACTCAGCCGGATAAAACACAGCTAGTGTCAGTAGATATTTCAAATATTGAGAGGCGCTTTTCATTTAATTAGATACAATCGAATTACTCGTTCTAAATACAATATTACCCAAAATACTATAAGCGAAAATAGATGAAAATTGACACAATTTTCGTTAAAATAAATATAAGCCTTTGTCGAAATATGTAGATGACGGTACTGTGACGCAAACAGAATTCTAATTATACACTAGACATTATTAATAATCCGATACAAGAAGACATCAAAATATTCTCATGAATTTTATTAACAAAGCGTAGGCAGCGAGGACTCGGTACGTCTCAAGTGGGACAAACATCATTTATAAATATTTCGTTGATAAATTTCTATAACGCTCAATTGAGTGTTACAGTAATGCTTATCTGTCTATATTTATTACTAATAATAACCCGCGGTTTCACTCGCGTGAATACCGATCTCATGGCAGTGGAAAATCTACTAAGTCGAAATGTAGATTTGTTTTTGTTAAATATATCATCAATAGTTTCCGCAGCGCATGCGATGATAGATTTTTATGACTAATTTTTTACACCTTATTACATTTCTATTAATGATCCCTATTTTTTTATAGAATATAGCCTATGTTGCTAAAGATGCAGCTTTCCAATGGTGAAAGATTTTTTGAAATCCGTCCAGTAGTTTTTGTATGAAAATTTACAAACATACATACAAATTTTTCCTCTTTATAATATTAGTATAGATAAAACAAAGACCACAAAAGTTCTCTGTCTGTATGTGATCTAATTTTTCAAAGTCTATTGATTGTGAACGGATTTTTGTATAGTTTTTACTAAAAGATACAACAATTTTTGGTGAAGATTTATGCTAATAGTACATTACATTAGATTTCCGGCGGAGTCAGGTTATACACGGGAAAACCTTTGCCACTGAATAATTTATAGAATTAGGCGTTACTTTGTGGAGATCCATAATACAAAAGTAATAATAAAATTATTTTGCTATAATCCGCGATATATACTTTATTTCCACGTGATTTCCACGCAAGCGTAACCGCGAGCTACTATATCTTCTATATACATATATCATATGTATAGCTATTTATAAATATGATAGAATATAAATATATGAGACAAATAACACATATGGTCCGTCCTAAAGTAACTCAATACTTTTGTAATACCCATAAACCCGAATAGATATGTATGTACGCCGACACTCAAAGAACCAACAAATTATTTATGGAAAATGTACGCCCGCGGCGGGAATCGAACCTGCGATCCGAGGAGCTGGAACCACCAATTGCGCTTTTATCATTGAAATAAAATAAATATACATCGAACATAATAAGCGTGCAAAGGTTGAGAGTTTGGTGTGAGAAGCAAACTATGAAAGCAGATGATAGTATATTTAAAATAAATACAATTCAATACTAATAAAACACACTTATATAATATTTTCGAGACCGTTTTCTTCGGTTCAGTATAATGCTTAAATATCGTTTGCTTTGTCATTCAATATGGATCAAAATTATGCCATTTGCCATATTAAACAAATAAATACTTTAAAAGACATTATACATTAAAGTTATACGCCACCAAAAAAGTATTAACTCCGCGATTTTGATAGCGAGTGGACGTATTAAACACATCGACATGCTGAACGCTCGTACATATATAATACTTTTTTTGAACCGAATATATCATATTAGCTCTACGCCGTGTGGTATCCGGCTGAATAAAATAGTACCACACTCATTTCTTACCGAGTGTCTTAATAGGCGACTAAGCTAAGTAGACCCGCAGTGTGGTATCCGGCTGAGTAGAGAAGACCACCCTTATTTCATACCGAGGTGTCGTAAAATACGACTAAGGTAAATTGACGTCAGGCAGGTGGCCGGTCGTAAAATACGTAGCCAAATCATATGACAACATGTTTGTAACATGTTGTGCCGACTCCACTTAGAGTGGGATAAGGAGGACGATGATATATGATATTAGCTCTCACGGTTTTTCCAGCGTCACCGGGCAGAATATATTACATTCTTGCATTACATAATTTTAGATATTTGATGATAAAGAATTCTCTGAGACAACAATCATGATGGCCTATCACTTATAAGTAATAGATCTTGTTAAGTACAGGTAACTAAACATTGACAATAGTCATCTATTTGGCGGCTACTTGAATAATTATAACAATACAGTGATGTACAGATACGACGTGGTTAACCGCAAAACACACAGCGTTCTGAATGAGCTGCGGTTTGTTACGAAAACGTAAAACTATTTTAACCTACAATGATTTTTAATTAGACACTCAATCTATAATTCTTTTGAACAGTTTTTACTTAAAAGTGCGATACTTCCGGAAGTTTTAGGTTAATATTACTTTATATTATTATGACGATAACGATTATCTTGTAATCATCAATCAAATTGTAATTGATTTTTAAAAGATTATCCGCCGAGTTTCTTGCTGGTTCTTCTCGGTAGGAGCAAATTTCCAAATCAGTAGTAGCCTTTTTAAAAACATTTGACGAGTACTGTTTTCAGTACTCGTCCACTTGAGTAAAGAATATTTTGAATTTGAATTTGAATTATGTGAAATGCGTTGAAGAGGTCGCGCGCAACGTTAATTTGTAGAGCTACACTAAAGGATTGTACTAGAGAATTGTATATATATATATATCTCTCTCTCGGAAATATCTATAATCTATCTAAAAATCTATAATCTCGGCAAAGGCTCCAACGATTTTCCTTAAATTCAGATGTAGGAGGCTTTGGGGGAGAAAAATTAATCTAGCTAGGTTTTATGTAAAAACAAATTTGTTTTATCCCTGTTTTTTGGCATTAAAAAACACTAACATTTACCTATATTGAATTGAATTTTCGCCATTAACTGTAAAGTCAGCGTAAATTATTATCGATCCACAACTAAATTATTATTGTTATTATTATTTTAATTACGTTCATATTACTAGAAGACATCTAAAAATATTCAACAATCATAATTGTTCAGAGTTTCGTCTCAATCATTGATGCGACCACATATAATAAAAAATGTATATATTTTTTACATATAATAAATAATATTAAAAAACTACATACATTACCTTTAATGTAAAAGCGCAAAGACGATAAATTTTTCCGAGGCAAATTTGTTTAGCGTTAACTACAAGTAATATAGTTAACAACGCGCGTATCACGAATTATATGTCCTACTTTCATTTTAACGCTTTTTTTAACTACACCGACGTAGAGTTCAAATATTTCTCTAGTACAATAGCCGCAGTTATTTTAGTTTTGCGAGATACAAGGCGGTTATGTGTGTCGGCGCTATAGGATATGGGGTGTCCATTACAGTTTAGCTATCTATGTAATAGAATACGAAATAGAACAAAAAATATTATTATAAAAAAAAAAAATTAAATTATCTATATATATAAAAGAAAGTTGGTCTTAGTTACACTATTTATAACTCAAGAACGGATGAACAAATTCGGCTGAAAATTGGTGGAGAGGTTCCTTAGAACCAGGAGACGGACATAGGATTTTTTACTTTTTATCGCGTTCGACCGCATTTATTTTATCCCGTCAAGTCACTATAAAACGTGGTATAACAAAACCGACTATGACATGGAAAAACAAAACATAAATGACAGCTAAACGTAATTTAGTCTTTGGGTAAGTATGGTAAAAATTGGACAATTATCAAAATAGTAGTAGCTATAAAAGTTACTACATAGTATAAAACAAAGTCGCTTTCTGTCTGTCCTTATATCTCTATGTTTGCTTAAATCTTTAAAACTAAGCAACAGATTTTGATGCGGTTTTTTTTTTAATATATAGAGTGATTGAAGAGGAAGGTTTATATGTATAATAAAATTCAATATTCAAATTCCCGTGCGAAGCTGGGGCGGGACTCCTAGTTATATATAATTATTATAAAAAATTATATTATATCGATATTCAGATTTTTATTGCAATATTGAGTCTTTCACGTCAAATTTAATCTTGTAGTTATCTATTGTCTTACGTACAACAAGACACAATTGGTTTCTTATATATTTTTACATAAACCTCGATAAATTTCTAAATACTGTATTACAAAGTACATCTTTTAATACATAGCGTTTCGTTGTCTTATATTATGGTCAGTTATGATTATTATAGCGGTTATTTTCTATCTCCGATCTCTTGAATATGTTTGTCTATGGCCTTACTAAATATGACCACCCGGCGATTGCTACTTTATTTAATTCTCTTACTTCAAATTATTGTGAACAGCTGCTACGATATTTTATTTTATCTGTCCACTATAAAATGCAACTTCAGTGTGCCTTATTACAGCTGAAAATAGGTCACATCATTGGATTTTACTGTAGATGTATCGTTCTTATATTGATCAAAACAGCTCTTCTGATTTAGTGGATTATGATTAAACCGTCATTCACATACGCAGAGCAAATGAGATTGGCTAATGAAAAACAACATTTCTTCGTTATACGATAATATCAATGTTATGAAGATATAAAAGTTGAATTTTGACAACGGTAGTCAACTGATTAGAATAATATTTCGATCGAGCTATCCATTTATCAGATATATCCTTATAAAATAAAAATCATATCTTAATTGATTTTTATTATGTGATTTATGTTAACATGAATTAACTTTATCACACGCGTAAACATTAAATGTGTTATTAATTACTCATTATCGCAATGATTTTGATAAAATAAAACCTTTACGTATTATGAGTATTCTGAGATAACTAAATGTAACTAGTAATAATAATTGTATTTTTAAAAGAGCGACCGCCGAGTTTCATGCTGGCTCTTCTCGGTAGGAATAGCTTTCCGAAACAGCAGTAGAGTTGACGATTCAAAAGCACTTGTTTACAAGTTTTTTTGAACAAAGACTATTTTAAATTTGAATATTTTATTTATTTAAAAAGTATCAAGTATCAATTAAACACAAGAACAATTAATGATTCAGCAGAGACTAAACAAATACACAGATTCTTTGTTGATGATTCTTAAGTTACCTATTACATTAAACTTGCTATGGAAGGAAACTGACGCCTGAACTAGGATTCCCTGAATATAGATGAAGAGCGAGTTATTAAAGGTGCTGGATAATAGAATTCTGGAAGCTGCTGGTTTTTTTAAATATTAAATCAAATAATTAACGTATTGTTTGTTATTCAAGTAATATTTGTAAGGCAAATCGAGTTTTCACTTACTCGCTTAAATATCGCTAGGTCCTTTTATTTTATAGTTGTAACTCTGCACTGTAGATCTATAGAAGCGGACGTTAAAAGTTGAACTTTATACATTTTGTTAGTGAGAATACGGGTAAACTTTAGTCTTTGTGAGGTTCCAGTATATAATAAACGGGCAGTTTAAAATGGAGTTTGTTATCTTATGCAAGTTAAAGTACACACGAATGCACCGTTTTGTATTTTATGGTAAGAAATAATCTAAATTTCTTTATTGTGAAGTAGTTTTAAAAGTTAAATTAATTTTTTCCCTGAGAATAGTTTATCGTGTTTCTCGACAACATAACTTACTGAATTGATGAACTTGTTTCAAAATAAGCCATAACGTTTGTTTTCTACTTTATTGGTATGTTTTTAAATGTTGCGAGTTGAAAAACTTTGTGGAAACCTTAAATTTACATTCGTTATTTCGTGTCTCCTTTAATCCCAGTACAATTTTCCCTCGTTTATAAATTGACTGTTTTTTAGGAGTTACACTGTTCTTACAAAGAAAAAAAAAGAAAGAAAGTAAAAGAAACCCAGTAATAAAGATATGGTTCGGATGACTGCCAACTCACTTCTCTTACAGTACCGCCAATTTAAATCATAAAAACAGATAAGCACAGTTTAAGAGTAGATTTACCAATAGTTGTACTGGAATAATAAATTTTTAGATTTTAGGTTAACTTGACCTGATAATCGTCACTACATATTATAAAACAAGGGGTGCCAAAGTGGTCGGCCTCCTCGTGGCGCACCCTGGGCAAGCTTAGTCTTGGCGAACGGACCACTGAGGGGTGGCCAATCCAGTTGTCCCTCTGATTAGCAGAGGGCAATCTGGACGGGCCGGGGACTTCGGGGGGGTTGGGGTGAAGTCCCTAATGAGCGACGGGTCCAGTTGGGCTTACTCTAAGTCTGGCTGGACATGGTTACGGCCACCGTCGGCGAAACCCGGAAGCCCAGCAATGGGAACGGGGACCTTCGGGTTGCGAGGAAGAAAACGTCTATAAAAAATTACCCGGTGGGGGCGGAAACGCCCACCAAGGCGTTAGGGCCCCTACTTGGGGCGCGATCTCTCCCTGTCGACCGTGACATAGCAAACACGGTGGGCAGGGAGCGATCGTGGGCAGCGATGGCCTCCTTTAGCTCTGCGGAGGGGGGCGGAGGGAGCGGAGCGGTTCCACGAACTGTTGTTCTGGATCCAATCTGCTGCTGGTGAGTCCAGGTGTTAGTGACTCGCCCAAGCCCATCGTCTGCCGCCCTAACTGGGGACCTTCGGGTGTTCCGAACGGGGTACATCGGACACCTGGCTTACAGGTCCCCGAGGCGGTCGGTGCATCTGGTGCTCCCGATGCACCGGTTAGCGGAGGGGGGTTTCTCTTTCGAGGGGCCCCTACCTGGAGGTGTTTATTCTCTGGGATCAGAGCTGTCGGCGGGATGGGGGCAAAATGTACAATGATACCCTGTCCTTGCCATTGGCAGCGTGGTGGAGCACACAGTTCGTTTTAGTCGGTGCGAGTCCGACATAACCGCCGCCTGTCCCCGTCGGGCGGCGGTACCCATAAGGGGTTTTTTCCTGTATAATAAAAAAAAAAAAAATATTATAAAACAAAGTCGCTTTCTATGTCTGTCCCCATATCCCTATGTATGCTTAAATCCTCAAGACTACGCAGCAGATTTTGATGCGGTTTTTAATAGATAGAGTGATTAAAGAGGAAGGTTTATATGTATAATAACATTCGATATGGAGTAGAGAAATACTATAATTTTTGAGGTTTCTAATGTGATGTCGTAAATATTTTATTTTTTCCGCTTACATTGCAAACGCAGGCTGAATCTTACGAGATTTATGAAAATAATGTACTAAGTATTTGTACACCTTGAAAAGGTCTACAGAAATCTCCGCGATGATATGATGCCTATCTCTTATGGATACCCCACGATAGCATTTCATGTCATTTAATTTTTACGAAAAATAATGCCTTATTATTGAAGCAATTGTAAACAATACAGCATTAATCCTTATCGAATTAAGTACCTTAAATACATTGTTGATTTAATATAGATCAATATGGCCGTTTACAGCATATAATTTAAATGAACATTTTCGAAGATATTACAGATTTAAAATGCCGCGAGGGGGGCATTGAGCGAATGAGTTCAATGAGTGACATGGGCTATATAATTATCCTATATAGTGTATTATCTATGTATATAATTTAGCCGTGCGAAGCTGAAGCGAGCCGCTAGTTAGTAATATAAAAAGATTATTGTCAATATCTATACAGTAATGTCTAAGGCCTAGAGAATTTTATTGAAAATTTAATAGGTGACACGAAACAATTCATTTACTATTGTGTCGTCTAGAACTGTTCAAATATCTCGTCACTCATTACAAAATGAACATTAATATATTCTCCTGCCCTTATCCCATTCTAAGTGGGGTTTGCACATGTTGTCACATGATTGGGCTAAGAATTTTACGACTGACCGCTGGCTTGACGTCAACTTACCTTAGCCGCCATTTGTGACTCCTCGGTAAGAAAGAGATTGGTTTATTGTACTACGCCGGATACCACACGGCGTGTCAACTTACCTTAGTCGCCTTTTACGACAACTCAGTAAGAAATGAGGGAGCTCTATTCTATCCATCCTAATACCACACCGCGGGTCGATTTTTTTTTTTTTTTTTTTTTTTTTTTTTTTTTTTTTTTTTTTTTTTTTTTTTTTTTTTTTTTTTTTTTTCAGGAAAACCCATTATGGGTCATCACCGCCCGACGGGGACGAGCGGCGGGTATGTCGGACTCTCACCGACTAAAAACCTGACAGTGCTCCACCACGCTGCTGGTGGCGGGGACAGGGTAACGTTGGACAAAAAAAAAAAAAAACAAGGATATACAAGGATATACAAGGATATACAAGGATATAAATTCATCTATATCCTTACTGCAGGAATATAAAGTTCAAATTTCAACATCTGCATCTACGATGGAAGATCCGCAGTGCAGCGTTGCATCCATGCCAAGGAAAATTACAGGATTTTTGTAAGTAAGCCATGAAGCCTTATTGGGTTGATGCTATAACCCAAGTGACATTAATAATTAATGCATACTTGCGTCTACTCACTTTCAAATATTTTGTCATATATTTAAATTTTCAGTCCAGGTTAGCGAATGCAATTTATTTGTGATTATTTGCAGTCAAAAAAAATAAAGTCTTACTTTATGGGATTCCATATTAAATAAGGCCGCGTAATAACATGACCGTTTAAAAAAAGTTAAAAAATTCTTATTTGTATATGTTTATATGCTGTCAAATTTAAGGTTGGTTATATTTCAGGAGATAGGAGGAGGCCAAAGAAAGGTAATAAAACATATTCTTAAAACATTGATATACTTATATAATAATTATGATTAAATCCTTTTCCTCATATATATGAGGAACAATCGGGTACTCGCCGGCTCAAGTTAAAGCTATGCAATTTTTTTTTTGTTATTAAATTGTATTATCAGAATCAGGTGGGATTCACAAAAAGCTTAGTAAACTTGGTCATTATATTAAAGTGAAAAAAAAACTTAACAAATCATATTTTAAATTAAATAAAATTACTTACAAAAGTACAGTTCTTTTGTGGTATCCGGCTGAGTGGAATAGACCACCCTCATTTCTTACCGAGGTCGATACCTCGGCGACTAAGGTAATTCGACCCACCGTGTGGTGTCCGGCTAAGTAGAATAGACCATCCTTATTTCTTACCGAGGTTTCGTAAAAGGCGACTAGGGTAAGTGGACCCACCGTGTGGAATCCGGTTGAGTAGAATTAACCACCCCCTTCTTACCAAGGTGTAGTAAAATACGACTAAGGTAAGTTGACGTCAGGTGGCGGCTTGTCGTAAAATACGAATCCAAATCATATGACAACATGTTTATAACATGTTGTGCCGACCCCACTTAAGCGGGATAAGGGCAGGATGGTACATTCTTTATACATGTAAGTAAATTTTAAAGTACCAAAGCAATCCAAATGCAAACAATTTCTACAGTATAAAATCACAAAGCTTCTCGATGTAAACTTAGTTTATTTTTACAGAACGAGTCAGTGAGTGATAACTTACGCCACGTGGAATAAATTTTACAGTGAAGGTAGAAATTTGCTAACACAAGAGTATAAATTGCTAGCACATCACATGTTCACGTATTAATCGTATGTTTCCTTGCACTTTCGTTCTACATTCTATCTCTAGTTAATACCTATGTTTCCTCAGAAAGCTCTGGTCGCCTTATTACGAATAAAGGTGATACTGTTCGCGACAAAATAAAGCTATACATAAAGTTTATTGCAGCAATCAAGCTGAATATTCCACAGTAACTTGGATTACAAATTGTTACTTGTTGTTAGAAAGGTTTAAATAAAGTGTAAGAGACAATAAGCTGTGGCAGCCCAGCGGTGAGACTGTGTGACTCTTTCGAGGAGGTCATGGGTTCAAATGAGTTTTTCTGTTAAAACTTATGTGTCTACTTGATAATTGCAATTTACCACAAGCTTTTCGGTGAAGGAAAACATCGTGAGGAAACCTGCATATCTCTAGAGAATTCTGGGGATATGTGTAACCTACCAATCCGCATTGGAGCAGCGTGGTAGGTCTTAGTTCCAAACTTTCTCTCCAAAAACGGTGAGAAGAGGTCTATTCTCAGCATTGGGATAGTAACAGGCCGCTACAATCTAAGAGACATACTTTTACGTTAAGCATATTATAAAATTGAAGATTATTTAGACGATAAAAATGTCTGGATTTGAAAATCCTTTCAGCTTCATACAAGACTGCGATTTAATAATGTTAAATTGAATATTTTTAAAACGTTGGCCGCCGAGTTTTTTATGGTTCTTCTCGCTAAGAGCAACATTCCGAACCAGTTGTAAGTTCATTAATCATATTGATCCTCGACGACTTAAAAGAGCTTATTTGAATAAAGATTATTTTGATTCAATTTACAATATTTTTCAAATACAAACTCCTTCAAATAGATGAGTCAATAATTTGAACAACATTGTAGCCGAAGAATAAATGGCTTTTTAAGTATATTATTATATATAAAATTCCTTTTTAAGTATATATATCGGTATACAAATATCGTTGTTTTTACTAACTAATACTAAACTAAATTAATTTGTTTACATAAATCCTTTAAAAAAACTTTATAATATTGTTCAAGAATTGTTCTTGTCGTACCCGCTACTTGAAACTGCTTAATGCCAATCGTCATATTATTGAATCAGAACCTGGGTGACCGAGCCTTACTTTAAAAATTTTTAAAAATAAAAAATGCAAAAAAAAATTAAAAAGAAAGCAAGCGCAAAGCGTAAGTTATGAACTTTTCGGATCCGCCCGTTATCATTAGGCTATTACAGCATTACGTATGACAGCTAAAAATATCATTTGGATTCATTTCAACATTTTAGCATTTGTTCAATGCCCGAACAGGGACATAACGACATTTTTTTAAATAAAACCTAGAATGATCGAGTTTTCCCCACCAAAACCATGACTACGAGTACATGACGAATTTCATGAAAATCGTTAGAGCCGTTTCTGTGATTAGTAAAATACAAGATTAACTCATTTAAATTTTGAAGACGTCATCAAACAAAAAACAAACTTCCAAGTATGCATAAGAGCATGCCAGTTTTCTATAGAAACATCAACGTTATCTCTTAAGTAGTGAGTATTTGAGACGAACAATCGGTAAATTAAACTTTACTCTTTTTAATGACATGCAAAATATTAATGTGGCACTATTTTCTTTTCATTAATGTGACGAAAACAATTTTTATTGCACATTTGATATACTTCTAATCAGCCATGGCATCGACATCGCTGACATTATTAGTGCAGATATCGATTATATAATAGCCGACCTTGATCTCGCCGAGGTGATATTTTTTATCAGTTTATTCGGACTTTGCAACGTGGTGATAAAAAACGATGAAAACAAACAAGGGATGCAAAGCGAAATTGTGACTATAACTTATAAATAAATAATATAATAATAAATATATGGGACACTTACACACACGGTCGTCCGTCCCCAAAGTAAGTAACTTAATACTTGTGTTATGGTAGGCAGACAACTGGTGAATATATACTTATATATTTTTAAATACATACTTAAATACAAATATACACCCAGGCTCAAAGACCAACAAATTCATTTATAGAAAATGTTTGCCCTCGGCGGGAATCGAACCCGCGACCCGTGGAGCTGAAGGCAGGGTCACTACCCACTGCTCCAACGGGCCAGTCAAAGTCTATTGTTGACCTGTTTACGTCAACAATAGGTATTGTTGTTTCGGTCAGCGGTTTGTTAGCTATAACCCTCGGGAAATATCTAGAGAGACTTTCATTTTGGTATTGGATCAACAGTCGTATACATAAGGATTGCTTGAAGGGGCGTTGTTTTTACTCTAAATCTCCAACCACCGTTAGTCCAACCCACTTCCGGATGACTATTGAAAGTATAAGATATTTTATCATTTCAGGTGTCTGATTTATGTTAGAGAAAAACTTATTATTAATAGATAACTTTAAAATAAATATATGGGACACTTATTATTTGTAACTGTAATCTAAGAAAACATTTATTCCATATCCTTGAAGACACATATTCTCCTTGCAAATGATAATAACTTTCATTTGTCACAAGTATGACGCTTTATAAGATTTAGCGTCTTTACGAAAAAACATATTTTGCATTAAAATGGGCTTTTAAAGTCTTAAGTTAGCTGGAGCGAAGTAACGCAGTACCACTAGTCTCTAACAATTTAAAATTATTTATTAGTTGGTGGTCTGTTAAGATTTTTTTAAATTAATCCCTATCCTATATTTTCACAAACCCAAGACATACTTATGATCGCTGATAATATTAGTAGTGGATATTAAAATTTGTGTACTTACTTGTTTCATCAGAATCATCCGATAAGAACGAGGATCTGTCCTCAATTCTCTGAAACAAAAATAATTTGGTTATTGACTACGTAATTGTTGCTAGCATCGTCTGAAACAAGAGAACACTAGTTAAGGTACGGTAAAAATGTTATAATAATATTATTTTGCAATAATCCACGATAAAGCATGCAGGATTCGTAAAAACAGATGACTTACAAACCTCCACTTCCAACACCTCAATCATTAGCATAGGTAGGTAACCATAAGCCCTAAAAACTAAAATATTTTAAATGGTAATTATGCTTCGTATTTCTCGTGTTCCAAATTTGACGAAATCCAAAGGGTACCCAAGCACATAGGCCCCCTGAGCGTGGGTGCCCCACGACACTACCCGTCTAGACTTTCGGCGGCTACGCCACTGACCACAATACACAGGTACTACACACATTCACTATCACAAACTCAACAATCATTCCGCCCCGTAATTATCATCAGGAAATAAAACTCCACGACAAAATCACAAAACCTTTGCGGATAGCATACTAAATTTAGCATAACATATGTGTTATATTTGGGTGATAGCGGATTATAGCAAAATAATATTATTAATTTTGTATTATAGATCTCTGCAAAGGAACGCTTAATTCTATAAATTATTCTAAGTTAATAATTATTATCATATGTACCTATGAAATTATACTTAGATAAATCATGTTCAATATCATTCAAGATCTTTTAACTTAGCGATTCTTGAGTTAATTATCAGTAGTATAAACGGGGATTATAACAGAATAACTTTCTAATTACTTTTGTATTTACTTGTACTTTGTCATTCAAATTACATTTTTTTTTTCAAAACGTTTCCTGTATTTTCCGACGATATAAATTATGATTATTTGATCACTTTGTTATTTATTTATTATTATTTATTGACTATGCCAAATTAAGTCACGTCAGGATACATAAAAAACTAATAAGAGGCTAGGGATGTGAGCAGAGTATGAAAGCCTATCTACGAAGTGACTAGAAATACATGTCCGTACATGTACATGGGAGCGATAAATGTAGCCACGTACTATGGCCTTGCAATCCGCATTGGAGTAGCGTGGTAGGTTTTAGCTCTAATCCTTCTCTCCAAAAACGGAGAGAAGAGGCCTATTCTCAGCAGTGGGAGAATAGCAGGCCGCTAATTACTATGGCCATGCATTGTTGACAGATGCGTACATTTCAAACGATTTACCTAAATATATTTTGGTGGGTATGACTTTATTTAGTTACAGGATTTTACCACATTCGGATAAGTTCTGTTGTCAAATTTATGATTTCAGTAGTTGAAACGAGTCTGTTCTCGTGTTTTAGTACAGCTAACTAATAGCAAATGAGAATGAGGGAGAGCTCGTGAATACTACGATTAACCGTTGTATGTGGAGGTGCTTAAAGTGAATATATAATTCATCATTTTCCTGCCCTTATCCTATAAGTAGGGCCGGCTCAACGTGTTTTTTTCTTCTATTCTACCCTTTTATTGGTCAACCTTTTAAGATGAAAATATAATTATATTTTTTACTAGCTGTGTCCGCTGTTTTTCCGACGTGGAAATCGATGTATCATAAAGTGTTTTCCCGCGTAAATCGTGACCATATAGTAATTCTTGAATAAAAAGTGGCCTATATTATTCTCTCAACCTCCACTATCTACAAGTGAAACTCCTTTCATAATCGGATTAGCTTGAGAACGTACTATTAACCTAAACCTACATCATAAATGACATCTTTTAAAACCTTCAGTATATTTTGAGAAAAGCGATCACATACAGACAGACAGCTTTTGGAGGCTTTATTTAATAATATATATAGATATGTGATATCTATCCTGTATTCGGTTGGGTAAAATAGACCTCCGTCTTCCTTACCGAGGTGTCGTAAAATACGACTAAGGTAAGTTGACGTCAGGCAGGCGGCCGGTCGTAAAATATGTATCCAAATCATGTGACACCTTGTTTATAACATGATGTGCCGACCCCACTTAGAGTGGGATTAGGGCAGGAGGATGAAGATGATGATATAGATATTTGAGCAAATAATTGACGGGAAGTCAATAAGAAAATTATTTCTTATAAAAGATATTATAATGTTTCACAACGAGGGCATCGAAAATAACAAAATAAACAGATGAGCTAAAAGCACTTTAAAGATTAATATTCAATGTTTTTAATTATCTCTGAGCCTGCTTCACGAACTTATAAATGACATGAAAATCACTTGTCCATAGATTCATTGCTCTCACTCCAATTATTAAATGAGTTATTATTTATTTAAAGAATTAAAACTGTATTCTGTACAATCCAGGACTTGTATCTCTTCTTTCTTTATAATTTGTAACAAATTATTGCACAAGAGAAGAACAGTCTTAAGAATATAGAGAGCTCAACATTTTTAATAACAAAAATACTTTCAGACGAAAAAAACCTATTTATAATTTAAGAATGTCTTTATTTATATTATTGCACAAAAACTAATATATCTATAAACTATAACATCAAAAAAAAAGTTTAAAATAATAACATAATACTATATAACAATACAATAACGATAAATATTAAAACATTAGTGTGCCACAACAATAAGAAAAATTAAAAATATCACTCATGGGCTGCAATAGTGGCACAACTCAAAAAAATCTTTCGTGATAAATGTATTGAAAGTTATCACTGCTTAGGAAAATGCATAAAAAATGCTTTGGTTTGCTTAAACGAACGGCTTTATTCGAATAGGTAATGAGTTTTGCCGGTATTGCTGCTGCAAATATAGTGTATTTTAACATTCATTTCTTAGCCTATTCCTTGTCGAAAACACGTGTTTTTGAATTGTGCCACTATTGTAGCCCGTGAGCAATATGTTATGCAGCTAATAGTTATAATTATAGATAATAATATTTTTACGAAATACGATACGAATCTTTAATTTTTAATCTTACTTTAATATTTAAATAAGTTAATCTTGTATGTATATAAATATATATTCTGAATATCGGAAACGGCTCTAAGGATTTTTCAGAAATTCAGCATGGAGGGATTTTTGGGGGAGAAAAATCGGTCTAGCGAGGTTTTATTAAAAAAATCGTTTTATCCATGTTTTTGTGTAAAATATGGTATAATGTAGAATTGAAAGCAAAGGATTTTGTTTGCTGTTAAACGTAAAGTTACGATAGCCGATGGGTAACGGGCGGACCGCAAAAGTTCAAAACCCGGGTTCAAATCCCACATGTGATCGGCACCTTCTTTCTTTTTTATTTTTTTTAATATTTTTTTATATCTTTTAAAAAATTACCGACCAAGTCTCGGCTACCCAGGTACTGATATTTATAAACGAACATAGTATAGAGATATTATATAACGTAATGACAAATGTTTCTGTGTCCACGTATTACGTGGGAGCATTTGTCACACCGCTGATATAACACGGAGCGCATTTAAGAGAATTTGGCCTATAAATCTAATTTTATACGAGTCAAAAATAAATGAAACTTCACATTTAGAAACAGAGCTGAGTGTGACACTGCCCGATCCAAAGATAAATTCTTGTTGATATGGTGCGTGCGCGATTGCGTTTAATAGAATCCCTGGTAAAGTAATCCCAAATGTTATGAAGTAAACGAAACTATTAAATTGGTAAACGATTAGTAAAATGGTAGTAAACGAAAAAGTTAAAAATAAAATGTTTATTAATATTGTTGCAAATTATCAGACTTTTCGTTGAAAACATTGTTAGAAAGGAGAATTCTGGGGATGTGTGTAATCAATCAACATTTGAGCAGTGTGGTGGGTCTTACTTCCAACCTTTCTCTCCAAAACTGGAGACAGGAGGCCCATACCCACCAGTGAACTAGGAACAGGCCGTCACTCTTTTCTTTTTAATTTTTAATAAAGTACTAACACTTAACATTACATTACTATTAGTGCTACCTGGTTTGGAGGTTATATACTCATCACAACCTAGACCAGAAGCTCTACATCGCGATATTTTAAGACGACATGATTTCACGACCTATTACTAATTACTTCTATATTTTCAAAATGAAAGCCCCCACAACGCAAAAAACATTATTACTGATATAATAATCTCAAATGATTTATATGCACTCTGTAGTTTAATACATTTCATTATACAATTGTTATTAAAATCAGAACATATCATGCTTCCTGATAAAATTGGTTTCGGATATCATTTTGCGCGTTCCAGTCACAATCAAAATCTTGCCATGGGTCTCTCTAAGTGACTTGATCGTTTTTAAGACTAAGAAAACAGTGTGCTAGTTATTTTAGTGGCCCGCTCCGGCTTCGCACGGGTATAAAATATATAGCCTATATCACTCAGTGAAAAAAATGATTAAAATCTATCCAGTAGTTTTGTTTTATTCATTACTGCCCGCGGCCCACTCGCGTTAAATTTGGAGTAAAACAATTCCCCTTTCCCTATACCATGAAGATTCCCTGCTATCTTTGTAATATCTAAATTCATATACTACATTTTTTACTTATTTACTTTTACATTTTCCCTAAATATTTTATTTTTACAATTAATTACAGAATGTCTTTATATACAACATTCACAGCTTTATTGTCATTACACAATACAAACCTGTTTTCTTTAGAGGTTACTCTTGATAAAGCGACATATAATTGGCCATGTGAAAAAGAAACCCGTCCCATCGTAGCTAAATTCGAAGTGCTATAGAGCGAAGCGCGCAATCGCTATGCCCTGCATTTTAAATCTGTAATATCTTTGAAAATGATCATTTAAATTACATACCGTAAACGGCCAATTGATCTATATTAAATGAACAATGCATTTAAACTACTTAATTGGATAAATATTAATGCTGTATTGTTTCAAACTGCTTCTAAAATAAGGTAATATTTTTCGTAAAAAGAAAATGACAAAAAATGCTATTGTGGGTTATCCATAAGAGGATAGATATATACCATCGCGGACTTTACTGTAGACCTTTTCAATGTGTACAAATACTTAGTATATTATTTTGATATATCTCGTAGGGTTCAGCCTGCATTTGCAATGTAAACGGGAAATAAATAATTATTTACGATATCACATTAGAAACCTCAAAAATTACAGTATTTCCCTACTTCATATTATACATATAAACTCTCACTCTATCTATTAAAAAAACACATAAAATCTGTTGCGTAGCTTTAAAGATTTAAGCATACATAGGGATATAGGGACATAGGGACAGACAAAGAAATTGACTTTGTTTTATACTATGTAGTGATAGACAAGTGTAAAGACAGTAATAATAATTCCTTTAAAAACTACATCTAGCAACGGACGCCCACCGGTTGATAAAATAAGTTATCTCACATTACCCAATAATTGCATTTAAAATTTGGCAATGAACATAACACCGATAACATGAAATTTATGTTATCAATACAACAGACCTGTCTATGTATAGTATTTTATGAAGATAACTAGTAATAAGTGGAAATCAAAACTGTGTATAACTGTATTATATAAATAGAGAATTTATATAATAGAGATATTTGGAGAACATAAAAAAACAAAAGCGACGCCGTGTGGTATCCGGCTGTATAGAATAGTACCACCCTCATTTCTTACCGAGGTGTCGTAAAAGGCGACTATGGTAAGTCGACCCGCTGCGTGGTATCCGGCTGAGTAGAATAGACCAACATCATTTCTTACCGAGGGGTCGTAAAAGGCGACTAAGGTAAGTTGACAAACCGTGTGGTATCCGGTTTAATAGAATAGACCACCCTCTTTCTTACCGAGGTGTTTTAAAATAAGACTGAGGTAAGTTGACGTCAGGCTGGCGGCCGGTTGTAAAAACGCAGCCAAATCATGTGACAGCATGTTTAAAACATGTTTTGCCGACCCCACTTAGAGTGGGATAAGGGCAGGAGGATATATATTTATATATAAAAACAAAAGTAAAACAAAAACGTGCCAAAAATGGTAGTAATTCAAGAAGAATGCTCTATGTTTGGATATTATACCGGCCAAATTTACACCGGAAAGTGTAAATTGCTAGAAGCAATCTCTTAACCCGAAATCATCAGTGAAGGAGTCTGTAAATAACACGGTAGTGTAATACTTCTCGTTCAATTGCAAATATTGTGTACACATGTATTTACTCAAGTGGATAAAGCTACTATCGTATATATTTGACTTTATAAGGTCGTAATAAGTTAATTTATTAGTCACTACTTCATCACCGAAATTAATTAACTATTTAATACCAGAATTTATTTTGACTGCCAATATATACGCCGTGTGGTATCCGGCTGAATAAAATAGTACCACCCTCATTTCTCAACGAGGTGTCGTAAAAGGCGACTAAGGTAAGTTGCCCTACCGTGTGGTATCCGGTTGAATAAAATAGACCACCTTCTTTCTTACCGAGGTGTAGTAAAATATGACTGAGGTAAGTTGACATCAGGCAAGTGGCTGGTTGTAAAATACGTAGCCAAATCATGTGACATTATTTAACATGTTGTGCCGACCCAACATAGAGTGGGATAAGGGCAGGAGGATGATTTTGAGAATACGTAGCCAAATCATGTGACATTATTAAATATGTTGGAGGATGATTTTGAGAATACGTAGCCAAATCATGTGACATTATTAAATATGTTGGAGGATGATTTTGAGAATACGTAGCCAAATCATGTGACATTATTTAACATGTTGTGCCGACCCAACATAGAGTGGGATAAGGGCAGGAGGATGATTTTGAGAATACGTAGCCAAATCATGTGACATTATTAAATATGTTGGAGGATGATTTTGAGAATACGTAGCCAAATCATGTGACATTATTTGATATGTTGGAGGATGATTTTGAGAATACGTAGCCAAATCATGTGACATTATTTAATATGTTGGAGGATGATTTTAAGAATGCGTAGCCAAATCATGTGACATTATTGAACATGTTGTGCCGACCAACATAGAGTGGGATAAGGGCAGGAGGATAATTTTGACTGTCAATATATATTGTAAACGGATATTACAAGAGGTCACTGGTATTGGCGAGTTACCAGTCTAGCTGGTGTATAGCGAACTCGCCTCGGCTCTCCGTCACCGAGCGTCCTACGAAAACAGCCGAAAGCCCGGCGTGGTAGGCAGTAACAAATGAAGGTTGCGATGGCAACGGAATAAAAAGCCATCTTGTGAGATGTGAGTTGTGACGTTTGCTTTGAGAGATGGTTCTAATTAAGAGGTCGGTTATACAAGTTACATTATAGTTCAGGGTTTAATTAATACTCACTTCTGAATCTTCAACAATAAATAAATTATTTATTTTTTATTTATTATATTTTTTACTCAAGTACAGAATTGAGAAGAGATGATTGAGGTTGAATATTATATATTTTTTTTAAATTAAGCCATCTCGGAGCTTTAATTGAAAATACTGCCGAATCCTTTTGTAATATAAAGAAACAATGTTTGGTGGGTTTATTCTTTAATAGATAGTCCGTGCTGGCATGTCTCTATCCTAAGTTGTCTTAGGATAGAGACATGCCAGCATCTAAATCTCAATCCAAACCAATACAAACTAAATCCAACTTATCAGAAACCGGTCCTGTACAATGCGGTAAATGAAGTTATACAGAGGGATACAGTATAAATCCTTATTTAAAAACTTTAATCACCTTAAGTTCTTTGTGCTTGTGTATTCTAATGCGTAACACTTAATGAATATCTTTGGAGGTACCGCTAAATTTTAACTAAAGCGTGGATAAATCTGGGTAAAACACCGGTCCGCTTGATTTGCCTACTCCCGCGCTGCGCAACTCGCCGAGATCGCAAGTTTTAAATAATTTAAGATTACAATGGAAGATAAAATACACTTAAAAATATAAATTATGAAAGAGTTTGTCATTTCCGCAGTTTAAAGATTTTTATCTCACCACTTTTTTTGTTTTAAACTGAACAAAATAATCATTCTCCTGCCCTCATCCCACTCTAAGTGGGGACAGCACAACATGTTATAAACATGTTGTCACATGATTTTACGACCGGCCGTCTGCCTGACGTCAACTTACCTTAGACGTATTTGACGACACCTCGATAAGAAAGAGGGTGGTCTATTCTTCTAAACCAGATACCACACGGTGGCTAAACATATCTTAGTCACCTTTTACGACACCTCGGTAAGAAATGAGAGCGGTCTATTCTACTCAGCCGGATATCACACGGCTTATAAAGAAAACAACTACAAAAAAAATATGTACTTAGTGAAAGTAAGTGTTTTTTTAGCTTGTTAGCAAAATAAAAAATGTGAGGTTGTTATATTTACTACGCCTTTGCTACCTGATGCCTGAAATGTAAAAGTATTTAAGTGAAATACGTCGTCTACCTGTCAGGTAACTAGATTTTCAATTCCAGAATATACAAAACTGAATTTTGCATTGGACCAGATTGACAATATGCATCAGCGCTTGGCCCATATCCTTACATGGCTGTTTATTCGATATATTGGTAAGTATTGGCCACTCTCTGATCCTTTTATTTCTCTATAAACCAAATCAAACTGTATATGGGACACATCGACAAATCGAGCTGTATATGGGACACGTAGAAGTATATATAGTATATACTTCTGACAGATTTCTTAAACTTACATGAGAATGAAGGAGCAGTAGATTCAAAAGAAAAATCTTGCGCTGCCGATTCTTTACTGGGATCACTCCACTAAAACTATACGTTTAGTCTGCGCCATTTGCATAATTTAGAAACGTTATATCAAAAGAAAGCATAATTCTAAATTAAAACGCGTACACAAACATGAAACCATCTGTCACCTTCACGGTATTTAGCCATAACAAGTCTGCTTGCTAGTCTAACTCATATGAAACGAGTTACTAGTTTTTATACGGAGTTACTGCCGCAATCTGTTAACATATTTATTTTATGTCATCCAGCTACTTGATGGTGCTTTCCCTGACCGATAACACCTTAAACTTACTTCCTGCATCTTCTAATTTAAATGAATATGAAAATATTACAAATGACATTGTCTAAACCTATGTTTTTTTTATTATAGTCTCCGAAACGACTGGACAGATTTTTATGAAATATTCGGACAATCTTTAGAATTATCAAGCGGATGATCCTGTAAATTTTGGTGGCGATCCGAGAATTTTTAAATTAAATATAAATATACAACAACAAACAAACAAACAACAAAGTACCAGTCTGTTTCCAGTAAAAGATTTCTCGACTACACTTGCACGCAGTTGTATGATTAAATAAATAAATAATAAGTTGGAGTTGATTGATTGTAGTTTACGCATAGAGTTATTATACCTGAGGAGAGAAGCCATAGACAGGCCTGAAAGTGTGTGTCACAACAAATAATAAGGGGGAAGATGAAACTCGTATACTTATCACTGTTTAATCATACATTAAAAAAAGGGGATAATATAAATCTCATTTGCTTTCTCTTTATTGTAATAGATCATATTTTAGTCTGGCTTCCCTGGTATAATAACTCAATGAGTTTATGTAGCATGTAGTTTTCAATCAAGTTCAATCGCAAGCAGATTACTCGGTATGGTCACAGTACACCTTGACTTACGTCGGCCAGTTTCATATAATTAAATGTGCACGTTGGTAGCAATCGTGCATCGACATGGCATCTTTAATTTACTAATCTTCTAATCTTTTTGCGTATCTACGTTGTTGTACACAAATAATTTGATGCGACCGCAACTTGTTGTGCGCTATTGTTTTACATTCATCCGTTTAATATACTCATCTTATCATTAAAAACGTATATTCGCAGCAATTAGCCAATGAAATCACTATCACTACATATTATAAAACAAAGTTTGTGGCATTTCTTGTACGCATAAAACTTTAAAACTATGCAACAGATTTTGATGCGGTTTTTTTTAATAGATAGAGTGATTCTAGAGGAAGGTTTGTACGTATAATAACATTCAATACAGAGTAGAGAAATACTGTAATTTTTGAGGTTTCTGTAAATAATTAAATTTTTTTCCGCTTACATTGCAAACGCAGGCTAAACCCTACGAGATTTATCAAAATAATGTACTAAGTATTTGTACACATTGAAAAGGTCTACAGAAAAGTCCGCGATGGTATACGTCTATATCTTATGGATAACCCACTATAGCATTTTATGTCATTTACTTTTTACGAAAAATCATGCCTTATTTTTGAAGCAATTTTTATACAATACAGCATTAATCCTTATGCAATTAAGTACCTTAAATAAAAAGTTGATTTAATATAGATCAATATGGCCGTTTACAGCATGTAATTTAAGTGAACATTTTCGGAGATATAACAGATTTAAAATGCCGTGACTAGGCCGCGCTTCGTACTATAGAACTTCGAATTTAGCAGCTATATGTCGCTCTTTCAAGAGTATGTTTAATGACAAGAAAGCTGTGAATGTTATATATAAAGACATTCTGTAATTAACTGTAAAAATTAAATAGATAGGGAAAATGTAAAAGTCAATAAGTAAAAATGTACTATTTAGATATACCAAACTAATTTAGATATTCCAAAGATAGCAGGAAATCTACTTGTTATAGGGAAAGGAAATTGTTTTTCTCCAAATTTAACGCTTGCGAAGCAGGGTCAGGCCGCTAGTTAACAATAAAATCCTCTGTAAAAGTAAAATAGATTTACGTTTTGAGTTTCCAATTTGATTTAATATTGCTTTAACAAAACAAGCAATCGATCCCCACTTCGAATGAACAAGTTAACTTACTTTTACTATAACAAAGCAATTCTTGGTTTAAGTGGAATCGATTTGAGCCTTAAATTACAATAAATCTTAAAGATATTTTAACGAAGTGATTGACATAGGAATTTAGAAATGTAATTCCAAATTGTACTAAAATGTACATAGTACGGACGTTAGAAATATTTTATATAACGGTATTAATTATTTATAAAAAATTAAACAATAAAAACAGATATATACTTTTAGGTTTTAGTGAAGACACGGCCGTAAACACTTAAAAATTATCCTCCTGCCCTTATACCACTCCAACGAGTGTCGGCACAACATGTTGTCACATGATTTGGCAAAGTATTTTACAACCGGCCGCCTGCCTGACGTCAACTTACATCAGTCGCCTTTTACGACACCTCGGTAAGAAATGTAGGTGGTCTATTCTACTCAGCCGAATACCACACGGTAACGTTTGATAAAAACATCAATCTTATAACTAGTTACTTAATTTTACTGTTACTACTTGCAAGTTATGAGAACAGTTAAATGCTACCTTTTTGTCATATAACACTTCTCCGTATCAACCTCGATTTACTAGTTATTTTGAACTGTAGTTTTATTCCTAACGATAAAGTTTAAAGTGATTAAGAAATTAAAATCTACAAATATAAATAGTTAATCATCAATATTCACGTCAAAAATATTATAAAAACGTTCATTAATGCTGAGGAAAGTTTCAAAAAATTATAGTAATTTTTCATTCGCTACAATGCGATTACGGGGAATTCTGCAAATCCAATATAAATTTTACCTATGAAAAGTCCTAAAATGAAATATCAACATTGAAAATCAAATATCCCAATCTGGATTAATTGAATCGTACATTTAGTTAACTACATCCGTTTTGACGCGTAATTTAAATGCTATATCTCATTATGAGCATGAAAACGAAATAACAAATCATTTGTAACCAAATATGCTTGAATATTGATTGGATAGTTTTCGAATTAAAATCCTATGGTTATGTTCAGTTTTTACCTCTGTCCCCCTCCTGTTATTTCATGATGCAGGAGGCAATCTTTGTCAGGTCTACCCGGTATCTTAAAATTTTAGCATCATTCATTCATCACTATCAGCCTTTAGTCTACTGCTGGACATAGGCCTCTCCAATTATTCGCCAATTAGCCCGATCCTGGGCTTTCTGCTTCCAACCACTGCCCACTGTCCTACGTATATCGTCAATCCATCGAGTCTCAGGGTGTCCTACACTACGTTTCCTGACTCGCGGTCTCCACTCCAGAACATGTCTACCCCAACGGTCATCGGTTCTGCGACAGATATGGCCGGCCCATTGCCACTTCAGCTTGCTTATGCGCTGAGCTATGTTGGTGACCCTAGTTCTCTTTTAACTTTTTTTACTTTAACTTTTAACTCTTTTAACGGATTACTTCGTTGCGAATACGATCCCTCAGGGAAACTCCGAGCATAGCTCTTTCCATAGCCCGCTGAGCGACTTTTAGCTTGAGGACCGCCTTAACTATTAGTGTCCACGTTTCGGCACCGTAAGTCATGACAGGTAGGACACACTGGTTGGCATCGGAGTAATCTGTCAGAGAACTAGAGTCACCGACATAGCTCAGCGCATAAGAAAGCTGAAGTGGCATTGAGCATCATTCATTGTAGTTTTGTAAATGCTATGTGTTTATTTCTAACAGTTTTTTCGTCGAATTTTGTTGGCGCTCGTGGGATATTTGTATATTTGCATATACCTTAGTTTTCTCAAGCCATAGTGAGGATGTCGGGGTCTCTATAGATGAAAATATTTGGCATAAATCATGATTTTTTCAACTTTATCCTATGTGATGGCACCTCAACTTATTTTAAGATATGTACTTGAAATTATAATACTGTTTATCGAATATGTTGTTTGTATATACTATGTATTAGACCAGTTTCATCTTGAGGTGATTTCTATATGCTTTTAGGGCGCCTATATTATCGCCTAACTGAATAGTTCGCTGTATGTAAAATTTCTTATTTTTCGATTTTATTGTAATACAGTAATCAATTTCAATAAAATCTATCAATTTTGCACGCGCTTTTATCTCTTGTCGAAAGTTTACATTAGATATAAACGCCGAAGAAAGAGTTATAACCACACAAATGTCGCAAAATTAAATTTACCATCGAAGCATATCGTTGTGGATTATGTTTAGCTTTTTGTTTTTTTAATGGCTGTAAAATATTAAGAATTTATATGTTAAATACTTATTCGCACTTATTGCTATACGGTCAACAATATATTATGTACATGTTATCATAATCAATGAGCTTGTACAACGCAACGTTATTCGCTCATTTTGGCGATGTTGATTACCAGTATGAGGAAGTGTTATATCTGCTGCTGATAACTTTGATATAATTCATCGATCATGAAGTTTTATGCGAGCTTTACTGGTCAACATAAATTTATGCCCGAGCAGTTAATTAAAATTGTTTGTTGCTTTTCGATTTTTTTCTATATACGCCGATATCCTATATATAATGTAACATGATATAGAATTGGACCCAAACCCTAGTTCGCGGTATCTACAGGACTTTTGTACACAAATTTGGCCGTATTCACATTGGTATTTCATCGCGCACTTTACGGTGAGGATACGGTATGGTATATTCCAAGAGAATATCCCATCCATATTGAAATATAAGTGGCGGGTCTTAACTCCAATACTCATCTCCAAGTAGAGAAAAGGTCTCTGCCCAGCAGTTGGTTAAGAAAATCTACTTAAGTTATTTTTATAATTTTAGAATGTGTTTACTTAAAATATTAAGTTAAAGAAGTTTTCAAATAGTAAATATTTATAATTACGAAAGGTGATAATATGTTACCTTATCTTCAACTTACAAATATTTACAATAATATTTACCATCAGATAAGCATGTTAAATCATCATACAAAATAAATATTAATATAATTTTTATAGTTATAGCTGATCTGATAATGTAACATATGTTGTAACACTTTAAGTAATCAAATTAAGATAATCATTCTATCAAACTTTTATGAGTGTAACAAAATAAGAATGATTTGTTTTAAGTTATTATAGATTAAAATTAGTATAGTATATTTATAATATTACTATTGTTCATTAAAAATGATTTTGTATCTTCGATAAAGGGAAAAGGTAGATATCAGATTACAGACCAATATTATATTTCGCTTGAATTCAATAGATGAGGCGGAGAAAGGGATGTGAAATTTAACAAACTTGATTATATGAACACAGAAATTAATTTTTACTTGTTGAGTAAATATAAAGGTAACTTATGATTCTTTAAGATATAAATAAATTTTATTTTTATTGTAAAATAGAAATTTGATTTTTACTTTTATATAAATCTTCATTGTATGAGGAGCTTTAAGACCAAAGACTAGTGTGTAAATTAAAAATCTTTATATTTATTCATATTATCTTAATATGAGCCACAATCAAAGTTACTTCATTAAATATATATATGTATATATCACTATTATAAACAATCTTAAAAATGTAAATTCATAAATTTAAGTATATTATGATGATATAAGTAAATGTTTAATAATGTTAATAATATATAATATTTTGATAATATTATATTGTATATTAATGTAATTTACATATACTATATTTTTATATATATGTCTAAAACCTGTAATTACATTTCTTAGTAACGAATTGAAAACCTACTCTACCGTACAAATATGTTATACTTTGAAAAACAAGTGATTATCAAAAAAACTATAATTTATTTTGTTCATGTTAATTTCAAGGAGATATACAATGAAATATACTTAAAACTAATCTTTTTATACAAAAAATATTGTATAAAAAGATAAAAATCACTAATTCTTTTTACAAAAATGTACTATTATAATATAAGTGAAAAATAATTTATTTATGTTTCTTTGACTCTATTGACTGCTAGAAACAAAATTAATATGTTTATGTAGAAATATAGTGACAATTTGATACTGTAGTACTATGTATTTCATTGACATTGGTCTCTATTTTTGTTGTAATTATGTTATAACTAATTTTGATAAAATATAAATATATGATATTAGGAAGTTTTATGACTAACTTAATAATACAAAGCATGTGTCGTAAAGTTTACCAGTTGTTTTACTGGTATTCATATAACACAAATATGCAAACATAAAACAATGAGCCACATGAGAGAAAATCAACTTTCACTGTTAAATATTAGCGCATCGTATGAATGAACTCCAGCGAGTGCTCTATGCGATTTTACAAATGTAAAAATATAACATAAAGGTAACAAAATAGTAAGCGAAATTATCACAACTAACAGTGCAAGTGAATATGTTTTAATAGCGTAAATTGTAAAGCATCAATTAGAAGACGTATAGGTATATAAACAAATTGATTAGCTCGCGTAACACACGGTGCGGCTGGCCGATAAAACTATCACGAGAAGGAATAACACATGCAAATACATAATGACTGCTAATACACTGTTGATTAAGTTATAAAATAAAAGTAAACCATACCAAAGTTTCTTGGTCGCCAAGCTCTCGGTAGTAAGATTCGCTGCTTCCTCGTCTGCTGCTGATACACATAGCTCTACGTAATAATCCCGACAACATGGAGCAAAATCCACATTGTTGCATAGTTTCTATTTTGTGTACGGACAAAATAAACTATTAGAGTAAGTTAAAAACTGCGGAAACAAACAGTAAGATTTATTTCTTTAGCTGAAAGTACACTGGATATTGAAAACTATTTACATTATAAAAATGAGGACCGGCAGGAAACGCTCAACGGAGCTAGCGGGTTTCTTTATAAGTCATGATTTTACCGAAAATAATAGTTCAGTTAAGATTTATCGTGATAGTTGTAGTAGCACGCGGCAACCGTAATGACGGCTAGCAAGCAACTACAGCCATACAGCGATCCGCGCGACTAGCTGCCGTACGGTACGGCAAGCTAGCTGCCATAGAGGCGCGCGGCTGTTCTACATTGACTCAACGCGACGGCGCAACTACAAAGTAGTCTAAGTCCATATATTTGTTTTTACTTTTATTATTTATTTAATTTGCTTTTTCCTTTGCACAATTCCTTTTATTTAAATACCATATAAAAATCAAAATCAATCATAAAATTATATCTAATAATAGTAAAATGTTAAGCAAAATTTATTTTATGTTAAATTATATAATCAGTTTGGCCTTATTAATAGATTAAGTTATTTTTAATATATATTTTATGTAAATAGCTTTAGATTATAAAAAATAAAATATAATAAAAATAAAAACAAATTTGGAAATATTCTATAAATAATTATTCTATAGATACAACTTTAAATTGGGGTTTTAACTAGCTCACTTACTTTTACAATAACTTATTGCGCATTGCGCATAACGTATTTTATTACAATTTCGTTTCCATGACACTTTTTTCTCCTCCTTTTTATTATATGTTTAATAATACTATTTTGTTATGTCATGGAAGTTAATAATACGAGTATTTTTTTTAATAATTCGCAAGCATACTGTTTTTGTTTTGGAAAAATATATAAAAAATAGAGATTACGCTATCACGATATGATACTTTTTGTGTAATAAAGTATTTATTATTTATTTAAACAATTTTAACCGTCATCAATAAGATAAATGACCATGTAATTTTATACTATATGGGAATCTAGTATATCAATATTCATATTATAAATGCGAAAGTATTTTATGGTGTGTCGCATACGCCATAAAATAAAAATATTGTGTTATGTTGATTTTTTTAAAGTTTTTAATTATAAAGAAGTAACCATTTTTGTTAAGCTTTACACATTCAGTCATATATACTATATTCTCACCGCGGAAACGTACAACAAAATTAAGTTTTTAAATTATGAGACATATTTAGATCGTATATTTATCACGCGCAGACACTCTTGTGTACGAATGTTTGTTTATAGTACTTATATATGTATTTTAATATTTACACAGCTGCATTAAAAAATAAAAATTCAACTTGTACCAGTCAATTAACCCATCATCACTTTCTTACAAATGCTATGAATGAAGACCGCGAGAGCGATATGAGGTTAGGTGTTGCCACGTCAATAAAAGCTCAAACTCTTATTATATTGACAGTGGCTACATAAACTAAGGTGCAGTACCTATATTCTTATAATACAAATTAAAACTACGTCAGTTCTGTAATCTGAGGCAGATTATGCATACTTGTTTATAATAAAAAAAACCTGTTTAACAAAAACAAATTAATTCATTCATTGAACATTTCATTTCTGGTATTTAAAAATATAAGGTAATCAAAAACTATTATAAGTTTTTATTTTATTTGTATGTAGGTGAGCATAGCGCAGTATTTAACCTACTGATGGTTTTAACATACCATATAAAACAAATTGCGCCGATGCGTCTGTCTGTTCTCATTAACTTAAAAAATACTGAACGGAGTTCATATGGTTTTCATAAATAGACAGATTAATTAACGAGAAAAGTATTAGTGTATAATTTGTGAAGTTTTTGTGTAAGTTAGTTGAAATATGAAGAGAAATGTAAATTTCTGGTAAAGTCAAGCCTGACAAAAGTCTGTGAAATCTCTTTTATAGATAATTTACCAACTATAGACATTTTAACTTTCATCAAATGGTCATGCAAAATACGGTATTTGGAAATGTAAATAATTAGAGGGATACGGTATTATATTATGTTCTTTACGTTTAGAATTTCTTACTTGACATTAAGATTGCCATTTAATTTAAATAAATATCTATAATATTTATTTCTTGGCAAAAATTAAAAATAAAGTGCGTTTGTAAAATAAAGCGCGTTTATTTTTAAAAATAAAACATGTTGTGCGGACCCCACTTAGTATAGGATAAGGAGAGGAGTAAGTGGAGGAGTGTGTTCATTGAAAAAAAAGAGAAAACAAATGACAACAATGTAAATAAAAATTTAAGTAATTCATCCCGACAATAATATTAATTAACCTTTTAGGCATGCAATATTAAGCTATTAACTAATAATTAGTTAACTCAGAACACATCGTAAGTGTTTTTGTGAACTTTTCGGCGTCTCCTATCTCGCTCAAGCGCGATATACTATTTGCATTGCTTCTTTACGGCAAGGAAAAAACATCACTCACCGCGTATTGTTTGTAAAATAGTTGTTCTTTCTAAATTACTATAATTAAATTAAGATAGGTATCATTGTTTTCTGACAAAGGCTAAAATTTAAAATTGAGAATAATTTATTTAACTCTACCCAGTTGTTTTTCTGTGATGCGCACACAACGGCAAACATCTAAGAATCCACTTACTTATATCAAAAAAGGATATTTGAGACTTTCGGGAAAACTGGTGCCTTTATAATCAATAATAGCAAATTTTGTTCCTTGCATCACTTTTATATTGTTCATATTTTACACATTTGGTAAGGTTCCCATATAATATTAATTTATAAATTTCGTCTAATTACTTTAAAAATAGTGTACATACAAAGATGCATACTGTAATTTGGTACTATACCAAGACATCATTAATTTATAGAAGTAGGCCTATAATAAGCGTTTAAAAAAAGCGGATTATAGCAAAATATTTTTATTTTAAACACGGATTACATGAATCACTCTTGTGAGACAACATTATAACTGTTCAGTTCTCACTTACCCTGGCACTATTACCAGTTTTCTCAGCACTTATTACTGTAAAATACTATTTATAAAGTACTAGAGTAGAAGGATATAATCGGATAAGGATAAAATAAATATATCGGTATATGGTAGAAATCGCTGCTAAGCGATAAGACCGCCTCTTTGTACATGTCTTCTAGATTTAAATTTATTTTGTACTCTGTAAGTTTTGGTGTGCAATAAAGTATCACTACATATTATAAAACAAAGTCCATATTTCCGTATATACGCATAAAACTTTAAAACTACGCAACCGATTTTGATGCGGTTTTTTTTAATAGATAGAGTGATTCCAGAGGAAGGTTTGTACGTATAATAACATTCAATACGAAGTAGAAAAATACTGTAATTTTTGAGGTTTCTGTAAATAATTACATTTTTTCCCGCTTACATTGCAAACGCAGGCTAAACCCTACGAGATTTATCAAAATGATGTACTAAGTATTTGTACACCTTAAAAAGATCTACAGAAAAGTCCGCGATGGTATATATCTATCTCTTATGGATAACCCACAATAGCAGTTTTTTTCATTTACTTTTTACGAAAAATGATGCCTTATGTTCAAAGCAATTTTTATACAATACAGCATTAATCCTTATCCAATTGAGTACCTTAAATAAATTGTTGATTTAATATAGATCAATATGGCCGTTTACAGCATGCAATTTAAGTGAACATCTTCGGAGATATTACAGATTTAAAATGCCGTGAGGACGCCGCGCTTCACCCTATAGCACTTCGAATCTTTTAGAGTTTGTTTAAAGACATTCTGTAATTAATTGTTAAAATAAAATACATAGGTAAAATGTAAAAGTAAATAAGTAAAAATGTACTATATGAGTTTAGATATTCCAAAGATAGCAGGAAGTCGTCTTGGTATAGGGAGAGGAAATTGTTTTTCTCCAAATTTAACGCTTGCGGGCCACGGGCAGTAATGAATAAATCAAAACTACTGGATCGATTTTAATCTTTTTTTTACACTGACTGACATGGGATATATATTTTATACCCGTGCGAAGCAAGGGCAGGCCGCTAGTATTAAATAAAATAAAAAAAATAAATATCACACAAATAATATAGATGTAATAATGCATCGTAGAACATTGGCTGCCTGACTATGGTGCTATAACATTTCATAAAAGCTGATCGAAGCAGTATCAATCTATAGCTATACGCAGTGTTATCGGTGCTATAGGATTAGTAATGCCATCAATCTACTTGCAAATATATTGGCATTAAGTTTGGATGGACAATATCCGCAGGCCAGACCTATCACCAGCGATTAACAAACATTGTTTTGCAGTTTGTATATAACATATAATGTACTGAATTGTCTAAGAAACAACTATCGACGTAATTTTTACGTTCCACTGACAGATGTTGTAATCTGAATATAAATTACATTGTATGTTACACCACCTTCTCGCAAAATTTATTTCTCTATAGAAACTTATTAATTTTATATTTAAATTTTTTGATAAATAATATAATTTTATTTTGAAATTATTAACATAATTATGCTACATTCATTTTAAATATTACCTTTTATATTAGTGTCTGCATTGTTAATTATTTTTTTAAGAATTATACTGTTTGTTTTTAACATATAAAAAAAATAAGTAATATGAATAAGTATTATGGATTAGATAGTACTTATGCATATTACACTTCGTTATTTAATGTTTGTCAAATATTTGAAGTATGTATAACGGTGTTATCTTTTATATTATATTACAATACTTTTGTCCCATTAGAATTATGTAAAAAGAATAAACTTCTTGCATAAACGTATTGCATAATTTATAAAATAATTTGACATCGTAATACATAGTCATTTTAATAACAGCTTCAAAAATGGGCTTAACATTATAGGTGTTATAGCAACATTGACGCTTAACATAATAGATGTTATAGCAACATTGAAGCTTAAGAGTTACGTTCCCTTACATGGACATAAAACTTACCTTGAATAAAATTCAAGTATGAATAATAAAAATTCATACAAATATGAATAATAAGAAAATAGAAACAGAGTTTGAAGTATAAAAAATAACAAGTTATTAATATAAATAAAGGCTTCTGACTAAACCAACAAGTTTGATACAGATAAAGTAGATGTCAGCACTGCAGTAACGTTTTAGTTTATAATATTGTTACTAGATGGCAGGCAACCTAAGTATAATAATCACTAGATGGCAATTTTAGATAAAGCTTCAGTCCCCTTTTTAATTGCCTTATTTATGTTTTTAACTAATGTAGGCAAATGGTTCAGTTTTCAAATATATGAAAATTGTATTAACAGTAGCTATCAAGCCCATGTGGTATTTTTTTGTTATTTTTGGTTATTTATAATGCCATCGCATATATCGACAATGCAGATCTTTGTTCTATAGTATATTATATTTTATTATCTCTGGGTGAAAAGCGCTATTTTTTTAAATTAATATATTATTGTTTGAATTAAATTATATTGCAACGTAATTATGATAATGTTAAAAAATTTGATATATTTTAAAAAATATTGTCAAATAGATAGACTAATATGATAATTTTATTAAGCTCTAATTTTATAAATAATTATGGTTGTTTAAATTTTTTTATTTCGATTGATATCAATTTATAGTTTACTTTACTATGTGATGTTTAAATAATGTCGAAATCTACGATCTCCTATCATATCGTACAACCGGGAACAAAGTGATTGCTTAGCCAGGGAGTAGTTTCCGAAGCCTTTGAAATTCAGGAGTACAGGAATTTTATCGCAAAGATCATTTGATATTAACTACCTCGTGGAATTTAGTATTTCAATTAAAATTTGTCAAACGGGTTCAAAATTCAAAAGTGTCGTTTTTAGTGTAGTATTCTTAGAACGAGAAGGAATGTATATACTGCCCCTGACATTTCACCTTGAGGTACCTCGAGGTGCCACCGATCTCGTTGTGACCTTAATTCATGTAATTGTGATGAATTACATATAGTATAATATGTTTCTTGTTGTTTTCCACGCCGGGTGGTATCCGGCGGAATAGAATAGTACCACCCTCATTCTTAAGTGTCGTAAAAGGCGACTAAGGTAAGACGACCCACCGTGTGGTAGCCGGCTGAGTAGAATAGATCAACCTCATTTTTTACCGAGGTTTCGTAAAAGCCGACTAAGGCAAGTTGACCCACCGTGTGGTATTCGGTTTAGTAGAATAGACCA
Source organism: Morpho achilles (assembly GCA_947086495.1). Lineage (NCBI taxonomy): Eukaryota > Metazoa > Arthropoda > Insecta > Lepidoptera > Nymphalidae > Morpho > Morpho achilles. The sequence continues at coordinate 5,465,594 of CAMTZB010000022.1, read as the reverse complement.
ACCTCTTTCTTACCGAGGTGTCGTAAAATACGACTAAGGTAAGTTGACGTCAGGCAGACGACCGGTCGTAAAACGCAGCCAAATCATGTAACAACATGTTTATAACATGTTGTGCCGACCTCACTTAGAGTGGGAAAAGGGCAGGAGGATGATCATGTTTCTTATTGTTTTCCATTAACAAGTAGCGGTTTAAGGAATCCCTTAACCAGTACCAGTTTAATTATGATATATTTCATAACTACCGTGAATAATAAATACAAAATAATGTTAACAAATTTTATTTCAATAATATTTTACACAAAACAACAAAAATGCATAACACCAGCCCATAAACAAGTGTCTATAACAGTTCGATTAACACAACACATAAATTCGAAATAACATTTAATTACTATATTTTACAACGAATCCAAATGGAGGATTTTGTTTAAAAGTATATCGTTAATTTATAGCTTTTATTAGTGTATAAACATAGCTAGTAGAAAGCAATCTGAGCGAGGTAAATTTAAGTTAATTTGAATAATTAATTAAATTAATGCGATCTATTTTTTTTATTTATTTATTCTTGATGATAATAATACATCTAACATTAACTTTTTAACAAGTGATAATTTAATAGTTGTAATTTGAAAAAATAATTAATAATTATACATATTAGAAATATAATGATTAGTTATGTTGGAAAGATTGGTTAAAAATGCTTTATTTTCTTAGGCTTCGATACATTGCTAATATTACGTTTCTGATTTTAATAATAAGATCTTATAATTTTTTAATAACGTATTTTGTTCCATTATAGTCATTGCTTAGTATCCGGCGGATTGAAAAATTCCCAGTGGTGATGGTGTATCGTCCTACTATCGCTCAGACCGAACATAATCAATCCTGCAATCAATACAAGGAATATGACCATTGCCATTTGAATATCCCTTTTATCTTCCGTCCCACTAATGTAGGACATAAATGTATTAAAAATACTTCTAAATATTCTACCTATGGAGTTTTGACATACCCGCAGAAATTGAGCTCCTGCCTCGGTAATCGATGGTTCGTGAGCTCTAACAGGCGGCGGCATTCGTCTTGGAGATGGTCTAGGCTTACCGTCATCTGAACTTGATTCAGTGAGAGGAACAGCTGGTTTCCTTTTTGTTCGTCGGGCTGGGGGAGGTGGTGTTGGAAATTGAGATTCGTGTAATTCACCGACAAGCCGTTCTCTAAACGGTCTAGCATGGTGTAAAGATGCTGCTGGACTCGCTATATCCTGGAGATATGAATACAACAATGGTGTCAAATCGGGAGGAGGAGGTCTTTGTGGAGGTACAATAATTTCTTCAACGGTTTCAGATTGGGATTGAGGTTGCGGTGAAGGTTTAATTTCAGCTGGTGAAGATTCTGTTTGAGTTTCTTCTTCTCTGCTGATCGGCCTTTGTATTTCCATGGGTTCGAAAGTTTGTATCACTGTTGGTTGTGTATTAGTTGTGGATATTTCTGCAAACTTTTTGATGATTTCGTCAATAACGGATTGCGAAAACTCAATACCGCTAACCGATATATGTCCGGATTTAGAATCTAACTCGTTTACATTTAGTGTCATGCCTTCAATATCTGAGACAAGAATTTTCGTAGCTTGTAACTCGGAAACATTTAATCGACCCACATCTAAATCTTTAACTTGAAGCCTTTGAGTTATCAAGTTGTCCAACTGAATATCTCTGTATAAATCAGAAAGTTTAAGTCGTCGATCATCATCCGTTGTAATATTTGTTGAAGTTGGAGTTTGCATACTTTTAGAGGCCAAATTTGGTAAAGGTGGAACGTCTGGTATTTGGGACTCATCAATATCAATGTTTTGGACTGTCAACGATGCTTCTGTTAAAATCACATCCCTTTCGTTAATTTTCGTTGGGCTTGAAACACGTTTTTCCACTAAAATTACCGTCGGTGATGTTGGTCTAAACGCTGGTTTGGAAAGTTCGGATATTTTAGAATCTGATAATTTTAATGACTTTTCTGATCTTGAAATTGAACGTGAAGTACGTGGTGGACATATAGGTTTGTCATGAAATTTCCCTAATATTGAATCTTCATCGATAATGTCTCTCAAAGAACTGGTCATTGATATGTCAAGATTTTCGTCCATTCCTAATTCAAAGTCTATGTCATCAGGTAGTGGGTCTGTTTGTGTAGAAACCTCAATTTCAACAACATTTTGATCTTCAATTATGTCCTCATTAAATATGGAGGAAATTTGCAATTGAGTCTCAGATTTAGATTTATATTGCACTTCTATATCTTCATAGAACTTTTTACGTTTTGGACCTCTTGGTGGACGAGGTGGAGGAGGCAGAGGTCGATGTTTCATTTTGCTTAAAACCGCGCCAGATTGTAAGTTTTTGTGGACATCGTCGAAGAGCGGTTCATCTATTTCAACATATTGCGTGCCTTCACCACTAAAAGAATCTTTTCTATAATTATCTAAAGTCATTAGGCTTGTTGAGGACTTTTTTCGAGGTGGCCGACTAGGTAAGGCAGATTTAGTATTTGTCACAGTGTAATATTTGCGTTCAGAACTATTGCTTTTACGTCTTCTAGGTGGTGTTTTACTTTTGGAACGTCTAGATATTTTACCAGGCGCGTAACCTTTATCAACGGTAGCGTAGCCAGGACTTTCTTGACGTGTATCTGATACTAATTTAACATCTTGAGCTGGCATATGGCTATCGAGTATCAATGATTCCGCGCCATGGGAAGTTCGGTCATCATCACATAAAGAGCCTGTTCGTGAGCTTCTTGATCGATTTCGCCTTGGTGCCAAGGGGCTTTGCTCGACTAGTGGAATTTCAGCTTGAGGCACAGTGTACTCGTGTTCGGTTCTATAAACAATGATCTGTAAGTAAAAAAAAATGATTGAAATGCAGTTTAATTAATTACTATGTGACATTACAGTCATCATTATTAATAACTGTATGGTGGGTCACTCTATGTGAATCATACCCATAAATAAATATAAATAAATGTATTTTGTAAAATACATATCTAGTTTGACTTGATAAGCTTTTATTGCGTTATCTCATTTTAAACTTAGAGCAATAAAGACATGTTTATATTTGTTTCAGATCGTCTATAAGTGATTTAAATTACACCTGACCTTATTTTGTCGAATTATTTTGTTTTAGATTTAACTGGGTCAACAATCAGATGACGGCGTGCGTCCAAAAATATAATTTACGTTTGGCCCAAAAGCATATCTTTCTACTGGACATCTGCCAGTACCAATTGCCTGGACCGAATTTAACTCATCTCTAACATTATACGAATATTTAATATCTATAATTCTTAATATAAAAATAAATGATATATAAAATTAAATTAAAGCAAACTTTCTTAAAATGACAAATGATCCGATAATTTAAGTGTTTTGTATTTTTTATATTTACATTTATATTTTATGAAGTCTATTAAGGGATTCTTATTTTTAAAACGTGTCCACAGCTATTTCGTTTTTAAAAATGACAGGACAACGATAAAAAAATTATTTTATTTTATCTGTGGTATGTGTAAAACATGAAAATGACACAATAATAATTGCACATTATATGTTAATTTATATTATATTTATATTATGGCGGAAGTATGCATCTCTCATCGAGAGTTATATATTTGTGCCGTTTGCAATTCAAAGTGCAATTTTTTATCCATTTTAACATCTCGATTAATTGCTTCTTCAGGTGACAAGAGGGCTGGCTCCTTTTACGCACAGAGAATCAGCTTAGCGATTCAGCGCGGAAACGCTGCCAGCATTCTGACAAATGAATGAATCATCTGTATAGTCCTAGCGTGTAATTAATTTCAGATAGATATAACTTGTATATTTTTATTTTGTTATAATATATTTTTTTATATTAATAGATAAATATTTATATATTAATTATTTATTCTCTTTGCAAGGTTAAAGCATCAGCAACTGGATAGATTTTAAAGCAGAAAAATATTTGCATATTTTGTACTTTACTATTCTTCTCATATTTATATATGTTTATCTAATAGATTAATAATATTTAGTAACCAAAATATCAAGTTTCTACGGTAGTAGGATATTAAAAATACTTTGTAAAAGGATACGGTATGTAAATATAGAATATAATTATATTTAGTTGCAAAGATTTCAATTATTAATATTTTCAACAGCATAGATTTTAAACGTGTCATTTTTTATGTGCAATTATATAATTTGTACTTACATCTTCACTTTGCTCCACAGATGGCTGCCACATTTCTGGGATGGTAAAGTGGTTAAAATCATTTAAGGATGAATGTTTGAAGTCCATTTTTAATGGTTTTTTCCTACGTTTTGGTGGCATCGGAAGAGTTTGAGATTGAATTGGAACTGTGTCTGGATATTCTATAACATCATCATTTGCGTATTCATGTATAGAATGAAGATCAGTCGAGGGTTTAACGAGTAATTCATTTAAAGATTGCTCGAAATCAATTTCATTGTCAGAAATACCTCTATTTATTTTTTTGTCATCTAATTGATCTTCTAAAAGTCCTAAATCTACCTCGCTAAATTGCATGCTTGTAGTCACACTATCATCAATAAACTTTATTGACTCAGTCTCTTTTTTCTTTCGTTTCGCTCTCGAAGGCCTCACAGGTGGGAATGTGTAATAACCATCGTCTCTCTCATTAATATCTTCAGTTGAATACCTAACAGGTTCATTACTATCAATTATTAGATCAGAATCTTCTTCTGTTTGGTTAACGTATGGATTGTTAATTCCTTCATCACTTCCCATCACTGCAAGGACGTTCTTGGGTATATTAAATGCTTGTCGTATTTCATCGCTTAAATATTCTCGAACTTGAATATTTTCACGAGAAATTCCTCTCGGTCGTACAAAAAATTCGTCATTATTTAATTCGTTTATATGTGTATATTCTAAATTTGACGGTGATAAATTAGATATTGAGTCCGAGTTTAAGACTTTATTAAGTGTTTCTCGGTTTTCTTCTTCATCCGTATATTCTTGGTCTAATTTATCAAAGTCATATGTAGTATTAAATTGCTTTCTTCCCTCTACTTGACCATCATAATTTACATCATTGTCAATAATACCATATTCTCGGGGCTGTTCTGGGCTATCTGGTATATACGAAGAAGACTCTGTTTGGTTGCTTTTCTTCATTCTAGTAAATGTAAATGTCGGTGGAGGAGTATCTTCTCTATTTAATGTTGGAGAAGAAGTGGTTTTCACTAAAGAAGTTTTTTTCTTTCTGCCAAATAATCTTGGATACGTTTTAGCCTCAAACTCTACACTAGCTACATTTTGCAAGTCAGACGTTGATTCTGATTTATTACTATCAGGCTTCTGCTCCTTTTTTTTACCAAGGCTAGGAAAACTTATTTTTGGGCGTTCGGGCATTTTAAACTTTGGTAACTCTCCAATATTGAACTTTGGTCGATCGGGTAAACTAAATTTTTTTTTATCAATAAAAGATAACTTCTCAGATACGTTGATTTTTTTAAACTTTGGTCTCTCCGGCATACTAAATTTTCTTCTCTCTGGTAATGAAAATTTCGGTCGATCGGGAAGAGAGATTTTAGGACGTTCCGGCATTTTGAACTTAGGCCGTTCAGGAAAACTTAATTTTGGCTTGTCTGGTAAACTAAATTGCTTATTTCTTAAAGTATGTAATTTAGCTTTTAATTTTCCAGCTTGCGATTTTAATTTGCCTGTTCCATCTTTGATGCGTTGTTGTATTTTATTTTCGTTGCTTTCAGAATTCTTGTTTCTACTACTTCGTTTTAAAGGCAAATTTTCTAATGCGGATGAATCTTCAACCTGGCTTGTGCTTACTTCGCACTCGGTCCTTGATGCACTAGAAGGCGTATTCAGAAAAAACCGGTCCTCGATATTTTTTTGTAACGCTTCAGCATTAAAAATACTCTCATTTTTTTCTTCCTGTAATTGATTTTTATCATCAATCTGATCATCTTCGTCAGACGTGTGTTGTAAATATTTTGGTTCCAATGACGTTGTGCTTGATAATTCGTCGTCAGTTTTCACCATGGCTGGTTTTTCTTCTATGCTTGGTGACGTGCAAATTATATTAGGGGGCGGTTTTTCGATTATTTCATATTCGTGATCACTGAAAGCAGAATTGATTCATAAAACCTTTTGAAATATTTTTCAAAATAATATTCGCTATTACAAATTTACAATAATAAGGCAATAAAAATCTTTCGCTAGACAATATTACAATAAATAAAAAGTCGCTAAAAGCGCAATAGTATGAGTTTATATTTAAATACACTCACACATGTTTCCTGAGTTACAATTAGGCCAACGGTTGGCGCTCGTTTTAGCCGCAGCAGCCGCCCGGCGAAATACGATTAAGTGGTTTAAGAATCATTTTGCAAGTCGTAATCTTAGTAATAAAATATTTATTTGCATGAGCGTAAGAGTGTGACTTACCTATCATTTGAAATAATATTACTAGCTCGCGATGTTGGTCTAGTGCCGATGGGATTTACTCTTTCGGGTAATAACGAATCACATTGAAAGAATTGACATGCACAACGTACTTCCGGTGTGTATAATTGGACACTTCCTTCCCTGGTTGGCCTGACTGGTCTATCTATTGGAGTGCCACCTTCAGATGTCCATCGACGAAGCTTACTCATAACTATCTTCCGACCGAAAAGGTCTTATATATGCGACATGTTTATTTACAAAATTCCACCTTAATATTCAATGTTATTGAGCATAGATAATTACTCATTAAGAGAACATTTTTCAGAAGCGAGGCAGTAAATGAACTAATCACCAACGTTAGAGCAACCGCGAGCACTGATCACTGATGACAATTTTAAAGAGCTTACCCAATGTGCAGGAAGACGTACCGGCAGGGCTATATTTATCAGACATATATAAGCTAGCGCGTTCGCTTTGCAGTTGAAACTCGACAGTTATGCCATTATTACGTATGACAATACAATAATATTCTTTAATATATATTATAATGAGTCAAAATAAAAATATTTACCTGTTAGGTCTAGACCATTCTTTATCGACGGATTCCGCGTCATTTTTTTTCCACTCAATATTATGAGGACTTGGGCTTGGTGATGTTTCAATTGGTACTGTTGTAGATTGCTCAATACTATTATCGTCATCCATAATTTCGGTTATAGTGATATTAGGAGAGTCATCACATCTTCGGAAGTCATCTTTTTGACTCTGAAATACTTCATCAACATTCGGTTCTTCTGGATCCATTTCTTCATCCAAAAGTACAGCTTCTCTACTTGTGTCATCTTTAGAATGTAACTTTTCCATAACGTGATCAGTATCTTTTAAAGGTGTATCATCATCAATTATTAAGCTTGGATCTTGAGAATTAATGGATTTTCTTTCTAACATGCTACTATTTTCTTTAATACCACTATCTGTTTCATAATCTTGTGTTTTTAATTCTGAAAAAAGTTGTGATGATTTTACTAATTCTGTGTCCTTAGACTCATCAATGTCTTCATATATATGCTCCTTTTTTTTTCTCGGAGGTGGTGTATCAATAGACATCGTTTTACTCATCTCATCTGAATCTCCTAATTTGATAGCACTAAATTTTTGTCTTCTAACTGCTCCAGGTGAATTTTTTAATTGCCGTATTTCTTGAAATTCTTCATTTTTTTTGCGTTTTGGCAAAGGTGATTTGTTATTTTCACTTTTATCTAACTTGTGCAAAGTTTTATCAGCTAAATGTTTAATTTTGTTTACAAGTGGATGACAACATTTTGTTTTTTCGCGTGTTTCTGTAACGCCTATGTATTGCGGCTCTGGAATTCTCCGTTTCAATATGCTCTTCGGAGAAACATTCTTTAATTTTTCAACTGGAGCAGATAAATTTGTAGTTCCATGACTATCACCATGCTTAGGTACATTTGAACACGCTATTTTATTTCTTGTTTCATCGTCAGAGTCTATAGAAATTTCTTTGGAAAAACTTGGTATATGAATTCCTTCATCTTCACCTTCTTCGCCATGTTTCCTGCTACTACCTGGAGATGAGTCAAGAATAAGTATTTTTTGGACATCTTTGTCAACAGGTGAATGAGTTCGAGATTTAGAAAATTCTCGAGACATACTTCTTCTTGGTGTTGTTTCACGTATTATATCTTCGGCTGTTATCTCACCTTCAAGGGGAACTTTTAAGAGATGTGTCCAAGGATACCCACCTGCCTCACGAGCTTTTCTCAAATCTTCCCATTGATATGTTTCTATCGGCACTGGTGGTAATTTTTTCTGATCTGGTGACAATTCAGATTCCATATGTTTAATTCGTTTTTAACTACAAAACAGTTTTACATAGCAGATAAAATTAATGTGCCAGATCAATTCATTTTCATAGTTCCCCGCTTATAGTTGTTTCTTCCTATTTTCACATAGACCCAGCAAAAAATCACCGTCAAACTAAGAACACAACATTTCGTTTCAAAAGGAGCGCCTGCTACTGAAAACACATTATGTTTGCGTGGGCTAGTGTGAAAATAGGCGTGAATAAGTTATTATGATCACTGGTTTCCAAATTATCTTGAACTATTAATACACGTAATTACCTTCGGTGTTTAGTTAACATAAAAAGCGTCGTTGTTAAACCATTTTTTTGTTATTTATTGTTTATATTTACAGTAACACTAAACAGTACTTTTATCAAAAAACGATCGGTGATCGGTTCAAAGTCTCCGTTCAACTGGTCAGCCCGTCGAAGTCCGAGCAAGTGTGCTAAAAATAATATTGAGCGTAAATTTATTTTTGGTAACCATTTCGCGTCACAGTGAAACTTCAAGGTGATTTTTTTCATTTACAAAATCTGGAACATGAAATCAAATAAATTAAATAAAATTTGATGGCCACTTTAAATCGAGACCGAATTTGTGGTGTACGGAAAAACTCTAATGAGTTTGTTAATACCATAAATTTGTAACTTTTAAATGCTTTGTGTTATGTGTATAAAAATAAAATAAATAACATAGCAGACTGACATTTATGTAACTATGGAGGGAAGTTTAATATATGTTTAGATGCGTTATATATATGACGCAGAGTTGCATCATTAGTAATAGTTGGTTTCTCCATATTCTGTGGACGTGTTTGTGGGCGGAAAATTCAAAAGAAGACTTGTCAGCAGTTTTTTTCAGACAGGTTCACACAGTAACTTTTACAGAATTAATTAAAACAGAAACAATAACGATTATTCGCCTGGATTTCTCAATTGCATGGCGATGACAGTCGTGGTGCGCTGTGTCTTTTTATGCTATCTACGAGTATGTTTTATGCCAAATCTTTTGTTAAAAGATGACTGCCACGCTACCAGTAACGACACTTGACCTAAGTGATACACAACGTCACTCAATTTAACTTTTGAAACGCCACAATACCTATATATGTTTAAAACAAAATATTTCTTACCGAGGTGTCGTAAAAACGACTTAGGTAAGTTGACGTCAGACATTTGTGTACGCGATAATTTAAAAATATTAATGACAAACAAACAAGTTCAAATCATTCTAAATATTGATAGTTTAATATAACTAGTGATCGTAACCGTTTAAGTTGTTACTTTTTAGAATATTACGTCTTCTTGAGCACTATTTTAGTTCAAGAAAATATAGTTAGTAATTTTCGTAATGTTATAAAAAACATATGTATTAACAATAATATAACGATCTATAGAAATTATCTTGCAATTGCGATTGTTATTTTAGTTTACAATTTTTGGGATAGAAATGAAGCTGTAGACCATTCTAAACATTTATTTCATAAATAGACACAATTATAGACATTTAATAGCATTAGATACATAAATCTTGTCTTATAATACTTACAAAATTCAAAATTTTATTTAAATTACGATGTTTAAGTTTAGAGTGAAACTGAATCCTTAGTTAAGATAATTCATAATAAGCATATTATTAAAAAAAAACACATAAAAAGTATACTATTTAAAAAAAACAGTATTTAAAAAAACAACTAATATATAAAAGTAAAAAAAAACGATAAACTATGTACTTAGATAAAAATTTGCACGCTAGATAACATAAAAAGATCAAGTAAAATAATAATGCAAATATATAAATAATAGTATAATTAAACTGGTTAATTTTTGTTATTTTATTATACATGATGTATAAATTATATAAACATGTATATTTGGCGTCAATTTTATATATAGTTCCGTTTTATTTAGGTGTTCACTAAACTATAATTCGTACTCAAACTTAACAACTAATATAATTTTTGGTATCCACTCAAAATGCAATTAAAAGTACAGTAGTAGGTTTAATAGTGATAAAGTTAAAAACAATTTGTTTATTAGATTCGACTGAAGAATAAAAATTGTTTAGAATCTTTAACTTAACCTATACGGTAACAATTTATAATTGAGCAAAATGACGTATAATATTTAAAACATTATAATTACAGGAAGCTAAAAGTTATATAATTAAAAGTTACTACAACTTTGTATAACATGAGAAGCACGCCAGATTGTTATACAATATTAAATTTTCAGTATATTAGTTAGAAATGGCTGAGTTTTTTTAAATATATTTTGTCGTAAGGGTATATAAATATATTTTGACACGACCGATTTAGCTTTCATTGAATTCACTAATTAAAACTAAAGTTTCTTTCAGCACATAGAATTAAAAGAATGTCAAATCACATTCAGAAGTAATATTCTAAAAGATCTAAACTTATAACCCTAAAATAAATAGTATCGCCGCTACGGCGATACTATTTATACGGCTTAAAACGAGTTACACTTAAATTAAGAAAAAAAATGATTTTTAAATTAAATGTCTAATAATAATGGAGGGCTGAATTATTAATACACAATTTATGTAGGACATTGTATGCCAGAGCAAGTAACATGATTTACAGGGCAAGTAACATTATCGAGGTTACTGCGAACATCTGTGAACTACAAACAGAGGTTGGATGATAGATCTACATACAAGGTTTAATATATTTATAATATAAAAAACTTTAAGATAATAATTTACACATTACGATTATAATCTAACTCCTACTGATTATCCATATTGGAATAACAATAAAAAGAATATGACAGAGATTAAATATCATTAAATATAGTAAATTTGGAATCTATCATAAACACTTAGATACTAATGACACGAAGTTACGTAGTATATATATCAAATATAAACGATGGAAGATGTATAAAAAATATTTTTTGAATATATATATGTATATTATTTTTTTGGTCTTAAATCTTATATGATGCAAGAAAAATAATAAATATATTATAATATAATTTTTTTTGTAAATATATTATATTTGCTTAGTGACTTTATTTTTTTTTTATTTAAATTTAAATAAGACTGTCGATGGGTATGTATGTGACAAGAGGCCGAAAGAGAGATGGTTATTTTGTGTGAAGTGTGACGTGCATATAAAATAATAAGAAATGCATATAAGAGTACCAAAGTTGTGCCGGCCATATTTAGGGTGAATCTGGCCATAGGAATGGAGGGAAATGTACCTTTGTCTATTAATAGTATTTTAATATTAAATGACAAAATTGAAAATTTTCAAGTAATTTAAACAATATTATTTTAACAATAATATGAAGTTGTTAAAACATTACTTATTTACAGGATACGTGATTTATACAGGAACAAATACCGTGAAGGAGAAAATGAACAACGATATAATGACGTAATCATATCTAGTATACTAATTCTACATAACATTGACATGAAATATAATTATAAGTTATAATTTTTTTTTTAGTTATATTCAAATTTAATAGTACAAAGCCAGTAATAAAGTTACATTATGCCTTTACAAGTTTTGCTTCGTGTTTTTTCGTGTCCATGTAAATCGTAAAATCCTTTCGTATTACTGAAGTTTCCTTGAGGTTTATTCCGAGTTAAGAGGCCCTGGCAGTAAGGGATCTATAAAGCATTTGCCGATCTGGAAAGTACAAATATAAAAAATAATTTATAGAATAAGCCGTTACTTTGCGGAGATCCTTAATACAAAAGTAATAATAAAATTGTTTTGCTATAATCGCCGATAGGTAAAATAGAAAAAATATATATTATTCTAAATGTAGAGTGGTCAATTCGTTTTCATGCCTGATACATGCAGGATTCGTAAAAAGCTTGTCTGGGTAATGCTTCGCTTTGCGATTTAGTGTGGAGTATATATATCTCCTGATGATGTATCGGTTGCGGGGCGAAACGATTATTGAGTTTGTGATAGTAAACGTGTGTAGTCCTTGTGTGTTGTGATGGCGGTGGTGGTTTGTGCATGTGTTTTTACGAATCCCTCATGTATCAGGTATGAAAAAGGATTGTCCACTCTACATTAAGCATTATGTATATTTTCTGTTTTACTTCATCGCGGATTATAGCAAAATAATTTTATTAGTTATTTTGTATACAAAAAATAAATTCATTTTAAGTACAATACGGGGATATTTTACTACAAATATCATATCAAATAATGATCTAGTCCGCAATATCTAGTTTTAAGCTGAACATCTAATACTCAATTACACATCACATGACGGCCATTAACATCATCCTCATGTCCTTATCCCACTCTAAGTGGGGTCGGCTCAACATGTTATAAAAATATTATCACATGATTTGGCTACGTATTTTACGACCGGCCGCCTGCCTGACGTCAACTTACATTAGTCGTATTTTACGACAACACGGTAAGAAATTAGGGTAGTCTATTCTACTCAGTCGGGTGTGACGTCAAGTATATATTGTATAAAGTTTATCAAAGCTATGAAAAATGTATTTTGTTGCGTTCTACTAACGGACAGATCCGGTAGACCTAAACTAATATATATTGCAGATTATATTCAAGTGACATGTTTACCCCAATCAATTGTGCCATGCTTAGTATTTTTCCATACAGTGCCTCCTGGATAAACAATTCTTCAGGTAGAGCTGGCATAGATCGTGGTAAGTAGGATTGGCGGAAGCTTTTGTGCATTCGCAACGTACACTCGCAGAAGATGTACCCTACCACTGTCAATCTGAAATGTACGTCTCCAAGGAACGCATAAAAAGCTGGATCTGGAATATTAAAATAAAAATAGTTTATTAAAATATTCAAAATTTTCTTCAAATAATCTGTCAGTATCTTTAATATTTAAATGAGTTAATCTTGTAATATCTGGGAGACCGAGCCTTGCTCGGTATTTTTTTACAAAATAAAAAAAAAACTTAAAAGAAAACAAAAAAAAAAATTAGTTGGGGTTCTAGGTATTTACATTTCTCGATTCTAGGTATTTACATTTCTTGAAACTGCCTGTTCCCCGAATAAGCAAAGCTGACTTGATAGTGTACGGCAAAAATTCAATTAAATATAAATTTTAGTATTTTTTAAGGCCCAAAAACAGGGATAAAACGATTTTATATATATAAAATAAGGATACATAAAACCCAGCTAGATCTATTTTCTCCCCCAAATCCCTATATGCTGAATTTCAGAAAAATCGTTGGAGCCGTTTCCGAGATTCCGAAAATATACACATATACATATATACACCAGGCGGTTGCACTTTTCTAAATACAATTGTTATAATTAGTTTCATCACAGACATCTTGTGCCATTTCGAAGAGTGGTTAAGTCCACGCATTTTTATCATTTACATAATGCTCAATAGTATAGTAAGCTATCTGTGTCAGCCTCCTTTTGATAGCTATTTTAATTGTAATGGCAAGGGTAAAATTGATTGTGAAATTTGATTATATATACATTAAAAACTAAAAAAATACTTTATGAATAGGAAACTAATTATTTCATAGGAATGCTTGATAATCAATTCCATGGCTGATCCGGATTACTGAAGGACACCTAGCTAAATATCACTTACGATTCGTCTTAATAGATAAACTGACTGACAGACACACTTTCGCATTTATAATATCAATATGGATATTACAAAGATTTATTCATTCATACTAGATATTACCTATGCGCAATTTTATTAAGAGCTTGCAACACTCCTTCATAAACGCTTGGAGTAAGACGGCGCACCGGTCCCACACGGATAAAAAAACTTTGAAAATATCGCAAGAAATACACAGGCCTCCAACAGGATTTTGCAAAAACAATGTGAAGAGACTTCCTCGTTTCTGTTGATCTGTAAAGAGCAAATATATCAAAAATAAAATTACAAATATCAATTAGACATAAGTTGAAAAATGTAATCACTGGTCCGTGCAAGGAGGAATGAACTTACCAACAAGACTCTCAGGGATTAATTGTGGTGACATAAGCACAACCAGAGGTTGTCCAAAAGCTTTAGGAACATCCTGGAATGAATAGGAGTTGTCCGAATCGACTACGATGAAGAGCGGCTTCCTAGTGAATGGCTGCAAATCGCCAGGATAAAGAATCTGAGACTCAATGGTCTTGCTTGTAGATGCCTTAGCTTCTTTATTGTATTCTTTGAATATATCAGATTTGGAAGAAGTAATAAGGCCACCTGAGCCGTAACCATCTGCAAAATATACAAAGAATTTCCATACAGCACCTCATAATTTCGTGATTAGATTTCGTTCTCATACTAATTATTATGCCGAATGTTGTTGAGATATTTGATAAAATAGATAATATATTATTTAGTATTAGGATATTTTTTTAAAATATTTCTAGTCTTCGGTAGCTCATTCTTGGTAACACGATAAGTCCGTATATGCGTGACATATATTGTATATTAACATAGCTTTTATTAATAATATAAAAATTTTTTTTTTGATATCCGGCTGAGTAGAATAGACCACCCATATTTCTTACGGAGCTGTTGTAAAAGGTGACTAATGATGACCCGCCGTGTGGTATCTGGTTGAGTTGAAAATAAAGTAACACTTTCGTAACATATCTCCTCTAAATTTCTCTCTTCATTCCACTTTCATAGATACCGGGTCTGAGACTTGGGAATTGTAAACGTGATATTTCAAAGTAAAGAATATTTAGCCGCTAACAAATCATTGTTTGTACGCCGTGTGGTATCCAGCTGAGTAGAATAGACCACCCTCTTTCCTACCTAGGTGTTATAAAATACGACTAATGTAAGTTGACGTCAGGCAGGCGGCCAGTCGTAAAATATTTAGCCAAATCGTTTTACAACGTGTTTATAAAAATTTAAAAAGTAATATTAACCGATAATGAATAAGTAATTAATTAAAAGTAAGTAATTAATAAATTAAATTAATAAAATATATTACAGATTTATACACCGTCCATGTCTTAGTTAATTTGTGTGAATAGCAAGAACAAATAACTCTTTATACTTAAAGAAAACGTTTAGGCTCAGAGAGACTCTTAGTAATAAAATGAAAAATAAGCATATCCGGAACCTACATAAGTCATTGGTATAGCGACTACTACTAATCTGAAGTGTTCTTTACTTCAACTATACGCACCTTTAAGTAAAACCTGTTTTGTTCGAGTGGATTCAATACTTTGAAGTAGTATGCAAGTACTTACGATCATCGTTAGTGGTATTTTGTTGAGAGTAGCCATTCGCGGATATGTAAAGGAATGTCGCACCTTTCGGTGATAAGTCGTTGCAACTACTAGCCAAATAAACTAAAATTTGACTTGCAGATGGCTTGAATAACAAAAATTTGTGGGGATTTTTTCGCGGTCGTTCCTCTTCATCAGTATTTCCAGCTGAAAACAAAAAAATTAAAAACTGTGATTGTCATGCCGTAAACTGTTAAGATACCATTTTGAGTCATAGCACGTATACGTACAGCAATACACTTAAAATAAAGAATCGAAAAATTTATAGTCAAGATTCGCAAAAGCTGTTTGGTTGCAATGCCTGATTATTTATATAATTTTTTTCGCAGCAGCCTGAATATTATTATATATACAGCCTAAATGGAGTTGATAACACAGACAGAAAAGAAGCATGTGAATTCAATTATAACAAAATATTAATAATATTGTAATATTATGCGAATTATAATTGAATGGATGAATGCAAGTAATTTTGTAGTCTTAGGTACATTAAGTGATACGGTGAGTATGCGTATTTATGATTTCTTCACAGTATTATATTCTAATAATACCTCGACGATACGTTGCAGATTCACTTGCAGCGGATTGTTCACTTCGCCTATTGATATTCTCTTTAGGAGATCCACTGGAGAGATTTCTATTAGGGACTTCAACTTCCCATTCCAAGTTTTGTACGATCCGGAACATATCTAACGTGAGTTCGGAGAATTTCACGAGTTGTGTCCCGCTTCCTATTATTATTGCGTCTTCCAAGGTCAGATACATTTGAGGCGTTATTTCTATGGGCGGCACAGAGTGTTCATTGATTCTCCCGCTTTAAAAAGAAAATAATGTAGTTTAATATAATCACAAGATTTCCTTACCTAGAGTTTTGCTTTATTATAATTGTAAAAATTATTAAGCTACATTTTTTTATACGTCTAAATTCAATTACATAAAATGATGAGAAGGATAATTAATTGCTATATATCTGCATGAAACCAACAGGGAATTTCTACAAAACAAGTCAGGCTTCAGTCATTAATGTTGTTGGCGTAAATCGTAAATAAGAAAAAAGATATCATTCATATTGAACCAAAAGATCCAAGTAATCGTTGTTGTTGGTGATTACTGTAAGGTAATTGTAAAAGCTTTCTTAAAATATAAATTTAAAATTCTTATACATTGTTAACAGTTCAGTAAATGTAGTACCATTAAATTATTACCGAAAACATTACTGCTATTAATTTCAAATATATATTAAGAAGTCTTAAACTTGCAATCATAATATTGTAAATCTGGTGGTAAAGCTGAACTAACCCAATCGTCACCGGCCTACTCTTGTCAAGCGGATCAATAACGACCACAGCTTGTTCAACAGCCATAAACCCCTTCACTTCTGCTAGCACATTAAACCATTCGACTTGGTCAGCTGGATCGTACATTTGGCCGTAAGCTAACACTTGTTGTTCTAGGTCGACGACCAAATCGTCTATCATCTTCATTTGTTTCAAAAGGATAGCCACGACAATGAATCTTGCGTAGAATCGAAGTTTCTTCACCATCAAGTCGCATCCTCCCTCCTTGCTGGCTAGGTGGTAATAGTGGCGGGATCTTATCGCCGAGTAGAACGAATACGATTCTATCAGGTATGATGTGTCGCTAGTACGTAAGCTAAAGAATAAAGAATACTTAAATTAATTCAAGTACATGATTTCGAGGTATGTCAAGTAGTTTTTGGAGATGACCAAGAACCCCAGTCTACCTAAGTAGTACCTAGTAGTGTAGTACTCTCTGCAGACTACACTACAACAAGCTAAATTACTTCGATGTCAGCATTCATTCAAAAGTGCAGTAAATAAGAAATGCAACTTACTAATAATGATAATACAACTGGCCAATTTTTGAGGCCACTTCCCCGATCTGCCATCTTTTTAACCCGTAACGTGAATCGAGCAGCAAACGGTGTTGCTGCTGATATTTCCACAGCTTAGCATAGATGTCAAATGTGCGACCAAAAGGGACATGCCATTGCTTATGGCCATAGGGAGGAAGCTCCCTGTATAAAAAAGTAAATTGTTAGTAGTTAATGGTCTAAGAACTTGATTACCATGATAACTTCATGATAAAATTTGCCCTGTTGTTGCGATGACGCTGCTTTAATGTTTCTTCTGCTCTGTTTTGCGATGATGAAAAAAAAGATGTAAATAGTTATATTGCATACTAGCTTGTGCCCGCGACTTCGCCAGCGTGAAGATTAGAGCCGTAAGCAAGATTTTAGAGGTGTTTAAAATGTATTTTAAATTATTCATAAGAAATTAGATTCAAAAGAGCAACCGTGTCGTTTCTCGGTGGCCCTTTCCGGGAGGAGCAATTCTCCACTAGCAGTAGAATTGAGAAGAATAAATGTTAGTTCATCCAAATCCGTAGAGCTGAGTCTGCATGTGTTTAAAAATATTAAAATATCTAAATTTACACTCCATATAAAACAAAAACATCCACTGCGTCTTTCGGTCTATTTGTGAAAGTTTCGTAAGGGAATGATTTTCTTAAGGTTTTGTGTAAATTGTTTTGCAATATGATGAAAATTGTTGTTAATATAAGTAAAGTTATGCCGACTTGGAGCTTTATTTGAATATAATGCCTTATCACTATGAGTTATAATATAATAATGTATGGTGCGACTATTCCTCTTTGATAATTCAACAGAAAACTTTGTGATAACTTATTTATCCATTAAATATAGGTTACTAAATTCATTCTAACTTTTAACAAAAGAAAAGATCAAGTACAATACGGAAATTGGAAAGCCATTACGCCTGATTCATCATTACTCATTATCTTTAATAATTTACTTTAAGGATTTCCTACTTATGCTATAATAATTAATTTATAATATAATTATTATCTTAGGAGTTATTAAAGGATGCAAGTAAAAAATATATTACTAGGGTCCAGGGCGTGTCATTTAGTGATATTGTGTATTGTAATTAATACACCATTGCAACTCTGGATTATTATAATAGATTGTTAGTATTTGTGATCTGAACGGATAATTATAGATTCATCGTCAAAAGTTGTATGAGACTCCGTACACCTTGATTTATTTCAAATTCTATACACAATTCTTTTCAATGTAGTTTTGGATCCATACCCCGGATAGCGAATCGAGAATTTCTATTACATTACTTAATTGA
This sequence comes from Morpho achilles, assembly GCA_947086495.1. Classification (NCBI taxonomy): domain Eukaryota; kingdom Metazoa; phylum Arthropoda; class Insecta; order Lepidoptera; family Nymphalidae; genus Morpho; species Morpho achilles. Next base: position 5,446,831 of record CAMTZB010000022.1, on the reverse strand, counting down.
TATTGCAATTGCCCATTTCGCTCATAGACTGCATTAGCATATTGGCATAACTAAAGCTAATAAGAAAACATGTTTCAAGATAAACGGGTTTAAAATTTTGATTGCCAAAGAAAATGCATAAAATATAAAGTAAATAAAATGTTTAAGTTTGCTTAAACTAACGTTCAATATTGAATTATAAGTTCTGCTCATATTGCTGCTGAAAGTGTATTTTAATATTATAACACTTGTACGGGCTAACACATACATTTGCAAAATATTATATAAATATAAATATTATATAATCATTATCATTTTTATAATAAAAAATAATTCTATCAATTAATCAATCTATCAACCAAAGATCGCACAGGGTAGTAGCAGCCAGTACAACACCTATTCCTAATTCAAATTACGTGTTTTTTGATTTGTGCCACTATTACAGCCCATCAGCGGTTTAGTCTTAAGTGAAGGAATACTTTGACAAAACACCGAATAATACCTGGAATACGTGAAATCTGCCACATAAGTAAGTAAAGAAATGGCGGGTCTAATTTCCAATTGCTCTCTTTAAGGTGAGCGAAAGTCCTCGCGCGGTAGTGGGATATTAACAGGTCATGTCTTCAATTTAATTAATTAAAAATATGTTAACAAACATTTTTGGAATTTAATTCCTAACGGGGATAAAGTTAAATTGCTCGAATATTGGAACAATAGATACAATCTTTGGTCTGTTATTAAAATAAATGGATGCCATGACGTTAAAAACGTAAAAAATTTTAAATAATTTATATAGGCAGGCATTGCTTTGAGGAATTCCATAATACAGATGTTATAATAGGATTATTTTGCTTTGATCCGCGCTTGTAACGAAAATCTATGTAATAATAAGTATCGGAAGCAGGCAACTTATAAATTTCATCTTCAAGCAACTTTCAAACTTTCACCACACAATCACTACACTAACTCGTTACAATCTCTACAATCGTTTTACCTCGCAAGCCCAAGGCATCATCAGGGGTATAGGCTCTACGACAAAATCGCAATGTAAAAAAGCGGCGTTGCCATTTTTTCTTTATTATAGCATATGGTTTTGTCTTTGTTTTTTCTTTTAGACGTTGAATTTGAGTATGTTGGAATCGCGTTTTATATTATTTAGTGCATTAAACTATATAAGTGCATCAAAAATTAAAATTATTGCTGTAATAATTAGTCTCTACTCAGATTTATACCTTTAAGGATCTAGTTTTATATTCAATATATAACCCATAGTATAACCTATTTTTCATAATATATTGTTTATTCAGTTTTCATGTGTAGTTTTAAGTAAAGTTTGAAGGTATAAATTTTAATGTTCCTGTTAATTCATCCTTTATTAACGATTATTATAACTTGATTAGATAAAATCTTCACTTTTGTTATACCTGTAAATTTGGCTCACCGCTTATTTTTGATAGGGCGTCCAGTCATTAAACACAGTGACTATGTCTAACACTAAGTGTACGTTACACCTAGTAGTGCCTAAAAAACTGGAAGTAAAAATGTAAATTAAAAAAATTAAACTAGCTTAAGCCCGGCCTACTCCTCATTAAATAATTTTGTTCCTCTAATACATAAAGGAGCATATGAAATCCACCATAGGAGGCCGTATCAAAGACGACGAAAACGAGCTACGTGTAAGTACTAGTATTGTGGTATGCGACTTTGTCACTTTTCTTTTCTTAAAGGATATGTAATAAAACCGTAAATGTTAACCAAAGATGTCTATGAAAAGTACCTAAATCGGATATGTAGTTTCATGCGAAGACCTAAGAAAACAGATAAATCACCAAATAAATAAACAAAAATATATATATTTCATAAATTTTGTTTTATACTTACAGGGGCACTTTGAAATGGAAACAATTTTCCTAAAAATATTAAATGCACAGATTTAACACCTTTCCGATTTCATTATTTGTATTGAATTGATGACCAGTAATTTACAATTTGTGTTTTAACTATAAACACATTAAAGTTTTAAAGTTAGTTCTAAAGTTTAACATAACAGATCAATTTATGAAATTAAACTGAAATGAAATAAATAACTTTTATTGAAAGTGTTTGTCTAATATTTTTAATCAGAAAATTAAGTTATGATAATTGCACGAGCATAAAACGTCAAGTTTCAAGGAAAATACTAAATTAAAAATGTCTTACCTTAATCCATTGAACGAGTGCTTAGATTTTTCCAGCAAGTGGCAGAATTCGATGATTATTTTACGTTCTTGATCGGTGACTGGAGTCATGTTTATTTTTCGCAACGGCTCAATATTGCATTCGTGTCTTAGTTTCCGTAATTCTCTTTCATTTATTGTACCATTTGAGGAACCAAACAATTTATAAAAATAGTTGTTCAATTTTATGGTGTTTGGTGGAAGCCCGAGATTATTTATTGTTAAATTTGTTTCATTAATACATAAATCAGGCAAATATTGACTTAACAGGTCTTCGGCTAATATTAAAATATTTGCTAATTCCGGACAGTCCTCAGGTAACGGGTTCCGATTGTATCTGGTGGAATTAACAGGTATTGCCTTCTTGAGCCAGTTTCGTAATTTCGGTGATAAATACAAACGATTAGTCTTTACTTTTTTGCCAGTTTCCTTATTTTGTTCATCATTTGTACCTATAGGAGTAATGATTTGGTATTGTTTTATGGGATCTTTAAAGGAAATTGTCTTCTCTTTATATTTTTGTCCTTTAATAGGTATTCCTTTGGTCAATTTTCCTTTGGTTTTTACATTATCACCGGGGCTGTCGGAAAGTTGAGCCGGTATCCCATCGGTTATGTTCACTATTCTTGTTTCTTTATCGCCGGAGTCTAGTAGTGACTCAGCTATTGCTTCGTTTAAATCGTCTTTTTTTATTTTTTTATCACCAAATGTATCCAAAAGTTGTACAATGTTGTCAAAACTGTACAAATAGGTGTTACTGAGGTCGGATTCACTTTCTCCACTATGACAGAAAAATTTCGAAGAAAATTCGCAAACTTTCTGACTCCAATTTTTAAATGGTTTAGATTTTTTTGTACGAGCCCGTTGGTTTGTATTTTTTAAAATTGATTTTGGAGGTATCAGTGGGATACTGGAGCTGGGATCCTGTTCTTCTCTTACCCGTGATTTCTCGGGGCACCGAAGCTGAAAACAAGGTTAAGGTTTAATTGTTAGATAGAAGTGTTTGATCATTCCAAGTCATATCAAATAATCAAAGAATCTAATAAAAATCATACAATTCAGAGGGTATTCGTAAACATTTACTATCCCCAATATTGCAAGTTCTTTGGAAGGATTCATTAGTTTCTTTAGCAGTGTTTAAGTTATTTGAAAATTCTAATAACTCTCTTAATAGAACTAGAAAGTACTTTAGATAAGATATAATTGACAATGCAAAACTTTTATAAATAATAATATATTCAAGGTATGTGATGATCAAGTTGGTAAACAAACGAATATAGTGATTTTATTTTAGATAATATTACTATTGCATTGATTTTCTATTTTCGTTAGGTACTAGCGGTGGCATTATATTGCCTTCGTGATGACAAGAAGTTCATTACATTATATTAGTCCCTCTGGTCTTTCTTAAGCATTCCTGAATTATCTTTTGCTTATCTGCACCTTTTTCAATGTTTAAGCTCTTCCTAAAGATAAAAGGCCAAATAATCTCAAAAGGCTTTAAACGATGATCTTTATCCGTAGTCATAGGAAAAGGTAAGTTGATAACCGTTTTGTAGTTAGAGAATATTATGAAATGCAAGTTTATTATTAAATGAAATTGAGGACGGTGCGTTTTGTAAAGACCATGTGATGTTTTAAGCAAACGCTTAAATCCCATGTTCATTCGTTACAACTTAGAGGTTAATTTCTCATTGCTATGCACTATGTAAATGTTTCATTACCACGTATCACAATACCTTTGAAAAAATAAAAAGTATGTTAAATTGCTGTGTAATTTATTAAATTTTATCGCAGTGGAATAATATTCAATCATATAACTATATATCTATTTACCCTTAAAAATGCATATCACTACATAGTATAAAACTAAGTCACATTCTTTGTTTGTCCATATATCCCTATGTATGCTTATATCTTTAAACTACACAACAGATTTTGATGCAGTTAGATATAGGGATTCAAGAGGAAGGTTTGTATGTATTATAACATTCAATACCGAGTAGAGAAATACTGTAATTTTTGAGATTTCTAATCTGATGTCGTAAATAATTACATTTTTTTCCGCTTACATTGCAAACGCAGACTAAACCCTACGAGATTTATCAAAATAATGTACTAAGTATTTGTACACCTTGAAAAGGTCTAGAGAAAAGTCCGCGATGGTATATGTCTATCTCTTATGGATAACCCACAATAAAAATTTTTGTCATTTACTTTTTATGAAAAATAATGCCTTATGTTAAAAGCAATTTTTATAGATTACAGCATTAATCCTTATCCAATTAAGTACCTTAAATAAATTGTTGATTTAATATAGATCAATATGGCCGTTTACAGCATGTAATAGTGAACATTTCCGGAGATATTACAGATTTAAAATGCCGTGAGGAGGCTGCGCTTCGCCCTATAGCACTTCGAATGTAGCAGCTGTATGTCGCTCTTTCAAGAGTTTGTTTAATGACAAGGAAGCTGCGAATGTTGTATATAAAGACATTCTGTAATTAGTTGTAAAAATAAAATTCATGGGGAAAAATTTAAAAATAAATAAGTAAATATGTAGTATATGAATTTAGATATTCCAAAGATAGCATGACATGTTCTTGGTATTGGGAGAGGGTAATTGTTTTTCTTCAAATTTAACGCTTGCGGGCCACGGCCAGTAATTAACAAATCAAATATTTTTTTTTTTTTTTAATTTTGATTTTAATAATTTTTTATTTCACTTAGTGACATGGGCTATATATTTTATACCCGCGCGAAGCAGGGGCAGGCCGCTAGTTTATTTATAAGTGGATAGCCCTCGCTTAGCAAATGTACTTCTGATTTCGATGTTTTATTTGATGAAATTTACATTATAATACGCGTTCAAGGCTGAGCTCATCTTAAATAAAGTATTACTTATGTTAATTAAATAAAATGTGTAAAAATTACATTTTTAAAGTAATGCAATTTATTATATTTAGTGTAGAAGTATTTAATTACGTGTCTTGTGTGTAAAATAATAACATTTACGGTACGTTATTATCACGTATATCATTATCACATATTAAGTTAACACAATATAAAATTTATGAAATGTGCTATAACATTAGATTTAAAAAGCCATTGCGATTTGTTGTAGAGCTTATTTTCTGATGATTAAGGGATGAAATTAGCGTTGAAATCGACGTAATTAATGTGTGAATTATGGTGAAGATATTAAGCTTTATATAGACTTACATTACATCTTTTTATACTATGGAATTTAGAGACTATTATTTAGAGATAATATCAGAGTCTATTATCAAGGGTGTAGCCTAATTTACTTCTTAAGTATTGAAGTAATCCTCTTTTATAGGTCCAAAATGCAGTTGTAGTGTTCGATGAAAAGAAAATTGGATGATGACAGTTAAAATGTACATGAAAACAGAATGTTGATGTGGGGGGGAGAAATTTTGATATGATAAGGAAGATGAATGGAGCGAATTTAGCGTTCCTCAGTAAAAATACTAAACAAAAAATTTAAATTTACTTAATATTTTTTACTATAAGACCGTCTAATAGCTATATACAAAAGTGTGATTGTGAAAATTATTTTTTTTTCTAAAATAATATGCTAAGGTGAACACTGTCCCGAATATTAATTTAGAAAAATTCTTACCTTGTAATCTAGAGAAATATCAGGACATAAAGATACTCTAAGAGCCTAGAGACTCCAGAAATAGAGACTAGAAAGCCACTTCGGTTAAATTTGAATTCCTGATATAGGGCTATCTGCAAATTAAGAATAAAACTTTACAATATTTTTTGGTTCTACATTATTGATTTTTGCATTATACAAATCTCACGACGCAAACTCTAAAAAATGAGGAGAAGGAAAGCGCTTGTGCCAGTAAATTTTGATTGATGGAAGATTGATGAAAATGATTGAAAAGTCGTAAAGTACCATAAGTAGCGAAAGACAGAATGTTATTTTACACAGTCCGATTTCCTCTCGTAAACAATAAATGATGAAAGTGCTCAGTTAACTCTTGATTTAATTAAAATTCCAGTACTCCTTAAGTAACAGAATACATAATAAATATGCCAATCTAAGTTTTGATTACCCTGAAATTCAGGAGCGATCACGCGTTCTATTTAATTTGCCATATCGGAATGCTAATTATGTATTTTATTAAGAACTAGCTTTTTACCCGCAACTTCGTTCGCGTGAAAGTGTACTGTAGTATTGAAATTAAGAGTAGCTTCTGTCACTGTTCAACACAACACTTTGCATCACAAAAATCTGATCAATCCGTGAATAATCAGAGGGATTTATAGTTTTATCAAGAGCATAATTTTGAATTTTAGTAAATAACCCGTACTTACATGAAACATATATTAAAATAGCTCAGTAAAAGGAGACTTCCAAAATTGGGCTTATCAGTTATACAATCAGGGTACAATAAACTCTATATAATATGTACATCAAAATGTATGTATTAAATATCACTATAAATATTATAAACAAATAACGTGCAAGAAAACTTTAATAATAACGTTTAAACGTAACGTATGAATTGTAAATTTTTTTAAAATCACATTTATAGGTTGAGCGCTGGATTCCAAGTTTTTAGTATAAATACGAAAAAAAAAATAAGAATCTGAAAATATATTAGCGTACTTTATTATCTGTAATGACTTCTCAGATATTAAAAATTGTGTAAAAAGTAAAAAATGTCCCAATAAATGTCAATAATTAGTCATTTTTTTCGTACTTGTTGCCATAGACTACTACCTAAAGACTTATTCCGTTTATAAATGTGTTTTCTCAAAACGTGTTTTTTTAACGATAAAAAAAATGAATGATCAACTTTTACTTCAATGATTATACCTTATTGTTATATTTTCATCACAAATTCTATTGTTTTTAATGTGTTATTATGGTATTTAGCCAGTAATTGTACTTGTACATAACCTCAAAATATAATTCTTGTTTTATGGTTCCCCCATAGAAATTTTATAAAATAATAATTGATACTAAGATAACAAATATATTACATTACATTACATTACATATGTTACCCCGCTGTATAAGGAATTATTGTGCCAAATTTATTTGATATTGGTTCAGCGGATTTGCTGTGAAAACGTAACAGACAGACAGACTTTCGCATTTATAATATTAGTAAGGATATAAATAAACAATATATAAACTCAATGTTTACTGGATGCTAAATGATGAAATAAAATAAAACATACCCCGAACCGCCCCGACGGTATCTGTAGTGGGAATGTCGAGCGTGGAATATGGGAGAATGGAATGTTCTCGTTACAATTTTTTGACAAGGTTACTAGCAATTTGGGTTACAAATTACTATTAAATTTAACGAGCATTAACTCAAAACATGGTTCACTGTACAAAATGCGATTTCGCAAGAAGCCAATTCCAATTCCAACATTCTGCCCAGTTTGCGGCGAACCACGTGGATTTAGAAGAGATCATGTTATCTCCACCAATCCATCTTTCCTACCATCTGAGGGTCACCATTAAACGGGGATGCATCTTTCAAATGGATAGCCGGTGTCAGTTTGGCAGTTAAATTCTAGATACAGAACGCAGATCATGATGTAGACTGCTGTGCCAGATTTTTTTTAATACAGGAAAAAACCCCTTATGGGTACCGCCGCCCGACGGGGACAGGCGGCGGTTATGTCGGACTCACACCGACTTAAACGACCTGTGTGCTCCACCACGCTGCCGATGGAGAGGACAGGCATCATTGTACCTATTGCCCCCATTCCCACCGACAGCTCTGATCCCAGAGAACAAACACCTTCTCCGGGTAGACACCCCTCGAAAGAGAAGTCCCCCTCCACTAACCGGTGCATGGGGAGCACCAGATTCACTGACTGCCTCAGGGACCTGTAAGCCAGACGTCCGATATACCCCGTTCGGAACATCCGAAGGTCCCCTGACGGGGCGGCAGACGATGGGCTGAGGCAAGTCGCTACCACCTGGACTCGCCAGCAGTAGATTGGATCCAGAACAAAGGTTCACGGAACCGCTCCACCGCCCCCCTCTACCCCACCGCAGAGCAGAAGGAGGTCAACGCTGCCCGCGATCGCATATCGCGTCCCGTCGGTGTAGAGTGCTGTCCGAGATAGTCCGATCCGGAGGCCCACGGTCCTATTCCCTTTTCGATTGGTTGGTTGATTGGTTAATGATCAGCAGATCTATTCATGAGGGACGTCGACGGCAATGGTGTTACATATTATACCAAGTAAAAAATTCAAAATTATAGTGTACAACGGAATGTTTTGATATTTTACCAGAAATCTTAACTATAAGCTGCGTCAACTAGACTGTATTAGTTTTATGCTATGTATTATACAATAAATAAATTGTCCTAAATACTTTTGTAATGTTTGTACGCTATTTAAAACATGTTATAGCAAACACCGAACAAACATAAATCAAATCAACGTACATCCTATCAAATAAGAATGTAATGTTTTTCTAGTATATAATATGCATTTTTTTATTTTACCTCTGAAATTTTAATAGATAAGCAGTTATTATAAAATAATCGAAGAATCTAAATAACTTTATGTTATAAAAAATATAATCACTTTTTTCCGTTTTACAGTGAATAATGTCAAAAAAAATCGGGAATACTAACTACAAATATCTATTTAACTTACTTTTTTCTTCTCCATTTTCTCTTCTTTCACTTTAGATAAACTTAAAATTGAAAACTGTCTCTACCATATTCTTTAAATTGTTCGATAATAATTTAAAAATTGTTTCTCAAAGCAGGAATTTTATTAAATTGACGAACGGATAATTAATTCAAAACTCACGCTACACGAATTATAAGACGAAAATGTAATTAGTTTAAAATAAATTACTTACAATTTTATATGGTAGAGACAATGATTTTCACATACTTCAATAAATAAAAAATAAATAATTCAATTAAGAAAATAAATAACCAATAACACTAAAGAGTACGTAACACTTTTGTTTTAAAGTTTTATTAGCGTAAAACAACTAAAACCGCTATATTCATTTCACGCCTTCAAATCGCCCCAATGTTCATGTTAAATTCCAATAGGAATCTCAGTTCGTTGAACGTTATCTCGAAAGTGAAATCTAACAATATTATAGCAACTATAAACAATGTTACTAATTCGGATAATACTTTATAGAGAAATAAACCGCTGATAATAAAAAGTAGCAGGAACATCGTGAACGCGTAAGCCGAGTCAGGGGCTCTACAGGTTACTGAGGCGATACGGTGCTACGGAGGGCGGCATCCTCACGTAGCTTAGCTACGTTAGGCCCACTGCTGGAGAACTTTATTGTGAACGGACCAATCATAATTCTTTTGCAAATGTGTTTTACCATCGGATTGATTTTACACATACTGGCACAAATTACATCTGTATGCAGGTTCGCAGGTTCCACAGATACTTTTTCACTAGATGTGACAAATATTTTATATGGTACATAAAATCGTACCTATTAGAAACTCGTAAACTTAAACAAAGAACTTAATACATAAATATTTGCAGATGAAATTTTTTTTTTCGAATATTAAATATAAGTATGAAATAAAAGTAAATACATAAATATAAGCGTGAAGCTTTGGTAGCTTAGCGGTAACACTGCGCGACTCCTTCGCGGAGGTCACGGGTTCAAATCCGGGCCAATCTTTGGTTAGCCGGACGGGTACAAAACCAATGAATTTTTCCGTTCAAACTTATGTGTCTAATTGATAATTGCAATTTATCACACGCTTTTCCGTGAAGAAAAACACCGTGAGGAAACCTGCATATCTCTAGAGAATTCTGGAGATATGTGTAACCTACCAATCCATATTGGAGCAGCGTGGTAGGTCTTAGCTCCTATCCTTCTTTCCAAAAACGAAGAGAAGAGACCCAGCAGTGATAGTGGATTATCAGCAGTGGGATAGTTACGTACTTAATTACATAAATATTAAGGACATTACATGATATGGGAAATTATTTACGCGGTCATCTATCCCCAAAGTAACTTAATGCTTGTTTCATAGGTGACAGACCACTGATGCATAAAGGTATAATTTTAAATATATGCAAACATATGAGCACCCAGGACCGAAGAACCAACATATTCAGAAAATATTGGCCCCCGGCGGGAAATGAACCCGCGACCTACGAAGCTGAAAGCGGTGTCACTGCCGCCTGCGCAAACTATTTATATTATAACTATTACAGCTATTACTATTATCTTCTCATTGTCACTCACTGTTATTTTGGAAATATCAAAATTTTGGATGGGCTGGTACTAAAGCAATGTTGAAGTGAAACGCGGAGAACAGAAGAACTCTATGAACTATGAACTCTATGAACATTAGGGAACATCCTCGTTCTTCACTTTTATTGGCAATGTTAACTAACTAGAGTTTATAAGACCTTTTATAAAAAAAGTTACACTATCTTATAAGATATAGTACCAGGTCAACCTTGCTCGGTTATTTTTACAAAATAAAAAAAAGAACTTAAAAGAAAATAGGGTAGGTGGGGCTCGATCCTAGGTTGTTTTATTTCTCGCGACCACCCGTTCCGCGAATAAACTACGCTCACTTCACACTTAAAGGTAAAAATAGTGTTTTACATATTCAATAAATTAAAAGTAAATTTTAGTATTTTATTAATGCCCAAAAACAGGGATAAAACGATTTTTTTTTAATCAAACGTAGGTAGATCGATTTTATTTCCCAAAACCCCCAACATGCAAAATATATATATGTAATTAATGTCTATGGTAAAATGTCTGTTCTGACCTAATAATCTTTGGTCTTATGTGTATCTCTTTCTCTTATACAGATTTCCCCCTTTGTAGAAACGAGAGCATATCACTGTCAGTGATTATTCACTATTCGTGAATTAATAAAATTTTCATGAATTGATAAGGATTAAAATAATGGTTTACTTGAAAAAATTATAACAACTGTATAATCGGTAGGCTATTAAGTTCTGTAAGCGATTCGCTTAATGATAAAACGTATCGAAATAAAAACAGTTTATGGATCTCACGACTCATCGGTGTACATTTATACATAAATTTGCTTATAGAAATTACTGTTGCTGCAATGTAATTGTGCCAGTTAAGACCTGAATGTGCTTAAATTCGCTGGTGGTGAGGGTGCGTCAATGATGTAGGGCGAAAAGATTGTTGAGTTTGTGATAGTGAACGTGTGTAGTGCTTGTGTATTGTGGTGGAGGTTTGTGCGTGTATTTGTACGAATCCTTCATGTATCAGATATGAAAACGGACTGTCCACTCTACATTTAGTTCTATATATAGTTTCTATTTTACTTCATCGCGGATTTTAGTAAAATAATTATATTATTACTTTTTTATTATCAGAGCTTCAACGGGATTGTAATTCCAGCAGCTCTGTAGTCTCTCTCGACTTCTGCTGACTTCTGAAGTCGTTCGAGTCGTCGTCACCTTCGTTTACCGTCTTTTCACCATGATAAAATTGGCAATTAATAGCGAGATTATGCCCAACCATCCTGACGAGTTTTCCTTGCTGGGCCACCAAAAACATGTAATCTGTGTAATCCAGACACTTTGCGTATAGACATAACCTCCCGAAGTCGAGGCCTATGAAGAGCTGAATCAGGCAGTAGGTGATATCCCTATATCTTATACCTGGCGATCTAGTCCTAGAGAAAAGGACGCCGAAATCATCAAAAACCCGGCAGTTTGCGATTCTAGCCGTAATTTTCTTGGCGAAGGAGTTTAGCATAATAAACTCTCCGCCATCCGTCTCCACAACTTACGATAAGCTGACCCTAGATTAGCACTTCTCCACTCGCTGGTAAGTTTGAGCCAACCTTCCAGCTTCGACGTCCCAAGGCTAAAGATACCGAATCATACTTGGGTCACATATTCAGGTTAATTTAAAATTGAATATAACGCACTGCTTCATATGTAATTTTACATAATTATTTATTACATACTCGTAATAAAGTTTGAAAGAACTACATATTGTATCGTAGATATAAAATAATCTTTTCTCCAAAATAAAACGTTATAACTTAAGCTTCTTAGTGTAGTTAACACATGGTAAAGTTCACTGGGAACACTTTTGAAATACATTTTTAAAGAACTATCGTTTCCACAGTACCAATGTTTAATGTTCCAAAATGAAACGTGTACTGTCGTTACATCTTGACGCTCTTAACAAAGACTTATTGTGTAATGTTAGTCTACAATAGGATTTAAAACTTCAACAATGTAACATGCACTTAACGCGTCTGCTATATTATCTATAACAACGGATCACAGAAATGTATTTTGTTTCTTATTACCCTTCTTGTATTTTTCCTTCACCAGTATTTACTGATTTGTGAGCGTCAACAGGTGGCCGGTTTGGATTTCATTATTGCGTTTGTACACTCAGGAGTAAACTTTCGTGAAATTACTACTTATTATTTTGTTACATTATTTTGTTTATTGCATGATAAAAACTGCAATAAACAAAATGAAAAAATATCTGATGATATCTGGGACCTGGTCCCGGGTATTTTGGATAATTCTTTGATAATTATTGGGATAATTAATAAACTTCTATAATTCGCCCGTTCCCCACTGAGCTATTATAACTTTAGAAATGATAGCAAAATAACCTTTTGTATATAATTTATATTTTGCAGTTTCACAATGCCTGGGAACAGGGAGAAAGCGACATTTTTTAAAATAAAACCTAGCTAGATCGAATTCATAGAATTAGGTGCTATTTTGCGGCGATCAAGAATACAAAGTAGTAATAAAATTATAATTTTAATGTAAAATATTTTTTGTTATTACTTTTGTTTAGCTAGATCGATTTATCGCCCCTGATACCATACATACTGAGTTTGGAGAAAGATATTCACAATATTCAATATTTTCGGGGTAAATCTATGACTCTGGAAAAAGTCATAAAAATAAATCATAAAAATAAAAAAAACAAAATTAACCATTAACTGCTTTCGATATGGGAAAACATGTTTGTTAGCGACGCAATTTATTATTAATTAATAACTAGTTTTTTAATTTGTAAATTTGAATAAATTAGTCGTAAAAGGAACGTGCGTGTGGACGTGTGTGGCAGTTAACGTAACCAACAGTTCAAATTTGACATATACAGTGTTTATTAGTGTTAAAATTCCGTTTCAATCCTCAACCTTAGTTCTATAGATAATACACTATATAGGATATAGATGAGAAATTCCGTCATTTTAGTTGAGCAGCAGCAGGGTCATCTCGCTTACTCCCCGGTTGGGGGGTAGGCGGTGTACGGGCCTCGAGGCGTACCTCTTTGCCCGAGCATTTCCTCGCAGGCATTCTGCCTGGTCCACGTTCTGGCTGTAGGTCAAGGTCACCTAGGTGACCTAAAATATGTCTGGTTCGGTGGGGAGGTCTGGGAATGGTAGCTACCAGACCTCGTGGTCATCGTCAGGAATTGTCAAGTCCGGTGGTGGTGTCGTAATACCCTTACTGTGGTCTTCCACTCTACGTCCTGGCCTCGTAGAGTCAGCTAACGTAGTGACTTGGAGCAGCTGGTGAGCAGGGTGGCCGTTTTGCTGACGTTGACGGCCATACTCTACTTGTCCAGCCATTCCGGCAACAAGTCTAGCATACGTTGCATGCGGTTGGTGGCGACAATCTGATGGTAGGACGACGGGAAATACGCGCTGTCGTCGTCGAACAGCGACAACAGCACGTCCTCCTCCCCTTCCCGCAGATGGTGGCGCAGGGTGGGGATGTCATCCGTATACGCCGTGTATAAACGCGTATATACGCGTTTATACGGCTTGGATGGTGCGTGGCTGGGATTCGGCACCATCTACTGCCACGTAAAAGCTAAGGCCGTGTAGAAACGATGCCAGCACTCGCACATAAGCAGGCGGCATCGTGGTGTCCAGAATTTTGACCTAGCGCCCGGCGTGCCACACACGATCGAAGACATTCTCGATGTCGAGAAAGACCCTTACGGTGTAGAGCCCGTTGTTCCGCTCACTGGTCAGGTGGTTAATAACTCTCGCTGGAGCGTCGTCGAGTGGCTGCTGCGGAATCCAAACTGCTCCTCGCGTAGGGGCAGAGGGGCATGACTCGACGCAGCAGCAGATGCTCAAACAGCTTGGCTATGTGCGAGCTATGTGATCGGACGGTAACTTCCAGGCAGGCGACGGTCCTTCGCTGGCTTGGGAAGAACGATGATTTTCCCGGTCTTCCACGCCTTTGGGAAGTGGCCGGTGCGGAGTACTCCATTGAACAGTCTCGTGAGCGCTACGAGACCTGTTCGTGGCAGCAGCATCAGCGCGGCGTTAGTGATTCCGTCGGGGTCTGGCGCTTTTCGCTTATCAAGGCGAGCAGCGACCGACCGCAGCTCTGACAGGGAGACGAAGTTTTCTTCCCGGAGCAGCGGTGTAAGGGCCGACACGAACCTCTCCAGCTTGTTCTGGACTGTCGCGTGATGACGGATGACATAGAGGTTGGAGGTGTTGGGGGCGTTGGGCGTAATTGTATGTTCCAGGTGTGCCACCAGAATCTCAACACGATCCTTGGCGGCATAGTTGCGTTTACCCGCTGCATCGAGTGGCGGGTAAACGGGGGTATTTTGTGCAGTGAGTTTCTTGCAGAGGGAGTACAGTGTTGTGTTCGGTCGCTCGATCGACGGTATCCTCCCACCGTTCCTCGTCGAGAGCGACTACGGCACGCGCGATTCTCTCTGCAAGCCGGTTCAGGTCAGTTTTCACCCTGGGGCAACGAGTGCGGGTCCATAGGCGGCGCAGGGTGCGCTCTCGCTCAAGCATATTGCGGAGCGAGCTCGGCAGGTCCTTCCTTCGATTATTGACCGGCGAAGTCGACATGGTGGTAGTGATTGCTGCTTTGGTGGCGATGATCGCCTCCGCAACGAACGCATTTTAGTCGAGCAGTAGGGTCCTCTCGCTGACTCCCCAGGTGGGGGGTAAGCGGGTTACGGGCCTCGAGGCGTACCTCTTTGCCCGGGTAGTTCCTCGCGGGCACTCAAGCCCGGTCTGTATTTCGACCGTTGCCCGAGGTCACCAAGGTGACCTAAGGGTGTCGGTGTTTGGGCCATGAGCCCAGGTTTTAGCAGCATTAGGTAATACAAATTCTATCCATTTTGTTTTATTTGAGTTCAGTACTAAATTATTATGTATGATGAACCAATGAGCAACCTGCAACAAACCACTGTTTACTTCGTCAAATTTGTCCTCATTTCTATTTATTTTAAATATCAAAGATGTGTCATCAGCAAACAGTACAATATCGCATATACTCTGAATAAAATACGGTCATTCATATAGTGACCCTTATATAAAAATAATAAAAATATAGCTTTTATAAAAAAGTAGTTTGGCGCTATACCACTTCAATTTGAACGGACTTGGCATCAACAAATTCCGGTTCAAAATCAAAGGGTAGCACCAAACTACTATTCTCAAAAAAGGGTAATGAATAAAAGATTAAAGCTATGTAATATTTAATAATTTTTATTTTTTACATCTTTTTAAATTGTTAGTTGCTTAGTTCTGTAATAAGATACAGGATGCGGAATACATACGCCATAGCGTCTCTCGCGTGGGTTTTATGTAAAGACGACCTGTTTCTACAATGGAAACAATGGATGTGAATAATTTTGTCGACAGCCCATCCGTTTACGTTGCAGCTCCGTTTTCACTTGACTTATTAATAATACTTTACACTTTCTAGATACTGACATGTGTGCATTGATAAGACAGTTTGCGAAATATGCGCATAACATTACCTGTTTGTTTGCATAAATTATCTATAATATTCATAGTTTAGAATAAATAATTTCCAATAGTTTAAATCGGATCGCAGCAGTTGTCGGTGTATTTCGCGCACTGTATTGTGCGCGTTCATTAACTGATCCTAGTTTTAACTCAACTTAATTTTATTCATAGTAACTTTTTACTTTAAGAAAACCAAAAATGTTTCAAAATAATATGACTATATCTGACTTAAGGCAATTGTACGATGAGCTAAAAAATATTAGAACATATTTAATTAAAATAGGTTCTAGCAGAAGAAAAGGCGAAATAATAACTAGAAAGATTAAGGAAGCCGATAATTTGGTTTCTAGATTTAATTATATTTTGGAGCAATTAAATAAATTGTCTGACAAATTTGAAATAGCTGAAAGTTTATATATAAAAGATATAAGTTCGAAATTTTTTGAATTGTATGAATGTATCTTAGATCTATGTACTAGTAGTAGTTTAAAAAAGATAGAAGTAAATATGGCTAAGTTTGATTTAAAGATTGCGATGAATTTATTACCAGTGGCATCTGATGATGAGGTCAGTATAAAACAGCTTATTGATGGCATAGAATATTATAAATTAGAACTCGACTCGGAATCCCAGAAAAAACTAAAATGTTTTGTACTGAAAAATCGTCTTTCACAAAATTCGAAGCTAAAATTAAAAACAAATTATGACAGTATTGATTAGGGCAATAAAGTGTAATTTGCTACCGAAAAAATCTGCACCCGCTATACAGACAAGGCTTAATAATTTTAAACAAAATCACCTATCGATTGAAGAATACGCCAGGCAAATAACCAACATGTTCGTTGACTTGACAATATCTCAATCCGAGGGCAACGAATCCGACTTTAAAGTTTTAAAACCAAGAAACGAAAAACAGGCTATAAAAATTTTCGCCGACTGGCTTAGAAATCGTCGTTTTGGAACAATTGTTACAGCTAGAAATTACTCGATCCTGAACGACGCAGTACAGGCGGCCTTGGACAAAGAGTCTTCGTCGTCTAACTATGGTGATATTTTTTCAATGCGTCATAATAATTACCAAAACTACCATAATAATTACAATTACAGAGGTCGTAGAAATTCCAATTCAGGACACTATAGAAGTTGGCGTGGACGCGGTACGCAGTATCAGGCCCAAGGTCCACCTAGTAGAGGACGCAGCGTGGGACGAGGCTGGAGACCCAATTATGGCAATTTTCAAAGAGGTTCGAGACCGCCGGTTGACAGAGGTAGGTCTTTCTATAATAATTATAATAATAGGAACGACAAAAGGGGTGAACAGCAAAACTTGCATATGTTAACAAAATCAAATGATAGTCATTCTAATAGTAATGAGTTTTTTCGTGCCTAAACATGTTATACTAACTTCTAATAATACATCCTATATAACTACAAATACATTCAATAATTATTTTTATAACTTATTACTTGACACTGGTGCATCAATTTCAGCGATTAAGTATAAACATATCATGGAACAAAACATTCCATTCCATAAAGAGAATCTTAGTGTCAGCGGTATTGGAGGTAAGGTCACCGCTATCGGATATGTTTATCTAGATCTTTTAATCGGAGATCAAATTCTTAATCATCAATTCTACATATTTGATTCTTTGCCATGTAAGGCTAGTGGCATACTAGGACATGATTTCTTTAATAAATATTGCGCGACTTTGAATTATGAAACTTAGTCATCAACTTTGTGGAATGAAGGTATAAAAATAAATGTACCTGTAAAAATGGATAATAACACGTTAAATATACCGGCAACGTCAAATCTATACATTTTATTGACACGGATATAACTGAGGAATGTGTAGTTAGCGCATCTGAAATACAAAACGGAGTTTTTATGGCTAGTACTTTGGTTAAACCGACAAACGGACATATACCTATACGTATCTTAAATACTACAGAAAAAGATTTAAAATTAAATCCTAGTGATATTAAGGCTGTTATGAGTAAAAACTTTATTGTCTATTCTACAATTGGATCACCTAAGTAAAGAAGAAAGATGTAGTATATTATCAATTTGTGCGAAATACAACGATATTTTTTATATTCAGGGAGACAAATTAACGGCAACTAAATTATATAAGCATTCTATCACTTTAAAACCTAATACGGTACCGGTGTACTCCAAACCTTACCGGCTACCGCATTCGCAAAAAGGCGAAATTGCAAAACAAATCGATAACTTGCTGGAACAAGGTCTTTAGAGCCATGCAACTGTGAATGGAGTAGTCCTGTCCTTTAAATACCCAAACGTTCAGAGGGTGAAAAGAAGTGGCAATTAGTAATAGATTACCGAAAACTTAATAATTGCATTGTAGATGACAAGTTTCCTCTCTCAAATATTAACGAAATACTCGATTCATTATCCGGATGCATTTACTTTTCTCACTTAGATTTAAATCAGGATTTTTATAATGTAGAATTAGAGGAGTCAAGCAGAAAATATCATTTTCTTCCGGTCAATACCAAATGACTAGAATGCCTATGGGGCTCAAAACTAGTCCTAGTTCTTTAAAAACACAGTTGTTTAAAAACACTTTTTCTAATGCAGTATTTGCAGTAGAGGTAATTGACATAGGTTCTTTTACCGTAATAGTATATTTCTGCTTTTGACATTTATGACATTTATTCACGAAATCAGTTACATCCTTTTCAATTCCCGGCCAAAAATACGGAATCCCGAAAGTGATAGCTGCAGACAGAGGTACGGAGTTCATGGCGGACACTTTCAAAGAGGTATGTAAACTTTTAAATATTTCTAAATGAAATTCCACAGCATATCATCACCAAAGTATAGGCGCGTTGGAAAATTCTCATAAAAATTTAAATTCCTTTTTAAGAATTAGTGTAGAGCAAAAACCAGAAACGTGGAGTTATTGGCTACCATTTTGGTGTTTCGCATATAATACGACTGTCCACACTTCTACCCAATTTACGCCGTATGAACTCGTTTTTAGGAAGAAATGTTGTTTACCAGGTAATCTTACAAAGTCAATAGAACCATTATATAATCACGATAATTATCCTCTTGAACTTAAATACAGATTGCAAGTATCGCAGACGGAAGCGCGTAAGAATTTAATTAAGGGTAAGCTTTGAAGGAAAGATAAATATGATTGTTATACCAATAGTTTTTACTATAAGCCAAATGATAAAATCCTTATTAAAAATGAGACTGGTAATAAATTGACAAATCTTTATTCTGGACCTTACACTGTCATTAGAGATTTATCACCGAATGTAGAGATAGATATTAATGGAAAATTAGACGTTATTCATAAGAATAGAACTAAGCCTTATTACGATTAAGAGAAACACGAGAGCTTGCATTAAAGTTCGTACATTGTTATGATTGCATGATGTTATTAAGTATTTAATGTTACACCATATATTATTTCAGTTTAATGGTTTAATATAAGGTCTTACTTATTTGTAATGTTATCATAATAAAATATATATCAATGTAATCGAAAAAAAATAATTGTTTAATCATTTTATAAATATACTTTAATCTTTTAGCTGTTTATTTGAATACTTAACAAAAAAAATTACCATTGTATTTTTTTTGTTTTCCCTCGATGGGAGGTGTACCGTGTAATGTGTCACGTAGCATATATATACTAATTGGTAAGACGAAATAAAACAGTATCATCTAAGCTTTCAAGATGGTTTGATTTACTCATTCCTAGCCACAACATTATAGACTACGTGTGAAGACTATTATTTAAGAACGACAATTTTGATCGTTTATTAATTGATATGAAAAATGATTTGAGTTTGAATACCTCCTCGCTGCATTGTGTGGTTAGCAAATATATATAAAACACGTATAGGTTTTTTTTCTTGTATGATGTTTTAAAAGTTTTTTGTTACTCTAGGCTGTTCTAGGCTATTCTATGTTATTTTGTACGTCTCGTAGTTATTCAACGATATTCTTAGCTTTTCTATGCTAGTTTTTACTATGATGCGTTATTTTACATTGCTTTATGCTACTTGATGATCTATGTTCTATGCTATTTTGTTATCTATACCAATATAAAAAAGGTGAAGAGTTTCTTAGTTTGATTGTTTGAGCGCGCTAATGTCAGGAACACTAAACCGATTTGAAAAATTCATTAAGTGTAAGATAATCCATTTAACGAGGGAGGCTATAGATTATATCACATCATCCTTAGATGAATAGGAGTAGCAATAAAAAATATTGCGAAAACGGCAAAATTTAAAACCTTCCTTGAGTGCACTAAGTAAACGGTGATAGTCATTTAAAAATCTTTTATATTATTTACTTTGAAGTTAAAAATTTCAATTCGGGAAAAAATTGTAACGTACTGATTTCCATGCGGGCGAAACAGCCGGCACAGCTAGTGTTATATATAACGGTTATTAGGTTAATTTATTCTTTTGTCCTGTTGCTAAAGATAGGATCGACTAAATTGAATCAATTATGGCGGTTAGTTAATCGTTACTAAAGTAAAAAAAAATATTTTGCCAAAATCCGCGATAAACTAAATATAAAATATATATAATGCTAAATGTAAAGTGGGCTATACGCTTTCGTACCTGATACCTGCAGGCTTCGTACAATCACACGTAAAAACTCCACCTCAATACAAACGTTCACTATCACAAACTCAACAATCGTTTCGCCCCGCAATCGAAGCATCATCAAGAGATAGACTCCACGACGAAATCGTGATACAAAGCGAATATATTTTCTATTTACTTTACGCACACTAATATTATTATAACTTTTATATTATCGATCTTCACATATTCTATAAATTAATCAAACTGAAGGGGTAAATTTTTAAAAACGTAGTTTCAAACAAACACCAACTTTTTGGTGTGGGGAAAATGAAATCGGAGCGCGATAATTCCGCCCAACGTGGGAGATAATTCTATAGCATAAGCCAACTGGATTTAACCCGGCAAACATGTCCAAATAATTATTCTCTTAATGAATAATGTTGTACATATGTGTGGATAAACATGTCGTATTTGTGATATACTGTCAATGCGTCAACAACCAGCAATTTTAATAATATGATTATTAGAATTGATGGTTTATTATTCACCATAGAAGTAATAATGTATACAAACCGGCTTCTTCACGTCTTATTTTGTCGGATGAGCCCGATTAGTAGCAGTAGATAACGCTGCTTAAAGAGCTTATAAATAAGAGCTCCGTATGGGCTTGATATAACTCGGAGTTATCCGATAAAATATTATATCTATACTATATATAAAGCTGAAGAGTTTGTCTGTTTGTTTGAACGCGTTAATCTCAAGAACTACAGGACCGATATAAAAAATTCTTTTAATTAAGATAGTCCATTTATTGAGAAAGGCTATAGGCTATATAACATCACGCTGAAATATATAAGAGTGAAGCAACAGTAAAAAATATACGTGCGCTGAGAAAACGGTAATAGTTATTGAAAAATCGTGTATTACAAAATTGTTTCCCACATCATTACACACCTCACTACTACATAGTATAAAACAAAGTCGTTTTCTGTCGGTCCCCATGTCCTTATGTCCCTATATCCCCATGTATGCTTAAATCTTTTAGATTTTGATGCGATTTTTTTAAATAGATAGACCGATTGAAGGAACGCCGTGTGGTATCCGGCTGAATAAAATAGTACCACCCTCTTTTCTTACCGAGGTGTCGTCAAAGGCGACTAAGGTAAGTCGACTCGCCGTTTGGTATCCGGCTGAGTAGAATAGACCAACCTCATTTCTTACCGAGGTGTCGTAAAAGGCGACAAAGGTAAGTTGACCCACCGTGTGGTATCCGGTTTAGTAGAATAGACCACCCTCATTCTTACCGAGGTGTCGTAAAATACGACAGAGGTAAGTTGACGTCAGGCAGGCGGCCGGTCGTAAAAACGCAGCCAAATCATGTAACAGCGTGTTTATAACATGTTGTGCCGACCCCACTTTGAGTGGGATAAGGGCAAGAGGATGATGAGACTGATTGAAGGAAGGTTTATATGTATAATAACATTCAATTTTCATTTCATGAAACAGGGAAAGGGGCATTGTTTTACTCCAAATTTAACGCGTGCGGGCTCTGGGCAGTAATGAATCAATAAAAACTACCGGATAGATTTTAATCATTTTTTTCACTAAGTGACATAGGCTATATATTTTATACCTTGTGAAGCCGGGGCGGACCGCTATTCTTTTAATAGATGATTGTTATTTAAGCTTTGTTGGTGACCCGGAAGCTCATTAATGAGGCTTCTCTCATTGTTATATTTCTTCATAAACAGGAGGCACAGAATGTAATGTTTTTTTAAATTTCAATACATTCATTTAATTTGCTAAAAATTCTTTGAAATAGTCTTGAATGAATGAAATTTTTTGCTATAAGCACTTGCCTTTTCCTTCGATTGTTTACGTAAAAAGTAAAACGGCCTGTTACTATTCCACTGCTGGGCATTGGCCTCCTATATCCTTTTATGGAGAGAAGGATTGGAGCTCATATATATATATATATATATATATATATATATATATATATAGTTCTGAATTTTGGAAACGGCATGCAACATGTACATGTAGGGGAATTTGAGGGAAAACCGTTTTTTTTAATTTGTTGTATCTTCTATCGTTTTCGGGCATTGAAAAAACTGCTTAAATTAAAATAGATTTTAAAGGTTAAATTTGCTGTCATTTGTCAAGTTGTTATAAGCGCATTGGTAAACGGGCAAATTATTAAATTTGAATTTGAATTGAGTACAGGCTCAAACACGTACTAATAGTATGTCTTTACACGTCTACTCTCACCTACGGTTCTTTTGCTCCTGACCCGGTGCGCTTGAGACAGTGTAAGGTTTCCTTCATACACTAGTATTAGTATATTTATATATATATTTTATGTGTGTGTCCTGTATATAGATACACCAGGCGTCCATACATTACATCAATACAAGATTTACAGACAGGGATATACAACGAATCATACATCTCCAGGTACATACATACATACACCATATATATGATCACCTCTGATAGTATTGATTAAATCGCATTATTATTCAACTGCTTGAGGGTTGCATAATAGCGCTATTACACAATTTGTGCTACTTCAAATATAGATTAACCAATCAGGTGACAAACCTGTCAAAGGTGAGCTTCAAACTGTGTGAAATCATCCCTAGCAAATTCAATAAACTCAGGAATTCAACTAAATAATTGAAGGCTCCATCTAGAGGAGTAATTGATTGATTAACATGCTACGAGTATCGGACAGAATGTGTTCAAATTGTATTAAAGTGCTTTCCTAAAGTGGCTGTTCGTTCAATCAAGCATGTGGCAAGCTGTGGCAAATAAAAATATCAGTAATCGAAAAATTTTGATTCAAAGTCATATTGATCACACATTAGATAATTATAATTATTTATATATGCACAGGTTCATTTACCACGAATTATTTTCTATGTATTGCTTCCACCTGAATATTGATTTATTTTCTGCCCTTTTTAATTACGTTAACGCTAAACTGAATATATCAAAATTTAATATTTGTTCATCGTTATATTGAAAGTACATTACAGCAAGATTTTTAGAATTCTACTGAGGTTCATTTTTAATAACTTCTCTCTTAATCAAATAAATTTTACATTTTTTACCTACGCTGTGAACGCGTGTCATTCAATGTGTCATACTGTATAAAATTAAAAAGTATGCAAATAGAATCGGTGATAATATATACCGTTTGACTGTTTATTGGAATTCTGCGCTGTATATTAATTGAATTGTCGTCAAAGAGAAATAGAGCGGTTTTTCATTTTATTATTTTTATTAAACTTTCATCGCAATTTTTTCAATTTTAATTTAGAGCTTACGATCGATTTACGTGCATAGGTTCACAACAAAGCTTTTGCCGTCTAATTAGTAACGGGATGTACCCCATTTTCTCCCTTCGGATGCACAAAGAGCCGAGTTCGTGGTTGTGCGAGTGTGCGTAGTCTACACAGACAAACTGTTCATACACCGCTACAAACAAGTCTTTGATATTTCCCGTACAGTATTTAAGGACTATTAACGCTTATAAGTAAGCAAAAATGTCTATAGTAATATCTCTTATATTACTATAAAAATTTTTGTTTACTTATGTATTTACATCCCTTCATAACAAATATCAATTAAGAATCAAGATTTCCAAAAAACAAGTTATTCGCAAACCACGCATCTTTACTTCATTATGTAATCACCCCCGTTAGTTAATCGTGGTTTCTAGCTGAGTAGAATAGACCACACTCATTTCTTACCAAGGTGTCGTAAAAAGCGACTAAAGTAAGCCGACCCGCCGTGTCGCATCGGGCTGAGTAGAATACACCACCCTCATTTCTTACCGAGGTGTCGTAAAAAGCGACTAAAGTAAGTCGACCCACCGTGTCGCATAGGGGCTGAGTGGAATACACCACCCTCATTTCTTACCGAGGTGTCGTAAAAGGCGACTTACGTAAGTTGAATCGCCGTGTAGTATCCGACTGAGTAAAATAGACCACCCTCATTTCTTACCGAGGTATAGTAAAAGGCGACTAAAGTAAGTCAACCCGCCATGTCGTTACTGGCTAAGTAGAATAGATCTCCCTCATTTTATACCGCGGTGTCGTAAAAGGTAGTTGACCCACCGTGTGGTATCCGGTTGAGTAAAATAGACCACCCTCTATAGTACCAAGGTGTCGTAAAGTATGACTAAGACAAGTTGACGTCAGGTAGGCGGCCGGTCCTAAAATACGTAGCCAAATCATGTGACAACATGTTTATAACATGTTAGGCCCTCACCCTCGTGTATTGCACGATTAATATATAATACCTGGCTGACCGAGATTTACTCGTTAATTTTTTAAAAAAATAATTAACGGCAAAAATAGTGTTTCATATTTATATATCCTCCTACCCTTATCCCACTCTAAGTGGGGTCGGCACAACAAGTTATAAACATGCTGTAACATGATTTGGCTACATTTTTACGACCGGCCACCTGCCTGACGTCAACTTACCTTAGTCGCTTTTTACGACACCTCGGTAAGAAATGAGGGTGGTCTATTCTACTCAGCCGGATACCACACGGCGGGTCGACTTACCTTAGTCGCCTTTTACGACACCTCGGTAAGAAATGCGGGTGGTCTATTCTACTCAGCCGGATACCACACGGCGGGTCGACTTACCTTAGTCGCCTTTTACGACACCTTGGTAAGAAATGAGGTTGGTCTATTCTACTCAGCCGGATACCACACGGCAGGTCGACTTACCTTAGCCGCCTTTTACGACACCTCGGTAAGAAATGCGGGTGGTCTATTCTACTCAGCCGGATACCACACGGCGGGTCGACTTACCTTAGTCGCCTTTTACGTCACCTCGGTAAGAAATGAGGGTAGTACTCTTCTACTTAGCCGGATACCACACGGCTAAAAATAGTGTTTTATATATGTAATGTAAATTTTAGTATTTTTTAATGCCCTAAAACAGGGATAAAACTAATTTCCTTTGAATTAAACCTAGCTAGATCTATTATTTAAATATTAAAGATTGAAAACAATATACTAATTTGTGAGCTATATAAACAGTAATTGTTTTGTTAATAGGAAATTTTTTTAGGCAGGGGCGTTGAGGGATTTCACCCTGTTACATTGTAAACTAATCCGTACGCGGCATTAACGCTGCAAAACTAATTTTCAATATCGTCGAAGCCTTTAACACACTAGAGAAAAAAGATTTCATCTCATACCATATACAAGTCTGCAGTAAGTCTGCACACTCAACCGCTACACCACAGACAGTTGACAAAATTGATATTTGTGTCAATTTGTGTAATTTTCGTGATGTTAAAGGTAGCTTTCAATGTTTCC
This sequence comes from Morpho achilles, assembly GCA_947086495.1. NCBI lineage: Eukaryota > Metazoa > Arthropoda > Insecta > Lepidoptera > Nymphalidae > Morpho > Morpho achilles. The sequence continues at coordinate 5,420,929 of CAMTZB010000022.1, read as the reverse complement.
TCGTTAAAATCTACTCCATTTACGTTTTAATGATGTTTTTATAGTGGATGTTATTGAACATAACACATGTTTATAGATTGAATAATTCACAAAGCAGTAAACAAAATAAATAAATTGCGACAGTCGAGAAGATAGTTTACGAAAGATATGTTGAGATTGTGATAGTGAATGTGCGCAGTACTAGTGTAGTGTAGATATGATAGTGGTTTATTGTAATACGTTTTAAAAATTCTACATGCAGAGGATATAAAATGGTAGTGCACTGTATTTCTTATCGTGGATTATAGAAAAAGAATTAATTGTTATTCGTGTGGAGTTTCTCTTCAATTAGCAAGTACTAGACATCATTTACACCCTAGTTCCACCATAGTAGAGGATCCTTAGTTATTTCATAGAGAATAGAATTATACCATTATTATACCATCATTTAAATACCTATTTCCACCCAATTCGATTGTCATTATTACAGTAAATAGTTAAATAAATATTATGATACAATATATTTTTCCTTAGGATTATAATAAGGATGAAGGAAAATTATTATTTTGCATGTGTTTAAACTATAGAACAGTGCTTAGTAATAAATTAGCATTGAATCAAATATTCTACAAATTTTTTAACTATGTTTTGACTTAAGTTAAAAATAAAGATTTTTGTATATATTCAAGTAATGAGTTATCTTAGGAATTATGTTGCCGGCGGCCGGAATATAGTATATTGCAGCATTTTTCTGAAAAAAATTCATTGTATTGTAGAATACATTTTTTTTACCTTGTCTATGTTTTTTGAGATGAGCTTGCAATCGGGATTTTTTAAAATTGATATCATATTTTATTTTTTAGGTCATTAAGGAATCAATTATGGATTATTATGAATAATTGGAAAATTTTGTAGATCGGTTTAAAATAATGGTCTTATACGCAAACTTTGATGCAACCACTAGTTAACAAATGATGTTTCGTCTCGGATTTAGATAATATATCGTTATATTAATATCGTATAATATATTCGTTATATTTGATATATTATATGATATCATCGTATATATCTTATTAATATACTAGTGATATCATAAATACGCCGTGTGGTATCCGGCTGAATAGAATAGTACCACCCTCATTTCTTACCGAGGTGTCGTAAAAGGCGACTAAGGTAAGTCGACCCGCCGTGTGGTATCCGGCTGAGTAGAATAGACCACCCTCATTTCTTACCGAGGTGTCGTAAAAGGCGACTAAGGTAAGTTGACCCACCGTGTGGTATCCGGTTGAGTAAAATAGACCACCCTCTTTCTTACCGAGGAGTCGTAAAATACGACTAAGGTATGTTGACGTCGGGCAGGCGGCCGGTCGTAAAATACGTAGCCAAATCACATATGACAACATGTTTGTAACATGTTGTGCCGACCCCACTTAGAGTGGGATAAGGGCAGGAGGATGATGATAGTGATATCATAAATATCACTAGATCGTATATTAAAGAGATTTTAAACGGTTTAATTTAATACTATGAAATATATTTAAATTTACAAAGATTGAAGCATTGCTATATCAAAGAAATTATTCCGGGAAATTTTATTTACTCGAACATGGTGAGTTTTTGTCTGGACTTCCGAGGGCGTGGCTATTAAAACATGGCTACCCGTTTGATAGGAATTCTTGCATCCCTCACGCACACTAAAATAACTATTCATATAAAGATATAAAGCATGGAATACTGAAAGCGCTTACAGATTTATTTATTTTAACTTCAATCAAATTATTTTTTAATTTTATCGTAACTTCCATATTTTGTTTTCTATAACTCGGTATGTACTTTTCGACATCTTGTGACATAATTATATTTGAATATAAACTTGTCATAATTTTAATATTTTTAGATACTTACAATTTTAAGTTCGAAAACCTTTTCCTTTGGTTTCACAGTTGAAATTGGTTACATTTCATGGTTACAATATCTGGTTACATTTATATAAATTGTTGTATATTGTGATTCCGCCTTGTGGTATCCAGCTAAGTACAATAGACCACCCTCATTTTTACCGAGGATTCGTAAAAGGCGATTTAGGTAAGTTGGCCTGCCGTGTGGTATCCGGCTGAGTAGAATAAATCACCCTCATTTTTACCGAGGTTTCGTAAAACGCGATTTAGGTAAGTTGACTCGCCGTGTGGTATCCGGCTGAGAACAATAAACCATTCTCATTTTTTACCGAGGTGCCGTTGAAGGTGACTAAGATGATTTCACGTCAGGCAGGCGACGGTTCGTAAAATAAATAGCTAAATCATGTAGCAACATGTTTATAATATGTTGTCCCGACCCCACTTAGAGTGGGGTGATGAGGCAGTAGAATGATGATCGAACGAAATGCTTTATCTAACACACATTTACTAAATTGTGTTCTTATCTACTTTATTAAAATAGACAAGGCATCAAAAGACCACAATGTTCCTAGTACTTTGTTATGGCTACGTAATGTGCTACGAGGGTGCTACGCCAGACGCTATATAGCATAGATGCTACGGTGGAAATAGCTAACGGCGAGACTTGTATTATTGATTAAATTGCATATTATTATTGAATCAAAAATAAAAATTGTAATTAGTTACTTGTATTATAATTTAATTACAATTGAATTATGGTGAAGTAGGACACAATATAATTTTAATGATATTTGACCAATAACCGTGTTTGTCGTTGGTTTATGCGATTATAACTTTTACTGATTAGGCCAGTCACCTTGTATAGTATTTAAGTTTTACTATGTTCAAAACGGATTAGAATAAAAAATGTTCGTAGAAAGCTAAATTAATAAATTAAATTAATAAATTAATAAATTTAAAAATTAATAAGTAATATGATATCAGAGTGCGATTATTAATTCCGTTTATGTAGTTGCCTGAGTTTTTATTGATTTATTTAAGATAGACGGGCCGACTAATTGACAAAATTTTCTGTTCGGGTTTAGGGCGAAGTTTGATCGGTAAATTGAGTTTATCCCGTTATAACATTGTTTAGTTTTTTGTATTTTTATACACATTTAAACTATTTAGTTACTCGTATGCAGAAGGTAATAAACAATATTTGGACAATGTTGAAATGTTTGATAAAATAATATATTCAGTCAATTTTATGGTTCTATTTGTTGATTAAGAACTGTTAAATACCTTAATCTCTGACAGAGGTTCGAGAGTTCACAGGTACACTTATGAGTTTTTTGTAAAAAAAAAATTCCTTAAATGATAATATTGGAATGACCGAGCTTTGTTTGGTAGTTTTTTTCAAAAGATACACATATATATGAATTAGAGGACTTTATAAATGGCTCCCAATAATAAAGTATCTTACAGAAAACGGATCTGGAACGAAAAATGTGAACACCTGGACTCGATCCGGGGTATTTTACTTTCAGACCGCCGTAGTACCAAATTGTACTATTACAACTTTGCAAAAGGCACCGAAATTAACCTTTGTATGTTAATTATATTGTAGTAGATTTTTAGTGACTGAAAACAGGGATAGAACAACATTTTCTTAAAACAAAACCAAGCTAAATCGATTTATTGCCCGAAACCCGCTAATCACCAAATGTCATGAAAATCGTCAATAACTCTTTTGAAGGTATTAAATTTACTATTTTATAAACATCAACATGGTAAAATCTGCATGTCACTAGTAAGTACCTGGATATATATAGCCCACCAATATGTATTGAAGTACAAAACTAATGAGAATATTATTTTGCTATAATCCGCGATAAAAGAAAATATATGTAATGCTAAATGTATAGTGTACTATTGATTCTCATACCTGATACATGCAGTTTTTACAATTTCTGCACGAACGAATAGTACACTCTACATTTAGATAAAATAATATTCTCATTATTTTTCTATTATGGACCTCCGCAAAGTAACGCCTAATTGTATAAATTATGTATTGAAGCAGTATGACTCTAAGGTTTAGTCGATCTCTCCAAGGCTTTTTGGCAGTTGAGAGGAGGGGGTGGTAGCAGGCCGTCAACCCCCCTAACGTTAATGTCTTACCTGTTTCGACAAACGCATCTATGAGTAATGGGTGGGGTGTTATCATGTATCGGGATGCTGTTGAAACTAACCCTTCACCCTATTGGTATTTAGGTAGATGTTAGTAATAAAGTAGTAACTATTAGGTTATTTATAGAAGTAGGCGTTACTTTGCGGAGATTCATAATACAAAGTAATAATAAAATTATTTTGCTATAATCCGCGATAAAGTAAAATAGAAAATATATATAATTCTAAATGTAGAGTGTCTAATACACAAGCCCTGCATACATTCAGTATCACAATCGTTTTGCTTCGCAACTGAAGCTTCATTAGGAGATAGACTCTGTGACAAAATCAGCATTCTCCTGCCCTTAACCCACTCTAAGCGGCGTTGACACAACATGCATTAAAACAAGTTGTAATAAGACCTACCACGCTGCTCCAATGTGGATTTATAGCTTTAACATATATCCTGAATTCTCTAGAATATATGTAGGTTTCCACACGATGTTTACCCTCACCGAAAGCGTGTGATAAATTGCAGATATTATTGCTACTTAATGATATATTCGTTAAAACATTTCAAATCAAATATTGCTAACTTAATAATTCCGAAGTCCGCCTTGTGAATCTTACAGTAAAATAGTATAATTAAAAATGTAGGAATTATATTTACCTTTCATTTTGTATAAATTTAATTCCAATCAAGGGGTGTATAAAAGTGAATGTAGGAGGCGTGTTCTTCCAAAGCCTCGCCCTAGTTTCCTAGGAACACCACTCGATATTCCTTCAGATGTAGGTCACTAAGCAGTGCACACTACTGAAAGTTACTGTAGCTTTATTAACATCACGATCGCAGTTTAACATTATTTCCATACATTAAATATGCTGATACACTCATATAGCTACCCTTTCGTAGGTGGTCGTGACCCTACAGCTCCGTGGGTCACGTTTTCGATTCCCGCCGAGGGCTAACATTTCGCACATCTCCTGCCCTTGTCCCACTCTAAGTGGATTAGGCACAACATGTTATATACATGCTGTCACATGATTTAACTGCGTTTTTACGACCTGCCTGACGTTATTATACTTTAGTCGTATTTTACGCCACCTCAGTAAAAATTAAATTGGTCTATTCGACTCAGCCGGAAAACACACGGCTAGGCTAACATTTTGTACCGTTTAGGTCTAATTGAGCTAGATACATTGTAATCCTTATTTCAATGCCATCTATGATATTATGCTACGAACTATTAAAAAAAAAGCAATTCATCAAAATAAGATAATATGTGTCTCTTTAACATACGGGGTGCCAAAGTGGTCGGCCTCGTCGTGGCGCAACCTGGTCAAGCTTAGTCTTGGCGAATGGACCACTGTGAGGTGGCCAATCTAGGTGTCCCTCTGATTAGCAGAGGACAATCTGGACGGGCTGGAGACTCCAGGGAGGTTAAGGGTGGAGTCTCTAATGAGCGACGGGTTCAGTTGGACTTACTTTAAGTCTGACTGGACATGGTTTCGGCCACCGTCGGTCAAGCCCGGAAGTCCAGCAATGGGAACGGGGACTTTCGGGTTGCGAGGAAGAAAATTTTTATAAAAATCTCCCCGGCGGGGTTGTAAAAGCCCACCATGGCATAGGAGTCCCTACTTGGGGCGCGGCTCCCTACAGGGAGAGCCCTGTCGACTGTGACATAGCAAACATGGTGAGCAGGGAGCGATCGCGGGCAGCAGTGGCTTCCTTTTGCTCTGCGGAGGGGGGTGGAGGGAGCGGTGGAGCGGTTTCGGGAACTTTTGTTCTGGATCCAATCTGCTGCTGGCGAGTCCAGGTGGTAGCGACTTGCCTAAGCCCATCGTCTGCCAGCCTGTCAGAGGACCTTCAGACGTTCCGAACGGGGTATATCGGACGTGTGGCTTACAGATCCCAAAGGCGGTTGATGCATCTGGTGCTCCCCATGCACCGTTTAGCGGAGGGGGACTTCTCTTTCGAGGGGTATCTACCCGTAGCAGGTGTTCTCTAGGATCAGAGCTGTCGGCGGGGATGGGGGCAATGTGTACAACGATACCCTGTTCTTTCCATCGGCAGCGTTGTGGAGCACACAGGTCGTTTTAGTCGGTGCGAGTCCGACATAACCGCCGCCTGTCCCCGTCGGGCGGCGGTACCCATACGGGGTTTTTTCCTGTATAAAAAAATGGTCTCTTTAACACACACGATTTCGATAGCGTTCGTTCATTATTGAATTAGGTCACTTTAATACTAAGCGGGCGATATGTATTTATATATTTATTTAAAATGATAAATACATAAAATAATACGTATATATTTACCAATCTGTCAAGGAAGCAAAAGATGGAAATAAAGGGTTTCGTCTAGCCTTAATCTGTCATATTGGCGCCATGGTGCTTTTTGTTCGTCTCTGTTGTTGATATCCATAAAAGATACCTATTCTAAGGTTATATGACATGACACGCACTATACTGAAATTGTCTATTAGTCAATGGATATCGACTGCTAATCGAAATTTCAATGACAATGTCGTTGTCAGTGCCGATTTGATACGATAGGGTCAGCAAAATAGGAAATACATGGTCCAATAACACATATAATCTTATACATTTACCAACTTGAGATTGAGGTATCGAACTTAAAAAATTAAGCAACTGAGGTACACTTAGAAAAAACAATTTTTTATTTCTTCTGCTGACGCAATTAAATGAATTTGGAATTGAAAATCCTTTCATTTTAATACGGAACTACATCCTTGTTATATAAATTAAAGCGTTTAAAAATTGGCCGCCGATTTGCTGAAGAACGACATTCCGATCCAGTGGTAGCTCATTAATAATATTTTTGACTGTTCAAAAGTGCTTAAACAACTTATTTGTAGTAAAGATTCATCATCATCTTCCTACCCTTATCCCACTCTAAGTGGGGTCGGCACAACATGTTATAAACATGCTGTCACATGATTTGGCTATGTATTTTACGACCGGCCGCCTGCCTGACATCAACTTACCTTAGTCATATTTTACGACACCTCGGTAAGAACGAGGGTGGTCTATTCTACTTAAACGGATACCACATGATGGTTCAACTTATCTTAGCCGAATTTTACGACACCTCGGTAAGAAATGATGGAGGTCTATTGTACTCAGGGGGATACCACACGGCGGGTCGACTTACCTTAGTCGCCTTTTACACCTCGGTAAGAAATGAGTGTGGTACTATTCTATTCAGCCGGATACCACACGGCGTTCTGTTGAGTAAAGATTATTTCGATTTATATTTCATACTATAATAAAATTTATTTTCGATACTTAAAGAACTAATAATTTCTCTGATTAAACTAGCTTTAGAATGTAATAAATAAAAATCGAGATAAATCAAAACGAGCAACTAGACGAATAGATTGGACGAAGGTATTATACCAAAAGGTTTCACTGTGAAAGATATTAAATTGAAGCCTGTATAGTGACTAAGTCTTCGAAATTGCTACCTTTTGATTTCCCAAAGAGTCTTATTAGTATTATAAAATTTCGATTGATTTATATTGCGAGGTCTTTTAAGTCCTGGCGTTTGAAATTGGTGATTTGCTTCCTTTGGTTCGGTATAGTTTGGCTTCGAATGAAGTCCGATTTACTTCCTATTAGGGCTTGTGTTATTGTTCCCGGTTTTTGATGCCTTTATTAAACAATATGGATAACTTGAAATATATCATTTACGAGTTTTAAATTGGCACAGACACATAAATAATCTCAGACAGCAAATCATCATCGTTTTCTTACCCTTATCCCACTCTGTGTGTGGTCAACACAATATGTTTTAACCTTTAACCATGTTGTACACATCACAATTTGGGTAGATAATTCGACCGTTCGCCTGCCTGACGTCATTTTACCTTCGTCGCGTTTTCGACACCTCGGTTAGAAATGAGGGTGGTCTATTCTACTCAACCGGATACCACCCAACGGGTCAATTTACATTAGTCACCTTTTACGACAACTCGGTTAGAAATGAGAGTGGTCTATTCTACTCAGCCGAATTAATTTCACCTCATATCAGATAATAAATGCCGCTTTAAAAAAAGTTTTTGTTTGTTGCTTGATCTAAATGAGAAAGGTAATCTGTTTGTTTGTATATAACACTTACTAGCCTCATCCCCTGGATAAATAAGAAATTTGGCACAATTAAAACTTACATACCTGGTTAACATGTTAGGTAAAAAAATATGTTTTTTCTTGGAGGGACTGGATAAAAACAGATATTGATTGTACTTAAACGCTTAAGTTGGCGTGAACGAAGACGCAGTTTCATTTAGTCTATCAAAAAGTGGTGCCAATGAACGCCTGGTAAAATTGTTTCTTGTTAATATTTACTTCAAATCTGCTCTCAAACGGCCGTCCGCTTTACACTTCTAGTATTCGAACATATTAAATCCGAGTTCTGGCTTCGACGTGTTACTGAAAGGATTTTATTTATATAAAATAAAATCCTTTTTCAATTCAGTTCTTAAATCATATGGTGTAATTTGAAAAATTATTGCAACAATTTGTTAAACTTAAAACCGTTGAGAAAATTCTGTATTTTATAATTATATTTTCGTTTTCTCTTTTTCTAATCTTTAAAATAAATATTATTTTTCCTATGTAGCTGCCTCACACAGCTACAGATACTTTTACCTTTATTTACCTTTACCTATCGCAGTACCTCGAACCAACCAACGTTACCTAATAGCTAATAAATAGCTAAATATATATATATATATATATATATATATATATATATATATATATATATATATATATATATATACATATATATATATATATATATATACATATATATATATATATATATATATATATATATAGGTTTAAGGAGTAAACAGCTACCAGTACTATAGTTTATTTCATGGGTAAATAAAACGAGACACCAATGCATTCGTAAGGCTTGCAACTGCTGATTTTATTATATTTCTGAAACCTTTTGCTATTTTCCAGTGATAAGGTAATCCTGGTAACGTTGGTCGGTTCGGGGTACTGCAATAGGTAAAGATAACTAAAGGTATAAGTATCTGTAGCTGTGTCAGGCAGCTACTCCTAATAAGAGATGGCTTTCTTCCTTCCTGGAGATATCCTGTAAACTGTGATGTTAGCTGTTTCTGGGAAGCCTTAGGTCCAAACTTCGGGAAGGCATTATTTTTTAATTTCCCACGAGAGTTTTCTTTTCAAAATTTTCATGCCTCATTGATATGTTCAATTTACTTACACTCTTTCGGTGAGGGATACTTGCATATCTGTAAAGAATTCTGGCGATATGTGTAAATTATCAATTTATAGTGACAGCTTGGTGCAAGGCCCAACTCTATTCCTCAGAAAGGATAGGAGAAATTTATACTCAACAGTGCGATAGTGACATACCATTACCTTACTTCTTTTGAAGCATTCTAACTTTTTACCCGCTACTATTGCTCATGAAATTCCATATTTTACTTATTTTACTTTTTATTATACTACGTAGAGAGGTGGAATATATGTATTGCATTGTCCAAAATATAAATAAATCTTAAAACTTTTCTGGGATCGGTACTCAAAACAAAATGTATCAATGTTGTAAGCCTTACAGGTTTGCCGAACGAGGTACGCGTGATGAAATAATCACATTGCATGCCAATTAGAGTTTGAAATTTAATCCTTCGTCCTATTGTATATTACTTAGGCGGAGTCCAGTGTTTTGGGAGGTTCCTTCTCATTCGAAATTGTCATTGGGGTGGTTTGGACAATGGTCGACCTCAACCACCCTAGGGTTACATTTTATTGATTGTCTCTAAATGAAATTGAATTCCGAGGGAGAAATTATGAATGGAACAATAAATTATAGACCATCGTTTTGATAAACAAATCTTATTACAAAAACTCTATTGAACATATAACAAATTAATGTTTTATTAATCATTGTATTTTAAATTAAAATAATTTTAACAGCCACATTCACTAAAGTCGACAGTTTGTATGTGTGTTACATAATTATTGTTTTAATTTAATAAATACCTGAGTAAAGCCAATGAATATGAATGCCTTCCCCCAATTTTTCTTGAGGGCGTGTTTGTTAGATACAGTACAACAGTTATAAATCTAGGAATTCATTTTTGGATTATGCAAAATCATGATCATGTTACCGAATTTCATATAAAGCTCAAGTGGTGGTTACCCATTCATCTTCGCTGGAATCTTCATATCTCTGTTCTGCACTTTGTGATATTCCACAATACGGATCCTGCTTATTTAACGGCAAAATTTTAATTTCTGCGGTAGCAAAGTGGCAGGGTTCCAGATCTGCTGAAACTGGCTTAAAATGCCCAAACAGCATACAAAATTTTATGCTAGATCATTTACAAGCAAGGGCGGCAAGTTTATGCACATCCTACCCAATTTTTACAATTTAAGTTTATCTTGTTTATTCTTTATGTTTTTGTTTGCAATAAGTTATATTAAATAAATATATCAGTAGTTCTTGTTACTGATATTCCTTTCTCTTTTAGTGAGAAGGAACTATTCAAAAAAAATCCAGAGATATGTTGATTTCATTGACGTTTTCCTGTATCAAAAAGGTCACGATAAAATAATAGAAATCAATCATATAGGCACGTAAGTTTTGGAAGAAAACACTGAAGGTGTAATATGCGGACACAACGCTCGGCTATGGCAGTATACTGTTCTCTGAAATACCCTTATGCATATTGTTAATGATATAATAGGTGATGAATATAAAAGAACTTTATGTACGAATATCTATGCTGTTTTCATCTAAAATTTGTTCGTAAATACGATAAAAGGTAGACGAATCTCCCCTTATTAGGGAGGTTGTGATGGCAAATGGGGTGTTATTGTTACATAGATACATGTCGTTGTATGGAGTCGTCGAGTTTAAATAAACTCGCATATTTATATAAATCACCTAGCGTTATAAAGTCTACATAAAACCCAAAAAAAATGTATGGATTTAAGTATAGTAAACTGTATAAAAATAATCCAAAAAAAATTATCTAACCTAACATCATTTCGTTACAGCAGTTCAAAATAAAAAATATAAAGCTTATACAAAAACCAAATTATTCTATCGAAGAGAATATATATTTTTGCGAATTGCTTGATTTTATATTTTACATACTTCTTCTTCTACTTTAATCTTGGACAAGATAGCAATGATGAAATGTAATAAAATATATTTTATATTTTAAAATATACATATGAACAGAAAACTCGATAACTTAAAATACACGATCTCGATAACTTAAGTCAATAATTTCAATGTTGACCCTCTATAGCTTACACAAATGTCTCGATGCACTGTATGTATAACGTAAACAATCTTTAAATTCTAGTAATTTATAATGGAATGTGTAAAAAAAATTCTCGATAGTTATTGCTTGAATACCATTATTATTTATCATTAAAAAAGAAGCTGAGCTCTTTAATAAACAAGAATTGGGTGAAAATTGATTAGGTAAAAGAGGAAAAATGGCTGATTATTTCACAAAATGTTTGGTTACGTGGTTCAACGAGTGTCGAAATAAAAACATGTATAAAACTTCGAGCTTCCCTTGGATCTTAACTTTTCGAAGTTATACTTTATTGAGCCCTCCTCATCACGTGTCCATCTTTATCTTGTACATCACGTCGTTTTTATAATGGTCGAAAATTTCTGACTTTCCCTCGTACAAAGTAAGGCATTAAAATTTCAAAATGATATGAATGCCAACGAACGCCATGAATTTTACATATACGTGGGCATATCTGTAAATTAATGAGGCTTCGTAATTTTCAATGATCGAAAGTTGTTTAAACTCAAATTAAATTTGCCGCTGTTACGTGGTCATCGTTGTCTCAGTTAATGGACATCCATTGTTGAGCACAACTACCTGAAATCAAATTAAACTAGTCTCTTCCGTTAAACATATTACGGAGGCTTCCAATATGAGGTCGTAATGCGTTTCAACAGTAGTTCGGAATAAAAATCATAGGGACTTCAAGCGCGTCGCACGCTTAGTATTAAAATAACCTGATTTAAAATTTGCTTAATTGAGTTAGATACATTATAATCCTTATTTCAATGTCATTTATGACATCATGCAACGAACTATTAAAAAAGATTTTCTTACTCTTACCCAATTATTTTCTTTTATTTTATTATTTTATCTTATTTTCTTACCAAATCAAGGGTCCAGTTGAGATGTCGCGGGCCACTAAAAAGTAGGCAATTGAAAAAAATTAGAGAAACATCGCGATAACCTAAAAAAATTACGTGAAAGTTCCATTTTAAATGAATTAACTACGAACTTATTAATCACGTATATTTTAACATTTTTTTGCTATATCCTAATGTTTCAAGCGCGTTATATTATTCATTATTACAAGCTGTTATTTAATAGTTGTAAAAGCAAAATCGAAAATTAATTTACTATACTATTTCCTGGACTATTTGCTGTAATGAAAAACGCATGTATGTATTAGGTCTACTCCCATTTATAAATTTAAATAATATGTAAATTTAAATATCGAAGTCTTTACTGTATTTTTATTATTCAAATTGGGTTACGGGGTACAATGATTGTTGAGATTGTAGTAGTGAAAGTGCACTACATTAAGTAGTGTGGTGGCGGTTCGTAATGTATACAAATCCTAGATGAATGATAACAGATATTGCAGTCTACATTCAGTAATATTACTTATTTTTTCTTTTTTAAAACTATAATAATAATATTGTCATTATTTTTTAATTTTTCATCGTCAGTTGCCATGTTTGTTGGTGGCCAGCTAATTTTAAGGTGACTTGTTAAATGAATTTTTAATTATTTGTCGTATATCTCATTATATATAGTATCTGGGTGGTTTTTTACATAAAACCTAGCAAGATCAATTTTTCTCCCCCAAAACCTCCTTCATGTTGAATTTCAGGAAAATCGTTGGAGCCGTTTCCGAGATTTGGAATATATATATATATACTAGATTAACTCATTTAAATATAAAGATTTCATCTACAATTATGTTGGTTGACCATGATGAAGCTGAAGATGTGCTTAAGATAATGTTCATGTAGTTTTTTTTATCATCTACTATTCGGACATCACTAATGTGGGCTTGAGGTACATATTCGATTATTGAACATGGCTATGATTTTGCAACGTTGATTTTCCACGAACTTGGATTTGTGTCACTTCCAGTTGGATATCCCAAAATGAAATTATCGATTTATCTTCATGTTGAGAGAAATTAACTTTAAGCGAATGTAATGTTTTTGACGTACGGATTTCCGAACTAAAATTAACAATTTATTGAATCTAAAGCTCTTTCATATAGCTTTTTCTATATAACTGTGGTAGTCCAGCGGTAACACCGAGCGACTATTTCGAGGAGGTCACGGGTTCAAACCCAGGCAGACACCAATGAGTTTTTCCTGTTAAAACTTATGTGTCTGATTGATAATTGCAATTTATCACACGATGAAGGAAAACATCGTGAGGAAACCTGCATATCTCTAGAGAATTTTGGAAATATGTGTAACCTACCATGCCGCATTGGAGCAGTGTGGTAGGTCTTAGCTCCAAACCTTTCTATAACAACCCTTTCTATAACATATATATAAAAAGAATAGAGAGCATCCAAAAGCGATTTATGTGGCATCTTACTTTCAAATTTGGTGTAGCTAAAAAATTTCCTCACTATAATGATAGATTAGCTAAATTTAAAATGGTAGCGCTTGCTGACCGAAGATGTATGCTGGATAATATGTTTCTGTATAAATTGGTAAATGGGATTATTGATTGCCCACAGTTGCTATCTCGTGTACGTCTTACTGCACCATCAAAAGCTATACGCATTAAGAACCGTATGATTTTTGCTACTCATCCATCAAAATCGAATTTGGGCCAAAATTCACCTCTTAATCGTATTATGCGAATTCATAGCACCATTTGCAAATATCAAATGGTGGATATTTTCAATGACAGTTTAAGCGTATTCAAGAGGGCTACTTTACTTCGGGCTATCAGTGATAAGTGCTAATCTCAAATCTCAGTCGTTTTTATTTTTTTACAGTTTGTATTACTTTTCTTTTTTATTCATTCTTTCTTTTTTTTAAACTTTACGAATATATAAAATTACTTTAGTTAAATTATATCTCTCAGTTGTCGTAACTTAGTTTGAAAGTTGTTATTACCTTTAATTAAAATACCACTTATTTTAAGTTGTTCAATGTATTAGAGTAATGTGAAGTGTGTATTTTGTTGGTGATCTATAAATAAATAAATAAATAAATAAATAAACCTTCTCTCCAAAATCGGAGAGAAGAGGCCTATTCTTAGCAGTGGGATAGTAACAGGCCGCTACATACCTTTACTTTGTTTTAAAGCTCTTTCAAAGCGCATATATGATCCCTTCGAGTTTGATAGCAAGTTTAAACGCTTTTGAATGTAAGATTTTATTCACGACGGCTTCGCTTGACATTTATCAAGTTACTTTATGAAGGGTAATTTTATGAGACACTATTCTATTTGAAATTTCATTTCTGCAAGTGTTTTCTAAAAGCAATTAGTATGGACTTTAGTTTCGAGTCTTATAACTTCTGTTTTACTTATTACTACTATATTACTGTGTATAAAACGAAAAGTTAGTTAAAAGCCTCAACTGTTACAAAATTTTACCAATATTGATAGATTTTAAAAGCTTTTATTTAACTTGCCGTGTAACCGAGTAACCTTGCAAGTCAAATTTGACCCATTTTCCGATTTAGCTGAAATTTTACATACTGGTCCAGACCAAATGACAATGCATAATTATGATAAGAATGACTTGATACCACTGCCAGGATGGGCTCCAAACAAAAGAACTCTTCAAGAGTTTACATAAGGGACATGAAAGTTTGTTCAAAAGCTTTTTAAAATTGTTTGTCGCTTGACATGTTATATTATTCTTTATTATATAGAGATTGATGGCGACTTATCGCCGAAAAAGAAACAGACAGAAACTTTCGTATTTATAGTATTAGTGTAGATGTTGCTACAAAAGTTAAAAACTATTATGAATAAGTGTAAAATTAATTAATCGATTATTATTTTCAATTCAGACATTAATTCAATGTTTATAAAGAGCTTTCTATGATTTTTTTTTTGACTTTTTCATTACATCACATTTAACATACAAAAATTCATACAAGACTGATACAAAAGTAATTATAAAATTATTTTGCTATAATCCGCGTTGCCGAACCCATACTGATAATAATCAAATTCGTTATTATTGCGTAGTTAAAAACCATTGGTAGTAGAATGTCATAAGAATAATGGATGATATGAGTCTAATATCATGAGACAAGGTTGGAAATTGTATAAAACGATCTATAAGTAAAGCTCATGCTAAGGGCGCGGAAAGCTCGAGTCTCGGCGCAGGCACCCATTTCAAAGGGATTTGCAATAAAATTATCTTGCTCGTTGAGGCGCATAAATAAGCGAGGTTGTTAGTATATCTATTTTTAAAAGGATAATTTATGTTCCATAATATTTTTTTCTTCTATGTATGAAGTATTAAAACTTTTTTAACTAATATTTTAATGCCTTACTTATTAAATATCAACCTTAAGGTCAAATGTTAAAATAATGATGTGAATAATATAAAATATAAATTTTAAATTTATGTTAAGAATAGAGTTACATTGGAAATAGTGTGTAAACCCAAATTAATGAATTAATGTTTCAAGATTCATTGGCAGTAAACACTTGATAAAAAGAACTATTTAGATTATTTCTGCGAGATAAAAGATTCTCAATTTCTCATTTTTAACATAACTATTTGTGAAGAGTTTGCTAGTAAATATATAATAGTGTGGAGAACCGATGGGCGTTTGGGATCTTAAGATGTTGGAATGGCAACCCCGCACTGGAAAACGCAGTGACGACGAGACGGTCCCTCACGAGACGGACGGCTGACCTTAAAAACTTAGTTGGGAGCCGCTGGAACTAAGGGGCCTAACATCATGGTGTAGAGACCCCGAGTAGAGACCTATGTCCATTATATAATACTCTGTTAATGAAACGAAAATGAAAATTGTGTTAAATTGTCGCGCTCACTTCGCTAACTGTTTTTGATTTATACCTATAAAGATATACCTTAAATTAAATCTAATAATATGAACAACATTCATATGGTACTGTAACATATTGGTGAACGTATCAGTATAAGGCATCGCGCCACTCCATGCGCGACCACCTGATGGACGTTCCCTGCCTCGCGAGCTCCTGCGGTCACCGTCTCCGCGGCCCGATGCGGATGACGACGGCGACGACGAGGACGACGCGACGGGCGAGAGGGCGACACCACGGATTATGACACCACCGGATATGACACCACCTGACGACGACTTTGAGGTCTGGGAGCTAATATTCCCAGACCTCCCCACCGAACCAGACATCCCTTAGGTCACCTAGGTGACCTGGGCCCACGGCCCAAATACCGACACCCTTAGGTCACCCAGGTGACCTCGGCCTACGGCCGAAACACAAACCGGGCTTAAGTGCCCGCGAGGAACTGCTCGGGCAATGAGGTACGCCTCGAGGCCCGTACCCCGCTTACCCCCCACCCGGGGAGTCAGCGAGACGACCCTGCTGCCGGTGAACGTAAATTTTACATTGAAGCTATCTGATATCACCGACTATCTATACTTATTATAAAATAAAGTCCCCTAAAGCTATCTGTAAGTGATCCAATTCTCAAAATCTACTGAACAGATTTTTGTATTGTTTTTATTAAAAGGTAGTGGAATTCTTCCAAAAGGTTTAGACTAATAAAACAGTAGAGTTTCATGTAAATTATGTGGAAGAGGTCGCGTGATTCTTAAAAAGCCCGCCTGCTGGGAGTTCTACTCGCGTGTGCTGTCCAAATCAACAAAGGTACGCTAAAGTAATGTACTCGATAATTGTGGATCTACAGCAACACTACAAAAAAGTCCGCGATAGCTTGTCTCTATCTCTTATGTTTCTAACAATAATTACTATTATGTTCAAAATTTCAATTCGGATTTTTTTGTGACATACTGATTTCCATGCGGGCGAAGCTGCTTACATAGTTATTTATTTATTAATTTAATGTGGAACTGAAACAATATAAATAAACTTCAATAAGTAATTAATACATAATAAATTGGAATGAAGATCTATACAACTCTGATACCATTTTTCATATATTTTTTAGTACGATATGCAGTATAGCAATCACCTCACGTGAAATGGAATAAAGCAGGTTTTGCAAATATATCTTGTTTCGCTTTGCTTTCATTTTCAAGAGCAAAGGTACTCCACACGTTCTATTTGAATTTATTTATACGCCGCCGACAATTTTTTTCTAAAAATGATTTTTTAGTGGTCAGGCTGTAGCCTGAAGGGTGGTTTTTTTTTGTACGGGGCCAATTTAAGAGTACGATAAAAATGTTAGATACAATCAAGTATTTGGACATGAAAACATAAGTTAACTCGTGACTGGTTACAATGTGTCAACGACTTTAATTGAATTAAAGAATTCAATGTAATCTGCTGCTTCCAATATTATTTTGCTATAATCCGTTCACCAAAGGTTGTCTGTAAGAGATTGCTTATAAGACCATCTTTATACAGTGTAAATTTTTCTTTAATCAGTTGTTTTTATATTTTTTACAAAAAGTATTAAATAAATAAATAAATGTTTTAATGCAAAAGTAATTCCTGCGTGAGATTTTGTGATTATAATATATATTTTTAATTAATTTATTTATTGCTTATGACAAATAGGGCATAACCTATTATATGACCTCTGTAGCTGAATTAGTTAAAACTGAATTAGAGAAACACCGGAGACTTATAACAGAATAATGAAGTTCTCAATTAGCATAATGAAATAATAATGGATGAGAGAGTTTGTTAATTCGATTGAATACACTTATTATATTTTAAATAAAAAGTCCTAATATATGTCCTACATAACATGTCCTTAATTATAATTGCACATTTGCACCCCATCTACAACTATTGAGACGTGTTCTCCAGCACTTCGAAATAACTAACCTAATATACTTAAGTCACAAACAACTTATACCACCCGGATGTACGGGAGAACGAAGCTCCAAATACATTAGACTATAGACTTTAAAGGCACAGTAATAGATTTCATTAGTGACTGGGCTAGCTGTTATTAAGCCGGATGTTAGTCGCCATGGCATACATCCTTTGCAGTATTTAGTCCGGATCTGGTTCAAACAAGATAGAAAACTACAATACTTAATTTATATGCAATAGATGATTTTGGTTTAGTGCATATAAATATTTTTATCTATTTATTTTTACTAGCGGTATTTTCTATATTTCTAGGTATTTTCATTTCTCACGACCGCCCGTTCTCCCCCAAAACTCCCTACATGCTGAATTTCAAGAAAATGGTTTCTGAGCCGAGATTCTGAATACATATATATATATATATATATATATATATATATATATATATATATATATATATATATATATATATATATATATATATATATATATATATATATATATATACATACATACATACATACATACATACATACATACATACATACAAGATTAAGTCATTTAAATATTAAAGATAAGCGAGCAGCATTTCACATATGCTTTTTTTATATTATGGCGGCAAATGGGGCAAATAAAACTTTTGAGTGAGTAAAACTACGCAATGAGTATATCAGAGGAAGTCTGAAAGTTGCTCCCATTACAGAAAAGATGAGAAGTGCGAGACTAAGTTGGTATGGTCCTGTAATGAGGAGGGATGAAAATCATGTGACCAAAAGAGTTTTAAATATGAATGTGGATGGATGTATGGCTAGGGTGAAGCCGAAAAAAAGATGGATAGATTGTGTGAAAAATGATATACATGTTAAAGGAGTGGCACTAGAGTTGACGAATGATAGAGGAGAATGGAAGAAGAAGACAAGACGTGCCTACCCCACATCATCATCATCATTATCATTATTTATAATTTAGAATTATTACCAGATCGATTCTACCACCAGGGTAGAATCGAGAGAACGCTGCTAGATCGATTTTGGAACCTTGTCATCCACTGAGAAGAACTGGAAAGAAACTCAGCGGTTGTTCTTATCACGAATAGTAACCCTTGGAGGTTAGTTAGTTAATATTCGCACCGAACGCAATTTGGGTGGATGCGGATCTACCCAAACATTAAACACTCACTCATAGCACTCATACGAGAATAAAGGGAGATTCAATATTTAAATAAGTTAATCTTTTTTTTTACAGCAAAAATGTACACGTTATATCTGTCTACTATATATATCTAAATTACTTACACGGTAGGACTATACAAATCATGCCCACGTGAAAATGGTCCCAAGAATGCTGGCAGCGCTTCGCTTAGCTGATTCCTTGTGTGAAAAAGGAGCCAGCCCTCTTGTCAGCCTCCCCTCCTGAGCGGCGAACATCATATGATGTTCAAACAACTAAACCGAGGTGTTAAAACGCATAATTTTTTTTGCACTTTGACTCCATGGCCCTAGGGTCTCAACTGCAAACGGCACAAATATATATCTCTCGATGCGAGATGCTAATCTTGTATTCATAGATTTTTCTGAATTTTATAAAAAGGCTCCAACGTTTTTCATTAGCTACAGCATGTAGAGGGATAAGGGGGGACCACTCAAAACAGGGATAAAACGACATTTGACAAATGAGACGTAGCTAGTTCGATTTCCCCCCAAAAAACCCCATACATTGAATATCAACTTTTGTAACATAAAATCAAAGCGAAAATACTGTTTCATAGCTTCAGCAAAAAAATTATTTTTTCTTATTTGGAAAATATTCGCATTCACAATCATGCCTGAATGAATGTTCGATTTTAATCGAATGATATCAAAGCATACCTGTTTTTATTTTAAAAACCTGCAGTTTCCTGGCCACAAAGCTGTGTGCCTAAAGGCAAATCCATTAAGGTCCATTAAGCCTTTTTAACGAGGAATAGGTAAAATAATATACTTAAAAAAAATATAAGTAATCCAATAGTCTCTTGTAAAATAAAATTGCCGAAATGTTAAAGCAAAACATAATTAGTAGTAATTTGATCATTCAATTTTCTCTGCAGGGAATAATTGGGGATAGAGAGCTGAAGGTAAGAAAAAAACATCCATCCTATATTCGATAAACATTTCATACAATAGCAGAACAGACAAATCAAATAAGCGGAGGGAAAATTTATTTAACATTCTCATGTCAGAAATCATTTTCAGATTATAAGCTTTGTAGAAATTCATAATACAAAATAATATTATAATTTCGTAATACGAGATTTGTAAATCATAGATAATAATTAATCTATATGCTGTAGGTACATTATACTATTGCTGTTTATGATATCTTTATATAAATAATATTTACTCAAAATAAGAAAGCAAAAAAGGGGTCTTTATAAAAAAATAGTATTTATTCATCATTCTCCTGACCTTATCCCAATCTAAGTGGGGTGTTCCAACATTTTACGACACATTTGTTACCGCACTAGTAATTCATATTACTCGTGCGGCAACTAAGGAATACGTCACATAACGTGATATATTAATGATCAATATTCCAAACTTATAAGTTATTATTTATTGCATCCTAAAATCAGTAAATAAGTAACTCTCGTGACAATTATTTAGGCGTCAGCGATTGTGCCGCCAACTTAGAGTTGATAGTAATAGAAATTATCAAATGTCATCTCTTTAGTTATTTAATATCAAAAACACGGTAATCACGTGACCAAGCAATGAAGGGGCTTGACAATCGTCTATAAAACAACGACCTGGCCATAACAAAATAGTCTTGCTGTAAAATTTAACTAGTTATTATACAGTGTATAATAACCGTTCTAGTTAAATCTTATAAATATATATTAGCGTGACAACGCTGTTGGATTCGTTATCATTGTATGATTCTTAAACACCCACGTGTGTAGATCGAGGTGCAACAACTTTTGCGTACCTGTTACCTGAAGCCAAAAATCATTCAATATCTATTCCAGTAATTATTTATGTTCCCGGGAGTGACGTGAAAATATTAAATTTCAATAGCCGAATTGCATTATAATGGGTTGGGAACTATGAAATGGGGGTTTTTTGTTAGTCTATTGTACAATTTTGACTCAGTGAAATTCATGAATCCAAACATGCGCTCGACATTTTTATTTTCCATTTCTATTTTATATTTCTCAGAGACTGGATGGAAACAACGTGATTTACATCTAATTTCTTATAAGAGTGTCTAATTTAATCATGATGTAGCTCAAAGTTCAAGAAACATTAATCAAACTTTCGGAGACGTCATCAATGAAAAAAAACGTTCGATATTTAAATTTTTCATGTCAAAAATTTCAATAGGGGAAATATTTTGTGACATGCTGAATTCAACACGTGAAACTGCTGGCTGTTGTAAAAATGCATTTATGGCTAAAAGTCGAAAATGACCAGCGAAATGATTTCAATTAAAAATAATAATTTATGTAACAGAGCTTATTGATTCTTATTTATATTCAACGCCCGTTTCATATTTTCCAACGTATAATAGATTTCACGTGTTTTTGTGATAAATAGGTGGGCGACGAGACGGCGCCTGTCTGCCGATCAAGTATTTAGTATGTTCATATAGTGATAGAGTATAAATAATAAAATCCTGATAACTTGATCCGCATCTAAGGGCCGATAATGGATTGGCGAGATAAGGAAAGACAACACCTTTGTCTTGATGTCCTCTTTGTTTCTAGATAATAAAGGTCACGTAGACTGGGCATTGTTCATCTTTAATAACAAAATATAAAGGCTTGGATGAATAGTTGTTAGGTTTCATTTTGATGTGTTAAAATATAGAAAAATCTTGCGTCAGATATTTTCTTTATTTTGTACCCTTATAACAGAGGATAATTTATATATCGATATGTAGACGTACATCACTCATACAATACTTATAAATACGTAAGGTCATAAGTCCTTAACTAATCAAATACGGCCACGTCGTCATTTGAAACGATAATATTTACCTATATCTTTTTCTTTCTTTTACGTAAAATGTTGCTGTGCGTTGGAACGAGATCAAATGATGATTCACTTCCGCCAACAATATTGACCGTCATAGAGAAAGGAGTAAATAGACGGTACTTTAGGCAGAATAAACACTTTTTCTAACTAATATTTTTTCACTATCAATTATTGAATTATCTATGGTTCGGTATCATTACATGGCACGAAATATTAAAAAGAAGGTTAAAATAGACACGATTTAAAAAAAATACTAATGTCATGTGCAATTTCACTTTTATAAAACTTAAAAAGAATATCATATTTTATAAAATCATTACTCATAATAGTGATTTAATATTACTCAATATCAAGAATGTTATTTTCGAAACTGCAATCTCAAAGTTTAAGAAAACATATACATTTAATGAGAACTTTGAATAATAGGTACGTAAAATTCAGTTCAGTTGATACATTAGGCATGTATAGGGGATACTCCAACAAAATAAAATACCTTAAAGTAATAAATACGAATTATTGTTTCATATTTATTGGTTTGTTACATTTTCAGACCACAATAAAAATAGTGGTTGTAGATTAAGGTTTTTCCTCGTAAACGAACTGCTTCTGATATAACTATGATAAATCAAATCGTTTTGGTTTATTATATGGTATATTGATATATTATCAAATCTGTAGCTGTTGTGGCCTGGACGTAAGTACTAAGGGCTATTTTTGATCAAATTGCATTTAAAATAACGCATTTAGTATAATCTTGATAGATAATTGCAATTTATTAAACGCTTTTCGGTCAAATAATTAATCGTAGTATCGTGAAGGGACCCGCATATTTCTAGAGAATTCTGGGATATGTGTAACCCAGAAGAATGTGTGGTGGGTCTAAACTCCAAATCTTTGAACTTATGGAGATCTACATCCACTAGTGGTATAGCGACTAATTATATTTTTATTTTTTATTTGGGACACAACGGCCGTCCGCCCCTAAACTAAGTAACTTAATACTTGTGTTATGGGTGAGGGACAAACGGTGAATATACCTATATTTTTAAATTCAAATATACACCCAGGCTCGAAGAACCAACAAATTGTTTTGTTGGTTCACAATCAACAATATGTTGGCCCACGGCGGGAATCGAACCCGCGACCCGTTAAGCTGAAGGATCACTGCCCACTATGCCAACGTGTCAATCGGGACTTTTATAAGATTATTACTATCAAGTGGAACTAAACGTGATGCGCGGAAATAAAATAATAAAGCACTCCATACTCTAGTCTGGGTGCCCCAGTGACCAGATTCGGCTGAGGTGGGAACGATCGATGAACGATCGCTCCCACCTTAGCAAGGTTTACCGCGCGTATGTGATTGAGAGAACACGTGCTAAAACGAAATTTTCCAATTAGAAATTGTTTTTTTTTTTCATTTTTCACTGTCCTTGTTTCTCTTGTTTCTCATCGTAATATTAATAAAATTGTTTTTGTTAACTTGTAAAGTAATAAAACTTGTTTTTCTATATATTCCGGCTACCTTAATAAGCTGCACATTTTACGAACGATAATAGTATGTTTATAGTTTAATAAATTTGTAAAATAAATAATTAATTAGTAATATTACAATACAACTAAAATAATACAATAGTATAAGCTAGTAAACATATAAAGTGTATTCTGTTAATATGAAAGGGTGAGGGCTGGTTCTCCTTCACACAGATTGTAAAAAATCTAGGAAGGGAGCCAGTTCTTGATTAATAATCGGATCTGATTAATATCTTAAACAGAAGTTTTAATGTTAAGCCTTATTGTATATGCCATCTTTGTATACTTGATTGATTAAATAAATTTGATTTGATTTGATTTAATAGTTTAATAATTTATGTAAATGTAGTAGCTACTGGTGGTCCTTAAATAAATAAAATTAAATAAACTTTTTTATCACAATGTTATTATAAAATAAGTACAACTTAGTCCTAGCTGAGAAAGCTAGGGTTTCAAAATGAACTTCATTAAGCTTCTGATTTATTTAGACCCCAATTTTCCAATTATACACTAGTTGTATAATTAAGATATGGGTGTGACATCATGTTACAATATCATTTTGTAGTATTATATTATTGTATGACTTGCTGTGACAAAAGACAGAAAAGTAATTATTGTGAATTAACCATAAGAGATAGAAACATGTTATTTAAGACTTTTTTGTAGTATTTCTGTAGATCTACAATTCTCTAGAACATTACTTTAGTGTATCTCTGTAGGTTTACGCAGCGCACGCGATTATGTCTCAAAGTAGGCGAGTTTTTTTTTATAATTACGCGACCTCCTTACCACAATTTACATTAAACAGTAATGTACTATTAACTTAAACTACCCGGAAGAATTGCAAAAAACCGTACAAAAACCCATTATGAACATCGATCACATAATTGATGACATACAAACAGACAACTTCTGGCGACTGTGTCTTATGTTAAGTATAGATATAGTGTAAGAGCTATTTATACACATGGATTTAAAGCTGCTTGACGAGACACATAGTTATAAAAAAATCAAGTATTAGTCGTATTATTTAAGTAATAAGAAAAATTGCATACTTAATTCGGTAAAATATCTTGTGGGAAATAACGTTAGCGCGTATATCTCGTTTTTTTTTTGTACAAAAATATATACTCGTCATCCAAATTGTTTAATTATTAATATCAAATTGATCTTTATGTCATAACATGGATAAGTTTGATTATAAATACCGTGTGATACTGTATAACCATTTTAAAAGCGGTCTTTCGTTTCTTAACACGTCAAACAAACTGTCATCGTATGCTTAAACTAACATTATACAATGTTATACAATTTTGCTTAGCAGAAGCAACGTCAATTTAGCGTTACAGCATGTAAAAAATGTAACTTAACCAAAAAAATAATACCTAAGTTTAACCAAATAAATAATATATAAGTAAAAATAAACATTTTCGTAATAACAATGTGTTTTGACTAATTGTTTACATATTTGAATATCCCTGACATGCATCAGATTTTAGTACCTGGGTGACCTAGCTTTGCACGGCTATTTTTAAAAGTTGAAAAAAAAATCAATTTTAAAAAGATTTAAAAAGAACGAAAACGCCGTTGACATGTGGTACTCGATCCCGGGTATTTTGACTTTTTTGTCTGCGCGATCCCCATAAAGCTATCACAACTTTACAAATGACGGCAAATTTAAAGCTTCTCGTTCAATTTTAGCAATTTTTTTAGTGGCCAAAAAAACAGGAATAAAGCAAAATTTTTCTAAATGAAGTTTAGTGCATTGTGTATTAAGCTTCATACAAGATTTATTCATTTAAATATTAAAGATTTAATAATATATACAACAATGTTTTTTTTTTAATTCTAAGGCATTATGTTTCAGCACTCAACGTTTAACTGTTCATGTTCAGATTTTTGACGAGTGACGTGTTTTCTTTACTTATACATTCACGGATAAACTTGCAGCTTGTTAGCTAACTTTTAGTTATCAGTATACAACTTGTTCAGTTCTTTGTATGCAGGTAACTTTCTTGAAGAGTGTTTAATACAATCAGGATTATGAATTTATTAAAATGGATAATATAGATAGGAACTGGTTGTTATGACTAAGTCACATGCCGCCCTAACGTGACCTTCGGGCATTCCGAATGGGAAATCGGACGCCCTTTTGGATTAGGTCCCTGAAGCGGTCGATACGTCTGGTGTTCCCGATGCATCGATTAGTGGATGGAGCATTATTTAGTGAGGCCCTGACGCGGTGACGTTCTCCAGGGTACAGAGAATGCTGCTGGCAGGGATAAGGGTAGTGCGCACTGTCAGATTTTTAGTCGATGTAGTTCAAAGTATAATATCTGGGTGACCGAGCCTTACTCGGTAATTTTTTTTAAGATATAAATAATAAAAACTAAGATGGCGCCGATGACATGTGGAATTCGAGCTCGGGGTTCGGACATATTCGGTCCGTCCGTTACCCATACTTCCTTCCTTTGCTTTCAATGCTACATTATACCATTTTTTATTGCAAAAAAACAAGGATAAAATGTTTTTTTTTTAAATAAAAACTAGCTTGATCGATTTTACTCCCCCAAAACCCCTATATGCCGAATTTCAGGAAAATAGTTGGAGCCGTTTCCGAGATTCAGAAAATATATTTATATAGGTATATACATGCAAGCGTGTGGTTCACCCAACCACCAACCTCATTTCTTACCGAGGTGTCGTAAAGGGCGACTAAGGTAAGTTGACCCACCGTGTGGTATCCGGTTTAGTAGAATAGACCACCCTCTTTCTTACCGAGGTGTCGTAAAATACGTCAGAGGTAAGTTGACGTCAGGCAGGCGGCCGGTCGTAAAATCGCAGCCAAATCATGTGAAAGCATGTTTATAACATGTTGTGCCGACCCCACTTAGAGTGGGATAAGGGCAGGAAGATGATGATACATACAAGATTACCTCGTTTAAGTATTTTCAAGTATATAAACACTCAAATTGCATTCACAATATTACTTTTGTTTCATTTTAACGGATTACATTAAGTAATCGTACAAGCTTTTGTGCTCTATTGAAAATATTTTGGCGGGATTACTGCATAGCTGTTACGTTTAATTGCTTTTTGCAAATTGAATTTTTCGGTATCGGAATCGGTAGGTTCTTTCATACTTATAAGTCAATCAATTCCTATAGAAATATTAATATTTTCTGGTGTTAAATTTCTTAATATATATATTATTTCTGATCGGTTTTTGTAATTTTCCATACTATATTATAATGGTTTTGTAAAGTATCTGTTCTGGTCAAATGTACCTTTTTATCCTAAGAGTATGTGATGATTTGACAGGACCATTTTTCGAGTGTCTTAGTAAATTTCCGTCACATATGAGATAAAGAGGAAAATATTTTTACGAGTATTTACTACTTATACAAGTGTTATACTTTTTATCAAGTTCTAAAACTGAAATTACTTACTATAATTATTTATTAATCTAACTCAATGTCAATTCGCGCTGTAGAAGTTCACACATTATCATCATCCTCCTGCCCTTATCCTACTCTAAGTTCACACATTATATTAAGCTGATTAATATATTATAAGCTTTTGTGGTCATCAATCGGATACTATTGTAGACTATGTCAATGATAAGAAAGCTTGTATTGAAGGATCCTGCTACGCACTAGATTAAATGTAAATTTTGATCTGTCGTACCTACTATATTTTGTTTAAATAATTAGTTTCGAAAAGAGTGACCGACGAGAATTTTGCTGGTCCTTCTTGGTAAGAGCACCCTTCCTTACTAGTTCGAAATTGTTTGAAGCTTGCAAAAGCCAACTTGAATAAGGAATTATTAGAACTTCAATTTATATCTAAATAACATTGGAACAACTCAACACCCAGTTTAAAGTATATTGTATAAAACATACACACCAATAACTAAACTGAGATAAATGTTATGATTTTAACAATATTATTTTTCCCATTTTGATAATACTGTTCCATAAGTTATTTATTAACTTGTTCTAGACCATCGTTCATGATCCCAACATTATATAACTGTTCACGCGTTCACTATACCAACCCATGTGGAGGAGGTGGCTCTACAGGCAAGACGGATCCTTGTGGAACTACAAGCAAAACTGGTGGTGGTCAAGCGAAACATCAAATATCGTACCAGTCGTACCAGCCCCTGGTGTACACTTGTCATGACGAAAAAAACATGAGACTAAATCGTCCTATGTCACCACATTTGACTATCTACGCTCCGACATTGCCAGCAATGACTTCGATAGTACAAAGAGCGACTGGTAAGTTGAAGTCATTGAAATGTGATTAATGTAGATAACATATAGGTAACATAGTAGTAATAAATATAAACGGAGTCCATTAAACAGTAATTAATTTTTTTTTTCATAATATAATCTTCACTCTTGCCCTTATTCCACTCTAAGTGAGATTGGCAAAACTTGTTGTTGGTTAGATCTGTCGCTCTTACTTTTATAATATGCACGGCATACTTTACGCAATCCAACCATTTCTTCTCTGTAGTCGCATATCCATTCACATTCATTTTTAACACTCGTGTGTCACGTTATTTTCGTCCCTCCTCATTATATATCCATAATATCTAAATGTTTAGATTCTATAATGAGCGCAACTCACTTTCAAACGTCAGCTTTTAAGAATAATATATTTGAAGAAAATAGCACTTTTCTGCAGTCAATTATGGAGCCGAGATTGATTTGCTTGATGTGTGGAGTCGATTCTCCTGCGTTTGCAAACCTGTTAGATAATATGGCGCAAAAATCCCTGAAAGCGACCGATGGATGTCCTGAAATGGACATGGGCCTCTTCAAGGGATTTTCATGTCACACGATCTTATGCTGCTCTTGTTCTGTTTAGCCGTTCCCTGCTATGTTCTTGAGTTCCTCTAATGTTGCATGTTGTGGTGTCCATCACGGATCCCAACTTCTTTCTTCTTCACTTCTTCTTCTTCCACTCCCGGCCGAAAGTCCACAACGCTTATTTGCTGTTGTTCTGGTGTAGTTTATGGTAAAATACATTAACAATTCATGAAAAGAACAGAATCGTTTATCATAACTATAGTTATAATAAATATAATTTAGTAATTTATTACAACTATAGTAGTGTAATAATATTATAACTATTAATATTTAAATCTATTTTTGAACATTTTAATTACAATATTTTGCTACACAAATAATATAAGATATAAGATGAGATATTTGTTGCTATCTGGAAAAAGAGAAAAAAGAGAGTAAAAGCTGTATTTGATAAAATCATTATCTTAGATATACTAATATACATTCACGTTTTAGGTGAAAGATTTTAATTTTTTCACTATTAGATTGACCCGGTTTTCTGAAGCAAACGGAATATCGGACTTAACTTAATTTACGCGCCAGCTATAAACCACAATTGCGTTTTCCATAAAAAGAGTAAAAATACGACAGCGCTAATACTAACCTTCTTTTTATACAGATTTACTTTATATTTTCATTTATCTTCTACATCTATGTACATCTATGTATCACAATTGTGATATTCATATGTAAACAAATGCTGGTATACAATATTTTTTTTTATTACGGACAATACTTAACATATATATTCATATAAGTCTATTTTACAAAAAATCCTCCTCGTTTACGAAAATAGAAAAGTCGTTTTCCAATAAAATATTGAAAATGACACGTACAAGTTTTAATATTTCTCCCATAACTTTTGGATTTTGGATATATTTGTAACTCGATAAAATGTACTATATTGTCGAAAGATATTTTTTTTACGCCCAATTATAACAACTTATTAAACAACTTTCTTATTTCTTTATAAGTATGATACTTTGATGAGCATGTTTGGATATTTTCAACAATAACTTTTTAAAGGTGAACACATTTCGCAGTAACGAATTAGGGGTGAAATCGAATACTCTTCACGGAAGTTTTAGGTCTGTTGTCAATTCGTTTTTGTAGATATCGAATATTCAAATATTGGCGGCTCGATGGGTAAAGTTTTATATTTGATATAATTACAGTTTTTATGTAAATCAGAAGTTGATAGAAGAGAATGGAAGATAATAACATATTGTGCCAACCCCACTTATAGAGGGATAAGGGCAGGAGAATGATGACTATTTTCACCACAAGTAGTTAGAATTAAAAGTAACATCGCGACGTGCTTCTATCCAACATCTGGCTATAGGCCTCCTTTAAAAAGGAATTGGGAGAGAAGGATTTGAGCTAATGGAGCTAAGACCTACCACGCTGCTCCAATGCGGATTGGTAGGTTACACATTTCCCCCAGAATTCTTCAGAGATATGCAGGTTTCCTCGCGATGTTTTACTTCACGGGAAAGCGTGTGGTAAATTGCAATTAACATTAGACACATAATTTTTAATAAATTGAAATAATAATAAATATTCATTGCTTCGGGTTAAGCTGTGATAGCCCAGTGATAACATCGTGCGAATTCTGGGGGAAATATGTAAACTACCAATCCGTATTCGAGCATGGTCATGAGCTCCAATCCTTGTCATCATGACCAGAAACTGAGAGAAGAGGCCTATTCCCAGCAGTGGGAGAGTAACAGGCCGCTACTTACTTTGAAACCCTAAAAAGGGTCATACCGGCTTGCATGTGGTCTCACAGATGAAAGTAAACAAGTAGTAAAATAATTTTATTTTTTTGCAGGTGTAATTTTGGTCACGTACGCTCTCCTAATGGCAATCGGCAGCTTGTTTTTGTCTAACGGCGTGGAAACTTATGTATCCATTATCCAAAGTTTGGATCTTTCGAGACCGTTCATATTTATCGTAAAGATTTGCTTGGGAGCGCCGTTTGTTTATCATTATTTCAATGGTGTCCGTTTTTGTATGTGGAATGCAGGCAAATGGTTGGACTTAAAGGATGTATATTCGTCGGCTCGAATGAGTTTCATAGCAACAGCGGCCGTGACAGTTTTATTTGCTTTACTTTAAATTTAGACCTATACACAATGAAACATGTAATTTAAATAATTCCGTTCTATTTATTTAAAGAAAATAAAAATTATTTATTATGATGTTAGGGCAATTTGATTATTTAAAGACACTATGATTTTAATTATAAGTTATTCAATATTGGCAATTAAATACGAACGTAATAAATAATAAGTTCTGAACAAATATCACTGTTACCAGTATAAATTTTATTTCAATTTTAAATAGTGCAGAAATAATTAAATTATCCGTTTTAGTTGATATAAACAATAATTAGGTTTTATTATTCTTAATTATCATTTTATTTATATCAATAAAGAAGTATAAAAAAGTATTTTAATTTTTCGAATTTTGTAACACTATAGACATTTTTCAAATTTCCTGTTGAAAGCTGTCGTAAAATTAAAAGTACATTATAATCCGTTAGGTAGTGAGCACATCACCACTAAAACTACCTTTAGAAATTCGTTCGGAAAATACCAACAACCGCTTATCAGAATAAGACTTCTCTTATTACATTAAACAGTTCTAAAGACCGCTCCGTGAAAGCCGATTATACACACTCGTATAAGGAAAATTTGAGCAAATTGTTGTGAAGTACGGCGTTAGAAAGAGGACTACTTGTATTGAAGCATTTATTAGGTACTCGATTGCAGACTTTCTCGAGCTTTTCTCATTTATACTTGTTATAATATTTTGAAGTTTTTTGTTTTTTTTTTACTTTATTTACGGCAAAAATGTACAAGTTATCTATCTAGCTTAACTTACTTTCACGCTAGGACTATACAAATCGTGCCCACGCAGAATGGTCCCAAGAATGAATGAATGAGAAAAAGGAGCTAGCCCTCTTGTCATCTGAAGAAGTGAAGTTTGAATTTTTTTAGTTTTACTAGTAGAACAAATGAAAAAACAGAATCTAAATTCTGTTTTTGTCCGCATTGTCATTAGTATTGAAATTTCTGACCATAAACTTTTTCCACAGTAATATCGATCGGTGTGAATTTTTATGGTATGCTTACCGATACCGATTCCTCCACAATCCTGGTATGTCCATGAACAGGTACAAAAACAGCGTAGAAATAATATCATAACAAAAGAATTTTTTTATATATCTCAATTCTAGTTCTGCCTTAACATATGTTACAGTAATCGTAAATATAGAAAAAGCTCGAACAGAAATCTTAATATTGGAATAAATCCCTATAAATTGGGAAAATTTAACAAAGTTGAATTTTAAAATATTTTGTTACAACAATTTTAACTGAAGCTAAAAACACTGAATGTAGTTGAAAAGGGGAATAGGTATGAATGCAGTTGTAGGTAGAAAGCGAGTTTCCTGATGAGATTTGAGCGAATATTAGAAATATCTGCGCTTACTTAGTTAACGTGTAAGATATGTGATAATGGCGTGCATCTTGACGAGCCAAATAGTGCCGCCATGGCCACATAATTTTGCATGCGTTACAATTTTAAACAGAGTAGCAATAGAAAATCTTTTCGCGATTTTAGCAATGTAGGTAACCAACGGAAAATGTATTTCCCATACTAGTAGTACTAGGGAATATTACACAAAACTCTTTTTCAAAATTCTATTCGTGTAGGTATATTATAAGATGGGGAAAATCGCCACTCCATATCTAAATGCATTTTGTTCTCAGACTGTTTGTTGTTATAATGTACGAATAATGTGTGAACTGTTGGGGATGTAAACAGCTTAGCGTAGCCGTGCGCTTGTTTCTAAAACTTATTTCATACTCAATATTTGTTTCGTATTTCTATTACTGAACATTCGTGTTGTTTTATGAAATATGTTGAGAACTTTGCTCAGAGAAATTTATTTACAATTGAAGTTTTATAACATAATCCTTTTTTATAATTCTTGATACTTATAATATACTTTTGATTATTCTTTTTCATTCTATTATTTGCTATTAGAGTAAAGGCCAGTTACTATCCCACTGCTGGGCACAGGCCTTCTCACCGTTTCGCGAGAGAAGGATCGGAGACTTACCACGCTGCTCCAATGCGGATTGGTTACACATGTCACCAGAATTCTCTAGAAATATGCAGGTTTCCTTACGATGTTTTCCTTCACCGAAAAGCAGGTGATAAATTGCAATTATTAATAAGATACATAAATCTTTTTAGAAAAACTCATTGGTGCCTGCCCGGGGTTTGAACCCATGGTCGTCTCTAGAGAGTGGCACGGTATTACCACTGGGCTGTCACAGCTTCTTTAATTTTACTGCTACTTTCTTTGATATTATCTGCTATTATTTGTTATAAATTCAGCTTAAAATAACCAAATTTAGAATGCGATAAAAACTAATAATTAAGTTTTCTTTAGTTTTAGTTAGGTAAAATGATTTCTTCATTTTGATCTTTAATGTAACCTCAGCGATACGATAGACACCGCTGGCTCTGAAACACGTGACGTGTTCTCCAAAATGGAGATCAAAGGTACCTATCGGCGAATTGAACAAGGGGCGCCTGTTATATACGAATAGGGTGGCTCTTGTTAGACTAATAACTACACGCCGCAGAAATGATACTGAGGACCGAACTACACATATCAAACGTGGCAAAGGTCTGGTTAAACATCTGTTATTAGTAATGGACATATTGTATGGGAGAAATGTAAGGGCTGTTTTTTCTGGGCTTAAATTACGTTGGCATACACCACCGTGGCATCACAGGCAGTCTGAAAATCAGCGCTGCATTTGAGATGCTAACCAAAATGCGGCACCATGCTAAGCTGAATGTTTATTTTATTAATTGTTTATTGTTAAGCTGTCGCTGGCGTTGGTGGCGGATTGGTTTAGTTTTACGGTATGGTCGCTACTGAAAACCAGTGTTGGGGGTCACTTCAACGTATGTTGTGTGGTATTCCTTTTTGCAACGTCACATTTCTCTGCATAGGTAGAATTTTTTATTTTATATTGTCTATTTTATAAGTATAAATGTTCATGTAGGGTGTGACAGTGGTCAATAAAAGGTTTTTGATTTGTTTTGATTTGATATGAATGCCTTTCATAGCTGCGCTATATTCGGTGGCATATTATTATATTTTTCTTATTGCTTTTTATTTATATTTATGTAATTATATTAAACACCTTATACCTATTTAGTTGTAATCTTTTATGTATTACTTTGTAACACCGTGTATAGCGCACACATGAATAAATGTGTTTCTTTCTTAATTTTTTTTGTAAAAACCTAAAAAAAACATTAGTTGAAACACATTTGTTGAGAGAGTGCTGTGTACACAATAAGCTGCGGTAACCCAGCGGTGAGACCGTGCGACTCTTTGGAGGTTCACGGTTTCAAACCCTTGGCACCAATGGGTTTTTCTGTTAAAACATTGAATTGATGTTTTCAATTAATCGCACGCCTTTCAGTGAAGAATGTATCTATATCTGATAATTATATGGACACTTTTTAAAAACGTAAGAAGGAGATCTATGGCTGGCAGTGGCAAAATACATATGTATATTATATATAGGTATATCATATAAAAGAAATAAGGCATATTTAAGATTAACTCATTTAAATATTAAAGAGAGATAGATGGCATATTAAAGACTGGACTGGCTCGTTGGCGCAGTTGGTAGTGACCCTGCCTTCAGCTCCGCGGCTCGTGGGTTCGATTCCCGCCGAGGGCCAACATGTTCTATAAATGAATTTGTTGGTCTTCGAGCCTGGGTGTATATTTGTATTTAAGTATGTATTTAAAATTACATATATAAGTATATATTCACCAGTTGTCTGTCACCCATAACACAAGTATTAATTTACTATGGGGACAGACGACCGTGTGTGTGAGTATATATATATATATATATATATATATATATATATATATATATATATATTCGAAATCTCGGAAACGGCTCCAACGATTTTCCTGGGAGTTTTATGGGAAAAAAAACGATCTAGCTACTTAAGTTAAGTAGCTAGCTACTTAGTGCGTTATTTACTTCAAGTGTTCAAATAAATATATTGCTCACAGTATGAAAATATATAACTTTTAGTACAGTATGAGTGTAGTTCACCTACGACTTTTCCATCAAAGCGGCGCTCATGTGCAGGCTTCCGGTTTGGACACACGTTAATTTCATCTAAAATTACATCCTGTGAATCTGTTTTTATTAGTTTTCAATGAAATTGCGTTAACTCCTCGATACCGCCAGCTGGAATGTAGTTATTAAAAGCTAAAACAGTTTCTGAACAATGTTGCAATAGTACTTGTTGTTAACGCATTAGACTATGTTGTTTAAGGTTTAATGATGCTTGATATATTTTATCCAATGCCGCGTGGTATCCGGCTGGGTAGAATAGACCACCCTCATTTCTTACCGAGGTGTTGTAAAAGGTGACAAAGGTAAGTTGACTCACCGCGTGATATCCGGTTAAGTAGAATAGACCACCCTCTTTCTTATCGAGGTGTCGTAAAACACGACTAAAATAAGTTGACGTCAGGCAAGCGGTCGGTCGTAAAATACGTAGCCAAATCATATGACAACATGTTTATAACATGCTGTGCCGACCCCACTTAGAGAGGATAAGGGCAGGAGGATGATGATGATATATTTTATCCACTTCTAAGATAACTATAACATTAAATATTTTGATTGCAAGCTTTGGAATATGGAACAATAAAATGTAATTTGGAATGTAAAATTAACTAGCAAGCCTCAGAACATTTTCTTATACAGAGAGAGACATAGAGGAGCGCTGTTTCGATATGTTTACCATAGCCAAATAGTCTTACTACTTGATTGTAACAATATTTAATATTATTTTAAAAATAATCTTTATTCAAATAAACACATATGTCGCTTATTATTGTCGTTTCTCTATTTCTATTCTACAGCTTCATAACTGCATAACATAAATATTGTGCTACCTGATTGAAAAGCTCTACACACTTCTCAGTAAACTTTATTTAAATAAATTCATTAACAAGTCCTTTTGAAATTCAACTCTACTGCTGTTTCGGAAAACTGTTCCTACCGAGAAGAGCCATTAAGAAACTCGGCGGATGCTATTTTAAAAATAATATCTGGGGGACCGAGCTTCGCTCGGTAATTTTTTACAAAAAAAACTTTAAAAAAAGAAAATAACAATTAGTTAGGATTATTAGTTGAAATCGATCCTTGGCACTCACATCTCTCGAGGCTGCCCGCTAACCGAATAAGCTACGTCGACTTGACGGTTAATGGCGAAAATTCAATTCAATATAAATGTTAATGTTTTTTAATGCCCCAAAATAGGGATAAAACAATATTTTTTTTACATAAAACCTAGCTAGATCAATTTTTCTCCCCCAAAACCTCCTACATGCTGAATTTCAGGAAATCGTTGGAGCCGTTTCCGAGATTCGGAAAATATATATATATATATATATAAATATATATATATATATACATATATACATATATATATATATATATATATATATACATATATATACATATATATATATATATATATATATATATATATATATACAAGATTAACTCATTTAAATATTAAGATAATTCTTATATTCAAAATTTGTTTTGATGAACATATCGATTTTTTACTACATTTAAAAGCGTAACGTCGCGGTAAGTTAAAACTATTACTTAATAACGTCCGTTAGTGTAAAATAGTTAAAAAAAAGTTTTCTATTTTTTACTATAATAAAATTTTTAAACTACGCTAGTAATACGTTTTTACGTAGATATACTCATTCGTATTAAAGACGCACTGAAAGGAAATAAAGAAAAGAATGCACAGACACACAATGCTTAGGAAAAATATTTAATAAGTTAGTGAACTTGCCGTTCGACACTTTATTGTTCACGGAGACCATATTTGTTTTATACCATCGCGTCAAATCCTATTTTCTCCCGTCCGTTTTCCACCCTCCGCAGATGTCTAGTACAAACGAGGGGACGTTAGCTAGAACTTTGCAAGGGATGGTTCCACGCGGACAAAGCATTCAATGCGTTTACTAATAATAATATAAAATTTTAATTATACTTAAAACTGATAACAGAGTAATATGGTTTTAGATTTATGTGACCTAGACATCGAACAGGCGAGATTTAAGTAACTAGATCTACAACGGTATTGTAGTTTCATTTCTCTTTTTCGATCACAAATTTTACGCCGTGTTTCCGGCTGCATAGAATAGACCATACCAACTTCATACCAACTTGTCGTATAAGGCGACTTAAGTAAGTTGACCTGCGTGTTGTATCCCACTGAGTAGAATAGACCACCCTAATTTCTAACCGAGGTGTCGTAAAAGGCGACTAAGTTAATGTCAAGCAGGCGGCCAGCCCTGAAATACCCAGCGGAATGACACAACATGTTTATATCATGTTTTACTCACCCCATTTAGAGTGGGATAAGTGGAGGAGAATGATGGTCAGAGTTTGACAATTTTTGACATATCTTTCTATCATCAAGAAAGTTGACCCCACCAAAACTTGGCTTTTCTCTTCGTTGTCCTCCCAATTCGCTACCAAAAAATATTTTGTCAATAAAATTTGATGTAATACAAATAACATGAATCTATGATTTATTCGGCTGAATATGTTATTGAAGCACATATTCCTTCGGGAAATTATACACAAGTAATTTAATGTTACCGTATTGAGCAGCACCTATGAAATTTCGTAGAAATACAATTAATTAGTATTTACAATTCGACAAGCGCTGTGTGGTTAAGGCAAACGTCGTAATGAACCCTGCCTATCCCAAAAGGTAAGTTCCAATGATTTTTAGAACGTTACAGATTGGAACCGCGTAAATAAACACTAGTCCGTCTCTCCAAGGAAAGAGGAGGTTTTGCTCACCTGTGAGATGGTGACAGGCCGCTAGTATATAAGATTCATTTTGTAATCTTTAATATTTAAATTATTTAATCTTGTATATATGTATGTATTCGGAATCTCGGAATCGGCTCCAACGATTTTCCTGAAATTCAGCATGCAGGGGTTTTTGGGCATAAAAAAATTATTAACATTTAAATTTAGTATAAAATACTATTTTTATCTTAAATTGTCAAGTCAGCCTAGCTTAGACGAGGAACGGGCTGTCTCAAGAATGAAAATACCAGGATCGAGCCCCACCCATTATTAATTTTTTTTTAAGTTTCTTTTTTTATATTCTAAAATTACAACCAGGTACTCTTTAAAATTTAAATTAGTTAATCTTGTATGTATATAAATATATTTTCGGAATCGTTTTATCCTTATTTTTGGACACTAAAAAACTACGATAATAGGAATAGATACTAACTCATAATTTGAGCTGTCAAATGCAAAGCTGTAACAGCCTAACGGTAACGCGCGGACCATAAAAGGTTCGAAACCTAGGTTTGATTCCCACATATAACACGTGTCATACGCCGCATTTATCAATAAAAATGCATTAACTATTATTCAATACCAATTGTATAAACGAATAATATTAAAAAAATATATCGGAATTTTGTTCATACGTCCCTAAGGTTTGAAGGCCACGATATAATATTAACGATTTAATGAATGTGAAATGAAATAAAATGTAACTATTGAACAAGCTTATTTAGTATAAAAAGATAAATGAAAATGTGAGTTTGAAGTGTTTAAATAAACAAGTTTGAAGTGTTTTTAGGACATTCAAATTCCACTACATAGAAGTAGTAAAAGTTAAGTGATTATTAAATGTAATTAATTTAGGCATAATATAGTTTTTATTACGCCTAAATAGTAATATAGTTTTTTTTCTCTAACAGACCCCATCATCAGAGTTTATTGTCATTGTTATAAAATATAACACCAATACCCAATATATGCCCAATCTCTTAATTTCAATTTCATCCACTGAAATCCAACTCTTAGTTTAAAATGACTGTTTCGAGCTCTTTTGGGTTTCTCAGCTTTTGATGTGAGACATTGTTAAGCGAAATAGACTTTTAGGATGTAGAGGTTCTTTGATATATTTTTGGCCTGTCGTTTTTGCAATGATTTTACCTAATACCTAAGTATTTTTTATATTCGTCTATACTATAGTATTTTTAAAGTTTAGTTAACTGCTTCATTTTATGATCATCAATTTAATAATAAAATTAATTTGCTGTAATACTTTCGTATTATGAATCTCTGCAAAGTAACGCAGTAACTATAAATATATGTAATTGTTGTATTAATTCCTGTTTCTGGTTTTCTACCTGCCTTTTTATTTTTTGGTATCTTTAACGTATAGTATATATTCATTAGCTGGTTTCCAAAATGAATCTCGTTTATTTATTTATTTTTTAATGCCTTTGATAAATTTAATTTAAAATATTGTTATGTTTATTTTCATAGTTACTATCATAATCTACAAGTTTTCTCCAGGATGGAATACGATCGTTCAATTTCTCCAACTCTATTTATAAGGAAATTTCTTTTTGCCAGTTGTTTGCAGTTTGTAGATTTGATCCGCTCGGTCATCTAACTTTTACTTTAGAATACTTTTATATTAAACTTTGACTTAAAAAAACGAATATACTGTTGATGATTAACGTTGAATATTTCAAAAACATCAAAACATCTGTGATGTTTTTATCACTACAAAATTTGCAATGGAATAAATTTTTATGACACCTAATTTAATTTTTATTTATTTTTAAATATTTCTTGCCTATTTAATGTCCAGTCTATTAAAATAATATGTTTAGAAAAAAAATTAAATGAACAAAAAACCAGAATTATACTATTTTAAATCATTATAGGTATACAACATCATAAAAATAAACATTGGATACAGTGGCCATAAAAATGCTATTAAAGCTAAGGTAAAGAAATCTACAAAGAACAATAACTTTTGTATGAAAACAATACATCATTATTTCTACCAGAAGAAATTATTGGACGTTATAAATTGTTCTTTTCATTTTGGTGATTTCCTATTGTTGTATTATAATTGAATTAATGAACAAAAACTACAGTAAAACGAATTAATTGATCACAACAATAATAAAGTATTTAAAGAAACGAAAACTTTGAAGAGCATATAAATGTTCTTGCACGTATAAATGTTATAAAACAAACTAGCTACTAGCTAATAGAGAGAGATCCCGTGGACCCCAGACTTTCGTCATTTTATAAAAACTGAAACTTTGTCAGAGCATGCTCCCAACACAAATAAGAACGATGGTAGATTATGGAATTTGGATCATAGTGGCTTTGGGAGATGCGAGGTACTCAAGGTTGCAAAATTCTGAATTAATTTCGTCATAGCATAAAGCTTGATCTTTTGATATTACCTTTAGAATAATATTAAAAATCACGTCAGTCAATGCCAGACACTTAGCATAGTGGAAACCCCCTACCAGACACCCTTAAAGTTCATGAAATTTGACTTCTATTTACGTCATAGTATAAAAGCTGATTTTAATATATATTACTTGGATAAGAATAAGATGATGTTTCCCCTTTAGCCAGACATCTTCCATAGTTCCTACCCCAGCCAGACAAGCATAACAGGTTGCGGTTGGAAAGAGCGGGAAGTATAAATACGGATAGGTGCGAACGGGATGGCGAGTTAGGTCGTTACGTTTTAGCAGTTTTTTTTATGGAATGGTGTTGTTAAAATATGAAATTAACAATACTTGAAAATATCGAATAATTTCTTATGTTATATTCTTCTTAACTCTAAATAGAGATTCCTGTTTATATAAACTTTAATATATAATTGTAATTGTAGTATAATCCTACTATCCTACTAATATTATAATATTGATGCACAAAGAAATATAAAAGGTGAGAGTGGATCTGAAGTAGGGTTGCCACCCGTACTATATTATATAGTATCGTACTATATTTTAGTCAATTGTACTATATAAGACAAAAAATACTATATTTTTATCGCTAATTCAATTGTCGCGCTTTTTTTAATCAACTGTGAATGGAGCGCACCCGCAGCACCGCATAGGGAATGTTTGAACAAAAGTCATTCATGTATTTACGGGGCTTAGTTAGTTAGTAACTCTAACTCCTTTGACATTGTCCAGCGAAAAGTAATAATAAATAATCATGGAAAATAAATAATGATTGAAAATAGATGTGTACTATTTTTATTCCTAAATTTCCTAAAAGTATTATATTCTTTTGATTAAAAAGGAAAAATACTATTTTTCTTCAAAAAAAAGGTGGCAACCTTAATCTGAAGTGACACGTGGTAACTTGTTAGTGCGTGTTTGAGCCTTTTTTTATATACAGGAGATAAACCTCTTATGGGTACCACCGCCCGTTGGGTCAGGCGACGGTTATGTCGGACTCGCACCGACTAAAACGACCTGTGTGCTCCACCACGCTGCCGATGGCAAGGACAGGGTATCGTTGTACACATTGCCCCCATCCCCGCCGACATATCTGATCCCAGAGAACACTTCAACAATAACATACATCAACCTGAAGAATATATGTCGCGAGCATGACCACCATAAATGAAAATGGAAGGCACTGCGGTGACACCTTGCGAAGTATGTATTTGTGATATCTAGACAAATACGTGTCATGGCGTATTTGTGAATTTATTAAGAAGAATATAAACTGAAAAGCGTTAAAAATTTTATATTTATACTAATATATAAAGCTGAAGAGTTTGTTTGTTTGATTGTGTGAACGCGCTAATATCAGGAACTACTGCTTCAATTTTAAAAATTCTTTCAGTATAAGATAGTCCTTTTATCGAGAAAGACTATATAGCATCCCGTTAAGATGAATAAGAGAGGAGCAGCAATAAAAAAAATTTACGAAAACAGCAAAATTGAAGCTTTCCTAATATGCGCTTAATAAACGGTGATAGTTATTAAAAAATCATGAATTACAAAATTGTTCCCGTTTAAAAGTTCTAAATAAATGTCCGCGACAGCATATACCTAGCTTTTAAGGTTAGCCCACTTTAACCATTTATTATGGTTAACAAAAGACTGAATTACGGTTTTAATCTTACCACGCGGGTCGAGCCGCTGGCGAATGCTACAGGCGATTCTTGTCTTTCATATGCACGGTACTCTAAAACACGCCCGGAAATGTCTAAGAAAAATGATACCCGTGATTTTGACGATTTTATATATAGATAAGTTTAATAAACGTTGTGCCATACATGATTAAATCATAAACAAAACTTGCGTACTGAAGTTTTGGGTTACGGAAATAATTGATTGTAACAGTATACATATGTGGCTCTAGATATAACAATACCCTAAGCCAATTAGTCTTTACCACCGAATTAGGGCTGTAGCAATTAGTCATACGAATAGTTCAAAAAATATTCTGTTACCAATCACAATTATTGTATCGGCTTACGATAAATGTTCGTATCGGACTTCGACGCAGTTGTTTATTTGAAATAACTTATTAGAGCTGTTTTGAAATAACGTACTGGTCATATAAGTAAGTGCACCTGAATAACGGATAATAAATTTAGCGGGAGGAAATAGGTA
This sequence comes from Morpho achilles, assembly GCA_947086495.1. NCBI lineage: Eukaryota > Metazoa > Arthropoda > Insecta > Lepidoptera > Nymphalidae > Morpho > Morpho achilles. The sequence goes on along the minus strand of CAMTZB010000022.1, from coordinate 5,378,842 downwards.
TTGTCAAAGGGCTATTCAGCTTGCTATTCATTCGAAATTAATAAAATAGTTTTGCGTAAGGTATGCGTGGACTATTGTCCTGAAATGAAAGCTGACATAGCTTGTGGGTGCTTTTATTGCGTCCAATATAATGTATAATCAAATTTATTTCTACATGCGCTCAATGATTCGATCACTATTCGATTACAATCAGATGTAAGAAGCAACAAATAATAAAATAAATGACATAGTAAGTAGTAAGTAAGTAAGTAACGGCCTGTTACTATCCCACTGCTGGGCATAGGCCTCCTCTCTCCATTTTTGGAGAGAAGGGATGGAGCTAAGACCTACCACGCTGCTCCAATGCGGATTGGTAGGTTACACATATACCTAGGATTCTCTAGAGATATGCAGGTTTCCTCACGATGTTTTCCTTCACCGAAAAGCGTGTGATAAATTGCAATTATCAATTAGACACATAAGTTTTAATAGAAAAACTCATTGGTGTCTGCCCGGGTTTGAACCCATGATCGTCTCTAGAGATTCACACGGTCTCACCGCTAGGCCATCACAGCTTCCTATTGAAATGAAATAGTAATTTAGAATTATTATAATAATGTAGCCAAATTGTAGTATTGAAATTAGGTGTATTTTAATCAAATATAATAATTTTAATTATCCATCAATACATTGCCCTTCTCCCAATCTAAACGGGCAACGGCACAACATGTTTAAACACATTGTTACGGGATTTGGCTAGTTTTTACAACCGGCCGCCTGCCTGACTTCAACTTACATTAGTCGCGTGTTACACCTCGGTGAGAAATGAAGGTGGTCTATTCTACTCAGCACAATACCACACAGCGGGTCAACTTACCTTAGTCGTCGTTACGGACCCCTCGGTTAGTAATGAGGGTGGTCTATTCTAGTAAGCCGTATATTCCAATCCAAAACTCAAATTATAAAAGCGGCCAGTTCTAAACTATTTGCCAATAATCGCGAGTGTAATTTTTGATAGAAGTTTATCGAAAGACACAGCTTCTGGCTAACTGAATTTTATCCTGATACACAACGCGCTCTCGTAGAAATTTTATGCTTAATAGTTTCCTTACGAAGTACACTACTACCAATACATGTCCATTATATTCTAAACCTAGACGATAATAAGTCCACAACAATCATATTAAGTTCATATTTAATAGGGATACCTTTACTATTGAAGCTACACCTCATACTTAAACAAACAAAGTACATTGATTAATTATCGACATGCCTGCACTTTAATCCTTAATCTTTAAATGTGTTGAGAAATAAAAAAGTTTAGCATCTAAATTTTGAATTTACAATATTATTAGAAAACAAAGGCTCATTACGCTGTCACTTGCAAAGTTTATAGCTCAGTTGGCAGCGGGCGGACTTATAAAGTGCACTTATATCCCGCATCAAGTCTCAGAAATGACCATCCTATTCCTCCTAGTACAAACAGCCATGATTATTGCTTTGTTATGCGAATTCAAAGTATTATTCAATTCACGCTCTAACTCTACACTAACACACTCTATAACATAAATAATTTCTGCTACTTATTACTTTACTAGTTATTTTGACCCAGTCATTCGGATACGCAACGCTATCTCGCGTTTATTTTATTATACGATGAAACTTTGTTAGTGGCATGAATTTAATTCTCTAATGGTTTGTTGACTTTTTACTGGGACTTCGACTGTGCCGGGCGCACTGATTCACTATATTTATTAAAAATATTAAAAGTGGCGAAACAAGAAGCTATGATGCCTTTGAGAATAAATAATTGACATACACACAAATGTACACATCAATTAGAGCAGGCAATATATTCGTATATCAATTAGATTTAGATGTTTACTGAAACAAATTAAGTAGTTGTATTAAATATCACAGCCTAAGGTCGTTATAATGTTTATCAACGTATAAACGCTAGTCTAAACAGTAAATTACACGTAAGTAAACAGTAACATAAGAAGGTTGCGCTATATTCCCGGGGCCACATTATCGGCTGGATTGTTTGTATTTGCCAAATTATTGGTCAAAGATTCGATTTTTCGTGCCGTTTTATACAGATCGGCGATTATTTATTTAATTAAATAAGGATTGTATTAAAATCATATTTGAAAAGTAAATAAAAAAATAATATATATTGTTGGTGGTAATTCGTTTTCCTATGATCCTGCAAAAAACCACTGGAATTAAAAAAGTACTGGCGTATGTTTAACAAACGGTCATGTTTACAAGCAATTTATTCAGTGCCATTTCAAAAGGTTGCAAGGAGCAAACTCGTCTTACAAAGAGCTTCGGCTATAAACACATGCAAAAAAATAATCACGCTTGTGGTTAAAGCTAAAACTACCAACTTACTACCATTATTTGCTTTACTGAATATTTGCCTCAATTTCCCCGACGTTAATAATACATAGGAAATATATGTGCAGCTCAGTGGCGTAGTTTCCGAAGGGCCATGCCCTGGGTCACCCAAGGGAAGGGGGCCCCCAATATCAGGGGACCCCCTGTGCTTGGGATCCCGTCGTGAAGTGGAGCGAAGCAGAATTCTTTTTTTTTAAGTTTAGTAGCCTTAGTTTATTTTTGCCCCTTAGCCTTTGCTTACTCCGCTACGCCACTAGTGCGTATATTTCATTCTATCCTGCTAGGATTTTTATAAAAATATACTTTATCATTGTTTTACTATATAAAAAAGTAGAAAAAGACATCGATAAGTCCCTTTCTGCGCTGCGCTAAGCTTGAGACGACAGAGCGGGGTTTTATACAAATTGTGACCGCTGTTTAATGCACCCTAGTAATAAGTCAAGAGGAAAACTGTCTTCGCACTCCCGCCATTTGTGATCTTATTTACGAAGAAGTTGGCACGTACACTTAAAAATATATAATAAATGTAAAATTGACTAATGACGTCTCATTATTGTGAATGTTTTTAAGTAAGAAAGTTTAATTAAGACTTTTATCTTTAACTAGCGGCCTGCCCCTGCTTCACATGGGTATAAAATATATAGCCCATGTTACTCAGTGAAAAAAATTATTGAAATCGATCCAGTACTTTTGATTTATTCATTACTGCCCGTGGCCCGCACGCGTTAAATTTGGAGAAAACCAATTCCCCTCTCCCTATACTAAGAAGATCTTTAGAATATCTAAATTAATACTACATCATATAAAATCATATACTACATATTTACTTATTTATCATTACATATTTCACTATGAATTTTATTTTTACAATTCATTACAGAATGTCTTTATGTACAATATTCACAGCTTCCTTGTCATTAAAGAAACTCTTGAAAAAGCGACATATAGCTGCTAAATTCGAAGTGATATAGGGCGAAGCGCGGCCTCCTCACGGCATTGTAAATCTGTAATATCTCCGAAAATGTTCACTTAAATTACATGCTGTAAACGGCCATATTGATCTATATTAAATCAACAATGTACTTAAGGTACTTAATTGGATAAGGATTAATGCTGTATTCTATAAAAATTGCTTTTAACATATGGCATTATTTTTCGTAAAAAGTAAATGACAAAAAATGCTACGGTGGGTTATCCATAAGAGATAGACATATACCATCGCGGACTTTTCTGTAGACCTTTTTAAGGTGTACAAATACTTAGTACATCATTTTGATAAATCTCGTAGGGTTTAGCCCGCGTTTGCAATGTAAGCGGAAAAAAATGTAATATAACTATAGTATATACATATATTACAGAATCTCGGAAACGGCTCCAACGATTTTCCTAAAATTTACATTGAATTTATAAAACACTATTTTTGCCATAAATTGTCAAGTCAGCGTACCTTATTCGGGGAACAGGCGGTCTCGGGAAATATACCTAGGACCAATTATATTTATCTTTTTTTGAAGTATTTTTAAATTGTGTACAAAATTACCGTCAAGGCTCGGTAAATGAGGTACTGATTATTATCTGTACAGGTATGTAATTAACGCGTATCTGATTTATCAATATTAAAATAACATGTTTACATTTCTTAGAAAATAAGCGGTGGATGTTACGTCGAAATCCGATGAAGGTTTGGAGTCAAATTTAAACTAACGAGGCAGCTTCATTGTGAATTGATAGGTTATGCGACTCCTAGTACTTTTCCAGCCATATTCAGTCCATCTTACGATTTTTATCTTCAACTTAAATTAAACAATATAAGGAAACCAGAATATATGCGTCACAGTAAGCAATCGCACCAATATTGCCAAAATTTACATAACAAAATTAATTTACAGATTTAGTACTACATCAAACAAGTAAATATGCTTTTCAGCGACCGCCTTACTAGAATCATTAGATTCTGTGTTTTAGCTACCATTTCTCTTACAGGATGGAAGGTTCAGTCATTAAATACAGTAAGATTTAACTTTTCATTTCATTCTGAAGCAAAGATAATTATTAGTTTAAATTTCACAATTTGAAATTATTAATAAGCTGAAACTTTATTTAGTCTCGAACATTAAAAATACAATAAAGAATTATTAGAAATTAATTCGTAACATTAATAAATTAAGCCATCAACTATTGTGCGTTATATTATATATAATTTTTAAGTAAAATCTTGATCCCATTGTACCTTTTGAGAACGTTAAACATGTATAGTAACTATCATTAGTTACTGTGTCTTAATATTGGTTTGAGTAGATCCGCGTCTACCTATACGAAGTATTTCGTGTTATTACAATCTAACTTCAAATACTTAATATTCGTGCTAAGAGCCATTGAGTTTCCTGCTAGTTCTTCTCAGTGTATGACAGCGTTCTGAACTGGTGGTAGAATCGTCCTGGCATAATAATTCTAAATTCTTATTAATTTAACCCGTCAATACTTGTTTGGCCGTTCTGAATGTTACAGCTATACGTTTATATTATATTTTGCTAGTATACTATTTGTTAGCCTTTTCTACGTGAGATCGCTAAAATCATAACTACAATTACTGACATCGCTAATACAAGTAAGTTAGACTTTGTAATTGCGTTGTATCGAGTGTTCAGCAGGAAAATTGATAAATACGCAAGCAAACCGACAATTGCAAATAGCACGAATTCAATTATTTCACAAGAAACAAATTTCAATCAGTTTTTCTTTACTTACTTGCGAATGAATCAGTTGTAGTCACTTATTTGAAGTTTGCTATGACTTTACTACCATTCATCGAGAGTAGCTAGAAGTGTACAGAAATTAAAGAACAATTATTTTTTTAAATATTATTTTGATTACGCTAACAAAAAAGGTGTATTGCTACATTTTATCCTACTAATATTATACTATAAATGCGAAAGTTTATGAGTATGGATGTATGTTTTCTCTGACTCTTTGGATAGCAAAAAAATTTGGCATAATTATTCCGTATACACCGGAATAACATACTATACTAAACGGGCTATAAAAATCCTGTTAATTGTACAGGAATATGATGACATTAAAAAGTGCCATTTAATTTGAACCGTCAGGGAAAACTGTCCACGCAAACGAAGTTGCGTGTATAAGCTATAAGTGATAAAGTGTACATCTGTGAAAAAAATTAAATAAGTTTTACGTTTCGATATCGATAGGGAGAGCATTCCAAAGGCGGACACATTGAACCGTAAACGAATTACCGTAGTAATTGGTCCGACTGAAAGCCATGATAAGTTTATAATAGTTAGTAGAACGGAGAGCAAACCTACTAACAATGTTTAACATAAAGTACAAAGTTATAGGACAGGAATATGTATGAATAGTTCAGAATCTGTTTAGTTGCTGCATCTGGATTTATAATGTACTAGCTTTCACCGACGACTACGTTCGTGTGAACCTTTGTTGCGTGATAAGTTGATTATAGATGGCGCTTTTTACTGTCAACCTTTGCCAAATTTGTTATTGATTTAGCGGAGCCGTGACAGCGTAACAGACATATATCCATACTCACACACTTTCGCATTTATAATAGGATAGGATAGGATAAGCTGCTTATACTTTTAGCATATCATCATCCTCCTGCCCTTATCCCACTCTAAGTGGGGTCGGCACAACATGTTATAGAAAATGCTGTCACATGATTTGGCTACGTTTTTACGATCGGCCGCCTGCCTGACGTCAACTTACCTCTGTCGTATTTTACGACACCTCGGTAAGAAAGAGGTTGGTCTACTCTACTAAGCCGGATAACACACAGCGGGTCGACTTACCTTAGTCGCCTTTTACGACACCTCGGTAAGAAATGAGGGTGGTACTATTCTATTCAGCCTGATACCACACGGCGTCTCCAAATGACTGAAAGAGGCAGAAATTGTTTGACATAGAAGTAGCCGACAATCATACGATACAGCCGTCTCAATATTAAATGTATTGTAATACAAGAATACCTAACAGACGCACAATTTGTAAACATTTCTTAGCGTTGTATTTTTTCTATTGTAATAAAATACAAAAACAATAACATTCTTTGTTTTCGTATTTTGCTTAAGAAATACGTATTTAATGGAAGTAGCTTGATATATACTAATATATAAAGCTGAAGAGTTTGTTTGTTTGGTTGTTTAAAATTTATTTTATTTAAAAATTCTTTGAGTGTAAGATAGTCCATTTATAAACAACGGCAATATATACTATATATAACAACATGCTGCGATTAATAGGAAAGTAACACCTAATTCTATAAATTGTTTAAGAGACGAAAATTATTTATTAATCTTTTATAGTTCAGTCATGATTACTACTTTTATGTTCAAAAAATTTTGAGAAAAAAAATTGTGCCACTGTTTTATACGCAGGCGAAGCTGCTTGGTGCAGCTAGTCAATAATAAAATGTAAGATCGTGAAACAAAATAACGTCAGAAATAAAAACAAGGAAAACAAAGGGCCCTAATGATGTTTATAATTGTAAGAAACAGGATTATTGATACCTTAGAAGGCAAGTTACTCATTGGATGTATTAATTTTGTACAACGGTATGTGTACAGAGGTTGATATGTCTTTTAAATATATCAACAGTTAGCTTTATTTATACATTTAGTTGACAACAAAGATTAAAAATTACTTTCAAATTATTAAATTCATTTTTATATTTAAATTAGTAAATATATATATCCAAAAAATATTCCAAATCCAAATTTTCTGAATCTCGGAAACGGTTTCAACGATTTTTATGAAATTAACCATGTTAGGAGTTTTTGGGGGCGAAAAAATAAAATAATAAAAAATGTCGTTTTATTCCTGTGTTTGTGTACTAAAAAACTCAATCACAAAGTAACGATAGCACAATTTGATAACGGGCTGTCTCGAAATCTTAATACTAGGATCGATTCCAGATAAAATATATTTTTTAATAATTAAAAATTTTATCCTGAGCAAGGCTCGGTCAGGTACTATCAATTATTAGCAGTGATCTTACCGAGGTGTCGTAAAAGGCGACTAAGGTAATTCAAACCGCCGTGTGGTATCCAGCTGAGTAGAATACCACCCTCATTTCTTACCGAGTTGTCGTAAAATGCGAGTAAGATAAGTTGACCCACCGCGTGGTATCCGGTTAAGTAGAATAGACCACCCACTTTCTTACCTAGGTGTCGTAAAATACGACTGAGGTAAGTTGAAGTCAGGCAGGCGGCCGGTCGTAAAAACGCAGCCAAATCATGTGACAGCATGTTTATAACATTTTGTGCCGACCCACTTTGAGAGGGATAAGGGCAGGAAGATGATGACGTTACTTTTAAGATAGTTTTCTTTTCACTCAATATCTACATAAACGCGTTCACTATCAATCAATATCTACATAAACGCATTAATATATAAACCATTTAATATAAATCCAATCGTCTACATATTTATCAAATAAATACTTTAGAAGATATTATAGATTAACATAATACGCCACCAAAAGTTACGTCGGAAATCGATTTCTCAGTGTAGTCGTACCTAGAGCTAGATATTGCGCCCGTCCTTCAAATCGCCTACATGAGAGCCAATAATTTACGAAAATCAATGTTCAAGAACGGACAAAGTGGACGAAAATGAGTCGGAAAGCGGACCCCGGGTCTTCGGGACACCGCTAAGTAGAAGAAGGAGAAAATAATACGCCACCAAAAATATACTACCACCGGCCTGTTTCTTTCCATGACCAAGTGCTGTGATGGCCTAGCGGTGCGACCGTGTGAATCTCTAGAGACGATCATGGGTTCAAACCCGGGCAGACTCCAATGAGTTTTTCTATTAAAACTTATGTGTCTAATTGATAATTGCAATTTATCACACGCTTTTCGGTGAAGGAAAACATCGTGAGGAAACCTGCATTTCTCCAGAGAATTCTGGAGATATGTGTAACCTACCAATCCGCATTGGAGCAGCGTGGTAGGTCTTAGCTCCAATCCTTCTCTCCAATAACGGAGAGAAGAGGCCTATGCCCAGCAGTGGGATAGTAACAGGCCGTTACTTACTTACTTACTATTTACGTGTAAAAAGTTTGTGACACGTTGATTTTAGTCTGCTAGTATCTTCTTTGAGAATACATTTTTGATACGGTTTTATTCGATGTAAGGTTTATATTTGCAAATGGTTTCACTAATAGTATAAAATAAGTCTAGAGAAAGTGTTATAATCATCCTCCTGCCCTTATCCTAATCTATAAGTGGCGTCGGCACAACATGTTATAAACATTCTGTCACATGATTTGGCTGCGTTATTATGACCGGCCGCCTGCCTGACATCAACTTACCTTAGTCTTATTTTACGGCACCTCGTTAAGAAAGGGGGTGGTCTATTTTACTCAACCAGATACCACATGTTGGGTCAACTTACCTTAGTCGCCTTTCACGTCACCTCGGTAAGAAATAAGGGTGGTCTATTCTACTCAGCTGGATACCACACGGTGGGTCGACTTACCTTAGTCGTCTTTTACGACACCTCGGTAAGAAATGAGGGTGGGTGATAGGGATACCACACGGCGTCTAGAAAAAGTAATATCATCAAAAAATATTATCATTGTAGCAATATTTCGTAGCACATATTCATATATACATCAATTTCATTAATTGTAAAGACGATGAAAATTAAAAGCTTAATTTCAGAAATCGACAGTTAATATATTTATTTATATAATAATTCACACAGTAAAACTACTTTTACCTTTAAAACTTTTAACCTTGAAATTGAAATTGTCGTTAAATAGCAACTAATGCTTTCAATTAAAACCTATCTGCGGCTTATTTATTATTATATTCTATTGTGTTTATATGTACATTTAACTGTGTCCAATCATATAAATTACATGCATCAACTTTCTTTCAAATTTATTTGGTGTATTAGCACTTTTCCTGAACACCGCTTTATATCGCTACACCGTTGTAGGCGGCGTAGCCATTATCCCGAACTAAAGCATTGATTCCGTTTTTTTATTTTATTTAAGGTGAAATAATGAATTTAAGAGAAAGTATTATTTTATAAGAATACAATTAAAGAATGTTGGAATAAGAGATGTTTTTATGTCTTACATTTTAAGATTAAGCTGTGGCGTGTAGTCCAGCGTGGAGAGATGTGACCCTCATGAGACCGTCGTGACCCGTGTAAGGGTTTCTACTTGATATTATCAAGTAGACATAACTCATCAGTCATTCATCATCATTGGGGCAGCGTGGTAGGTCTTAGCTCCTAACCTTCTCTTCAAAAAATGGAGACAGTAGCCCCACGCCCATGAATGGGATAGTATCAGACCGCTGCTTTAATTTTTTTGTTTTAATTTTTTTGGATCATATTATACAAAGCCGTGTAGTATCCAGCTAAGTATAATAGTACCACCCTTATTTCTTACCGAGATGTAGTAAAAGACGACTAAGGTAAGTTGACCGCCGTGTGGTATCCGGCTGAGTGGAATAGACCACCCTCATTTCTTACCAAGGTGTCGTTAAAGGCGACTAAAGTAAGTTACCCACCGTGTGCTATCCGGTTTAGTAGAATAGACCACCCTCCTTCTTACTGAAGTGTCGTAAAAGGCGACTAAGGTAAGTTGACCCGCCGTGTGGTATCCGGTTGAGTAGAATAGACCACCCTCTGTCATACCGAGGTGTCGTGAAATACGACAAAGGTAAGTTGACGTCAGGGAGGCGGCCGGTTGTAAAAACTTTGTTGTTGCTTGTTACGTTTTTTATTTTTAGATCATTGAATTTTATAAAAGTAAAAAATTCGGCAAAAATTTACCTAGAGAAAGCAAAAATTTTCGTCATCTTCTCAAGAACCAGATGAAGACTCTATCAAAGTTGATATCATGTACAACTATCGGTGAAAGAAACTATAAATAAAAAAACAACAAGGTTCACTTTGAAACATAGGCTTTTACAACAGTAATGTCAGCTTCAAAGATGAAAAGTATTCGAATTTACGTCTATGTTTGTGATGTAGTACTCAATACAATACTCAATACAATATCGATTACACAATGTCCAATTTATATTAGAGCCGACCAAGGCGAACAAATCAGGCTACCTAGTTCAAAATAGTGTTTACTTTGTCGAATTGCTACAGGCCATAGGGATTCTGAATAGATTATTTATCCATATACCACAATCACACGGAATAAGAGGTAATAAGTAAGACTTAATAAATATAATTAATAAATAAGCAGAATTTTGCTAGTTGTGTATAGCCTATGAAAAAGCCTTTGGTGCACGCTCTGGAAGCGCGGAATATATTTTATTGAAGTATTAAGTAAAGAGTAAAAGTATTTTTAATAAATCAAATGATAATCGTTAACGAAGCACATTCAAACAAACAATTTGTAATCAGATTGACGTCTCAAGGTGCTAGAATGGCAACCTCGCACCGAAAACGAGTGTAAGCAACTCCTGACTATGTGAGCCTTGGATAAAGAATACACTGGATGCCACCTTAGCTATTTTTGTGTGTCCGTTTTATGCTTGTGTGAACTTTTAGAACTGCATTAGTGTGCGTGATTAGGGAAGTACTTAGCTTATCGATAAGCTAAACTAGGCGTCGAAAATTATCGAAGCCTAGCTCAGGTACTGTAAAGTTAATATACAGTTATAACCAACCTAGTTGGTTTACTGTTCAGAATAGATTTAAATATTTGAATAGATTGACATAATTTCCTGAGTGTACAGTCTGCAGTATAATGTCATGAATTATCCGATGCACATCTTTACTGCATATCTTACTGTGATAGGTGGTTCTCAAAAATGGTATCAGTCAATTGACTGTGAGCCTAGATTTACCAAAGAATCCTTTGAAGCGTTAAAAATAAAGTCGAAGGTGCAGCCCATACTCGGTGCTTTATGTATAGATGAAATGTTAACATAAATGTTAGTGCTTCAGTGGCCAATTGAACAATATCATGATCCACATTATTCCCAACATTTACATATCCGTGAGACCGGTGACAGCTTTTATCCACTATTCTCTTATATGTGGGCATTTACGAAACCTAAGAAAATAATCTAAAATTAGAGAATTCGCATTAACTTGGCTAGTAAATATACCTTTGACTGATGTTTATCGATACATAATAATTCGTTAGTGTGTACATCACTACGTAGGCAACACAATTCAATCGAATATTTAATGATTAATTTCTATGTTTTATCAGTATCCCACACTCGTGCCGGCTAGAGAATATCAAACTGTACTGATACATTATAATCTGAAACGCTTTAACTGAATAAAACGCTTTAATTTAGCACGCAAATAAGAGTCAAAGATTTACTTATGAAATGGTAATTCCGTGTTTTTAACTCCTCCTTTCGTTGTTCTTGATAGACACGTTAAGGCAGCACACGACATATTCCACCTTTTTTGAAAAAATATATCAGTAACACTCGTATTTGCTTTAGATTTCAAGAAATAATCTTCAACAAACTCAATGTTATGGCCTCATTTGGTGTCACCAACTGGACACATTTTTAGCGACGTTGCCGAACTTCATCACAATCTCTTTCACTCTTATGTATAGTTCGCGATAAGAACAGAGACAAACGATAAATCGCTTACACACAGACGCAAGATCGGCAATGTCTTTTGGCGCCGTCCTGTATATACTACGTCCATGATGTGAGCAGACGTCTAAAAAGGGTCGCGTAGAAATCCTTCAAAGAGACTTACGTCCAACAGAACGTGTGAGGAGAGAGCGCGAAGGTTTAAATACATTCAACATATATTTCGCCGGCTGTAGTATTTGTGTATCTATTGCATTCTTATCTATGACATATGCGTTAGCTCTGTATCTATGGTGTAATTGTCTATGGTATATAGAAAGATAGAATGTTGTCTCTGGGACTCACGGTAAGTGGGAAGGAAGGTTCGTAATAACCTCAAGCTAGTTAATTGGTCATTGGACGTGGGAGAGGAAACATTATACTAGCGAGTGGTGAGTACAGAAAGTACTACACCGGCCAAATATATGTTAAATGTATTTGACCGCCGGCCATCACTCCTTTTGGGTTTGACGATAGTTTCATTATAACTGAGGTTTTTGAAGATGATGCAATGTGTCTACACCTAAACACATCAACATCATCAGCAGCCTATGCACATCTACTGATGTTATAAAGGTAGGTATTTTTAAGTAAGTGTGACTTCAGCCTTCGATTCTCGGTTTTCCTCATTTAACTATGTACACCGATAAAACAATAGTGTCGTTTTATATTCAGCTAAGTAGGATAGAACACCCTCGTTTCTTGCCAAGGTGTCGTAAAAGGCTATTAAGTTAAGTTGACATCATGCAGTCGGCCGATCGTAAAATATTTAGCCAAATCACATCACAACATAGTTGGAACATGTTTTGCCGACCCCACTTAGAGCGGGATAAGGGCAGGAGAATGATGATGAACCATAAAATGAACGAAAACGTAAACAATAAAGAAACAATGAAAATAATGTCTGAACCGTTTTTACCTCAAAGCCATTCTCAGAAATTTATATCTCAAACTTGTTATCCAATCCATACATATCACCAAAAGAGGTTACTCAACTAAGCATTAGGATAAATTAAATTTATAAATTTAATTTTCTATAGTAACAATTTAATTTTTATTTTATTTTATTTATTACTAATTGTCTGCGCCAACGTTGTTTTGCCATATAAATTATTTGTAATACACAATTTTTTAATTAACTTTCAATTAACATAACGCACGCAAGTAAAGCTTTAAATTTTACTGTTTTCGTAAAGGTTTTTATTGCTGCTCCTCTCTTTGACTTAGCATCATGTTATATAGCCTATAGCCTTCCTCGATGGACTATCTTATACTGAAAGAATTTTTCAAATCTGTCCAGTAGTTTCTGAGATTAGCGTTCAAACAATCAAACGTTCAATCAACCAAACAAACTCTTCAGCTTTATATATTAGTATAGATGATTAAGACTATAATAGGATTACTTTGGTATAATCCGCAATAAGAGATAATCTACTTAGCACCAGAAGAAGAGGGGTGGTTTATAATGTACGCGGTTTACAAATCTTGCATGCATACATTATGGACACGGATAGTACACTATATTTTAAGCATTAGATCCTCTTTAATTGTAGATTATAACAATAATATTATTATTCGCAATATGGACTTCCACAGAATAAAGCCTCTTTGTAACAGACTTGCGATCAAGAGGTCGTGGGTTCGAATCCCGGCCATTATACTATCGAAGTGAACACACTCCTAATAATTAGCTTAGCTAGAGGGGCTTACAAGTTTACAAGTAATTTGTAACCCAAATAGCCAGTAACCTTTACAAACAAGACTACTTTTTTTAAATTAAAATATAGAAAAATGCCTAATTTTATACACTAAAATTTCATTGCCAAAATAGTTTTTGTAATCTCAGCTTTAGCTTTAATATAAGGGTTACATTATAATTTCGCCGTGTGGTATACGCTGAGTAGAATAGACCACCCTCATTTCTTACTGAGGTGTCGTAAAAGGCGACTAAGGTAAGTTGACGTCAGACAAGCGGTCGGTCGTAAAATACCGAGCCAAAAGATACTTAGCCAAAACATGTAACAACATGTTTAAAACATATTGTGCCGGCCCCAGTTAATATGGGGTAAGGGCATGAGAATGATGATGACCACGATAATTCTGAGTAATTTCAATTTTATTCGTTCTTCAATAAAAATTAATACATTTTATTTTATTATTACTTTTGTACTATGGATCTCCGTACAGTAACGCCTTATTCTATAAACATTAAGTATCTGGGTAACCGAGACTTGCTTGGTAATTTTTTAAAGATAAAAAATACAATTAAAAATAGAAAAAAAATTGCTTCGTCCCGGTGACATGTAAGAGTCAAACCCGGGTTTTGAATTTTTCCGATCCGCCAGTTAACCATTAGGCCCGTTAAACATTAGGCTATTATAGCAATAAGTTTGACAGTTGAAACTTCATTCACTATTCATCCAACATTTAAGCATTTTTTTTTTAACCTGAAAACAGGTATGAAATGTCATTTAATTGCATTTTGAATTTCATTGGAAGCGTTTCCGAGATTCGGAAAATATATATTAAATTTAAACAATTCTTTGACTTAAATTCACACTCGAAATGAAAACATATACAGTGTTCGACATGTGTCCTTAAATAGCCGACGGCGTCATGAAAATGCGTGCATACTGAAGCGAATAGAACTTTCACGTAAGCCTTTATAAAATGAGAAAGTTTGGTTAAGTCTTTGTCCGACAAAGGTATTTATAAATAGCTGCACAACTAAGTTTCTATTCATAGTAATAAATATAGTAAAGTAGTAATTTTTATAAAGATTTAAAAAATGCAATTGAAAAAAGGAAGAAAGCGCCTGTTGCGTGTAGATCTTGAACCCCGGCTATTCTATTATTTTAAGGCTATCACAACCATTACGTTTGACAGCTAAAAATATCATTTGGCTACAATTCTACATTTCAGAATTTATCAATGCCCGAAAACAGAGTTAAACTATTTTTTTTAATAAAACCTAGCCAAACCTAAAACCTGCATCGAGTATTCCCCCAAAAACTCCCTACATGTTCATGTTTAATTTTAAGAAAATCGTTGGAGCTGCTTCCGAGAATTATAATACATATAAATTATATTTTAAATATTGAGGCTGCATAATCCTTATATTATATGTTTGTTCAATCTAGTTATACATCTAATTTTTTATGTTTCATAATTGCATATCGTTTATACGCTGTAAATCTCTAAAATATTATATGGCACTATAAGATTGGTAAGTTACTTTTTCCAGAAATTTTATATTTTATATTTAAGCTTGCCAATTTAGTTGAGTCGAAAAATGCACGCGAAAGCAAGAATTATCCAAAGCTATAGAGCCAATAACAATCAGTAAAATTGAATTGCTTCGATAATGTTTCAGAGGTCGAAACGCACAAACTATTGATGAAAAAAAAATGCTATAATACAATTACAGGCTCTTGCCTAGTAAGGAGCTTAATATGTTTTTATTACTACGTAAGTAAGTAACGGCCTGTTACTATCCCACTGCTGGGCATAGGCCTCCTTTATCCGTTTTTGGAGAGAAGGATTGGAGCTAAGACCTACCACGCTGCTCCAATGCGGATTGGTAGGTTTCATATATCCCTAGGATTCTCTAGAGATATGCAGGTTTCCACACGATGTTTTCCTTCGCCGAAAAGCGTGTGATAAATTGCAATTATCAATCAGCCACATAAGTTTTAATAGAAAAACTCATTGGTCTCTGCCCGGGTTTGAACCCATGATCGTGTCTAGAGATTCGCACGGCCGCTGGGCTACATGTTACGTTACGACTACGTTAATTCGATTTTTATTATTTTTATTCAAATCAAAACCTAAAAAATTTATTTTTTTATTGTAACATTACTCTTTACATTAAATAAATTAAGCAAGCAGAAGTCCATAACAACAAAGAAGATTCGCGAACTTTAGCGCGCTCGGTAACTGGCTCAACAAGTTGATGGACGATACCGAGATTCGAGTCGCCTGGGAATAAAATTCCATTCCGCGTTGGGCTGTAGCGCCGAGCGGTATAGTGTTTGACGCCGCCCGCCCGCCCAAATCGACTAAGTTCTTGAGGCCGGGTGGAATATTTAGCGCGGTATTTCAAAGTGAAATATTGAAAATCTGTTCGTAACTTTATACTATTTATAATTACATTTATTTTTATTAATCAAACTTTGTGTGTGTTTTTACGGACAATTTTGACTTTTCTTAAGTGTTATTTTTCTAAGTGGTTTGGAGCTTCCTGAAATGGTAAGTGCTAATCTTAATAATGAATGTAGGATAATTGTATTATTTCTTATGTAATGGTAAGCCATTTATTTAACTTTTGTACTTAAATTATTTAGTATACAGTTTTTTATCTATTTTTTTTGTTCTTTGCCATTTTTAAAGTCGTTTTACGTCAATAAATAATACTAAAGTACTTCCGTATTAGATTTTTGCAAAGATGTAATAATAAATTTGCCCAAAAACGCACTAACCTATTGAAACAACAATTATTTTTGTCGGTCACTAATTTTTTAACTTAATATTACTTTAGGCCGACGCTGAGCGAAGTATTATTTATTAACTAACTGAAACAAAATTTTATAAGTAGACTATTGAGATTATCTGCGTTAACGTTGCTATGCAATCAAATATTAATTTGCATAATTGAATTATACTGAGCTAAACATAACTAACATATGGAGTGAAAAACTCTCTTTTTTATCGCATACAGATAAACAACATATCGTTCTTAATTGAAATAATGAAGGATTGTTATAATAATTTTGTTATTAACATTCAAAAATTCTGTTTTACTATAAATACAAAATTAGAATGTTGCTATAAGAATTAAGTATATTTTTAAAAGATATAACATTGTATTTAAAATGTAACATTTTTGTATTCAATCTCGTACGCTTCTTATGTTCATATTCTTCTTAACTGGAATGTTATTAAAGTGTATGAAGGTAAAGTAAATTGCATATACGCAATAAGCGAAAGCTTAAAAGCAAAGCGCTATTTTATTTCAATATGCTTACGAACGTAAAATATTCTTAATATTACTGTAAAGTAACATCACGGTAAATATTAAGTAGCATGTTAATAGTTTTCTGTTTATTTGATCTGCAATCAAGGCAAATATATATTCTTATCTTTTTAGCTTATGTAAAACTGAAACATTGGGATTCAAAATTATCACAACTCAGAATAATATTTTTTAAGAACAGTTTTAAATTGTAGCATTATTATTGCAATAAATTATCTATGTATAGATTTTGTTTACCTTATTTCAGGGCGCATAAAATAGTCAGTTGCTGAAAGAATGAATTAATAATTAGTAGAGTAGTAAAATACATTATGACTGTTAAATAGCTATGAACGGCAAATCGTTTCGATTTGATTTCATAGTCAATATTTATGTTTACGGCAGGAGGACGGAGTTCTTTGAAGAAGACAACGCTTTAATATAACTCTAGATTTGACCAAAACGAGTGAAGAGCGATTGTCAAAGAAGATAGGAGGGGAGTTGTTCTCCCTTGGTTGGATAGGCTTACGTACTCGTAGATTTGGTGCACGTTTTTATTGAACGCTCGATTTAGGTGAAATCTATATTGCAATGTTTTATTTTTTTAGATTAGTAAATCTGTTCTTAAACAGTTTTGTATGCAGATTTCGCTTTGCTTGTCTTATATAAACGAATCTACCTCTAATACAAGGAGTGTCTGTGAGAAATTTAATCATATTCGCTTTCAATAAAGCAATTACATAATAATTCGCAAAAAGTGATAAATTAATTAAAAAAATTAACATAAGATAATCGACTTTCTTTGAAGTCGTTTAAAGATTTTTTTAATATCTATCTAGGTTATTTTTCTAAAATAGGTTTCTAATATATAAAGATCCTTTAAATCTTCAATTAGTTGCACAAACAAAATAGCTATAGAGATGAAACGCGTGTACTTTGACATTTAATGCAAATTCTGTTAAATTTCAATTTTCTACTTATTATTTTTGCATTTATACATTTATACTTTACATATAAATAATGAAAATATTAGCTACGCATATGGTTCTACAACAGATCTATAAAAGCACGCAAGAACTTTTAGTTCATATTACAAAATTAAAAATTTACATAGAGAGGCCGAGTGGTATTATTGTTAGTGAGGTATGTTGAGAGATTTTAGGTCTGAGGTGTGCAAGGGTTGTGGTAAATAAATACATCTTATATACACGCATACGTATCTTTGCTGACAAAGACGATGTCCCAGTATTCTGACGTCCGTCCGTGGACATCCGCGAATTCTCAGCTCACTTCCGACGGCGCGATGTCTAATAACAGTCATACTAGCCCTTCACTAGGCTTGATATACCTAAGCCGTGGTCCAGCGTCACAGGAGGCACCCTGCGGACGTCGTTCCCCGACGCAAGAAGAGCTTTTGCACTTTACTCAATGCAGTTCTCGGCCTTTAGCACATTTCGTTAAGCCCGGCGGCGCTGGAAAAGCGTTTATGCCCAATAACATACAATTAGGTAAAAAAAATGGTTTTCTTTAGTTTTAGTTTACCTTTTATTTATGTTTTAGGTTATCATAACTTCCGACGGCTTTCACTACAGCTGCCTTTATTAATCTACTATTCGAGCTACTTGGTGATTTCTGGCTTATTACTTCGTTAACATAACTGTCGGTATCCTTACTAATATAATAAATGCGAAAGTCTGTCTGTCTTTCTTTCTGTCTGTCTGTCTGTCTGTTTGTCTGTCTGTCGGTTCCGTTTTCACGGTTAATCCACTGAACCAATATTGATGAAATTTGGCACAAATATTCCATATACAGCGGGGTAACATATAGGCTATATAAATACTGTTAATTCAACAGGAATTAAATTCAGGAGGAATTAAATACATTAAAAACGCCATCTATAATAAACCTATGGAACTTATTTTTATTTACAATGTGTCAAAATCGATTCGATGGGAGGATACCGTCGATCGAGCGACGGAACACGACACAGCGCTGTACTCTCTCTGCAAGAAACTCACCGGACATGACACCCCCGTCTACCCGCTGCTTGATGTAGCGGGTAGACGCACCTATGCTGAGATCCTGGCGGCCCACCTGGAAGAGACTTTTACGCCCAACGCCCCCAACACCTCCAACCTCCAAGTCATCCGACATCGCACGGCTGTCCAGGATAAGCTGGAGAGGTTCCTGTCGGCCCCTACACCGCCGCTCCGGGGAGAGGACTTCATCTCCCTGTCAGAGCTGCGGTCGGTCGCTGATCGCCTTGACAAGCGAAAAGCGCCAGGCCCCGACGGAATCACCAACGCCGCGCTGATGCTGCTGCCCCGAACAGGTCTCATAGCGCTCACGAGACTATTCAACGGAGTACTCCGCACCGGCCACTTCCCAGAGGCGTGGAAGACCGGGAAGATCATCGTTCTCCCCAAGCCGGGGAAGGACCGCCGCCTGCCTGGATGCTACCGGCCGATCACCCTGCTCTCGCACATAGCTAAGCTGTTTGAGCGTCTGCTGCTGCATCGAGTCACGCCCCATCTGCCCCTGCGCGAGGAGCAGTTTGGATTCCGCAGCGGCCACTCGACGACGCTCCAGCTGGTGAGGGTCATAAACCACCTGACCAGTGAGCGGAACAACGGGCGCTACACCATGGGGGTCATTCTCGCCATCAAGAAGGCCTTCGATCGTGTGTGGTACGCCGGGCTTCTACACGGCCGTAGCTTTTACGTGGTAGTGGATGGTGCCGAATTCCAGCCACGCACCATGTAAGCCGGAGTACCCCAGGGCAGTTGTATATCGCCTCGCTTATACGCGGCGTATACGGATGACATCCCCACCCTGCGCTACCATCTGCGGGAAGGGGAGGAGGACGTGCAGTTGTCGCTCTTCGCTGATGACAGCGCGTATTTTGCGTCCTCCTACCACCAGATCGCCACCAACCGCATGCAGCGTATGCTGGACTTGTTGCCGGAATGGCTGGACAAATGGAGGATGGCCGTCAATGTCAGAAAGACGGCCGCTCTGCTCACCAGCCGCTCCAAACCGCTACGTCAGCTGACTCTACGAGGCCAGGATGTAGAGTGGAAGACCACAGTGAGGTTTTTGGGGTGTGAGTTGGACCGCAGCCTGCGCATGGTCCCCACTGTTCACATCCCATTTACCTGTCAACACCAAACTGCGGGTCTACGGTGCCTACGTCCGCTCGCGCTTGACGTATGCGGCACCCGCCTGGTACGCACTTTGTTCGGCGTACCAGAGGTGAAAGCTTCAAGTCCAGCAGAACCACTGCCTACGACTGATCGTAGGAGCTCCGAGGTATGTGCGGAACGACGTCGTTCATCGGAATACCAGAACGCCGACCGTGGAGGAGTATGTCCGCCGCCTTGCACGCTGACTGTTCGCGCGCGCGGACAACAGCGCGCACGTACACCTCCATGGTATCGCGCCACTCCATGCGCGAGCACCCGATGGACGTTCCCTGCCTCGCGAGCTCCTGCGTTCACCGTCTCCGCGGCCCGATGTGGATGACGAAGGCGACGACGAGGACGACGCGACGGGCGAAAGGGCGAAAACACCGGACACGACACCACCCGAACGAGGAATACCAGAAGACGACTTTGAGGTCTGGGAGCTACCATTCCCAGACCTCCCCACCGAACAAGACATCCATTAGGTCACCTAGATGACCTCGGCCCACGGCCGGAACACGTACCGGGCTTAAGTGCCCGCGAGGAGATACCCGGGTAGAGAGGATTTCCTCGAGGCCCACACCCCGTTTACCCCCACCCGGGGAGTAAGTAATATTGAAAATCTTATATGTTTTTTTTTAATTTTGGAACGGCTCCAACAATTTTCATGATATACAAAAATGATTTGGTTGGAGGGAATCAATTTATGTAGGTTTTATTTAAAAAAATGTTATTTTATCACTGTTTTCGGGCACAGAAAAATCCGCTATAATTTTGTCGCTGTCAATTGCAAAGTCATAATAGCTTACTTGGATAAGGAGCGGTCTCGGATTCGAAATACTTGGATCGATCCCGGATGAAATCTTTTATTTATATTTTAATGTCATTTTTAATATCGCTTTTTTGACTGACTGACTGGCCCGTTGGAGCAGTGGGTAGTAACCCTACCTTCTGCTCCGCGGGTCGCGGGTTCGATTCCCGCCGAGGGCCAACATTTTCTATAAATGAATTTGTTGGTCTTTGAGCCTGGGTGTATATTTGTATTTAAGTATGTATTTAAAAAATATATAAGTATATATTCACCAGTTGTCTCTCACCCATAACACAAGTATTAAGTTACTTACTTTGGGGACGGACGACCGTGTGTGTAAAGTGTCCCATATATTTATTTATATATTTATTTATTTTATTTACTTGTAATATAAACATCGTCAACAGTTTTTAAACGTAACATATCCTTGTTCACCCGTTTGGTTCAGTTATACGAGCTAGTTAACGTTTAAGTGCTACAGCAAAGGTAAAGGAAGCCTTTGCGGTGTAATCGAGCCCAGATTTATGGTCTCGTTAGCTCATCGCATATCAGTTGTGCACTGATATATCCGCCTGAGATATGTCACTTGTAGCTTGTGTCAAATGGCTTGTCCATTCAGAGACGCTCTTTAGATTTGAATTACGAATGTCTATAACAATAGAATACATGTAGGTATAGGGATGTTGGTGAGATCCTAAATAACAAACTGCAGATTAACTTAACATAGTTTGACTTTTGTCCTCATCTTCCTGCCCTTATCCCACTCTATGTGGGGTCGGCTCAACATGTTATAAACATGCGTTCACATGATTTGGCTGCGTTTTTACGACCGGCCGCCTGCCTGACGTCAACTTACCCCTGTCGTATTTTACGACACCTCGGTAAGAAAGAGGGTGGTCTATTCTACTATACCGGATACCACACGGTGGGTCAACGTACCTTAGTCGCCTTTTACGACACCTCGGTAAGAAATGAGGTTGGTCTATTCTACTCAGCCGGATACCACACGGCATATAGTTTGACTTTTATGTGTATTACATTATTTGGCTTTCAAAATTAATATAAATAAATAAAGTTTACAGTGTATTGAGCCTCAAGTGCGCAAAACTAATAAACAAGTGCTATTTGAATAGTGTCACTTTATATACCTAAAATAAATCATAAGGTTGCTTAATATACATCTCACATTTATAAGAAAAGTTCCTATCTCAAGTTACGCGTCTGACCCTAAAATAACAATATTTAGAGTTTTGGTCTATTTGTCTATTTATTTGTTTGTCTGTGCGTTCGTGCGCGCTAATCTACAAGTATAAACCACTGCTCTTAGTGGCCGTCTGTTGATTGTTTCCGTAGTATATACCTTCGGTTAACATAATATAGTGTACGATTTATTTTAGTTAATATACAAAAAAATATATGTTGGTTTTATGGTTGGTTGGTTTGTTGGAAAAGGTTTATTTTTAATATACCGTGCAACTGGTACTAGCATTTTTTTAAACCTTTATTTAACTTGCCGTGTATATATGTGAAGGTGGAATCGTGCAAGTTAATTTGTCCAACGTCCCAGTGTCCGATTGAGCTGAAATTTTAAATACTTGTCCAGTCCCGACGTACGTGTAAACGTATGGCGCCGAGACGTGGACACTAACGGTGGGACTAGTCCACAAGTTTAAAGTCCCTCAGCGTGCCATGGAGCGAGCTATGCTCGGAGTGTCTCTCAAGGATAAAATCTGAAATGAGATTATCCGCGAGAGAACCAAAGTAACCGACATAGCTAGCAGAATAAGCAAGCTGAAGTGGCAGTGGGCCGGTCACGTCTGTCGCAGGACTGATGGCCGTTGGAGCAAAAGAGTCCTGGAGTGGAGACCGCGTCTTGGCAAACGCAGTGTAGGGCGCCCACCGTCTCGCTGGACCGACGATATCCGGAAGATTGTTGAAGATCTGGCGCAGACATGGGGAGGCCTATGTCCAGCAGTGGACTGCGATAGGCTGATGGATGGATGGATGGATGGACCAGTCCCGATGACAATGCATGTTTATAATAAGCATGACCTGATGCTGCCGCTAGGGCTGTGTCCAGACACGTGAACTGCTCAAATGTTAACAGAGCGATTTTGTTAAAAAGCTGTTTTTAAAAGCTTTTTTAACTTAACTCGTTGTTTTCGTGGTACTTAAATCGGTGGTAATATCATTAGATTTAAGAATATCTATAAGATACTATAATCTTTCTTTGAATTTTAGGCTGAGCTGAACCCGTTTTTTTTAGTATTTCTCACGTTCACACTTTCCATAAATAAATGTACATTAAATAATTACATTAAAAGTCCTCTGCCGCGATTATGTTTGCGATCAACTCGAAACTGTTGAATGAATTTTCATACATACTTTTCTGATATTATGCTTTATAATGATGCGATCACATTAGTATGATTGAATGATCAACAATTATGGAATGAACGTTTTAAAAAAGGATGCGACAATTGTTCGATAATTTGTAATTGTATCGTTCTAAGGTAAAAAGTAAGACGAAATGATTTTTTAATTTAAACTATCGTGAGTAGTATTCATAGTTAATGTATAGAACCGGCTATACTCACTTCACACTTATTCATGAGCTTCGAAACTAGTCGGGCTAACCCGATAGAATAAGACGATAGCGACGGTAGTATAATAACATTCAATACGGAATAAAGAAATACTGTAATTTTTGAGGTTTCTGTAGATAATTACATTTTTTTCCTCTTACATTGCAAACGCAGGCTAAACCCTACGAGATTTATCAAAATAATGTACTAAGTATTTGTACACCTTGAAAAGGCCTACAGAAAAGTCCGCGATGGTATATGTCTATCTCTAATGGATAACCCACAATAGCATTTTTTGTCATTTACTTTTTACGAAAAATAATGCCTTATATTCAAAGCCATCTTCATATAATACATCATTAATCCTTATCCAATTAAGTGCCTTAAATAAATTGTTGATTTAATATAGATCAATATGGCCGTTTACAGCATGTAATTTAAGTGAAAATTTTCGGAGATATTACAGATTTAAAATGCCGTGAGGAGGCCGCACTTTCCCCTATAACACTTCGAATTTAGCAGCTATATGTCGCTCTTTCAAGAGTAATCACTAAAGAAAACATGTTTATATTGTCTAATGACAAGAAAGCTGTGAATGTCATATATAAAGACATTCTGTAATTAATTGTACAAATAAAAAACATAGGGAAAAATGTAAAAAGTAAATAAGTAAAAATGTACTATATGAATTTAGATATTCCAAAGATAGCAGGAAATCTTGGTATAGGGAAAGGGAAATTGTTTTTCTCCAAATTTAACGCTTGTGGGCCACGGGCAGTAATGAATCAATCAAAACTACGGGATCGATTTTAATCATTTTTTCACTGAGTGACATGGGCTATATATTTTGTACCCGTGCAAAGCAAGGGCAGGTCGCTAGTAGTTTATAATATTTATAGTGATATTTAATACCAGAAAAATATTAATAATCTTTGGATGCCTATGGACTTTTTGTAACAGTTATGCCCAATTTTGGCAAACTTCTATTACTGAGCTATTTTAAAATTCATATTTCATGTAAGTACTAAAATTATCAAAATATGATCTTTGTAAGACGATAAATCCCTTTGATTCTTCCCGGATCGATGATTTTTGTGATGGAGATATTTGCAGGGTTAGAGAGTGACAGAAACTACTGTTCCAAGACTAAATATATAGACGGTTAAATATATAGACTTACTTAAATATATAGACGGTTAATTAATAACTAAGTACTTATAAAAAATAAAAAATTATGATGTATTTTGAAGCCTTTGTCGAAAAATCTTTATTGTTCTGAAATCATTGACTGTCTTGGTTAGACACGTTCAATCTTATTGGGTCGTGACCGCCGACCTACTAGAATCATGAGGCAGTGCGACGCTATAATGTTTTTCGGATAGAACCTTGCCTACCTTTTTTTAATGTCAGTAAAACCCATTAAGGGTCATCACCGCCCGACCGGGACGAGCGGCGTGTATGTCGGACTTACCGACTAAAAACCTAACAATCCTCCACCGCGCTGCTGGTGGCGGGGACAGGGTACCGTTGTACACAACAAACATATTTATAAGCCCGCTAGGGATCAGGAGAACAAACTGTGCTATGGTCGAACTTGTCATCTCGTACTTATGTTTGAAAGTCCAACGTCAGTGCGAGATGACATATATGAACATCAAGCTTTGTCATCTCTTCAAGGCCCATGTTGATATTGCCATCCAAGATAACACGGAAGAACAAATTTAGTATCAATGATGAATAAAGATTATTTTAATTTGATTTGATAAAAACATGTATATTAACTGTGTGTTGTATTAGTAATCATGTAGATGTATTAGTATTAAGTAATAATATTGAATTATTCCTAGGTATTGCTGATCACACATCTTAAATGGTTAGGTGGCTGTTTCCTATCAACGGGGGCTGTACGATTTGTTTCAGCCCGTATTAATAGGAAACAGTCGCATAACCAATCTCTACGAACATGGTCAAGATGGAAGCAGAAGATTAGTTCTCTCACAGGATAATTATTCTGTGGTACTCGTAGTTAGTTATTTAGCTCACAAATTTCAACATAGATTTTATCAAATTAGGATTTACTATAACGAGCTTCTCAGGTCCAATTTTAAACAAAAATAAAGAAAATTTGAATGATGTTTATTATTTGTTAATATTAATGTTTAAAATCTGATTCATTGATGTTAGCCAGTTGTGACGGTTTCGACCTTACACGCATATTAGTAGAGTTATGTACTGATGTGGTAGTATAAATAATTTATAGAATTAGGCGTTACTTTGCGGAGATCCATAATACAAAAGTAATAATATAATTATTTTGCTATAATCCACGATGAAGTAAAATAGAAAATATATATAATGCTAAATGTAGAGTGGACACTCAAGCATTATGTAGATTATCTATTTTACTTCATCGTCGCAAAATAATTTTATTATTACTTTTGAAGTGGTAGTATCTTAAGGAAGGTAAAAGAAAATAATATTTGTTTGTGATGTAATATAGTTTTTTGGAATGATTATTTGATACTCCTTACATATATGTACATTTTTCGTAAATTTTTAAAATTTTTCGTTTTTATCAAAATTTTCCCCATAAATTCTGGATTTTCCCTACTAAAAATTTTATGAGCGCTGAACGTCTCAACAGGCGCCATTGATGGTGATGGGAGTCTGGCGGACGATGCCAGGAGCGCGCGTGGCCTGGCACCGCATGCCGAAGGCTTACGTCTACATGGACTTGGGGCGATACGTGGTAGCGCAATGTATGATAACTAAACAATGTTTAAAGCTTCGGCTTGCCTTAACGGTGTGGTGAGAAACTACGGTCTTCTAGCTCACTAATTAAATATAATTTATTACATTGTAATTTGTGACAAATTATTTGTTATTCTCGAACGCTTTATAGTGCCTGAATGTAACTAGGTGAGGGTGACTTCATTGAGTAATGCTGGGCGCTCTACCGAATTAGTCTCTGGTGTGCACTCGTGTTGGTCGATGTTTTCAGGCCTGTAATGATTTCGGTTGTTGTAGCGTAGTCTCGCCTCGGTCTGGTCCAGACTGTGAATATCAGGATGGTTCTCTGGTGATACAGATGGAATTTTAGACCGGTATTGAACTCCGATCTTTATTGTAAAGCCTTGTTTGATCTTTTGACGGCTAAGACTCAAGAAGTAGTGCTGGTACAGTGGTTCCTTAAATGTTACTGATCGATGACTTGGCGTTGGAAAAAATGTCTGTTGTCTTTCAGTAGTGCTGGAATCACGACCGAATGTTGCTTGATGTTGTGGACTCTAGTTTACCAGCCGAAGCGATGTCTCAGCAGTGTTGGAACTGCACTGTGGACTTTTTTCATGGTTTCGCATGGAGCGTGCGGTGTTAAACCTGCAAGTGAAATGTTATAGTCCTTCTCAGGACTTAGTTTAGTGTCAGCGATACCACGAATGCTTACGACATTATAGCATGTCATAGGGCCGCTGGTCTGGTCTTTATTAACAACATTGCAGACTAGCTTAAGAAAGTGTTGCCTACGTAGCCTGCTACGCGTAACAAATATATAAATAACTAATTCTTATATACCGATCATGCAATCACCCAAAAGGACGCATTGAAGGCGTGCCTTAGTGCTGGACACATCACGTTATAAACCTATATATTTAGCACAATAGTGCTAGGACTGTAAACATAAATTATTGAATTATCAATACTACGAACACTCTGCGTTCTTAACTCTACGCAGTGAAAAAATATAATATAATATTTTCCACTTTGCCTGGTGCGAGACAACACAACCTACTGTTATGTGATCTCTACGGAGTCATGTGCAAACCTACAATATCTACCACTATGTGTGGTAGCAACTATATGTGCACTGTACGTGATTACAAAAGAACGCAGCGGCACGCACCGCTTGAAATGCATGCTATTGGCAAGATGCGCTTTCTTATTGTAAGATAGCGCATCTTGCCAATATTGAGTGTTTATATAAACGAAACCAGGCTTTGTGTCATCGACATAATTATGGCTAGCACCGACTCACAGCTACGGCTGAAATGATATTTGAACTTAGGTCCTAATATTATAATCGGGCACTTGTGCCTTATCTTGGACTACGGTCCTTATTTAATTACCCTAAATCTCTTTAAGATCATTGACGGGTATTTATAAAATATAATATAAATAACCTAACCTAACCCTACGAGGGGGGGGGGGCTCATATCCTATGGACGGCGCTCACAGTTGGTAGCGGGTGAGGAGCTACTGACTATCCTTCTTCCTTTATATTTTTCCAAATCGGAAGAGTATAATATATGTAAGAGAGATACCACATTGTTTAAACTTCTCTACGAAGTTGTTTAAGGGCTAGGTATTAAGATCGAGTGAGTGATCTTTCTGTTGGCTATAACATATCCTATTTAGATATCGATCTTCCCCTCTTGTCGATCTAGGAACTTCCCCTCGGGATGGTTTAAAGCACGATCTGACGATCGAGCGATCCTTCTGTTGGCTTTGAAAAGTCTTATTCCATTTATATTGTGATAATTTTACGCCCCATACTAATGGCAAACAAATGTTATAGTAAATATAATATATATAAACTAAAACCCTTTCTGATGGCTATATCTATCAGGTAATAACATTAAGGACATTAAACCTTCTGAATTGAATGTCTTGCATTAGTTTTTATTATATTTTATAGTAACCGGATCTTGTATTGGACATATAGGAATCGGTTCATGTATCGTGCACTTATTATTCAATAAATTATATTAATTTATGTTTGCTTTACGCCTCCAATCTGATGAATCTGTGATCTCTGACACTCTATAAGGATTAGAGTACATACACAACGTTACATGTGTCCTAACCAACTAGACGAATCATGTGCGAAATATATTTTAAAGCGCTCATAGCACTCTAGCGCTGGTTTTATATACTCTTATTCCGGTGGTAGAGCGCTAGTATATAATATTGGGTATTTATAAGGGTGAATGGTATTCATGTAATGCTTTGCAATACACATTTTCCACTGCGGTGGAGCAAACTTATACTATGTATAAATTATAACTGAACGCGGAACACACCGCTACAAGTTGCCTTGCAACATGTGCCTTTTATTTGAGTTTCCACTATGTGAAATTTATACGTTTCATAGGTATTATACTGTATGTGGTTTTTACCATAGAACACACCATTACGACGTGTGCCAGTGACATGCGCCTTACTGGATATAAGAATTGATAATTTATTATCAATGTTGCCTTGTCCCTTTGGCTAATGCCATATTTTATAGCTTCGGTTATTTATTATTCGGGCTTCGGTCCTCGTTTATACACCATGTCACTGGTGCCTAATATGTCAATGGTGGTAGTTGACTCCTCGACAATATACGGTACATCCCATGATCGTACGCCGCAGGCGCACTATAAGCAGGTACCCCACCTATGGGGGGGGGGCTCATATCCTATGGACAGAGCCCACCGTTGGTAGCGGGTGTGGAGCTACTGACCACCTTTCCCTTTTTAGCGTTTTTCTTTATGAGGAACCTAAATATTGGGGATGGTGCCACTATTCTAAGCTAATCTTCGGAGAAGCTTAAAATTTCAAGGGGGTATATATTTATCACATTTCTCAGTCCCTTCTGATGGCTTAACAACTTATTATATAATCATTAATCTCAGATACACTAATAACCTCATATTGATGACAAAAAACCGTTTATGTTATAACAAATAATATTTGATAATAAAAGCTCTTTGTCAAGCAAACTTAGAATGTAGAGTCTGACGGTTTGTTCTATATTAAAGAAATGATATATTGAAATATTATTATAAAACAAAATGTGATTATTATCACATTATTTTATTTCTTCTAACTTTCTGGACGCACGGCCTCTGACGCTCTAAAATAATTTGAGTTATTACAATCACAACGTAGTACGGGTCCTAGCCACTTGGACGAATCACGTGCCAATATATATTTAAAGTGCTAGCGGTGTATTTTATTCTTCTCGGCGATGCTTCCGCGCTCGCCCGTCTTATCGGTGACGCTGTAAAAGCCATTAGGGCTAACAGCATTTGTCATATTCGAAAAAAAAAGGTGTATTTTATGCATTTCGCTGTTGGAGATCGAGCGCTCTAGCAGTGTTTTGATTATTTTAAATAATATTTAGAAGGACTGAGGAGGGGTTAGTTACAAACGGACCAGTCATTAAAATAAAACATGTATATTGTAGTAGTAAAACACGTGGATGTAATAGTCTTAAGTGTTAATATGAAATTATTCCAAGGTATTGCAGATCACATATCTTAAAGGGTTACGTGGCTGTTCAGTGTTAAGGTGAACTTGACGATTTCGTTCAGCTGGCCTTAACAGTGGACAGTCTCATGACTAAACTCAAGTCAAAATGACGAACTCAACTCAAGATCAAAATAGAAGATTGGTCCAATCACAGGATAATACTACACTCCGGTAGTAAGTTATTATTTCTTGTGTTTTGCTTGTTCTGGTACGAGTATGAGATGACAAACTTTGCCATCTCTTTATAGCCGTATAAAGACACGGAACGATAAAATCATTACGGTCGCAGGCTTACATTGTAAAAACATTCGTTCACTTAAATATGTATAAAAATGTTTGTTTTCCTTGTTGCTTGTTTAAATAAATATTAAATTCAGCATGTACTCAATTTTAATTAAGTTTCGTATAAATAAATTTCTTTATAAAAATTACCTTTTCGTATATGAAGATAGTCGACACATACTGCCGCACATTAACTTAAATTATATCCGTGGAGAATCATATGCATGTACAAATTGTTCTTGGTATAATATTTCTGTACGTATGTTGGCATGGGGTATGTGTATGGGCAGTAGTTCATGACAGAATGGACAGGTACAAGTATATTGTGCACTGACTGACAGACTATCTGTTGTCAGTAGCGTTCACAAAGATATCCATCTCGCGATGTGACATCATCCGATGACGTGTTTCAATTAGAGCACCCTTCCGTACGTCTATCCTGTTTGTTGCTATATATGTATATTATATATATTCGGAATCTCGGAAACGGCTCCAAAGATTTCCTGAAATAAGGCGTGTAGGGGGTTTGGGGGAGAAAAATCGATCTAGCTAGGTTGAATTAAAAAAAAAATCGATTTATTTTCGATTACATCGATCGTTTTTGGGCATAAAAAAATACTAATATTTATATAATATAATATTTATAGTCAACGTAGCTTATTCGGGGAACGGACTGTCTCGAGAAATGTAAATTCTTAGGATCGATCCCCGACTACATGATTATTTTTTTCTTTTTTTTGTTTCTTTTTTTGTAAAAAATTATAGGGCAAGGCTCGGTCACCCAGATATTATTTTGTTATTCGTATGAAATAATGTCAATATTAAAATAAAACTATAAAATATAAAAGTATTTAACAGGATACTTATAGATGTATTATTTGTTGAAATTTGTGACCCAGTAGGATAAGGGAGTCACTTATTTCAACGTAGATTACATCAAATTAGGATTAACGATAACGAGGTCTTAGGACCAATTTTAAACAAAAATAAAGAAAGTCTGATTGTTGCTTATTACTCAGAACATTATTTATATTAATAGCGCCACCTATTTTATCAATTGATTACTTTTGCACTATACAATAATCATAACATCGACAACTTTAAACGTTATGGCATACTCTATGGGATATTACTATAGCTTGCTTAAACAAAATAGTTTTGCACCGGCGAACAACATCACATCAATACTCTAACATCATCGGGCGCTTTTGTATCATTCACCGCGTTTATCCCTCTCCTATCCTCTCCTGTCCTCTCCTTTCCTATCTCTCAATAATCTCCTAACAACATCTCAGTAAACACTGTAAGCCAACCTTTTTGCAACACGATATACTAAGCCTCATTTTGGTGATGAAGCCTTTTGTTATTCAAACCTGCTAAATTTTATTTTTTTACATTTGTATTATCACTTCCTATTCATAATCGGATTAGTCAATTGTATATACAAACCGTGAACATTAGATCAATTTATTTCGATTTAGTAAGATAGACGTGTCTATTTGTTTAGAAATGTTAGAAATAAGAAGTAAGTTAAGCAATATTGTGTAAAATATAAATCCCACACAAGCGGGTTGGTGATATACGTTTTCAGTAGCAGATGCCACCAACCCAACCTGAGTTGAGTTTGACCCAAAGTGCGGTGTTTCTCAACAGTGCACAAAGAGATGCACTTAAAATATATAAAAACCTCAACACACAACACACTATTACAGGGATTATCTTTCAATTTAATATCTTAGCTCTTTTTCTTTTTCAACTGATGGACGTCCACTGCTGGACCTAGGTCTCTTTAAGGGATCTCCACACCCCATTATCTTCTTTCCCGCGACCTTTTTGACTTCGTCAGTCCACCTCGTAGAGGTACTATTTAATCCATCACAAAACTCAACAAACATGATCAATATCAATTTGAAACAAGTATGGTTGGTGTCGGTAACCCCGCTAAGGATAAGCAGAAATCCATGCTTTGATCGTAAGTGTTGTTTCGTAATTGAGTTTGAAAGTCCAACGTCAGTGCGAGATGACATTTATGAACATTAAGCTTTGTCATCTCTTCAAGGCCCATGTTGATATCGCCATCCAAGATAACACGGAAGAACAAAGTTAAGATCAATGATGAATAAAGATTATTTTAATTTGATTTTATTAAAACATGTATATTAACTGTGTGTTGTATTAGTAATCATGTAGATGTATTAGTATTAAGTAATAATATTGAATTATTCCTAGGTATTGCTGATCACACATCTTAAATGATTAGGTGGCTGTTTTCTATCAACGTGGGCTGGACGATTCGTTTCAGCCCGCATTAATAGAAAACAGTTGCATAACCAATCTCTCCGAACATGGTCAAGATCGAAGCAGAAGTTACTGAAGTGATAGTATATAAATAAAAATATTTGTTTGTCATGTAATATGGTTTTTCGGAATGAGTATTTGATACTCGTTACATTTTTTGTAAAAATATTTTTATCAAAACTTTCCCATACATTCTGGATTTTCCCTACTAAAAATTTTATTAGCGCCGAACGTCACAACAGGCGCTATAGATGGTGATGGGACTCTGTCGGACGATGCCGGGAGCGCGCGTAGCTTGGTACCGCATGCTCGTTTACGAACGACGAATGCGGCACGCACCGCTTGAAATACTTGCTATTGGCAAGATTCGCTTTCTTATTATAATAATTGGATATTTTTTCAAAAAACCATTCTTTGTGCCTCATCGCTACAATTATGACTAACGCCGACTCACAGCTACGGCTGAATTGATATTTGGACTTAGGTCCTAGTGTTAAATCCGGGCACTTGTGCCTTATCTGGGACTACGGTTCTTTTTTAATCACCTTTATCTCTTTAAGACTATTGACGGGTGTTTATAAAATATAATATAAATAACCCATGCCCAACGCGCAGGCGCACTATAAATTGCATACCCTAACCCTATAGGGGGGGGGGGGCTCATATCCTATGGACGGAGCCCACCGTTGGTAGCGGGTGAGGAGCTACTGACTATCCCTCTCCTTTTATATTTTTCCAAATCGGAGGAAAGGAATATAATAGATGGGAGAGAGATACCACATTCATTAAACTTCTCTTCTGTTGGCTACAACATATCCTATATAGATATCTTAGAACTTCCCATCAGGATGGTTTAAAATACGATCTAGCGATCGAGCAATCCTTTTGCTGGCTTTGAAATGTCTTATTTCGTTTATATTGACATAGTTTTACGTCCCATATTAATGACAAAGAAATGTTATAGTTAAATATGATATATATAGACTAAAACCCTTTCTGATGGCTATATCTATGAAGTAAAAACATAAGAGACATTCAATCTTCTGAAGGTCTCGCATTTTTTTATTAAATTTTATAGTGACCTGTTTATGTATTGGCCATATAAGAATTTGTTCGTATAATAAAAATATGTATTGAATATACAACCTGTTTATGTATCGTACACTTATATTCAATAAATCATATTAATTTATGCTTGCTTTACGCCTCCAATCTGATAACAAACAACTGTTGTTATATAACAAATGAGATTTGTTTATGAACCTCTCTGTTGAGCAAAGTGATATAAACTACGAATGAAGGGTCTGACGGCTCGTTCATATATTAAAGAATATAATATATTGAAATATTGTCATAAAACTATAATGTGATTATTATCACATTATTTTATTCTATTTAAGGTTTTATTTGACTTCTTTGGGTTGGTGGACACAAAGCCTCCGACTCTCTAATAGAATTTGAGTTATTACAAATCACAACGGGTACGGGTACGGGTAGTACGGGTCCTAGCCACTTAGATGAGTCATGTGCCAATATATATTAAAAGTGCTAGCGCCTTCGGGTGTATTTTAGGCATTTCGCTGTTAGAGTGCGAGCGCTCTAGCGATGTTTGAATATTTTTAAATAATATTTTAGAAGGACGGAGGTGGAGACAGCTACAAATTGGTGCCGTGACCAGGATGGTCAATACGGCTTGTGTAAACTTGAAAAGTAGGCGAAGGTCACAAGCTCACTGCTTAAGCTACAGCCTTACTTTGGTGAAGAAGCCTTTTATTAATCAAACCTGCTAATTTTTTTTTTTACATTTATATTATCACTTCCTATTCATAATCGGATAAGTCAATTGTATATACAAACCGTGAACATTAGACCAATTTACTGCGATTTAGTAAGTAAGATAGACGTGTCTATTCGTGTAGAAATGTTAGACATAAGAAGTAGGTTAAGCAATATTGTATAAAATATAAATCCCACACAGGCGGATTGATGAAGGTCGTTTTCAGTAGCAGATGCCACCAACCCAACCTGAGTTGAGTTTGACCCAAAGTGCGATGATTCTCAACAGTGCACAAAATATAACCACCCAGAGATGCACTTAAAATATAAAAAAAACCTAACACACAACACACTATTACAGGGAGTTACTTTCAATTTAATATCTTAGCACTTTTTTTTTCAACCGATGGACGTCTACTGATGGACCTAGGTCTCTTTAAGGGATCTCGACACCCCACGATCTTATATCTTGCGACCTTTTTGAATTCGTCAGTCCACATCGTAGGGATTCTACCGACGCTACGTTTTCAGGTGCTATTAAAGCCATGACAAATCTGAACAAACATGGCCAAGATCAAGTTGAAACATGTATGGTTGGTTTCGATAAGCCCGCTAAGGATCAGCAAAAAAACTATGCTTTGGTCGTAAGTGTTATTTCGTAATTGAGTTTGATAGTCCAACGTCCGTGTCAGATGACATATAAATGGACATCAAGCTTTGTCATCTCTTCAAGGCCCATGTTGATATTGCCATCCATGATATCAGGGAAGAATAAAATCAATCAAAAATTCAAATTTATCTGTATTTCACGTTTTGATCATGATCTGCTGGTACTATTCTGCGATTTGATTTCTGTCGCCAAAGCAGTGACAACAAGTAAGAAACTATAGAGATTGAGAAATGGGGGTGTATGGTTTTTACGAAATTTCTCTTCACTCTATATGGATTCTACAAACAATTACTAAACCAACATCGTTGTACTGCTGGTACATATTATTTTTTTAATTTATTTCACATGTATCTAATATCAAAATGTTTTGGTAATTTTAAGCTATGAAAGTACAATACTTTCATATTTATACCATAAATATTAAATCGTTCGCTTATAGTAATTTTATTGACAAAGATTTAATGCTGAAGTGGCGTGTTCTCGCAGCACGAAGAATTATACTAAATATCTAATTGTAAGCAACTGTTCAAGTTGTTGGTGTGTCTTATAAATGAAGAAATAAAAAGATTGACTGGCTATGATGAATAACTAAATTAATATATTGTAATGTGTGAAAGTTTACCCCTACGCCGTGTGGTATTCAGCTGAATAGAATAGACCACATCGTTTCTACCGAGGTGTCGTTAAAGTTCACTAAGGTAAGTTGAAGTCAGGCAGGCGGCCGGTCTTAAAATACCCATCCAAATCATATAATAAAGCGTTAAAACATATTGGGCCAACCCCACTTAGAATGGGATAAGGGCAAGAGGATGATGTGCAAAGGTTTATCCCTTTCCTAATAAACGAGTCTGCTAGCGCTCGCAATGAACCATCTTAATAAGCAAACTATATCCTAAATGTGCTAGGATTTTTATATATTCGTATAAAAAAAATATTTACTAGCGGAAGTGTAAATATAAAAGAGTAGGTAAGCAAGCACTTTCGAAATCTTACTTCGAGAAATCTAACTAAAATCTGAAGTACACCCAAACCTTCGTAGGGTTTGGGTGTACTTCAAATTTTAGTTGCTTCCTCCTGCACGCCAGTTTGTTCGTATAAGCGTCCATAAACCATCCTATATGACCCTGGCGATCAAATACCTATAACAGGGCGATAAAAATAATAGCGAATAGTGTTGCGGATCAGCGAATGATAATACTATGCTGTGGCGGTAAAAGTTATTTCAGCCTCCAGTTTATTATACTTTAGTTACAATTACTATTTGTAGCCTCATTAGATCTTATTGATCCTTTACGATTCTAAAGAGCTTATAAAAAGCTTACTTGAATAAATCTATAGACGGTGTTTGTATCAATAATATCAGTTATGCTGACGATATGGTTCTGTTGAGTCCTTCGGTCAAGGGCCTTAGAATGTTGTTAGAAATATGTGCAAAATTCGCGGCGGTCATCGGACTTAAGTATAACTCTGAAAAGAGTGTGTTCTTGTGTTCAGAAAAAAAATAAATCAATCACATTTACACCAAAAATACAGCTATGTGAAATTCCTCTGACACAAGTTACAGAGTATAGGTACCACGGTCACGTTGTAACGGACCATTTGGGTGATGATAACGCTGTGGAAAGGGAGCGCCGCGTGCTGTCGGTCCGATGCAATATGTTGACCCGTAGATTAGCACGCTGCACGGCACATGTAAAGTCTACTTTATTTAAGGAATATTGCCAAACATTTTACACATGCAATCTGTGGATGGATTTTACGCATCGGACATACAGCGTGCGTGTTAAGTACAACAATGTGCTGAGGGCGGTGCTGGGTAAGCCACACTGCACTGTAGTGCATCAGCAATATTTGTGGATATTCTATGCTATCGCAAACATGCTGTTTCCATGACATTGCTCATTTCTCAGCACATTTGTTTGCAAATGGGATGGTCTTCTTTGGACGACATGGAATAAAATCCAAATAAACAAATTTTATAAATTTATAAGTACTAAACTAGGCCAAGCTATTTTGTTACTAGCACTATGGATGCATTTTCGGAAATAACATAAATAATAATAATAATATATGGAGTATGATCCTCCGCCCATATTTTATCTATTTATGTATTTATAAGTACATTTAACAGTATTTTATTTATATTCTTATATAATATGTATATATAACTCGGGCGAGAGTGAGTTTGAGAAGATAATAATAATAATAATAATTCAGTTCATTCAGTCTGAGTCCACCTTAGTATGCCAAAAGTGTAAATAAGCAAGGGCATGACCCAACCATTGAAGGCCCGCACCTTATTACCCCCTGACAAAAGACTGCTGAGGACTTTTTTTAGGCGGCCAAAGTAACGTTCCTTCACTGATTGTTTCATTCTATTTTCATCCAAATTTAACGCCTCTAACATACCAAGGTATTTATAGGTTTCACCTTCACAGAGAGATCTAAGAAAGAATAATAATAATAATAAAGATTATTTTACGTAGTAGTAAAACATGCACATGTATAAGTCTTAAGTGATAATATGAAATTATTCCAAGGTATTGCTGATCACACATCTTAAAGGGTTACGTGGCTGTTGCCTGCCAATGCGGGCAAAACGATTTGTTTCAGCCCGCCTTAGCAGGGAAGAGTCTCGTGACCAAACTCAACGAACATGGTCAAAATAGAAGATTGATCCCATCACAAGATAGTACTATACTCTGATTGTAAATTATTATTTCTTGTGTTTTGCTAGTTCTGGTACGAGTATGAGATGACAAACTTTGCCATCTCTTTATAGCCGTATAAAGACACGGAACGATAAAATCATCTTTTTTACCGAACTATTTTAAACATTGTATCAAACGATGACTGATGTTACGGTCGCAGGCTTACATTATAGAAATATTCGTTCACCTAAATATTAGGTCCTTACATATGAAATTGGTGTTTTGTCATACTGGCCACTTTGATCTCAAATATCACCTTTATGGTTAGGAATTTCAAATTCAAATTCATACAGCTATTTACTCATTCATTTGTGTTTCAAACCCCCTAATTCATTTGTTTTTTTCTTTGTGGCACTTTGTTTACAAAATGGAAAACATGAAATATCGCGTTATTTACGAGTATGAGTTCCACCGTGGCACCAATGCTGCAGAAACGGCTCGAAGGATTAATGATATGTATGATGACGGTGTCGCAAAAGAAAACAGTGCGTTTTTGGTTCCAACGTTTTCGTTCTAGAAATTTCGACCTGCAGAACAAGCCTCGTAGACGACCGGAAATCAAAGTTGATAATGAAGAATTGAAGGCTATTGTGGAAGCGGATCCATCGCAAACCACGTCCGAGTTAGCTGCAGGCTCCGATGTTAGTGATAAAACTATTCTAATCCACTTGAAGCAAATTGGGAAGGTGAAAAAGCTTGAAAGGTGGATACCTCATGAATTCAGTGAAGCAAACCGACAAACGCGTGTCGACTGCTGCGTTACGTTACTCAACTGGCACAATAATGAAGGAATTTTAAATCGAATCATTACCTGTGATGAAAAGTGGATCCTCTACGATAATCGGAAGCGCTCATCGCAATGGCTGAACCCTGGCGAACCAGCCAAATCCTGCCCTAAGCGAAAATTGACTAAAAAAATGTTGCTTGTAAGTGTTTGGTGGACTAGTGCCGGTGTCGTTCACTACAGCTTTCTTAAATCTGGCCAGACGATTACGGCAGATATCTATTGTCAGCAACTGCAAACCATGATGGAAAAGCTAGCTGCTAAACAAATGAGGCTGGTCAATCGCTCTAGGCCACTGCTGCTTCAGGACAACGCTAGACTACACACTGCACAACAGACGGCTACCAAATCAGAGGAGCTTCAATTAGAATGTCTTAGACATCCACCGTACTCTCCGGACCTTGCTCCAACAGATTACCTTTTTTTTCGCAATTTGGATAACTACTTGCAAGGAAAAAAATTCAACTCCGATGGGGCAGTCCAAACCGCCTTCAAAGATTTTATTGATTCCCGCCCGAATGGTTTTTTTAGTAAGGGGATCAATGAACTACCTATGAGATGGCAAAAGTGCATACATAGCAATGGTACATACTTTGATTAATTAAATATATTTCATTTAAAAAAAA
The DNA here is from genome assembly GCA_947086495.1 of Morpho achilles. Lineage (NCBI taxonomy): Eukaryota > Metazoa > Arthropoda > Insecta > Lepidoptera > Nymphalidae > Morpho > Morpho achilles. The sequence continues at coordinate 5,339,822 of CAMTZB010000022.1, read as the reverse complement.
ATGACTTTATGTTCCTCCCATAGAAAACGCCAATTTCATATGTAAGGACCTAATACGTAAAAAAATGTTTGCTTTTCTTGTTGCTTGTTAAAATAAATATTAAAATACGGATGAATTTTATTGTAAGAAAACTTTATAAGAGTGCAGCGGAATACAATTTTAATTATGTTTTTTTTATAAATATTACCTTTCGTATACGAAGACAGTTGACACATACTACCGCACATTAACTTAAATCATTTCCACGGAGATTTAGTCCTTGTTAGCGCACACTATAATAAAAATACCGCAATACACTATAATAGAAATACAATATCACGATATAATACCGGAAACAACACGGCAGTGCTGCCACCATTTCAGTCAAAATGGCGCGATACTCGTTTCATGACGGTGTTGCTATAAAATACAAAGCGAAAGTCATAGGCGACAACATACTTGTACAATTTTTTCTGAGTAGCATATTTCTGTATGTATAAGTCATTGTCATGTTAGACTTTAGCAGGGCATTCAATTCAATTGATTTAGACATTCTTATTGAAATTTCAAAAACCTGCAGATTATCGCCAATCGCAATATCGTGGTTTTGTTCCTATCTCTTGTAACAGTCTCCCTATATTCGAGTTATAAAAATAAATAATTATTAAAATTTCAATATTTTAGAAAAGTCTATAAATATAAAAATAAATGTTTGTTTGTCACGCAGTAACGTTTTTTCGCATCTATAATTGATGCTCTATTCATAAAACATCAAATTCAGAAAAGTCAAATTTTCATCGAATTGACCGAATGTCGCGGCAGCCGCCGTACTTCAGTATGGAGAGACCGGGCGGAGCGCATAAGTGATCTGTTTGGTCTCTAATGAAATGTTGTTATAATGATATTGTAGATGTGTACTGGGGCGATACATGATATTAGTTGAGTTTTAGCTTGACTATTTTTTAAAATTGGTAAAAAATACACATCTAAGGCCCGCTCTTTTGCTGAGTAATGGTTGGCAGTCTACCGAACACGCTCTGGAGGGTACTGGTGGGAGATTTGAGGTTTAGGCTGGCAGTGATTTCGGTCATTGCTGTGTGCCTGGCCCAAAAGTCTACACTAGGCTGCATCTTATTGGGGCTGGGTCTAGGTCCGTAGTTAACTTTGGTTGTTGCGGCGTGGCTCTATTCGGCTTTGATTTGACACAACCAGAGTTACTTTGGGCGTGCGCCTTTGTGATACGGGTTTGGTTAGACCGGAGGTGATTGCGGTCATTGCTGTGTGCCTTGCTCGATTTTTGGACGCATAGGCCGCTTGAAGTAGTGCCGGTACAAGTGGTAGCTGAAATGTTATTGTTTGATAAATGGACATCGGAAACGTTGTTCTTAGTCTCTCAATAGTAACGGAACCACGGCTGAATGTTGCTGGGCGTTGCGGAAGTTAGATTTATGTTACTGAAGTGATACGCCGCTGCAGTGATGGATCGCTATGGCCTCTGTTCATAGTAGCGCATGGAGCGTGTGGTGTTTCGTCTTTTTTAGGACGTCCCCTTAGCTTAGTTAATGATACCACGAATGACCATTATAGCATGGCATTATTGCATAAGAGCCGCTGGTCAGGTCTTTGTTAACAAGACTGCGGACTAGCTTTAGACAGTGTGGCCTGCATTCCCCTTATCTTACGTGGCTTGCCGCGTTAAACATAACTTACTTTTTCTTGTATATGGTGATGTGTTGAGCTTGGTGTGCATATCGGAAGCGAGTGCACTATGTATGACTTCAATATATGGTATTGGGTATTTATAAGGGTGAATGGCATTCATGTAATGCTTTGCAATATACATTTTCCACTGCGGGGGAGCTAACTTATACTACGTATAAATTATAATTGAATGCGAAACACACTGCTACAAGTTGCCTTGCAACATGTGCCTTTTATTTGGGTTTCCACTATGTGGAATTTCTACGTTATATAATAATATACGTACGTATAAAATATACGTATTATACGTATATTTTATACGTACGTATATTATTATATAACGTATATATGGTTTTTACCATAGAACGCACCGTTACGATGTGTGCAGGCGACATGCGCCTTACTGGATATAAGAATTGGTAATTTATTATCAATGTTACCAGGTCTTATGCCTTTGGCTAATGCCATATTTTATAGCTCCGGCTATTTACTATTTGGGCTTCGGTCCTCTATTATACACCAAGACACTCGTGCCTAATATGTCAACGGTGACATTGACGGTGGTATTGACTCCCGATAATAATGGGTTTATCCCATGATGAATGATGTGAAACTTTACTGAAGACACCTTAGCATAACCATCGATAAATCATTTTCACTGGTGCTTAAGCTATTTGGAAGGCTGCTACGTACTGGAAGACACACCGTTAGAAGATCTACTCTTTGGATGGGTCTCTAAAAAGATTCAAGCAGTACAAGATCATATGGGGTGAAACTATACTGAAGATACCCTAGGACAACCGTCGTCATCGATGTTGAAGAAGCCCTGGACGGTTTGCGTCATGACGACAATTTCAATGTTTAAATTCATTAAAATATCATTATGACTCAAACCGAACCATGAACCATGCAAGAGGTAGGTATTTGTAGACCTTCTAAGAGTCCGTGGTCCAGCCCTCTGCATGTAGTACCTAAAAAGAATGGAGAAATTCGCCCGTGTGGAGATTATCGGCGTTTAAACTCTATTACGAAACCCGACCGTTATTCACTTCCACGGTTACGCGATTTTACGTACTTATTAGATGGTAAAACAATATTTTCGCGAATTGACGTCATACGTGCATATCATTGTATTCCAGTTTTTCCTGATGACATCGAGAAAACCGCGATTACTACTCCTTTCGGCTTATTCGAGTTTCCCAGAATGACTTTCGGATTACGTAACGCGACGCAAACGTATCAGAGATTTATGGCACATATCGTCCTTGAAGGATTAGATTTTCTATTTACTTATGTAGACGATGTTATAATAGCCAGTTCTTTCCCAGACGAACATAAACAGCATCTGGACACAGTATTTCAAAGATTTAATCAATTTTGTATCTTAATTAATTTAAGTAAATGTTGTTTCGGTGAGTCACAGATCGAATTTTTCAAATGTGTCAAAAGACGGCATACGACCCTTAGATACGAAAATTCAAGCTATAAAAAATTTCATGAAACCTAAAACCGTAGAAGAATTACGTCGCTTTTTAGGTATGTTAAATTTTTATCGTTCTCATATTCCTAAAGCGGTAACGCATCAAATAATTTTAAATAGTTATTTGCATAATTCGAAGAAAAAAGACAAAACAAGTATAGAGTGGACACCCGAAGCGGACGAAGCGTTTGCACAATGCAAGCTTAGTTTGCAAAACGCGGTAACATTATCCCACCCGCGATGCGGTGTACCTATTGCACTAATGACCGACGCATCTAATTCGTGTGGCGGCGGCGTTCTTCAACAATTTATTGATAACTAGCTTTTACCCGCGCAACTTCGTTCGCGTGGACTGTAGTCTTGAAATTAGGAGTGGCTTCAGTCATCATCCAAACCTTCAAATATCTCCATCACAAAAATTAGATCGATCCGGGATGAATCAGAGGGATTTATCGTTTGATCAAGAGCTTAATATGATTATTTTGGTAAATAACCCGTACTTACATGAAATATATATTAAAATAGCGCAGTAAAAGGAGTGCAAAAACTTTATATACATGAAAAATTACTTATGTTTTCTGGAATTAAATATCTCTATAAATATTATAAGCTTTGGAAACGTGTTAGAAAACTTATTTAATAATAACATTTATACCTAACGAATCAACTGTCAAATTGTTTTTTTTTTTTTAAATTACCTATACGTACGGCGCTGGATTCCAACGTTTTTAGTATAAATACGAAAAATTACATTTAAATTATGTTTTTGTTAACATAATATTTTAAAATAGGTATCGGAAAATATATTAAACTTGATTTTGTTAACTGTAATAACTTTACAAATATTAAAAATGGTGTTTAGAAATAAATATTTTTTTCATTAGCAGTATGGCTTAATTTCTATGGGATTAAATTAAATAAAACTTTCCAATACATTTCAATTAATGGTCATTTATTTCGTACTTGTTGCCATAGACTACTAACTAAAGACCGTTTAAGAATGCGTTTTCTTGAAACGTCTGTTTTTTTGACAACAAAAATTATATATGATTAAATTTTACTTGAACTTAAATGATTATAGCTTATTGTTATATTTTCACCACAAATCCTATCTTTTTACTGTGTTATTATGGTATTTAGCTAGTAATTGTAAATGTACATAACCTCAAACTATAATAAATCAATATTAGATAAAATAATAATTGATACTGATATAAATATTGATAACAAATATTTTCTATTTAAGAACACTAAAATTATTACTTTGGTCTGGGCCAAAAGATGTTACATACATCATTCTGGCGGTCTTTTTTTTATTAAATTTTTCTCCGGTTTAGGAAATAAACAAAAACCGAAATATTTAAAAAAATAATGATAATTACTTTTTTTTAAATATTATGTTTATATTAATCTTTATACGTTACCCCGTATAAACATTAATTTTGCCAAATTTCATCTATATTGGTTCAGCGAATTGACCATGAAAACGTTACAAACAGACTTTCGCATTTATAATATTATTAGTTTATTTATTTTACTAAATAACCCGTATTACTTATATCAATAATCCATTGTTATTACAATGTTAAATTTTCTCAGTTAAATTTGTCCAGTAAACGAATAAAATAAAATAATATATAAATATTTTTTAAAGATAACTCTTTTGACGTAAGTCGAAAAACTTTGAATCTAAATACGTAAATACAGATTTGACTTGATTTTGACACATCGTAAATAAAAATTAGTTCCATAGGTTTATTATAGATGGCGTTTTGAATGTCATCGTATTTAATTGCTCCTGAATTTAATTCCTGTTGAATTAACAGGATTTATATAGCCTATATGTTACCCCGTTATATAAGGAATATTTTTGCCAAATTTCATCGATATTGGTTCAGCGGATTGGCCGTGAAAACGGAACCGACAGACAGACAGACAGACTTTCCCATTTATAATATTAGTAAGTAAGGAAGTAAGGATAAGGATAAGGATAGTTGGAAACCTTTAGGTTATTTTTCTCAAAAAATTAACGAAGCTCAAACTAAGTATTTGACGTATGATAGAGAACTTTTAGCTGTCTATTTAGCGATACGGTATTTTAAAGATTTAATAGAAGGACGACAGTTAATTATTTATACACACCACAAGCCGCTGACATACGCGTTTAAAAAAGCAAACACTGAAAAAGAAACTCCGAGACGCATTAGACAATTATCGTATATCATTGAATATTCCACGGATATACGATATGTGTGAGGTAACGATAATATAGTAGCGGATACTCTCTCACGAGTCGAGACGGTATTTTGCCCAACGACAATAAATTTTTCAGAATTAGCCGATGCACAAGCGAACGATGAATACCTCGCTCAGGTATCGAGTGAAGGTGTTAATTTACATTTAAAGAAAATAACAATGCCCATGGGTGGCAAACCGCTTTTCTGCGAAATATCTAACGATAGAATAAGACCGTATTTACCTAAAGATTACCGTAAGATTGCGTTCGACGCGATACATAATCTGAGTCACCCTGAGATACGTTTATAGCGGAAATTAGTTACAGAAAAATTATTTTTAATTATTCGCGGAAATTAGTTACAGAAAAATTATTATTATTATTTACCAAATATGAATAAAGAAATTGGCATTTGGGCTAAAACTTGTATAAGTTGTCAACGTTCAAAGGTAGTTAGACACACAAACGCAGCTTTGGAAGTTTTTCCCGAATGAGATAGATTTGAACATGTGCATATCGACATAGTCGGCCCTTTGCCGATCACTTCAGATGGTTACAGATATTGCTTAACTATGATAGACAGACGTACGCGTTGGCCTGAAGCGTTTCCGATTAAAGATATAACGGCGGAAACGGTAGCCAAGCTAGTGTACGACGGTTGGATAGCACGTTTCGGTTGTCCTGTAAAATTAACTAGCGATCAGGGTAGGCAATTTGAGAGCGATCTTTTCTCAAAGTTAATGGAGTTGCTATTTGTGAAAAAAATCCGAACTACTCCATATCACCCTCAGAGCAATGGTGCAATTGAGAGATGGCACAGGTCATTGAAAGTAGCGTTAACAGCCCGCCTTTCGACAACTTCAGCGTCATGGGTAGACGAACTTTCAACGGTATTGTTTAGCTTAAGAGCAGCAGTTCGTAGCGACAACAATATAAGTGCTGCCGAAATGACGTATGCTAAAACCTTACGTTTACCTGTTGATTTTTACCAGGATCCACCTAAAGTTTCGTGTGACGATAGTGCATACGTTCAAAAGTTACGTAAAATTTTAAACAGTTTTAAGCCAATTCCCATTTCGCATTCGAATAAATCAATTTTTGTACATCCCGATTTAAAAAATAGCGAATATGTATTTATAAAAAATCCAGAGCACAAGCCTCTGAAACCGACATACGACGGTCCTTTCCGCGTATTGAATAAGGGATCTAAGGTTTACAAAGTTCAGCTATTAAATCGTAAAGCTAACATATCGATAGATAGGTTAAAACCGGCATATATAATAAGCGAAAATCTGGCAAGCAGCGACAGTAAAAGTATTCATCCTAAATCGCTTTCACTATCGCTTCCGCCTGTTAAAAAGACCATACGGTCTGGTCGCGTAGTAACGAGGCCGGTCCGTTTTGCAAATTAAGTATATTGATGCATTTTTAGACGTTAACAATAGAACAATGGAAAAAATATTATGTCGCAATATTAATTAACTTTAGCACCCGTTGTTACTTATGAATTATAATTTATTTATTTTTACATATTTTGTACATATAAGCAACTAAATTTTTTAATTTTTTTGTTGTTAGTAGTATATATATTTTTTTTTAGGTTTTTACTTATTTTATTAAATTTAAAGAGTTATATTAATAATAAATTTGTATGATAGTATACAGACATACCCTACAATTTCTTTTTTATGTAAGTAATAATTTTGTAACTCCGTGTGGTATCCGGCTGAATAGAATAGTACCACCCTCATTTCTTACCGAGGTGTCGTAAAAGGCGACTAAGGTAAGTCGACCCGCCGTGTGGTATCCGGCTGAGTAGAATAGACCAACCTCTTTTCTTACCGAGGTGTCGTAAAAGGCGACTAAGGTAAGTTGACCCACCGTGTGGTATCCGGTTTAGTAAAATAGACCACCCTCTTTCTTATCGAGGAGTCGTAAAATACGACTAAGATAAGTTGACGTCAGGCAGGCGGCCGGTCGTAAAAATGCAGCCAAATCATGTTACAGCATGTTTATAACATGTTGTGCCGACCCCACTTAGAGTGGGATAAGGGCAGGAAGATGATGGTACATTTAATAATGATGAAAATATATAATATATTTTATATTCCAAGACTAGGTGTTTCCAAGACTACAGTCCCCGCGAACGAAGTTGCGGGTAAAAGCTAGTTTTAAATATAAAGACTTTAGATGACTATCAATTTTTAACATTTTAGACTTTAAAAGCTTACAGGAACTTAAAAATACTGTGACGAGACTTGGATGCGGGCATAAGAGAAATACACGGTTTAATCTATTGCCTTTGTTTCAACCCCGGGCAGGCACATATGTGTTCTCCATTAAAACCAAATAAAGGCCGAATTAATAATTTATCAAGAACTGTAAAATTGACAGTGTAAAATTAATTGTTATTGTTATTAATCTTGTGTATATATATTTTCGGAATCTCGAAAACGGCTCCAACGATTTTCCTGACACTCAGCATGTAGGGGGTTTTGTTGTAGAAAAATTGATCTAGCCAGGTTTTATGTAAAGAAAAAATAGTTTTATCCCTATTTTTTGGCATTAAAAAATACTAAAATTTATATTGAATTAAATTTTCGCCATAAACTGTCAAGTCAGGGTAGCTTATTCGGGAAATGGGCAGTCTCGAGAAATGTAAATATCCATATCGATCGAGGATTGATCTCTAACTATATAATTATTTGTTTCTTTTTTTTAATGTGGAAAAAATTACCGAGCAAGGCTCGGTCAACCAGGTACTAGCTTTAACGGGACTTATTAAAATGTATAGTAAGACTATTGTAATAACAAATGTCTGTATAAATAAATAATGTTACCAATAAAACTCAACATTAAGGAAATTGAAGAAGCCATGAATAGCTTGATACATCATCGAAAATGATTTATCTAATAAATCATTATCGCTGGTGTTCTAGCTATTTGTAAGGCTGGAACAAACACCGTTAGAAGATCTGCTATTTGGACGGACTTCTAAAAAGATTCAAGCAGTACAAGATCGGGATAAACCTTTACAGAAGAAATCCAAGCACAATTGTCGTCATCAATGTTGAAAAAGCCCTGGACGGTTTGGGTCACTATAGCGATATCATTGTTTAAATTCAGTGATATGTTATTGTGGTTCAAACTGTCTAGGTGACTATACATCAATTCAACACTAAAACTATATCACTATTTCTCCGTAGATGTCAGGGTTGTAAGCGATTTTTCCAAATAAAATAAGATATTAGAGAAACATCAGTTATGCCAGAGTGAAAATTTGAAATTTGAGTATTGTACACAGGAAGATCTGTAGAAGACCTTACGTTGCCAATAAAACTCAACAACTCGTAAATTGAAAAAAGCCATGAAAAGCGTAAAACACTTAAATTGCATAATTTTCGATTTTCACGAATTTTTTTGGGACGCTGCTACGTACTGAGAGCACATCCTTTGAAGATCTTTTACTATTTGGACAAAGCTTTACAAGGATTCAAACAGCACAAGATGTCTGGGGTGATATTTTACTGAACACACCTTAGATAACTGGAGTCATCGATATTGGAAAAGCCTTCGACGGTGTTGTCATTACGGTGATATCATTCTTCAAATTCAAAGAAATCCTCATCATGACTCAAACTGTTTAGGTGACGATATATCAATTCAATACTACAATTCTCTCACATTTTCTTGGTAGCTATTGAGGATCCGTATATATTATGATGCTTTCAGTAAAGCAAAATAGGACAAAAACAAATAGGTTATACAAGAGTGAAAATTTGAAATTATATATGAGAAAATAATTTAACGTTGCTAAAAAAGGTGGCTAAGACCCCACTTAGAGTGGGAAAAGGGCAGGAAGACGATGAATCTAAGGTTGTTAAAACAGCCATTGGTACTACGGATACATTATTACTTTTATTATGTTTGAACAAGACTAATTTTGTAGAAGGATGTGTCAATAACTATTTTTTGATATATTTACATTTTGAAGTACCTCGCTTATGTCTTAAAAATTTTTTATGATTATAATAATAAAATATAATATTTTAAGAAAATACAATAGTTTACTAACTTCTTAAGTTGACTTACGTATAGTTATTAGTAAGGATATAAGAAAACAATCTAAGGTTGCTGAACATATATATAAATACATTGTTTAAGTCCTTAAAATGTTGAAGATTATGATAAATAAAATATAAATTTTAACAGATCTAATAGTTTACTAACTACTTACAATAAATTAAACTCCACTTTTGGGTGATGGGGGGGGGGGGGGCTCTCATATATATGGACGGAGCCCACCGTTGATAGCGGGCGCGGAGCTATCAACCTCCTCTCCCTTTTTTCATTTTTAAATGTGAATGTTGAGAGAGTTGCCATTAACGTTAGGCGTAATCTTTGAAGGCTTGCACGAAGTTATAAATATTTTAATGCGACTTGGATGCGGGCCCGCCTAGACAATTATGTGTTCTTTGCACAAAACCCAAACCAATGCTCAATTAACATGTATGACTTTACGCAGATACAAATCGACTAAAATTATTTGTTATGTAATCGGATATAAGAGAAAGCCCTGAGAGAGATAATAGTTGTTAGCCATTTAGTTTGGGACTTCGCACCACATCACACTGTTGGGAGCTCTTCTACTATTTGGAAGGACCTCAAAAAAGATTCAAGCTACATTAGACCACAACGTCTGGGGTGAATCTCCATTGGAGATACTTTACTGTCGTCGTCGATGTTGAAGAAGCGGGCGGTTTGGGTCATTACGGGGGCTTCATTCTTTTAAACTCTACGAATATAATCCTCCTGATTAACTCAAACTGTTTCGGTGGCAATGCATCAATAGTTCATCTTAGATTTTATTGGTTTAGTTTTTTTATTGTAGAAATCTTTTATAAAGCGGTCATAAGACCTGACGTATTGTATGGATCAGAATGTTGGGCAAATAGACGGATGAAAGAAGCACGAACAAGAAGCACATGCAAATGAGATGACAATTAAGGTGAATGTGTCGTGTGAAAAAACTGGATAAAATACGAATCGAGTTTATAAGGGGAAGTCATTACGGGGCTTAATTCTTTTAAACTCTACGAATAAAATTCTCCTAATTATGTACTCAAATTGATTCGGTAGCAATGCATCAATTGTTCATCTTGTATTTTATGGATACAGTTATTTTTGTAACGTAAGCAAAGAATTATAAAATATACATGTTGTAGTTTCCTTTTAGTGTCACTCCATCAGTTCACGTATATCCTGACTTCAAGACTAGCCAGACAAGGCAGAAACGTGACAGTTTCTAACAAATTTGATTATAATGGTACATTTAATAATGCAGCCGTGTGGTATCCGGCTGAGTAGAATAGTACTAACCTCATTACTTACCGAGGTGTCGTAAAAGGCGACTAAGGTAAGATGCCCCACCGTGTGGTATCCGGTTTAGTGGAATAGACCACCCTTTTCTTACCGAGGTGTCGTGAAATACGACAGAGGTAAGTTGACGTCAGGCAGGCGGCCGGTCGTAAAAACGCAGCCAAATCATGTTACAGCATGTTTATAACATGTTGTACCGACCCCACTTAGAGTGGGATAAGGGCAGGAAGATGATGGTACATTTAATAATGATGAAAATATATAATATATTTTATATTCCAAGACTAGGTAATTCCAAGACTACAGTCCCCGCGAACGAAGTTGCGGGTAAAAGCTAGTTTTAAATATAAAGACTTTAGCTGACTATCAATTTTTAACATTTTAGACTTTAAAAGCTTACAGGAACTTAAAAATACTGTGACGAGACTTGGATGCGGGCATAAGAGAAATACACGGTTTAATCTATTGCCTTTGTTTCAACCCCGGGCAGGCACATATGTGTTCTCCATTAAAACCAAAAAAAGGCCGAATTAATAATTTAACAAGAACTGTAAAATTGACAGTGTAAAATTAATTGTTATTGTTATTAATCTTGTGTATATATATTTTCAGAATCTCGAAAACAGCTCCAACGATTTTCCTGACATTCAGCATGTAGGGGGTTTTGTTGTAGAAAAATTGATCTAGCCAGGTTTTATGTAAAGAAAAAATAGTTTTATCCCTGTTTTTTGGCATTAAAAAATACTAAAATTTATATTGAATTAAATTTTTGCCATAAACTGTCAAGTCAGGGTAGCTTATTCGGGAAATGGGCAGTCTCGAGAAATGTAAATATCCATATCGATCGAGGATTGATCTCTAACTATATAATTATTATATGGAAAAAATTACCGAGCAAGGCTCGGTCAACCATGTACTAGCTTTAACGGGACTTATTAAAATGTATAGTAAGACTATTGTAATAACAAATGTCTGTATAAATAAATAATGTTACCAATAAAACTCAACATTAAGGAAATTGAAGAAGGCATGAATAGCTTAATACATCATCGAAAATGATTTATCTAATAAATCATTATCGCTGGTGTTCTAGCTATTTGTAAGGCTGGAACAAACACCGTTAGAAGATCTGCTATTTGGACGGACTTCTAAAAAGATTCAAGCAGTACAAGATCGGGATAAACCTTTACAGAAGAAATCCAAGCACAATTGTCGTCATCAATGTTGAAAAAGCCCTGGACGGTTTGGGTCACTATAGCGATATCATTGTTTAAATTCAGTGATATGTTATTGTGGTTCAAACTGTCTAGGTGACTATACATCAATTCAACACTAAAACTATATCACTATTTCTCCGTAGATGTCAAGGTTGTAAGCGATTTTTCCAAATAAAATAAGATATTAGAGAAACATCAGTTATGCCAGAGTGAAAATTTGAAATTTGAGTATTGTACACAGGAAGATCTGTAGAAGACCTTACGTTGCCAATAAAACTCAACAACTTGTAAATTGAAAAAAGTCGTGAAAAGCGTAAAACACTTAAATTGCATAATTTTCGATTTTCACGAATTTTTTTGGGACGCTGCTACGTACTGAGAGCACATCCTTTGAAGATCTTTTACTATTTGGACAAAGCTTTACAAGGATTCAAGCAGCACAAGATGTCTGGGGTGATATTTTTTGGTTTTATTGGTTTAGTTTTTTTATTGTAGAAATCTTTTATAAAGCGGTCATAAGACCTGACGTATTGTATGGATCAGAATGTTGGGCAAATAGACGGATGAAAGAAGCACGAACAAGAAGCACATGCTAATGAGATGACAATTAAGGTGAATGTGTCGTGTGAAAAAACTGGATAAAATACGAATCGAGTTTATAAGGGGAAGTCATTACGGGGCTTAATTCTTTTAAACTCTACGAATAAAATTCTCCTAATTATGTACTCAAATTGATTCGGTAGCAATGCAATTTTTTTTGTAACGTAAGCAAAGAATTATAAAATATACATGGATTATAAAAAAAAATTATGATTAAAACAATTAATTACCGAAACATAATTTGGTATCAGAGTTAAATATTAAATTTATCTACCTGAATGCTGTGCATTTTCTATAAGCGATTTTACAATGTTTTGTGCTACTCCCGCTTTTTTTGTACATTAAAAATATAACAACAACTTTTATCTAAGATATTTAAGAGAAATCTTTGAGAAAGCTCATAGTTATAAAGCGACTGATTAAAAAGTATCTTAAGAGTACAAAAGAATAATATATTAATTTGTATGTAAAATGTATTTGCACAGACACAATCAAGTAGCCAGGATTGTCCATCAGAAGTTTGCTTTTCAATATAGCCTTGTAAATTCGGAAGTGCCCTATTACAAATACAGTCCAGTTCTCGAAAATGATAGTGCTTTGCTCTACTGGGACCGATCCATTATCACTGACAGGTATATTGTGGCCAATAAACCTGATATAGTTATAGTGGATCGGTCAGCGCGTCGGGCAATTATAGTTGATATCACTGTTCCGCATAAGATATAATCTTATAAGAGCTGAAAAAGATAAATTAACTAAATATCTTGACCTAGCTCATGAGATAACCGCCATGTGGGATATTGATTCAACAATAATTGTTCCAATTGTTGTGTCGGTTAATGGTGTTATCGCGAAGAGCCTCGACCAATATCGAGTTACTCTCACTTAGTTGTTGGATCAAGCGTAGGATACAAAAGGCAGTTTTGCTTGAGACGGCACGGATTGTGAGGAGGTTCCTCAGTCTGGAGCCCTAACCTGTGCCTGTGGTCAACATTTTTTTTGTATTTTTAAATGTTTTTTTTGTATCCATATAGAAAATATTTAATTCTATACATTATTTTTGACTTAAGATATTATACACAAGCACTGCACATATTCACCACCACAATCTCAAACAGTTGTTTCGCCTCGCAACTGAAGCATCATCAGGAGATAGACTCCACGACAAAATCACAAAGCTTTGCGATTTTGTCATCATCGGTTTCGGATAGTGCATGAGTTCTTACAAATTCTGCATGTATCAGCTATGAAAGCGAATAGTACACTCTACATTTAGCATTACATATATTTTCTTTTATCGCGGATTATAGCAAAATAATATTCTCATTACTTTTGTATTACCGATGAAGCTAAACATCTTGTAAGTTGTAGCCATAAATAGCTTCCAGCCGCGAACTTTCATTATTTTATAAGATAAATGAATGTTCATTGGTATTGAAAATGTTTGGGAGGCATTGCAATACTCACATCGAAGAAATTGAAGCACAATTATCGCCGTCTGAGTTGATTAGGCCCTTAACGGCTAGGTAGTCATAATACTATGAATCTTGTAATTTAATATGATCACAGTGTTATTGCGACCTCAGCTGTTTGGGTGAAAATTCGCCTTTTATCTTCGAATCGTTTATGTAACTTGTATTATTACCATGTTTATCGCCGTTGCCTGAACCGTGACGCTATTTGAATGGCAACTACGTACTAGAAAAAGCACAATTGCAAAATCTTTTACTGTTTGGATAGACTTCTAAATGGATTCAAGCGGTACAAGATCAGACGGCGTGAAACTACCTAGAAGACACTTGAGCACTACTGTCCTCGTCGATGTTGAAGAAGCTCTGAACGGTTTGGGTCGTTACGGAGATCTAAGTCCTTTAATTATTATCGACAGATCTTCCTAATGACACAAACTGTTTTGGTGGCATTGCATCAAGTCAAGATCCTGCCCGCCCCGTACTTTTCTTAGCCGCTCAAGATCCGTGTGTATTATGATATTACGTAATGGTAATGGTAAGTAAATAATTAATTAATATCTGGGTGACCGAGCCTTGCTTGGTAATTTTTAAAATAATAGGGCAGGTGGGGTTCGATCCTAGGTATTTTCACCTATCTAGACTCCCCGTTCCCCAATTGATGATTGATGATTCATAAACATAGTTAAGTTAATGAATGATTCATTTTTTTCTGGTATAAAATATCAATATGAATATTGTAAACTAATAACGTGCAAGAAAACTTTAATAATAACATTTAAACGTAACGTATGACTTGTCAAATTGTTTTTTTTAAATCACCTTAATAAGTTCAGCGCTCGTTTCCAAGTTTTTACTAGAAATACGGAAAAAATATATTATTAAAACATTTTTAAAATATGTTTTTGTGAACATAATGTTTTAAAATACGTATCTGATAATATATTAGCGTAACTTTATTAACTGTAATGATTTTTCAGATATTAAAAATGGTGTAAAAGTAAAAAATGCCCCAATACATGTCAATTATTAGTCATTTTTTTCGTACTTGTTGCTATAGACTACTACCTAAAGACTTATTCCGTTTATAAATGTGTTTTCTCCAAACGTGTTTTTTTGACGATAAAAAAATATGAATTATCAACTTTTGCATCAATGATTATACCTTATTGTTATATTTTCATCACAAATCCTATTGTTTTTAATGGGTTATTATGGTTTTTAATGGGTTATTATGGTATTTAGCTAGTAATTGTACTTGTACATGACTTATTTTACTTATTTTATACTCATTAATCTCAAATACTCTGATAACCTCATACTGATGACAAACAACCGTTTATTTTATAACAAATAATAAAAGATAATAAAAGCTTTGTCGAACAAACCGATATAAACTACGCATGTATAGTCTGACGGCTTGTTCTATATTAAAGAATATGATATATTGAATTTTTTTTATGAAAGTATAATGTGATTATTATCACATTTTTTTATTTCATTTAAAATTTTATTTGACTCCTTAAGAGTGATGGACACACAGCCTCTGACGCTCTAAAAGAATTTGAGCTATTACAATCACAACGTAGTACGGGTCCTAGCCACTTGGACGAATCACGTGCCAATATATATTTTAAGTGCTAGCGCCTTCGGATGGATTTTATGCGCTCTAGCAGCGTTAAATATTATAAATAATATTTTTAGATGACTGAGAAGGAGATAGTTACAAAAGCAACTGTTAAAACTTGGCAGAAGTCGCTGTGAGTGGCGATAGCAGGAGTACCTCGGGGTAGTATTTTATCTCCACGATTCGATCTTTTTTAATAATCTGACATCTTTGTTGACTTCGTCCTATAACCTTTATGCTGCTGATATACAAATATATGCTACATCCCTATTAATCAAATTAATAGGGATTTGGCTTCTGTAGTTGAATGGTCTAAAAGCCAGAGCCTCTCGGTTAATCCAGCAAAATACAGACTATCATTATTGTAAGTCCTCATTTTATTGCTAAGCTATAGCAAGTATTAAATTCGATGATTAACGTATACCTTATTAAGCTTGTCTCAAAACTTAGGAATTACATTACATTAAACACTACACTTTATTAAATTACTTTACTATATTTACGTTTATAAATATATTCTATTGTATTTATTATATTATTATATTTATTGTATTATAATACTTATTATAAAATAATTTATTATTTGATGATATTAAAATGTTCATTTTCTGTTTTTTATTATTAGTTGTTTTAACTTCATTTTTAATTGAATTCACTGTACTTATATTTACCTCTTTTTAATTTTAGACCAGTTTGCTAGAAGAGATTCCGATTGCGGCATAAGCCCACAATTGCAAATGATGTTGTTTTTAAAATTTGAATTAATGCAATAAAGAGATTACAAACAAACAAACATATGTAATTTTGATTAAAATAAAACATGTATAGTAACTAATCATATTGTAGTAGTAAAACAAGCACATGTATTCTCATGTATTCGTCTTAAGCAATAATATTAAATTATTCCAATGTATTGCTGATCACACATCTTAAAGGGGTAATAAGTATTAAAATCAGATTTAAAACTATTCGCCATACGTCATGACAGCCCCCGTATTCATATATTCACGAGACTGAAGAGTTAAGTTGTGACCTTTACATATCATATTTTGCACCTGTATTTGTCTTAAGTAATTGTAAGTCTTAGCCCTACATTTGTGTTCTAAAAATATATAATTATTAAAATTTCAATATTTCAGCAAAATTTATAAATATAACAAGAAATGTTTGTTTGTCACGCAGTAACGTTTTTTCGCATCTATAATTGATGCTCTATTCATAAAAAATCAAAATCAGAAAAGTCAAATTTTCGTCAAATTAACCGAACGTCTCAACAGGCGCCGTACTTATACCAGGCCTTATGCCTTTGGCTAATTTCATATTTTATAGCACACTTCGCTTTCGACCTCCGTCGCGTACGGATGTCTCGACAAGCGAATTTCGATTTGACCACCTATTTAGTGGTTGCGCTCTGTTTAGTTACGATCGTTTCCGATCCAATCTTTTATTTGTATAAATAATCTTTCTTCTTTTAAAGTTTCGCGCCTAAGTGCCGCCCTTGTGTTGTGTTGTGTTTACGTAGCGTGTCGCTCGCAGTGCAGTGCGGCTAGCGTTGTCATCGTTGCTCGATTAGATTGGTGCAGTGCTTTTGTGTACAGTGCCTGTTGTATCCGGTCCGTAAGTACACTAGTTTGTAAATTAGGTACACATCTCTGTCCCCCGAAGGGCAAAGACTCATTAGGGGCACACCGCAGGTACACACCTCCCTGCCCTTGCCGGCAGGGAGGACATATTCCTCTGGGTCTATTATGGACCCCCAACGCAATTACTTGGGCGACCCGCGAATGGAGGGACTCTTAGAGTACCTCCAAACGCGCCACCCAGCTGTCCATCGCGACGTATTGAAGGGATACCTTCGACCGCATCCTGCCGTCAAAGATAGCCCTCAAGTCACTATTGCTGCTTGCTCTGTGTCGTCAGGCATGGAGTCTGAGCATTACCAGGTCAAAGAAATTCCTTCTGAGACCTCTATCTCGTCTTTAGACGTAGAAACCGACAACGACGGCTTTGAGACCGTCGTTAGCAAGAGCCAAAAGCGAAAGCTAAAGGCTCCTAAGACTATCCCTTCTAAAAGGCCCGTCACTGCCACGGATAAGCCTTCTGACCGACATGCTCGAAGTGAGGCCAGCGAGGAGCCACAAGACTCCCCGATGACCGAGCGGCGAGAAAAAGTCCCACCGCTTTATATCAGGGAAAAAGCTGCATGGCAGCGCTTATTACCTAAGATCGAAGCCCAGTCGATCTCATTTGGGAGCGCACGCTCTACAAATGTAGGCATTAGGGTTTCTCCACCCACCTCGAATGACCACCGCCGACTTACAGCGCTACTGAGAGATGATAATATTGAGTATCACTCATACGCGCTAGAAGATGAACGCGAACTTCGCGTTGTCATCCGCGGTCTGCCTGTAGAGATAGACACGGAATTCATTAAAGAGGACCTTAAGTCCCAAGATCTTCCCGTTAGAGAGGTACATCGTATGTACCATTCGCGGACCAAAGTCCCCTACGAACTTTGCCTTGTTGTGCTTGATTTGTCACCTCAGGGCAAAAATGTCTTTAACGTGACATCTATATGTAGATTGTCTGGGCTTCGTATCGAAGTCCCACGTAACCGAGGCGCGATCGGCCAATGCCATCGCTGCCAGCTTTACGGGCACTCAGCACGTAATTGTCACGCACGACCCCGATGCGTGAAATGTTTAGGTGATCATGGTACGTCAGATTGCTCTCGTACGGTTCCGACTGAGGAACCACCGAGCTGCGTACTTTGTAGGACCAAAGGGCATCCTGCAAATTATCGCGGTTGCCCAAAAGCTCCGCGAAAGGTGAAACGCACCCAAAAAATATCAGTCAGTAAAAATAATGCACGTGGGGGTCATAAAACACCTGTGGCGGACAGGTACATACCGGCTCCATTGCCCGCTACTAATCCCTGGCATAAAAAGCAGCAAGCAGCTGCTGTTTCCCTCCCCGTCCCCCAGCCCCCTCCGGCGATTAAAACAAAGCCAATACAGGTGGCTGCCAATTCAGTAAACAATACTGCTAATAGTTTCGTGGAAGACATGAAGCTTATTAGCTCTATTGTTGCGCTTATCGACGTAAACGAACTGTCGATACTAGCAAATAAACTGAGGAATAATCCTCAAGATCGTCTGTCGGCACTTCTCGAGCACCATCGGCTCATTGAAGTAATTCAAAATATAAATGCCTAATATGGATAGTACACCAAAAGGCAGAATTAAACCGAACCGACTCTCCATAGGTCTGTTCAACGCAGACGGTCTTTGGGATAAAATATACGAAGTGCGCGAATTTATGGCTGCGTACCCGATCGACATCCTCTTAGTGCAAGAGACATTCCTGAAGCCTTTCCATCGCGATCCTAAGATAGCAAACTTTGTCTTAATCAGAAATGACCGACTCACAGGCCCTCTTGGAGGCACAGCAATTTACTACAGGAGGTCTCTTCACTGTACTCCTCTAGATCCCCCTCGACTTACTAATATCGAGGCCTCAGTATGTCAGTTAGGGATGACCGGCCATCAGCCAGTTATATTAGCATCAATCTATCTCAGTCCGTCTAAAACTCTCTTAGAAAGCGACATTAGGACTCTGTTAGGACTTGGAGACGCCGTCTTACTAGGCGGGGACTTCAATTCAAAACATAGTCAATGGAATCGATCGTCTCCAAATGCCAATGGCAATCTTTTACATAGGCTCAGCAACTCTCCGTTTCTGAACTTTGATATTCTGGCTCCAGACGAGCCCACGCGATACTCTCGGCCTACCCATCCCATTCCGACTGCCAGTACCATCGACATGGCACTAATCCAAAATATTACCCTTCAGCTACATAGCATACAAGTTATTCATGACCTAGACTCGGACCACCGCCCAGTCTTACTTCAGCTAGGCCCCCCTCCAACAGCGATTTCTCGAAACAAAACCATTATCGAATGGAAAAAACTTAGCGAGCGTCTCCAATTTCTTGATTCAGACCACCTCAAAAAGATTCCTGACCGTATAGATTCAGTGGAAACTGCAAAAACAGCGACCACTCATCTCACAGCTCACTTATCTGATACTCTCAAGGATTGCTCTAGGGAAATTCCCGATAACTTTCGTTGTCGAGAACTACCAGCTGATCTGCGAGAATTAATTGCTAAAAAACGTGCTGCCACTAGGGCACGCGACAGATATCCGACCCGAGAAAACCGGAGTGCGCTCAATAGATTACAGAAAGAGGTTAAAGAAAAATTAACCTGTTTCCACAACGATTCCTGGAATAGAAAGCTCTCGGAGATCAAACCAGGACATCAGGCCTACTGGTGCTTGGCGAAATCTCTAAAAGCCGATGGGTACGCAGCCACCCCACCATTACTTCGCCCGAATCTCCCACCTGCGTTTGACGACGCTGAAAAGGCCGAATGCTTGGCAGACAGTCTGGAAAACCAATGCTCTCCCAACCCCAGTGTACCCGAATTCACCGAATTCCACTCCAGAGTGGAAAAGGTGGCAGACAATCTTTCCGCAACGACTCCCGAAAGCGAGCCGTTACTTCCCACTACCGGAGAAGAAGTCCGAACCATAATTAAAAACCTCCGCTCCAAAAAAGCTCCCGGTCCTGATTCCATCTCCAACAGGGCACTGAAGTGCCTTCCTGACCAAATCATCCACCTACTTGTACTGATTTTTAATGCCCTCCTTGCCGGATGCTCCTTTCCTGACGAGTGGAAAGAAGCTACAGTGATAGGTATCCCCAAACCGGGAAAGCCTCGAAATCTCCCGATAAGCTATCGTCCCATTAGTTTGTTAAATAGCTTAGGAAAAATATACGAGCGAATTATCCTTGCCCGATTAAAATCCGTAGTCGATACTTATAATCTCCTTCCCAACGAACAGTTCGGATTTCGTCCAAAACACACCTGTGTTCAACAAGTGCACCGCCTCACGGAGCACATATTGCAAGGTTTACAAACCAAGCAGTTTACAGGTGTCATATTCTTCGATGTCGCCAAAGCCTTCGATAAGGTCTGGCATGCAGGCTTAATCCACAAGTTGCTCCTATTAAATATACCAGACAGACTATTACTTATCATACGAAACTACCTCACCAATCGTACCTTTCGGTACCGCGTAGACGGCACTCTATCGTCTCGCCGCCCTATCCGTGCCGGTGTCCCTCAAGGATCTGTGCTGGCACCCTTATTGTACTCGCTCTACACGAGTGACATTCCACGGGCGCCTATTAAAGAGCGCACTCATCTTGCCCTTTTCGCGGATGATACCGCTGTATTTACCACATCTCGCCAACCTCAAGTTATCACTAGACGTCTCCAGAAAGCGGTAGACAGCCTCGGACGCTGGTTCCGCCGATGGAGAATTGAAATAAACCCTGATAAAAGTGCAGCTATGCACTTTATCGGTAATCGTTTCCGATCTCACATAGACACACCTACGGAAATTTCCCTCTACGATACACCAATTCACTGGCAACAGAAAGTCAAGTACCTAGGTGTCACCTTCCAACCTTCCATGACCTTCCACGAGCACATACGCACAGTCTGCAATAAGGCTGCGTATGTCATGGGACGACTTTATCCGATGTTATGCAAGAAAAGTAAAATGTCACTCCGCAACAAAGTGACACTCTACAAAACTTGCATAAGACCAATAATGTCCTATGCGAGCGTTGCGTTCGCGCACGTTTCAAAGGTCAGATTGCTCACGCTTCAAAGAATGCAAAACCGATTTATGCGGACAGCCACTGGTTGTCCGTGGTTCATGCGGAACGTTGACCTCCATAGAGACCTCGACCTCCCTACCATTACTCACCTCTTTAAACGTTTTTCGAAGTCTTACTTCGAGAAATCTGAGGTACATCCAAACCCTCTCATTTCATTTGCTGCCACCTACATCCCAGTTAGGTCTGACCACCGAAAATATAGGCGTCCAAAAAGCGTCCTATATGACCCTGACGATCAAATAACGATCGCAAACACAAAAACACGTAACACACACACACAGCGTCTTCGCCGGCGAAGACGAGGTCCCAGATTTCTGATATCGGTTGGTCGTGGCTTCTTGCCACCCTTCCGTCGTCGTATTGACTAATCAAAGTCATACCATCAGCCCTCCACTACACGTCGTCCTAAGCCGTGGTCCGGCCTCACAGGAGGCACCCTTAGGACGACGTTCCCCGACGCTAGAGCTTCTGCGCTCTACTCTACGCATTTCGCAACCTCGGCGATGCTTCTGCGCTCGCCCGTCCCGCCCGGTGACGCTGTAAAAGCCGTTAGGGCTAACAGCATATTGTCAATTCGAAAAAAAAAAAAAAAAAAAAAAAAAAAAAAAAAAAAAAAAAAAAAAAAAAAAAAATATTTTATAGCTCCGGCTATTTATTATTTGGGCTTCGGTCTTCGTTTATACACCATGGCACTCGTGCCTAATAAGTCAACTGTGGTTTTGTTGATTCCCCGACAATAATGGGCTTATCCCATGACCGTACGCAGCAGGCGCACTATAAACAGATACCCCACCTATGGGGGGGAGCTCATATTCTATGGACGGAGCTCACCGTTGGTAGCGGGTGTGGAGCTACTGACCACCGCTCCCTTTTTTAGCGTTTTTCTTTCTGAGAAACCTAAATATTGGGAATGGTGCCACTATTCTAAGCTAATCTTCGGAAAAGCTTGATGTTTCATGTTTATATTCATAACATTTCTCAGTCGCGTCTGATGGCTAACAACTATAATATACTCATTAATCTCAAATACACTGATAACCTCATACTGATGACAAAAAACCGTTTATGTTATATCAAATGATATTTGATAACAAAAGCTCTCTGTCGAGCAAACTAATAAGAAGTTAGACTGTAGAGTCTAACGGCTGTTCTATATTAAAGAGATATATTGAAATATTATTATAATTTTTATAATGTGATTATTATCACATTATTTTATTTCATCTAAGGTTTTATTTGACTCCTTTGGGTAGATGGACACATGGCCTCTGACGCTCTACAAGAATTAGAGTTATTAAAATCACAACGTAGTTCGGGTCCTAGCCACTTAGACATTGGCGTGATGCCAATATATATTAAAAATGTTAGCGCCTTCAGGTGTATTTTATGCATATCGCTGTTTGAGTGCGTGCGCTCTAGCAGTGTTTCAATATTTTAAATGACATTTTAGAGGGAGTGAGGTGAATATAGTTACATAATAATATTACAATATTCCTAATCGAACACTTTGTGTGGTAGAGTGACTGTAGATTTTAATGATTGTGTAAACAGTTGCTTTGAAATTTTTATGGAAATCTATAGTTGCAGAACCCAACTGAACAATAATACTCGAGGTTATTTCGCTCCCGTGTAGCGTAGTTTTACATTATCTATTTACGAGTTTAGATTATTATACTTTAGTCACAATTAGTATTTGTAGCTTCATTGAATCTAATTGATCCTCAACGATTCAAAAATGATTGTAAAAGCTTGCTTGGATAAAGATTATTTTGATTTGATTTGATTAAAATAAAACTCAAAACACGGTTAAAACCGCAAGAACGCTTAGTATTTAATATATTTCCATTCTCATTTTGTCCCCATCACTTAATTTAATTCATCGTGAATTTTGGAATTTGGAGAAATAAAGTAGACGAAGATTTTTTTCAGAATTATATGTTAAGCTATTCTTTTACCATCCAACTACCTTAAAGTTAAAGTTTGCGTTACATAGAATTGTAATTAAAATAAGGCGTAATTTTGCTGTGAATGATTGAATACAAATTATTAACTCAAGTGTAATATTGATCATGAAAACCCGTTACAAAATGGCGCCCAATATTAAAATAGGGTTTATTTTAATTGTCAATTAGTCTTTGTCCGATCAATGGTGCGAAATAACCTACCAGACCAATTTATTCATACATATCGACGCGTTTTTGTCTGAAAATATTATATACCTACCTAAATATTATACGACGGGCTATGTGAAGCGAAGTTACCGGACATTTTTAGGGTTTCGAATTAGTATAGAATAGAATAGAATAGAATAGCTTTATTCATTCACACAACACAAAATAAACAATTTACACACAGAGAGAAGCAATAACAACAAAAAATTATATAAAAGGTGAATTTAAAGTGTGTCGTGCCAATGAAAAGGTTCTGGGCTCAGCTTAGTGTTGGAGGTAAAAAATACCAGCAACGCTGATATTCTGCCGGATCCCTGTCGAGGGAAGCCCGTATATTAAGTAGTACTATGATTGTCTTCTCAATATATCTCCTGTACAAATCGATATTGTATGCTCTTATTCGCCTAATTATTATATTTAAATTTATAATAAGTATCAGTATAAGTAAATTAATAAATAAATCAGATCAGGTAAAAGTAAGTTAAAAAAAAATATTCCTAGTGTTAAGATACTACCAGAGTGTAAACGCACGTGATGCATTTAAAGGTCTATTCGCTCTTTTGTGCTTGAAGAATGTGTGTACGATATACATTTTTAAATGTGTGTTTCGAATTAATTTGACGAAAAGGTGGAGGGATATTATTCCAGCATCTCGTGGCTAGATATTTAAAGCTGCCACGAAATGCTGCTGTTCTATGACGTGGCGTATATAAAGGTGGAACGAAGACCCTATTGCCATGTCTCATTTCACGCCAGTTCAGTTTATTATATAAGTATGCGGGTTGCTTGGTTTTTATTATGCCAAAAAGTAGGGTAGCAACAAATACATTATATCTATTTTTCATTTTTAAAATATTGTTATCATTTAGAAATGGCGTGACATGGCCTCTTGGTGGAATTATACGAGTATATCTTTATTATTTAATCTTGTATATATATATTTTATACAAGATTAAATAATAAAGATATACTACTTGTATATATATATATATATTTTCTCAAGCTGTGATGGCCCAGCGGTGCGACCGTGTGAATCTCTAGAGACGATCACGGGTTCGAACCCGGGCAGACACCAATGAGTTTTTCTCTTAAAACTTATGTGTCTAATTGATAATTGCAATTTATCACACGCTTTTCGGTGAAGGAAAACATCGTGAGGAAACCTGCATATCTCTAGAGAATTCTGGAGGTATGTGTAACCTACCAATCCGCATTGGAGCAGCGTGGTAGGTCTTAGCTCCAATCCTTCTCTCCCAAAACGGAGAGAAGAGGCCTATTCTCAGCAGTGGGATAGTAACAGGCCGTTACTTACTTTTATATATATTTTGGAATCTCGGAAACGGCCACAACAATTTTCTTGAAATTCAGCATGTAGGGGGTTTTTCGGGGAGAAAAATCGATATAGCTAGGTTTTATGTTAAAAAAAAAATCGTAAATTCGGAAACTATTTGATGATAATTTTTCATCACATTTCTTTATTTTTTAAACCCGTGTGGTATATGGCTGAGTAGAATAGACCACCCTCATGTCTTACTGAGGTGGCATAAATGGGGACTTAGTTAAGTTGACCTACCGTGTGGTATCAGATTGAGTAGAATAGACCTTCCTCATTTCTTATCGAGGTTTCGTAAAAGGCGAATAAGTTAAGTTGACTTATCCTGTGGTATCCGATTGAGTAGAATAGACCACCCTCATTTCTTACCGAGGTGTCGTAAATGGGGACTAAGTTAAGTTGACGTAAGGCAGTCGGCCGGTCTTAAAGTACATAGCCAAATCATGTGACAACATGTTTATATAATGTTGTCCCGATCCCACTTAGAGTGGGATAAGGGCAGGAAGATGATTTGATTATTTTTAATATCATCGTGTTTAAAAAAGATAAAACTATTTTAACAAGAACATACGGCATTCAGGAATGATAATCCACGAAATATGAAATTTGCAAGATACCTGTGGAAAGCGGCAATAAAGTACTAAGTAACGACCATTCCTTTAAAAATCTTCACGTTTGGGATAAACGTCTTCGACTTAATATTTTGGAGCAACTTGAGAAAATAAAATATAACAATGATCACTTAATTAACGAGCAAGTAAACGTGCCACCCGTGTTTGGAGGGGAAATCAATGGTGGAACTATTTGTATATAAGATTGCTCGTTTAGGTGACGCATTACAATTTTGTCGTGGAGCCTATCCTGATGATGCTTCAGTTACCAGGCGAAACGATCGTAAAGATTGTCGTAGTGAGTTTGTGTAGTGCTTTTGTGGTTTGTTGTCGGTGGCAGCGTTTTGTGATATGTGTAGTGACTGGTCCTGCATGTGAGATATTTGAACGTTGCCTGCTTTCTATACAGCATTATATAGATTATAGCAAAATAATTTGAACACAGCTGCTATACTATGGATTTACGCAAAACAACCTGATTGTATAAATAGACATTGATGGAGTTATCCCATGATCATACGTCGCAGGCGCACTATTAATATTAACCCACTTTTTTGGGGGGGGGAGCTCATATGAAAGGACGGAGCTCACCGTCAGTAGCGGGTGAGGAGCTACTGACCACCTCTCCCTTTTAGCGTTTTTCTTTAAGAAAAACCTAAATATTGGGAAAGGTGTCCTAAACCTTAAACTATTCTTCAGAACAGCTTAAGGTTTTGCGGGGTTAATATTTGATCACAATCATCTTAAGTCCCATCTGATGGCTATAAAACCCATTGTTAAAATCAATTGATACATTGATAACTATAGTGATAACAATCAACCGTCTTATGTTACTACAATTTACAGATATAAACAAGAAATGTAAAGTTTGTTGGCTTATTCTGTATTAAAGAAACTACTGTACTATATATGAATCTAATTCTTTATGTATAATGTGAAGAATATAATCCCATTATTTTATTTTATCTGTTCTATTTGACTCCTTCAGTTTGATGGACACACAGCCTCTGGCGCTCTACTAGAATTTGAGTTATTACATTCACAACTTAATAAGCTACTACTTTTATTAAAAATATTATAATTATAGAAATATACAAATTGCTGAGAAGGAAATAGTAACAAACCGCCGAGTTTCTTGTTGGCTCTTCTCGGCAGGAGCAACATCCCAAACCAGATTTGACGATTCAAAAGCAATTGTTTGCAACTTGTATGAAGAATGATTTTATTTCGAATTAGCTTACCTTAGCTTAATTACCTTCTGGGAACTACCTTTACAGTCAGTATATTGCTTTGACGTTAATAATCGTCCTACTATCTCTAGGTTTGTGTACTCTGACTCCATGATAAGATTGTGATCAATTTCAACTAATTACCGAATATTTTAACAATTTTAATTTCTAACAAGTGTTCATACTACCTTCACACGTCGTGAGAAGCTCCTAAAGTTTTCTGGAAGAATCCTCTTTTAGAAATAAGCAATTTTTTGAACTTAATTATTTTGGTTTTTTAAATTAGGTAATGTTTTCATGCATTTAAGATATGTACATAAATTACTAAATTAACAAAATTTTAACACCTTAGCCCATTAATTATTTAATTATTTTATAATTTAAGTTAAATAATTTCATTGAATAATCGATATATATATTTAAAAATATGCAGAGCTTAAAAATATCGAATAATAAATAATAATAAAAATAAAATAATAAGGATAAATTCCTTATTTTGAAATGTGGTAAATATTATATTATACTATCTTTATTCATATTTTCTTTAATATTTAAATGAGTTAATCTTGTATGTATACCTATATAAATATATATTCCGAATCTCGGAAACGTCTTCAACGATTTTCATGAAATTCGGCATGCAGATAGGTTTCATTTCAAAAAATATGTTTTTTTATCCCTGTTTTCGAGAAAATGCTAAAATTAACGTTGAATTCAAAAGATAATTTTCGCTTTCAAACATTAAGACATGGTAGCTCATTTGGAGAACGGTCTAGAGAGGTGGAAATACCTAGGTTCGAGCCCCACCTGCCCAACTATTTTTTTTTAATTAAATTAAATTACATTAATTAATTTATATATTTCAAAAAATACTAGTATCTACTACTCATACTCAGTATAATGCATACGAGTCCCCTAAAATGGCTTGCGAAATATAAATTACGATATTAAAGTATTCGCTATTTCCATGTAGTTGTATCCTTGAACAATAATATACATTCCAATATATGTAATCTACAATTCCACGCCCATGTTCTCCTATTACGTAATAAAAGTGACATTTTCTTTGTTATATAATTATACCTCTCTACATATCATACTTTGAAATTGTATTTTAATTATTTCATAATAAGTATGAAACATTAGATATTTATAGTATATTTGTAAACTTCACCCTTACGTAATACAAATGACACTTTTGTAGGTGTAAAATAAAACATGTAAAAAACAAACAGACACGCATTACTACACTTCGCTAAATGCAATTTATACAAGTAACAAAAAATAATATGAATAATATTCCCATTCAATGTTATGCGAGGCATAGTAATAATGTGAAATATTGATCCGCCTGCAAAAAGGTTATGCCGCAGTGTCGATTGTCGACGTTTGAGAGTTAGGTTATAAACTAAACTCACCTTATATTTAGCCCGTGGATCCTTCTAAATGCACTGTAATTATTTATCACGATTGAATGCACAGGTTGTTTTGTATTTTACAGTCATTATTCTTTTTAATGACCATATTAACACATACTTTTTCACATAGATTTGTGATATGAAATTTTTTCCTCGAATAATTTGAGTAATATTTTAATAAAATACTCCACAATGAACCTGAAAATATTTCTATTTTATATAACAATTAAACCTTAGTAAAACCAACAAACCTACATGACTGCATATATATTTCGCATCGTGTACTAAAAATACTACAAAAATTGAGCAGGACACTTCACTTCATGTCAGTATGATTTATAATATACTAAATATAGAAAATCAACTTGAATAAAGTTGCTTTGTCGACACCCAAAATTGTTCTATTTCACAAAAGCGTCTTAGAGTTTCTACCCTAATTGCAAAACCAAGTTTTTATAACGCATGCGCCGGCTAAAGTCGACGGCACCCCTCTGTTGTGAATCATCAATGTCATAACGGTCTGTATACTTTGAAGTATAGTAATCGTAAATTTGTAAACAACTTATGAGGCTTATGTTACGGGTATAAGACAGCGTATTTGTAACGTTTTCCGCCGTGTGGTATCCGGCTGAATAGTACCACCCTCATTTCTTACCAAGCTGTCGTAAACAGCCGTTTACGACAGCTTGGTAAGAAGTATACTACTAACCGTAGTAGCCACTACGGTTAGTTGACCCACCGTGTGATATCCGGCTGAGTAGAATAGACCACCCTCATTTCTTACCGAGCTGTCGTAAACGGCAACTACGGTTAGTTGACCCGCCGTGTGATATCCGGCTGAGTAGAATAGACCACCCTCATTTCTTACTGAGGTGTCGTAAAAAGTGACTAAGGTAAGTCGACTTAAGGCAGGCGGGCCGGTTGTAAAAACTAACCACATCACGTAACAACATGTTGTGTTAACCCCAATTAGAGTGGAATAAGAGCGGCAAAATAATGATATATAGCGTATTTGTAACAGCAGTGAAATTATAACACTATTATTGTTATTACTTGTGTAATCTTTGAACTGTAATTGTAAGACGACTAAGTTAAAGATTTAATAATAATACTTATCTACTCTGATACTATAATACAAAAATTGTAAAACTGAAACCAAAATCCTTATGACAAACATTACGTACAGGCCGAAAATAAAAAGTTTTATTACGATACAGGTCTTGTATGGACACCTGTATCATAATATAACTTTTTAATCATAACGATACACCTACACAACCTCCAGCTGGACCGAGGAGGTTGAACATCTACCTTAAAAAAAAGGTTTCAATGAACGAGTCCGTGGCGACGCAACACGCATTCGTAATCGATGTTTGCGCTTTGACGCAACATTTGACATTTAAAAAATCTTTTCAATATTGAAACAAAGTTTGGGTTTTTATTATTGTTTTACGTATTATAGTATGAGAGTAGATAAAGTAGTGTATGATCATGTACATAACATGGTCTTATAACACTCGTGTGATACTATACAAAAAACTCGCATGCGGCTCGTTTTTTTAAAACACACTCTTGTTATAATCTACTATTTTTGAATTAAATTAGCTAGTTCTCAAGTTAAACTAGGTAAAAAAAGTGTTTTTTTTTAATTTATCAGGCTTACCAACAGCTTGAACACTTGCATCTTTCAAAACGTATTCTATTATACTATCGCTAAGTCTAAAAATAAAACTTCTTAAAGGTAAACACCACATGCAAATGTAACTCAAAATTAGTAACTAAAATAATACAATAATAATTATTACACTAATTGCAACTTGCAAAAAAACAAACTGCATATGTTATTAGATATAACGTAACTACCACAGAACAAACAGCAATAAGAAAGCCTGCTTTCTCTGCGGTACAAAGACCGTTACTGCTTAAATGATCCATGTTGTGTGAGAGATGTTCTAGTTTTAACTACATATTATACCGCATTCTATTAAATACTAGTTTCTGCCCTCGATTACCTCTGCTAGCACTTTAGTGCACATGAGTATAGAAGACTGGACTTACTTTCATATTAAAGAACTAAACTGTTAATGTTTCTAACCTGCTACTAACTACAACAGAACAAGAGGTATTCTTTCGGCCACTTGCGGCGCCCTACAACCGAGAAAAACAAGATCGTGCCAAAGCACAAGAGGATCACGACGACAAAGCAGCACGACGAGTAGGTCGTTTGACGAGTGATTCCTTTAAGTGACTGATATGACGTTATACATCCATCACATAGGAATGGCTCGTCAATCTATCTGATACAACTGCAGTAAAATATACTCTGGCAATAAATTTAGATACATTTATATAAATATTCTTATTTTTCACAGTTTTATATATGTTTAGATTTAATAAAACAATATAGGTATGTAGTTATTTCCTTTGTTTTTAAATTTATATTTTTAAGCACTGTTTGACATTTTATTATATCACGATGAGTTAGCCTATAAGTGAGATGTACCAGGTAGTAATACTAAGATGATTATATTTAAATGTTAAATTGTATACTATGTACTTTGTTGACTTACTATTTTTAATAATTAAATAATAAATAAATACTAGATTTTACCCGCGACTTCGTTCGCGCGGACCGTTGTCGTTTGATAGGTCGATAGCAGATGGCGCCTTTCAATGTCGTCCTCCCATTCCTGTAGAATTAACAGGATTTCTATAGCCGTACGTAATTCCGGTGTATAAGAAATAACTGTGCCATATTTTATCAATATTGGTTTATCGGATTCGCCGTGAAATAGTTACTATTAACATACTGGATGTATGTTAATAGTAACTATTTCACGGCGAATTTACTCACAAATTTTCGCATTTTATTTAATATAATATTTATTTAATATTAGCTTTTGCCCGATACTTTGTCCAGTAGGACCTAAAAACGTTAGTACACATACAAAAGTATCACATACAAAATCTATAGTGTCGTAGAGTCTATCTCCTGATGATGCTTCGGTTGCAGGCGAAACGATTGTTGAGTTTGTGATAGTGAACGTGTGTAGTGCTTGTGTATTGTGGTGGCGTTGGTGGAGATTTGTGCATGTGTTTTTACAAATCCTGTATGAAAACGGATTGTCCACTCTACATTTAGCATTATTTATTTTTTCTATTTTACTTAATCGCGGATCATAGCAAAAGCGTTCTGGTTCTTAGGTTGCAAGTGGTGACGTCACGACGCGGAATATAGAGAATCTGTACTAATTATAAAACAAAGTCCCCCAAAAGCTGTCTGTACAGGTACTGACAGGTACAGGTAAAATCAGACAGTCTTTTTAATAATTTTAGCCTATGCTGTTTTACAACTACGGTTGAAATGATTATTGGACTGAGATCCTCGTGCACTAGAACCTGGGCGCACCCGCCTAGTTTTGGACTACGGTTCTTATCATTTACGCCATCATCTCTACTTTCTGCCCACTGCTACCAAAGTTATGCTCGCTCAATCTCTCCTTTTACCTATTTTTGATTACGCTGATACCTGTTATGTTAATTTGACGGATGAACAACTTCAAAAACTTGAGCGGCTCCAAAATCTATGTCTTCTTCTGTCGTATTCTTCATTACTGAAGGTCGTGTCCTAGTTAAAAGTCCTTCAAAGTTCTTATAATTCGCCTCCATTTCTCTCGGTGTTCGGCTTTTCTTAGGGCGGATGTTACGGAGAGACCAGTAAGTGCGGTCACGGATCACCAACGACTAGGTGATCGGCCGCGGGGTCGTTTTCCTTCAACTTTGCCCACCACTATCAACTTGTCAATGTTATCCGGTTGACGGCGGGCAATGTGACCAAAGTATCTATGTATTCGGTTTATATTTGGTTTACGCAAATATGACCATGTGTCTCAGTTTCGCTCTAAGCTCAAGTGGCTCCCTATCCGCCTTCGCAGGAATACTCATGTTCTTCATCTTCTATATGCTATTCTGTTTAATCCATCTACCCCTCCTTACCTAAAAGAACAATTTATATTTCTAAAGGAAACACATCCTTTTTCCCTTCGTTCAGACCACAATTTAAAACTAAAAATTCCTTCTCACTCCACCTCCTTCTACGGAAATTCTTTTACAGTTAAGGCCATCCTTTTGTGGAACTCACTTCCTGTCTATATTAGAAAATCCGCTAATCTTTCAGTGTTTAAACAAAATGTTAAACAATACTATTTAAACTCTTCCTGATTGTAATCTCCGTCTTCCTTCATATCTTCTAACGTTATAGTATATTTTCTAATTAATTAAATTATTTATTTTTTCTATCTTTTTCGTCATATAGCCTTTACTTATAAATTTCTTCAATTATTATGTTTTAGTAAAGTATATATTTAGAAATTATTTTGTACACCCCCACCGCTGATATTTCATTAAATCCTCTACCCTAAGGTTGCCTGGAAGAGATCGCTTTTAGCGATAAGGCCGCCTAACACAAAAAAAAGTATTAGTACAACTTTTTTTTTTGTTAATTTCATGTACTGTTTTGGTGTGCAATAAAGTGTATTCTATTCTATTCTATTCTCTACGAATAGTAACAGGTATACGGGCGTACTGTAAATTGTGAAACTATATTCTCACGGTAGGGGGGGGGGGGGGGCTCATATCTATGGACGGAGCCCACCGTTAGTAGCGGGTGAGGAGCTACTGACTATCCCTCTTTCTTTATATTTTTCCTAAAAGGTAAAATATAAAAAGTAAGAGAGATACCACTATTCTCAAACTTCTGTATTGTAACTGTCTCATCCCTACATTCTAGTTATAAAAATAAATAACTATTATAATTACAATTTTTTTAGAAAACTCTATAAATATAAAAATAAATGTTTGTTTGTCACGCAGTAATGTTTTTTCGTATCTTTAATTGATGCACTATTCATAACACATCAAATTAAGAAAAGCCAAATTTTCGTCAAATTGACCGCCGCCGTACTACAGTATCGAGAGAGCGGGCGGAGCGCATAATTGATCTATTAAGTCGCTTATGAAATGTTGTCATAATGATGTGTACTGGGGCGATACAGATATTAGTTGAGTTTTAACTCGACTATTTTTAAGGGTTGATAATAAATACACATCTAAGGCCCGCTCTCGTATAAAGGTTCAAGATGCAAGATCGTGCCGATCTTTGGAAAGGCTGTGATTTTGACTTGACCTTTAAGAGTGTAAGCGATGGTTCGCTTACCTCACCTCGAACGATTATAGTGTCTGAATTGTTACTTGGTAAAGGCAACTTTGCTGAGTAGTGGTTGGCACTCTACCGAACACGCTCTGGCGGGTACTGGTGGGAGATTTGAGGTTTAGGCCGGCAGTGATTTCAGTCATTGCTGTGTGCTTGGCCCGAAAGTCTACACTAGGCTGCATCTTATTAGAGCTGGGTCTAGACCCGTAGTTAACTTCGGTTGCTGCGGCATGCCTT
This sequence comes from Morpho achilles, assembly GCA_947086495.1. NCBI lineage: Eukaryota > Metazoa > Arthropoda > Insecta > Lepidoptera > Nymphalidae > Morpho > Morpho achilles. The sequence goes on along the minus strand of CAMTZB010000022.1, from coordinate 5,306,174 downwards.
TATTCGGCTTTGGTTTGACGCAACCAGAGTTACTTTGGGCGTGTGCCTATGTGATTTGTGTTTGGTTAGGCTGGTGGTGATTTCGGTCATGTCTGTGTGCCTTGCTCGACCTTTGGACGCATAGACCTATTCATATCCTATAGATGGAGCCCACCGTTGGTAGCAGGTGCGGAGCTACTGACTATCCCTCTCCTTTTATATTTTTCCAAATCGGAAGAATATAATAGATGGGAGAGAGATACCACATTGCTTAAACTTCTCTACGGAGTTGTTTAAGGGCTAGGTATTAAGATCGAGTGAGTGATCGACTGTTGGCTATAACATTATCCTTTATAGATATTAATATCTTAGAACTTCCCATAGGGATGGTTTCAAGTACGATCTGACAATCGAGCGATCATTGTCTGAAATGTCTTATTCTGTTTATACTGACATAGTTTTACGTCGCATATTAATGGCAATAAATGGATATATGTAGACTAAAACCTTTTCTGATGGCTATATCTATGAAGTAATAACATAAGAGACTTTCAACCTTCTGAATGTCTCGCATTTTTATTATATGTTATAGTAACCTGTTCTTGTATTGGCCATATAAGAATCTTTTCGTGTAATAAACATATGTATTGAATATAAAACCTGTTCATGTATCGTACACTTATATTCAATAAATCATATTAATTTATGCATGCTTTACGCCTCCAATCTGATTACAAACAACCGTTTATGTTATAACAAATAATAAAAGATAATAAAAGGTCTTTTCGGGCTAACCGATATAAACTTAGAATGTAGAGTCTGATGGCTTGTTCTATATTAAAGAATATTACCTATATAACGAAATATTATTATAAAAATGTAATATAATAATGTGATGAAAATAATTTAGGGGTCATTTCGAATTCAGAGCTTTGAAGGGGCACAATAATTAACAACAATCGCTTCAAAGTTTCATTCACGCTCCTAAACATTGGATTAACTTATATATATATATATTATATATATATATATATATATATATATATATATATATATATATATATATATATATATATATATATATATATATATATATATATATATATATTTAGCATGTCGGGGGTTTTGGGGTAGGAAAATCGATCTAGGTAGGTTTTACAAATTATATATTTTTAAAAAAACCCGTTTTATCGCTGTTTTTGGGCACTAAAAAAACTGCTAAATTAGGAAAGAAAGCATATATATTCGGTTGTCAAACGGAATGTTGTGACAACCTAATTGCGACATGATACTATGAAACAAAATTTGCAGCTGTATAAGTTAATCCAATGTTTAGGAGCGTGAATGAAACTTTGAAGCGATTGTTGTTAATTATTGTGCCCCTTCAAAGCTCTGAATTCGAAATGACCCCTAAATTATTTTCATCACATTATTATATTACATTTTTATAATAATATTTCGTTATATAGGTAATATTCTTTAATATAGAACAAGCCATCAGACTCTACATTCTAAATTTATATCGGTTAGCCCGAAAAGACCTTTTATTATCTTTTATTATTTGTTATAACATAAACGGTTGTTTGTAATCAGATTGGAGGCGTAAAGCATGCATAAATTAATATGATTTATTGAATATAAGTGTACGATACATGAACAGGTTTTATATTCAATACATATGTTTATTACACGAAAAGATTCTTATATGGCCAATACAAGAACAGGTTACTATAACATATAATAAAAATGCGAGACATTCAGAAGGTTGAAAGTCTCTTATGTTATTACTTCATAGATATAGCCATCAGAAAAGGTTTTAGTCTACATATATCCATTTATTGCCATTAATATGCGACGTAAAACTATGTCAGTATAAACAGAATAAGACATTTCAGACAATGATCGCTCGATTGTCAGATCGTACTTGAAACCATCCCTATGGGAAGTTCTAAGATATTAATATCTATAAAGGATAATGTTATAGCCAACAGTCGATCACTCACTCGATCTTAATACCTAGCCGTTAAACAACTCCGTAGAGAAGTTTAAGCAATGTGGTATCTCTCTCCCATCTATTATATTCTTCCGATTTGGAAAAATATAAAAGGAGAGGGATAGTCAGTAGCTCCGCACCTGCTACCAACGGTGGGCTCCATCTATAGGATATGAATAGGTCTATGCGTCCAAAGGTCGAGCAAGGCACACAGACATGACCGAAATCACCACCAGCCTAACCAAACACAAATCACATAGGCACACGCCCAAAGTAACTCTGGTTGCGTCAACCGAACCGGTTTGACAACCGAATATATATGCTTTCTTTCCTAATTTAGCAGTTTTTTTAGTGCCCAAAAACAGCGATAAAACGGGTTTTTTTAAAAATATATAATTTGTAAAACCTACCTAGATCGATTTTCCTACCCCAAAACCCCCGACATGCTAAATATATATATATATATATATATTCAGAATCTCGGAATATATTTATATATATATATATATATATATATATATATATATATATATATATATATATATATATATATATATATATATATATAAGATTAACTCATTTATATATTAAAGATGAAGATTACAGGAAAATAGACGTTATTTTAGTATTCGTTCATGCTGCTCAATCGCTGTAAATAAACACTAGAAAGTATTATTGGTTTTTTTTAATACTCGTAATTTAATATTAATATTAATTATAATATTGTATTATATACTCTAACAACGTTAAAACTGAAAAATATTAATACTGGCACATTCGGTTCGAACATGTGTACATAATATAAATTTGACATAAAGATTTGAATTGTATTTAATCATTGTTGTTTATCGGCGACCTATTGATTTTGATAAATTGTAATTTTTAACAAAAATATGATTTATACAACTGTGGTAAGTGAACACAATAATTTAATTACGATTATTTATTTATCTAATTTATCTAAAAAGAAACGGCCTGTTATAATCCCACTGCTGGACATAGGCCTCCCCTCTCCGTTTTAGGTGAGAAGGATTGGAGCTAAGACCTACCACGCTGCTCCAGTGCGGATTGGTAGGTTACACATATCCCTAGAATTCTCTAGAGATATGCAGGTTTCCTTTATGGAAAAGCGTGTGATATTTTAAGGCACATAAGCTTTAACAAAAAACTCATGGTGTCTGCCCGGGGTTTGAATCCATGACCTCTCGAAAGAGCTCCATGGTTTCACCGCTGGACTACAACAGTTACAGCCCGGACAGGCACCAATAAGTTTTCTAGTAAAACTTATGTGTCTAATTGATAATTGCAATTTATCAGGTGCTTTTCGTTGAAGGAAAACATCGTGAGGAAACCTGCATATCTCTAGAGAATTCTGGGGATATGTGTAACCTACCAATCCGCACTGAAGCAGCGTGGTAGGTCTTAGCTCCAATCCTTCTCTCGAAAAAAAAACGGAGAGAAGAGGACTATGCCCAGCAGTGGGATAGTAACAGGCCGTTACTTACTTACTGTAGGGTTGTCAGTATTTTGAAAATTTTTACTATACAAAAACAAATCTTTAATACATTGAGATGAAAAAAAAATTTAAAAGTGTACCTTGACGATCGCCTTTTAATCATTATTTTTTAAGTACAGTTTCATATCACAACGTCTAGCAGTGCGAACTTTCATATCATATAAAAGTTTCGGTAAATTTTTGTGAAGGATATCATTAAAATATATTTGCAACATAGACATTCCTGCGCTTTTTCAGCCATCAGAGTTAAAAAAACACTGATTTATGTGATTTTAAAGTGGAAGAAATTCTTCTCCCACATCAAGAAACCGACATCAATACAATGAACATCGACTAGCAAAATATTATCTTAAATGCTAAATAGTTAAAGCCAAACAGTGCTGTATCTTTCTTTCGTTAGGAGTTAAAATTTTGTCAGATGTAGGACCTTGAAATCTCTTCTGTTATCGAAATCAAAATTTGTTGCCTAATTGCCTGTGAAGAAGGTTTGTTTGTAATCTTTTTATTGGACTAATTAGTAGTCCATTTATCAAGGAAGCCTATATTATCACGCTAAGATGAATAAGAGTAGCAATCAAAAATATTATAGAAGGTGTAACTAAACTATTTGTGTTAATAAAAGAAGTATTCTAAATCAGTTATATTCTTTTCATAAAAAATGCTAATATAAAAACAAAGCAAACTCTCATTCGCTATCCGCGGGCTAGCTGCTTTTGACCGGCTGTCACATCTCCCACGTCAAAATGGCGCGAAAGGCTGTGGCAAGATGTAACATCATGGCTTGCGTGCTTGCAATAGCGACAAGGCGGCGTTGTTACAAAGGGCAAAATTTAAAGCTTTCCTTGCATGCGCTAAGTAAACGGTGAAACTTTGTTACAACATGTTTTTAATACAACCTCCTTCATAGAGTTGATCATTAATATCAAAAAGCATTGTAGCTGTCATATTTTTATGTGTCATTCATTGGGTTGTTGCGAAAGAGTAAATGAGTTGACTCTGGGAAAACTGTTTTTTATTTATTGAATAAGAATAAAGGCGAAATATCGTCGTTTATTATAAGTAACTAAAAATCGTGTATTACAAAATTGGTCCCCATTAAAAGTTCTAAATAAAAGTGCGCGATAGCATATGTCTAGCTTTTAAGGTTAAACCACTTTAACCATTTTTAAGGTTATCAAAATACTATATAACGGTTTTAATCTTTCCACGCGGGCAGAGCCGCTGGCGATGGTTAACATCAAATAAAAATAAAATCTAAAATGAGACAAACTTGAAATGCAATTGTGCTGTGTGCAGAGAATCAAGAACGATAGAAAACGCGATACTTAGGACTTTAGTTACAATGCCCCGCCATTCCATGCCGTCACACTGGGTGGATAATAATACTGCGTTGTGGATGATCAACCGCTTTGATGATGACCATTGCATTAAATAAAATCATTATAAGTGTCTGTTCACAGGTTGATTTCGGGGTTATCGTTACGAAGAACATCAAACAGTATCTAACTGGTATGTATTTCTTCTTTCCTAATTTCTTACTGATTACACTACTGTGATATCAGGCAACGTTTTTACTATGTACGTAAAAAAGGGCATTGTGAAGTCCCTAATGAGCGAAGGGTTCAGTTAGGCTTACTCTAAGTCTGGCTGGACATGGTTACGGCTACCATCGGTCGAGCCCGGAAGCCCAGCAATGGGAACGGGGACCTACGGGTTGCGAGGAAGAAAACCTCTATAAATTACCCGGTGGGGGCGGAAATGCCCACCATGGCGTAGGGGTCCCGGGAAGACCGGCCGATACACCCTCTGCGTATCGGCCCATTGTCTTGCTGGATGAAGCGGGGAAGCTGCTCGAACGCGTAATAGCTTCCCACATAGTCCAGCACCTTCGGGAGGTAGGGCCTGACCTCAGTTGCCTCTAGTGCGGATTCCGCCAGGGCAAGTCCACCCTCGACTGTATTGAGGGTGTGAGACTTCTGGCGGAGGAGGCAACAACCCGGCGCGAGGTAGTGTTGGCGGTATCGCTGGACATCGCTAACGCATTCAATACCTTGCCCTGGGGAGTGATTAAGGAGACCCTACGACCCTACCCTTCCACCGCATCCCCGTGTACCTGCAGCGTGCGGTCAGTAACTATCTGTCAGACCGCCATATTTGAGAGGGCCTAATGCAGGCTGCCGGCGCCTATACGCCGGGGTGGTTCGGTCGATGGCCCTGTATCCCTGTATCCCATATGGGCGGGGCGGCTGACTGCGAGATCCTTGCCACTGCTGCGCAGCGCGCAGAGGATCATGGCGGTCAGATTTGTGCGGGGCTACCGGACCATCTCTGGCGAGACGGCCTGCGCCTTGGCCGGGTCTCCTCCGTGGGACCTAGAGGCTGAGGTACTAGCTCAGGCCTACCGCCGTAGAGTCGAAGCCCGTTCACCGGGGGAGACTCAACGGCGGTAGAGGTGGATTGGTGGAGGGCAGTTCAGGAAGAGCTCCTCCGCCAATGGAGGCGGCGGCTTGAATCGCCCAGTGCAGGAGCCTGGCCGATTTCGGCCATCCAGCCCATTCTCCAGGGCTGGGTCGCCAGGAGGCATGTAGTCCTCACCTTCCGCATGACACAGGTGCTTTCCGGACATGGTTGTTCTGGGTGGTATCTGTGGAAGGTGGCCCAGCGCGAAGCGACTGGTGAGTGCCACGAGTGCGGCGCCGACTTTGACACGGCGCTGCACACGCTCGCAGACTGTCCAGCTTGGGCGGTTCAGCGGGCGGAACTCATGGGTAGTCATCCCCGCCACCTGCAGCGTAGTGAAGCACACAAGTTATTTTAGTCGGTGCGAGTCCGACATGACCGTCGCCTGTCCCCGTCGGGCGGCGGTACCCATAAGGGGATTTTTCCTGTTAAAAAAAAAAATTCTTTGACGATACAACGTATACGGGGCGAAACATTCGTTGCGGTTGTTGTTGTGAATGTGTGAAGTGCTTGTATAGTGTACTGTTAGTAGCCGTGTCTTGTGATACACGTGGGAAACTACTCTTGCATGTATAAAGTACGAGAACTGTTTTACCTTCTACCAAATGTATAAAAGTTCATAAATAAGTAATAAAAAAAATATTTGACTGTTATCCGCGATATAATAGAAAACTATATATAACGCTAAATGTAGAGTGGACTATTCGTTTTCATGCCTGATACATGCAGGATTCGAAAAAACACATGCACACCTTTTGTACTATGGAATTTCGTAAAATTACGCCTAATTCAATAAATTATTATTGGTTTTCAGCATTCTTATAAGAACCTGGTTGACCGAGAATTGCTAAGTAATTTTATCCACAATATAAAAAAAAGAAAAAATAACAGAATAGGTGGGGGGTTCGATCTTAGCTATTTATATTTTTATATCTCACGCCCACCCGCTTCCCGAATAAGCTACGTTGACTTGACAATTAACGGCAAAAATGGTGTTATATATAGTCAATACAAATTTTAATATTTTTGTAATGTCCAAAAACAGGGATAAAACAATTTTTTCAAAACAAAATCGAAAATCCTTGGAGAGAATTTTTTTTACATAATTTGTATGGCATTTGGACAAAACAAGTAAACTTGATCGACGATCGTCAGTCTGTCGATAAATATATATAAATATACATATATATATATATACATATATATACATATATATATATATATATATATGTATTTATATATATGTAAATGTAAATGTATATTTATATATAAATATATATAAATATACATATATATATATATATATATATATATATATATATATATATATATATATATATATATATATAACTAATTCATACGTGGTTTTTTGATTCATGGGTTTTGACGCCGTCACCCCTAAGTGTGACACAGTATGACCGCTTGGCTATCACCACTACGTTGCAGTGCCAAGGCGCAAAGGCTCCTACACCGTCACCAAACATCAGCACGATTGCTTGGTGATTGGCGCAGGCGGAGCCGGGTTAAGGGCAGCAGTTGGTTTGGCCCAAGAGAAATTTTCAGTGGCCTTAGTCAGCAAATTATTCCCAACAAGATCGCATACTATCGCTGCACAAGGTGGAATGAATGCATCTATAGGTAAGATTTTTGATGTAAACCCGGTTTGGGCTTGTAAAAAAGAAGATCCTGTTACTATTCTACTGGGCTGGGCATAAGCATCATCTTTCCGTTTTTGGAGAGAAGAATTGGAGTTGAGAACTATTTTATATAATCTACAGCTATTTACATAAAATATATATATAAAAAATGTAATCTATTAATAAGGCCAAACTGATTATATAGTTTTACATAAAATAAATTTTGCTTAACAGAATTTAGTACAGAAAGTACGAAAGTTGCAATAACGACGTGATGTGCGTGTTTGTGTATTGTGTGTGTGTGTGTGTGTATGGGTGTGTGCGTGCGTGGGTGTATGTGTGTGCGTGTGTTTGTGTGTCTGTGTGTATATTTTTTAATTTTATTATTGTTTGCGACCGTGTTCAATTAACTCACGTTTAAATTGTGCCTTGGATAATTGAAACATATCTATATTTGAATATTGCTTGTTGTATGATCGTGCTAGCCGTGGTACAATTTTGAGAATAATTGGTATGGCACCTGGGAACGTTATTAATGAGAAAAACTCAGATAGTACCTGGTTAACCGAACCTTGATCGGTAACTTTTTAAAAAGATAGAAAAAAATGCACTAAAAAAATGATGAGAGAAGATCGAAACTCCCTGAGTTTCGATCTTTTCGGTCTTCTCATTACCATTAGGCTATCACTAGCAATACGTTTGACAGTCAAAAATTTCAATTGCTTTCAATACTTATTTATGCAATTTTTTTGTCCCCAAAAACAACCTATACGCGTATTTTCAAGACCGTATTTTCTCCCCCAAAACCTCCTACGTGCTGAATTTCACGTAAATTGTTGGAGCCGTTTCCGAGATTCCGAATAAATATATATATATATATATATATATATATATATATATATATATATATATATATATATATATGTATATATTATTAATTCATTTAAATGAATGATTTATAATGTACAATAATATGCGTTAGGGTCAATGTTTATGCTTAAATTTCTATAGTTATACGGTGAATTCATAATATACCACTATTTTACCATTCTCCGACGGTTAAAAAATGGATTATATAAGAAAAATTTGCTTTAATAGGTAGTATGCATGAAGACGATTGGCGTTGGCATTTTTATGATACCGTTAAAGGATCAGACTGGCTTGGAGATCAGGTGAGTGATATTCAATTTTATATTTTATTTCATCACTAACCTCCTGCCCTTATCCCACTCTAAGTGGGGTCGGTACAATACGTTATAAACATTTTGCCTTAACTGTTAATGGCGAAAATTCAATTCAATATAAATAAATGTTAGTGTTTTTTTTAATGCCCAAAAACAGGTATAAAACAATCTTTTTTTTACATAAAACTTAGCTAGGTCGATTTTTCTCCCCCAAAACCCCCCTACATACTGAATTGCAAGAAAATTCCTTGGAGCCGTTTCCGTTATATGCAAGATTAACTCATTTAAATATTAAAGAGTGTATGTAATTGATATTTAGAAATAAAATTTAGAATTAAAATCAAAATTGGAAATTTAATGTCATATGTGTGTCTCTATTAATTAGAAAAAGTTTACAAGGTAAAAACAGAACAATAAACTTATAAAAAAAGCGTGCGTGCCCTCCTTCTCCCTTTTCGCTTGTTATTAAAATTATTTGTTTTGTTTTATCTTGTATCCAGAGATATATTTCAATTTTTTTATTGAGATGTATTTTGAAACGGAAAAAATGACGGCTGAATAAGGTAATCTAATTGTTCACTGCATGTTTGAAAAGTAATTCAAATAAGTTGCTTTAACTGCGTAATTGTACGTTTGGTTATTAACCATCGTTTCGTTCAGAAAATAATCTGGCAGACGTCAACAAAATTGCCGTATCAAATATGACTCAATAATTGGCAAATTTCATTTCAATACCGGGTTAGATTACGCGGCGGGTGGTAAGGTAAGTATTGTAAGAACCCCAAATATATATTTGACATGGAATTCGAACCCGGGTTTTGAATATTTTCGGTCCACCCGTTACCCATCGGCTATCGCAGCATTACGTTTTGAAAACTCAAAAATCCTTTGCTTTCAATTCTACATTTTTGTAATGCCCAAAAACAGGGATAAAACGATTTTTTTAAATTAAACCTATCTAGATCGATTTTTCTCCCCCAAAATCCCCTACACGCTTAATTTCAGGAAAATTGCTGGAGCTGTTTCTGAGATTGTCTTTTTATCCTTGCTTTCGGGCACTAATAATGCCAAAATTGTAGAAAAGAATGCAAATTATATTTTATCTGTCCATTGTAAAATTGTCATAGCTTAGCGGATAATGGGTGGACTAGAGTGGTTGTACCTCCTATCGAACGCCGCCTGCCCAACATTTTCTTCTTTTTTTAAGTTTCATCTTTTTGCTAAAAAGATATACTTTTTAAAGATCGGTCATCCAGATGGATACTTTAATAACAATTATTTATATTGTAACTACATAATGCTACCAAAATGAATTCGCTCTTATATTTCTTTTAATTTAAACTCAAGTTGAGGTTACATTAAAAAATATAAGAGCGAATTCATCTTGTTGAGGAAGATAGGCAATAAAGAACGTAGCATAAACCTTAATAACACATGTAGACAGTTTAAACAACGTAAGTAGAGATAAAAAGCGTTTAAACCACTTTATTGCAAAATACAATCTCATAAAAGACAACCCTTGTTGAGTAGAGATTTCATGAGATTACAGTGTAGTATAAAATAAATACGTATTTTATGAAAGTAGAAAGTATTTTGCGGAAATTCACAATTTAAAAGGAAACATAAAATAATCTTTCTGAAACATTCTGTTTATTTAAAACTACCGCGTTTAAAGATTAAAACAGTAATACAGTATTTTGATAACCATAAAAATGGTTAATGTGGGTTAAACTTAAAAGTTAGACATTTTTATTTAGAGGGGAACAGTTTTGTAATACATGATTTTTAATAACTATCACCGTTTACTCAGCGCACGCAAGGAAAGCTTTAAAATTTTGTCGTTTTCGTAATATTTTTTATTGCTGCTCCTCTCTCATTCGCCTTAGTGTGATGTTTGTTATATGGCCTTCGTCGACTATCATACACTCAAAGAATTTTGCAAATCGGTCCAGTAGTTCCTGAGATTCAAACAATCAAACAAACAAACTCTTTAGCTTAATATATTAGTATAGATTCATATAAGGACTTCAAACAAATGAATTGAATATTATTGTTTAACATTGTTAACAATTTTCGAGACATACTATGGGTACAAGTTACGTATTCCTAGCGTATTCCGACGTGCGGTATCCGGCTGAGTAGAATTGACCACCCTCCTTTCTTACCGAGGTGTCGTGAAAGGCGAAGAGATAAGTCGACGCAAGGCAGGCGGCCGGTCGTAAAATAAGAAGTCAAAACATAATCTAACATTTTTTCAAAACTGCTTAAATAGCTTATCCTTTCAAGAGGTATATAATGAAACGAATTTAAATAGAGCTTTTGACAAGTTTCACGATGTTTATTGTTTGTTTTACGAGCTCTGCTTTCCGAAAATTAAAATTAAAATAAATACGAATAAAAAATGTAATAAATGGATTACCCGAGGCCTAAGATCTTGTTCTAAAACAAAAAGGAAACTACATTTTCAATTACTTAAGAACAAAAACAATCTTATTTTAAAAGAGCGATTTAAAAAATATAACACTATTCTAAAGCGCTGCATGACCATGGCTCAAAAACACAGAAACAAAAAAATAATTTCGATCAGCAAAAATAAATGTAATACATCTTGGCGTATAATAAAAAATGAGTCGGGCATAGCAAATAAAAATATGATTAACAACTGTATTTGTCGTATTAAAATAGATGATAAAGTAATCAATGAACCTTGTCAAATAGCAACAATTATTAATGAATATTTTATTGATTTAAATACAAAAATATATAGTCAAAGTAATAAATCACACCAACAAAACAAAACAATAGCTCATTCTATGTATTTAAAACCTATATCTGAAGATGACGTAAACAATCAAATTGTTTCACTTAAAAATACTAGATCAGTAGGCTTTGATGAAATTTGCACAACTGTAGTTAAAGCCTCAAAAACAGAAATTACACCTGTGCTTACATACCTGATTAATCTTTCATTCGAATCCGGTACTTTTCCGGAAATATTAAAACGTACTATTGTTAAACCGTTGTTAAAAAAAGGTAACTCAGAGAATTTAGACAATTATCGACCAATTGCCCTAATCTCTATTTTTGCAAAAATATTTGAAAAATGCATGTTAAAACGCTTAACAGACTATTGTAATAAATTTGACATTTTAAATAAAGAACAATACGGTTTCCAAAAAAAAAGATCTACTACACATGCTATTTACTCTTTAATAAATACTATTCTTACAAATATTGACATGAATAATTTTACAACAGCGTTATTTTTTGACCTATCTAAAGCATTTGACTACGTTAAACATGACATTTTATTACATAAACTAGAATCCCTAGGAATAAGAGGCCCAGTACTGAATTGGATGATTTCTTATCTTGTTCAAAGACGACAGAGTGTTCATATTAACCGAATCGTAAAAAATGAACTTATTACTTATAAATCTGATTATCTATATAATAACTCTGGCGTGCCTCAAGGAAGTATATTAGGGCCGCTTCTGTTTATTCTATACAGAAATAATATTAACGAAGCAACCCCTTATAAAAGTATCCTATTTGCTGATGACATTTCTGTTATTGTGACATCAAATATAAACAAAAATATTGAACTTCATGAAAGAGAAATTAACTTAACGATAAAAAGCGTAATTGACTGGCTCACCCTAAATAATTTAACAATCAATTTGACAAAAACTACACACATACAATTTAACAAAAACTTAAATTCTAATATAAACTTAAATTATAACGGTAATAATATAACTCGATCCACTAATACAAAATTCCTGGGAGTTATTGTAGACGAAAATATAAAATGGCAAAATCACGTAGACCTTGTATGTAACAAAATTAATAGATTTAGCTATGTTCTTAAAAGACTTACTACTGTCACTGATCAACGAACAGCTCTCGTAGTATATCATGCATATGTGCTATCAGTTCTTAGGTATGGATTAATCTTTTGGGGAAATAGTTCAGATATAAATAGAGCATTTATAGCTCAGAAAAAATGTATTCGAGCAATTTGTGGAGTCTCTCAATACATTTCTTGCAAACCATTATTTAGTAAATTAAATTTATTGACATTAATATCTTTATATATATACGAAGTTTGCATATTTGTAAAAAGAAATAACGCCTGGTTCACAACGACTAAAGAAAAATTTCCTCGGTGTACGAGAAATACAGATAGACTTGTTTTAGAGCACCGACCCAGAACTGAATTATATATGAGAAACTGTGCAGCACAATGTGTAAAAATCTACAATAATATTCCCAATAGTTTGAGTTCGCTACCACTAAAAAGTTTTAAAACTAGACTACGAGATTGGCTTATTAAATGTAACTTTTATTGTATCAAAGAATTTTTTGAAAGGAAATTATGATTAAATATGATATTATTAAATAGATAATGAATGTATGATGTAAAAAAAAAAAAAAAAATGTATTTGTAAATTAATATTTAAATCGATTGTTTTTCTCTATTTTGACATTAAATTTTGCATGCCTTAATCGGTTAAATATACTGATACTAAATTTGTTTTTACCAGCATTGATGTACGTGTATTTATGCAATAAAGAATTATTATTATTATTATATAACAACATGTTTATGACATGTTGTACCGACCCTACTTAGATTGGGATAAAAGCAGCAGAATAATAACCACTTTACATGAACATTGACAACTACCAATTCATTATTCTGTTTCCGGTATTCGCTCTCAATGCGATTAGTATTACTTGGAAATGTATTCATAATCCTTTTGAAATATGGTACTGTCTTCACTGAAATACATTTGTTAATACCTTTAATCACATTCGGTCCAAGTAAAGTTAAATGGAGTTGCAAATAATGGATTTCATCATATAGGACGCTAAGATGAATAGGAGAGGAGCAGCAATAAAATATTGCGTTACCGGCATAATTTAAAAATTTCCTTGCATGCGCTGAGTAAAGGGTATAATAGTTATCCAAAAATCATTTATCACAAAATTGTTCCCCTCTAAAAGTTCTAAATAAAAGTCCGGGACTGTATATGTCTAGCTTTTAAGGTTAACCCACTTTAGCCATTTTTATAGTAATCAAAATACTATATTACGGTATTAATATTTCCACGCGGGTGGAGCCGCTGGCGATTGCTAGTCGTTAATATACAAGTACGCATCACCATTGCAGAACGTTTAATTTAAATGTAAATTTGCAACTGCCTACTCCACATTAAACCGATTATCACACTTATCTCAGGAACTACTGGACCGATTTGAAAAATTATTTCAGTGTAATATAGTCCATTTATTAAGGAAGGCTATAAGCTATATAACATTATGCTAAGATGAATAGAAGAGGAGCAGCAATATAAAATATAACGAGAACAGCAAAATTTAAAGGCTTTCCTTGCGTGTGCTGAGTAAACGATGTAAGTGGTTCAAATAGCGCCGAACGTCACAACAGGCGTCAGACATAGATGGTGATGGGTGTTTGGCGTTGTCTGTCCTGGTGTCGGATCGATGGTTTTAGACCTACAATGGTTTCGGTTGTTGTAGCGTAGCCTCGCCACGGTCTGGTTCAGACTGTGAATATCATGATGGTTTTCAATCTTTTTAAAGAGAATCAAAAGAAGAGAAGAATTATAATCAAATATAATATTAAATTAAATTATATTTATAATCAAGTATAATTTTACTCTTTGCCTGGTTTTATGTATGTTGATGGTAGAGCGCGAGCGCATGCGTTGCATGCGTCGCGTTAACCAAATAAGATATACAAAAGTATTATAGCGTGGATTATAGCAAAATAATTTTATTATTACTTTTGTATTATGGATCTGCGCAAAGTAACGCCTAATTCTATAAATTATTCAACTAAGATATACGTAAATACATACTAGAGAATTTTAGATCTACAAAATTTCTACAAAACAGTCCGCAATAGCATATCATCTCTTATGGTTAACTAACAATAACTACATTTTACTTGAAAATTCAATTCGAAATAATTTTTTGTGACACTTTCACGCGAGTAAAGCCGTTGGCATATCTAGTCTGCTATAAAATGGAAGTAGACATCCTCCAAAACTTACTTGCAGCAGGAATACATTGCTCCCAAAGCACCCATATGAAACCATTTATCAATGAAGCAAAAGTGTAGCGTCACTATACTCTCCCCCCACCCTTTCAACCCCTTTTCAATTTTCCGAATTTTAAGCCATCGCCACTTCAGTTACACATTTCTCTGTATTTGACAGTCCCGTTAATATTCATAATTTAATTGCATAGACTTTCCAATATGCAAATACGTGTAGTGCACCACATTTTATTTGTAGACTACCAATCGCCAGCGGCTTCATCCGCGTGTGATTAAAATGTCCGGTGATGTCCGGTGTCTGGCCGGGTTTGAACACGTGACCTCCTTGAAAGAGTCGCACGATGTTACCGCTGGGGTACCACAGCTTTATTTTGCCATAATCCGCTATAAAAGAAAACATAATATGCAATGCTATGCAATAGAGTGTGGGTGTGAGTTTGAGACTGTAGTGGTGAATGTGTGCAGTGCTTGTGTATTGTTGTGTCATTGGTGGTAGTCCATGAGTTTTTACAAATTCTGCATGTGTTAAGTATGAGAACGAATAGTACACTCTACATTTAGCATTGCATATATTTTCTCTTATCGCGGATTATAGCAAAATAATATTTTCATTAGTTTTGTAATATGGACCTGCGCAAAGTAACACATAATTGTATAAATTATTTTATTTGTATCGTTGTGAATTTGAGATTGTGGTGGTGAATGTGTGCAGTGCTTGTGTATTGTTGTGTTATTGGTGGTAGTGCATGAGTTTTTACACCGTTTGTTAAACGTTTAACCATTGTAACTTAATGATGTCTATTTCATTTAGTTGTTTACCGGTCAGTTTTATAGTCTCATGGTTGATCATTTCCAGGACTCTATTCAGTATTTGACTCGCAATGCACCGAACTGTGTATTTGAATTGGAAAATATGGGAATGCCGTTTTCGAGGACAAAGGAAGGGAAGATTTACCAGAGATCTTTTGGGGGTGGCACTATTCAGAACGGAAAATCAATAGCGAAACGGACTTGTGCGGTTGCTGATAGGTAATTCTAATATAAGTAATCTGTTTTCTGATTTTGATTGATTATGGTACTGTTAGAAATTCTCTAAATTCATTTTAAAATGAATATAAAAAAATTAGAATTAAGCCGGGCACCTTACTGTGCACCAACACTTTCACTATAAAACCCAACGACAGAATGCTTCTACCACCAGTTCGGAACACTAATCCACTTAAGAATTACTGGCAAGAAACTCAATGGTCGCTCCCATCATGAATAGCGATGATTTGAGGTTAGATTCCAATACACGAAATACAAAAGTGGTCTCCCAAACACATCTACCTCATACGAATGTCGCACGCTAAAAGAGCACGCTAACTAATGCTGTTAGCCCTAGAGGCTTACTAGGCGTATTTGACCCCCTCGATAAGAAAGAGGGTGGTCTATTTTACTCAACCGGATACCACACGGTGGGTGAACTTACCTTAGTCGCCTATTACGACACCTCGGTAAGAAATGAAGTTGGTCTATTCTACTCAGCCGGATAGATACCACACGGCGGGTCGACTTACCTTAGTCGTCTTTTACGACACCTCGGTAAGAAATGAGGGTGGTACTATTCTATTCAGCCGGATACCACACGGCGTTATCTATACTAATATTGTAAAGAGGAAAAAATTGTATGTATGTTTGTAATGTTTTCGCACAAAAACTACTGGACCGATTTCAAAAATTCTTTCACCATTCGCAAGCTGCATCTGACTGAGCAAAATAGGTTATATTACATAAAAATAATAGGGATCCATAATAAAAATGTAATAAGGTGTAAAAAAATAAAACTTTACGCGGGTGAAACCGCGGTATTTTACTAGTACTTAATAATTTTAATACGAAGTTTCACCTGTAATATACTGCCATCTGTTGTTCACTAAGGTTACTATTTCTGTATACATTCAATCTTTGCTCTTAGCAAAGAAGTTCCTTATAACATACATAGGTGGCGCTAGAATAAAGTGTTAAAAGAGCTTTAAAATTAAAAATTTGACTTCTTATTTTTTTTTTAATTGTAGTTACCAATTTTAAATATTTGTATCAAAATTTATGTTCATTGTTTTTGTTTTTTTTTCTTTATTTGAGATCATTTACAGAATGTTAATATAAGTAATTTTACAAGTTCAATGAATTGTTGAGCTTAAATTCAAATTCAAATTCATCAGTATATATGTAAAGTAGAAATATCCATTATTATATTGACATTTCCTTTTTTGGAATAATTAGGAAATGGCTGATTCTTCAACCAAAAACTTTGATATTTGTATTACCAGTACAGCGTTTATTACACAGACGTTGCATACAATGCGGGTTAGAAAATGTTACATTGGTTCGGAATAGAGGGTTATGGAAAACATTTGTGATTTTGCTGCTTCTATTTCTTGCTATGAGTAAAATGTCTGATAACAGACTAGTATCAATGAAATTGTGAATAATTTTATAGAGAATTGTTAAACTTGAGATCTCACGTCTGATGTGTAGTGTAGGTATTTTAAAGCAAGTTGTACGTGATGCGTAATTAGGTAATTTAAATTTTACGTATTTTACATAAAAATCTTTTTTGTACTCGTTCAATGAAAAAGTAAATGTACTCGCGTATATGCAAATTAAATTATAATATTAAGCCTTCTACATATTAGTCCTAAAATTCTTCCTTTAGTCTTAAAATTTCTTTAGTCCTTTAGTCCTCAAAAAAATAATATTAAGCATATTTATAATATAATTTCAATCGCCTTTAACTTTTTTGTTTCTCACTTAAACTTTCACAACTATCGCTGATAATGTTTTATATATCACTCTCCTGCCGTTATCTCACTTCAAGTGGGTCGGCACAACAAGTTATAAATATGTTGTTAAATGATTTGGCTATGTATTTTACGACCGGCCGCCTACCTGACGTCCACTTACCTTCGTAACTTTCTACGGCGTCGTGGTCTATTCTGCTCCGTCGGATACTACACGGCGGGTCAACTTACCTTAGTCGCCTCGGTAAGAAATGAGGGTGATCTATTCTACTCAGCAGGATACCACACAACGGGTAAACGTACCTTGCTCGCCTCTTACGACACCTTAGTGGGAAATGAGGGTGGTCTATTCTACTCAGAAGGATATCATGCGGTGGGTCTACTTACCTAAGTCGCCTCGGTAAGAAATGAGGGTGGTCTATTCAGCAGTATACCACACGGCTTTTGATAATGTTTTATATATAAAATTGTTTTTCAGCTTATTGTTAAACCTGAACCTGGCCTGAAGTGAAGAAATAGTGCTTTTAATAGTTAAAAAATATATGTTGGGTTATAAGTTAAGCTATGTAATAAGTTACAATACGAGTATAACTTGACCTTAAGCTTTTTATTTCAGAACTGGTCACGCTCTTCTCCATACTTTGTACGGGTATTGCACTAAGTACAAGAATATTGATTTTTTCCATGAGTTTTTTGTGTTGGATCTCATGTTTCAAGATGGCGCTGTGGTCGGTGCTCTAGCAATGGACATGGATGACAGTAGCCTTCACAGGTGCTGCTCAAATCAAATTAATGCTCGAAATATTCCTTATTTTGATCCTTGATCGGTATTTTTTTACGAAATAAAAAAAGAAACAAAAAAAAAGAAAAATAATAGTTATTTAGTTGAGGATCGATCCCAGGACTTTACATTTCTCGACACTGCCCGTTCCCCGAATAAGCTACGGTGACTTGACATTTTATGGCAAAAATTCATTTCATTATAAATTAGCTAGATCGACTTTGCTCCCCCAAAACCCTCTAAATGTTTAATTTCAGGAAAATCGTTGGAGCCGTTTCCGAGATTCCGAAAATATATATACATACAAGATTAACTCATTTAAATATTAAAGATATGTAGCGTGTTCGATCTTTGCTTATTATATTGGTGGGTAGTAATACAAAACATTACTGCATCAATTTTTGTTCGTCTACCATCGCATTCAAATGGTGCGTAGACGCCCATTTGCCTTCCGGACGTTCTACAGACGACACGTTGTCGTCTCAGTGAGGTGTGTGATCTTTACCATAAGACTCTTGCCTCGAGAACGTTCTACTGGCGATACGTTATCGTCCTTGTGAGGTGCGTGCATTTCCAAACAGTGAATAGTGCTGCGCCAAGTCCACATCCAGCTGGTGCGCCGTGCGTCTGGCAACAGGTCTCCGTCCATTTGGGGCGAATGTGGATAGCAAGGTTGAGCATGAATCCTGACTATATTCCGAGATAGTTTCTAAAATACAATCCACAAGAGAATGGCAAGCGTGATCGTCAGACACTCAGTCGAAATAAAGGATTTCTGGAGCGTAATGAAGCACCTTAAGTTAGAGCGTAATAAATGATGATTATAATATAGTTCTACCATTTATCCAACTCAGATATTGGTTTAAAAAAAGTATACTTACATCTGTAACAGATTTCAGGCTAAAAACACTGTCATAGCTACTGGGGGATATCCCCGTATGTATTTCTCGTGTACTGCAGCCCATACGTGCACAGGGGACGGGGGAGCTATGTGCTCCCGAGCTGGAATTCCCCTTCAAGATCTGGAATTCATACAGTTCCACCCCACAGGTAATTGTCATATACATAAAAAATCATATCATGTACATAAAAATATTAAGAATTAAAAAACGATAGGTGATGTGTATAATAGACAAAGTAGGAACCGACCTAATCTTGCGGCTCCTGCTTTGCGCCTTGCAAAAGTAAGTAAATTGTTCGTGGGTTTGGGTATAACATTCTATAATAAAATTCCGCAATCAATTTTAGCTACTGAAAGATACAGAAAGCTTACTATACTGTTGAAAATTACTAATTAATTAATAGATAAGCAACCGCTGAGTTTCTTGCTGGCTCTTCTCGGTAGCAAAAGCTTTCCGAACTAGCAGTAGAGTTGACGAATCAAAGGCACTTGTTAACTAGTTTATTTGAATAAAGAATATTTAGAATTTTGAATATACTCTCTCTTAGGGCAATCAATAGATGCCATAATTAATACTATCTCTTGCAGCATTAGCGCCGTCAGAAATGTTGATATAACTAATTTGCTTTTATATAATGTATAATATATACACTGTGTGAATTTCAGGCATGTACGGCTCGGGCTGTCTCATGACTGAAGGATGTCGAGGCGAAGGTGGCTACATCGTCAATAGCGAGGGGGTACGCTTCATGGAAAAATATGCCCCTAAAGCTAAAGATCTGGCTAGTCGAGATGTCGTATCTAGATCCATAGCTACCGAAATTCGTCAAGGTAATAGTTTTTACATGCTTTATGCTTTACGCGCTGTCCGGGCCCGGGCGGGCACCAATGAGTTCTTCTGTTAAAACTTATGTCTAATTAATAATTGCAATTTATCACACGCTTTTCAGTGAAGGGAAACATTGTGAGGAAACCTGCATATCTCCAGAGAATTCTGGGGATATGTGTAACATATCAATTCCAAGCGATTCCTAAGTTACACATATCTCCAGAAGAGCAGCATGGTTAATAAACAAAATAAGCAACATAAACTGGAACAAAATTAATAACATTTCTTCTAACATTAAAGGAGCCGTGATACATAGGGCTTAGGGTGGCATTAGGTAAATCAAACACTGATGTGGCGGTAAAAGTTTAGTACTTGCAAAATTAATAAAAACATGACAGCAATATCCTGAAAGCGGATCGTTCAATCACAGGTAGAGGCGTTGGACCAAAGAAGGATCACGTGTACTTACAACTACATCATCTGCCTGCAGAAGTTATCCGTGAACGCTTGCCTGGAATTTCAGAGACAGCAATGCACTTTACTGGAGCTGACGTGTATACCCAACCTGTACCCATCGTTCCTACAGTCCACTATACCATGGGAGGAATACCTATTAATTACAAGGGGCAGGTAAAGCTTATGATCTACATTGTATCATAACGTGAATGACGTGATTAACTACATATTTTTGATAAGGCCATATAAATAAGTATGTTTTAAATGATGTTATTTATTTATGATTTATTTTAAATGAAATATTGAGGCAATCTTTATATTATCTAGCGGATAATTTGGTGGCTCTCAGAGAAATTTTCGAACTGTTAATGACAGTTTTGTTTCGAGGGGAAATTGAAACTGGACTGATCTACAGCAACGCATGGCCGGACGCTATTAATGTATAGATAATGTGTAAAGATATGATTGAAAGCTTATAAAAAATTTTAGGCATTAGTTTACAAAAATGGCGGAGATTGCGTTATTGAAGGACTCCATTCTGCCGGAGAAGCTGTCAGCAACTGCCACGGCGCTAATCGTCTCGGTGCCAACTCCATCCTTGATGTTGTCGTCTTTGGAAAATCGATTGGCCTTAATATGCCCAACGTTGCCAAGCCTGGCGACAAGCAACCACAACTTAAAGATGTAAGCAAATATAAACTTTGTTTAACGTAGATATCATTATCACTATCACTACATAGTATTAAAAAGTCGCATTCCTTGTTTGTCCATATATCCCTGTGTATGCTTAATTCTTTAAAACTACGCAACACATTTTGATGCGGTTTTTTAATAGATAGTGATTCAATAGAAAGGTTTATATGCATAATAACATTCAATATAGAGTATAACATTCAATAATTCAAAAATTACAGTATTTCTCTAGAAATACTGTAATTTAGATATTCCAAAGATAGCAGGAAATCTTCTTGGTATAGGGAGAGGGAAATTGTTTTTCTCCAAATTTAACGCTTACAGGCCACGGGCAGTAATGAATAAATCAAAACTACTGGATCGATTTTAATCATTTTTTTTTTACACTGAGTGACATGGGCTATATATTTTATACCCGTGCGAAGCAGGGGCGGGCCGCTAATTATACAAATAAAACTTTAAAACGTAAGACGTTTAACAGTTAAATGTCTGTAGAAAATTACTTTGACACCAAATTTGTCAGCAATATATGTTAATATAAATTCCAGAATATTTGCGATTCTATACTGGATAACTTAGAGTTGGTCCGTTCCTCTAAGGGCGCTACGTCTGTGCACGAGTTGAGGGCGCTAATGAGAAATACCATGCAAAACAAATGCGGTGTCTTCAGAGACGAAAAGCTACTTTCTGAAGGTTTGTTGGTTATCTATTAACTAATCCATCAATAAAATCAAAATTCAAATGAAAGTAAAATAAAAAAGAATAATAGGGGAATCGAAGGAAGTTCTTGTTATCATCAATATATATAGAATAATAAGATTGTTTTGTTATCATCAATATATATTTTTCTCTTACATTTCAGCAAATACTGAGATCCAAAAGTGGTTTAAATGTTTCAAAGATATAAAAATAACCGATAAACGAAAGAATTGGAACAGTGACCTCATAGAAGCACTGGAGCTACAGAATATGTTGCAAACAGCGGTCCAGGTGGTCGCTTGCGCACTTAACAGAAAGGAAAGCAGGGGAGCCCATTTTAGAGATGACTATCCAAAGAGACAAGATGAAATGGATTACAGTAAGGACACCAAGGATCAGGTGATTATATATTTGGCTGCTAGTTTCTGGTTTAATTGGCTCATATCTTAGCATTTATGCTAAAGAAAATTTATTATTCTAAAATAATATTATAAAGAAAATTTTTTCGGTAATAGGGCAACAATTTGTGATTCATTTTGGGACCTCTTTATTTTTTTAAAGCCTTTAAGTTTCCTTGTGTGTATGTGAAGGTGGAATTTTGCAAGTTAAATTTGACCTACTTCCCGGGGTCTGATTGAGCTGAAATATTACATACTGGTCCCATATACAATGCATGTTTGTGACATGCATGACTTGATGCCGCTGCCAGGATTGGGTCCAGATGAGGGGACCCCTCATCAGTTAACAATAGAGACATGAAATTTAGTTAAAAGCTGTTTTTAAAAACTTTTTAACTTCTCTGGTGTATTTCATTGCAAAGGAGGCATTGGCAATAAACCTAAAATTGTCTCTATAATTTCGGTTTCCCTTCCAGACAGCAAAACCAATCGAAGAGCATTGGCGAAAACATAGTCTATCGACATTAGATCTCGAGACTGGGAAAGTTACTATAACATTCCGACCCGTTATCGATAAGACTTTGGATGACGAGGTTAAAACAATCCCTCCAGTACCGCGAGTCTATTAATATTTTTAGTCTCCTTTATTTGTATAAATGTAGTAATTCGGAGTATTTAATAAATTCATACAAATAACCTTTTTTGTTCTTTTTCTGACATTACTAGAAATGCTTACATTACTATGAAATTTCTAATAATTATTATCACTAACTTTCTATATATACTATACTATAGTAAGCGTGTTCTTGCTAATATCATCATCGTCCTGCCCTTATCCCAAGAGTGGGACAACAAGTGGAGTCTAAGTGGAGTCGGCACAACATGTTATAAACATGCTGTCACATGGTTTGGCTGCGTTTTTACGACCGGCCGCCTGCCTGACATCAACTTAGTGTCCTAGCTAATAGTTATTTTAAATAAACTATTTATATATCCAGGATGTATATTTATATAAAACATCATAAAAAATCGATCCTTTTGCACATTTTTTCTTAAAAATAAAATAATCACAATCACATGCTCTCCATAGACCGGCACGATCTTGCATCTTGAACCATTAAACGAAAATGGGAATTAGATATGTATTTATTATAAAACTTCATAGTTGGAATAATTTATTATTCAAATGTTATATTTATTCTTAACATAGCGGAGGTGAAACTCAAATAATATCATGTATCGCCCCAGTACACATCTATTATATCATTATTCCAAGTGCCCATATAGGTCACTACTTTGCTCCTCTATCCCATCTTATATAGTATAGTATAGCAACTGTAGATACGCTCGGTCAGTTCAAATAAAATTAGACTTGTTACAAATAATTAAAAGAACAGTTAATGCAACCGTGTAGTCATTGGCCCATAATAATCGAGAGCAAACCCCGTACCATTCAACTGAAATTATTAAGAAGAATATAAAGTTCAAAGTAAGCGTTGCATTTTATATGCACGATAGCCTAATCGTCTATTAATGTCTAACAAAATACGAAATCCATGATGGTTGCAAACTTTGAAATGGCACGTGCAGAAGAATGTCCAAGGAAAAATGATGCTAATGATATTGATAATTATCGAGCTGCCGCTGCCAGGTCCAAGCTTCACGCGCTATTCACATCCCATCTACCTATGAACACCAAACTGCGGGTCTACGGTGCCTACGTCCGCTCGCGCTTGACGTATGCGGCACCCGCCTGGTACGCGCTATGTTCGGCGTACCAGAAGCGAAGACTGCAAGTCCAGCAGAGCCGCTGCCTGCGACTGATCGTTGGAGCCCCGAGGTATGTGCGGAACGACGTCGTGCATCGGGATACCTCCATGGCAACGCGCCACTCCATGCGCTACCACCCGATGGACGTTCCCTGCCTCGCGAGCTCCTGCGATCACCGTCTCCGCGGCCCGATGCGGATGACGACGGCGACGACGAGGACGACGCAACGGGCGAAAGGGCGACACCACGGACTATGACATCACCGGATATGGCACCACCTGATACGACACCACCTGACGACGACTTTGAGGTCTGGGAGCTACCATTCCCAGACCTCCCCACCGAACAAGACATCCATTAGGTCACCTAGGTGACCTGGGCTTACAGCCCAGTAATTTAGGTGAACATTTTCGGAGATATTACAGATTTAAAATGCAGTGACGAGGCCGCGCTTCGCCCTATAGCACTTCAAAGCAGCTATATGTCGCTCTTTCAAGAGTTTGTTTAATGACAAGAAAGCTGTGAATGTTGTATTTAAAGACATTCTGTAATTAATTGTAAAAATAAAATACATTGGGGAAAATGTAAAATTAAATAAGTAAAAATGTACTATATCAATTTAGATATTCCAAAGATAGCAGGAAATCTTCTTGGTATATACCAAGAAGATTTCCTTTCTCTATATAGAGAGGAAATTGTTTTTCTCCAAATTTAAAGCTTGTGGGCCACGGGCATTAATGAATAAATCGAAACTACTGGATCGATTTTAATTATTTTTTTTACACTGAGTGAGATGGGATATATATTTTGTACCCGTGCGAAGCAGGGGCAGGCCGCTAGTCAATGTATATATAACATTATTCATAAACCATTGTAGGTGGTGCTTAATTCTGCTTACGGAACCCCACCTCGCCCCGGAGGGAGCTAAAGATTGAGCTGACACTTCTTTTGGGAGTATATTTCCCGATAAACAAAATGCTATTCTCAATGTTGGTCCCAAAAAATTTAATATATCCCGGATCGCTTGTTCATATATTTAATAGTAATAAAAGCATATTCTTTACAACTGGCCACTTGCGTAATTATTTATTTGTAAATTTGAAAATAATATTTGTAAAGAAAAGGTACAAAGCTTAATCTGTTAGTTATTTGACTAGCTGTTCATTAATTTTCATTTTTAGGATTGACGGCTCTTTTTAATAAAACTTTTGATTAACATATGAAATATAGTCCCAAAAATCGTGAGTATTGCTGTTTAGCGTTAAAAAAATATTTGAAGGTTATGGTATGTTATCTTCTTGTTCCTCCTCAACCGATAGAGGTCCACTGCTGGACATAGGTTTTCTTAAGGGATCTTCACACCCCACGATTTTGTGCCGCTTGGAACGAGCGGCTTTTTGAGGTCGTCAGTCCACCTCGTTGGGGGCCTACCAACTCTGCGCTTCCAAGTGTGAGGTCACCATTCCAGCACCTTAAGACCCCATCGCCCATCGGTTCTACGTACTAGGTGCCCCGCCCATTGCCACTTCTGCTTCGCGACACGATGAGCTATGTCGGTTACTCTGGTTCTTTTCCGGATCTCCTCATTCCTGATTTGATCGCATAGAAATACACCAAGCATAGCTCGCTCTATCGCCCGCTGAGTGACTCTGAGCTGACTTATAAGTTCGACCACGTCCACGGTGATATAGTGATATTTTATCATTTATATTAACTTCTGAGTAGTTTTTTGACATAATTGATATATTAATATATTACGCTTTTATTTCAAATATATTGTAATGATATATATCTCTTTACAGTGCAATAAAGAATGCATAAAATATTTTCACAAACATATCACTGACAATACAAGAATATTGAAAAAATAGTTGTCTTACAAGTTTATAGACGTTATTCACAGTAATGTTTACAGTAATGTTTCATTCACTACTATGAAGACGTCCACAAATTTGAAGACACGATCCACGCGGCAAATCCGGCTGAAGATTTCTGCTACAGGAACATAATATACGAGGTGTGTTCAAAAAGTATCGCGAATTCTGAATTTTCGCGAGTTACATATATTCCAATTTCGATTTTTTTGTGGCGTTATGTTGGTACATATGTCTCTCACTTATGCTGACAAGTTGGGCCATTTTGAATGTTTTATTAATTAATTGTTGACAGCTGCTTTGCTTGCACGTGTTTTGGTTCGTCTTCGATTTTTACCTATTCAAAAAATGGAACAAGGAACCTGTATCGATTTTTGTGTGAAAAACGAAATTAAGTGCGCGGATGCATTCCGAGTGTGGACTGTGGCATATGGAGAAGCTACTTTGGACAAAAGCAACGTTTATCGGTGGTACAAAATGTTTTTAAAAGGCCGAGAAGATGTGAATGACGAAGAGCGTGCCGGACGCCCGAGCACTTCAACAACAGACGAAAAAATTGATGAATTGAAGCAAATGGTATTGGCCAATCTTCGAATCATCGATAGAGAAATTGCCGAGGACCTAAGCATATTGATTGGCTCGTGCCATTCGCTTTTAATCGATAATTTGTGGAAAAACAAAAATTGGTTTTTGCACCTCGATAACGCCCCTGTTCACACATCGCTGCTTGTACGCGACTTCTTGGCCAAAAACAACAGACCAATGATACCGCAGCCACCGTATTTCCCAGATCTGGCCCCCTGTGACTTTTTCTTGTTCCCGAAACTGAAGAGGCCCATGAAAGGACGACACTACGCCACGATTGACGAGATAAAGACGGCATCGAAGGAGGAGTTGAACAAGATACAAAAAAATGATTTTTTGAAGTGCTTCGAAGATTTGTAAAAACGTTTGCACAAGTGTATAATATCCCAGAGAGATTACTTTGAAGGGGACAAAATAGATATTTATGAATAAATAAATAATTTTTGAAAATACACAAATTTAACAGCACTTTTAACTATATCTAGTTTATGACATGTGGTATTTGAACGCCTTGTAGGGGTGGGACTTCACATATTTAATCCGCCCGTTTACCATTGCGCTATTACAATATGACAAATAACAGCAAATTTAAGCTTTACCATCTATTTCAATTAAAGCAGTTTTACAATTATCGAAAAAAGGTATAAAACAACATTATTTTTAATAAAACCTGGCTGGATCGATTTTTCTTCCCGAACATCCCTACATGATGAATTTCATGAAAATTGTTTGAGCCGTTTTCAACATTCTGAAGATTATCTCATTTAAATATCAAAGATATATTATCAATGTTAACAGACTTTAACTTACAGGCATACTTTACACTACTCGTAAGACTTCACCATCTTTATTTTCATATAACACAACTAGGTTTGTGCCGGTTTCAGAGCACGAGGCACATCTTGCGAGGCTGGCTAAAGAAGCAGTTCGCATGTGTAATATTCATCAACATGGCCTACATAAAGCCACCTATGTAACTAATTATTATGACGGCGGTATTGAATATATTTATCAGTTATATAATTAATATCGCCGGCAGATAATTGGGGAATAAACTCTACGATTGTCAAAAAATGCAGCAATGAAGATTTGAGTGGATCGAACAAGTCATTCCTGAAGTGAAAATGTTCATTTTATATGCCTTCGGAACCACAATTTTATGTGAATTAATCAGATCTTTATGAATATATGTTAATTTCATCGTGTCATGGTAAAATTTACGTATCGTATGACTGTCTATGAAGGTAGAATCGAATGAGGCATTTTTATGTACATGTGTGCAGGGAACTTACCGCATCAAGCAATCCGGTTTAATAATGTGACAAATATTAGTTGAAAATGCTTCATTTATCTGTTTCTGTTGCATCCAGTCCCTCTTTATTTTATCATCTGAATGTGATTTCTTCTTTGTTTACCGATATAGTACTATTCTGCTACAATGAATGTTATGAGAACCATACCATTATTAGAATCATTTTAAATTATTTTGTTCATTAATTCCATCACCGACAAATCAATCAAATATGAATCATGTTCAATGTCAAATTGCTCAATGTTAATACATTTATTTTGACGAGTATAATCTATCCTTAATACGCATGTAAATGTTTTCGGGGGGAGCTCAATACACTCTGGCGGTCGGAGCTCACCGCCGGTAGCGGGTACGGAGCTACCGGCCACCTTCTCCTTTATACTTTGGATAGTGTCTCAAGTATAAATGATGGGAAAGGTGCGATTTAGCTTAAGTAACTCTCAAACAAACAAACGCAACGGAATCAAACGCATTGTAATAATTACTACACTCGGTGGCTTATTTGAACCACTTTTGCAGCATTATATAAGATGAATCAGTCATGTATATTACGGAACAATGATCAACTGCAAGATTTAATTCATAGTAAGTAAACCGAGTTAGTAATTTGTTGGTGAATAATTTTAACATTAGCTTCCCAGGGTTAATCCTAGCATCCACAATAGAACACATCATGAAGTGAGACAATATGAGCACCCACTTTCGCAGAAAGTAACCTACTACTCTCCTGCACGAGTGCCCTGGCCGATGCTAATCGAGCGACGAATTTCCATTTCGATCTCTCAGAGTTACTTCTAAGACTTAGAACTAAGAGCTCACTGACTAAGGATGTTGGGCCTTCGGTGCCCATCTTACACCTTAATATACGGGGCATTAGCCTCGCTTAATGTTGATGATTACCTTTACAAAATCTTTCAGGATAGTCAGATTGTCAAGTATAAGTTATTGTCATACGCATACACACTAAGAACGAGTTATGAAAGTGTACAACATTATCTATTTCCATTGCAGGCGATGCCAAATTCTGCTGACAGAGCTTTCCGCAGCCTATTGATCTCCGCGTTTTGTCGAACAACGCGAAACTCTCACCTCGCCCCGGGACGAGCTTAAGATTGAGCTGACGCTTCTTTCGTGAGTATACTTCTCTTTAAACAAAATCCTATTCTCAATGTTTGGGTCCCAAAAAACTTTATATGTCCCGAATCGCTTTTTCATATATTTAATCAGAATAAGAAGAAGGAGAAAGGCAATGTTGCGAAAACGTGATAAAGCCATGTCTTCACTATCAACAACTGATTTGTCGGATTATAGCCTCGCTGCAGTTAGTTATCTTATATTATTTCCAGTGTATTTGTTTTTAATAGTCGAATAAATCAATATGTATCTTCAATTACAAATAGGGGTAGTTAATGCTTTAATTTTCATATAAACACACGTTATAAAAGCAATTTCTTTGCAACTAGCCTTGTGTATTTTTCTTGTTTTTACATGGTATATTTGAAATTATGATTTGTAAAGAAAAGGTACAAAGCTTAATCTGTTCGTTATTTGACTAACGTTGTTCTTTAAATTTTCATGTTTAGAATTGACGTCTCTTATTAAGAATTTTAATTAAAAATTCTGATTACAATATCAAAGATATGCCCGGAGATCCTGTGAGTAATTGATATATTAATATATCACGCTTTCAGTTAAAATTCGAAACATGTATGAAAAACTGTATAAAAAACTGTATAAAAAACTGTATAAAAAACTATCTAAAAAATGTAATGAGTAAAAAACGTAAAAGAACGCAAAAAAAGTTTTTCAAAAATCTGTTAGCGCACACTTTTAACAATAACACGATATAATAGAATACCAAAATTCTCGCTCCGAGATATACTTCTCTTGAATAACTAACAAAGACTGAATGTCACTGAAACGTTTTAACAATAGGAAGACTCCACCGGACACAACAACGGCACAGTGTTGCCACCATTTTAATCAAAAAGGGCGTGATACTCTTGTTTCATGACTGTGTTGCTATAAAATACAAAGCGGAAATCATTGGCGACAGCAAATATATCACTGATAATGCAGGAATATTGAAAAAATAGATGTGTTACAAGTTATTGGAACAGCGTTGTTGCCAATAATGTTTCATTCACTATTGGCAGCTTCGACGTCCACGAATTTGAACACACGATCTACGCGGCAACTCCGGCTGAAGATTGCTTCTGCACGGACATATACAGTCAAAATGAGAGAAGAAATCTTGAACTAAGTGTCGGTGCAAAAATATCTTCCAAATAACAATAATTCATTTTTGTGTAATAATGATATATAATTTATTGTAACTTTCATGTAGTTTGTCGTAATAATTGACAAGTTACGATACTATACTGTGCTTTGATTTAAAATATGTAATGTATAAGGCTTTTAACTATAATAAAGTATATGTTAGCTAATAAAATGTTTTCCTCAAATTACATCCGTGATAATATAAGAAATTCAAAAAACTAGATGTCCTTACCTACTTGTAGGACACTCCTAAAATTTTTAAGATCATCATCATCCTACCCTTATCCTGCTCTAAGTGGGGTCGGGATAAAATGTTATAAACATGCTGTCACATGATTTGGCTGCGTTTTTACGACGCCGTTTTTACGTTTTTACGTTGCCGCCTGCCTGACGACAACTTACCTTTGTGGTATTTTACGACAACACGATAAGAAAGTTATTTGTCTATTCTACTCAGCCGGACATCACACAGTAGATCGACTTACCTCAGTTGCCTTTTACGACACCTCGGCAAGAAATGAGGGTGGTCTATTCTACTCGGCTAGATACCACACGGCTATGCTGAATTATTCAATAATTTATTATTATTATTTCAATTTTAATATATAATGTTGTGTAAATTTTTAAGTGAAGTCAATAATTAAATTAAGAATAACTATTTTTATCAGTGATAAATCATTAAGGTTATAAAAAAAAAGTTTGTTCATTAATGTGAACTAATCAGATCCTTACAATTGATTATATGTTTGACTTTAACTTACAGGCATACTTTACACTACTCGTAAGACTTCATCATCTTTATTTTCATGTAACACAACTAGGTTTGCGCCGGTTTCAGAGCACGAGGCACATCTTGCGAGGCTGGCTAAAGAAGCAGTTCGCATGTGTCATATTCATCAACATGGCCTACATAAACCCACCTATGTTACTAATTATTATGACGGAGGTATTGAATATATTTTTCGGTTATATAATCAATATCGCCGGCAGATAATTGGGGCATAAACTCTACGATTGTCAACAAATGCAGCAATGAAGATTTGAGTGGATCGAACAAGTCATTCCTGAAGTCAAAGGTGTTCATTTTATATGCATTCGGAACCACAATTTTATGTGAATTAATCAGATCATTATGAATATATGTTAATTTTATCGTGTCATGGTAAAATTTACTTATCGTATGACTGTCTATGACGGTAGAATCGAATGAGGCATTTTTATGTACATGTGTGCGGGGAACTTACCACATCAAGAAATCCGGTTTAATAATGTGACAAATATTAGTTGAAATGCTTCATTTATCTGTTTCTGTTGCATCCAGTCCCTTTTTATTTTATCATCTGAATGTGATTTCTTCTTTGTTTACCGATATAGTACTATTCTGCTACAATGACTGTTATCAGAATCATACCATTATTAGAATCATTTTAAATTATTTTGTTCATTAATTCCATCACCGACAAATCGATCAAATATGAATCATGTTCAATATCAAATTGCTCAATGTTAATACATTCATTTTGACGAGTATAATCTATCCATAATACGCATGTAAATGTTTTCGGGGGGAGCTCAATACACTCTGGCGGTCGGAGCTCACCGCCGGTAGCGGGTACGGAGCTACCGGCCACCTTATCTTTTATACTTTGGATAATGTCTCAAGTATAAATGATGGGAAAGGTGCGATTTAGCTTAAGTAACTCTCAAACAAACAATTTACGGAATCAAACGCATAGTAATAATTACTGCACTCGGTGGCTTATTTGAACCACTTTTGCAGCATTATATAAGATGAATCAGTCATGTATATTACGGAACAATTATCAACTGTAAGATTTAATTCATAGTAAGCAAACCGAGTTAGTAATTTGTTGGTGAATAATTTTACATTTGCTTCCCAGGGTCCAGCATCCACAATAGAACAAATCATGAAGTGAGACAATATGAGCACCCACTTCCGCAGAAAGTAACCTACTACTCTCCTGCACGAGTGCCCTGGCCGATGCTAATCGAGCACGAATTTCCATTTCGAACTCTCAGAGTTACTTCTAAGAGTTAGAACTAAGAGCTCATTGACTAAGGATGTTGGGCCTTCAGTGCGCATCTTACACCATAATATACGGGGCATTAGCCTCGCTTAATATTAATGATTACCTTTACAAAATCTTTCAGGATAATCAGATTGTCAAGTTTAAGTTATTGTCATACGCATGTAAACTAAGAACAAGTTATAAATGTGTATAACATCATCTATTTCCATTGCAGGCGATGCCAAATTCTGCGGACAGAGCTTTCCGCAGCCTATTGATCTCCGCGTTTTGTCGAACAACGCGAAACTCTCACCTCGCCCCGGGACGAGCTTAAGATTGAGCTGACGCTTCTTTCGTGAGTATACTTCTCTTTAAACAAAATCCTATTCTCAATGTTTGGGTCCCAAAAAACTTTATATGTCCCGAATCGCTTTTTCATATATTTAATCAGAATAAGAAAGAGGCTCATTTCTATCTCACTTTCTCTAGCTCTCCCTTTTTGTATTTTTCTTTAGTGAGAAAGGCAATGTTGCGAAAACGTGATAAAGCCATGTCTTCACTATCAACAACTGATTTGTCGGATTATAGCCTCGCTGCAGTTAGTTATCTTATATTATTTCCAGTGTATTTGTTTTTAATGGTCGAAAAAATCAATATGTATCTTCAATTACAAATAGGGGTAGTTAATGCTTTAATTTTCATATAAACACACGTTAAAAAAGCAATTTCTTTGCAACTAGCCTTGTGTATTTTTTTTGTTTTTAAATTGTATATTTGAAATTATGATTTGTAAAGAAAAGGTACAAAGCTTAATCTGTTCGTTGTTTGACTAACGTTGTTCTTTAAATTTTCATTTTTAGAATTGACGTCTCTTATTAAGAATTTTAATTAAAAATTCTGATTACAATATCAAAGATATGCCCGGAGATCCTGTGAGTAATTGATATATTAATATATCACGCTTTCAGTTTAAATTCCTAACTTGTATAAAAAACTATATGAAAAATGTAATAAGTAAAAAACGTAAAAGAACGCAAAAAAAGTTTTTCACAAATCTGTTAGCGCACACTTTTAACAACAACACGATATAATAGAATACCACAATTCTCGCTCCGAGATATACTTCTCTTGAATAACTAACAAAGACTGAATGTCACTGAAACGTTTTAACAATAAGAAGACTCCACCGGTAACAACAACGGCACAGTGTTGCCACCATTTTAATCAAAAAGGGCGTGATACTCTTGTTTCATGACTGTGTTGCTATACAATACAAAGTGGAAATCATTGGCGACAGCAAATATATCACTGATAATACAGGAATATTGAAAAAATAGATGTGTTACAAGTTATTGGACTAGCGTTGTTACCAATAATGTTTCATTCATTATTGGCAGCTTCGACGTCCACAAATTTGAACACACGATCTACGCGGCAACTCCGGCTGAAGATTGCTTCCGCACGGACATATACAGTCAAAATGAGAGAAGAAATCTTGAACTAAGTGTCGGTGCAAAAATATCTTCCAAATAACAATAATTCATTTTTGTGTAATAATGATATATAATTTATTGTAACTTTCATGTAGTTTGTCGTAATAATTGACAAGTTACGATACTATACTGTGCTTTGATTTAAAATATGTAATGTATAAGGCTTTTAACTATAATAAAGTATATGTTAGCTAATAAAATGTTTTCCTCAAATTACATCCGTGATAATATAAGAATAACAAAAAAAACTAGATGTCCTTACCTACTTGTAGGACACTCCTAAAATTTTTAATATCATCATCATCCTACCCTTATCCTGCTCTAAGTGGGGTCGGGATAACATGTTATAAACATGCTGTCACATGATTTGGCTGCGTTTTTACGACCGGTCGCCTCCCTGACGACAACTTACCTTAGTGGTATTTTACGACAACTCGATAAAAAAGTTATTGGTCTATTCTACTCAGCCGGACACCACACAGTAGATCGACTTACCTCAGTTGCCTTTTACGACACCTCGGCAAGAAATGAGGGTGGTCTATTCTACTCGGCTGGATACCACACGGCTATGCTGAAATATTAAATAATTTATTATTATTCTTTCAATTTTAATATATAATGTTGTGTAAATTTTTAAGTGAAGTCAATTATTAAATTTAGAATAACTATTTTTATCAGTGATAAATCATCAAGGTTATAAAAAAAAGTTTGTTCATTAATGTGAACTAATCAGATCCTTACAATTGATTATATGTTTGACTTTAACTTACAGGCATACTTTACACTATTCGTAAGACTTCATCATCTTTATTTTCATGTAACACAACTAGGTTTGCGCCGGTTTCAGAGCACGAGGCACATCTTGCGAGGCTGGCTAAAGAAGCAGTTCGCATGTGTCATATTCATCAACATGGCCTACATAAAGCCACCTATGTTACTAATTATTATGACGGAGGTATTGAATATATTTTTCGGTTATATAATCAATATCGCCGGCAGATAATTGGGGCATAAACTCTACGATTGTCAACAAATGCAGCAATGAAGATTTGAGTGGATCGAACAAGTCATTCCTGAAGTCAAAGGTGTTCATTTTATATGCATTCGGAACCACAATTTTATGTGAATTAATCAGATCATTATGAATATATGTTAATTTTATCGTGTCATGGTAAAATTTACTTATCGTATGACTGTCTATGACGGTAGAATCGAATGAGGCATTTTTATGTACATGTGTGCGGGGAACTTACCACATCAAGAAATCCGGTTTAATAATGTGACAAATATTAGTTGAAATGCTTCATTTATCTGTTTCTGTTGCATCCAGTCCCTTTTTATTTTATCATCTGAATGTGATTTCTTCTTCGTTTACCGATATAGTACTATTCTGCTACAATGACTGTTATCAGAACCATACCATTATTAGAATCATTTTAAATTATTTTGTTCATTAATTCCATCACCGTCAAATCAATCAAATATGAATCATGTTCAATGTAAAGTTGCTCAATGTTAAAACATTTATTTTGACGAGTATAATCTATCCATAATACGCATGTAAATGTTTTCGGGGGGAGCTCAATACACTCTGGCGGTCGGAGCTCACCGCCGGTAGCGGGTACGGAGCTACCGGCCACCTTATCCTTATCCTACTTTGGATAATGTCTCAAGTATAAATGATGGGAAAGGTGCGATTTAGCTTAAGTAACTCTCAAACAAACAATTTACGGAATCAAACGCATAGTAATAATTACTGCACTCGGTGACTTATTTGACCCACTTATGAAGCATTATCATGATTTGTCCACGTTCGGAACTTGGAAAATCTTGGCCTAATTATTGACAATACACTTTCCTGCGCACCTCAAATTTCCGAGCTTAGCCGCAAATTTTTAGTATTGTTAGCAGGCTAAGGAGATGGAAATACCTCCTGCCTATCAAAACTTAAATATCTCTAGCCCATTCACTCCTTCTCCCTATCCTTGACTATACAGATTTTTCCTATTCAGATTTGTCACAGATGCTACTGAACAAATTAGAGCGATTACAGAACTTAATTATAGGGTTTGTTTTCGGATTGAGAAAATTCGATCACATCTCACAGTATCGAGCGCAGCTTAAATGGCTACCGATACGGTATCGCCGCAATCTACACATCCTCTCTCTTCTCTATACTATCCTTTTCCATCCCAATAGTCCTCTCTATCTTAAAGAGTGCTTTACTTTCCTGGGCTCTAACTCAGGTCTACATGCCAATCTTCGTTCACGGAACGATAACAGGCTTAAGACCCCATCTAGTCGTCGCCAAACTTATAGCGAGTCCTTTACTCTGAAAGCCGTCAATCTATGGAATGTACTCCCACGACATATAAGACATTCCAAATCAATAAGCATCTTCAAATAACGTCTTAAAAATTATATCTTAATCTATAAATAAATCAAATATGTTAATAATAATATATAAATAATGCTACGTATGTAGTTAATATTTATACATGTAATATTTTAGTACTTATATATATTTTATATTTATAAATACATATATATAAATATGCAACGTTCTCTACCTTTCTATTCTTAATTTGTTTCTGTAGAGGTTGTCTGTAAGAGATCACTCTTATTGAAAAGACCGCCTGTGCACTTCTGTATGTGTTCCTGTTTTATTTTTATTTCTTTGTCTGGTATTTCCTATGTATTTGATGTGCAAGAAAAACAAAAGTAGTAATAAAATTATTTTGCTATAATCCGCGAAGAATTATTACTTTTGTATTATGGATCTCCGCAAAGTAACGCCTAGTTCTATAAATTAGTGTAAGAATTTTATTACTATTATGAATGTGTATAACATTATCTATTTTCATTTCAGGTGATGCTAAATTCTGCTTACGGAGCTCGCAGAACAACGCGGAACGCCACCTCGCCCCGGGGGGAGCTAAAGATTGAGCTGACGCTACTTTTGTGAGTATATTTCTCTATGAACAAAAACCCTATTCTCGATGTTTGGGTCCCAAAAAACTTTATGTCCCGGATCGCTTTTTCATATATTTAACCAGAATGAGAAAGAGGCTCATTTCTAGCTCACTGTTAGTAGCAGGTGAGGTATCTGTAACCCCTTGTCACTTTTTACATTTTTCTTAAGTGAGAAAAGCAATGTTGGGAAAACGTCGTGATAAAGCCATGTCTTCACGATCAATACCTGATAATCAATTTGTCATATTATAGCGCCGTTGCAAATAATTCGATCTTTAGTAAAATTTCGGATAAAATATTAAATATAATCCCGAAAATCCTGTGAATATTGCTGCTTAGCGTAAAAAAAATTTGAAGTCAATGTTATGTTATCATCTTCTTATTTCTCAACCGTTGGACGTCCACTGCTGAACATAGGTCTCCTTAAAGGATCTCCACACCCCACGATTTAGTGCCGTGGAACCAGCGGCTCCCCACGATCTTTCTGTGTTCGTCAGTACACCTCGTTGGGATCTACCAACGCTGCGCTTTCCACTGCGTGGTCGTCATTCCAGCACCTTAGGACCCCATCGCCCATCAGTTCTACGTATTACGTACCCTGCCCATATCCACTTCTGCATCGCTACACGAGGATCTATGTCGTTCACTCTGGTTCTTCTACGGATCTCCTCATTCCTGATTTGATCTCGTAGAGATACACCAAGTATAGCTTGCTCCGTCGCCCGCTGAGTGACTCTGAGCTTGCTTATGAGTCCCATAGTTAGCGACCACGTCCACGGTGTGTTACATTGATAATTAATAATTTATTTTAACTCCTCAGTAGTTTGTTCACATAATTGATATTTTAATTAATATATCACGCTTTCATTTAAAATACGTAATGATGTGGCTCTCTTTACAGTGCAATCAAGAATACAAAAAAATATTTTCACAAATATATCACTGATTATACAAGAAATATCTGGGTGACCGAACTTCGCTCGGTAATTTTTTACAAAAAAAAACCTAAAAAAAAGAAAAAAACAATGATTTAGTTGGGAATCGATCCTTGGCACTCACATTTCTCGAGGCTGCCCGCTAACCGAATAAGCTACGTCGACTTGACAGTTAATGGCGAAAATTCAATTCAATATAAATGTTAGTGTTTTTTAATGCCCAAAAATAGGGATAAAACAATATTTATTTTACATAAAACCTAGCTAGATCAATTTTTCTCCCCAAAAACCTCCTACATGCTGAATTTCAGGAAAATCGTTGGAGCCGTTCCCGAGATTCGAAAAATATATACGAGTATATATATACAAGATTAACTCATTTAAATATTAAGATATTGAAAAAAAATGTGTTACTAGTTATTGGTCGAGGTACAGGATTGTTTCATTCACTACTGTTAATATCATCGTCCACAAATTTGTGCACACGATTACACGGCAACTCCGACTGAAGTTTACTGCTGCAAGGACATACAAAGTCAAAATAGAGAAAGTCAGTGTAGTTTGTTGTATAGTGGATATTAGTAATGATGTTATTGTCCTTACAGTGCAATAAAGAATGCAAAAAATATTTTCACAAATATATTATCAGTGTAATACAGGAATATTGAAAAAATTGATGTGTTACAAGTTATTGGAATGGCGTTGTAGTGAATAATGTTTCATTCACTATTTGCAACATCGTCTTCCACAAATTTGAACACACCATCTACGCGGCAACTCCAGCCGAAGATTGGTGCTGCACGGTCATATACAATCAAATGAGAGAAAAAATCTTGAACTAAGAGTCGTGCAAAAATATCTTCCAAATAACTACAATTCAAATAATTTATAGAATTAGGCGTAACTTTGCTGAGATCCATAATACAAAAGTAATCATAAAAAATATATATAATGCTTAATGTAGAGTGGACAATCGAAATTTGAACTATCTCCTGATGATGCTTCGGTTGCGGGGCGAAACGATTGTTGAGTTTGTGATAGTGAACGTATGTAGTGCTTGTGTATTGTGGTGGCGGTGGTGGAGGTTTGTGCATGTGTTTTTACGAATCCTACATGTATCAGGTATGATAACCGATTTTCCACTCTACATTTAGAATTATATATCCTTACTAATATTATAAATGCGAAAGTCTGTCTGTCTGTCTGTCGGTTCCGTTTTCACGGTCAATCCGCTGAACCAATATCGATGAAATCGGCACAAATTTTCCTTATTAAGCGGGGTAACATATAGGCTATATAAATCCTATTTATTCCTATATCCTGAATTGTATTCCTGTTAATACAACAGGAATACAATTCAGGAGGAGTTAAATAGGATGACATTCAAAACGCCATCTAAAATAAACCTATGGAACTTATTTTTATTTACGATGTGTCAAAATCAAGTCAAATCTGTATTAAAGAAGTATTTAGATTCCAAGTTTTTCGGCTTAAGTCAAAAGTTTTTTCTTAAGAGAGTATTTATATTTTATTATATTTTTATTCGATTACTGGACTTAATTTTATTAATTTACGTATTTTGGACGTTACTTTTATTTATTTTAATTCGTGTTTTAAGTGAGTTATTACAATGGATAATTAATATAAGTAATACGGGTTATTTACTAACATAAATAAGCTAAAAATATTATAAATGCGAAGACTTTCTGTTACGTTATAATGGCCAATTCGGTGAACTATAATAAATAAAAATTTTCACAATTAAATGTTTATATACCAGGGTAACATATAAAAATCTTTGAAAAAGTTATTTTTATTAATTATAAATAAAATAAATATATGGGACACTTATTTAAATATTTCGGTTTTTGTTTTTTTAATAAAGGAGACCGCCAGAATTTCATACATCTTTTGGCCCAGACCTTACGGAGGAACTATAAAAAAATAATTATAGTTTGAGGTTATGTACAAGT
The DNA here is from genome assembly GCA_947086495.1 of Morpho achilles. Lineage (NCBI taxonomy): Eukaryota > Metazoa > Arthropoda > Insecta > Lepidoptera > Nymphalidae > Morpho > Morpho achilles. Next base: position 5,266,555 of record CAMTZB010000022.1, on the reverse strand, counting down.
ATGATTATTAGCTTACTACCATAATAACCCATTAGAAACGATAGGATTCGTGATGAAAATATAACAATAAGGTATAATCATTTAAGTTCAAGTTAAATTTGATCATATACTTTTTTGTTGTGAAAAAAACAGACGATTCGAGAAAACATATTCTTAGACGGAACAAGTCTTTAGTAAGTAGTCTGTGGCAATAAGTAAGAAATAAATGACTTATAATTTACATGTAATGGGTAAGTTTTATTTAATTTAAGCCCATAGAAATTATGTCATACGGCTAATGGAAAGAAGATTTTATTTCTAAACACCATTTTTAATATTTGAAAAGTCATTACAGTTACATAACAAAGTGAAGGTTATATATTTTCAGATACCTATTTTAAAATATTATGTTAACAAAAACATAATTTAAATTTAATTTTTCGTATTTATTCTAAAAACGCTAGAATCCAGCGCTGTCCGTATAGGTTATTAAAAAGAAAAAACAAGTGGACAATTGATGACGGATGACGTTACGTATAAATGTTACCATTTAATTTTTTTTAATATTCATAGAGATATTTAATATCAGAAAAACATTATGAATTTTTTGATACATATGATGTTTTTACACTTCCTTTACTGAGCTTTTTTAATATAGGTATAGTTCATGTAAGTACGGTTTATTTACTAAAATTATCCTCGTGATAAAACGATAAATCCTTCTAATTCCTCCCGGTTCGATCTGATTTTTGTGATAGAGATACACAAATGCAGTGTTAACAACCTATCAGTCTACGCGAGTTGCGGGTAAATTGCGGGTAAACGGGTGCTAGTACTTTCTATTTTACTTCACGTTTTACTTTACGTTTTCCCGAATTACACCCGTGATAATATAAGAATATCAAAAACTAAATGTCTTAAAAACTAATGTCTTACATGTCCTTACTTGTAGGACACTGCTGAAATATTTAATATCATTATCCTCCTACCCTTACCCCACACTAAGTGGGACCGGCACGACATGTTGATGGCACAGCATGGCATGACATGTCACATGATTTGGCAAGGTCTGGGTCCACGGGCTCTCGCTCCTTACGAGTAGAATAAAAAAATTTTAACATTAAAATTCAACACCACTTTTAACTGTATCTTATTTGTGACATGTGAGGTTTGAACGCTTTGTACGGGTAAGATTTCACATATTTAATCCGCCCGTTTACCATTGCACTATTACAACTTGACAAATAACAGAAAAATTTAAGCTTTACAATCTATTTCAATTAGTTTAGGTTTTCAATCAGTTTTTGAATGCTCACAGGGATAAAACAATTTTTTTTTTTAATAAAACCTACCTGGATCGATTTTTCTCCGCAAAACCCCTACATACTGAATTTCATGAAATCGTTTGAGCCGTTTTCAAAATTCTGAAATTATTATATAGATTCAAGATTAACTTATTTGAATATCAAAGATATATTATCAATGTTAACAGACTTTAACTTACAGGCCTACTTTACACTACTCGTAAGACTTCATCATCTTTATTTTCATGTAACACAACTAGGTTTGCGCCGGTTTCAGAGCACGAGGCACATCTTGCGAGGCTGGCTAAAGAAGCAGTTCGCATGTGTCATATTCATCAACATGGCCTACATAAAGCCACCTATGTTACTAATTATTATGACGGAGGTATTGAATATATTTTTCGGTTATATAATCAATATTGCCGGCAGATAATTGGGGCATAAACTCTACGATTGTCAACAAATGCAGCAATAAAGATTTGAGTGGATCGAACAAGTCATTCCTGAAGTCAAAGGTGTTCATTTTATATGCATTCGGAACCACAATTTTATGTGAATTAATCAGATCTTTATGAATATATGTTAATTTTATCGTGTCATGGTAAAATTTACGTATTGTATGACTGTCTATGAAGGTAGAATCGAATGAGGCATTTTTGTGTACATTTGTATGGGGAACTTACCACATCAAGCAATCCGGTATAATACGAGTATGTGACAAATATTAGATGAAAATGCTTCATTTATCTGTTGAATGCAGTCCCTCTTTATTTTATCTTCTGAATGTGATTTCTTCTTTGTTTACCGATATAGTACTATTCTGCTACAATGACTGTTATCAGAATCATACCATTATTAGAATCATTTTAAATTATTTTGTTCATTAATTCCATCACCGACAAATCGATCAAATATGAATCATGTTCAATGTCAAATTGCTCAATGTTAATACATTCATTTTGACGAGTATAATCTATCCATAATACGCATGTAAATGTTTTCGGGGGGAGCTCAATACACTCTGGCGGTCGGAGCTCACCGCCGGTAGCGGGTACGGAGCTACCGGCCACCTTATCTTTTATACTTTGGATAATGTCTCAAGTATAAATGATGGGAAAGGTGCGATTTAGCTTAAGTAACTCTCAAACAAACAATTTACGGAATCAAACGCATAGTAATAATTACTGCACTCGGTGGCTTATTTGAACCACTTTTGCAGCATTATATAAGATGAATCAGTCATGTATATTACGGAACAATTATCAACTGTAAGATTTAATTCATAGTAAGCAAACCGAGTTAGTAATTTGTTGGTGAATAATTTTAATAGTAGCTTCGCAGGGTTAATCCTAGCATCCACAATAGAACAAATCATGAAGTGAAACAATATGAGCACCCACTTCCGCAGAAAGTAACCTACTACTCTCCAGCACGAGTGCCCTGGCCGATGCTAATCGAGCAACGAATTTCCATTTCGAACTCTCAGAGTTACTTCTAAGAGTTAGAACTAAGAGCTCACTGACTAAGGATGTTGGGCCTTCGGTGCCCATCTTACACCTTAATATACGGGGCATTAGCCTCGCTTAATGTTAATGATTACCTTTACAAAATCTTTCAGGATAGTCAGATTGTCAAGTATAAGTTATTGTCATACGCATACACACTAAGAACGAGTTATGAAAGTGTACAACATTATCTATTTCCATTGCAGGCGATGCCAAATTCTGCTGACAGAGCTTTCCGCAGCCTATTGATCTACGTGTTTTGTCGAACAACGCGAAACTCTCACCTCGCCCCGGGACGAGCTTAAGATTGAGCTGACGCTTCTTTTGTGAGTATACTTCTCTTTAAACAAAATCCTATTCTCAATGTTTGGGTCCCAAAAAACTTTATATGTCCCGAATTGCTTTTTCATATATTTAATCAGAATAAGAAAAAGGCTCATTTCTATCTCACTTTCTCTAGCTCTCCCTTTTTGTATTTTTCTTTAGTGAGAAAGGCAATGTTGCGAAAACGTGATAAAGCCATGTCTTCACTATCAACAACTGATTTGTCGGATTATAGCCTCGCTGCAGTTAGTTATCTTATATTATTTCCAGTGTATTTGTTTTTAATAGTCGAATAAATCGATATGTATCTTCAATTACAAATAGGGATAATTAATGCTTTAATTTTCATATAAACACACGTTATAAAAGCAATTTCTTTGCAACTAGCCACTTGTGTATTTTTTTTGTTTTTACATTGTATATTTGAAATTATGATTTGTAAAGAAAAGGTACAAAGCTTAATCTGTTCGTTATTTGACTAACGTTGTTCTTTAAATTTTCATTTTTAGAATTGACGTCTCTTATTAAGAATTTTAATTAAAATTCTGATTACAATATCAAAGATATGCCCGGAGATCCTGTGAGTAATTGATATATTAATATATCACGCTTTCAGTTAAAATTCGTAACATGTATAAAAAACTGTATAAAAAACTATATGAAAAATGTAATGAGTAAAGAACGCAAAAAAAGTTTTTCACAAATCTGTTAGCGCACACTTTTAACAATAACACGATATAATAGAAAACCACAATTCTCGCTCCGAGATATACTTCTCTTGAATAACTAACAAAGACTGAATGTCACTGAAACGTTTTAACAATAGGAAGACTCCACCGGTAACAACAACGGCACAGTGTTGTCACCATTTTAATCAAAAAGGGCGTGATACTCTTGTTTCATGACTGTGTTGCTATAAAATACAAAGCGGAAATCATTGGCGACAGTAAATATATCACTGATAATACAGGAATATTGAAAAAATAGATGTGTTACAAGTTATTGGACTAGCGTTGTTGCCAATAATGTTTCATTCATTATTGGCAGCTTCGACGTCCACGAATTTGAACACACGATCTACGCGGCAACTCCGGCTGAAGATTGCTTCCGCACGGACATATACAGTCAAAATGAGAGAAGAAATCTTGAACTAAGTGTCGGTGCAAAAATATCTTCCAAATAACTATAATTCAGTTTTGTGTTATAATGATAAGTAATTTATTGTAACTTCGATGTAGTTTGTCCTAATAATTGACAAGTTACGATACTATACTGTGCTTTGATTTAAAATATGTAAGGTATAAGTCTTTTAACTACAATAAATTATAGGTTAGCTAATAAAATGATTTCCCCAAATTACATCCGTGATAATATAAGAATAACAAAAAAAACTAGATGTCCTTACCTACTTGTACGACGCTCTTAAAAATTTATAATTTCATAATCCTCCTATCCTTATCCCGCTCTAAGTAGGGTCGGCACAACATGTTATAAACATGCTGTCACTTGATTTGGCTGCGTTTTTACGACCGGCCGCCTGCCTGACGACAACTCACCTTAGTGGTATTTTACGATAACTCGATAAGAAAGTGATTGGTCTATTCTACTCAGCCGGACACCACAGAGTAGATCGACTTACCTTAGTTGCCTTTTACGACACCTCGGCAAGAAATGAGGGCGGTCTATTCTACTCGGCCAGATACCACACGGCTATGCTGAAATATTTAATAATTTATTATTATTCTTTCAATTTTAATATATAACGTTGTATCAATTTTTAAGTGAAGTCCATTATTAAATTTAGACTAACTATTTTTATCAGTGATAAATCATCAAGGTTATAAAAAAAAAGTTTATTCATTAATGTGAACTAATAAGATCCTTACGATTGATTATATGTTAATTTTTCGTTAAATGGTAAAATTTACGTATTGTGTCTGTCTATGAAGGTACAATAAATGAGGCATTTTTATGTGTATCGGGAACTTACTACATCAAGAAATCCGGTTTAATATGTGACAAATATTAGATGAAAATGCGTCATTTTTCAGTTCAATGCAGTCCCTCTTTATTTATTATCTGTTTGTATTTACTTCTTTATTAACCTACCTATCTGCTACAGTGTCTATTGTCAGAAGCATTTTAAATTATTTTGTACTTTATTTCCATCACCGTCAAATCAATCAAATATGAATCATGTTCAATGTCAAATTGCTCAATGTTAATACATTCATTTTGACGAGTATAATCTATCCATAATACGCATGTAAATTTTTTCGGGGGGAGCTCAATACACTCTGGCGGTCGGAGCTCACCGCCGGTAGCGGGTACGGAGCTACCGGCCACCTTATCCTTTATACTTTGGATAGTGTCTCAAGTATAAATGATGGGAAAGGTGCGATTTAGCTTAAGTAACTCTCAAAAAAACAATTTATTAAATCAAACGCATAGTAATAATTTCTGCACTCGGTGTCTTATTTGGCCCGCTATGACAGCATTATTTTACAGCGTCATAAAAGCCAAATCAATCTATATGCTTCAATATTTAAGTATTTTATTTTAAATTTATCTCTCCCAAGATAAACAGAATAAAATATCAACTGTAAGATGTAAACTGAGTAAAAATTTATCGGCAAATAATTTTAACATTAATTAACACCGTTAATCCTAGCATTGACAATAGAATAAATCATGAAGTGAGACAATATGAGCAAAATTTTTAATTACCCATAAGTATTGCTAGCCTACTTCAGTTCTGTTCAGCGTTTCCAAGCAAAACTTTTTTCCGGGCGACGTAGGCGACCTGTCACTCACATCCGCAGAAATCAACCTACTACTTCCCTGCAAGGGAGCACTGACTGACGCTAAATGAGCGACGAAATAAGTAGCACATCCATTTCGAAGTCTTCTAATAGCTCCCTGACTAAGGATGTTGGGCCTTCAGTGCTCATCTAACACCTTTATATACGAGGCATTAGCCTTGCTTAATGTTAAAGATTACCTTTACAAAATCCTTCGGTATAATCAGCTTCTCTTGTGAGTATATTTCTCTATAAACAAAAACCCTATTCTCATTGTCTGGGTCCCAAAAACTTTATCGCTTAAACGGATCACTGTTTCATATATGTAATCAGAATGAGAAAGGGACTCATTTTTAGCTCACCGTTGGTAGCAGGTGAGGTACCTGTAACCCCTTGTCCCTTTTTACATTTTTCTTTAGTGAGAAAAGCAATGTTGGGAGTACGTCGTGATAAAGCCATGTCCTTACCATCAATAACTAATAATCCTCTTTTCGGATTATAGCGTCGTTACAACTAATTTGTTCTTTAATAAAATTCCGATTAAAATATTCAATTTATTCCCAAACTTCGATCGTCGTCATCGTCGTCCACAAATTTGAACACACGATCTACGCGGCAACTCCGGCTGAAGATTGCTGCTGCACGGACATAAACAGCTAATATGAAAGATTTTTTTTTTGACTAAGAGTCGATGCAAACACATCTTGAATTAATTATAATTCATTTAGGTATAATAATAATTTATTTAATTCCAGACATTACATCCATTTTGTTAGTAAAAAATCTTATAAAATGTGTTAGTATTATGACTATTTTGAATTGAAATTATTCCATACCGTCTATTTATGAAACACTGGGACTGCGTATGCAAGCGAATCCAGTGCTAGATAAATGGATTATCAAGTTTTTCATTGAGTACCTTCAAAATACTGTTGGAGCTTCCCCGTATTCTATTTATCAGTGATGCTCTTATAATTCAAGAAATATAAGTCTCAAGCTTATAATTCTATAAAAATCAGTCTTAAGCTTATAATTCTACAAAAATTAATATGTATATGTGATAGTTATAAATTACCTTTTTGTTGTATTTCAGGTGTACTTTGTTGAATAATTGATATTATTCATAATGTAACTCTCCTTACAGTGCAATAAAGAGTGAAAAAAAATATTTGTATTAGTATAAGAATAAAGAAAAAATAGCTGTGTTACAAGTTTTTGTTTCAACGTTCTTGCCCTTAATGTTTCATTCACTACTGGCAACATCGTCGTACACAAATTTGAGCACACGATCTACGGCAACTCCGGCTGAAGGTTGCTGCTGCAGGGCCATATACAGTCAAAATGAGAGAAAAAATCTTGAACTATATATTTATTAGTATATAGTGTATGGTATATAAAGTATATGTAAAAGTTATAAATTATTTATTGTATTTTCAGTGTAGTTTGATGTATAGTGGATAATATTAATGATGTATTTCTCCTTACAGTGCTATAATGAATGCAAATAATATATTCACAAAATATATCAGTGATAATACAAGAATATTGAAAAAAATAGATGTGTTACAAGTTTTCGGCGGGTTTTGATGACAGTTATGTTTCATTCACTACTGGCATCATCGTCGTCCAATAAATTTGAGCACACGATCTGCGGTAACTGCGGCTGAAGATTGCTGCTGCACGGATATATACACTCAAAATGAGAGAAAAAATCTTGAACTATATATGTATTAGTATATAGTGTATTAGTATATAGTATATAGTGTGTAGTTAAGTTATATGTAATAGTTATAAATAATTTATTGTATTTTCAGTGTAGTTTGATGTATATTGGATATTATTAATGATGTAATTCTCTTTACAGTGCTATAATGAATGCAAATAATATTTTCACAAAATATATCAGTGATAATACAAGAATATTGAAAAAAATAGATGTGTTACAAGTTTTTCGGCGGGCTTTGATGACAGTTATGTTTCATTCACTACTGGCATCATCGTCGTCCAATAAATTTGAGCACACAATCTGCGGTAGATCCGGCTGAAGATTGCTACTGCACCTATCTTCGAAATAACTATATTTAAGTTATAGGTAATGTTATATGTTACAAATCATTTAATGCTAGTTCGATGTAGTTTGTCATAATTATAATAATAATATTGTATATGTTTAACTAGCAATCGCCAGCGGCTCCGCCCGCGTGGATGATTAAAACTGTAGTATTTTGATAACCATAAAAATGGTTAAAGTGGGTTAACCTTAAAAGCTAGACTTATGCTGTCGCGGACTTTTATTTACAACTTTCAGGGGGAACAATTTTGTAATACATTATTATTGAATAACTGAATGAATCGATCTATTTATTTTTTATTTAAAAAAAAATATTGCCTTATCTCTGTTTTCGGCACTGAAAAAACTGCTATATAAAAAATAGATTGTTTGACATTGAAGATATTGAAGATAGATTTTTTGATATGATTGAATTTGATAACATTTGTCAAGTTGTAATAGTGTAATGGTAAATGGGTGAAATATATATGTGAAAATACCTACGTTCAAATTCCACATCTCACCGACCCTCTCTTTCTTTTTTAATTTTTTTAATTGCATATTTTATATTTTTTAATAAATTTACCGACCAAGGCTCGGTCACCTAGGTACTAATATATTATTCTTTCAATTTCAAACTGTTATCAGGCACTGAAAAACTGCTATAATATTATTTGAAAACATAGGCTAATTATAATTACCATTAGCTAAGTTGTAGTAGCTAACTGGGTAGTAAGTAATCGGGTGATCCGAAAAATTAGAATACCCCATTCCGTTTTCAGGTATCTCAAAAGCCTTTTTTTCTTTTTTTTTCATATTGCATCTTTTTTTAACCTTCTAAAAAAATACCAAGCAAAGTTCAGTCACTTAGTCCTTATGATTTATCACTGATAATTAAATGCAAAAACCTCATAAATCTTTGCTTTCTGAATCAGTCAAATGCAGAAGGAAAAGAAGAGCCAAAATAAATGCCTTAAAAGTCTTTTACAGAATTTATGTGGTCGCAGTTTACTATCACTAGTATTGTAGACTATATTTGTACCTTGTGTTTAAATTGATGTCTTCTGTAACATATATCTGCTTACTTCTAGGTTGTAGCAACAATTTTTTTTCAGGGCACTTTCAAATTTTAAACATCATTAAGGATTGACGAAAATTGTGATACGTGTTGGCGACCTAGCATAGCTAGTTATTTTTTCCATTCATAACTGGTCACTGATATATGCACAAGTTCTACAAGAAAAAACTACGGACCTTAAGCAAGTCGTTAGTAGTTAAATTAGTGATAACCCATTTGTTAATTACCACTTAAGAGTAGTTTCTCGTTTAGAATCACGATACCAAAGCAATTTATACAACTTGATCGGCTCCGTTTTAAATTCGTAAAAGTAAGATGTTTTCTTGTAATACATTAACAATTAGACATAATTTTTATCAGATAAACCCCGGGGGTTGACCTGTTGACCGTTTCGAAAAGGGCCCGCAGAGTCAACGCTGGGCTATCACAGCTCTTTATCCAAATAAATGATTGAATATAATTCGTTGTTTTATTACTACTGTGACGAACAGATAAACAAATAATACCTAACTATACAAAATCACAACGACAAAGACCAAAACTCGAAGACACTTATCTGAGGCGTTCGCCGCTATCGAAATATTCTGTACAGAGAATAATGCCGCCTCGAAGGAAGGAGTGAGTTATCTCAAAAATAGAGCCATTGTGATAGCTCCTTTGTTAGATGGCAAGAATCAGTCAGCGCATCGAAGGGGATGATAATCCCGCGCAGTCGCAGGCTCCGCCCAGGGGCGTGGCCTAAAACCACCCCTACCGTCTCCGGCAACCGGACGAGGCTTCGCTATTATACTAGCTTCCTGTCCGCGAACGCTCGCCTGCTCCTCAGATATATCGATTTGTTTATTTTTTGCCGCGCGAACAAGTCGGTCTCTTCCGGACGTGACGTGACGTGTCCGGCGGCCGGCGCCGGACGGGCATGGACAGTGACGGTGCTCCGGTCCTCGTGTAATGCGGCCAATTCAAGGTAAGACGTTGGCCAAGGAGAGCGGGTTGAACCTTCTGCAATTTGTCTGTGACGACATCTTATTTTATCGTCTTAATTCTTTATGTAATTATATATCTTCCTGCCCTTATCCCACTCTAAGTGTAGTCGGCACAAAATGTTATAAACATCCTGTCACATGATTCGGCTACGTTTTTTACGATCGGCCGCCTGCCTGACGACAACTTACCTTAGTGACATTTTACGACAACTCGATAAGAAAGAAGATGGTCTATTCTACTTTACCGAATACCACACCTTACCTTAGTCGCCTTTTAAAACACCTCGGTAAGAAAAGAGGGTGGTTCTATTCTATTCAGCCAGTTACCACACGACGCGAAATTCTTTATGTGACCGATAAAGTTATTATTACAATAGTGATAAATATATATAAAAAAAGAAAGCTACCTAACCGTCTCTCTTTTTTATTTGTGACTAGTATTAACCCACGGTTTCACTTGCGTACATACCGATCTCATGGCAGTAGAAAGTCTTATAAGTCGGACTCATTTATGTTAAGATTTATTTATGTTAAATATATCATCAATAGTTTCCGCAGCGCATGCGATGCCAAATTTTTATTGCAAATTTTTTACACCTTATTACACTTTTACTACGGGTCCCTATATTATTTTAAATGTAATATAGCCTATATTGCTCGGTAGAGATGTAGCTTTCCAATGGTGAAAGAATTTTTGAAATCGGTCCAGTAGTTTTTATGTGAAAAATATTACAAACATATAGACAAATTTTTTCCTCTTTATAATATTAGTGTAGACTAGGAGCCGATTTGTCTTAAGCAAATTATTCATGCATTCAAATTTTAATGGTCAATTACTAGTGCATTCCTTATATGAATATGAAAAATGAACTTTAAACATACATATTTACACTTGTCTACTTTAAAATAGTTAATATCTATATATATATATAAAAGAAAGTTGGTCTTAGTCACACTATTTATAACTCAAGAACGGATGAACCAATGCGGCTGAAAATTCGTGGAGAGGTTAATTAAAACCAGGAGCCGGACATAGGATACTTTTTATTTCGTTCGACCGAATTTATTTTATCCCGTCAAGTCACTATAAGACGTGGTATAACAAAAGAGACTATGACATTGAATAACAAAATGCAAATGTCAGTGGAATACAAAACATAGATGGCAGCTAAACGTAATTTTGTCTTTGGTGAGGTATGGTAAAAAATTTGACAATTATCAAAATAATAGCTAAACGTCACTACATAGTATAAAACAAAATTGCTTTTTCTGTCTGTCCCTATATCCCTATGTTTACTTAAATCTTTAAAACAACGCAACAGATAAAATAAAATACATAGGGAAAATGTAAAAGTAAATAAGTAAACATGTAGTGAACCATGAAGATAGCAGGGAATCTTCATGGTATAGGGAAATGGGAATTGTTTTTCTCCAAATTTAACGCGTGTGGGCCACGGACAGTAATGAATAAAACAAAACTACTGGGTAGATTTTAATCATTTTTTTCACTAGGTGACATAGACTATATATTTTATACCCGTGCGAAGCCGGAGCGGGCCACTAGTTGTTAATAATCAGCGATGTTAATTGTTTGACGATTAAGCGATAAGCCGATTTGTCTCTAAAACTATTTTGTACTTTATTACAGAAATGTAGACAAATATAAATGTAGGTCTCAAATCTTTCCTCTTCTGTTATTTTTAATACACACTTTTTTTATGTATAACTAGCGGATCGCTCCGGCTTCGCACGGGTATAAAATATATAGCTCATGTCACTGTGAACTCAGTCACCTCGCGGCATTTCAAATGTGTGATATCTTCGAAAATGTTCATTTAAATTATATGCTGTAAGCGGCCATATTAAATGAACAATGTATTTAAGGCACTTAATTGGATAAGGATTAATGCTGTATTGTTTCAAATTGTCTCAATAGTAAGCATTATTTTTCGTAAAAAGAAAATGTAAAAAAAAATGGTATTGTGGGATATTCATAAGAGACAGATATATACCATCGCGGTGTTTTCTGTAGACCTTATCAAGGTGTACAAATACTTATATATCTCGTAAGGTTCAGCCTGCGTTTGCAATGTAAGCGGAAAAAAATGTAATTATTTACATCACATTAGAAACCTCAAAAATTACAGTATTTCTCTACTCCATATTGAATGTTATTATACATATAAACCTTCCTTTTTAATCACTCTATCTATTTATAAAACGCATCAAAATCTGTTGCGTAGTTTTAAAGACTTAAGCGTACATAGGGATATAGGGACATAAGGACAGACAAAGAAAGCGACTTTGTTTTATACTAAGTATGTAGTGATGACTCTATGGGTTTATTATAGCTGAATCCAAACACTAATAAGGGGGGCAGTTTTTGATTTTGTATTCCTTGTAATTGTAACTTTAGCGCCCTAACGTTTTAGGAAATTTTACGTACGTAGTTACGTGTTGGCCTAGCATATTATGAAACTATTTTTATTTCCGACGAACCAAATCTTTTTGAACTTTAAATAAACAGATATTGAAGGTACTTCTCACACAACCTTTGTATCAGCGATAATAATGATAATAATATGCGCAACTGGTATTAGTAAATATTCGAGTATAAAGTACAAGCAAATTTAATAATTACGGTAATCTGTAAAAAGTATTCGGCTGAGTAAAATAGACCACCCTCTTTCTTACCGAAGTTTCGTAAAAGGCGACTAAGGTAAGCAGGCAGCCGGTCGGAAAACACGTAGCCAAATCATGTGACAACAAGTTCGTAACATATTGTGCCAACCCCAGCAGTCATATGTGTTACCTTACAAGATTTAGATATAGCTTAGATTTGAGTAGCTCATTTTGCAAATATAAGTTAAATAAACCGCCGTGTGGTATCCGGCTGAGCAGAATAGACCACCCTAATTTCTTACCGAGTTGTCGTAACAAGCGACTAAGGTATGTTGACCCACCGTGTGGTATCCGGTTCAGTAGAATATACCACTCTTTTTTGCCGATGTAAAATGCGAATAAGGTAAGTTGACGTCAGGGAGGCGGCGGGTCGTAAAATACGTATAAATTATGTGATAACATGTTTGTAACATGTTGTGCCGACCCCACTTAGAGTGGGATAAGGGTAGGAGGATTACGACAAGTTCAATGAATTAAATGAATAAATTGAATGTTATATTTGCAATGCAAGTGAAACGTGCTGAGCAGTATTTGATTTGGTACAAGTTTCACATAAAACTACGAAAGATCATAACTGTTCGAGTTAAATAGGTTAAAAATAGTAAATTAGTATTTTACTTAGTCATCTTATTTGTCTGTAATCAAATGTCAATCTCATTAAATGTCGGTGAGAAAACTGTTTTCGCGCGTTTTTAATTCTCTCCTAAAAAGTTATAAAGAGAGATCCCTCGAGCGTAATAGTAGTAAGCGTGACGTAAATAGAAGTAAAATTTCATTGAGTGACGTGATTTTTAATATTATTCTAAAGCTAATATCAAAAGATCAAGCTTTATACTATGACGAAATTAATTCGGAATTTTGCAACCTTGAGAACCGCGTATCTCCCAAAGCCACTATGATCTAGATTTCATAATCTACCATCGTTCTTACCTGTGTTGGGAGCATGCACTGACAAAGTTTCAGCTTTTAAAAAATGACGAAGGTCTGGCGCTCACGGGATCTTGGGCCATTAATTTTTAATAGCTTACTCATGTAACAAGAGACCTGGTGCTAGGTTTAATTGAACAATAACGATTTGGAATTTTCGCAGTATATATGTTGTTTTGCAAAAAAAGTGATTGCTGGCGAAAGAATGTTTCGTACGAATATTAGTTCCATTTATATAAATACTAGCTTTTATCCGCAACTTCGCGTAGACTGTTGTTGTGATAGGTTGATAATAGATAGCGCTTTTCAATGTCGTCATATTCCTGTTGAATTAACAGGATTTCTATATCCTATATGTTATTCCGGTGTATAAGGAATAATTGTGCCAAATTTCATCCATACTTGTTCAGCGGATTTGCCGTGAAACAGTAACAAACAAACAAACATACTCATAAACTGTCGTATTTATTAGTGTTATTAGTAGGATTACTGTATTTCTTTGAAAATATCTCAAATTGCTAAAAGCATATGAAAATAAATAGAAAAAATAATGACTAATATTATACCTAAAATTCAAGTAAAAAAAATGTAAAAAAGTACAATAATAATCCTAATACTATGTTTTTCTAGTTAGTTAATAAATACTTATATATAAAGCTAAAGGGTTTGTATGTTTGTTTGTCTGATTGTTTGAACTTGAAATCTCATCCCTTTCTGTTTTTATTTTTTTTTATATTTATTAAATATTTATGTCAAATATATAAATTACCGAGCTCGGTTAACCAAATACTATTTATTTATTTAAAATACTTAATATTATATGATAAAAAATTCTGTAGCAATATATCAAAAAAGTAATACGACTGCTACATGTACAGCTAATACATGCAAATACTAGATACGCAAGACAGTCGGCAACATTAATTAATTCGTGTCTGATTTATTTGATTATTATTCAGTTACCATACAACAGTGCTGACTTGAAGTACGACTGAATTTATGCCTCTATGTTAATACGACTTGATACCAGCTACGATATATGCACGTAGATTCTACGTACAAAGGGTTTAGCTAAAATAGTTCTTAATATACATCTAGAAAGTTTAAATTTGATTACAACGTTACATACCATGGGTTTATCTGCACGACACAATGCTATCTCTATATTTTGATGTTTTAAATACGTTGGGACATTTTTATGAAGGCACAAGGGTTATTATGCACAGGTTAAAGTGACAGCCGTAAAATTTCAATATTATTCTTTTTATAAGACACTAGTTGTTCGACTACGCGATGCTGTGGCTCAGTCTGGTTTCGAATTCCCTTTAAAATAGAACGGAACAGTTCCTGAACTGAACAGCACTTTCCCGCAAGCGCCCTGCGCCGCATAAAGCATATAAGCAGGCCCATACATTTCACCGCGTGGTAGAATGTTATTATTCCTCTCCTACACCACGCCGGTGGTCTACTCTCCCTCCTTCTTACGAATTTTTGATGCGATGCATGTTCACATGTTCTGATGCGAGTTTAACATTTTTTTACCTAACACAAAAAGTGGACAACGCCGCTCAACAAATTTTTCACTTCAAAAATTTGCGTCTATGTGAAAAGTAACTTTTTATTAGTATATTCTTTTTATTCTTATAATCACACTATTAAGAATTAAGGGAAAATAAAATCAACTTTAGAAATTCGATGAAAAATGTTATCTATACATATTATAAAACAGAGTTTCCAAAAACTGTATGTATGTATTTGATTATCTTATAATCTAGGGAACAGATTTTCGTACGGTTTTTATTAAAACATCTTGCAAATCTTGAGGACAGTTTATGTGTGACATTACGGTAAAATTTCGCTCAGGGTCGTAATTTACGCGGGAAAAACTATTTCAAACACTGATTTCCATTTGAATGAAGCCGGGAATCTTATATAATTACTAGGTTTTACTTGCACTTCGTTTTACATGGACTGTTGTCGCGTGATAGGTTGATAATAGATGACGCTTTTCAATGTCATACTATTCCTATAGAATTAAAAGAATTTCTATAGACTATATGTTAACCCGGTGTAAAAGAAATGATTCTGCCAAATTTCATTAATATTGGTTCAGCGGATTCGCTGTGTAAGAGTGACAAACATACATCTATAATCACACACTTTCGCATTTATAATATTTGTAGGATAGGATTTAAACAAACAATACACATGGAAATCAAAAAATACACTAAGCGAAGACAACAAAGAATTATTGCAGAGTCATGCATCCTCCATTCCATTATAGACCATTATATTATGGGGCTTATGAACAAAATATAATTATTGTTGATGAATGCTCCGTATTGGGCGCGTGTGCCAAATGGAAGTATCAGCGGTTGTTTATACTGCATTTTGATGCATTTTGCTGACATTAACGTGATATAGGAGTATTAACGATCTAAGATATAAGCAGCAATTGTGTTTTTTCTATTTTTCCTTAGAAAAAGTGCAGATATAAAATCAACAACTACACAATAATTTATAAATGATTTTATTTCGTTTATTGATGTATGAAATTCAAATTCAAAATATTTTTATTCAAGTATACTTGTAAACAAGTGCTTTTGAAATTTGAATTTTGTCCTATGTATAAAATAGACAAAGTGCTACTCTGTCTATTTTGTACATAGGTGACGTTTTATAATTCTTTATATTTTTATGTACAAAATAATATAAAAGTACTTTGAACATGCAACATATAAACATGAATGGCTTTTGTATTATCCGTGATCAACATGACAAATAATATAAAAATAACTTAAAATGATATTATAATTCTCCTGCCCTTATCCAAGTGGGGTCATCAACATGCTGTAACATGATTTGGCTACGTATTTTACAAACGGTTGCCTGACTGACGTCAACTTACGTTAGTTGCTTTTTACGACACCTCGGTAAGAAATGGGGGTGGTCTACCATACTCAGTCTGATACCACATGGCGGAAAAAAAACTATGAAAAACTATAATATAGTAGTTACAGTGTATCTATTAAATACTATGGTGGATTTAAGTATGGTATATAAATCCATCATAATACATACTAATAATATTAATTCGAAAGTCTGTCTGACTGTTATGCTTCTACGGTTAAAGCAATAGTGATCGGTAAAGTGGATCGACTTTTATAGGGTTTAGGACTTTTATTTGGATGATAAAAAAGCCTGGATTTGAAAATCCTTTCAGCTTCATACAAGACTGCGGTTTAATAATGTAAAATTGAAAATGTTTTAAATATTGACCGGCGAGTTTCTTTCTGGTTCTTCTCGATAAGAGCAACATTCCGAACCAGTTGTTACTTCATTAATAATATTGATCCAGGACAATTCAAATGTGCTTAAAAGAGCTTACTTGAATAAAGATTATTTTGATTGATTTGATTCTCTCTTCTCGGTAAGAGTACCTTTCCGAACAAGTGGTAGCCTCATTGTAATTTGACGATTATAAAGGAGAACAAATAATCATTTAAATTTTAATTTAAATACTCAAAATGCCTGTCATAGTCTTGCATATGCAGTAGTGCATAGTATGATACAATTTAAGAGTAAGGTGAAGGCCGACACCAGTCGAGACAACATGATAGCTAACGGACGACGTTTTGTCGGATATAATAAGGTAATGTGCTGACTTCCTGTGGCAAAGTGGCCGAGCGCCCACACGTCGCTCTGCCGTCAGAGCTGTGTACTACCACTGAGCATTTGCCGAGATACGAGTATAGCTGTACTCCCATTATTATTTATGCTAATTATTTAAAAATAACTGTATTGTAATTATTATTTCTTTTTCTATTTCTATTAGTGTATATTAACTAATGTTGTATGATATAGCACAGGCTCAAAGACGCACTAACAAGTAACCACATTTCACTTCACGTTCACTCTCGCCAAGGGCTCTCGTATTGCTTTTTTTTATAGGTAAAAACCCATTATGGGTACCGCCGCCCGACGGAGACAGGCGACGGTTATGTCGGAGTCGCATCGACTAAAACCTGTGTGCTCCACCACGCTGCTGGTGGATTGACAGGGTACCTATGATGACATTGCCCCCATCCGCGCCAGCAGCAACTCTGTACCTCAGAGTGCGCCACCTCGTAGGTCGGGGCCTCTCTTAAAGTGGCCCCTCCCTCCGCTAGACGATGCATCGGGAGCACCAGCTGCATCGCCGCCTCGGGGACCTTATAGGGCGGGCGTCCAATTAAACCCCGTTTGGAACGCCCGGAAGGACCCGTTAGCAAGCGATCTGTGAGTCGCCTGCGGTGGATCGGATCCCAGGACTCGACTTCCCGGATCGGCCCCGCCGCCTCCTTCATCGAGATAACGTCCTCGCAGAAGGACGATCGCTCCCTGCCCACGATCGCTCCCTGTCCACCATGGCACGAACCACACTGGGCAGGGAGAGGTTCGCCTTTTACTTAGCGCAGGCAAGAAAAGAAATAAATTTTACCGTATTCGCAATATTTTTTATTGCTGTTCCTCTCCATTTATCTTAGCATGATGTTATATAGCCTTATAGCCATACTCGACAAATGAACTATGTTATTCTTAAAGAATTTTTCAAATTGGTCCCGTAGTTCCTGAGATTACTGCGTTCAAACAAACAAACTCTTCAGCTTTATATATTACTATAGATTTACATGTAGGTAATCTGCATCTCCCTAAATCTTTGCTATAATCCGTTCACCAAAGGTTGTCTTTAATAGATTGTATACAGCAATAACACTAACTTTATACAGTGTAAATTTTCATTTAACCAGTTTGTATGTTTTTTTAACAAAAATTATAAATAAATAATAAAATTTCACACTCGCAGAACCGCGAGATATACTCGTACGTAAACATAATTTTGTGCTGATATATGTATAGAGCCCTGGACTTTGTTCCGTTTTAAAAGTTTCCGTAACTCTTTGGTCAAACCAAACGGCAAATATAAATTGGTTATACAACACATTTCCCTTACGCCGGATGCAGTCAATTTGAATGCTATGGCGCGCGGCGCAAGCGTTATACAGTCGTACGAAAGACATCACTACAGTATCATCATATCTCTTTCTACAAACAATATATTAGTTAAGATGCTCCCCCCATTACCCTACGGATAATAGTTAAGAAATATAGGAACACTGTGGCATGAAGTGACAAAATAAGTGACTGTAAAAAGTGTATTGAACTAATCAGTATTGAATATCGCGGCAATCCGAATAATTAAATTGCTTGTATTTTTGTTAGTCATTTTTACGAGTGGTATCACAACAATGTGATACCACTTAAAAGTGTCACCACGGAAAAGAATAAGAAAGACGAAAAGCGACCAAAACGAAAGAGAATCTCCGATATGAGGTGAGATCGAAACTAAACTATGCACCGATTTATCGTTTAAAAACTATATCGGCTATAAATCTCTACTAATATTATAAAGAGGAAAAATTTGTATGTATGTTTGTAATGTTTTCACACAAAAACTACTGGACCAATTTCAAAAATTCTTTCACCACTGGAAAGCTGCATCTTTACTGAGCAATATAGCTATATTAAATTTTTTTTAAATAGAGATCCGTAATAAAATGTAATAAGGTGTAAAAAATTAGTCATAAAAATCTGCCATCGCGTGCGCTGCGGAAACTATTGATGATAGAACAAAAAATGTTTCACAGTATTATAGAGTGTATCAATATCTACAAAAAGTCCGCGATACCATATATCCAACAACTATAGTTATGCCAATATAACTACTTTTATCCATTGTAAAAGTTGATAAAAGTGCCGTTAAAAAATCTGTGTATTCATTAGATTATGAATGTTAGTGTAATTAAAAACTAAGAAACCTAAGTGAAATAAAACTTTAATAGTTATAGTCCGACTTAGTAGACTTGCCACTGCCATGAGATCGGTATGTACGCGGGTGAAACCACGGGATATTACTAGCATCTTTAATATTTAAATGAGTTAATCTTGTATGTATATATGTTTTCTGAATCTCGAAAACGGCTCCAACGATTTTCATGAAATTTAGCGTGTAGGAGGTTTTGAGGAAGAAAAATCATAAAAGTTAGTGCAATTCTTACGGATGGTTTAGGATTATAGTGTCCGTAATGATTTATGTAAATTGTGCGAAGTTGTAAAAATAATTAATTAATAATAATTTCATACAGTGATTTCCACGCGTAGCTTAGCGTGGAAGTCAATCTTAAATTACTTACACGCTAAGACAATCATGCCCACATTAATTAAATGGTCCCAAGAATTCTGACAGTGTTTCCACGGTGAATCACTAAGCTGATTTTTGTGTGATAAAAGAGCCAACCCTCTTGTCACCTGAAGTGGCAATTCGACTTTTTTACCTACTTTACGTTGGAGAAGCGTCACGCGTTTTAAAATCCAATCCCTTACATCTCTTTACAAAATTTAAATTCAAATTGGCTTTTACAAGCACTTTTGAATCGTCAAATTACAATGAAGCTACGACTGGTTCGGAAACATGTTCTTACTGAGAAGAACCAGCGAGAAACTTGGCGGTCACTCTTATCAAAAATAAATATGTCAATAATGTATTGTTAATTTTATAAACCAATCAGGAATTACAATATGATCTAGTGCGTAGCTGGTCGCAATTTCAATCCAAGCTTTCTTATCATTAACTTAGTCCTCAACAGTATAATAAGCTTTATGAATAAGTATTTTTTTTATTGTTTTTTTAACTTGTATAAAGGAAAGCTAAAAATAGGTTGTGGAATATTAACATACCGAAGCCCACAAACGATCTACGAACTTTCTGAAGCCGTAACTTTGGTATTATTAATTTACTTCAATTCCTGGTCTGCCTATTTCTAATATCGCTTTGTTTATAAAGAAAGGAGTTAGATGTCTTGGTGAACCAGTGGAATTGTTGCTGCTACTTTAGATCCCTTAAAACTCTTTCTATAAGAGACCCATACTTAACCAGCTTTCGGTTTCAGGATCGACATCCGTGGCCTAAAGTGTGCCACAGCACTCCGCACCGGAGTCAAAGTTGCAATGTATGAAAGTAGCTGCTCCTATGGGGGAGGTCTTGAACTCAAACGGAGCGCGTTGAAGGAAGACCCCTGGCCTACTTCAGAATGGCCTCCTTACTGTTTACCCCAATCTACTTTCGAACAGTTGAAACAGAGTGTGGAAAAAGCAAAGGCAGCTTTGCAGGACAGATCAGGCCTTTTGGGGACGGCGACCGCGTTCGGTGACTTCTACGGCGGCCAATTAGGCCAGGATGCTACTGGCACGAATCTAGGTTTTATAAGGACACGGAAAGATGACTCTATGCTGGGTTCAGCGGATAAAGGCAAAGGATTGGGTGAGTTATATGTTTAATTTAATTAAAAAACTACATCATCATTCTCTTACCCTTATCCCACTCTAGGTGGGGTAGGCACAATATGTCTTCTTCTTCCATTCTCCTCTATCATTCAACTCTGGTGCCATTCCTTTAATATGCATATCATTTTTCGCACAATCCATCCATCTTTTTTCAGGAGCCGGACCGAATGACATAATATTGCTAGACTAAGGGCCTGTTTCACAAGTTACCAATAAACTATCAGTTAGCTTATTCGGAACATATCTGACACATATCTCAGAATATTGCGTTCCTCAGGTTTCTGATAGGTTTATTCAGCACTTAAAGTCCCTATAAGTTAACAGGTAGATTGTGTGGCTGTTATTTTGTTTATCTGCTGGATAGCAATTACCTATTTCAAAATGGCTGCGATTTTATTTATTTTTAATTTTTCACTTTTTAAAGTCTTTTTTAGAGACATTTATGTGCTACTTAGTTTATTTGCCAGTTAACTATCCGACATTTTATCAGTAACTTGTGAAACAGGCCCTAAAGACCCTAGGCCCTAAAATACGATCCAACGCCCACTAAAATGAAAACCCATACATATGTTATATATAAAATTCACATGTCACAATGTTAGTTACCATATTCCTCCGCAACGACTTGACCATTTTTTATAATGTCTATGCATATTGAGTAGTTATTATATAAAAATCTACCATATTGAGTAGGTCTGAGAATCGGCTATTATCTATTTTTTATGCCCCTTAGTGACATGGGTTGTCCACCCCTAACATTTTTTTTTTATAATGTAGACTAGAAAATCCCTACAAATAAGTTATATGGAAAACATCATTTGCCGGTTCAGCTTGTACATATATTTAAAAATTTCTGAGCTCAAATAACCCTTAGAGAAAACTTAATAATAAAGTCCATACAAAATTAAAACGTCATGGAAACAGTTTGAAGCATAATCTACTTTCGTTTCATTCGAAGAAAACAGTGCTTAGTTATCGAGCGCTATTTGTGAAATATTTTTTTATATATTTAGTAACGAAAATATAGAGTTAGTGTCCTATAGTGTGAGATTATGTGAGTATGGATTTATTTTTGTTACTCTTTCACTGCGAATCCGCTGAACTAATATCTATTAAATTTAGCACAATTATTCCTTATACACCGGAATAACATATAGGATATAGAAATCCTGTTAATTCAACAGGAATAGGATGACACTAAATAGTGCAATCTATTCAATTTATCACGCGACAATCTAATCACGCGAACGAAGTCGGAGGTAAAACTAGTCTATATAACAAAAAATGGGTTTTCCTTTCAGTATTGAATCGATCGAAATATTTAACAAAACGGTATAAGTAACTTTGTGAGATCACAATACAGTCGTGTTTCCCGCGACCGGTTGTTAAACTCTTTCAGATTAAGGAGGCTGTAGGTACAGGAGGCAAGGTGGGGACTTTCTTGTTCAGATAACAATCACTGACAAGGGAGTTGGAGGGGGCGTGCGGGATTTACCCTACGGTTGCCATGGGGACGCACCCGCCCACTTACCCTGGATCAACGCGAAACCTTATAAATAATAGTTGGAAGTGTACATTGTTATCTCTATTGTTTTGAAATTACCGGGGCTCTACTCGAAATTTAGTTTTTTTAAATGACTTTTATAAGTGGGGCAGGATAAGCGAGGACAGAAGCATCGTACGGGGGGGATGGCGGAAGGAAAGATAATCTCAAAGCCTTAAGGCTTTTAGGGCAACTTCCGTTAAGTGATATAAATCTGATTAGTCAATACGCCGTTATCAATCATAGGCCGGCCATAAACAAGTAACTTAGAAAACTGGGACATGGACTTCATATTTATATATGTATTATTTTGATATAATCCGCGATGAAGTAAAATAGAAGATAATGCTAAATGTAGAGTGGACTATCCGTTTTTATGCCTGATAATGTATATTGTGATGGTCGTCCACCACTACCACAAGTGGGATACACACAGAAATGGGATAGTGATTGGCCGTTACATTTTTTCATTTTCCCCAATTAAATACCTAGTACCAGATTGACCTTCTTGACCAGGTTGACCAGGTTGAGCCTTGCTCGGTAATAAAATTTGAAATAAGACACTTCATAAAAAAGAAAAAAATAATAGAGTAGGTGTGGCTCGATCCTAGGCATTTTCATTTCTCGCCACCCGTTCCTCGAATACGCTACGCTGACTGGACAGTTTATGGCAAAAATTCAATTCAATATAATTTTTAGTATTTTTTAATGCCCAAAAAAAGGAATTTAATATTATAATAAAAATTAATTATATAAAAAGATTTGATTTTTAAATAAAACCTAGCTAGATCGACTTTTTTCTCCCAAAACCCTCTACATGCAATTTCAGGAAAATCATTGAAGCCGTTTACGAGATTCCGAAAAAAAAATATATATATATATATATATATATATATATATATATATATATATATATATATATATATATTAACTCATTTAAATATATGATAAGCTGTAAAAGTCATAACGCTAACGCATATGTACGAGTATGTATTAAAAAAAGAAAAATACGGTAAGAAATGAGGGTATTTTCACAAATCACCTGAAAAAATTTGCCAAATAAACAATTTACTTACTTCGGTGTCAATTAAAAATATACCCGCATTTTATAATATTTTTGTAGAATAGAAGCGAAATCTTTATGCAAAAATGAGAAAGGTCTAGGTGACAAAGGGTTGGTTGACAATACAGACCCGAAGGAGGAAAACAATGAACTATTTTTCAAATGAAAAAACTTTTTAAAAATATAATTTCGCAAGACGACGTTTTGTTTCGCGAAATGTAGATTTATTTACAAAATATATTATACAAAAATATAAATCTACAATTGCGCCTCCGCTGTCTGTCTCGAATATTCCACGGTGTATTATTAGTAATGGCCTGTTAGTGTCCCACAGTTGGGCATGGGCCTCCTATCGCCTTAAGCAAGGAGAGTGGTCTATTCTACTCAACCGGACACTACAGGGCAAGTCAACTTACCATAGTCGCCTTTTATGGCACCTTGGTAAGAAAGAGGGTGGTCTATTTTATTCAACTGGACACCACAGGGTGAGTCAACTTACCTTAGTCGCCTTTTACGGTACCGTGGTAAGAAAGAGGGTAGTCTATTCTACTAAGACGGATACCACAGGGGGAGTCAATTTACCTTAGTCGCTTTATACGACACCTCCGTATGAAAGAGGATGGTCTATTCTAGTCAACCGGATACCACAGGGAGAGTCAACTTACCTTAGTCGCCGTTTTACTGCACCTTAGTAAGAAAGAGGGTGGTCTATTCTATTCAGCCGGACACCACAGGGCGAGCCAACTTACCTTAGTCGCCTTTTACGGCACCTTGGTTAGAAAGATTGTGGTCTATTCTACTCAGCCAGATACCACACGGAGGAAACTCTTATTAATTATTATACAACGTTCATAATATAACAACTGACGTCATAAGTTTACGGTAGATAAACATGTTCGCAAATAACAAACATTGAAGTTAACGAGCAAAACTTATTTACATAATATTCAAATAAGTGCAAAAATCCACGCGCCACAGTCGTGTCCGACCCTAATCTTATAGTCATTAAGAGCAACATATTAAAATTTATAAGGCCCGTAGGGCTAAGCTAAAGAGTTGTTAACACGAAAATGATTACGGCACGCCCTCACACCCTCGGCAACTGAAAACGTACGCTCTCGATCCGTAATCTCCTACAATCGTCATCAATTATGACGCCGTACTTTAGATCGGTATCGTGATAAAATATATTTCAATAAATCATGTTGCAACTGGTCTGATACGCGTATATTGATTTTTTTAATGTTTATGGCGTAAAGGGCTGGGGTCGGTTCGTTGTTTTGTAATTTATATTCATTAGTGGACGGGGCTCGGTCCGCTTGCTACACGATCGTTCACGTATCCGATACTAATTTGAATCGTTCCTTTGGTGTTACGCCAAAATTGGATAACGTGTTGATAAAATCTTGAATCTGAACAAATTTTTTACTTATCGTAATAACTTGAAAAGAAAACATTTTAAAATTTCATTACAAAAAAATCAGTAAATCAATTGTTAGCTATCCATAAATGGAAAGTTCAGGTCTAACATAAAGAAGGGATTTGGAACTCACGCTTCAATGCCCAGGTGTTTAAACCCACAGTGGTTTAACATGTAAAATAATTTCACCAAGACATATAGTTTTGCTCAAAATATTTCCCATCATATTTATTTTTAAAATACTATTTGAACACAACAATAAATATACTTTACTCATAATATATAAGAAAGTAGTTTTATAAACCATCAAGTACTTAATTAAGGACTTGTAGCATACATAAGACAAAAATATCAGACCCCGCTATTAACAGGTGCTTTTACCTCCTCTTTTTATATCATTAAAAATATACACGACAGAAAAGCGTCTTATATGAACTCGACTTACGAATTAACATTGCTAAACACACAGATCACATCAGAGAATTTGTTGACTAACCAAGTTTTCGACGACAGTTGATTGTCGGTAGATTTGTACCACACATCCGACAGCCAATAAATAATAATAATCGCATCACAAACCTTCCTCTTTACCTTTGAAATAACAAAGAGGATCATTTGTGCCAATATAATTACCAAACTCAAGGTACAACTACTTAGAGGAGATCCACGCGCTGTAACCTCTAAGTCACTTCAGTTGTTATCACAAATAAAGGGTGCATTAAAACCGAAACGCAAATCATTAAAAGTTAACACCGTTAAGCCAATAAAGCCATCCACAAAACGAAAACTCTCACAATCATCCCCTGGATTATCCCTACAAACAAACAATTATTACACAATCAATGGCCACTCGACTGTGAAGTATAAATCAGGGACGATAATGGGTCAGATTGAGTGACATCATTTTTAGTTTCATATCGTTACAATAGATGGCGCGCGTGTAGGATGCGCTCGCGCACCGCGCATGTTATGGCAGCCAATTCATGGGAACCGTGGCGGGGACAATGCGCACTTAATTGTGCGAAAGAAACACCAGTAATGATGCGCTGTCCCCCTCGTCGGAGATTTATGGGTTCCACTCGACCCACGAAGTGCCTCAGCATATTTATACAATAAATAAATAGTTCCAAAACATATTGCGCAGAGTGATTCCGATTCGGAATGATGCATTAACTTTTTATATGCGTGGGAGAGTTTGAATTGATTTCCTTTTGCAAATAGTGACTTGTTTATTTACAAAATTCTACGTAACTCGAGATTTTAATAAACTTTTTTTTATGATACAATCTCATCCTTCTATTCCGTGAACTATGGTTGAAATCTGTATTGATATTTTAAGTTGATTTCAGCTCTATTACTTATACTCTATTTATTTTTCTTTGTAGCATTTTGGCAAAACTGTTATATTACATATAACAGTTTTTGCAGTTTTGTGTTTATATTTAAATATTTAATGCAAATAATGTCATCTTCATAATCTCTTGTAACCGTATATTGTAAAACAATAAGCCTTTTGCGAAAACTTACAAGTTTGGTAGGTGAAAATTTTAAGGTATAATAAAGAATATTTTAGAAATTCATCAATTCATATGTTTCGATAGCAAAATCCAATATTATGTACATAAATCCGTATACGTTTCCGGTAAATACATTTACCCATACCGCAATCCATACTAGACCAGTCTACAGAAAGGTTTAAATTAACGATAAGAAATATACTTATACGTAAAGCACATTACAAAATTGAAGACTATTTCGATGATAAAAAAGCCTGGATTTGAAAATCCTTTCAGCTTCATACAAGTCGGTTTAATAATGTAAAATTGAAAATGTTTAAAAGATTGACCTCCGAGTTTCTTTCTGGTTCTTCTCGGTAAGAGCAACATTTCGAACCAGTTGTCCACATTAATTATATTGATCCTTGAAGATTCAAAATGCTTGAAAGAGCTTATTTAAATATATTTTTATTTGATTTGATTTTAACGCTTACGAAATTCCCACTTTTAATTTACTTTCGGGCACTATACCAAAACAATACCATTTCAGGATCTGAAAAACTATCAAGTGGTCTTGCCAAGGGATACTCATCTACTTCGACCTTGTCCGATTCGCTGAGATCAACAAAATGTACAGGTTAGTGATACAAACCGTACAATTTGATTTTTTAATTATTATATAACATTATTTACTCAGATCCGCCTTTACTGTACATGAATACAGTTTAAAGTGAGCTTACATGAAAGTTAATTGAAAGTTCTTGCATTGCGATTTGTATAAGGTGTAAACTATAAAAACGTAAAAAAAAGAAAATATAATGCCAAACGTAGACTACGTTTGGCATTATATTTTCTTTTATATTTTTTATTACGGATCTCCATTAACTAACGCTTAATTCTATTAATAATTATTTGAATGAATGAAGTATTTATTTGTTACGGAATCAATCAATCAATAAAAATAATCTTTATTCAAATAAGATTTTTCAAGCAATCAATATGATTAATGACGCTACATCTGGTTTGGGATGTTGCTCTTACCGAGAAGAACCAGAAAACAATAATATGCTTAATTAATGAAATTTAAAAAAGTTGCAAAATTTGTATGTATGTTTGTAATGTTTTCACATAAAAACTACTGGACTGATTTCAAAAATTCTTTCACCATTGGAAAGCTGCATCTTTACTGAGCAACATAAGCTATATTGTTTATTAGTAATAAACTGTAAATAATTAGTCATAATAATTGATCATCGCGCGCGCTGCGTAAACTATTGATGATAGAACAAAAAAATGTTCTACAGTGTTTTAGAACGTATTAATGTCTACAAAAACAAAAAAGTCCGCGATACCATTTATCCAACTATTATAGTTATGCTAATATTACTACTTTTAGTGGACTTTCCACTGCCATGAGACCGGTATGTATGCGGGGGAAACCGCGGAATATTACTAGTCGTTAATAAAATTAAAAACAGTAGGTATAGTGTGTTGTCCCAGCCTACTCAGAAGAGATGAGATCGTTTTTCAGAGAACACCACGTAAGGCAGTGACAATAAATTACCTTTTAACTAGCATTATATTATATATTTATTAACAATACAAAGCCGTGTGGAACCCGGCTGAGTAGAATAGACTATCATGTCTTACCGAGGGGTCGTAGAAGGCGACTAACGTAAGTTGACCCGGCGTGTGGTATCTAGTTGAGCAGAATAGACCACCTTCTTTCTTACCGAGGTGTCATAAAACGTGACTAAGGTAAGGTAAGTCAAGCGACGGCTGGTCGTAAAATAACTAGCTAGATACTTTAAAAAAATGTTTTGCCGATCCCACTTAGAGGGGGATAAAGGCAGTAGAATTGTGATTATATTAACTGAACAAAGTCAAGAATTATAAACGGCTATTTGTTGTTACGCGCAGATTTCTAACACAAAGCAAGAACAACTCAAAAGATAGAATAGAGGGAGTAATTGTGTATTACGCTTTGTACATCGAGGAAAAGCTCAAAGTATACAATTCTAAAGTCCTCTTGTATTTTATTCAATTGGTAACGGAAAATCTATGAGAAAACTAGACCTAAGTCACATTGTTTTACTGAGCTGCATAGCCTACAAACAACCACGTCAGAATTGAATTAAAAACTTTAACCTTTTTTTTTCTAAATAAACTTTAATAAGTCCTTTGATACTCAATTAAGTGAATTGAGTGAAGTGACACTTAACTTATGTTAGCAAGTAAATATTTAAATTATTAGTAATTTGTTAGTAAACTTAAATAAATAAATTTTTGATTGTAAATATACCCATTATTTATTTAAAAATCTATTCAAATCTAAAGAACAATCTGTGAATGTTATTAATCGTGTGGTATCCGGCTGAGTATAATAGACCACCCACATTTCTTACCGAGGTGTCGTAAAAGGCGACTAAGGTAAGTTGTTCCACCGTGTGGTCGCCGGCTGAATAGAATAGACAATCCTCATTTTTTACCGAGTTGTCGTAAAAGGTGACTTAGGTAGGTTGAGTCGTCGTGTTGTAATCTGCTGAGTATAGGTTAACCACCGTCTTTCATACCGAGCTGTCGCAAAAGGCGACTAAGGTAAGTTGACGTCAAGCAGGCGGCCGCGAAATACGTAGCCAAATCATTCATATGCCATGTTTATAACATGTTGTGCCGACCTCACTTAGAGTGGGAAAGGATGTGAGAATAATGACATTTTGTAGAATGTTATATGTGACCATTTTCTTTATCCATATTTATTTTATGCAAATTCAAATTCCAATGTTAACCTCTCAATTGAAAATCCAGCCAACTTATTTGAATAAAGATGTTCGATTAATATCAGAATCGTAAAACATATTTAAAATTCACTATGAAATACGATTAGAAATATAAAAAAATGTAAATTAAAACAATTTTTTTATACCACATAGAAATCGACAGAAAATAATTGTCATCAGTGATAATAATTGATATTTTAGGCACCAAAATATTCTTACGCCACTTTTCTCATAAAACGCAGCGAATGCCGTAATAATTTACTTTATATGTACAGAAGTTCACATAGATAAAATATCCCTCTTAACACGATAAACTTACAGACCATAATCCAGCAAAATATATTGTACCTACTATTACATCTTCTATGTAAATATCCCTCCCTCTGAGTTATCTCGCCTTGGTGACGTCAACGCGCCCTTATTAATGACGTCACACCCCACCGCACTTGGTTTCCAAACAGTGTCACCATGTCTTTATTACCATGCTTTACTTCTGTGTATGTTGCCTTCCTTGCCAATTTAGTCGGTTAAAATGTTTTAAGTTTCTGAAACCGATCCCTCGTTCAATATTGTCTTCCCTACTGTGATAATGAACCCATTATCATAGATATCCATGAATAATAACGGGTAAATATATTTCTATTAGATAATATTCCGATAATCCTATCTTAACCTATCCTTTTACTACTAATATTATAAATTATAAATGCGAAAGTGTGTGAGTATGGATGTATGTTACTCTTTCACAGCGAATCCGCTGAGTCAATATCGATGAAATTTAGCACAATTATTTCTTACACACCAGGATAATCTATAGGCTAAAGAAATCCAGTTAATTCTACAGGAATAGGATAACATTGAAAGCGCCATTATCACGCGATAACAGTCTACGAAAACAGAATTACGGGTAAAAGGTAGTAATTTATATATTGAGTTCATAAATATTATAAGATGTTAGTAATAATAACCAGGATTAACGGTCAAGCTTGCCGAGGCAAGTAAGAAAAGTTATCGACAAAATGGTTATGAAAAAGAACATCTAATATTGTTGTTTTCAAATTGAACTATATTGACAACATGGCTAAAAATGATTCTTATTTATATTTGTGTATATTGATTTATAAATTAATTTAAAGTTGGATAATGTTGTTTTAAGACTAAACTAAATACATGTTGAGTAACTTAGCTTTAGTAGTAGGTTGAGTGTATCAAACTTAAGTAGAAACTGCCAGTTCTAAGCCGTCAAAGTATAAGTATAAATAATAAGCATATAAAGTTTAATTAGTATTCTTATTTATAAATAGGTATAAATACTTATAAATAAATATTTATATTTGTAACACCGTGTGACTCTTTCGAGGAGTCACGCATTAAAACCTGGGCAGACACCAATGAGTTTTTCTGTTAAAACTTAGGTATCTAATTCATAATTGCAATATATCACACTCTTTTCGGTGAAGGAAAGTGAGGAAACCTGCATATCTTTAGAGAAACCTAGGGATATGTGTAAACTACCAATCCGTACTGGAGCAGCGTGGTAGGTCTTAGCTCCAATCCTTCTCCAATAACGGAAAGAAGAGGCCTATTCTCAGCAGTGGGATACTAACCTGTTAGTTTAGCCGCTACTTTACTTTATTTACTTTAATATTTATAAGTAGAAAATAAAGATTTTAAATTTATAAGCAGCAACATATAAATAACGCGACATTAAACTTCTGCTATAGCGGCACTAGAGATGAAAGACATCTCCAACCTTGCATGCAAAGACATTATCCTTCGTATTTAACCGCACCATCAAGCGAACTAACACCCTCTTTGACTGAGCCCTGGTAACTTTTAATTGTCGTACTTGAATCCTTTGAGTTTATGGTCCGCTTACCACATCGAGTTGCCGACTGGTAATTGTAACAATTCATATTTAAATATTACTTATTCATGTTTGTTTGATGTATCTACACATGAATTCACTGAATCTAGTCACCATTTTCTTTTAATTATTACCAATTTGTCGTGGAAGCGAACATTGTAAGTAAACTGAAAGATGATTGCATGTTAATATTGCACTGGTATCTACAAATAAAGCTGTAAAGTTTGTTTGTTTGAACGAGCTAATCTTAGGAACTACTTGACCGATTTGAAACATTCTTTGAGTGTAAGATAGTCCATTTATCGAGGAAGGCTATAGGTTACCATAGGAGCAGCAATTAAATATAGTACGAAAACGGTAAAATTATAAGCTTACCTAGCGTGCGCTAAGTTAACGGTGAAAGTTATTCAAAAATCATGTATTACAAACTTGTTCTCCTCTAAAAGCTCTAAATAAAAGTCTGCGACAGTGTATGTAAGTTTTTAAGGTTAACCCACTTTAAAAGTTTCTATGGTTATCAAAATATTATCTATATTATGGTTTTAATCTTTCCAAGCGGGTGGAGTCGCTGGCAATTGCTAGGTGTAAATTAACTGAAAACTGATTGCATGTTAAAATTGCACGGGTATTTTGATATACTCAACCGACGACTATACGTGAACTTACTACTTACTCTGCTTCATTATTCCATCAATGAACGTCCATTTTTGGACATAAATTGTCTGGAAAGATTTCCACGTCATATCATTGCGTGTCGCTTCAATCTATCACCCATTTCAACTTTTTAACTTGTCTTCTTGCGGAGGTGGTACTTACACTATGCATCACGTGGTTGCCAATCAAACATCTTGAAACCCCAGCGCCTAAAATTATTTAAATATGGAAACCCCGTCTTTCACCACTTAAACGCCGCGATCCATATAGCTTTGTCAGTCACAGAGATGAAACAAATTTATATACATAAGCTTTGCGACGCTAAGATTATTCCGTATTAACTAAAAGAAAGCCTAAAAACTAAGGCATTACTCTGATTTGCAAATGTTAGAAAACTCTACAGAAACCAGTAAATTAAATACTTTTGCTGTCACCGAAGGATGATAGTTACGGTAGGGTAGACCCTTAACTAAACATTGGCACGCGTCGTCACATGTTACTCGGTAATTAAGAGCTCGCCAACTTAAAGTGCGCTTCTTTATTAAATTCGATAGGTTTCCGAATGTTCTGTTATGGATTTTAATACTGTCTATTCTATTACTCTATTGCAATAATTAGAATGATTTAATTCCGTTTTATCTTATTTATCAAAATTGAAGTCCCCAAGCATACTTATTTTTATAAATTTAATTTTAAACAAGTTAATTTAAAAAAATCTTTAAACAATATTTCATGTCCCTACTTTAACTATTGAGGAGTTCCCTCGTATGGAGCAAACCCTGGCAACAGCATCAAGTCATGCTTTTCATAATTGTCATAATAATGCATTTTCATCGGGACTGAAGCAGTATGTGAAATTTCAGCTCAATCGGACACCGAGAAGTGGGTCAAATTTAACTTCCAAGATTCCATCTTCACATACAAATCAGGTTAAATAAAAACTTTTGAAAAGGCTTTTCCGACAATTCCGCTGGATCCAATATAGATATAATTTGGCAAAAGTGAAGCTTTTATATAGAATTAAAAAAATCCGCTTTTTCTATCGGGAACAGGGAAAAACATAGCATTATTAAGGTGGCGGGTATATTTTTGTTGCTTTAGCATTGTTGCATTTACCGCCATCATGAGTTTGAATTAGCTTTATTTTAAAATCTAAGAATAGTTTTAACCCTAAACTGGAGTAACGTGGTCAATCTTAGCTCTACTTATGTATTTCTCTTAACGTTTAGAATTATCAAATTTATATGTTTATTTTGATCATTACTTAATATTAATAGAAACAAATATGTATAATATTCTTTTATTAATTATACCCCATTAGTTTGTTTGATGATGACTCGCTTAGCTCATGTTCATTCCCGTATTCGTTCTAACTACAAGTAACAAGTATAGTGGGTGAAAATAGTTTACATATAAAAACCTATACTCTAATAAACGAGAGTATATATGGCTCTGAGTATATACTTTATATATGTTTATACTCACGTGTCATTCTATCGGGTTAGCCCGACTAGTTTCGAGCCCATCAGGGCCACTTATTTATAAACTTTTTACACGACGTTGCGGGAATTGTTTGTATATGTGAAAATATTTCTATATATAAAGCACTTTTACATAAAATTTTAATTCTATTCGTGATCAAATTTTTGTTTATAAATATATTTTCATGAATAATAATCAACTAACACTTAATTTTGGTACCAAGTACCAAGCACTCGCGATTGTTCAGTTATTGTGATTCCTGTGTCGCGACTCAGCCGAGTTAGCAACTCATTCGATGGTTTCAGTATTCGCTTCTAACAAAATTCCGCAATCCATACTAGACCAGTCTACAGAAAGGTCTGCTTTAAAAATGCCTAAATTTGAAAATCCTTTGACCTTCATACAAGACTGCGGTTAAATAATGTAAAATTGAAAATGTTTAAAATATTGAACACCACTTTTATTGATTGTTCTTCTCGGTAAGAGCGACATTCCGAACCAATTGTAGCTTCATTAATCATACTGATCCTTGACGATTCAAAAGTGCTTGTGGTGCTTTAATAGCTTTATTTAATTGAAGCTTTAATAAAGATCAGTTGAATTTGATTGGATTTGAAACGACTAAAATATAAAGCGTAAAAAAATGTACACTATCTATTTTTATACATAAGAAAGTACCTTTACCTCACTTAGAATGGGATAAGGGCAGGATGATGATGAGATGATGATAGAAGGAAGCTTTTGAAAATATTAAAAGTTTATTCGTAACAAATTGTTTGAATAAAACAAATGAGGGGATAGAATCAAACCTAGCTATATATCTAAAATAATTAAAATAGAGTAAAATGAAAATTTTGTCCTAAATGTTTAATTTTTGGAGTTTCGACAAATAAAAAGATATTAAACACAGATTTAAGCAATGAGAATTTAAATAACATCAATCTTTAAGTTTCCAACTGCAATACAAATATTTAAAATTAGCTGAATTTGATTGTGACTTTAGGATTTGGCTATTTTTGATTCTGATCCCCTCAACTATTATATTTTATGAATGAATACCAACTAACACGATATAATGGTACGTAATACCAAGCACTCGAGATTGTTATCATCGTACCATACAGTTTAGAATAGGGTCTAATAGGTACCGCGCGTATCGAATGCGACGCGTGCTACCATATCGCAAATTTACGGTGACAAGCGTGTACAATCGAGATTTTTTCTCAGAGCGGTACAAAAGACACACTCGTACATTTTAGGGTTGACTTGATTCAGTAATTACTATACACTTCCTCGTTTAAATTTTTAATTCATTGTTAACCATCACATGTATTCATAACTATTTATAAACATAAAATATGCAATGTATCTATACTAATATAAAAAGCTGAAACGTTTGTTTGTTTGTTTGATTGTTTGAACGCGCTAATCCCAGATACTTCTGGACCGATTTGAAGAATTCTTTGAGTGATAGTCCATGTATCGAGGAAGGCTTAGGATTTTCAAGTCAAGGCATTTTTATCATTTATACATTCTTCAATTGTATAATATGCTATGCTTATTAGCAAATTCCTTACAATTAAGTTATGACTAGTATGTTATGTAATTATTTTCCTTAAATCATTATATTTAATACAATACCATCTGGGTAACCAAGCCCCATGCTCGGTAATTTTTTTTATTCTTAAAAAATGAAAAAATAAGCAAAAAAGGCTAGTGATAACTGGGGCATAATCACGGGTATTTTGACTTTGTTAGTCCACCCGTTCCCCACTGAGCTATTACAAATATCAAATGACACAAAAAAATCATTTGAAATATCATTTATTTTTAGCAGTGTCCAAAAATAGCGATAAAACTAAATAAAACCTAGCTAGATCGACGTTTCCCAAACCCCAACAAGCTAAATTTAATGAAATATCATTGGAACTTTTTCCGAAATTCGGAAAATGTACATATATGTATATGCAAGATTAACTCATTTTAATTTAAAGGTATGTAGTAAATGTAAGCCATTTAATTTATCTGATCCTCAAAATCTAGACTATTAGCTAAGGATAAACGTGATTTGGGGCTATCGAATCGATCGCCACTCAATTCCGGTAGTATTGTTCAGTCAATCATTATGGCCTTCAGTTCCGCTACTCCAGGCTATAACTGGATGGGTGGATCCGTGTCTAATTTGTCACGAGGCACGATTAACCACGCTGCGGCTAATACCGCGCGCTCGTGGGAATTTGTTGCACTATTATGAAGATTATATGAGACTAGTTCCGCCCTACGGTACCATTCGCGAATAGTTAATAAGCATTAAGATGGATTTATTGGTAATAGACGAAAATAGTTTTTTTTAATTTTCTCATGTTCTGTAAAAATTATGACAATAAGCCAGTACTATAAGCCAGTGCATCCTTCGCAAAACGAAACGATTCGTATGCCAATAATAAAAACAACAACAAAAAATAGTGGAGTTATTCCATCCGCGAAATTATTCCGTTCATGTAATGCGATTACAAAGGGAAATAGAGGTTCATTTTTATATACATAAAATATAGAAATCGTATAGAATAATTGTCCATATTTATAGGCTTTTAGTCATGATCACTTTAATTTAGCAACTCGTTAAATCACGTCAGGCTCTATCTTACCAAGTAAAGAAACTGACTGTCAATGACTCGATTGATTTAGCAGACAAATCCGTTCTAATTATAAAGGCTTCCATCGTCGAATGCATCTCTGCCCTTAATCCCACCCTAAGTGGGAACGGCACAACATGGTATAAACACGTTATCACATGATTTAATCACGTATTTTACCGCCCGAATAATGTCTCCTTATCTTAGAAAGAGGGTGATCTATTCTACTCACACGGTGGGTCAACTTACCTTAGTCGCCTTTTGCGACACCTCAGTAAGAAATGAGGTTGGTCTATTCCACTATTCCACAG
Source organism: Morpho achilles (assembly GCA_947086495.1). Taxonomy (NCBI): domain Eukaryota; kingdom Metazoa; phylum Arthropoda; class Insecta; order Lepidoptera; family Nymphalidae; genus Morpho; species Morpho achilles. The sequence continues at coordinate 5,230,287 of CAMTZB010000022.1, read as the reverse complement.
GATACCACACGGCGGCCATCGTCAAATACATCTGTAACCAGCTAAATCATAGTTTAAATAATATCAGTAAACATACCGGAATATATCATGCTTTTTTTAATGTCTACTAGACGTGTTATAGTGATTTCTTTTCTTTTATTTACATTCACCATCAGGCGTTTAGTTTACAAACTAATTTAATGTGGTCCCTGTAACCCTCGCGACCTCCCCAAACGGCTTTATTGCCCGAAGCAGAGTTAACAAAATTAATGGCTAAATTTTCTACACCCGAAATGAATACATCGGAGGGATACTGAATAAATCATTGTTACGTTGCATTTCGGACGTTGCTGTTTTGAACGATATGTCTCAATTCATAAGCGGCAACGGGTTTTGTGATTCTTTTTATTAATTAACCAATTTTTATGTTTTATTGTATTTATTTTTATTTAAAAAATATTAATAAACATAGCACGTCGAGCGTCAAGCATATCAAATCAAAGCAAAATCTTTAATATTTAAATAAGATATTCTTGTATATATATTTTTTGAATCATGGTAACGGCTCCAATCATTTTCATGAAATTCATCTGTTTTTTTTAATCGATCTAGGTAGGTTAAAAAAATGTTGTTTTTTACCTGCTTACGGGCATTTAAAAAATGCTAAAATGTAGAATTGAATGCAAATTATATTTAAGCGATCTGTGATAGCCAAGTGATAACACCGTGCCACTCTTTCGAATTGGTCACAGGTTCAAACCGGGCAGACACCTATGAGTTTTTCTGTTAAAACCTATGTGTCTAATTGATAATTGCAATTTATCACACGTTTTTCGGGGAAGGAAAACATCGTGAGAAAACCTGCATATCTGTACAGAATTCTGGAGATATGTGTAACCTATCAATCCGCATTCGAGTAGCGTGGTAGGTCTCAGCTCCACCTTTCTCTCCAAAAACGGAGAGAAGAGGCCTGTTCTCAGCAGTGGGAGAGTAACAGGCCGCTACTTACTTACTTTTTTATATTTCAGCTGTCAAATGCAAATCTGTGTTAGCCTAATGGTAACGGGCGGACCAAAAAGTTTTTTTTAAATTATTTAATTAATTAATTTAAAAAAAAATACCGAGCAAGGCTAAGTCATCCGGGTAATGGTGTATTAACTCACACATATACTTTCGACTTTTATACGCATAAGTATTAGGAGTATATATATAATAATAATATTGACTGGCCCGTTGGAGCAGTGGGTAGTGACCCTGCCTTCAGCTCCACGGGTCGCGGGTTCGATTCCCGCCGAGGGCAAACATTTTCTATAAATGAATTTCTTGGTCTTTGAGCTTGGGTGTATATTTGTATTTAAGTATGTATTTAAAAATATATAAGTATATATTCACCAGTTGTCTGTCACCCATAACACAAGTATTAAGTTACTTACTTCGGGGACGGACGACCGTGTGTGTAAGTGTCCCATATATTTATTTATTTAATAAGGCAGCTTCGGTGGTGGACGTATCCAATAGCGGAAACCGTCACCCCTGACCTATAGCGAGTTTGGCCACATGTTTGGCGTTTCTCACCGGTGGCGCAAAAGACAGCTACAGAGAGCCACTGAAAATAGGAGAGAAAAAAATAAGGAAGCTTAACAATATCATAAAATCGCTACTGCTCATTAACTGAATTATAGGCAGGAAAGTGGCACGCGTCTATATTCCGGAAGCAAGAGACGAGCGCGTGCACCGATTCTATGTTCAATGGAACGTACGGGGGCATACTTGAAACATTTTTATTGTAACCAGCGACGAGGGCCTCACCGGCATTGTTACTCCCCCACGTTTTAAAGAACAAGATATAAGAAATAAATTGCTTGAGAGTCTACAGCATATAGCGTCATAAGAAATAAATTGAGGACTCTACAGCATATAGCGTCATTAAGAAATACAGATATCCTCGTATTCAAATTCAAATTCAAAATCTTAATATTTAAATGAGTTAATCTTGTTTATATATATATACATTTTCCGAATCTCGGAAACGGCTCCAACGATTTTCCTGAAATTCAGCATGTAGGAGGTTTTGGGGGAGAAAAATTGATCTAGCTAGGTTTTATGTAAAAAAAATATTGTTTTATCCCTATTTTTGGGCATTAAAAAACATTAACATTTATATTGAATTGAATTTTCGCCATTAACTTTCAAGTCGACGTAGCTTATTCGGTTAGCGGGCAGCCTCGAGAAATGTGAGTGCCAAGGATCGATCCCAACTAAATGATTGTTTTTTTCTTTTTTTAAAGTTTTTTTTTGTAAAAAATTACCGAGCGAAGCTCGATCACCCAGATATTATTCTTTATTCGAATAAACTTGTAAACAAGTGCTTTTGAATCGTCAACTCTACTGCTGGTTCGGAAAGCTGTTCCTACCGAGAAGAGCCAGCAACTCGGCGCTTGCTCTTTTTAAAAAATACAATTCTTAATGCTAGTTACATTTAATTGTTTCTATCTTGTACAGGGTCGAACAATATTTATATCCACGCATTTTTATCGTCTAAATAATCCTCAACAGTTTAGTAGGCTTTCTGTATCAGCCTCTCCTTAATACCTCCTTAGTACTTTTTCAAGGCGCAAAGCAGGGGCCGCAAGCTTATGTCGGTTCTTACTTTGTCTATTATATACATCGCCTATTGTTTTATAATTCTTTATATACAAAAATTAAATTACTTAAAATATACTGTGTATCTATGTCATTTACTTATTCTCATCAGCTCTCCAGTTCGTCATCTTTCTGCCCTTACCCCACTCTAAGTGGGGTCGGCACAACATGTTATAATCATGCTGTCACATGATTTGGCTGCGTTTTTATTACCGGCCGTCTGCCTGACGTCAACTTACCTTAGTCGCCTTTTACGACACCTCGTTAAGAAATGAGGTTGGTCTATTCTACTGAGCCGGATACCACACGGCGGGTCGACTTACCTTAGTCGCCGTTTACTACACCTCGGTAAGAAAAGAGGGTGGTACTATTTTATCCAGCCGGATACCACACGGCGTTCATCAGCTCTCCATATATAAGTAAGTAAGTAGCGGCCTGTTAGTATTCCACTGCTGTGAATAGCCCTCTTCTCCTCGTTTTTGGAAAGAAGGATTGGTAAGACCTACCACGCTGCTCCAATGCGGACTGGTAGGTTACTCATATCTCCAGAATTCTCTAGAGATATGCAGGTTTCCTAACGATGTTTTCCTTCACCGAAAAGCGTGTTATAAATTGCAATTATCAATGAGACACATAGGTTTGAACCCGTGACTTTCTCGAAAGAGTCGCACGGTGTTACCGCTGGGCTACCACAGCTTTTTTACCCCAGATATAGCTTTCAAATATTTTATTACTCGTATATTTTTATTAGACTTATATATAACTTGACCGACAGATGTCATCATTTTCTTGCCCTTATCTCAATCAAAGTACGGCATATGTTATAAACATGTTGTAACATGATTTGGCTAGGTTTTATATCTAGCTGCCCGTGTGACGTCAACTTACCTTAATCGCATTTAACTACACCTGGATAAGAAATGAGGGTGGTCCATTCTAGTTAGTTGGATAGCACGCGGCACTAACCTTAATCGCCTTTTACAACACTTCGGTAAGAAATGAGGGTGATCTACTCTACTCAGCTGGATACCACACGGAGTGCCGTGTGGTATCCGGCTCTTACCACACGGCATGGCTGATAGTTAGTGAACTGTCCAACAGTAATATATATTAAATTCTTATTGCACTAAAAATACATTGCTACGTATGAAATAAGTTTCATTATAATTTATTAACTAATTTAATTAACTTGGTTTGATATAGATAAAAAAAATTGACACCTAAAGCCCAATTCTTTCACAATTTATCAACACGCTTAAACACGTGTTGGTAAATTGTGAAAATAAAATTAAGAACTTTTTCAGTTCGCAAATATGACTGTCAGAATTATAATTAGAAATTTGTCTCTCAAAGTTCAATTTTTTTTGCTAGGTTATCCTTGAAAAGTCTATTATTATGAATGTTTTCAATTATATTTCAAATTGATATTTGATAATATCATAAATTATGTTTCAAGCAACTTATAATGTCAAATAAAACTTACTATGAACAATGGCTCAAAATTAAAGAGCAATTACAAATCACATTAGCTGAAGATGAACATTTGCAGGAGTTTGCATCGGCATTTATCGGAATTAAACCGCAAGGAACTGCGGTTGAAATAGTCGCTCGAGTTTATTGTAAGTATTGCGAATTGTATAATAAATTATGTGACTGCTATGATCAAATGGAACAAGTCCAAAGAAGACCGTTTATAAGAGATTTAATAGAATCATTAACGTGTCGAATTCTCGAGCTAAAACAGACTTTAGAAGAAGTAGAAGTCTTTGAATATACATATCCCGAAAATGCCTTACAGCAAATGCTTATGATTCCTGAAGATATAAAAATACTTTGTCCTTTTCATTATCCCTTTGAAACAAGACAGGAAGAAATGCAATATATCATAGATCAAATTTTTGCTGGTAATCGACTAGGGGACCCAACACCGACTCCATCTGAACTTGAACGTCGAGAAAAAGTTAGAATTGAAGATGAAGAAAGAATACGTGAAGAAAAAGAAGCTGAAATGAAAAGAAAAATGGCTATGGGTGAGGAAATTTCCATAGATGAATCTGAGCATTTGTCACCTGAAGAATTAGAGGAATTAAGATTTCAAAAAGAATATAATACTCACATTTGTAACATTCAACGAATGGAACGATCTAGATGTGCTGTCAGAGAAAAAACACATATATTTAACAAAAATAATGATTTATATCTTGAGCTAGCCGGTTTAAAAACACCACCAGCTAGTGAACATCTAAGGAAGCGAGCAGCAGCTTTAATACAAAGAATATATAGACAATTTCAAGAGCTTAAACGAGAACATGTAAAGGAAAATAAAGTCAAACATAAACTTAATATGATCATACCCTCTTGTCCAGAACCATCAGTGAAAGTAGAATTGGAAAAAGTTAAAAATGCACGTCGCAAATTTAGACGTAATTATTATGAAGAATGGTTACAAAAAAATTTAAAAGAAAATAATCGCGTACTTAGATTAAGGGAAGGAGATATGATGGAGGATATATCTGAAGAAATTAGGGAGTGGATGAGAACTTGGTACAAACACGTGCGGGTATTTGATGAATTCCCTTATCCTGAAGAAGGAGGTTCTATACTCATAGTAAAAGGCGAAACATTTACAATAGAAGAATATATTGAATGGCGTACTGAAGAAGAGAAGAGATTAAAAGCAGAAGGTGGCCAACAAAAATCTAAAGAGCAAATAAAAGCTGAAAAAATTGCAGCTCGTGAAGAAGAGAAGAGGCTGAAATTTGAAGCTAAGATTAGGGAGGAAAAACGCTTACTTGACTATAAAAAGTCTAGGCTGAATCCAGATAATGATCCTGGAATTTATATAACAATAGGTCAGAATATTGATAAAGTTCGTGAAGCTTTATGTTCCTATGAGACACAATGGAAAAGCTTGGACACAAAAGATGCATCATTAGATGTTATAAGAGGTTATGTAATGAATCTTATCACAGAAAATGCGTATCAAGATTTACAATTAAAGTTGCGACCTATTGTGGATGAGTTGATGAGAATAGAATTAAATCTTCTTAAGACAGCTCTTAAAATGGATTATCAAGAAGCTGGCGTTACAAAGCTACCTTTATGCCAAAAACGTAAAAAGCCTAAGAAAATTAAACCACTGAAACCAGATAAAATATCACCGGCGACTATGTTTCAAGCCCTAGTTGATGAAGGTATTGTAAGAAAATATCCTTATACAACACTTGACGATTACTGGGGTGACCAAAATTATGCAGCAGCTGATACACGTGCCATAATGTGGACACCATCGTTTCCTCCAGCCTGTTTAGGCGATGTTAAAGAACAAATAAGACTTCGTTGTCTTCTTACACTTGGATCTTCTTGTCCCAACGCTGAGAGATCCCAGCTTCTTGTCGGACCGAAAGGTTCTGGCAAAAGAACCTTAGTATATGCAGTAGCAACCGAAACTAACTCGATTCTTATTGATTTATCTCCTATGAACGTGTATGACAAATTCCCGGGGCCTAAAAATTTAAAAACTATGTTTACGTACGTCAATAGAATAAGCAGATTAATGCAACCTACTATAATATTTGTCGATAATGCGGATAAGCTTTTTTGCAAAAAAGTAGCTAAAGAAGACAAGTTATTTGACCCAAAAAGACTTCAGAGGGACTTTTTCAAAGAGATTATAAAACCTATAATTCCCGCAGAGGACAAAATTTTAATATTAGGTACCGCTACAGAGCCTTGGTTGGCAAAAGGTCCACAGATGTATAAAGTTTTTCCATCTTTAATTCTTATGCCAAGATCTGACTATGGAAGTATATCATACATATTAACAAAAATGCTCATGAGGTATCATGGTATAGATCGTGAGTTCAACGTTCACTGTTTGGCACAAGTATTAAGAGGATACGACATAAATAGTATCAAACAAGCAGTGGAATCTTTATTGAGTGGCAAACGATTAGCTGAATTGTACTACAAACCTCTGGATCCAGCTGAAATAATCAGTGCAGTTTTAGAAAATCCCAATTCTGTATATACTGGACAAGAGGATTACGCTATGTATCAACAGTGGTACGAGTCTTATTCGCCTTGGGGCAGAAAATGCCTGGATTACATGTTTATGTTAGAATCCCAACTCAATTATAAAATGAAAGCGGAGAAAAAGAAGAAGTAGTTTCATTTTTCGACTTATAATTATTAATATAATAATTATGGAATATGCTTATCCTGTTTTAATAAATCTTATAAGGCGCTGCATTGGGATATAAATTATTCGTATAATTTATTTAAAATATATGATGCCTACTGATAATAATGTCTAATTTTTTATGGTTAATTTTCATTATTATATTTTGACAAACAGAAATCATCAAACATCTGTTCAGGATGTCGCATTCTTTTCCAAAAATAGCCTAAATGGAATATTTTGTAATTTTATTCATTCATTCGCCAATAATAATAACATTAATTTTAGGATTTAATTAAAAACTTCTAAACGAAATTTAGCTAATACTTTTATGTAAAGATCTGTATCGCTCTAATTCAAGCTTAGTCCAATTTTAACTATTATAGCCTAAATGTTCAGTTAACTTTGTCGTTGAAGAAACGTATATTACTAACGGATATTCTACGAGTATAAGGATGTAAGTAAATATATTAAGCAACATACAAATTTAATCACGATGTTTTTTTTACTGTAAAAAGTGCGTTATGAATTCCAGATATCAATTTAAAAAAACAAATTCCTGAAAAGATTTTATTCTTTACGATTAAATGGAAATGTGTCCTTTACGTATTTAGTAGAAATTTTGAATCAAACAGAAGTATATACTAAATATATTGTCTAATTAAGAAAGAAAATTGAATTAAATTATCTTAAAAAGTGAACCATGTGTTCACTTTTTAAGATAATTTAATTCAATACTAAATATATTGTATATTCAATACTAAATATATTGTCTAATTAAGAAAGTAAATTGAATTAAATTATCTTAAAAAGTGAACCCATGGTTCACTTTTTAAGATAATGGTAATGGACTTGAACCTTATTCTTCCGTCACAGTTTATTATAATTTGAACAGAGGGCATAGATTCGTTATAGTACCATCTTCTTAGACTAGATGGCGCTTATTCGGTAATTAAAATATTAACAAAGATGGCGTTGTGTGTTTTCCTTGAATGCTTTAGCTATAGATAATACAAAACAAAATAACTTTAAGCTCTAAATTACAAGTTGAAAAAGCAATACATATTCAATTTCTGGTTAATCTTTAGTTTTTAAAACTATGTTTACTATTCACTTTTTTGTGCAATTGATTGTTAAAAAAATTAAAAAGTATCAGACAAATTTATCAAAATGTTGTATTGTTATCGGTTCTTATTTATTTATATCTTTTTATACATATATTTAGAAAAGAGAAAAAATAGTAAAAAAGCACGTAGGTTCTCCATAAGTGTACAAAGTTTTAATTTAATCTATCCGTTCAAACTCCGTAAAAATGGAATTAAAAAATCGTACATGTATTCATACATAGATACAGAATAGAATACAGAAATAAAGTATTTTTCAACTTATTGAACACTAGGGGTCCTTTGCGCGGTTAAATTACCTATGTATTAAAAGGGTATTGAAAAAAAGATTTTTTTGTCACTATATAAAAACTATCACTATAATTTTCATACCATTCCTAAAAAAAATCCGAAGAAGTCAGAATTTTTTTAAAATTATTAATATATAACTTTTTAAATTAATTATTTATTAATAACTTACATTTATCGTTGTTGACGAAATACTTACGTAATTACTATGTTGTGGTTATTCGAACTGCTGTACCTAATCGCTCCTCTTCAAAATCGGCGGTTACCAATTTAAAGTGCGATTGTTTAAAGAGCATGCTCAGCTGTGATCGCCAATCATGTCTATGATCGCCTACGATTGCCTACAAAACGGGAATTGTCCGTTTTTCGGACACGCATCAAAGAGATTTGCTCGGCGATCGTATGTGTGATATTTATTTATTTATTTATGTACGTGTTTATGTGAGGTGACGTGAGGCAGGCAGCCTGTCGTAATATAGCCAAATAATATAATATGTTTATAACATAAACATATAACATAAACGCCTGAATAGAATAGGACCACCCTCATATCTTACCGAGGTGTCGTAAAAAGCGACTAAGGTAAGGTGGCATCATGCGGGCCGAAATACGTAGCCAAATCATGTTATAACGTGTTAATAACATGTTGTGCCGACCCCACTAGGAGTGGGATAAGGGCAGGAAGATGATGATGGTGATATGTATATAACATGTTGTGCCGAACCCACTAAGAGTGGGATAAGGGATGGATGTTGATCTACCTACCACAAAAACATTCCTAACAATCACAAAGGTAGTTTTAATCATATTATCAGCTAGATTAGCGGTAGGAAGATATAAAGGGGCCATTGTAGTTGCGGGCACGTTCGGAAGCGGGCCTCCTCTCCCCTGCCGGTGCGGAAATGGCGGCGGGGAGCGGAGACAGTGACTTCCGGAGGTGAAGTTAGCGGCAGTAGGTGCAACAGAGACTATTGTCCGGGCAACGACCTACTAAACGAAATTTTGTGTTTCGAAACGATTGTTCTGGCGGCTTAAAATGACATGTTCGAATTTTGATATTGGCTTCAATAAAGTTTAGTAAGTATTCGATTTTACAATAAAATACCGCCATACTAGACCAGTCTACAGAAAGGTTTAAGTTAAGTGTAAGAGATGTGCTTATACGTAAAGCATATTACAACATTGAAGATTATTTGGATAATAAAAAAGCCTGGATTTGAAAATCCTTTCAGCTTCATACAAGACTGCGGTTTAGTAATGTTAAATTGAAAATGTTTAAAAGATTGACCGCCGAGTTTCTTGCTGGTTCTTCTCGGTAAGAGCAACATTTCGAACCAGTTGTTCATTAATCATATTCATCCTTGACGATTTAAAAGTGCTTGAAAAAGCTTATTTGAATAAAGTTTATTTGATTTGAGCTTCTCGATATTTTTTATACTATGAGGCTAAAGTCTGGCTTCCATCCCACTTTATAGAAAGCGAAAGATGCAGACTAACTGCTGGGAATAGGCCTCTCTCCGTTTTTGGGGAGAAGGATTGGAGATAAGACCTATCACGCTGCTCCAGACGGATTGGTAGGTTACACATATCTCCTGAAGTCTCTAGAGATACGCAGTTTTCCTCACGATGTTTTCTTTCAAGGAAAAGCGTATGATAAATTACAATTATGAGACATATAGGTTTTAAAAGAAAACTCATTGGTTTCTGCCGGGTTCTAACCCGTGACCTCCTCGAAAGACTCGCACGGTGTTACCGCTGGGCTATCACAGCTATGAAGGTATGAATATGAATTACAAATGTGTAATTCATAACTTTACCTTCATACCAAGTTAAATCATTAGCACCTATACTATTATTAAAAAGCTAAAAGTATATTACAAAGCTTACCCAAACAACGGTGATGAATTTTGGTATATCGTTAATGTATAGAAACCGGCTATACCTGTAGCCTGACTAGTTTTAGCGTTAACGCCGCATAAAGAGCTCATAAACAAGGGTCCTGTATGGCCTTGAATTAGTCGGGTTCACCCGATAAAATAAGACGTGAGAATAGCCGGTTTCTATAACATTCAAAAACATTAACTATAAATAACTTCACGATAATCTAAATTCTAAAAATTTTGTACAATTAGCTCATATACTTTACGTAGGAGAAAAAATTTCAGTTTCTCCTCCCGAAATATTCTATAGTAGGTTCATAATTGTGTATATTTTAACTTTTATGTCGACTCGGACAAAGTCGCGGGTAAGATTATTATAAAATAAAATCAAGTTAAGACAATCTCGGCTTTTATATGCGTGAGCGCTTAAGAAGGGTGGTTTCTGCGAACTCCCACTTCTCCCCTGTAAACTAATTAAAACGTCCACGGACAAAGTTTTTCAATAAGAGCTCTGGGCATTGTTCGTACTTTGAAACGGAATGAATGTTTTACCATAGACAAGTATTTATTAGTTTTTTTTTTCAGGACAATATCGCTTTGTATGCACTTGCCTGAGATAAGAAGATTAAAATTTGTATAATCTTTTTTTCGACCTGATTATAAATAAATATATTTTATTGTATCTATTCATCATCATTCTCTTACCCTTATCCCACTCTAAGTGGGGTCGGCACGATATGTCTTCTTCTTCCGTTCTCCTCTATCATTCGTCAACTCTGATGACTATCCTTTAACATGCATTTCATTTTTCACACAATCCATCCATTTTTTTTCGGCTTCCCCCTAGCCTTACATCCACTTTCATATTTAAAACTCTTTTGGTCACATAATTTTCATCCCTCCTCATTACATAACCATACCAACTTAGTCTCGCACTTCTCATCTTTTCTGTAATGGGCGCAACTTTCAGACTTCCTGTATTCATTGTATTATTATATTTTTTATATTATTATATATAATAATATTATTTTATTATTCCATATTACTTTAAATAGAGTTACTGTTTGTTATTATTAATTAAGTTTTACTTTCATTTTAATTCTTTGTACTTATTTTTAATATTTAATTCTTTTTTTAATTTTAGACTAGTTGGCTGGATTCCAATTCTAGAATAAGCCTGCTATTGCACATTATGTTGTTTATATCATTTTTATGTTAATTAATGCAATAAAGAGATTACAAACAAACAAACTCTTAGCCCTAACGCAGGACACTCTTACAATATCACCAGGTAGGACGGACGACCGCATAAGCATCGTGGAGATAGCGAAGCCGTCTTATGACAAAGCAATATCAAGTTGTATTTTTCAACCCCCAAACGCAAACCCAATTTTTTTTGCTTCATAATTTATCTTTCTTAATGTGATTTTCGTGTCGTCGTCCTCTAAACCGACAGTAGATTATTTTTGGCTGCTATAAAATATATTACGTTATATATATCTGTATGTTTATGTTCTCAAAGGGAAAAGTAGATATATGACTAGAGTGAGTTTAGAAGAAGTATGACATACATATAAAAGGAGTAGCGACAGAGTTGACGAATGATAAGAGGAGAATGAGAGTGAAAAACATGTGCCGACCACATCTAAATTGGGATAAGGGCAATAGTTCTCGAAAGGATAATAACTCTTAAAAAAAATTAAATTAATAATTGTGTGTGGGTGATACAAAATACGTGATCATCATCCTCCTGCCCTTATCCCGCTCTAAGTAGAGTCGTCACAACATGTTATAAACATCTTGTCACATGATTTTTGCTACGCATTTTACGACCGGCCGGCTGACGTCGACTTACCATAGACGTACTTTACGACACCTCGGTAAGAAATGAGGGTGATCTATTCTACTCAGCCAGATACCACACGGCTTGAGTGAAATAAAATATAATTCTATTTATTTTTGAGAGAAGGGTTGTACAATTCTCTAGAAATATGCAGGTTTCCTCACGATGTTTTCCTTCAAAAGCGTGTAATAAATTGCAATTATCAATCAGACACATAAGTTAACGGAAAACCTCATTAGTGTCTGCCCGTGGCTAGAATCCGTGACACTTTCGAGAGAGTCGCGTAGCCCAGCGGTAACACCGTGCGACTTTTTCCATGAGGTCACGGATTCAAACCTGGGCAGACACCAATGAGTTTTTCTGTTAAAACTTATGTGTCTAGTTGATAATTGCAAATTTATCGCACGCTTTTGGGTGAAGAAAAACATCGTGAGGAAACCTGCATATCTCTAAAGAATGTGTAACCTACCAATCAGCACTTGAACAGCGTGGTAGGCTTAGCTCCAAACCTCTCCAAAAACAGAGAGAAGAGGCCTATTCTCAGCAGTGGGATAGTAACAGGCCGCTACTTACTTTAGTTACTGTTATAACCCGCAACACAGAGAATTCAAGGCGATCCCCATTATATAAGATTGATCAAATCTGCGACGATCGATTTGACCGTATCACAGCGCCAAAAGACTTCATTGTTTAATAGACCCACACTTGACTGTAATTGCATTTGATGGAAAATTTAGTTGGTGCAGTGTGTGACCGGTGCAATTGACAGAAGACAATAATGGTTGCATTATTCAATATCGAGAGCAATCTAGTACTATTACGACTTGTAGAGCCATTACAACGTTGCATATTGGTGCCAATGTAGAGTAGTTCATCCGTCTATCATAATGCTTAGATAAATCTTGACTGATCTTCCCATGAAAGTTGACTTCGGACCATTTATTACCAAGCTTTTGTTTGTAAAGCTTTATGTAGTATCGCGAGCGGCTCTCGCATGGAAAGATTAAAACCGTAATATAGTATTTTCATAACCATAAAAATGGTTAAAGTGGGTTAACCTTAACAGCTAGACATATGCTGTCGCGGACTTTTATTTAAAACTTTTAGAGGGGAACAATTTTGTGATACATGATCTTTTAATGATTTTAACCGTTTACTTAGCGCACGCAAGTAAAGCTTTAAATTTTGCCGTTTTCGGTACTTCTATTCTATTCATCTTGGCGTGATGTTATATAGCCTTCCCTAAATGGAACTATCTTACACTGAAATTATTTTTGAAATCGGTCTAGTAGTTTCAGAGATTAGCGCGATCAAACAAACTCTTCATCTTTATATATTAGTATAGATTTCAACGAGGTGGCGGAAGATATTACAAGAAGCCGCAAGGAACCCGGGCAGGGTTCTCGGCCTCTGGAAACTGCTTGGCTGGCTGGAATAAACAACATCTTCACCTAAGACTAAATGCAGCCCGCAAAAAAATGCTTTTATTTGCAGACGTAAAATCTCTTCTTCTTCATCATGTTTAGCTTTCTGAAACTGCATCTTATCGTAGAAGAAGTTAAAGTCCTGCCTTTACAAGCAACTAGGCTGTAATATTTGGCAGAAAATATATGTTAACGTCTCTATCCTACGAGTGTAGCAAAAAGTAATACCAGAAATGCCAAAATTTAAAAATTACGATTAATGAGAATTAGGCGTTACTTTACAGAGGTCCACACTGGCTGTATAACTGTTACTCTTTCATGACTAATCGCTGGGACAATATTAGTGAAATTTTCTACAAATAAATGAAGTCACTGGAGTTATTAAAAGTAAAAGTCAAGTAAAAGTAAAATGAGCCATAAATTTTGATGTGGTATTCCGACCGATCCACTAGTGTGTAGGATTTTTCGATAGTGATCTCATAAATGTGTGTTGTTTGGTCGAAAATGGAAAACTAGTTTGGAACTAAACATTACACTTTGTCATTTTTTCAATGAAATCTTTTTTCTGTCCTATAGCAAACCACAACGAAGTTTAATTGGATTTGCTAGTATGATAGATAGTATGCTAATAGAATCAACCTTTTCTAATTACTACATGTAGTGATAAAAATCTTAATTCTTAAATTTAAACTATCGTGATTAGTATTCATAGTTAATGTATAGAACCGGCTATACTCACGTCCGGCTATACAGAGTTCCCGCAGCGATAATGTCGTGTAAAGAGCTCATAAATAAGTGCCACGGATGGGTTCGAAACTCGGGCTACCCGATAGAATAAGACGTATAGCCGGTTCTATACATTAACGAAATCTGAATTCAATATTTTTTGAATACTGACAAACTCAGGCCTTAACGACGTAACAACAAATTGCTAAAAAAATATGTTGATTCCATCAAATATACTGTTATGGCAGGCGGAAACGAAAGCCTTATCTAATCACATAAAATGACGACTGACTTCTTAAATCGAGCCAGACGCTCTCAAAATCACTTTACTTACCTTGAATAAAACTGAGAAAAATATTAATAAATCAATAAGAATTAAGCTTCGTTTATATTGACATCATAAGTTCGTAGGCTTTAAAGGGGATAAGCCTAGATCTAGACACGATGACGTTTTATTTATTTATTTTAATAATAGGTATCATCAACGATGAATATATAATTTACAATGACAAACCATTATATAATAGCAGTATTTAGTTTTAAATATCGTCAATTATATTGTAACTTGAACAGTTAATATAGCATTTTTAATTTGTAATGTTTAATATTTAAATTACTTAATCTTGTATGTATGTATATATATATATATATATATATATATATATATATATATATATATATATATATATATATATATATATATATATATATATATATATATATTTTCGGAATCTCGGAAACGGCACTAGCGATTTTTCTGTAATTTACTATATAGGTTTTGGGGGAGAAAAGTCGATCCAGATTTCTTTAAAAAAATCTCGTTTTATCCCTGTTTTTGGCACTAAAAAAATCAACGAAAATAGGAATAGATAGCAACTCATAATTTCAGCTGTAAAATGCAAAGCTGAAACAGCCTTATGGTAACGCGCGGATCGAAATAGAATCGAAAACTTGGTTCGATTCCTATATCCGGCGCTTTTTTACATTTATTTTATTGTATTTTTGTTGTATCTTTAAAAACATTACCGAACAAAGCTCAGTCACCCATGTACTAGCCTTTTAATTAGAACAAACTAGCGTATTGCACTTTGGACCTGTCAGACAAAAAATGACAGTCGTGTAGAGCAAAGTGCAAGGCACCAGAGAGCGAGGTCGCTGGACAATACGATGGCAACGAATAAAACACCATAAGTCACTGATTGTCCGTAGTTCATATGGAATGTTGACCTCTACAGAAACCTCGACCTTCCCTCCACTGCTCATCTCTTTAAGCGTTTTTCGAAGTTATTTTAAGAAAGCCGAGATTCATCAGAACCCACTTATAACAGTGGCTTCCACTTACGTCCCTGTTAGGGACTCACCAATAATATAAGCGTCCAAAAAGCGTCCTTTTTTACCCTGAAAATCAAATAGAGATCAAGAATAGAGACATATTACACACGCACATGGTCTTCGCCGGCGAAGGTCCTAGTTTTCTGACGTTGGTTAGCCGTGGCTTCTCGACACACTCCTAACACATGATTAATCATCATGCAGTTATACTCCTAGCCCTCCACTTCACGTCGCTTTAAGTCTCGGTCCAACCTCACAGGAGGTACTCCTACGACGACGTTCCCCAGCTCTAGTAGAAGCTTCTGCGTTATATTCTCCGCATTTCGTAACCTCGAATATGACACACCTGACGCTGTAAAACCAGTTAAGCCTAACAGCAAATAGTCAGTTCTAAAAGAAACGCTGCAGCGTACAGTCTTAAATAAGTTTACCCAGCTATCTGTCGGCAAGGAAAGACGGCAAATGCTTATGAATAACTCAACAGCAACTAGCGCTGATGAGTTGATGTTGCCAAGTTGATGATGTTTCATATTGACTACCACACTTAGTAAAAAGCACTACGAAAAAAAATAATTATTATCCACGACAAAATGCGAAAGCCTCTACAGGCTTTAGTTGCAGACCCCTGGATACGTCGGGACTAATTCAAAACGAGCCGACTCCGCCCCTCACCCCTTTCCCCCTCGCTCTAAGCTCATTTCCTGCGCGCCGCCTGCCTGAATTAATTTTAAATTAAGTACGGATAAAGCTTTGAGCTGTCGAAGTAAATAAACATAAATATGGCATTTTGGAATATTTGAACGTATTTAAAACCTAATTATTTTCTGCTTCTCAATTATGCCTTATTGTTTTGTTATCTTCAATATTTAAATGAGTTAATCTTGTATCTATATTAGAAATCTTGGAAACGGCTCCAATGATTTTCTTGAAATTCAGCATGTGGGGGTGATGGAGAAAAATAGATCTAGCTAGGTTTTATTAAAAAAAAAACCATTTCATCCCTGTTTTTTTGTGCATTAAAAAAATACAAAAATTTATATTGAATTGATTTTTTGCCATTAGCTGTCAAGTCAGCGTAGCTTATTCGGGTTCGAGCCCTACCTACCCTATAATTTTTTCCTTTTTTTTTTGAAGTTTTTTTTTTATTTTGTAAAAAATTACCGAGCAAGGCTTTAGATATTAATTTTAAAATGATACATGTATTTTCTTAAAAGTAATACTAATAACGCAGTACTAGTAATACAAGTACTGCGTTATTAGCAGTTTAAATAGCTATATTTAATCCAGGCATTTATACTATTTTACCTATAGAGTTAATATATTAGGGAATCCAGACTGAAATGTGCCATATTACAATTAATTGAAAGCAAGTGAGGTTATATCTATCTCTTTTTTTTAAGTGTTATTAGACAAAGATGAAGTATACAAGTTTTAATTTCCCTCTCTTTATTTACTGTGACACTCGCGCTTACAGATCTCACTATGGTTAACCTACTCTAGTATAATAACTATGAATTTACCACTGGCTCGTCTATTAGATTGACATATACCAATGACAAATGTTTCCCTACCACCTGTCATATGGTAAATTCAATTTCCTCAGAAGTTATATTGTTATTTAATATTCGTAAATGCGAACACTGTTTCTCGCTTCCTATAAACACCAGTCTATCATCCACTTTCTGGTATCCGGCTAAGTAGAATAGACCACCCTCATTTCTCACCGGTGTCGTGAAAGGCAACTAAGGTAAGTTGACGTCAGGCAGGTGGCCGGTCGTAGAGTACCTAGCCAAATCACATCACATGTTTAAAACATGTTGTGCCGACCCCATTTAGAGTGGGATAAGATGATTAATGATGACGAAATACCAGTCTATCATATAGGAATAATATAGCTTGTGACAGAGTCAAATAAGATGTTATTTTTTAAACAAACATTTCTTTTAACAATATTCTGCCAAACAATAATTTCATTTTTAGCCGATGATAATGTTTTTTTTTTAATTCTCTATGATCGTATTAGCTTTTTAAGGACTATGTCTATATCTTTACTAATTTATTTATCTTTTTAACTTTTTTATTTACTTTAATCCTGCCGTTTTATTCTTTACTAGCTGTGTACAAATATATATTTCATCCATTTCACATAAAACTGTAATGTATTATTGACCTAGACCTTCTTCAAGAACCGCTTTTAATCTTTCGCTAAGAATCTTTTAGTAAATTTCTTTTTGAGTAAATTCGTTTCGGGGCCAACTTATGATGTTTTTTATTAAATTATTTTGACAAAAGAAATACAATTACAACTAAAATCAATCCAAAGATCGGAGAGATTTGTCCGCTATATTAGTGACTTAACATAGTCAGTTAATTTATTATTATGAATTGCATATTTGTAGGTGTAACTGAATCTATTTTTACAAAATGCAACAGAATGACCGGCTACTTCGCTATTGAAGTGAAGCTAGCGAGGGTGGGTTTAGCGATGTGAAAAAACTAACGATTTTTAAAATAATCGATATTTTTTACATTACAAAACGGATTTTCCTTTTTCTGTGTTCTTGTTTTTTACGTTTAGAAATGCTTTGTTGGATAAAACCAATGTAGCCAATTTACACATTTTAATCGAATTTCACCAACAACGCGTCTGTTATTATTTAATAGTTGTCCACTGTAATAAGCCTTTATTTTAATTAAGTAATAATATTAAAAAAGGTAACTTTCAAAATGGTCAAAAAATTCGATAATTGTTAATCGATTATTTTGATACGAATGAATCGATTTTTTTATCGATTTATTTTAAAGGGAAAGAAATCGATATTTATTATTGATTTTTCTACTCCAAGTCACATCCCTAGTAGCGGGCAACGTGTTTAATAATAAGTGTGAATAATCTCTAAATTTAACATCTATCCTAAAAACAGATCGCAATCATCAAAGGTCACGTTTTAATGAACATGACCTGAACAGAAAGACCTCGAGGCATGAAATAATCGCTCATCCATGTGGGTGTATACGTATATACATGACGTATGTTGTGGTGTCTGTGTGTGCCGGCATGATCGATGCAGAAGCGACGCTACTGCGTCGTATTTCCGCGTCGCTTATGCTTCCTGTAAGGGCGGGAGTACACGTTCAATTGCTTTGTATATTTTCTTATTCCTTATTAGATATTCTTAGACTCAAATAAGACACCGTTAAGATGCGCGAATCGATTAATAAATATATGTACATATTATCTTATAAAACAAAAAGAGTCAAAAACAAAGAGTATGATTGAAATAAGCGATTTTTTTTAATCGTTTTTTTATGAAAAACCGATTATTAAAAAAAACGATTATTTAAAAAATCGTTTGTTTTAAGTAAGTTAATTCGGGGTGTGGTATCCGACTGAGTAGAATAGTACCGCCCTCAATTGTCTAGCTTTAGTAGGTAGTCAGTATTAGTAGGTAAATTGACGTCAGGCAGGCGGCCGGTCGTAACATGTTTTGCCGACCCCACTTAGAGTGAGATAAGGGCAGGAGGAAGCTGCGTTTAACTTATTCCGAACGACAAAAGTAATAATAAAATTATTTTGCTATAATCCGCGAAGAAGTAAAATAGAAAATTTTGCTTTGCGATTTTGGTCGTGGAGTCTTATATTTTTTTATCTCCTGACGATGCTTCGGTTGCGGGGCGAAACGATTGTTGAGTTTGTGATAGTGAACGTATATAGTGCTTGTGTATTGTGGTGGCGGTGGTGGAGGTTTGTGCATGTGTTTTTACGAATCCTGCATGTATCAGGTATGATAACCGATTGTCCACTTACATTTAGCATTATATATATTTTCTATTTTACTTCTTCGCGGATTATAGAAAAATAATTGTATTATTACTTTTGTATTATGGATCTCCGCAAAGTAACGCCTAATTCTATAAATTATTTATTCCGAACGATTAATGTTTAAACGGTATTTATTTTCGTAATCGATTCCGCGGTGCGCGGCAAGTTATTAAATAAACACTTTTCAGAGTCTTTTCGCCTAGTCATGCGACGACTGCAATTTTAAACTTTTGGACTACCGCCATTTTGATTTAACTTATTTGTAATTCTTATGACAGAGTTTTCATGTATATTATTGCTTGAAGATCATAAATATATTGCTAGGAGTCCTTGTTAGGACTTTAAACGAAAACTTAAAGTTTTTAATGAACTACCCTTATCCCACTCTAAGTGGAGTCGGCATAACATGTTGCCACATGATTTGGCTAGATGTTTTATGACCGGTCGCATGTCTGACGTCAACTTACCTTTCTTTTATGACACTATGGTAAGAAAGAGTGGTCTATTCTACTCAGCCGGATACCACACGGCTCTCCATAAAAATTACAATATAATTTTAATGCAGGTTTCAAATTATGCAAAACAGACCGAGACAGAATATTTGCATTTATTTCTCATTTTGTAGGGATTTCCACAATAAGATTGAGACAAATCTGCGGGTAGAACTAAGCAATTAAACACGTTCAGATTATAAACAGTTTGCTTAATTTTTGCTTAAACTTGTTGGTGCTGATTAAATTGTATGTATATAGGAATATTACAAAGGGTAAGTATGTTCGTCCGTCTTCCATGCTCGGACGGAGCAACAAATTAATATTGATTTGTTGATTTTCAATACGTAAATAGAATGTTGAATATTATAATTTTTTTGTTTTGGTTTTTTTCTCTTATAAATGCTCATATTACTTAAATTGTATCTTTAATATATTAATATTTATTTAAATGAGTTAATCTTGTATGTGTATATATATATATATATATATATATATATATATATATATATATATATATATATATACACGTTTTATCCCTGCTTTTGGGTATATAAAAATACTGAAATTTACATTGAATATAAAACACTATTTTTGCCATAAATTGTCAAGTCAGCGTAGCTTATTCGGGTTACGAGCGGTCTCGAGAAATGAAAATAATTAGGATCGAGCCCAAACTACCCAATTATTATTTTTTATTTAATTTAATTAATATTTAATTAATATTATTTTTTTTTGTTTCTTTTTTTATTTTGTAAAAAATTACCAAGCAAGGCTCAGTCACCCAGGTACTCTAGGATAATGTTATATACACTTTAAATATATCGATAAAAAAAATCATTAAAATTAAAAAATTTACAACACAAGAATCTAAACTTTATGGCTTACATAATAAACTGCTAACATTCATACGTTGAATATTCGAAGGGAATCAAAAGGGTGACGGATCGCGCTTGTAATGGTGTTTCGTATTAAACACCATGCAAACACCATGGGGGGATCGTTAGAAGTTTACGAGATTATGGAGTGTAATCTTATCTCACAGTCCTACGTGACAAAACTTCTGTATATTTTAAGCCCAAAACCATTAACCCCTTAAAAGTTAACTCGAAGAAAATATGGGAAGTAATAGATAGATTAAGACAATATTCTTCAGTTTTTTGTTTTTTCTTCATAAATTTCTACCTCTCCATTCTCCCCTTACATCATTCTCCTGTCTTTATCCCTTATGGGGTCGGCACAACGTGTTATAAACATGTCATATGATTTGGCTAGGTGTTTTACGACCGGCCGCCTGCCTGACGCCAATTTACCGCAGTCGTATTTTACGACACCTCGGTAAGAAAGAGGGTGCTATAAAGTAAGTCGAACTGCCGTTTGGTATCTGGCTGAGTAGAAAAAACCGCCCTCGTTTCTTACCGAGGTGTCGTAAAAGGCGACTAAAGTAAGTCGACCCGCCGTTTGGTATCCAGCTGAGTAGAATAAACCACCCTCGTTTCTTACCGAGGTGTCGTAAAATATGACTAAGGTAAGTTGACGTCAGGCAAGCGGTCGGTCGTAAAATATGTAGCCAAATCACGTGACATATTATAATATGTTATGTCGACCCCACTTAGAGTGGGACAAGGGCAAGAAGATGATACACATTCTGATCCATACAATACGACAGGTCTAATGTTCGTATTATAATAAATATCTCGGTGACCAAGCCTTGCTAGGTAATTTTTTTACAAAATAAAAATAAAAAAAATATAAAAAAGAATTATTTAGTCGGGGATCGATCCTACGTATTTACATTTCTCGATGCTGCCCGTTCCCCGAATAAGCTACGCTGACATTTTATGGCAAAATTTCAATTCTATATAAAGAGAGATTCGAAATATATATATATATATATATATATATATATATATATATATATATATATACAAGATTAACTCATTTAAATATTAAGATATTGAAAATATATATAAATATATATATATATATATATACACAAGATTAACTCATTTAAATATTAAAGATTCATTCTTACATCACGTTAAAATCTATATACCCTCAGTGCCGCACTCAAAATAACAGTAACATTCTAATCTAAAAGCCTTAAAGTATATAAAAGGCAGTCGCGTTCAAGAAACCTTTATTTCAATAAAATTCCACAGTTAACCTCTCGTTATTGCGCGAATCAATTCCAATATTGACTCTCTAAGAATTGTCCGTTGAACGATAAAGAGTATTGTTTTATCTTTTTAATTTTCTGTATTCAAACGTTCGCACAATATAATGAATGAATTGTGTGGTCTTTCTATACATAAATTTCGTGATGATTGTCTGTATAATTGGCTAAATTTTAAATATAATCATTTGTTTCCAACATTCATTTGTTTCTTATTTTTTAAACGTAAATAAAAGTTATTAACTTTTACGGTAGTACGTCCTTCAAAGTTTCTATAGGAACTTATGTATTTATTATCTTTATAGTAGAGTACATACATATAGAGAAAGAAAAAGTAAAAAAAGCACATGTATAAAGGCGGACTTATCTCTTCCAGTCAACATTTGAGTAACAGTAAAAAAGAACAAGAAGTAAAACACTACGATGCTACGATAGTAAAATAAAATACTACGATACTAAAATACTGCGATGAATTCATCACGGATTATAGCTATATAATTTTATTATTACTTTTGTATTATGGATCTCTGCAAAGTAACGCCTACTTCTGTAAATTAAGTAAAATACTGGTAGAATATAACGAAAAAGAAAAGAAAAATATCGAAAAACTAAATTCAAAGACTAATATTTGCACACTTAAAACAAAAGATAAAAAAGATGTAATTTAGATAAAAGATATGCTATATACTTATATAACATTTAAGACATTTTTCTTACATGTTTTCTCATATCGATTTTCATAATTTTTTGATTTACAAAAAAATTCACGGAAGTATTGCATATTTTTCTGCAGATATAAATCATATATATAAAATTCTTGTATCACAATGTTAGTTCCCATACTCCTCCAAAACGCTTTACCGATTTTTATGAAAGTTTATATGTACATTCAGTTGGTCTGAGAATCAGCTACTGTCTATTTTCCAACCCCTAAATGATAAGTGTCGTTTACACAAAAAAAAAATTTTTGGAAAACATTTTTTTATAATGTACATTATACTTATATATATATTACTAGTGGCCTTCGCAGGGGTATAAAATATATATTCCATGTCACTCAGTGTAAAAAAATGATTAAAATCGATCCAGTATTTTTGATTCATTCATTACTGTCCGTGGCCCGCAAGTGTTAAATTTGGAGAAAAACAATTTCCTTTCCCTATACCAAGAAGATTTCCTGCTATCTTTATCTATGTATTGTATGTATGTATTTTATTTTAACAATTAATTACAGAATTTCTTTAAACAAACTGTTGAAAGAGCGACATAGCTGCTAAAGTCGAAGTGTTATAGGGCGAAGCGCGGCGTCCTCACGGCATTTTAAATTTGTAATATCTCCGAAAATGTTCACTTAAATTACATGCTGTAAACGGCCATATTGATCTATATTAAATCAACAATTTATTTAATTACTTAATTGGATAAGGATGAATGCTGTATTGTATAAAAATTGCTTCAAAAATAAGGCATTATTTTTCGTAAAAAATAAATGACAAAAATGCTATAGTGGGTTATCCATAAGAGATAGACATATACCATCGCGGACTATTCTGTAGACCTTTTCAAGGTGTACAAATGCTTACTACATCATTTTGATAAATCTCGTAGGGTTTAGCCTGTGTTTGCAATGTAAGCGGAAAAAAATGTAATTATTTACAGAAACCTCAAAAATTACAGTATTTCTCTACTCTGTATTGAACGTTATTATACGTACAAACCTTCCTCTGGAATCACTCTATCTATTAAAAAAAACTGCATCAAAATCTGTTGCGTAGTTTTAAAGTTTTATGCATACATAGGGAAATATGGACAAACAAAGAATGCGACTTTGTTTTATGATATGTTGTGATATATAACCAACTAATTATTGTTAGAAAATGTTGGGCATCAGTAGGAATCAAAGCTACGATCCGCTGAGCTGAAAGCAGGGTCACTGCCAACTGTGCCAAGCCAGTTACCGTTAAAGTCACCCTATCCACGATTCCACCGCATATAAACATCTGTTTTCCCTATTTCCCATAGCATCTTAATACAAATACTCTTTACTGATCAAAAATACAGAAATTACTTATGAAAATCTAATTTTTGTCATATGCATAACATTTTCAGTATTCTTTTTGGTTAATCTTGTAAAAGTAATTGATTTTTTTTAAAACAATTGCGAAAAATCACCATGATCTAGTATGCGAGAGAATAATTTTGTGTCCTATAAAAATAGCTATATGTACTTGCCATATCCTTCTTCTTCTTCTTCTTCTTCAACCGATGGACGTCCACTGCTGGACATAGGCCTCTTGATGGGATCTCCAGAACACACGATTTTGTGCCGCTTGTATCCAGCGGCTTGCCATATCCTACATTGAGACAAATTAATTACAAACTGTCGACGTGTCGGAACAAGCAGTCGAATCTAGAATATTCTAATTTGCGACTCTAAACTGTAAGGTTGTAGCAATATTTTTAATGGATATATTTGAAAAATAACTTGTACATTTTTTTTAAACAAACAAGTTTTTGCGTATCCGCCCGAAATTTGAACTTACGAACCATTGGTAAGAACTGTGCTTTCGCCGTAAGCCACCACGGCTTGCATACAACAACTTAATCACCAGACATGCGTATCTTTAATATTTGAATGATTTAATCTTGTATGTATATATGTATGTATGTGTGTATGTTTTTTTCTGAATTTCGAAAAAGGTTCCAACGATTTTTATGAAACTTAGTATGTAGAGGATTTCGGGGGCGAAAAACCAATCTAGTGAGATTTTATTTTAATAAAATCGTTTTAATCGCTGTTTTCGGATACTAGAAAAACTGCTTAAATAGAAATAAAAACAGAACCTTAAATTTGCTGTTATTTGTATGGTTGTGATAGTTCAGGAAAACGGGCGAACTTTGCAAGTTAAAATACCCGGGAACTAACTCTACATGCCACCGACCGTTTCTTTTTTTTAATTGCAATTGTTTGTACGCGCTAATCTTATTAACAACTGGACCGATTTGAAAAAAAATTTGAGTGTAAGATAGACCATTTATCGAGGAAGGCTAAAGGCTATAACATCACGCTAAGATGAATAGAAGAGGAGCAGCAATATAAAATATCACGAAAATGCCATACATAAAGCTTTCCATGCGTGCGCTGAGTAAACGGTGAAAATTATCCAAAAATCATGTATTACAAAATTGTTTCCCTCTAAAAGTTCTAAATAAAAGTCCGGGACAGCATATGTTTAACTTTTAAGGTTAACCCATTTTAACCATTATGTTTATCAAAATACTATATTACGGTTTTAATGTTTCCACGCGGAGCCGCTGGAATTTGCTAGTTGTTTCGTATATGCAGAAACAATCACCAATGCTGTCAATTGAACGTCACAATATTGTATCAAAGAAAAATAAAGAAATCATCTCGATTATTCCGTATAAACATTGCGAAAACGTTCACATGAGAATAGAGATGCCAATCTGTTTGGCAGTATCCAGTTTTCTATTGAATTACGCCGTTACAAACGCAAGCTACAAGCTTTAAAATTATAAAGGCATGCCAACTTCGATCCTCCTCGGCGTAATATCGCGAACAAAAAAGGAGTCCAAAGCGACACAAAGCATTCAATTTTCGCCAAACCATCGTCGGATAAGCTCGCTAACAGGCTGTCGCGGCCCACAAAGCGCAGTGATTACCAGCGCCGTCGAAGCACCTCGTCATTATCTCCCACCCTGTTTATTTTTCTCTGATAAAGATTAGCCGGAGTGTTTCCCCATTGGCGAGAAGGGTAGCGAAGGGTGCGAGAGGCGGATCGGGGGCGGTTTGCAAAGCCCCGCCTATGTCGGCCGAGCTCGAGTCGTTCTTTGGTCTCCGAGGGTGTCGGAAGGGCCATGTCTGTCCGTGCGATGCGTCCGTCCTGATCGCGCCATGCTCGACATCAAAGGCTCCGCCGACTACCTCAGTCGGTCGGGCACCTTTACCAACTTCTCGATGCTGTTTGCTGGTGAATATACCATTTTTATCACAAATCGTGGTGTGCAGTGTGGCTTTAGTGATTGTTCTTTTTTTGAGAGTATTTTTATATGCGTCTACGTGCAGTAAGTACAGTTAGTAAACTTTTCTTTCATTATCAGTTAGTACTTGGATGCTTGTTCGGTAATTTTTTCAAAGAATATGAAACTTGAAAAAAAAGGAAAAAGGCAGGCCACGATCCGATTTCACAACTTTCGTGCGCCTGTTCCCTCCTGAGCTATTACAACTTTACAAATGATAGCTAAAATTTTACTTGCTTTCTATTCTACATTTAAGCAATTTTTTTAGTGCCCGAAAACAGAATAAAACATTTTTTTGATGAAACCTAGCTGGATCGATTGTTTAACCCCGAAACCCCTGCCAACTGAATTTTATACAATCGTATAAAGTTTCGGATATGTTTTTACGTATATGTATAAAATAAATATATAACATTATAACTAATTAACTTTAGCATAGGAGAATATCAAATATTTTTATCTACTATTTCATTTCAAAATCACCTGATATTGTATTCAATCAAGTTATGATTTCAATTTAATTTTTAAAATTAATAGTGAAATCACTGTAGCATTTCTAATATAAATAGTCACTGTAATTTTTTCGAATTTTCGAATTTTCAGTGGTAGTTTCTATTTTTTGTGCCTTTTTAGTAGGATTTTTTGCCTTATATACTGATAACACAAAACTATAGATAAAAAAATAAAATGATGGTTTCCTACCGAACGATCGAATAAAGCATCTTCTAATTACGTAGTATTTGTGTGCGTGCGTCGTAGTATTACATGTTTAGCCATTTTATCCATAAAAATCAAAAATTATTATTTTACTAATTTTTACTACAAATTAAGTTTTCAATTCACATGAACTCTCTCTACAAATCCACTAATGATCGATGTTAGATGATCCGCGGTTATTTTTTTTGCGGCTATTGACACGCCGTTAAAATTTAAGCAATATTTTATTATTTAAAAAATAGTTTGAAAATTTAAGCTAAGAGCACTAGTAATTGACCATTTTTTATTTTTTATTTTATGTACTAGTAGTAGACCGTTTCGTATAAAATTTTAAACAAGCGTTTTGTTTGTTGTTGCTAATACAAAATTAATTTGTAATTACCTGTTGCCATCTATTAACAACTGCACAAAAGCTCAGAACTGTAGCCCATTGTTTAATATTTAAAATTTAATAATATTAATATTTTTTATTAACTACAACAAACAAAACGCTTGTTGTTTAAAACGTCATACAAAACGGTCAACTAATAGTGCATGGTCAATTACTAGTGCACTTACCTTAATTTTATAATGAGACAATGGTCACAAATGAACAATATGGGTTGGTAAAAGTTAAAGTATTATATATATCCAGCCCTTATCCCACTCTAAGTAGGGGCGGCACAACATGTTATAAACATGCTATAATATGATTTGGCTGCGTTTTTACGACGGGCTGCCTGCCCGACGTCAACTTACTTTAGTCGTATTTTACGACACCTCGGTAAGAACGAAGGTGGTTTATTCTATTAAACCGGATACCACACGGTGGGTCAACTTACCTTAGTCGCCTTTTACGACATCTCGGTAAGAAATGAGGTTGGTCTATTCTAGTCAGCCGGATACCACACAGCGGGTCGACTTACCTTATCCGCCTTTTACAATACCTCGATAAGAAATGAGGGTGGTACATACTACATCCGTAGTATGTACATCCGTACATACTACGGATACCACACGGCTAAAAAGTTAAAGTATTATCTCTTGACGCTTTATTTTTAGTATGACTCTTTTAAATTATTTATGAGTTGCGTAGCTTTTTAAACAATTTGCTTTTGAATGAGGCTAAAAAAACACAGAAAACAACTACGTCGATTCCGAGTTTAATTGAGAGCAAATACGATGCACGGGTGCGTGTTGTCCGTTGATTTGTTACACATTGAGGTAAATTAAATGTTTTTAGAAGTGGCGTTACATTGCGGAGATCCATAATACAAAAGTAATTGAAAATGAAAATGAAATTCATTTATTCATGGAACATTTACAGATAGTACTTGTACAATGGTAGCGATGATATAAAACTATTTTGCTACAATCCGCGATGAAGTTAAATAGAATATTTATATAATGCTAAATGTTGAGTGGACAATCGGTTATCATACCTGATACATGCAGGATTCGTAAAAACACATGCACAAACTTCCAACACCGCCACCACGATACACAAGCAATTTAGTGTTTATTTTAATTTGTTATAACTAAACTATTTTACAAAAACGAGCATAAGATCGTTTTTGTAAAATAGTTTAGTTTAGTTACAGAAAGCTTATAGTGTTGAGGATTAATAAGATGAAAACAATGTGTGGATATAGCTCTCTTCGATCCTGTACAAGACAGTATTGAATATAACTAGTAATAAGAATTATATTTTTAAAAGAGCAACCGCCGAGTTTCTTGCTGGCTCTTCTCGGCAGGAACAGCTTTCCAAACCAGCAGTAGAGTTGACGATTCAAAAGCACTTGTTCACAAGTTGATTTGAATAATGAATATTTAAAATTTGAATTAAATTGTTTAATTTAGTAAGCGACGGCCTGTTACTATCCCACTGCTGGGCATAGGCCTTCTCTCTCCGTTTTTGGAGAGAAGGATAGGAGCTAAGTCCTACCACGCTGCTCCAATGCGGATTTGGTAGCTTTTACATATCCCTAGGATTCTCTAGAGATATGCTGGTTTCCTCACGATGTTTTCCGTCACCGAAAAGCGTTTGATCAATTGCAATTATTAATTAGACACATAAATTTTAATAGAAAACCTCATTGGTGTCTGCCCGGGTTTAAACCCGTGATCGTCTCATGAGATTCACACGGTCGCACCGCTGGGATATCACAGCTTAATTTATTAAGTAAAAGTGTAAGAAAAAAATAAAATCAAGCTTGAAAAAAGTTAATAAATAAGTTGTACATTTAAGCTTTATTGTCGACAACACCCAACATCATGGGAAACAATTCACACTACACGTACTTACGCTAATAGACAAACCGTTACAAAGCTACACCCTCACCAACATGCAGCTTATAGCACTTTGGTGAGAGTATAATGATGCTGGTATAGCTTCATCCTTTAATCACTGTCTCTTGACGCCTCCCTCACACTTCACGACGGATTTTACGATGACTAGCCATTGTTTGATGCTATTCATCTGTTTGCGAGAGATACGGTGTGAGTTTAATGTGTATTCATAATTTTAAAATACGTAATGCGGTATAATTTGGCATTGCGGCATTTATTACCAAAGTAGTAGTAAGTAAAGTAATTAACGGCCTGTTACCATCCCACTGCTGGGCATAGGCCTCTTCTCTCCGTTTTTTTTTTTGGAGAGAAGGATTGGAGCTAAGACCTACCACGCTGCTCCAATGCGGATTGGTAGGTTACACATATCCCCAGAATTCTCTAGAGACATACAGGTTTCCTCACAATGTTTTCCTTCACCGAAAAGCGTGTGATAAATTGCAATTATCAATTTGACACATAAATTTTACTAGAAAACTCATCGGTGTCTGCCCGGGGTTTGAACCCTAGACCTCCTAGAAAGAGGCGCACGGTGCTACCACTGGGCTACCACAGCATTATTACCAAGGTGTCGTAAAAGACCACTAAGGTAAGTGGTGTGTGGTATCCGGCTGTAGAAAAGACCACATTCATTTCTTACCGAGGTGTCGTAAAAGTTGACTAAGGTAAGTTGACGTCAAGCAGGAGGATATTAAAATTAGCCAAATCATGTAACAACATGTTTAAAACATGTTGTGCCCGACCCCACTTAGAGTGGGATAAGGGCAGGAGAATGATGACCTAATACGGCATAATTGAATTGTATTTTCGTCATTAGGTGCTTAATTTTACTAAAAGTTTGATTTCTAGCGTCGCAAACTCAAGTCTTTTGTGTGGGATTAACCGATACCCATTGGGCTATCACAGCGTTACGTTCGACAGCCAAAAATATCATTTGGATTCAATTCTACCTGGCTAGATCGATTTTTCCCTCCCAAAGACCCCTACACGCTGAATTTCTTGTCTTTGTCTTCAAAATCGTTAATGCCGTTTCCGAGATTCAGAATATATGTATACAAGATTAACTCATTTTAATATTAAAGACTTTTTTATTCATAGCTATTGAGCATTATTAATTTGTAATATTTTTCCAGATACGTCATACAAAGCTTCATGGTCTACACACGCGGGTGCACAGGGTACATCAGGTAAAGGTCCATTTATAAATATTTATTACATTAGCACTGTATTTTACCGCAGAAATCCTTTTGTTCTGAGAAAAAACCTATGCGACCGCGATCTGCTTATATTTTGCGTTAGGTAAACATTACAATTTACAATTAATATATAAATACACAAAAAACGCCCTGTGGTATCCGGCTGAATAGAATAGTACCACCCTCATTTCTTACCGAGGTGTCGTAAAAGGCGACTAAGGTAAGTCGACCCGCCGTGTGGTATCCGGCTGAGTAGAATAGACCAACCTCATTTCTTACCGAGGTGTCGTAAAAGGCGACTAAGGTAAGTTGACCCACCGTGTGGTATCCGGTTGAGTAAAATAGACCACCCTCTTTCTTATGAGGAGTCGTAAAATACGACTAAGGTAAGTTGACGTCAGGCAGGCGGCTGGTTGTAAAATACGTAGCAGAGTCATATGACAACATGTTTGTAACATATTGTGCCGACCCCACTTAGAGTGGGATAAGGGCAGGAGGATGATGATATAAATACACAAAAGATAATATTTACCTAGCCTCACATACTCTTATTTTTTTATTTTTTAACAGTATGCGTTTTTGTGACCTACAATATTGGGTACATCAAATGTTAATTTTGTCTTTATGTTTAAAATTTAAATGAACTAATCTTGTATACATATAAAAAATTCGTCTTATTCCAATAGGAATTTTAATAAGGAATTTTTCTGATAGCAGTTTTGTTTGTTTCCGTTTTTCAATGCCTGAAAATATTCAGACATTGAAAAACTGCTAAAATATAAAAACAATACTACGTTAATTACGCTGTTATCATATTATAAAATAAATCCCCAAAAATTATCTGTATGTAATCGATTTTCACAAAATCTACTAAAACGGTTTTTTGTACGTGTTTATTGGCTCTTTGGCGTAGTTAGTAGTGACCCTGCCTTGGCTACGCGGCTCGTGGGTTCGATTCCCACCGAGGGCCAACATTTTCTAACAAAAATTTGTTGGTTCTTCGACCATGGGTGTAGGAATATATATATTTAAAATTTTATAAGTATATATTCACCAGTTGTGTGTCGCTAATAACACAAGTACTTACTTTAGGGACAGACGACCGTGTGTGTATTTGTCCCATGTATTTATTTATTTATTAAAAGGTGCAATAGCACATACTGATTTTGATGAGGCTTTCACTTGGCGATATAAGAGACTATAACATATAAGCTATTTATCCCAAAATTTGCACAGAGTCGGGATTTACGGGGGAAAAAAATTTGCAACATATTTATTTGCATGCACGCCTAGTTAGGTATAAAGTTTATTAAAAATAGTCTTCCGTGAATACGTCTCGTGACTACTTATTTTTTCGTTCAACTTTCTTATTGACCTTTTCCGAAAACATTTTCAATTAACATGTAAAGTTGTAAACAATACATTTCGGGCTACGAATTCGATCGCATGTTAATATTTGCTGCTCCGCGTTTCGCTGCGTACATTTTTTTACGCCTCAAAATCAAAACAATGGCGCCCTAAAATGTAGCATGTCGCAAAATTGTGAAATGGAAGGGACCGTCCGACGCGCGCTCGCCACGCGTCACCTTCCTAGCGACAATACAAACTTAATTCTATGATTGACACTTACAATATTTCGGTAAGTGATGCAATATTGTGATGATTATCGTTATACCGCGCAGTGAGATGCGAGGGATCGGGGATTATTATCATTGGCACGCTTCAGTGCCGCGCCGTATTGTCGCCGAGCCAATCTCTTGACTCGATTTGTTAAAGCGAAATTATTGTGCACTCAAGGATTGCGCGACATAAATTAACTTTTTGTTTTAAATTCTAACGGTATCGGCTACAACGGATTGGTGCCATGTTGGCTACGGGGGTAATTAAAGGATTGGACGGAAAAACATCCATATGTATAAGACGAAATTTGATGGACATCATAGACGTACGAGAGGTTACAAATGCTGTGTCGCGACTCAGTAGAGTTAGCAACATTCGATGGTCTCGGTATTCGCTTCTACAATAAAATTCCGCAATCCATACTATACTAGTCGACATAAAGGTTAAAATTAAGTGTAAGATATATGCTTATACGTAAAGCATATTATAAAATTGAGGATTATTTGGATGATATAAATCCTTGCAGCTTAATACAAGACTGCGGTTAAATAATGTAAAATTGAAAATGTTTTAAAGATTGACCGCCGAGTTTCTTTCTCGTTCTTCTCGGTAAGAGTAACATGTCGATTCAGTTCTACATCTATATATTATATAACACTCATAATTCCATCAACGTATCATTTTATCTTATCTTACCAAACTGAAATGTTTTTACATGTGCCGACTGTCATTTCACCTGATTTATAGCTTTGCCTTAACTAACCAAATACATATAAATACCATTAAACTTAACAATTGTATTCATTGTATTGTATTGTATTCATGGCGATTCAAGATAAACAGAGTAACGTAAATAAATAAAAATAGCAATGCTAAATCCTACTAATAGAGTAATCTCCTGCTTAAATCCGTGTGGAATCGAGCTGAGTAGAATAGACCACCCTCATTTCTTACGAGGTGTCATAAAAAGGCGACTAAGGTAAGTTGACCCACCGTGTGGAATCCAGCTGAATAGAATAGACCACCCTCTTTCTTACCGCGGTGTGTGTGAAAAATACGAATATATTAAGTTGACGTCAGGTAGGCCGCCGGTTGTGAAATACGTAGTGGGTGACAACATTTTTCCAACATGTTATGTCGACCCCACTTGGAGGGGAATAAGGGCAGGAAGATGTTGATAGTAATCTCCTCCTTACGTTTATATGTAAAGTAAAATAGCCGTTTGTTTCTATACCACCGCTGCGAAAATCTCCCGATATCGTTCCGATTGCGACACTTGTCGCATAGTCCACTGTAACATAAAAATATAAATCTCACTGTCATAATACATATCTTAATAATTAATAAAGTGCCAGCGAATATCTAAAGCAAACACGAAACACAATATAGTAGGGCGAATAGCCGCGGAGTCGCGTCGCGCGTCGTCGCGTCGCCCCGTGACGACTTATGCCCCCAGACAATAGTTACAAACGATTTAACGTCACCCCAGGGAGCTACGATATTTGCCCCTATTATCGTAGCAGTCGATAATAGACTTGCTAAAATTGTAGAAATAAATAACTCGTCATTTTCTTACCCTTATACTTATCTTGTGGAGCACAATATGTATGTAACTCCCACTATCTCCTATCATTTGCCAACTCTGATGTTACTTTTATATGCATACCATTTATTTTTATTTTATTTTATTTATTGAGGTTTACCAGTGATTGTTACATATGTTTTACCAAGATACAAGATTATTATATAATACTATGACTATGTACAATCGTATTAAAGCAAACACGACTTGAACTTTTTTTAGACTAATTACAGACACAAATTACTTACTATCTAAAATGTTATTACAAAATCTTAATAAACGAACCTTAAATATACTTAAAATTTACATAATCTATAGATTTTTTCGGCCTCTAATCATATATCCATTCACATTCATATTTAAAACACTTATATTCACATGATTTTATACTTTAATTGTTCTCTTCTGCCTTATATCGTAAAAGCGTACGAAATCTTTAATATTTAAATGAGTTAATCTTGTATATGTATTTTTTCTGAATTTTGGAAGCGGCTCCAACTATTTTCATGAAACTCAGCTTGTAGGTGGTTTTGAGGGGGATAAATCGATCTAGTAAGGTACATTAAAAAAAATATTTTACTACTTTTTTCGGACACTAAAAAAATTTTATGAGAAAGCAAAGGCTACTCACGCTGTCAATTATAAAGTCACGATAGCTCAATTTGGTGACGCGCGTTCTTAAATTCTGAATACCAGGATCCATTTAAGATAAACAAAAAATTATATATTTAAAATATTATTTTTGTAATACCTAGTATTACCTATAATAGCAGTAAGTACCTATAATTACCTAACTAGAATCGTTCACGGTGCTACGTAGTAAAGTAAAAATGATATTCACAGTCTTACTTATTTAAACAGTTAAAAATAAAACTTATAATAAGAGCGTTAAGAATAGTAAATAATAACGTAACAATGTACTGATTATAATTGCAATACAAAAAAGTTATTCTATAAATACGAAAGTCAAGGTCACCTAACGGCAATCACGACATCATTTATCGAACGATATTTCAATAACCCCCAATGACCTCCGAATTCCGACCAACCGTCCCCCGCGACTATTTCGAAATGAGTTATAAATAAGCTACATACAACTTTATTTAAACTGAACGATATTCATTAAGAGAGATTTGTGAGGTGACGCCCCAAAGCACCCTAATTTCATAATGCTTATTAATAACTCTCATTTGCGTAATTTAAAAGTCGATTTGTCCGGCAAAATGTAATTAATGCAAACGCTATTTTAAAGTTACAGAATAAGAGCAATATTTGTAATTTTTTTACCGATTTTTGTCTACCGGCGCTATCTCGTAAACGGACGACGTGCTTTTTTCAAGTAGTACTATATATTAATTGCAAAATAGTACAAATATCTACACTTTTAAATATATAATGCTGAAGAGTTTGTTTGATTGATTGTTTGAACGCGATAATATCAAGAACTACTGGACCAATTTCAAAAATTCTTTGTAAGATAGTCCATTTATCGAGAAAGGCGTTAATAGGCTATATAACATCACGCTAAGATGAATAGGAGAGGAGTAGCAATGAAAATAGTACGAAAATGGCAAAATTTAAAGCTTTCCTTGCGTGCGCTAAGTAAATAGTAAAAGTTATTCAAAAATCATGTATTACAAAATTGTTTCCCTCTAAAAGTTCTAAATAAAAGTCCGCGACAGCATATGCCTAGCTTTTAAGGTTAACCAACTTTAAGCATTTCTATGGTTGTCAAAATACTACATTCACGGTTTAATCTTTCCACGCCGGCGGAACCGTTGGCGATTGCTAGTAATATATAGAACCTACGCCTTACTTTGCGGAGGTTCATAATACAAAAGTATTGAAAATATTGAAATCACAGTTTAAAGAATAAATTATAAAGCTTTGGAAAAATTGTAATAAAGTCATTGTGTGATGAACTTAAGAATATATACAAGCTTAAAGTCGAAACCTACTCGTTTTTGGACCCGAATGTTACTACTCTACATTTTGGATTCAAATCCAATCTAATCTATTGGTTTAGCTAAAAAATTACGCACCTTCTACAAGTCTTATTTTAACAATTATTTACGCCGTACTCGATATTAATGCTTCATTCAATGCACTTAATATCGCCTAATATTAAAAAAATTAAAACCGCGACGTTCATAAAAATATTTACGCGTGAAAATATTTAAAAATACGCCGATACTTTAAAGCGGGTGCTGAAAGGAGACAAAGCTAGCGGCGGCTTCGAAAATTAACTGAGAGTGGCATTTGCCCGTCATTTTCTGCACTGTTCTATTTGTTCTTACTCAAAACGAGTGTGAAAGAGATGGAGTGCAGAGGAAAACTCGCTTTAGGCGAGGGAAACCATAAGCGCCCTATTGTTTTGCGTGCCGTGAAGCGAGAACTTAAGCTATACGTATTTCAAGTATATACGGATGATTGTAAATTATTATGAAAATCGAATAATCCTTACTACTTTGCTATATTAATGTATACTTTTCTGCTTTAAAGAAGACAAATCTATTTTCTATTATAATACTAAGTCCTCGAAAGCTGGGTGTCTGGATTCAATCGATTTTCTCAAAATTTGAAAAACGGATTTTTGTTGTTGTGGCTAAACGATAGCTCAATTCTTGTGAAAAGTCAAAGTTAGTATTTCCGGACTGGCCTACTGATTTTGCAGGATTCTCATTGGATAATAAATGTTTGGAGCAACATATAGGCTGCTTTTTATCCTAGAATTCCCGCGGGTTCGCAAGTTCGAAAAATAAGGGAAATCTTTCTGGCTGCTAGTATCAACGCAGGTGCAGCTGTGAGCAGAGCTCGTTTAACCTATTTTTTTTTCTAAAATTATAGATTTATTTGGGGCTCCGCCCGCGTGGAAAGATTAAAACCGTAATATAGTCTTTTGATAACAAGTGGTTAACCTTAAAAGCAAGACATACGCTGTCGCGGATTTTTATTTCGAACTTTTAGAGAGGAACAATTTTGTGATACAGGATTCTTTAATAACTTTCACCGTTTACTTAGCGCATGCAAGGAAAGCTTTAAATTTTGCCGTTTTCGTAATATTTTTTATTGCTGCTTCTATCCTTTTCATCCTAGCGTGCTGTTACATGACCCATAGCCTTCCTCGATAAATGGACTATCTTACACTGAAAGAATTTTTCAAATCGGTCCAGTAATTCCTGAGATTAGCGCGTTCAAACAAACAAACAAACAAACAAACAAACAAACAAACAAACAAACAAACAAACAAACAAACAAACAAACAAACAAACAAACAAACTCTTCAGCTTTATATATATAGTAAAGATCTACAAAAAAAAATCGCTGGAAAAGTTAACAAGGGTTCGTTCTCAGAGTTCCATCTTTTATATTTTCCTTACTTCTACACCCCTTTATTCCTACTCCGAAAGAAATCAAAAACAACATTTTATCAGCTTTATGAGTTTTTAAATTTCATAATCAGACAAAGCTACGGTTATTTTCTAGTATATCAGTATAGTGGATGACGAAACGATAGACTGGAGTATCGTGTTCCCAATGATTGATGCCGAAGGCGATAGTGCGCGATGTGCAAACAGCGAGGGATAGTGATGCTAAATAAAATAGATTCGCAAAATACACTAGCTTAACTCGCGGGAAAGCTGTGATGGTCGAACGTTTACAGGGCGTGATCTTTAACAAGTGTTCGCAAATTCTAATCGCGGTTAAGCATCTATTATTATAATTTATATAATTAAGCTTTATTTTGCGGAGATACATAATACAAAAGTAATAATAATTTGGTATAATCCGCGGTATAGTAGAACATAAAACATATATAATGCTAAATGTAGAGTGGAATATCCATTTCCATACCTGGTACATGCAGGATTCGTAAAAACGCATGCGCATATCTCCACCGCCACCACAATACACAAGCCCTACACACATTCACTATCACAAACTCAACAATCGTTTCACCCCTCAACCGAAGCATCATCAGGAGATATACTCCACGACAGATGATGATGATCATAAGAGATATACATATTTTAATATTACTTTTGACCTATTATTATATAAATATACGGACCTCATGGCGATAAAATTGAGCTACCTTCGTATAAGTATCGATTTTACGTAGTATATATATTGCCATGTGGTATCCGGCTGAGTCGAATAGACCACCCTCATTTCTTACCCAGGCGTCGTAAAAGGCGACTAAGGTTAGTTGACCCACCGTGTGGTATCCGGCTGAGTCGTATAGATCATCCTCATTTCTTACCCAGACCACTAAAAGGCGACTAACGTAAGTTGACCCACCGTGTGGTATCCGACTGAGTAGAATAGAGAAACCTCTGTCTCACCGAGGTGTCGCAAAAAGCGACCAAGATAAGTTGACGTTAGTCTTAAAATACCTGAACAAATCACGTGACAACATGTTTATAACATGATATGCCAAACCCACTCAAAGTGGGATAAGGGGGGAGAAATGAATGTATATCCAGTTGTGTTAAATACTCTGTGCTAATTTTGATGTATAGCTTAAGTTTATTTGTCTGTGACACTTCCCTTCTCTTCCTGTATCTTGTCAGGTAATGTTGCATAGTAAAAAGCTCTCGAAAATTATACGAAGTACCGAAAAGACCAGCGACTTTCTATTCTCTCTCCACCAAGTTGTCTGTATCATGCCACAAGTATTCAGCTATTTACTTTACTTATTTACTTTCATATATTCAAATCAAAATGGCTTAAAAATACTTTTATACATACGTTGGTATCTCGTGTAGCATCCAAAACAGATAAGTCCCTTTGTTTAAAATATTTCTTGCTCCGAAAAAACATCCTCCATCCCCTAACAATGTCACTATCAGCGATCGGAAAATCAAAGAGCCGTAGAACATGGAATCAAAAATACACTCGAAATCAAAAGGAGTTTCCACAATGTTGCTCTAACACTAACAACGCGTGAAATCCTATTGAGAGCTTCAAAGAGAGTATAATCCTTGATCAGGCATGTTCGTTGGAAAAAGAACTTAGACTGTTCGATATAAGGTACAAAACTGGAGAGTGGTTTTATTTGAACCGTTCACATCATCAACTATTCTTGTCTTCCCGCGTGTGGCAAATAGGCAATATTATCTACACAGATTCGATAGCCCCGGGCATGCTGATGAGGTCGTGTTAATTATACAACAATTTCGCCGGAAGCCATTACGTGATTTTGTTCGTGGTGTAGGGCTGAAAAATCTGTATTACTCATTGAAAATAGAAATAGGGTATAAACATAATTAGGGGGATCAATTGCCGCTTATGATCGCTGTGTATCCAAAAAACCTTAAGTATCCCTTGTTTTAGTCTCCATCATCATCATCTTCCTGCCATCCCAATCTAAGTGGGGTCGGCACAACATGTTATAAACATGTTGTCACATGATTTGGCTGCGTATTTTACGAGCGGCTGCCTGCCTGACGTCAACTTATCTTAGCCGTATTTTACGACACCTCGGTAAGAACTAAGGATGGTCTATTCTACTCAGCCGGATATCACACGGCGGGTCGACTTAACTTAGTCGCCTTTTACGACACCTCGGTAAGAAAAGAGGGTGGTACTATTCTATTCAGCCGGATACCACACGGCGTCCTTTGTTTTAGTCTTATTAATTACAATTTTACAATTTTGCAATACATGATTTTTGATTTTTTACCGTTTACTTAGCGCACGCAAGGAAAGCTTTAAATTTTGCCGTTTACGCAATATTTTTTATTGCTGCTCCTCTCTTATCTATCTTATCGTGATGTTATATAGCCTTGTATATCCTCGATAAATGGACTATTTTACACTGAAATAATTTTTCAAATCGGTCCAGTAGTTCCTGAGATTAGCGCGTTCAAACAAACAAACAAACTCTTCAGCTTTATATAGATAGATTGTGTACATTTATATTGGACGTCGGAAACGACACATATGATTATGATACATATCTTTCCGGATAAACTATTGACTATTACCTATTAGTACCTGGATGAGCTAGCCTTGCTCGGTAATTTTTAAAAGATATAAAAAAATACAATTAAAAAATGGAAAAAAGTGCCGATGACGGGTTTTGAACTTTTTTAGTCCGCCGATTAAACATTAAGGCAATCAAGTAAAAAATTTCATTTACTTTCTATTAAACATTATTTAGCATTTTTTAGTGTCCGAAAAAAGGGATAAAACGCCTTTTTTAAATGAAATCTAGATAGGTCTATAATTAGGCAATCAAGTCAAAAATTTCTATTCAACATTTTAGCATTTTTTCAGTTCCCGAAAACAGGGCTAAAACGATATATTTTTTAAAATGAAACCTATTAGCTAGATCGATTTTTCTCCCCCAAAACCACCTTCATGCTTTTATTTCGTTGAAAATCGTGGGAGTCGTTACCGAGATTCGGAAAATATATATATATATATATATATATATATATATATATATATATATATATATATATATATATATATATATATATATATATATACAAAATTAACTCTTTTAATATTTAAGATTATCTGTAGTTTTTTTAATACAATATTTGGTGCAACATATTTTTAACCTGTTAGATGAATTACCTAGTTATTTTACGACAACTTACCTAAGTCATCTTTAGACACTTTGGTAAGAAATGAGGGTAGTCTATTCTACTCAGCCGGATACCACATGGCATGTCAACTTACCTTAATCGACGTTTAGGACACCTCGGTACGAAAAAAGGGTCTATTCGACTCAGCCTGAAAGCACTCGGTGGATTTAGTATAGGTATGTTAATCTATATATTTTCGCTCGTATAAATAATGTATTACCAATACCCTACTTAACAATGTCGGTGTGATGATATTACACATTTGAATAACATCAAAATCGGCTACGGTATACTATCATTTTTATAATTGAAATACATAAAATTGTCGCATAGAAAAATGAATACAAATTGATAAAAGTAAAAGCTAAAACTGTACTATCTTCAAATAATTTATAGAAATAGGCGTTACTTTGCGGAGATCCATAATACAAAAGTAATAATAAAATTATTTTTCTATAATCCGCGAAGAAGTAAAATAGAAAATATATATAATGCTAAATGTAAGTGGACAATCGGTTATCATACCTGATACATGCAGGATTCGTAAAAACACATGCACAAACCTCCACCACCGCCACCACAATACACAAGCACTATATACGTTCACTATCACAAACTCAACAATCGTTTCGCCCCGCAACCGAAGCATCGTCAGGAGATAGACTCCACGACCAAAATCGCAAAGCGATCTCTTTCTTTTTCTTTCTATTTTACTTCATCGCGGATTATAGCAAAATAATTTTATTACTACTTTTGTACTATCTTCGTTGAATTCCATCTGAAACTTTAAATGAACAAGTTTATTACAACAACAAATGATATTTTATTATACTAGGCTGTGCCCACAGCTTCGGCTATCCAAAGCCGCGGGAATTTTTGATGAAAAAGTAGTCTACATGTTGCTACACATCCTCTTTGGTTCACTGTAAGTCCCATAAAAATCAGTTACCCTTCCGGAAAATATACTATTAACAAACCTTCCTTAAGAGTAGTATCTTACAGTAAAATCTGTACAAAAATCCGTTCAGTAGATTTTGAGAAAATTCATTACATACAGACAGAGAGTTTATGAGGACTTTTGTTTTACTATTTTGTTATATATTAGAGAGGGTTAAAGTGTTTTTTAATTTGCAGGCTATGCTGGGAATACGCTATCGGCGATGTCGAAATCGACGCTAGACGCTCACTCACACCTCCGCCAACCTGGTGAGTAAATATATCCTCATAACATGCATATATAGCTGTGCCGCTTTATCCATATGTCAAAAAAATGTACCCGCGTACACCCCGACCCGGCAAAACTTATAGGATAAAAAGTAGCCTATTTGTTGCTCCACAACATCCTCTATCTTCCAGTGAAAGTCCCATCATAATCGGTTCAACTTTTCCGCAGAATGCATAATGAAAGTAAACCATCTTTCTTCTTTGGATGATGAAAAATTCTGGATTTGAAAATCCTTTCAGCTTCATACAAGACTGCGGTTTAATAATGTTAAATTGAAAATGTTTAAAAGATTGACCGCCGAGTTTCTTGCTGGTTCTCCTCGGCAAGAGCAACATTCTGAGCCGGTTGCAGCTTCATTAATCATATTGATCCTTGACGATTCAAAAGTGCTTGAAAGAGCTTATTTGAATAAAGATTATTTTGATTTGGTTTGATTTCTCCAAGAATTGCACTATATTTTAGTAAGAACCGTACTAAGATCAACACCATGTTCAGTAGACTTTGAGAAAATCGTTCACATACAGACAGACACCTTTGTTTTATAATATGTATAGGTTAAATATCACATAGAAAATAGTAGATACTTTAGGGTAATTTATAGATAAATAAAACGTTAAGAAAAATCAAAAGCTTTGAGCGAAGCGTGAACGAAGGAATTGTCTAACGAACTATAGTATTTTCTTTCATACATTTGCAAAAGTCCCCGGCAAACATCCCGACTGTTT
Source organism: Morpho achilles (assembly GCA_947086495.1). NCBI lineage: Eukaryota > Metazoa > Arthropoda > Insecta > Lepidoptera > Nymphalidae > Morpho > Morpho achilles. The sequence continues at coordinate 5,188,345 of CAMTZB010000022.1, read as the reverse complement.
ATCGTCCACGGTCAGTTACCCTGGAAGGACATTTATTTGTTCCCCGGACCCGTTGTGTCCAAACATATTCTTGGAGGGTAACGTATAGAATGGGCTATTTAAATAAAATCTGCTATCCACTTTGCCAAGTATGCTTTCACATATTTTTTAATGTTTTATTTTATCGAAAGTACTTTATAGCATTAGGCATTACTTTGCGGAGGTCCATAATGCAAAAGTTATGAAAATATAGTAAGTAAGTAGCGGCCTGTTACTGTCCCACTGCTAAGGATAGGCCTCTTCTCTCCGTTTTTGGAGAGAAGGATTGGAGCTAAGACCTACCACGCTGCTCCAATACGGATTGGTAGGTTACACATATCTCCAGAATTCTCTAGAGATATGCAGGTTTTCTCATGATGTTTTAATTCACCAAAAAGCGTGTGATAAATTGCAATTATCAATTAGACACATAAGTTTTAACAGAAAAACTCATTGTTGTCTGTCGATGTTATGTCTGTTAATGTAACTGGTTATAAGTATTATGCTGAAAAGATTAACCGCCGAGTATCTTCCTGGCTCTTCTCGGTAGGAACAACTTTCCGAACCATCAGTAGAGTTGACGATTCAAAAGCACTTATTATTTACGAATTTATTTGAATAAAGAATAATTTAATTTTCAGTTAAACTTTCTCAAATAATTAGTTGGCAGTCATTCAGAATATTGAATTCAGGCTTAAGAAATTTCGTATTTTTTATAGAAAATGGTGTCAAGCGTTGTTACTCCATTTAATTAGATGGAGCCCTGTGTTTGCGCCTGTCGATCAGATATTTAATGCTGGTGTCCGGTTACAAACTACTATACTGTAGTGATGATAGAAACAAACTAACTACTAACATACCCACGACCTATTTAACGAAGAATTTATGGCCTTAAACTAATAAAGTTATATAGATCACCTATTTGCAAAACTCTGTTATTATTCCATTAGCATTGATATCGCTCTTAACGTTGTTTTTATAAACCTACTAATTTACCGTGAAAAATATTGTGTTCTTTATCTATTTATACTAATATATAAAGCTCAAGAGTTTGTTTGTTTGAACGCGCTAATCTCATGAACTACTGGACCGATTTTAAAATATATTTAAGTGCAAGATAGTCCATATATTGAGGAATAATAACTATATAACATCACGCTAAAATAAATAAGAGAGGAGCAGCTGTAAAAAATATTGCAAAAATTGCAACATTTAAAGTTTTATTTGCTTACGCTAAGTAAACCATGAATGTTATTCAAAAACCACTTATAATTAACTCACGATTATACTTTTATGTTCAATATTTCAATTCTCGAAAAAAATTGACACACTCATTGCGATGCGGGCAAAGCTGAAACAGCTAATCTTAAATAAAGATAAACCATGAAACAAATCAATAAAGCTTGTTAAATATTCATGAAAAGCAGGAAACACGTTACCAAGGCGCCTGGGAATTCTGTTCACAAGACAATACTACCCACGCGACATATCGTCACGCAATTGTAGTAGTCAAGGCGTTGCTAACTGGATGTAAAATATTTTTATTTTTGTTTAATTCTTGTTATTCAAGTGATTTTTTTGTTTTTTTTTATCTACAGCAAAAATGTACAAGTCATATCTATCTTAAATTACTTACACGCTAGGACTATACAAATCATGCCCACGTGGGATGGTCCCAAGAATGCTGGCAGCGTTTCCGCGCTGAATCGCGAAGCTGATTCTTTGTGCGAAAAAGGAGCCAGCCCTCTTGTCACCTGAAGTGGCAATCAACCGAGGTGTTAAAACGGATAAAAAAAATTTTGTACTTTGACTCCACGGCCTTAGGGTCTCGACTGCAAACGGCACAAATATATAACTCGATGAGAGTTGCATACTTCCGCCGTTTGCCGGATTCGGCCATTTCTGCCGCAGCTCCAGGTCTTGACGCTGTTTCCCTGATAAGTGATTTGGTTATTCAACCTATATATGAATACAGGTAGGGCTTAAAGAGATTGTTGGATTGTGTGAAGTAAATGTATAAAGTAGTAGCGATAGAGTTGACGAATGACATGAGAGAATGGAAATGATACTTCATAACTTATATCTTGCTTAATGTGATTTTCGTGTCGCCGTCCTTTAAACCAACAATAGATTATTTTTGGCTGCTATAAAATATATTACGTTCCTGCTAACTCTCTAGTACCGTATAATATAATTTTATGTGTGTATATTATTTTTATGTTTTTGTTCTCGTAGGGCAAAGTGGATATATGTCTAGAGGCAGGTCGAGAAAGAGATGTTTGGATTGTGTGAAGTATGACATGCATATAAAAGGAGTAGCGCCAGAGTTGACCAATGATAAGAGAGAATGGTAAAGAAAAACTTGTTCTCGAATCTACTTAGTGAATAAGGGCAGGAGAATGAAGAAGTTGAAAATCGTGAAGAAAAAACCAAAAACTAAAGAATGTTCAGTCTTAATTTATCTATATTTTCACTTTTTTTTTTTAGTGAACTTTTAATTAGTTAATGGTTTTTGGCTTAACATATACAAAATAATAAATAAATAATCAGTCATATATTTAATCATAATTCAGCGGTTAATCTACATTGGAAATTCCGGTCTCATTTCTAATTATGTTCTTTTAAAAACAACTTCTAAGGTTTCTTCACCTAATTTTTAGTAAAGTAAATGAAATAATCAATACAATGTAAATAACGTATTAAAAACTACGTCATAAAGTAGCGCAACAATGACGTCACACGTCACGCGAGATCTTCCATGACATGCGTTTAATTGTGCCCCAATAAAACAATGTTATTACAGGGTGTTTGCTCGACGTTTGATCGGACCCACCCAAAGACAAACCGCGTTACTCAAACACACCGAACAAACAGGGGTAAACATAAAAAAGTCAAGCAAATATACAGCTCGACTAGTTTTGCTATAAAAGAAAAACCGTGGTAAAAATAACACTTCAAACATTGTAGATATTCTCGCGTTTTTGTTTGAAATATAAAGTACTAGTAATATCCCGAGGTTTCACCCGAGTATTTTTTTATACACCTTATTACATTTTTATAATGGATCCCTATTCTTTTGAAAATGCAACATAGCTTATGTTTCTCAGTAAAGATGCATCTTTCCAATAGTGAAAGAATTTTTTAAATCGGTCTAGTAGTTTTTCTGTGGAAACATTACAAACATACATATTATTTTTTCCGCCATTAGTATAGATGATGAAATAAATACTATTTTTTTCACTTTAACATTGAGGACCAAATATATGAGCTACAAAAGTGGCACTACTCATAAACACGTGTTAAAACAACGTTGTTAAAACATAATTTTCAGCAGCACTGCCGGTAAAACTCACGATTCAATACTAGGCCTTTGTTTAAGCAAACTAAATCCTTTTAACTATATTAGCTATATTAGCTTTTATAAGCTTTAACTAAAGCATTTCTTATCCATTGCCCTTGGCAATGTAAATCTATTTAACTCAAAACATGATTTTTTGAGTCTCAGTTGCCGATTGTAGGTATATTTTGAAAGCTATAACTGAATTGATTGACATTTTTTTTAGATTATATTAAGACTTGTTTTAAATAATTTATAGAAGCGGGCGTTATTTAGCGGAATTCCATAGTAGAGAAGTTACAATAGAATTATTTTGCTATAATCCGCGTTTGTTGAGAGAATCTAATTGGGAATGTGAATATTGCCTGCTTCATACAGTTACTCGTAGCATTACATACTCATAGACTGTAACTTAAGACGCTCCCTAAGCCTTTTAAGCATAATCTATGGCGATCTATGGTGTGTCGTATTGATCATGCATAAGGATTCGTAGCATAGGTCTGGCATAAGGATTCGAAGCATCGATCCGGCATAAGGATTCGTAGCATTGATCTGGCATAAGGATTCGTAGCATTCATCTGGCATAAGGGTTCGTAGCATTGATCTGGTATAAGGATTCGTAGCATTGATCTGGCATAAGGATTCGTAGCATTGATCTGGCATAAGGATTCGTAGCATTGACCCGGCATAAGGTTTCGTAGCATTGATCCTGCATAAGCATTTGTAGCATTAATCCAGCATAAGGATTCGTAGCATTGATCTGGCATAAGGATTCGTAGCAGTTATACGTGATATAATGATCCATGGTGGTATCAGGATGAATTGATCCATGGTGTAGTGGCTAGTGAGGTATCCAAGCGTTTGCAGCGTTGTATTTTATTTATAAAATAATCTCCAAGCTGTATTCTTTTTTTATTTTTTATTTCGTACATATGATAAATAGGGTTTACAATTGTTTTCTATTTATGACGTGGGTATATTTGAAGCCAGAGTGAATGAGCATATTATAGGCAAGCGCACTCTATCTTAGAATTAAGTGAATCGCTCGCCTATTACACAATTTAAAAAAACGCTCTCTTGATTGTAACATACATATTTACTACATAACAGTAAGCTTATAATTATTATATTCGCAGACATAAAAAAGTTACAAAAGGATGAACATTTTCGGTAAAAATTCTTTTGATTTTGATCCCAATTTATCCCCGAGACGATTCGAAGCAATTACTAACCAATAATCGTACGTCTTAACAAATAGAAATGTCAAAATTTATCTGCAGGGCGAGCTTTATTGAATCCAAGATTGGGGCTAAAATTGCAATCAAACTGCTAATACTGGAGGGTCCTTTTACTGGACGCAGTGGTAACATTTCCTTATAGGTCTTAAGATCTTAAAAATAAGGATTACAACGATATAAGCAAGTCTTTTTTGAAATAGCTCCCAACTTCCCTATCGTCCGCTGCACGTTAATGCAGTGAAATGGTGTAATTATCAATTTATTATTATTTTATGGCCTCTCCGGACGCAGTTCCTTTGTCTAACATCACATATATTACTTTTAGCAACATCTTGAACGAAACGTGCACTTAAATCGAAGAAACCTTTATTCCGTGCCTACGTATTGTTGCATTCGCCTAATATTTACAAGTACTTGGCAAAGGCCTCCTCTCTGGAATCATGGGCAGCGATGGCCTCCTTCTGCGAGGACTTAATCTCGTGGATTGAGAAGTCGGGGCGGATCCGAGAAGTCGACTCGCTCGAGACCATCGCATGCCGCCCTAACGGGGACCTTCTGGGCGCTCCGAACAGAGTTTATCGGATGGCCACGTGTAAAGATCTTCGAGGCGGTTGATGCATCTAGTGCTTCCAATACATAGATCAGCGGAGGAAGGGGCCAATGTTTAGGGAGGCGATATTAGGTTACACACATCCCCAAAATTGTCTAGAGATATGCAGATTTCCTCACGATAATTCCTTCACCGAAAAGCGTCTTGATAACATAAGTTCAAAAATTCTCACCGCTAGGCTAACATAGCTCACTCATATTTTCTTAACAGAAACATAGGTTTAAATATGATATTAACATTAATCCTTCTCTAAATATGATAACAGAAGATTAATATATCCTTAAAATGGCCAGCGTTATTGATCGACGGGTGTCTGTGGCGTCATAATTGGAATACAAATTCATTCTTTGACGCCGCGGCCACGTCGGGAGGGTCGTGATTTGGTCTTTTGTGCGTCACGCATTAACTCCTTCGAGCCTCTGGCTACACCCTGCTCTGTGATCCTCGTGATATTCAAATACATGCCTTAATGTTTAAACCACAAGGATTATATTAATGTGCTGTCACGCATGATCAACGATTTTAGGTTTAAGTGTAACGCAATAAGAACTGTTTTGAGTTTGTAAAAAAAAATCTTCTACATTAACAACGCTGTAGGCATCGTGCGAAATGGGTTTCTGTTCTGTTTTTTTAAGGTTGAATTTCGATTAATCATAACATTCAGCGTTAGAAAGATTAGTGTTGGTAATGGGTGCGTAATTACAGTAGAAAAGCGGACATTACGAGGTTCATTTGGCGAGCGGCGATCATTCGAAGGGGTTCCGAGTGCTTTGGGAATTAGCCTCGCACTGATTTCATTTAACTGCAAACATCGTACGTGACACTAGAGGTGCTCTTCCAGAGGCTCTCGACGGTGATTCCAAGCAATTAAGGCGGTTCGTTTTAGTTGAAGCTTCCTTATTTCGTAAGATAGGGTTACCATGTTCCAATACTTCATGATGATTTACCAATATCTTAATACTGTGGGATACTGTCACTATACTTTCATTACAGTTAGTGAGTTCAGTGTTGCCAGATATGGTGGTATTTTGCTGATATAGTAAACACCTGTCAAGAGAACTAGTTCAATATTTTATTAAAGTTCTTTCCACCACCACATAAGCTAATGTATTAAATTAGCTTATGAAACTAGATATAAACCTGATATACTATGGGCATTACTAAAATTGTCTCGTATTATAATATTAATGATTTATGATGCTTTACAAGAAATATAATACTACTTGACATAAAATTAATATTATAAAATAAGTAAGTACAGAACTCCTTAACAATATGTAGAAAAGTGAGGTATATTTTTTGATTACACTCCAATTAATTAAGTTAGAAATAACACATCAAGTACGATTTTTAAGCAACTAAAAATTAAGCAAGTTTATGTAATAATCCACAGAATTTGTTTGTACTTATCTAAAATTTTCGATTGTCACAGCTATTTTGTTGCCTCGGTTGCTTGGGTATGTTGCATGCGATGTAAGATTCCTGCATAAGGTATACGGTATAAGGCAGGACACGCATACACTTTTAGCATACCACACGTCGTCCTAAGTTGTGGTCTGGCCTGTCAGGAGGCACCTTTAGGATGACGTTCCTACACGGTAGTAGAGCTTCTGCGCTCTACTCTCTATATCTCGCAACCTTGACGATGCTTCTGCGCTCGCTGGTCTCACCCAGTGACGCTATTAAAACCATTAGGGCTAACAACATACAGTTAGAACCGAAAAGCATCACATGAATTTTTTCTAGTCGCGGTATATATCAAAATAATATTATCATCCCATATCTAAATTTTAAAATTGGTTTACTTTTTGTATGGTTCTAAAAGCTAACAATTATTAAGCAAGAAATATTCCAGACTAGCTATGCTTGCGGCTTTGCCCGAGTGGAAGTCACCAAAGACACAAAAGTAGTTATTGTGACTTTACCAATAGAGATAGAGACATGCTATTACGGAGTTTTCGTAGTATTTTTGTAGAACTACAATTCTAATAATACTATTAACCTAAACTGTTCGCAAGAATTGCACTGTTTTAGTGAAAACCGTACAAAAATCTATTCAATGAATTTCGAGAAAATCTTTCACATACAGATAGACACGATTGTTTTATAATATGTAAGGTTAAACATCACATAGAGAAATAGCAGATACCTTAGTGTTATTCATAGATAAATATAACGTTATGGAAAATCGAATGCTTTGAGCGAAGCATGAACGTAAGAATTCTCTAACGAACTATAGTATTTTCTTTCATACATATGCAAAGTCCCTTAGACTTTGTTTTATAATAAGTCATCATCCTCCTGCCCTTATCCCACTCCAAGTGGGGTCGGCACAACATGTTATAAACATGCTGTCACATGATTTGGCTGCGTTATTACGACCGGCCGCCTGCCTGACGTCAACTTACCTTAGTCGTATTTCACGACACCTCGGTAAGAAAGAGGGTGGTATATTTTACTAAACCGGATACCACACGGTGGGTCGACTTACCTTAGTCGCCTTTTACGACACCTCAATAAGAAATGAGGGCGGTACTATTCTATTCAGCCAGATACCACACGGCGTTTTGTTTTATAATAAGTATAGATTAGAAAACTGTATTTATCAAGAGCGGACTCAACAAATATATAAATCAAAGCATGGAGAAAACGTTTTCTGCAGTGGCTCAATATATTTCATATGGGGGTGTTTGTTTGCGCCGGGAATGTGTTGTTGACCGTCCGGAGAGCGACAGAGCGGCTGTCAACACCGCAGGGGACAGATATTGTCTGTTAGCATCGAGAACCTTCACACAATCTTGTAGCCTCATAGCCATATCGACCGACGCTTTCGAGCTATTGCGTTTCACATTACGACGCGTCGTGTTTACTTGAGTGTTACCATTTTAAAAAATAAACTAAAGGCTGGATACAGATTTCCCATATTCTAAGTTTGGTTGATTGTTTGTTTGTTTGTAATCTCTTTATTGTATTAATAAAAATTAATATATTTAAAAAGTAAATATAATAAAGTTATTTTATAAAGTGTAAGTACCCCAAATATTTAAATTTAAAAACCTATTGATATTATAAAGGTGTAATTGTGTTTATGTTTTACCGCGTTGACGAATGCTTAGCAACACAAGTTTTTTTTTTCTTTATTAGGTTTACCAGCAGTTAATATAATCTCACATTATTATTATAATGCATACTAAATTACTACTAATTACTTAACTATATTAAGATAAACACAACATGCAATGAAACTTTTGTTTAAAAAGTTTTGATTTCTATACCTCAAATAACACTTTTTTGCACTAGAATATTCAACCGGACAAAACCGTAAAGAACTTCTACTTACCATTTTCATCTATAAATTATTTTTTTTTTTAAATTAAAGATATTATTTTTATCTTAATAATTTGGAATGATTATTCGCCGAGTTTCTTGCTGGTTCTTCTCGATAGTAGAAAATTCCGAATCATGGGTAGCTTCTTTAAAATCAGCTCCATTTTAGGTAAAAAAGTAAAAACAAGCATACTTGCATTATTAGTTATTATCTGACTGTATATATCATTTAAAAAAAAGAAACAACAAAAATGTATTTTACAAATAAACCGTCAGGGGCACGGCCGCTCCCAAAATTCGATTTCCAATCAAGCAAATATGAAATCGCATAACGAAACAATCACGCAACAATCCGGGCCATAGGTCGTCCCACCAATTTCTCGCAAATGGGAAATGTAATCGCGTTTGACAAATCTATTTGATGCATAACTTCGTTTTGCGTTCAGGTGAGAATCATCTACTACGTATGGGACTAATTTAACTTTCCTGTGTGATAAAACAACGTAATATAAATTAAATTATGACAAAATATCTTGTCATATGACATTTTACTAAAAATCACAGATAATCTCACGTTAAGAATGAACAACTTTGAATAAAACAAAAAATATTTTGTTTTAGCTGCTTGGCCACTATTTATAGGTCGTGTGGTATTCGGCTAAGTAAAATAGACCACCCTCATTTCTTACCGAGTTGTCATAACAGGCAGGCCGGTCGTAAAATTTTTAGCCAAACATGTGACAACATGATTATAGCATGATGTGCTGACCCCACTTAGAGTGCGATCACCAATAATGCAAGCTTTGCGATTTTATCGTGGTCTATCTCCTGACGATGATGCGGTTACGGGGCGAAGTAATATATAAGATTGTGGTGGTGAATGTGTGCAGTGCTTGTGTATTGTTGTGTTATTGGTGGCGGGTAGAGCATGACTTTTTACAAATTCTGCATATATAGAGGTCGCAGAGTTGTAAAAAAAACTCAGTGCTTTAGTCGCGTAAACCAGCAAAGATACACTAAAGCAATTTACTACAGATTTGTAGATCTGCAAAAATACCACGAAACAGTCCGCGATAGCATAGCTCTATCTCTTATGCTTAGCTCACAATAACTAGTATTATGATCAAAATTTCAATTAAAATTATTATGTTATTTTATATCTGATACTTACACACACGGTCGTTCGTCCCCAAAGTAAGAAAATTAATACTTGTGTTATGGGTGACAGACAACTGGTGAATATATACTTATATATTTTTTAAATTCATACTTAAATACAAATACACACCCAGACTCGAAGATCAACAAATTCATTTATAGCCCTCGGCGGGAATCGAACCCGCGACCCACGGAGCTGAAGGCAGGGTCACCGCCCACTGCGCCAACGGGCCAGTCAAAATGGATTAAAGAGTCAACAATCACTTTTAATTTACTTCATATCGTGTTAAATTAAATAATTCATGATAGGCGTAGATAAAATGAACCCTTGGTAGCAACGATGTGGTATTTTATCTGATATGGATGGATTAGGGGTGACATTTGAATACTTGTGGGAATTACATTTTTTAGTGTCTGTAATTTCAAAACAATTATCCACTAATACAAGAAATGATATAGCATATAAAATGTTATTAATATCCGTATCATAATGTATTAAAGCTACATCGTGTACATAAACATCCTACTGAACTTATCCCACTCTAGGTGGGGACGGTAAATGATATAAACATATTATAACATAATTTGGTTGGGTATGTTACGACCGGCTGCCTGCCTGACGACATCTTACCTTAATTGCCTTTACGAAACCTCAGTAAGAAATGAGGGTGGTCTATCCTACACAGCCGGATACCACACGGCGGGTCGTCTTGCCTCAGTCGCCTTTTACGAAACCTGATTTGAATGCACAGGCTACGGTCTTTCTTTTCTTACCGAGGTGTCGCAAAAGGCGACTGAATTGAGTTTACGTCATAGGCGGCTGGTCGTAAAATACCCAAATCATATAACTAAATGTTATCAACATGTTGTCATATGATCTGGTAAGATCCCACTTAAAGTGGGATAAGGGCAGGAGAATGATGATTATATTTGGCATAGTTTATAATAGCTTTTGACTTTTGTCTGCTATATTGCTTCTGATTTTTAATATGTCGTAGAAGGTGTCGTAGAAGGCGACTAAGGTAAGTTGACCCGCCGGGTGGTATTCGGTTTAGTAGAATAGACCACCCTCTTTCTTACCGAGGTGTCGTAAAATACGACAGAAGCAAGTTGACGTCAGGCAGGCAGCCGGTCGTAAAAACGTAGCTTAATCATGTGACAGCATGTTTATAACATATTGTGCCGAACACACGCAGAGTGGGATAAGGGCAGGAAGATGATGATGTATATGTATGTACTGATGTACCGATTCGATCCGCGAATAAAGGAATCTTACTACTTAAGACTTGAGTCGCAATTTTCCAGTCCGCGAATAGTGAAAACGCGAATGGAGGAAGCGCGAATAAAGAGCTACTACAAGCTGTGGTAGCCCAGCCGTAACACCGTGTGTCTCTTTCGACGAGGTCTAGGGTTCAAACCCCGGGCAGGCACGAATGAGTTTTCTAGTAAAAACTTATGTGTCTATTTAAAAATTGCAATTTATCACACGCTTTTCGGTGAAGGGAAACATCGTAAGGAAACCTGCATATCTCTAGAGAATTCTGGAGATATGTGTCACCTACCAATACACATTGGAGCAACGTGGTAGGTCTTAGCTCAAATCCTTCTCTCCAAAAAAAAACAACGGAGAGAAGAGGCCTATTGCCAGCAGTGGGATAGTAACAGGCCGTTACTTACTTTAGTGTATAGGCCAATATAAATAACTTTAGATTTCATTCTGATGAAACGATACAGTGAAACGTTCGTACGTAACCGTGCTGGAGTCGACAACACAAGTAGTCATTTATCATAATCATCTCGATTATATCGCGCCTCGCCCTACAAGGGGCGTTTAACTACCCTCCATTTAACAGTTATTTTCAACGTTTTTTTTTTATTCAGAACGTGTCTTTTGTTATTGCTTAGTCACCTACGCTGACTGTGATTCATTCATCTCTTTAAATGGGAAAATCTGAACATTATATTTTGTGATAACATTATAATGTTTAAAAATAGTCGTGTAGTATCCGGCTGAGTGGAACACACCAAGCTCTTTTCTTACCGAGGTGTCGTTAAAGGCGACTAAGGTAAGTTGACGTCAGGCAGGCGGCCGGTCGTAAAAACGCAGCCAAATCATGTGACAGCATGTTTATAACATGCTGTGCCGACACCACTTAGAGTGGGATAAGGGCAGGAGGATGATTATAATGTTTAGAAAGTTCTATTTTAAACATAATAAATTTATCTGTTTATTGGCCCTATCAAAATTTAATTAATCGAAAGAAAGATACAAATATGTTATAATATTTTTTGTTTTTTACATACTCTTTAAAAGTCTATACGAAATTTGCAAAGAAAGTTTGAATACGGACGCAACTTTTCTATTATTATAGATGAAGTCCTTTAGACTGCAATTGCCAGCAATTTGCTAACAGCTGCAATTTGCTTAAAAAGACTGCGCCGTTCAGAATTATAAGGAGTTTTCGGGCGAAATGTTTGAAAAATTTCACACACTGTTGGGGTAGTGTAAATAGACAAAATACTATTCAAATGTATAAGTAAATTTATAATTTAAGTCCTATGTTGCAATTTTAGTGCCAAAAATTCATCATTCTCCTGTCCTTACCTCCTCTAAGTGGGATCGGCACAACATGTTTATTAAACATGTTGTGACAGGATTGGGCTTAGTATTTTACGACTGACTGCCTGCCTCACATCAACTTACCTTAGTCGTATTTTACGACACCTCGGTAAGAAATGAAGGTGGTCTATTCTATCTCAGCCGTATACCACACGCTAACTATAACTGCCAAAAATTATCACAAATTAAATTATTATTTAAATACTATATAATAGTACCTACCTTGCTATCTAGCAAGGCAGAGATTGCTACTAAAAAAGTGATCTTCACTATCTATACTAATATTATGAAGAGGAAAAATTTGTATGTATGTTTGTAATGTTTTCACACAAAAACTACTGGACCGATTTCAAAAATTATTTCACCATTGGAAAGCTATATTACGTTAAAAAAAAATTATAATAAAATGTAATAAGGTGTAAAAAAAAAACTATGCGAAAAACCGCGTTATATTACTAGTAGTGGAATAAGTTCTTTACATATAAACATGTTATATAATAAAACAATAATATCTTAACCTCTTTAAGCTAAATCTATAGCCCAGAAGTTCCTCGCGAAATGGGGGTAGGATCTTCCTATAATCTGACACTAAATATAAAACTACTTTTTCCTGGCGCAACATTGACTTGGTCTTTAAAAAGTAAACTTTCTACGTTACACAAACCCATGAGTTGCTCATGGGTGGATTAGTAGAAATTAATAAAACAGCTCACTATTCTTATGCTTTTATTATTAAAAAAACACACAAAAAAAACAAACAAATACACTTAACACTTGGACGCTTTTGTAGACTAAGATCCCGTTTCACAATTAACTAATAAATTATCGGATAGTTAACCGACAAATAAACTGAGTAGCAGTTAAATGTCTCTAAAAAGAGACTCAAAAAAAAAGTGAAACAAAATCGCGGCCATTTTGAAATCGGTATTTGCTATACAGCAGATGAACAAAATGACAGCCAAATGATCTACCTGTTAACTTATTAGGGACTTTAAGTCCTATCAGAAATCTGAGAAAGGCAAAATCCGAGATATGTGTCAGATATGTTCCGAATAAGCTAACTGACAGTTTATTGGTAATTTATGAAACAGGCAAGTATAGATTGCCAAAGAAAAACCTTTCACAACGGAATAGGATGATAAAATTCAAAATGAAAATTTGCGGGCATATTTAATCTAGTTTGTATGAAGAACTCGTGTATCTCATATCTATTTATCGTGTTAAGCATTAATATGAAAACAATCCCTTGACAGTAGTATAACGGCAGGCGGCTCTTCAAAAACAAATACTTACCAGGCACGTACGTCTTCATTACAATACACTGCAGGGCGTAATTGATTGTGTGCTTTTTTACCAATAGCTGTGAAAACAGTGCATTATTAATTTCGTCAATCTCCCATTCATCATTCTTCTGCCCTTATCCAAGTTTATTTGTGGTCGGCACTAGAGATACGACTTGTTAAGATGATAAGAATGCGTTGAATTAGCTACTCTTCGAACCTGTACAAGACGGTACTGACTAATGAAAGGTAACTACTTATAAGAATTATATTTTCAAAAAAAGCAACCGCAGAGTTTCTTGCTGGCTCTTCTCGGTAGGAACAGCTTTCCGTACCAGCAATAGAGTTGACGATTCAAAAGCACTTGTTTACAAGTTTATTTGAATAAAGAATTTGAATTTGTATTTGAACTTGGAGTAGAAAAAATTCTTTCCATTTAAAATAAATCGATTTAATAAAAATAATCGATAATTGATTAATAATATCCAATCCAATAATTTTTCTGGCTATTTGAAGAGTTGCCTTTATGTAGAGACATAATATTTTTAATATCAATAATTGATTAGGATAAAGTCTTATCGAGGTGGACAACTACCAATAAATAATAACAGATGCACTGTTTGTGAACTTCAATTAAAATTTTTCATTCACATTGCCATATTTTAAAAAATAAGAAAAAGAGTATAATGAAAATAATCGATTTTTATAAAATCGATTCGTAATGTAAAAAAATCGATTAATATAAATCAATTATTTTAATAAAATAATCGATTGATATAAAAATCCGCTTAAGGGTGCGGCTACGCTACACAGCGACGCGAAATGCGATTATTGAGCGACGGAAACAAATACACTGTGAAGTATGCGGACGGCTACTTTACGATAGCTCTACTCTCCACATTTAGCAACTGCGACGATGCTTCTGCACTCGCCCGTTCTGCCCGGTGATTCCGTAAAAGCCGTTAGGGCTAACAGCATACAGTCAATTCGAAAAAAAAAGTGCGGCTACACTTGTCGTCCATGCCCCTAGCGAATTTTGGTTCGAGAGCGATTGGCTCTACCCGTCGCATCTCAGATCGCTGCTAAGCGTAGCCGCGCCCTAAGTTACCTAGTAATTACAAAGTCAGTTCTGTATAACTGATTTTTGTCTGCCAGACGGCATACAAGTCACACGCCAAACGTTTGCATAAACGCAGATTATAACAAATTACTTTTTTAAATACGAAGCTAAAGAACACAAACAACAAGATAAACATTTTCTACTTACATATATGTAATTGGCTTGAGTTGATTGCCAGGTTGGAAACGTCACGTTGACTGCTTTACGGAAAAATTGCGGCTTGGTCGCATCAGCTGTGCAGTAGCCAAACTTATAGACATGGTTTAGCTTGTCTGTAAATTCAAATTCAAAATTTTCTTCACTTAAATAAACTTGTAAACAAGTGCTTTTGAGTCGTCAACTCTACTGCTGGTTCGGACAGCTGTTCCTACCGGGAAGAGCCAGCAAGAAACTCGTCGGTTGCTCTTTTATAAGTATAATTCTTATTTCTAGGAAAACAAAGGAAACATTGTCGTCAAAAAAGGACAGAATTTTTTCCGCATATATAAAACTGTACCTGGGAGATCGAGCCTTGCTCGGTAATCTTTTTAAATTTTTATTCTATAAAAATTTTATTCTATTTATATTTTACCCGCTTTTCAATGCCTGAAAACAGGCATAAAAAATTCTTTTTTGAAATAAAACCAAGCTAGATCGATTTATTGCCCGCGAAACTCCCTAAATAATAAATTTCATGAAAATCGTTGCAGCCGTTATCAAAATTCAGATTATATACGTATATATACAAGATTAAAAATTTATATAGTATTCGCTACATCAGAATATTGTGAAAGCCGAACGGTTAGACTGCGTGGCTATCGGGGTAACGGGTTCTAATCCCAGACTACAGTGAGTTTTTCTATTAAGACTTATGTGTCTTACTGATATTTGCAATTTCTTACACGTTTTTCGGTGAAGGAAAATATTATGAGAAAACTCTATCTGTGGAGAATTCCTACGATATGTGTAACCTACCCCACTGGAGCAGCGTGGTGGATCCCTTCAGTGAACTTGTCCTACTCTTCTATTCAAATAAGAAGAGAAAGACATGCCTTGTGAATAGTTTTTTACTTGTGAATAGTTTTGACTGGCCCGTCGGCGCAGTGGGTAGTGGTCCTGCCTTCAGATCCGCGGGTCGCGGGTTCGATTCCCGCCGAGGACCGACATTTTCTATAAATGAATTTGTTGGTCTTTGAGCCTGGGTGTATATTTGTATTTAAGTATGTATTTAAAAAATATATAAGTACATATTCACCAGTTTTCTGTCTACCATAACACAAGTATTAAGTTACTTACTTTGGGGACGGACGACCGTATGTGTAAGTGTCCCATATATTTATTTATATTTATTTATTTATTTATATAGTTTATTTAACTATATAAGGTTCTTAAAGATTAAGGGTTATAGTGATTTAAATCAACGGCCTATTTTGAGAATTAAGCTAACATCAGTGCTGCTAGCGACGCAATTAATATTAATGTATCAATAAGGAAATAATTGTATAAATTATAATTTGAAATAAATTTATGATATAAAGGACCGTCCGTCGTGTGTCGTTCGCGGTACGGTTAATTATTTAAAATCTGACATATACGTCAACCTTCCTATACGCGCACTAAAATTCAAACAGCCTCTCGTTATATTTCTTAAAATTGTTTAAAATCTTCTACGACGCACAATCCCTAGCCTGTTGTAAAATCCTCGCGCGTTTTATTTATATCGAAGTCCGTATTAAGTGCCTTCTTTAATACCTCGTGGCAATTCTTCGTCACTTAATGTCTTCTTCTCTTCTTCACCGGATGCATCCGGATGATCTTTTGTAACACCAAAATCTGATGATCGTAAAGCGTACATTGCTTGGTTGGCAGGTATAGCTTTCCATCCTCCGCAAGCACTTACTGAAACAAATAATATTCTGTCACCAATAAAAGTTATAAAACTACGAGTCAGGTTAAAAAACTTTTAACAAAATTTCATGTCTCTACTGTTAACCACTGAGAAGTTTCCACATCTGAAGCCAATCCTGGCACTAGCATCAGATCATTCTTATCATAAACATGCATTCGTATAGGTACTAGAGTAAGTAAAATTTTAGCACAATCGGACCCCGGGAAGTGGGTCAAATTTAACTTGCATGATTCCCCTCACATACATACACAGAAGTTAAATAAAAGTTTTTAATAAAAACAGCTTTTCGTGACTTTTTTAATAGTCTAAAAAGAAACCACCTAACGTAATGTATCGAAGTAACGGCCTGTTACTACCAAACTGCTAGGCATAGGACTCCTCTCTCCACTTTTAGAGAGAAAGGTTGGAGTTAAGACTCACGCTGCTCTTATGAGGTATGGCAGGTTACATACACCCAGAATTCTTCAGATATATGCTGTTTCCCACACGATGTTTGCCTCCAACGTGCGATAAATATAAATATCAATTATAGACACATAAGTTTTAACAGAAATTTCATTGGTGTCTGCCCGGATTTGAAACCCGTGACCCTAGCGAAAAGTCGCACGATTTCACCGCTTAGCTACTGGAAACAAGAAATATACTAATGACATAATTTAAGAAATTTTTACATTAATGTTAACGCTAAGAAATTTAAAGACAAAGCTTTATAGTAATAAATTTAAGCCATAAAGTAAAATTACTATCCCACAGCTGGGCATAGGCCTCCTCTCTCCATTTTTGGAGAGAAGGGTTGGAGGTTGCCTACCACGCTGCTCCAATGCGGATTGGTAGGTTACACATATCTCCAGAATTCTCTAGAGATATGCAGGTTTCCCCACGATGAGATCCTTCACCTAAAATCGTGTGATTTGAAATGAAATTGAAATTATTAATTAGACATAAGTTTTAATAGAAAATTGCATTGGTGCCTGCCAGGGTTTGAACACATAATCTTGTCTAGAGAATCGCACGGTCACAGCTTAATTTAATTTCAATTAAATTGAAACCATACTCACTGTAAATCATAATCAAACATAAAACTGTTACTAGATTAGTCATTTTAATAGGTAATATTATGTTAGGGAAATCACATCACTTAGCGCTAGATATTTACTGTACTGCTTGGTTATATAGACATCGAATGTTTACTAGCGTTAAACGACAATACCTGTTGTGTTTACTGTTTGTTCGATGTTCGTATCCTGAATGATTGAAATATTTTATGGAAGTAAGCGATACTTTGTGGAAAATAAATTATGATACAATTATTTTGCTATAATCCACGTTTGTAGCTCTCTGTAATGTTTAGTGTAAAAACCGTTCTCATACCTCATATATGTAGGATTAGTTACAGCACGTATTACAACAACACCATCACCAACACACTACAACTCCGGTGTGTTTAGTGCAAGTTTATTAAACCTATTGTACGACTGCAACAGCGACATTTACTGACCATTATTCCAGTGCCATACAAATTTGCGTTACGCTTACGCGATCGAGTAAGTTAAAAAACCCCGCACTAAGCACACTGCTTCGGTTACGGGGCGAAACGATCGTTGATATTGTGGTAGTCAATGTATGTAGTGTGTGTGAAACTCGTGTCGAGTCTATTTCCGATTGGAACTTCTAATCGTGGACTTCATGTTCGAAAACACTAATCTTGGAAACTGGGAAACTTTAATTCGCATGTTTTTAAGGTCGAGCATACGTTATAGAACACTGAACTCTGTTATGTCTAATATTTAAATGCATGTAGATTTTGGGGGGAAAAATAGATCTAGCTGTTTTCAAAAAATGTCTCGTTATCCCTGTTTTCTCTGTGTCAATTATAAATTTAACATAGCTCAGCGGATAACGGGCGAACTAATGAAATGAAAATACCAGTCAGAGTCCCACCTGCCCAAAAACTTTTTAAATTTTTTCAAGTTTCATATTATTATAGGTTTAAAAAAGTTACCGAGCAAGTCTCGATCACCCAAGTACTAATGACATAAACTATTTCCCAAATGATTAGCAAACAAGACCGTTTCAAACAATATTGTTCTTCTTCTGTCGTATTCTTCATTACTGAAGGTCGTGTCCTAGTTAAAACTCCTTCACAATTCTTATAATTCGCCTCCATTTCTCTCGGTGCTCGGCTTTTCTCAGGGCGGGTGTTACGGAGAGACCAGTAAGTGCGGTCACTTGGTCACACCAACGACTGGGCGATCGGCCGCGGGGTCGTTTTCCTTCGACCTTGCCCACCACTATCAACTTGTCAATGTTATCTGGTTGACAGCGAGCAATGTGACCAAAGTATCCTAAGTTTCGTTGATAGCATATTGTCGAGAACCTTAACTCTTAATTGATCAAATAAAGACTTATTGGTCCTACGCCATGTGGTATCCGGCTGAATAGAATAGTACCACCCTCATTTCTTACCGAGGTGTCGTAAAAGGCGACTAAGGTAAGTCGACCCGCCGTGTGGTGCCCGGCTGAGTAGAATAGATCTCCCTCATGTCTTACCGAGGTGTCGTAAAAGGCGACTAAGGTAAGTTGACCCACCGTGTGGTATCCGGTTTAGTAGAATAGACCACCCTCTTTCTTACCGAGGTGTTGTAAAGTACGACTGAGGTAAGTTGACGTCAGGCAGGCGGCCGGTCGTAAAAACGCAGCCAAATCATGTGACAGCATGTTTATAACATGTTGTGCCGACCCCACTTAGAGTGGGATAAGGGCAGGAAGATGATGATGAAAGGCTTATTGGTCCTCTTGGCGGTCCATGGTATGCGAAGCATCAAACAATATAAACTCATATAATAACTGAAGCTGCATTACAGAGTCGATGTACACGTTGTTAAATAAATAAAATAGGAATTTTCTGAATCACATGTTATTGATTGTCGTGTATTGTTATTCAATTGTTGACTATAAATATTTTGCAGTGAAAAAATACAAGGCAGTCGTTCGACGATATTACTGATATGAATTGTGATACATTTTTCCACTTAATAATATTTTTTAAACTAGGTATTTATGTGTATTTATTACTTATTTAAGTCGTGTGGTATCTGGCTGAGTAGAATAGACACCGACGTGTCGTTATATACGACTAAGTTGTTTTAATATTTATTTATTAAACATATATATACATATATATTATATACCTATGTTTAATAAATAAATATAAATACGTATTTAGGATTTAGCGGTGAAACCGTACCACTCTTTTGGAGGGGTCACGGGCTCAAACCCTGGGCAGGCACCAGTGAGTCTTTCTATTAAAACTTATGTATGTAATTGACAATTGCAATTTGTCACACGTTTTTCAGTGAAGGAATAATCCTCTCTCCAGAAACGGAGAGAGTAGACCTATATGCCCAGCAGTGCAATAGTAACATAGTAACAGGCCGTTACTTTTTATTTACACTAGCACGTTGGAGCCGGAATCGAACCCGCGACCCTCGGAGCTGAAGGCAGGATCACTATCCACTGCGTGAACGGGCCAGTCGAATAATATACGTTATTTTATTCTGTAAAATTCAGGTTTTCAGATTAAAGTTTCATATTTCTTAAAATTTGTCAACAAAATAATCTTCAGTTACAGGGATAAGATGCTGGAAATATTTTACATCTTTGAACGATCTAACTTTATCTGCCTCGCCACCAGATCCAGGTATTTTGAAAATAAATGTCCTACGATTTCACATAAAACATACTTAAATATAAATTATTTAAATATATTGTTTTAATAATATAATTTCAATTTCTTTCGTTTAAATATCCGTTAAATCATAAATAAATAAATATATGGGACACTTACACACACGGTCGTCTGTCCCCAAAGTAAGTAACACTTGTGTTATGGGTGACAGACAACTGGTGAATATATACTTACATAATTTTTAAATACAAAATTTCACCCAGGCTCGAAGACCAACAAATTCATTTATACAAAATGTTGGCCCTCGGCGGGAATCGAACCCGCGACCTAAGGAACTGAAGGCAGGGTCACTACCCACTGCTCCAACGGGCCAGTCTTATTAATTATCTATAAATGAATGTAGACAATATTTAAATTGGTGTAAAACGTTATATATTTTTGTTTTATTTTATTTTATTAGACACACAAAACAGTTCACAACACGATTATACTTAAAATGTATACATATTGTTTATATTTCAAATCTAGTTGCTCAACAAAATATGCATGTATAAAAGAAAGAAAAAGAAGAACATGTTGCAATAATAAACTTATTCTAAAATTAAATCTATGTATAGTAATAGTAAGCTGTGATGGCCTAGCGGTGCGACCGTGTGAAACTCTAGAGACGATCATGGGTTTAAACCCGGGCAGACACCAATGAGATTTTCTATAAAAAAAAAACTTATGTGTCTAGTTGATAATTGCCACATATAAAAATATCACACGCTTTTCGGTGAAGGAAAACATCGTGCGGAAACCAGCATATCTCTAGAGAATCCTAGGGATATGTGTAACCTACCAATCCGCATTGGAGCAGCGTGGTAGATCTTAGCTCCAACCCTTCTCTCCAAAAATGGAGAGTGGAGGCCTATGCCCAGCAGTGGGATAGTAACAGGCTGTTACTTACTTACTTATAGTAATAGTAATTTTATTATTTTATAATCTCTTGAACAGCACTACGAGAAGTGACACAACACTTGACAATCCTTATAATTATACAAAAGTAATGAGAATATTATTTTGCTATAATCCGCGATAAAAGGAAATATATGTAATGCTAAATGTAGAGTGTACTATTCGTTCCCATACCTGATACACGCAGAATTTGTAAGAACTCATGCACTACCCGACACCGATGGCACAACAATACCCAAGCACTGCACACATACACGTTACGTTTTCACGTATTCGTCACTCCACGACATAATCGCAAAGCCGTCGTGTCGTGGAGTCTTCTGACGATGCTTCGGTTACGGGGCGAAACCATTGTTGAGATTGTTGTGGTGAATGTGTGCAGTGCTTGGGTATTGTTGTGCCATCGGTGTCGGGTAGTGCATGAGTTCTTACAAATTCTGCATGTATGAGGTATGAGAACGAATAGTACACTCTACATTTAGCATTACATATATTTCCTTTTATCGCGGATTATAGCAAAATATAATGGCTGTGGTAGCCCAGCGGTAACACCGTGCGCCTCTTTCGGGGAGGTTTAGGGTTCAAACCCGGGCAGACACCAATGAGTTTTCTAGTAAAACTTATGTGTCTAATTGAAAATTGCAATTTATCACACGCTTTTCGGTGAAGGAAAACATCGTGAGGAAACCTGCATATCTCTAGAGAATTCTGGAGATATGTGTAACCTACCAATCCGCATTGGAGCAGCGTGGTAGGTCTTAGCTCCAATCCTTCTCTCCAAAAACGGAGAGAGGAGGCCTATGCCCAGCAGTGGGATAGAAACAGGCCGTTACTTTACTTTACTATAGCAAAATAATATTCTCGTTACTTTTGTATTATGGACCTCTGCAAAGTAACGCCTAATTCTATAAATTCCTTATAATTATATTCTATAATCGCTTGGAATATTTGTTTACTAATATTATCGTTATATATTCCATTATATAAAAACCATTTTTCCTTTTAGCTTTATATAATGACTATATTTCACAATCGTATCTAAACTTATTGCTATAAAATGAAAACAGTATATGCCATCGCTATTCGAATCAAAAGTTATGGCAGAATTGTTATGCTATAATCCGCGTTTGTTAAAAAAATGTATATAATTATAACTTATAAATAATAATAATAAATATAAATAAATGTATGGGACACTTACACACACGGTCGTCCATCTCCAAAGCAAGTAACTTAATACTTGTGTTATGGGTGACAGACAACTGGTGAATATATACTTATATAATCTTTAAATACAAACTTATGTACAAATATACACCCAGGCTCGAAGAACTAACAAATTGATTATAGAAAATGTTGGCCCGCGCCGGGAATCGAACCTGCGAAATCTTATCGAAAATCTATGTAATTATATCTTTTTTTTTCTTTAGGAAACAAATATTTGTCATGAGGCCTATTTCCTGATAATGCTTTTGTTACGGGACGAAAATATAGTTGAGATTGTCGTAGTGAATGTAATATATGTAGTACTTGTGTAGTGTGTTGTTGGTGGTCGTGATTTCTGATACGTGCGGTAACTAATGCTGCTAATATATATAAGGTATGAGAACGGTTTTGCTTGCTATACTCATCATTATATAGTTTTTCTTAACAAACACGGATTAAAGCATAATAATACTATCATAACTTTTGTATTATGGAATTCCGCAAAGTACCGCCTAATTCTATTAAAACCTATTGTATTCTGATTAACTGAATAAATACGCAGGGTTGTTTTTCCAGGCGAGGTTATAACCTAAATTATTTTATTGCCAACCATCTATACAGAGATACAAACTATGCTATGAAAAGAAGAGAAAAAGGAAAAGAGAATTTTCGTGTACCCAAATTCCTTTAATAAATCAGTTTTATGTTTTTATAGAAGTCATACACAGCGAATACACTTTTGGCGACTGTAAAAAACATGGAACTATATTCTTCGCTCATGTACATAAAGACCATATGGAAATTCTTGGCAAAGTCATAGTCAGAGTAAGTCATTATTATTGAGTCAAAATTAACACCAATTTCTTTGTTATTAAAACTGTGATAGCGCAGCGGTGACACCTTGCGACTCTTTCGAGGAGATAACGAGCTCAAACCCCGGGCAGGCAGCTATGAGTTTTTCTATTAAAACTTATGTGTCTAATTGATATTTGTATATCTCTAAAGAATTCTGAAGATATGTGTAACCTACCAATTCGCATTGGAGCAGCGTGGTAGGTCTTAGCTCCAATCCAAACCATTCCAAAAACGGATAGTATTATGCTGTAACTTTACTTTTTTACTTTTTCTTATTATCTCAGAACGTCAAATGCTATAATTTAAAACAAAAATGTTAAGAAAAACATAATAAATGATAATTGTATATCATTCGATTCCAATTTGGTTTAAAGGTATACTTCAAATTTATATTTATATATATTAAAAAGGTCCATAAATGCTGTGTGTCTGTGATCGATATTTTCAAAATCTAGTCAATGGATTTATGTAATATTATTATTAAAAAATAATGCAAGTCTTGAGGAAGGGTTAGGTTAATAGTACAATCTAAAAGGCTTTTAAGAAAGCTTTTATCAAAATGTTATGTCGCTATTGTTAATCGTTTAGGAATTGCAACGTCTGGAGTCAATCCTAGCAGCAGAATGAGCATTGTTATTGGGACTTACCGTTCACCACCTTCCACATTCACATACATACAGAGCAAAGCATACATAAAACCCTTTTTTTCTTTCGGAAACGGAAAAGACATATATTGTGTAATTGAGGATAATTAAACGCTCAAATTAACGCAAACGTAGTCGCAAGTTATATAGTTATATAGTTGATATTCAAACATATGTTTTATATTTACTCATAATGTTTACAATTTTCAGGGTTGGTTAAAGATAAACAGGATCCCAACTTGCATCGTGTTAAGGGCTATGTCCTATGAAGTAGATATGTTCCGCAGCACTGCTTTTAATTTCCAAATGTGTGTGCCACGAATAACATATAGTCATTCGCAAAAACGATACAAATATTTCTATTATGAATGGTATATACCCACTGATATGGTGGGTGGTATGAACTGGGACATTTATTTTTATGGCCCTGAGAGTTTGTGGTGGCAATAGAAATACTAAGACGCTATAAAATGTAATAAAATAACATTCATTTGCCAGCCCTTGTTCCACTCTAAGTGGGGTTGGCACAACATGTTATTTACATGCTGTCACATGTTTTGGCTGCGTTTTTACGACCGGCCGCCTGCCTGACGTCAACTTACTTTAGTCGTATTTTACGACACCTCGGTAAGAAAGAGGGTGGTCTATTCTACTAAAACCGGATACCACACAGTGGGTCAACTTACCTTAGTCGCCTTTTACGACACCTCAGTAAGAAATGAGGTTGGTCTATTCTACTCAGCCGGATACCACACGGCGGGTTTACTTACCTTAGTCGCCCTTTACGACACCTCTGTAAAAAAAGAGGGTGGTCTATTCTATTTTGCCGGATACCACACGGCGTAAAAAAAAATGTAATAAAATAACATGTAATAAAATCGTTGAGATGTCAAATCTCTGTGCGTTTGTTCCTGTTAAACTCGAAAAGCGCGGATCCGATTTGGAGGCTGTTTTTACTGTAGTAGAAAGAAAGCCTCCCTTACCATATATGGTATGTTTTAATTCAATTGGTCCACAAATATAAAAGATGTGTCAATTTAAAGCTGAAGATTCGTATTATATACTGGTACTTGCATTTTTTCGATTTTCATCACTCCTTTTACAGAATTTCGACATAATAAATCATGATAGTCAAGTAAAGTAACAGCCCATTACTATCCTACTGCTGGGCATAGAACTCGTACTTAATAAAAATATATGTAATGCTACTTTGTTTCATTGAATTACACGAAATAAAATTGAAGTATAAGATTGCGTATTGCTATGCCTATGCGTATATGTAAAGCATATTACACAATTGAAAATTATTTAAATTATAAAAATGCTTTAAGTAGACTGCGGTGATATAATAAGAAAAAATTAAATGTTTAAAAGATTGACCGCCGAGTTTCTTACTGGTAAGTAATTGTATAATTCATAGTACACCGCCGTGTGGTATTCGGTTGAGTAGAATATACCACCCTCTTTCTTACTGAGATGTTGCAATAGGCGACTAGGATAAGTTGACGTGAGGCAGGCCGCCAGTCGTAAAATACCTAGGCCAGCAGTCAGCACCCGACCCGAGTTAATCTTGTATATATACTTATATTTTCTGAATCTGGGAAACAGCTCAAACGATTTTCATGGAATTCAGCATGCCGGAGATTTTGAGGGGGAAAAATCGATTTAGCTAGGTTTAATTTAAAAAAAATTATCCCTGCTTTTGGGCATTAAAAATATATAAAATTTTCATTGAATATATAAAACACTATTTTTGCCGAAAACTGTCAAGTCAACGTATTTTATTCAGTGAACGGGAAGTCTCGAGAAATGTAAATACCTAGGTTCGAGCCCCATCTACCCAATTATTTTTTCTTTTTTGAAGTTTTTTTTTATTTTGTAAAAAAATACCAAGCAAGGCTCGGTCAACCAGGTACTAAGCAATATGTTTATAGGACGAGTACGTTATATTGAGAATCCTTATTTAATATTTTATTCCTATGCAAAAGACACATTCGTCACCACGGTTGTTTGAATCATCGGACCATTCACGGCATATTCCCGTCTATTAGGTAGTTGTGGGGTCCTTCGTCACGGCTCCCCGCTTTATAGCCCGGCATAACTCGAGTGTCATTAACAATTATTACTTCATTATAATATTAACAAAGCCGCAAAAAGGGAGAGCTTTTGTTTCAAATTCAATGTGAATATTGACAAGACGTAGGAGTTTGGTGTTTATTGTTGGGTAGGTGCGGCTACTATGCCGTGCTTTACTACGATTTTTGTAGTGGCGTACTTGAGAATTATTACGATTTGCATGGCCGCTGCCAAACTGGGTTTGAATAAGTAACAAACTGGAGGGCGCTATTATTCAAGTTCTGACCATACACTGTTATGAATTGAACATATAAGCAACGAGTATATTTTTTTTAATTTTATATTTTAACTAGTCGGGCTAACCCGATAAAATACGACGTGAGTGATAGCCGGTTCTATACATTTACTATAACAGGTATATTACTTTGCTCAAATTATCTACGATATTTTTTAGCAAACAAATCATGATAAACTATTCCCATTATAATCAAAGGTGTTTAAGTAACCAAGGAATTACTCTGCATTTCCTCTATCCGTTTTTCGGAGAGAAGGGTTGGAGCTAAGACCTACCACGCTGCTAGGTCAAAATGCGGATTGATAAGTTTCACATATCCCTAGAATTCTTTAGAGATATGCAGGTTTCCTCACAATTTTTTCCTTTACCGAAAAGCGTGTTCAATTGCAATTATCAATGAGACACATAAGTCCTAACAGAATAACTAATTGGTGCACGAATTTTGAACCCGTTAACTCTCGAAAGAGTCGGATGGTCTCATAGATGGGCTATCACCACTTAAACATACTATGTTTGATATAGAGAAAAATGTATTTTCTTCTAGTCAATACGCTCGCTGTGATAGCTATGATAGCCCAACGGTGCGACCGTGTGAATCTCTAGAGACGATCATGGGTTCAAACCTGGGCAGAGACCAATGAATTATTCTATTAAAACTTATGTTTCTAATTGATAATTGCAATTTATCACACGTTTTTCGGTGAAGGAAAACATCGTGAAGAAACCTGCATATCTGTAGAGAATCCTAGGGATATGTGTTACCTGGCAAGCCGCATTGGAGCCACGGAGGCCTTAGCTCCGATCCTTCTCTCCCAAAAACGGAGAGAGGAGGCCTATGCCCAGCAGTGGGAAAGTAACAGGCCGCTACTTTCTTACTTTAATACGTTCGCAGCTATCCGTAAGGGTAGCCAGTATTATCTATGCTAATTCAGAAAGCTGCACGTCGGCCTCATTACGGCTGATTTAAATGCAATCTATGCAATGAATCTGATTTTTTTGGTATTGTTGTCGACCTGTCGTCATGGATACAACTATATTTACGGTCTAGGCGAGACTTAAATACCCATATTAAGGGCAAAAAGGGAATAGTCCATCAAAGTAATATTTGCTTGTCTCATTTAAAATATAAAATTGAGACATCGAAATGAAATTAATTAATAAAAAATACAAAAGTAATAATAAAATTATTTTGCTATGATCCGCGATGAAGTAAAATATAAAATATATATAATGCTAAATGTAGAGTGGACAATCGGTTATCATACCTGATACATGCAGGAGTCGTAAAAAACACATGCACAAACCTCCACCACCGCCACCATGATACACAAGCACTATATACGTTAACTATCACAAACTCAACAATCGTTTCGCCCCGCAACCGAAGCATCATCAGGAGATAGACTCCACGACCAAAATCGCGAAAATATTTTACTTCATTGCGGATTATAGCAAAATAATTTTATTATTACTTTTGTATTATGGATCTCCGCAAAGTAACGCATAATTCTATAAATTAATAAAAAATAGTAAAAATTATAAAAGATATTAAAAATTTAATTCTATCTAGTTTTAGTGGTTTTTCTTGGGCAGCGAATAACTTTTAAACTAATTCATCTAAATAGATAATTAATGTAGTAGATATTGGAAAAGACCCCATACTAAACTCTACCGAAACTAGCAAAACATTTTTTAGACATTGACTTTTATTTATAAAGATTCTTATTGTATCTTTAATATTTAAATGAGTTAATCTTGTATGTATATATTATATTTTCGTAATCTCGGAAACGGCTCCAACGATTTTCCTGAAATTCAGCACTCAGGGGGTTTTGGGGGGGAAAAATCGATCTAGCTAGGTTTTATAAAAAAAAAACGTTTTATCCTTGTTTTTGGGTAATAAAAAAATCTAAAATTTATATCGCCATAAAATGTCAAGTTAGCGTAACTTATTCGGGGAACGGGTGGTCGCAAGAAATGAAAATATCGAGCCCCACCTATCCTTTTTTTTGAAGTGTATGTTTTTGAATAAAATTACGGAGCAAGGCTCGGTCGTCCAGATATTTAATATTTAATTGTGTTATGTTACATATATTCACTACAAAAGACTATTTTTGCTATCATTTGTAAAGATCTCAGTGGAGACGTCCAGTGAGCTATTACAATTAGCGGTTTGACTTGCCCTTAGAACTCGACATACAGAGAAACATTCATTTTCATATAAGAGTATATAGATTAGTTCTCTATATCTTCGTTTTGCAATATTTTGTTCTGAGAATTGTACCAGTAACATTAACCATCACTCTTTTGTTTCAGATCCATATCAGATGTTTGGACCGACAAGCAGTCGTCTAGCTAACTCAGGTACATAGTTAAATCATTCAATCCCGATAAGTGCAGCCATACATTTTATTTGCAACCATCTCCGACTGAGAAAGGAAATTAATATATCTAGATGACCTCCCGACCTTTAATAACCTGAACGGAGTCAAGGTTTCTTGCCACTTTACCAGTCAGTAATTCCCATTTAATAGTGATTAGACCTGTAATATTCCAGCAGTGAACGTGCGATTCTTTCACGATGGTTATGGATTGATACCAATGATAAAGGAAACCTGCATATCTTTAGACAATTTTAGGATATGTGCAACCTACCAATCCGCATTTCAGCAGCGTCGTAGGTCTTAGCTCCAAACCTTCTCTCCGAAAACGGAGAGAGGAGGCCTATGCCTAGCAGTAGGGATAGTAACAGACCGTTACTTTATGGTTTCAATCTAATACTATAAAACTGCGTCATTAGCTTTATTCGCGTCAACATAAGTCTTTGGAAGTCACTACCAGATAGCATATTTAAAGACTCTCCTTCCTTGCACACTTTCAAACTTAGCCTAAACTTAGCCTTAGCAACACTATCTTTCCGCGCTGTCATAGCCTATGTCTATGTAAGTTTATTTCACTTCGTATTAATATTAGTATTATTATATATGTATTTTATTTTATGAATATTAGAATGTAAGTTTATTAATATATATTTTATTATTTTGTTTATAGTGTTTTGTTGTTGTATTTTAAAATTTTTAATGCACCTGTACCGCGTTTCTTCTAGTCCATTCCAACCACCAAGGGTCGGCAGAGATCTCTTATAGAGATAAGTTATCCTTTGTACTTGTTTTCCATTTAAGTGCATTTTTGTATATATTTCTTTTTAGGTACATAAAAAAAATACCTACAAATTCATAATTAGTTTATTTCATGTTTCATGAAGACGCTTTATTACATGAATCAAAGGAGAGAGGGAGCTCACGTTCAGAAGTGGGATAGTAAACAGTAGTAACTTTACTACTGATTAGACAGTTGATAACGCAGCACTCTAATTATCATGTGGGAAAAATAGAGTTCACGGGGCTATATAAAGTGCGCCGTATTATCTGTCTGATCGACCCTCCGTGGAAAGTCAAAAAGTTAATGGTCTAACAACGGTAGGTCGAACAGGGCCACGCCACTCACTTATCACGGCACCTGGGGGTGGGTGGGTAACATTGATCTTTCCGAACTGTTCTCTATACAATTTATACCGAGCTATCGTAATAAAGGTTTTCTGATCGCTGTACCGATAATTGATGTAAGTTGAATACTGCCAAGATTAATTTTATGGTTTTTAGTTCATGTTAGATTTAACCTTGATATTTCTAGGCGTACTAAGGCTATTTATAATTTTAATACATCATGCAAAACCCGTGTTTATGTAACACTTTGAGAAATTATTTAATTATGGTTATAAACTAACTTATCGCATTTTTCAACTTCGCAAATCTAAAAAACGATGGCAGTCACAAATTTAGCTAGTAATTTTTTAATATTCATTCTACCCTCTTATGTATTCTGTCCGTTATTTCTATACTTAATATAAAACAAAGTCCTTAAAAACGTGTCTGTGTGTGATAGATTTTCTCAAAATCTATTCAAAGTTAGTGCAATTCTTCCAGAAGGTTTCGTAGGTGTGTAAAAAACTCGCTTGCTGGTATGTTTACTCGATTGCGCCGCGTAAACCAGCAGAGGTACACTAAATTAATGTACTAGAGAATTGTAGATCTACAAAATACTATAAACGTCCGCGAGAGAATGTCTCTATCTCTTATGGTTAACTCACAATAACTTCTTTTATGTTCAAAGTTTCAACTGAGGAAAAATTTCGTGATAATTCAAGTTCTAGGCGACCGAAGCCGCTTGCACAGCTAGTCTTTTATAATAAAAGATTTAACCTACATTGAATGTTTAAAAAAACATTGCTTTTATTGTTTTTTGTTTTTTATTGAGTTACTGACTTATGGGTAAATTAGTGGGATAGAAGCTATAATAGCCCATTTGTAGTTATTGTAGTCAGTCCTATTCTTTATACAGACTCATTACCAGTAGTAGATTTCATGTTTTGACGTTGGGGTCACAAATAAGCGAGATAGAAGCTACAAAGCACAGTTATGGATTTTTCAGTTATACATTATGTACGCAGACTCAACACGACTAGTGGATTTCATATCGTAGAAATCGTTCTTGGTTTTGATATTTAACTCACGAGTAAATAGTGGGGTCAGTGACATGACGAAAGAATTATATTAGTCATGTGTTAGACATCTGTGTTGTTCAAATGTTGGCTGGGCCCAAATTCCGTGCGTAAAATACTATTTACCTAAATATTCAATATCGTCATTATAAAATCCAAACAGGATTACAAATTAAAATAAATTACCTTACCCAACGTTACACCTTTAAATCAAAGCATATAATTACGTGAAATTACAAAATCACGCGTGCACGCGTGCCGTCGGACCAGTCACGGCACACGGCACGTGGCTGCCGGCGGTAATTACGCGGCACGTTCACACGCCCTAACTTTAGTTAATTTCTAAACCCATAAAACGGCTACGCTATATCTCCTAAAACCTAAACATAACAATAGATCCATTTATTTGTTAAACATGTTAAATAGTTGATATAGTAATACAAGCATCAAACTTTCTTGTCTTAGATGAATCTGCCATAATCACGATCCCATTCGCAAAAGCTGTAAGAGCTCTTAGGAATAATAATCAGTTCTAATTGCACAAAAATTTCAGTTTTTATACTAATTAACAAGCATTTAGCAATGATATTGTTTAAAAAACAGCAAATTATTTTTTGTTAAATCTTAATGGAAAATGGTGTATCTATATCGGAAATTCAATAATAGCAACTTTTATTTATTTTGTAGAGCTAATAGCATTTTACACATATTTATATATCGCACGCTTAGTATTAAGCTGACCTAATTAAAAAAAAGTTGTTTTCTAACGTAGCGCAAAAAAGCGTAGCGTTGCGTAGCGCTACCAAACTTGTGAGTTTTAAAACCCATAACTTGAAAGAGCAAGAAAACTAGCTTTTTTAATAGTTCGTAGTGTAATGTCGTAGATAGCATTGAAATGAGGATTATAATGTACCTAGCTCAATTAATTTTGAATTAGGTCAATTAATACTAAGTTAAAATAATAATAAAACTAGTAGTTATACTTCTGAAACTTAGAATTAGCTTAATTTTTTGCGTGGAGACTAAAAGTCTAAAAATATAGCCGTAATAAATGATTATACTAACATTCCTAATCTACGCAGTTATTGATTTGTGAATACAATACAATACGTCCGATACAATAATCAATATAAATAGTTTATTGATGATTTGTTAACCCTAACGAGTATTAATTTCAATGATTTGATGTGTAAGGGATGGATTAACCTTATGGCCTTTGATGATCGCGTTGATCGACAATTAATCACGAGTCGTGAAACCGATGAGGCATAGCAGACAATGCCTTGAGCTACCCAGGAGGGCGAGTGGCGAGCACAAACGTTATGACTTCGACGTAATCGATTGCGGATAAATCACAGGATGCCACGCTCGTGTGAGCTGGCCGCTTTTAATAGTAGCGTCCATAAAAACAAAATATATATAATGTCCATTATTGTTATAGACTTTTACAGGCTCTTTCCAGTATATTATTTACAATTTACAACATGAACCGGCAACAAACTCAATCTTATGGCAGCCTTTCGTTTTTACAATAAAATTTCACAATTTGTTTTGGACTTAAAACTGTTAAAAATTAAAAAGACACGTATTAACAAAGCTTATTATACTATGAAAAACTTAGATACGAATATATGATAAGAAAGCTTGCATTTAAGTTGCAACGTGTAAAAGTTGTGAAAATAAATAATTAAGCTTTTAAACCGCCGAGTTTCTAGCTGGTTCACGTTAAAAAGACCTAAACAAGCATATGAGTACGAGTAAGCGGAGTAGAGGATTTAAACAACAACAACAACAACAATGAAGCTACTCATTGTAATTTGACGATTAAAAAGTGCTTGTTGCCCAATTGGCAATTTACGAGCACTTTTTTTTACCACACACATCTTTACTTTACTTTACAATAGAGAATAATTAAAATTTGAACTCAAATTTGACTGGCCCGTTGGCGCAGTGGGTCGCGGGTTCGATTCCCCCCTAGGACCTACATTTTCTATAAATGAATTTGTTGGTCTTAGAGTCTGGGTGTATATTTGTATTTAAGTATGTATTTAAAAATTATATAAGTATATATTCACCAGTTGTCTGTCTACCATAACACAAGTATTAAGTTACTTACTTTGGGAATGGGACGACCGTATGTGTAAGTGTTCCATATATTTATTTAATTTAGACAAGACCAACAAATTCTCAAGATTCTCTAATCAGAATTTACAACAACAATATAGGTAACTTATAAAAAAAAATTCTTTTGTTGTTGACGGTACTTAGTTCCAGACGGGCGCGTTCGCCTCAAGTCGTGCGTGTTCGTTACACAGCCGCCCAATATCACAACATGTGGGAACGACCCTGCCCATTATACCTTTCGGAACACCCCCTACATACAGTCATTGCATTATTTCTTCACTTCTCAAGAAAGTATTACACAATTTTTGTTAAAGTAAGTTTTTATCGAATTGAGTGAAATTCCAATATCATCCCTCACCAAATGATTGATTTCAATTCAAAATATTCTTTATTCAAATAAACTTGAAAGCAAGTGCTTTGAATCGTCAACTCTACTGCTGGTTCGGAAAGCTGTTCCTAGCGAGAAGAGCCAGCAAGAAACTCGGCGACACAAACAATTTATCGATTTCTAAACAAGAATCAACTTTGACTATAATTTCTTTAATATTCAAAATATTTTACAAAAACAAAATAAAATTGTTGAAGATTTTTATTATAATTCTACAAATCATCATCATTCGTCTGCCCTTATCCCACTCTTAGTGGCTTGGCACAACATGTTATAAAGATTGTCGCATGATTTTTGCTCGGTATTTTACTACCAGCCGCCTGCCTGTCTGACGTCAACTTACCCTAGTCGCCTTTTGCAACACCTCGATAAGAAAGAGGGTGGTCTATTCTACTCAGCCGGATACCACACGGCACTTATTATAATATAGGTACATAATTCAATTTAAATATATTATTAACTGGTTGACGCGGTGAGCTTTGTAGGGTCTTGAATCATCTTTAGCATCCAGTGACGGTAAATTTTAAGGAATGTTATTTTCCTATTTTTACAATTTCGCTGATTCTACTTCCATTACGAGTAGCTAGTTGGCCTTTAAGAAATTAAAAATTGCTCTTTATTGATATTGGTTCAGTGGATTTGCCGTAAAAGAGTAACAAACATATACTCATACTCACAAACTTTCGCATTTATACTATTACTAGCTTTTACCCGCGACTTCGTTCGCGCGTACTGTTGTCATGCGATAGGTCGATAATAGATGGCGCTTTTCACTGTCATCCTATTCCTGTATTATAAACAGGATTTCTTTAGCCTATATGCTATTCCGATGTATATGGAATAATTGTGCCAAATTTCATCGATATTGGTTCAGCGGATTCGTCATGACAGAGTAAAAAACATACATCCATGCCCACAAAACTCTCGTATTTATAATATTACTAGGAAGTAATAGGATACTAGAATAGGATTAGTATAGATTATATGCTCACTTCCTACAACTGTTTATTCCAGGATCGGGACAAATACAACTATGGCAATTCCTGCTTGAGTTGCTAAGTGATTCCAGCAACGCGGGTTGCATCACCTGGGAAGGAACTAACGGGGAATTCAAACTCACCGATCCTGACGAAGTGGCACGACGTTGGGGCGAACGCAAGTCGAAACCCAATATGAATTACGATAAACTCAGTCGGGCTTTGAGGTAACATAACGAATAGCATTAACAATGCTGGGTAAGATCGTATACTGCGTTGCGACGTCATGGGTACCCGTTTTGCTTTGCGAAGCCATAGCGAACATATATTCTCTAATTTATTTGTTGCTTCCTACAGATGACATGCAGGATTTCATGTTATGCGAGAAATAAAGTTACTTTCAATCATTAATATGGCTGTTGATGTATATCAATATATGACAGTAATAGTTGTAAATACTTTGCTTTTCCATACACTTAATGAATAAAACAATCTAATTTCGTAAATCTAAGCTACAATAATTTACCTATACTTAAAGTTTGTGGAAACTTTAAAGTTAATTTTATTTCTTGCACAAATGACGTTTTTCAAATAATATTTATTGGCACAGATACTACTACGACAAAAATATAATGACCAAGGTGCATGGAAAAAGATACGCCTACAAATTCGACTTTCAAGGATTGGCTGCAGCGACACAACCGGCAGCCAGCGATCCTGCCTACAAGTACCAAAGTGATCTCTTCATGAGCTCGTATCACCACTCGGCCAAGCTATCCTCATTTATGGCTCCACACGCAGCGATGCCAACATCTACAGGTAGCTTCAATTTTTTATGTCAAGACATATAAAAATACTAATCAGCTTAGCGACTTTCATGTGTAATATACATATAACATCGCTAGTTCAAGGATTACTCTCATCCAAGATCATATTCGCTACGCTATCACTTATGGGCTAAATAAAGATGTAAAGGAAAGTGTTGCCTCCTCTAACCGTTTTCACAGTTAGGCGTATGGTTATCCCGTCACTGTTCGGTCGCTAGAGCCTCTTCTGTTATCTGGTAGTGAGCACCACGAAAACCGTTGCCGTCGCCATATGGCACGTGCAGGCTAGGTTGATTTGGGGCTGGTGCGATAAAATTACCAATTACCTTCAAACTCCCCAAATGAAAATATAATAATGTGTAAATAGTAAATACTTTTTCGAAATGCCTCAACCTAATATAAGCCAATATCATGCACCCTTCATGTGCAGAGCAAAGTGTAATCTGCATCCAATGCTAATGTATACTTGCCGTGCAAACATTGACTTAGAACTCGAAGCGGGATGTCATCTCCAAAACTTCGTTCACACTCTTGACTTAATGGAATAAACATTTTCAACGTGCTTGGTGAAAAAAACATTAAAAAAAGATCTTGAATACAACACAATACGATTTAAATTGTCTTAAACCCAATTTCAAATTGCAATAAATTAAATTTATTGCAATTTTAAAGCCTTAAGGCTTAGAGTAACTTATTAAAGAATAATATTAGGGAAGATTTTGTTTAATAATTGATGAATATGAGAATAAATAATTATTCTACTGATAAGTATTACATTTACATACTAACTTATAATGAAGGTTTGAGAAAATTTACATAAAACAAACTTACAGTGAAATTTGTGTCCTATGTCAGTTTATCAAACAAAAAATTAAGCATTTATTCTATGTTATGTTACTAATTGACAGGTTACAATTTAGTTGGCTTAGTTATATGGCATAGAGTTATTATTATAGAGTAAGGGAGTCATAGGCCTGTAAGTGAGAGTGTCACGACAAATAATGAGAGGGAAGATGGAACTCATATACTTGTCTTTGCCTTACACATAAAAAAAGGATTTAGATAATAAGTCTCATTGCTTTCTCTTTATTTTCGATGGACATATTTTAAGCTGGCTCCCCTATTCTAGTATATTAACTCTATGGCTTGTTCTCATGTTCATGTCATTACCGAAATTAAATTTGTACCGTCATTGCGAATTATTGTATGCATTTCTTTAAATGTTTTTATTCTATAACAGGTTAACTACATTTAAATATTGCTGCGGTCATAAATATAATATTGGGAATATACATATATAATGTTGCTACGATCTCGGAAACAGTAAAGAGATTTCGTAACATCGTGACCACCCTCATTTCTAACCGAGTTATCGTAAGGCAACTAAGTTAAGTCGACCCGTCGTGTGGTATCTAGCTGAGTAGAAAAGTCCACCTGCATTTCTTACCGAGGTGTCATAAAAGGTATACTTGCCTTTTATTATTAAGTTAAGTTGACACAGCATGCGATATCCGGTTGAGTGAAACAGACCACACCCTCTCTTATCGAGGTGTCGTAAAATACGATTAAGGTAAGTTGACGTCAGGTAGGCGGCCGGTCATATAAAGCCAAATAATGTTCAATGTTCTAAACCCGGGTTCGAATCTCACATGTCATCGGCGCATTCTTTTTTTTTAAATATTTGTTTTTATATCCGTTTAAAAATTACATTGTCACCCGGGTACTTTTTAATAAACGTTAAAGTTCAAATAAACAATACTTTGAGATTGAATTATACTGATCTTAGTCTGTGTTTTTTTTCTATATGTGAGGATTAATTTAGCCACTTTATTTATATTAACTTAGGTTAGCAAAACCACTTTGTTCCAGCATCAATATTCCCGTCGCCGACTTGGAGTAATTGGGGAGGGGGAGGAGGAAACCTATACTCCCCCCACTCCATGGCTCCTCCCCACGTAACGTCTCACCTGGGCTCTTATCCACACTACGCATGACCGGCCTACTGAATGACGAAACCACAGCATAATGAACAAAGGGCGAACCCGGCAAACGTTGAAATGTTTAATTTTATTATTAGTAGTATATTATTTGTAACAAACGCATATATTGTTAAGGAACAGAGTGCCATTTGTAAGTAAATTTACTTTACCGTTGTGACTTTACTATCGTCTTAACTCAGCAACGAAAATTATTATGTTAATGTTACATACTGCGAAAGCCTGAGTGTTGAAAGAGAGTGATATGGTAGACAGATACGCAGGCGTGTATTTCGTGTATTTACGTGATCGATTTAAAAAACGATTATTTTTTTTATATGAATACATTCCTTTACACATATTAAACCAACATGAATACATGTGACAATGTGTTTTGTAAAACTGGAACAAG
This sequence comes from Morpho achilles, assembly GCA_947086495.1. Taxonomy (NCBI): domain Eukaryota; kingdom Metazoa; phylum Arthropoda; class Insecta; order Lepidoptera; family Nymphalidae; genus Morpho; species Morpho achilles. Next base: position 5,150,763 of record CAMTZB010000022.1, on the reverse strand, counting down.
TTTGTACTCCAGAAATATATCGAAAAGATGTTTACATTCCGTCTTCCAGAAATTTCATGTTTAGTTTTCTGATGTGGCTGGTCAGTTGACGCAGGGTGCGTACAGCTCCGTGGGTCGCGGGTTCCATTCCCACCGAGGGCCATTATCTTATGAATACATACAATGTGTTCTTCGAATCTGGGTGTATATATGAATTTAAGTATGTATTTAATATTATATATTTATGTTGTTTGTCACCTATAACACATTAAATTACTTAAAGGGCGGATAACCATGTGTGTAATTGTCCCATATTTATTAGTATCGTTTTTATTACTTACAATATAATCTTACTTGGATAATTTAAAAAAAATGTTTCCAAATTTTTCCCATACAATCTATAAGTCTGTGTCCTTTTATGGGTAAAGTAATGACAAACGTTATTACACACACTATTATTTTGTGTTTGGGTGTCAGTTACTTTTAGGAAAGAAATTAATAGTAACAGCTTCATTACCAAAACTACTATAACACTCCGCTTAATATATTACAATATACATAAAATATTCAAGTAAATAACATAGGCTTGACTGTCACAATGTCAACCATACAGAAAAATAACAAATTAAGAAAGCTTCTAACAAAATGTTGTCCCAACTGTTAACTCTCGAGGAGTTCCCTCGTCTGGAGCCAATCCTGGCAGCATCAGATCATGCTTATAATAAACATGCATCGTCATCGGGACAGGAGCAGTATGTAAAATTTCGTTTCAATCGGACACCGGGAAGTGGATCAAATTTAAATTGCAAGATTCTACCTTCACATACGTGTATGTTTGTAACTTAAATAAAAGCTTTCAATAAATATTATATAATTTCAGTATATTTAAACTTACCTACAGAAAAGAACGATTTTATGTCAAGAAAAACCTGCATGCGAAGCGAGACTAGTGTTTTATCAAAGGAATGTAAATAATAGTCATTAATTAAGTAGAAGTATAATTTAATTAGATTAACAAATATTGAAATTTTATTCATTGTAACCAAATCTTAAAATTATATAATAGGAATATTTCGTTTAAAAAGTATTTAGACATTTTGACTATGATTACCATAGTTGTATTACTGTATCTTAAATAAGTATTTTTTGTTTAATAACTAAAATAAATTTTCATGCCATTGTAAAATTAATTTATTTTAAATTTTTATAATTCTTTACTCGGTACTGGAATCTGGAAAGAAGTACATTTCAAAATAAATAGATGTTACATTTAAAAAAGTATAATATTGCCGCTCGGATTGTGCAAAATGCGATTTCGAAATAAAACAAGATGAAAATAAGGGTGGAATTTATGAAACTTTAAGAAAATTTCTGAATTTTAACCAAAACCTTAAAATTATTTCTGAGTATTTGTACTTGTGATAAAGTTGGATGAAAGTTATAATGAATATGAATAATGATGATATTGAAATAATAACAATGATTTCAATATCATCATTATTCTAGAACATTCTAGAAAATCTACTAGATAACATTTTTAAAAAATCAGGCCAGAATTAGAATCTAACAGTTTGTATTGAAAACAACAAATTATGTCTACGAGTACAAAAGAATATTCTTCCCAATTTATAAATTTGTGTTTTAAGCTATTAATTCATTTACACGTTAAATAAATCGCATATCGGATAATCTCTCAAAGGCCCCCAGATTTGTATACAGACCAAATAATTTTTTTTAAGAAACTTCAATATCGATTTTCACGGTAACAATATAAATTTCGATGAAATAATATTGATCAACATTTAGCATAACACTAATGTATATTAAGATGTTACTAAATTGTCGATTTGACGACTTTTATTTTCTAATTTATGTTATTTTTACATTCCGAACCGGATTATTATTTTGAAACAAAGTTGTTTTAATGAATTGAGTATCATTCATTAAAACAACTTCGAGTGATAATTGATTCAGTATTATTTGTATAGACAACTAAATAAGATGTAGTGTAAGGTAATTCAATTTTAAATCAATAAATTCATAATGTATAATGCTATTTTTTAATCGACGATTATTTATACGACAATGTGAGATTTCTTATGGTTATTTATTTTATATCGTTTATTAATATCGATTGCTTTACTTTTGATCTCACAGATAATGGCCACCCATAAAGAGGCTGTAATGTACATCTAATTGAGTTATAAAAAAAATTGTTTGTAATTGGTAACTCACGACGTTAAAAAGATAAATAGTTAAGCTAATTTTGCAATTATGTTGACAAGCATTTTTAAGGACACCTGATATGTAATGGAGAAAGCTTATGGGCTGTGAATTTCTAATGAGTGACTAATAACGGGCGAAGTTAAAATGATTTCAAGCGTAATTATATAAAAGCATTATTATAAAGAACATATTTAATTAAGGATATTTTGAGTCAAAAAACCGTAATGATTTTAATAACAATTCTGTTCATTTTCTCGCGAATCATCCATCATTTAGCGTATAATGTTCTTATAATTGCCTAGATTCCTTATTTTGATGCAGCTTTAAATCATTTAACAACAGGTGCAAATATCAATAAAAATATTTTTGTCAATCATAATGTTGAATGGTATGTCGCTCATCTGATGCAATAGCAGTACAACTCAAAAAATCATGTTTTTATATATATGCGTTTAAATTCATTGCTAAGAATAATGTATAAAAAATGTTTTATTTAACTGAAACAAACAGCCTAATATTGAATTATGAATTTTGTCGGTATTTCTGTTACAATAATATGTATTTTAACACGTACACTTATTAATAGACCAAAAACATCTGTCATTTGAGTTGTGCCACTATTACAGCCCATGAGCGGTATACCTTTACGCTATACGAAGAGTACGGTTATATCATATTTTTTCTCATAATTTCGGTCATAATTTAAGAGAATATATAATAAACACATACATTTTCTGTGATCTTTATGTTGGTGTATGTACCTGCAGCTCGCTGTTAAGTACGCGAGCCCTAATATAACTAGTCTTTTAAAAACCTAATGTTTCAAAGGTTTATGTATATACAAAGTAGTTGTTATTTTTAAAGTGCAATCATATATTATTCATGAAAACGTAGAAAACTATAATTAATATTTGGAATATACTCTGCATAGTTGAAATTATCTATTTTTTTTTCAGTACCTATAAAACAAATCTGTTGAGACCGAATTTTTAAGATGAATACAAAACTGTTTTTTTAATATAACGCTAGCCCAAACCTCTACTGCGTCATAACTAAAACTATTTAAATCATGTATGTGATTCCACTGGTATTTACAATTTCTGCAATTTACAATGTCTCGTTTTTACAATTTCTGTTCTATATCTCATTCTATGACATGAAAAAAGATAAACAGATTTATGTTAATGTCAAAAATGGAAAATTTAACATAAATTTTTTATATACTATTTTTTTATCGCAACACAAATAACAATGTTTGAAAGTCTGTATTTTATGGGACACGGTTGCGAAAGTTTTTGAGCATCGTGAAAGGTGGTATAGGAGACAGGGGTGTTAAACGAGAGCCCACCTTTTTAACATTGAAATACGTCATCAAAATTAAGAAATGCACTTTTAATTCCCTTCCTAAAGTTTCCCCATTCTAGCCAATATCGTAAACCTAGTTTTTGATCATTTGTTATCATTTGTTAAGTGTTATTTGTAGATAACACTTTATTTGTTTTAGACAATATTTAAAAAAAAGAGATAATAGTGACATTTCCGAAATGACTACAGATTTTTAAACTTTACAATTCATTAAAAATATTCAAGCAAAACATTATTTATGAGTTGTTATTACTTGTGCCAGACTACGCATTACTATTACTTAAAAGTAAATCTTATAAGAAACTGAATAAAAACAAAAAGCTGATTTGATACAAAATTTAACTCTGTTACGTTTCATATTTTAAGCGTAGCTCCATAAATATCATCAATATACTCTTTACAATAAAAACTTACTGACTTCATACAATTTTGTGAAAATTTGCTTCAGTCTCCACTTTCACTATTTATTCAGTTTTTAATTTCCATTTGCAGAAATATTTTTTAATATTATATATTATTACCTACCTATATAAATAAATTCTAAAAAAATTCAACTACTGAAATATATATTGGGTTAGCATAACACATTGGTAAGCTGTTAAAGTTTTTTAATTTTATTATTTATTATATTATATTTATATATAACGGTGACTGTATTAAATAATTATAGTTTTCAGAAACAAATGATTGTTTGGTATAAATAGTTTAGTATTTACGTTTATTCCTTTAAAATAATCACGGCTAGTTACCAAATCAGTGATTTTAGGTTAATATTTTTTTTTAGTTATTTTTTTATTATTTTAAAAACAAATAAACCTTGTATACTGTTTTTATTTTATTTCACTTCAATTGCATGTGAAAGAAGTATAAATACATATAGTTGTAGACAATTGTATAGATGTTATTGTATTTGGGAATAAATAAAACGAAAGAAATTTAACAATTATTTTTTATTACGTCTCTATCCAAAATATATACTTAGAACTAATACAACAAATTGTGATAGCCCAGCGGTGTGACCGTGCGACTCTTTCGAGGGGGTCACGAGTTCTAACCCCAGCAGGCACCAATGAGTTTTTCTATTAAAACTTATGTGTGTAATTGATAATGCAATTTATCACGCGCTTTTCGGTAAAGGAAAACACCGTAAGGATATCTTAATAGAATTCTAGAGATATGTGTAACCTACCAATCCGCATTGGAGCAACGTGGTAAGTCTTCCCTCAAAAACGGATAGAGGAGACCTATGAATATGCAAGCCATCATCAGAGTAATTCCTCGGTTAATTAAACGCCTTTGATTATTACGTAACTTATTCTTTACGTAATACTAGCTGGGCCTGCAGCACAGTTACATACTGTTTGGTGTGTGACAGTTTTTTTCCCGTGTTAATGCTGACCCTGCGGGTACTCTAATATAGTATACTATCAATAGTACTATCTTTTAATAAAAACCGTACAGAAATCGGTTCAGTAGATTTTTAGAAAATCGATCACATACACACACAGCTTTTGGGAAATTTGTTTTATAGTAAGTATCCAATCCTATCCTATCCTACTAATATTATAAATGCGAAAGTTTGTGAGTACGAATGTATGTTTGTTACACTTTCACAGCGAATCCTATGAACCAATATCAAAGAAATTTGGCACAATTACTACTTATACACCGGTGTAACAAGTAGGCTATTGAAATCTTGTTAATTTAACAGGAATAGAATGGCATTGAAAAGCGCCATTTATTATCAGCCGATGGAGATATTTGCAGGGTAAACGCCTTAGACAATAAATAAAAGATAATTATCCGAAATATTATAGTATAACTACACTATAGTAATATCTATCTACATCACTATAGTATATAAGTTATGATAATTTCTTTTCAATCAAAAAACATTTCCTCTTATAAGAGTTTATAGTGTAAATAGTGTAGTTTCTAAATTGGAATCATCTGTTGGAAAAAATAGGATTTAACTCCTGCTAATTTTGATAGGTTTTAATTTTGCGATGTAGGGTATGAAGCAATTTTACGAAGTAATTTCCAAAAGTACTGCAAGATGGTGTCACATCAAAAAATAACCAACCTACACTAGATGTCGCTGTAATGGCAACCATCATTTACATGACAATTTTTTCACAAATACAAAGCTGAAGGCCTATCCCTTCAGCTTCGACATCGACATTTTCCTATACCAAAGTCCACACAGATGGAGTCACTTTTATACATGAATTGGCTCGTTACGTTTTACATAATCATAATAAGTGGAAGTATATAGGTATATCGATTAAGGAAATAGGGACCAAATAAGACTAGCTGAGTTTTAGGTAATTTTGAATTAAAGCGTGTTGAGGTTCAGCGATCTTCTCTCTGCATTTCGAGTCCTCAGGCTTCAGCGCTCGCCGTTCCTAGCAGGCGTAGGGCAATTAAATAAATAATCAATTAAAATATTGCCAAAAGACTCGTAGACTTATAAACCACAAACAATAATTTATAGAATTAGGCGTTACTTTGCGGAGATCCATAATACAAAAGTAATAATAAAATTATTTTGCTATAATCCTCGATGAAGTAAAATAAAAAATATATATAATGCTAATTGTAGAGTGGACAATCGGTTATCATACCTGAAACATGCAGGATTCGTAAAAAACACATGCACAAACCTCCAATTTTCAAACTTCCAAATTTATCAGTGTACCGTTTAACTTCAAAAATTGATTACGAATAGCGCTGTCTACAGAAAAAATTGCAAAACTAATGAGAATATTATTTTGCTATATTCCGCGACAGCAAAATAATATTCTCATTTATTTTATTTTTATTCATTATGGACCTCCGCAAAGTAACGCCTAATTCTATAAATTATTTAGAAAAAAATGCATTAAATTCTCTTTGGAGCGTACAAAGAAAATTATTACATGACAAACACATTACACATGTCGAACATCAATCAAAACTTGTATTGGTAAATTCGATATTATCGTGTAACATCTTTAAAGAGTGTTGTAAAACATGTTTCGATTACGTCCGTTAATTACAGGCATTGTTCGTTGCGAAAATATTGTAAAAACATTTAACATCCCAGACAAGGGGCAAAGATTTTATCATTATGAAGAACCAACAAAACCTTTTGATAATTTACCCTTTAGAGTTAAAAGCAGGTTAGTAATGCCAAGTAGAGAGAGAAAAGGGTCATCAACTCGGGAACCTTATTTTTAATATTCAAATGATTTAATCTTGTATATATGTATAGATATTTTAAAATGTAAGATGTAAAACAAAAATTTTAAAAAAAATTGATAAGAAAAATGAAAAAATAATAGGGTAGGTGGGGCTCGATCCTAGGTATTTTCATTTCGCGCGATCACCCGTTCCCCGAATAAGCTACGCTTACTTGACATTTCACGGCGAAAATTGTGTTGTATATAATTAATAAGTTAAAAGTAAACTTTTATTTTTATGCCCAATTTTTTTTAATAAAACCTAGCTAGATCGATTTTTCTCCCCCAAAACCCCTTACATGCTGAATTTCAGGAAAACGGTTGTTGTTTCCGATATTCTGTATATATAGGTGTATATATATATACATAAAATTTATAAACTCATTTAAATATTAAAGGTTAATGTGCCCTAAAAAATTATAAAATTTATTTATTTCAATAATCTCAGAATCTCGGCAACGGCCCCAACGAGTGTTCCCCTGATCGAGCCCCACCTGCATTATCTTTAAAAAAAATTAACGATCAAGGCTCGTCACCCAGGTACTTTTAATTTAGCGTCATATTTTATTTTTGCTGTTTTACAGTGTTCTAAAATTATCAAAAAGGTGGTAATGACTTAATCACAGTACTAAAATACTGTAGTACTTTTTTACAATATAATTATTATCATCTTCAATTGATACACGATCACTGCTCAACATAGCTATCTACACAACATGTGCCGCTGAAATCCAGTAGCTACCCGAGTCTTTTTTCAGGTTGTTAGTCAACTTCGTAATATCGGATAAACCGAGACTGCGTTTTTGGTGATTCCACCACCCTAAAACCCCAAAGTCCACGGGTTCTCCGCACTGTGCCCAGCAAATTGCACTTCAGCTTCACAACACGAAGTCCTCTATCGGTGACCTTGGTTCTTCTACCGATCACGTACAGATATATGAAGCATACCTCGATCCTTCGCTCCCTGAGTGACTGACCTTTCTTATGGGGCCAATAGTCAGTGACCATGTTTCGGATCCATATGTCAGCACTGGTAACTGGTGTCTTTAGGCACTGAGGTATTTTTCAAGAAAAGATTGCGCATAATTTCTCGAACGCTATATGTCAAAATGATGTTTGGGACCTTGAATATACATATATTCCATTTTTATACTTTGGTTTGGTTATTATTACGCCGTGTGGTATCCGGCTGAATAGAATCGTACCACCCTCATTTCTTACCTAGGTGTAAAAGGCGACTAAGATAAGTCGACCCGCCATGTGTTATCCATTTGAGTAAAATAGACCACCCCCTTTTTTACCAAGGTGTCGTAAAATACGACTTAGATAAGGTAGGTAGGTAGACGTCAGGCAGGCGGCCGGTCGTAAAATACGAAGCCAAGCATTTCACAACACGTTGTGCCGTTGCGTTTATAACATGTTGTACCATCCCCACTTAGAGTGGAATAAGGGCAGGAGGATGATTATGGTTTGATTATTATCTGTTTTCAGGTACACCTTAACCGTGGCTTTTGCTTTTTTCTATGGCCTGGGTTTATGGTTACCCTTCTTTATCATATGGTATTCAATGGCTAAGAGAACAATGTAATAATACTGAACAGGGTACTTTTAACATTATCAAATTATTTTTTTTATTTCGTGAATAAATGCACATGATGTTATTGTTACCTATTTTATAAATATAACTAGCGGCCTGACCCTGCTTCGCACAGGTATAAAATATATATCCCATGTCAGTCAGTGTAAAAAAATGATTAAAATCGATCCAGTAGTTTTGATTTACTCATTACTGCCCGTGGCCCGCAAGCGTTAAATTTGGAGAAAAACCAAATTTCCTTTCCCTATACCAAGAAGATTTCCTGCTATCTTTGGAATATCTAAATTCATATAGTACATTTTTACTTATTTACTCTTACATTTTCCCTATGTATTTTATTTTTACAATTAATTACAGAATGTCTTTAAACAAACTCTTGAAAGAGGGACATAGCTGCTAAAGTCAAAGTGTTATAGGGCGAAGCGCGGCGTCCTCACGGCATTTTAAATCTGTAATATCTCCGAAAATGTTCACTTAAATTACATGCTGTAAACTAAGCATGGGTATGATTGCTATATAAGAATCATATTCGTTCCACGATATGATCGATTGTAATCACGTGATCATACACGCTATTGCTAATGCTATTGGAATACAAACAAATGTATTCCTTATGTCGTATGCAGTGTATAGGACATAAAGACTACATTTGTTCGTATAAGAAATGCTAATGCTGCTAATTCTATTTGAATACAAACAAATGTATTCTTTATGTCGTATGCAGTGTATAGGACATAAGGACTAAATTTGTTCGTATAAGCAATCATTTAGTCCATTAACGTAAATAATAAAATAGCGGATAACGTTTTTGCTAATCAATGTTGCTAGGCAAAATTATTGTTATTTCAAACAAATGTAATTCTTTTATCTTTTATATAATACGGTCGATAATTCGGGAAGATGACGCACTTTTACGTTATTCCAACTGAAACTATACCCTAGAAATATCGACCATATTGAATATGAATTAAGAATTACATTAGTTTGTAATAGCAATCGCTTTATCAAGTAATAATATTATAGCGAATAGCTGAATAATATAATAGCGGAAAGCGTTTTTGCTAATCAATATTACTGGGTGAAATTATTGTTATTACAAACAAATGTAATTCTTAACTCCTTTATAATACGGTCAATATTTCTAGCTTATAATTTAAGTTGGAATAGCGTCTTCTTTGGAACAAACAAATCTTGCCTTTATTTTTATTTATTTATTTATTTAACCCACGTTCCTTTGCATGTGTTTTTGATCAATATCAGTGAATTAGTCTCAGTATTAATTTATTATTTTACTTTTTCATTGAATATCCATAATTTTGTATAGCAGTATAGCAGTTACTCTAAAACTCATTAGCAGATGATGCTATATGAAAAGTTTTTCATATCATGATCATTAAGTGATTGATGATTCTGTCCATGCCTACTGTAAACGGCCATATTGATCTATATTAAATCAACTATTTATTTAAGGTACTTAATTGGATAAGGATTATTGCTGTATTATATAAAAATTGCTTCAAAAATATGGCATTATTTTTCGTAAAAAGTAAATGACAAAAAATGCTATAGTGGGTTATCCATAAGAGATAGACATATACCATCACGGACTTTTCTGTAGACCTTTTCAAGATGTACAAATACTGAGTACATTATTTTGATAAATCTCGTACGGTTTAGCCTGCGTTTGCAATGTAAGCGGAAAAAATGGAATTATTTACACAAAACCTCAAAAGTTACAGTATTTCTCTACTCCGTATTGAATGTTATTATACGTACAAACCTTCCTCTGGAATCACTCTATCTATTAAAAAAACCGCATCAAAATCTGTTGCGTAGTTTTAAAGTTTTATGCGTACATAGGGATATAGGGACTTTGTTTTATAATATGGAGTGATTTAGAATACTCTACATCTTGAAGAACGGACTCCATTGTTAAAGATAAAATAAATAAAAAATAATTACAATAATTAAAGATGCAATAAATGGCGACCATTATTTTATTTTTTTATTCAGTTAAAATCTCTACATTCATGAATAATACACTACATAAATATGAGAACATACTTCATTGTAGTCGAGCAGCAGGGTCATCTCTCATACCCTTGTGGGGTTTGTAAGAAGGGTACGGACCTCAAGAACCTTTTTACCCGGGTCGATCCTCGCAGGCTTTTGTGGGCTGGACTGAATGGGCCATAAGCCCGGGTCAACCAGGTCTTAGGAATGTCTGGTTTGGTCAGGGGTCTGAGTGGTAACTCCCATTCATACCATTATATGAAAAAATTAAATCAATAAAACATATAGCAGAGTTTATTAGTCCATGTTGACCGGGATTACAAAAACGATTAGGCCATTGGCCAAGGCGAAATCGAATCAAACACGATGAAAATATTTAACTGTTGTTTTTAATTAGTAAATAGTGATAGAAGTGAGTTAATTAGACTTTTAGGTATCACACGTATAGGTGACATTTCGTTCTGCGCCCGCGCACCGCAGCAACTTCACGTCGCAGACATCTTCCCGGCCCTTGAAAGATATACGCTTTCAAGATTGATATTCATCTGGCGGAGTAAGTAGGCAGATGCGGTTTAGAATACGTCGAACGACTCCTTGGGACGTTTTAATATCGGCGACACGGGGGATACCATCGTTTCCAGGATATATCTGAGTGACCCTGCCAAGTCGCCAGCAGAGGGGTGGTGATTCCTCCTTTAAAAGTACTAAGTCGTTTACCTTTAGTGTTCTATACTTAGTACGCCATTTCGTGCGCTGCTGAAGCTCGAAGACATACTCGTTCGCCCACCGTCTCCAAAAATGTTGCCTAGCGTGTTCTTAGCGTTGAAATCGGTCGAGGCGAGTGACCTTGCTATCCAGGAAGCTTGGCGTTGGTACGGCAGTCATAGGCCTGCCAATCAATCATAATAAAAATCATTTTGTATTATATTTTTAATATTCTCGTCACTACATTCATCTCCACACTGCCACAAACAACGAGTGCTAAGGAAACTCGAACTGAAAAATCCATAGGTTACAGTATTTAACTGAAAAGTTCTCAAAGGCTGATATTCGTTTTCACGCCATAGGATCAGTTGAAGACTGCGATCGGATTCACTTATTGAAACACACCGGTACATTTTTTCTATGTCAGCTGATAAAACGTATTTGTACTGACGAAAACGAATTAAAATATTGAACAACGTATCTTGAATATAGGGGCCGACCATTTGGAGGTCGTTTACTGAAAATCCTGAAGTAGTGCGAGCCGAAGCGTCAAACACGACACGTAATTTAGTTGACTCGCTGCTTAACTTCAGTACAGGATGATGTGGTAGGTAATAGGATATCTCAAGCGATGTATTATCATACAACGATAAATGATTTAGTTTTGTGTATTCTCTTATAAAATCAATATATAATTCATTTATAGAATTAGGTGTTACTTTGCGGAGATCCATAATACAAAAGTAATAATAAAATTATTTTGCTATAGAAGGAAGAAGTAAAATAGAAAATATATATAATATTGTTACAACATGTTTTTTAATACAACCTCCTTCATAGAGTTGGCGATTAATATGAAAAAGCATTGTGGCTGTCATATTTTTATGTGTCATTCATTGAGTTGTTGCAAAAGAGTAAATGAGTTGACTTCGGGAAAACTGCTTTTTATTTATTGAATAAGTACAAAGGAGAAATATCGTCGACTTATTATATTCAGAAGGGGATGTAACCTAAACTCACAAATAGAGTGGACAAAAGGAATATCTGGAAATTTTAAGAGTTTTAAGAAAAGACAAATGACGATCAATATCTTGAGACAAAACGGAGAGCGCGTATTTCGTATAATTTGAGAGATAGTTGCGATATGCGATGCTATGGAATAAAAAAATGAGTTTTTATTGGAGAGATTAATGATGGTAATTGGTATTCGGTTAATTAATTCTGTGAGATCAACGTGACGATGTGCTATGTGAGGCCTTAGACGCGCCCGTGACTTTTGTTCGATGGAACTGTCAGCTAGAATGACGATTGTTCTCTGGATCTTTCCACTTGTAACGATTGTTTTCTAGACTGTGGACATCTGCAACGACTGTCAGCTAGGCTCTGCCTGGAAGTGGTGATTGTTTTTTGAGCGTTATCATTTGCGAGTCTGTTTACGTGTGTATCTGCTGAGTTGGTTGCCACTAATTGAGCTGTGTTATGCCATGACAGTGATTGAGGGTGAGCTTGAGGTGCGAAATGCTTATGGTGCGAAAAGCTTAAGGAGTTGAGGAGTTGAGCTTAAAGAGTTGAGCATAAAGCGTGAGCTTAGAGTTGAGCATAAAGCGTGAGCGTAGTCCTGTCATGTCATGGCATGTGCGGTTTTCTTTTACAGATTAAAAGAGCAAGTACTGAGTTTCTTGCCGATTCTTCTCAGTACAATCAGCATTCCGAATCGGTGGTAGATTCATTCCCAGAAGTCAGCTTATGAGATTTGCGGGGTCGCAAATGTTGTCAGGATGGTCGACTGTTACAACATGTTTTTTAATACAACCTCCTTCATAGAGTTGGCGATTAATATGAAAAAGCATTGTGGCTGTCATATTTTTATGTGTCATTCATTGAGTTGTAGCGAAAGAGTAAATGGGTTGACTCTGGGAAAACTGTTTTTTATTTATTGAATAAGTATAAAGGAGAAATATCGTCGCTTAATTATAGTATATTTATAATAAATATATATATATATATATATATATATATATATATATATATATATATATATATATAAATATATTTATATAAATATATATAATAAAGAAGTAAAATAGAAAATATATATAATGCTAATTGTAAGTGGACAATCGGTTATCATACCTTATACATGCAGGATTCGTAAAAACACATGCACAAACCTCCACCACCGCCACCACAATACACAAGCACTATATACGTTCACTATCACAAACTCAACAATCGTTTCGCCCCGCAACCGAAGCATCGTCAGGAGATAGACTCCACGACCAAAATCGCAAAGCAATTTGCGATTTTGGCGAAATTTGCGATTTGGATTTTGGGATTATAGCAAAATAATTTTATTATTACTTTTGTTCAATATATAATTGTTTCAGCAGAGGCTGCTTCCTGAAGCGCCTCTCAAGGCAAAAAATCTTCGCTCTGCTAAGACGTAAGAATCTCCTAAGCAATCCCTATTGCAACGAAGTGGGTGTTTAACACAGAAGTGACCGTCAACTTGACGGCGAGTATTATATCGGTACAACACATCGGTACCTCTTCGGTATAACACATTCTTACCGGAACCTTCTTTAATTCCCAAAATGTTGACATTTCGGAATTGAGACTTATTAAATCGTCATCGCGTGCTATATTGCAATAAACTTGCTTATCGTTATTCATATGGTCTTGTATTGACATTACAGGACCTGCTATCAGCCACCCTAATTTAGAGCTACGTAAAATAGCGTTGTGCTTACCAAGAGAGTGTTGCTGTAAACCTATAACACTCCAAAATAACTCAGCACCTAAAAGCACGTCAACATCAGACGACACATTGAAAGAGGGGTCTGCAAGTTGAAAATTAGAAATATTAAGATGCCTAATATCTATGGTAACCTTTGGCAGTTTGCCAGTCAACTTGGGTAAAACGAGGCAAGAAATAGTAGTAGTGTACGAACTATATTTAGACTGAATGCGGACTGTACACCGTCGAACGCTGGTTTTTAATTTAGTGTCACCGATACCAGCGATATGGGTATTAACATCTTGCGGCGTTAAATTAAGCCTTTGTCTGACCGATTCAGATAAAAATGAGGACTGGCTTCCACTGTCCAAAAGAGCGCATACTGTGATCGTGTGTTGCAGGATTTATTAATTCTATTTGTGCAGTGCACAGAAACACCTCAGTGGTAGTACAAGAAGCCATAGAAATTTCCTCTAAATTTACCGAGCGTTCCTCATTTTGAGTAACATCTATATGCAGCAGCGTATTGTGGCGTTGTTTACACAACTTACAGCCGCCCGGAAGTCGGCAGCGTTCAACACTATGATCGTTCCTAAGATAATTGCAACATAACTTCAAAGACGCTACGAGTGATACTCTGTCATCAACCGGCTTATTTTTAAATATCTGACACTCATAAATGCGATGCTTACCCTTACACACCAAGCACAAAGGAACAACCTTAGAAAGAGAGGGCGAGTTCATACACTTAGAAGTCAAAAATGACTGTGGTGAAACCCCTTGCCGAGAGGGAGAATCTACGCTTGAATTACGTTTTATTTTGTTACGGTGTATAGTTTCAAAAACATCTGCCAGACCTTTCAAAAATTCGAAAAAATCGTTTAGTGTAGGTATGTCCTTCAATAAACTTCTACTTTCCTCCCACTTAATACATGTAGTTTGATCTAATTTTTGTGTAACTATATAAATTATAAGCATGTCCCAACTGTCGGTTGGCAACCCTAACGTTTGCAATGCCCGTAAATTTTTTTTCACATGATCGATAACGAATCGAAAGATTTGTCTGTTTCTCGACTAGTGTCCATACTGAATAAAGACTTTAAATGATTGTTTATAAGAAGGCGTTTCTTATCATATCTGTCACAAAGAAGTTGCCAGGCTGTAATATAATTTGTCTCCATGACCTCCAAATTACAAATAACACGCGCAGCCTCTCCTTCCAAATACGAATTTAAATAATAAATTTTATGAACGTCCTTTATTTTATTATTATCATGAACTAATGGCATAAAAGTATCTTTAAACTCTAACCATTTATTATATGACCCATCGAAAGTAGGAATTTTTATAATCGGTAATTTAAACCCCAATGGCTCAGAATCACTTTGTTCATGTGAAACATTCAAAGAAATATTTTGTTTTTGAGGTGATCTAAGTTCAATAACCTGTTGGGCAGTAGATATACAATGACAGAAGCCTTGTTCTATAGTTTCTCTAATATTTAATTCCGTATCCTAGTTCTCCACGTTAATCACCTCTATTTGTGTTTGCAACTCATCAAAATCAGAAAATAAAGTCTCGAAACGTTTTAATTTTATCAATTATTTGCTTATTTCCACGGCCGATATAGATTGACAGTGGACTAATATATCTAAACTGTTTTTAAATTTAGTGAGACGTCCCTTAAACGAACTACGTTTTGAAATTAAATGTCTAAGGACAGAATCAAAATTATGTTCTTCTAACGCCATCGTAAACAATTAATATGAAAGTATAATTAAATAAAAGATTTGTAACGATACGCTCCTCCTTTGGCGTCGCGCGAAGAACCCGGTGCAAGCGTACAGCTGACAACAGTCACGGTCAAGGTCGTGAGGCACGATGCAACTTAGCGACTGCAGCGGCCCCGCAAGCAGTGCACGGCTAGCGAAGGGGTGCCGCGAGAAAGCGCTCGATCGCTGGAATTGATATAATACTACACTGTAGTCGTAGATAAACACAATGCCCTTGTAGGCAATGTTTTTTTTTACTTTACTAATTAGCCTTAAAATAGGATCACTAAGGAATAATTCAATAATAGGTTATTTTAAACAGAAATGAGAAAAATGATATTTGAGCAATAAGCGTGCGATTTTAGTTGTAAAGATGTATAGGATTGAAAGTTAAATCGATTAAGATCGGTAAATGATGAAAAATGCTTGTAATTTAGTAAATAAACTAGTTGCTTTATAGGCTCATGGGTAAAAGAAGTCCCAAAACAATTCGTTTAGGTATAATTAGGCTTTTCTGGCGAACCGTTATGGCTTCACTGGCAATCTGGCAATTCAATTCCGTCAATAGGCCTTGGTTTTAAATACAGGCACACTTCTTAAAGATGGTGAAGACTGCGAAGGCAGCACGGCGATTGCTTGGCACGACGATTCAATAACCTCTGCTCGCACGTGTTGTGAAATAACACGATTCTGTAAATTATCTTAGAAATCCGTTTGATCGCAGGTCCTGTCACGGTCGCCAAATCTTGACCAAGGCGAAATCGAATCAAACACGATGAAAATATTTAACTGTTGTTTTTAAATTAGTAAATAGTGATAGAAGTGAGTTAATTAGACTTTTAGGTATCGCACGTATAGATGACATTTCGTTCTGCGCCCGCGCACCGCAGCAACTTCACGTCGCAGACAGCCATTATTTTATATTTCACACACACACACACACACGCACGCACGCACGCACGCACGCACGCACGCACGCACGCACGCACACACACACACCACAAAAAAGCTAGATTGTTTTCTGCCTTTCACCTTTCGCCAGGGCCAGATATTAATTAGCTGCCATGCACCTGAATCTTTCACTTTCACATATTGCTAATACACAAACATATAAATAAGGGTAGTGGAAGGAATAATAAACAAACATGTATATTAATATAGTTTTATTAAGTTTTGAGCATATACCCAAATAATCAACTATCAAAATCAAAAGCAACAAAAGTTTATCAAAAGTTTAGTTTTTAAGTATCTTATCGAAACCCTCTTAAAAATAACATAACAAATTTTATCTTAGAGATTATTAATTAAGAGTTATTGGAGTAATAACTTTTATTTAAAGAGATCATCAATCAGTCGTTTTCCTTTCAGGAAAAAATGTAAAAGTAAAAAAGTGTCCTTAAGCATTAAAATTATATTCTAGTAAAAAATATAAAAAGTATTAAATAAAAAAACAACAGTTTCATTAGGCTCTATAAATAATGTGCAACTTTCAAAAGCATTCTCTTTACTCCAATTTAAATTGCCAACTATATCTACATAATCCCAAATATATTTCCTTTCAAATACAAGATTTAAAAATTACAATATACTTACCCGATATTTATCAGATATTTTCAAGAACAGAGCTATCAAGCTAGGCTTGAAGACACATTTTCACCCAATTCAATGTATATTACATTAATAAATAAATAACATGTAACAAAACCCACTTATCGATAAGCTCTGGCAATATTTTATTGAAACTGCCATAAATGATAGACAAATTACTTCATCTCATTATCACATTAAATAAAAAGTTCCAAATAAATAGAAATGAGATGTTATTCTTTCTACTCTTACACCCTACTTGCCAGACAAAACCACTGAGAAAAAATGTGCAATTTTTAGTTTGTCTAAACCAAATAGTACAAATGACAAGTAGAGAAATCTAATCCAGCAAAATGTCAGCCAATAATTAGGTTTTGAGTAATGAGTAAATAATTTGAGGATATCAGTAAAGGTCATCTCTCAAACCATATAGCAAAAAAGCATTTAGATAAGATGAATCAAGATGGTGCTTTCTTAATTCAAAGGCTAGGTAAAGACAAAAGATATTTGAGTGGCTTCGTTAAACTGTTTTATACTGAGGGTTATTATAATTATTTAGATCTAGTTATAATAAAAATATAATAATAAACTTAAAGAACATAAGAAAAAAAAATTTAAAGTACAAAAATAACTTATTTCATTTCACCATTATTGGAAGCCAAAGCTTTGTCAAGTGTTTCACACAGTTGATTAATTTTTGAGGATAAATCACTCAATGTTTCTGGTCTCAAAGATTTTATTTTCTTATAATCTTTTAATATAGCATCCAGAATGTTTGCATCTGATTTTATTTCATTGAGTAATTTAAACACATAATTAAAATCATAAGTGTTTAGCTTCCTTTGAGATATATATTTTTTTAGTTCATTTACTCTCTTTACATATACTTCAAAAAAATCCTTCAATTTTTTCTCTTCCATCTTCTCATTATTCAAATGGGGTGGAGATGTAGGCATTTTGGTTTGTGCTAGTAGTTCTAGCATTTTATCATGTATTGGTTGACTGTAAAGACAGAATAAATAAACGTTCAATAACATACAAAATTTTCTTTTTGTTATCTTGTGTGCAAATATTTATGTGGGTACATAAGTTTATGTTACTTTTCTTGTCTTATTACTGCCGTACTCAAAATTTCACCTTACATGTTATTTTTATTCTCTTTTGTAACAATATGTATATGCACAATAAATAAAGAAAGCTTGTGAACGACTACTTCTATAGAAAAATATGTAAGTATAATAAGTTCTAAAGATGGACTTTTATAATACATGGATGTTCAGTTCAGTTTTTAAACTTAAAATCGTATTGGGGTAATGAGAAATTAAAATTTCTCTTACCAATTTTCGGGAGATTCATTAACTTTGTTACACCATTGGATAAATGTATGTATTAAAATAGTTGATTTATTTTCATCGCCATCAACGTTACATTTTGATTGATTTGGAAGAGCATGGTTGCCTGCAAAAATAAAATTATCTCAAGGAACAAATACACGTAATGAAATATTATTTATTTATTTATTTCTTCATTGGTAATCAAACAGCGTTTCACAAGTTTTAGTAATGAACAATAAACATTGCTATTTCACAATAAGGCCAATAAAAGATTACTCTAAAATAATTTATATTTAACAGAAAAAGTAAAGTTAGTGTGTGTGTGTGTCTGTGTGTGCGTGCTTGTGGATGTGTGTGCGTGCTTGTGGATGTGTGTGTTGAGTCTGGTATTCTTTTTTTTTAGAAAAGAAATAATAATAAGTATTTATATATATAAATTACTCCCTATCCTTTGATATTCTTTAAGTTTATATTATGTAATTTATTAATTTCCTTCTTTAACTGCGCCTTAGAGAGATAGAATAAGTCTATTTTGGAATACTTTATATATATCATACTAGCGGCTTGCCCCTGCTTCGCACAGGTATAATACATATATCGTGTCACTCAGTGAAAAAAATGATTAAAATCGATCCAGTAGTTTTGATTTATTCATTACTACCCGTGGCCCGCATGCATTAAATTTGGAGAAAAACAATTCACCTCTCCCTATACAAAGATTGATCGATTGGCCAACATTCATAGCTTTCTTATCAATAGACAATACAAACATGTTTTCTTTAGAGGTTACTCTTGAAAGAGCGACATTTAGCGACATAGAGCGAAGCGCGGCCGACTCACCGGATTTTAAATCTGTAATATTTTCAAAAATGTTCATTAAATTACATGCTGTAAACGGCCATATTGATCTATATTAATTAAATCAACAATGTATTTAAGGTACTTAATTGGATAAGGATTAATGCTATATTGTATAAAAATTATCAAAATTATCAAAAAATGAGACATTGTTTTTCGTAAAAAGTAAATGACAAAAATGCTATTGTGGGTTATCCATAAGAGATAGACATATACCATCACGGACTTTTCTGTAGACCTTTTCAAGGTGTACAAATACTTAGTACATCATTTTGATAAATCTCTTAGAGTTTAGCCTGCGTTTGCAATGTAAGCGGAAAAAAATTTAATTATTTACGAGATCACATTAGAAACCTCAAAAATTACAATATTTATCTACTCCATATTGAATGTTATTTATTATACATATAAACCTTCCTATTGTATCACTCTATCTATTAAAAAAAACCTAGTCAAAATCTGTTGCGTAGTTTTAAAGATTTAAGCATACATAGGGA
The DNA here is from genome assembly GCA_947086495.1 of Morpho achilles. Taxonomy (NCBI): domain Eukaryota; kingdom Metazoa; phylum Arthropoda; class Insecta; order Lepidoptera; family Nymphalidae; genus Morpho; species Morpho achilles. Next base: position 5,130,872 of record CAMTZB010000022.1, on the reverse strand, counting down.
TGTGTGGACACAAGCAAAGAATGTGGCTTTGTTTTATACTATGTAGTGTTAAAACATACCATCTGCCATGTTAGACACCAAGAATGAAATTATCTGCTGCAAAGAAAAAAATTTATACCAAATAGCTAAAAATAAAGAATCGAAAGTTGCGAGCAAGATTCTTAAAAAAGGAAAAAATTAAAAAACCACGCTTCACAAATCACAGAGTATAAAAATAATCTATGATAAAAATTATTACGTAGTAGTAGTAACCATAGATTGCAACATAGGCTTAGGATTGGCGATATTAAAAAATAATCGATTTCTATATTAATATTTTATTATTATAATCGATTTACTAAACATTATAAATCGATTTTTATCTTGTTTTTTTATTGACAATATATACGTTACTGGAAGAAACTGTAGATTATTATTAATAAAATTTAGCAAACAACGCATCTGTATATTATTAGTACTTGTCCACTATAGTTAGACTTTATTCTAATTGAATCCTCTTGCCCTTATCCCACTCTAAGTGGGGTCGGCACAACATGTTATAAACACGCTGTTACATGATTTGGCTGCGTTTTTACGACCGGCCGCCTGCCTGACGTCAACTTACCTCTGTCGTATTTTACGACACCTCGGTAAGAATGAGGGTGGTCTATTCTACTAAACCGGATATCACACGGTGGGTCAACTTACCTTAGTCGACTTTTACGACACCTCGGTAAGAAATGAGGTTGGTCTATTCTACTCAGCCGGATACCAAACGGCGGTTCGACTTACCTTAGTCGCCTTTTACGACACCTCGGTAAGAAAAGAGGGTGGTACTATTCTATTCAGCCGGATACCACACGGCGCACACTTTATTCTAATTAATTATTAAAAAGAAAAAAAGCAACTGAACTGGTAGTAGGAGAAAATCCATTATTAGTCGATACTTATTTAGAATTATTATTTTGAATAATAATTAAATATTTATTTTAGAAAATTAAATGTCTGGTATGATATTAAAAAAAATATAAAAAATTTAATTTCATAAAATAGACTCATCAGATACAGATTAGAGCTAATTTTCCCATTATAATATGCAATTGTGGCAAAAGTAAATGATATAAGATTAACGGCCGGTTTCTGAGACGCCAATCAATGAAAAAATTACGTAACCTGCAATTTATCAATGATTATACACATTTTCAGTTTCTCAAAGAGTGATGAACACCGTTTAACACTCTGTTGACCATCTCTGATCACACGACATAACTAGGCTATAATCATATGTCATTGGTCTCTCAACGCCATTTTGGGTTTCTCGAAACAATAATCAGCTGTCAAATAGCATTCACATCGCTTTTGATACGCCGTCTTGTAATCGGAGTTTTTTGGAGATTAAAGCACTGTTATATTGAATTTATTGTGTATTGTGTAAGTTTTCCAGTGTTTTTACGTATTAAGGAGTGGATTTTACTTGTATTTTATTAATATATATTTTGTTTTGTTATTACCTCTGAGCACGGATATCATGTCCCTCTCAGATATTACCCTGAGTAGTGATGATGAGAATACAAGAAACACCGGTAAAACATTCAGAGACAGGCTGAATCCTATGGATCATTACAGCGATCAAGAATTTAAAAATCGTTACAGATTTACGAAAGCTGTCGTGAATAATTTGTTGCAACATCTAGAGAATTTAGAACCTATCACCTTGCGCAACCACTCCATAAGTGCTATCGAACAAGTTCTGCTTACGATACATTATTATTCTTCGGGTGCTTTCCAAATAACTGTAGCTGACCACATCCATATTCATAAATCTACTGCCTGCCGAATTATTAAGAAGGTATCTGTAGCAATAGCTAGGTTAAGACCTCAATTTATTAAAATGCCTGTTAGTGAAGAAGACAGATCTAAAGTGAAAAGTGAGTTTTATTCGATTGCTGGCTTCCCCAACGTGATCGGTGCAATAGACTGCACACATGTAAAAATTAAATCTCCTGGTGGACTCAATGCCGAATTGTTCCGAAACAGAAAGGGATTTTTCTCCTTAAATGTACAGGCTATTTGTGATGCCAATTTACGAATACAAGATATAATAGCCAGATGGTATGGATCTGCCCATGATGCCACAATCTTTAATGACAGTCATGTCCGTGCAGATTTTGAAAGGAATGTTTATCAAAATGATTTCCTATTAGGTGACAGTGGTTACCCATGCAAACAATATTTGTTAACCCCTTTTCTACAGCCAGGTTCAGTAAGTGAGGAAGCCTATAATAGGGCTCACATTGCAACTCGAAACACCATTGAACGCTGCTTTGGGGTTTTAAAAAGACGTTTTCCTTGTTTATCAATGGGTTTGAGAGTAAATTTAAATACAGCAATGAACATTGTTGTTGCATGTTCTATTCTGCACAATATAGCATTAGACAACAATGACATTGAGGGTGTAATTTACGATGAGAATGCTTCATTATCTGAAGAAATATTTGAAGCAGATAGAGCACAAAATGAAAACACATCAGTATGTTCATCTTTATTAACAACATATTTTAACTGGTGAGTATATATAAAGTATGGATATATTATTTAATATCATTTCTATCATATACTTGTAGTAGTCAATGATTATAATGTTATAGATATACCTAAATAAAGGTCCTGAAAGAGAACAATAGTAAATAAAAGCAATCATACAGTAAAAATTATTTGTTTGATTTTATTGTGTTTATTATTAAAAAGAATATTGAATATAAAAATAATATTTTTAAGGTACTAATTACTGGTATGTATATCTAGATTCCTGTAAGTCCTCATCACTAACTTTCTCATTTTACCTATAATAATAAGATGTCCTAACCTAATGTCAATTTTATTAGATAACAACCATTTGGTAACTCGGAAGAAGTACATTAAAACAGTTTTTTTTAGGAAAATAAAATTAAGTATCACAATTTAACAGAATATTTATTTATTTATCACCAACATCATTATACAATATCAATATTAACAAATATCCTATGTATTTTTAAAATAAATATGTAGTATCACCTATGGGAGATCACATCATTCTTAGTTAAGGTGTTTCAATTATATAAGTAATAAAAATTATTTTCAATTAGTTACAATTTTGAAAATAAACATAAGGACAAACAAAGAACAGAATAATGAAAACTTAAAAAAAATAAACAACTTTTAAGCCTCAAATAGACAACTAGCAGATATTTATTATTAATATTGCTTTACATATATGATATAAAAAAAATATTGCTTTAAAAGAATAAAATAACAAGCTCCTTTTTAAGAAACAATTTCACATAAAAAAACTATATATTAAAAAATCTTATCTATCTTTTTTCTCATCTCTACTATTTAATAATTTATCCAATTCTATTTTTTTAATTTTAATTTCATAATCAACTTTTACTTGTTTCTTTATCATTAATTTATATTTTTGTATTAAAGTTTTTTTTTCAATTATTGCACACTCTAATTTTTTCCTATAAAATTTTGATTTTATAATATGTTCTGAAGGTTTTATATTTTCTTTGTTTTTTTTCAGATGCTGGAATACTTTTCTCTTTTGAGGTTTTGGATATGGATTTTGCAAAGAAATACTTGGAGAATTTTCTGGATCTGTCATAGAAACGGCCACCACACCCTTACTTTGTTCTTCAATTGTATTTATTTCTTGAATTTCATCTATAACAAATAAAATTGAACATTTTAGTTTAATAGACACAAACTAATATTTTGTTAATATACTCTTGATGTCATTACATGTTATATGAGATATTTATGTGTCTTATTTATTATTCCTTGTTTTATATTATAACACTTTGGATTATTCACATCTAAATGATTGAATATATAGATATATTGTCTCAGTAAAATGGTTTAGAGGAATATAAAATACTTGCCTTCTACTGGTGCAAGTATTCTGTAATATTCAGATGCACTGTCACAATCGTTTGTTAAAGGCTGTTCTTCAATAATTGCTAACATTTGTGCCCCTGCATCAGTTAATAAAGGTTGATAAGAACCTCCACCTGTTGCATTGATACCTTTCTGTAAATAAGTAAATATCTATAATAATATTAGTTTGTGTATTGATTATACATATTTAACTTTTAGTGATAAAAATAATGTTTCTGCCAGTTTGCAGATTTTTCACCAGTGTTACTTGACAGTGAAATATGAATGATTTATGTATGTTAGACAAAAAAAAAAATAGTAACCTTATCTGCTACTGCATCCTTTTTGAGTTGTTTCAACTCTTCCAACTTTTTTTGTTCTGTATATTTGTTAATCTGTAAAAAAATGTTATATAAGAAAAAGCTTTACTATAAATCAAGTATCTTGCTTTATTATTCATATTTGTATTATATTTCCTGTTTAAAAAAACTTTACTTTCCCTGCTATATGAGCACTTTTAAAGTAACTTTTGGACCACACTTGTGTACCACTTGAGATTAACAATATATTATTTGCTTTAAGTTATAGAATATTTTATTCAACAGAAAAGTAGACTATGTTGGTCTAAAATTATAGGCTTTCTACAGATAAGTCAAGCTGAAACCCAGATGTTGTGTCAGAGTTTTAAGAAAATAGCGAAATGGCTATATTTTAGACATATTATAACCTTAATTAAGGGATATTTTTATATTATAACTAGCGGCCTGCCCCTGCTTCGCACGGGTATAAAATATATATCCCATGTCAGTCAGTGTAAAAAAATGATTAAAATTGATACAGTTGTTTTGATTTATTCATTACTGCCCGTGGCCGTAGCGTTAAATTTGGAGAAAAACAATTTCCTTTCCCTATACCAAGATGATTTCCTGCTATCTTTGGAAAATCTAAATTCATATAGTACATTATTACTTATTTACTTTAATATTTTCCCTATGTATTTTATTTTTACAATTAATTACAGAATATCTTTAAACAAACTCTTGAAAGAGCGACATCGCTGCTAAAGTCGAAGTGTTATAGGGCGAAGCGCGGCCTCCTCACGGCATTTTAAATCTGTAATATCTCCGAAAATGTTCACTTAAATTACATGCTGTAAACGGCCATATTGATCTATATTAAATCAACTATTTATTTAAGGTACTTAATTGGATAAGGATTAATGCTGTATTGTATAAGAATTGCTTCAAAAATAAGGCATTATTTTTCGTAAAAAGTAAACGACAAAAAATGCTATAGTGGGTTATCCATAAGAGATAGACATATACCATCGCGGACTTTTCTGTAGACCTTTTCAATGTGTACAAAATACTTAGTACATTATTTTGATAAATCTCGTAGGGTTTAGCCTGCGTTTGCAATGTAAGCGGTAAAAAATGAAATTATTTACAGAAACCTCAAAAATTACAGTATTTCTCTACTCCGTATTGAATGTTATTATACGTACAAACCTTCCACTGGAATCACTCTATCTATTAAAAAAAACCGCATCAAAATCTGTTCCGTAGTTTTAAAGTTTTATGCACACATAGGGAAATATGGACTTTGTTTTATAATATGTAGTGATTGTTATTTTCCTCGCTAGAGAGCTCCGATCATAAATGCGTCCGATCGCTGCTAAATTCAAATGGTTAAAGGGCGAACCGCGTTTTTTTTTTCGAATTTGACTTATGCTGTTAGCCCTAATGGCTTTGACAGCGTCACTGATAAGACGGGCGGGCGCGGAAGCATCGCCGAGAGGCGAACCGCGACCTCCAACGCGCTATTTATAGGCTCGCGGCGCGCCCCCTGCATTTTAAATCTGTAATATCTTCGAAACTGTTTATTTAAATTACATGCTGTAAAGGGTCATATTGATCAATATTAAATAAACAATATATTTAAGGTTCTTAATTGGATAAGGATTAATGCTGTATTGTATAAAAATTGCTTTGAACATAAGGCATCATATTTCGTAAAAAGTAAATGACATAAACTGCTATTGTGGGTTATCCATAAGAGATAGACATATACTATCGCGGACTTTTCTGTAGACCTTTTCATGGTGTACAAATACTTAGTACATCATTTTGATAAATCTCGTTTAGCCTGCGTTTGCAATGTAAGCGGAAAAAATGTAATTATTTACGACATCACATTAGAAACCTCAAAAATTACAGTATTTCTCTACTCCATATTGAATGTTATTAGACATGTAAACCTTCCCCTAAAATCACTCTACCTATTAAAAAAAAAAACCGCATCAAAATCTGTTGCATAGTTTTAAAGATTGAAGCATACATAGGGATATACGGACATAGGGACAGACAGAGAATGCGACTTTGTTTTATACTATGTAGTGATATTATTTATTTTTACAATTGATTAGACAATGTCTTTACATACAACATTCATAGCTTTCTTATCATTAGACAATATAAACTTGAAAGAAGGACATTTAGTTGCGCCTTCGGTCGCTGCTAAATTCGAAGTGCTTATAGGTCTAAGCGCGGCCTCCTCGCGGGATTTTAAATCTGTAATATCTCCGAAAATGTTCACTTAAATTACATGCTGTAAACGGCAATATTGATCTATATTAAATCAACAATTTATTTAAGGTACTCAATTGGATAAGGATAAATGCTGTATTGTATAAAAATTGCTTTGAACATAAGGCATCATTTTTCGTAAAAAGTAAATGAAAAAAACTGCTATTGTGGGTTATCCATAAGAGATAGATATATACCATCGCGGACTTTTCTGTAGACCTTTTCAAGATGTACCAATACTTAGTACATTATTTTGATAAATCTCGTAGGGTTTAGCCTGCGTTTGCAATGTAAGCGGAAAAAAATGTAATTATTTACAGAAATCTCAAAACTTACAGTATTTCTCTACTCCGTATTGAATGTTATTATACGTACAAACCTTCCTCTGGAATCACTCTATCTATTAAAAAAAACCGCATCAAAATCGGTTGCGTAGTTTTAAAGTTTTATGCGTACATACGGAAATATGGACTTTGTTTTATAATATGTAGTGACTATGGGAAAATTTCATTACATACATTTTCGGCCGCAATATTCTGTCTAGTTATCCGCTTCATGTTTAGATAAAGCGTATGCAGCTGTTTCGAAGTCCTGGGATACTCAGAGCTAGCATTAAATCTACACGCAATGGAATCCCAAGTCTTTGACTTCTTTTCTATAGTTATTGCGTTGGTGCATTTATTTTCAACAACATCCTTGTACCTTTAAGATAAACAAGAAAGTTAATTATTATATGCGATTTGTGCTAAAATAATAATCAAATAATAAAAATCAAATAATAATCAAATAATAGTCAAATACCAAAAATTTTTTTTGGTATTTTGATGAATACAATGGTATGTTATCTTAGAACTAAAGGTCCTGATTCGGTTTTCAGCGACATCAAGAGTTCAGTTTTTGAAACTATGCAACAGTGTTTACATATTTTTAATTAAAGAGTGTAGTGTTAACATATTAAAAAAATAAAAAATTATAAATTTTATATTTGTAATTATTTTTTTAATGTTATGTTGTTTTAATTAAATAATTTAACAAGAATAAGTAATATTTTATATAATTTAAATAGAATAATTTTTATACATAAAAAAACTATAGCTAAACTTGTCTTTGACCATAGATAATACACTATAATGAGTGCTTGACAGATATCTGTTAAATTTGAAAAATTACGATGAATATATGTAATATATGGACTTTAATTTGAATATTATTAGTTTTTGTATGTTACGTAGAAAAAAATGTCGCAAAATGTTTTTTGTCCAACAGTCTTTGGTAAAGGTGAGTGCTTATTATTAAATTAACCAACTCCTGCCGCGTCTATGGCAATGACGTTTATACTTAGATTATCGAATAGTATTAATTTATATCTGCTTAAAATAATTGTTGCAGATCCTCTAAGAATATGGATTTATTCCAAACTTGGGTACGGAGGATTGGAGGTCCGCTAAATATAATAATTTGGAAGCAGATTACGTGTTCAGAAACCGACGTGTTTTGGCGCAAACATGTTTACATATATCCGTTTTTATTTCCTTAAAAATTTTCCATTTCATTTTAATTTGTTCGATTTGTTAATGTTGTTTTGGTGAGTTATTTAATACACAAGGCAAGTAGTAAAGCCAAGACTTTTCTATATGCATCATTGCTTCTAGGTGTAATAAACGATATAATATCAGATAATTTACGTATGACGTTCTTTTGTTAATGCTTAAAGTACATACTTTATTATTAACTGGACTGGCCCGTTGGCTCCGTGGGTCGCAGGTTCTATTTCCGCCGAGGGCAAACATTTTCTATAAATGAAGTTGTTGGTATTTGAGCCTGGGTGTATATTTGTATTTAAAATTATATAAGCATATATTCACCAGTTGTCTGTCACCCATAACACAAGTATTAAAATTAAGTTTACTTACATTGGGGACGGACGACCGTGTGTGTAAGTGTCCCATATATTTATTTATATTTATAATGGCTTGATTTGTATTTATAACTTAAATTTATAATTTGTAGATATTACTTGTTTATTTTGTACATAAATAATATAATGAGCTTTATATTATAAAGTTAGCTTTTCGCATATATATTTATAAGCCTGCAATACTAAAGTAATTGTAATTTTCGTTATATTCAAATCAAAAGTAATTTATTGTTAAAACGACTGTATTATTTATACAAAATAGATAACTTTCAATAATTTTGTTTTTTCATTTCTTTTGTATTTATACCCCGCCCTACTGCAAAAATATTATATATATATAGTATATATAGATATATATGACCCTTTTGACCTTTTTAGTACAGAAACTGATCTCTAGATGGCGCTATTACGGATCACAAAAAACGACTGCGAGTTACCCATCTATTTCATTATGTACACTGTAATATTTGATGAATACTTACCTGTCCACTAACGACAGTAATAAACACTTTTCCCTCTCGGTATAATTCTTTCTCACAGCCGACATTTTTTATAATAATTTTAGTTTGTTTACTAAAATTGAAAACAATATTTGTAGCTTAACTGCACCTGACAATTTAAAAGTGAAAGAGACAACGCTATACGCTAGACTGAAAACGAACTAAGGAAAAGACCATTGCAATCAGTATTGCTGTAGGAAATAAAAATCCTCCAATGATTCACTGATTACATAATTTTTACGTAAATGACGTTATGGAAACCCAATCAAATGTAAGTGGGTGATGAGAACTGATCAATATGACTTGGCGATTACTTGACTCGAGATTTGATTTGCGTTTCAGAAACCGGCCGTAAATAATTTATAGAATTAGGCGTTACTTTGCGGAGATCCATAATACAAAAGTAATAATAAAATTATTTTGCTATAATCCGCAAAGAAGTAAAATAAAAAATATATATAATGCTATATGTAAGTGGACAATCTGTTATCATACCTGATACATGCAGGATTCGTAAAAACACATGCACAAACCTCCACCACCGCCACCACAATACACAAGTACTATATATACGTTCACTATCACAAACTCAACAATCGTTTCGCCCCGCAACCGAAGCATCATCAGGAGATAGACTCCACGACCAAAATCGCAAAGCGAAGCAATACCCAAATAAGCTCAGTTATATACTAATCGGTTCAACCCCACACTTTATTTTATTTTGCCTGCGAACAAGTGTAACAAGCTTGAACTAGAAACATTTATCTGCTCGTTAATGAGGGTGCCATTGTTATGTTTAATAATCTCAAGGTTTTCCAATAGGCTCAGCCTAAGTCCTTTATTAGAACACGTGTGCAATACTTCGAAACTATGGTCATTAAGATCTTTATGACCGCTTTCTATCAGATGTTTGGCGAAATGTGAATTCTGTGGTTTATTATTCCTGAAAGCGGCCATATGTTCTATAAAACGGGTTTCAAAATTACGACCAGTCTGACCCACATATGTATCATTGCATTCAGGACATTTTATTTTATAAACACCACACTTTTTCGCGCTTGGTAATTTATCTTTATTATTGCACAGAATCTTTTTTAAAGAGTTATTACTTTTAAAACCTAATTTTATATTTCATTTGGATTTATATATAGCTGAAATTCGTTCTGAGAATGCTCCAAAATAGGTCAGACTGCCTTTGCACTTATTATCTTTGTAATGTGGCACCGCGTACAAGTGTTTTGCCAATTTCAACTTCTGTTTATTTTTTAATATGTTATGTACTAATTGCTTATCATAGCCATTAGAATGCGCCATCTGGTTGATTATTTGAAGCTCTTTGTTAAAATTCTTCTCGCAAAGAGGGACTGATAAGACTCTATGTATAGTCCAATAAAATATCAAGAAAGTCGTGAAAAAAAAAGAGGGCGCCACTGTTTTTTACATGGTATCTCTATATACTTCGATTAATAAATTTTGATACTTCATTTGAAAAAAAAAACAAAAGTAATAATAAAATTATTTTGCTGTAATCCGCGATGAAGTAAAATAGAAAATATATATAATGCTAAATGTAGAGTGGACAATCGGTTATCATACCTGATACATGCAGGATTCGTAAAAAACACATGCACAAACCTCCACCACCGCCACCACGATACACAAGCACTATATACGTTCACTTTCACAAACTCAACAATCGTTTCGCCCCGCTACCGAAGCATCATCAGGAGATAGAAATCGCAAAGCCTTTGCTTTGCGATTTTGTGCATGTATTTTTTATATAATTGATATATTCAACGACAATATATTTTCTTTCAAAAATAAAATAAGAAAAATACTGCATTAAACATTACATTACATAGTTAAGCTCTTAACTTTCTCTTAATATTTGTGTAACATTTTTTAGTGGAAACTTTATTGATGTGTGATATATTTATATTTAAATATTTATTTAGTAATAGAACCATTGTTTGTTTCCCAAATAAAATAAAATAAAATAAAATAAAAATATATTAGGTCCTTACAAATGAAATTGGCGTTTTCTATGGGAGGATATTAATGAAATATATTTATTTAATCAAAGTATGTACCGTTGCTATGTATGCACTTTTGCCATCTCATAGGTAGTTCATTGATCCCCTTACTAAAAAAACCATTCGGGCGGGAATCAATAAAATCTTTGAAGGCGGTTTGGACTGCCCCATCGGAGTTGAATTTTTTTCCTTGCAAGTAGTTATCCAAATTGCGAAAAAAATGGTAATCTGTTGGAGCAAGGTCCGGAGAGTCCGGTGGATGTCTAAGACATTACATTGACATTAAGTGGCCAGTACGACAAAACGCCAATTTCATATGTAAGGACCTAATATTTTCTATTTTACTTCATCGCGGATTATAGCAAAATAATTTTATTATTACTTTTGTATTATAGATCTCCGCAAAGTAACGCCTAATTCTATAAAAAAAAAACAGTTTATGATAATATTATTTAATTAATCATAGTCAAAATCGGAATCAAGGTATTCAACTCCTGAAATGTGTCCTGAAGATCCAGCACAAGGAAGTTGCTCCATTTCTGCATCTTCAGATTCACTGGAACTGTCGCCTACTGTTATGATCTGTTGGTCTTTATTATTATACAGAGTCCTACCTCGAGCATAATATTCATTTTCAATTTTAATGACATGGTCAGTACAATTCTTCCATTCTTGTGGGGTAACTGATTTGAATGCTTCTTCTGCCAACTTTACAATATTTTGACCACCAACATTTTTTTGGGCAATACGCTTTTTTAACACGTTGAACGCCACATTAAAAATCATGATTAGGCTAGTGAGCCGCGGCAGACACCATGTGCCCGCCAGTATGTAGGGTCCAAGGCGCCGCGTCGGACACCGTGTGTCCGCGTAACTTCGATCACTTCAGAAGCCTCTAGACGGCCGACGGACAGCGTTTCTACTATTTTTACGTAGGCATGTGACCCGCGCGGCCCCACAGTATAGCCTGGCCGTTTGGCACAAAGAAATTCGAAAAGACTTAGAAATTATGGTCTTTTCACCAAGTTGTTGCCAAATGTGTCGTAGGTAAACAAAAAAAGGTCTAATGTAAGTAAATATAAAATGCTACCTATTTATTAAAATACGTTTGTACTAACACCGTAACTGAAAAATATATAGTCATAATATTTTCATATATTTGTTTCTTCAAAATTGCCAGTTTTTAACAATATTATAAAGAATGATGGTAGTATCACAAAATGTAAACGTCTATGCCATGAGAACAGATGTAGGCCTGTTTCATTTTGTTCACAACAAATATCTTTAAGATATATAGACATTCTGAAAATAAAGAGATCAAAAGTATTACAATCACAAAATCACAATTACAATAGTTTCATCTTAATCTTAATTATAAGTCTTAAAAATCAGTCAATAAAAACTACCACTAACCACACATTCATAAAAATCTGTAAATCTTTTGAAATACCTAGCAAAATAAAAATGTACTTATAATCTAGCCTTTAGTATAAAAAAAAATCTAAGAATGTAATTTAATAAAACAGCTATGGCATAAAACAGGTTTTTCAGGACAAACGTTACAGAATGTGTTCACTTTTCTCGTCTTGTTCCGTGCTTCTTGGCGACCTATGTTTTTGACATTCGTCTTGTAACATTCCCCACAGTTTCGTCTAGTTTTTCTAGACGGGCCGTAAAATTTTGCCAAAACGTGTTTCTGTCTTTTCGGCCTTGTAGGCGCTGGTTCGTCTTCTTGTTGGCTCGTGCAAAAAATTTTAAGAAGACTAATCCTAAAATCTGTTACTTTTATTTTCTTTTTGTTAACAGACTGGTACAAAACATGACTATTGATCAGAGCTATATTCAGAAGCATATCTATGGCAATCTTTTTATACCATCGAATTGATTTGCGTAGTGGCCCGACAGCGTGACCCGCGCGGCGCCCGCGTTAGCAAAGACGTGTTTACACTATAGTGGGCCGCGACGGACACTGGTGTCTGCTATTCGCTATCTCAAAAATAATTCATATATTACAGTTTTTGTAAGTTGCCTATCATTTAAAAAGTTATTTCATTACAGTATTAGCAAAAAAAAACTTCAATATTTTTTGGAACAGTTACGATTTTTAAGGAGGCCCCTGAGGAAAGTATGCTGTTGGACACATGGTGTCCGTCATGGCGTTCAACGTGTTAAGATAGCCCAAACCAGTTCAATGGGGTTGAGATCACAATGATAAGGTGGCAGTCTTATCACTGTATGCCCATGTTCCCCTAAAAGCTCATCAATGTGGTACACCGGTTCAGGTTTATGTTTTTTTACTAACATTAATAAGGACGGTTTTCTTAATGTGGCATCAAATAAAATATTGTTTTCACGTAACCACATTTTGATCTCTTCAACACGTGAACTAGATGTCGGAGCCTGGTGAAAAGGTTCAATTTAGTCATCAAATTTCAGATTGTACATGAAGCATACATAATGATAAAGAATGTGACAATAAGAAACATAATATGTAAAAAATAGTACCTTGTTCATTACAACTGAATGATATGGGGCATTATCCATAACAATTATTGATGCTTCAGTTAAATTAGGTATTAACTTTTCAGTTACCCATTTTGTAAAATTATGTGCATTCATTTCAGAATGGTAATCTTCAGTCTTGTTTTTACCACTAAATATTAACAATGCATTATTCACAAAACCTTTTTCACTACCAGCATGCAAAATTATCCTCCTTTTCCCTTTAGATACATTTGGTTGAACGCCAGAAATATTTATAGACTGCCAACATTTAGTTACTTTGTAGGAGTCATGAATATAACTTTCATCTAAATAAATTATGTTTTTTTGAAGCTCTTCTGGCAATCTTCTATTTTCAAGAATTTGCTTCAAATAATATTCACGTTTTGAAGCTATAATTGGCTTTTCTATAAGCGCCAGTCTATTTGTTTTGCATTTTTTGAACTTAAATCCAATTGAATGTAATATCTGTCTGAGAAGTTCATGGCTGCCATCAAAATCTAAGTCTTGTTTCACCACAGCTAATAGTTTTCTTAGCGTAGGTACTTCTTTTTTGACTGTGTAGAAAAATTTAACTTTTTGACGAATGGCACATAGACTGAAATCATCAATCGGTTTACTAGGTCGGCCCTTCCTTTTTTTTCCAGGCGTTACAAATTTGCTTCCATTTTTCATACCCTCGTCCACTATACGTCGAACGGTGCTTTCAGAAACACCTGGAAGAAAAAAAAATTTCAAACATTGTAATAAAAATACGAAAGTATCAAAATTTTCTAAGCGTGGTAATATAGGAAAGCTATACCTACAATAACATAACCTTTTAAAATCCGTAAACAATATTATCACAAAGCTAAAATATCACTTAAAAATGTACAATTTCATTTCTGTTACAGTGTCTAACATTAAAATACGAGTACATACCTGTTATTTTAGCTGTTCGACCGTAAACATCTCCCAAATCAGAAAATAATCGTCGTCTCGTATTACTTTTATAAACAGTGCGATTCATTTTAACCACAAAACGGTTAAACGATAAGAAATATTCGCATTAATTAATAAAAATCCAGTAAGCTAACCACAATAACCTCTGATATGACAATTGATGTACTCAGTTAGACAGGAATACAGTGTTGCCATAACAAGTAAAAGCTTTAGTTCTCAAAACATTCTTTTCATGACTTTCTTGACGGACTATATATGACTGTGAATTGTGAAAGGCGGCAAGTTTGTGTTGCCAGGGGTGAAAAGAAGAAGCAGGTATGATCGTATCCGTGTAGGTTGGTTTGCGAATTGCGAAAGATCACAAACATATGTTCATTATTGGACCGTGTAATAGTAAGGTCAAGAAAATTTAGCGAGTTGTTCTGCTCTGATTCTAATTTGAAACCAATTTTGGGATGTTTGGAATTGATATTATTAACCCCTTGAAAGCGTGTCAATTAATGTCCATACAAACAATGTTGTAATCCGAGAAATCGGATGACGTCACAGGTCAACGCGCACTTTAAATTTATTGACCGTTACTGTCGGTTTTTATGACTCTTTTATTATGGTCTTTTTTGTTTATGTTTTTAGGACTTCAAGCGGCAATTTGGGAGAGTCAGATAACAAGCCGAAAAGAATAAACAAAAACGACAATAATACAATGTATAATTAGTACGTACACGCCTTTGTTCTGAGCGGCTTAGAAAAAAACGGGCTTTGTTGCCGAAAATAAATATTTACAATAGAACTATTACAATGTTTCTTTTATATTTTATGTCTGCAGAAAGAAGATACAATGAGGTTCCTAATAAAAAATACAAATATGCATGTTATTATAATAATAAAATAAGTAATTCACTCGCAAACATTTGTTAAAAATTACGAGTGCCCGCGCGCTTTGCAAGGTCATTTTCAACAATTTTTTGTGAATGTAATTGCCACCGCACGAAATTCTACCCTATTACAATAACAAAGATACACTATTCATAAATAGAAATATATTATTATTAATGTATACCCAGAAACAAAATATCTATAAAAAAGCATAAGTACCGCAAACGGTAGATTCTCACATGTCAGTTCATACGGTTCATTTTCGGCCAAATCAAAGCATCATATCGGGTCATGGCCGTTTCTTATCGTTAAAACTAATTCTTTTATCAACAAGATGATGAAATTTCCATCTTATTGATGTAAAATATAAGTCAAACTTTAAATCACTTTCAAACGAACCTTTGTCACAAAACATTCCATATTTAAAAATTCACCTGGCGCGCGGCCTCTTACGACCGCCCGCCGGGCGAGGGCACTTCAATGTCAAATATTTCTTTTTTTTCTACCGCAGCAAAAAAATGTGACAGTTTTGTTTTTATCTGTATTTATTTAAAAATCGAATCAAGTATTTGCCACAGAGATAGGAACCTTAGCTTTTAAATTATAAAAGAAAAAGTGGCGTACGGTACCGTCGAAATCGGCCCGCAGCATAAGAAGCGGCAGTATCTAAGCATGGGTAATGTTGCCAACTCTTAAGAGGCGAACGCTATAATGAAAATATCAAGTTGTCTATCCGTACCCGTCCAGCATATAATTATGTCATCTACATATCTATAATAGTAAAGGCTGTTTTTATTTTGGACAATATTTTGATTTTCAAAGTGGTCCATGAAAATTTCAGCCATAAGTGGACTTAAAGGGGAGCCCATAGCTAAACCATCCCTTTGATGAAAGTAATGGTCATTGAATCGAAAATAATTTAGTTCCATACATAATTCTGTTAATTCTATTATTTCTGAAATCTCTCCAGGGTGTAAACATTTTTTCTCGAGTAATGTGGTCAAAATGTTTAATGTTTCCTTGTATGGAACATTCGTAAATAAACTATCAACATCAAGTGATATTAATTTACATTTATTTGGTAATTTTATGTGCTTAATTTTGTCGACCAGCTGGAGACTGTTTTGTAAGGACACGTATTGGCAGAATGGATGTTGTAGACGGTATGATTGAATTTAAATATTTAGCTAGTTTTTATGCTGGGGCGCCTATGTATGAGACAACTGGACGTATGGGGATATTATTTTAGTGGATTTTTAGCAAACCATACAACATCGGAGAGCGAGGATTCATCTCAGTGACCCTCAGTTTAGATGAGTTGGTGGGAAGTATATACTGAGTATTATTTACAATTTCTATAAAAGACTGTGTAAAGTTTTTGGTAGGATCTGAGGGTAACTTGACGAATTCTTCACAATGGATAACATCGTTAACTTTTTCCAAATAAATGTCGCGTTTTAAAATGACTACGGTATTTCCTTTGTCGGCTTTAAAAATGACAAGGTATCACGGTGGGTGTCAATGTCACGGTGGAGCGCTAATATCAGTCACGATGGGCTCCAATAACACGTTGGTGGGTGAAAAAATAATGGGTTCGGTTTCCCGAAATAAAAGAAATAGTTTGAGAAGAACTTCGTATATGTCGGCGCGTGACCAGGCTGCCTGCCTGCGTCCATTGCCTCTCCGTGAAGAAGCCAATAAAAACGAGAGGAAACTCACAAAGAACTAAAAACTCGGAGAGAAAACACTTTTATTCAGTTTTACAACTTGAACCACACATGAATCATTGAATGCCGCCTTAATGCTACCCGCCCTTTTCTTAAGAATGGCGCCATTCTAGTTACAATCGATTTAGTTACCATTTTCTCGGTACCTGTATTTATTTTGAACAGTTTTAAATTACAAATATAGTCACTCTTCCAATTTAAACACCCTTTCTTTTATAATATAATTTTATCACATAGTTAATGATATTTAAATATTTTATTTAATATAAAACTTAACAATGACAGGAAATGTGTAGTCAATTGTTAAATTATTTATTCCAGAATTCAAGAAAATGTAAAGTACAGTCTTAAATAGTTTTAATATATGGAGATATTATTTTTAAATGAATTTATGTAATACAATCAATAATTTTACTTAATGAAAGATAGTTATTAATATTTAACACATCAAAACAATCATTAATCAAAACAATGTTCATTTTAAATAAAATTAGTATTTACAAATCAAAGAACTGATAATTTATTGAATTATTATTTATAGTATTTGCCTATATATAAGAATTATTGAAAACAATCTAATTTTATATAAGAACTATAATGACTTAAAATACAAATTATAATAATACAAAATTAAAATACAAATAAGGACCTGTTAAATTAAATAAAGCATATATAAAGATTATAATTACTTAATTAATCCTAAAATAATTAAACAATTGAAATTTAATAATTCTTCTTCTATACATTACAATTAGTCTTAAATATTTAAAAACTAATAAAAATCTCTAAATTCATCGGATTAGTAACTTCGATATTCAATTGATGACGCAGCTGAATTTTACAATCTGATGCTTAGAGTCGCTGCTAGATGGCGCTATTTGATAGCGCCCACATATACTATGCGTTGACTAAAACAAATCTATTACACTACAAACATAAAACAGTGATTATAACTAACTTTAAACAACAATACCGAAACTTAACCGAAACGTTATACAAAATGAGACTAAAGACTTGTATCAAACTATCAACGCCTCCGCGCAGGCGTAATCTGACTCGAATTCAAAGATGTATCCGTGAGGCGGGAACGATTAAACAACTCTGTACTAATCTAAATAACATGCGGGCTTCCCCGAAATACTTGGGTTGCTACAAAGGTTATTATTCGATATAGTTTTTTGAAGAGACTTAAGAGTTTTAGATTCAGCATTAAAAGAGGGAAAGATGGGGGTTGATTTGATTTCTTGAGCGACTAAATTCCTAACGATGTTATCCTCTTTGTTTACGATCACTGCTAGTTCGGCATCGACAGCTAGGGTTTCTAACGATTTATCACAGATGTTGTGGGGAATATTATATTTTAAGCCTTTGTCATTTTAATGGCTGGGATGGAAACATCTGAGAGGTTCTTTACTCGGGAATAAAACGAATGTGGGGTAGTATTGACTAAAGAGGTAGATGTTTTATTATCATTGTCTGGGATATTACCTATTAAAGATTTTAACTTCTTACTTTGTGTAAGGTATTTTTTATGAACTTCTACGGAGGCAAAGTCCCTAGCTTTCATGTCTAATAGATCGAATTCTACATTGTGAAGTTTAAAAGAAAGTTCGGAATGAAGTATTTTAAGGTGGAGCTTCAAATTATCTCGAATAGTAAACCAATGGCGGGATTCTTCATTAAGCCAAGTAGTTTGAGCTTTTCTAACAGCAATTTCCGACGATTTGCTGTGAGTATTACATTTTATTTTAATATAGTTGGGTGTTACGTTCAAATGCTTACATTGTTGGTTGAACCAAATATTTTGGACTGCAACGCGATGTAATTTGGTTAATTTAATGTAGAGTTTAGCCTGTACGGTCAAGCTCACCGTCTTTAAATAATTTATAAAATTAGGCGTTACTTTGTGGAGATCCATAATACAAAAGTAATAATAAAATTATTTTGCTATAATCCGCGAAGAAGTAAAATAGAAAATATATACAATGCTAAATGTAAGTGGACAATCTATTATCATACCTGATACATGCAGGATTCGTAAAAACACATGCACAAACCTCCACCACCGCCAACACAATACACAAGCACTATATACGTTCACTATCATAAATTGTGAAGAATTCGTCAAGTTACCCTCAGATCCTACCAAAAACTTTACACAGTATTTTATAGAAATTGTAAATAATACTCAGTATATACTTCCCACCAACTCATCTAAACTGAGGGTCACTGAGATGAATCCTCGCTCTCCGATGTTATATGTTTTGCCAAAAATCCACAAAAATAATATCCCCATACGTCCAGTTGTCTCATACATAGGCGCCCTAGTATATAAACTAGCTAAATATTTAAATTCAATCATACTGTATAAAACATCTATACAGCCAATACGTGCCCTTAAAAACAGTCTCTAGCTAGTCGACAAAATTAAGCACATAAAATTACCAAATAAATGTAAATTAATATCACTTAATGTTGATAGTTTATTTACGAATGTTCCATACAAGGAAACATTAAACATTTTGACCACATTACTCGAGAAAAAATGTTTACACCCTGGAGAGATTTCAGAAATAATAGAATTAATAGAATTATGTATGGAACTAAATTATTTTCGATTCAATGACCATTACTTTCATCAAAAGAATGGTTTAGCTATGGGCCCCCCTTTAAGTCCACTTATGGCTGAAATTTTCATGGACCACTTTGAAAATCAAAATATTGTCCAAATTAAAAACAGCCTTTACTATTATAGATATGTAGATGACATAATTATATGCTGGACGGGTACGGATAGACAACTTGATATTTTCATTAATAATATCAATTCCAAACATCCCAAAATTAGTTTCAAATTAGAATCAGAGCAGAACAACTCGCTAAATTTTCTTGACCTTTATTACACGGTCCAATAATGAACATATGTTAGAGATCTTTCGCAATTCGCAAACCAACCTACACGGATACGATCATACCTGCTTCTTCTTTTTACCCCTGGCAACACAAACTTGCCGCCTTTCACAATTCACAGACATATACATAGACTCTTACAAAGATTACAGTGTACATGACTCTTATCAGTCCCTCTTTGCGAGAAGAATTTTAACAAAGAGCTTCAAATAATCAACCTGATGGCGCATTCTAATGGCTATGATAAGCATAACATATTAAAAAAATAAACAGAAGTTGCAATTGGCAAAACACTTGTACGCGGTGCCACATTACAAAGATAATAAGTGCAAAGCCAGTCTGACCTATTTTGGAGCATTGTCAGAACAAATTTCAGCTATATATAAATCCAAATGAAATATAAAATTAGGTTTTAAAAGTAATAACTCTTTAAAAAGATTCTGTGCAATAATAAAGATAAATTACCAAGCGCGAAAAAGTGTGGTGTTTATAAAATAAAATGTCATAAAGTTCCTAATGACCATAGTTTCGAAGTATTGCACACGTGTTCTAATAAAGGACTTAAGCTGAGCCTATTGGAAAACCTTGAGATTATTAAACATAACAATGGCACCCTCATTAACGAGCAGATAAATGTTTCTAGTTCAAGCTTGTTACACTTGTTCGCAGGCAAAATAAAATAAAGTGTGGGGTTGAACCGATTAGTATATAACTGAGCTTATTTGGGTATTGCTTCGCTTTGCGATTTTGGTCGTGGAGTCTATCTCCTGATGATGCTTCGGTTGCGGGGCGAAACGATTGTTGAATTTGTGATAGTGAACATATATAGTGCTTGTGTATTGTGGTGGCGGTGGTGGAGGTTTGTGCATGTGTTTTTACGAATCCTGCATGTATCAGGTATGATAACAGATTGTCCACTTGCATTTAGCATTATATATATTTTGTATTTTACTTCTTCGCGGATTATAGCAAAATAATATTATTATTACTTTTGATATAAGATTAGTCAATATAGCATAATATCAATCTTTTATAAAGTAATTTTGTGATACTATATGTAGTATTTTAGTACATTTAATATTTTCTATCATTTTCTTGCAGAGATTTCAAGTAACTGTATGTAGGGTTCTTTAAAATAGTCAGATTACAACACACTATATTAAATGATATTTAAAAGTAAAGTTTTTATTATTATTAATAGCAATTGCGCTATAATAAAAATAATTTTGTTCTGCGCCCGCCCACTGCAGCAACTTCACGTCGCAGACAGCCATTATCTTATATTTGCATTGATGTTATAAAATAACACAACACACATACACACACACACCACTAAAAAGCTAGATTGTTTTCTGCCTTTCACCTTTCGCCAGGGCCAGATATTAATTAGCTCCCATGCACCTGAATCTTTCACTTTCACATATTGCTAATACACAAACATATAAATAAGGGTAGTGGAAGGAATAATAAACAAACATGTATATTAATATAGTTTTATTAAGTTTTGAGCATATACCCAAATAAACAACTATCAAAATCAAAAGCAACAAAAGTTTATCAAAAGTTTAGTTTTTAAGTATCTTATCGAAACCCTCTTAAAAATAACATAACAAATTTTATCTTAGAGATTATTAAATAAGAGTTATTGGAGTAATAACTTTTATTTAAAGAGATCATCAATCAGTCGTTTTCCTTTCAGGAAAAAATGTAAAGGTAAAAAAGTGTCCTTAAGCATTAAAATTATATTCTAGTAAAAAATATAAAAAGTATTAAATAAAAAAACAACAGTTTCATTAGGCTCTATAAATAATGTGCAACTTTCAAAAGCATTCTCTTTACTCCAATTTAAATTGCCAACTATATCTACATAATCCCAAATATATTTCCTTTCAAATACAAGATTTAAAAATTACAATATACTTAACAGATATTTTCAAGAACAGAGCTATCAAGCTAGGCTTGAAGACACATTTTCACCTAATTCAATGTATATTACATTAATAAATAAATAACATGTAACAAAACCCACTTATCGATAAGCTCTGGCAATATTTTATTGAAACTGCCATAAATGATAAAAAAATTACTTCATCTCATTATCACATTAAATAAAAAGATCCAAATAAATAGAAATGAGATGTTATTCTTTCTACTCTTACACCCTAATTGCCAGACAAAACCACTGAGAAAAAATGTGCAATTTTTAGTTTGTCTAAACCAAATAGTACAAATTACAAGTGGAGAAATCTAATCCAGCAAAATGTCAGCCAATAATTAGGTTTTGAGTAATGAGTAAATAATTTGAGGATATCAGTAAAGGTCATCTCTCAAACCATATAGCAAAAAAGCATTTAGATAAGATGAATCAAGATGGTGCTTTCTTAATTCAAAGGCTAGGTAAAGACAAAAGATATTTGAGTGGCTTCATTAAACTGTTTTATACTGAGGGTTATTATAATTATTTAGATCTAGTTATAATAAAAATATAATAATAAACTTAAAGAACATAAGAAAAAAAAATTTAAAGTACAAAAATAACTTATTTCATTTCACCATTATCGGAAGCCAAAGCTTTGTCAAGTGTTTCACACAGTTGATTAATTTTTGAGCATAAATCACTCAATGTTTCTGGTCTCAAAGATTTTGTTTTCTTATAATCTTTTAACATAGCTTCCAGAATGTTTGTATCTGATTTTATTTCATTGAGTAATTTAAACGCATAATTAAAATCAGACATGTTTAGCTCCTTCCTTTGAGATATATATTTTTTTAGTAAATTTAATCTCTTTTCATATACTTCAAAAAAATCCTTCAATTTTTTCTCTTCCATCTTCTCATTATTCAAATGGGGTGGAGATGTAGGCATTTTGGTTTGTGCTAGTAGTTCTAGCATTTTATCATGTATTGGTTGACTGTAAAGACAGAATAAATAAACATCCACACTATACATAAAAAAATAAACGTTCAATAACATACAAAATTTTCTTTTTGTTATCTTGTGTGCAAATATTTATGTGGGTACATAAGTTTTTGTTACTTTTCTTGTCTTATTACTGCCGTACTCAAAATTTCACCTTACATGTTATTTTTATTCTCTTTTCTAACACTATGTATATGCACAATAAATAAAGAAAGCTTGTGAACGACTACTTCTATAGAAAAATATGTAAGTATAATAAGTTCTATAGATGGACTTTAATAATACATGGATGTTCAGTTCAGTTTTTAAATATACAACTTAAAATCGTATTGGGGTAATGAGAAATGAAAATTTCTCTTACCAATTTTCGGGAGATTCATTAACTTTGATACATTGGATAAATGTATGTATTAAAATAGTTGGTTTATTTTCATCGCCATCAACGTTACATATTGGTTGGTTTGGAAGAGCATGGTTGCCTGCAAAAATAAAATTATCTCAAGGAACAAATACACGTAATGAAATAATATATATCATACTAGCGGCTCGCCCCTGCTTCGCACAGGTATAATATATATAGCCTGTCACTCAGTGAAAAAAATGATTAAAATCGATCCAGTAGTTTTGATTTATTCATTACTGCCCGTGGCCCGCATGCATTAAATTTAGAGAAAAACAATTCACCTCTCCCTATACAAAGAAGATTGATTGATTGGCCAACATTCATAGCTTTCTTATCAAGAGACAATACAAACATGTTTTCTTTAGAGGTTACTCTTGAAAGAGCGACATAGAGCGAAGCGCAGCCGACTCACCGGATTTTAAATCTGTAATATTTTCGAAAATGTTCATTAAATTACGTGCTGTAAACGGCCATATTGATCTATATTAATTGAATCAACAATGTATTAAAGGTACTTAATTGGATAAGGATTAATGCTGTATTGTATAAAAATTGCTCAAAAAATGAGGCATTGTTTTTCGTAAAAAGTAAATGACAAAAAATGCTATTGTGGGTTATCCATAAGAAATAGACATATACCATCGCGAACTTTTCTGTTCACCTTCAAGCCACCACCACCACCACCACCTTTTTCTGTTCAAGGTGTACAAATACTTAGTACATCATTTAGATAAATCTCTTACAGCCTTACAAATAAACCCAGTATAAAATGTTAAACTGAGAATAAGCCAGATGTCGACAAATAAATTCGGAATAAGTTATACCTAGCACAACGTCGGAATATCTTTTCATACTAGCACTATTCCTGCCTTATTCTTACCCTTGCCCTTGTTTAACTAAGTAATAACCTCAAAAATCATTGACTTGTGTTTATTTTAGCAAGCACAATAACTTAATTTTTTAATTTAATTTATTATTCAAGATGTCATTAAGAGCAATATATGAAGTAGAGCTAGTTAATAATATTATTAATGAAATACAGACAGAAAGAAAAGTTAAAACATTCAAATATAGAGAAAATCCCTTTGATTTATATGGTGATGATGAATTTCGTATTAAATGTAGATTTTCTAAAAGCGGTGTTATGTTTCTGGATAAACGTGGTGGAGGTTTACCTTCTACTCTCCAGAACATTTTTAAGATAAATAAAACTTCTTAATTGATTAAAAACATTTTTATAAATTATTTATTGTTTTTTTAATGACTCCAAATTCTGAAGTAAAATTTCTTTTTGTAGTCTTAAGTTTTCCATCACTTGATGATGTAACTCAGTGGCATTTTTCATCCTAAGTTCATGCTCCTTCTGCTGTCTCTCATTTTCTATAACTCTGATGTTATGCATATCTTTGTATGAAGATTCCCCAAAATTGAAACCTTTTTCCTTTTTTAGCTGTAACAAAACAAGAACATGATGATTTTTTAGACAATAAATTGTTACATTTTGCTAATAAAACTTCTTTCAAATAGTTAGGTCAATAATACAAAAAACATTGTCAGAATCAATGAAACATTGTTAAAAAAGAATAAATGTTTTGTTTTATATAAAGTAGCTTCTTATTTATTTAATAAGTGTAAATGGAAAATTATTGTTCTTATATTATATTATCAACGCTTACCGGTGTTTTATTTACAGATCGCTTTGGTGTAGTAAACCGCTTGTCCATTAATTTATTTTCTTCTATAATTTTTTCTTAATTTATATTTAATTTCATATCCTATAAAAATATGCAATTCTTTATTTATGCTAACAATATTATCAACAGCACATGTAGGTAATAATTAAAAAGTAATGGAAATAAAATCTATAAACAAAGTTATTTTCTAATAATATATTAGTACTAGATTTTAAATAATAATAGCAATAAGTTTTAAGTTGTAGTACTAAACATAAAAGCAATGTTACCTTATCATTTAAAACAGCATCACTATCAAAAACATGCATATTTGATGAAGGCCCAATATCCTGAAATTAGAAACTATGTCAAGTGTGCAGTCACTTAGTGGTCTGTAGCATTTAAAAATGTACAGGCAGCAAGTCCCATATATAACCTTGATTGGGTGGTGTATGGTGTAACTCCGCCATTGCCGGTCCCAAGCCCGGATGTAAAAGGAGGAGGGTTGGTCAAGGAGAGACCATACCTGACCGTAAAACTGTCAACGCCGAGCATCGGGCGGCGGTCAAGTAACCCGACACCTTCGTAGCAAACAAACGCACGAATCGGCTACAGGAGCCGAGAGGATTTAAATGACCTCTAAAAGTCTGAGAGTGGAAGGACGCGGGAACCCACCACTTAAACAACTCCCAAGAAAACCCTCACATAATGGATGTACAACAACGAATGAGTGATTTGTCATGCGACCCGACTAATGCTCGGCGCTGTCCAGTATCCGAGCTGGATAGTGTGAAATGGACTACCGAAGCTTCCCATGAGGTGATTCGCCAGGCCTCGGAAGGGAGAAATGCTTCTGGTGACCAAACTGCGAATAAGATCTCAATACGCACTCACCGTCGTATTGGAACGTGGAACGTAAGAGGCTTACTTAAAACGGGCAAACTCAAAATCGTGGAAAGAGAGATGCAGTGCCATAATCTTAGCATCTTAGGCATCAGCGAAACACACATGCGCGGAAGTGGTCATTTTTCTACAACTGCTGGGAACACATTGTACTTTTCTGGACCTAAATCGGAGAGTACACATGGCGTCGGCATCCTAGTTCCCCCTAACATGGATAATTCCGTTCTTGGGTACAATCCAGTCTCTGATAGAATCATAACTCTGAAGATGAATTGCAAACCTTGCAATCTTCACATCGTGCAGATCTACGCTCCAACGGCACAAGCTTCAGAAGAAGACATAGAGGGATTCTATGGATTGTTTGAGGACACTCTGGTCAAGATTCCAAACCGGGAAATTACACTCGTACTTGGAGATTTCAACGCTAAGGTTGGAAACACTCCAGCTGACGATCATATCCGCCAGCACGTGGGTAAATTCGGCCTTGGTGAGAGAAATGAGCGGGGAGACAGATTGATAAGCTTCTGTGTAGAAAGGAACTTAAGCATACTGAACACTAACTTCCAGCACCATCCTAGAAGACACTACACGTGGAAATCTCCAGGCGACCGATATCGCAACCAGATTGACTACATACTGGTTAGTTGTCGCTGGAAATCATCTGTCAAGAACACCAAGACATTTCCTGGAGCAGAATGCGGCTCGGACCACAACTTACTTGCCACGGAGTTCGCCCTCCGTATGAAGTCGTAGAAGTCCACAAATAAAGCCAGTCCATCTTGATATCTCAGAACAGTTAGCTTTTCAAAACTCCATGGAGATGAAACTAAGAAATCAACCTATACTGGAAGATGACCCAAATTCGCAATGGATGAAACTCAAAGGTCATATTAACACAGCCCTAGACGAGGTAAGGGCAGCCAGGAAACCGGACTATAAGAAGAAAAGCTACATTTCAGAACCTATTTGGGATCTCATACAACAGAGGAAGAATCTAAAAATGAGCGGACTACAGAAGCCAGAAAATGCCTTTGCATACTCAGTCCTCTGCAAAACCATCGATGCACGGTGTCGGTCTGACAAAAACAACTATGTAGAAGGTATCTGCAAGGAGATCGAGAAACATTCGAAGATGCTGCAGACTGCAGACCTCTTCAAGAAAGTCCGTTTGTTAGCAAAGCAGTTCAAACCAAAAACCTGGGTCATAAAAAACACTGATGGCCAAGACCTTCACGAACTAGATAAAATAGCTGAGCGCTGGAGGGGTTACTGCGAGGAACTGTACAAGAATCCTGAAGGGACCAATACAAATCCCTGGCAAACGGACTGGAATTCGATCGATCTGGAACCAGACATCCTCCATACGGAAGTCACAGCTGCGCTGGTGTTACTTAAGCCCAAGACAGCCCCCGGACTTGACTGTATAACTGCTGAAGTCCTGCAATCGATGGGTGACAAAGGCGTCGGCGCATTGCGCATATGCAACAACATCTGGCGCACCGGCAAATGGCCCGAAGACTGGACTAGATCTGCCATAATTCCTCTTCATAAGAAAGGGTCTACAAAAATGTGCGACAATTACAGGACCCTGTCATTAATATCTCACGCCAGCAAAATCTTACTCCATATACTTAATCGTCGCATCAAACACTTCTTGGATTGGCAGATACCGGAGGAACAGGCAGGTTTTGTTAAGGGTAGAGGCACACGCGAGCACACGCTAAACGTCAGGCAACTGGTTGAGAAATCTTACGAGTTTGACACCCCTTTCATCATGTGCTTCGTCGATTACAGCAAGGCGTTCGATTGCGTGAACTGGGCAAAACTCTGGAGCATACTGACGGAACTAGGCATACCTCTACATCTGATTGCTCTTCTTGAAGCCTTGTACCGCAACAGTCACGGGGTTGCAAAGATCGACACAATAACGTCAAAACCTTTCGAATTCGGTAAAGGCGTAAGGCAAGGATGTAATCTTTCCCCGATTTTATTCAATGCATATGGCGAATACATAATTCGGCAAACTTTGGACGGATGGGAAGGAGGAGTAAGCGTGGGTGGAATGAAGATCACCAACCTGCGATACGCGGATGACACTACTCTTTTTGCCTCAGAGACCGAAATGAAACGCTTACTGGATCGAATGGAACGCGTAAGTGGCGATCTGGGCTTACATATCAACAAGAAGAAGACTAAATTGTTGATAGTCGACCGTGCGAACAAACTGGAGCTCACTGGATCATTAAACCTAGAAAAAGTAGACCAATTTATATACCTGGGCTCCAGCATATTGAACACCGGCTCATGTGATATGAAAATCCGATGCAGGATCGGAATGGCCAAAGGCGCCATGGGCCAACTGAAAGGAATATGGAAGGACAGAAACATTAGAAAACATACTAAACAGAAACTAGTCAGTACATTGGTATTTTCCATATTTCTTTACGGGGCCGAAACATGGCCGCAAATGACCGCAAACGTATCGACTCGTTCGAAATGTGGTGCTGGAGGCGAATGTTGCGCATCCCCTGGATGGCTAAAAGATCTAATATATCAATACTCAAGGAACTCAAGATCACAACTAGGCTCTCGACTATCTGCCTTTAACGAGTTCTTGAGTACTTCGGTCATATTGCCGGGAAGAGCGGTGATAATCTAGAGAAGATAGTCATCACAGGCAAGGTCCAGGGGAAGAGACCACGAGGGCGAAGTCCAGTGCGCTGGACGGATCAAATCCGCACCACTCTTGACAGCCAGATGCATGAAGCCATCCACGTTGCGAGCAACCGAAACCGTTGGCGCAACATTGTCCGTGACAAATTAATCCGTGTAAGGGGTCACGACCCTCAGCATTGAGGAGATCGACGCAAGGAGGAGGAGGGTGGTGTATAGCTTGTGTTAGGTATTGGTTATGTTTGACCTATATATTTACTGTACACTATTCATTGTAACCTTCACTCTGTCTGCCAACAGAGTAAGTATGTAATATAAACTTATTATAGGTTTTTTACCTGAACACCATCACAATCAAATTCGTTAGTATCTACTTCGAATTCCTGGGGTATCAAATCTATTAGTTCTAAGGTTTCTGGTGAAGGGGATGGTGGTTTCGGCCCTCCCCCAGTTTTATTTAACTCTCGTCGATAGTAGGACATTTCTTTTTTGGAAGCAATTTTAAAGCATTTCCACTGGTTCATAAGTTGCTTTTTATCGCGTTTCCTTACGTTAGCTGTATTGAACCTTAAAAATAACATTTCATTTTATTATTGCAATGAAACAATTTTAAAGTAGACAGTAATATCCAGTTAAAAGTTTGTATACAAACTTCTCAGTTATTTCCTTCCACGCATTAAGCTTTGCCTTGTTTGTATTAGTAGACAAATCCTTGTGTGAGATAATATCCCTATAGGCTTTATTATATCTCTAAGTAGTTGCTGTAACAAACAAAAGCGTAGTAAACAAAACCAACATACAAGACGAAAATACCACGCTAGGCGAATTTAATATTTTTATTATCGTTACCTTTTCATCTTGTTCCCAGTTGATAGAGCGTTCTCTTTTATTTGCCATCATTGTTGTTTGAGTAATATTAACAAAATTAATCTGTTTCTTTAATCAGTAGAATCACAAACAAAATTAATAAGCACAATCCAGTCACTACAATCACAATTCACAAATTCGTCGTCGCCTGCCAAATTACAAACAGTGTTGCCAACGGTTCAATAAGCTTCCCACTAGAGTCAACTTTCGAAACCACCAGAAAACCACTAACAAACAGAAATTTTATACTAAAAATGACCGCCAACTACTAAATTTTCCACAAAAACAATTTTTGTTTTATGAAAGAAAATAAATACACAAATAATTAGTTTCCTTTATTATTACTTATTAAAAAATTAACAAATTAATATCACAAAATTTACATTTCGCTACTCGACCAGTAGTATTTCAGATACCTACGAGCCAAGAATCCCGTTGTGTATATTGTGATTTTTGCATAGTTACGCGTTATTAATTCGCTCAGTTAATACAAAACAAAATTAATAATTATGAGCCCATGAGCGTTACTGAACGATGAACCCTTCTTACTTCTAAGTATAAGTATTCAGAATATGAAGTGAGAAATCTCCGCGTATAAAGTTATAAGTTTAGAAAAATATTAGGTGGAAAATCCTCACGTGTAGAGAAACATGACAACTAATTCTTGCCAATCAAATATGCCTACTCAAGCAAAGTAAATATCTACAAGATATACAAGCTAAAATCCGCTTTTTTTTTCTAACAAAACCATTTTTTCATAGGAAGGAAAAAGATAACTTCATTCAAAATATACATTTTTGTCATCTCTCAGGTAATATATGGATAAAAAAATTGTTCGTTTTTCGAGGCAAACCAATTTTGGACGTCTCGCGTAAGAATCGAACTGCCGCTCAGCGAGCAAATGGCACACCGATAAAAACAGATGATAGTCGGATGAGGCCAGTTCTGGTGAATAAGCGGTATGGAGTAGCATCTAACAGTTGAGCGTCTCTAAGTAATTTTGAACCTTTTTTGATGTGTGTGAGCATTGTCATGGAGGAAAATTAGCTTATATTCTGGCCTTTCTTCCTTCGTAGCACCTCACAATTTTATTATCTACCTATCTTTTATTTTCTATTATCCATCTATTTTATTATAGTTATAACAGATTTCAGCACTTTATAATAGATAATTATGCCCCGCTGATGGCACCATACGTGCAGCATGGTCCTCCGCCCGAAGTGATTGCGTCTTGGAGTGGATGTTGAAGGTCGGCCGGGATGAAACCACGGTTTTTTTGTTTAGGATTCTCATGAATTAGGATTTTGTATTATATGACAAATAATGTTGATTCAATATTGTTGACCGAGGTCATACTTTTAAAAATAAAAATTTGGCATGGTCCTATCCGATTCATATGTTCATTAACATTTAACACCAACCATGAGCAAACAGCAGATTTAAGCTTGTACACCAATGTATATATGCATATTCAAAAAGGAAAACGAAGAGATATATAAAAATCATCGTAAAATGAAAGTAAATCTAACTTTTTAACTGCTAATATATTTTACCAAGACTACCAAAAAAAACCACTAGCCACTAAAAGCAATATTTGGCCACTAAGTGGGTAGTTAAAACCACCAGTTTTAGTGGAAAATCCACTAAGATGGCAGCACTGAATTTACAAATAGAAATGTCAAAGTCATGTCAAAATGACAAAAAAACGGCAGCCATAAACAAAATTTTACTTTTTCTTACGTATGCATAGTATAACGAAGGAATAGTTATTACGAGGTTATACCGAATTTATTTGTAAGAATATATTTGTCTCCTTAAACTTAGGATATTCTAAGCATAACTATTCCTAGAATAACTCTCGCTTATGCGTGGTTTTATTTGTAAGGCCGTTAGAGTTTAGCATGCGTTTGCAATGTAAGCGGAAAAAAATTTAATTATTTACGAGATCACATTAGAAACCTCAAAAATTACAATATTTATCTACTCCATATTGAATGTTATTTATTATACATATAAACCTTCCTCTTGTATCACTCTATCTATTAAAAAAAACCAAGTCAAAATCTGTTGCGTAGTTTTAAAGATTTAAGCATACATAGGGATATATGGACAAGCAAAGAATGTGACTTTGTTTTATACTATGTAGTGATAAAACATACCATCTGCCATGTTAAACACCAAGAATTAAATTATCTGCTGCAAAGAAAAAAAATTATACTAAATAGCTAAAAATAAAGAATCGAAAGTTGCGAGCAAGATTGTTAAAAAAGGAAAAAATTAAAAAACCACGCTTCACAAATCACAGACTATAAAAATAATCTAGGATAAAAATTATTACGTAGTAGTAGTAACCATAGATTGCAACATAGGCTTAGGATTGTCGATTTTAAAAAATAATCGATTTCTATATTAATATTTTATTATAATAATCGATTTACTAAACATTATAAATCGATTTTTATCTTGTTTTTTTATGACAATATATACGTTACTGGAAGAAACTGTAGATTATTATTAATAAAATTTAGCAAACAGCGCATCTGTATTTTATTAGTACTTGTCCACTATAGTTAGACTTTATTCCAATTAATTATTAAAAAGAAAAAAGCAACAGAACAGGTAGTAAGAGAAAATCGATTATTAGTCGATACTTATTTAGAATTATTATTTTGAATAATAATTAAATATTTATTTTAGAAAATTAAATGTCTAGTATGATATTAAAAAATATAAAAATTTAATTTCATAAAATAGACTCATCAGATACAGATAAGAGCTAATTTTCCCATTATAATATGCAATTGTGGCATAAGTAAATGATATAAGATTAAATAATTTATAGAATTAGGCGTTACTTTGCGGAGATCCATAATACAAAAGTAATAATAAAATTATTTTGACAAATCCACAAAGTAAAATACAAAATATATATAATGCTAAATGTAAGTGGACAATCTGTTATCATACCTGATACATGCAGGATTCGTAAAAACACATGCAAAAACCTCCACCACCGCCAGCACAATACACAAGCACTATATACGTTCACTACCACAAACTCAACAATCGTTTCGCCCCGCAACCGAAGCATCATCAGGAGATAGACTCCACGACCAAAATCGCAAAGCGAAGCAATACCCAAATAAGCTCAGTTATATACTAATCGGTTCAACCCCACACTTTATTTTATTTTGCCTGCGAACAAGTGTAACAAGCTTGAACTAGAAACATTTATCTGCTCGTTAATGAGGGTGCCATTGTTATGTTTAATAATCTCAAGGTTTTCCAATAGGCTCAGCCTAAGTCCTTTATTAGAACACGTGTGCAATACTTCGAAACTATGGTCATTAAGAACTTTATGACCGCTTTCTATCAGATGTTTGGCGAAATGTGAATTCCGTGGTTTATTATTCCTGAAAGCGGCCATATGTTCTTTAAAACGGGTTTCAAAATTACGACCAGTCTGACCCACATATGTATCATTGCATTCAGGACATTTTATTTTATAAACACCACACTTTTTCGCGCTTGGTAATTTATCTTTATTATTGCACAGAATCTTTTTTAAAGAGTTATTACTTTTAAAACCTAATTTTATATTTGATTTGGATTTAAATATAGCTGAAATTCGTTCTGACAATGCTCCAAAATAGGTCAGACTGGCTTTGCACTTATTATCTTTGTAATGTTGCACCGCGTACAAGTGTTTTGCCAATTGCAACTTCTGTTTATTTTTTAATATGTTATGTACTAATTGCTTATCATAGCCATTAGAATGCGCCATCTGGTTGATTATTTGAAGCTCTTTGTTAAAATTCTTCTCGCAAAGAGGGACTGATAAGAGTCTATGTATATGACTGTGAATTGTGAAAGGCGGCAAGTTTGTGTTGCCAGGGGTGAAAAGAAGAAGCAGGTATGATCGTATCCGTGTAGGTTGGTTTGCGAAAGATCTGCCTACACGGAAGAACATACCTGCTTCTTCTTATCACCCCTGGCAAAGAGCATCCAGAAGCAATCCTCTTATTTATTTCTTTGGACATTTGATCAAAGGGTGATATAATCTGTCCTAAAGATACATATTCCTTTACGTATTCGAGTTTCTGACCGTTAATGGTTATGTCTACTTCTACTGAGTTCGTTAACAATTTTGACTTATTTGGATTGATTTCCAGGCCAGCTTCTCTACTTATGTCTGCTAGTGTTTGTAGCATAATTTCAAGTATTTTCGGGCTCTCTTCCAGTATAACCAGGTCATCGGCGAATCTAAGATGATTTAATTTTGAGCCATCTATGTTTAATCCAAGGTTGTCCCATTCCAATTTCCTAAATATTTGTTCGAGCACCGCTGAAAACAGCTTGGGTGAGAGTGGGTCTCCTTGCCTGACTCCTCTTTTGATTGGAAAACCATCGCCTATAGATTCCAGCCTGATCCTAGCTTTACTTTCTCTGTAAATATTTTTAATGATGTTTATATGAGTACTATGGATCCCCTGGTCTTTTAGACTTTGCCATACAGTTTCATGCTTTATGCTGTCGAATGCTTTTTGTATTAGTTGTTTCACTGTATGTATATGGTCGATTGTACTAAAATTCTTTCTAAATCCTGCCTGTTCCACTGGTTGATTGTCATCAAGGTGATTTGCTATTCTATTCAATATGACTTTTGCAAAGATCTTATAAACATTTGAAATTAGAGATATTGGTCTGTAGTTTCCAATGTCTTCCTTAGGTCCTTTCTTGTACAAAAGTATGATGTGTGATTCTGCCCATTGGCTTGGGATTTTGCCTGAATATAAAATCTCATTGAAGACTTTTGTCAATACTGGACTAAGTTCGTCTATTGTCCCTCTGATAATATTAGTAGGTATTCTGTCAGGGCCAGGGGCTTTTTCCATCTTTTGACTTTTTATAGCCCTCTCTACTTCCATTACTCTTATTTCTGGTAGGTCTTCTGTATTCCCTGATATATCATCAAACTTAGGAGCAGTAGCAGGCGATGCTAAGTTGCACTGGTTTGAATATAACGAGCGATAGTAGTCTGTTGCTATGTTAAGGATCTTAGTGCGAGTAGTAGTTGTACTTTTTAATTCAAGGTCCCTTAGCTTTGGTACCCACTCTTTTCCCTGTTCTCTGAGTTCCTTCAATGCCTTTTTCGTACCTCCTGATAAATGAATATAGTTCTCTAAAGTTTTGAGTCTTCTTCTTTTCCTGTCTTTCTTCATATGTTCCCGAATCTTTTTGCTTAAGTTTGAGATTTCTTTCTGATTTCCCTTCTTGTCTTTTTTTGTATCAGTTTTCTTCTATCTTTTAATAATTTTAGGGTTTCTTCTGATATGAAAGGCTCTTTACTTCTTTTTATTTGCAGATTTGTATGTTCTTTGAGCCTTCTCTCTATAATGGAATATTTTTCATTTAAATTCATGTGTGACGTAGCAATTGTCAACAAGTCGTCTGAGGTATCTACTGAGACTTCATTAGTAGTAGGTATTTGTTGTGTGTTTTTCGTTTGTATTGCGTTCGGCCTAGGCCTTTTTGGACCATGTTTAGCCAGACAGCTTCGTACCATACGATGGTTAGTATTGAAATTTAGACTGTGAATGGTACCCGTATCATGAAAGACCCTTGCTTTATTTGTCATCATGTAATCTATTTCGTTTCTGACCTTTCCATCTGGTGATATCCAGGTCCATCTAGCAGAAGCTTTCTTGTAAAACTTAGAGTTAAGCAGTGTTAAGTTGTGTTCTAGCAAAAATTCAACCAGTTTTTCGCCATTTTTGCTTCTCTTTCCAGTTCCAAATTTCCCTAAAACATGTTCTTCCCCAGCTAATTGAACACCTACTTGAGCATTTAAGTCTCCCATGACTACTAAATTATTGTCCAAGTATTTTTGGGTAACTTCGCTTAGTTTGTCATAGAATGCCTCAATGTCGGATTTGTTAGCTTGTTCTGTCGGAGAATAGACTTGAATTACTGTCCATTTTTTCGTGTACTCTGGTAAGTTAATATGAATCACCGCTATTCTGTCTGATATCCCTTCGAACCCGAGGATACTGTTTTTAAGGATTGATTTTGCTAGAAAGCCTACGCCGCGTTGTCCAGCAACCTCGCCTATATAGTATAATATATAGTTACTTCTCTCTTCTATTCCTTCTCCTATTCTTCTCATCTCACTTATACCTAAAATGTCCCATTTGATCTTTTGTACAGCTAGCTCCAGCTCTTGCAAACTTTCTGGCGTTCTCAAAGTTCGAGTATTTAGTGTACATAAATATAAACAGCTTTGGGAGATGGGTGTACGTGTTGTATTTTTTACACCTGGAGGGTATCTGTCTTCTGCTCCCATGGGGACTAGCCGTGGTGGGAGAGGTAAATTTTTTGTCTTGATAATTACATTATGCTTACTCTTTCTGGTGTTTTGGGTGTTTATTTTTATAGATTTAGTAGATGGAGGGTAGTAGTCTTCTTCCCCTTCGGTGACTAGCCGGATTGGGGTGTATCTTTCAAAAGTTAACTTTAATATATTTGTTGGGTTTGATTTATTTAGGTTCCGGGTATTGCAGGTTTTAGTTATTAGTTTTTTGGAATTTCTTACAACGAAGTTGATCTCTCTCGGGGCATGAAGTTTAATATGTTTGGTTTGATAATGTTTTTAGACACTGGTATGTTTGGATTTTTTGTTACTTGTTTATCAGGGGTAAGTATAGCATATTGTTTCTTTTGCGTTGACTTGTTAGGTGATATAGTTTTCTCTCTTTTTCTTTTTTGAGTTGTATCACTTGGTTTTCTTACTATTAATTTGTCTCCTTTTATAAATGCTATATTTCCCTTTGCTCTTTCTTCCTCAACATTTCTTTTGAGTAGTCCTCTTTAATGTAAATACCTGTTGGTAGTTTGCACTTGTTTTTCAAAATGAGGTGTTTTTTCCATAAAGTTGTGATCGAGACTACTACAGGGCGATTCCTACTAGATCTTGCACCGATTCTGTATATATTACTAATTTCTTGGCTATATATTTGCGTGTCCGTCTCTTCAATTATTTCTGTTATGTAGTCGACGAGTTCACATTCGCTTTTTTTTTCCTGTATCCCGAAAAAAACGAGATTATTTTTTCGTTTATTTTTGTCCATATTCTTAAGCTTTTCCTCAAGTATCGTAACATGATTTTTTAAATTTCGATTTTCCAATGTTAAGTATTCAATCTTCTATCAATTCAATCTTCAATCTAAGGCTTCTGTAATATTCTACGTTACTGCAGCAGTTATTATTAAGGTTTGTTGTTGTAGTTTTTCATCTAATTTAGCTAATAAAAGCTCCATGTATTCCGCCATTTTAGAAACGCGTCTGTCAGAATTGTTTATGTGAGGTTAACATGAATCTAACAGTTGGTTTACACATTTAATTTGATAATGTATTCGTTTTATCCATATTATTCACTTTAATCACAATTTGTATACACTTTTCCACTGTTTAACTTTACGATTAAATGATTTGTGGCGAGTAATCAACGTTCTTAAATGGATTTTCTTAAATATGATTTGTAGAGCTCATTAACACACGTCTTAACTCTCGCGTCACCGGAACCGGAACCGTAATTCTGTATGTAGGGTTCTTTAAAATAGTCAGATTACAATACACAATATTAAATGATATTTAAAAGTAAAGTTTTTATAATTATTAATAGCAATTGCGCTATAATAAAAATAATTTCGTTCTGCGCCCGCGCACCGCAGCAACTTCACGTCGCAGACAGCCATTATTTTATATTTGCATTGATGTTATAAAATAACACAACACACACACACACACACAACACAAAAAAAAGCTAGATTGTTTTCTGCCTTTGACCTTTCGCCAGGGCCAGATATTAATTAGCTGCCATGCACCTGAATCTTTCACTTTCACATATTGCTAATACACCAACATATAAATAAGGGTAGTGGAAGGAATAATAAACAAACATGTATATTAATATAGTTTTATTAAGTTTTGAGCATATACCCAAATAATCAACTATCAAAATCAAAAGCAACAAAAGTTTATCAAAAGTTTAGTTTTTAAGTATCTTATCGAAACCCTCTTAAAAATAACATAACAAATTTTATCTTAGAGATTATTAAATAAGAGTTATTGGAGTAATAACTTTTATTTAAAGAGATCATCAATCAGTCGTTTTCCTTTCAGGAAAAAAATATAAAGGTAAAAAAGTGTCCTTAAGCATTAAAATTATATTCTAGTAAAAAATATAAAAAGTATTAAATAAAAAAACAACAGTTTCATTAGGCTCTATAAATAATGTGCAACTTTCAAAAGCATTCTCTTTACTCCAATTTAAATTGCCAACTATATCTACATAATCCCAAATATATTTCCTTTCAAATACAAGATTTAAAAATTACAATATACTTAACAGATATTTTCAAGAACAGAGCTATCAAGCTAGGCTTGAAGACACATTTTCACCCAATTCAATGTATATTACATTAATAAATAAATAACATGTAACAAAACCCACTTATCGATAAGCTCTGGCAATATTTTATTGAAACTGCCATAAATGATAGACAAATTACTTCATCTCATTATCACATTAAATAAAAAGTTCCAAATAAATAGAAATGAGATGTTATTCTTTTTACTCTTACACCCTACTTGCCAGACAAAACCACTGAGAAAAAATGTGCAATTTTTAGTTTGTCTAAACCAAATAGTACAAATTACAAGTGGAGAAATCTAATCCAACAAAATGTCAGCCAATAATTAGGTTTTGAGTAATGAGTAAATAATTTGAGGATATCAGTAAAGGTCATCTCTCAAACCATATAGCAAAAAAGCATTTAGATAAGATGAATCAAGATGGTGCTTTCTTAATTCAAAGGCTAGGTAAAGACAAAAGATATTTGAGTGGCTTCGTTAAACTGTTTTATACTGAGGGTTATTATAATTATTTAGATCTAGTTATGATAAAAATATAATAATAAACTTAAAGAACATAAGAAACATTTTTTTAAAGTACAAAAATAACTTATTTCATTTCACCATTATCGGAAGCCAAAGCTTTGTCAAGTGTTTCACACAGTTGATTAATTTTTGAGCATAAATCACTCAATGTTTCTGGTCTCAAAGATTTTGTTTTCTTATAATCTTTTAACATAGCTTCCAGAATGATTGTATCTGATTTTATTTCATTGAGTAATTTAAACACATAATTTAAATCAGATGTGTTTAGCTCCTTCCTTTGAGATATATATTTTTTTAGTACATTTACTCTCTTTACATATACTTCAAAAAAATCCTTCAATTTTTTCTCTTCCATCTTCTCATTATTCAAATGGGGTGGAGATGTAGGCATTTTGGTTTGTGCTAGTAGTTCTAGCATTTTATCATGTATTGGTTGACTGTAAAGACAGAATAAATAAACATCCACACTATATATAAAAAATAAACATTCAATAACATACAAAATTTTCTTTTTGTTATCTTGTGTGCAAATATTTATGTGGGTACATAAGTTTTTGTTACTTTTCTTGTCTTATTACTGCCGTACTCAAAATTTCACCTTACATGTTATTTTTAATCTCTTTTGTAACAATATGTATATGCACAATAAATAAAGAAAGCTAGTGAACGACTACTTCTATAGAAAAATATGTAAGTATAATAAGTTCTATAG
The DNA here is from genome assembly GCA_947086495.1 of Morpho achilles. Taxonomy (NCBI): domain Eukaryota; kingdom Metazoa; phylum Arthropoda; class Insecta; order Lepidoptera; family Nymphalidae; genus Morpho; species Morpho achilles. Next base: position 5,091,870 of record CAMTZB010000022.1, on the reverse strand, counting down.
ATGGACTTTAATAATACATGGATGTTCAGTTCAGTTTTTAAACTTAAAATCGTATTGGGGTAATGAGAAATTAAAATTTCTCTTACCAATTTTCGGGAGATTCATTTACTTTGTTACACCATTGGATAAATGTATGTATTAAAATAGTTGATTTATTTTCATCGCCATCAACGTTACATTTATGTTGATTTGGAAGAGCATGGTTGCCTGCAAAAATAAAATTATCTCAAGGAACAAATACACGTAATGAAATAATATATATCATACTAGCGGCTCGCCCCTGCTTCGCACAGGTATAATATATATAGCCTGTCACTCAGTGAAAAAAATGATTAAAATCGATCCAGTAGTTTTGATTTGTTCATTACTGCCCGTGGCTGCATGCATTGAATTTGGAGAAAAACAATTCACCTCTCCCTATACAAAGAAGATTGATTGATTGGCCAACATTCATAGCTTTCTTATCAATAGACAATACAAACATGTTTTCTTTAGAGGTTATCCATAAGAAATAGACATATACCATCGCGAACTTTTCTGTTCACCTTTTCAAGGTGTACAAATACTTAATACATCATTTTGATAAATCTCTTAGAGTTTAGCCTACGTTTGCAATGTAAGCGGAAAAAAATGTAATTATTTACGAGATCACATTAGAAACCTCAAAAATTACAATATATATCTACTCCATATTGAATGTTATTATACATATAAACCTTCCTCTTGTATCACTCTATCTATTAAAAAAAACCCAGTCAAAATCTGTTGCGTAGTTTTAAAGATTTAAGCATACATAGGGATATATGGACAAGCAAAGAATGTGACTTTGTTTCATACTATGTAGTGATAAAACATACCATCTGCCATGTTAGACACCAAGAATGAAATTATCTGCTGCAAAGAAACAAAATTATACCAAATAGCTAAAAATAAAGAATCGAAAGTTGCGAGCAAGATTCTTAAAAAATGAAAAAAACCACGCCTCACAAATCACAGACTTTAAAAATTATTACGTAGTCGGTAGTAGTAGTAACCATAGATTGCAACATAGGCTTAGGATTGGAATACTTTATTATAATAATCGATTTACTAAACATTATAAATCGATGTTTATCTTGTTTTCTTATGACAACATATACGTTACTGGAAGAAACTGTAGATTATTATTAATAAAATTTAGCAAACAGCGCATCTGTATTTTATTAGTACTTATCCACTAGAGTTAGACTTTATTATAATTAATTATTAAAAAGAAAAAAGCAACTGAATAGGTAGTAAGAGAAAATCGATTATTAGTCTATACGTATTTAGAATTATTATTTTGAATAATAATTAAATATTTATTTTAGAAAATTAAATGTCTGGTATGATATTAAAAAACATAAAAATTAAATTTTATTAAATAGACTCATCAGATACAGATTAGAGCTAATTTTCCCATTATAATATGCAATTGTGGCAAAAGTAAGTGATGTAAGATTAGTCAATATAGCATAATATCAATCTTTTATAAAGTAATTTTGTGATACTATATGTAGTATTTTAGTACATTTAATATTTTCTATCGTTTTCTTGCAAAGATTTCAAATACCTGTGTGGGGTTCTTTAAAATAGTCAGATTACAACACACTATATTAAATGATATTTAAAAGTAAAGTTATTAATAGCAATTGCGCTATAATAAAAATAATATAATCAAGTACCTATGGAGTATAGTGACATTCAAGCAAGTCATGCAAGTCACAAAGCGACTGATATCCTATATAGTGTATTATCTATGGCGACTGACACGGTGTTCGTGCTTCGTGGCAATATTAAGAGCATATCGTTAGCATATAGCAATAGCAATAGCAATAACAATAGCAATAGTAGAGTTATTATAATAGAGTAGGGAGGCTAGCCTAAAATGTGCCCTATTAGGCTGACAATAAAGCACATTTGCTTTTCACTTAAAGATATAATGTAGAATCACTACATATTATAAAACAAAGTCGCATCCTTTGTCCATATATCCCTAAGTACGCATAAAACTTTAAAACTACGCAACAGATTTTGATGCGGTTTTTTTTAATAGATAGAGTGATTCCAGAGGAAGGTTTGGACGTATAATAACATTCAATACGGAGTAGAGAAATACTGTAATTTTTGAGGTTTCTGTAAATAATTATATTTTTTTCCGCTTACATTGCAAACGCAGGCTAAACCCTATGAGATTTATCAAAATGATGTACTAAGTATTTGTACACCTTGAAAAGGTCTACAGAAAAGTCCGAGATTGTATATGTCTATCTCTTATGGATAACCCACAATAGCATTTTTTATCATTTACTTTTTACGATAAATAATGCTCTATGTTCAAAGCAATTTTTATACAATAATCCTTTTCCAAATTCAAATTAATCCTTATCCAATTAAGTACCTTAAATAAATTGTTGATTTAATATAGATCAATATGGCCGTTTACAGCATGTAATTTAAATGAACATTTTCGGAGATATTACATATTTAAAATGCCGTGAGGACGCCGCGCTTCACCCTATACTACCTACTTCGAATCTTTTAAGAGTTTGTTTAAAGAAGAGTTTGTTTAATTCTGTAATTAATTTTAAAAATAAAATATATAGGTAAAATGTAAAAGTAAATAAGTAAAATTGTACTATATGAGTTTTTATATATTCCAAAGATCTGATCTGAAGGAAATCGTCTTGGTATAGGGAGAGGAAATTGTTTTTCTCCAAATTTAACGCTTGCAGGCCACGGGCAGTAATGAATTAATCAAAACTACTGGATCGATTTTAATCATTTTTTTTTACACTGACTGACATGGGAAATATATTTTATACCCGTGCGAAGCAGGGGTAGGCCGCTAGTGTATTACATAAAGGCATATTATCATCAAGATTGATTTTTTAAAAAAATATTTGTTTTCAATAAATAATACTATAAAATATTTGTTAATTTTCTTACACAGAACTTTTTAAGTTCTGTGTAAGAAAATTATATTTTTATTTTAGTAGTTAGTTTAGTAGTTAGTTAGTTAGTTATTTATATTTTTTTACAAACTAACATACAACTTTTTCGTGAGTGCTTTGTGCAAAAATATTTATATAGTATCCAATAATGTCTTAACAGATATTTAACTTAATAAATATTTCTCGATAGTGTCTGTATAAGATAGTAAAAATTACATACTTTGTTTAATTAGGAAGATGTTTAGTGAACGAGTTGCCAATGTATTTTCCAGAGATGGGATTATTTTATGTTTGATATTATTTCTTTCAACCAATCTATTAGGTTTCAGAAATATTCGAAAAGTTTTGTAGCTAGTGCCAGAAAGTTAATAAAAGAAAACCAGAACCTCTATAATAATAGACAAAACGCACTTATTGATTGGATCAGATCGGACTTGTCTAGCCATTATCTTTGTCTCCGGTCTATGGGTGTGACGCTTTTCCTGCTACGCAAGGTGTTTGCTTCCTTACTAATAAATCTGAGAAGCGCGAAAAGTTTGATTCGTCAGCCATGGGTAAGTTATAGTGATGACATTAAATTGATAAGATCCATATGTTTGTTTGTTTACTGCATCAGTTCAATTTATTTTATAGATATGGGCTATGAGGAAAGTGGCGATGAAGAGATAGACTACTTGTTAAGATCATTTACGACGGATGGTGATAAACAACCTGTAGAAGAAACGAGCGACGAGGCGTAAGAATTTTTTTATTTGTTTTATATGAGTTTACTTTGTCGGTTATTTCACTTCAGATCAATCGATATTTTCAATTACAATGGCGTAAAGCACAAAGGGTCAACTTCAGGAGAGCGAATTTTTTTTTACTATTTTCAAATTCTATTAGGTATAGAAAGTGCCTGTGCACATACCACACTTGTATTTATAGAAGAGTTCTATGCAACTGATGATGGATATATACTTATAATGTATTATATATATTTTTTCCATTGAGCACTCTAAACTTAATGTGAACAATCTTGATGTGTGGAATTTCTGTAAGGGTGGAACAACTCTATGTAAGCTTTATCATTTGCTTAGTCTTGAATGGCTACTAGATTGTATTGCCTAATGATAAGTAAGCTGAAGGTAACAATTTAACTTTTATATTCAATATTTATTTGATTTTGTATTTCAGTCCACCCACTTATAAAAGGATTATGGCACAACTTCAACGATGTAAAATTGCTTCCACTACATCTCACTGGAGTCCAGATATGGCCATCACAGAATTTGACAACTATGAGACATTAGTCAAAATGTTACAAACAGGACTACTGGTCGATAAAGACAACATGTCTAAAATAAATGCAGATTTAGCTGAAGCAAAAAATGCATTAAAGAATGCTACAGAACTTGATGTTGCCATAGTTCTTAATGAATACCGAACAAAAACATTAGAACAGGCACAGATGCTGAAGGCAGTGCATAGTAATATGGCTGCAACCAAACAAGAATCAGAAGGTCAATTGACATACGATGAACACGCTCGTGTATTAATGAGCACCATCACTCAGCTGCAAACACTATTGGAGGAACCAGAAGAAAGTGAAAGTGAAAGTGACTAGATTTGATGTCGTAAAAATTACATTTATGTTTTTTCGATATATAGGAATCTTTCTTCCTTAATGTACTTTTTATTTTTACAAACATGTTTTATGTATAACCTATATTATTGCTGTCTATAATAAATAATTTAAGGAATCCACATGCTTTATTTCATTTATATTAAAGTCTTCAGTTTCCTTGTTCATATGACCTGAGTGTGCTGCTATTTTGTCTCTGTAAGTTTTCTCCATATTCTGGTTTACTATCATCTCTATTGTATGGTTTGTATAGTTTATTGGATATTTTCACAGTTACCTTCCACAATACTAGTACAGAAATGAATTCACAGACATCTATACCACCATGTAATGCCATGCCACAAATATTTGACGAACCTATTTTTCTAGTTAGATCGTTACACAAAACTTATTCTTTGTAAGCTTAAAAACCATTCCAAATTTAAGAAAAATCAATTTAAAAATATTGTAATTTGTAACCATATGCAATGCTTTTGCAAAAAAGGCTTTCAGAATGAGTCGAATTTATCGTAATAAAATCTCTTGTTTCAATACTTATGTGACTATATATTAATAGATATAATCGTAAAAATGAAGTAGCGACAGGCTTCTTTAAAAAACGATATTCTTCTCAACATATTTGAATATGATTTCATCGGTAGGCCCAGTCTGTAAACTTGGGAGGTACAGACGGGGGAAACAACATCACAATGTGGAAATCACTTGAAATATCAATATCCAGATGCTTAGATCAGATCTAAATACATCAGATTTATTTTGTATTTACCGATTTGTTAAATGTACTTAATTTAAAATGATTATTTTATACTCAGAGAAAATAGAAATTTATATTCTTGAACAACAATATAATGACAATTGCATTAAATTTTGAAACGACTGTATCTTTTAATAATTTTATAAGCAACATTATTTCATGAAAAATACATGTTTATGCACTATTGGACATAGATTTAAGGGATTTTCACTTAAGAATTAAACTGCTCTGTACAAGCCTTTTGGGTGGTCTAAATACATAACACATCCTGGAGCATATTGTCAATTTTTAAGAGTCCAACAGCTTTTCGAATTAGCATGTCTTTTTATTTAAGCTGAGTTTGTTATAGGTTTAGATGACTTCATTATAATTGTATTGGGTAGTGAGAGTGATTATTTATCCACCTTTTTTTATTCAATTCAACATTACCTACTCAATCAGCTTCTTTATAAAGTTTATAGTCAGCTATCAAGTTTTAGTTTAGGATATAATAAATAAACTATGTTATGCTTCGTATAGTAACGAAGCAGATTCATAAGATTTATTATTAAAAATCGACGACAATATAGCCAGCTTATAATAAATTTATTTTATATTATGTATAAATGGAACAGTCATGCATCAGTACATGCATCAAAAAAGTATCAATAATATTCAGATTTAGATTTAGTTTGAAAGGTAACTTTGTCAGGTAATACACCTATGTTTCATCTTTTAAGATTTTTATAATCGACTAACTAAACCATTCTTAACAAGATTGCAATAGTTGGTCATACCATTCCATTTTTTCAATAAGATAAAATAATTTATTTGACTTGTAAGTGTAAAGTTATAGGGTTATAGTTATAGGATCATATTATGATAATAAAGATTGCATGGGTTTCAGGACACTATGGCCATGCAGGCAATCAACAAGCTGATGAATTGGCAAGAAAAGGGGGAGCCAAACATTTATATGCCCAGAACCTTTTCTTCCAATGCAAAAAACAAGAATAAAGCATGTTATAGGTAAAATAGAAACAGAATTGAACAAAAGATGGAGGAACACAACATTTAAACAAAGCTGTTTCTTGAATATTTGGACACAAAGAAAACTAAATAGCTAATGTCATACAGCAAGGAATATGTGGCATCTAGTAATAAATAAATAAAGAAGGTATAGCATGCCCAGATGGAGGAAGAAACAAATCTTAAACTTTAATTAAAGTTGAGGACCTAACAAATATCCCTTTCATGGATATTATCAGGTGACGCTGTCGGGACGGCAGTGAAACCCTTGTCCCAACAAGGGGATATGGGTGGAATAGTCCAGAATAGGAGCTGATCACCCGTCATAGATAGATCATAATATAAGCACTATATGGAATGATACAAGCTACATACATATATACATGGTAGAGTATCATGGAAAAATAAATAGCAAAATTTAGTTCTTTACTATTTATGTAATGCATTACATGAATTTATGTTATAGCTTCCACTCACAATGACTACATTTACAAATTATATATCTTCTGCTTCTTCTTCTTCAACCGGTGGACGTCCGCTGCTGGACATAGGTTCTTCATGAATTATATATCACAAACAACTTATTATTGTTATTTTATTATCATATTAAACATCCGAGTCTGTATATAATATCCTCCACACTATTAATCAAATAATTTAGGTACAGCATTTGACATTCTGAGATAGTAAGAAAAATAAAGTTACAGCCTAATACTATTGTACTGTTAGGCTCAGGCCCTCTCTCTGCGTTTTGGAGAGAGCTAAGACCTTACTCCAATGCATATTGGTAGGTTACACATATCTTCAGAATCCTCTAGAGATATGCAGGTTTCCTCACGATGTTTTCATTCACTGAAAAGTGTGACAAATTGCAGTTATCAATTAGAGTTTAGAGACATAACTTTCACCAGAAAAACTCATTAGTGTCTGCCATGTAGTGGTCTGGATCTGTGACCTCCTCAAAAGAGTCGCACGGTGTTACCGCTGGGCTATCACAGCTTTTTGTCAATGTTTGGTTGCTGCTAGCAATTTCAACATTGACTTGTACCTAGAAGTATTGCTTGTAGTTTGACTTGAGCAATTATTGATATCAGCAATGCAATTGTGTCAGTGTGTATTTTTGTGTAATATATATCTGTGTAATTAAATATATCTTACTAGATTTATAAAGTGCACTGACCATATTCCCAAACTGGTAAAATTCAACATCCTCTCAACAAGGTGTTTATATGTTTATTAAACATGTGCAGAAAAATGCAATGGATGATAGTACAGTACTTATATGATTATTAAAATTAGTCTGTATAGGTTGGAGTAAAACTAATTTCTTTAAAAATTTCTTCTTTCAGACTGGTAAGTATTAACAATTTCAATTTCAACTAGCTGACCTATTCCTATTTTGCATGAATAATAAAACATATCATGCACTGTACCATCCATGTTATGCTATGCCAGTTCCATATGCCACTATTTTTTTTCATTTGGCAATAATCCTGAATTCATTTAAATAGTCAACATATTAAGAGCAATAAATAATGTATCAGCCTAAATTTTTTTTTCTAATATTGCATAGTACATACATTTTTTATTACTTACTTACTATAACTTTAAAAAAAAAATTCTTAAAAGATAGATATTTTCTATCAGATTGTACATAAGTCTTATAAACCTATAAAAAAGGTATAATCACACCTTATGTTATTTTCTTATATCGCAAAGGGCTTATGCAGAGCATTTTTCATGAATATATCCAGCATGAGTTTTTCATAAATTAATGTCATAGTTTAATCAACAAACACGAACCTTAACCTGTCATTTTAATAAAACTGCATGTGGTGCATACAATAGTCTTTGAGCTTAACGCAAATAGATGTACAGGCCAATGAAGATTTTGTTTAATATTGAACAGTAATAAGGCATTACAACAAGCCGCAGCAAAATATAATTCAATACCTTTAGTAAATCATTCTAAATGGCAGAAAACTTGAAGGGTTTTTTTATGGAAAAGTTTCAATTCAACAACTAATCCAGCTACATTCCATAGACTGTAATAATCATGAACTGCCCCATTTTAACAATATTCTTTAGTATGTGACAAATTAGAGTTACCCAATGTTGACAAGTCTTTTTTTGAAGATTGTAATCAACTTGGCTAAAAGGAGAAACTACATGCTACTTCGCTAACGTAATTTTCGCTTAGACTTGAGTGTGTAATGCTAAAAGTGATCATAACGCTCAAATATTAGTATGTGTGAATTCATTTCTCGCTCAACTTTTAACTGGAAATTATCGTCATTCGTCTATCAAGTTCGGCGCTCTTAAAACCATTTAAATTTCGATGGCCACCAAGATGCGGCAAAATTACACTGATATAAGCTTATGTATAATTTAATTGTTTGTTGTTGAATCTTATGCTAAATCATTTATGTCACAATTTAGCGCCGTTTGCTTGGTAACAATAGTGATTAGTGATATTAACAAAAAATCGATTTTTATATTCATCGATTATTTGATAATTATAATCGATTTTGTAAACATCATAAATCGATTTTTTTAAACGATTATATTAATAACCATTTTTCTTCTTTTTTTCTAATTTTTTAAGATATGCGTTGTTGATCAAAACAATGTAGCCATACTAAACATTTTAATCGTATTGCGCAGACAGCACTTTTTTTTTCACACAAGTGCACTTTAATTAGTCTTTATTATATTTAATGATTAATATGAAAAAACACAACTTTTCTATAAATCAGAAAACAATTGATTATAAAAAAATTATTTATTTAGAGGGACTGAAAATCGATTATTTAATAATTGTTTTTCCACTCCAACATCTGACATCTCTACACGGCATTAATAATATCTTATTATGTCTATGCATAACAAACTACTTGGCATAGATAACTATTTTATTAAGTAGGCAGTTTAGTCTATGCCACTTATTTAAATATACAAGACCTTGGATAAAGAATACACTGGATGCCGCCTTAGCTATTTTTGTGTGTCCGTTTTATGCTTGTGTGAACTTTTAGAACTGCATTAGTGTGCGTGATTAGGGAAGTTCTTAGTTTATCGATAAGCTAAACTAGGCATCGATAATTATCGAAGCCTAGCTCAGGTACTGTAAAGTTAATATACAGTTGTAACCAACCTAGTTGGTTTACTGTTCAGAATAGATTTAAACATTTGAATAGATTGACATAATTTCCTGAGTGTACAGTCTGCAGTATAATGTCATGAATTATCCGATGCACATCTTTACTGCATATCTTACTGTGATGGGTGGTTCTCAAAAATGGTATCAGTCAATTGACTGTGAGCCTAGATTTACCAAAGAATCCTTTGAAGCGTTAAAAATAAAGTCGAAGGTGCAGCCCATACTCGGTGCTTTATGTATAGATGAAATGTTAACATAAATGTTAGTGCTTCAGTGGCCAATGGAACAATATCATCATCCACATTATTCCCAACATTTACATATCCGTGAGGCCAGTGACAGCTTTTATCCACTGTTCTCTTATATGTGGGCATTTAGGAAACCTAAGAAAATAATCTAAAATTAGAGAATTCGCATTTACTTGGCTAGTAAATATAACTTTGACTGATATTTATCGATACAAAATAATTCGTTAGTGTGTACATCACTACGTAGGTAACACAATTCAATCGAAAATTTAATGATTAATTTCTGTTTTATCAGTATCCCACACTCGTGCCGGCTAGAGGATATCAAACTGTTCTGATACATTATAATCTGAAACGCTTTAACTGAATAAAACGCTTTAATTTAGCACGCAAATGAGAGTCAAAGATTTACTTATGAAATGGTAATTCCGTGTTTTTAACTCCTCCTTTCGTTGTTCTTGATTTACACGTTAAGGCAGCACACGACATATTCGACCTTTTTTGAAAAAATACATCAGTAACACTCGTATTTGCTTTAGATTTCAAGAAATAATCTTCAACAAACTCAATGTTATGGCCTCATTTGGTGTCACCAACTGGACACATTTTTAGCGACGTTGCCAAACTTCATCACAATCTCTTTCACTCTTATGTATAGTTCGCGATAAGAACAGAGACAAACGATAAATCGCTTACACACAGATGCAAGATCGGCAACGTCTTTTGGCGCCGTCCAGTATATACTACGTCCATGTACAAGACTGCCATGAGTCTCAGAAAAATGCTAAAAACAGATACTGGATACTAAACAGTGGAGTGTTCTAGTACAACATCAATAACTACAACAATATGACATTTTATTCCACAAAATAAAAACATAATAAAATGTATTTTATGTGGGTACATAATTAAAAGTAGCACTTAAAACAAAAGTATGTATGTGTAAAAAACAGCCTTATCGTAAAAACATCAAATATCTTCCAAGCAAGCAATATTAATGGAACGTTGAGTTAAATACTGGTAATTAACAGTACCTGGGTGACCTAGCCTTGCTCAGTATTTTTAGAAGATATAAAGAACCAACTGAGGATAGACTATATAGACCTAGAAAAAGTCTTTATAGACCTAGAAAAAGCGGACGATCGTGTTCCCCATGACGTTCTGTGGTGGAGTTTGAAAGAAAAGAGACTGCCTGGGAAGTATGTACGGATTGTATGTTCTATGTATGCCAGAGCTAGTACTCATGTCCGGTCTGCAGCCGGAGTAACTGACGATTTCGATGTGGCTGTAGGCTTACACCAGGGATCGGCTTTAAGTCCATTTTTATTCCTTCTAGTAATGGATGCACTTACTGCTAATATTCAAGAGGAGGCTCCTTGGTGTATGTTATTCGTCGATGACAAGAAAATGCAACTGAGGTCCAAAGCAGATTGGCGAAATGGCACAACCAGTTGGAGAAAGTCGGTTTAAAAATCAGTCGTACTAAAACTGAACATATGTACTACTATTTTAGTGGGACCTTCAATTTCTCCCCGATCGGTTTGGATGGGAACATTTTGCCAGTCTGCTCTGATTTTCGGTACCTTGGTTCGCTTTTTCAAAACGACGGTGAAATAGATCGTAATGTGGGTAAAAGAATGAATCCAGGATGGATGAAGTGGCGGCAGGTCTCAGGCACAATATGTGACCCTCCAATGCCCCTTAAAGTTAAGGAAAAAATTTATAAAGCAGTCATAAGACCTGTCGTATTGTATGGATCAGAATGTTGGGCAATGAAAAAGACGGATGTAAGAAGAGTACATGCAAATGAGATGAGAATGTTAAGGTGGATGTGTGGTGTGACCAAACTGGATAAAATACAAAACGAGTATATAAGGGGAAGTCTGAAAGTTGCGCCCATTATAGAAAAGTCGAGAAGTGCAAGATTGAGATGGTATGGACATGTAATGAGGAGGGATGAAAATAATGTGACCAAACGTGTGTTAAATTTGAATGTGGATGGATATGTGCCTAGAGTGAGGCTTAAAAGAGATGGTTGGATTGTGTGAAATATGATATGCATATGAAAGGAGTGGCGCCAGAGTTGACGAAAGATTGGACAGAATGGAAGAGAAAAACATGTTGTGCCGACCTCACTTAGAGTGGGATAAGGACAGGATGATATATATAAAGAACCAACTGAGATTTTTTCGATTTCTGTTTTAGTGGTATTTTAGTGGATACTTATCTGTGGGCTGTTAATCATTTTGGAAACTTATCTGTGAAGTCAAGTAAAATGCTATGCTATAGTCTGTTTTCATATTTACAAGTAACTTGTCCGTGATATTTACAATATTCTTGGAGATGCGGCCATGTTCATACTCCTCTTTGACCTAATGTTATTGATGTGGGGTCGGTGATTTTTGTTTAAAGTATTTTTAATTTTTGTAATTTAAAATTCTATACAGCTAAACTTTAAATCTAAACAAATTAGTTTTACCAAGACGTTTTATGTATGTAACTAATTTAGTTTTCTTTAATTATTTTCGAGAATGGGACGCCACACCTGCAATCTCTGTTTGATTTTGTTTTTGTGTAAATATTGTTTGCACTAATTAATGTATAAATTATTTTTTATTTATTCAATAATTTATCTAGCGATATGAGTGCATACGTAAGCGAATGATCTATTATTAATTTCTTAAAAGAAGTTGTTAAAAATGGAACTTTTATTATTAATTTTGTGTCTTGTTTCTATTGGACTGGCTTATGATAAAGGTAAATAATTCTTATAATATTACCAATTAATTATTATTCTTTTAATAATATCAAACTGCTTAATGAGTCAATGACCAAATTTAAACGTATTTGTTTATTTTTAGCGTCATTTTATGGTGCTAGCTATATTTCCTATCCACTTCAGGAAGCCAAAGGTGTTACAGACATAAGTTTTAGGTTCCGCACACACTTATCCGATGCGCTTTTATTACTAGCTGCAGGAAAAACCGATTATTGTATGGTATGTTAATAATTCTTCATAATTTTTAAAAAATATGTGTAATATGAATATTTTAAAATATAACAGTAATTATTAGTCAATTAATTACATGTCTATATTTCATACTTTGAACATAAATGAAACACCTAATAATATTATCTATTATTATATTACTTATTAATGGTGAAGTATAGTAATTTGATACTCATTCTTATTGTATTTCCAACATTTGAATTATTTGTGTAATTTAATTTTGTACTAATTTTACAATTAAATGTTTTAGATTCGTTTAGAAAGTGGCAGATTAAAACTGCACATCAACCTTGGTGCTGGCGAAAGTGAATTGTCCTCTTCCAAAGGAAGTTCCCTTAATGACACACATTGGCACCATGTTAGCATCATAAGAAGAGAAGCAAATCTCACTATGAAGGTATATAATATTTTTAGTAATAAATTTTATATATAGAATGACCCAAGTTTTGCTCAGTATTTTTTAACAATATATAAAGAAAGATGCTATATGAAAAAAAAGGGCTGATGATATCTGAACTTAATCTGGGATGTTTTGATGTATAGTCCTCCCATTCCCAACTGAGTTATTATAACTTTGCAAGTGACAACAATAATTTTGTTTGACCTTTGTTTTCTAATAATATTTTAGCAGTTTCTCAATGCTTGAAAATAAGGATAAAACTACATTTTTTTTAAATGAAACCTAGCTAGATTGATTTAACTCACCCAAAATCCCCTACATGTTTCATGTAAAGTATAAATTTTACTTACTGCAATCTTCGATGCTGACATATTTACATACATACATATATAGACAAAACCAAATTATTAATTTGGTGTTTGTTGCAAGGAATATAAATATATCACCTTAATCGAAAAATAATTTTACATGTTCTGTGATTATACTTAGAACCTGTAATATTATTCTTTGAGTGTATTGTTTTGGGTGGGTGTATAGTTATGTAGTGGTAGTAATATTTTTGTACATATATATAAATATCTTATTTATAATTTGTTTTATTCCTAATATTCTATTTAAAAAAATACATGGTACTCAGTTAACAGGAAAGATTAATTCAGATCAGCAAAGTGGGCTGTGATGCAATCTATGTGTGTATCTTGTTATTAATTATTAATTATAAAATGTAAAAACATTCTCGTGTATTGAGGCGACATTAGATAGCAATGTGACCTGCAATTGTTGAGCAATTAAAACAAATATATTGCCAACGTGCCTTGTGGCTACACTGGTTGCCTAGTATGGCTAGAGATTAACCCTTAAATTGGGATTCGCTTTACCCTGCACGTCACAAATCACTGCTTAGTGTAGCCCCAGCCTAATATTCAACAGCGAGGTTCAAAGCATTTTCTTTTACATTTATAGTGATTTTGTATATGAACTATACAATACAGATGCCTTTGAGCTCTGTTTACTAAATAGCATATAAATATTTATAAACAAAAAAAAACGAGTGAGAAAAAATTTATTAGTGTTGGAAATTTGCCAATTTTTATTATACTGAGTCTGTAATCTACATTTAGCAATTATCTATGTTAATACATGATTTTAAATTGTTCTAAGATACCTTTGATCTCAATTTAGAGAGGGGCATGGTTTAGTCATGACAGTAAATATCCGCATAGATCTTATTAAGTTAATGTTTCTGGTTTTGACCACTATAAAATTTATAAGTTGTTTTGCAATTGTTAAACTAATGTCCTGTTAAAGAAGTCTATTGGTAGGATTCTACCATTTGTTTTGCTTGAATCTACTGCTTTCTAACCATCATAACCTTATAGAAAAACATATTAGTTCAAAGACAGAGAAAATAAAATTAATTTATTGAATTTATAATTAGGAAACCCTACATATCTGTACAGAATTTAAGGGATAAGGTAATTAGGTAACCTACCATTTTTAGCAGTGTAGTATGGGTAAGCTCCATTTATTATATCTGAAAGAAGAAGCTTTGTATTGGGACGGTATGAGGCTGTTAATGTACTTGTCAATGTAATGTATTGTCAATAAATTTAAATAATAATTAGAGTCAGAGGGAATTTTTACATACATTGTAGCTAGCTAAGGAGGTTTAAAGTATGGGTGGCCCAACCGCGGCCCGCCGGGTTTCTATTTGTGGCCTGCTAACCATATGCAGCTCTTTTTTGATCTAATGTGCATAAAACACCAAAAGAACATTCCAATTCCAATATAATATCTCACTACATATGATTCGACTAACGTGACAATATCCTCTGTGATGTATTCGTTTTAACAATCACAGTGTCAAGCTTATTTTAAGGGTTGTCTGGAAGAGATCACAACAGTGATAACACCGCCCTTTGCAATTTTAATTGTTTCTATTATCTATGTCTCTTGTTCTTTTCACTATGTATTTTATTTGTGCAATAAAATTATTATTCTACTTCTTATTTTAAAAAGCGCGTCGCAAGTCATTAGTCGAATGAGGTACATTAAATCTCGAATGAGAACACGAATCACTGATGAGCATATGAAATTCAGCATTAAGGGAGTTTTTGTAGGGTAAAATTGATCTAGCTAGGTTCAATTTAATAAAAAAAACGAAGAATAGAACGTATATGAAATATTAGCTTACATTTGTAAAGTTGTGATAGCTCAATGGTGAATGGGCGGACTAAAGAAGTGAAAATACCTGTTATTAAAATATTTTTATAAATATTTTTTTTTAATTACTATAATAAAACTACCGAGTACTGTCACCCAGGTACTATGTATAAATAAATATAATTGCTTTTTGCTTTAAATAATAAAGACATAATTGTTGTGCGGCCCGCCAAATTTCATCTGTAAACTTTGGCCCGCCTGCTCAAAATGTTGGTCACCCATGGTTTAAAGTCTGATACAGTAAGTTAAGATGAGCGAGACCGTACGAGCTACGAGTATATGACGGGACTTTAAAGTTTGTGAGTCAGCCGCCACAGTCGGTTGATTATGTCATTGACTTCGCCTCATTATTTTTAGGTTGACGACAACGTTGTAAAGAAGAAGCTGCCGGGCCGCTTCTTCGAGCTTAATATCCATTTTGGTGTATTTCTCGGAGGTCAGGGGGATTTTTCGGAACTTTTTCTCGGCCATATGGAAAATTTCCGCGGATGTATGGAGGATGTATGTCAAATATTTGTTTATTTTTCACTACTGATAAAATTTATGTAATAAAAAGTTAATATTTTAGTAGAAAACTGTGATTTACTAAATCTATACTAATATATATATATATATATATATATATATATATATATATATATATATATATATATATATATATATATATATATAAATATATATATATAAATATAAAATAAATATATATATATAAATATATAAATATATATATATAAATATATATATATAAATATATATATATATATATATATATATATATATATATATATATATATATATATATATATATATATATATATATATATATATATATAAAGCTGAATAGTTTGTTTGTTTGAACGCGCTAATTTCAGGAACTACTCGACCGATTTAAAAAAATCTTTGATAGTAACATAGTCCATTTATCTAGGAAGGCTATAGGATATATAACATCACGCTTATATGAATAGAAGAGATGCAGCAAAGAAAAATATTGCGGAAACGCCAAAATTTATATCTTTCCTTGCGTGTGCTAAGTAAAGGTGAAAGTTATTAAAAAATCTCTTATAATTAACACGATAACTACTTTTATGTTTAAAATTTCAATTCGGAAAAATAATTTGTGACATTGATTTCCACACGGGCGAAGCTGCTAGCACTAACTAGTCGGAAATACATTAAATCACTTCAGTAATATTGCAATTCCAGAAAATCATAAATCTGAGTACCACAGTAAAGTTCCAAATATATATATTTCGATGCTGTGAAAATATTTTTGAGAAACTAAAACACCGTGTGGTATCCGGCTGTATAGAATAGTACCACCCTCATTTCTTACCGAGGTGTCGTAAAAGGCGACTAATGTCAGTTGACCCACCGTGCGGTATCCGGTTCAGTAGAATAGACCACCCTCTTTCTTACCGAGGTGTCGTAAAATACGACTGAGGTAAGTTGACGTCAGGCAGGCGGCCGGTTGTTTATAACGTGTTGTGCCGACTCCACTTAGAGTGGGATAAGGGAAGGAAGATGATGATTTTTGAAAAACTAAAAGACATAATTTACAGCAATCTACTTATCGTTTTGAATTTTGTATAAGGTAAGTGCACTAGTAATTGACCATGCACTAGTAGTTGACCGTTTTGTATGAAATTTTAAATAACAAGCGTTTTGTTTGTTGAAGCTAATAAAAAATACATTTGTAGCCCATTGTTTAATATTTAACATTTAATATTAGTACTTAATATATTTTTTAATAGATTAGATTATAAATTTGATACAAAACGGTCATCTACTAGTGCATGGTCAATAACTAGTGCACTTACCTTAATTGTCATTATAATGGTTTATTAATGTTCCGAAAGGTATACTATAATGGTGTTAAAATAATTGAAAAAGCTCGAAGTCGCACCGGCTCCGTTCATGTGGAGGGCGTCACTTGGAATTGTGCTCCGGAGTTCGATGCCGATGTTAACTCGGATATAAGTTTCATCGATGAGGGTGCTTATTTGATTCTGCCGAAAATCAATTCTAGAGCAGGTGGAAGGTAAGTACAATTATTAAGTGTTAGCCTCACACACTTTATTAACTCAATACTTTACTTTTCGGACGTATTAACTCCTCGATGGATAGTATTGGAATGCTTAAAACTGTTGAATGTCGTTAGAGAACAAGACTCGTGTCGCAATCTTTTACATTCATTCGTTCGGTCCCACCAAATGACAGACAACATATTATTGTAGACAAAATACTTCCTCATTATCATTCTATTCATAATAATGTATCTATTTTATAATTTATATCTGATTATTATAGGTATGTCTAACAATTATAAAAATTGTATCGAGTATTACTACTCATATCTAATAGAATCTAACATTAGTATGTACACCTTTAGTTTATTTATTTGATTTGATGATGCTTCGGTTGCGGGGCGAAATGATTGTTGAGTTTGTGATAGTGAACGTATATAGTGCTTGAATATTGTGGTGGCGGTGGTGGAAGTTTGTGCATGTGTTTTTACGAATCCTGCATGTATCAGGTATGATAACCGATTGTCCACTTACATTTAGCATTATATATATTTTCTATTTTACTTCTTCGCGGATTATAGCAAAATAATTTTACTATTACTTTTGGTATAAGAATAGTCAATATAGCATAATATCAATCTTTTATAAAGTAATTTTGTGATACTATATGTAGTATTTTAGTACATTTAATATTTTCTATCGTTTTTTGCAGACATTTCAAATAACTGTGTGTAGGGTTCTTTAAAATAGTCAGATTACAATACACAATATTAAATGATATTTAAAAGTAAAGTTTTTATAATTATTAATAGCAATTGCGCTATAATAAAAATAATTTCGTTCTGCGCCCGCGCACCGCAGCAACTTCACGTCGCAGACAGCTATTATTTTATATTTGCATTGATGTTATAAAATAACACAACACACACACACACACAACACAAAAAAAAGCTAGATTGTTTTCTGCCTTTGACCTTTCGCCAGGGCCAGATATTAATTAGCTCCCATGCACCTGAATCTTTCACTTTCACATATTGCTAATACACCAACATATAAATAAGGGTAGTGGAAGGAATAATAAACGAACGTGTATATTAATATAGTTTTATTGATTTTTGAGCATATACCCAAATAATCAACTATCAAAATCAAAAGCAACAAAAGTTTATCAAAAGTTTAGTTTTTAAGTATCTTATCGAAACCCTCTTAAAAATAACATAACAAATTTTATCTTAGAGATTATTAAATAAGAGTTATTGGAGTAATAACTTTTATTTAAAGAGATCATCAATCAGTCGTTTTCCTTTCAGGAAAAAATGTAAAGGTAAAAAAGTGTCCTTAAGCATTAAAATTATATTCTAGTAAAAAATATAAAAAGTATAAAATAAAAAAACAACAGTTTCATTAGGCTCTATAAATAATGTGCAACTTTCAAAAGCATTCTCTTTACTCCAATTTAAATTGCCAACTATATCTACATAATCCCAAATATATTTCCTTTCAAATACATGATTTAAAAATTACAATATACTTACCCCCGATATTTACCAGATATTTTCAAGAACAGAGCTATCAAGCTAGGCTTGAAGATACATTTTCACCCAATTCAATGTATATTACATTAATAAATAAATAACATGTAACAAAACCCACTTATCGATAAGCTCTGGCAATATTTTATTGAAACTGCCATAAATGATAGACAAATTACTTCATCTCATTATCACATTAAATAAAAAGTTCCAAATAAATAGAAATGAGATGTTATTCTTTCTACTCTTACACCCTACTTGCCAGACAAAACCACTGAGAAAAAATGTGCAATTTTTAGTTTGTCTAAACCAAATAGTACAAATTACAAGTGGAGAAATCTAATCTAGCAAAATGTCAGCCAATAATTAGGTTTTGAGTAATGAGTAAATAATTTGAGGATATCAGTAAAGGTCATCTCTCAAACCATATAGCAAAAAAGCATTTAGATAAGATGAATCAAGATGGTGCTTTCTTAAGTCAAAGGCTAGGTAAAGACAAAAGATATTTGAGTGGCTTCGTTAAACTGTTTTATACTGAGGGTTATTATAATTATTTAGATCTAGTTATAATAAAAATATAATAATAAACTTAAAGAACATAAGAAAAAAAATTTTAAAGTACAAAAATAACTTATTTCATTTCACCATTATCGGAAGCCAAAGCTTTGTCAAGTGTTTCACACAGTTGATTAATTTTTGAGCATAAATCACTCAATGTTTCTGGTCTCAAAGATTTTGTTTTCTTATAATCTTTTAACATAGCTTCCAGAATGTTTGTATCTGATTTTATTTCATTGAGTAATTTAAACGCATAATTAAAATCAGACATGTTTAGCTCCTTCCTTTGAGAGATATATTTTATTAGTAAATTTACTCTCTTTACATATACTTCAAAAAAATCCTTCAATTTTTTCTCTTCCATCTTCTCATTATTCAAATGGGGTGGAGATGTAGGCAATTTGGTTTGTGCTAGTAGTTCTAGCATTTTATCATGTATTGGTTGACTGTAAAGACAGAATAAATAAACATCCACACTATATATAAAAAAATAAATGTTCAATAACATACAAAATTTTCTTTTTGTTATCTTGTGTGCAAATATTTATGTGGGTACATAAGTTTTAGTTACTTTTCTTGTCTTATTACTGCCGTACTCAAAATTTCACCTTACATGTTATTTTTATTCTCTTTTCTAACAATATGTATATGCACAATAAATAAAGAAAGCTTGTCAACGACTACTTCTATAGAAAAATATGTAAGTATAATAAGTTCTATAGATGGACTTTAATAATACATGGATGTTCAGTTCAGTTTTTAAATATACAACTTAAAATCGTATTGGGGTAATGAGAAATGAAAATTTCTCTTACCAATTTTCGGGAGATTCATTAACTTTGATACATTGGATAAATGTATGTATTAAAATAGTTGGTTTATTTTTATCGCCATCAACGTTACATATTGGTTGATTTGGAAGAGCATGGTTGCCTGCAAAAATAAAATTATCTCAAGGAACAAATACACGTAATGAAATAATATATATCATACTAGCGGCTCGCCCCTGCTTCGCACAGGTATAATATATATAGCCTGTCACTCAGTGAAAAAAATGATTAAAATCGATCCAGTAGTTTTGATTTATTCATTACTGCCCGTGGCCCGCATGCATTAAATTTAGAGAAAAACAATTCACCTCTCCCTATACAAAGAAGATTGATTGATTGGCCAACATTCATAGCTTTCTTATCAATAGACAATACAAACATGTTTTCTTTAGAGGTTACTCTTGAAAGAGCGACATTTAGCGACATAGAGCGAAGCGCGTCTTCCTTGCGGGATTTTAAATCTGTAATATCTTCGAATATGTTCATTAAATTACATGCTGTAAACAGCCATATTGATCTATATTAATTAAATCAACAATGTATTTAAGATACTTAATTGGATAAGGATTAATGCTGTATTGTATAAAAATTGCTCAAAAAATGAGGCATTGTTTTTCGTAAAAAGTAAATGACAAAAATGCTATTGTGGGTTATCCATAAGAGATAGACAAATACCATCGCGGACTTTTCTGTTGACCATTTTAAGGTGTACAAATACTTAGTACATCATTTTGATAAATCTCTTAGATTTTAGCCTGCGTTTGCAATGTAAGCGGAAAAAAATTTAATTATTTACGAGATCACATTAGAAACCTCAAAAATTACAATATATATCTACTCCTACTATTATACATATAAACCTTCCTCTTGTATCACTCTATCTATTTAAAAAAACCCAGTCAAAATCTGTTGCGTAGTTTTAAAGATTTAAGCATACATAGGGATGTATGGACAATCAAAGAATGTGACTTTGTTTTATACTATGTAGTGTTAAAACATACCATCTGCCATGTTAGACACCAAGAATTAAATTATCTGCTGCAAAGAAAAAAAATTATACCAAATAGCTAAAAATAAAGAATCGAAAGTTGCGAGCAAGATTCTTAAAAAAGGAAAAAAAACAACGCCTCACTAATCACAGACTATAAAAATTAACCATAGATTGCAACATAGGCTTAGGATTGGAGATATTAAAAAATAATCGATTTTTATATTAATATTTTATTATAATAATCGATTTACTAAACATTATAAATCGATTTTTATCTTGTTTTTTGAAGACAATATATACGTTACTGAAAGAAAATTATTAATAAAATTTAGCAAACAGCGCATCTGTATTTTATTAGTACTTGTCCACTATAGTTAGTCTTTATTCTAATTAATTATTAAAATGAAAAAAGCAACTGAACAGGTAGTAAGAGAAAATCGATTATTAGTCGATAATTATTTAGAATTATTATTTTAATATAATAATAATAATAATAAGTTTATTTATCAAATCAAGTATCAATTACACACAAGAACAATTAATGCTTCAGCAGAGATTAAACAGATACACAGATTCTTTGTTGATGGTTCTTAATTTAGCTATTACGTTAAACTTACTATGGAAGGAAACTGGCGCCTGAACTAGGATTCCCTGTATTTCAGGTCGCCAGAGACTTCCTCCCTTACAAAATATAATAGACTAAGTTATACAAGTTATAATCAATTAATAGAATCTACTACAGTAATTAGTAAATTCTCTTAAAAAACGCTGATTACATCAAAAATTGTACCTTTTGTAATTACAACATGGAAAAAAGTAAGAAAAAAAATAATAATAATTTAATATAAAATATTGAAAAATGTAGAAAAAAAGAATGTATGTGTGTGTGCATGGTTATATGTATGTATATATGTGTGTATGTGTAGATTATATGTGTAAATTAAGTAATAGTGTGAATTAATTTCTCTGTGTCCTCATAATTCAAATTGTGGAGCCAGTTAGTTACAGTTTTTTTACAAGAATATTTATTTAGTGGGTATATATTTAAACACTTATTGCATTTATTATATAAAAAGGAGGACAAGAACCAAAAGAATTTTTTAGCAAATTGAGTTTTGACTTTATTAATATTGCAGGCCATATGTGTTCGTCGCTTTCCAGCAAATAATTTAGGATCAAAAGTTAATGAACAATGTTGTTTCAATATAGTAAATAATATAAACATCTGTCTAATTGTCAAGACTCCACAAGATTTATATAGTTCTGATGTAGAATAGAGCACAGGTTTGAAGGTAGCAACTTTAAGTAATGCGCGTTGGGCTATTTCTAACCTAAATAAATGTGATTTACATGCTCCACCCCACGAAGTGATACAGTATAAAAACAAAGACTGACATAAGGCGTAATAAACTGTTTTGATAACATTGAAGTCTGCTATGTAACGAAGTTTCTTAAAAATATACATTAGTTTTCTTACTTTAGATACTAGGCCTGAAATATGCTCTTGGAAATTTAAATGTTTATCTATTGTTATTCCTAAATATTTTACATGGTTAACAGATTCAAGTTGTAAACAATCACATAAGTCAGTATTTGCATTAGAACACGTGTGAATAATTAGTTTAAAATTATTGGAACCAAGCAAGGATGGTTTTCGTATACCAAAAGATATGAATTTAGTTTTACTTATATTTAAAGTCAAAAGATTGTTGTTAAACCATTTCATTACTAAATTAAGACCGATCTGGGCATTATGAAAAGCATCCTTCCATGTTTTCCCATGGAACAATAATGCTGTATCATCCGCAAAGGATATTATTTTGCCTGAAGAAATTTTGAGATTGCATAAATCATTAATAAAAATAAGAAATAATGATGGGCCTAAAATACTACCCTGGGGAACGCCAAAATTTACGGGTAAGTCACTACTAATGAGATTTCCGATCTTTGTACGTTGATATCTATGACTTAGATAACTTTGAAATAGTTTTAGGGGTTGGCCACGAACTCCAAAACATTCCAACTTATGCAAAAGTAATGGTGTAGAAACTGTGTCGAACGCTTTGGATATATCAAGAAATATTGCTAAACATTTATTACCTATATCAAGTTGCTGTACTACGTGATTTGTTAAATCATGAACAGCATCCGCCGTGGATTTGGATGCTCGAAAACCATATTGTCGTTGAGAAAGAAGATTACTTGATTCCAGATAGTTAATAAGACGCGTGTTTATTATTCGTTCTAGGATTTTTGATAATGTTGGCAAAATTGCAATAGGTCTGTAATTATTAAGAGAGAGTCGTGAGCCACTTTTAAAAATCGGATGGACTAATGATCTCTTAAATATGTTAGGAAAGATGCCGTGGGTAAAACTCAACTTACAAATATGTGAGATACATGGTATGAGTAAATCTTTATATTCTTTAATAAATGATGAAGTTATGTTATCATACCCTGGTGTACAATCAGTTTTTAATGACATTATTGCTTTATTTATTTCAAAGTGATCTACTTCAAATAGTACAAAGGAGGAAGCGGTAGTATTAATATTATTATTGTTAAATGGAGTTACAACATTATTTAAATTTACATTATTCTGTATTTTCTCAGCTAATGATTTTCCAATATTAACAAAGTAATCATTAACGTAATCAACAGACATATGTGGGTTTGATATTAGATTTATAGGCGATATATTATTAGATTTTATATTGGTAGTGTTTTTAATAACTTTCCACAGCTTTTTATTGTTTTGTTTTACTTTGAGAATTTCCATCTTTTCATAATTTCTTTTTAAGTTTCTTAATATATTATTACAAAAGTTCCTGTATCGTTTATAGGTTTTTTCTAAAATAACATTATTGGGCATAGTTTTTAGTTTTTTATGAAGTGCGTCACGATTTCTAATACACCTGAGTAAACCTGGCGTCATCCAAGGTTTGATGGGCCTATTTCGACTTGATATTTGAATAGATTTTGAATTTGATATTAAGGCATTTGTCAAAAGATCTGTCAATAAACTACTAGCTATATTAGGATCATCATTCTCTAGCACTTTATTAAACTTTAGATCATTCATTGTTACAGCCAAATTATTATAATTTACTTTCAAAATATTACGTGAACTTATATCTTTAGAAATGTCTGATCGCAATGATAGCATGACGGCGTCATGATCAGTAATGGGAGACGTAATAACCAAGCACTTGGCAAACTTATTCGATTTCAAAATAACATGATCTAATGAGGATTTGCCTCGAGTGGGCAAGGTGTGTGCCGGTAGTAAGCCATTCATGGCAATTAGATTAAGATATTCATCCGACTGCAAGTTAGTGTTATCTGGAGCAATGTTAATATTGATATCTCCAATAATTATTATGTCTTGGAAGGCTGCCAATGAAAGAAGTACCGAATTCAGGGACTGTAAAAATTTATCAATACCGGTATTGAAGCTAGGAGGTCGATAAATACCTATAATAGCTGTATGTAAACCAATTTTTATTATTAAACAATTTGCTTCCAAAAAATGAGGTTCCAAAATTTCGCATTTAATATCATTTTTTACATAAACTACTAAGCCATCACTTTGGTTGTAGTCGTCCGATGTCTTGTGACAAATATAGTTCTCAATAATAGGAATACTATTTGCGTGTCTTAGCCAGCATTCCGTTAATACTATAATATCAAAATCAATATTGATTCTCGCTAATAGAATGTTGAAATTGTCAAAGTTGCATGATATGCTACGGATATTTTGCGTAATGATATTAAAACTATTATTATGAGTTTCCATGACCTTACAAATTTCTTCTGGAGTAGAGTATCGCGATTCAGATATACAAATACTATCAAGATCACTTATTAAATCATTGATTGTACCTATTATTGTAATATAGGAAGAAACTTAGTACAATAATTACAATCCGTTTTAACAATATGGCACAATAAA
Organism: Morpho achilles; assembly: GCA_947086495.1. Lineage (NCBI taxonomy): Eukaryota > Metazoa > Arthropoda > Insecta > Lepidoptera > Nymphalidae > Morpho > Morpho achilles. The sequence goes on along the minus strand of CAMTZB010000022.1, from coordinate 5,066,581 downwards.
TCATAATCAAAACGTCCAATAATATACAAAAATATACACAGTTTCCAGACCCTGACAGTACGAGGCAGTACAATTACTATTATATATTTAAATACAGATATCATTCCAACACCATTTGAGACATTCCCTGTAGAACAAAAAATAATATATATTATTCGCCATCTGTACTTACTAATTATTTGATAACGAGCAATATCAAGAAATAGAATCATTACATTAACATGTATTAGTTCGGAAATTACCCTATTTGTACGGAGTATATAGAATTTGACATTTAAGTAAAAACTTAACGTAATTTCTAAATAAAAAACAATATTAGTTACGCTTATAGTTATAATATTGTGTTGCAGAAAGAATTTTTTATAAATACTATAATTTGAGTATGAGGTAAATATTAAAAAAGAATTATGATATAATACTAGAGTTACATGTTTTGTGGAGTGAATATTGATAGTGAAAATAAAAATATGAAAAGTTTTATACATGCCTATAAGTGTTAGTAGAATGTATTTAATAATTAATTTGATATTTAAGAATGCACATGAATAAGCGGAGAGTCATTTTTTTTCCCTTAGCTTCACAAGATCCCCATCTTCTTTTATATGTATTAATTGCATACCTTCTTTTTTGCGCAAATAAACATTGCAATTCGTAATCCAACAATACGCATATCCATTGTTTCTAGCAAACTCACGCGCTTGAAAGAATAGATTTCTTGTTTTGAGTGTTAGGTAGTCCGATATATAAATTGGCATATGAGGTCCATTAATTCGCAAATGTTGAGTGCTTAGTTTGTCTTTATTTCTATTGTAATTTTTTAGTGCCATAATAATGTTTGTTTTTTTTATTGTACTACTAAGTTTGATTATCATTGGTTTACAACTATCTTTCTTAGTATTTATCCGATAAATATCCAAAATATCTGAGGAGTTTATGGAGACTTCCAAAAAATTGCAGATTTTGAAAAGTAAATTGCAAAGATCTTCTTTAGACTCCTTCGACGTTGCACTGGGAACATTACGTATTTCAAGATAAGATAATCGTTGGTTTCGCTCTATTTGATCAATCTTACTTTCTAACGTTTTAATATACTCGAAATTTTTGTTACGTTCTTCCTCCAACTGTTTTATTTTTTCACTCATTTCGTCATATTTTTTACTCACAAATTCGATAGACGATATTATTTCCTGATTTTTTTCTTGTATTATTTTACTTACTGACTCTTCAAAGGCTAAAAATTTTTTATCTTGTTGCCGAGAAAAAGCTGTAAACATCATACGAATTTCCGCCATCAAACCACGGTGCAGGCTATCATCTTTATCCTCACATTTTCTTTTACGCTCCGAAGTATTATATTTGTTTGTCCAGCGATCTAATGCAGGGTCTGACTCACTATGTTCAAGCGCACCGATAGCAAAATGACCTTGGACGGTAGGCGACGGCGGCGGCGAGCGGTTGAGCGGCATCGTGCACTGTGTTTTGTTTCCGAGTTAAAGTGTTGTTGGCGGAAAGAGACAAACGCTAATCACACTGTCAGTCGCTGCGTTTGTATAATTAGTTAGAGCAGGATAGAAACACTCCAGTATAATGTTCCACGTAAATTAATAATTGTTCAAAATTAATCGGAAAACTAATAAAAATAAATTTAAAATTGAAGTTTAAATCTTTGAAATAATTCACTTCTAATGTTCACAACACGTAATGATAATAGGATGTTATAAAATGGAAGTTACACGGTACTATTGTCTTGTACTTTTAACACGTTCGCACGTCGTAACACACCGGGAGGAAGTGAATATTTTGAATAATAATTAAATATTTATTTCAGAAAATTAAATTCTGGTATGATATTAAAAAATATCAAAATTTAATTTTATAAAATAGACTCATCAGATACAGATTAGAGCTTATTTCCCATTATAATATGCAATTGTGGAAAAAGTAAATGATATAAGATTAAATAATTTATAGAATTAGGCGTTACTTTGCGGAGATCCATAATACGAAAGTAATAATAAAATTATTTTGCTATAATCCGCGAAGAAGTAAAATAGAAAATATATATAATGCTCAATGTAAGTGGACAATCTGTTTTCATACCTGATACATGCAGGATTCGTAAAAACACATGCACAAACCTCCACCACCGCCACCACAATACACAAGCACTAAATACGTTCACTATCACAATTTCACAAACTCAACAATCGTTTCGCCCCGCAATCGAAGCATCATCAGGAGATAGACTCCACGACCAGAATCGCAAAGCGAAGCAATACCCAAATAAGTTTAGTTATACACTAATCGGTTCAACCCCACCCTTTATTTTATTTTGCCTGCGAACAAGTGTAACAAGCTTGAACTAGAAACATTTATCTGCTCGTTAATGAGGGTGCCATTGTTATATTTAATAATCTCAAGGTTTTCCAATAGGCTCAGCTTAAGTCCTCTATTAGAACACGTGTGCAATACTTCGAAACTATGGTCATTAGGAACTTTATGACCGCTTTCTTTCAGATGTTTGGTGAAATGTGAATTTTGTGGTTTATTATTCCTGAAAGTATCATTGCATTCAGGACATTTTATTTTATAATCACCACACTTTTTCGCGCTTGGTAATTTATCTTTATTATTGCACAGAATCTTTTTTAAAGAGTTATTACTTTTAAAACCTAATTTTATATTTGATTTGGATTTATATATAGCTGAAATTCGTTCTGACAATGCTCCAAAATAGGTCAGACTGGCTTTGCACTTATTATCTTTGTAATGTGGCACCGCGTACAAGTGTTTTGCCAATTGCAACTTTTGTTTATTTTTCATTATGTTATGTACTAATTGCTTATCATAGCCATTAGAATGCGCCATCTGGTTGATTATTTGAAGCTCTTTGTTAAAATTCTTCTCGCAAAGAGGGACTGATAAGAGTCTATGTGATATGACTGTGAAAGGCGGCAAGTTTGTGTTGCCAGGGGTAAAAAGAAGAAGCAGGTATGATTGTATCCGTGTAGGTTGGTTTGCGAATTGCGAAAGATCTCAAACATATGTTCATTATTGGACCGTGTAATAGTAAGGTCAAGAAAATTTAGCGAGTTATTCTGCTCTGATTCTAATTTGAAACTAATTTTGGGATGTTGGAATTGATATTATTAATGAAAATATCAAGTTGTCTATCCGTACCCGTCCAGCATATAATTATGTCATCTACATATCTATAACAGTAAAGGCTGTTTTTATTTTGGACAATATTTTGATTTTCAAAGTGGTCCATGAAAATTTCAGCCATAAGTGGACTTAAAGGGGGGCCCATAGCTAAACCATCCTTTTGATGAAAGTAATGGTCATTGAATCGAAAATAATTTTGTTCCATACATAATTCTGTTAGTTCTATTATTTCTGAAATCTCTCCAGGGTGTAAACATTTTTTCTCGAGTAATGTGGTCAAAATGTTTAATGTTTCCTTGTATGGAACATTCGTGAATAAACTATCAACATCAAGTGATATTAATTTACATTTATTTGGTAATTTTATGTGCTTTATTTTGTCGACTAGCTGGAGACTGTTTTTAAGGGCATGTATTGGCTGAAAGGATGTTTTAGACGGTATGAATTTAAATATTTAGCTAGTTTATATGCTGGGGCGCCTATGTATGACACAACTGGACGTATGGGGATATTATTTTTGTGGATTTTTGGCAAACCATACAACATCGGAGAGCGAGGATTCATCTCAGTGACCCTCAGTTTAGATGAGTTGGTGGGAAGTATATACTGAGTATTATTTACAATTTCTTTAAAAGACTGTGTAAAGTTTTTGGTAGGATCTGAGGTTAACTTGACGAATTCATCACAATTTGTGATAGCGAACGTATATAGTGCTTGTGTATTGTGTTGGCGGTGGTGGAGGTTTGTGCATGTGTTTTTACGAATCCTGCATGTATCAGGTATGATAACAGATTGTCCACTTACATTTAGCATTATCTTCTTCTTCTTCTTTCTCAACCGGTAGACGTCCACTGCTGAACATATGTCTCCTTAAGGGATCGCCACAATCAACGATTTTGTGCCGCTTGGATCCAGCGGCTCCCCGCGACCTTTTTGAGGTCGTCAGTCCACCTCGTTGGGGGCCTACCAACGCTGCGCTTTCCAGTGCGAGGTCGCCATTCCAGCACCTTAGGACCCCAACGCCCATCGGTTCTACGTACTACGTGCCCCGCCCATTGCCACTTCAGATTCGCGATACGATGAGCTATGTCGGTGACTCTGGTTCGTCTACGGATCTCCTCATTTCTGATTTGATCACGTAGAGATACTCCGAGCATAGCCCGTTCCATCGCCCGCTGAGTGACTCTGAGCTTTCTTATGAGGCCCATAGTCAGCGACCACGTTTCCGATCCGTAAGTCATCACTGGCAACACGCACTGTTCGAAGACCTTGGTCTTCAAGCACTGAGGTATTTTGGACGAAAAGATCTCGCGTAGCTTCCCAAACGCTGCCCATCCGAGTTGGATTCGGCGACTGACCTCTTTCTCGAAATTGGACCTACCTAGCTGGACCGTATGTCCCAGGTATATATATTCGTCTACAATTTCGAGTGCAGAGTTCTCAACGATGACCGGGTGGAGCGGAACATGGGAGTTTGACATAATCTTCGTCTTACTCATGTTCATTTTAAGGCCCACCTGTTGAGATACTCTGCTGAGGTCATCGAGCATTGTGTTAAGGTCCTCCAGAGACTCTGCCATAACGACTATGTCGTCGGCAAATCTAAGGTGAGTGATGTACTCGCCGTTAATGTTGATGCCGTATCCGTGCCAATCCAGAAGCTTAAAGACATCCTCCAATGCAGCGGTAAACAGCTTCGGGGAGATAACATCTCCCTGTCGCACACCTCGCCGCGTTTGGATTGGTCTCGTAGTTCTGTCTTGGACACGGATAGACATTGTGGCGTTTTCATACAAACACTTCAGCGCTTGGACATACCGATAGTCGATGCGGCATCTCTGGAGCGACCTTAGCACAGCCCATGTTTCCACCGAATCGAAGGCCTTCTCATAGTCCACAAACGCCAAGCAAAGTGGCTGGTTATACTCCTCGGTCTTCTGTATAACCTGCCGCAGCGTGAATATGTGGTCTATGGTACTGTAGCCTTTTCAGAAACCGGCTTGTTCGGGAGGCTGGAAGTCGTCAAACCTACGCGCGAGACGATTCGTTATGACTCTCGAGAACAACTTATAAACATGACTCAGCAGCGCGATGGGTCTGTAATTCTTCAATAAGGTATTATCACCTTTCTTGAAGAACAGAATCACCGCGCTCCTGTGCCATGCTTCCGGCGTAGTTCCTTCGTGAATGACGGAATTGAACAATCGCTGAAGGACTACAAGTACGGGTTTTCCACCCGCCTTCAGGAGTTCTGTAGTGATTCCGTCATCACCTGGTGCCTTGTTGTTCTTAAGTTGTTTGAGAGCCATACTAATCTCGTATAGGCTGACGTCCGGGATGTCCTCAGTATAGTGTCGGGTTAGCTTGGCTCTAGGATCTTTTGCCAAGGTGACAACAGGCTGTTGTGTTGAGGTGTATAACTGCCCATAGAACCTCTCAACCTCTCTCAAAATCTTAGGTCGAGATGAAATGATATTACCAGTATCGGTCTTCAATCGTGTCAACTGCCTCTGCCCAATAGACAAATCTCTTGCGAACACTTTTGAGCCCCTGTTACGCTCAATAGTATCTCGAATACATTCGGTGTTAAAGCGTCGCATGTCGCATTTCTGCGCCTTCGAAATTTGTCTATTGATCAGACGGTAGCGTGTCGCGTCTATTGAAGACTGTAGTCTCATTTCATTCCTCTCATCCATGAGCTTGAGAGTTTGGGTCGAGAATTTATTAGTCCTTTTACGGTGTGTCTTATAAAATTTGGACCCCACCGTATGGACAGTTTCCACCAGCCTGTTGTTTAAGTCGTCCACAGATGCGCAGTCAGCTAGACAATCAAAGTGGTTCAGCAGCTCGAGTTGAAAGTTTTCGGGGTTTTGGATATGAGCTCGAGTTGGTCGGAGCGTGGACTTCACCAGTCTGGATCTTTCCAGCTGTACGCATATATTCAATGTGCCTCTTACCATACGGTGATCACTCCCCGTCTTTACGGTGTTGATCACAGAGACATCATTGAATATATGACGCCTGCTGGACATGATGAAGTCGATCTCGTTTCTCGTCGAACCGTCGGGACTTACCCAGGTCCATTTTCGATGTGGCGGTTTCTTGAAGAAAGAATTCATCATGTAGAGGTCCTCTCTCTCCAAGAAATCAGCCAACATCTGGCCCCTGTGGTTCCGTTGCCCATATCCAAATTGCCCTACTCTTACTTCTGTGCCACTTCGCTTGCCCAGCTTTGCGTTGAAATCCCCCATCACAACAGTGTAGAAGGTTTTAGAGGCATGTATGGCTCTAGACAAATCCTCATACAAGGCCTCTACCTCCTCGTCCGGATGTGCCGATGTCGGTGCGTAAACCTATATGACCTTCAGCGAATACCGTTTGGTAATTCTGAGTATAAGGAACGCGACCCTGCTCGACACACTCTCGACTTGAACAATGTTGTTGACAAGGGACTTGTGGACGAGAAACCCGACACCACCCTGGGACTGTTGTTCACCCTCCCGGTAGTATAGCAAGTTGCCGGAGTTCAGAATCATCGTGTCCTCCCCCTCTCTTCGGACTTCAGATAATCCTATCACATCCCAGCGCAACTTGCTTACTGTTTCTTCCAGCTCAAGAATCTTTTTGTCTTCCCTCAAAGTGCGTGCGTTGTACGTTGCCAGGTCTAGTCGTCGGGGTTGGCAGCGGAATCTCTGCCGGAGATTCTTAACACCCCCTGCCCCGCCGTTACCCAAACCGCTGCCAGAGCCAGGAATAGCGGGGCTGCCGGGAACTAGGGGCTGTGGCTTTATGTGTCTATCCATTAAGGGTTTTGCCAATAATCACCACGCTTGGCATGCGGGTTGGTGATCGCAGTGCTGACCCTTTCGCACCGACAACGCTGCTGCCCGCTGTCGGTCTGTTAGATTTAAGTCAGCTTGAGAATGGTTATACCGCCGTTGGTCGGTCGCCAGAGCCTCGTCGGTTTATTTGCAGGGTGTACCACGTGCAGGTGAGGTTGACATTTGAGGAAACTGACTGGGACGAGTTTCCCCCTTACACCCCTTACATTTAGCATTATATATATTTTCTATTTTACTTCTTCGCGGATTATAGCAATATAATTTTATTATTACTTTTGTATTATGGATCTCCGCAAAGTAACGCCTAATTCTATAAATCGCATAACTCAGTAAACTTTTTTAACAGTATGTTTACACTCCTTTAAATTTTTAATTTGAACAATTTTTTCTGTTAAAACTATGTGTGTTATTGATAATCACAATTTATCACACGCTTTACGGTGAAGGAAAACATCGTGAAGAAACCTGCATGTCTCTAGAGAATCCTAGGAATATGTGTAACCTACCAATCCGCATTTAAGCAGTGTGGTAGAACCTAGCTCCAATCTTTCTCTCCAAAAACGGAGAGAGAGGGCCTATTCCCAGCAGTGGGATTACTCTACTCCCTACTCTTACAAAAAAATTACGTTTTTAGATGGCAGATAGAATTCAAGACTATAACCCCTAACGCGATTATCTTGTACAACGCTGGTGGTGGGCGCGGGTCGGATTTCTTGGCTGTTGAGATTCTAGAGGGGGTCGTGAGGGTCAAGATGGCGCGTGGACAGATTGTACATACGGAAAGAGTGAATGATGGCCAGTGGCACAATATGCACTTGCTCTTTAACCCTTCTCTTATTGAAGTAAGTATATTGGCTCCAGTTTTTTTTATAATGTGTACGTAATTGAACTTTTATACTCATCATTCTCCTGACCTTATCTCTTATCTTCTCTATCTATCTCTTATCTCACTCTTAGTGTTGGCATAACAAGTTTGTAATTTCCAATCTCTCTTATCATTCAACTTTGGCGCTACTCCTTTTTTTTATGCATGTCATACTTCACACAATCCAATCAATTTTTCTGCCTCCATCTAGTCACATATTTAACATGGATCAAATCAAATAAAATATTTTTTTTATTCAAGTAAACTAGTGAACAAGTGGTTTTGAATCGTCACTTGCTAGTTTGTCCATCCAAATGTCTTATCTCATCTTTTTTCGGCCTCCCTCTAGTCACATATTTATCCATTCCACGTCACTTTATGTTCATACAATCTTAATCTTGCACTTCTCTTTTCTATAACTTTCAAATTTCCTCCACATATTGTGAATATCTTTAATATTTAAATGAGTTAATCTTGTATATATATATATATATATATATATATATATATATATTTTTTTTTTTTCGGGATCTCGAAAACGGCTCCAACGATTTTACTAAATTTCAGCATATAGGGGTTTTGGGGGAAAAAAATCGATCTAGCTAGACCTTATTTTAAGAAAATCATTTTATCCCTGTTTTTGAGCATTAAAACTACTAAAATTTACAATTTCAATTTTTGCCATTAACTGTCAAGTCAGCGTATTGGCCGTGTGGTATCCGGCTGAGTAGAATAGTACCACCCTCTTTTCTTACCGAGGTGTCGTAAAAGGCGACTAAGGCAAGTCGACCCGCCGTGTGGTATCCGTTTGAGTAGAATAGACCAACCTCATTTCTTACCGAGGTGTCGTAAAAGGCGACTAAGGTAAGATGACCCACCGTGTGGTATCCGGTTTAGTAGAATAGACCACCCTCTTTCTTACCGAGGTGTCGTGAAATACGACAGAGGTAAGTTGACGTCCGGCAGGCGGCCGGTCGTAAAAACGCAGCCAAATCATGTTACAGCATGTTTATAACATGTTGTGCCGACCCCACTTAGAGTGGGATAAGGGCAGGAAGAAGAAGAAGAAGAAGAAGATGTCAAGTCAGCGTATCTTATTCGGGGAACGGATGGTCTCGAGAAATGAAAATACCCAGGATCGAGCCCCATCTACCCGTTTTTTTTGGAAGTTTCCATTTTTTATTTTGCAAAAAATTACCGAGCAAGGCTCGGTCACAAAGATATTATTATTTAATTGAAGTATTATACTGAAAATCTTTATAACATTATAAGTTCCAAGTTAAGAAAATATCTTAAATATAGTGTTGAGATAGCGTCCACGATGAAATCGCAAGCTGGTGCCTTGGTAACAGGGAGAAAAATTGTTGAGATTATGGCAGTGAATGTGTGCAGTGCTAGTTTTTCCAACATTCATTATACTGTATTGATTTTTAGCAGCGCAATAGTTTATGCAGTTTATACAACCCGAACTAAGAGAGCTTTTAAAGTAACGAAAAAAAGAAGTAGCAGAGTGCGGTTCGCTGAACTAAAAAGTAAAGCGTAATAATGTACGCTAAATTGGAATGCGAAACGAAACTTTTAATTTAAATCTTGTGGTTTACAAAGTTACAATACAATACAAAGTTGTATAAATGACAATACTAACACCGTATATTTTAAAATATGTGTCGAGTGGAGATAAAGAGAATTTACGCCGTGTGGTATCCGGCTGAATAGAATAGTACCACCCTCTTTTCTTAACGAGACGTCGTAAAAGGCGACTAAGGTAAGTCGACTCGCCGTGTGGTATCCGGTTAAGTAGAATAGACGACCCTCTTTCTTATCGAGGTGTCGTAAAAGGCGACTAAGGTAATTCGACTCGCCGTGTGGTATCCGGTTAAGTAGAATAGATCACCCTCTTTCTTATCGAGGTGTCGTAAAAGGCGACTAAGGTAATTCGATTCCTCGTGTGGTATCCGGTTAAGTAGATAAGATCACCCTCTTTCTTATCGAGGTGTCGTAAAAGGCGACTAAGGTAAGTCGACTCGCCGTGCGGTATCCGGTTAAGTAGAATAGACGACCCTCTTTCTTATCGAGGTGTCGTAAAATACGACTAAGACAAGTTGACGTCAGGCAGGCGGCCGGTAACATACGTAGCCACATCGTGTGACAACATGTTTATAACATGTTGTGCCGACCCCATTTAAAGTGGTGTAAGGGCAGGAAGATGATGGAGATAACGAGAATCTTTTTGATTTTTTATAAAATAAGGACTTTGCGGAGATATATATAATACAAAAGTAATTGGAAAAATAATTTAAAAATAAGTATAAAACTCATTTTAAAATAATAAGTTTTTACGTATCATGCATGTATCACGCAAATGGAAAGTTCACTCTTCATTTAGCATCATATATATTTACTGTTTACTTTATCGCGGATTATAGTAAAAAAAAAATTATTGTTACTTTTTTACAAATTTTGGACTTAATTGTCAATTTTAATGAATTTTAAAATAATCAATTATATTTTTATAGCGTTCAAAAAATTACCGAGCAAGTATCGATAACCCAGGTTTTATAAATTAAGAACGTAATGGCTCCTCTTATGCCGTATGGTATCCGGCTAAGTAGAATAGACCACCCTCAATACTTACCGAGGTTTCGTAAATGGCGTCTAAGATAAGTCGACCCGCCGTGTGGTGTCCAGCTGAGTAGAATAGACCACTCTCATATCTTACCGAGGTGTCGTAAAGTACGACTAAGGTAAGTTGACGTAAGATAGTCGGGCAGTTGTAAATTATGAAGCCAAATCATGTGTCAACATGTTTACAATATATGCCGTTCCTACTTAGAATGGGATAAGGGATGATATACTTATTATATATAAAGTCTATTCTCTCTCTCTCTCTCTTCAACCAATAGCCGTCCACTGTTGGACATAGGTCTCTGTCATGGATTTCCACGCCACACGATCTTGTGCCGCCTGGATCCAGCGGCTCCCCGCGACCTTTTTGAGGTCGTCTGTCCATCTGGTGGGGGGTCTGCCTACATTGCGTTTTCCGGTGCGGGGTCGCCACTCTAGCAAAGTCTATTAAAGTGTATAAAATCTCCAAAGGCTCTGGAAGTTTACCAAAAAATGTACTGAAAGTATTCTACTTGTACGTTTTTAACTAAAAGATAGTGGATATCATCAGGCAGGTTTAAGTTAAGTAACGTTTTGAGTAAATTGTGTAAAAAAAAAATTGTTTTAAAAAAAAACTTCGCCTGCTGATACAGTACTCACGAAGTAATGTACAAGAAAATTGTAGATCTACAAAAATACTACGATAAACTCCGTGTCAGCATGTCTCTATCTGTTATGGTTAACTCAGGATACCGTAAAACATGCCATCTTTGCCAATAAGTATAACTTTGCCCGAAGAGTAAATTATAAGGAAATCTGCTAATAAGAAAAAATATTTTAGATTAATAGCAACATTGACTATGAATTGGGAAAGTCAATTATATTTTTGCCAACACTAAAAATCACGTACTTCCCTAAGTTCATTCAGTATCCTGTTACAACCTGTCGAAGTGCAGTACGAAATTTTTCGGGCAAATCGGTACGGTTTTACGGTAACTAAATTTATGTACAAAATTTCAATTTGGGAATTTTTTTGTGACACACTAATTTCTACGCGGCCGAAGCCGCTGGCCAGCTACTATCTTATATATAAGTTAACGCGAATGATATCACGGGTATAACTTGTACAGAAAGCCATAGTGATTGTAAGCTTTGCGAATGTCTTTCTTTTATATCAAATGCTATAGAATTCCTAATAAAAATACATGTAATGCGTTCAAAGTTAATACTAATATTATAAACCCGAAAGTACGCCGTGTGGTATCCGGCTGAATAGAATAGTACAACCCTCATTTCTTACCGAGGTGTCGTTAAAGGTGACTAAGGTAAGTTGAGTCGCCGTGTGGTAACTGGCTGAGTAGAATAGACTAACCTCATTTCTTACAGAGATGTCGTAAAATACGACTGAGGTAAGTTGGCATGTGGCAGCATGTTTATAACATGTTGTGCCGACCCCACTTAGAGTGGGATAAGGGCAGGTAGATCATTATAAACCCAAAAGTCTGTCTATTTTGGCTAATCTTATTAAAATTTGGTTCAATTAAAAATTATTAGAACTAGTAATATAGAGGATAAAAAAATCCCATTGCTCCATTGGGGATAGGGAAAATAACATGGTGTTTTCGAGGGTATTTAAACGCTTAAATTGTATAGAACGAAGCCGCTGCAACAATTTTTTTCATAATGAACAAGAAATCTGGAAATAATATTTTCGATGTTACATTATATTGAAGATGCAGCGCTGTTGACCTTATTTTTATTGAAGCATGCAAAGAGGTCGCGAATTGAAATCTGTAATGGCTTCGACGGAATGATTCGGCTGAGTTGATTCAGCTCTATAAATTACATGCTCGAACTTTATGCTCTTAAAAATATATATACATATACATATATGTATATCTTTAATATTTAAATGAGTTAATCTTGTATATATGTATATATATGTATACTTTCGGAATCTCGTAAACGGCTCCAACGATTTTCCTGATATTCCGCATGCAGGAGATTTTGGGGGGAATATTCGATCTAGCTATAGTTTTATTTAAAAATAATTGGTTTTATTCCTGTTTTTGGGCATTAAAATCCCCATCTACCCTATTACTTTTTCTTTTTTTGAAGTTTTTGAACCTGGTTCTATTTTAAAAAGACTAAAGTAATAATAGCTGTGGTCAACTCACACGTCAAAACGTGCGGTTTATCGCCGTAGTAATTACTAAATATTTCATTGAAAAAATAAGTACAGTAGTATTTGAAGGGAAACAATAATGAAATCTGAACATTAGTTAGTAAGTTTGTAACAGCACTTGCGAATGTTAAATTTAAAATTATTAAAGCTTAGCGACAAGAAAAGTATGAAAATTATGAAAATATTTGCGAATGCAAATGCTTTTGCTAAATTAACTTAATTTTGCATAATTTAAGGACAATTTAACTTAATTTTGCTTTATTAAATCATAATTGCATGGCTATTTTAAATTTATTGCCATTTATGCTTTGTATATTTTGTTTTTTTTTTGTTTAAATATATATTTGTTTTGTACATAGCCCTGGACACATTTTTTTTTTATTAATAAAAGAATATCTCTGATTATCGTGCTCGGCTCTAAACTAATGGCCAGCTATCGTCCCACAGCTGGGCATAGCTTTTGTCAATATAAAAGCAGGCTTATAAAAATAATTTTGTAAAATGAAATAAAATAAAATTAAATAATTTTGAGGTTATGAACTTCCTATATGTGAAACAGCTGATATCAAAATGTTTTTTTTTATTATTCTTCTACTAGCTTTTACACGCGGCTCCATTCGCGTGGACTGTTGTCGTCTGATCGGTCGATAACAGATGGCGCTTTTCAATGTCATCCTATTCCTGTAGAATAATCGGAATTTTTATAGCCTATATGTTATACCGATGTATAATGAATAATTTTGCCAAATGCATCGATATTGGTTCAGCGGATTCGCAGTGAAAGAGTGACAAACATACATCCATACTTACAAACTTTCGCATTTATAATATTAGCAGGATTTTGTAAAAATGAGGTAATGAACTTCCTATATGTTAAACAGCTGGTTTTTAATGTAGAATGATATTTTTACAAAATATCGCGGATTATAGCAAATTAATTTTGGTAACATTTTTGTATTGTAGATATTCGCAAAGTAACGTCAAAAACTATAAATTATTTGATATGTTTTAAATTGGTAATGGTAAATACAACAGTGACGAAACATGCAATTAAACGTTTTCTAAACAAGACTCAAATTTGACTTTAATTTGTTAAGTATTTAACAATAATTACATAATTAAACTGTTTAAAATTGTTTTTATATTATAATGTTATAGTTATTTATATTGAAATAGTCTTGTACGCCATATTTGTTATATATTTAACTATTCGTTTAATCGATTATTGAAATCGGTAACTTATTTTATATGTGTCAAAAACATTTTTGAATATTTAGAATCACAAAAATATACCGCTTTTTTCAAAGCCATACCTCGACATATTACAATTAGGCTCAAAAGTCTTTTTCTTCCATCTATATTTGTTCAGGGGATAGAAATAAATTACTTAAATATATAAAAAAGTAGCGGCCTGTTATTATCCCACTGCTGGGAATAGGCCTCTTCTCTCCGTTATAAGAGAGAAGGATTGGAGCTAAGACCTACCACGCTGCTCTAATGCGGATTGGTAGGTTACACATATCTCCAGAATTCTCTAGAGATATGCAGGTTTCCTCACGATGTTTTCCTTCACCGAGAAGCGTGTGATAAATTGCAATTATCAATTAGACATAGAAGGTTTTTTTTATAGAAAAACTCATTGAAGTCTGCCCGGGTTTGAACCCATGATCGTCTCTAGAGATTCACACGGTCGCACCGCTAGGCCATCACAGCTTACTTAAATATAATTTTTCATTATTCCAGCTTTCCATAGACAACATTGCGATGAGTACACGCATTGAAAGCGGCGGCACGAGGTATCTCGATCTATCCGACTCCTTTTATCTGGGTGGCATTGAGAATGAAAAGCGGCAAAGAGCTTTCTCCAAAGGGATAAAAGCTGCGGATTCTAGTATTATGGTAAGTCAATTATTACATACAATTACAATAGCTACCTCTCTGAAAAGCTTTAAAAGTTAAAAATCCCATCATTTAATTATGATTATATGCGACAAAGACTGAGATTAAAATCTAAAAAAACCTACTTATCTATACTAATATTATAAAGAGGAAAAATTTGTATGTATGCTTGTAAAATTTTCACAAAAAAACTACTGGGCTGATTTCAAAAATTCTTTCTCCATTTGCTAGCTGCATCTTTATGTAGCAACAAAGGCTGTATTGTACTTTAAAAAAAATAGGGATCATAAAATATTTATTTAAAGGGATTTTAAAAATGTAATAAGGTGTAAAAAAAAATAACGCGGGTGAAACCGCGGGATATTACTAGTGAAGAATAAACTTTAACTTTCTCGAACTTCAATCATATTCCTCTGGATGAAATGAAAATGAAATGAACATGGAATGAAGTTGCCCAAACTATAAAATGCTGGCTTTTTAATTATTTATGGAATAAAGCTTTACTTTGCGGGCTGAATAATAATAAAGTAATGTGGATATTATTTTGCTATAATCTGCGATAATTAAAAATATATATAATGTATTTAATCGCTCTTTGCGATTTTGTCGTGGACTGTATCGCCTGACGTGCTTCAGTTAAGAGGCGAAACGATTTTTGAGAATGTGAAACGAATGTGTGCAGTGCTTATGTATTGTTGTGTTATTGGTGGTGGGTAGTTTCATGAGTTTTTACGAACGGATAGTACAATCTACATTAAGCATAATATACATATTAAATAATTCTTAAAGATATGCACGTTTCCCTTAGATTTCGTTCACCGAAGAGCGTGTGATAAATTGCAAATATCAATTAGATACATAAATTTTTTAAACTCCAGATCCCCTAGAGAAAGGGGTACGTCTCACACAGATTATAAATCTGTAATTAAATTAAATACAGATTTTATATATTTTTTTTTTCTGAATCTTGTAAACAGCCTCAACGAGTTTCATGAAGGGGTTATTCGGGCAAACAATGCTGAAATGTAAATTGAATGCAAATTATATTTGAGCTATCAAATGTAGAACTATGATAGCCTAATAGTAACGGGCGGACTAAAAAGAGTTGAGAACCTGGGAAAGATTTGCACATGCTCTTTCTTTGTTTTATTTTTTTAATTGCACTTTTTTTATTTAAAAAAAATTACCGTGCAACGCTTGGTCACCTAGGTACGTAATTAATTAATGTATTTCATCATTCATTATTAGGGCTGTATCAGACCGATCGAAGTGGACGACAAGATGTTCGGACTTCCTAACGCAGTGGTGACTTATGGGGTTAGCCCGAGATGCGTGTGGTGGTACCCGTGCCACGCGGCGCCGAGTCCGCCGTGCGTGCCACGTGCCACGTGCCAGCAGCACGGCGTTGACCACTTCACCTGCAAGTGTGACTCCGACCTATGCATCAATCCTGACTACGCCGAGAAGTATAAGGTAATGTCTACGACTGTCTATACCAGTGATTTCAACCTTTTTTTTAGGTTGCGGCACATATTTAACGATGTCAAAATTTGGCGGCACACAAAGAAATAGATAAAAATTATTTACTTTACACACTGCGTAAATAGTTGATGACAAAAATTATAAATATACGAAATAAACTAATATATACTACAATAATAACTAAACGTTTATTAATGAAACGTTTATTAATTAATTACAAGCTAATAATAAAAATAATTTTCTTTTTAAATGATATAATATAATATAATTAAGATTATATATTTACAAAATTTGGCGGCACACAAAAGTGCCGCGGCACAGTGGTTAAGAATCACTGATCAATGACTGATACTTCTGTGGGGATGTGACTTGGAGTAGAATCATGAGGATGATCGATTATTCATTAATCGATTTTTGTCCCTTTAAAAATAATCGATTTGTTAAAAATCGTTTTTTTTCTGACTATTTCTAAAGTTGTCTTTTTTGATATTAATAATTACTTACAATTAAGGCTAATTAAAGTGGACAACTAACAAGAAATAATATCAATGAGCTGTTTGTGAAATTGTACTAAAATGTTAGGCTCAATTGGTTTCATCAACACTTTTCACTACGAAATCCAACCACAGAATGATTCTACCACCAGTTCCGAACACTAATCCACTTGAGAAGAACTGGCAAGAAACTCAGTAGTCGCTCCCATCACGAATAGCGATTATTTGAGTTTAGATTCTAATAACATGAGATACAAAAGAGATCTACCTCCTACGAATACCGCACGCCAAAAGCCACATTTTAGGAATCTGGATTCTTAACAATATTATAAATGGAAATCTGTCTGTCTGTCTGTCGTTCTGTAATGTTTTAATTGTTAATAACAATTACATATACCTACTATCTATCACAGTTTGTATAACAATGTATTCAGTTCATTATACTACGAGTATGTCATTAAAGATGAAATCCAAAATTTAGGTCAGCTGCTTTTGGTGTATTCTAAATTTTGGATTGTTAATGTTTTTAGGTGTTTTCAAAGTCGAGTAGCGAATTGGAATTGGTAGCTCTATATCCTCTTACGGTACAAGAGGGCGGGGTTGCTGTTATCACCACACAGAATATCGACGTGGTTCTGGACCATCACAAGTATGGTGTTCGGCCATCAGGTGTTCTGCTGCACGTGGGTCAATCTCCTCAACACGGACGAATAGCTGTGGACCTGTCTCTACAGAGGAATCTACCACAATACACAAATTATATAGAAGGCGAGAAGTCAAAGCAATTCTTTACCTTAATGGATCTCTCTAGAGACAAGGTGTGCCATGTTTTATATTTGTTATCGTATCATATATGGTATTGCGAGGACAAGCTCGTTTTAAGGCCGCTGCCAAATTTACCTAAACTTGGCTGTAAATGTAACTTGTTATTGATCATACGGGTATTGTTTGAATTAAATATATGTAACGATCTTCAAGGGACTGTACATATTTTGACGTTATAGAGAGTTATCGTTAAATGGAGAGAAGAAAAATCTGTAGAGACACTGTAGAGAAACCAAATCCAAAGCGTCTGCCAACATGACTTATATTCTCTCCCGCCTCTATTGCGCGTATCAGTAAAGCTTTTTGTAACAATACACAGATTTTCTCTTACTAGCAATGTTCACAATTTGAAAGTTTGAGCAATCAAGAATATGACAACGTATAGATAATCCATGACTCCTACTTACAACGGTCAACACGTGCATGCAATCCCAATTGGTAAACTAAAGTACGGATTTCTTAGAAAGTTCTGTATGTGTAATGCCGACAGTCGAGTTTATTAGGCTAGGATAATAAAGCGACAAAAGAACGTACACAGCTGCGCAGTATTTACTAATTTTGGAAATTTAAAAAGTACTTTATATTATTAAATTGCTTTCGTTATTGAGTGGGTTTGATGTTATACAGAGTGTATTGCTGTATGGAAAACAAGCTAAAATAACCGTAGCCAAGTGATATAGACGCTTTAGGGAGTGGACAGTGAGTGTGAGTGACGTTACATGGAGTTACATTAGACTGTTTTTGTTATCAGAAGTGGAATTTCAAAATTTAGCCATTCATAGTTAAATATCTGTGTGAAATATTATTTTAAACACAATCTGTTACTTTTGGTTACTGAGTTCTACAAAATAGAGTTAACTAACTAACGAGTCTAATTGGGACTGTAATTACCGAAATAGGTATTTGTTAAACTAAGACAAGCTATAACGCGATCTAGACATTTGAGCGTCTTATAATAGTAAAAGTCAACGTTTAAAAAATTGGTCATTTTAATTTCAGAAGTATGGTACCAGGCTAAGTAGAATAGACCACCCTCTTTCTTTCGGACGTGTCGTAAAATACGACTAAGGTAAGTTGATGTCAGGCAGGCGGGCCGGTAGTAAAAAACGTAGCAAATCATGTTTTTTATAACATGTCGTCCTGACTCCACTTAGAGTGGGATAAGGGTAGGAGGATGATGAGGACGAAACCCCCACTTTTGCTTTTGATTCATTGATCATTTTCCAGTATATCCGATTAAACACTACAGAAATGTGATTTGTTTTTTCTGTATCAGATATATACAATAATCAGTCTTTACATTTTTCAGGTCCGGTACGTTCACGATGGGTCGGAGAATCATCAAGATGCGATTGTACTTGAAATGGAGCTTATCCCGGAGACCAAGTTCACCTTACCCAGCTATCTTCAGGGGCGCAACACTTTCGTTTTGCACGTCAACGTCACTCCTGTGAATGATCCGCCTGTATTGAACCTTCTCCCAGGGAAGGTGCTCAGACTTACACAAGTAAGGAGTGTTATGATCATTCAAGTAATTTATAGAATTAGACGGATGTCCATAATACAAAACTAATGAAAATATTATTTTCCTATTAATCTGCGATAAAATTAAATAAAAATAAATAAATATATGGGACACTTACACACACGGACGTCCGTCCCCAAAGTAAGTAACTTAATACTTGTGTTATGGTAGACAGACAACTGGTAAATATATACTTATATAATTTTTAAATACATACTTAAATACAAATACAAATATACACCCAGACTCGAAGACCAACAAATTTATTTTCAGAAAATGTTTGCCCTCGGCGGAAATCGAAATCGCGACCCGTGGAGCTGAAGGCAGGGTCTCTACCCACTGCTCCAACGGGCCAGTCAGTCAAATTAGCGGATTATAGCATAATAATATTTTCAATAGTTTTGCATCATTCAAGTAATTATCATTCTCCGGACCTTATCTCTCTAAGTTTCGGCACAACATTTTTTTTGTTTCCATTCTTGCTATCATTTGTAAACTCTGGCGCTACTCCTTAGCATGCATGTTAGCATGTCATAATTCACACAGTCCATCTCTATTACTAGTACAGCCTCCCTCTAGTCACATATCCACCCACGTTCATATTTAACAAGAATCAAATCAAATATAATCATTCTCCATTCAAGTAAATTAGTAAACAAGTAGTTGCTTGTTTGTCACAGAAAGTGTCCAAAGAGTAGAGAAAACACTTTCTTGCACATTTTATATACAAATTAAAGACTTTTTAAATGATCCTTTAAATGTATCGTTTTGTGGGACCCAGTCGTTGCCGCTCTAGAGGTAGTGCTATATTAATCAGGCTTTCTGATAAGAAAAGTCCCCGTTTTAATATTTAAATTGACTAAGAATTCTGAAAATGACAAAAGATTTCAAATTTTTTAGTTTGTTTTATTAATTTTGGTGACTTTACTTATACTAACCCGTACTAGTAGGTACGAGACCCGCACTCAAGTTTCAATTGTCAGAAAACGGATTAGTACGTGTCTCGAACTCACGTATCAATCGTCAGAAAACGTACTAGTACATGTCCCGCGCACAAGTATCAATCGTCAGAAAAGGTACTAGTACGTGTCCCGCGCACAGGTATAAATCGTCAAAAAACGTACTAGTACGCGACATGCACTCAAGTATCAATCGTCAGAAAACGTACTAGTACGTGACTCGTCAGAAAACGTACTAACAGAAAAGTTACGTCTCAAGCCTACAATGTGTTAAGAGCATGATTCATGACATAACATATAGTGTTGTGTTTTTTAAATTGTATTTTATATATTTTTTATTTCTTTCAGAATGTTCCGTGAGCTTCAGTTATTATTTTTTTGAGTTGCTTTTGAGTAGTTGCATGCTAAGTATGACACGCCATATAACATTCGAGTTAACGCAGCGTGAGTATAATATATAACATGCTAATAAAACTACTTAGTAATTATTAATATTTATACATTCGACATACATATCGCTTATTAGGTGTTCAAATGATCTAATTCGAAATTAGGCTTAATAAATATAATATCATATAATATATATATAATCCTTATTTCAATGTCATCAGTGATATTAAGCTAAGTGCTATAAACGAACTAGTCTTCTTTCTCTTCAAACTTATAGGTCACTTTAACACTTCTAAATTTTGTAGGCGCTACGCTATGAATTAATGCAATTTACCACAAAGATCTTTTGAGTTGGGTCACTTTAATACTAAGCGTGCGAAGATGCGAAAAAGATGGTAAAACTCCCTACTAATTCTAATTTATTCTAGATATATAAGTGGCTCTTTTGGTGAATTAATATGTAATTTTAGGCTTCTTATTTAATGAGTTCTCATTTTAAGATACTAAGCGTAAATAGATTTAATAAAACAATGATTGAATTACGCAATGGAATACGAAAAAAATTATTAAATTATTAAAGTTTATACACATGGCTAATATATATGATACATAAAATACCCATATTTCTGTTGGAACAAAAAAATTGCATTATTGAGTTACCATAGTCTTGTTTATATGTGATTGAATGTGCATGATATAATAAGCAAGATATGTTATATAGAATGAAAAGTGATCTGATATTGTAAATAAAAGTAAGTTAAATTAACTACATAGTTAAATTCTCCACCATAATAAACTACCTACGTTAGTTGCTAGTTGCTTTTGTACTGTACAAAATGTTTATTATTTGTGATTGTATTGTTTATTATATAACTTTGTGTTGTACAATCCTACTAATATTATAAATGTGTAAGTTTGTGAGTATGGATGTATGTTTGTTACTCTTTCACGGCGAATCACCTGAACCAATATCGATGACATTTGGTACAATTATTTCTTATACACCAGGGTAACATATAGGCTACAAAATTCTGTTAATTCTACAGGATAAGGATGATATTAATAAGCACCATATATTATCAACCTATCTAACCTATTAAAAATGAGCTACTATGCTATAAAATTATAAACAGAGGTTACTCAATTATTTTTTGTATTTAAAGGGTACGAGGAAGACCATCACTTCAGACATTCTAAAGGCAGAAGACCCAGATACGCCCCCCGAAGACCTTCTGTACTCTATTCTGCACGGAAAGACTGAAGCTAACAGGTAAACCTTTTTTTTTTACAGGAAAAAACCCCTTATGGGTACCGCCGCCCGACAGGGGCAGGCGATGATTATGTCGTACTAGCACCGACTAAAACGACCTGTGTGCTGGTGATGCCACCACGCTTCCGATGGCAAGGCCAGGGTATCGTTGTAGACATTGCCCCCATCCCCGCCGACAGCTCTGATCCTACACCTCCTCCGGGTAGGGACTTCTCGAAAGAGAAGCCCCCCTCCGCTAACCGGTGCATCGGGAGCACCAGATGCACCGATCGCCTCTAAGCCAGACGTCCGATATACCCCGTTCGGAACGTCAGAAGGTCCCCTGACAGGTCGGCTGACGATGGGCTTAGGCGAGTCGCTACCACCTAGACTCGCCAGCAGTAGGTTGGATCTAGAACAAAAGTTCACGGAACCGCTCCACCGTCCCCTTCCACCCCCCTCCGCAGGGCAAAAGGAGGCCACCGCTACCCGTGATCGCTCCCTGCCCACCGCGTCTGTTATTTCACGGTCCACAGGGAGAGACCAAGTAGGGACCCCTACGCCGTGGTGGGCGTTTCCGCCCCCATTGGGTAATTTTTTATAGACGTTTTCTTCCTCGCAACCCGAAGGTCCCAGTTCCCATTGCTGGGCTTCCGGGCTTACCGATGGTGGCCGAAATCATGTCCAGCCAGACTTAAGTAAGCCCAACCGAACCCGTCACTAATAAGAAAATCCACCTCCAACCTCCCCGGAGTCCCCGGCCCGTCCAGATTGCCCTCAGCTAATCAGAGGGACCACTGGATTGGCCACCCCACAGTGCTCCGTTTGCCAAGACTAAGGAATATATATTAGTGTGTTCCAAAGGCTTGTCCAGGGTAAGACAAGAGGAAGCCGACCACTTTGGCACTCTAACAGGTAAACCTACTATTATTAGAAATAGTCCATAAGTAGAAGTATAATATAGTTAAACCCACTCGTTTGTGGGTTTAAGTATATTATTTTATTTATATAACGGGGATGGATTTAGATGAGCTTTTATCGGGAGCGTCTTCGGCGCTTTCCATGTTTCATGTCGTAAGCAGAATCAATGCACACGACCGGTGCCGTTGAGTCTCAGATGTCAGTTCAATCATGTCGCTTTGTGACCATCTTGCCATTAGTTTTACATATTTGTCAAACGTCACAACCACAGAGACTCTAGTGCGTGTGCGCTTAGCGAACGGACGCTAAATACTTTTGCGCATGTTATCGCTGCGCGTATCGCAGGAGACGCAATATTTTTTCGCCAGTTTCGGTTATCGCCCCTGCACACCTGCCCCCGGCACTAGTTGTACTTGCCGCGAGCCGCGTCGCGGCTTGAGGAAGCGGTCGCCGAAGCGACCACGTGCCGACGACTCATGACCCGGGTCTCAAGAGGGTGAAGATAAGCTTCCGAAGACGGACCGTTCACCGACGCCACTACCAATACCACCACCACCCCCGCAGTACGTACCGCGGTAGCCGTACGTGCCGCCCCTGCCCCTGCGGTATGCCCTGAAGTGGCCATCCTTGCCGCCCCCGCCCGACTCGCACTCAGTAGCGCCCCGCCGGCGCCCGGCGTTTTTATTGCCGCTACTCGACCGGGGGAAGCGGGAGGGGTGAATATATTGCAAGAGCCGACGTCCTTACAACCTCGGCCAACATTCCGACAGTCTGGGGGAGTCCCAAAAAAAAAGTGGAAACCGGCGCAGGCGTCGGCAGTCGCGACCCGATAATGCGGAGCGCGCCGCCGCCTCCACCCCGCACCCCAGGCCGCCAACACTAACATCGTTGGCGCCTATACCAATAATTGCCGAGGCACGGAAAAGCCGCGGCCACCTCCAATCTCCAACCTCACAATCGTCCACAGAAGAAGCGGAGCCGCGAGCGCCGCTACACCCTACTTTCCCCCCGCCACCCTCTGCAAGACTCGGGCTTTAATAACATTTTTCGGGTCCTAATCGAGGCGCTTATTGCGGCGCTCACGACGTACTTGAGTACGAGGGACGTAGTCGGCGCCAACACGGCGGCAATAACCCAGTTTCGGAGGTCGTACCAGTGACCTCCCTACGCATACTTTATTGGAATCCGGGCGGCATCAGAGAACACGTCCGTGAGCTAACACTATTCGCCCAGTCGCAGGTTATTCACGTCATCCTCCTGGGCGAAACCAAACTCACGGACAGTGTCGAGCTCCGCGTGTCCGACTACTTCGTGTAACGACGCGAAGTCCACTTCCCAGAGGCGTGGAAAACCGGGAAGATCATTGTTCTTCCCAAGCCGGGGAAGGACCGCCGCCTGCCTGGAAGCTACCGGCCGATCACCCTGCTCTCGCACATAGCCAAGCTGTTCGAGCGTCTGCTGCTGCGTCAAGTCACGCCCCATCTGCCCCTGCGCGAGGAGCAGTTTGCATTCCGCAGCGGCCACTCTACGACGCTCCAACTGGCGTGGGTCATTAACCACCTGACCAGTGAGCGGACCAACGGGCGCTACACCGTGGGGGTCTTTCTCGACATCGAGAAGGCCTTCGACCGTGTGTGGCACGCCGGGCTCGAGATCTTGGATACCACCATGCCACCTGCTTATGTGCGAGTGCTGGCATCATTTCTTCACGGCCGTAGCTTTTACGTGGCAGTGGATGGTGCCGAATCCCAACCACGGACCATCTAAGCCGGAGTACCTCAGGGCAGCTGTATATCGGCGAGCTTTTACGCGGCGTATACGGATGACATCACCACCCTGCGCCACCTGCACCCTGCGGGAAGGGGAGGAGGACGTGCTGTTGTTGCTATTCGCTGATGACAGCGCGTATTTCGCGTCGTCCTACCATCAGATCGTCACCACCAACTGCATGCAGCGTGTGCTGGACTTGTTGCCGGAATGGCTGGACAAGTGGGGGATGGCCGTCAACGTCGGGAAGACGGCCGCTCTGCTCACCAGCCGCCCCAAGCCGCTACGTCAGCTGACTCTACGAGGCCAGGACGTAGAGTGGAAGACCACAGTGAGGTTTTTAGGGTGTGAGTTGGACCGGTCGATCGTGCCGTGGGCCAAGCTGCTGCTGCCAGGTCCCAGCTCCACACGCTGTTCACATCCCAATTACCTATCAAGACCAAACTGCGGGTCTACGGTGCCTACGTCCGCTAGCGCTTGACGTACGCGGCACCCGCCTGGTACGCGCTATGTTCGGCGTACCAGAGGCGAAGACTGCAAGTCCAGCAGAACCGCTGCCTGCGACTGATCGTAGGAGCCCCGAGATATGTGCGGAACGATGTCGTGCATCGGGATACCCAAACGCCGACCGTGGAGGAGTTCATTCGTCGCCTTGCGCGCCGACTGTTCGCGCGAGTGGACCACAGCGCGCACGTACACCTCCACGGCATCGCGCCACTCCATGCGCGACCACCCGATGGACGACGGCGACGACGAAGACGACGCGACGGGCGAGAGGCCCGGTATATAAACATTAATTTTGCCAAATTTCTTCTATATTGGTTCAGCGAATTGGCCATAAAAATGTTACAAACAGACTTTCGCATTTATAATATTATTAGTTTATTTATTTTACTAAATAACCCGTATTACTTATATTAATAATCCATTGTTATTACAATGTTAAATTTG
Source organism: Morpho achilles (assembly GCA_947086495.1). Classification (NCBI taxonomy): domain Eukaryota; kingdom Metazoa; phylum Arthropoda; class Insecta; order Lepidoptera; family Nymphalidae; genus Morpho; species Morpho achilles. The sequence continues at coordinate 5,041,458 of CAMTZB010000022.1, read as the reverse complement.
CGCAGTTAAATTTGTCCAGTTAAGTAAATAAAATACTCTTTAAAGATAACTCTTTTGACGTAAGTCGAAAAATTTGGAATCTAAATACTACACTAAATACAGATTTGACTTGATTTTGACAAATCGTTAATAAAAATTGTTTCCATAGGTTTATTATAGATGGCGTTTTGAATGTCATCCTATTTAATTCCTCCTGAATTTAATTCCTGTTGAATTAACAGGATTTATATAGCCTATATGTAACCCCGGTATGTAAGGAATATTTTTGCCACATTTCATAGATATTGGTTCAGTGGATTGGCCGTGAAAAAGTAACAGACAGACAGACAGACTTTCACATTTATTATATTAGTAAGGATATATTTATACGGTATATATTGATAAGCTTAAAATTTTTAATGTTTTCCGTTTCAGTGGCCACATTGAAATGTCCGGGCAGCCAGTAGACTCGTTCACTCAACAGGATATCGATTCTGGGGTTATTTCGTACGTCCATGGCACCAACAGTGACAAACAGCTGAACAAAACTTCACTTCGTCTCACTTTACAGGTATCAGTAGATTTTATTATAACATCATAATATCATAACTAAAAAAATAATATTATCATAATATCATATACCAAAATCAAAATTAGCCTTAATTTGATAATTTTAAACAACCTATTGAAGAGCTAGTGTCTTCTTGCTTTTTCTTGTCGTGCGTGTGCGCTTAGCGAACGGTCGCGTAATACTTTTGCGCACGTTATCGCTGCGCGTATCGCGGGAGACGCATTATTGGTTCGCCAGTTTCGCTCGGGGGTCTCCTCCGGCTGGGTTGCGCAACCACTTCTGCCCGCCGATAACCGTCGAGCGACAGTCGTCGGAGTCCGCACTTCTCTTATCACGGCCGATGTATCTGAGTATACATCGGGCGTCGATGCTTCGAAGCGACGGCGTGCCGACGACTCCTCGAGCGCTCGAACAGCGCCAGGCAACCGCCATAGGGTGGTACTGCTACAGCCCACGGTAAACTTCGGCCACTGAGGTAGCCATCAGGAGGCTACCTCAGGACGCCCCGCCAGAAGAAGTCGTTGTGGCGTTGCGTACCCTTGGTTACCCCGCGGACCGAGCGAGGGCCATTCCGGCGGTCAGAGGGCGAAACGGCTGCACGTTGTTCGTACAGCTCGAACATTCATCGCACGAAGAGCTCGGTCCAAAATGTGTCGGACCCAGAAGAAGTCCCCCAAGTGCGCCAACTGTGGGAGGGCACACGTGGCGCGTGACCGGAAGTGCCCTGTCCTCCGGAGAGAGGCGGGAAGGCGCGGCATTGACATCGCACCGCCGCGTCCGAACATGCAGGTGAAGAACAGGGCAGGGGGAAGCGGGCAAATCAGTTATGGCGGCGCTCACTACCTACCTGGTTAGCAGGGACGTCGTCGGCTGCCATTATCTAATTTAGGCGATTTTACCAATGACCGCTAAGAATTATGTACTGGAATCCGGGCGGCATAAGAGGACATTTCCGTGAGCTCACGTTACTCGCCCAGTCGCAGGACGTCCATGTGATGATCCTCCTCCATGACCCTCCTGGGCTAAACTAAACTCACGGACAGCGTCGAGCTCTGCGTGCCCAACTACTTCGTGTATCAACGCGATGAGATCTCTCTCCGGGGTCACCGTCACGTACAGCCGCTATGGTGCAGATGGACATCGTACACGTGTTAGAGCACACCACGTTGACTCGCACTCGTACACAGGAAGTGTGAGTCAACGTGGGGAACCAGGAGCTCTGCATCTATGCCGCCTAAAAACCACCCGGACAGACCTTTTGCAACACGGATGTCGGGGCCTTCCTCGCGCAGCACGGACCCGCAGTAATCGTTGGCGATCCCAACGCGAAACATCATGCGTGGGGATTGCGAAACATCACTGCGGACAGGAGGCGCCTGCACGAAGATAGCGTGAGGAGAGTGTACGGTGTGGTGGGGCCGGGAGTGCCCACTTACATACCCACCAACTAGTGCCCCACCCGCCGTGGACGCGGCCGATCGAGCGACAGAACATGACACAGCGCTCGTCTCTCTCTGCAAGAAACTTACCGGACATGACACCTCCGTCTACCCGCTGCTTGACGCTGCGGTAAAACGCACATATACCACCAAGGATCATGCTGAGATCCTGGCGGCGTACCTGGAAGAGACGTTTACGCCCAACGCCCCCAACACCTCCAACCTCCACGTCATCCGTCATCACGCGGCGTTCCAGAGCAAGCTGGAGAGGTACCTGTCAGCCCTATACCGCCGGTCCGGGGAGGGGACTTCATATCCCTGTCAGAGCTGCGGTCGGTCGCTGCTCGCCTCGACAAGCGAAAAGCTACAGGCCCAGACGGAATTACCAACGCCGCGTTGATGCTGCTGCCCCGAACAGGCCTCGTAGCGCTCACGAGACTGTTCAACGGAGTACTCCGCACCGGCCGCTTCCCGCGAGAGGCGTGGAACACCGGAAAGATCATCGTTCTTCCCAAGCCGGGGAAGGACCGCCGCCTGCATGGAAGCTACCGGCGGATCACCGTGCTCTCGCACATAGCCAATCTGTTCGAGCGTCTGCTGCTGCGTCGAGTCACGTCCTATCTGCCCCTGCGCGAGGAGCAGTTTGGATTCCGCAGCGGCCACTCTACGACGCTCCAGCTGGCAAGGGTCATTAACCTGACCAGTGAGCGGAACAACGGGCGTTACACCGTCGGGGTCTTCCTCAATATCGAGAAGGGTTACGATCGCGTGTGGCGTGCCTGTATGCCAGGCTCCTGGTCAAGATCCTGCCGGACCATCCAAGCCGGAGTACCCCAGGACAGCTGTATATCGCCGAGCTTATACGCGGCGTATACGGAAGAAACCCTGCGACACCATCTGCGGGAAGGGGAGGAGGACGTGCTGTTGTTGCTATTTGCTGACGACAGCGCGTATTTCGCGTCGTCCTACCATCAGATCGTCACCACCAACTGCATGCAGCGTGTGCTGGACTTGTTGCCGGAATGGCTGTACAAGTGGAGGATGGCCGTCAACGTCGGGAAGATGGCCGCTCTGCTCACCAGGCCGCTACGTCAACTCACTCTGCGCGGCCAGGACGTAGAGTGGAAGCCCACAGTGAGGTTTTTGAGGTGTGGCTTGGACCGCAGCCTGCGCATGTTCCTAATGGTCAACCGTGCCGTGGGCCAAGCTGCTGCTGCCTGGTCTCAGTTTACGGTGCCTAAATCCGCTCGCGCTTGATGTACGCAGCACCCGCCTGGTACGCGCTATGTTCGGCGTACCAGAGGCGAAGGCTTCAAGTCAGCAGAACCGATGCCTGCGCTTGATCGTAGCAGCCCCGAGTTATGTGCGCAACGACGTCGTGTATCGGGATACCAGAATGCCGACCGTGGAGGAGTATGCCCGTCGCCTTGCGCGCCGACTGTTCGCGCGCGCGGACTACAGCGCGCACGTTCACCTCCACGGCATCGCGCTACTTCACGCACGACCACCTGATGGACGTTCTCTGCTTCGCGAACTCCTGCGATCACCGTCTCCGCGACCCGATGTGAATGACGACGGCGATGAAATCCCGTAGGTCACATAGGTGACCTGGGCCTACGTCCCGAACACAGTCCAGACCGCAACGCCAGCGAGGACCGGCCCGGGCAAAGTGGGTCGCCTCGAGGCTCGTACCCCGCCTATACCTCTAGGGTATGCGAGAAAACCTCTGCTGCTTCTTGCTTTTCTATGTTGTGGGTCTCTTTTAACTAGTTTTGATTTGATCACTAGTTTTGATGCTCAACGCTACGCTTTATTACAAATACGCCACAAACAAATTTTTTGAGTTGGGTCACTTTAACTATCATTTCGTCCCTGTTTTCGGGCACTCAAAAAATGCTTAACTGTTGAATAGAAAGGAAATGATATTTTAGTTCAGTGGGTAACGGGCGTACTAAAGAACTGAAAACACCAGAGAGAACCCTTTAATTACCACCTGTTTTCCTTTTTTTTATAATTAAAAAAAAAATTACTGGGTACGGCTCGGTCATCCAAGTACTGAACTCCTAAATAGTATAGTAGGCTCTCTGTATTAGCCTCCTATTAATAGTTTTATTTAAGCTATTGCAATGTATTGAGAGTGGATGGGACTCAGATACTATGAAATAAAAAAGATGGCACACGATCCAAAAAGTTTTCTCCTAATGACCTCCGAACTTTATTTTCAAGATGGCACCAGATAATGATAATTAATGTATTGAAATTATCTCTCAGGTATCAGATGGAATCGAGACAAGTGGGCCGGGAGTGCTGCGGATATCGGTTGTTCCGTTGCAAGTACGCCTCGTGAACAACACAGGCCTCTTTCTAGTTCACAACTCGTACGCAATAATAACCGCCGAAAATCTAACGTTCACGACCAACGCCGATGAAACAAACGTTCATGTGAAGTAAGTATGTAGTTTTATCCCAACAAAATCTATTAGTGGGATGGTTAGTATTAATTGTACGGCAATGATATATCCTTTCTATAATACTGAAATTACATAAATCTCAAAGTTTCGACTGAAAAAAATTAAACTAAAGAATAAAATATAAAGTTATTAAAATACTTAAAACTAAAACTTATTTTGCTGGCAATCAGTATTTAACGCAGTCTGCTCGTATCTACACTAACGAATTTCTTAATATCTACTCGATGACATATTATGGGGGTGTAAGGGGGAGTTTCGTCCCAATCAGTCTCTTCAATTGTCAACCTCACCTGCACGTGGTGCACCCTACATATTAACCAACGAGGCTCTGGCGACCGACCAATGGCGGTATAACCATTCACATAGCTGACCTAAATTAAATCAGACCGACAGTGGGCAGCAGCACTGTTGGTGCGACACGATCAGCATGCCAAGCGTGGTGATTATCGGCAATACCTTCATGGAATCACAAAATAAACCACAGCCCCTATCCAAGTTGCGGTGGGACATGATAGGATAATCCGAAGTCCGAAGAGGTGGGGAGAGGACACGATGATCCTAAAATCCGGCAACTTGCTTTACTACCAGGAGGGCGGACAACAGTCCCAAGGTGGTGTCGGGTTTCTCGTCCACAAGTCCCTTGTTGACAACATTGTTCAAGTCGAGAGTGTGTCGAAACATGGACTGTGTTAAGATCGCTTCAGAGATGCCGAATCGACTATCGGAACGTCGCCACAATGTCTGTCCGTATCTAAGATAGAACAACGAGACCAATCCAAATGCGGCGAGGTATGCAAGCTGTTTACCGCTGCATTGGAGGATGTCTTTAAGCTTTTGGATTGGAACGGATATGGCATCAACATTAACTGCGAGTACATCACTCACCTTAGATTTGCCGACGACGTAGTTGTTATGGCAGAGTCTCTGGATGATCTTAACACAATGCTCGATGACCTCAGCAGAGTATCTCAACATGAATATGGGTAAGACGAAAGTCATGTCAAACTCACATATTCCGCTCCACCCGATCATCGTTGAAAACTCTGCACTCGAAATTGTTGACGAGTATATATACCTGGGACATACGGTCCGGCTAGGTAGGTCCAATTTCGAAAAAGAGATCAGTCGCCGAATCCAACTCGGATGGGCAGCGTTTGGGAAGCTACGCGAGATCTTTTCGTCCAATATACCTCAGTGCCTGAAGACAAAAGTTTTCGAACAGTGCGTGTTGATGACAGACGGGTCCGAAACGTGGTCGCTGATTATGGGCCTCATAAGAAGGCTCAGAGTCGCTCAGCGGGCGATGGAGCGAGCTATGGTCGGAGTTTCTCTACGTTATCAAATCAGAAATGAGGAGATCCATAGAAGAACCAGAACCACCGACATAGCTCAGCGTGTCGCGAGGCTAAAGTGGCGATGGGCGGTGCTCATAGTGCGGAGAACCGATGGGCGTTGGGGTCTCAATGTGCTGGAATGGTGACCCCGTAACGGAAAACGCAGTGTCGGTAGACCACCCACGAGATGAACTGACGACCTCAAAAAGGTCACGGGGAGCCGCTGAGTCCAAGCGGCAGATCGTGTGTTCTGGAGATTCCATGAAGACACCTATGTCCAGCAGTGGACGTACATTAGTCGAAGAAGAAGAAGAGAAGAAGAAGACATATTATGAATCCAAAAAACTTTGACTGGATGGTTAAAAACAAAAAATTATGATGAGATAGAATCGATAGTAATACAATACTAACTACATTATAATCACAAAACATAAATACGCACGCGCTCATCCATATTACAGACAACCATACACACGCACATGCACACCAAAACGGACTTTTTTCTTTTTGGTCTTTTAGTCTTGCGGTCGAGACGTAGGTAGCTTTGCTGGAGGGGTTAACAAGTTTACTAGTAATTTGTAACCCAAATCGCTAGTTACCTTTTCGGATAAAACGCAATAATAGAAAAATAAACGCCAATTAATATGAACACAAGGAAATATTTAATATTAATGTATGAAAAAATGTTTGTGCAACTCTCCGTGCATGCCAAGTCTTCTTTCTTCTGTCATTATCCCACTGAAAGTGGGGTCGGCGTAACTTGTTTGTCCAGGGAGGCGGTCAAAGAGCTCAATCGGGTTCCGTGGGGGAAGTTATACAAAGCGGCGCGAAGAAAACTGCGTGCGTGCGCCTCTCCTCTTACCAAGAGACTTCGGCTGGAAGTCCTTAATTCCGTGGTGGAAGCCCTGTTCCTGCAAGGAGCCGAGGCTGAGCCTCGAGGAGGAGGAAGCTACTGTGTCGGGTGCGTCGGAGGTGTCGGAGTGGGAGTTAGTCGGGGCAGTGAATCGCATGAAGACGAAAAATACGCCCCTGGCCCTGACGGCAACCCTGTGGGCGCGCCTGGGCTCTTGCTCTGGGTCCGTTGGAGTCGTGACTCAAGGCGACGTTCAGTGCCTGCCTCGAGCAGGGCTTCTTCCCCTGTAGGTGGGAAACAGGGAGACTGGTCCTGCTCAGGAAGGAGAAAAGACCGGCCGATATGCCCACCTCGTATCGGCCCAACGTCTTGCTGGATGAGGCGAGGAAGCTGCTAGAACGCGTAATATCTTCTCGCCCAGTCCAGCATCTTCAGGAGGTAGGGCTCGACCTCAGTCACCTCCAGTGCGGATTCCACCAGGGTGTGTCCACCCTCGACTGTATCGAGGGTGTGATACTTCTGGCGGAGGAAGCGGCAACCTTGGACAAGGTGGTGTTTGCGGTGTCGTTAGACATGGCTAACGCATTCAACACTTTGCCCTGGGGAGTGATCAAGGAGGCCCTACGTTTCCACCACATCCCTATGTACCTATAGCGTGATGTCAGTAATTATCTGGACTACAGCGTTGTCAGGTACCCGGCAGCTGGGGGTGGGTGGAAGGAGCGAAGGATGTCTTGCGGTGTTATACAGGGGTCGGTTCTTGGCCCCCTCCTGTGGAACATCGGCCACGACTGGGTACTGCGTGGACAAATGCTTCCGGGGGTGTGTCTGTTCTGTTAGGAGGCGGCGGAGCGGATCCGGGAAGTCTAGTCCATGGATCTGATCCGCCGCAGGCGACTCGCAAGAGACCATCGCGTGTTGCCCTAACGGGGACCTTGCGAGCGTTCCGAATGGGGTTTATTGGGGACCCACCTTACAAGGTATCCGAGGCGGTTGATGTATCTGGTGCTCCCGATGCATCGTTTAACGGAGGAAGGGGCCACTTTTAGGGAGGCCCCGACCCAGAGGTACGCACTCTAGGGTGCAGAGTTGCTGCTGGCAGGGGGCAATGTTCTAAAGGTACCCTGTCCCCGCCACCAGCAGCGTGATGGACCATTGTCGGGTTTTTAGTCGGAGTGAGTCCGACATACCGGCTGCTCGTCCTCGTGGAAAAAAAGGGTTAACCATTCGCGCCATTCTTTTCGGATGGCTACCTTCCTGGTACCGGTGGACCGTCAAGGCAGCCTTTATTTGATTCTCCCATACCATTGGTGATCTGCCGCGCGGTCTTGTGCCTTCGATATTCCCCTGTACTACAAGGCGTTCTATAAAGGCATTCCCCGACGAGAAACGTCTGTCCGAAAAGTGAGAATTTGACCTTGAACAATGGATGATAAACGCTGCTTAAAGCCAAGTTCTCGGAGGATAGACTCCGATAGGAGGAGATAGTTTTAAATTGAGTCCATGAAACTCAAAGCGTCTATCTCCAGCACCACATCTTGAGCTTCTATCCGCTTCATCTCACTTTCCCGTAGCGTCCACGTCTCACAAGCGTAAAGAAATATGGAAAATACTAGAGCCCTAAGTAATTTTATTTTTATGGCTTTGGTAATGTTCCTATTATTCACTATTTTTCTAAACTTGTCCATGGATGATCTAATGATAGCTATGCGCCGTTTAATTTCATCAATAGATGAAATTAAACGCGATTTTTGTGACTTCTGGCAAGTTTTGATTTGCTCGGTCGTTAATCATTATCTTTGTCATACTAAGGTAAATCTTAAGGCCAAAATCAAGACTTACTTGTTGCATTTTCTTTCATTTTCACATGTTTGGTAACATAATGGCGACGGCGAGTAAATACCATTATTAATACAAACTGTCAAGTGAAAACGGCCCCTTATTATCCCACTGCTGAACGTAGGCCAAACGCTGCGCAGGCAGTATAGTTATTGCTGTTAGAATTTATGTGTCTAACTGATAAACGCAATTTATCACTGATTTATGTAGTTACTTTCTTAATAAATAGTTTTTACAATTAAATTCACTCACACACACTTTCAAATACATTGGTACATTTTTAAAAGCTTTTCTTCAACGTGCACTGTATAAATACATATATAATTTATTGAAACAATAAAGAAATTTGGTTTTTGTTTTTGTTATTCTTATGAATATTTTTTTTCAGATACGATATAGTAAAACCCCCACAATTTGGTGTGGTGGAACGTCTCCGAGTGTTAGATGGTACTTGGCAGACGGTGGATTCATTTACAAGTGAAATGGTGAACTTTGGCCGCGTCCGATACATGCACATACTAGGGAACCCCACCCATGATGAATTTAAGGTACGATATATTTTATTTGGTTTGATAGTCTGGTTTCGAGTACCGTTTCAAAACTCACAGTCACCGAACTTACAAAATTATCAGTTGATACAATCTAAAGATTTTCTGAAAATTTCATTTAAATCGATCCATCCATTTAGGACTCTTTAAACAATTTACATATATATTTTTCCTTTATTTCATAGAATTAAAAAGACCTTGCACTCCAAAAATATAATAAAATATTTACTTACTTTTTTTAATTTACATTTTATACTTAACAGTTTAAGGCATCCGTGGGAACCGTACGAACAAACACACTTTACGACTTTCGATTAACGTTTATCAAACTCGAATTGTACCAATCGACGAACGAAGAATTAGTGCTAAACAACACCAGAGAGGCGTTCATATCGTCTCAGCATCTTAGATTTAAGACGAGGCCGCTGGCTTTGTCCAGCGATCGGATAATATTCACGTTACTGAAACCACCTAAATACGGTATCGTTCATTTATCATCTGGAAAACATCATTTGCAAATGCATAGTACGTTCACACAACAGGATATAGACTTGGACCAGTTGTGGTATAGATTACATAGAAGAGCATATTCTCATATACAAGATGAATTCACATTTGTTGTGGGAGCTTCGGAATGTGATAATATAACGGGCGTACTAACAATTAAACACGTACCAAGTTCACCTACCTCGGACCATTTGAATGGTCGTGTCCACACCACGTTGGAAAGACTGCAAGTGATAGAAGGTTCGAGAATGGCTATACCGACAACCCATTTGAATTTCAGAACAGATGTAGTAACGAATCTCGTGTTCAATATCACACATTTACCAAAACATGGCAAGATTGAAGTAATCAGCGACAATTTGAAAATTGTTAGGGATAATACGACATATTTCACGCTGCAAGAATTGAATTCTGACAGAGTTTACTATGATCACGATGATTCTGAAAGTAGACACGATTCGTTCCACTTCATGGCGCTTAGTCCGGAACCTGAAGATTTTCAATATGTTGGTGTATTTCATATAGATATTATACTAAAGAATGATAATAGTCCAGTAAGGGCGAACGAGAAAGTCTTCCATATCGTCCATGGAGGCGCGAGACTCATAACAGCTCGTGATTTGAGCTACACAGATGCAGATCTGGATACGAAGCCATCTGACATAATATACACTGTTCAGAGATTCACCAAAGATCCACCAAACGGCGATATATACAGAGCGGATAATCCATCAGAACAGATAGCGCAATTCACTCAGGACGATATTAATAAGAATCTCGTGTTGTTCAAACATCAAGGGAAAGAATATGGGAAAATGGCGTTTTGGATTTCGGATGGACTGTTCGATGTGAACGGTAATTTAGAAATACAGGCATCGCCGCCATTCATTAGGATGTATGCGACGAATGGGTCAATAGTCGAAAATGGGAAAGCAGTTGTGATTACCACCAAAGACATGCAGGTAATTATCTGTTAAAAAGTTCTAATATAGTGCAATTTTGTTCGAAAGAAGTGACCTCGTTTATACAATAAAACTATGCCACGTGACCCTGTTACGACGTGTAAATCAATTTAAAGTAGATTTTTTATGCAATAAAATCATTGGAATAATGAAAGGGGTAGGCAACGTTCATCACCGAAGATCAGGTACATGAACAATGCACATGATTCATTAAATCTTTAGAGAAATAAATTATTTATCATAAATAGACGCCCTAATAATGTAAATATACTGTGTATAAGTTAGAAAAATATATTTAATTTATAGAATTCGGCGTTACTAACGTTGCGTTGCGAAGTTCTATTATAAAAACTTAAATAGAAAAAATATATAATGCTAAATGTAGAGTGGTCTATCCGTTTTCTACCGATTCGCAAACAATGTAAGCAAACCTCCACCATCGCCACCACAATACACAAGTATTATACACGTTCACTATCACAAACTCAAAAACTGTTTTGCCTCGCAATCGAAGCATCATTAGTGGATAGACTTCACGACAAAATTGCAAAGCGACGCATCAAGAAAGCATAGTTATATATTAATAGAGCGAGAGCCCGTGAACCCCAGACCTTCGTCATTTTATAAAAGCTGAAAGTTTGGCAGTGCATGCCCCCAAAACAGGTAAGAACGATGGTAGAGTATGGAATTTGGATCATCGTGGCTTTGGGATATAAACGGTACTTAAGATGTGTAAAATACCAATCACCTTTCGACAAAGTATAAAGGCTGGCTAATTTTTTTGGTTTAACCTTCAGAGTAAAAATTAACCGTTAATTTTGCCTCCAAACACGTGTAACATGCTTAACTTATAAATATTTTGTTACCATTTTTATTTATATTTTAAGTTTATTACTACATTTATAAACTTTATTGTCATTATTTATAAAATTAAGGCACTTTTTAAATGAGGCCATTTAAAAAAGTCTTATAAAATGATGGGGTGGAGAATAACTTTTTTATAAAATTTTATGGTTACTGTTACTATTATAAAAAGTTATCAAACGAACATTTTGCGTTTTCAAACAAATGGTCGTGTTTTTTATTAAAACAAGACCGAGGGAGAGAAAATCATTGCAATAGAAATAGCAATTTACCCCCGAATAGTAAAAATGTCGCGGGTTAAGGGTAGTATGTCATATTTTATTAACGTATTATTTAAAAGTATATTCGCCCTTTTAGATAGTCATATCTAAACTGGCATGCAAAAATTCAATATACTTCTGAATCGTCTTATATTCGTCGGTGAAATAATTCTCCTCTACAGGTCTCATTAAGTTAGGATTGACAATCGAGAGCGCGCGCCCAAATTGTACAGCGCCATCTAGGTAGCGTTTCAGTAACAGCGGAATACTGAATAATAATACTGAAATATCAGTTGATATTCTATTAAAATTAGACTGACTTCCACTCTTAATTGGCATTTTAATAAATATTCAGTACAATAAAATAAAATTGAATTATATATTTTATGGAAGTTAGCGGAACTCCATAGTACAAAATTGCTGATAGAATTATTTTAATTGAATCCGCGTTTTTTAAAAACGCCGGCTCTACAATATCCTTCCGTCTTATACTAAAAGTCGATTAGGTGCAACGATATAATGATAATTTTTTTTTAAGTTGACTTCTCTTGAACACGTAATCTGTTTGCTCTGTGTCTGACTTGTATGTTTCAGTGTGTTGGATTATATTTGTTATGATTACCTGTTTTTAGGAGTCTCAGGTTTATATCCCGGCAGCCACTAATTAATCATTATTCTCCTGCTCTTCCGGTCTAAGTCTAATTTAAATTCATACTTGAATACAGATTTACACCCAGGCTCGAAGAACCATCAAATTGTTCATAGAAAATGTTGGCCCTTAGCGAGTATTTTACACATCTCAAGTACCGTTTATCTCCCAAAGCCACTATGATCCAAATTCCATAATTTACCATCGTTCTTACCTGTGTTGAAAGTATGCACTGACAAACTTTCAGCTTTTATAAAATGACGAAGGTCTGGGGTTCACGGTCTCTTAGTCCATTATTGGTTAAACCCCCACCATTAATTTTGCCTCCAAACACGTATAACATGCTTAACTTATAAACATTTATTATTATTTTAACGTTATTACTTTTTAATATATATTTTAAGTTTATTTGTAAACTTTATTTTTATTATTTATAAAATGGCCTTCACATGAACACAATTTTTAAATGAGGCCTTTAAAAAGTCTTATAAAATTTCAGGTGGACACGAACATGAATTGTCTTGAAGAGGATATACGCTATGAAGTGACACAGGAGCCTAACCATGGTTTCATAGAAGTAGGAGAAGGTCAAGGGGTGGTTTCATTCACACAACTAGATGTTGCCGCAGGGAGAGTTGCGTACAGGCATAGAGAACCTAAGACCCCTACTGATGTTTTCAGGTGAATTAATTAAAATTGTATATAATGTTATTCAAAAGTAACGTCCCGTTACGCAGGGTCGGCTGTCCTTATCATGCGACGCTATGCAACCCTGTCATTCACACCTTATTTTTGAGTCCGAGCCATTTTATGTCCTTCTGGAAAGTCGTCATCCAGGTAATATGTGGTGTTCCCCTACCTTGCTTTTTATTAGCAATGGAAAGGCACTTTTTTACAACCGAATCGTTAGGCCCTCGCATAACATGTCCGTACCTAGCTTCTGATATTTTGTCTATGATAGGCGCAATCTTAAAACTTCCTCGTATTCATTGCGTACTCTATCTTTAGTGTAACTCCATCTGCCCACCTCAGCATACGCATTTCTGTGGTGTGTAGCTTCTGTTCATGGGTCTTTTTCCTGGCCTAAGCTTCACTACCGTACAAGAGAGCTGGTCTTACTGCCGTTTTGAACACCTTCGATTTGGTTCTTGTGGGCATTTTAGTGTCACAAAGCTGAATCGTGTTCAGATTCGTAACGTCCTATATTTCATGCCTGCACATCACTATTGACTAAGAGCTGTGAGATGGCCTAGCGGTGTGACCGTGTGAATCTCTAGAGACGATCATGGGTTCAAACCCGGGCAGACACCAATGAGTTTTTCTATTAAAACTTATGTGTCTAATTGATAATTGCAATTTATCACACGCTTTTCGGTGAAGGAAAATATCGTGAGGAAACCTGCATATCTCTAGAGAATCCTAGGGATATGTGTAACCTACCAACCCGCATTGGAGCAGCGTGGTAGCTCCAACCCTTCTCTCAAAAAATGGAGAGTGGAGGCCTATGCCCAGCAGTGGGATAATAACAGGCTGTTACTTACTTTTTACTTTTTACATCACTATTGACGGCGATCCTTGATCGTGTCATGGTCTATAATGACGTGACAATAGTGACTATAGCGTGGATACTTGTATCGATGCTATCGTCACTATTGTCTACCGTCCGTCACTATCGTCCGGTTAGTAGGTCACCGGGGTGATCAACCAACACTATATTCCGTCTGTTAATTTATTTGCTTACAAACGTCTCGTGTACAATCGTTCGCGACGGTGTGTTTGAGAGGCGCTCCGGCGCCTGCTGGCCGCGGTGCATCGGGTGCGCTCGGGTCGGCTCAGAAGTAATCGGCGTCCGCGACGCGATGTGCATTCCATATATACTTAAGTATCGCCGACGGCTGGCCGCATGTACGTCGAAATATAACTAACTAACCGTCTGTATGAAATTTTAAATAATAAGCGTTTTGTTTGTTGTAGCTAATATTAAAAAAGTTTATATATTTTTAATAACTGCCCAAAACCTGAAAACTGTAGTCCATTGTTTAATATTGACGTGACAACGGCTTAAATCAGGTTGCGGCTTGAAGTCACTCATGAAAAAGTGTAACGCCCGCTCACGTCTGTTACAATGAGTAACCGAACGAAAGAGAGGCCCGCCGGACTGGCGAATGGCTTGTGTCTCTCTCCCACTCAAACATGAAACATGAACTATATTTCTATAGTTAAAATTTGTGCAATTCTCATTTTCATTCAATTCCTTGTTCCTATTGGGCAATTTAATAATATTCATATCAATAAATATTCTACTGAGAAAAAGACGTTGTCACGTAAAATCTTTGCCCGTAAAACCGACTTTACTGGCAACCGTTTTATTTTTGTAGAAATCTAAGATGAAATAAAAAAACGGTTACCTGTAAAGTCGGTTTTATTTTAAATTTAATATTATTAATTAATATTTTTGATTACTAACAATAAACAATACTCTTATTATTTAAAATTTCATACAAAATGGTCAGCTACTAGTACATGGTCAATTACTAGTGTACATTAGATACATAAGTTTTTATAGAAAAACTCATTGGTGCGTGTCCGAGGTTGAACTTCAGACCCCTTCTTTTACTTCTCTTTTAAAAAAATCTGTGTTTTAAACTAAGTTGTTTTAACAGGTTTAAAGTAATGTGTTTGGAGGCTTGGGGAGAGGGAATATATTCTATAAAAATATTCCCTTCGAGTTATTGGGAGCCATTGAAGGTCACTACAAATAAGCCGCTCATTGTCGAAGAGTCAACAAGTGTTAACATTACCAAGGACATCTTGGAGGTGAGTATATACATATATAATAATAAAACAAAGTTGCTATAAGCTGCGTGTCTGTCTGTGTTCGATTCTCTCAAAATTAACTTAATTAAATTTTGTGCGTATTTTAAAAGAAGATGCAAAAAGGTACAATTCTTGAGGAAGGTTAGTTTGATAGTACTCTCCAAAACGGGTAATTCAAATCTGATGGCGCTTACACTGGCAGTTTCAGAGTTGTTAATATTAACCAATTTTTGTAAAAAAATTGAGTATTTTTTCTAATATCGAGGCTCTTTTGCCAACTTGTGGTCAGAAAGAGAGGAAGATGGAGTTTATTATGAATTTAATTATGTGGGAAAAATTGGCTTAGGAATTATCGTGGCAGATTGGATTGAAAGTGTGATCACTATTTTCAGAAATAGCAACTTAATTAAATTGTATAGAGAAGTTAAAGACAGTTGTATCATTATTTTGCTTTGCGTTGTCGGAAAATGCTTACATGTATTTATATTGCAACTTTTCAGGTCATGCATCCTCAAATTGAACCGTCAAATATTGTTTACCAAATAACCGAAGGGCCCTATCACGGTTGGCTAGAAGTGACTTCTACGCCCGGCACCATAGAAGTGGAGAACTATGAAGAACCAGTTCACACCAAAATGTTTGACCAATCCACTATAAACCTGAACCGTTTGGTTTACGTGCAATCCGGAGTAAACAGGACGAGGGATAGAATTAAGATGGACGTCACCAACGGAATAGTCTGGCTCAGAGGGCTCGAACTAATAGTGGTTATAATACCAGAGCATTTCTATGTGGTCTCTTCTAATTTGACTGTTGTTGAAGGTGATTCTGTCAGTGTTAAACAAGATCTATTCAGTGTTGTCACCGATTACTATCGTGGCAAAGTGGTGTCTTACAAAGTGATACAGAAACCGAAGTATGGAAAAATTATGATGGCCGATCAGGAGCTGACTTTAATGCCTGTTTTAAAATTAAATTCAGGCAACATAATGGTATGTAATTTATACAATTACTTACTTGTTAGGCGTTACTTGCGGAGATACATGATAAAAAAGTAATAATGAAATTATTTTCCTATAATCCGCGATAAAAAATTATTAATCTCATGATTACTTTTGTATAATGGTTTGTTATTTGCGTTTTTGTTTATGGCATATAAATTTAATTAATAATTATTATTTATATCATACTAGCTTGTGTCCGCGTGGACCGTAGAAATGGAATAATTAGTAGCTTCTGTCACTCTCCAACCCTGCAAATATCTCCATCACAAAAGTTACATTGATCCGGGGAGTTTCATTGAAATTCCTATTGCCATGTCCCTATGTATGCTTAAATCTTTAAAACTACGCAACAGATTTTGATGCGGTTTTATATTATAGATATTGTGATTGAAGAGGAAGGTTTATTTATATAATAATATCATTCAATATGTAGTAGAGAAATACTGTAATTTTTGAGGTTTCTAATGTGATGTCGTAACATTTATTTCCGCATACATTGCATGCGCAGGCTGATTTAGTAGCGATAGGACGCGTTTGTTTTTCACATGGTCAACTATATGTCGCTCTTTCAAGAGTAACCTCTAAAGAAAACATGTTTGTATTGTCTAATGACAAGAACGCTGTGAATGTAGTATATATATAAAGACATTCTGTAATTAATTGTAAAAATAAAATACATAGGGAAAAATGTAAAAAGTAAAAATGTAGTATATGAATTTAGATATTCCAAAGATAGGAAATCTTTGTGGTAAAGGGAGAGGGAAATTGTTTGTCTCCAAATTAAACGCGTGCGGGCTACGAGCAGTCGAAAAGTAGTATCAAAACTACTGGATCGATTTTAATCATAGGCTATATGCTTTATACCCGTGCGAAGCCGGAGCTGGTCGCTAGTATTTAATATATCCTCCTGCCCTTATCCCACTCTAAATGGGGTCGGCACAACATGCTATAAACGTGTTGTATGATTTGGCTATATATTTTACGGCCGCCTGCCTGACGTCAACTTACCTTAGTCGTATTTTACGACACCACGGCAAGAAAGAGGGTGGTCTATTCTTCTCAGCCGGATACCATACAAATAATTCTATCACCAATTTTGTACTATGGAGTTACGGTACCGCTTACTTACATGAATTATATAACTCCATTTTATTTTATTGTACTAAATATTAATTAAAATGCAGATTTATAGTGGAAATTAGTCTAATTTTAATAAAATATCAACTGATACTTCAATAAAGTTTTACTCCGCTGTTACTAAAACGCTACCTAGATGGCGCTGTACGATTTTGGCGCGCGCTCTCGATTGTCAATCCTAATTTAATAAGGTCTGTAGAGGAGAGTTGTTTCATCGAGCCGTGCTATCAAGACGATTCAAAAGTACTAGTGAATTTTTTGAAAGTCAGTTTAGTTATTCGTAGCTAAACGGGCTAATATACCTTAATTATACTTTACGTTAACAGCACGTTATTATAAATTGAAATGTGACGTACTAGACCTTTTACCCGCAACATATTTCCTATTCGGGGGTTAAATGGCAATTTCTATTGCCATTTAACCCCCGAATAAGAAAAATGTATTCTTCGCGGATTATAGCAAAATAATTTTATTATTACTTTTGGCAATTTCTATCCCTCGGCCTCCTGATTTAATAAAAAACATGACCATTTGTTTAAAAATTCAAATTTAATAACTTTGAACGTTTAATAATAGTAACAATAAACTATTAAATTTTATTTAATTAATTTAATTTAATAGAGTTTAATTGAAATTCCTATTGTATCGATGCCGCTACTAATGACCGTATTGGCTATATAGAAATACTGTAAATTCAACAGGAATAGAATGACGTTGAGAAACACTATATTATCAAGTCTGTAAGTTCAAGAAATATTTTTTATATCATGACTAGTTTTTACCCGCAACTTCGTTCGCGTGGACTGTAGTCTTGAAATAATTTTGTATATATTTTCTGAATTTTGTAAACGGCTCAAACGATTTTCATAAAATTCAGCGTGTAAGGAGGTTTGGCGGGAAAAATCGATCTAGGTAGGTTTCATTTAAAAAAAAATGTCTTTATCTCTGTTTTCGCACACTGAAAAAATGCTTAAATGTAGAATAGAATCGAAATCATATTTTAGCTGTCAATTATAAAGTTATCATAGCGCAGCGCATAACGGACGGACTAAAGAAGTGAAAATACCTCGGATCGAGCCCCACCTATATAATTATTTTTTTCAACATCTTTTTTATGTATTAAAATAGAAAAAAAAAATTAAAAAAGTCTTACAAAAATTACCGAGCAGGGCTCAGTCATCAAGGTAATTAGGATTGATATATGTAAATGTTATCTTTTATTATTCAGTATGTCAACGATGGTTCAGAAGAGTCATCAGACTCGATGAGACTGACGGCACTAACTGAGGGTGGTAAAGAGAGTGAGTCATTCTACCTGAGGATAAACATTGTGCCCGTCAACGATGAGCCGCCGATCGTAGCAGCTAATACTGGACTTTGTGTGTGGGAGGGAGGAACATTCACATTCACTAGAAATGAACTTTGTAAGTTTAATTATTTTCTAGTTAAAACCACATTTTTCTGCCCATAGCCCAGCGGTGCTTTTCGTCCAACATACCTCAGTGCTTGAAGACCAAAGTCTTCGAACGGTGCGTGTTGACGACATACGGATCCGAAACGTGGTCGCTGACTATGGGCCTCATAAGAAGGCTCAGAGTCGCTCAGCGGGTGATGGAGCGAGCTATGCTCGGAATTTCTCTACGTGATCAAATCAGAAATGAGAAGATCCGTAGAAGAACCAGAGCCACCGACATAGCTCAGCGTGTCGCGAGGCTAAAGTGGCGATGGGCGGGGCACATAGTGCGGAGAACCGATGGGCGTTGGGGTCTCAATGTGCTGGAATGGTGACCCCGCAACGGAAAACGCAGTGTCGGTAGACCACCCACAAGATGGACTAACGACCTCAAAAAGGTCACGGGGAGCCGCTGGGTCCAAGCGGCAGATCGTGTGTTCTGGAGATTCCATGAAGACACCTATGTCCAGCAGTGGACGTACATTGGTCGAAGAAGAAGAAGAGAAGAGATCGTGTAACTCTTTCGGTTCACGGGTTTCAACTCCGGGCTTTTTCACTTCAAAAAGACCTTATGTGTATTGATAATTGCAATTTATCACACGCTTTTAGCTGAAGGAAAATATCGTGAGGAAACCTGCATATCTCTAGAGAATTCTAGGGATATGTGTAACCTACCAATCCGCATTGGAGCAGCGTAAAAAAAGTAAGTAGCGGCCTGTTACTATCCACTGCTGAGACTAGGCCTCCTAACTCCGCTTTTGGAGAGGTTTGGGGTTAAGACTTACACACACAGTCGTCTATCCCCACTGTAATGCACTTAATACTTTTGTTATGGCTGACAGACAACTAGCAAATATACAGCCAGGCTCGATGAAATAAAAAGTTTTGACCCTCGGCTGGAACGTACTTGCGGCCCACGGAGTATGCAGGGTCACTGTGAACTGCGCCTACAGGCATTCACTAGAAAGATCCATGGTCAAAGTTTGAAATAACTAAATGACAAGTATTAATGTTTATAATTGCTGTAATATAATTACTTTGCTCTATATTACAGATGTTAACGACATAGACACTCCATTAAAAAATGTGACAATAATAGTAGCAGACATAGTTTCTGGTTACATCGCCATGAAGGGTGACCTAGAAAACCCCGTTGATCGTTTCACTCAAGCTGACATTGATAGCAGACAAGTCATTTTCGTACATAAAAGTGAGTATTTTTAGTACCATAATTTATATATTTATTAAAGATTAAAATAAATCAAAAATATTTTGGTTCATAAATTAACATATTCTTACAGATGGTTCCAAAGGCAAAATGATATTTAATGTCACTGATGGAGTCCACGAATTGTCTAAAATAACATTTCTTATATCAACAAAATCTGTGTCGCTAAAGCTTGCGCGAAAACATACTCTACGTGTGTTTCCTTTGATGAGAGAACCTCTTAATAACTATCATCTCATGTCAAAATGTTCAGATCCTACTAGAAATATTATATATAAAATCGACCGAGCGCCAACACTCGGCAGATTAATAATGCTCAATGGAGAAAATCATCACAGGTCCATCAAGCAGTTTACACAACAGGACGTCAACAACACATTGGTTTATTACGAGCACACTCACCCTTTCTCCGATTTACACACTAACGATTCATTCATATTTACTGTGGAAACTGCACTAGCTAAATCCATATCTGACCAAATATTTCATATAGACATATCTGTATCCTCGGGTGGTTTGGCAAAATATGTTCATATACCAATAACTAAAGTCCAAGAAGGCGATAAAGTTCCGATACGAGTAAATGTAACGAATGTTATAGCGTATTTGGAAACACAAGCAGGTGTTCGCCAGCCTCAAATCGAAGCACAATGGTCTCAGCCGACGCATGGTGAATTAAAACCATATTTATCCTCACTTACACAAACCCAATTGGAAGAAGGCGTGATTACGTATGAACATGACGACTCCGACACCGTGCAGGATAAAATCGATATGGCCCTCTACTTACTTCCCGATTATGTTCTACTATGCAATATAACTATACCGATTCACATTGTACCAGTGAACGACCAACCGTTCAGGTTGCTTACAGACACCCCACAAATAGAGGTTGTTCAGGGAGAAAATTATACGTTAACAAAAAATGATCTACTTACTGAAGACGCTGACACTGATCCGTCAGGTATTCTATACGATATAATAAGTGGACCAACGCAAGGTAGACTTGTTATGTGGGATAAAAACCAGACCATAGACGAGGCGCAATCGATTAACAAATTCACTCAAGAAGATATAAATACAGGTAAAATTATATATGAACATTCTGGCCTTCTCCAAACGGCGACATTCTATTTCAGAGTATGGGATGGCCAATTCAAGCCGACTTATACAGTTTTCACCATCGATGTCCTGCCCGTTATATTAAATGCTACATCTTTTCATCCTATATATCTGCAACAAGGCTCCAATGTTGCAACTGTAACCTCCGATCAAATATATTTAGAGACAAATGCAAAGAAGTCTAAAGTTTGGTATAACATAACAGGACAACCCATACACGGAATGATTTACCTCGGCAGAAATCCTGTCACATATTTTTCTCACAAGGATTTATTAGACAAGGTCGTAATTTATATGCAGAATGACATGACTGTTGCCAACGATAGCTTCGACCTTGTAGCTTACGTTCACAATAGTAATGCGACAATGCCTTTTAAAATTGAAGTTGTAGTACAACCATTAATGGTATTAGGAGATTTGAAAGTAGACAGTGAAAAGGCAAAGATAACTATTTCCAATTTAGATGCAACCGAATTAGCTAAGCTCACGGCTAGCGTTCCGGTCTACACGTTAATAAGGAAACCTAGATATGGTACAATAAAGAAAATAATTCGAAGTTCAGGGGAAAAAACGAATGCTAGAGAAAGAGAAATCGCTTACTTTACTCACGAGGATGTTAAAGCTGGTGTTATATATTTTGTACCGAGAAAGAAATTAAGTGAATTGAACGGATTGGAAGATAGTTTCAGGTTTTTGCTTGCAGCTACAATATTTCAGCCTGCTGCTGGCGAAGTTAAGATATTTATAGGCAATAGACAAAAGAAAAATCTGCCAGGACCTAATGATCCTGAGAGTCATGAGGGTGTGCCGGTAAGATTCAAAATTATTTGATTACGTTAGTAAAACATTTAATATACATGGTGGTCCAGACATTATATGAATTTACTGATCATTTTTACATAATAGATAACTTTGGCGTAATTCAACCTTCTTAAACATGGTGTTAAAAATGTATTTTCGCGCCATATCTAGTTAAATTTTTTAACGAATCAGTAGATTCAAGTGTTTTCCCAAACTTGATGAAACACAGTAACCTAGCTAGTAGCAGTACCTTTCTATAAAGCAGGTGATAAGAGCGATCCGAATAATTATAGACCTATTTCTATCCTACCAACGCTTAGTAAATTATTTGAAAAAATAATGTTCAACCAACTTATATATTACTTTAATAGTAACAACTTTTTACATTCAGGGCAATATGGTTTTACTAAGGGTAGGTCAACTACAGATGCTGGTACAAAACTCTTAAAGCACATATTTGATGCTTGGGACAAATCACAGAATGCTATAGGCATTTTTTGTGACTTATCCAAGGCGTTCGATTATGTTCAGCATAAAAACCTTGTGCTAAAATTTAGTTATTATGGTGTAAATGGCAACTCGCTCGGCTTTATTTCCTCTTATATTAGCAATAGGTTGCAAAAGGTATTCATTAATGATGCTCGCTGATCTGGATCGTTGAACGTTATGGGTGTCCCACAGGGATCAATCCTTGGTCCCTTTCTGTTTTAAGTATACATAAATGACTTAGCTTATTGTGTTCAAAATATTTGCGATATTGTGTAGACTTAGTTCCGCCGCTTATGCTGTTAGAAAAATAAGGCATCTAACCGATGTTGAAACAGCGTGGCTAGTTTATTTTGCTTACTTTCACAGCATTATGTCATATGGAATAATGCTGTGGGGCAAAGCGGCCGATATAGAAAAGTTTTTTGTTGCTCAACAAAGAGCCATACGGGCTATCTATAATATGAAACTTCGAGAGTCACTTCGCGAAAAGTTCAAAGAAATAGGCATACTTACTGTAGCATCACAATATATATAATAATATTTTACTCGTACGGAAAAATATCCATATGTATAAGACGAAATTCGATGTATATCATAGACACACGAGAGGTGACAAAAAGCTTGTGCTACTTGTGTCGCGACTCAGCAGAGTTGGCAACTTATTCGATGTTTTCGGTATTCGCTTTTACAATAAAATTCTGCAATCAATACTAGATCAGTCTAGAACAGAAAGATTTAAATTAAGTATAAGAGATATGCTTATACGTAAAGCATATTACAAAATTGATGATTATTTGGATGATACAAAAGCCTGGATATGAAAATTCTTTCAGCTTCATACAAGACTGCGGTTTAATAATGTAAAATTGAAAATGTATAGATTGCCCGCCGAGTTTCTCTCTGGTTCTTCTCGGTAAATGTAACATTCCGAACCTTGATGATTCAAAAGTGCTTGAAAGAGCTTATTTGAATAAAGATATTTTGATTTGATTTGATTCTAATTTTCTTCCAATCCGTTCCAATTGAATGTTTACTACTAATGTTGCCTCTTAAATTCATAAGTATTTATATTCAGGTTGTAAACGGCGAATCAGCTTCATACTACATGATGGTTGTGATGGCGTTATTGGGAACAGTTCTAGCCATCATAGTGATATTCGGTCTGTTGAAGTGCAGACGCTATTTGATGAGGGAACAGAACGCACTGGTCAAGATCCACGGTCAGAGCCAGGGGGCAGTGGCTCCCATACCGTTGCCGCGGCCGCCGGATCACCTGATGCCGTCGCCTACACAATCAACGCCTCCAATTAAAAGGTATGATTGAATAAATATATGGGACACTTACACACACGGTCGTCCGTCCCCAAAGTAAGTACTTCATACTTGTGTTATGGGTGACAGACAACTGGTAAATATATACATATGAGGGGGTTAGAATCAAACCTAGCTATATCCAAAATAATAAAAATTGAGTAAAATGAAAATTTTGTAACATGTGTTTAATTCTTGGCGTTTAAAAAATATTAAACACAGATTTAATTAATGTTGTTAGAAATGGAAACAGTCAAATGACATCTCTTTAGTTATTTAATACAAAAAACGCGGTAATCACGTGACCAACCAAGGGAGGGGCTTGACAATCGTCTATAAAATAGCCAAGCTTGCCATAGCGAAAGAGTCGTGCTGTAAAGTTTAACTAGAACAGTTATTATACTGTTACGCTGCTGGATCGTGTCGTCATTGTAAGATTATTAAATACCCAAGTGTCTTAAGTCATGTTACAACATGTCTCAGGGTGTTCTGTTCCTGAGGTTAAACCGAGCTAGTGTTTAGTATTGGACCTGGTTTTTCCTCTTCTTTTACAATTACTTTGTATAAATTCTTCAATTTCATTTCTTTCTTTCAAATTCTTCATTTCAATTCATTTAGAATTCTTCAATTCAATTTTTGTATAAATTCGTCACATTCTTTGTTTGTCCATATATCCCTATGTATGCTTAAATCTTTAAAACTACGCAACAGATTTAAACAGCATCGGTTTTAATAGATAGAGTGATTCAAGAGGAAGGTTTATATGTATAATAACATTCAATACCGAGTAGAGAAATACTGTAATAATTGAATGTGATGTCGTAAATAATTAAATTTTTTTCCGCTTACATTGCAAACGCAGGCTAAACCCTACGAGATTTATCAAAATGATGTATTAAGTACTTGTACACCTTGAAAAGGTTTACAGAAACGTCCGCGATGGTATATGTCTATCTCTTACACTATCTCACACAATAGCATTTTTTGTCTTGTACTTTTTACGAAAAATAATGCCTTATGTTCAAAACAATTTTTATACAATGCAGCATTAATCCTTATCCAATTTAGTACCTTAAATACATTGTTGATTTAATATAGATCAATATGGCCGTTTACAGTATGTAATTTAAGTGAACATTTTCGAAGATATCACATATTTAAAATCCCGTGAGGAGGCCGCGCTTCGCCCTATAGCACTTCGAATTTAGCAGCTTTATGTCGCTCTTTTAAGAGTTTATTTAATGACAAGGAAGCTGTGAATGTTGTATATAAAGACATTCTGTAATTAATTGTAAAAATAAAATTCATAGGGAAAAATGTAAAAATAAATAAGTAAATATGTAGTGTATGAATCTAGATATTTCAAAGATAGCAGGAAATCTTCTTAGTATAGGGACAGGGGAATTGTTTTTCTCCAAATTTAACGCGTGTGGGCCACGCGCTGTAATGAATAAATCAAAACTACTGGATCGATTTTAATAAATTTTTTTCGCTGAGTGATATTGGTTATATATTTTATACCCTTTTGAAGCAGGGGCAGGCGGCTAGTAATTTATAATTTGACTCATTTCACTTTCACTGTTTCCAGATATGTTTCATCAGAGCAGTCTGTCCATACAGGCGCTAGTACCCCATTACCTTCCGGTGGGAGCGTGGCATGTAAAGTGACCCCTTTAGCAGACTCCGGTATGCCGGACTTAAATGCCCGTTACCCCTACGGTGCCGAAGATCACACTGATGTAAGTACCCTTACCTTAATCTTAAACTATATCTCGCCCCATCCGAGGAATAAAGTTACATATTCCATGTATAAACAGATAGAATAGAACAGATACAATCCTTATCTTCCTGCCCTTATCCCACTCTGAGTGGGGTCGGCACAACATGTTATAAACATGCTGTCACATGATTTGGCTGCGTTTTTACGATCGGCCGCCTGCCTGACCTCAACTTACCATAGTCGTATTTTATGACACTTCAGTAAGAAAGAGGGTGGTATATTCTACTAAACCGGATACCACACAGTGCGTCAAGTTACCTTAGTCGCCTTTTTCGACACCTCGGTAAGAAATGAGGGTGGGACTATTCTAATCAGCCGGATACCACACGGCGTAGTAGAACAGGTACAATATGTAACTTTACTCTTCGGTTGGGGTGATCAATATTGTATATTCATACAATATTATTAATGCGTAAATCTGTCTGTCTGGCACATTTAATGCTTGTTAACACCGAGGTTATATATAGGATATAAAAATCCTGTTAATTCAACGAGAAAAGTAGAGATGAAGAAACACAATCTATTATCAATATATGAAGGTTTTTTCATTCTGTATGTATCAAAGTCAAGTCTGTATGTTAAAAAAATATGTTCTAAATCACGCTGTTTGCCTTACGTGGAAAAAGTTATTTTAAGAAAATTTTATATACTTCGGTTTTTGTTTATTGGATAAAAATTTAACTGAGCTATTTTAATATATAATTCAAGTAAGTCATACGAGCTCTTTACTAAAATGAATAAACTATGCTGTCGAGAGAACTATAAATCTCTTCAGTTGGTTGTGAGTACCGTACAGAAATGTAAATTTCGAAAATATTTACTTAATATGAACAGCGTTTCACTGCAGTTCGCTGTCATTATTTTTGAGTCTAAATCTTCCAAACGTTTAGCTCAGCATGCATCCAAGGGAGACTGTTTCAAGGCAGAAACTTTAATGACATCTATAGAGGTACTATACAGCAATACTTTTGAAGCCTAATATAAGATGAATGTTTGGTACAGGATATATGCTCAATAAGTTGTGATAGCTCAGCGGTGCGACCGTGTGAATCTCTAGAGACGATCATGGGTAGAAATCCCGGGCAGACACCAATAAGTTTTCTATTAAAAAATCACACGCTTTTCGGTGAAGGAAAACATCGTGAGGAAACCTGCATATCTCTAGAGAATTCAGGGGATATGTGTAACCTACCAATCCGCATTAGAGCAGCGTGGTAGGAAGGTTTGGAGCTAACTCCAAACCTTCCCTCCAAAAACGGAGAGAAGAGGCCTATTCCCAGCAGTGGGAGAATAATAGGCAACTACTTTAGTTTTTTTATATATTGCTCTAAAATATATATTTTTTAATTTCTTGAAGTTCAGTTTAGAGTGACTGGACGCCTTTAAATTAGATGAGTAATTTTTTGAAACAATTTGCAGGCCGAAGACTGGAGCAGTTACGAAGCTAGTGAATCAGCGTATCCGGTCCGGACGCCGGGCGCAGCTCCCGCGAACCCAATGCTCAGGCGCAACCAGTACTGGGTCTGACCCTCGGACACTTTCACCCTGCCCAGGGCCCGTAGACAAGGTAATTTAACACTGATATTTCTTCCTTCGTTTCTAAGTCGTTCACTTTTAACAGTGTAGTCGTATTAGACGATACGAAGTCGTCAATTAAAATAACCCTTGCAATGTGTCTACATCTGACGCAGCCATTCAAGAAACTCTGAATGTCTCTTGAATATTTCACATGAACTAGAATATAATAGAAATATACTTTATTGTACACCATAATCCTAATATACAAAAGAAAAATAGTTTGAATATAAAACATTTTTATATACATGATTAAGACTAACTAATTCACACACAATACATTTCAAAAGTTGTACTTATTATAAACAAGTGAAAGTCCCCAAAATGAGGATTTTCTGAAAATCTTCCGGATTTTGGTATGGTCTTCACTAAAACGTTGTGCAATTCTTTCGGAAGATTCAGGTTAATAGTACATTATGATTTTAAGTAAATTGTGTTGTATAGGTCGCAAAGTGGTAAAAAACTCTGCTGGTAGCTTTAGTAGCGTGCGCTGCGTAAATCAACAGAGATACATACAAGTAATATACAAAAGAATTGTAAATCTACATCAAAGTCCGTGACTTCGTGTCTCTATCTCTTATGGTTAACTCACAATAAGTACTTTTAGGTTCAAAATTTCAATTTAATACAGTGAATTCCACGCTGGCGAAGCTGCAGGAACAGCTAGTATATTATAAAAATACGTATGGTTTAGACGAGCACAACAAAACCTGTTGAGCAAAAAGAAACATTTTATTTATATAAATAAATAAAATGTTTCTTTTTGCTCAGTTGTGTGTAAGAATATTGTTGTTTATTGATTGCGTATAAACGCAATCAATAAACAAGTATTCTTAAAAACCAGTACATTATCTGATGTGTGTATATGCTTACTCCAGTGATAGTGTGAGAGTGTGCGTGCGCATACGCACTTATGTAAAAGTACACATCCTCATTAAGCGTTTTAAAACGGTAGTAAAAATTATGTACCATTAACATAATACATATCTAAATATAACCGCAATTTAAATTTAGTTATGAAATATTAAAATCGTGTATATATTGTTTTCAGTAAATTTAACAACCCATCATAACTTCGTGACGTTGAACCGCCGACCGGACAAGCGCGGCGTCGACTTTGTCCCAACACCATTTCTACTCAGCAACTATAAGGTGAAAAAGTACGTTAATTGTGAAGTCACTCTATAGATCAGTGTCCCAACATTTTCTGTGCCCATGGATCATCTTAAACCCCTTATGCGCCTCATAGTAACATACATAACTTTTAATTTTTCACTTAAGTAACTTAAATGATAGATATTAGGAAGAAGTTTTGGCTAAATTTGTAACCAAATTTAGCGTTGCATTAAATTGTCCAAAGCGTATAGGTTAAAATTTCATTTTCGTTCATTTTCAACTTGTCCCTCCCCTCAACATTAAAATTGCCCACGATTGGAGCGTGGGCCCAACGTTGGGACACACTAATATAATATTACCCTATAAATTATTTAACTCGTTATGTAACAATGATAATTCTTACCAACTGTCCTCTGGCAATGTTGAGCAATATGTTAGTCGATCCAGCAATGATATGGTTTTTAAACATAAAACTAATATAAATTGTTTATACTATATATTATATATTATAATATTTGTATTATTAACGTTTCTTTGTTTATACTAACTAAAGTATCAAAATATTAAAGATACGTCAAACTTCGCTTAATATAGCTTAACATGGTCAGTGGATATCGATGCAGGTTGTTGAAGACATTTCCAATATACTATTACATATTTTGATAATAAAAACTTCTTACTAATGAGCGGTTAGTGGCAAGTCTTAACTGATGCTTGTGTATTGATAGTTAACTGTGAGTTACATAATGCTAGAATTAACAAATAATGGTTTTACTATTAAAAAAATATAAGACATTACTAATAATTCGTACTAGGGTTTGAATATAAATTGTACTTAGATATGTTTATAATATAGGTGAAGTAAATTGTATAAGAGTGATTCTGTGAATGTTTTTTAAATGATTTCTGCTAATGGGATATGTTTAAAGTATGTATGTAATATGAAAAACATATTGAATTTTATCCATACATTTATGGTGGTTATTAATATAAATGGTGGTAATTCTAAACAATTTACATTCTTAACTAAATAATACTTAACTCTGTCTAATTAAAAGTTACTTGTCAGTATTTATATATATTATTTATTTGTAAAATATAAAGCAGGAATATAATTAATTTTTCACATTTTATGTTCACATTTTACCGTTGGTACAATTTGAAATACAAAAGTTTGATGTTAATACATAATTAACATCAAACTAAATCAAGTATGAAAAGATAATGAAATCAAATAACGAATCTCATATAATTAATAGTGCCAAAGTAATGTAAATAATTATAATAAACTATGATAATTTTTTATTAATTGATTTATTTTAAGTAATTACGCGCGAATATCCATAATACAAAAGTAATTGAAAATATCTTGCTATAATCCGCGATAAAGTAAATAGAATATATAGGACGAAATCGCAAAGCAACGCATCACCCAAACAAATATAGTTATATAGTAATTACTTCAACCCCCACCATTTATGGCTATAGCATAGCAAAACATATACTTTCTATTTACTTTCGCATTAATGTTATCGCAGATAATAGCAAAATAGTTTTATTATTACTTTGATCAACGTTATATAGTGTTAGATAGTACTAGTGATCCAATTGTCTAAAACATTGAACAGATAGAGCATTGAGTATATTTTTAATATTAAGTTGATTCTTAATGTTATATTTATGCATAGCGTTTAAATATTGTTAGGAATGTTATCTAGATAACATTGTAATGTGCAGTTTGCAAACAATTTTTTATATGTTTATATAAAGTAGTTCAGATGAAAATAGTATTTCAAAACGTTCTTCCATATTTGTGAAAAATGGTGCTTAGATCCACAATGCTGTAACACTCCCATTTTAGAGATATAGGATTTGTGTTTAGGATAGATATATACTTGATTAGAACTTTTTTGAGTATTGTTAGTATAATGGTAACATTAGAGATATGGGTTAAAAAACTCATTTTTTACGATAGAGCTTGTCTAACTTGAATTAGAGCGCCCCACTACTCAAGTAGTTGATATAAAGGTGTGAGCGTTAATGTTTATAATTACATTTTGTCTCTGTGATGGATATAACTTTGTTTGTGATTTACGATCTGTTTGCGAACATCGTGGTCGACTAGTCGCGTAACAAATCTGGCAATGCTCTCTATATGAAGTAGCGCAAGCTTATTGTATGAAACAAGACGTCCGCGTCCTCGCGTATTCGGAGAAAATTAAACTAGTTGAACAAAAAATTCGATAACAATCGTTCCTTAGCAAGTACCTTGTCCTTGCCAACTCACTGACTATTATAACTGTATTTTTGTCTTTTTCGTACAATGTTTAAAAATTTTCTTGAGTGGGTAAATAGGAGTATGGGGTGCATTATTCTAGCTTAGACGAACTCTACGACAGACGTAGGTTATGAAGACGCTTAACAATTTATACAGGATACCCACCTATTTTATAAAACAAGGAATCGCACCTATGAACCATATAAAACAAATCGTCGCCGAATTGCCGTGGCGAGTGTTCGCACTAATTTTGAATTAGGTCACTTTGACACAGATACTGATATTTTTCATGCTTTTCAGTGTTTTAAATGTCTTAGTCGAAAATGGCTCCGATAAAAGACTTGAGCTCGAATTTCCGAATTATGATAAAATTCTAAATATCTGAGAGATCTGTATAAGAAACCCAAAGGGGCCGTTCATAAAATACGTCACGCTAAAATAAGTTATTTTTGACCCTTTTCCCTCTACTGTTACGCTGTGTCACACTTTCTGTAACACCTACCTAAAAAATTACTAATTATTATAATTTACTAGTTTTTATAAAACCGTCTGCTCCATCATCATCTATTCATTCTGCATTCTTCGTACAGCTTTCATCTACTATGCATAACAGCTCTCTAGCTCGCCGAGCTGATATGCGAGCTGGTTGTATACGGCGAACTACTCCAAATTAAATAAAAATAATCACCAAAAAACCGAGATGAACCAGAAAAAAACTCGGCGATCAATCTTTGAAAAATTTTCAATTTTACATCATTATACCGCAGTCTTTTATGAAGCTGGAAGGATTTATTTTCAAATCCAGGCTTTTTTATCTATATTTTTAATGAACGACAAACATCACGTTGCCGGAGACCCCGCCGTTCTTCACTGTCACAGTTTGTAACGCTCAGCAACACCCCATGTATGCGAACGTATTTTAGCCACGGCCCCGAAGTGAAATTGGCATATAGGTTCGATGGACCGATAGAATTTGAATTCCCAGTATAATTAGGAATACCTTAAACTTGATACAGTTTATAAAAACTCACAAGATGTTCTCAATAATGTTGCTGTATATTATTATTTCGACTTTTTTCTTTCAAAATAATCTGTTAAGGAATGTTGAACACGGGTTGTGTTCAACGTATATGCAGATGCAAATATACGGATAAATGTTTTTCTCATTCGTATATTGCAGCATTATCACATAAAAAAGTTTTTTTGATAAAAAAAATATTTATTAAACATAACTTCCCATTGCCTAGACCAGGAGTCGGACCTTTAAGAATTCAAAAAGAAAAATTACAAAATAATAACACTAAAATAGTTAGTAAGCGAATTATAAGAAGCATTCAAAAGCGACCGTCATTCGAGATATTCTGAACCGACGAATGTTACGGGGGAAGAGTGCGGTAAAAAGCGTTCATGGGTGCCGGAGAGATAAAAATGCTCGTTAATCGATTTAGAAGGATTTTTAAATGTTTTTTTTTTAAAAGAGGTGCACGTGACTCGCGTGCCCCAGGTTCCCGACCCCTGGGTTAGACACATCCCTAATTATCAGTGTTACATTACATTGTATATAATAATATCTAACGATTAGAACAAGTTGTATACAAGTCTTACAAATACTACGACTCGCTTAAAATTAGTGTGTGTATTGAATAAGATGTATTATTTGTTACATACACTAATTTGTACGTGTATCATGTAACAAATATTAATGAATTCAACGACGTAGATTTTATATAAGGAATTGATTAATAGCAATAAATATGTACAAAATTAATTGATCTAGAATAATATGATAATTTTCTTTTATTGGCCGTTTATTGATGACGTTCTAAAGTTTAATAACTTTGTTATATAGCTTCGTATTATCGTTATGACGTTAGCAATTTTGGATTTATAGTGGATTATTAATAACGGATTAGCTATAAGAATATAGTGGGTAATTGGTGTGACTAATTAGACCGAGTAGTCCATAATACTGATGTTGTCATTAAACAATAATGATTATCACAAAAAAATAATGACCTAAAATTAAATATCTTTTTTTTTTCAAATTCAAAATTATCAAATGCAAGTGTTGATTATATAAATTCTACTAGATAGATTTTAACATTTTGGAATTTGTAAATTTAATTTCTTTCAAACTTTTACACCCACTATTTTTTTAAGGCAAATATATTTTTTTTCATATTGTTTGTGACCATAGAGCGTAAGTCCATACATATTCTAAAAATCTTTTTAGCAATAACAATAGTCTTAAATATTCAAATTAATATGGTAAGTAGAAATTATTATTATTGAGAGATATATAAAAATGCTTCTTTTTTTCAATTTTTAGTTAGATTTTAAAATCACGTTAATAAAATATTTTTAGCGGTGCGTAGTTGGTTCATAATATTCGTGTCCGCTCCACGAAATCACTATATATTAAATAGAGAAGAACTAGTAATAGTCGGACTATACTTAGCATGTAAAGTTATAAATTTTGCCAAGATATATGTAGACTAAAATTAGCTAAATCTATCACTTAGCAAACATCAATTTTATTTACATCTGGAGTCTTTATCTAATCTCGCGAATGAATTACTCGCAATCAGCTGTAACACATTGTTGAACACCAACACTCAATTCAAAGGTTCTTAATTTTGTTTTAAGTCCTTTTAGGAAAGATTTGATGATATTATGTTGAGCGGTTTTATAAAAAAAACGTGTACAGAGGAATATGTTTCGCACGCTTAGTATAAAAGTGACTTAATTCAAAAAGTTTTTTCGTGGAAAATTCCATTAAAGTTCAGCGTAAAGAGATCCAATATAACTTTGCCTTTTTTAATAGTTCGCAGTGCGATGTCCTATTAGATAAGGATTACAATGTTGCTAACCGTTTAACTCTGACCTCGCCTGCGTGGTACTAGGCCGCAGAGTTAGGTGTGTACGGTCACCTCTTGTATATCACTCTACGGGCGCTTCCTTTCCTTCCTTAACGCCCATGTACTCCGCAGACAAAAATAGAGTTAAACAGTTAGCCTATAGATAAATTGTAATCCTGTATTGTCTAATTTTAAGTTAGGTCACCATACTGAGCGTGCGATTTTTTTAATAGATACTAGAACTATTCTTAATATAACTTTAAAGCAATACAATCATAGTTGTTTAATGAATTAACATAAGACGGTGTAGTGTCAAGATTGGTATGTTTTTGAAGATAGTATATTTTTTATGAGCTGAATCGAATTATGTGATAAACCAGTTCAGCTTTTTGGTTTAAATTAAACTAAGTAAGTTTTAGTATGCGTTCAGAATACAACTATGTGGTTGCATTTCTTTATCTATGCTAGTGGGCGGGTAAAGTTTTTTAATGGGGGGTCATAAAGTTTTAGAAATTCTAGAGGAGGGCCATAAATTTAGAAACAATTCATTTTATCTTAAAACGTAATTATAGAGATCTATATACTATCCATTTCGGTAAGCCGTACTTTGCACATTACTAATCTATACACTCTGAGTTAGTGCCTTTAATGAAACCAGAAAGGAAGGACGCCTGCGGGTGGAATTTTGCAAACATTTGCTCCTTTATCTAATC